>CM022299.1:246516082-249246315 GCA_011799875.1 Thinopyrum elongatum
CCCGGCGCAGGCCTCTCCGGCGACGGGGCGCGGCGGGGCGGCGGGGCGACGGGGCGCGGGGGGAGGGCTGGACGGCGTGGGGGCTGGGTCCGGGGGCGGGCTGGCGGGCCCGGCGGCAACCGGGGAGGAGAGAGGCGGCGCGCGGGAGGGAAACGAGAAAGAGAGAGAGAGGGGAGACGGCTTGACCCATTAAGTGGGCCTTCTTTGCCGTCTGCTAGCAGACGGCAAAGAGGCAGCCGTTTAGGTGCAGCCCACGTCTCCTCTTTGCCGTCCCTGGCAAACGGCAAAGAACCTGACCTAGCCACGCGTGCCCCGTGGGGCTCACCTGGCCCTTTGCCGTCTGCCTTCTAGCTCTTTGCCGTCAGCTGGCTGACGGCAAAACAAACAGCGGACGGCAAATAGACTTTTTGTCCATCCGCACTTTCTTTGCCGTCCGCTTTGTGGAAGCGGACGGCTAAGATGCTCTTTGCCGTCAGCTGGCGGACGGCAAGAGAGGTGGCAGACGGCAAATTACCAGATTCCAGTAGTGATGGCAGAAACAGTGGTGTTGGTGGGATGGGTTAAAAAGGCAGTACCCCCCGGATCGCGTGCAGACGCTTCAATCACTTCCCGTGAATGTGGGCGTCCCCTGGCGTGTTACGTTGGTAGACCCATGTCGTTTGACATCGCACGACTCGCGGGAACCCGGAATTGATTGCAATTTTAGGTTAATGAAGAAGCAAGAAGATCTCAAACATGGATCCTGCCGCGGCATGTCAGGTTCCCGCCTGTGCATTGTTAGGACTACCCCAACAATGCCCCGCGCACGTGTGGGCCAGGCCCGGGGGCTCCTATCGGTGCAACAAACATTCATGTTTGCCGGCTGGACTCATGCACAGGCGTCCTGATGATCATACATCCAGCACCATGCATGACACAAGGTCAAGCCAAAAAAAACCGCTCTTCGTGAGATCAAGGAGAGCATTAAGAAGAACAAGGTAGTAGTGGGCCCCTTGGGAGGGCCTCCCTGCCGGGCAGAAGCCTGGCCAGTCGAGGTGCCTGCCCCCGAGGACATCCCAGATCTGCCCTGGTAGGCTTGCCGGGGCCATCAAGATCAAACCCTGCAAGCTCCTTCAACAGGATTCTTTACCAAGACACCACCGCTCACCACTCACCGCACCCATACACTAATCAGTGCGGTTGTCAAGGTGTTTAAGCAACCAGGTGGATCCTATCAAGCATGTGGCAGCATCAATGAGAAGAGATTAGCTTTATTAACACCCCGCCTAGGAGGCGTGT
Organism: Thinopyrum elongatum; assembly: GCA_011799875.1. Taxonomy (NCBI): domain Eukaryota; kingdom Viridiplantae; phylum Streptophyta; class Magnoliopsida; order Poales; family Poaceae; genus Thinopyrum; species Thinopyrum elongatum. Next base: position 246,517,361 of record CM022299.1, read on the forward strand.
CAGCTTATAGAAGAGGCAGATAAGCGCGCACAGGCTTGCCGGGATTCGCCCTCGGCACGACACCTAGAAGTGCATTTAATGCACTTTGTCCTAACTGCCAGAGTTAGGTATGATAGCACTGTTAGCTATCTAATCACACCCAAATGACTGTTTTGCCACTGTGGTCACCCCTTAACCTATAAAAGAGGCCCGAGGCAACCAAGCAAAGGGTTCAAACTTTTTCCACCCCACAACACTTGTAAGCTCACGTCATTCTCCCGAGGTACCTTCCTGGGCTAGAGCACGTTGAGCCTTCGTTTTCGTCCAGATCAATCAACCACAGCAGAGTAGGGTTTACCGCTGCAAAGCGGCCCAAACCTGGGTAATGAGAGAGTCCATCGTCGTGTTGTCCCCTATTGCTTATGCTCTTGTGCATCGCAGCCGTCCCCATGCCGAACCACAAAGGGGCACCCGTGCCCCATAGGTGATCGTGCTTCCACGCCGACAACAACAAACGAAAAAGTGAAGAACGGAGAGAAGGCAAATAAAAAGCAAATATTTTTGTGTTTTTCTGAATGTTTCTAGAAGTGGGGAGAGGAAACTAGAGAGGCAAATGGCAATAATTTAAATGCAAGAGATGAGAGTTATGATGGTTACTTGGTAGGCTTGATGTAGATCCTCCCCGGTTATGGCGCCAGAAATTCTTTCTGCTACTTCTTGAGCTTGCATTGGTTTTTCCATTGAAGAGGAAATGGTGATGCAGCAAAGTAGAGATAAATATTTCCCTTAGTTGAGAACCAAGGTATCAATCCATAGGAGGAACACACAAGTCTCCAATAATTGCACCTACACAAACAAACAAATACTTGCACCCAACATGATAAAGGAGTTGTCATCCCTTCATAGTTACTTACAAGGATGAGACTGATAGTGATAGATATAAAAGATAAGTAAAGTGCTAAATAAAAATAAAAGTAAATAAATTGCAGCAAGGTATTTTGTGTTTTTTTGATTTTATATATCTGAAAAAAATATGATAAAAGATAGACCCGAGGGCCATATTTTTCACTAGAGGCTTCTCTCTTGAAAGAAAGCATACGGTGGGTAAACAAATTACTGTTGAGGCATTGATAGAAAAGCACATAGTTATGACGATATCCAAGGCAATAATCATGCATATAGGCATCACGTCCGTGACAAGTAGACCGACTCCTGCCTGCATCTACTACTATTACTCCACACAATCGATCGCTATCCAGCATGCATCTAGTGTATAAGTTCACAAGAACAGAGTAACGCCTTAAGCAAGATGACATGATATAGGGGGATAGATCCAATCAATTTGAACAACCCCATATTTTTATCCTTAATGTCACCAATACAAATATGTGTCATGTCCCTTTCTGTCACTAGGATTGAGCACCACAAGATTGAACCCATTACAGACACCTCTCCCTTGCAAGAAAATCAATCTAGTTGGGCCAAACCAAATCAATAAATCAAAGAAGAAATACAAAGTTATATAAATCATGCACAAAAAGTTCAGAGAAGACTCAAATAATATTCATATAATAATCGTCATAAACCACAATTCATCGAATCTCAACAAATGCACTGCAAAATAAGATTACATCAAATAGTCTCCAAGAACATCGAGGAAACAGTGTATTGAAGATCAAAGAGAGAAGAGAAGAGCCATCTAGCTACTAGCTATGACCCATAGGTCTTTGCTAAACTACTAACCACATCATCGAAAGGGAAGCAAGGTTGATGTGAAGCTCTCGTGATCGAATCCCCCTTCGATAGAGTACCGGAAAAGGTCCCCATATGGGATCTCACAAGACGAAACTTGCGGCAGCGAAAAGTATTTTTTGTGTGCCCTGGTCTTGGGAATATTTGGGTATTATAGAAGAAAATTAGGGTTGGAAGTGCCACGGGGGGGGGGCACAAGCTTGGGGCGCCCCCCCCTGAGCTTGTGGCCACCTCCTGGCTCTTCTGGCCTCCTCCCGAAGCTTTCCAGGGTGTCTTGTGGTCCAACAAAAATCATCAAAAGTTTCATTCCGTTTGGACTCCGTTTGGTATTGATTTTCTGTAAAGACAAAAACAAGGGAACATAGCAACTGGCACTGGCGCATAGGTTAATAAGTTAGTCCCAAAAATGAATTAAAAATAGCATAATAATGCTATAAAACATCAAAGATTGATATATATAGCATGAACAATAAAAATTATAGATACGTTAAGACGTATCTCCCAGCTGTGGATCTCGGACAGATGGTAACAGGATCAGGGAGACATGTTTTACCTAGTTCGGGCCCTCTAATGGAGGTAAAACCCTATGTCCTGCTCTTGTTTATATTGATATATGTATCGAGTACAGAGTTGATCTACCTCGAGATCGATATGATGTGGTCTAAACTCTAAGGCTAGGTGAATATATTGTGTCGATGTCCCCTCACAGACTAAACTTTTTGGCTTATATACATGCCAGTAGGGTATCTGGGTTACAAGTTGGTATCTAGGCGTGGAGGCGGTAGGAGAGTCTTGGAGTACATAAAGTGTTTCGGCAGATGCAGTCCTGATCACGCCCCATTGTGCAGCCTCCAAAGTCCATCAGAGGAAAGTGAGAGCCCATCAGCCCAATCCGAGGAGCATGAGCCAAATAGGTTAGTACCACCCCTGTCCGACACCGTCATCACCATAAGCTTAAACCATGAGTGGGGCAATTTCTTATCATTATTTCATTCTCTCCAAGTTTGTGCACATGTTCATGCTCAGGTTTCTATTCATGATTCGATTTCTAAGAGAAATAATTTTTGCGGGAGGAAAATACTTGATAATAAAAGCATCCTTACACTTGTCCCAAGAATCGATACTATTTTGTGGCAAGGAAGAACACAGTTTTAGCACGATCTCGTAGTGAGAACGAAATAATTTTAATTTGACATATCATCATCCACATATTTTTTTCTTTTGCATATCACACAATTCAATGAAAGTATTAAGATGGGATGCACACTCTTCATTAGGACTACTAGAAAATTGTTCTTTCATAACAGATTATCAAAGCAGCATTAATAATCACACGACTCCGCACTAGTGGAGGGAGGAGCAATTGGAGTACTAATAAAATCATTATTTTAGTACTGGAAAATCACACAACTTGGTATTTTCTTGAACATCGTGACAGCAAGCAAACAAGCAAAAAGGTGAACAAAAACACTTTTTGTGTTTTTGTAAAACCGTTTTAGAATGGGGGAGACAAAACGAAGGAAAATGACAATGAAAGTAATTCAAGTTGATGAGATGTTTATGTGAAGGTACTTGTAGGTTTTGGTGATGTCTCCCCGGCAACGGTGCCAGATTCTTCCTGCTACTTGTGAGCTGTATTGGGATCTCCTCGAAGAGGAGAGGATGATACAGTACAGTGGAGATAAGTATTTCCCTTAGTTAAGAACCAAGGTTATCAATCCAGTAGGAGAACCATGTGAAACCTCATGAACAGTAACTACACCAAAAACAAATACTTGCACCCAACACGAACAAGAGGGTTGTCAATCCTCTTGGCGGTTAATTGCAAGGATCAAATCTGATAATGGTAGATAGATAAACAAAAACACAAAATAAAAGAATGGTAAATAAATTGTAGCAGGTATTTTTTGGATTTTAATATATGGTAAAGGTGACCCGGGGGCCATAGTTTTCACTAGAGGCTTCTCTCTCGAACAAAAAGCACACGGTGGGTAAACAAATTACTGTTGGCAATTGATAGAAAAGCGCATAGTTATGAAGATATTCAGCAATGATCATGTATATAGGCATCACGTCTGAGACAAGTAGACGACTCTACCTTCATCTACTACTATTACTCCACCCGTCGACCGCTATCCACATGCCCTAGAGTATTATTTCATGAAAAATGGAGTAACGCCTTTACAATATGACATGCTGTAGACAATGTCAATCTAACAATTATGAATAAACCCCGTTGTTTTCCCCTTAATGGCAACAATACAAATACGTGTCATGTCCCTTTCTATCACTGGGATATAGATCACCGCAGATTGAACCCATTACAAAGCACCTCTCCCATTGCAAGATAAATCAATCTAGTTGGCCAAACCAAACGGATAATCAGAGAGAAATACAAAGCAATAACAATCATGCATATAAGAATTCAGAAAGACTCAAATAATTCATGAATAATCTGATCATAACCCCACATTCATCGGATCCCAACAAACACACCGCAAAAGAAGATTGCATCGAATAGATCTCCAAGAACATTGAGGCGAACATTGTATTGAAGATCAAGAGAGAGAAGAGTCCATCTAGCTACAGCTATGGACCCGTAGGTCTGTGGTAAACTACTCACACACTCATCGGAAGGGAACAAGGTTGATGTAGAAGCCCTTCGTGATCTATTCCCCCTCGGGCAAGTACCAAAAAAGGCCTCCAAATTGGATCACGGAAGAACAGAAAACTTGCACGGTGGAAAAAGTTTTGGGTGGCTCCCTGATGTACAGGGAATATTTGGGAATTTCTAGAGGTGGAATTAGGTCAAGAGGTGCCACAAGGGGCCCACAAGCCTGGGGGCGTGCCACCCAGCTTGTCTCACCCTCGTGGCTCTTGAGTCTTCTCCCCCGAACTTTCTAGGGTCCCTTCTGGCCCCAAAAAAATTAATCCAAAAGTTTTTTTCTCCGTTTGGACTCTGTTTGATATTGATTTTCTGAAAAGCCAAAAACATGCAAAAAAATAGCACTTGGCACTCGACCCTAGGTTAATAGGTTAGTCCCAAAATGATATATAATTGCATATAAAACATCCAAGATTGATACTATCACTACACTGTACAGCGACTGCTATACAAACGGTTGTTACCCCTTTCCATGACGGCATTTTAAACCGTCGCCGAGCGAGTGTGCGTGATAGGGGATCCTTCCCACACGACCCAGAAACCATTGGGGATAGGGAGCCATGATGCATACACTTGTCCCTATAAAACTGTTTCTGATATCTCGAATATCCCAACGCTCCATCCTTGATACTCGTTTGTGCTCGCATTACCATCGCAGCGGTATTCTGTGGTGCTACGTTATGATGCGTGACCCATCACAAACAGTTCTCGATTATAGATCGTGTATAAGCAGACAATCACACCATTTACTATTCCTCGACTGTATGCGATTCGATGTAAGAGTGCATACAGTTGTCCCTATAAAACATATATGTGAAGCTTGAATATCCCACACAGATTCATCTGTCATACCCACGGTCGGATGAAGACCTATCACACCTTGTTCTTCTATGAGCAAACGTTTGCGATGGGCACGACATCATAACAGTCCATAATTTCCAAGCGTGTGTGATAAGGTGACTTTCGCAAATTTAATACGAAGGAACTGTGTGTGATGTGTTATTAATCTCACACATTTTTTCTTGGCTATCATATGTGCAGTAGATTGATCGCACACGCAGTGATCCAGAAACTTGTCTGATCTCCACTTTGTCGCAGATGTTTTGCTTTCGCAAACTGTGTGCAGTGTAATCCCTAATTATCCATAATTTAATCCCTGCATTAAAAAGCATAGATTTTGAATTTGAATGTAGGCAATCACTTATTTCACATCGAACCATGTTTATTACAAATATAGTTCAAGCACGAATGCATAATTCTATGCACATGTACATATACTGAAGAACTACAGAAGCACTAAGTAAAACAATGATGAACCACAGTTGTACCAAAGACTGTAAAGAGAGCGAAAGACATTCTGGTTGCTGCAGAAGGTGAAGTGGAATGCCCATATGTGCCCTCCTCCATGCGTATGCACGCACGACTCTAGCCAACCCCTTTGATGCCTGCCCGCCATCCTTCACTGTCTTCATTAGGACTTCTCGATGCTCATTGTATTCCGGATGAAATACTTTAACCTTCATTTGTTTCCACCAATCATGTACTTTGGCGAAGTATCTTGAGTAAACTGCTTTGGGAACCACTACACGAAAAAGATTCAGACATTGTTGCCTAACAAATCATTATGGGCAGTAAAAATAGAAGGCTGCAGAGTTTGTAGTTACCATCCTACAGCTCACTGTTGTGTTTGGATAGAGCATATAAACAAATAATTTGCTTGCCACCATTCGTATCTTTTTGCTAATAATCCTTATCAGTTTCTCACTTGATGCTTGTTCATGAATATCTCATTGCCCCATATGCACCTCGCCCTCCACCGGCGATCCCCTGCATGTTTGTTCTTCCCCCCTTTTTTTTAGTTTTGTTTTTTTTAGTTTCTTCTAGTTTAGTTTCTGTTTTAGTTTTAGTTTAGTTTTAGTTTTAGTTTATTTTAGTTTAGTTTATTTTAGATTAGTTTTAGTTTTAGTTTAGAAGAAGAAGAGGAGTAGAAGGAGGAGGAGGAGGGAGGAAGAGGAGGAGGAGGAGAAGAAGAAGAAGAAGAAGAAGAAGAAGAAGAAAAAGAAAAAGAAGAGAAGAAGGAAAGGAAAAAAGAGGGCGCCCGGGGACGAGTGGGTTAGGGGTTCCTTGGTGTCGATGGAACCCTAAATAGCAAGTATCGTCGGTGCGAGATGCATGTGGCCGTCGGTGTCGAACACTACATCCATGTCCCACAAGTGACGCCGACGTCCGGCGTCCCAAAGCAACTGTTCTCGGCGTCGATGGCGGTCAAACACCATCGCGAATTTGCCTGGCAGCCTCTGCGATGACGATTAATAGGCAAGTGTTGAAACTTGAAACACCCAAACTGACTCAAGTCGGTTTGGTTGTTTGACGACGATGATGCCAGTACGTTCTGCCTCTTCTTATTCCTCTACATTTGGCTTTGTCTCGCATCGATTGTTAACAGTCATTGTTGCATTTGGACAGGCAATGGGAGCAGCAGCAGCGACACTGGCTACAGCCAAAGCAGTAGCGATTCTGGCTGTAGCAAAAGCAACAGCGATTCTGGCTGTAGCAAAAGCAACAGCAAGGAGGATGATCCGGACTGGAGTGGGGAAGAAGAGGAGCAGAGTGGGCATCAGGCTGAGGATGACCTAGCGATGGTGGTGGCTGAGGATGACCTAGCAATGGTCGTGCCTGTCCTACCTGAAGATGGCCTTGCGATGGTGGTGGTGCCTGACAATGACCTCGCGCCAGTGGTGGCGCCGGCGATCCCACAGCTGGGCGACATGACCACGCCAATTGTGGTAGAAGACTACATCCCACTGCCTCCACTGCCTCGCCGCGTGGGGAGCCAGCCCCCTGCCACACTCCACTATAAAAAGGGAGCACCTACATATTTTCTCCTTCTTCTTCTCGTGTCCTTCTCCCACCATGGTGAGGGGAAGGGGGCGCGCTTGAGCTCCAGCGGCGGCGACAAGGGCCTCCTCCCGGCACCGCATCCCTGCCCTGGCTGGCGACCCAGGGGTAGGATCCAGTGCGCAAGGCGGAGCCGCAGGACATGGCCGTGGCCGGTGCGGTGTTCGGGGCCGAGGAGGACGCGGTGGTACTCCGGTCGCTCCTCCCCCATCCACTGCGGCTCCAATGGAGGGCCATGTCGGAGATACAGTGCTAGAGTTCGTTGTCAGGCTGCGCGAGCCCCCGCGTAGCCGTCTTCGGCTTCCTGGCCCTTTTGCAAGGGTGATGGAGGTTGAACAGCTGCACGGGTTGAAGTTGCACGTGAGAGGTTGCTGTAATGGCAACATGCGGGTGGACGTCGAGTTCCCCACACCTCATGTCATGCTTCTCTGGCATGGTTGGAAAACTTTTGCACGTGCCCATAGCTTGGTGGAGGGGCACGTCCTTCATTTTAAGCTAATGGAGGCTGGTCTGCTCTCCATCAAGGTCTTCGGGCATTCGGGTGCTCGCTTAGGATGCTGTGCGGAGAGCTTGACCGATGACGAAAGCTCCTCCTCGAGCGACAGCGAAGAAGAGGACACTGATGGCAAAGACGGCAGCGCTGAGCCCCCGGCCCTCAATTGGGAGGACGTCGGCTCAGACTCCAGCTAAGCGTCGGTCGCACCATCACCGTCAGCTAGGCACCGGCAGCACCACCATCTGCAGCTGGACCCCGGCAGAGCGATTTTCCGGGGGGTGCTTGGCCTAGTCGACTCCGCTTCCACCAGCTCGACCCCGGCAGGCTTCCTCGTGGACACCGGCTTCGTCTTCCCTGCCGGTGTCCCTCTTGTCGCATTCCTCTAGTCCTGGCAGTGGTGACCAGGGCATCGCCCTGCTCCTTCCGTCCCTGGCCTCTTCTTCCTTGCCGGGGAGACGCCCTCCCGATTTTGTCAGGCCGTGCCCCGCGGGTCGTGACGGGGTCGGGCTAGGCTTCTGCTCAGGCGGTCCTTTTGCCCTCTTTACTTCTTGATGCAACTCCTAGGAGGAGAGGAACAAGAAAGGCATTACGGGCACTTATCTTTTTTCAAATCAAAAGATGTAGGCATTTGCCAAGTTTTAGTTCAAATTATGTAACCCTGTATCCATGCTTGTATCATGTATGATTCCTACTTGTTTATCTGCGTATTAATGAAAAAAGCATGCCTGCCGAGCACTTGTGCACGTATCATATCCATGCTGAGGAATGATCCCTCAATACTTTCAAGTAAACAAAGTTCCTGACAAGATATCTTGTCGGTCCCTTCCAGAGCTGCTACTGAACCCTGTCTTATGGGTTAGGAGTGTGGATGGAAACCGGCCCCTCATCAGCCCCCCCCCCCCAAAATGCTACTGCAACCAACCTGACTGAAGAAACTTTGATTCAAAAGATGGGAGCACAGATGTTGGGAGCGACAAGGTTTCCTTACACACAAGCTTTTTATACAGGAACACATCATGGATGGCGAGGTGAACTTATCTGCGTTTGTTGTCCTTCTTATCACCCCCGATAAAGAAGAGCGGTCGGGGACCAATATGCTGGCTTGCTCTCACTCTTCCTTTCAGGAAGTTCATCCATGGCGGGGGCCCTGCTGTTGATCAAAAAAGAAGTGCAGGGAGAAAACAGCTGCATATGATCCTCCTTAAAGGATTAGTCATCATAGCAAAATCATACTTAAGTAAACATGCATGCAAGTTTTGTGCCAGCGCTTCGTTTTATTATCTTTGCACAGGGTCTTCGCCTGGCTTTGTACAAAGGTTTACAAGTACAGGGGACTATGCTTGTACAAAACAGGCTACCGGGGCAAGGCCCGGCAATCGTGCCTTATGGGTAGAACTTACGAAGATGCTCAATATTCCATGAGTTTTGCATCGGGATGCCATCTTCGGTCTCCAGACGGAATGCGCCAGGTCGGGTGACACGTACTACCCGATAAGGGCCTTCCCACTTTGGTGTCAACTTGTTTGAACCCTTGGCAGACTGAACGCGCCTAAGGACAAGGTCACCTTCCTCAAGGCTCCGGGCGTGAACCCGGCTATGATAGTGGTGCAGGGCTTGCTGGTATCGTGCAGCACGTACAGCTGCCCGAAGACGGTCCTCCTCGAGGAGCATGGCATCATCATGTCATAGCTGCTCTTGTGCTTCTTCATCGTAGGCAAGTACCTGAGGCGACACGTATATGAGTTCTGTGGGGAGCACTGCTTCTGTCCCGTACACCAGGGAGAAGGGAGTCTGATCAGTAGCTCGATTTGGTGTTGTCCTGATTGACCAAAGAACCACTGGCAACTCATCAATCCAGTGCTTGCCGCATTTTTGCAGTCTATCAAAGGTTTTTGTCTTCAGCCCCCGCAGCACTTCAGCGTTCATCCTCTTAGCCTGCTCGTTACTCCTTGGGTGGGCAACAGAGGTGAAAGAGACCTTGCTCCCAAGGCTCTGGATGTACTACATGAAGGCGCGGCTTGTAAACTGGGTGCCGTTGTCGGTGATTACCCTGTTGGGCACTCCAGAACGACACACCAGTCCCTTGAAGAAGTTGATAGCTGACTGCGCCATCACCTTTCTCACTGGTTCCACTTCAGGCCACTTTGTAAACATGTCGATTGCAACGTACAAGAATTCAAAGCCCCCGGTAGCACGGGGAAAGGGGCCCAAGATGTCGAGCCCCCAGACCGCGAAAGGCCAGGACAAAGGGACGGTTTGCAAGGCTTGAGCTAGCTGATGGATATTCTTGGAGTGGAACTGGCATGCCTCACACTTGGTGACGAGCTCAGTTGCATCCTGGATGGCGGTGGGCCAGTAAAATCCTTGCCAGAAAGCTTTCCCGGCAAGTGCTCTTGATGCCAGATGTGAGCCACGCGCGCCTCCATGTATCTCTGCCAACAACTCTAGTCCATCCTCTTGACTGATGCACTTCAACTTCAAGCGGTTCGGCCTCTTTCTGTATGGAATGTTGTCCACAAACTGGTACATACTCGATTGTCGGGCTACTTTCTCAGATTGCTCTGGATCGTCAGGAAGTTCTCTAGTTTGCAAGAATTGGACTATGTGCTGTGCCCATACCTGAGCCTGAGGCTCGACGACAAGGACCAAAGGCATCTCTTCAGCTGTGGGAGCACTTTCCTCAATGGCAAGAACCTGTGATTCTGCTTGAGAGTGCAGCTCTCCATCTAGCGTAGGATCTCCGACAGCCTTTTCACCAGCGGCTCCATGGAGCTCTGCCGGGAAATGTTTGCCGGTGTTGAGCTTCCTTCTTTTTCTGGCCAAGGTTGATGGAGAAACTATTGGTTGGGTGAGGTGGAGCACAAAAGTGCCTGGTTCCATAGGAAGCTTCTGCGCAGCGCACTTCGACAGGTGATCATCGATGCTATTTTTCGCACGGGGTATGTGCTCTGTTTGCAGCCCGTCGAAGTGCTCTTCCAGCTTCCTCACCTCTTCCGGGTAGGCTTCCATCAGCGGGCTCTGATAATCTGTGTTCACCTGCTTCACAACAAGATGGGAGTCGCCATGTATGATTAACTTCTTGATTCCCAATTCGACAGCAATCCGAAGCCCGACAAGGAGCCCTTCATATTCTGCCGTGTTGTTGGTGGCATCTTCCCTGGGGAAATGCATTTGGATGACATACTTGAGGTGTTCTCTGGTGGGCGCAACGAGTAATACTCCTGCGCCAACACCTTGGAGAGAAAGCACCATCAAAGTACATGATCCATTCCTTAGGGGCCTCCTTGCCAGGGAGGGCAGTTTCCACGGTCTCTTTGTCAGGTGTCGGCGTCCAGTCTGCTATGAATTCCGCCAGTGCTCTATTTTGGATAGTTGATGTGCTCTCAAATTTTGGGGCAAAATTTGACAGCTCCAGAGCCCATTCTACTACCCTGCCGGTGGCTTCAGGGTTCCTCAAGATCTGCTGCAGTGGGAGGCGAGTCACAACGGTGATCTCGTGGGCTTGAAATTAATGGCGTAGCTTTCTCGAGGCCATGAGGAGGCCAAAGATTAATTTTTGGACACCAGAGTACCTTGATCTCGCTCCCTGCAAGAGGAAGCTAACAAAGTAGACTGGTCACTGCACCATTTTCTTCCTCGCCACCCCCTCCTGATCGTCAGCACTGATCTGTGGCCCCCCTTCGTCGCCGCCGGCAGGCCTTGCCGAGGATGAAGCTGGCCCAACACTGGCTGGTTCTGTCGCAGTATCTTCTCCGCTGTCCACTTCCCTCTGTGCTACCAAGGCTGCACTGACCACTGGATTTATTGCCGCCAGGTATAGCAACAACGGCTCTTGTGGCTTGGGTGCGACCAAGGTTGGAGCAGAAGAAAGGTAAGACTTCAAATCCTGCAGCGTAACCTCGGCCTCTGGAGTCCATTTTACTAGACTAGCCTTCTTCAAAATTTTGAAGAACGGCAAGGCGCGCTCATCGGATTTAGGAACGAACCTGCTTAGTGCAGCCACACAGCCAGTTGAGCGTCTTACATCCTTAACTGTCTTTGGGGCTTGGATCTGCTCTATTGCTTTGATCTTGTCGGGGTTGGCTTCTATCCTTTGATGAGACACAAACAACCCAAGAAGCTTGCCGGACAGAATGCCGAACACACATTTCTCCGGATTAAGCTTCAAGTTAATCTTCTGCAAGTTTGCAAAGGTTTCTTCTAAATCTTCTATGAGTGAATATTTGTCTTTGGTTTTGACCACGGTATCATCCATGTATGCTTCAATGTTCCTGTGCAGCTGTGGCTCGAACCCAATCTACACGGCCCTTGCGAATGTAGAACCAGCACTCTTCAGCCCGAAGGGCATATGCACAAAGCAGTACGTGCCACATGGGGTGATGAAGGTGGTCTTTTCTTCGTCTTCCTTGGGCATGAAGATCTGGTGATACCCAGAGTACGCATCCAAGAAGGACAGCAAGTCACATCCAGAGGTGGAATCAACAATCTGATCAATGCGCGGCAAGGAGAAGGGGTCCTTTGGACAAGCTTTGTTCAAGTCAGTGAAGTCAACTCCACTTCCCATTAGCTTTGCGCACCACCACTGGATTTGCTAACCAAGTTGGATGCAGTACCACTCGGACCAAACCTGCTGCCTCTAGTTTCTTGATTTCCTCAGCAATGAACTGTTGCCGCTCCAAGGCTTGCTTTCTGACTTTTTGCTTGACGGGGCGGGCGTGAGGACAGACAACAAGGTGGTGCTCGATTATGTCCCTAGGAACACCGGGGATGTCAGAGGGTTGCCACGCAAACAAATCGACATTCGCCTGCAGGAAGGTAACCATCGCGCTTTCCTATTTGTCGTCAATGGTAGGACTAATGGTGAAGGTACCATCAGTGCCATCCTTCCGCGCCGGAACTTTCTTGGTTGGCGGGGAGCAACCTTGGGTCTTTTGCTATTTGAACTTTCTGGCAAGTCATTGCCGGGCGCGGCATACTCTAAAGAGATGCGCTTCCTGGAGTACTTATCGGAGTCCATGCTGGTTTCCTTGACTTTCTTCTCCCTCTTGGCGGGAGCTGGGGCCCCGATGGCCTCTGCCGCAACCGCATCTCTATACATCTTATCCACATAGATAACTGCATCTCTCTTATCCGAAGGGATGGTGATGACTCCCATAGGACCAGGCATCTTCAAAGTGTTGTAGGTGTAGTGGGACGCCGCCATGAACTTGGCCAGAGCTAGTCGGCCAAGAATCCTATTGAATGCCAGGGGAAGTTCAACAACATTGAACACAATCTTCTCTGTCGTGAAGTTTATTTCCCCACCAAATGTCACCGGCAAGGTAATCTTTCCCTTCGGCTGGTTCCTTCCTTGGTTGATTCCTTGGAAAGTGCCAATTTTCTTCAAGTCCTCATCTGGAATCTGGAGTTTCTTCAGCACACTAGGAGAAATCAAATTCAAGCCTGCCCTATCGTCAACCAACATCTTTGTGGCCTTGAGGTTGCGGATTGTTGGTGAAACCAACAATGGCAAACATCCTACCGCAGACCAACAATGGCAAACATCCTACCGCAGTGGTGCGGTCTGGATGATCCTCAATGTCAAATATGATGGGCGTGCAAGACCACTTGAGCAGCTCCCGAGCGCTTGCTACTAGTTCTGCTACATTAACCTCACGTGCCCACTGTTGGAGTTGGCAGTGAGAGGAGTGCAAAGATGCACCCCCATCAATGCACATCACCTCAGTAGCTTTCTGGAACTCCTGTTCATTGCTTTCATCATCTTCCTCTTCGCTGTCATCTTCATTTTCTTTCCTCTCACGGCCTCTGGCGGGTTTTCTTTCTGCTGGTCAGACTTGCAGCGGTGTCCGTTACAACCACCGCGGCCCTTCCCGCCACTACCATTCTGGTTTCTCTCCTTGTCGTGCCTTTCATACTCAGCTTTCTGTTTCTCAACCAACTGCTCGACTTGCTTGCAATCTTGGAGATCATGACCCTTGGTCCTATGGATCTTGCAGTACGGCCCGTCAGACTTGCCGGTTTTCTCAGTAGCCGCTGCCGCCCGGCAATCAGTGCATGCAGCAGCTTCCTTGCCGGGCATCTCAATTTTTTCCTTCTTGCCAGTGCTGAGATCACCAGTACTCTCAACGTCCATCACTGCCTTCCCCTTTTGCTTCTTGTTGCGTTTCTTGTTCTTCTTCCTGGGGGCGGGAGTGTCGTCATCGTCCTCCGAATCGACTTCGATGCCAACCTCTTCCCCGGGAAGTCTTCTCCCTTCTTCAGCACGAGCACACTTATCTGCCAGTGTGTAAAGCTCACTGACAGTCTTATGCAACCGGACATTCATCTTAGCCCGCATTCTGCGGTTGCGCAAATTCGTATGAAATGCGGCAATCACAGCTACCGGGTGTATCTTTGGAATGTTGCGGTGCACTCGGCTGAACCTCTGCAGATACTTGCGCAAACTCTCTCCCTCTTTTAGTAGGAGGGTCTATTGATCACTAGGCCGCCCTGGTTCTTGATGGCTGCCCATGAAGGCGCCCACAAACTTGTTGCACAGGTCGGCCCATGAGGAAATGGAATCCTCCGGCAGGTGCATCAGCCAGGACCTCATGTTCGGCTTGAGGGCCAGCAGGAAGTAATTGGCGAGCACCTTTTCATCCCTTCCTCCGGCAACTTGAACGGCAATCGTATAGATGCCCAAAAACTCTGACGGGTTTAGTTTTCCGTCATACTTCTCCGGCAAGTCAGGCTTGAAGGTGCGAGATGATGGCCACTGGACTTGTCGCAGCTCACGAGTGAAGGCAGGGCACGCTACCTCATAAGGTAGGTACCCGCCAGCACTGGGCGAGGGTTCGTCAACATCAGCCCCATTGTGCCTATCGGATTGACGGCGCGTCTCGCAACGCCGCTCAATGGTGACGCGGCGTCTTCCTTCTTACTTTCCCTCAATACTTGACGTTGGTCTCGCCGGAGTTGTGGATCAGACAAGGCCATTGATGCCTCATCATGATCATCAACGTCTGGTGGCCGCTGGGTTTGCCGGGGCTGCTCTTGGGAGAGTTGCCGCGGCAGGGACTGCACCGTGAGTGCGGTCCTCCAATCTTGGTCACCTGTGGGGGTTGCTGGCGTCGTCCGCGGGCGCCGCGATGGCTCCGCGCATGGTAATTTATTGACCTCAGCGAAACTGAGGAGACTTTGGATGGTAGCTCTCCATTCATCCATCTTGTCTGCGGCGGAGGAAAGTCCAACAGCAGCTGAGCTCTCACCATCGCTTCGGCCACCGTTTCTGGCATGGCATGGGAGGCAGAGCGTGGTACCGCTCGACTCCTGGATGAACCAGAAGGAACGCTGTCGGGCTCTCGCCGCCTCGGGCCAGTTGCCAGAGGGACCTGATGTGATTGGAGCTGTTCTTGGTGACCAGGCTCTTAATCAGCCAGGCCTTTCCCGTGCGGGCATGGTCGGTGGGGGTCGATGGCACCGTTCGGTGTGTCGTTGCGCTCGCCCGATGCGGGACGGAGCGCACGCCCTATTTTCGCCCCTCTGGGCGATGCGGCCAGTGGATTTTGGCTCGCACCGAAGCGGGCATCAATGTTGCATTGGTTGAGCACGCCACTGAGATGAGCAGGAGGAAGTTGAGCGTCTCCGTGATCCGTACTGGCGGGAGCTAGATCGGCGGCATGTTGAAGGGGCTAGGCCGCACCCGTGGCCCCAATCCCTGTCCCAGCCACGGCGGGAGTGTTAGTAGCACCGCTCGCCTCACCGGCCCCATCTGCTGCAGCTGCAGCGCCCGTGGCGCCCGCAACCATGGGTAACGAAGCCTTCGAGGAGGAAGGATGCGCTCCGACTCTGCTCTTCTTCTTGGGAGCCATGGATGACGAATGTCGATGAAGATCGGCACGCTGGATACTGCTTGAGGTTCACACAAGCGACGCCCCCTACCTAGCGCGCCAAAGATGTCGGCGTGGAAGCACGATCACCTATGGGACACGGGTGCCACTACAAAAAAAATACACTTTCGCGATGATACGTGTTTGTCATAGTAGGTCACGTTTTCTGTCATGCATGTACATCCATGACGATTTTATGACAGAATCAAGATAGTCATACCTGTGCTGTCATAGAAGTGTTCCATGACATTACCAAAATTATCATCATGGAAGTGTCCACTTCCATTATGATAAATGGCGCGTCATGGAAGTGCTTTCATCAAGGGTAACTGACACATGGCATCCACCGTAACAGGTCGCCGTTAAGCTATCGGGTCCGGTTTTGGATCCGATAACCCGTTAACAGCCCGGACCAATGGGGATTTTCCACGTGTAAAATTCTCAATGGCCAGAGGAACCACGTGTCAACTCACCGTTGGGACAGATGTCATCCACTCATTGGACAGGAGGCGCCTATGATACGTCGACACGTGGCACGGCCCAACAGAGGCCCATTCTGGTGAAAAGGCCGCCCCGTTTGACTTGGTCAAAAGGTAGCGGGCCGTCCCACGGAAAGCCTGTTAATAGCCTGTTCGTATATAGCCCATTTACGGCCCGCTAACTCACGGCCCATTACGGCCTATCCAAATTAAGCCCAGTAGCTTCATCTGGGCCGTCCAATATGATTCCAGCCCACTGTAACTTCCGGCCCATGTATGGCCCATGACGTCTTTCGGCCCATATGAGGCCCTTTGTAACTCTTGGCCCATTAACAACCCGTGGTGAAACTGGCCCGTAACGAACAGTGTACCGCTTTATACCCATTAATGGCCCATTATTCTATTGGGCCGTTTCCAACCCGTGTTATCTTTCGGCCTTCTCAGGGCCCATTTATTCTTGGGCTCATTTCCAGCATTCGGTTACTTACGGCCCGTTACTGGCCTTTTCTGCTTGTGGGCCAAATTTAGCCCGTGGTTACAGTCGACCCGTTTTTGGCCCATTAATCCATTGGGCCATTTTCATAGCGTCATCAAATACGGCCGATTAATGATGGCCCGTTATGGTCGGCCCATGAACGGATGATTCCAACTCTAGCCCATTGACGGCCCATAATGCAGTCTGTTATTGGCCCATGTTTGGCCAACCGATCATACGGCCCGTAGAAGGCCCACTGATGCTATGGCCTGTAGAAGGCCCATTGTTTCTATGGCCCGTAGAAGGCCCATTGTTCCTACGGCCCGTAGAAGGCCCATTGTTTCTACGGCCCGTAGGAGGCCCATGGTCACTACAGTAAATATGTAGCCCATGGTTATTGTGGCATAGTTTTAAAAAATAGGTTATTGCGGCCACTAGCAAACCGCGGAAAAAGAACTGCACTGACTACAAGCAAACAAATAAACAAGACAACAAGGAAATAAATAAGCAAGCAACGTACGCTAGGCTATCACAGCTATTACACATATTACATCCACTGGGCATCAAATTTGCCACCAGTGCAAATAGAGGGAACAAAGCAGCATATCACATACACTGGTTGTCAAAGTTGGCAACTAGTGCAAATAAACGCCGCAGCAAAACAAGTACAGCAGTGAAACCACTTCACAAGAGCTCAAGAAACAATATCCTGGGTTTCCACCATGCTGGCAAGACGCTTAGCAAGCTTATTAGCTTTCTCTTGTTTGGCGTTTAAATCCTCCAGCACTTGCTGTTGCACCAGAAAGTATGCATCTGAATTCTGCAGGGACTTCCTCAGTCCATCGGCTTCCTGTCGCAGAACATCTGATTGATGTCTTTCAACTTTAAGTTGAGACTCAAGAAGCCAAACAGATTCAGGCAATGAGTTCGAAGAGCTGGTGCCACCAGTAGTGGCTAGTAACTTGAACACTACATCAAGAGAGGATTTTGGGGTTGTCTCAGTGTCTTCAATATAGTTTTTATCAACTTTCTTAGAGACCAACAGGGATGTCTCACTATCTTGAACCTTATCTGCATTACTTCCTTTACCATTGCATAACGGGGTACTCTTCTCCAATATTTTATCCGCATTCTAAAAGAGAAACAAACAGACACATCACAGGTTTACCATGTTGTATATGAAACTCATTTTGGTAAACCAGTTCAGTAGTAAGGTGGACAGGATAACAGCATGAAACAAACATATATCTATGTAGTATGGTCACTGTATGGTCTATATCATTCTAGTTTATGTTGCCAAATCAATATAGAGACAATTCAAATCATATCTATTTAAGACAAAGCAGCATAGACAGAATATAAGTGTGGGAAACTACACAGCAATAACAACACTTGTAATGTGCATGGCATGAGAACATAACTGTTTATTCAATTGAAACTGAAATCAACATAGAGCAAGTTACAACAGCAAACACATTAAAGAAACAGGTTTAAAACATACCTGTTGCGCCATTGGAGTTTCAATTGCATCCTTCAAATTTGAAATTAGTTGGTATGATACAGTGATGCAAGAGCAAAGGAGTATGAACCATAGCTACGGAACCTGACCTGAGAACAATTCTTCTTCTGCTTTAAACGTTGACTTGGAGTTCGGAGTGGTGGTCCTCGTGCTTTGGGCACTGCAGTTGCCTTACTAACTGCTCGTGGTTGGGTGCTCTGTGGTGGAGACGGTGCTGTGTCAACTGGAACTGGGTTACTATCTACTGGGGTTGGGGTTAGAAGGGGTGTAGCTGGTTCTCTGTCCAACTAGGTAGGGGTACAATCTGCGTGAGTCTAGGTTATGTGTGGTGGGGCTGGTTCTTGGGCAAGTACAACCGTGGTTCTATCTGCATCGACCGGTAGCACTATCTTTTCTGAAGACCGTGTTGTTACTCCCTTAGATACTGCCATCACTCTCTCCAATTCAAATGGCTGATAAACAAGAAAAGTAATTGAATGTACAGACATTGTATGATAGACAGGTGCAATGGATAGTGGGGAATAAAAGAGGGCATGAAATAATTCACATTTATGTTGTCTAACCAAACAGGATAGCATGACACAATTTCACATATATGACGGCTAACTAAACAGGATAGCATGACACAATTTCACATATATGATGGCTAACTAAAAAGGATGGAAAGACATAGTTCAAAATATGATGACTATGTAAACAGGATGACATGATATAACTATATAATGTATTTATTAAATAGGTTGGCATGCCATAATTCACATACATGCCGCCTATGGAAACATGATAACATGATATAATTCATGGATAGAATGACATAATTCAAAATATGATGACTGTAAACACTAAACAAGATGAGATGATATAACTATATGATGTCTTTATTAAATGGGTTGGCATGCCATAATTCAGATAGATGCTGTCTATGTAAACATGATGGCATGATATAATTCAAATATATGATTTATATACTAAGCAAGTAAGCAGATGGCAATCGCATATATGATGTAAAAACTAAGCAATGCAAGACAACATGCATGACATGAGTAATATAACCCTGCCAACTTTGAGCATAGACGTCAGGGGGGAAATAGGACTGGTCATCTGTCTCTGAATCCTCCTCTGAGGAGCTATCTGTAACCAGCAAGATGTCTTCTTCAGCAGGTAGCATTGTCTGCTCTGAATACCTTGTTTTCACTCCAGATACTTCCATCACCACTTCAAATGGCTGATGCACAGGAAGAGTAGTTGAATATACAAATGTTGTCGATAAATGGAACATGTAATACAAAAAAAGGATAGCATGATATAATTCACATATATGATGATTGGCTAAACAGCATGGCATTGCATAATTCACATATATAATGCCTTGCAACAAGATAGCATTGCATAATTCACATATATAATGTCTTGCAACAAGATGGCATTGCATAATTCACATATATGGTAATTAGACACTAAACATGTGGCATTCACACAAAGCATGTCTAAACTATGCGAATGACATAGCAATGCAAGACACCATACGCACGATATGAGCAACATAACCCTGCCAAGTTAGAGCATACACCTCGGGGGGGGGGGGGGGGGAATAGGACTGGTCATGTGTCTCTGAATCCTCCTCCGAGGAGCTATCCGTAACAAGCGAGATATGCGCTTCGTCAGAGAGCATAGTCTGCTCTGAAGACCTTGTTTTCACTCTAGAATTTTCCATCACCGTGTCAAATGGCTGATGCACACGAAGAGTAGTTGAATGTACCATGGAGCGACGTCTGCATGAAATTTTATTGCCACGCAAGGCTCGTCTCTTTTGCTCTACATGTTCAGTTCCATTGTGTACAATAACTGACATGCATAGGAATAAAACATAGTGAGATTATGTAAGGAGTGCATGCAGAAATCCAGAGTGATGGTAGCAACCTGTGGATAGACCCAAAACCAATGATAGCAGGCAGATAATGGCTTCAGTTAAAAATACAGATAATGGCTTCTTTACTGTTTGTTTCCCACCCAACATGAAAATCATAGTAGACACCAGAGATTAACCAGATAGTAGATAGATACTATTGATTGCGGCCCCGATATGTACCCCACAACCATTTAAAAACTGAAGTTTGAGCATTAGTTTGGAGCTGACTCAGAGTCTAATTGGTGAACAGGACGATAAAGTAGCATGTTATATTAAGCAATGCATAACGTAAGCAGAACCGAAAGAGTGCGACCTCTCTTGCGGACCCGTGTAGTCCTCGAGGTCATCTGCTCGGTTGATGATGGTAATGCAGTTGTCGTGGCTGCTGGCAGCGGGGAAGAAGATCTGAGGCGGCGAAAGACTGTCTGGAGGCCGGATCCCTACTGTGGTGGACCCTTCTGGCGTTGGAGCAGCTGAGCTGGGGTGGACGACGGCGCAGCAGGAGCGGGACAAACCACACAAGGTTTTCTTTGACAACTATCTGTAAGAGAAGTAATTCTATTAGGGCTCGTTTGAATTGGAGGATTGTAACAACGCAGGGATAGGAAATACACAGTAATAAGATAGGAATGCACTTGCAAAACAGAGAATTTAAAAACACAGGATTTCTGCCAATCTGGGTGTTTGGTTCACAAGAATTGGAAGATCACAGGATGCAGAGAAGCATGGTGAGATTAAGTCAAACCACAAGAAAATGTACGGTTATAATGCTATTATGCTACTATCTCTTAGTCTTGTGCTTCATGAATAGGAACTTGAAAAGGAGGACAAGTGGATATTAAAATTCCTATGGTTTTTCTTTCAAGGAGACACTAAAGGAACAAATCCTACAGTTTTCCTTTGCTCCATTCCTTTGAACCAAATGCATGAATAGTAGTACCATAGGAAACTTTCCAATTCCTATGTTTTTCCTTCACTTTTCCTTTCAAGCACTGGAGATTCTAGTAGGCAGGCTTGAGCAGGGAAAAACCTACACTCAAAAATGTTTTTGTGCTACTTCTACTACTTTGGACCCAGGCCACTGCCCTACTAGCTCAACTCCCAGGCCCATCTACAAATGCATAGCTCAAACGCGCAGAGATAAATAATGATGTCATTCAATAGAGTCCATCACGGATAGCTAAGTTGCCTGGCACCTCACTGCTTGTCATATAGTAGGAGAAACTAATCGTATTTCACGTTACTACGTGTGCTCAGTGGACAATATATATAACATGTAGAGTAAAAAAGTGATGCAACAAGTGTACAACCTCTTTGGCGAAGCCATGTCGATCTCAGCGTGATTGGGTTGGTCGGTGAGGATGCTCCGACTGATTTGGCTGTCGGAGGAGGGGAAGAAGATCTTAGGCGTCTGGAGATGGAGCCCGGGGTACTACTCCACTGTGATGGAGGGTTTCGTCGTTGGAGCAGCTCCGGTGAATTGTACGACGGCGTGGCTGAAGCAGGACAAGAGAGACAACATTAACCTGAGTGGAATTCTAATAGCATCTCCAATAGATGACATAAAATACATAACCACAAAGTGCTAGATGTAAAATACATCAGCCGCTCATCTCTGAACTTAACTGTCGAAATTGAATTTAACTGTCGAAACTGAATTTAACTGTCGAAACTGAATTTTGCTGTAGAAACTGAATTTTACTGTCGAAACTGAACGCACTATTAGCAGAAAAGTAGTAGCAGCAGCACCGCCCGGAGTAGCAGCGCGTGCGAGAGCCGGGGCAGCTGGTCGTGTAGTAGCATCTTGGGTAGCAGCTGCAGGGGCTCGAGGGAGAGCAGGATCTGCTGCTCGTGCAGCAGCAGCGCGCGCAAGAGTAGAGCAGCAGCACAAGCAAGAGCAAGAGCGAGAGCACCAGCGCGAGCGCGAGCAAGAGCAAGAGCAGACCAGGCAGGGGACCGAGAGCAAGAGCAGAGCAGCAGCGCGAGTGAGAGCCAAAGCAGCAGCAGCTCCTACTAATGTGGACATGGCCGCCGAGGGAGCGATGCCGTGGAGGAAGTGGCCGACGACGCCACCGTGGATGGAACCATGCCATGTCGGCTCGGGACCAAGCGCCGGCAGCACTGTGAGATCAAATCAAGAAGAAAATGCGGCGATTAGTGTAGAACCTCTTTGGTGGCGTCGATTAGGCCTCAGCTTCATCCGAGGAATCGGTGATGATGCTGCTCTTCCGGTGGTGCAGGTGAAGATGGTGGTGTGGGAATGGAGGTGGCGTGAAAGACGAGGGGAACATCGGGGCATCTCCTTGGAGGTGGAGGACGGGGTGGCTGAACCGGCGGGACGACGAGATCGATGACGGATCCTCATCTGGTGCGGTGGATGAGGGACGTTGAGGTGTTGCTATGGACGACGTCGTCGAGGAAGAGGCTCCGGCTGGGTGGCGGACGGAGGAGGGTTTGGGGCTTCGCGGGTTTTCGCGGCCTCGGTGTACAAATGGGTGGGTGGATGGGATGGTAGGGGGGAACCATGGCTGAGGGACGCGCTTGTCCGAAATGTGGGGTAAGTTACGAAAGTACCCCCACAAATTTGAGATAGGCGGTTTTTTCGGTTCAGGGGTATGACGGGCATTTCGCGTGCCGGGATTTCGCAGGAGGTGGGAGTTTTCGCGCGCGTTGTAATTTTGGGATAGCAATGCGCGGGTTGAGATGGAGGGAGTTTTCGGAGCACAACGAGACAAAGATATATCTTAAATATTTCGGGGTAACAAGGCGTGGGTTGAAATTTCCGGACAAGCCTAACGTGTACTGTACCAAATCAATTCGCACTTCCCTCGACGAAAAAACAAAAACAAATCAATTCGCACCACACAAGAGAGTCTAGTCCCATTTACTGTACCAAATCAATTCGCACTACAAATGCCATTCAAAACTTTGAATTCATGTTATGCTCAATTAAAATATTTCGCTACGTGTATAATGCATGCAACCTGCTACTCAAATGAATGTTTTAGTGCATTCCAAACGTATATACTACCGCTTCAATATGAACTAAATTTGAATTCATTTCTCTATTTGAATAAGATCTACTCCCTCCGTTCCAAAATAGATGACTCAACTTTGTACTAACTTTAGTACAAAGTTGAGTCATCTATTTTGGAACGGTGGGAGTACAATCATGATTGTTGTCAAGTTAAACAATTTGAATTCGCTTCTCTATTTTAATAAGATGTACAATCATCATTATTGTCAAGTTAAACCATCGTTTGTATATTATCTTCACATCACACCACATGATTACTGTCGAGTTAGATATGAACTATGTGTACTATATGAGCTCGAACTCAATTTTTTGAATCCACTTTATGTTGATTTCAAATCACAGTACATTTCAAGCTCTAGCTACATCTTCATAATCTAAACCATGTCTCATATGTATAATGTGTTTATCACATAATGTATGGCGCCCTGCCCCCTACACCTACAAGTATTTAGATGTGAGTTGCAAATGCCACACATTATCACAAATTCAAATAAAATGTGAGATTGTTCGATATTTAGTTGTGAGCTGCAAACGCCACACATTATCACAAATTCAAATAAAATGTGAGATTGTTCGATGTATAGTATGGTTTAGATTGTTCAATATTTAGCTGTGAGTTGCAAACGCCACGCATTATCACATTATGGTATAACATGTCCAAAACCACACCACGTGTATCACCGCTATATTCATGCATGCATATGTTTATAACACTATGATCTCCTATTCAAATATACGAATCCACTTTCATATCGAATTATGATCTTTGTTAGTCTCTTACACCCACACAATCCTCTAACCTTTGTAGCTAGCACTAACTTTCTCTCGTGCATGCACACGCCCTCCTCGCCCTCCCCCTCCCTCAGCATTCTATCCATCGTGCACATTTATTTTTTTCTTTAGGTCATTCTCCCACGGTCTCCACAACTCCTTTCTGACACACACCGATCGATAAACCTCTCCAGCGATGTCTGCCTACCACATACACACACACCTTCCATCTCCTCCTTTCGATGTCCATGCCTCGTGTCTCTCATACGGTCCCACACACGTGTAAACTCTCGCCCCTCTTTTCATCGATCTCACAATCGCACACTCCTCCCCCTATCTAGCTAGTAGGCCTCTCACACCACCTCCTAGCTCCATTCTCTCTGTTTATCCGTCTCGCTGGGCCTTATTTGCCTCTAACAAATGGATGTACACCGACCGATCTCCCGCTATACATATAGCTAGCTAGGTCGTTATAACTCGTTTTCCCCACGCGCCGATCGATCTACCTCATTAGTTATGTCTCTCCCTTCCTCCGACACACAACAATTGATCTACCGATCAAGTTAGGTCTGCTTACCAAACACATGGTCCCCCTTCATCATCCATGCATGCCTCCCGACACATCTATCACGCACACGCACACACAGAAACACATCCCCACTCTTATTGATAATATTGCAGTTCTACCCTTAGTTTGTCTAGTAGGCCTCTCCCACCATCTTTGAGAAGCAACTCCAACACCCATCCAACACTCTACTCCTCTCCCTCTCTCTCTCTCCTCTCTCTCTCTCTCTCTCTCTCTCTCTCTGTCCCAACCTATTTCCCATCCTTCACTTATGTATGGATGTCGACCGATCTCCCTCAAGACATAGCTGGGTCTCTCCTTCTCAACACATATACGAGTTGATCTACCTCTCTAGTTAGGTCTCTGCCTTACCAAACTTGCCCTGTGGCCTCTAACATTCCGGTAGGTCAGTCGCCCTATATCTTTGACTTGCACACACACAATTTCGATGGCTCTCTTCATCAATCTCGCACCCACCTACTTGATCCTCTCTTCGACTCTATCGATATCTATGACCCCTCCCTCTCTTCTCATGGATTTCCCCCTCTATATATGATATAGACAGGCCTCTATTTCACACACATTGCATGTGTCAAAAATTTGTTTGAGATATCATCGACACATATTCCCACAAATACATTCACGAAATCACCCCCAACAAAAAACACTCACGAACGCACATGCCATCTTTCTAGGTTTGTATCTCTCTCACACACACCCACGTAGGTGGGGGACATGCACGAAGAGAAGAGGTGCACGCATGGCGCACGTACTCCCGTCTCTTTCCCAACCACACCCGCGCGGGTACACGGTGGAGCTCATTTCTGTACGAAAAGGCAGCCCACGTGGTAATTTGACACGTGTACTGGTTGTCCACTTGATGGAGGATCATGTACCACGGGTGAACAAACAAATTGCGACTTGACGCGTTATGTTAAAAAAGAGGCAAACCATGTGGGGCCTACCTTAGAGGCAAGGCTCTATACACTAGAGATGCTTTGTACGTATTACTTTTGATGTGTCCCGTCAACTCGTAGAACGAGGAGAAGCTTGCTTAGTATGCTGTCTCCCCCGTCCATGGGCTCGGTGGCTCGTAGAGTCGCAGGACGAGGAGAAGTTTGCTTACTACGCCTACGCCCGCTCCCTCGCCCACGCACGCGGTGGCTCGCAGGACGAGGAGAAAATTTTACTACTCCCTCCGTTACTCATCGTCCCTACCTTGGTTAGAGAGATTATCATATTATTTGAAATATATGTCTTTTACTAGTAGATTTCAATATGAACTACTAGTACATACTCCAAACACTGATGTATATAGACGTATTTTAGAGTGTAGATTCACTCATTTTACTCTGTATGTAGTCCATATTGAAATGGACGTACTAGTACGCACTCTCCCTCGCCCCTCGCCCCTTGCTCGACCCTCGCCCATGTGGTGGACGTGCAGCAATTCATTCGGTCTCAGATAGCTAGAACGATATACTGTAGTACCATTATTGCTGGACTTCCCGAAGAGGCGAAGAGCCAAGCGCAAGGTTAATATTTTTGGGATGCCAAGCGCAAGGTTTATAGGAGAACGAGTAGTAGTAGTACTAGTAGTACGTACCAGTGGTACGTGCCGTATGAGGAAGAAGGCAACAAGATGTATGTTTTGCTTGATAGTCTCTTCTTACAAGATGTGCTAGACCTAGTGGACCTCATTGTTGCAATGGGAGTACTATCATAGATGGCACGATTCAGAGTGGTGGGCAGCGGGAATAATTCGGAGCTGCTTAGTCTTAAACCGCATGAAGAAGTCCCATCGAAAGGAATAGCCATCCTCTACACGTGCTCCTATGTAAAATGAGTAAATGAGACAAAAAGAGAAAGAGACAAAGTAAAAAAAAATCACCAGCCTTAGAGCCGGCCCTATTGTATCATTGAATGATATTTCTACATCGTGATTGACATGCATGGCTATATTATTAACCATGCTGCGGAGGTAGAAGCGGATTTTTATTTATTTGCAGAGGTAGCAGCGGATGGATATTCAACGAGGAGTGAAATGATGGCTGCTTCCTCGGTCAAACATAGAGAAAGGTGGGCCTCGTGATTTGACGGCTTATTAGTCATTATTACTGCCTATACTCTTTGCCCATATAATAACCTCATGGTAGAGTAGTAGGCTATACTTTTAATAACCATGCTCGAAGAGAAGAGGTTCACGCACCTACGCACGTAGTACTAGTAGTACTCTTTGCGTCTTCCCCAACCACAAACGTGACACGCTGGAGCTCACTTCTGTACGATGATGCAGCCCACATGATAATTTGACGCGTCTAGTAGTAGTTACTCACTTATAAATAATGGAGGGTCGGGAACCACGCAAGAACGGTGCCGCGTCATTTATAAATAAAGTTTTTTTCTTCAGTGGCAAGTACGCAATATAAATAGGTTCATATGGAAAGAAAAAGAAACCATTCCACTATATACTCTCTCACACAAAACGACTATGGCCACATCTCTAACATCCGAGCGGATCACGTCCGCTGGGGGAAGCGGTGGATGCTTTGTGTAGATGCGGTCACCATCGCCGACGGCGAAAACCCACTGTCGGCACGTCCCGATCAGGGGTCCCCGCCGTTCTCTCTCACAAAGCCGGTGCGGTTGCCTTCGTCCCTTGCTCACTGCCGCGATGTGGGCAGTTGCCGCCTCCCGCCGCCCTCCTCTAGGTTGAGCTATGTCCCGACATCCCTCAGGTACAACTTCCTTTATAGCCAGCTTGCACCACTGCCCCAGCTGCCCACATCGCTCCATGTGGATATTTCTCTACTTCTTTTCCCCGCACGTACCTCTACTGGCTTCTACTGTATTTGTGATGAGTTTATGTCTCATCAACTAGTCCCAGTAATCTTATTCTAATCACGCTTCTTCAATTTCTTTGCCACAGGGATGCTCATCTCGATTTTAGTGAAACTGCACAAAATGATCCAATGGTCAAAGGGTTGCAAACTTCATTTCTTCGGAAGGTTCAACATCGCCAGCAAATTAAAGCCTGGTTAGGGTTTAGGGTTCAAGGGCTAGGGACTGCATGGATCATTTTTTTCTTTAGTTGTCTCTATTCCAAAATAAGTGTCAACTTTAGTAGTAGTACAACTTTGTAGTAAAGTTTGCATAAAGTTGAGACACTTATTTTGGAACGGAGGGAGTACATATTGGCTATGATCTGTCAATCATTGAGATGCAATTGCATGCATGTTAGTCTCCTTTGGATTTGATGAAATGTTGCAACGGGGCAACCTTGGACACAAGATACATGAAACAGAAGCTGGAAGCTTCATAGCATTGTACGAATTTATCTCGCTGAGAAATTACAGTACGTACTATACTACTATGTAAAGAGTTAGGTGTCGCATGGTGTCTAGAAAATATGGTGATAGTGTGAGGTGGGCCATGTAATCACTGAGCTTGCGTGTTTTCACCTTGGTTTTCACTACTTTCGCACTCCTCCACTGTAAGAATGGAGAAAATTGTAATCTACCTCCTTTCGCCGAAACGTGGGACATCCAGCAGTCGTACCACCTCAGTAATAATGACCAATGAGCCATCAAATCACATAGACCCAGCAGTAAGTTTGACGGACGAAGCAACCATCACTCTTGAATCCACTACTCCCTTCAACGTAGGCGCCAGTGAGAGGTCACGTCCGCTCTGCCCGGGCATAAATGCGGCACCGATTCTCTGAAGTGGCGCTGACCGTTTCGGGCGGGAAGCGCGCGCGGGCGATGGAGGGGCTTTGGGTGGGCCAGGCTGGTCAGGAGGAGGCGTGGCAGCTGTCCCGACCGGATGCCCGGAAACGAGAGGATGCACCGACTCTCGCGGCTAAATCGTACACTACACACCATCTCTCTGTAGGAGTAGGTCGATGTGTCGCTCTCTCTAACACACACACGCTGTTAAAACACACACACACACACACACACACACACAGGTTCATAGAATAGGAATATCGTGCGAGTGGGAAGCCACAGGAAGTGAGATAAATGGAGTACATACAAGAAGAGAAGAGGTGACGAATATTCCATCAAACCTGGACTGAGGAGTGGTACTCCCTCCGTCTAGGTGTTAATTCATCTGACGAAAATCAGATATTCCCAAAATGTTTAGGCGTCGTCCATTAACTTCGCATCTCAATCCCCTCCTAGCCTCGTTGCTAGCGAGCGTTGTTACCCTACCTTGTTATCTCCCCCGGAAACCCAATGCATGGAGCGCAACTACGCATTGATCAGTCAAGGAATCAAAGTCGGCTTGCATGCGAGTTAATACGTGGCCCTGCATGGTAGCTAAAACGACATCTCTTAATTGTTGTGATTAATTGTTGCGTTTAGAGACAGAAATCAGGGCTTTGATTGGAGGAAGGACCGGTCAAGTTTCTCCTTCTCCTCCAATCTGCTTGCACCTTGGTCCCGCTGCACCTTCTAACGTGACTTACACCTAGACGGAGGGAGTAGTACGAGATACAGTGGCACACTGATTTAGATCGAATACAAGTGCCCAAAATTATTGGAAGAGAGCAAAGTGTACAAACTAAATAATTAAAATTGAATTTCTCATTTTTTTTGAGACGGAGGCAAAAGATTTGCCTGAGTTTCACAGTTTGCAAGTGACCCTACAAATAAACGGCATGGCAATTACACTCAATACGCCCTAGTTTCTTAGCACCCGCTGTAACCCTTAGTACATACGGTGGCACACTGACTTAGGCCGAATACAAGTGCCCAAAATATTTAAAATTGGAGGATGGTGCAGCCCACCTTTTTGATATTTTGACCGTGTGTGGTTCAGTTGTTGTTCACTTCGGAGGGTCGTGTACCACACGTGAACGTTAGTAAGCATGAACGGGAGGCGTGCAGCATTAATTGTGAGTTGACTCCTTCGAGCGTTAAATTTTCTTCACGTATTAACATTGCCCCTAGTATTTTTCTTCACTACGTTAAATAAAGAGTTCCATTTCATGCACAATTTAAAATGATTTTTATGGAGAGAAAAAGAAAACCACTCCATCTATATACACTGCAGCCTCGCGCTTGTTTTCTAGGGTTTGCTCTCTTCACACTCTCTCTCCACTATATATATACACGCTGGAGCCTCAGCACTTGTAGTTGCTCTCTTAACACTCTCTCACCCTCTCCAGATCTAAACAAGACTTCGTTGGCCTCTCTCTCTCTCTCTCCCCTCAATGCTGGTCAAAGAGCCGGCAGGATCCGTCCGCCGGGAAGGGAAGGATTCTTAACGCTGTCACCGTCGGCGAGGGAGGGAATCCACTACCGGCGCAGCTGTTTTCTTTCACCCAGCGGCAGCGTGGGAGGGCCTCCGACCCCTTCTTCCTCGCTGCCGTACATAGTGTGGGCAGATCGGCCTCCGGCCACCCACTGAGCAACACCCCGAGAACCTTAAGGTATAATTTACTTATTCCACATGCATTGCTCTAGCTGCATGTGGGCTTTTTCCGCTTCTGTACCCGAATCTAGGTGTTGGATCAAACATGAAAGTAGTGGGGAAAGTTGTATAGCATGAATCTAGGACGTGGTTCAAAGAGGAAAGGAAGGGGGGAAAGTAGTACAGACTGGCTATCCAGCACCTACGTTGGTCGAAAAGGGAAAACAATGACAAACGCAGTACGCACATCTGTAACGAACTGATCTTTCTGTTTTGGCGGACAAGGCTGTAGAGTTTGAGCAGGACTAGATTTGCTGCCCTCACATAGGGAAAGGTGTCTAAAGATAACAAAACTGGGACCAACACAAATATGCTCCTTGGTTGTTTGTTCTTTGTTGGAACAGACTGTGCATCACCCCTTTATACATCGGTATATGAACATGGTGCTGGTGCGCCCACTGTCCCGTACAACTCTTTAGCTGTTGTTAATCTAAGGCCCTGTTTGGTTAAAAAGTCCTAGGACTTTTTTTAGTCCCAACTAAAAGTCCCTAGTCCCTACCTATTTGGTCCCAGGGACTAACATGGACTAGAGGTTATTAAATGACATGCTAAAAGACCATGTTACCCCTAGTAATGAACTAATGGAGATAAGGTGCGATGCGGGGCAGGGGCAACTATTGGAAAAAGTCCCAAAAAGACTCTCCCTTAGGGTCTTCTTTCTTTAGTCCCAAATGCCCTCTTTTAGTCCCTAAAAGTCCCTCCTGTTTGGTTTAGATGGGACTAAAAGGGACTTTTTTTAGTCCCTACACCAAAAAGTCCCTGTAAACAAACTCCCTCTAATAATGCCGCTGGAAAATTTAAGCAATGCCACAGTTAAAAGCAAATTACATGTTTAACAAATTTTATTGTTAATATAATCTCTCTGTTAATATGAATCAATGCCACTGTTTGAAAAATGCTACTGTCTTGCTTTCTTTCCCATTTAGATAAGTTAGATGCTTCTTTTTGTGGGGTTTTGTGTCATCCACCGTTATTGACCAGTAGTTATTTCCTTTGCACCTCTGTGTAAATAGGGTTATCTACTTCACCTCGTTGCTATTGCGACCTTTGGTTGCACTGCACAAAACACTTTTGTTTTAAGAGTGTTTTGTGCAGTTCAACCAAAATGTCACACAGACAACGTTCCTTGATTGCTTGATCTTAGTGGAACTGCACAAGAGGAGATCTGACTTCCTATCCGTGCTGGCAAATTTGTTTCAGATCTTCTTCTTGTGAGTTGTTTGAATTCCGCATCATGAGAGGTCAGTACTAGCCTTCTTTCACATGATTGTGCAGTGTGCTATCATATGTTGTGCTACTTATACGGTAATGTTGCTTGATTTTAGTGAACTACACAAATGGAGACAAGACTTCCAATCTGTATGTGCACCGTAATATCCCATTGAGGTAAGATAATGATAGTTCACAACTGTTGGCTTGTATTTTGCTATTGTCATCAGAAAATTAATGTCATTGTTTAGTGCTATACTTGTGCTCCCTAATTGACATGCCAAATCTTACATTGAAGGCGAAGCTTGTCTGTTATTGAACCAAGTGATGAAGGGGAAGAACAAGCGGAAGAAAAACAAAAATCAACTCCCGGTGCTGTAATGAAGCACTGGAACTGTGATGACACAAGTAATGATATAGTTTTGCATCTTAATTTATTGCTATGGCTGGAACGAGCAATTGTTTTGCCACTGATTTGATGCCACTCTTAATGTAATATATAATATAGCATGTTCTTTTCAAAACACGCGTTGTGCCACCTCATATACACTATTGTCTTTCAAGCCAACATATGCATCTATTTGATTTAAGATTGGCCAAGCTGGGTTGCCCGGCTCCTATGTTTGCCCCTTACGTTCCCGATCATTCGACTAAGGGGCAAAGGGAGCACCGTTGTGATTGTTACTGCCAGGTTAGCCAACGCAGTACCTCAGACGGACAAAGCCGAAAGCTAGCATTCTTAATATACAAATTGGTCGGCCATGACATAGGAATAACATGGAAGGGGTCTTTCAAACCTCGACCAAGGGATTTACTCCCGAGGTCACCTACCTTTGGACCCATGTGCTCAACACAACCATCCAAGGAAAGGAACTGTTGGAAGAACTATTTTTCTCGGAAGATGTTTCTTCCGTTAAAAAGTAATATAACATAACTCTCCGCTTCCCTCTTGTCTTTCGAACCATATAGCCAGATTGCCTTGTCACCTGAAGCACCTAGCCTGATTACTTTGGCCAGTAGTTTGGGACACTCCTCGGCTATTAGTTGAGGAGGTGGAAGCCGATGGCTGGTTGACAGAGTTCAGACATGCGGTCTGAATATTGATATAAAGTACTTTGATACATAAAGTCATACATAATTATTACACCCGGTCTAGTCAATCTATTAAGGTGTCTAGACCGCAGCCCTTCTGCGAAAACCGAGCAGCAGACATAACACTCTCGTATACGAGAGTAGTGGGAATTTCTTCTCCGTCTAGCCCCATAGGTCCTACCTCGGCTAGATCCGTCGTATTAAGGCATGTATGCTGGGTCTTCACCATGGACCAGGCCTCCCTCTCTCCTTCTCGACAGGCAGACACTTTCCAAGCCTGGATCCGGCACCGATCTCTTTTAAGCTGTTCGGCTAGGACGACCATGTCTTTGGGCACCAGTACCACTTAAGGCCATAAAGCCTAAAGCGTCCTTCATCAATTTCCACGCACTCTCGTGCAACACGGATAGATGAGCCGCCATTTCTCCGAGCACTGAACCTCGGGTGGTAGGGGGTAGGCCGGACAGAGAAACTACCAAAGGAAAAGTCACCCTGCTCATCACCTCAGCTAAACCTCATTCACAACGGATTTTTGAAAAATCACAACTTACCAAAAATCATATCATCCATTCGACGATTCTTCAATTCTGTAACAGCCAGTTGAGCTTTTAAGCTCTCTATTTCCTGGGCCTATTGGGCATTTTCGGCCCTTACTGCACTGACGCCATCCATCCTTTGGGTCCCCACATGTTGGTTAGCCTGGCACTGCGATTCGGTATACATCAAATCCTCGCGGGCCTGCTTAAGATCTCTCTCAAGATGACCTAGGGCTTCTGCTGCTACATTGGATTATGTTGTCAGTCCATCTAATGATCTCCATAGAGCCGATGATACATGATAGAAAAAATCACGTACTGTGCGCCTCCATGCTGAACTTTTTCACCTGCTCCACCTCGGCGAAGGCAGCATCTAACTTCCCCTTCGTTTGGGCAAGCGCCTCGGTCAGTTTCAATCTTTACCCGAGCTTCCTGTCAAGGGTGCCATGCGCCGTTAGATATTCAAGCCTTGCTATGGTCGTATCCGCCCATATAAAGCCTTAAGGGCTACTACCATATTTGTTAGCCTTGTTTTCCTTCAAGCAAATAAAGAAATACACGAAACCTTGAAGCAATATGAATTTGAGTGAATCCTTACCCATAAACCTTGCGACAAGATGTCCAAGGACTGATCAAATGCACCACGGGTCGCCCCAATGTACGCATCCAGCATGCTGAGTGCATTAAACCCCCGATCCAAGAAGGCCGAATCCTTTAGGGAAGTCTTTCGCCACCGGTAATTTATGGCACACTGGATCTCAGAGGGAGTAGCCGAGCTGGTCGCCGTGTCCTCGGGCTGGGGGACCTCAGGAGTAATTCCAGAGGTGGGGCATGCTTCCGCTTCCTTGTGCGAAGCTGCCATCCCCTCGGCCCTCATACTCGTCACCCTAGAAAAAGGCGAGGGCTGCCTACGGATGATCAAAATGGTCAGGACCTGAAATGGCACCTCTATAAATACAATGATCAATGGGTTACCTGGTAGCTGAGGGAGCACTGTCACCTGCCCCCATGACCTCGGCTTGTGCTTGTTGTGCCTCCCATGGGGGCCTCCCTGGTAGAGCCATTTCTCTGTGTGGACATTTCGAATGTCATCCCTTTGGAGGAGAAGTCAGTTGACTAGGGGCTGGAGGGTGAGTAGCTCGCTTTCGATTGGAGGAAGGGGGCATTACCGATGAACCTAGCCTTGTCCCCGGTACATCGGGGGCAATGGCCACCCTTGAGCCATCAAGACTCTCTAGATAAAATTTCCTCCATTCATAGATAAGGGCTAAATCCTCGTCCTCATTGAAAAGGGGGTCCTCTGCTCGACGGTGCGACTCCGGCTCGGGTGCCAGGCTATTTATAGCCTCAACCCAATGCCTCCATCTCTGTCCAGAACCGGTAAATGGATGATCAGATATTAAACAACTCGGATGGACGAGAAACTCAGACAAAACTTACTATGTCGGCGGGATTGTAGTAGGATAGCCCGTCCCGGAATCGCCGCCGGGGGAAGTCCTCCGCCGCCCCCTGATAAATACCAGCCAACACCGATCCACATGCTCCTTGGTCGAAGAAGCCCTCCCGGATTGTTCGTGTGGCATCTTCGGTCCCGTTGAACTTGCACAACCGACAGGGGCGTTGCCGAAGTGGCTGGACTCTTCAGTTTATCGCCATGGGAATTACATCTATTATAGTGAGGCTGGTGCTCGTCAATTGCTTCACCCGAGCTGCTAGCTTGGTAACCTCGGTAATTTCCTCTTGGAAGGGCCCTGCGGCCTCCAACTACAATGCCTCCTTGGGGGCTCCATGGAAAACGAAGGGAGTCTGGGCTGAACTGGGTCGAGGAGAGGAACGTTGTCTACATAAAACCACTCGGTTGGCCAGACGTCAGTGTCCTCCCGGGTGTGCCTGATGGGTACTCTGTCCCCTCGATTCGGCAGACTTCGGCTGCCCCGACCTCATACAACTTCTCGGCAGGAGAGCAGGGCACTACGCAGAAATACTTCCTCCATAGCCCGAAGTGCGTCTCGCGCTCGAGGTGCATCTCACAAAGGGCGACATACCCCACGATATGTAAAATTGAGTTTGGGGTGAAGTGGTGGAGTTGCAGCCCATAGAACTCTAATAAGCCCCGGAGGAAGGGGTAAATGGGAAACCCTAGACCACGCAGTAAGAAGGAAATAAAGCATACCATTTCGCCCTCTCGTGGAGAAGGATGGTTCTCTACGTGCGCTTGCCCGTTCATGGGTATCAATCCTTTGCGGGTCGCTGTCAGATCTGAATCTAGCAAATATCCTTGCTTGGCTAGGCGCTCCACTTGAAAGCGGGAAACAACACAACTGCCCCAGTCACCTCTGTCAGGGCCGTGAGGGCACCTCGAGGAGCCTGTGTTGCTTGCCGTGGGAAACTCTCTAGGGTGGACTTGGGATAAGGAGAGCGCTTGTGCGATTTGCCTGGAAAGGAAGGGTTGGGGGTGTATGGTAAATTTGCATGCCTGGCTCGTAAATAAAGAGGGGGACGAGGCCGACGCTTCGATGTTTCGCCATAAAGTGACTCGCTTCTTCGTGAAAGTGTGGTTACCAAGGTCAGGAAACCTGGGCCATGTGCGACAGAGCCGGGCCCATCCGGCGGAACTACTAAACTTTCGAAGACTACTTGGAGAAATCATGCACGGGAACTCGCCTGTCGAGCCAAAGACTCCGGAACCAATGTTCAAAAACATCATCCTTGGCATCGAAGGACCATTCAGGGGCTACTGACGGTGTCTTGGACTAGGGAGGGTACTAATCTAGTCAGCCTATGTGAGGGAGTCCTGGATTAAGGGGTCCTCGGGCTGCCGACCTGTTATGTTTGGGCCAGATTGATGGGCTATTATGGGGCCCAAGCTGGAGTGCGGATCCTTGACCGGATAAGGAATCTTCAGAGCCGTGGTGTGTCCTCAAAGCCAAGATTAGGCGGGATCTTCCTTTCTTTGTAACCGATCGCGTGTAACCCTAACCTTGCTGGTGTCTATATAAACCGGAGGGTTTTAGTCTTTAGGGCTAGAGCTACATTCATCACCTCATTGCCTTAGGGTTTAGCTTGCCTGATCTCGAGGTAGATTGACTCTGTAACCATACCATAGATCAAATACAATCAAGCAGGACGTAGGGTTTTCCCTATTCGAGAGGGCCCGAACCTGGGTAAATACTGTGTTCATTGTCCCTTGTTCCCAATCGATCCTAGATCCACAGCTCGGGACCCCCTACCCGAGATCCACCGGTTTTGACACCGACATTGGTGCTTTCATTGAGAGTTCCGCTGTTGGGTCGCCAAAAGGATCAATGGCTCGCCTAATCATCGAAGAAGAAGTTGGCTTCGGGGACCTCTTTGTTCCCGGCCAACTCTTTGCGTTCGGTAGCATCATGCTGCACGCGAACCCAACTGGTCATCTAGATCAGATCGACAGCTTCGCGCCTGAGCACCGAATTTGATTCGGTAATCTGCAGTACATTGCGGACATTCGCAGTGATCTGGTTTTCACCGGATTCACTATGCCTGTTCCTGAACCCTTCCATGATCCAATCTACGGATCGGCCCGCATCCTACGGCCGGCCTCGAGCTCGAACGTCTCTGTCTCGAAAGGAGGCCAGGAATCCCTCTCGACCGTGCCTGCAATATCCGCCGGAGACTCATCTTCAGGCCACAATGCGGAAGCAAGGTTCGGACACCGAGAGTCACTTTCAGTCGAACTCTCTCCTTGCAACACGCCTACGACCTTGAGCCCCAGCGACAGGTCGATGTTCGATGGCCAGGGGTTACCCCTAGCCGAACTCCCCCTCGACAACTCGGCTTCGAGCCCCAACATGGAAGCAATATCCGAAGACCAGGTCTTGTCCTCGGTTTCTTTAGACTATCTAGCCTCGGGCCTCGAGGTTAACTTGGCCCTCGGAGACCAGGATCCGGCTCTGGCCCCGATCAGCCCTTGCCCCGCCACATCGGAAGCCAGCCCCCTGCGGCCACCGCATACCAGTCCGGCGACCCTCACTTTAATAAGCGAGGCGTTGGACCGAATCCAGAGGATGGCTATTCAGGAAGATCCGGCCTTGGCTCACGTTCAGTAGCCCTTTGAGACGTGCTTCAGGGAATTTTGCGTCCCACCCACCACCCACCTCGTAGCCACAGAAGAGAACATAACCGACATGTTGGACTACACTTCGGAAAATGCCTATTCCATGGACGAGGACAGCGGAGCCACAGTCAACACTGACGCTGCGCCTCCCGTCACCAGCCGCTGGACGGCCACATCCACTTAGGACATTTACATGGTGGACGCTCGAAAAGACTACGGCACCCCCAGGAAGGATAGTGGCAATCCCGATGATGAGCCGCACAGGTGCCGCAAACAACGTCGTAACTCCAAGGCACGCCGAATCCATGCAAGCAACACGGACACCAGAGAGAACGACACTCCGGATAACGCGGACAACCTCGAGGACCATAGCACCGATGAGCAACCTCAAGCCGATCACGAGGAGGAAGACCCGCTCAACCTAGAGGACCTCGTTGATTCCGAAGACAGCAACTACCTCCCCCCCCCCTCCGAAGAGGAGGTTAGCTTGGGCAAAGAGGATTTCATTGTTCCCGAAGACCCGCTGGAACAAGAGCGGCTCAAATGGCAGCTCATTGCCACTGCACGTAGCCTGAAGAAACAGCAACAGAGGATAAAGGCCGAGCAAGACACCCTCAATGACAAATGGACTAAAGTCCTAGCTGCCAAAGAAGGGTACAACGAGGAGCGGCAGACCAAAAGTTACCCAATGCGAAAGCTTCTGCCGCAATTTGACGCTGAGGCCATAGAGCCAGCACCTGCATGACACACTAAGGCGGACAAGCCGGACCGCCCCCCTCGAGGACGGGATAGGCCGGCCGATAAAACCGAACAGCCTCTTGCTCCAGCTCGCCGTCCAGGCAAGGAGCCAGTTCGTCCTGCCTATGAGTACGACCTACGACACGACCTAGATGCCCGCGCTGGTTTGACAAGATCCATCTATGGACCCATAGACAACTCTTCGGATCGACGGGACAGTTACCAAGCTTGGCTAGACCGAAACGACAGATCTCGGGAACAACAGCGAGCCCGGATGACAGATGGCCTCCGGCGCGACGTAGCCCGAGTCAGGGGCATCGCTCACCCTCTGTGCTTCATAGATAGAGTGATGTAGCACCAATTCCCGGAGGTCTTCAAGCCCGTAAATATTGAGCCATACGACGGGACGACGGATCTGGCTATATAGATAGAAGACTTCCTACTACACATTCACATGGCATGAGGCGATGACCTTCATGCCATCAAATACCTACCATTGAAGCTCAAAGGTCCGGCTCGACACTGGCTAAATAGCCTCCCCGAAGACTCCATAGGATGTTGGGAGGAGCTGGAGGACGTTTTTCGAGCCAACTTTTCGAGCCAACTTTCAGGGTACTTATGTCCGGCCTCCAGACGCCGATGACCTGAGCCACGTAATCCAGCAGCCTGGCGAGTCAGCCCGACAATTCTGGAACCTGTTTTTGACCAAGAAGAACCAAATCGTCGACTGTCCGGATGATGAAGCCATAGCCGCCTTCAGGCACAGTATTTGAGATGAATGGCTAGCAAGGCAGCTCAGCCAGGACAAGCCGAAGACAATGGCGACGCTTACCTCCCTCATGACCCATTTTTGTGCCGGGGAGGATAGTTGGTTGGCTCGTAGAAGCACCAACCCGGAAGCAACCAGCACCTCTGAGGTCCAGGAAAGGAATGGAAAGCACGGTGCAACAATAACAAGCGTCGCCACAACAACGGCGAAACCGATGAGACAGCAGTAAAGGCCGGATTCCGTAATCCGAAGTCCGGGTCACGGAAAAGCCTTCTAAAGGCAATCAGGATGGGCCAACTAAATTGGATGCAATCCTGGACAGGCCCTGCCAGATTCATGGCACCGCTGAAAAGCCGCTAACCACACCAACCTCAATTGTTGGGTGATAAAGCAAGTCGGCGAGCTCACAGTCGAAGACTCGGGCAAAAGCCCACGAAGCGAGGACGACGATGAGCCACGCAGGCCGAACAATGGAGGCCAAAAACCCTTCCCTTCTGAGGTCACGATGGTGAATATGATCTGTGCCACCCACATACCAAGGAAAGAGAGGAAGCGCACACTGTGGGATGTGTACGCCATCGAGCCCGTAGCACCGAAGTTCAACCCGTGGTCGGCTTGCCCGGTCACCTTTGACCGCAGGGACCATCCGGCCAGTATCCATCACGGAGGATTGATGACCCTGGTACTCGACCCCATTATCAATGGGTACCACCTCACGAGAGTCCTAATGGACGGAGGCAGTAGCCTCAATCTGATTTACGCAGACACAGTGAGGAAAATGGGGATCGATCCATCAAGGATCAAACCCAGCCACACCACCTTTAAGGGGGTTATTCCGGGTGTAGAGGCCCGATGCTCAAGCACGGTAATGCTGGAATTAGTATTCGGCTCGCCGGACAACTTCTGATCCGAAGACTTGATCTTTGGCATCGCCCCATTCTGCAGTGGCTATCATGGCCTCCTCGGCCGTACGGTGTTTGTCAAGTTCAACACTGTCCCACACTACGCATACCTCAAGCTAAAAATTCCTGGGCCTGCAGGCGTCATAACGATAAATGGCAACACGAAACGCTCGCTCCGGACTAAGGAGCACACTGCGGGACTGGCAGCCGAAGACCAGTCCATCGCCAATAGGCCAAGGTATCAGCCCACCGTAAAGGCAAAAGATACACTTAAACAGAATCGATCCCGATCCCCATCATGGGAACCCGCCTGCGTTCGCCGCAAATAGGGATACGCCCCCCACGGTATGCCCGCCTTCTCCATGCGTTATGTGCTTCGTCAGCACAACTTCGCGCTAAAGATACCATGGGCGGCCGTGGGGGCCCGTAACACCATGTGTTCGGCTCAACCGAACTATTATATCACCACGTCCTTGAACGATAACGGGCAGGACTCCGGACTCGCTCAGCATCAAGCTACAACGGCAGGTTTACATCTCAAGGTCCCTTTTTGAAGGCACCCCTCGCCAGCACATGGCGTTTTAAATGGATATCCAATTTGCTCCCCTCCACCTCAAAAAGGAAAGGCACAGACGTGCAGCAGGGCATAGTTGAGTCTTCGACCCACACACCAAGGCCCTGTGTAAACCTTCCTCTGTAAAATTTTCTTTTCTTCGTCATTATAAACACCTCAGCAGTTCGAATTGTACAGATAGACGTCCAGAGCTTATGGAAAATAAAACATCTTTCATGGTGTTCGGACATCCGCATTATTAGGCCCCTTTCTCTTTCCTCTTCCTTTCTCCGCTCTTCGAATAGCTGGGTATACACATCTCCTGTAATAAACTGGTTACTTGGCCGAAGGTCTGATTTTTCCAGTCAGCTCTACATATTAAGTCCGGCACCACCTCGCATCGAGTGTCCGGCGTCTCGGATATTGCACTATATGCATTAGTTCCGAACTATGTCTTGGGTCAATAGTTGGGTTGCCCGGCTCCTGTGCTTGCCCTCTTACGTTCCACACGTTCGGCTAAGAAGGTAAAGGGAGAACCCCTGTGATTGTGCTTCTGGCTAGTCCAGTCAAGCGCCTCAGGGGAGAAAGCTGAAAACTGACCGTCATAGTAAGCGAGAACTGGTCAGCGATCCGACGACAAGTGTTAAACTAAGAAATCGTTGGAGATTTACCCGTGTCATACGAAGGGTTTGTCCTAGCACAAACCACGCGACTACAAAGGCACACCTCGGCTCCCGCGTACATCCCCAAAACTTGGGGGATAGTCACTAGCCCCCGCCGTCAAGCTCCTATGGCTAAGTGAAAGCGATAAAGCCGCATAGTCTGATTGCCTAGTCTCTCTCTCGCACTACCGCCTTCGGGCACCAAGACATCGGCTATGGGTAATAGTGTAGAGACGAAACACCCCTCGTAACATTTACTTAAGGGCTGAAGCCGATGATTGGTAACTTTCAGAATAACTAAACAGCCGCACATGAGTCAAAATTAAAACAATAAATACAACACAGGCCGCACAAATAAAGCAACATGTTCGGGTGGCAACAGGACAAGAAATCATTCGATGATTACATCCTTCGAATACTGACCCTCTATGGCCCGAGCACCTTCCATGACTTGGGCGAAGTACATCTCGGGACGGCGGTGCTCCTTCGCAGCCGGCGAAGGACCAATGGCCATATCCAATGGCTTGATCCTCGGCCAATGCACCATAGTCTTCGTAAAGGATAGCCTCGCACCCTCCAGGCACGCGGATCACTTCACGGCATCGATCCGCGACAATGCTTCATGCAGCCTCTGCACCAAGCCAACGTAGCTGTCCGGAATAGGCTCACCAGGCCATAGCCGGACACAAAGGTCCTTCAAGGCTGGCTTGGCCATCCGGTGTAGCTCGATCAACTGCTTCATTTGGTTGCTGAGGAGCCGAGGGTGTTCGGGCGCCTGGAACTTCGACCAGAAGAGCTGCCATTCCGAATTCTCCTCCCGTGTCGCATAGTGCTCCGCCGCAGCAGGCGCACTCTTCGGAAGCTCGGCGAAAATGCCTGCGAAGTGCTAGACCCGCGTTAGCAAGGCGAACCTATTGCCTCCAAACACACTCTGTAGTAACTACTTCTTACCATCTGCGATTTGCCCCACTTGGCGGAGCTCTTCCCAGATACTTCACACTTTGGTCCTCGCCTCCTTGAGCTCCTTCTTGATCTTGGACAGCTCGGAAGACCGCTCCTCCTGTTCCTTCTCAAGGGCCTCAAACGTCTTGACGGCATCCTTGAGCTCCACCTGCACCTCGGCTACTCGAGCCTCGTGCTTCTCACCAGCAAGCTTGGCCTTCTCAAGCTCGGCCATCGCCTTCGTGGCGGCTACTTTCTCTGCGGCCGCCTCGTCCTTGGCCTTCTCCAAAGCCGCCTTCAAGCCCTCTACCTCGGCGGCGACAGCTGCAATATCCACATATTACATGATTAGCATACAGTCTGGAAAGTAAATATCCGACAATAAAGCAATCATACATCTTAACAAGGGCTTACCTTGCGCCTCGTCAAGCCGCTTGTTGACAAGGTCAAGCTCTCCATTGGAGCGCTTGAGCTTCCGATCCATCTCCACTAGTGCCACGGCATTAGCAGCCGCGGCCACGGAAGATGCCTGAGACATCAAAAAAGTTCACACTACTTTAAATATTGGCCTCGAGAAACTGGACCCTCTGCATGTTTTTTCGTACTTCTTACAGAGTCTCGGGGGCTGCTATACATACAGCCTATTTAAGCAGTAAAACCAAGGGCTAAAACCACTTTACGGGAATAGGGCATTACTTGACTTACCTCAAAGCATGTTAGAAGGCCTTGGACAACGTCGTTCAGTCCTGATTGGACGGACCGAACAACCTATAAAACCGCACCCATAAGGGTGCGGTGCCCGTCGACGATGACAGAGTTGTTCAGCAACTCCTCCAGCACGTCCGGCCAGCCCGCCACCGCCTGGTTGGAGGTGTTTGGCGCGGGCGTCGGGCCCTCAACCCCTCCCTCTTTGGAGGGAGGGACCGGCACCGTCGAGTGCCTTGGGGGCTCAGGTGCGGATGGCTGAGGGGGTCTGAATGGTCCGGACTTCCCTCCTGCATCCGCCAGAAGGGTCTCACCCTCCTGATCCTTGGTGACCAAGGCATTAGCCTTGGCCATGACAACATCGCTCTCCTCCCCTGTGTTTGGAGGGGGAGGGGGAGGGGTCTTTCGAGACAGCACCTCCCCGACATCTTCGGGGATCAGGGGAGATGCGGAGCATGATGCGGATCCGCTGTCCTCTAGTTCGGGGGGCGGGGACGTCCCTTCCGAGGTCTGCTCAGCTAGATGGTGGGCTATGACGACACACATTCAACTTCCAGGAGTAAGGGATTGATAAAAATAAAGCAACAAAAAAGGTCAAAGTACGCACCTGGCTGCTGGGGCTTGACCCTGGGCTCCTTCTCCGGAACCTTTTCGGATGCTTCGGACTCCTCATCGGAGTCCGAGCTGTCAGACAGGATCACCTTAGGTCGACACTGCCTCTTCGGACCCTAAGGGGGTTGTACCTCCTCGGCGTCTTCGGCCGCCGCCCTCTTCTTGGAGTGCGAGGAGGCGCTTTCCTCCTTGTCCTTGTCTTCATCCCCGTCGTGAGCAGACGGGGATGTAGCACCTCCGGACCGGGTGTCCGGATGAGCTCTTCGGCGGAGGCCCTCCCTGGCCTCTGGCACATCCTTCTTCTTCTTGCCCTTCTTGTCGGGCGCCTTGTAAGGCATCACATCCAACAACTTTTCTAGCTGAGCCGATCGGGGCTTTTCTGGTAGCAGGGCCTCACTACTGATCTTTTCGGCCTTTTTGAGCCAGCCCTGCAAAAATCCATAAAGAGAGGTTTAGAACAAGTTATGCACAGTATGATTATCCGAACACATGTCAGGGGAAGGACCACTCACCTCCGTCGGGAAGGGGGGCGCCGTGTCAAGGCCGATGTCCTCCTCCTAGCCCGGCCACTCCTCCTGAGGCTTGAAGAGCACACCCCATGCCTTGTCGTGGGTTGTGCCAAAGAGGAACTGGATGGTGGCCAGGTCTTCGGGCTTGTATGCCCACATCGGGTTGGCCCTTTGCTGGCAGGGGAGGAGCCATCGCTTGAGCATTATCTGGACCATGTTGGTCAGCGTGGCACCGGTCTCCATCACGTTGATGACGCGCTTCTACAGTAGCTTCACGTCCGTAGTGGACCCCCAGTCCGGACTCTTTGTAGTCCACGAGGCCAATCTCGCCGGGGGTCTGGATCTGAATTCGGGAGCTGCCGTCCAGGTAGCCTCCCTTGGTTCCGTGATGTAAAACCACTCTTTTTGCCACACCTTGACGGTGTCGATGAACCTGCCCTCTGGCCACTGGACCCGAGTCAGCTTGCTGATCATGGCCTTGCCGCAGTCTGCCTAGGCACCGCCAACCACCTTGGGCTTGACGTTGAACAACTTCAGCCACAGGCCAAAGTGCGGCTGGACTCCGAGGAGGGCCTCGCAGACGATAATGAAGGCCGAGATGTGGAGGAGGGAGTTGGGGGCTAGATAATGGAAATGTAGCCCATAGAAGAACATCAAGCCCTCAGATGAAATGGGGAGGAATACAACCCTCTCACCCGGCTTGGGCGTGGGGATGAGCTGGCCCTTTTCAGGGGCCCGGTGAGCGATGTCGGCCGACAAGTAGTCGGCCCGCTTCAGCTCCAAGATGTCATTGTTGGTGACGACGGAGACATCCCATTTGCCATTTGCACCGGTTCCGGCCATG
The DNA here is from genome assembly GCA_011799875.1 of Thinopyrum elongatum. Classification (NCBI taxonomy): domain Eukaryota; kingdom Viridiplantae; phylum Streptophyta; class Magnoliopsida; order Poales; family Poaceae; genus Thinopyrum; species Thinopyrum elongatum. The sequence continues at coordinate 246,561,418 of CM022299.1, forward strand.
GCTGGGGAGTGCAGGATGGGATTCACCGCGGAGCAGAAAGACAGGGTGCTGGAGCTCTGGAGGATAGTGCAAGCAGCAACAGGAGGTGGAAGAAGGCGTAGGGTGCTAACTGTAGCAATCCCCCTCTTTATAGGCCACGAAAGAGCCAAGGGTTCCTCTTTTCACATCGTGGGCTTCTCCACTTCCCTGTACTCTCGCGACATTATGCGCGGGTGGGGAATCGAGATCATTGCTCATATCCCCTAGAAAACGGGGCATGATCTCTGCCTTAATGGGACGTGCCAATAGGGGTCCCACCTCGAGCCGCGCATCGAGAACAGTCAGGCTACTCGGTATTATGACCGGTCGTGACACTTCGTTAAAGAGGAAAAAGTTGTTAGATGAGGACACTATTCACACTGGAATGGTTTTTGCCTTCGGAGCTAAGTAAAATGGACGCTTCAGATTCCGAACACCACTTGACTCTGAGCATGTGCAGGACACGATGAAGAACTCGCCTTGCAAGCCGAAGACCACGAGGTGTGAGGATGCTGGACACGAGCCCTGGCATTGGAGGCAAGTTCGGGGGCTACTGAGGGAGTCCTGGATTAAGGGGTCCTCGGGCTGCCGGCCTGTTATGTTTGGACCGGATTGATGGGCTATTATGGGGCCCAAGTTGGAGTGCGGATCCTTGACCGGATAAGGAATCTTCAGAGCCGTGGTGTGTCTTCCAAGCCAAGATTAGGCAGGATCTTCCTTTCTTTGTAACTGATCGCGTGTAACCCTAACCCTGCAGGTGTCTATATAAACCAGAGGGTTTTTGTCTTTAGGGATAGAGCTACATTCATCACCTCATTGCCTTAGGGTTTAGCTCACCTAATCTCGAGGTAGATCGACTCTGTAACCATACCATACATCAAATACAATCAAGCAGGACGTAGGGTTTTACCTCTTCGAGAGGGACCGAACCTGGGTAAATACCGTGTTCATCGTCCCTTGTTCCCCATCGATCCTAGATCCATAGCTCGAGACCCTCTACCCGAGATCCACCGGTTTTGACACCGACACTATGCTCCTCGGATTGGGCTGTGTGGCCCTCGTTTTCCTCAAGATGGACTCCGGAGGCTGCATGACGGGGCGTGATCTGGACTGCATCTGCCGAAGACTTGCAGTATACTCCAAGACTCCTCCTACCGCCTCCACACCTAGATACCGGCCTTGTAACCCTAGATACCCTACCTGGCATGTATATAAGTAGTCCGTAGAGGGGACATCAACACAATATTATTAACCTAGCCTTAGAGTTAGATCACATCTTACAATCTCGAGGTAGATCAACTCTGTACTCGATACATCTATATCAATATAACAAGAGCAGAACATAGGGTTTTACCTCCATTAAGTGGGCCCAAACCAAGGTAAAACATCGTCTCCCTGTTCCTGTTACCATCTGTCTGAGATCCACAGCTCGGGACCCCCTACCCCGAGGTCTGTCAGTTTTCACACCGACGGATGATCATACAAAAATTTTATGCGGGATTGAACTTTGTTTCTAGAAATCTTTAAGATTCCACCACGGGGTACCTTTATGGAAATAACATTAGGAGAAGCTGCAAAACTCCTTGATAATATTATGGCAAATTATTCACAATGGCATATTGAAAGAACTCCAACTAGTAAAAAGGTGAATTATGTTGAAGAGATTAATACTTCGAGTGATAAGACGGACGCGCTTATGAAAATGGTTGCTAGTAAGAGTGCTCATATTAATCCTAATGATGTGACATTTTCTACTTTGATTGAGCAAAATAATGATTTCATTAATGTGAATTTTGTCTCTCGAAATAATTTCAGTAGTAATGCTTATAGAGGCAATTTTAATCCTAGGTTGTTTCCTGGAAATTCCTCTAATAATTATGGCAATTACTATGGTAATTCTTATAATAATAATAATAATAATAATAATAATAATAGGATGCCCTCTGATCTTGAAAGTAATATTAAAGAATTTATTAATTCTCAAAAGCTTTTCAATACTATGATAGAGAAAAAATTGAATAAAGTTGATGATATGGCTAGTAACATTGATATAATTGTTAATGATGTGGAAAATCTCAAATCTTAAATTTTTCCACCCAAGCTTGATATTACTGAGTCCATTAAAGCTATCTATGTCTCCATTAATGAAATTAAATAAAGAATCATTAGGTTGAAAGCTAAGCGAGAATTCATAGAAAAAGCGATTATGCGCGGTTTTTATCGTAATCATGATGAAGATATTAAAATGATTGGTGTCTGATACGTCCATTTTGCATCATGTTTTCTTACTGTTATTTATAATGTTTTTATGCATAATAATGCTTTATGGAGTGATTCTAATGCCTTTTCTCTCATAAAATGCAAGGTTTATACAAAGAGGGAGAATACCGATAGCCGGAATTCTGGACCTGAAAAAGCTACGTCAGAGACACCTATTCTGCACATCTCCAAATAAGCTGAAACTTCACGGAGAATTATTTTGGAATATATGAAAAATACTGGAGCAAATAACTACCGGAGGGGGCCACCTGGTGACCACAAGACACCAGGGCGCGCGAGGCCCCCTAGGCGCACCCTGGTGGGTTGTTGCCAACCCGGCCCACCTCTGGTGCCCATCTTCTGGTACTTAAGGTCTTTTGACCCAGAAAAAATAAGGAGAGGAATTTTGGGATGAAGCGCCACCGTCTCGAGGTAGAACTTGGGCAGGAGAACTTTTGCTCTCTGGTGGAGCGATTCTGCCGAGGGAACTTCCCTCCCGGAGGGGGAAATCGAAGCCATCGTCATCACCAACAACCCTCTCATCTTTGGGAGGCCAATCTCCATCAACATATTCAACAACACCATCTCCTCTCAAACCCTAGTTCATCTCTTGTGTTCAATCTTTGTACCAGAACCTCAGATTGGTACATGTGGGTGACTAGTAGTGTTGATTACATCTTGTAGTTGATTACTATATGGTTTATTTGGTGGAATATTATATGTTCATATCCACTATGCTACTTAATCCCCCTCTGATCTTGAGCATTAACATCATTTGTGAGTAGTTACTTTAGTTCTTGAGGCCACGGGAGAAATCACGTTGCAAGTAATCATGTGAATTTGATATCTGTTCGATATTTTGATGATATGTATGTTGTGATTCCCTTAGTCTTGTCATGTGAACATCGACTACATGGCACTTCACCATCTTTGGGCCTAAGGGAATGCATTGTGGAGTAGTTATTAGATGACGGGTCGCTAGAGTGATAGAAGCTTAAACCCTAGTTTATGCGCTACTTCGTTAGGGACCGATTTGGATCCATATGTTTAATGTTATGGTTAGATTTTATCTTAATACTTTTCTCATAATTGCGGATGCTTGCGAGGGGGTTAATCATAAGTGAGAGGCTTGTTCAAGTAAGAACAACACCCAAGCACCGGTCCACCCACAAATCAAATTATCAAAGTAGCGAACACGAATCAAACCAACATGGTGAAAGTGACTAGATGAAATTCCCGTGTGCCCTCAAGAATGCTTTGCTTATTATAAGAGACCGTTTTGGCATGTCCTTTACCAAAAAAGGATTGGGCTACCTTGCTGCACTTTATTTACTGCTACCGTTACTTTTCCTTTACAAATTATCTTGCTATCAAACTACCTATTACCGACAATTTCAGTGCTTGCAGAAATTACCTTGCTGAAAAGCACTTGTCATTTCCTTCTGCTCCTCGCTGGGTTCGACACTCTTACTTATCGAAAGGACTACGATTGATCCCCTATACTTGTGGGTCATAAAGACTCTTTTCTGGCGCCATTGCCAGGGTGTGAAGCGCTCTTGGTAAGTGGAAATTGGTAAGGAAAAATTTATATTACGTGCTGAAATTTATTGTCACTTGTTACTATAGAAAACCATCCTTTGAGGGGTTTGTTCGGGGTATCTTCACCTCGACCGGAAACACAAAGAGTTGCCCCTCAACCTACTACACCTACTGAAAATATTGGTTATGAAATTCCTTCGAGTATGATAGAACAACTGCTAGCTAATCCTTATGTAGGAGACGGAACTGAGCATCCTGATATGCATCTTATACATGTGGATGAAATTTGTTGATTATTTAAGCTTGCAGGTTTACCCGGAGATGAAGCTAAGAAGAAGGTTTTCCATTTATCTTTGAAGGGAAAAGCATTGACATGGTATACGCTATGCGATGATATTGGATCTTGGAACTGGAATCGATTGAAATTGGAATTTCACCAAAAAATGTATCCTATGCATCTAGTTCATCGTGAAGGAGAAAGTATCGCTCTAGCTTAGGGGAGGCTTAAGTTAATGTTATATTCATGCCCCAATCATGAGCTCTCGAAAGAAATTATCATTCAGAATTTTTATGCTCGGCTTTCTCATAATGATCAATCCATGCTCGATACTTCTTGTACTGGTTCTTTTATGAGGAAGACTATTGAATTCAAGTGGGATCTCTTAGAAAGAATTAAACGCAACTCTGAAGATTGGGAACTCTACAAAGGTAAAGAGTCAGGTATTAAGCTTGAGTTTGATTGTGTTAAATCTTTTATGAATATCGATGCTTTTCACAAGTTTAGCACTAAATATGGACTTGACTCTGAGATAGTAGCCTCTTTTTGTGAATCATTTGCTACTCATGTTGATCTCCCTAAGGAGAAGTGGTTTAACTATCACCCCCTATTAAAGAAGTGGTTTAAATATCACTCCCTATTAAAGAAGAAATTAAAGAACCAGTCATAGCTAAAGATGAAACTATCATTTACAATGTTGATCCAGTTGTGCCTTCTGCTTATATTGAGAAACCACCTTTCACTGTTAGGATAAAGGAACATGCTAAGGTATCAACTGTGGTTCGCAAAAGTAATATTAAAGCACCTAAACCCTCAGAACGAATCAAAGTATAACCTAGCATTGCTATGGTTAAGGATCTCTTGGTAGAAAATATTGATGGGCATGTTATTTACTTCTGTGATGAAGCTGCTAGGATTGCCAAAACCGATGGAAAGATAAACATAGACCCGTAGTTGGCATGCCTGTTGTCTCAGTTAAAATAGGAGATCATTGCTATCATGGTTTATGTGATGTAGGTGCTAGTGTGAGTGCTATTCCTTTTACCTTATACCAAGAAATTATGAATGATATAGCACCCGCTGAAATAGAAGACATAGATGTTACTATTAAACTTGCTAATAGTGACACCATCACACCACTTGGGATTGTTAGAGATGTTGAAGTCATGTGTGGGAAAATAAAATACCCTACTAATTTTCTAGTCCTTGGTTGCCAACAAGATGACTTTTGTCCCATTATCTTCGGTAGACCTTTCTTAAACACTGTCAATGCTAAGATAGATTGTGAAAAAGAAACTGTCAGTGTTAGCTTTGGTGATGTGTCTCATGAGTTTAATTTCTCCAAGTTTAGTAGACAACCCCATAATAAATAATTGCCTAGTAAAGATGAAATAATTGGTCTTGCTTCTATTGCCGTGCCTCCTACCGATCCACTAGAACAATATTTGCTAGACCATGAAAATGATATGCACTTGCGTGAAAGAAATGAGATAGATAAAATATTCTTTGAACAACAACCTCTCCTTAAACGCAATTTGCCTATTGAAACTCTAGGAGGTCCTCCTCCACCTAAAGGTGATCCTGTATTTGAATTGAAACAATTGCCTGACACTTTGAAATATTCTTATCTTGATAAGAAAAAGATATATCCTGTTATTATTAGTGCTAACCTTTCAGAACATGAAGAAGAAAGATTATTAAAAATTCTGAAGAAGCACCGTGTTGCTATTGGATATACTCTTGATGATATTAAGGGCATTAGTCCCACCCTATGTCAGCACAAGATTAATATGGAACCTTATGCTAAACCCATTGTTGATCACCAACGACGTTTAAATCCTAAGATGAAAGAAGTGGTAAGAACTGAAATACTAAAACTTCTGGAAGCAGGTATAATATATCCCATAGCTAATAGTAGATGGGTAAGTCTCGTTCATTGGGTCCCTAAGAAAGGAGGTATTACCGTTGTTCCTAATGATAAAAATGAACTTATCCCTCGAAGAATTATTACTGGCTATAGAATGGTAATTGATTTTAGAAAATTAAATAAAGCTACTAGAAAAGATCATTACCCTCTGCCTTTTATTGATCAAATGCTAGAAAGATTATCTAAGCACACACACTTTTGTTTTCTTGATGGATATTCTGGTTTCTCTCAAATAACAGTTTCACAACCTGATCAAGAGAAAACCACTTTTACTTGCCCTTTTGGAACCTATGCTTATAGACATATGCCTTTTCGTTTATGCAATGCACCTACTACCTTTCAAAGATGTATGACTGCTATATTCTCTGATTTTTGTGAAAAGATTGTTGAGTTTTTATGGATGATTTTTCTGTTAACGGAACTTGTTTTGATGATTGCTTAAGCAACCTTGATTGAGTTTTGCAGAGATGTGAGCAAACTAATCTTGTCTTGAATTGGGAGAAGTGCCACTTTATGGTTAATAAAGGCATTGTCTTGGGGCATAAAATTTCTGAACGAGGTATTGAGGTGGATAAAGCTAAAGTTGATGCAATTGAGAAAATGCCATGTCCTAAAGATATTAAAGGTATTCGTAGTTTCCTTGGTCATGCTGGTTTCTATAGGAGATTTATTAAAGACTTCTCTAAAATTTCTAGGCCTCTCCCTAATCTTTTACAAAAGGATGTTCCATTTGTTTTTGATGATGATTGTGTAGAAGCCTTTGAAACACTTAAGAAAGCCTTAATTTCTGCACCTATTGTTCAACCACCTGATTGGAACTTGCCTTTTGAAATTATGTGTGATGCTAGTGATTATGCTATTGGTGCTATTCTAGGACAAAGAGTTGATAAGAAATTAAATGTTATCCATTATGCTAGCAAAACTCTAGACAGTGCCCAAAGAAATTATGCTACTACTGAAAAAGAATTTTTAGCAGTTGCGTTTGCTTGTGATAAATTCAAATCTTACATTGTTGATTCCAAATTAATTGTTCACACTGATCATGCTGCTATGAAATATCTTATGGAAAAGAAAGATGCTAAACCTAGACTCATTAGGTGGGTTCTCTTGCTACAAGAATTTGATTTACATATCATTGATAGGAAAGGAGCTGAGAACCCCGTAGCTGATAACTTGTCTAGGTTACTAAATGTTCTTGATGACCCACTACCTATAGATGATAGCTTTCCCGATGAACAATTATCTGCAATAAATGTTTCTCATAACACTCCTTAGTATGTTGAGTATGCTAATTACATTGTTGCTAAATACATACCACCTAGTTTCACGTACCAACAAAAGAAAAAATTCTTCTATGATTTAAGACATTACTTTTGGGATGACCCACATCTTTATAAAGAAGGAGTAGATGGTATTATTAGACGTTGTGTACCTGAGCATGATTAGGAGCAAATCCTACAGAAATGTCATTCCGAAGCATATGGAGGCCATCGTGCAAGAGATAGAACTGCACATAAGGTACTACAATCTCATTTTTATTGGCCTACTCTTTTCAAGGATGCCCGTAAGTTTGCTTTATCTTGTGATGAATGTCAAAGAATAGGTAATATTGAGAAGCGTCAGCAAATGCCTATGAATTATTCACTTGTTGAACCATTTGATGTTTGGGGTTTTGATTATATGGGACCTTTTCCTTCCTCTAATGGGTATACACATATTTTGGTTGCTGTTGATTATGTAGAAGCTATTACAACTAGTAGTGTTGATCATAACACCTCCATTAAAATGCTTAAAGAGGTTATTTTCCCAAGGTTTAGAGTCCCTAGATACCTAATGACTGATGGTGGTTCACACTTTATTCATGGTGCTTTCCGTAAAATGCTTGCTAAATATGATGTTAACCATAGAATTGCATCACACTATCATCCCCAATCTAGTGGTCAATTTGAACTTAGCAATAGAGAAATAAAATTAATTTTACAAAAAAATGTCAATAGGTCCCGAAAGAATTGGTCTAAGAAACTGGATGATGCACTTTGGTCCTATAGAACAGCTTATAAAAATCCTATGGGTATGTCTCCTTATAAAATGGTTTATGGAAAAGCTTGTCATTTACCTCTTGAGTTAGAACATAAAGCATTTTGGGCAATTAAATAACTCAATTATGATTTCAAACTTGCCGGTGAAAAGAGGTTATTCGATATTAGCAACTAGATGAATGGAGAACCCAAGCTTATGAAAATGCCAAGCTATTTAAAGAAAAAAGTTAAAAGATGGCATGACAAAAGAATCCAAAAGCGCGAATTCAAAGTTGGAGAGTATGTTCTTTTGTACAACTCTCGTTTTAGATTTTTTACAGGAAAACTTCTTTCCAAATGGGAAGGACCATATATTATAGAAGAAGTTTATCGCTCTGGAGCTATCAAGATTAATAATGCTGAAGGTACTAACCCGAAGGTGGTCAATGGGCAAAGAATTAAGCACTATATCTTAGGTACGCCTATTAATGTTGAAAGCAATACTATCCAAACCAAGACACCGGAGGAACACATAAAACAAACCTTCCAGAACACTCCAGAACCCTGAAAAGGAGGAGGTACATGATACAGTAAGTAAACGGACTCCGAAAAATCCACAAAAATATTTCTGTTAGTTTTGGAATATTATAAAAATTAGGAAATTAAGAAATAACTGGAAAGGCAACAGAGGTGACCCCGATACACCAGGGTGAGCCTGCCCTCCCTGGCGCTCCCTGGTGGGTTGTGGTGCCCTCGGGCACCTTCCTGACTCCGTTTTCCTTTCATATTGCTTGTTTCCCGAGATAAAAAATCTTTATATATACTCCCGAACGATTTGACTACCGCATCGCAGAAAAATCCACTGTTCTTGTTTCGTGCTGTTTTCTCGTCAGATCTTGATCTCCATGGCTCCACCAAGCTCCTCCAAGGAAAAGTTCTTTGAGAGGGTCATCAACCCGTACTTGTCGGAGGTGAGAAAGCACCCTCAAGCCATTGACATGCATGAGGGGTGCTCCACATGCGGGATGTTCAGGAGCCCAAGAGGACAGGAACCATGGAGGCCAGGCTCGAGGTGATGGAACAAGACATCTTCAAGTGCCAAGGGATGGTGGAGCATGGACTCAGCGCCAATCACTCCATGATCACGGAATTCACCCGTGATCATACGGTGGATGGCCGGTCCATGAAGGACATCGTCTTCACCTTCAACGAGCAAATCAACTTTCTACAAAGCCAAATCTATGATCTTCAAAACCAGGTTTTTGACTATGAAGCAAGGTTTAAAGGTATGAGTTTAGCTGCCAGCTGCAGGACTCGGGGGACTGGTGCATCCTCTTTTGATGGTGAACCTCTGTCCTGGAAGCCGGATGACAAACTCACTACCTCATCACCACCACCTTCATCATCTTCCCCACCAAAGGAGACTTGAGCACACAGGTATGGGCACTCCCCTTGGCTTGTGCCAAGCTTGGGGGAGATGCCCCGATATTGTATCACCATCACTTTTATTACCTTTACCTATTTTTAGTTCGATCTTTAGCTATTTCGTGATCTAGTTGAATAAAAATTTAGCATGATCTATTTTCGAGTATTAGTTTCGTGATCTATCTATCTATGTAATCAAGTGAGAGTTATATAATAAAGTTTAGTTTGAGTTTTTGCTTCGTTACTTTTTTTGTTTCAATCAAAATAAAGGAAATAAATGAAAAAGATCATATGCTAATCTTATGGTAAGTAATGACATCACATAAGGATAAAGTATAAGTGGTTAAATTTATTGGAGATTGACAAACATAGCATTGGTCAATGATGCAACTCATGAAAGACTTAATAAGGGAAGAGAAGATTCACATGCAAATACACTATCTTGGACATCTTTTATCATTGTGACCCCCCATTAAATCTTATATGCCAAAATTGTTGATGCTGGACAAGGAAGACAATGTAATGATTTATATTTGTTCATATTCACATAGAAGTTATATTGTCATAGATCCTTCAACATGTGGAGCTTGCTCAATATCTTTGCTAGCCAAAAATTCTGCAGTTAGAGATACTACTTATGCATCGAAAAACCCTAAAACCAAACTCATTTTTTTGAGAGTCAACCATACCTACCTATGGGTTGAGTAAGATCCTTCAATTAAGTTGTCATCGGTGCAATAAGGGAATCAAAATTGCTTCTAAATGTGTTTGATCATTTATTGTAAGAGAAAATTGAGTGTTGTACGAACTTGTGATGGCAAAGTAATAAAAGCGACGAACTGCATAATAAAGGTTGCTATCATAAGGGGCAATATAATGTGACGTTCTTTTGCGTTAAGGGATTGTGCATACAAACCAAAAAGCGCATGACAACCTCTGCTTCCCTCTGCGAAGGGCCTATCTTTTACTTTTATGGATTTACTTTTTATGCAAGAGTCAAAGTATCCTTCTCTATTCCTTTTTATTTTCTCTTTTGCAAGCATCTTGTCGTGAAGAAAGATCTAGGCACATATATCCAGTTGGATCTGGGTGAGGATGAGTTATTATTGTGGACATCACCCTTGAGGTGAATAAGTTGGGAGGCAAAACTATAAGCCCCTGTCTTTCTATGTGTCCGGCTGAAACTTTTTGCTCATGTGTATGCGGTGAGTGTTAGAAATCGTAGAAGATTAAATGATGGTTGAGTATGTGGACTTGCCAAAGAGGCTCCGATACATGACCCTTCCTGAAAATATGATGAATTATAGTTGCAAAGTTGTCTGAGAACATAGTTTGTTGGTTTTCAATAAAGTTTATGCTTTCTACTTCAATGTTGTGATGAACTGTTACTTGTTCATGAGAAGTTATATGATAAAGCTTTATGATAAAGTTTGTTGCTATTATCATAATAAGCATGATGCTACTATGTCCGTATTTTTTTTATCGACACCTCTCTCTCTAAACATGTGGACATGATTTTCCATATCGGCTTTCGCTTGAGGATAAGCGAGGTCTAAGCTTGGGGGAGTTGATACGTCCATTTTGCATCAAGTTTTCTTATTCTTATTTATAATGTTTTTATGCATAATAATGCTTTATGGAGTGATTCTAATGCCTTTTCTCTCATAAAATGCAAGGTTTATACAAAGAGGGAGAATACCGACAGCTGGAATTCTGGACCTGAAAAAGCTACGTCAGAGACACCTATTCTGCACATCTCCAAATAAGCTGAAACTTCACGAAGAATTATTTTGGAATATATGAAAAATACTAGAGAAAATAACTACCGGAGGGGGGCCACCTGGTGACCACAAGACACCAGGGCGTGCCAGGCCCCCAGGCACACCCTGGAGGGCTGTGGCCAGCCCGGCCCACCTCCGGTGCCCATCTTCTGGTACTTAAGGTCTTTTGACCTAGAAAAAATAAGGACAGGACTTTCGGGCGAAGTGCCGTCGTCTCGAGGCGGAACATGGGCAGGAGCACTTTTGCTCTCCGACGGAGCGATTCTGCCCGGGGAACTTCCCTCCCGGAGGGGGAAATCGAAGCCATCGTCATCACCAACAACCCTCTCATCTTTGGGAGGCCAATCTCCATGAACATCTTCAACAGAACCATCTCCTCTCGAAACATAGTTCATCTCTTGTGTTCAATCTTTGTACCGGAACCTCAGATTGGTACATGTGGGTGACTAGTAGTGTTGATTACATCTTGTAGTTGATTACTATATGGTTTATTTGGTGGAAGATTATATGTTCAGATCCATTATGCTATTTAATACCCCTATGATCTTGATCATGAATATCATTTTTGAGTAGTTACTTTAGTTCTTGAGGCCACGGGAGAAATCATGTTGCAAGTAATCATGTGAATTTGATATGTGTTCGATATTTTGATGATATGTATGATGTGATTCCCTTAGTGGTGTCATGTGAACGTCGACTACATGGCACTTCACCATCTTTGGGCCTAAGGGAATGCATTGTGCAGTAGTTATTAGATGATGGGTTGCTAGAGTGACAGAAGCTTAAACCCTAGTTTATGCGCTACTTCGTAAGGGACCAATTTGGATACATATGTTTAATGCTATGGTTAGATTTTATCTTAATACTTTTCTTGTAGTTGTGGATGCTTGCGAGGGGGTTAACCATAATTGGGAGGCTTGTTCAAGTAAGAACAACACCCAAACACCGGTCCACCCACATATCAAATTATCAAAGTAGCGAACACGAATCAAACCAACATGATGAAAGTGACTAGATGAAATTCCCGTGTGCCCTCAAGAACACTTTGCTTTTTATAAGGGACTATTTTGGTCTGTCCTTTGCCACAAAAGGATTGGGCTACCTTGCTGCACTTTATTTACCGCTACCGTTACTTGTCCTTTACAAATTATCTTGCTATCAAACTACCTGTTATCGACAATTTCAGTGCTTGCAGAAATTACCTTGCTAAAAAACACTTGTCATTTCCTTCCACTCCTCGTTGGGTTCGACACTCTTACTTATCGAAAGGACTACTATTGATCCCCTATACTTGTGGGTCATCAGTGTCTTACCCATTGAATCTTTATTTAGTAATATAAAACTTGATGACAAAGGGACTGAAAATGAGCCGACTTTAGCTAGAAGGCGCCCCAATTGTTCGGAGGGTGACAATCTTAATGAAAAAATCATAAAAGTGGGTTTGGAGAGGTCAAAACTTTAGATAGTGATGTTCCCACTACTTTGGATTTCAAGGATTTTAATTATAACAATTGTTCTTTAATTGAATGTGTGTCCTTGTTGCAATCCATGATAAATTCACCCAATACTTATGAGCAAAATTAATATTTTACTAAACATATTGTAGAAGCTATGATGAAAGGTTTAGAAGAAAAGCTAGAATTTGAGGTTTCTATACCTAGGAAATTATATGATGAATGGGAACCTACTATTAAAATAAAGATTAAAAATTATGAGTGCAATGCTTTATGTGATTTGGGTGCTAGCGTTTCCACTATACCAAAATCGTTATGTGATGTGCTAGGCCTTAGTGATTTGGATGAATGTTCTCTTAATTTGCACTTAGCAGATTCCACTATTAAGAAACCTTTTGGTAGAATAAATGATGTTCTTGTTCTTGCAAATAGGAATTATGTGCCCATTGATTTCATTGTGCTTGATATTGATTGCAATCCGTCTTGTCCCATAATACTTGGTAGGCCTTTCCTACGTACCATAGGTGCTATTATTGATATGAAAGAAGGTAATATAAGATTCAATTTTAATTAAAGAAAGGAATGGAGAACTTCACTAGAAATATAATTAAGCCACCATATGAATCTACTATGAGGGCCACCTATGGAATTTATGTGACCTATGTTCACACTTGAAACTATGCATTACGCATAGCTAGGGGCATAAAACAATAGCGCAATTATGCTACTGTTATGGTTGTCTTTATTTTTATTGTTTATTTTCTGTTTTTGGGTGTTCACACAATTATGCTACTGTTATGGTTGTGTTTTTGTGTTTAAATTAGTGTTTGTGCCAAGTAAAGCCATTGGGATGATTTGGTTGATAGTTGATTTGATTCTGTGAAAAAACAGAAACTTTTGTGCCCAGTAGCAGAATTGTTTAAATTCACAGTAACGTGATAAAATTCTGAATTTTTTTATACATTATCGATATACAAATTTCCCATGGTATCCTATTTTTTCCTGATTTTTGGAGTTACAGAATAATTGCGTTTGTCCAGATCATTACAAACTGTTCTGCTTTTGACTGATTCTGTTTTCGTTGCATTGTTTGCTTGTTTTGATGAATCTATGGATTCTATAGGGGGATATAAGTCATGGTGTAGTTAGAATACATTAGGTATTATGCAATAATAAAATATGAATGGGTTTACAACTGTACCTAAAGTTTAGGGATAAGTATATTTTTTGTCCCTCAACTTTTTTCAAAGTGTTGAAATAGTCCCTGAACTCCAAAACCAATAACTCTTAGTCCCTCAACTTTTTAAACCGGATAACTTTAGTCCCCATACCACTTTGGATGGTGGTTTTGACCAATCTTGACCCGTACCCTGGGTTTGACCGCCATGTCCTTGCGCCTCTTTGCTTGCACATGCTCTGCGCGCGGGGGCCACGTCCAGGTGACCACAGGCTCTGCCTCAGCGTGCAGGTTGAGGCTGTCGACAGGGGCGAGGGTGTGCGCCTCTATGCATGCACGTGCTCCTTGCCGTCGATGAAGCTTGTGCCCATCAGCTCGCCAAACCACTATATGCACCCGGTCCCGCCACCACGGATGTCCGACGCAGCGTGCGCCGTGCAGGAGAAGTTGAACAGGCAACTCCAGCCACTCCATGGTGTTTCCGTGCGCCTCCTGCAGCTTCACACCATGCAGACGCACAAGCAGTCGCCGGCGCCGCCATCACACTGCATCAGCGTACTACGAGCACACCCACCGGACACATTCCCCATACGCCGCTCCGCCTACGACCTCGGCAGGACCTCCCTGATGCAGCCGCACACTACGGCAGCCACCACGTTGTTGACGCCGAACGCGCTGTACATATCGCACTAGTCCCTCACCCCCGACATGAAGATGCTCCACCCAAGCATCACGCGGTCCCAAACCATGTCTTTGCACCAAGCAGGAATTGTCTAGGATAGCGTGGTACATGTCGGAGAGCTCGTCGGCTATGTTGGTAAACTAGAACTCGAACATGCCCTCCTAGGTCATCATCTCCAGTATGCCGCTGAACCGCACCCTATTCTACCCGCCCGTCCAGTACGTCTTGCGTTTCTTCCTCTAGACGAGCGCCTCATGTCCTTGGCGGTCCGGCAGCGCGGCGATGCAGCAGTGCATCATGGGCGGCTTCACCATGAGGACGCCATGGGCGATGCAGTGTGCGGAGGTACCCGTGTAGTCACATGGTGAGGTGGCTGCAGTCCGGCCTCGGGCAGAGCTTCCCGGCGCCGTTCGGAGGTCATCCTCGTTCCTCGTCGGGTTAATCAAATATGCAGCTCCAGTTTGGACACCAAATGCGGTTGGGTGGATTGGTTAGCTCGTGTGCGTGCGAGAAAATCTTAGCAGTAGGCCTCGGGTTCTCGAACCGTCTCCCCGCATGATTTATTTCCCATTTATCATTTATTTTCACTAGCTGAAAAGTGGGACCCAACATCTACATGCTGACATGCCAGGATGTTGGTCAAAACCATGTCCACATCAGATGGAAACCACCCAAAGCGGTATGAGGGACATAAGTTATCCGGTTTGAGAAGTTTAAGGACTAAGATTTGCTAGTTTTGAAGTTGAGGGACCATTTCTATACTTTTGAGAAAGTTGAGGGATGAAAAATATACTTTTCCCTAAAGTTTATGATTGGCTTGTTATACTAACAGATCTCACGAGTTTTCTGTTAAGTTTTGTGTGCTGAAGTTTTCAAGTTTTGAGTGAGATCGTGATGGATGAAGGAATAAGGAGTGTCAATACACTAAGCTTGGGGATGCCCAAGGCACCCCAAGGTAATATTCAAGGACAGCCAAGACTCTAAGCTTGGGGATGCCCCGGATGGCATCCCCTCTTTCTTCTACCAACCATCGCTAAATTACTTGGAGCTATATTTTTATTCATCATGTGATATGAGTTTTGCTTGGAGCATCGTGTATTATATGAGTCTTTTCTATGTTTGCTTTTTAGTTTGCCACAATCATGTTTGCTGGACACATCTTTTGAGAGGGACACACATTATTCGTGATTTGTTAGAATATTCTATATGCTTCATGTATATCTTTTGAGCTAGGCTATTGCTCTAGTGCTTCACTTATATCTTTTAGAGCAGGGCGGTGGTTATATTTTGAAGAAATAGTTGAGCTCTCATGCTTCACTTATATAATTTTGAGAATTTAATAAATAGTAATGGCAATATGCATTGGTTATGAAATTGGTCCCAATATGATTGGTATTCAAGAAGGATATAATAAAAACTTTCATGTAGATCACTGAATATGATAAGTTTGATTCCTTGCAATCGTTTTGCGATATAAAGATGCTAATATGTGGGAGTTACTAGTGAATGATTGTGGTTTAGTAAGAATATTGGTGTTAAGGTTTGTGATTCCCGAAGCATGCACATATAGTCTCCCGTTATGCTAAGAAGTTGGAGCATGATTTATTATGGAGTGTCTTCCTTTGCGTGAAGGTCCGGGGCACGCGATGGCTAACTTCTACCAACCCCCCCCCCCCTAAGGGCATGCGTAGTAGTACTTTGCTTCAAGGGCTAATAGACGTTCACAATAAGTATGTGAGTTCTTTATGACTAATGTGAGTCCATGGATTATACGCACTCTCACACCTTTCCGCTATTTGCTAGCCTCTTCGGTACCATGCATTGCCCTTTCTCACCTAGAGATGTGGTGTGAACTTCGCCAGTGCATCCAAACCCCATGATATGATACACTCTATCACACATAAGCCTCCTTATATCTTCCTTAAAATCAACATTATACCTACCTATCATGGCATTTCCATAGTCATTCCGAGATATATTGCCATGCAACTTCCACTGTTCTGTTATTATGACACACATCATCATTTTCATATCGCTTTGCATGATCATATAGCTAACATAGTATTTGTGGCTCCACCACTGTTCATCATTTTTTATACATGTTATGCTAGATCATTGCACATCCTGGTACACTGCCAGAAGCATTCATATAGGGTCACATTTTGTTCTAGTATCGAGTTGTAATTTTGAGTTGTAAGTAAATAGAAGTGTGATGGTCATCATTATTCATTATTAGAGCATTGTCCCATGTGAGGAAATAAAAAATATAAAAAAGAGCCCAAAAAGAGCCCAAAAAAGAGGCCAAAAAGATCCCACAAAAAAATGATGAGAGAAAAAGAGAGAAGGGGCAATGTTACTATCTTTTTCCACACTTGTCCTTCAAAGTAGCACCATGTTTTTCATATAGAGTTTCTCCTATGTAGTCACTTTGATATAACTAGTGGGAATTTTCCATTATAGAACTTGGCTTGTATATTCCAATGATGGGTTTCCTCAAATGCCCGAGGTCTTCTAGAGCAAGCTAGTTGGATGCACACCCACTTAGTTTTCATTTTGAGCTTTCATACACTTATAGATCTTAGTGCATCCGTTGCATGGAAATCCCTACTCCTTGCATTGACATCAATTGATGGGCATCTCCATAGCCTGTTGTTTAGCCTCGTCGATGTGAGACTTTCTCCTTTCTTGTCTTCTCCATATCATGTCTACCACCATACTCTATTCCCCCCATAGTGCTATATCCATGGCTTGCGCTCATGTATTGCGTGGGGGTTGAAAAAGCTAAAGCGCATTAAAAAGTATGAACAAATTGCTTGGCTGACACCGGGGTAGTGGATGATTTATACTTTGTGTTAAGAATATGGAGCATGACAAGGCTATATGATTTTGTAGGGATAGTGTTCTTTAGCATTTATATTTTGAAAGGCATGATTGTTTGTTGGTATGCCTGAGTATTCATGTTTTTATGTCAAACTATAGACTATTGCTTTGAATCATTCGGATCAAAATATTCATACCATAAAAGAAAGATTACATGATGAACATGTTAGGTAGCATTCCACATCAAAAATTCTATTTTTATCATTTACCTACTTGAGGACGAGCAGTAATTAAGCTTGGGGATGCTTGATACGTCTCTAATGTATCTATAATTTTTATTGTTCCATGCTATTATAGTATCAATCTTGGATGTTTTATATGCAATTATGTATCATTTATTGGGACTAACATATTAACCTAGTGCCCAGTGCCAGTTGCTGTTTTTTTTGCTTGTTTTTGGATTTTCAGTATATCAATAACAAATAGAGTCCAAACAGAGAAAAACTTTGGATTAATTTTTTCGGGACCAGAAGGGACCCTAGAAGGTCCGGGAGAAGACCTGAAGAGCCACGAGGGAGCGACAAGCTCAGGAGGCGCGCCGCATGGGGGTAGGCGCGCCTCCTAGGCTTGTGGGCCCCATGTGGCACCTCTTGACCTAATTCTACCTCTATAAATTTCCAAATATTCCCAGTACATCAGGGATCCACGCAAAATACTTTTTCTGCCACTGGAAGTTTATGTTCTTCCGTGGTCCCATCTGGAGGCCTTTTTCGGTACTCTGCCAGAGGGGGAATCGATCACGGAGGGATTCTACATCAACCTTGCTGCCCTTTCGATGATGTGTGTGTTGGAAATATGCCCTAGAGGCAATAATAACATGGTTATTATTATATTTCCTTGTTCATGATAATCGTTTATTATCCATGTTATAATTATATTGATTGGAAACTCAAATACATGTGTGGATACATAGACAACATGTCCCTAGTGAGCCTCTACCAGACTAGCTCATTGATCAAAGATGGCTATGGTTTCCTAGCCATAGACATGAGTTGTTATTTGATAATGGCATCACATCATTAGGAGAATGAAGTGATGGACAAGACCCAAACTGTAAATGTAGCATATGATCGTATGAAGTTTATTGCTGTCATTTTCTGCATGTCAAGTATCTGTTCCTATGACCATGAGATCATGCAACTCACTAACACCGAAGGAGTATCTTGTGTGTATCAAATGTCGCAAGGTAACTGGGTGACTATAAAGATGCTCCACAGGTATCTCCGAGGGTGTCTGTTGAGTTGGCATGGATCAAGACCGAGATTTATCATTCCGTATGACGGAGAGGTATCTCAGGGCCCACTCGGCAATAGAACATCACAATGAGCTTGCAAGAAATGTGACTAAGGAGTTAGTCATGGGATCTTGTATTACGGAATGAGTAAAGAGACTTGCCGGTAACGACATTGAACTAGGTATGGAGATACCGACGATCGAATCTCGGGTAAGTAACATATCGCCGGACAAAGGGAATTGTATACAGGATTAACTGAATCTTTGACATCGTGGCTCAACCGATAAAGATCTTCGTGGAATATGTAGAAATCAATATGGGCATCCAGGTCCCTCTATTAGTTATTGACCGGAGAGAAGTCTCGGTCATGTCTACATGATTCCCGAACCCGTTGGGTCGCACGCTTAACGTTTGGTAGCGCTAGGGTAGTATTGAGATATTAATAGTGGAAAGTATGAAGGTTGTTGGGAGTCCCGGATGGGATCTGGGACATCACGAGGAGCTCCAGAATAGTCCGGAGGTAAAGATTCATATATGGAAAGTTGTTATCGGGGTTCCGGAAAAGTTTGAGTTTTTTCGGTATTGTCTCGGGAAGGTTCTAGAAGGTTTCGGAGTGGGGCCCATGTAACACCCTGGATTTTGCCCATTTTTTTCCTTCTGATTTTGGTCTGGATTTGCCTTTCTGTGGCTTAGTAGTCTTGCAACCTGGAGGGATCACCCTTGATTCCTCTTCCTGAGTGGCTTGCCAACCTCTAAACCATGCCAAGACCTTGTCATTTCCATCTTGAACCAATCCCAATGTTCTTTTCCTTGGGAATATTCCTTTTTCTATTAAAGGAATAACCCTGTTTGCTCTGGGTTGTGAAGCAACCCACATTTCCATCATTCCAAAGATTCCCAAATAATTCTCATAAGATTTTTGGGTCAGATCTTCCACAAATATGTTAGAACCCTTCCTTGACATGTTCAAAAATATTTCACAAATATTCCTTTTCTGATTCTACCCTAGCTGTCAAGTTGAGAAGCAAGTACTCTTTATATTTGCTTGCTTGGTCTCAAACTTTTTTGGTAATTCTTTCCTATCCATATCATTGCCACATGCCAAGATTCAATCTCATTTGGATATTAAACCTCCCTTGGCTAAATTCCAAAGTTTCTGGTCAACTGGAAGCTTTGTGAAGCAAGTGCTAGCTAGGAGTATCCAAATGAGCTGAAATTTTGCAAGCATCTTCATATGCTCAAACCATGACTCTCCACCAAGTTTCAACCCTATCCAATCATCTATGTGAGCACAGCCTCAAATCTTGGCTTCTGGTCAGATTTTCACATTGTGAAGCAACTATATTTTATATCGCTCCATAGTTGCTGAAAATTTACCACAGCATTCTACTACCCATATAACCTATCTCCACAAAATTTGGGATCATTTCATCTTCCCAATAATTCCCTAGAATTTTTCTAAGATTCTGGTCAGAGAGGTTCATTGTGAAGGAAGTACCATTTTGGCTTGTCTAAATGGCATGAATTTTTTATGGAACTCTCATATGACCAAATCATCAAGCCATGCCCATTTTTAGCCCTAGGCTACACTATATATGAGTGGCACATCAAGATTTGTTTTCTGGACCAGATTGGTCAATTGCAAAGCAATTATACTAAACATTGGTCCATTCCTCTCCAAACTTCACAGGATTATAGTCCTTCCTACCCTAACACTCCCAGACATTAGCTTTGGCCCTTATCACTTCTCTGTTCATCACAGTGGTGTGGTCAAGTTTGCTACATCAAACTTCAGGTGACCACTCCCATCTAACCACAGTGCTTTTCATCGAGCCATCACCTCCCTGAGACTATTCCTTGGAGGGACTACTCACTGGACATGATGTGGCCGGTCAGGGTGCATCGCGTGTGCCAGTTCACATGGTGACCACGCGGCTAGCATGCCAGCCAGCGCGCTCTGGCGATGGAACCCCTCGGTTTCGTCCGTTCCTTCTCTCCCTCGCAACCTCTTCATGTCCAGAGGCTTCGCCTCGTCGTCTTCCTTCTTCTGGATCACTCTCCCCCTCCGGATTATTTCTCCTTGCACCATGGCGATCGCCGCCGCTGTTCTGCCCATGACACCGTCGTCATTTTCCCCTGTCCCCTCCTCCTCAAGCTCTCCCGAAGCTCCTACGAGCCCCTCCACCCCTCCATGAAGCTTCCCGACGCCGGAACCTGCCAGCCACGTCCCCCTACAGCGCCAGTGCGCCGATAAGATCGGCGCCGTGGCCGTCCTTATCGCCTCGCCTCGGCCACCTATATATAGGCCACCCTGTGCCTCCCTGAGCTCACCATCGCCCTCAACTCGCACCACTATCCCTCCCCAACCTCTCGCCCGAACCCCGGAGCTCTTCCTCGCCATCCACCATCGCCATGGCCGCCGCGGAGCTCAGCTCAAATTCGATCCCACCCATGCCTCCCTCTCCCTCTTTCCACCACCACCAGCTTCCCCGAGTTCCGGCGAGTTTCCCCATCCACTGCCCTCGCCGCCGGAGCAACCGCAGCGGCCTGCCCAACATCGCCCGAGGCCGCCGTCTGCCATGGCCATCTTCCCGGCTGTTCCCGAGCTCCCCGGCGACTTCCAAGGCCGGGAAAAGATGCGTCTCATCCTCCTGAGCGTCTGGGTAGGTCGCACGCCACGGGTGGTGGCCGGACGCACCGGCAATCGCTGTCGGGGCGCGCCTCTCCCTCGGCCAGGATCGCTCCCGAGCGGGAGGTTGAAGACGGTCAGGCCAGTGGGCCCCCTCCCCGCCAACCCCACCTGTAAGCCTCTGACCCCGGGCCCGCGCTGTTTAAGTAAAAGCGCATTCAGCGCTTTACGCTTTCCCCGTGGGAAAGCGTATTCTGCTGCAGTTCGCGACCCGCCGAGCTGCCAGGGACCCAGAAGTAAATATTTTTCTTAAAGAAAGGTCCTTGGCAGGCAAACCATTACATCTATTTGCTTGTGACTCCGATCGAGGTGATTCCAAAGCCCACTTCTTCGTCTCTTCGAGCCCGTCATGCTGGTATCATTTTCACTATGTTTTAACACTGTGAAAATGACCATTTTCCCTTGCCCATAAACAGCCTCCTCCGAGAGAGAACTGTTTCCGGCAATCATTTCCGCGGACTCTCCGCACTTCTTCCCGATGGCTCCTTGATCCCCAGGCAAGCCACAACTCTCATTTGCATAACTGCATTGCAATATCATAGTCAAACTAATTACTTTAATAGCAAGTATGAAGTATTCATAAAATGAATTGGATTATGCAATGCTTGAGTAAATGCTTGAATAGATGACTACCATGTTGATGACTGGATTGTTATTGGCTAGTACTTTACCCACTCGTTGATGCCATGATGTTGAGATTACCGTCTATGATTATTTTGGATTTTGTCCGGCACTTTGTGGAGAGGAATTAGTAGCATTAGCTTGGACATAGTGGCTATTGGATTACTAGTTGGTTAATGTTTTCACTTGGATTATTATGCTGTCGGAGTATTAGTTATGATGAAGAGATTATTCGGAGATAAGATACTTCATGGTTGATCCAGAGTCACCTGTCCGGACTTATTCGTGCAACCACATTTGCCGGTATGGGACGGCCTTGACTTGGTCTAATCGCGTGCTCTTTCACCGGTACTGCCCGACAGGGAAGGTTATGCGTGCGCGCTACCCTGGCCCGGTAGGCAGCGATAACCTTGTGAGCCCAGTTGAGTTATATGCTACAAGGTCCCTGTTTGGGACAGTTTGTTAGCCACGACGGTGGCAGGTGTCACGCGGTGACACAGGGGCCACCCAGGGCAGGACTCCGAGGGACGATGATCGCCGGTGGTACGATGGGAGAGTCACTGGTCAGGCGGGTTTCGTTGGAGCAACGCTGGTCCACCCGAATGGGATCACGAGGTCAGGTGCTCCATGGTGTGAGTAAAGTGCACAACCTCTGCAGAGTGTAAAATCTATTCAAATAGCCGCATCCACGGTATTGGACAGTCCGTCCAGACCGCTTTAGGTGGTCAACCATAGTAGGGATAAGGATGGAAGAACTCGTCGTAAGATCGGAAGTACTCGGTGGATTGTGAGTATTCTGAAGGTTGTGAGGCAACCCGGAAGAGAGTAAGTTTGTCAGACTTGTATTGCAGACGGTGTCAAGAATATGATATGTTAGGCATGGGATGGCTATGAGATGAGTGGTTGGATGACCACATGATTTGGATTGGATTTGGAACAGATTCAGATTGGATCCTGAGATTATTCTGAGTATGGATTAAATATGATTTACCTTACTGCATCTACTTCAGTAGCTATCTTGCTATGATGTTGTCTTGCCTTAATGCTGATGTTTGCTGTGAGCTTGCGAGTACATTCAAAGTACTCACCTGGCGTGTCATGCCAGTTTGCAGGTCATGCCATGATTGCTTGCTTGTCGAGGATCCTGAGTTTGCGAGCTAGGATACGCGTTCTAGCCAGAGTCCCTACGGAGTGGAGTCCATCACCACCGTCACTGTTCCGCTGGCAAGAGAGTTACTCTGCTGTTAGCATAGAGCTACCCCAGGCAGGCGTAGTGTCGCCGTGCCGATGTAATCCACGTACCCTTTGTAACAATATCCATTGTAATAAAGAGCTGGTTTGTTCTATGCCAATAGTGCCGTATTCCAGAGGACTTGTCCCTGGGCTAGAATACGGGGCATCCCGGTCTTCTCTCAGCCGGGGTGCCACGGGCGTTGGTATCAGAGCAGGTCTAGCTATAGGACGCCCTAGACCGCGTGAGCATTAGTAACTGGTAGTATAGGATCCAGTTGGTTGCTGCACTTGTTTGTTGTATTTGTTTGTGCATAGCATACATATAGACTAGATATCTTATCACTAACGATGGATCTGGTAAGTGTAGGTGGCATCGGTTTCGATTCCCTACCTACGCTCTCCAGTTTGCATATTTGTTCCTTGGTGTGGTGTCATCTTCGTCCCAGCGGAGTGATGCCAAGGTGCTTGGTGGTGTCGATCCCTTGTCGGATTGATGCACCGGTGCCACACCAACTTATTCTCTTCCGACACCCTATCGTTTCGGTGATAGACAAGTTCTATCCCGGATCATGCCACTCCACTAGCCACTTCGGCAACCCTTACTGATCCTTGTTATCAGAAAAGGGTAATGCCTGCAAGCCTTTCTCTCCACCACTAACTCATTACGCCATCTATTCTTTGGACGTGTACGGTTTTCTGCCGTACGCTTGATGATGATGTGGTCATAACTTCTGTGTTCCGACCCCCGATCACCAAGTTCATCCTCGCCACCATGTCCGTCCAGATGGAACCGATGTTAAGTTCGTATTTGGTGTAGCCTTGTTTACACCAATTTTGTTCCACACATGGATTCACTTTCGTGCACATCGCCACAGCATGTTAGACCGTAATACTGGAGTTCTTGCGAGATTTGTGTGCTTAAGTAGGAAAGCATATTATTGTTGTGAATAGCTGTAGAATGTGATATTGCTTGTGTGTGTGATCTTGCTGCTTTGTGTGCTTTTGTTTAGTCGTTTCTTTTGTTTTTTTTATTTGGGCCCTTGGTGTTACCTTATTTTCCCCTTATGGAAGTTGCTCACCGACCCTGAACCCAAAGAGTCAGTGAAGAGACAGTCATGTGGAAGCTCAGCTCAGTAATATGAAATTTTCAGCAGACTGTGTTATCGGGAATATCGGGCCTGAATCAAATGATATCCTGGCCAGATTGGTTATCAGCATCAAGTATACATCAGTGCAACTTTCACAGCAGTAATGATCGCATAAGCAAGAAGGCAAATTGTGTACATGATCCACAGTGCATTCCGTGCCAAAGGATGATTCATATACACGGTTTGAGTCTGCTATGAGTACAATTTGAACCCTGCTATGTCTTGGAAGCAAGCCAGAATGTGCTATGAACTTAGTGTTCAGCAAGAAGGATAGCCGAAGACCCTGTTGCATACAATAAGTAACCGATAGTAGAAACAGTAAGGGATATATATTTACGCACTCAGTCTGCATATGGCAAAAAGAAAGCCTCAGATGTAAGCAACTCAGCCATTCTCCGCAAAGCTACCAGAGAAGCTTACGACGCAAGAATTCAGGTGTCTTCCTCGATACGACACATGGACATCTTCTGGTGGAAGGTACTCAGGCTTCTTCCGTAAGCTATCACAGCAAGCTTCCAGCATAAGGTACCGAGTCTTCCCCAGCAAGCCTTTAAGGGGGGAAGCGTCTGAGCCAGGAGCCCCATACAAGTAACTATGAACCTAGGTTCGGATAATCATTACCCTACGAGTAAAGCGTGGAGGATGAGAAAGCTGGTCATGTGAGCAAAGATATCCTGTCAGGGGATCAGGATAAGATATTCCTGTCGGAATATTGCACCTGACAACACCTATGGTCACACGGAGAATCAAGAACACATAAGGCCAAGTTCTTTCAGCAAAGGGTCCAGGCCAAGAGAACTATAATGAAAAAGCAATGTTGTCCATACAGGTATGGTAATGGTACAAATACTCCGGACAATCTGGCTTGGTACCAGTCACCATGGGTACACACTCATGGGGTCTATTCCATTTGCAAGGACCCCATATCGAGACAACCCGCTCAGCCAACCAGGTATGCTCAAAATTGTAACAAGAGGGCAACCAAGCTGGTCAGGTCAGCCGAAAGACTAACTCGGCAGTTGGATCACAGCAACCGTGTCAAAGCACTGCACGGCCTACTATGTACTTAGAGATACCGACAGACTGAGTAATCAGAAGGATGAACAACAGTCTCGAATCATGTGTCTCACAGATGGGAATCAGTTAAAGACTAACCTACCGTGAACAAGATTCTGCTGCTAGGACCGTTGTC
This sequence comes from Thinopyrum elongatum, assembly GCA_011799875.1. Taxonomy (NCBI): domain Eukaryota; kingdom Viridiplantae; phylum Streptophyta; class Magnoliopsida; order Poales; family Poaceae; genus Thinopyrum; species Thinopyrum elongatum. The sequence continues at coordinate 246,586,972 of CM022299.1, forward strand.
AGTCAAGTCTATGGATAATATCATGGTACACCTTTATGCTGGTCACGAGAGGTGACAGTCAAATATTTGGTAGGAGCCTTATACCCAAGACAGTGAAGATACCCAATATGACGCAGCCATCCATGCGAGAAGTCAGATTCCGCGAGGAGAATGGTACGATTCATAGTACTGTTTTGAACCTGGAGGACACACAACCATTTGAAGTCACCCAATGCAATGAGTAAAAGATTTCATGTCCACCAAGAGAACCTGTTCACAACTCAGTGAACGGTCGTTTGTATTGGACCTCGCCATGACACGTCCATGAGGAACCACCCTCGGACTTACGAGCAGGGCACATAGTTTGGTCAGGATAATTTATTGCCCCAGATAGGATAGCAAACATAAAATGATTGGAGTCAGAGTAGCATATGAGGTAAGATTTGCCAGAAAAAGGTCTAGTGAAGCAAACCACCCCGAAGCAAGGCAGTCAGTCATATGAAACTCAGTGGGAGCATTATACAAAGGTAAAAAGGAAACCCGAGTTGGAAACAGTTTCCTCAAGTGGAAATATTCATGTTTGATCCCTGAGCAACCAAATCTCAAGGACGAGATTTCTTTAAGGGGGGTAGGTTTGTAACACCCTGGATTTTGCCCATTTTTTTCTTTTGATTTTGGTCTGGATTTGCCTTTCTGTGGCTTAGTAGTCTTGCAACCTGGAGGGATCACCCTTGATTCCTCTTCCTGAGTGGCTTGCCAACCTCTAAACCATCCCAAGACCTTGTCATTTCCATCTTGAAACAATCCCAATATTCTTTTCCTTGGGAATATTCCTTTTTCTATTAAAGGAATAACCCTGTTTGCTCTAGGTTGTGAAGCAACCCACATTTCCATCATTCCAAAGATTCCCAAATAATTCTCATAAATCGTTTGGGTCAGATCTTCCACAAATATGTCAAAACCCTTCCTTGACATCTTCAAAAATATTTCACAAATATTCCTTTTCTGATTCTGCCCTAGCTGTCAAGTTGACAAGCAGGTACTCTTTATATTTTCTTGCTTGGTCTAAAACTTTTTTTGGTAATTCTTTCCTATCCATATCATTGCCACATGCCAAGATTCAACTTCATTTGGATATTAAATCTCCCTTGGCTAAATTCCAAAGTTTCTGGTCATCTGGAAGCTTTGTGAAGCAAGTGCTAGCTAGGAGTATCCAAATGAGCTGAAATTTTGCAAGCATCTTCATATGCTCAAACCATGACTCTCCACCAAGTTTCAACCCTATCCAATCATCTATGTGAGCACAGCCTCAAATCTTGGCTTCTGGTCAGATTTTCACATTGTGAAGCAACTATATTTTATATTGCTCCATAATTGCTAAAAATTTACCAAAATTTGGGCTCATTTCATCTTCCCAATAATTCCCTAGAATTTTTCTAAGATTCTGGTCAGAGAGTTTCATTGTGAAGGAAGTACCATTTTGGCTTGTCCAAATGGCATGAAATTTTTATGGAACTCTCATATGACCAAATCATCAAGCCATGCCCATTTTTAGCCCTAGGCAACACTATATATGAGTGGCACATTAAGATTTGTTTTCTGGACCAGATTGGTCAATTGCAAAGCAACTATACTAAACCTTGGTCCATTCCTCTCCAAACTTCACAGGATTATAGTCCTTCCTACCCTAACACTCCCAGACATCAGCTTTGGCCCTTATCGCTTCTCTGTTCATCATAGTGGTGTGGTCAAGTTTGCTCCAGCAAACTTCAGGTGACCACTCCCATCTAACCACAGCGCTTTTCATCGAGCCATCACCTCCCTGAGACTGTTCCTTGCAGGGACTACTCACTGGACATGATGTGGCCGATCAGGGTGCATCGCGTGTGCCAGTTCACGCGGTGACCACGCGGCTGGCATGCTAGCCAGCGCGCTCTGGTGATGGAACCCCTCGGTTTCGTCCGTTCCTTCTCTCCCTCGCCACCTCTTCATGTCCAGAGGCTTCGCCTCATCGTATTCCTTCTTCTGGATCACTCTCCCCCTCTGAATTCTTTCTCCTTCCACCACGGTGATCGCCGCCGCTGTTCTGCCCGTGACACCATCGTCGTTTTCCCCTGTCCCCTCCTCCTCAAGCTCTCCCGAAGCTCCTACGAGCCCCTCCACCCCTCCACGAAGCTTCCAGACGCCGGAACCCGCCAGCCACGTCCCCCTGCAGCGCCAGTGCGCCGATAAGATCGGCGTCGTGACCGTCCTTATCGCCTCGCCTCGGCCACCTATATATAGGCCACCCCTTGCCTCCCTGAGCTCACCATCGCCCTCAGCTCGCACCACTACCCCTTCCCAACCTATCGCCCGAGCCCCGAAGCTCTTCCTCGCCGTCCACCATCGCCATGGCCGCCATGGAGCTCTGCTCAAATTTGAGCCCACCCGTGTCCCCATCTCCCTCTCTTCACCACCACCAGCTTCCCTGAGTTCCGGCGAGTTTCCCCATCCACTCCCCACGCCGCCGGAGCAACCACATCGCCCTGCCCAACATCGCCCAAGGCCGCCGTCCGCCATGGCCATCTTCCCGGCTGTTCCCGAGCTCCCCGGCGACTTCCAAGGCCGGGAAAAGATGCGTCTCGTCCTCCTGAGCGTCTGGGTAGGTCGCACGCCACGGGTGGTGGCCGGACGCGCCGGCAGTCGCCGTCGGGGCGCGCCTCTCCCTAGGCCAGGATCGCTCCCGAGCGGGAGGTTGAAGACGGTCAGGCCAGCGGGCCCCCTCCCCGCCGACCCCACCTATAAGCCTCTGACCCCCCTGCCCGCGCTGTTTAAGTGGAAGCGCTTTCAGCGCTTTACGCTTTCCACGTGGGAAAGCGTATTCTGCTGCAGTGCGTGACCCGCCGAGCTGTCAGGGACCCGGAGGTAAATATTTTTCTTAGAGAAAGGTCCTTGGCAGGCAAACCATCACATCTTTTTGCTCGTGACTCCGATTGAGGTGATTCCAAAGCCCACTTCTTCGTCTCTTCGAGCCCGTCATGTTGGCATCATTTTCACTATGTTTTGACACTATGAAAATGACCATTTTGCCCTTGCTCGTAAATAGCCTCCTCCGAGAGAGAACTATTGCAGGCAATCATTTCCGCAGACTCTCCGCACTTCTTCCCGATGGCTCCTTCATCCCCAGGCAAGCCACAACTCTCATTTGCATAATTGCATTACAATATCATAGTCAAACTAATTACTTTAATAGCAAGTATGAAGTATTCGTAAAATGAATTGGATTATGCAATGCCTGAGAAAATGCTTGAATAGGTGACTACCATGTTGATGACTGGATTGTTAGTGGCTAGTAGTTTACCCACTCGTTGATGCCATGACATTGAGATTACCTTCTATGATTATTTTGGATTTCGTCCGGCACTTTGTGGAGACGAATTAGTAGTAGTAGCTTGGACATAGTGGCTATTGGATTACTAATTGATTAATGTTTTCACTTGGATTATTATGCTATCGGAGTATCAGTTATGATGAAGAGATTATTCGGAGATAAGATACTTCATGGTTGATCTAGAGTCACCTGTCCAGACTTATCCGTGCAACCACATTTGCCGGTATGGGATGGCCTTGACTTGGTCTGATCGCGTGCTCTTTCACCGGTACCTCCCGATAGGGAAGGTTATGCGTGCGCGCTACCCTGGCCCGGTAGGCAACGATAACCATGTGAGCCCAGTTGAGTTATATGGTACCAGGTCCCCGTTTGGGATAGTTTGTTAGCCACGATGGTGGCAGGTGTCACGCGGTGACACAGGGGCCACCCAGGGCAGGACTCCGGGGGAGGATGATCGCCGGTGGTATGATGGGAGAGTCACGGGTCAGGCGGGTTTCATTGGAGCAACGCTGGTCCACCCGAATGGGATCACGAGGTTAGGTGCTCCATGGTGTGGGTAAAGTGCGCAACCTCTGCAGAGTGTAAAATCTATTCGAATAGCTACGTCCATAGTATTGGACAGTCCGTCCAGACCTCTTTAGGTGGTCAACCATAGTAGGGATAAGGATGGAAGAACTTGTCGTAAGATCGAAAGTACTCGGTGGATCGTGAGTATTCTGAAGGTTGTGAGGCAACCCGGAAGAGAGTAAGTTTGTCAGACTTGTATTGTAGACGGTGTCAGGAATATGATATGTTAGCCATGGGATGGCTATGAGATGAGTGGTTGGATGACCACATGATTTGGATTGGATTTGGAACAGATTGGATCCTGAGATTATTCGGAGTATGGATTAAATATGATTTAACTTACTGCATCTACTTCAGTAGCTATCTTGCTATGATGTTGTCTTGCCTTAATGCTGATGTTTGTTGTGAGCTTGCGAGTACATTCAAAGTACTCACCTGGCGTGTCATGCTAGTTTGCAGGTCATGCCATGATTGCTTGCTTGTCGAGGATCCTGAGTTTGCGAGCTAGGATACGCGTTCTAGCCAGAGTCCCTGTGGAGCGGAGTCCATCACCACCGTCGCTGTTTCGCTGCCGAGAGAGTTACTCTGCTGTTAGCATAGAGCTACCCCATGCAGGCGTAGTGTCGCCGTGCCGATGTAATCCATGTACCCTTTGTAACCATATCCATTGTAATAAAGAGCTGGTTTGTTCTATGCCAACAGTGCCGTATTCCAGAGGACTTGTCCCTGGGCTGGAATACGGGGCGTCCCGGTCTTCTTTGAGCCGGGGTGCCACAGCCCACCTGCATGGGGACCCACGTGAACGTGGGTAGTGGAGAAAGTCCCCACAACCCTGGTCTAGGCACACCAAGCTCCTCCCTTAAAAGGAATAGTATCATATCCCAAGGGGATAAGATCAGGATCCCTAAAAAGGGGGATAGCGATCGGTGGGGAAGGAAAGGTGGGATTTCCTTCCTCCCCCTTTGGCCAAAGACCCTAGGGAGTTGGAGGGAAAGCCACCGGCCCCCTACATGCCTATATAAAGGTGGGGAGGCATTGGGGGCAGCCACCCTTCGACCCTTGCCCGTTACCTCTCCCAACTCCTCCCATGTTTCACCGATACGCGCTTGGCGAAGCCATACCGGAATTCCACTGCCACCACCACCACCATACCATTGTGTTGGTCCCGATCTCATCTACCCCTATCTCTCGCTTGCTAGATCAAGAAGGAGAGGACGCCGCCGAGCCGCACGTGTGCTAAAATCGGAGGTGTCGTCCGTTCGGCACTTGATCGGGAGTTTTTGGCCGGATCGTGATTGGATCACGAAGATGTTCGACTACATAAACCGCGTTTCTTAATGCTTCTTCTTAGCAATCTACAAGGGTATGTATATCCAATCTCTCCTCTCGTAGATGTGCATCTCATAGATTGATCTTGGTGAGTGTAGGAAAAAATTTGTTTCCCATGCAACGTTCCCGAACAGTGGTATCATGAGCTAGGTCTATGCGTAGATGACATCACGAGTAGAACACAAATGAGTTTGTGGGTGTTGATGTTCAGATTACTTATTCCTTGGTCTTATCTTGATTCGGCGGTATTGTGGGATGAAGTGGCATGTACCAACTTTACATGTCCACACACATGAGACCAGTTCCATCGACTGACATGCAACTTGTTGCATAAAGATGGCTGGCGGGTGTCTGTCTCTGCCATCTTAGTTGAATCGGATTCGACAAAGGCGGTCCTTGTAGAATGTTAAATAGCAACTAGAATATCACCATTGTGGCTTTGCGTAGGTAAGAACGGTTCTTACTAGTCACCCATAGTAGCCACGTAAAACAAGCAACAATAAAGTAGAGGAGGTCTAACTTGCTTTTGCAGGGTATGTTGTGATATGATATGGCCAAAACATGATGAGATCTATTTGATGTATGAGATGATCATGTTTTGTATAGATTATCATGGCTTGCATGTCGATGAATACGGCAACCGGCAGGAGCCATAGGGTTGTCTTTAATTATTGTATGACCTGCGTGTCAATCATTAAGCGCTATGTAATGCTCTACTTTATCGCTAAGTGGTAGCAATAGCTGTAGAGGCATGGTTGGCGTGACAACCCCGATGGCGACACGATGACTGAGATCATGGTGTCATGCCTGTGACGATGGAGATCATGCCGGTGCTTTGAAGATGGAGATCAAAAGCACAAGATGATGGCCATATCATGTCACTTATGATTTACATGTGATGTTAATCCTTTTATGCATCTTATTTTGCTTAGGACGATGGTAGCATTATAAGGTGATCCCTCAATAAAATTTGAAAATAAAATTGTGTTCTCCCCAAGTGTGCACTGTTGCAAAATTTCGTCGTTTCGAAGCACTACGTGATGATCGGGTGTGATAGACTCTACGTTTGCATACAACGGGTGCAAGCCAGTTTTGCACATGCGGAACACTTGGGTTAAACTTGATGAGCCTAGCATGTACAGACATGGCCTCGGAACACAAGAGACCGAAAGATCGAACATGAGTCATATAGTAGATATGATCAACATGGAGATGTTCACCATTGAAACTACCTCATCTCACGTGATGATCGGACTTTGGTTGGTGAATTTGGATCATGTTACACTCGGACAACCAGAGGGATGTTGATTTGAGTGGGAGTTCTTAGGTAATATGATTAATTGAACTTTTTATCTTGAACAATAGTCTAAGTTGTCTTTGCAAATTATGTTGTAGATCAATGGCTCGCGAAGTAGCTCCCCTGAATTTCAATGCGTTCCTAGAGAAAGCTAAGCTGAAAGATGATGGAAGAAACTTTGTGGACTGGGCCCATAATCTGAGAATTATCCTCACAGCTGCCCAAAAGTCTTATGTCCTTGATGCACCGCTTGGTGCGCCACCCCCTCCAGCGACGGTGGATGTTGTGAACGCATGGCAGTCGCGTGTTGATGACTACTCAATAGTTCAGTGCGCCATGTTGTATGGCTTAGAACCAGGACTTCAAAGGCGTTTTTAACGTCATGGAGCATATGAGATGTTCCAGGAGTTGAAGTTTATTTTTGAGAAAAATGCCCGGATCGAGAGGTATGAGACCTCTGATAGGTTCTATGCCTGCAAAATGGAGGAGAACAGCTCTGTCAGTGAGCACATACTCAGAAGGTCTAGGTATTACAACCGTTTGGCTGAGTTGGGAGTTGAGCTCCCGCCTGAGGTGGTTACTGACAGAGTTCTTCAATCGCTACCACCTAGCTACAAGAGCTCTGTGTTGAACTATAACATGCAAGGGATGAACATGTCGGTCTTCGAGCTGTTCGCGATGCTGAAAGTCGCAGAGTCAGACATCCAGAAGGAGCATCAAGTGTTGATGGTCAATAAAACCACTAGTTTCAAGAAGAGCAAGGGAAAGAAGGGAAACATCAAAAAGAGTGGCAAAGAAGTTGCCCCTCCCGTGAAGAAACCCAAGGCTGGACCCAAGCCAGAAACTAAGTGCTTCTATTGCAAGGGAACTAGCCACTAGAAGCGGAATTGCCCCAAGTATTTGGCCGACAAGAAGGGGGCCAACGTCAACAAAGGTATGTATGATATACATGTTATTGATGTGTACCTTACCATCTCTCGTTGTAGTGCCTGGGTATTTGATACCGGTGCGGTTGCTCACATTTGAACCTCTAAACAGGAACTACGGAATAGATGAAGGTTGGCGAAGGACGAAGTGATGATGCACGTGGGAAATGGTTCCAAGGTTGATGTGATCGCCGTCGGCACGCTCGCTCTTTGATTACCATCAGGATTAGTGATAAACTTAAATAATTGTTATCTAGTGTCTGCGTTGAGCATGAACATTATATCTGGATCTTGTTTAATGTGAGACAGTTACTGATTTAAATCATAGAATAATGGTTGTTCTATTTATATGGGTAATATCTTTTATGGTCATGCACCCATTGTGAGGGGTTTATTCTTATTGAATCTCAATAGTGATGATACACATGTTCATAACATTAATGCCAAAAGATGTAGAGTTGATAATGATAGTACCACTTTCTTGTGGCACTGCCGCTTAGGTCATATTGGTGTAAAGCGCATGAAGAAACTCCATGCTGATGGACTTTTGGAGTCACTTGATTTTGAATCACTTGACACATGCGAACCATGCCTCATGGGCAAGATGACCAAAACCCCATTTTCTGGAACAATGGAACGGGCAAGTGACTTGTTGGAAATCATACATACTGATGTGTGCAGTCCGATGAGTGTTGACGCGCGCGGTGGATATCGTTACTTTCTCACCTTCAACAATGATTTGAGTAGATATTGGTATATTTACTTAATGAAGCATAAGTCTGAAACATTTGAAAAGTTCAAGCAATTTCAGAGTGAAGTTGCGAATCATCGTAACAAGAAGATTAAATTCCTATGATCTGATCGAGGGGGAGAATATCTGAGTTATGAGTTTGACAATCACTGAAGACAATGTGGAATTGTTTCACAACTAACTCAACTAGAACACCACAGTGTAATGGTGTGTCCGAACATCGTAATCATACCTTATTGGATAAGGTGCATTCTATGATGTCTCTTGCCGATCTGCCACTATCGTTTTGGGGTTATGCATTAGAGACAGCTGGATTCAATTTAAATAGGGCACCATCTAAGTCCGTAGATACGACACCGTTTGAACTATGGGTTGGCAAGAAACCTAAGCTGTCATTTCTTAAGGTTTGGGGTTGCGATGCTTATGGCAAAAGGCTTCAGCCAGAAAAGCTGAAACCCAAAGTGGACAAATGCATCTTCATAGGATAGCCAAAGGAGATGATTGGGTATACCTTCTATCTCATATCCGAGGGCAAAGTGTTTGTCGCTAAGAACGGGTCCTTTCTCGAGAAAGAGTTTCTCTCAAAAGAATTGAGTGGGAGAAAGATAGAACTTGATGAGGTTCTTGAACCTTCACTTCAACCAGAGAGTAGCGCAGCACATAAACATGTTTCTGTGGCACCTATGTCAGTTGAAGAGGAAGCTAATGATACTGATCATGAAGTTTCGGATCAAGTTACTACGGAACCTCGTAGGTCGACAAGGATACGTACTACTCCTGAGTGGTACAGTAACCCTGTCTTAGAGGTCATATTGTTGGACAACGATGGACCTACGAGCTATGAAGAAGCGATGGTAGGCCCAGATTCTGACAAATGGTTAGAGGCCATGAAATCCAAGATGGGATCCATGTAAGAAAACAAAGTATGGACTTTGGAAGTATTACCTGAAGGGCGAAAAGCCATTCAGAATAAATGGATCTTCAAGAAGAAGACGGACGCGGACGGTAATGTCACCATCTATAAAGCTCGACTTGTGGCAAAGGGATTTTCACAAGTTCAAGGAGTTGCCTATGATGAGACTTTCTCACCCGTAGCAATGCTTAAGTCTGTCAGAATCATGTTGGCAATAGCTGCTTTTTTTGATTATGAAATCTGGCAGATGGATGTCAAAACAACGTTCCTTAATGGTTTCCTTAAGGAAGAGTTGTATATGATGCAACCAGAAGGTTTTGTTGATCTAGAGAATGCTGACAAAGTATGCAAGCTCCAGCAATCCATTTATGGACTGGTGCAAGCATCTCGGAGTTGGAATCTTCGCTTTGATGAGGTGATCAAAGCGTTTGGGTTTATACAAGTTTACGGAGAAGCTTGTATTTACAAGAAACTGAGTGGGAGCTCTATAGCATTTCTAATATTATATGTGGATCACATATTGCTGATTGGAAACAATATAGAACTTTTGGAAAACATGAAGGAATATTTGAACAAGAGTTTTTCAATGAGGGGCCTAGGAGGAGCTGCTTTCATATTAGGCATCAAGATCTATAGAGCTAGATCGATACGCTTAATAGGACTTTCACAAAGCACATATCTTGATAAGATTTTGAAGAAGTTCAAAATGGATCAGTCCAAGAAAGGGTTCTTGCCTGTTTTACAAGGTGTGAAGTTGAGTAAGACTCTATGCCCAGTGACTACAGACGATAGAGAAAAGATGAGTGTCATCCTCTATGCTTCTGCCATAGGCTCTGTCATGTATGCGATGCCGTGCACAAGACCAGATGTCAGCCTTGCCATAAGTATGGCCGGAAGGTTTCAAAGTGATCCAAGAGTGGAACATTGGAGAATGGTCAAGAATATCCTTAAGTACCTGAAAAGGACTAAGGAAATGTTTCTTGTTTATGGAGGTGATCAAGAGCTCGTCATAAAGGGTTACGTCGATGCAAGCTTTGACACTGATCTGGATGACTCTAAGTCTCAAACCGGATACGTATATATATTCTAAATGAGGGAGCTGTAAGCTGGTGCAGTTCCAAGCAAAGCGTGGTAGCTAATTCTACATGCGAAGTGGAGTACATAGCTGCCCCGGAGGCACCGAAGGAAGGTGTCTGGATGAAGTAGTTCATGACAGATCTTGGAGTTGTGCCCAGTGCAGTGGACCCAATGACTTTGTTCTGTGACAACACTGGTGCCATTGATCTAGCAAAGGAACCAAGGTTTCACAAGAGGACCAGACACATAAAGCGACGCTTCAATTCCATCCGCGATGCGATCAAGGAGGAGGACATAAACATTTGCAAAGTACATACAGATCTGAATGTTGCAAATCCATTTACTAAACCTCTTCCACGGGCAAAACATGATCAACACCAGAACTCTATGGGTGTTAGATTCATTACCATGTAATGCTAGATTATTGACTCTAGTGCAAGTGGGAGACTATTGGAAATATGCCCTAGAGGCAATAATAAATTGGTTATTATTATATTTCCTTGTTCATGATAATCGTTTATTATCCATGCTATAATTGTATTGATTGGAAACTCAAATACATGTGGCTACATAGACAACAACATGTCCCTAGTGAGCCTCTACCGGACTAGCTCATTGATTAGACATGAGTTTTTTTGACTATAAACTGTAGGGTAATGTAACACCCCATGTCATTAGCCACAGTAATCACTTTTGATAATGACAAGTCAGCATGTTTAACAGTGCATAATCATCATTAGCATCATATTGCATTTCAACTCCTAACTCAAATTCAAATTTAAATGAAAGTGGAAAATAAAAGTTGTCCAACATAAAAACTAAAATGTTCAATAAATGACAAATAATACAGAGACCATTCTAAAATTGTAACCAACAATAAATAAATTAATTAGGTGGCTCTAACATTACAAAAACAGCAAGGTTTAATACATATTATTTATTATAAAAAATGGTGTGAACTCAAATTGACTCCAAACTAAGTTTTGGTAGTAGTAGAGGATGCCTAGTAATTATTGGAACAAATCCTATGTTTTACAAAATTCAATTTGAGTCCTAACGATTTACTAAACAGAGAAATATGAATAAATAAAAGAAAAAGGCAAAATAAAACAGAGAAAAAAGAAAAAGGGAAAAACCCCCGGCGCAACTGGGCCACGGCCACCAGGGGGCCCCACGGCCACGAAAATAGAAATAAAAATAAGATAAAATTATTAAAATTAATAATTAATTAAATAAATAGTAATTAATTAGTTTAATTAATCCTAATTAGATTAACCTAATCACTAGTTAAGTTAATTAAACCCTGATTAGCCTAACAGTCTATGACAGGTGGACACCACGTGTCAGATTGTGCTGACGTCAGCATGATGTCATGCTGGCGTCATCAACTACTGTTTCGGATAATGTTTAATTTAAATAAATAATTAAATTCTAGAAATTAATAAAAACTTTAGAAAATCATATTAAATAATCCGTAACTCCGATGAAAATACTTTATACATGAAACTTGCTCAGAATTCCGATACGAACCCGAATACGCCCTCCGTATTCCCGTCAGATGCCTCTAGCTATAAGAACATTGAACTTTTAGACCGATTTCGATAAATGAATAGTGCCCAACTTTAATTAAATAAATCCGAATAAATTCCTAAATTAACTAAATCATTTAGGTAGGCAGTAGAACACCCCGGCAAATCATTTAGGCATGTCATACATATTGTTTGCGTTATTGCTGTGAATTTATTGTTTCTCTCCCCCTCCTTCTCTCTCGATAGACGCCGAGACCGACGACGCTGCACCTGGGTACGACTACACTACCGACGAGCAGCCCGTTGACGACCCCTCTCTCTTGCCAGAGCAACCAGGCAAGCCCCCCCCTTTGAGCATCCAGATATCGCCCATTCTATTCTCCTGCTTGCATTAGATTTTGCTACTGTTAATGTATGCTCCTATTCTGATGCATAGCCTGCTGTTGTAACCTTTTCATTGCTACCTTACCTGCCTATGATAAAATGTTTCATATAGGTTGGTTGTGAACCATCAGTGACCCCACCACCTTATCCTTGTTGCCCCTGCTTGATCGTCGACGACCCGATCAACGTGATCGTCGACCAGAGACCGACACCTCACTTCACACCCCCTTAGTTGTACGACTCTGCATAGTAACTATCGAGTGCCGAGGGTGATACCTCGTAACGCACTCCTGATGAATACTCTGCAGTGAAGCTGTTCGATCGTGGTCATCGAGGGTGATTCCTCCTTCTTCACTTCCGATACGACTCTGTCGTGCAACCCTCAGTGTGTACCTCGAGGGTGATGCCTCATACGTTCACCCTGATGATTTCATCGAGTTGAATCCGCCGAGGGTGATTCCTCGGGTTTCCCCCTTGGTGTTATGACCACACGATTACTTGACCTTTGTCATAGGCGGGTCCACCCTGGTGGGTACCCGCTGGGGATCTATGATGTCGGGTGTGCCGGAAGGGCACTCGAGTGTGATATTGTGGCGGAGCATCACAGACTCTGATTGTCTCCGCGAAATACTAATTGAGCCTATTGGATTTGGGTGTTTGATCTGAGTGGGTCGACATGCCCTATACGCACCACCACCACGCGGGATTATGGTTATGGGACCCTCTGCGAAGTACGTTTCTCCCGAAAGCTCGTCTGACATCACGATTCACCGTGCGGGCTGATTGTCGGGATTGGGATGGATACTTCACTGACGAGTTCAATGTCGCGCCTGCACCCCGGCCAGTCTCGCAACGCGCAGGGTGCCCAGGGCGATGGCCCAAGACCTCTGGGTGCATAGGTTAGTCCGGCGTGCTAACCTCTCTGCCGAGCCTAGGTAGAGCGATGCTTCGTGTTGATCTTCCGAGGACGGGCATTACCCAGCAAGTATGTCCGTCCAGAGTTGATCGAGCATGTTGGGTAACAGTAGTGCACCCCTGCAGGGATGAATCATCTATCGATAGCCGGTCCTATGGTAAAGGACGCTCAGTTTGTGTATCCCGATCTACTACTTGAACTGGATACTTGTTACTTAATTGAAGCTTCGGGATCGCTTTCTCGCTTGGGAGTCGAGGAAGGATCTTTAAGCTGTACTTCAACATGTTTGCTAAATAAAATGTTATTCTACTCTCTTCTACTGCTGCAAGATGATGGCCTTGTGAAGATGTTTGAAGATGCTAGTCTTCGATAGGACTAGGCCTTCTCTCTATTCTGGCATTTCTGCAGCCCAGTCCACTTATACAGCCTTTCTCCATTGATAATGTTGCATATGTAGTATAGATCCTTGCTTGCTGAGTACTTCGGATGAGTACTCACGGTTGCTTAATTTTCTCTTTTCCCCATATACCCCACCTTGATGATACATCAGACGATGGAGTCCAGGAGCCAGATGCCACCACAGGAGCTTACTACCAGGAGGGTCCAGAGGGCACGTATTACTGGATCGAGCCAGCCGACCAGGAGTAGGATCGGAGGCTCCCAGGCAGGAGGCCAACGCCTTTCGATCTAGTGTCGCTGTTTGTGCTAGCCTTCTTAATGCAAAACTTGTCTAACTATGTCTGTACTCAGATAATATTTGTATGACTGGCTTATGTATTCGGATCTTCGGATCCCTGGTCTGTAATATTGTGGATCTCCGTTTAAATTGTGTTAGAGTTGTGTTGTGATATCTTCCCGTGAGTCCCTGTGCTTGATCGTACACGTTTGCGTGTATGATTAGTGTATGATTGAGTCGGGGGCGTCACAAGTAAAACCCCACTGCAACTTTTATTGAAATAGAAAACTACAAGCTAGAAGTCTGCAATACAATATAGGGCTTGAGGTAAACCCTAGGACAAAAGGAAAAAAGGAAAACTAGGGAAAGAAAGAAGCAGAAAAGAAAAGAAGAACAAAAGAAAAGGAACTAGAGCCTGCTATCTATCCAAGCACTGAATTGTGAAACATGTTTCTCCTTGAGTCTGTGCTTCAGCCAATTAAGCTCTTCAAAGAAGATTGCTTTCCAACCTTGAAAAGAAGGTTGAATATGCTCAAAATTTTTGTTGTTTCTTGTAATCCAGATTACCCATGATCCCAAAATTATTATCTCCATGAAGAAAGGCACATTAAGTTTCTCCTTCAAGTCTTGATAAGCCTCTAGAACAGACAGATGTAAAGATTTGGTTGGGCATATGAAATCCCAGCAGTGCTGTGAAAATGGGCATTCCCAAAATAGGTGGTGCAGGGTTTCTTCTTCTTGACAATTAAGCACAGCATAGTTATAATCATCTAGAGCAAAAGTATTTCTTCTGAGCAAATTTCTTGTGTTTATCCTGTCATGGAGCAGTATCCATAAGAACACCTTATGCTTTGGTTGACATGAGATTTTCCAGATCCATTTAAAATGCCGTGGTACCTGCTTGTGACCAATCAAAATTGAGTATGCTTTTGAGAATGAAAAAACCCCATTTCCCCAAATATAGCTCCAAGTGTCTGTCATATTGAAATAAGCTGACTGCCTGATCTCTAAATAGATTGTTTCCATGTTGAGGCATTCTTCATGAGCTTGAGTAGTCAGTGGCAAATGAAACATATCTTCTATGTACTCTACATTCACCACTTGATTCACACTGGCTTGAGGATTGATCACAAAGGAAAATAAGTGTGGAAAATTCCTTCTCTTTATATTTGAATGCCAGAGATCCTCCCAGAATAGAGCACTTTTTCCATCTCCAAGGTTACATCTAGCCATAGCTTTAAACTGGTCTAGGAGTGCCAAGTTTGCTTTCCACCAGAAAGAACCCACTAGTTGATCCCCTGGCATTTGACCATTGTCATAGTATGACTCCCAAATCAAAATTTACCCATGGAATATCATGCCTATTGGAGAATTTATGCAGGTTCTTCATGAGTAATGCCTTGTTTTGTGTGAAAATGTCCATAACTCCCAAGCCACCCTCATCTTTAGGTCTACATATAGTGCTCCAGGCTACCATGGCTGGTCTTCTGTCTTCCAAATTTGGACTTCTCCATAAGCAATGCCTTAAGTATTTGATTATTTGATTTTCGATGGTGATTGGGATATCCAGGCAGCACATGAAGAATATAGGTAGGGATGCCAAAACTGATTTGACCAGTAATAATTTGCCTGCTTGTGTCATAAAAGTAGCAAGCCCAGCCAAACGTTTAGCCACTTTTGTGACAATGGGGAGGCACTGTTCCACTGTAGGTCTTCTGCAATCCCACTGGTAATCCCAAGTATGTGAAAGGGAACTCTCCTCTGGCAAAATTCATGGTATTTATGAAAATTTGGACTCTGTCTTCCTCCGTGTTTATTGGTACTAGGAAAGATTTTGCATAGTTAACTTTCAAACCAGTAGCAGAGGCAAAAGTATTTAGAAGAGCTTTGAGACATATGAGCTGCCGAGCATTGGCTGGCATCAGGACCAATGTATCATCAACATATTGGACTACTGGAAAGTCAGGGCATGAATTGACTTGCAAAGGAGCAGTGAGGATGCCCATTCTCATGGCTTTGTTAAGTATAGATTGTAGTAGATCTGCTGCCAACACAAATAACAAGGGTGAGAGGGGGGGGGCCTTGTCTGACACCTCTTTTACAGTAGATTTTTTTTCCTGAAACACCATTAAGCATGACGGCAGAGGAGGCAGAATCAAATAGAGACTGAATCCAGCTGATCCATTTTCCCCCAAAACCTTTAGCTCTAAGAATATCAATGATAGCCCGGTGCTCAATAGTATCAAAGGCTTTTTCAAAATCAAGCTTTAAAACCAACACTTCTTCCCTTGATTTGTAGCACTGAAAAAGATACTCATAAGCCCAACCCAAACAATCTTGGATCACCCTGTCTTTATGAAAACCATACTGGTTGACATGAATCATTTGCAAGATTACCTTTTGTAGCCTATTAACCAGAAGTGAAAGCACAAGTGCTCCCTAGGTGATTTTGGTAATTAATGTCAACATATCTCTTGTTGGACTAATACCTCTACCTAGTGTATTTCAAATAAGTTCAACAATGGCGTGGCAAGGACAAGAGGATGTGGAACGCCTTCAAAATGCTAAGGACACATATTGGTAAAAGCTCAAGACTCTTCATTTTCATTTTAGTGATCCAAGATCACATTGAGTCCATACGAAAGCCAATACTATTAAAAGGGGATGAGGTGTTGCTTAATGGTCTATTTGCTCAAAATGCTTAGTGATATTGCTCCAAAACCCTCAACCACTTTCTCATTTCCACACTTGTCCAAAACCCAGAGTCAAACTCGGCCCCACCGATTTGATCTATCCGGCGCCACCGAGTTCTTTTGACATAGCCACTGCCAGAAACCCTAGACAATTCAGTCAAACTGATACGGATCTCGGTATCACCGAGATGGCCTTGCAATCTCTCTGTTGCCTATTGTAATTATTTCGGTCTCACCGAAATGTGCAATCAGTCCCACCGAGTTTGCTTGACATCCTCTTTGTTTCCTTATTGCTTCACTTTGGTCTAACCAAGTTGATGCAATCGCTGCCACCGAGTTGATGTTTGCCCTAAGCCCTAGCACATTGGTCCCACCGATATTCCTAACGTTCACATTTTGAACTAAATCAGTCTCACCAAGTTCTTCTATTCGGTCTGACCGAGTTGGGTCAAATGTGTGTAATGGTTGGATTTTGTGTGGAGGCTATATATACCCCTCCACCCCCTTCTCCATTTGTGAGAGAGCCATTAGAACGTGCCTACACTTCCACTACTCATTTTCTGAGAGAGAACCACCTACTCATTAGTTGAGACCAAGACATTCCAATCCAACCACAAGAATCTTGATCTCTAGCCTTCCCCAAGTTGCTTTCCACTCAAATCATCTTTCCACCATAGCCAAATCTATGAGAGAGAGTTGAGTATTGGGGAGACTATCATTTGAAGCACAAGAGCAATGAGATCATCATCATCACACCATATATTACCTTTTGGAGAGTGGTGTCTCCTAGATTGGTTAGGTGTCACTTGGGAGCCTCCGATAAGATTGTGGAGTTGAACCAAGGAGTTTGTAAGGGCAAGGAGATCGCCTACTTCGTGAAGATCTACCCGAGTGAGGCAAGTCCTTCGTGGGCAATGGCCATGCTGGGATAGACAAGGTTGCTTCTTCGTGGACCCTTCGTGGGTGGAGCCCTCCGTGGACTCGCGCAACCGTTACCCTTCATGGGTTGAAGTCTCCATCAACGTGGATGTACGATAGCACCACCTATCGGAACCACGCCAAAAATCCCCGTGTCTACATTGCGTTTGCACACTGCAATCCCATCCCTTTACTTTCTTGCAACTAGCATGCTTTACTCTTTCCACTGCTCATACTCTTGCCATGCTTGCTTGAAATGTATTATGAATGCTTAAACTTGTGCTAAAACTCCACCTCAACTTGAAGAACTTAAAAACTGTCACTTTTGCTTGTTGAGGGTCTAATTCCCCCCCCCCCTCCTAGACCCCTCTTCTCGATCCTTTCAATTGGTATCAGAGCATTGGTCTCCATTGCTTTGGTTTAATCACCATTGGGGGAAGATGGTTTACAAAACTCCCCTCTTGATGCTAAACCATAGCTCTAACTGAGTCAAATTCCATAATTTCTAAGAACAGTCTATGATTGGGAGTATTAGACGTAGAGTGCCTATGCTTGACGGAGAATTTTATAGTGCTTGGAAAAATGAAATGCTTGAGATTTTCAATGAATATAACTTGAACAAGTATGTTACTAGCCCTTGTGCGCCTCCTATTGATCCCTTGCATCCTACCCCCGATGAGTATCTTGACATGACCCGCAATCTTAGAACTATTGATCTTATCATGAGAGGATTGCCTCAAAATTTACTTGTATGCTTGCCTACATTTGAATGTGCTTATACTATATGGAGAATATCTTGAGGAGCGCTTTCCAAACTATTCCTTGAAAAATCTAGATGAGATTGTTCAAAAGTCCATTGCTTTTCATAAAATGAAACCTAGTGATCCTAATTTTGATGATTGTCTATTTGAGTTTCGTGACCTTATGCGTGCCAAAGGAGATGTTGGAGTCATTAGTAGCATCATTTCTCAAGTCATTAGAATTCATAAAGATGCACATTGTCATGGTCATAAATCTAATGAATCACTCTCTCTAGGTGATGATCAATCACAAGATGATGTTGAACATGGATATTATGATGAGGATGATGATAGTGACTTTGATCTTGATGAGTCTATGAGACACTTTGGTCTTATGGCAAACCTTCGTGGTTACATGGCCGGAGGAAAGGATGGGTTCTTGATAGTGGATGTACCGATCACATGACCGAAGATAAGGACATGTTTCGTGAGCTTGCTGAAAATGATGGTCCCCGAAAGTATGTCACTTTTGGTGATAACTCAAAGGGTAAGGTGGTTGGCCTTGGTAAGGTGGCCATCTCACATGACAGCTCCATCCAAAATGTTATGCTCGTTGAATCTCTTGGCTACAATTTACTTTCTGTATCTAGACTAGCCGATTATGGTTTCAATGTTCTATTCACTGAAGTAGATTGCCAAGTGTTTCGAAGAGATAATCATAATATGGTCTTTACCAGTATACGTAGAAGTGATCTATACATTGTTGATTTCACTAAAAAGGCTCAACCTAGAACTTGCTTAATTGCTAAATCTTCTAAAGGTTGGTTGTGGCATAGAAGGTTAGGTCACGTGGGCATGCGAAATCTTGATAAGCTTATTAAAGGTGATCATATCCTTGGTGTTAAAGATGTCATATTTGACAAGGATAGACTTTGCAGTGCTTGTCAAGCAGGAAAACAAGTTGGAGGAAGTCATCCCGTGAAGAACATCATGACCACAAGAAGACCACTTGAGCTACTTCATATGGATCTTTTTGGTCCCAACGCCTACAAGAGTCTCGGTGTTAACTCGTTCGGTTTGGTCATTGTTAATTATGTTTCAAGATTTACGTGGGTGTTCTTTCTTGATGATAAATCGCAGGTCCAAAAGATCTTCAAGAACTTCGCTAGGAAGGCCCAAAATCAATTTGAAGTAAAGATCAAGAAAGTTCGGAGCAACAACAGAACAGAGTTCAAGAATGCCAATGTGGATACCTTTCTTGACGAAGAAGGGATTTCACATGAGTTCTCGGCTACGTACACACCTCAACAAAATGGAGTTGTTGAGAGGAAGAACCGGACACTTATTGAGATGGCAAGAAGGATGCTTGATGAATACAAGACGCCAAGGCACTTTTGGGCGGAAGCGGTTGAGACAGCTTGGCATGTAACAAATTGACTATACCTTCACAAGCTTCTCGGCAAGACGACATACGAGCTTCTCACCGATAACAAACGTTGGATATTATCGAGTATTTGGCTCAAAGTGTTACATTCTTGATAAGCATCGTCATTCAAAATTTGCCCCTAAATCTCTTGAAGGTTTCCTACTCGGTTATGGCTCAAAATCTCACACTTACCGTGTCTACAACAATTTCACCCAAAAGGTTGAAGAGACGGTAGATGTGAAGTTTGATGAATCTAACGGCTCGCAAGTAGAGCAATTGCCAATTGATGTAGGAGATAAAGATCCTTCGGAAGCAATTCAAGACTTGTCTATTGGCAAGATTCACCCAACGGAGGTGAAGGAGAGTACTTCGTCCATTCAAGTGGAAGCCTCAACTTCATGACAAGGTGAACCACAAGTTGACTTGGAGGCATCAACAAGTGGAACACGTCAAGATGAAGGAAACAAGGAAGTACAACAACATGAACCTCATCGACCTCCTTCTCCACCTCCACAAGAGAACAACAACTCCAACAACAACGAAGAAGGACAAGAAGAAGAAGAATACAATGAAGAGGATGTTCCACCCCGACCCAAACAAAAGCTCTCACGAGTTAGAGCAAGAGTCTCAAGAGATCATCCCGTCGAACAATCTTTGATGATATTCAAACCGGGAGAATTACTCGCTCTAAAACTCGTTTGGCTAACTTTTGTGAACATTACTCATTCATTTCTAGTATTGAAACTATGAACGTTGAAGAAGCTCTTGATGATCCGGATTGGGTGAACGCTATGCATGAAGAGCTACACAACTTCGAGAGGAATCAAGTATGGACATTGGTTGAAAAGACGGACAACAACCACAATGTCATTGGAACCAAGTGGGGTTTTTGAATAAGCAAGATGAGGATGGACAAGTTGTACGCAAGAAGGCCCGTCTCGTCGCCCAAGGCTACACTCAAGTCGAAGGTATGTACTATGGTGAGACATATGCCCCCGTTGCTAGACTTGAGTCCATACGCATCTTACTTGCTTATGCCAATCACCATGATATCACCTTATACCAAATGGACATTAAAAGTGCTTTTCTTAATGGTGAAATTGAGGAGGAAGTCTATGTTAAACAACCTCCCGGCTTTGTTAATCCCAAGAAACCCGATCATGTTTACAAACTTCACAAAGCTCTTTATGGTCTTAAACAGGCTCCTAGAGCATGGTATAAATGCTTGACCAAGTTTCTTATTGAAAAAGGCTTTGAAATTGGGAAGATTGATTTTACACTTTTTACTAAAAGGGTTAATGGTGAATTATTTGTGTGCCAAATTTATGTGGATGATATCATATTTGGTTCAACTAACCCTCATTTTAGTCAACAGTTTGGAAGGCTAATGTCGGAGAAGTTTGAGATGTCTATGATGAGTGAACTCAAATTCTTTCTTGGTTTGCAAATCAAGCAAACTAAGGAAGGTACCTTTGTTTCTGAAACAAAGTATACCAAGGACCTTTTGAAGAAGTTCAAGATGCAAGAAAGCAAAGGTATGAAAACACCCATGCCTACTAGTGGACATCTTGACTTGACTAAGGATGGAAAACCAGTTGACCAAAAGGTTTACCGCTCTATGATTGGATCATTGTTATATCTATGTGCCTCCCGTCCCGATATTATGCTAAGTGTGTGCATGTGTGCACGATATCAAGCGGCCCCCAAAGAATGTCATCTTAAGGCTGTGAAAAGGATAGTGAGATACTTAATTCATACACCAAATTTTGGCATTTGGTATCTTTAGAGGTCTTCTTTTGATCTTGTTGGCTACTCTGATTCGGACTATGCCGGTGACAAGGTTGATAGAAAATCCACTTCGGGTACTTGTCAATTTCTTGGTAGATCCCTTGTGTCTTGGTCCTCCAAGAAACAAAACTCGGTATCCTTATCCACAGCCAAAGTAGAATACATTGCCGCCGGATCATGTTGTGCTCAATTACTTTGGATGACCCAAACTCTTAAGGATTATGGGATACATGTGAAACATGTTCCATTGCTTTGTGATAATGAGAGTGCTATTAAGATTGCTCACAATCCCATGCAACATTCTCGAACTAAGAATATTGAAGTTCGTCATCATTTTATTCGAGATCATGTTGCTAAAGGAGACATCAATCTTAAGCATGTTCGTACCGATAAGCAGTTGGCGGATATATTCACCAAACCGCTTGATGAGAAAGTATTTTGCTGTTTGAGAGGTGAATTGAAGATCATTGATGCCTCAAACTTGGAGTAGAAACTCCATTTGGATACATGCAAGGCATGAGCTTTTTATGACTAATCCTTGATATTTCTCTTATGATGATGATCATATGTCTTGGATCTATACTTGTACCCTTGCATGCTATCTAACCCTTGTAGGTACTTGGATGAGCCCAAATCTATGAGATTGCTAGCCACTCACATTTTGAGCAATCTCTACATGACAAAGTTCCTACTATATGGTTGTTGAATACAAGGAAGCATGAACCCACTCAACATATCCTTTGACAATTTCTATATATCAAATTTCATTTGGTATCAAGTTTCATGATTGTCATTTTGGACACACAAGTGCTTTTCCTTGCAAGACTAACCCATGTAGGAAGATGAACTCAAACTACAAGTTGTGCTCCAAACTCTTGATGAACTACATCAACCTTGAGCATCCAACACCAGTTCGACTACATGATCAAGATCAACACCACAACCCAAGGTATGTCGCTCCATCTTAGAGAAGCTTTGACCCAAGTCATGAGTCAAAGCAACTCAACAAGATGTGAACATATCAAAATGCTTAAACAAAAAATGGTAACCCCATTTTGAGCTTAAACGATGAGTATGACCTATGATCAAGTGTTATCACTTGACTCCTAAGTCAATATACTCTAACATAGGTGACTTTGTCGCTGAACCCTTCTAGACGAAGTTCTCTAGTGTTTCTTTGTTCACTTACTTTGTGTTCTTGCATATATTTCTTGCTATGTTGTTCCCCTTATCAAGAAAAAACTTCATCTAGATCTATTTCCTTATGTATGTTTTTCTCTGTATTTTCTGTATCTAATTCCTTGCAAATCTTTCAGTTAATTCATTGCAAATCCTTGCGAAATTTAATTTTTCTAGTGAGCTGAGTTGATAGAATTTTTCCTCTACATTGAACTCGGACTCACCGATTCATGCCTATCGGCTAGACCGAACTACAGGGATTACCTTTAGACAGTTCATCGGTACAACCGACGTGGACTAACCTGGTCTGACCGATATGCATCATCCATGACACTGCCAACTTGGTGTCACCGATGAAAACAGATCAGCGTTACCTATTTCACTACTGAGAAAACTTTTTGCCATTGCATATTTCATTTCTTATCCAGCTCCACTCAATGATTCTTATCCTCTACCCTCATCTTCAACTACATACTGCTTTGTAGTGTGCCTCAAGGACCAAACCTATTTGACTCTTGCTCCAGAAGTACCCTTCATGGAAATTGATGTCAAAGGGGGAGAGAGAGAGAGAGCACATCAAAGCATATCACATGGGAGAGAGAGCACATCTTAGCTCTTCCAGATGCTAGTAAAACAAGAGGAGAGAAGTCACATGTCTTTAAGAGGGGAAAGACTTGTCTATATGATTGTTTGCACCATTTCCTGCTCTGGTTTTTTTGCTTGCTCTGATTTTCTCTCACCCTACCTTCTCCCATTATCGAATATCAGATTCAGGGGGAGAAAGAGTCCATATCTAGGGAAGAAAATCTTTGGAATTCATTGCATATCTTTAAAATCATTTGGGACATGTCTATATCCAAGTGAAGTACTGAGTACTCACCCATTAAATGTCAACCTAGTCTTGGTACTATTGTGGTTTCCTAAAATTGCTTTAATTAGAGTGTTATTGTGTTATCTAACGCTGTTTTCTCAAGTTCACCTCTTCCAAAGCCAGCTCAAGACCACAAGGTAAGTATATGCATCACACTCATGTGCATGATGATCTCTTGCTGATGTACATATTGTTTGCAAGAAGGATTCATGAAGATGAAGGTAAACTTCCTTTTATCTACATCATTTGCTCTAATGCATATAGCCAAGATACATGTAATGCATTGCTTGCTCTGTCATGCTTATGCATTCACATGTTCTTATATTCTATCTTTACATGATTGCATACATGTAGGGGGAGCCTGTGCATGTTACATGTCTTTCCAAAGCTTTACTTGTTACTCTTCATATCTCTATCTAAAGCTTTGATGTATGTTGTCATCAATTACCAAAAAGGGGGAGATTGAAAACACAAGTGCTCCCTGGGTGAATTTGGTAATTAATGTCAACATATCTCTTATTGGACTAATACCTCTACCTAGTGTATTTCAGATAAGTTCAACAATGGTGTGGCAAGGACAAGAGGATGTGGAACCCCTTCAAAATGCTAAGGACACATATTGGCAAAAGCTCAAGACTCTTGATTTTCATTTTAGTGATCCAAGATCACATTGAGTCCATAGAAAAGCCAATACTATTAAAAGGGGATGAGGTGTTGCTTAATGGTCTACTTGCTCAAAGTGCTTAGTGATATTGCTACAAAACCCTCAACCACTTTCTCATTTCCACACTTGTCCAAAACCCAGAGTCAAACTCGGCCCCACCGATTTGATCTATCCGGTGCCACCGAGTTCTTTTGACATAGCCACTGCTAGAAACCCTAGACAATTCGGTCAAACCGATACGGATCTCGGTCTCACCGAGATGGCCTTGCAATCTCTCTGTTGCCTATTGTAATTATTTCGGTCTCACCGAAATGTGTAATTGGTCCCACCGAGTTTGCTTGACATCCTCTCTGTTGCCTTATTGGTTCACTTCGGTCTAACCGAGTTGATCCAATCGGTGTCACCGAGTTGATGTTTGCCCTAAGCCCTAGCACATCGGTCCCACCGAGTTGATCATGTCGGGCCCACCGATATTTCTAATGTTCATAGTTTGAACTAAAACGATGTCACCGAGTTTTTCTATTTGGTCTGACCGAGTTGGGTCAAATGTGTGTAACGGTTGGATTTTGTGTGGAGGCTATCTATACCCCTCCACCCCCTTCTGCATTTGTGAGAGAGCCATCAGAATATGCCTACACTTCCACTACTCATTTTCTGAGAGAGAACCACCTACTCATGTGTTGAGACCAAGACATTCCAATCCAACCACAAGAATCTTGATCTCTGGCCTTCCCCAAGTTGCTTTCCACTCAAATCATCTTTCCATCATAGCCAAATCTGTGAGAGAGAGTTGAGTGTTGGGGAGACTATCATTTGAAGCACAAGAGCAAGGAGTTCATCATCATCACACCATCTATTACCTTTTGGAGAGTGGTGTCTCCTAGATTGTTTAGGTGTCACTTGGGAGCCTCTGACAAGATTGTGGAGTTAAACCAAGGAGTTTGTAAGGGCAAGGAGATCGCCTACTTTGTGAAGATCTACCCGAGTGAGGCAAGTCCTTCGTGGGCGATGGCCATGATGGGATAGAAAAGGTTGCTTCTTCATGGACCCTTCGTGGGTGGAGCCCTCCGTGGACTCGCGCAACCGTTACCCTTCGTGGGTTGAAGTCTCCATCAACGTGGATGTACGATAGCACCACCTATCGGAACCACGCCAAAAATCTCCGTGTCTACATTGCGTTTGCACACTCTAATCCCATCCCTTTACTTTCTTGCAACTAGCATGCTTTACTCTTTCCGCTGCTCATACTCTTGCCATGCTTGCTTGAAATGTATTGTGAATGCTTAAACTTGTGCTAAAACTCCACCTCAACTTGAAGAACTTAAAAACAGCCACTTTTGCTTGTTGAGGGTCTAATCCCCCCCCCCCTCTATACCCCTCTTCTCGATCCTTTCAAGTAGCTTAGTAATGATCTTCACCACCCCATTAAGAAGGGAAATAGGCTTGAAGTCATTTGGTGATAATGGCACTTCCTTCTCGGGGATTAAAGTGATGGAAGAAGTGTTAATGCTTTCCAAGTTAATTGTTCCATCATAAAAATCCATAACTAACTGTCTGACATCCTCACCAATAATCTCCCAACAAGCTTTCCGAAATTTATTATTAAATCCATCAGGACCAGGAGATTTGTCTGTGGGAAGATTTTTGACCACCTCATTGATTTCTTTAGCTGTAAAGTGTTCCTCTAGTTCTTGGAAAACAGAACTAGGTGGTGACTATTCAAATAAGCTATTGAGGTCAAAATGCATACTATGCCCTTCTGAATGTCCCAGCCTTCTTGAATGCCTCCCATAAAATTGCAGCTTTGCCTGCATGATTAGTCACTTCCACTTTATCCTCATTGTGTAGCATTTCTATCTTGTTATGTCTATAGTTGATTGAGGCTTTAGCATGAAAAAAATTTGTGTTCTCATCACCAAATTTAACTCCCTTAATTTTCCCTCTTTGTTTCCAATAATTTTTCTGATTGTTCAATACAACCAACAGGTATTCTTTGAGCACTATTCTACAATTCCATTCATATTGACTAAGGCTTCTGTATTCTTCAATGGGGTCCCAAAAAAAGATGCAATCATTGATATCTTGAATGACTTTCTTGAGGCATGACAAACTTTTGGCCCAAATTTTGAGGGCTCTCCTCAAGTTTTTGAATTTAGCATTGATCTTATTAGCAGAATCAGTATGCCCCACT
The DNA here is from genome assembly GCA_011799875.1 of Thinopyrum elongatum. NCBI lineage: Eukaryota > Viridiplantae > Streptophyta > Magnoliopsida > Poales > Poaceae > Thinopyrum > Thinopyrum elongatum. Next base: position 246,613,156 of record CM022299.1, read on the forward strand.
GGGATATACCAAGCATTTTGAACAATTTCTTTGAATTTAGTATGTTGCAACCAGTAATTTTCAAATATGAAAACCTTTGATTTGGGTATAGAAGTGCCCACTTTAATCATGCAAGGGAGATGATCAGAAACTGGTTTGGCCATAGGGAGAGTCATAGTGTCAGGGTATGAAATCACCCAAGAAGCGGAGGTGAAGAACCAATCAAGTTTCTCAAGCAGAGGATTTTCTTGCATATTGCTCCAACTAAACTGTCTCCCTTTAAGAGGTAACTCAATTAGACCCAAATAACTGATTGCCTCATTGAATAAGATCATTTGATTTACATCACCACCTGGTTTATTCCTATCATTAGGAGATCTGATGAAGTTAAAATCACCCATAACAATCCAGTCTACATCATTGGGCATTTGAATGTTGCTGAACCACTCTATAAACTCAAGTTTGTTTTCTTATCTACAGGGACCATAAATGTTTGTAAGAATCCATGATTGATTGGACAGATTACATGTAAATTTGATAGCCAGAGAGAACTTGTTCTGAAACATCAAATCTCCATTAAATAGTGAACCATTCCAGGCAATAAGAAGGCCACCAGAAGCACCCACTAATGGAAGAAAAAGAAACTTTGTGAATCTTTGTGGGCAGAAGTTATGTAAGTAAGATAAGTCAAAATCCTCTCTTTTAGTCTCTTGTAAATAGATAATACCAACTGCACTTTCTTCAATCTTTTGTTTAAGATCAAGCCATTTGTCAGGTGAATTAATTCCTCTAATGTTCCAATTAAGAATACACCAAGATTTGTTATTATTCATGAGAACCATTGAGTATTGTAACCAGCCCCTCAAGGTCCACGCCTTGAGACAGAATCCAAGAACTTGACTTATCTATCCCTTTTATGAAAGGATCATAGGAGCATTTAGTACTCTGCTTTTGCCATTCCTTAGAGCAAATACAAAAATATCCAGCATAACATCTTAACATGTCTAGGCTCATAAAAGTCTGCTTCAATGACACATAACCATAGAGTCTATTACATGCACCAAACAAAGTCCACATCAGCAAAATACATAAAACTTCCAATAAGTTCTGATATCCTAACAACCACAAAATGCAGGTGTGCTGGATTTGGTTCTTCATTTGGAAACTTTGCCTTTGTATTTATCTCCAGTGGCCTTGGACACCCTAGCCACCTCCTCTTGATCTTTCCTCTTTGGCTTCTTAGATAACTTCTCATGCAGCTCCTTCTCAGCCACCTTACAAAAGGATTTTGTGAGGTTTTTGACCACTTTAAAATTTGTAATAGGTGGTAAGGCATTGCATGGTAAACAGATATTGCCACTACATGAATTTATCTTAAAGCCATTGTTATCCAACTTGATTTTATCACTCCTTCTTACCTCTGTTTCAATCAAGGGACCTTTACCCCTCCTTTTCCTGGTGCATGTGTCACCCAAAGCAACATTTTGTGAGTTATGGGCCCCCTGGTTCTTCCCCTCCTTTTCATGGATAGAGTCCTGCAAACAACTAGGAGCTTGAGTAACAGAACATGTATCAGGAATGTGGAATTCAAGTACATCCTCTGAACCACAGTTTGCTGTTAAAAGTTGCCACAAGGAGGATTTTAGCAGGTGTAATGTCCATCCAAACTTGTCAGGTGTTAACAGTAGGTGTAAAATGAAGTTGAACCAGCTTACAGGAATGTCAATCTTGAAGGAGTGATCATTGTTGTTAGATCCTGGTGCAAAATGCTTGACCCAAAGGTCCAGACCCTCTTCTGAAATGAGGTGAGCTTCATCAATCACAGACATGGCATGATGTTGTACTAAAGAATCTAAACCATGATTAAGTGAAGTGGATGGTATTTTAAAATCATCATAAATACCTTTACCAGCCACCTTGATAGGCTCTGGAGGGGGATTGATTGAGGACTCAGCATATTTCGTCACATTTGCCTCTCCCACAATATCATTGTTACCTGAAGCTTGCAGCTCAGTATTATTGCTCATAGGTTGTGCCACAACATTAGCATGTATGGGATTGGTATCAATAGTAGATTGATCTGCTCTTTCTACATGCATAATAGAATTATCCAGCTCCTTAGTAATATTACCTGGGATCAACCCTTCTAAGCCCTGCCCCTCAACTCTTGGAGTATCTAAATTATCAGCTTGCAATGCATTAACAGTGTCTAACCCTAATTCTGCTTGATTTTGAGCATCACTAGGCCCCTCCTGGTGGTTTGTGAGAGAATTGTGTCCCTCCTGCATGTCTGATTCCTCAGTATCATAAGCCAGCAGAATGTTATGTAGGCCTATTCCCAAAGGGTGCTTTTCATCAGAGCCAAATTGATCAACCTCTTGATAAGGCTGATGAGCAAGAAGTAGGTTACTGTGTGAGTGATTTCCTTCTGAAAGAGAAATGTTGGTGGTAGTGCTATTATCAGGGGCCCCATCATCCTCTTCCATGACCATTTAAACTTGCTGCTCCTGCTCATTTATTTGTTGTGGCCCTGGCTGAGGAAAAGCCCAGTGCCCAGGTTCCTCCCAATCATCCCAATTAGCATTTTGATCTTGTCCATTGTTGCCCGATGGGTCAATGTGGAACCCTGGAAAGTCATTGGCATTCTGAGGGACAGGGTGGGGATCCACCCCAGGAGGTGGAAAGGGGTCTTCATCTGCTGGCCCACCTCCCTGAATGTCTTCCAAAATCACTTCCACAGAGCTGGTCCAGGATTCTTCCTCAAAAACTTCCCCCGCAGACCACCTAATACTCTTTGGAATATCAATCAACTCAGTGCATCTGGCCTTGACTAATATCTTTCCCTTCCTGGCATCCTCTTTCTCCTAGTTAATGATTCGACCAAATGTGCTAATAGCCATAGCAATATCATCAGTATTACAGTGGTCAAAAGGCACTCCCACAATTAACAACCAACAAACCCTATTGAAATTTAGTCTCCTCTAGTTTCTACCTTGATCATGGGCAGAGAAAGTAATGAACACATCCCCAAAAGCATGCGGGCTCTGCCTAATAAGTCTATCCCTATCTCTGACATGCACAAACTGAACAAAAGCCTCCCCAAAAGGGCAGGGCTGAATATCTCCATGACCAACTTGTTCCACACCTTCCAAGAACTCCTCAATAACCTCCCGAACATTCCGAAAGTGTACCTCATTCGGAAGCGGCTGGATGGTGACAATTGCCCATTGTAAATGTATAGGAGAATGATGTGATGGACAAGACCCAAACTGTAAACGTAGCATACGATCGTATGAAGTTTATTGCTATCGTTTTCTGCATGTCAAGTATCTATTCCTATGACTATGAGATCATGCAACTCACTGACACCAGAGGAGTAACTTGTGTGTATCAAACAATGCAACATAATTGGGTGACTATAAAGATGCTCTACAGGTATCTCCAAGGGTGTCTGTTGAGTTGGCACGGATTAAGACTGGGATTTGTCACTCCGTATGACGGAGAGGTATCTCAGGGCCCACTCGGTAATACAACACCATAATGAGCTTGCAAGCAATGTGACTAAGGAGTTAGTCACGGGATCTTGTATTACGGAATGATTAAAGAGACTTGCCGGTAACGAGATTGAACTAGGTATGGAGATAACGACGATCGAATCTCGGGCAAGTAACATATCGCCAGACAAAGGGAATTGTATACGGGATTAACTGAATCCTTGACATCTTGGTTCAACCAATAAAGATCTTCGTGGAATATGTAGGAATCAATATGGGCATCGAGGTCCCTATTGGTTATTGACCGGAGAGGAGTCTCGGTCATGTCTACATGATTTTCGAACCCGTAGGGTCGCACGCTTAACGTTCAATAGCACTAGGGTAGTATTGAGATATTAATAGTGGAAAGTCCGAAGGTTATTCGGAGTCCCGGATGGGATCCGAGACATCACGAGGAGCTCCAGAGTAGTCTGGAGGTAAAGATTCATATATGGAAAGTTGTTATCGGGGTTCCGGAAAAAGTTCAAGTTTTTTCGGTATTGTACCGGGAAGGTTCTAGAAGGTTCTGGAGTGGGGCCCACCTGCATGGGGGGACCCACATGAACATGGGTAGTGGGTAAAGTCCCCACAACCCTGATCTAGGTGCACCAAGATCCTCCCTTAAAAGGAATAGTATCATAACCCGAGGGGATAAGATCAGGATCCCTAAAAAGGGGGATAGCGATCGGTGGGGAAGGAAAGGTGGGATTTCCTTCCTCCCCCTTTATCCAACGACCCTAGGGCCTTGGAGGGAAAGCCACCAGCCCCCTACATGGCTATATAAAGGTGGGGAGGCGTTGGGGGCAGCCACCCTTCCACCCTTGCATGGTACCTCTCCCAACTCCTCCCACGTTTCACCAGTACGCGCTTGGCGAAGCCCTGCCGGAATTCCGCTGCCGCCACCACCACCATATTGTCGTGTTGGTCCTGATCTCATCTACCCCCTCTCTCGCTTGCTGGATCAAGAACGAGAGGACGCCACCAAGTTGCACGTGTGCTAAACTCGGAGGTGTCATCCGTTCGGCACTTGATCAGGAGTTCGTGGACGGATCGTGATTGGATCACGAAGACGTTCGACTACATCAACCGCGTTTCTTAACGCTTCTGCTTAGCAATCTACAAGGGTATGTAGATCCAAACTCTCCTCTCGTAGATGTGCATCTCCTAGATTGATCTGGGTGAGCCTAGGAAATTTTTTGTTTCCCATGCAACGTTCCCCAATAGTGTGAGTAGTTTACCACAGACCTATGGGTGCATAGCTAGTAGCTAGATGGTTCTTATCTCTCTTTGATCTTCAATACAATGTTGTCCTCAATGTTCTTCGAGATCTATTTGATGTAATCTTCTTTTGTGTAGTGTTTGTTGGTGTCGGTGTGGAACAACCATCTATGGGGCCATCAAGCCCCTTTGTGGTTCGGCTAGGGAGATGCACAAAACACAAAAAGAAAACTCAAGGGAAGGCGCATGGATTTTACCCAGGTTCAGGCCATCAAGAGGTGTAATACCCTACTCCCTCTTGCTATATTTGGTGTTTTTGTTGAACACAAGTACAAGGAGCACAATCCCCGGCAAGGTGCGAGGGGGAGCAGCTACGTGTGTAGTTGTGCAAAGGGTCGATCCTTGTAAACATTGCCTTGGCCCTCCTTTTAGAGTTTAAAGGGGTTACCATAGTGGCAAAAAGGTAATTACATGGTGATTAGATAGGAAACAGTGCTATCGTACCTAACTCTGCTAGTCAGAAAAATAAGCACTAAATGCACTGTTAGGTGTCGTGAGGAGGAGGAGCCCCTGGCAAGGTTGCCGCACCGCTTGCCTAGCTAACTCCTATTAGCTGGACACGCCATTTGGACGGGTGTCGATAAAGGTAAAATACTCCCAGTGAGCTGACACGTGTTCGACAATCCTCACCTAACTGCCTGCGGGCTTGACACCTCACTGATCAGTGACTAGCTGTTCGATGAGGTGGAGCGTTGGCAGCTGGTGGGAGCTTGCCGGCCAAGGAGCTTGTCGGGCTTTCGTCTTGCCGGCTCGGCCTTGCCGGTAGTAACTGCTTCTCGTGTTGCTCTTGATAACTGTATTGTTCTTGGTCTTCTTGATGCGCACATTGATCTCTCAAAGAGCGGCTCCACTACTAGGGAAAAGTCTAGCAGTAGCGCAAGTCTAAGGTGTATCAGTAGCGCGGGGACCCGCGCTACTGATATGGCGGTATAGGTAACTTGTAGCAGTAGTGCGGGTTGAACTGCGCTACTGCTATACATGGGTAGCAGTAGTGGGCTTCACCGAAATGCGATGCTGCTAATAGTTGTAGCGCTTTACCATAAGCAATGCTACTGCTAAGTGTGCGCTGCTACTAATTTCATTCCCCTCGCTACTGCTAGTTTTATTAGTTTCTGATTTTTTTGGCATATTTCTTTTGTATTTGTACAGGCTTTATACAATAATCTCTAGCATATCATACACATAAAAATGTAGTCATAGCATACACATACAAATAGTCTCATCAAATCATGTCATCATCATAACCATCATCCAACACAAAGTGGTCTCTCGTCATCATCTCGAAATAGCGATACAAGTCTCGAATACTTGCAACTACATCGTCATCCATCTAAACAATGATATACACGAGAAGAGCTATCAGTATGAGTGAGAGCGGAACTATACAGTACATGAGGCGACGGTTACGAGTCCTCTCTCGCGCTAGCGTGAACGCCAAGTAACTAGCTTCTGCTTCTTGTCTGCTTTTGAACCCTTTATGGGTGGCGCCTGAGAACCGGTCCACTTGCGCCTGACACTCGGGCCACTCGTTGTACACTCCCGGAACCTTCCCTGTGTACATGACATAGCACTGCTTCTTCGCCATCAAGGATCTAGGTACCTGTTAGAGATGCATCTTCATCAAGAGAATGTACAATCATATGCAACAAAATATACTTGAGCAACACGAAAAAGAAAGGGTTAGCAAATAGATGCAACATATAGTAAACATAAATAATCAACGCAGTTTCATCGTACGCAAACTAATTAACTAGAGGTACGCAGGTCATCGTACCCAAACTAACAAAGTAGCGTTACACAAGTTCGGTAGGGACCATGGACATCACAAAGTTTCATCGCTACAGAAAGTATACAAGTTCAACCGACACATATCATCATCATCGGCATCGTAAATCACTAGAAGTTCCATCCTTCCGTATGATCGAGGATGCACCCTAGCTTCTTGAATGGCGTGAGGTCCTAACATTGCATGCCTACAGGAGTTTGGTCGTCAGCTCATGATATAGGGCCGTGGTGGAACATCCCCTTCTCTTCGACGACTTCTTTCATGATGATCATCGCAATGTCCCTCTGGATGCGAAAGAACTCATCTCTATGTTTATAATCCGCTTCTCCTTGAGATTCTTCCTACTTGTGGATATGATCATCGCTTCTGGTTGTGATGCGAAGCTTTTGGAGATCCCTTCTGAACTCCATAATGAGATGGAGGAGGTAGAATCCATTGTTCCTGCTTGGTTTAGGGACATGGATGCAGCAGAAGTTAGTTTTATGCGAGAAACCCGGCTTGCGGTTCCTTTGTTTCCTGATCTGCAGGTGGCCACCCCTCAAGCTGAAGCCGTGGAGAGCATCATCTAGAATATAAATTACGTGGGTGTAGTCCTTGTTCTCATAGTTTCTGGTAGGGTCAAAATACACGGCGTGGGAGACTCACGAGTAAAGAACGATAAGGATGGCACGCCCGTTGCTGCGGGAAAAAAAACACCTCAAATTATTCTCCATATGAGTGAGAAGGAATGATTGAAATGTACGAAAGGTTGTCCAACACTGACTTACATTGGATGATAAGGTAGGAGGACAATTTCCTGGTCCTTATTCTATATCAAGAAGTTTTACGCTCAAAGTTGTCGAGACTCAAGAAGGACTCGTGCATGTAGTATGGATACACCACACAGATTTGCGAGACTTGTTCTCTCTTCATGACGGAGCTCATATGTAGTGCAAAAAGGCGAACGATTGTAAAATCAAGCCGCCTTGTCATAAACATCTCAAAGATATGCTCAAACCACAGGAAGAACACCTTCGCGGGCCGTGTGTCGACATAGCACTTCCCCTCAGGCACACGAGCCGTGTATGTCGGATATCCTGGATCCTTCGAGGCAAGTAGGCTTATCTCAGTCGACTGCACATGGTCGTGCAGTCTCCTGAGATCTCCTGATATGGCCTCCAGCGGTTTCGGCGGTAGCATCGGCTCGCCCGTGACATGGAACATGGCCGCACCTTTGACGGGTACATGCTCTTCAAAATCTGCCGTATGACTGCTATGTGCTCTAGCTTGTTTGTAGGCAGCAGAGACTTTCTTCGCCTGTCTCTTCCTCTCCTTTTTCGTGGGCTGACCTTCCAGACCCTTTCTTAACCCCTGCCCCAGTGTTGTCGGGCTAAGCACTGTACGACCCTCGGCTTGTTGAGCCTGCATTGAGGCGGCATCTTCAGGCGTGTCCTGTGAGGATTGCATGAAGAGGGACTTCTTGCAATCAACCTTGCTAGGATGTTCCTGCCCGAGCACATCATCCATCCCGTCATCAGCATGCTGATAGCCCGAGTCGTCATATGGCTGACTCATCATATCTAAGTCACCGTCATAGGCGCCTGTCTTGAGGAACCGAAGAGGGTCATCCTCGTCCATCTCACCATCCATTCTTTGTTGTACAGGGGCGATTACATCACCCACTATTGGACCCCCTTCCTCGCATTGTCCGCCACTCTCACCCGGCACTACAGGCGCTGGTAATTGCATAGGCGGGGTGGTGGTGTTCATACCTGCTTGCTGATGTGTGGTTATTGGTGTGCTCTAGGTCGCCTCCAGATGAGGAAGATTCTTCGGCCATAGGAGCATCCAACCCTTGTAGTTTCCAAGCCGCGGTGGGGTCTCGTCGTCCTCTCTCCCAAGCCATACTGGAGGAGGCAAATCCTCGTGCCCCGATTTCACACTCGACAAGGTAACCCTAAAGTGGCCACCGGGAATCGGCTGGCTGTGGAACGTGAGTTCCAAGGGCTTCATTATCACCGCCTTTCCCATGTCCACCTTTCGGCCTTTGATCAAGTAGAGTACGGTGCATGGGGTTTTGTCGGCCTGCAAAGACATGTTTGCGGCGTAAAACTTCCAAAAGGCAAAGAAAATGAAATATTCTAGATATATGTTGGTGCGACGTGTAATTACCGTGAGGGCGTCGAGTTCAGCCCAAGACGAAGGCCCGCCTAGCGCGCCAGAGACTGAGGGCGGGCTACTATGAGCGGGTGCGGGTGCGGGTGCAGGCACAGTTGCGTGAGTAGGTGATGGTGCGGTTGTGATGTTCACTGAGTTGCTCCCAACGAAGCTGGGCATGGGGAAATCATCTACCATCTTGTCTGGATTTTCCTTCTCCAGTTGATGATAGTCGGGATCAAGTTAGTAGCGAAATCATTTCTGCAGGCATCTACAGCTGCAGCGACTGCCTGCTGGACCAACTCATTTTTCTCCACAGCTGCTTTTTTCTCGGCCTCAGCTGCTTTTTTCGCGAATGCAAGCTTCACCTTCTCGTCGATGTCGGCCTGACTGAACTTCTTTTTCTGCTTCTTGGCCTCCGGGCCGTCGTTGTAAAAGACCTTCCACGTGGCACCATCTCCGGCGTTGTGCACACATCCATATTGTAGCCACTGGTCCAAAGGGAGTCCCTTAAGTTCGTTCAAGGCCTGGTTGAGAGGGGTGTCCCACTTGGGCCTCATCAACAAAGACTCACTTTTGGCTGCAAGCTTGTGTTGCTTCTCCTGCAGAAGGAACATGAACCGTTTATGAATGTGTAGTCGACTTGATCAGAAGCTAAATGTAAGGTGGTAAAAGAATAATTACCTCGTGATCGGGTCCGTGTAAAAAACCTTCTTTTCCTTGTCCCACTTGTAGTGGGCCCTGATGAAGTCACGCTCCAAGGGGGAGGTGAACTTCGCGAAGGGGTCTGGGAGACCCGCGGCTTCACGTTCCACATCCTCCTTATCCCATATGGGCTTTTGCCAAGGTAGCCACGGCTTCCGAGGCATTGGTTCCTCGTGTTCCTTTGCTGAAGGCTCTTGAATTTCACAGCCTTAACCTTGGCTGCCTCGGTAGCGCAAGTGTCCTTGAACTTTTGGAACTCCTCTTCCGTAAGTGTCGGATTTTCCTCCATAATCTTGGACAGGGGTTCCTTAGCCTCAATAGCTCGTTTCACCCTCCCTTTCTAGGAGGCCAAATCATTGCTGAACATGCCCATGGCGTGATTGTTAATCTTTTTCATATTCGGATCATCCCATGGGTGTTCTATGCGGTCATCCCGGTCTGGGAACTGGAATCTCTTGTGAAGCTTCGTTAGGAGCAACTGCTTTAAATGTTCTTTACCCCTTAAGTCATCGTCGTTGATGCTCACGCATTCCCGCATGATGCACCCGACTTGGTTCCCGTAGCACTTGCGAGGTTCTTCCGGCTCTAATGGCTCAAACTTGCCAGGGGCAATCTTTGTGATCACCAGTCGTCCGATGCCGAGTTTGTTAGGTTTTCGTATCCTCTGCTTCTTCTTTTCGTTAGCGACTTCGGTGCCAGTACCTTCCCCGCCGGTCTCGGTGCCGCCATCGGTGCCGATGCCATTGGTGTTGATGTCGGCGTCAATACCATCATCGAGGCTGCCCTGCAAACCTTGACTGTGATTAGCAGACAAATAGTCAAAGTACTTTTGTTCACCCTCATAATCCATCTCGTCTGCATCGTGGTCAGAAGGCCCGGTTTCTTTGTTGTTCGACATGTTTCCTACGATTAAGTCTCCTCGTTTAATTCTTAAACCATAATAAAAATGAGTAATGGCATAAAAAAAGTTCTATGGTTTGCCAGAATGTCGTTTCATTCCCGTCACAGCAAATCCCAGCACTCGATATGCCTACTTTCTAGCACAAGTCATGCCAAAATTCACGGGAAATTTCGGCATGACCTTTGCTAAAAAGTGGACATATCGAGCGCCTGAAATTCACTGGAACGAAAATGAATCAACATTCCGGTAAAACATAGGCCACTCAGATCATTTACCCTGCACATAAGCATCATTTTGCAAATCACACATTTCCAAAATATCACATGTCCAAATACCACAAGAATCAACATTCCGTAGAACTTGAAGAAAGATGCAAGAAACCTATATAATCAATTCTGTTTTTTCTTTTAACTACACCTAAAACACCTAACCCTAAATTTCTGTCCTAATTTCAAAACCTAGCTAAATTTATGTCCTAATTTGAAACCTAGGGTTCATACTAACTAGGGTTAATCCTAACTAGGGTTCATAATCTAGCACTAACATAGGGTATACATGGCACTAACCTAGGGTTCAAATGGCACCTAGGGTTCATAATCTAGCCTAACTAACCAAATGACAGAGAGCGGAGACAGAGAAGAGGGGAGGGGAGAGGAGGGCTTACAGCGGGGAGGTGGGGGGAGACAGTAGTGGGGAGGTGGAGGAGGAAGGTACGAGGCTGGTGCGGTGGCGACGAGGCACGGCGGCGATGAGGCTGGCCCACCAGAGGCGAGGCGGCAATGAGGCTAGGGCTCCAGCGGCGAGTGCTTCGGCGATGCTCGAGGGGAGGGGCTCCGGGGATGCTCGACGGCTGGGGATCCAGCAGCGAAGGCGGGGGCGAGTGTAGGGGCTCCGGCGGCGAGGGCAGAGAGAGGGGTTGGGATTTGAGGGAGGAAGCAGAGGAGGGAAGCCTGTGGGGGGTTATGTCAATGTAGCAGTAGCGTGGTTCTAAAACACGCGCTATAGCTAAGATAGCTATAGCGTGTTTCCTGGAAAAGCGCTACTGCTAACTAAAGCAGCTACAGCGCGTGTTTCATAACCGCGCTACTGCTATCACCAGTAGCTATAGCGCTTTTCTTCAACATGCGCTTTTGCTATTGTTTTAAATTTTTTCTTTTCCTGTTTGTTTCTTATATTTTCTTTTCCTTTATTTTCTTTTCCTTTTCTTTTCTTTTCCTTTTTTTACGAGAGCCGGAGCGAAGGGAAGGTGATACGATGTATATAACTAAGGCGATATATATTGCATCATTTGGCCCATAACGGTTAAGTGTGTATACAAAATAGGAACATATATATTACATCATTTGACCCATGCATAACGGTTAAGTGTGTACACAAAATAGGAACATATATATTACATCATTTGACTGATAATGGTTTCTCAGCGTCAACGTTTTCGTTTTTGTGTGAGCTTGTTTCCCTTCTTGTTCGTTGACGAATAATTGAGCCCCTCATTGTGACTTTTCCTTTTCCATGGAGTAAGATCTTTCTTAGGTAATGTAGTATTGATTCTTCTTTTGACGTACACTTCATCGTCATCATCATCTTCCCTCATCGGGTTTCCGTACTGGTTGTAGTCTTCCTCGTTGGTGACCCCATCCATTCCAATGATGTTCCTTTTGCCTCTCCTCACGACAACACGGCTGGGATTGTTCGGGTCGGTTATGAAGAAGCATTGTGTCATGTGCTTAGCGTGTACCCATGGCTCGTTTTTTGCGGTGGCATTCGCGGTAGCGCTCTTGGCGTCAGGTATAGACATGGTAGTGAAATACCGGTTTTCTCTTCGACATTCTTAGCCCATCTGACACGAAACATCATCGCGCTATGCAGTCCAGAGTAGTCAAGCTTCCAGATCTCCTCGACCCTTCCGTAGAATCTCTCAGAAGCGGCGTTGTCGCCAGTCATGCATTCCATCGTCACCCCTGAGTTCTGAAAATCACTGTTTATATCTTTGGCCTCCGTGCAGAACGTGTATCCATTGATATCGTATGCCTGATAGGTCGCGAGGTTGGCCGAGGGGCCATGTGCTAAGGCGTATATGAGCAATCCGTCCTTAGAGCCCTCTTCCGGGGGATTAGCAAGAATATGCTCTTTGAACCAATGCAGGAAAGTGGTGTTGTGCTCTCTAGTAACTTTGGCGTTCGTCCTGCATAGCCCCCGGTCATGATACTTCTTTGCGATGGTTTCTTTGTGTAGTGTCACAAAAGGATCTACCTCGTTTAGGTGTTGTAGCACTACTAAGTTTGCTCTATCAAAGTCATTGCGTCGATCCGAGTAGGCCACATGAAGTTCCCTGCGACCATTGGAGTGACCTTCTCCTTCGAGCCTCCCAAGGTGCTTCTTAATGGGCAAACCAACACCAGGCCGGTCTCCGCCATATAGATAATTCTCGCAGAAAGAGATGCACTCTTGTGTTAGATAGCCCTGGACGATGCTTCCATCTGGACGAGACATGTTACGAATGAATCCTATGATGACCCCATTCATCCTCTTGAACGGCATCATGTTGTGCAGGAATGATGACCCCAGGTCTATTATGTCGTCCACAATGTGGACACACAGATGCACCATGACGTCAAAGAACATGGGCGGGAAGTACATCTCAAGCTCATTTAGTATCACAACGATCTCTTCTTTTAGCCTTCGGTGCTGCTTCACACTGATCGACTTTCGAGTGATGACGTCAAAAAAGTTGAAGAGACCAATAAGGGTGTCACGAACTTTCTTATCTATTATCCCTCTAAGGGCAACAGGTAGTATCTGCGTCATCATCACATGACAGTCATGGGACTTCATCCCGCTGAACCTTTTCTTCTTCGTGTCTAGAAATCTGCTTATCTTCCCACAGTAACCGGAACTAACTTTGATTCCGGTAAGGCACTTGAAGAATTGATCGATCTCAGCCGGACTTAAGGTGAAGCAAGAATGGGGGCAATAATCCTCTTCCTTCACTTTTTTGCCCTTCTTCATCTCTCGCGCCTCCGTCTCCGTCTCTGTCTCCTCTGACTTTTTACAGGGCGGCATGTGCAGATCTGCCCTGATTTTCAAATCTTGCATGTCTTTTCTTGCCTTCATCCCATCCTTGGTCTTATCCGGCATGTTCATCAGTGTCGCAAGCAAGCTCTCCAGGACATTCTTACAGATATGCATTTGATCAAGGCAATGAGGTGTGTCGAGTTTGTGCCAGTACTCCATGTCCCAGAAAACAGACCTCGTCCTCCATACCTTCAGCAGCGGCTCCGACGCCTTTTTCATCATCTTTCCCGGCACAGGGCACTGTTCCCAGTTTTCAACAGCTCATCGATTTCGGCGCCGCTCCGCTTATGTGGAGGTCCTTGATGCTCAGCCTCACCATTGAATAGATCTCCATGGTTTCTCCACGGGTCGTCCTTCTCAAGCCATCTTCGACACCCCATGTACATGATTTCCCAGACCCGCCTTCTTTCGTTGACGTTAGCTGCTAAGACGTCATATCATCCATGCACCACATGCATCCGCAATATCCGTGGCACACCTGGCCTGCGACATATTCATAACCAAGATAGTCGTGCACCATCGTGACCAGCGCAGCTCTCATGTTGAAATACTTGCCTTTACTGGCGTCCCATGTCTTGGCTGGTGTTTTCCATAACGTGTCTAACTCCTCTTGAAGTAGCCCCAGATATAGATTAATATTATTTCCCGGTTGTTTCGGCCCTTGAATCAGCATGCTCATGTGCATGTACTTCGACTTCATGCACACCCAGGGTGATGTTGTACATCCATACAAACACGGGCCATGTGCTATGGTTGGTGTTCTGGTTGCCAAACGGATTCATGCAATCGGTACACGCGCCAAGCAGGATGTTCCTTGCATCACATGTGAAATATCAATATTCGTCGTTGAACGCTCTCCACTAGTTCGCATCCGCGAGGTGTCTCAGCTTCGGACCATCTCCATCGTCGGGCTTTTTCCTCTCTGCGTGCCAATGCATGAGCTTTGCTTCCTTGGGATCTACAAAATAACACTGCAAACGGGGAGTGACCGGTAAGTACCATACAACTTTTTGGGGAGATTTCTTTCCGGCCTTCTTGTATCGAGAAGCATTGCACACTGGACAGCTGGTTTTTTTCGCGTGCTCCTTCTGATAAATTATGCAATTGTTGATGCATGCATGGTATCTAACGTGCGGCAGATCAAGAGGGCACACGATCTTCTTGGCCTCATCCACACTAGTAGGACATAGATTCCCTGCGGTAAGAAAATCCTTTAGGTACTTAAGAAGCTCATCGAGGCTAGTGTCGGTCCATTTGTTTTTAGCCTTCGTCTTCAGATGTTCGAGCGTGAAACTCAAGCGGGTCACCTCGGGATCGCAACCATCATACAATGGAGTGTTCAAGTCTACCACTAGTTGCTCCAGCTTGGCCTCCTCTCTAGAAGCAGCTCTATCAGTACTCGTCTCCTTGCGAAGCAGGTCTCAAACATGAGGGTCCCGCACGATTGAACTTAGTAGCGACGAAGTCTGCGGCGTGTCCACATTTTCTCTGTCGCCATGTCCGGCCTCTTCTCCGCCGCCATGTCCGGCCCCTTCTCCGCCGCCATGTCCGGCCCCTTATCCGCCACCATTAGCGGTCATCTCTTCGTCTTGCCCCGTGTCATCATTGCCTGCCCTGTCGGCGTCCTCCTCCTCATCATCATCATCTTCAATTATCCATCGAGTATAGCCATCCATGAAACTTGTCATGAGCAGGTGCGGCATCAAACGACCATCCTCATAGGGGTCAAGCCAAACTCCTTTGCATCTTCCACACGGACATAAAATCTATGTCCGGTTATTTTCATTCATGTCCTGCACCGCCGACCGCAACCACCTTTCCACCATCGTTCCACTGACCATCATGAACGCCTGCGCGGTAATAATAAATAAATTGATTATAAAAATGCATGCATGCATCAAAGTCATACAAAACTTCGGCATGACCTTCCCTAAAAATAGGACATATAGAGTTTGCCCAGAATTCGCCGAAACAGAAATAAATTGACATTTTGGCAAAACATAGGCAACTCAAGCACAATTCGGTGGCAACTCATGCCACACACACACAATTTCCATCATATCACCCGATTATGTCATATCGCACACATACACATATTTCCATTCTTGCAAAAGCGCAAATTTTTAATCACCTATCTCAAGATATATAGCTAGCATGGTGATGATGATGTCGATCGGTGTCGCCACACACCTAGGGAATGATCAAAAGTGGACAAAGCTTACTTCTTGACATGGCTAGATCTAGTTAGGGAGGTATATACACTACTGCAGGATGCTGCTAACGCGACACTACGATCAGAGACCCTTTGACGAAACTGTGTGCAATGCATTAATTGCAAACGGTGATGTAAAAAGATCATGAAAAAAGATGCAAAACGTTTGCGATGAAGGATACGTCAAACACGGTTCAGATTTTAGTTGCGTGTGCGATGCAGGGCATACGGTTCAGTTCAATTAACTGTTTGCGATGAGGCAGAACAAAAGAAACGGGCAGCCAGATGAAGGCGTGTGCGATATACGGCATACAGTTCACTCAGATAAACTGTTTGTGATGAGGTGGAACAATAGAAACGGGCAGCCAGATGAAGGTGTGTGTTATATACGGCATACAGTTCACTCGGATGAACTGTTTGTGATTAGGCAAAATAAAAAAAATGGTCAGCCAGATCAAGGTGTATGTGATATACGGCATAAGGTTCACTTCGATGAATTGTTTTCGATTAGGCAACGCAACAGAAATGGTTCAGCCAAATCAAGGTGTGTGCAATGGAGGGCATACAGTTCATTCCGATAAACTATTTGTGTTGACCCAAGAGAACAGAAACATTTCACATAAACAAGATGTGTGTAATACGCGGCAAACATCCAATTACATAGGTGGCTAGTACACACATGACATTTCCACACACCAAAGTAAACTATTACATGCATAACTAACTAGGATAAACGATCATCTGATCATCATCTACTTCTTGTGCTAGCTCGATGCTCCTTCTATGCTAAGTTTCCATTAATTGATGGCATTTTATGAACACGCCACCGTTTCCCGCCATTTCCTCACCGGTTTCCCGCCACCCAGCGATATTGCGCATAAACCTAGGCAGCGCGCGACGCATGGAGGCAACAAGCACAGCCTGTAGCACATCCACCTTTTCCAGGCATGCCAACCCACCAATGCACCGCCTCTGCCATCAACCTCGTCGACGAGGAAAATGAGAAGGTGCCACGGCCCGTCGAGGCCAAGGCGCTCCCCGACAACATGATGGACGACGTCGTGATACGCGTCATCGCCAAGGTTGAGCAGACCCTTGGCACATGGCGCTTCAGCACCGCGGACTAAGATAGGCATGTCCGCGCCGATAGGTTGCGGCTCGCCGCACGGCGAGACCGTTGGAGCGCCGCAGAGCGAGAGGCGCGGTGCGCCGCACAGCAAGAGTGGATCCATCGGTGCTTACCTGCTGTCGACGGGGCGTCGCAGCTGGGTACACGTCCCGTCAGTACCCCCATTCCTCGCCAGGAGTGGGCAGAGGCCCTCTGCGCCATATTTGCACCAGAGGCCGGACACGCCGTACTTGCACCGGACTCCCGCCGCGCCGTTCGCATGGGTCGCGCCGTTCGCCTTGTCCGCGGCCGGCTCGATGCCAACGCGCTGGTCGCTAGGCTCGACCGCCTGCTTGGCCCAGTTGTCCACCTGGGCGTAGTAGAGGAACATGGCCGTCGCATCCTCAAGCTGGTGATCTCCAATGAAATAGCCAAATTGGAGCTCGAGATCATGCTCCACATGTACCGCGAGCGTGTCAACCGCTTGGACGAACGCCTGCATGAGTTCAGACAGAGCCAAGAGCTACCATAGGCAAGGGGTACTGGCAAGGGCTGCTGGTCATGGTCTCATGGATGCGTTTTATTTTGTTGAGTCGTTTCGACGTGGATCGCTATGTATTCACAGCAATCATAATATTGCTATGTGTATTGCTGTGTTTCAATGTGTGTACTCTGTTTTCCGTTCTTATATGTTCTGTTTCAATGTGTATATATATGCTTTCCATTCTATATATGTGGATGATAACAGCTAGATAAAAATTAGTATACAAAAACAAATAGAAAATGGAATTCATTATATATATTAATTGTTCATTAGATCATCACAGAATATATATAATATCATCACATATACGTGATGATACTTAACTACTAGGTACAATGCATAAAATTGAAAATGAACAATACTAAAACTAATAATCCCTCCTGGGGGCAGTATTCCGGCAGCCCCTAGCCAGAAGCTCCCTGGTGCGCGGCATCTTCCCAGTCGGAGGCAGTACTCCGCCTCCTCCGGCACGCAGCGCTTGATGTACCGATCTGCCTCTTGCTGGCGGACGAGCGCAAACGATCTTGCCATTTTGTTGGGCACCCACCGAAGCTCCTCGTCGGTGGCACGCTGGAGCTTATCGGCCCACCTCCACGCAGCGATGAGGTGCCTAGCGCCTTTGACCTTCCTCGCGAAGTACCCGTCTTTGTACACCTCCTCCACACAATGATGTGCCCACCTCCAAAGGTCCACCACCTTCTTTTTCTAGGTAGCATCACGGGCTTCACAAGCCACCTAGTACCTAGCTTCCTCCTCCACCATCTCCTTCTTGAATGCCACTTGCCTGGCTTTCTCAGCCGGCGGTAGCGACTTCCAAAGACAATGACTGTACTGGCCCCAAAACCACTCCAAAGTTGGGGGGTCCGGCGCAACCTCATCTGGCGGCGCGTAGGGGTCCTCCTCGTCGCTGCTCTTCGACTGAGCGTCCTCGAGGGATGGCGCCTCCTCGTCGGCGCGTGGGCAGATCGGTGGTGCCATGGTCAAGATTTGAGAGAGAGAGAGAGGGCGAGCGAGGGAAAGATGTAGATGAGAATGCAGGCGGGACGACGTGAGCAAGGTAGTATTTATTGGCGGCTAGAATCTAGATCGACGGGAACAGTACACACGTCGGTCGCCGGAATTTACGAGTACTGTAGTTTCAATTACACACGATTCCCGCAGCAAAATCCGTGTGTGAACTTAATAGCTGACGGTTTCCAACACAGAACCGTGTCTGATTAATAACCCGCACCACTCACCTTCCAAACCTCGAGGCGCGAAATAGAGTGCCAATCATGTGGGGGCCGGTTGTCTTGCCAGATCTTTACATTTTCTTATTTGAACACTAGATATTTACATCGTCTAATGATTTTTTAATTTTTCGTAATTTAAATGCCATGGCACTCCATGCATGTGTCCAAGCCGTGACACCGATATGTTTGAAAATTCGTTCCAACTTACTGCACATGGAATTAACTCGCACACAACTACACAAATATTTTTTTTCAAACCATTATGGTTAGTCGCTGCATGTAGATGTAGTTCAAATTTGGATTACGGTCATGAAATGTCTAGAGAATCACTTAAATGTCTCTAAAAGTTCAAATGACCCCTGGAATTTTCCAAATTTTGACAAGACAGTTGTATTAGTGCATGTTAACTGTAGAAATTTTTTGAAGCCCATAAGAGGAAGCTATCGCCCGTTCGTCATCAAACATGCATTGTTCCCTCTTGAAACCATGAGCCTTCTAGTGATTTGCTCCGGTTTGTGAGGGGTGTGTGTCCAAACTTTCGTCAAACAGGCCAATTTTTTTACCACATCATCTTGGTGGCATGAAATTACATCAAGCAAGGTTTCATGTTTTTCTAATCATTTTTAATTTTTTGGAATTTAAATGCCATGACACTCCATGCATGCGTCCATGCCGTGACACCAATATGTTTGTAAATTCCTTCTAATTTTCTGCATATGGAATTAACTCGCAAAAAAGTACACAAATATGTTTTTCAAACCGTTATGGTTAGCTGTTGCATGTAGATGTAGTTCAAATTTGAATTACGGTCATTAAATGGCTAGAAAATCACTTAAATGTCTTTAAAAGGTCAAATGACCCCTAGAATTTTCCAAATTTTCACATGACAGTTTTATTAGTGCACATTAAATGTAGATAAAATTTGTAGGCCGTAAGAGGAAGCTATCTCCCGTTCGTCATCAAACATGCATTGTTCCCTCTCAGAACCACGAGCCTTCTAGTGAGTTGCTCCGGTTTGTGAGGGGTGTGTGTCCAAACTTTCGTCAAACAGGCCAATTTTTTTACCACATCATCTTGCTAGCATGACATTACATTATGCAAGGTTTCATGTTTTTCTGATCATTTTTTAATTTTTTGGAATTTAAATGCCATGGCACTCCATGCATGTGTCCATGCCGTGACACCAATATGTTTGAAAATTCCTTCCAATTTACTGCACATGCATTTAACTCGCACACAAGTACACAGATCTGATTTTTCAAACCGTTATGGTTAGCCGTTGCATGTAGATGTAGTTTAAATTTGGATTACGGTCATTAAATGGCTAGAAAATCACTTAAATGTCTTAAAAAGGGTCAAATGACCCCTGAAATTCTCCAAATTTTGACACGACAGTCGTATTAGTGCACGTTAACTGTAGAAATTTTTTGAAGCACGTAAGAGGAAGCTATCACCCGTTCATCATCAAACATGCATTGTTCCCTCTCGGAAACATGAGCCTTCGAGTGAGTTGCTTCGGTTTGTGAGGGGTGTGTGTCCAAACTTTCGTCAAACATGCCAAATTTTTTACCACATCATCTTGGTGGCATGACATTACATCAAGCAAGGTTTGATGTGTTTCTGATCTTTTTTTAATTTTTTGGAATTTAAATGCCATGGCACTCCATGCTTAATTGTGTCATAGCCGTGAGACCAATATGTTTGAAAATTCCTTCCAATTTACTGCACATGGAATTAACTCACACAAAAGTACACAAAATATGAGTTTTCAAACCATTATGGTTAGCTGTTGCATGTACATGTAGTTCAAATTTGAATTACGGTCATTAAATGGCTAGAAAATCACTTAAATGTCTTAAAAGGTCAAATGACCCCCGAAATTTTCCAAAATTTGACATGACACTTGTATTAGTACTACAAATTTTCTCATACATTTAAAACACCATCTGTTGCCACTTTACCCAAATTTGTCTTCCACAGCTAATAAAAAATATCAACAACATCACACACAGTTTTTTGTAGGAACCGTTTGCGATGAAAATTCATGGGTCTATTTAAGTCTTCCTCCTTAAGCTTCGCCGGCTCGTCTGCTCCAGTGCTGGCAACCCCCGAATCCACGAATCCTGATCCCCATTCCGGCAACCCCTTCTTGCAAAGATGATGCTATGGAAACGCTTCGTGAAGGCCCGTACGATGGCCGCGTCCTCCCCGAGCACCGCCGCCTGCGTCGAGAGCGCGGCCGCCTACGCCGAGAGTGCCTCCGCATCCGCATTGAGCGCGGCCGCATTCGCCGAGAGGGCGTCTGCGGCAGTCGACATGGTAGTTGTAGCAGCCGAGACGGCTGCAGCTGCTGCTGCGACTGCAAATGCCGAGAGCGCTCGAGCTGCCGTCCGTGCTGTCGATGTCGCCCTGGCCTGGGTCGAGGCCATCCACGCCAAGATCGAGGACGTGCACGCCAAGATATTCCAGGCCACCTCGGAATCCAGTAGGCAACCCATGTCCGAAAAGGCGGCGCAACCACTACTATGAGTACTATAACATTGAGGTCGTCGCCGAGGACGAGGACGAAGACGAGGACGCGGTCGACTTCAGCAGGGGGGACGCGGAGTCCACCAACGGCGGCATGTCGCCAGGACAAGTCATCGACGTCTCATCTCACACCGGCGATGCATAGGCCGGCGCGGCAGCGGCTTTGTTAAAATTATGCGTATTTAGGCTTGTTTTTTAATGCTGGTCTTTTATTAGAGCAATGTTTAGGTGAACTGGCTCTGTTTAATTACTAAAATTGCTCGATTCAGTAAGTGTGGTATGTGTGCTGTACGCTCTTTTGTGTGCCCAAATTAGCAAGCGATGTTAAATTATGCAATGACATGGATGAGGACAGTACCCAGGGAAATTTCCACCAAAATTTGAATTATCAAACTCATCCCATGCGCGTAAAGCAGAAGAATCATTTGCGATGCACACAATTGTTCAAAGTGAATGGTGTCCGGCAGGACCGCGCGCAAAGTTTCCCTCCACATTTCAAAATTTTTGGCCTACCGCCGAAATATCTACCCCCCGCCCCCCCTTCCCCACCCCCTTTTCTCCCCGACCACAAGTCACATTTCCCCTGTTTCCTCCTTCCTTCCTTCCTAAGCTATAGCCGCTTCCTCGCTTGCTTCCTCGCTCTCGCTGTCTCGCATCCTACCGCCGGGGTCGCCATGGTCTTCTTCAATGACCTCTCCAGTGGTTCCTCCTCCGACGATGACTCCTTCACCACCCGGGTATGCCTCTCTTCTCTATCTCTCGGGCTATGACTTGGAATGAAGGATTTTAACCCGACGGTCGATTTGAGTCATTTCTTCCTCTTGCAGCTCCCTAGGACCATCAGTTACAACGAATGGAGCGGGGTGGCTGAAGATCTGTCTGCTCGTTGTCACCATCAATCTCCATGCATGAAGCTAGTTGCGTTTGAATCTGTGGACAGTGGGAGGAAGTTTCTGGCATGTGCAGAGAAGGTTAGCCCCTATTAGTATCAATTTGCTGTCATCCAAACGCTTTCGCTATGCTGTTACAGTTATATTTAGCTTCCTCATAAAATGTTCAATTTGTTATTTATAGTACACGTGTAAGAACTTGTAGCGTTGTTGTAGTTAATTATAGCTTCTGATGTTTCAGAATTTGGTTGTTGTCTCTGTAGCAATTAATTCATTTGCACATTGATCTTTTTGAGAAGATATGTCATAATTAACCTGTTTCTTCAGTTTTTCAAAATAAGTATTGGTGATTTTCTATGTTGCTATAAACCCATTTCCCCTACAGTTGTTACTGATCTAGTTTTAAATATTATAGGATGAACAGAAGTTTTCTTACCTGGAGTGGGTTGATCAAGACTAGCCACAGTCTTTGAAGATGTGCCTAGCAAAGCTCTGGAGCATGTATGAGGAAGAGAACAGAGGTAGGCTTAGAGAAAGTGTTGTCAACGCTGAAGAATATTTGAAGATGCGGGATAAAAAGAGGAAGGTGGAGAATGAGCTCAGATTTTTTTAAATCAGACTTCGCTAAGATGGTGTTGGAGAAGGAGGAGGCACTTTCCCAGTTGGCCAGTGCAAAATAGGTTCTTACTGAACTGAAAGCAGAGGTGGATAAGGCGAGCCTGGATGATCTCGATTTTGGAAATGAATATATTGTTCTAATATTGTTCTTATGAAGCTGAACTAGCTATATGTTGTACTGTCTTGTTTTCAGGTAGCTATCGTACTGTGATGTTAAAATATATTTATGTGCCCGATATGAAATTGGCAAAGAGCTGTTTGATATGAAATGTGAATTTGCGTAATACTGGAATTATTAATTGTAAACTAATAAACCGGCTAAATGGGTCATGGAACTTTGCAAACGGTTCTAGCAGTAAAAGCGCTTGTGATGGATAGCCCAATGCCATACAGTTTTCTTCATCAAATCGTGTGTGATGTAGTTGAATAAAAGCAAATGGTTAACCAAGGCAGAGCGTGTGTGATAGTTACACCTATCACACATGAGCCTATACATAAAACTGTGTGGGATGTATATACGAACGGAAACGTTTTCCCTGGATTGACTGTGTGGGATGTACATACGAACGGAAAAGTTTTCCCTGGATTGACTGTGTGGGATGTACATAAGAAACGGAAACGTTTGTTTGGGACTGACTGTGTGGGATGTACTTATGACCGGAACCGATTCATCCTGTATAATTGTCGTGGGAAAACACGGCCACCTATGGGGCCACCGGCCCCTTGTGGTTCGGCAGGGGGGAAGGACGCATTGCACAAAGAGCGGAGGGCACGTGGCAGCGCGGCAGCGATCACACGGGCCGTTTTTTCCCAGGTTCGGGCCGCCGCGAGGCGTAAAACCCTACTCATGCTTTGGTGGATTGATCACAGGACCGTGGTGGTGACGCAGCACTCTAGCCCGACAAAGTTGCCTCGGGGCGAGAGCAGCTACGCGCGTATAAGTGTACAAGGGTCCGAATCCTTTCTAAGGTTGCCATGGCCCTCCTTTTATAGATCAAGGGGTCACCACAATGGCAAATCAGTCATTGTGTACTGATTAGATAGCAAACAGTGCTATCATACCTAACTCTGCAGAGAGGACAGAGTGCATTAAATGCACCGCTTAGTGTCACATCGTAGCACAGCCCGGCAAGCCTTGCTGGGCCATTCGGCCACCTTCTCGCCTACCTGCGTGACCCATCTTTGGACGGGTGTCATTTGGAGGCGATTTCCTTCGGAAGTGGCTGCCACGTGCCAAATAAACAGCCACTTAGTCACTTGGGGGCTCGACACCATACCGATCGATGACTTGTGTTGCTGTGAGGTGGAGCAGTGGAGCCTTGGCAGGGTAGTCCACCCTCAGCATCCCCGTCAAGCTTGCCGGGGTAGTCTTGTGACTTGTCTTTGGGACAACCTCTACCTCGCCCAGCTCGCCTGCCCGGCAAGGGAGGTTTTTCCTTAGTGGTATCTTGCTCCCTTGGTTGGTATTGGTCTTCTTGATCTGCCCTTTGATTCCTTAAAGAGCTGATCTCTTCTGCTTGGTCTGGTCTTGAATGCTGAGAGTTGCCGGACCGGAGGGTTGCTGTCCGTGCACAAGTCAAGGAAAAACATACACCCCTGTTTGTGTACCCCAACAGAAGCCCCCGGGCCTGAGCCATACATGTCGCTGGGTACGTTGGGTTAGGCCCCAAACAGTGCACGGACACGTGGCGACAGAATGTTGTGCATGCAGCGGTTTGTCATGATGACCAGTCAATCCAACGTCCACTTCGTGTAATTACCACGGGTCATGGGGTCGTGTGACTGCAGCAGTTAATGTAGAACGGTAAATTTCTGAAGAGTCGCGCCTTCCCCCACGTCTTTTCCCTTAATAGAGAAAAACGCGAAGGGGCACTGCTCATTCATCATTTGCCTCGCCCCTCCACCATCTTCTTCCACAAGCCAAGCGACTGCTCTCCCTCCTCGCCCACACCCTCCGCTGATCCCCACTCAATTTCCTTCCCCCATCCCCGCCGCAACTCAAAGAGATGGGGAAGAAAACTGCCGCTCCCAAGGGGAAGCGGGCGACCGCCATGAAGGAGGTGGTCGCCGAGGGGAGCAAGAAGAGAGCGGCAGAGCTGGATAAGAAGCAGAGGGGATATGTGGTCTTCTTCCCGTCGAACCTGGACGGTGATGTGCTAAAAGCAAGGTACGGATATCTCTGGGGAAGGGAGGTCCCAAAGGGGCATGGCGCACCCAAAGTTCTGGTAGAGGGAAAGAAGGATCCACCAGATTCATATCGATTCTTTTGCGCATACTTCACCTGCGGCCTCTACCCTCCCTTTTTGGATTTCTTCGAGGCAATGATGGTGATCTATGGATTCCACCTTCTGGACTTCACGCCAAATGCAATGGCGTGCATGGTGATTTTTGCCCACTTGTGCGAGAACTTCGTTGGAGTTGCCCCCAACGTCGACTTGTTCAGGCACTATTTCATCCCAAGGGTGGAGAACAAAGCCCACCATTCCGGGAACATAAGCTAGATGCCCCAGGTGGCGAGGGAAAACTGGGATTACCTCCCCGAGCAGCAGCGCGACAGACAGGAGGAGTGGCGGGCAGACTGGTGTTGGATCCAGGATGAGGAAGCCCCGGATTTCTGCCAGGCGCGGACTAAGTGCATTGTGCACGACAATGATTGGAGGGAGTTTGGCCTTACCGATGATAGGCTTCGCCCGGTAATAAACAGGATTACCCGTCTGAAGGCTGCCGGGCTGACCATTGGTCATGTGGGAGCCGACTTCCTCCGATGTCGTATCGCGCGTCTGCAGAAGAGGGACAGGTTCGCTTGGCAGTACGGAGATGCTGTAGACAGGATGAGGTTGTACCCTGGCCTAACCAACAATCTGTCAGTTTACGGCCATGCTTGGTTGTGCGAACAATTGTTTGGCAGCCTTGGGCCGTTCAGGTTGCCGGTAAATATCGTCCCTATGAACATCCACTCCGCCCGGGACCAGATTCTGAAATGGATGCCAGATTGCAATGCTCATGGAGTTTCGGGTGACTGGCAGTTACCCGTGCTTGATGAAGAGCTTGCGTGGACCTCCATCTTGGTGGAAAGGGCTACCAGGGTGGAGACCAACATGTACAAGCGCACCTCCAAGGTGGAAGAGGCGTTCATCAAGAGGCGGATCGAGGAGGACAAGGCACTCCGAGCCGCCGCAAAGGCAAAGGCTGGGAAGGCAGCGGAGGAAGAGGAGGAGGTTGAGGACGAAGGCTTCTCCCACGGCAGGGGCTAGGCGCAAGCCACAGAGGAGGCTGCCGGGGGCGAGCCCTCCGGGGACGAGCCTGTCGGGGATGAGCCTGCCGGGATTGAGGCTCTATATGCCGTGGCAGCAGAGGCCCAGCAGGAAGAGGGGGCTGCGGAGGCAGAGCAGCCCGGGGTGGAATGGCTCGCGGCAGACCCTCAAGCCCTCGAGCCAATCTTGGAGCAGCGCCCTCGCAGGCGGGTGCCCAGCCGGGGAGCCCGATCCTGCGCCTGCCGCCAGGAATGTGAAGAAGACTACCTCCAAGGGCAGCAAGCCGGATGCGGTGCGCCGGCAGTCCTCTCGCCTTTCCGGGGCTAGGACCCCTCCCGCCAAGCAATTGGCGGCCAGGGGAGTCGACTCCAACTCCCAGTCCAGCTCAAGCTCCTCACATAGCTTGTCCTCATCGGAGTCCCCTACACCTCAGAAAGGCTCGAGGTTGCCGAGAAGCTCCGCTCCTCCACACCAGAAGAGAAGCAGGGCGCCTTCGCCGCCCATAGAGTTCGAATTGAGCTCCATGCTCATTGACGAAGAGTAAGAAAGAACACTCTCCTTTCTTCGCTACAGTTTCTGCATATTCTCTTGCTTGCTGACTGATCTTGGCTTGCTATCTTTGCCAAGGAGGAGGAGGAAGAAGGTGAGACCCTCATCCACCGAACCAAGCGGCTCAGGCGTGCGGAGCCGCTGAAGACTATGGAAGACGCGGGCTTAGGAGGAAGCGGCACGAACATCCCAACACCAAGCCCCCAGCTCAGCCCCCACCCTGAAAGTGCAGGGTTGGCTCCTCCCGTCGGAAGCGATCGAGGAGAGCTCCCCACCTCCGTATCCAGGGGAGAGGAGGAGATTACTCAGGGCGAGACCTTCCAGGAGGGGCCCACCCCACCCGTTGATCGAGTCGAGGGATCCCCGTCAGGGGTTTCCATGGAAAGGTCCGCCAGGGCAACGCCGTGGTTACCGAGGGAGGGGATGGTGGCCATGGCCCGGCAACTGACGTTGCCGGGGAAACCGAAGCTCCTCTACGGCAGGCATCTCTGGGTAATCCATTTACTCTTTTTTGTGTTCTGCTGCTCTTACTATCTCGCTTCATGTCCCCGGCTTGCTAATAATTCTGCTCCCTTGTCATTGATTGTTGACTCTGTCCACATCCCCTCTAATCGAAGAGCCTAAACTGTTGGAAGAGGTGGCTAGCATAGGAAAAGATGCTCCAGAGGAAGCCGCCAAGATTGCTGGTGCGGAGGGGCAAGAACACGTTGCCGGGGGTGCTCCGGAGCCACTGATGGAAACAGAGCAGCCGGGACCGGGGGCGACGATTGAAGAGAAAATCCCCCTCCAAACCATGGACCCCCTCCCCTCATTTGGTATCATGGCGGGGGCCCGACAACCATCCTCGAATCAGCTGGCACTGTTGCTCGCGCAGCCAGCGCTCGGAGCCCTCGGTTCGTCAGCGGCAACGAGCACGAAACTTGACGGAGAGATCTAGCGCATCTTGGCACCGCTGTACCAAGGGGTTGAAGAACCAGATGACTCTGTCACCGTCGCCATGGACATGTCTTTCCTGGAGTCCATGGCGGCAGGCATTAAGGAAATGCTGGGTCGGCACAACCAGAAATGGCAGGTGCTCAAGGAGCAGCGCAAGTCCGCCAACAAGGTGGACCAGAAGCTGAGGGACAAGGGTAGTGAGCTGCGGGACTGGCACGGCAAGCAGTTCCAGGTCCTTATGAGGTAGCAGGAGGTGATTTCCATGGCAAGGGAGGATGTCATCGCCCGGGAGGCTCGCTTGGCAGAGCACATGGCACTCTTGGATGCCAAGGAGAAGGATATCTCTTCCCGGGAAGAGAAACTCGAAGCCACCCTCCATGCCAAAGACGAAGAACTGGAAGGCCTCATGCAGCAGCGTACCAAGGAGCAGGAGGACAAACATAAGGCAGCCCTGGACGCCCTTAATGCTGATTTTGCCATCCAACTGAAGAAGCTTGCTGATGACCTTGCCGCTACATCCACTGCCAAGGCTGATCTCGACCAGCAGGTGGCCAAACTGACTGAAGAGCTTGCCGGGAGTGTCAAGGAGGTCATGACCCTCAAGGAGGAGGCGCAGAAAGCAGAGATCCTTCTGAAGGACGTGCAATCGTAGCTCTCCTCGAAGAGCCAAGACCTTGAGACCGCCAACGACGCCATTGAAGATTTGAAGGCCAGGATTGGCACCCTGGAGAGCTCGGCCGAGTCTAGTGGGGCTCGCGAGAAGCAACTGGCGAAGGACCTGGATACCACAAGGCTCCTTCAGAAAGACGCTGAGGACAAACTGGCCAACCATACCGAGCAGGTCAACCTCTGGATCAAGAGTTTGACCGACGTCACCCAGCGTCTCACTGCCCAAACGGCATCGATGGGCATGGAAGGGCCAGTCTTCTCGGCCAGTATGCATGAAGTCCCCAGCGTCAAGCTAGGGCTCTTCTTCAACAAGTTGGTCGAGAAGCTGAAGGCACACGAGGAGGGAAGGGCCGATCGCTTTGCGAGTGAATCCCAGAAGCTTGCCCGCAATGCCCTCTTCATGGTTCTGAGCAACATCGCCTACCGCCATCCGGACCTCGACCTTGCCAACGCCTTTATGAGGCTGCCGAAGGGTGCAGACGCTTCTGCTGCCGAGGAGAAGGCCGCCCCCTATGCCGACAAGGTCCTCGCCGTCCCCACTGCTCTGCGAGGTCGCCAGGCACGACCTTGAACTATTCTTGCCATCGTGCTGTCCTGTAACAAAACATGATGCATGTTTTGTATTTAGATATCGCATTGCTTATGCTCGCGTGGAAATGATGTTTTTACTTAATCTCAACTGCATGTCTTATCCCTTTTGAGTTCACCCGTCGGAGTTCATACGATTAGTCCTTACGCGTATTTTGGTTGCCTGCCGGTATCATACAGCCGCGATTGTTGTAAGGGTTGGGCCCTTAGCAGTTATCTTGGCGAGGATACGTCCCGACCGGTTTTTCCTTGGTAGTTTTTGACGCAGCCACCCATTTCTGCGAGCAGGCTCGAAACAGAGCGGGAGCGCAAACAAAAAACTAGTAAGGTGCCGTCACACGAAAGATTTCCTCATACGAACATCTTGGGACCCGAGGGATAAGCAAGTGTAAATTTTAGGTCTATAATAGAGCAACGATTGCGTGGACTTAGCTTTCATTCTCGCTCCATTCCTCCCCCTTCAGCCACGGCCGCTTGTCGTGTTCGCATGCTTCGGGAAGGATGGTGCCACGTGTGTTGCTCTCCGGCTCGCGACAGGTGCCGGGAAGAATCATATGTATCTTGCAGGCGGCAGGACGTGATGCAAGGCACGACTGGTTTCTCTCTCCTCCTCTCCACACTTTTTTTAAACAATCTGGCGGCAGATGGCATAAAAGTCACGCTAGCACAGATAGCCTTGCCGGAGCATACTTGCCGGGGCGTCAATCAACGGATTCACACCGGCGCTCTACTCAGGATTTCCCTAGGCCGAGTAAATGCTAGACCGAGTATCGCGCGGGCTCATCGACACTGATGATGCTAAACCCAGAGTAGCTCGATTGTCAATAGGTGAGAGTGCCGGAGAGAGAAACCTTGTACCCTTACACCTTGTTCCTTCTCCCGAACGGGGACTGCATGGTGACCATGCTGTCTGAATCGTTTGGGGCTATTGCGCCGCCATCATTCCTTGTTCCCGTTGCTGCTGCAGCCACGGCGGAAAAAGGCGACGGAGATTGGACATGATGGGCGGGGGAGCGACCGCTCCCCTCCCGTCCTACTACACTCCGTCTTTTCTTAGGCGTCATGGATAATGAAGCCGCTGATGAAGAAAATGATGATGAAGATGATGCGCTGCGTACGCTCTCGAGTTCGTGCAAGCTCTTCCCCCTACCTGGCGCGCCAAAGATGTCGTGGGAAAACACGGCCACCTATGGGGCCATCCACCCTTTGTGGTTCGGTAAGGGGGAAGGACGCATTCCACAAAGAGCGGAGGGCGTGGGGCAGCGATCACACGGGCAGTTTTTACCCAGGTTTGGGCCACCGCGGGGCATAAAACCCTACTCCTGCTTTGGTGGATTGATGACAGGACCGTGGTGGTGACGCAGCGCTCTAGCCCGGCAAGGATGCCTCGGGGCGAGAGCAGCTACGCGTGTATAAGTGTACAAGGGTCCGAATCCTTTCTAAGGTTTTCATGGCCCTCCTTTTATAGATCAAGGGGTCACCACAATGGCAAATCAGTCATTGTGTACTGATTAGATAGCAAACAGTGCTATCATACCTAACTCTGCAGACAGGACAGAGTGCATTAAATGCACCACTTAGTGTCACCTCATAGCGCAGCCCAACAAGCCTTGCCGGGCTGTTCGGCCACCTTCTCACCTGCCTGCGTGACCTGTCTCTGGACAGGTGTCATTTGGAGGCGATTTCCTTCGGAAGTGGCTGCCAC
Organism: Thinopyrum elongatum; assembly: GCA_011799875.1. Taxonomy (NCBI): domain Eukaryota; kingdom Viridiplantae; phylum Streptophyta; class Magnoliopsida; order Poales; family Poaceae; genus Thinopyrum; species Thinopyrum elongatum. The sequence continues at coordinate 246,643,383 of CM022299.1, forward strand.
ATGCCAAATAAACAACCACTTAGTCACTTGGGGGCTCGACACCACACCGATCGATGACTTGCGTTGCTGTGAGGTGGAGCGGTGGAGCCTTGGTGGGGTAGTCCGCCCTCAGCGTCCCCGGCAAGCTTGCCGGGGCAGTCTTGAGACTTGTCTCTGGGACAACCTCAACCTCGCCAGGCTCGCCTGCCCGACAGGGGAGTTTTTTCCTTAGTGGTATCTTGCTCCCTTGGTTGGTCTTGGTCTTCTTGATCCACCCTTTGATTCCTCAAAGAGCTGATCTCTTCTGCTTGGTCTGGTCTTGAATGCTGAGAGTTGCCGGACCGGAGGGTTGCTGTCCGTGCACAAGTCAGGGGAAAACATACACCCCTGTTTGTGTACCATGACAATAATCGTATTTGATTGCTCGCCAGTCGCGCACGACCTCATTTTGCCGAGCGTGTGTGTGCCAGGAGGGACTATCCCCGACAGTTCCTAGGTCATGTGGGAAGGACCCCCCCCTATCGTAGTCACTCACTAGGCGACGGTTCAGAACACCATCGCGGAAAGGGGTTAAAAATCGTTTGTATAGCACCTAGATGTACCAGTGATAAGTCACTTCATTAAATTGGTAGATCTACCTAGCTAGTTGGGGAAGGAGATGACTTTAGCTAGTGGAGGAGAGGAAAAAGAGAAAGGAGTTGCATTAATTGAGGTGGTGTAGTTAGTTAGGAGCAATAAAGTGAGAGAAAGAGAGGTAGAAGAAAGAGAGTAATGGGGGGAGAACTAGTGAGGAAGAAGCAAAGTGAGGGAGAGAGGAGGTGGGAGCTAGGGGGAAGTGAAAGGAAGAGAGGATGGGGAGGGGGAGGAAAAGGTGGTGGCTGCGCTTTAGCAGTAGCGCGCTTATGGAAAACGTGTTGTGGCTAAAGATGTAGCAGTAGCGCCCTTCTGGTAGACGCGCTACTGCTAAGTGGGGCTCGCCATGTGGCCAAGTTCAAACTTAGCCGTAGCGCCCTACCCTAAAAACGCGCTACTCCTATTTAGTTAGCAGTAGCGCGGTTTCTGTAAGGGCGCTACTACTATACCAAGTCTGGCGGCAACGGTGTGGCAATTATAGTAGTAGCGCTCTTTCTTCTTGACGTGCTACTGGTATGTTGATAGCAGTAGCGCCTTTTCAGTCCACGCGCTACTGCTAAGTAGCAGTAGCACCTCATTTTAACCCGCGCTACTGGTAAGCTTCTGTGTATAAGGTTTTCCCTAGTAGTGCTCCCTTGGCTTGAGAATCTTATTTATAACTTGAGTTGGGAGGAGAGCTGCTACTTGTCTGTGCATAGGTCGGGGTATAAAATACCCATATTTTATAGACCGACAGGAGCCCCCAGGCCTAGGCCACATGTGCTGCCGAGCACTGTTGGGTTAGGCCCAAACAATGTTGTTGGATTCAGGGCTCCGTAGACCCAAGAAGGTTTGAATTCTGGGGCGTGCTATACAAACAGCTTTTACCCCCTTTCCGCGACGGAGTTTTAAACCGTCGCCTATTGAGTGTGCGCGATAGGGGGTCCTTCCCACACGACCCAGAAACCGTCTGGGATAGGCCCTTCGGCCACACAGGCGGGGGCAAAATGAGCTCGTGTCCGATCCGGCGAGGCATCGAAGCCCAATCATTTCCGTTCGTATGTACATCCCACATGGTGAATCCCAGAAAAACGTTTCTGTTCGCATGTATATCACACACAGTTTTGTGTGTGGAAATGTTTGTGCAAGGTGGCCTAACGCAAATAGTTCTCTGCCGGAAGTCGTGTGTGATTGTTATTTGAACCAACATGCCTACTTTCTAGAAACCGTGTGGGTTATTTAAGTTCATTGCCCATGGTGTTGCCTGAGTAACCGTGTGCAATAGAAAACCCCAATAAGTAGGGTAATTAGCCTATTATTGATAATCCATGTAGTAATCAAATTGACATCTCTTACAGATAGCTTCAGCACTCAGTTACACCAAAGAGGGATATAGCTAGCTACGCCATTACACAACAACACCAAGTTTCACATGCAACATTGAAAACCTTTGGAAAAGTAGCATCATACACGGTAAATAGACAGATGAATATCATCTGAGAAAGTGCAGAAGCGGAAGGCGAATATTGAGCCTTCAGTGATGTTGAATGTCCTTGCAACTTTAGGCCAGTGGCTATGGATAATTGCCCGCCCAAACTTCGTCCTTTTCAGGAAGACTTCAATATTGTACCGTGGGTGTTGAGTGGGTACCTTCCTCGCCTCTTGACCATGCAGGTGTTTTTAGAGGTAATCATCGGTGAACTGCTTTGAAAAGTACTGAAAACAAAGATATGCATAAATCGCTGTTATAAATTTTGAAATGGCGCAAGGGGTAAAAACATGGTAAAAGAGTTTGTACCATCCTATAGTTGACTGATTTCTTCTTCATTGTGCAAACAAAGATCTTGCTGTTATTCGTCGCAAGTTTCTTCATCCTAACAATCTTTCTGAGTTTCTTGACTTGACTGATATTCATGGACATCTCATTTCCCCATATGCAAAATGGGTCGAACAGTGGGTCTAAGCCTCTGACAGCAGGACCTACATGTGCAAGATCAAATTGTAAGAAACCTAAATATTAGAATGATTACTGCAACTGCACAATAATGTGCTATTAGCGAAAGCACCATGCATGAGCAAACCTCGATGGTAAACCGTAGTGTCTCCCATTGTTTCCCTGCAACACATAAAAGAAAGATCTTGATCAGGTTAACTGAGAGTTGCCATACTATCAGTAGAATATGTATTGAGTACAGCCAAATTCGATTTATTTCTCACATGCATAACAATACAAAATTGTACCCACAACAAATGAAAATCTAATTGCAGAATTGAACCAAATAGTTAAATGGACAGCAGACCAAATGAACCAAAACAGTTAACTGAGCACGACATTGCAGAATAGAAACATGTACTAGAAGATAAGACAGTTAACGAAACAAAGAATGCTTGAGAACAGTACTACGAAAGGTAGCAACTGTTGGACCAAACTGTTAACTAAACATTACATTTCAGAATATCATATTGCATATTAACATTACAGAGGACAAATCACTAGAAGGCACTGGCGGTGGCCGCGAGAAAACAACACGAACTGTATTTTAAAGTAGACAACCACGTGGCGGTGTCGATGGTGGCCTCAAAGACGAGGAGCTCCTCCAAGATCTGGCGGTCAGCATGCATGGCAGCCATAGCGACCTCGTCCGCGCGTGCAGCTGCGATTTGCTTCTCCGCTGCTAGATGCTACTGAGCTCCATGTTATACTGCATGTAACATGGCTGTGGGCGATGCTTAATTGGAGGACGAGGCCAGTAATTTCAGCGAAAGGTGGCGTGCCGTCGGTCCAGGCATGTGGGATGGGGGAGGAGGATGGTGTGGGTGGGGTGTGGATTTCTTGACCATATCGACGAGGCCGCACAGCAAGAAGAAGGGTCACCGGCGAGGAGGCCGCGCAGCAAGAAGAAGGTTCGGCGGCAAGGAGGCGGCGCTGCAAGAAGAAGGGTCGCCGGCGAGGAGGCGGCGCTACAAGAAGAAGGGTCATCGGCGAGGAGGCTGAACTGCCAGTAAGCAGGAGTGAAGGGTTTGAACTTGGAAAGCAAGGAGGAACAGTGGAAATGTGGCTTTTGGTGGCAGTGAGGGGGTGGGGAGATAAATATTTCCGTGATGGCAGAAAAATTTCGCTTGATGCCACGAGAAACTGGCGCGGAAGGGTGGTTCAAGCACGGGCGGTGGACTGTAGACAACGAAGCTTCCTGCATAAGCCAGATAAGACGGTATGCCAAGATATTTTATATCGCATCCCACACGATTCTTGCTAGTAAACTGTTTGTGGTATACCTGATTTTTTTCATTATGTTTTGAAAGACAAAATGGTGTTACGGAAGGAAAGGATGGTGTTTGAATTGCTAGAACATTTATCTACAGTGAACATGCAACTACATGAGTGTCGTGTTAAAATTTGGAATTATTCCGGGTTTGTTTGGCATTTTTTTATGCATTAATTGAGTTTCTAGGCATTTAATGTGCATAATTCAAATTTGAACTACAAGCACATGCTCCAGTGCACCAAAGTTTGTTGAAAAATCACACGTGTGTCTTTGGGTGAATTTATAGGTCCCATGCAAGAATGGGAATGAAATTCAAACATCTGGGCGTCGTGGCTCGACCGGGAACAGTGAGAAACTTGATTTTTAAATTCCTGTAAATCCCAAACTCGCCTAAAAATCATGAAACTTGGCATGGTGTCAATTCATGGCACCAACATGATGTGGTAAAAAAATTGGCCGAATTGGGACAAGTTTGGGCATAAGCTTCTTACAAATTGTAGCTTCTCTGAAGAAGGCGTGTAATTTCGAGAGGGAACGTGTCACCTTTGTGTGCGAAATGACATACGCTGCCCCCCCCCCCTCTTGATTTTTTTACAAAGCAAACATAGAACTATATGAGTGTCGTGCTTAAATTTGGAATTATTCCAGGTTTGTTTGGCCCTTTTTATGCATTAATTGAGATTCTGGGCATTTAATGTGAATAATTCAAATTTGAACTACAAGCACATGCTCCAGTGCACCAAGGTTGGTTGAAAAATCACATGTGTGTCCTTGGGTGAATTTCTAGGTCCCATGCAAGAAATGGGAATGAAATTCAAATATCTAGGCGCCGTGGCTCGGCCGATAACATTGAGAAACTTGGTTTTTTAAATTCCTGTAAATTCAAAACTCGCTTGTAAATCATGAAACTTGGCATGGTGTCATTTCATGGCACCAACATGCTGTGGTAAAAAAATTGGCCGCATTTGGACAAGTTTTGGTATAAGCTTCTTGCAAACTGGAGCTTCTCTCAAGAAGACTCATGGTCCCCGAGGGGGGACGTGTCACCTTTGTGTGCGAAACGATATACGCTGCCTCCCCCCCTTGATTTTTTACAGAGGAAACATAGAACTATATGAGTGCCGTGTTAAAATTTGGAATTATTCCTGGTTCGTTTGGCCTTTTTATTCCTTAATTGAGTTTCTGGGCATTTAATGTGCATAATTCAAATTTGAACTACAAGCACATGCTCCAGTGCACCAAAGTTGGTTGAAAAATCACATGTGTGTCCTTGGGTTAATTTCTAGGTCCCATGCAAGAAATGGGAATGAAATTCAAACATCTGGGCATCGTGGCTCGGCCGGAAATATTGAGAAACTTGGTTTTTTAATTCCTGTAAATCCAAAACACGCATGAAAATCATGAAACTTGGCATGGTGTCATGACATGGCACTAACATTTTGTGGTAAATTTTTTGGTCGAATTGGGAGAAGCTTTGGTATAAGCTTCTTGCAAACCGGAGCTTCTCTCAAGAAGGCTCGTGGTTCCGAGAGGGAACGTGTCACCTCCGTGTGCGAAACGACATACACTGCCTTCTCCCGCCTTGATTTTTTTACACAGGCAACTTAGACCAAATAGGAGTTTTGTGCTAAATTTTGGAATTATTCCGGGTTCGTTTGGCTGTTTTATACATTAATTGAATTTCTAGGCATTTAATGCACATAATTCAAATTTGAACTACAAGTGCATACTCCAGTGCGCCAAAGTTAGTTGAAAAATCATCTATGTGTACTTGGGCGAATTTCAAGGTCCCATGCAAGAAGTGGGAATGGAATTCAAACATCTGGGCGTCTTGGCTCGGCCGGAAACATTGATGAACTTGGTTTTAAAATTCCCATAAATCCAAAACTCGCCTGAAAATCATGAAACTTGGCATGGTGTCATGACATGGCACCAACAGGCTGTGGTAAATTTTTTGTCCGATTTGCGAAGGCGCACACATTAACAATCAACAAAGTCATTTTGGAACAAGTGCTGTCACGTTACAAATCGGAAACACAAGTATTATTGAAACCATGGGCGTTCTACTTACCATTTACGTGCCGCCACGCGTCCCCTTTTTTTATTGGCTAGGAGGTGCCGTGCGGGGTAGCTATTTGAGTATGGGATGCGTGCGATCAGACCCCTGTGCCTGCTCATCAGGAGGAGAGCCCTTTGACCTCTATCCGCCGCCCACCTCTCTCCCAACATCTCCATTAATGGCGCCTGAGCCCCTATTTCATGGCATGGCTATGTCTCACTCGACTGAGATTTAAGAGAGAAAAAAGAAAATCTGAAAAGAAAGTTTTGCACGGATCTTGATGTAAGATCCGACGGACCTATCTGGCATTGACTGCGACTTATAGCAAGATTGATGAATATATGGATGATGACAGTGGATAATAATTGTCTTACATATTTAGGAAGATAATTAAAAAAGCCACATGCGGCAACGCCCGAAATACACTAGGGCAAAAGAAGAAGGAAGACAACGATCTGGCTCGCTGATCTCTACTTTCTTGATGCGTTGCTGCAGGCCGTGGAGACTAGTTCCCGCGGCGAGCGGCGATGAGCTGTTTCGTGTCCTCAAGACGCTGCTTGAGAGCATCCACGGATTCCTCCACCAGCCTTTGGCGCTCGATGCGGAGCATGGCATTCTCGTCCATAAGTTTCTTGACGATGATGTTGGTCCTCCGCAACAAGGCAGTGGTCTCCTTGTGCTGCTTCATCGTTCCGGCGATCTTCGCCCTCAGCAGGTCACGCTCGGTGCGGAGCTTCGCCTTGTCCTCCCCTAGTCCCCGGATGACGCTGATAGCATTTTCAAACGAGGCATTCATCTCGTCCTGCTGCTTCATCCAGTTAGAGATCCGACCCATCAGGTCATCGAGCGTAGCACGCATGCGCCTGTGAGAGTCCTCGCCTTCCTGCGAGACATTTTCCCAGGCCGCCGTGGCGCGGGAGGACATCTCTGCTGCATTTGCGGTGCGGCGGGACATTTCTGCTGCTTCCGCGGCATGGCCGGACCAATCTGCTGCATCGACGGCGCGGCGGGACCTCTGTGCTGCTTCGGCAGCACGACGGGACCTCTGTGCTGCTACGGCCACGTGGCGGGACATGTCGGCTGCTTTCACGGCGAGGCGGGACATCTCTTGTGCTTTCGCTTCCATGCTCGCCTCTCCCTGGTAGTAATCTCTCGACCCAGAACTCACGCTGGCCATGGCAGACGCAAGGGAACGACGATGAATGACTTGTTTGTTTTTGTGGATGAAGAGTTGAGGAGGAATGTGCAGTCATCTTGGAGTAGTAGTATTTATAACCGAGTACTAATACGCTCCTAAGTGTGAAACCATTAAGGTTTTGATCGGTGTGAACAGGTATGCAATTAAATATAGCGTGGTAGTAATTTGGAATGTGACGGGACGCAGGCTCAAAATTTATTGACGGTTCTATAATTTCTAAGTGTGGCACTATTCCCGGACGGTGTAATGTGGGCACGCTTTCTCGGCCGCGTACGTGGCATTTGCACCATAGGGTGCACCGCAATAGGCGATGTCAGCACACGTCTTGTTCCAACAACCGTGCGCGCTCATTATTACCATCGCGCATAGTTCTTTTAATTAAAATGTGTGCCCGTCTAGCGCACACACGTTGATCTGTCTAACTATTTCTATTTGTTGTGGCTAATCGCAAACAATTCATTCGTGTGAAGTGTATGCCATCAATCGCAGACACGTTGATCTGGCTGACTGTTTCTGTTGTGTTGCCTAATCGCAAACAGTTCATCTGTCTGAAGTGTATGCCCTCAATCGCACACACCTTCATCTGGTTGCCCGTTTCTGTTGTTCCGCCTCATCACAAACAGTTAATCCGACTGAATTGTATGCCGTATATCGCACATGCCTTCATTTGGCTGCCCGTTTATGTTCTTCTTCTGCATCGCAAACAGTTCATTGAACTGAACCATATGCCCCGCATCACACACGCAACTAAAATCTGAACCGTGTTTGATGTATCCGCCATCGCAAACATTTTGCATCTTTTTTGACGGTTTTTTTACATCACCGTTTGTGATTAATGCATTGCACACAGTTTCGTCGAAGGGTCTCTGATTGTAGTGTCGCGTTAGCAGCATCCTGCAGTAGTAGTGGCTAGCCTATATTTATAGTGGCCTTGGTCCTCTTCCCTCAAAACTTAGGCGGGAAGGGATCCCACAATGGCCAATTTGAAAGGGGACAAGAAGTACATCTAATCTTGACGAAAGGTGATCTTTGCCTACAAAGCTTTTGGTCATGACGCAGCGGTGGGCTCGGCGATGACATCCGTCCTACCGAGCTCGTGGTCTTGGTCTTGTGGCGCCGGAATGGAAACCTTTGGGAGACTCCTCGGGAACCTATGCTTGTCCCAGCTCCCTTAGCACTGAAAGGGAAACAGCCTCCTCTGCGCCCACTAGCGCCCGCCTGGCCATGGTCATCATGGCTCACGTCATCGCAGCCTCGTGAGGTTGAGTACCTACATAGAAATCTCCACTCCTCGGGAGGCAGCCTGGGAGGCCGCTCTCTTGGAGGTCTTGGTGCTGTCCGCCTCGCGAGGCTAGGGGGCCCTCGCGAGGGTCTTCATTTGGAGTTGTCGTAGCTGGGCCGTACAAGGCCGTCGAGGCAGCCATGCTGCGGGCCGCAGGCAGGCAGGTCTATGTACCCCCGATCCCAGAACACCGACAGTAGCCACCGGGCCCAAGGCGCGCTGGGGCTGGCTTCGAGGCGAAGCCAAAGAGGGAGGGCGGAGCGCCGCGGGCCCCAATTGCCTGCGGGCCAAGCTTGACGTGTGGCACTCGACGGGACGCGGATGCCTCCGCTTCCTCATGTCGCCTCGGCAGCCGCTCCGAATTGACAGCAGCCTGGTCCATGCAGCAGGGCCATCATCACTCGGAACATGGAAGGGCGCCGGTTAGCCTTCTTTTGCCTATAAAAGGGCGAGGGGGCTGGAGCCCCCTAGCCCATCTTCATCTCCTTGCTTCTCCATTCCGCACTCTTGTAGCAGCATCCATGGTGCCAGTGAGAAGGTTCTCGGCCGAAGAGAAAGGCAAGGCTCCCCAGGAGGGGCCGTGGGCGCCGCCACCTATGAGAGGGCGCGGCCTTCCCCGAAAGTCCACGGTCGCACTAGCGGAGTCGTCATGAGGGTGCGGTCGCCCGCCTCTGATGGCCCGCACCAACTCCAGCAACCGTGGAAAGGGCCTCTCCCGCAGGGGCGGCTGCGGGGGTCCCAGCAGCCCGGCCAAGAGGGAAAGCATGCCGTGGCCGTCCAGCCACCGCGCCCGTGTGCCCACTCAAGCGACACGGTCCGCGAGTTCGTCGTACGGGTGGAGGGACCTCCTGGCACCTGGCTTCTGCTTCCAACCTCCTTCGCGGAGGAGCTGCCGGCAGTGGGACCCGTTGCGCTATAGCTGCAGCCTGACGGCTGCTGCAACGTGTCCTCGTGGGCGGAGGTCGAGGTCACCTCCAACGGCCATGTGTTCCTGACCCGCGGATGGCAGTTGTCTTCCTGCGCCCGTGGCCTGGAGGGGAGGCGCACCCTCCACTTTAGGTACGACGGGGCGGCAACACTCTTTGTCAGGGTCTTCGGGGAGGACGGCAGTCGCCTGGGGTGCTGCCCAGAAGGTGACGACGACTGATACGTCTCGAACATATCTATAATTTTTTATTATTCCATGCTATTATATTATCTGTTTTGGATGTTTTATATGCATTAATATGCTATTTTATATTATTTTTGGGACTAACATATTAACCTAGAGCCCAGTGCCAGTTTCTGTTTTTTCCTTGTTTTTGAGTTTTACAAAAAAGGAATATCAAACGGAGTCCAAACGGAATAAAACTTTACGATGATTTTTCTTGGACCAGAAGACATTCACGGAACTTGGAGTCCAAGTCAGAAGAGTCCCGAGGGCTCCACAAGCCCTCAGGGCGCGCCCTAGGGGGGGCGCCCCTGGCTTGTGGGCCCCCCGGGAGTCCACCGACCTCCCTCTGAGTTCTATAAATTCCCAAATATTCCAATATCAACAGAAGCGTCCACCAAAATACTTTTTCGCCGCCGTAACCTTCTGTTCCTGTGAGATCCCATCTTGGGGCCTTTTTCGGCATCCTGCCGGAGGGGGATTCGATCACGGAGGGCATCTACATCATTTCTATTGCCCCTCCGATGAAGCGTGAGTAGTTTACCATAGACCTACGGGTCCATAGCTAGTAGCTAGATGGCTTCTTCTCTCTCTTTGATTCTCAATACCATGTTCTCCTCGATGTTCTTTGAGATCTAACTGATGTAATCTTCTTTTGCGGTGTGTTTGTCGAGATCCGATGAATTGTGGATTTATGATCAGCTTATCTATGAATATTATTTGAATCTTCTCTGAATTCTTATATGCATGATTTAATATCTTTGTATTTCTCTTCGAATTATCAGTTTAGTTTGGCCAACTAGATTGGTTTTTCTTGCAATGGGAGAGGTGCTTAGTTTTGGGCTCAATCTTGCGTGATTGCACCCAGTGACAAAGTAGGGGTAGCGAGACACGTATTTGTATTGTTGCCATCAAGTGTAAAAAGACGGGGTTTTCATCATATTGCTTGAGTTTAACCCTCTACATCATGTCATCTTACTTAAGGCATTACTCCGTTCTTTATGAACTTAATACTCTAGATGCATGCTGGATAGCGGTCGATGTGTGGAGTAATAGTAGTAGATGCAGGTAGGAGTTAGTCTACTTGACAGAGACGTGATGCCTATATTCATAATCATTGCCTTGGATATCGTCATTACTTTGCACTTTTCTATCAATTGCTCGACAGTAATTTGTTCACCCACCATATTATTTGCCTTTAAGAGAGAAGCCTCTAGTGAAACCTATGGCCCCCGGGTCTATTTTCCTTCATATATTTTCAGATCTATATACCAAAAATACCTTGCTGCAATTTATTTACTTTTATTTTGTTTTACGTTTTAGTAGTCTTTTATCTCTATCTCTATCAGATCTCACCTTTGCAAGTGACCGTGAAGGGATTGACAACCCCTTTATCGCGTTGGGTGCAAGTGTTTGATTGTTTGTGTAGGTGCATATATTGGCCACTTGCGTGTTTCTCCTACTAGATTGATACCTTGGTTCTTAACTGAGGGAAATACTTATCTCTACTTTGCTGCATCACCCTTTCCTCTTCAAGGGAAAAACCAACGCAAGCTCAAGAAGTAGCAACGATGACAGTGACCGCCCCTTCGACGATGATGGCCAGCGCGGCGGCGGCGTCCTCGACGGTGAACTTGCCCTTGGCCGCTGCACCTCCAGCAGCAGTGGCACCTCCTTCGAGGGAAGCTCGAGCGACGACGACTACGACGAGCCGCCCCATCGCCGCGCCCGAACCCAGGAGGGCGGCAAGCCGCCACGCCGCCTTTCCCCCGCTCAGGAGGACGTCGAGCCGCCTCACCACCATGCCCCCGTCAAGCAGCAGGAGGACTCCGACTAAGTGTGGGCAGCGGTGGAGCCAGGCCTCAGGAGCAGCGGTCCTCGGGAGGCCACCTCTTCATTTTTTATCTCCTGCATTAAGAACTATGGAAAAAAACCGCGGGGGCGTGTAATGAACTGCGGTGCTAGCGCCCCTATATAAGTATTTCCTGTTTATGTTCCAGCATTTATATCATTATTGATCGAAAATTCTCACCTGGCGCAATTAGGATAACTTAGCTTGGTGCATTTGTGGCCCTTGGCGGGTTCCTACGTCACGGGGGCGCATTCCTCCGAAGCTTTTGACCTCATGCAGGTCTGTTCATCTATTGACAATGCGGTTGGGGTGACGGAGCAGCCTAGGGAGCTTGTCGGGGGACCTTCCTTCTCGTGGCCCGATAGCTCCATAGCCTTGAGGGGCATGCTGCTCGCGAGGCCTCCGGGGGACTCATGAGGGTCCGGAGTTTCCGGGGATGTCTTCACCAAGCAGCGAACCCCGCGAGGCGCTGGGACGCAACTTACATAGGGTTCCTTGACGACGAGCCAAACCATGGCTGTCGATCATCCTAAGTCTGGAGCCCCTGAATGAGGGCCGACTGCCGCTAGCACGCTGGGGCGCGATGCCCGGCAAGGCCAGGAGGTGAGCATTCCTGAGGCTGGGGGGGCCAATGGCTTGCTCGAGAGCATCGCGCGATGACTCAGTCACCAAGGTCTTGGCGAGGTGCGCGCATGGGCGGGCCTGCCACTAGAACAGCCTAGGCCGGCCCAGGCGTACACACCGTGCCCAGCCCCCGCTCTCGGGACGCGATGGAGGGAGCCACGGGCAGCGGCCACACTTCTTAAAGACGGAATTCAAGAGAGGAAGCACTACAAGAAGAAAAAAGAAAATTCCCCCTTTTTTGAATAAAGATGCGAGAGCTTCAAATTTCATTCCAAGAAGTGGCAAATTGGTTACAAGAGCAAGCAGAAGAACAGCCACGTTCAGCGCCTACGCTAGTCTTCTAGTGTTCCCGCCAGCGCAGAGCATGGGGCCTCCACTAGGCGTGGGCATAGTCACTGATTGACCGTGTCATCCGCTAGCGTGGAGCATGGGGCTTCCACTTCGGCATGGGTGCGAGCCCCCGTGAGGCCGGGGAGCGGCGCTCAGGGAGACTCCGTGGTGTGTACAACCCCACTCATTATTACATGAGAGTGTCACGGGTAGAACTTGTGGAGATGCTGGATGTTCCAAGCATTTTGGATGGGGACCCCAACCAGCGTCTCCAGGCGTACGGCACCGGGCCTGGAGACGCGGGCGATCCTGAACGGGCCCTCCCACATGGGCAAGAGCTTGTGAAGGCCCTCCCTGGAGAGGACCCGCCTCAGGACGAGGTCACCCACCTCGAGGGTCCGGGAGCGGACGCTGTGGCAGTGGTAGCACGGCAGCGCCTGCTGGTACCTTGCTGTGCGGAGTGAGGCCTGGCGACAGGCCTCCTCCGCGAGCACGAGATCCTGGCACGCCTCATCAAATGCCAAGACCCGCGGGGAGCGGTGCTTGACCTTGTGCGGGAGGACCACCTCAGCCCTGTAAACGAGGATGAACGGGGTCTCGCCGGTGGGCTTAGTCGCGGTGGTGCGAATGGACCACAACACGGACTGAAGCTCACCAAGCCAACCCCTGCCACAGACCTCAAGCTTCTTCTTGAAGCTCCTTGACTTGAGGCCCCTTAGGACCTCCGCGTTGGCGTGCTCAGCCTGGCCGTTCTCTGTGGGTGCGCCACTGAAGCGAAGCATATCTACGTTCCAAGGTTAGCACAATATGTCCTGAAGAGGTTGCTTGTGAATTGGGAGCCATTGTCAGTAATGATGCGGTTAGGGACTCTGAAATGGCTCACGAGGCCCTTGATGAACTTGACAGCTGAGCCGGCGGGAATGGAGTGCACGGGCTCCACTTCCGCCCACTTGGTGAAATTGTTGATGGCGACGTAGAGGTAGCGGTATCCGACGGCTGCCCGAGGAAACGGGCCCAGAATATCCAGGCCCCAGACCGCGAAGGGCCATGAGAGCGGGATGGTCTGGAGACCTTATGCGGGCTGGTGAATCTGCTTGGCGTGGAACTGGCAGGCCTCGCAGGATCGCACCAGCTCGGTGGCGTCGTTGAGTGTCGTGGGCCAGTACAACCCGCTGCGGAACACCTTGCCCATGAGGGTTCGCGACGAGGAGTGGTGTCCACAATCTCCACCGTGGATGTCGACCAACAGATCGCGCCCTTGCTCCTTGGATATGCACCACCGCGAGACGTCATTGGGGCGTCTTCGGTACAGCTCACCGTCCTGCAAGCAATAAGCAGTGGCCTGACGAACCACGCGTTCTGCATCTTCCTCCTTCTCTAGCAGGGCACCGCAGAGTAAGTATGCCTTGAATTCCTTGGTCCAGCAGCCTTCCTGAGGCTCCAGCGCCAGGAGCAGGCGGGCTCCTGAGGTCAGACCACAGGCCGGGGCACCCGAAGATGGGGCCGGAGGCGGCTCTTCCTGGAGCAGCGCTGGGCCTGCGGCGGGGGCGCCGTCGAAGGCGTGAAGAGCCTTTCCTCGAAGACGGCAAGCTTCTGGGGCTCGTGGCGAGATGCCCTCTTGGCGATGTCGTCTGCTTCTTTGTTCATGCCGTGCGGGACGTGCTGCAACTCTAAGCCTAGGAAGCGCTTTTCAATTTAACGTACCTCTTCCAGGTATGCGTCCATGTGCTCGTCTTTTCGCTTGTATTCCTTGTTGGAGAAGTTGACGAGAAGCTGGGAGTTGCCCTTGATGGTGAGACGCTTGACCCCCAGGGCGGCTGCGGCCCTAAGGCCAGCGGTCAGGCCCTCGTATTCCGCGATGTTGTTGGAGACCTTCTCGTCATGCTGAAAGCAAAGCTGCACGGCGTAGTAGAGCTTGTCCTTAGTCGGTGAGATGAGTACAGCTCCAGCCCCTGCGCCTTGCCGCGCGAAGGCACCATAGAAATGCATGATCCAACCGTCGGGCGCCTCGTCGCCGGGTGTGAGGGATCGGACCTCGCCCAGCCCCCAGCCGGGAGCATCCACCCACTCTGCCACGAAATCAGTGAGGGCCGCGCCCTTTATTACCCTGGTGGTGTTGAACTCCAGCTGAAAGGCTTGCAGCTCGATGTTCCACTCTGCCACCGTTCCAGCAGCGTTGGGGCTGCAGAGCACCTTCTCTAGGGGGTACATGGAGACGACCTTGATAGGGTGGCCTTGGAAATAATGATGCAGCTTCCTAGAGGCGACGAGGAGTGCGAGCAGGAGCTTTTGTTGCATGGGGTAGCGCACGCGTCGCGCAGCATAGTGCAGACAAAATACACCGGGTGCTCGACGAGGGGAGAGGCATCAACGATGCCCCGCTCCTCATGGGGCGAAAGGGCCTCGAGAGCCTCACCGTCTGGTGAAGTGATGGGAGCCTCAGGAGCGCCATCCTGAGGTAGTGAACATGGCGCGACCCTTTGCGAGACACCTCGCACCGTGCTTGTGCCGGTGTGCTCCTCCCTGATCGCCACGAGCACTACGCTGGCCGAGTGGGGGTGGTCGCCAAGTAGAGCACCAAAGGCCCAAGAGGACGAGGCGCCACCATTATGGGTGGGCTCGTGATGTACCTCTTGAGGTCTTCAAAAGCTGCCTCAGCCTCCGGAGTCCACTCGAAGGGGCCCTTCCTCTTCATCAGCTTGAAGAAAGGGAGGGCGCGCTCACCGAGCTTGGAGATGATGTGCCCCAGTGAGGTCACGCACCCTGCGAGCTTTTGCATTTCCTTGAGGGTCTGCGGCGGGCACATTTTTTCAATTGCCTTGATCTTCTTGGGGTTAGCCTTGATCCCTTGGCGCGACACAAGGAAACCCAGAACCTTTCCGGACGGGACCCCGAAAACACACTTTTCTGGGTTGAGCCTCAGGTTCACTTGGTATAGGTTGGCGAAAGTTTGTTCCAGGTCTTCGATGAGGGTCCTTGCTTCCCGTGACTTGACCACGATGTCGTCGATGTATGCCTCCGCATTTTGCCCCAGCTGCGGCCCCAACATGATGTGCATCAGCTGCTGGAAGGTTGCACCGGCGTTCCGCAGCCCGAAGGGCATGCAGGTGTAGCATTACAGGCCACATGGAGAGATGAAGGCCGTCTTCTTGACGTCCTCTGTCGCCATCTTGATCTGATGATATCCCAAAAAAGTGTCCAAAAAACACAACAGATCACACTCGGTGGTGGAGTCCACGATCTGGTCAATGCGTGGAAGCGGGAAGGGGTCCTGAGGACAAGCCTTGTTGAGGCTTGTGAAGTCAACACACATATGCTCCTTCCCCCCCTTTTTGGGGACGATAACCGGGTTGGCCAGCCAATTTGGTGCCGCACTTCCCGAATAACGCCGGCCTCCTGTAGCTTGCGGATCTCCTGGACGATGAATGCTTGCTTCTCTTGCGCTTGATGTCGCGCCTTTTGCTTCACGGGGCGTGCTCCGGGGCATATCCTCAGGTGGTGCTCGATCACCTCCCTTGGGACGTCGACCAGGTCCGACGCCTCCCAAGCGAACACGTCCTTGTTCACCCGGAGGAAGACAATCAGTGCCTCCTCCTGCTCCGGGGGAAGACCGGATCCTATGGTGAAGTTGGGGCCTGGATTCTCGTCGTCAATGGGCACCTGCTTCGTCTCGGCCCGGTCTTGAGAGAACAACTGCTTTTTCTTCATGGGCGCGGCCCCGAGGGCCTCCGGGGTGTCCTCAGCACTTGGTCGAGAGGCCGCCGCGGCCCTGTAGGCGAGCTTGAGAGCTCGGACCATGTCCTTTGTGTCCCCGGCCATCGTGTCGGCGTGCGACACCTATGGGATCCCAAGAGACCCCTTTACGATTCGGCGGGGGGAGAGGTATGTGCAAAGAGCAGAACCAACGATCGACGCGGGGCAATTTTACCCAGGTTTGGGCCGCTGATCAGCGTAAAACCCTACTCCCGCCTTGTGTTCGTAGGCCGTAGGTTCGACCCCTACCTGGCGCGCCAAAGATGTCGGCGTGCGACACCTATGGGATCCCAAGAGACCCCTTTACGATTCGGCGGGGGGAGAGGTATGCGCAAAGAGCAGAACCAACGATCGACGCGGGTCGATTTTACCCAGGTTCGGGCCGCGGATCAGCGTAAAACCCTACCCCTACCTGGTGCGCCAAAGATGTCGGCGTGCGACACCTATGGGATCCCAAGAGACCCCTTTACGATTCGGCGGGGGGAGAGGTATGTGCAAAGAGCAGAACCAACGATCGATGCGGGGCGATTTTACCCAGGTTCAGGCCGCTGATTAGCGTAAAACCCTACTCCTGCCTTGTGTTCTTATTAGTGTTCTTGAGCCAAGGCTCCAGGAGCGCTCACAGTGAACAGTACGTTCAAAGAGCAGCTACGCATGCAGAATGGCCAGAAGATCTCCTCCCCTGTAGCAGTTGCCGTGGGCCTCCTTTTATACCATCAAGGGGTCACCACAGTGGCAAAATGTACATATATTGAGGTTTAAAGTAGCTACAGGGTTACCATACCTAACCCCTGACGGACTAGGATGAACGCATTTAATGCACCATGAGGTGTCCGTTTAGGTGTCCTTACTTTCTTGGGGATGGAAAAAGGGGCCATCCCATCAGCACCGCTTAAGCTCTCCTCCACTGGCGCGTCGCCACGCATCCAAAGAAGGACCCAGAATGTCAGGTTTGTTGCTGTGCTAGAGCGGTGGCATAGCAACAAAACCTTGCCGGGCGCCAAAACTTGCCGGGCGCCAAGCCTTGCCAGGCGCCGATCCTTGCGGGGCTCCGCAGGCCACCCCGGTAAGATCTTGCCGGGGAAGCTGGCCTTCGGATTCCAGCTCTTTTTATCTGCTGATCCTCAGATCTCTGACTTGAAGATTTCTTTGGTGGCCTGAGCCAACCTTGAACTGTTCCCCGACAAGCCTTGCCGCGAGTATGGCTACAACTGCCCGTGCACAAGTATGGGGTACTAATGGCCCAATACTTAGTACACCGACACATCGTGATGATGCCGCCGCTGCCCGGCATCTTGATGACGTTGTAGCCCGGATGAGTTGCCGCCATGAACTTGGCGAGAGCTAGGTACCCCAGGATGGCGTTGTATGGGAGGCCGATGTGGGCCATGCTGAAGTCGATCATCTCGGTGCGGTAATTGTCGCACTTGCCGAAGGTGACGGGAAGGCGCACCTGCCCCACGGGGGTGGCAGAGCCCCTTGTCACCCCCAAGAAGGGTCTGGTGGGTGCGAGCTAGTCATGAGGCACCTGCAGCATATTGAAGGTTTCCAGGGAAAGGACGTTGAGGCCGGCGCCTCCGTCGATGAGGGTCTTGGTGACCACGACGTTGCTGATGGTGGGCGTGCATAGCATGGGGAGTGCGCCCGCTACGACCGTAGTCTTGGGGTGATCCTTGAAGTCGAAGGTGATGTCGATCTCTGGCCCGGCGCGCCCCCGGGAAGCCTCATGCTGCGGCCGAGAGGCACTCGGCCGACGAAAGAACTACTTGATGTGGCGCTAGAGGCAGGCGCCTGTGACCCGCCGATGATGCACGCGACCATGTGGGGCACCGGAGCCGCGCAGTGCATGATGAACCGGCCGCGGAGCTCCTCCCACGAAGAGATCGAGGCATCCGGGAGGCCGTGCAGCCAAGACCGAGGGACCTCCGTGAGGGCCAGGGGAGCCAGTTCACCATGGCTTTGTCATCACCGCCCGCCACTTGGATGGCCTACGCGTACAGCTGGAGGAACTCCTCGGGGCCCGCAACGCCATCGTACCGTGGGGGCAGCGTCGGCCTGAACTTCACGGGCCACCGCACCCGGCGCAAGTCAGGAGTGAAGGCCGGGCAGCCCTCAGTGCCCTGGTAGGCTTCGGGCGGCCAGACTTGCATGGTAGCGTCCACCATGGAAACGACGAAGCGAGGGTAGAGCATGGTTGGTGAAGAGGCAGAGCTTCGACACGCCCCTACCTGGCGCACCAAATGTCGGATTCAGTGCTCCGTAGACCCAAGAAGGTTCAAACTCTGGGGCGTGTGCGAAGATCTCAAACAACCCAAGTCTGAAGCTCGCCACCCTACGGCCTAGACTCATCGAGCGCACGTGAGCGGGGAAGAAGATGAAGATGGCCGTTTACCCAGGTTTGGTCCACCTTGCGGTATAAAATCCTACTCCTGCTTTGTGGTGGATTGGCCTCACGAGGAGGCTGAGGATGAACAAGTACATTGGATGAATAGCCTCGCGAGGGCTCGGTGGTGAGGGTGGAGTGGATCTGATCCTAGTCCGTCCCCTCCTTCGGTGGTGGCTAGCCTATATTTATAGTGGCCTTGGTCCTCTTCCCTCAAAACTTAGGCGGGAAGGGATCCCACAACGATCAATTTGAAAGGGGACAAGAAGTACATCTAATCCTGATGAAAGGTGGTCTTCGCCTGCAAAGCTTCTGGTCATGACGCAGCGGTGGGCTCGGCGATGACATCCGTCCTGCCGAGATCGTGGTCTTGGTCTTGTGGCACTGGATTGGAAACCTTGGGGAGACTCCTTAGAACCTACGCCTGTCCCTGCTCCCTTAGCACCGAAAGGGAAACTACCTCCTCTACGCCCACAGGCGCCCGCCTGGCCATGGTCGTCATGGCTCTTGTCATCGCAGCCTCGTGAGGCTGAGTACCTGCATAGAAATCTCCGCTCCTCGGGAGGCAGCCTAGGGAGGCCGCTCCCTTGGAGGTCATGTCCGCCTCATGAGGCCAGGGGGCCCTCGCGAGGGTCTTGTCTTGGAGTTGTCACAACTAGGTCGTACAAGGCCGTAGAGGCAGCCACGCCGTGGGCCGTAGGCAGGCAGTTCTGGGTACCCCCGATCCTAGAACACCGACAAATGCACAGACACGCGACAAGGACTGGCGTGAAATCTTATCATGGTGATATTGGTCTTCTGAGATCATCTTTGCTTCTTCATCAACCTAGACTCAGGATAGCCCCCAGCCTCCCACCAACAACCTTTCCGCTCAAGTGGGCGTTCCCTGCTTATGTTAGAAACTAGGGGCGCGCGCGAGTTGCCACCGGGCTTGGCCTAGGCAGACCCATGGTCACGCGTGGCTTAAGGTAACTGCCATTTTCGTCATCACTCTTTTTACTGCAGCCCCCTCCACGATGCGGATTGTACGCAAGACGTGGGATTGGCAAAGAGGGGCAATCGTGGAAGTAGTGCTCTGGGCAGGGGAGCCAGGACGCCGGATTGGTGAGGCTGGGCGGTCAATGGAGTCATGCGGCGGCCAGAAATGCATGGCGCAGAATTGGTGGAACAGGGCGGTTGCCCTAAGGTGGTGAGAGCCAACCCCCATGCCTCTCCCTATAAAGAGGGGGCTGCGGAGGGCAATGCTCATCCATCTTCCTCGCCTCAATCTCTTAGTACTTGCCATCTCCTTCTTCTTCCTCCCTTGCCCTTCGCGTCTGCCGCCACCATGGCGAGGGGGAGAGGCCGTGCTCATGCTTCTGCCACCGCCACGAGAGCTTCCTCCCGGTGCCACGCCTGTGCCTCGGCCATAGTCGCTGAGGCTGGATCCAACGCTCGAGGAGGGGCGGTGGCCCGAGGTCGTGGAAGATGCAGTGCCTGGGGCCAGGGCGACCACAGCGGGGCGCTTGTCGTCTCACCTCCAGCCGCCCCGTCACCAGTAGATGGCCATATGGAAGACACGGCGCTCGAGTTTGTCGTAGAGCTGCGCGACTGGCCGCGAAGCTGGCTGCGGCACCCTCGCCCCTTCGCTGGGGTGATGGAGGTCGACCAGCCGGGCGGCTTGTGGTTGTGCATAGATGGTTGTTGCAACGGCTCCGTCTGGGTGAATGTCGAATTATCAGCTAATGGATCCTTGTACTTCACGCGTGGGTGGAAATCCTTTATCCGTGCTCGGTGCTTGGTGCAGGGGCATCTTCTCCACTTCAAGTTAGTCGACGAGGAGCATCAGGACCTCTCAGGAAGTGCTGCGCAGAGAGCTCGAGCAGTAGCGAAACCGCCTCCTTGAGGGAAAGCGATGAGGAGGACGATGGTGAAGACGACGAGACTAGTCCCCAAGCATCAAGACCGAAGACGACGGCTCAGACTCCAGCTGAACGCCGGCAGCACCATCATTTGGCTTGTTGGGAGCAAGCCAGGCCTTGCCTAGGCGCCGCTTTTGCCCTGCTTGCACTCGATGTAAACCCTAGGAAAAGGGGCTAAGGAAAATGTTATTGATCATCTCTTAATAAATATTTGCTATTTACAATGCTCAGATGAATGCTTGTTGTCCCCTTTGCTTATTCGTGTTTTTGTATGATTCCGACCCTTCACCCTACGTGGCCCAGAAACTTGCCGGTGTGCCTTCTTGCCGTGAGCGCTTCGAGGAATGGGTCCTTAGTGGCCTGCTAGCGATGCGGCAACCGGCAAGATATCCTGCCGATCCCAGCGCAGCTACAAAACCTTGTCGAGCGTACTCAAGGCGAGATTAGAGCACGAATGGTCTCGACGAGATTTCTTCACATGCAGGTCTCTCATACTAACACAGAGCCATGCAAGGGGGACTATAATGTAACAAAGAATTTTTTAGTTGAAATTTTTTCAACTTAGCTTACTTTGTTGTACTTCTTGTCATATGAAATGAGCATTGAGTTTGACGGTATTAGAGCGGTATTCCTTCCGCCTATCCGCCGGGAAAACTTGCGCACGAGGAATCCTTCTGTTTCTTTGAAAAGAAATGAAGGAAAAGAGAAGTTTGGGAACCTTGGCGGTCCGTCTACAGTTTTCACACAAGCCAAAATGTAATCACAATATTGCATGTACTAATAGATAGCGAATATGCACAAAAGGTTTGCAAAACACTTAGCTTTATTCACATATGCATAGGGTCGGCGCCTGGCTTTGTACAAAGGGTTTCAATTCTTGGAGACAAAGCTTGTACAAAAGTGGTTGCAGGTGACAAGGCCTGGCAACTGCGCCTCACGGGTAGAACTTGCGAAGATGCTTGATATTCCACGAGTTCTGTACTCGGATACCATCTTCGGTCTCCAGATGGACTGTGCCAGGTCTGGTGACTTGTACTACCCGATAAGGGCCCTCCCACTTTGGCGTCCACTTGTTTTATCCTTTGGCAGACTGAACGCACCAAAGAATTAAGTTGCCTTCCTCAAGGCTTCGGGCATGAACTTTGTGGCTATTGTAGTGGTGCAAAGCTTGTTCGTAGTGTGCAGCTCGCACAGCTGCCAGAAGATGATCCTCCCGAAGGAGCATTGTGTCATCTTGCTCCATCTCATCATAGGCAAGCACTCGAGGCGACCTGCATGTGAGTTCCGTCGGCAGTACCGCTTCTGCACTATAGACTAGGGAGAAGGGTGTTAGGCCAGTAGCTCAATTTGATGTCGTTCTGAGTGACCAAAGAACAACTAGCAACTCATCAATCGAACGCCTTCTGTACTTGTGCAATCTGTCGAAAGTTCTTGTCTTGAGACCGCACAGCACTTCAGCGTTCATCCGTTCAGCTTGCCCATTGCTTCTTGGGTGAGCAACGGAGGCGAAGCATACCTTGCTTCCAAGGTTTTGGATGTACTGCGTGAATGTGCGGCTCGTGAACTGCTTGTCGTTGATGGTAATTGCTCTGTTAGGAACTCCAAAACCGCAAAATAGTCCTTTGAAGAACTTGACGGCTAACTGTGCTGTCACCTTCCTCAATGGCTCTACTTCACGCCACTTTGTGAACTTGTCGATAGCAACATACAAGAACTCGAAGCCCCCGGTAGCACAGGGAAAGGGGCCCAAGATATCGAGCCCCCAGACCCAAAAAGGCCAGGAGAGA
This sequence comes from Thinopyrum elongatum, assembly GCA_011799875.1. Classification (NCBI taxonomy): domain Eukaryota; kingdom Viridiplantae; phylum Streptophyta; class Magnoliopsida; order Poales; family Poaceae; genus Thinopyrum; species Thinopyrum elongatum. Next base: position 246,665,559 of record CM022299.1, read on the forward strand.
GGAATCGTTTGGAGAGCTTGCGCTGGTTGATGTATACTCTTTGAATGGAACTAACATGCTTCACACTTGGTTACTAGCTCAGTTGCATCCTGGAGGGCAGTGGGCCAATAAAAACCTTGTCGGAAAATTTACCGAGAAGGGCTCTTGATCCTATGTGAGAGCCACATATGCCTCCATGTATTTCTGCCAACAACCCCAGTCCGTCTTCCCGGCAGATGCACTTCAATTTCACACCATTCGGTCTCTTTTTATGCAGAATGTTATCCACAAACTGGTACATACTCTATTGACGGGCTACTTTCTCAGCTTCTTCTGGTTCATCGAGACGTTCTCCTATTTGAAGGAACTAGACTATGTGTTGTGCCCATGCAGGAGCTTGCCGCTCGAAGGTAAGGACTAAAGGCATCTCTTCGGTTGCGGGAGCGCTGGCCTCCACGCTAAGAACTTGGGGTTCTGCGCGAGGTCGCTACTCACCGACAGTCTCATCATTGCTCCCAGCAACTTTCTTGCCAGCGGCCTCTGGGAGCTCTGCCGGCTAATACTTGCCGGTACTCAACTTTCTTCTCTTATTGGCTTGGGTTGATGGACTGACAGATGGTTGGTTCAAATGGAGTACAAAAGTCCCTGGTTCCACGGGTAGCTTTTGAGCAGCACACTTTGATAGATGATCAACAATACTATTCTCCGCATGTGGGATATGCTCCATTTGCAACCCGTCAAAGTGTTCCTCCAACTTCCTCACTTCATCCACGTATGTTTCCATCAAAGGACTTCGATAGTCTTTGTTTACTTGCTTAATCAACAAGCTGTGAATCTCCACGGACAATCAACTTCCTGATTCCCAACTCTACTGCAATCCTGAGGCCGGCAAGGAGCCCTTCATATTCTGAAGTATTATTGGTGGCTTTCTCCTGGGAAAGTGCATTTGAACCACATACTTGTGGTGCTCTCCGGTGGGTGCGACAAGCAACACTCCAGCACCGGTGCCTTGCAGCAAGAAGGCATCGTTAAAGTACATGACCCAATCTTTCTCAGTTTCCTTGCCAGGGAGAGTTGATTCCTGGATTTCCTCATCTTGCATTGGCATCCATTCCATGATAAACTCCACCAAAGCTCTGCTCTGAATGGTCGAAGTACTCTCAAACTTGAGCGCTAAACTTGACAATTCAAGTGCCCAATCAACTATCCTGCCGGTTGCTTCTGGATTTCTCAAAAAATGTTTCAATAGAAAGTGAGCAACAACGATTATCTCATGTGCCTGGAACTAGTCGCATAGCTTTCTCAAGGCCATAAGGAGGTCGAAACACAGTTTCTATACTCCAAAGTACCTTGATCTAGCCCCTTGTAAAAGGGAGCTGACAAGTAGACTGGTCGCTGCACCATCTTCTTCTTCGGCACTATCTGTTGATTTGCTTCATCTCCTTGCTCTGTTTCTGATCTGCCGACATCAAACCTTGCCAGAGAGGATTCAGGCTTGTTGTGGGACGGGCTTGCCGCTAATGCTCCTTCACCATCAGCTTCCCTCTGTGCCACTAGTGCGACACTAAGCACCTGGTTTGTTGCTGCTAAGTATAGCAGCAATGGTTCCTGGGGCTTAGGCGCAACTAGCATTTGCGCAGAGGACAGGTACATTTTTAGATCCTGCAGCACAGCCTCCACTTCCGGAGTCCATTTTACTAGACCTGCCTTTTTCAATATCTTGAAAAATGGCAGGGCACGCTCAGCGGATCTAGAAATGAACCTACTTAAAGTGGCAACGCAACCAGCAAGGCGCCGTACATCCTTGACGGTTTTAGACACTTGAATCTGCTCTACGGCTCTGATGTTGTTGGGATTTGCTTCTATCCCACACTGAGACACAAAGAACCCGAGGAGTTTGCCGGATGGAGCACCAAACACCCATTTCTCAGGGTTGAGCTTCATGTTAATCTTTTGCAAGTTTGCAAACGTTTCTTCCAAATCTTGGATAAGGGTTGATTTGTCCTTGGTCTTGACCACTATATCATCCATATTGGCTTCCATGTTCCTATGCAGCTGTGGCTCAAAATCGATCTGGACTGCTCTTGTAAATGTTGAACTAGCACTCTTTAGTCCGAAAGACATACGCACGAAGCAATATGTGCCATATGGAGTAATGAATGCGGTTTTCTCCTCGTCTTCCTTAGCCATGAGTATCTGATGGTATCCAGAATATGCATCAAGGAATGAGAGTAAATCACAGCCAGTGGTGGATTCTACGATTTGATCAATGCACGGCAAGGGGAAAGGATCCTTTGGACATGCTTTGTTGAGATCAGTGTAGTCAATACGAAGTCTCCACTTCCCATTTGCCTTACGCACTACCATAGGGTTCGCCAACCAAGTTGGGTGTAACACTCCTCTAACCAAACCAGCTGCCTAAAGTTTCCTGATCTCCTCTGCTATAAATTGCTGCCGTTCCAAAGCTTGCTTTTGGAACTTCTGCTTGAGGGGCCGAGCATGGGGACATACAGCAAGGTGGTGCTCAATTACCTTCCTGGGAACGCCGGGGATGTCAGATGGTTGCCATGCAAACACATCGACATTCGCCCGCAGGAAGGCAATGAGCGCACTTTCCTATTTGCTGTCAAGGGTGGCGCTGACGGTGAAGGTGTTGCCAGTGTTGTCCTACTTTGCTGGCACTTTCTTTGTTGCAGGTGGAGTGGCCTTGGATCTCTTGCTGGCAGAGCTCTCCAGAAAGTCTTCGACAGGTGCCCAGCACTTCGATGAGCTGCGCTTCCCGGGATTCTCTCTAGACGTCTTGCTGGGCTTCTTGCTCTTCTTTTTCTCTGCAGGGCTTGTTGCATTGGTGGATTCTGCCGCAACAGCATCCGTGTAAAGCTTGTCAACGCATATGACTGCATCCTTCTTGTCAGAGTTGATGGAAATGACACCCATCGGCCCTGGCATCTTCAATGTATTATAGGCATAATGAGATGCTGCCATAAACTTGGCCATTGTTGGGCGGCCAAGAATTCCATTGAACGACAAGGGGATTTTAACAACGTCAAAAACTATTTTCTCTATTCTGTAGTTTAGTTCCCCGCCAAATGTCACCGGCAGCGTGATCTTCCCCTTGGGCCGGCTTCTCCCTGGGTTTATCCCCTGAAACGTCCCGGATTTCTCGAGCTCGTCATCAGAAATCTGTAATCTTTTGATTAGTTCTGGAGAGATCAAGTTCAAACCGGCCCCACCGTCAACTAGCACTTTTGTGACTTTGAGGCTGCGGATTGTAGGCAAAACCAACAACGACAAACACCTGACCGCAGTTGTGCGATCAGGGTGGTCCTCGGCATAAAAAATAATAGGTGTGTGTAACCACATGAGGGGTTTCTGAGCATCTGCCGCTTGTTCCACTGCATTGACCTCACACGCCCACTGTTTGAGCTGGCGGTGAGAAGAATACAAAGATGCACCTCCGTCAATGCACATGGCTTCCATTGCCTTCTGGAATTCCTGCTCACTGGACTCATCGTCGTATTCCTCTTCACCCTCGTCATCTTCTACATTCTTCTCGCCACCTCTGGTGGGTTTCTCCTTTCGCTGACGGACCTTGACGCGGCGCCCTCCTCGGCCACTATAGCCTTTCTTGCCGGACCCACCGGTACCATCCTGGCCCTTCTCCTTGTCGCGCTTCTCATACTCAACCTTTTGCTTTTCAACTAGTTGTTCAACTTGTCGGCACTCCTGGAGGTCGTGACCCTTGGTGCGGTGAATCTTTTAGTACGGCCCGTCAGACTTGCCGGCCTTCTCGCCCGCCGCGGCTACCTGGCAATCAGCGCATGCAGTAGCTTCCATGCCGGAGCTCTCTATCTTGGTTTTCTTGGCGGGACTGGAAATTGCTGGACCCTTCCATAGCCATAACTACCTTGCCTTTGCGCTTTCTGTTGTGCTTCCAACCTTTCTTCTTCGGGGTGGCGGTGTCGTCATCCTCAGAATTGACTTCAGCACCATCCTCCCCGGGAAGTCTCCTCCCTTCTTCAGCCCGTGTGTATTTGTCCGCCAATGTGTAAAGCTTGTTGACAGTCTTCGGCAACCGTATGTTCATATTTTCCCTCATCTTACGATTGCGCATGTTCGTGTGGAACGCGGCAATCACAGCTGCCGGGTGAACATCAGGTATGCTGCGGTGCACACGGCTGAACCTTTGTATGTATTTGTGCAGATTTTCACCTTCTCTTTGTGGGATCGCTTGTAGGTCACTGGGCCATCCTGGGCCTTTCCAGCCTCCAGTAAAGGCGGCAACGAACTTGTTGCACATATCTGACCACGACGAGATAGAGTTTGCTGGCAAATCCATCAACCAAGACCTCACATTAGGTTTGAGCACTAATGGGAAGTAGTTGGTGAGAATCTTGTCATCCCTTCCTCCGATATCTTGCACGACAATCATGTAGATGCCCAAGAACTCTGTCGGGTTAAGCTGGCCATCGTTCTTCTCTGGTACTTCTAGTTTGAACGCGCGAACAAACGACCAACAGACTTTGCTGCAGCTCACATGTGAAGGCAGGGCACCCAAACTCATAAGGTAGATACCCACCAACAACGGGCGCAAGCTCATCGATGACTAGGCTGTTGCGCTTGTCAGATTGATGGCGCGTCTCTCGGCGTCGCTCAATGGTGGTGTTGGCATCTTCTGCCCGCCTTTCCCGCAACACTTGACGTTGATCTCGCTGTGTCTCCGGGCCCGAGGAAGCCATCGTTATCTCGTCGGGCTCTGCGGTCCACTGGGTTTGCCGGGGCTGTTGGTGTTGTTGCTGTTGTTGAAGTTGTTGATGCGGAGGTGACTACACAGTTGGTGCGCCACCTACAACATGGCCGTCAGTTTGAGTTACTGGTGATGTTCGTGGGCGTTGCGAGGGCTCCGCTTGCTGTGACTTGTTCAACTCAGCAAATCCAATTGGACTCTGGATAGTAGCCCTCCACTCATCCATCTTTTCCGCCGTCAAAGGAAAGTTCAACAGCATCTGGGCTCATGCCATTGCCTCCACCGCCATTGTCGGCAGGGCCAGGGGCGAAGAACGCGATGTCACTCGACTCCTGGCAGAGACAGCAGGAGCACCATTGCGATCTTGCCGCCGTGGCTCATCACAGCGGCAGGTTGATGTGGCGGGAGTGGTGCCTGAGGATCTTGAACTTGGTCAACAAGTGTTTTTCCATGCGGGCGTAGTTCTCTATGCCCAGCGGTGCCGCTCTACGTTGTTGCAGCAGGGAGGTCTTGGCCCGCACTCATCCATGCAGTGTTGCTCCGGTGACTGCGCTTGCCGGCACGTCGAGGCAGCGGGTTTTATCCGTTTGTGCCGCCCACACCGCCGTGGTTGTTCTCGCCGGAGGGTCGAGGAAGATGATTGCCTCCGGTGCCCCACCTCCTGTCCCCACCATGGTGGGCACGACGGCCGTGCCGCCTGCGCCGGCCGTGCTAGAGGCGGTGTTCGCACCGTCCGCAGCGGTGGCGCCGCCTGCGCCACCCGCGGACGTGTGTGTGAAGGAACTTTGGAGGCATAAGGCTTCGTCGTCGGGGTGTCCTTTTTCTTGGGCGCCATTGATGATGAAGATGGTGATGAAAGTTGATGAAATCAACACGTCGTCTGCTTATTTGGGTTCATGCCAGTGATCCCCCTACCTGGCGCGCCAAAGATGTCGGTGTGGAACTACCATCTATGGGGCTATCAAGCCCCTTTGTGTTTAGGCTAGGGAGATGCACAAAACGCAAAGAGTAAAATCAAGGAAAGGCGCAGGGATTTTACCCAGGTTCGGGCCACCGAGAGGTGTAATACCCTACTCCTGCTTGCTATATTGGTTGTTTGTGTTGAACACAAGTACAAGGAGTGCTATCCCCGGCAAGGTGCGAGGGGGATCAGCTGCACGTGTAGTTGTGCAAAGGGTCGATCCTTGTAAATGTTGCCCTGGCCCTCCTTTTATAGTTTAAAGGGGTTACCACAGTGGCAAAAGGTAATTACATGGTGATTAGATAGCAGATAGTGCTATCGTACCTAACTCTGCTAGTCAGGACAAGAAGCATTAAATGCACAGTTAGGTGTCATGAGGAGGAGGAGCCCCCGTCACGGTTGCCGCGCCGCTTGCCTAGCTAACTCCTATTAGCTTGACACGCCATTTGGACATGTGTCGATAAAGGTAAAATCCTCCCGGTGAGCTGACATGTGTCCGAGAATCCTCACCTAACTGCCTGCGGGCTCGACACCTCACTGTTCAGTGACTAGCTACTCGATGAGGTGGAGCGCTGGCAGCTGGCGGGAGCTTGCTGGCCAAGGAGCTTTTCGAGCTTTTGTCTTGCTGGCTCGGCCTTGCCAGTAGTAGCTTCTTCTAGTGTTGCTCTTGATAACTGTCTTGTTTTTGGTCTTTTGATGCGCTCATTGATCTCTCAAAGAGTGGCTCCCTTGGCTTGAGAATCTTATTTATAAGTTGAGTTGGGAGGGAGCTGCTACTTGACTGTGCATAGGTCAAGGTATAAAATACCCATATTTTATATGCCGACAGTTGGGATCCGATGAATTGTGGGTTTATGATCAGATTATTCTTGAATATTATTTGGGATCCCTTGGCTTGAGAATCTTATATACATGATTGTTATAGCTTTGTATTTCTCTCAGATCTATCCATTTGGTTTGGCCAACTTGATTGATTTATCTTGCAATGGGAGAGGTGCTTTGTAATGGGTTCAATCTTGCAGTGATCTATATCCCAGTGACAGAAAGGGATAAGACACGTATTTGTATTGTTGCCATTAAGAAAAAAATGATGGGGTTTATTCATATTGATTGGATTTACTTTGTCTACATAATGTCATCTTGCTTAAGGCGTTACTCCATTTTTCATGAACTTAATACTCTAGATGCATGTTGGATAGTGGTCGATGGGTGGAGTAATAGTAGTAGATGCAGGCAGGAGTTGGTCTACTTCTCTCGGACTTGATGCCTATATACATGATCATTGCCTTGAATGTCATCATAACTATGCGCTTTTCTATCAATTACCCAACAGTAATTTGTTTACCCACCATATGCATTTTGTTCGAGACAGAAACCTCTAGTGAAAACTATGGTCCCAGGGTCTACCTTTACCTTATATTAAAATTCAAAAATACCTTGCTGCAATTTATTTATATTTCTTTTATTTTGTGTTTTTATTTATCTATCTACCATTATTAGATTTGATCCTTGCAATTAATCGCCAAGAGGATTGACAACCCTCTTGATCGCGTTGGGTGCAAGTATTTGTTCTTTTGTGTGTAAGTGTTGTTCACGAGGTTTCACGTGGTTCTCCTACTAGATTGATAACCTTGGTTCTTAACCAAGGGAAATACTTATCTCTACTGTACTGCATCATCCTCTCCTCTTCGAGGAAATCCCAACACAGCTCACAAGTAGCAACGCGCGTTAGATGGAATCCGTCATGGATCAAGGACCAAAGCAGCCGATCTGTCATGCCTTATGCTGGTTGGATGATCATTTTTGTCAAATGTGATTGGGTAAGCCAACCATGGATTGAACTTTGGGGCAACATGCTCTAAAGCGTAAATGTCTCGAAGTGCTCGTTTCCTCTCCTTTTTAGGGATGTGGGTAGCGTATATCATGTTCATGTCTTTACCTCATGAGGAAACTGTTTTTGCACTCCATTATTGGGCCACCGAAGTTCATCCTCATTTTTCCTGTGAGTTGGGCTTTATTTTGGCCCTCTATCGCCATTTTTCCGGCCTGCTTGAAGACCCAGCAGTTCCGGTTGGTGTGATTTGCTGGCTTATCCAAGGTGCCATGGATCTGACATGTTTTATCGAGGATCTTCTCTAGCTGTCTGGGTCCATATTTGTTCCCTTTAAAGGGCTTATTTTTCTGCCCGGATCTAGGTCTGTTGAACCCTGCATTTACTGCAGCGTCTTCGGTATCGCTCCTGCCATTTTTATGCCTGCGCTTATTCTTGTTGCACCGAGGCTTGCCATTGGCGTCGCGAGCTTCTGAGGTGCCTGCCTCGCCGTTGTGAGTGCTGCGGGCCAGCCAACTATCCTCTGCCGCGCAAAAGCGGGTCATAAGTGAGGTGAGGGCCGCCATCGTCTTCAGCTTATCTTGACCAAGCTGGAGCGCGACCACTCATCTCGGATGATGTACCGGAAGGCAGCAATCGCCTGGGCATTGGAGCAGTCGACGATTTGGTTCTTTTTAGTTAAGAACCTATTCCAGAATTTCCTTGCTGACTCGCCAGGTTGCTGAGTGATATGGCTGAGGTCATTGGTGTCTAGAGGTCGGACATAAGTGCCCTGGAAGTTTGCCCTAAAGGCATCCTTTGGTGCTTCCCAGATCCCGAGGGAATGAGGAGGCCGGTTGTTCAGCCAATGCCTCACCCACCCCTTTAGTTTGAGCGGTAAATATTTGATAGTGTGGAGATCGTCTCCATTGACCATATGGATATGGAGAAGGAAATCTTCGGTCCACACAGCTGGATCAGTCATGCCATCATATGACTTTATTTTAATGGGCTTAAACCCGTTTGGGAACTGATATTCCATCATCCTGTCTGTAAAACAGATCGGGTGAGCGGGGCCTCGGAACTGAGCAGTTTCGTGTCGGACATCGGGAGATATCCGTGTATAGGCTTGGTGCCGAGCTCGGCCGCTCCTGTCCATCCAGGCATCGTACCCGTCGAGCCCGGCTGGCGCACGCCCTCTTGACCCGTAGATGGATTGACGGGGCTCCCCGTTAGCCTCTATCTGGCGTCGTGCATCGTAAGGCTCAAAGTAATCAACATGATCCTTGCCATGACGATGTGTCGCCATTTGGGTGTGAAATTTCTCCCTTGCTGGCCTATCACGCCTTCTAGGGGGTCGGTCAGCCCATCCACGTGTTAAAGGCACGTCGTCGGTTACCTCTTCGTCAAACTCGGGCAGCAAACGCCTGCGTGGATAAGATTTAGGCGCGCTGCGGCGCCGTTCTTCGAGGTCCTGCTCAACCAAGAGTATTTTGACCCACTTGTCATTCAGTGCATCCTGATTGGCCTGCAGTTGTTGCTGCTTTCGATTCATGCTCCTGGAAGTGGTCACAAGGCGCCGTCAGAACCGTTCTTGCTCAAAGGGGTCCTCGGTACCGAGGCTCTTGTCCTCCTCGGACTAAGGTAAGTAATTGTAGTCAGCCCCTTCAAAGAGGTCACCGGGGTCTTCGTCCTCGGGGGTTCCTGCGGGGCTGTGATGCCGCCCTGGGGAGGCTTGAAAATCCTCTTCCAGATTGTCGGCCTTGTCTATTGTTGTGCCGTTGTTCATGGCGGTGGCGTCGTGCCCGCTGGGGTCCCTGTTGGTACCTCTCCCACGCCTTCGCCGACGTCTTGATGGGTTCTTGGGAGTATCTACCATATATACGTCATAAGTGGATGTTGCAGTCCACTTGCCAGTGTTTGCCAGCAGCATAGTAGTTTCCAGAGGGCTATCGACATCTTCATCCATGTTGGTAGCCTCCTCCTAGTCTAACACGTCGGTTAAATCGTCGACTGTGGCGACTAGGTGGGTGGTGGATGGGACATAAATTTCCCAATCGTCGGCTTTAAGTCTGATCTTGTCATAAACCGAGGCCTGGCCGTTCGAGATTTATTAGCTCTGGATACGATCAAGTATCTCATTTAGGTAGGATAATTCCTCGGGGTTCATGGCCTGGCTATAAGCCGGGCTAACTTGAAGTACGATTTGTGAGTCGCTTGACATGTTCTCACCTTTGTGAGGGGCCGGAGCTGATTCCGGATCTGGTACTAGGGTCGGTTCTGAATCCGATGTAGTGTCCAAAGCTCGGTCCGGACCAACATCACTGCTTGACGCCAAGATGAGCTCGCCTGAGGTGGGGGTGATTGACTCCTTCACGCGGTCTTGCAATGCTAGAGGGCCTGATCCGATGTCCTTGAAGGAGATTCGTTCTGGGGTTGAGCCCCTGATGTTCGATAAGCCCTCGATCTGACCTGGAGTCCAGCCTGAAAGAACGAACTCATCACGAGAATCCGTGGTGTATTCCAAGCCTTCGAAAGTCATGACCTGATCTAGGGTGTAATTCTCGATGGGAGCCAGATGGCCCGCAGTATCAGTGCAAAAGACCATGCTACCAAATATGAAAAGGTGTCCCCATAGCCGGTGCCGCATTTAATCTACAGATGAGCCATCGATCTTTTCGTTGATCACACGGTGGAACTCTCAATGAAAGCATCAATGTCCGTGGTAAAACCGGCATACCTCAGGATAGGGGGTCCCAAGCTATGGATCTCGGATCGTTGGTAAGAGGAGCAAAGGAGGCGGTATTTACCCAGGTTCGGGCCCTCTCGAAGAGGTAATACCCTACATCCTGCTTTGATTGTATTGATGATGATGTATTGAGTACAAGCTTGATCTACCTCTAGATCGTAAGGAGAGACCTAACCCTAGGGATAGGTGAATGCAATTGTGATTGGGTCCCATCTACGGGCTAAAACCCTCAGGCTTATATACACGCCAGGTAGGGCGTTTAGGGTTACATGGTCGGTATCCAGGGGTACGCATGGAGGTGGCAGGAGATGTCTTGGAGTATACGCCAAGTCTTTGGTAGATGCAGTCTTGATCATGTCCAGGATTGTAGCTTCCGAAGTCCACCCGAAGGAGAATGAGAGCCTACAGGCCCAACCCTAGGAATATGGGCCGACTAGGTTGGCACCCCCTCCTTCTTCTTGCTTGGTCTCCCCCTATATGGGAGGAGAGTTTCCCCTCTGGTGCATGGCTGCCATGGCTCCCGGAGGGCTGGAGCCCCTCCGAGATTAGAGCTCTCTCTCTGTTCTCTTCTGTTTCATGTTCCTATTTTATGGCCAAAAACCGATTCTTATATTCCCAGAGATTCGTAACTCCGATCGGGCTGAAATTTTAATATGATTTTTCTCTTGATATAAGCTTCCTTGTGGCTGAAGAACGGCTCCAACTGACTTACGAGGTATTCATTTGGCATCATGTTTTCCTACTGTTATTTATAATGTTTTTGATCAATATCATACTTTGTGGTGCAATTCTAATGCCTTTTCTCTCTTAATTTGCAAGATTTACGAGAAGTGGGAGATTGCCGGCAGCTAGAATTCTAGACCTCAAAAAGCTACATCAGAGATACCTATTCTGCACAACTCCAAATGAGCTGAAATTTCATGGAGAATTATTTTGGAATATATAAAAAATACTGGAGAAAACAGATACCATAGGGGACCCACAAAGTGCCCACATGGCACATGAGCGCGACCGCCCCCTAGGCATGCCCATGTGGCTTGTGGGGCCCCTGACCGGCCTCCAATGCCCAGCTTCTCCTATATGATGCCATTTGCCCTAGAAAAAAATCAAGAGAAGATTTTCGGGACAAAGCATCGCCGTCTCGTGTCGGCGTGGAAGCATGATCACCTATGGGGCATGGGTGCCCCTTTATGGTTCGGCAAGGGGACGGCCGCGTTGCACAAAAAGCAGAAGCAGCAGGGGACCGCACAGCGATGGACAACTCTCTTTACCCAGCTTCAGGCTGCTTTGCAGCATAAAACCCTACTCCTGCTATGGTGGATTGAGCTTGAGGAAGGCGAAGACACGAGGTGCACTAGCCCGGCAAGGATGCCTGGGGGAATGCAACTACGTGCGTACACGTGTGGGGGATCCAGGAGTTTGATCCCTTTGCTAGGTTGCCTCGAGCCTCCTTTTATAGCTGAAGGGACGACCAGAATGGCAAAAAACTCATTTTAATGTGATTAGATAGCTAACAGTGCTATCATACCTAACTCTGGCAGGTAGGACAAAGTGCATTAAGTGCACTGCTAGGTGTCGTGTTGAGGTTGAAGCCCGGCAAGCCTGCCGCGCCGCTTATCCGCCTCTTCTTATTAGCGTGACACGTCCTATGGACGGGTGTCAATAAAGCTAATCTCTTCTTTATCATGCCGCCATGTGGCTGACAGGATCCACCTGGCCGCTTGATACCTTGACACCGCACTGATTAACAATCTGGGTGCGATGAGATGGAGCGGTGGCGTCTTGGTGAAGGTTCCCCGGCAAAGGAGCTTGGCGGGCCTTGGCCCGGGGCGAACTGGACTTTTACTTAGGTGTGGCCTTGACCCGGCCGGGGTCTCCTGCCTGGCAAGGGAGGCCTTCCCAAGGTGGCCTTCTGCTAGCTTATTCTTCTTGGGCCTTGGCATGCCCGGCAAGGGCAGTTAGCCTAAAAGCTTTGCAAGTCTGCGCACGGGTCGGGGGGAAACAAATACCCATGTTTGTGTAGGAAACAAATACCCATGTTTGTGTACACCGAGAGTAGCCCCCGGGCCTGAGCCAAATGCACTGCAGGTGCGTTGGGTTAGGCCCCAAGCAATGCATAGACACGAGGCAGAAATCATCTGTCCACGCGTAATGATTTTACTGCCCTGCCAATCACACGTCCGATCCGCGCAATTACTGCGGGTCGTGCAACCGTGGTTTTGCAGCAGTTACTGGATAGGGCGCCTGTAGAAAGGTGGTTTTGTAGGGGAATAGTGGAGTGCCAATCCCCCTCTCACGTGGTCCCAATAAAACAGGGCAGACGCGAAGGAGCGCTGCTCATTCAGACCTCTCACTTCGTCTACTTCCTCTCGACGGCAACTGCCTCCGCCGCCATTCCCTCTTCTCCCACCTCCAGATCTTCCTCTCCTCGCTGCCCATAAGAATTGGGGCGCAAGAAGAGCGCCATGAAGGGAAAGCAAGCGTCCAAGCCGGAAGACCCGAGGGTAGAGGAGAAGAGGAAGGAGGCGGAAGCTTTGGTCTGGCGGCGTCAAGAGAACGTGGTGTTCTCGCCATAAGACCTGGACGGTAACACCTTGATCCATAGGTACGCCTATATGTGGGGGAGGCGAACCAAGGGCCATGGAGAACCAGTTGTTATCCCTGACGGATCCAAGGTTCCGAGTGACTCATATCCATTCTTCTGCACCTATTTTTACTGCGGGCTTTCTCCCCCTTTCTCTGATTTCTTCAGCGCAATGATGCATGCTTTTGGATTTCACTTGCTAGATTTCACGCCCAATGCAATGACGTGCATGGCAATGTTTGCCCATTTCTGCGAAAATTTTGTCGGAGTCACCCCTATGTGGATCTGTTCCGCCACTTCTACATCCCCCGCATCAAGGATAAATCCCTTTCGGGAAACATATCATGGATTCCATGGGGGAAGAGACAAGATTGGAATTACCTTGGAGGGTAACTGCACGGCAAGTGGGAGGAGTGGAGAGGGGATTGGTGCTGGATCAAGGACCCAGAAGCCCCTCCGTTCTGCCTGTCGCAGACCTAGTGCGTGGTGCGTGGTAAGGATTGGAACGACCCGGGAGAAACTGACGAAAGACTTCACACCGCGCTGAACAGGGTTGCCCGCCTCAAGGCTGCCGGGCTAACCATTGAACATGTGGGGGCAGATTTCCTCCAGCGTTGCATTGCTCCGTTGCAGCAACGGGATCGCCTCACTTGGGAGTACAAGAACATCACAGACAGGATGCGGCTGTATCGTGGTGTTGCCAACAATCTGACAGTCATGAGTCATGCCTGGCTGTGCAAGCAACTCTTCCACAAGGCTAGAAGCTTCCATTTGCCAGCGAGGATTGTTCCATTGCACATCAACTCCACATTGGAACAGATCCTCAAGTGGATGCCAGACTGCAATGCCAATGGAGTCAAGGCAGACTGGGAGCTGCCCAGCTTGGAGGATGAGATGAACTGGGCCTCTAGCTTAGAGAAGAGAGCCACCAGGAAGGAGACTGGTTTCACCAAGGGCACCACTGAGGAGGAGTAGAAGTACATCTGGAGCAGGCTTGAGGAAGCCCGAAGGCTCAAGGCCGCTATAGCAGCTGGTGATGATGATGAAGTAAACTCCTCGGAGGAGGAGCGTGTTGACGAAGAGATCGCCGAGCTTGAGGCACAAGGGGCCGCGACTGCCGGGACAAGGGCTACTGGGTCTGAGGCTGCCGGGTCCGAGACTGCCGGAGTGGAAGCCGCCGGGGCAGTGGGGGCCGAAGCACGAGAAGAAGAGGAGGGACTTGAAGCGGGCCCTCAAGCCCAAAGCAAAAGCGTCGGCTTCGCAAAAGAGGGAGCCGAGAGCCGGTGGTGGCGTCTTTGTCTCGGGCTGGGCCCAAGGTGAAGAACACGACCACCAAGAGCAGCAAGGAGGACATTGTGCCACCACTCAGCCCGCCTTGTGCTGGTTCCGACTCCGCCTTCCCGGAAGTGGGTGGTGAAGGGTGTTAACCCCATGCCGCCATCAAGTCCAGTCCCAGCAGCGAGCATGACCCCACCGCCACTCAAGAGGACCAGGGAATCACCTTCACCCATGGTATATGAGATGGACGCCATGCTCGACGATCCAGAGTGAGGACGATCATTTGCTTTTCTTAATTCCAATTGCTTTTATCTTAATTCTCAGCTGATCTCATGATGTTGGCCCTGACAGGAACGAAGAGATCCTGGCTCAATGGGCCAAGAGGGCCAAGATGACAAAGGAGTTGGGATCGGTGTTAGGTGCTGAACCGGCAAGGGATGCCGGAGGTGACCCCGTACCCAGGCCCCGGGCAAGTCCCTTGCGTGAAGGCATGGGTCAGACCGTGTCCACCGGTGGCCATGCTCAAGTTCTCCTGTCGCCCGCCAAGGAAACTGGCGGGAGCCCTCAGAGGGAAGTCTGGCAGCAAGCAGTGGCCACTTCAGCTCCTTCCGCAAGCGACACCCAAGGAGGGGGGCCCTAGCAAGGGCTCCTTATGCCGGGTCTGCCCGCATTGAGGCCACCCCCATGGAGGAAGATGATGCCAGACGCCTACCAGCAACAGATACTGCCGGGGAAGGAGAAGTTTCTTCTCAGCAGCCGCCGACAGGTAACTCGTTCGTCTTTGAATTCACATCGAGAACTTTTTGCTTCCTTGGCTCTTGGTTCTAGTTTCTGATCCTTGCACTATTCTTGTCTCTATCCTCCTGTAGCCCCCGTGCTCAAAGACAAGGAGCTTTTGGAAGAGGTGGCTGATATAGGGAAGGATGCTGCCGCTGAGGCCCTCAAGATTGCCACTGAAGAAGGTCATGCCGAGGCCTCCAATGATGTCCAGGAAACCCCAGAGGGAGAAGAGGAAATCCCAGGCCGCACGATTGGCCCCATCATGGAAGTTGAGGAAAAAGCTCCCCTTCAGAGTGACGCTTCAAATTTGAGGGCGACTTTCCCTGCAAGCAGCTTGGCAATGATCATGGCTCATCCCACTCCGATAGCCCCCAGCTGGGCAGCCCTTGCCGGGTAAATTTTGATGAGGAAATCAGCCACATACTGGACCCTTGACCCACAGGGCCAAGGAAGCGAGCGACCCCAGTGACAGCTCCAAGGACTTGGTCTTTCTGGAGACGGTGGCTGCCGGGCTTAAGGAAGTGCAGGAAAGGTATGGTCGGAGGCGACAGGCAGTCCATGAAGAGAACAAGGCCCAGGACGCAACCACCCAACAACTGAATGATAAGGCAGAAGAACTGCGCTCTTGGTACAATGCTCGATCCAGCGAGCTCAGGGCCCAAGAGGAGAAGATGACGGCCGCCGCAGAGAGAGAAAGAACTCGTGATGCCAGGCTGACCGAGCCCGGGACATAGCTCAATGCCCAAGCCAAAGATATTGCCACTCGCGAGCAGGCCCTGGCCGATGGCCTCCGTGCCAAAGATGATGATCTGGAAAACCTTATCCAGCAGCGCTCCAAGGACCTGGAGGATAGCCACAAAAAGGCCATCGACTCACAGGCTCAAGACGCAACAGCCAAACTCAAGAAGGTCTCTGATAGCCTTGCCGCAATCTCTGGAGCCAAGGCAGAGCTTGAGGCCTGAATGGCGAAACTAGAGGAAGAGCTTACTGGGAACAAGGAACAGACAAAGGCTCTCTGGGAAGAAGCACGGAAAACAGCCTCCACGCTGGAGGGGTTTCAATCACAGCTTACATCCAAGGACCACGATCTAAATATTGCCTCCAGCACCATCGATGATCTAAACACCAAGCTCGCCACCCTTGAGAAGGATCTTGAACAGGCCAAAGACCACGAGAGGGCTTTGGCGAAAGAAGTCAATACTGCCAGAACTCTTCGGAAGGATGCAGAGCACAAGTTCAAGGAGCAGGTTGATCTGTATAGCCTCTGGTCGAAGAGTCTGGTGGACATAGCCGAGCGTATCTCTTCCCAGATTGCCAAGATGAACATGAAGAGCTGGACTTTCTCCGTCAATGAGCATGAGGCCCCGAGCGTCAAGCTAACACACTTCTTCGATGGTCTCATTGAAGGGCTGAAGACGTATGAAGACAACAGATCAGCTTTCTTCACCAGTGAATCTCGGAAATTTGCCCGGGACACCATCTTCACCCTTCTTGTTAATTATGTGCAGCGCCATCCTGACATCGACCTCTCCGATGCATTCAAAAGGCTGCCGGTCGGGACGGACACCTCTGCTGCTGCTCAAGTTGTTGGGCCCTTGGCCGACAAAGTTCTTCAAGTGCCCCTGGTCTAAGGAGGCCACTGGGACTAGCTTCTCTTGCTCCATTCGCTAGGATGCTGCCAGACAAAAAGACATATTTTGGCCTTATGTCAGATCTTGCTACTTCCTGTGATGTAATAGTACTCTTAAGTAGTTGTGCGGACCAATGCTATCCTTTAAGTTTATCCTGCCCATTGTTCTTGTATGATTGCAAATCCTGCGCATGCTGGACAGGGCAAACACTAGCTATGCTGCCGGGGGGACGGGCCCTTAGCATTCTTGCAAGCATAGGCGCCACCGGCAAGTTTCCCTTCGACATTGTCGATGCGGCTGCCTGGTCTTTTGAGCGGACTTGAAATAGACAAGGAAGCAAGCGACAACGGAAGGGTCCCTTTGCGTTACGAATATCCCATGCAGAACACTAGGGTCTAAACCAAAAGAGTTGCAAAGGATACACAAAAAGAACCTCTAAACCGAAGGAGGGTTCTGCAACTTATCTTTCCTTAATCTGGTGACTGCTGTCGCGGGGGCGCGAATCCCTCTTTTCCCCGGAAGCCCCACATACGGAAGGTGATGCTCAACTTGTCCGCAACAAGGTTGCAACACACCACCATGTGTGGCGAGACATGCCAGGGCATGACAAAAATAAGCCCTACCGCGATTCACTTTCGTAGCAATGCTGCTCCGCGGGCCGGGGCGGAATGCTGCTCCACGGGCCGCAATGCTACTCCGCGGGCCGGGGCCCTACCCGATGGATTCACCGTGGCCCATGGCTTAGCTAAACATCCATTTCCGTGGAAAGAACGTCTGCCCCGCCAGGCGCAGCTTATCAGCAACCGGATCTTCCGTTCCCGTACCACCGCCGCCGCGTCCTACGCACGAAGGAGATCGTAGCAGGAGTGATAATAGCACTGTTTACGGCGGCTGCGCTACCCACGGTGCCCAACTTGCCCTCCACGGCCGCAGCGCCTGCAGCACTCGCAGCCACAGGTGAAGGGGCCGACGGAGCAGGGAACGGTGCCGTCGCTCCGCTCTTCTCCTCTTGGGAGCCATGGATGATGCAGACCACCATGCTGGCTACTACTTCAGGTTCGCACCAATGACACCCCCTACCTGGTACGCCAAAGATGTCGGCGTGGAAGCATGATCACCTATGGGGCATGGGTGCCCCTTTATGGTCCGGCAAGGGGACGGCCACGTTGCACAAAGCGCAGAAGCAGCAGGGGACAACACGATGATGGACAGGTCTCTTTACCGAGGTTCGGGCTGCTTTGCAGCTGTCGTCGTTCTGGGAACCAGGGTACCCAGACTTGCCTGCCCGCGGCCCACGGCGTGGCTTCATCAATGGCCTGGTACGGCCCATCTACAAGACTACCAAGGCAAGACCCTCACGAGGGGCCAAGCCTCACGAGGGAGACGACGCCAAGACCTCCCGAGGGAGCGGCCTTCCCAGGCTGCCTCCTAAGGAGTGGAGATTCCTATGCAGGTGCCCAACCTCATGAGGTTGCGGTGACGAAAGCCATGACGACCAAGGCCAGGCGGGCGCCAGCGGGCGCAGAGAAGAAAGTTTCCTCTTTGGAGCTAGGGGGGCAAGCGCAGGTGTGGGTTCCCGAGGAATCAGGCAAAGGTTTCAATTCCAGTGCAACAAGACCAAGACCGCCAGGACGGCAGGAAGGATGTCATTGCCGAGCCCACCGCGGCATCACGACCAGAAGCTTTGCAGGCGAAGACCACCTTTCGTCAGGATAAGATGTACTACTTGTCCCCTTTCAAATTGGCCGTTGTGGAATCCCTTCCCGCCTACGTTTTGGGGGAAGAGGATCGAGGTCACTATAAATATAGGTTAGCCACCACCGTTGAGGGGATCGGATCCTTTCCACCCTCACCAGAGCAGACCTCGCGAGGTTGTTCATCCCTCGTACTTGTTCATCCTCAACCCCTCGTGAGGCAAATCCACCACAAAGCAGGACTAGGGTCTTACACCGCAAGGTGGCCCGAACCTGGGTAAACTGCCATGTTCATCTTCTTACATGTTCCTCGAGCTAGGCCGTAGGGCGATGAGCTGGTTGGCTAGATAGGTTGAGTTCTTCACACAAGCCCCAGAGTTCGAACCTTTTTTGGGTCTGCGGAGCCCTGAATCCGACAGCAGCGTAAAACCCTACTCCAGCTATGGTGGATTGATCTTGAGGAAGGCGAAAACACGAGGTGCACTAGCCCGGCAAGGATACCTGGGGGAATGCAACTACGTGCGTACAAGTGTGGGGGGTCCAGGAGTTCGAACCCTTGCTAGGTTGCCTCAGGCCTCCTTTTATAGCTGAAGGGGCGACCACAACGGCAAAACAGTCATTTGAATGTGATTAGATAGCTAACAGTGCTATCATACCTAACTCTGGCAGTTAGGACAAAGTGCATTAAATGCACTGCTAGGTGTCGTGCTGAGGTTGAAGCCGAGCAAGCCTGCCATGCCACTTAGCCGCCTCTTCTTATTAGCGTGACACGTCCTCTGGACGGGTGTTAATAAAGCTAATCTCTTCTCTATCATGCCGCCATGTGCCTGACAGGATCCACCTGGCTGCTTGATACCTTGACACTGCACGTAATAACAATCTGGGTGCGATGAGGTGGAGTGGTGGCGTCTTGGTGAAGGTTCCCTAGCAAAGGAGCTTTGTGGGCCCTGGCCTTGGCGGTCCCGGCAACCCTGCCGGGGCGAACTAGACTTGTACTTAGGTGCGGCCTCAACCTAGCTGGGCTCTCCTGCCTGGCAAGGGAGGCCTTCCCAAGGTGGTCTTCTGCTAGCTTGTTCTTCTTGGTCCTTGGCATGCCCGGCAAGGGCAGTTAGCCTAGAAACTTTGCAAGTATGCGCACGGGTCAGGGGGAAACAAATACCCCTATTTTTGTACACCGACATCTCGAGGCGGAACCTGGGCAAGAGCACTTTTGCTCTCCGACGGAGCGATTCCGCCGGGGATACTTCCCTTCGGGAGGGGGAAATCGAAGCCAATGACATTACCAACAACCCTCTCATCATGGGAGGACCAATCTTCATCAACATCTTCACCATCACCATCTCATTTCAAACCATAGTTCATCTCTTGTATTCAATCTTTGCCCCCAAACCTCATATTGGTACCTATGGGTTACTAGTAGTGTTGATTACATCCTGTAGTTCATGCTAGTTGGTTTATTTGGTGGAAGATTATATGTTCAGATCCTGGATGCTATTCAATACACCTCTTAGCTTGCTCATGAATATGATTTGTGAGTAATCACTTTTGTTCTTGAGTACATGGGAGAAGTCTTGCCATAAGTAATCATGTGAATTTGGTATTCGTTCGATATTTTGATGATATGCATGTTGTTGCTTCCTTTAGTGATGTCATTTGAACATCGACTATATGACACTTCACCATACTTGGGCCTAAGGGAAGGCTTTGTGGAGTAATAACTAGATGATGGGTTGCTAGAGTGATAGAAGTTTAAACCCTAGTTTTATGCGTTATTCCGTAAGGGCCTGATTTGGATCCATATGTTTCATGCTATGGTTAGATTTATCTTAATTCTTCTTTCGTTGTTGCGGATGCTTGTGAGAGGGGGTAATCATAAGTGGGAGGCTTGTTCAAGTAAGAACAACACCCTAGAACCAGTCCACCCACATATCAAATTATCAAAGTAGCGAACGTGAATCAAACAAACATGATGAAAGTGACTAGACGAAATTCCTGTGTGTCCTCAAGAATGCTTTGCTTACTATAAGAGACCGTTCCAGCCTGTCATTTGCTACAAAAAGGATTGGGTTACCTTGTTGCACCTTTGTTACTGCTATTACTTGTTGCTCATTACAAATTACCAAGCTATCAAACTATCGGCTACCGATAATTTCAGTGCTTGCAGAAAATACCTTGCTGAAAACCACTTGTCATTTCCTTACACTCCTCATTGGGTTCGACAATCTTACTTAAAGAAAGGACTACAATTGATCCCATATACTCGTGGGTCATCAAGACTCTTTTCTAGAGCCATTGACGAGGTGTGAAGCGCCTTTGTTGAGTGGAATTTGGTACGGAAACATTTATATTACATGCTGAACTTTACTGTCACTTGTTACTATGGAAAGTAATCCTTTGAGTGGTTTGTTCGGGGTATCTTCATCTCGACCGGAGGCACAAAGAGTTTACCCTCAACCTACTGAAAATATTTATTATGAGATTCCTTCGGGTATGATAGAGAAACTGCTAGCTAATCCTTATGCAGGAGATGGAACAATACATCCTGATATGCACTTAATCTATGTGAATGAAGTTTGTAGATTATTTAAGCTTGCAGGTTTATCTGAGGATGGAGTTAAGAAGAAGGTATTCCCTTTATCTTTTGAGGGAAAGGCATTGACATGGTATAGGCTATGTGATGATATTGGAATGTGGAATTGGAATCAATTAAAATTGGAATTTTATCAGAAGTTTTATCCTATGCATCTGGTTTAGCGTGATCGGAATTATATATATAATTTTTGGCCTCATGAAGGAGAAAGTATCGCTCAAGCTTGGGGGAGGCTTAATTACATGATGTACACATGCCCCAATTATGATCTCTCAAGATAAATTATCATACATAATTTTTATGCTCGGCTTTCTCATAATGATCAATCCATGCTCGATTCTTTTTCTACTAGTTCCTTTATGAAGAAAACTATTGAATTCAAATGGGATCTTCTGGAAAGAATTAAATGCAACATTGAAGATTGGGAACTCAATAAAGGTAAAGAGTTAGGTATAAAAATTGAGTCTAATTGTGTTAAATCTTTTATGGAAACCGATGCTTTTCATAAGTTTAGTACTAAATATGGACTTGACTCTGAGATAGTAGCCTATTTTTGTGTATCATTTGCTACTCATGTTGATCTCCCTAAGGAGAACTGGTTTAAATATCATCGCCTATTGAATAAAAGATTGAGGAACCCGTTATAGTTAAAGAAGAAACTATCATTTACAATATTGATTCAGTCGTGCCTACTGCTTATATTGAGAAACCTCCTTTCCTTGTTAGGATAAAGGAACATGCTAAAGTCTCAACTATGGTTAATAGAAGTAATATTATAACACATAGACCCTCTGAACAAATTAAAGTTGAACCTAATGTTGCTATGGTTAAAGATCTCTTGGTCGATAATATTGATGGGCATGTTATTTACTTCTGCAATGAAGCAACTTGGATTGCTAAACCCGATACTAAAGATAAGAATAAGCTCATTGATGGCATGCTTGTTGTCTCTGTTAAAATAGGAGATCATCATTACCATGGTTATGTGATTTGGGTGCTAGTGTGAGTGCTATTCCTTTTACTCTATATCAAGAGATTATGAATGATATTGCACCTACTGAGATAGAAGATATTGATGTTACGATTAAGGTTGCGAATAGAGATACTATTTCACCGCTTGGGATTGTTAGAGATGTTGAAGTCTTGTGTTGAAATATAAAATACCCTGCTAATTTTCTAGTTCTTGGTTCTGCACAAGATGTTTTTTATCCCATTATAATTGGTAGACCTTTCTTGAATACAATTAATGCTAATATTGATTGCAATAAGGAATTACTATAAATTCCGTAGACAACCTCATGATAAAGAATTGCCTAGTAAGGATGGAATTTTTGGTCTTGCTTCTATTGCCGTACCTCCTACTAATCTGTTAGAACAATATTTACTAGACCATGAAAATGATATGCATATGAATGAAAGAAATGAAATAGATAAGATATTATTTGATCAAGCACCTATCCTTAAACATAATTTGCCTATTGAAACTCTTGGAGGTCCTCCTCCACCTAAGGGTGATCCCATGTTTGAACTTAAGAAATTACCTGAAACTTTGAAATATGCTTATCTGGATGAAAAGAAGATATATCCTGTTACTATCAATGCTAACCTTTCAGAGCATGAAGAAAAAAGATTACTTAAAACTCTGAGGAAGCACAATGCTGCTATTGGATATACTCATGATGATATTAAGGGCATTAGTCCCACTCTATGTCAACACAAAATTAATATGGAGCCCAATGCTAAGCCAATTGTTGATCCCTGGGGATGATTGAATCCTAAGATGAAGGATTTGGTAAGAACTGAAATATTAAAGCTTCTGAAAGCAGGTACAATTTATCCTATAGTTGATAGTAGATGGGTAAGTCATGTTCATTGTGTTCCTAAGAAAGGAGGTATAACTGTTGTTCTTAATGATAAAAATGAACTCATCCCACAAAGAATTGTAACAGGTTATAGGATGGTAATTGATTTCAGGAAATTAAACAAATCTACTAGAAAAGAGCATTGCCCCTTGCCTTTTATTGATCAAATGTTAGAAAGATTGTGTCGGTGCTACAAACATTCGTGTTTGCTGACCGGACTCATGCACAGGCGTGCTGATGATCATACATCCAGCACCAATGCATGATGCGAAGTCAAGCCAGAGAAGCCTCTCTTCGTGAGATCAAGGAGGACATTAAGAAGAACAAGATAGCAGAAGGCCACCTTGGGAAAGCCTCCCTTGCCAGGCTGGAGAGCGTGGCCAGGTCAAGGCCGCCCCAAGGACAAGTCCGGATTTGCCCCCGCAGGCTTGCTGGGGCCGCCAAAACCAAACCCCGCCAAGCTCTTTCAACAAGGAACCTCCACCAAGACGCCACCGCTCCACCTCACTGCACCCAAGTCACTAATCTGTGCGGTGTCAAGGTGTTAAACAACCAGGTGGATTCTTTCAAGCACATGGCAGCTTCAAGGAGAAGAGATTAGCTTTATTGACACCCGTCCAGGAGGCCTGTCAAGCTGATAAAAAGAGGCAGATAAGCGGCGCAACAGGCTTGCCAGGATTCGCCCTCGGCACGACACCTAGCAGTGCATTTAATGCACTTTGTCCTAACTGCCAGAGTTAGGTATGATAGCACTTTTTGCTATCTAATCATAACCAAATGACTGTTTTGCCACTGTGGTCGCCCCTTATCCTATGAAAGGAGGCCCGAGGCAACCTAAGAAAGGGTTCGAACACTTTGAACCCCTGCACTTGTAGGCGCGTGACTGCACCCCCGAGGAACCCTTGCCGGGCTGGTGCATTCTGCGCCTTCTTCCACCTCTAGATCAATCCACCAAAGTAGGAGTAGGGTTTTATGCTGCAAAGTGGCCCGATCCTGGGTAAAAACGAGCTGTCCATCGCCGCGCTGTCCCTGACTGCCTCTGCTCTTCGTGCAACGGGGCTGTCCCCATGCCGAACCACAAAGGGGCACCCCTGCCCCATAGGTGATCGTGCTCCCATGCTAACATCTTTGGCGCGCTAGGTAGGGGGCGTGGCTTGTGCAAACCTGAAGCAGTGACCAGCTCTTCAATCTTCGTCGGCCTTTGTCATTCATGGCTCCCAAGAAGAAGAGCGAAGCCGGAGTGGATCCTTCCTCCTCTAAGGCTTCATTACCCGTGGCTGCAGGCGCCACGGGCGCCGCGGCTGTGGCGAATGGAGCTGGCGAGGCGGGCGGTGCTATGAACATCCCTGATGCGGTTGGGGCAGGGGCCGCGTGCGCGACCCGATCAAGCTTCCGCTGGTACGGGTAACGGAGACGCACAGCTTCCTCCCGCTCATCCCACCGGCGTGCTCAACCGACGTGACATCAATGCCCGCTCTGGTGCAGGCCTAGATCCTTTAGCAGCGCCGCCCGAAGGGGCAGAGATAGGGCGTGTGCTCCATCCCACGTTGGGTGAGTGTAACAACACCCTGAGCGACGCCATCGACCCCCAGCGACCGCGCCCGCACGGGAAGGGCCCGGCTGACCAATAGCCCGATCAACAAGAACAGCTTTGGCCGCGACAAGTGTCTCTGGCAACTGGTCTAAGACGGTGAGAGCCCGACGGTGCTCCTTCTAGTTCATCCAGAAGTCGAGCGGTGTCGCGCTCTGCTTCCCATGACATGCCAGAAACGGCGGCTGAAGCAGTAGCGAGAGCTGAGCTGCTGTTGAACTTCCCTTCAGGAGCAGACAGGATGGATGAATGGAGAGCTACCATTCAAAGTCTCCTCAGGTTTGCTGAGGTCAACAAGCCACCATGCACAGAGCCATCGCGGCGCCCGTGAGCGACGCCAGTGACTCCCACCGATGGCCAAGATGTGAGGACTGCACCCACAGTGCAGTCCCCGCCGCGGCAGCTCTCCCAAGGGCAGCCACGGCAAACTCAGCAAACTCCAGACGACGATGATCATGATGAGGCATCAATGGCCTCGTCTGATCTGCAACTCCAGCGATAAAAACGTCAAGTGTTGAGGGAAAGGAAGAAGGAACACGCTTGCATCACTATTGAGCGGCATCGCGAGACGCGCCGTCAATCCGACAAGCGCAATGGAGCTGATGTTGACGAACCCGTGCCCAGTGCCGGTGGGTACATACCTTACAAGGTGGGGAGCCCGGCCTTCACTCATGAGCTGCGGTAAGTCCAGTGGCCATCGTCTCGCACCTCCAAGCCTGACCTACCGGAGAAGTATGTTGGATTCAGGGCTCGCAGACCCAAGAAGGTTTGAACTCTGGGGCGTGTGCGAAGAACTCAACCTATCCAGCCTACCAGCTCGTCGCCCCACAGCCTAGCTTAGCCGGACTCACGCGAATCAAGGAAGAAGATGAACACAGCAGTTTACCCAGGTTCGGGCCACCTTGCGGCTTTGTGGTGGATTGGCCTAACAAGGGGCTGAGGATGAACAAGTACAGAGGATGAACGACCTCGTGAGGGCTCGGGGGTGAGAATGAGTCGACCCCTTCTATGGTGGTGGCTAACCTATCTTTATAGTGGCCTCGGTCCTCCTCCCCCAAAACATAGGCGGGAAGGGATCCCACAGTGGCCAATTTGAAAGGGGACAGGTAGTACATCTTGGGCTCGGTGATGACATTCGTCCTGTCGAGCTGGTGGTCTTGGTCTTGTAGCACCGGAATGGAAACCTTTGGTAGATTCCTCGGGAACCCACGCCTGTCCTTGCCTCCTTAGCACCAAAGAGGAAACTGCCTTCTCTGTGCCCACTGGCGCCCGCCTGGCCTTGGTTGTCATGGCTTGCGTCATCGCAGCCTCATGAGGTGGGTACCTGCATAGAAATGTCCGCTCCTCGGGAGGCAGCCTGGGGAGGCCGCCCCCTCCGAAGGTCTTGGTGTCGTCCACCTCGCGAGGCCGAGGGCCCCGCGAGGGTCTTGTCTTGGCGATCTTGGAGGTGGGTTGTACCAGGCCGTCAAAGGAGCCATGCCGTGGGCCGCAGGCAGGCAAGTCTGGGTACCCTGGTTCCCAGGACGCCGACAGTAGCCCCCGGGCCCAAGGCGCGCTCGAGCTTGGCTTCGGGGCGAAGCCAAAGGACAAGGGCGAAGCGCTGCGGGCCCCAATCACCTGCGGACCAAGTTGACGCATGATGGTTGTTGGGACGTGGGCGCCTTCCGCCTTCCCATGTCACCTCAGCAACCACTCGGTACTGACAAAAGGCTAGCTCGCACCGCCAGGCCATCATTACTCCTCCTCGCCTTGCTTCAGATCCCCTTTCCCCTTCCACGGACCTCTCCAGATCCAATCGAGCTCGGCTTCCTATTTTCCTTCTCCAACTCCGGTATCGGCGAACTTGCGGATGGCACCCAAGAACTTCTCCTGCGCCGGCACTCAATGCGTCCTCCATCACCGAGGAGGGGCACCTCGCCGTCGTGCTCCCTTTCACGGCGAGTGACAAGAACGAGTGGAAGGGGACCATGGTCCTGGCCGGCTCCGCCGAGCAGCGGACTTTGGCTCAGATAGTTTACCCTTCTTCCTCCACAACATCTTCGCGGGGCTTGTCCCCCCTCTCGCCGAGTTCTTCACCACCGTCCTTGACCACTACCAGATCCATGCCCTGCATTTTCATCCCAACTCTATTCTCCTCCTGTCCATCTTTGCCTTATACTGCGAGGCATTCGTGGGCGCGAGGCCCTCCGTGCCACTTCTTCGGCACTTCTTCTCCCTGCGGCTACACGATCCGACCCAGTGCTCTAGCTGTGTGTCCTTCGTCGCGGTCCACAAGAACAACATGCTCATGAGGGCCGGGAAGAAGGTGGAAAGCTTCCGGCGTCGCTGGGTCTTCATTCACACCAAGGGCCTTGACGTGCGACTGGAGCTTCCGACCGCGCTGCCCGAGCGGCTCGAGAGGTGGAGTCCTGAGAAGTTCTCCGACCCCCGGGCGGCACTTGTCCTGAGGAAGATGACCTCAGACATGGACACTAGGGCACTGACGGGGGCATGCTCATGAAAGAGTTCCTGACACAGCGTCTTGCCCCGCTCCAATCGCACACGCGCCCCATGTGGGAGTTCCAGGGCATGACGGACGACATCAGGCTGCATCGGGGAGCTTGACGTGCGAGGAGCTAGACAAGGCCATGAGCATCCTGCTCGAGGGTGAGCCAGGTGACCTTCCGGAGGCCTACGCTCCGCTGTAGCCGCGCCGACAGGGAGGCGGTGGTTGCCGCCATACCCGTCTTCAACGAGCTGGGCCTCGCATCGCCTGAGAGCCCCAGCTCCTCGGTGCCGGTATCCTCCGGCACTAGTGTCGGTGAAGAGGGTGAGGGGGACTCGGAGGCGACCGAGGACGACGTGGCGGAGATCTCTCCCCCGTCTCAGAGTGAGCTCCTCCGCAGCCTCGCAGACGATGACACTGATGAGCCCCCGGCCCTGGGATCCCCATTCCCCTCCGGGATCCTCACGAGGTCCGGAGCCACTCCCCGGACCCCGTGAGGATCAGAACAGGCAACCCCAAAAAAGATCAGGGCGTCACCCCTCTCAAGGGGCACCCTTCCTGCCGCCGGAGCGGATGCGGTCCCGCGGGCCGTGCCCCCTCAGGGCGGCGGCTCGGTCTTGCCAGCGAGCGCCATGCTGGGGCTGGCCGGAGAGCACCTCGCCGACTCTCCAAGCCCGACCAAGGCCGTGCCAAAGAAAGGCAGAGGTTCCCCAGCCCCGGCTAGGAAGAGGGCGTACATCGACCCCGACGAGTAAGCACTTTACCTTGCTGTTGTTTATCTTAGATCGGCACCATGCCCATGGTGCTCTCCTCCTGATGACCAGGATGGGCATCGTGGTGAAGAAGAGGAAGGAAGGATCTGGGACTCAAGAGGCACCACTTATTGCCGCGGTCGGGGCGACTCCGGCACGGGTGGAAGTGGCCATCTCGCGCCCCCTCGCGATGGAGCAGGCCCCCCAGGCTACGGTGATGCAGCCTCAGGAGGAGCCGGCTCCCGCGCGCCAGCAAGCCACGGAGCTGTCTACCCTTGTCGTGTCCGGGGGGGCTCAGAGCCTCTGGTGCCCCAATCCGTCCTCGCCACCGCTTCCCTGGTGACGGCGCCAGTCGACGCGCCGGCGCCGCCTCCTCCCCAAGCCCTTGCACTGGCGGACTGCGGCCCTCTGATCGGGCCGGCTGCGCTGGATGAAGCCTACGCCGCGCTGGGTTGGCTCCGTGCCGACCTGTAGGACGCGGATAGGTGCCTCATGAGGGAGCACCTGGGGCTTGTCTCGGGGTGGCTCCAGGCCGACATGTCTGCCAAGATGGCTTGGGGCTGGGCTGAGGCCGCCACCGCAGAAGTCGGGAAGGAGGTTGCCAAAGCCAAGGAAACTCGTGACGCAACGTTGCCAGCGCTGCGTCTGCCGAGGAGCATCGTGCCGAGGCGGAGGCCCAGCTGAAGGCTCTCAGGGAGAGCAAGCCACGCACGCCCAGCAACTCCAGCAACGGGAAGAGGACTTGAAGGCCCGTGAAGCGGAGTCCGCTGACCGCGATGCCAAGCTGAAGCAAGTGGCCACCGATCAGGCCACGGAGCGTGGTCGCCTAGCCGCACTGAAGAAGGAGGTGGCTGACACTCAAGCGTCCCACACCCAGCACATCTCCGAGTCGGCAGCCCAACTGTAGGCCAGGGAGAAGGCCCTTGCCGTTGCTTAGAAGAAAGCGGCCGTAGGACATGAGGCCTTCCTCTCCCTTGAGCTCGGATTTTGTGAGGCGCTGTGCTCCATCCACGAAGGAGGGTACAAAGAGCCACTGGCGACCCCCTGAAGATGGCCTTGCAGGGCTCCTCCCCAAGCTTGCCGAAGCACTTAAGGGTGCTATCGCTGAAGTCGACTCCTTCTTGGAGGTGGAGTGCCGCTCGCTCTTCACCATGGCTACGATGTGCGTCTTCAGCCATCTTTATCTCCAGGACCCAAGCTCTGACCTCGGAGCGCTGATCCACTCGGTGGCTCACGAGTCTCACGCCGCTGCTGCAAAGGCCGTGAAGGATCAGGTAGATGCCCTGCTGAAGAAGTTCCTCTGCATCCCCGATCCCGAGGGCCTGGCGACGGAGGCCGGCGGCGGCAAGGATGGCGGCATCAGCGTTGATGAGGAGCTCCCGGCGACCAGGACAAGCGGCGGTGACGGCCAAGGCGATGGTGGCGCTTCTTCCTAGCTTCATTCCTGCAATATTTACCATGCCTCGTGGAGGCGTAAGACTTCTGTTTGAATTTATGGGACACTGCGTGTTTTCTAATAATTGCTAGAACTCTGTGGTTTTCTTTTCGTGCTTGGTCTCCTTCTTGTTTGCTTTTGTGCTCTGCGTCGGCAGGGCCTAGCCCCGCGCATACCTCGACCACCGTTGGGGTGTCCGGATCACTAGGACGAGACCAAGAGGCGAGGGGCTATATGACTAGTGAGGCCCCTGAGTCGCGATGCTCAAGGGTCCCCCTTGACATATGAGCAGCCTTAATGTTCTGCGTTGGCAGGGCCCAGCCCCGCGCATACCTCGACCGCCGTTGGGGCATCCAGATCACCAGGACGAGACACAGTGGAGAGGGTCTACGTGACTAGTGAGGCCCCTGAGTCATGATGCTCAGGGGTCCCCCTTGATGTAGGAACAACCTTCATGAAGGCAAAGCCAGCCCTGATACATGCGCAAAAACGATATAGCTGCGGGGGTTCGGCCCTGGCAGTCTGAGGATGATGCAGTCCGAGGGGCGCCCTCAGTTGAACAAACCAAAAAGTCAACTGGCGCCATTGCTGTAGGAGAGTCGGGGTAGCTGAAGATGCACGCTGCAGAGATCGCTCCTCACGAGCCGATCGGCTCCTAAGGCCCGGTAGGCTCTGGAGGTCCGGGGGGCTCGCGAGGGGCCGTCACCTCCTCCATCAAGACCGCCTGACGCCTGGCCTCGTGGGCTGCCAAGGCACCCTGCATGAGGCACTGGTATGAGGCGGCCACGTCTAGCAGGCCGAAGGGCATGCGGATGTAGCTGCAGGGGTAGCCCCCACTCCAGCCAACGCGGGACGGCCAGAAGAGGTCCGGCGAGGCAGCCCTATTGAGACCCGGGATGTTCACGCAGACGCGCAGCCCGCCGCCCATATCAGGGGTCGCGGCTCCACTCGATGGTGCGGGGCGACGCTCGCCGCGGATGGCTCGTGCCTTCTAAAGCTCTTCGATTGCCTTGGTGATGAATTCTTGCGCGCCTGGCGCCTTGCGCCTTGTTCACGGGAGTGCGCGTTGAAGAATGCCTCCACGTGGTGCCCGAACGCCTCCCTTGTCACACTGGTCAGGTCAGAGGCCCTCCAGATGAGAGCCCCCGAGCCCGTCCTGAGGGGGGCACCGGGCGCGCCTTCCTATGCGAGAGGGAAGGGTGCCCCATCAGAGGGTGTGGGGCCTGAGGTACGATCTCCAGGCGCCCCAGCCTCCTAACGGCCCTTGGGGAGGAGCTACTTCTTCTTCTTGGGGATGGCCTCGGGAGGCAGGATGGCACCCTCGTCCTCAGAGTTCTCGACCGCAGCGGCCTGGTAAGCGTGCTCGAGGGAGCACACCGCATCCTTTTCGTCGCAGGCGACCGTGATGATGCCGCCACTCCCAGGCATCTTGAGGACGTTGTAGCCGTGGTGAGTTGCTGCCATGAACTTGGCAAGGGCCGGATACCCGAGGATGGCATTCTACGGGAGGCCGATGTGGGCGACGTCGAAGTCGATGAGCTCAGTGTGGTAGTTGCTGCGGTTGCCAAAGGTGACGGGGAGGCGCACCTACCCCAGGGGAACGGTGGAGCCATCGGTCACTCCTGAGAAAGGCTTGGTTGGAAGGAGCTGATCATAGGGCACTTGGAGCGTCTCAAATGTCTCGATGGAGAGAACGTTGAGCCCCGCGCCACCATTGATGAGGATCTTGGTGACGAGGACATTGCTGATGGTGGGCGTGCAGAGCATCGGGAGCGCATCAGCGGCAGCTGAGCACTTGAGTTGGTCCATGGAGTCGAAGGTGATGGCGTGCTTGGACCACCTGAGGGGACGCGACGCCTCAAGCTTGGGGAGGGCCGCGTTCACCTCATGAGTGAACTGCTTGAAGATGCGATGAGAGGCGGGAGCCTGAGCACCACCCAGGATGCAGGCGATCGCGCGAGGCTCTTGGAAGCCCCTAGCCCCATCATCTTGTCGGTTGTCGTCGTTTCTCCTTGGCGGCGGCGGCGGCGGAGGGACGCCGGCGTTGCCCTGAGGACGGTCCTCGCGAGGCTGGTCCCGCCAAGGGCTGTCAGGAGGCTGGCCTTGCCAGCGGTCCTCTTGGGGGTTGGTCGCGCCAGTCCTAGCGGGGGTCGCGGTTGTCCCAGCGGCCTCCACCGAGGCCTCCTCCACGGCCATAGCCGCGGTCATTGCGCTTGGGGCGGCAGCCGAGGCGCCATCTCGGATTACCCTGAGCTCTTGGCAGTCGTTGGTGTTGTGGCTGTGGACGTTGTGGAAGACGCAGAACAGGCGGTTGCCCCTGGAGGATTCCCTTGGTCACGACCGCGCTTCATCTCAAGTTCAGCCGCAAGCACAGCGGGGCCCTTGCACTTTGCCTCCTTAGCCTTGGCCTTCTTGTCTTCATGATCGGCCTCCGGAAGCTCCAGGAGGGAGAGGCGACGTTCCTTTGCCCTTGCGCACCTGCTCGCCATGTTAAACATCTCCAGGGCCGAACACAAGTCCTCGTGGATGGCGAGCTCCTCCATCTTGACATCCCGGAGGCCATCAGAGAAAATCGAAATGATGGCCTCGTCCGACACCTTTGGGATCTTGAGGCGAACGTTCTTGAAGCGATGTATGTACTTGTGCAAGGTCTTGCCCGGCTGCTGCTTCACGCACCGCAGGTCAGCTACTGCAGGAGCGCGGTCATAAGTACCCTGGAAGTTGGCGATGAAGCGCTCGTGAAGCTCGTCCCAGGAGGAGATTGACCCCACCGGGAGGTTCAGGAGCCAAGAACGCGCGCCGTCCTTGAGGGCCATGGGGAACCAGTTCGCCATGACCTTGTTGTTGTTGTTCGCTGCTTCGATGCTCAGCTCGTAGAGCTGGAGGAATTCAGCAGGGGTCGGGAGAGCCGTCGTAGCGCGGAGGCACATCCGGCTTGAACTTGCCAGGCCAGACGACACGGCGTAGCTTCGGGGTGAAAGCACGGCAGCCTGCCGCGCTCACAGGTGCGGGCCGCATGGGCGGAGCTTGGTCTTGATGCCCACGCGTTGCGACCTCCGGCGGCGCGCGGTCTTGGTGCTGGCGTTGCGACAAGGGAGCGCGTGCGCATTGGCCTACGGCAGCTGCACCACCTGGCAGCTTCCTTCATCCCCTGCCGGCGCCCCGCATGCACCATGGGTCGCGCGGGGCGTGTTGCGCCTAGGGTCTGGGTCCACGTCACGCCGAGGAGGAGGAGGCGCACCGTGAGCCACGTCGCTCGCCTGGGATGGCGGGGGAGGCAGCGATCGAGACGGCGCAGGGGCCTCGCCGGCAGCGTTGACGAGCTCAGCGATGTGGCCGAGCCAGTCGTCGTGGAGGTCATTGGCGGGGCGGTAGTGCAGGAGCTCACACGCCATGAGCAGCGTAGCCTGCATGTTCGCTGGCCCACGGCGTGCATGGGAGGACGATGCCGTGGCCGGGGTAGGCGACGAAGTGGCGGTGCGGCCATCACGCTGCACAGAAGGCGGCAGCGATGAGTCCTGCTGCTCGCGAGCAGCAGGGTCAGTGGCAGGGTTGGCCACCGGGGAGGTAGAGCGGCAAGGAGCGCCGTTGCCCACGGGTGCCATCTGAGCGACATGAGCGGCCGGGC
Source organism: Thinopyrum elongatum (assembly GCA_011799875.1). NCBI lineage: Eukaryota > Viridiplantae > Streptophyta > Magnoliopsida > Poales > Poaceae > Thinopyrum > Thinopyrum elongatum. The sequence goes on from CM022299.1 coordinate 246,698,115, forward strand.
ACTCGACACGGACACGGTGAGCGTCGGCCATGGGAGCGATGGAACGGAGGCGGAATGAACGGTGGAAGAAGGACTTCGACACGCCCATACCTGGCGTGCCAAATGTCGGATTCAGGGCTCCACAGACCCAAGAAGGTTCGAACTCTGGGGCGTGTGCGAAGAACTCAACCTATCCATCCTTCCAGCTCATCGCCCCACAGCCTAGCCTAGCCGGACTCGCGCGAATCAAGGAACAAGACGAACACGGCAGTTTACCCAGGTTCGGGCCACCTTGCGGTGTAAAACCCTACTCCTGCTTTGTGGTGGATTGGCCTCACGAGGGGCCGAGGATGAACAAGTACAGAGGATGAATGACCTCGCGAGGGCTCGGGGGTGAGAATGAGTCGACCCCTTCTATGGTGGTGGCTGACCTATCTTTATAGTGGCCTCGGTCCTCTTCCCCCAAAACGTAGGCGGGAAGGGATCCCACAGTAGCCAATTTGAAAGGTGGTCTTCGCGTGCAAAGCTTCTGGTCGTGACGTAGTGGTGGGCACGGCGATGAAATCCGTCCTGCCGTGCTGGTGGTCTTGGTCTTGTAGCACCGGAATGGAAACCTTTGGTAGATTCCTCGGGAACCAACGCCTGTCCTTGCCTCCTTAGCACCAAAGAGGAAACTGCCTTCTCTGCACCCGCTGGCGCCCGCCTGGCCTTAGTCGTCATGGCTTGCGTAATCGCAGCCTCATGAGGCCGGTACCTGCATAGAAATCTCTGCTCCTCGGGAGGCAGCCTGGGGAGGCCGCCCCCTCCGGAGGTCTTGGTGTCGTCCGCCTCGCGAGGCCGGGGGCCCCGTGAGATTCTTGTCTTGGCGATCTTGGAGGTGGGCCGTACCAGGCTGTCGAAGGAGCCATGCCGTGGGCCACTGGCAGGCAAGTCTGGGTACACTGGTTCCCAGGATGCCGACAAAGTATGATGGAAAACTGAACCCGGCAGAGTTTTTGGGCATCTGTACGATCACCGTTCAGGCTGCCAGGGGATGGGATGAAAAGGTGCTCGCCAACTACTTCCCGCTGGCTCTCAAGCCAAACCTGAGGTCCTAGCTGTCGTGGTGGAACACGATCACCTATGGGGCCATCGGCCCCTTTTAGTTCGGGAAGGGGGAAGATCACGTTGCAGAAAGAGCGGAGGCCATGAAACAACACGACGAAGGTGACGCTGGCGGTTTTTACCCAGGTTCGGGCCGCTAGGAAGCATAAAACCCTACTCCTGCTTTGTTGGATTGGATGGAGGAACACGATGAGCACGCAACGCTCAAGCCCGGCAAGATGGCCTCGGGGAGAGCAGCTACGCGCGTACAAGTGCGCAAGGGTCCGAAACCTTTGCTAGTTAGCCTTGGACCTCCTTTTATAGCTTAAGGGGTGACCACAGTGGCAAAATAGTCTTTATCTGGTGATTAGATAGCTAACAGTGCTATCATACCTAACTCTGGCAGTTAGGACAAAGTGCATTAAATGCACTGCTAGGTGTCATGCTGAGGGCGAAACCCGGCAAGCCTGCCATGCTGCTTAACCCTCTCCTGCTTATCTGCTTGACACGCCTCTGGACGGGTGTCACATGAGGATAATCTGTCTTCCATGGGTTGCCACATGTTGGGTGGTAGCCACTTAATCACTTGTAGGCTCGACACCACATTGATAGGTGATTTGTGTGGTGGTGCGGTGGAGCGGTGGTGCCTTGGCGGGAGTCCTTGCCCTTGGCGGACCCGACAAGCTTGCCGGGGAAATCTTGTACTTGTCCCTGGGGGGGGCCTCGACCCCGCCAGACTCTCCTGCCCGGCGAGGGAAGCCTTCCCAAGGTGATGCTTTATTGTCTCGCTTGTCTTGATCTTCTTGATCCGCTCCTTGATCTCATGGAGAGCAGTTTCTCTGGCTTGGTGTAGGACATGCAATGCCAGCACGCCTGTGTATAAGTCCGGGCAACCAAACGCGAATGTTTGTTGCACCGACAGGAGCGCCCGGGCCTGGCCCGTACGTGTTGCCTGGCATCATTGGGGTAGGCCCTAACAAATACACAGGTGTACACTATGGCCAAACCGCAATGAGACTTATGTCTTTCTTGATATCTTCCTTCGTTCTTCATTAACCTGTGGTTGAATCCGTTTCCGGTTTTTCCGCGAGCCGTGCGGGACTTCGTGGGGTTACCCACGTAATGGCTCATGGGTTTCCCACGTCCACGGGGAGGTAACTGCCATTTTACTCATCCACTACGCCTACCGTTTCCGCCACGTACGCTGCATGCATTATGCAGGGTTGGTAGCAGACGCGTAGGACGCGGGAATGAGTGCCATGACAGAAAGCTAGGCATCATGGATAGGCGCATGAGGGCGGTCGTTGATTCTAGACGCCGTCAGTGACGCAGAGAGGCAGGATTGGTGGAGTAGGGCGGTTGCCTTCCGGGTGGTGAGTAGCCAGCCCCAGGCCACGTTCCTCTATAAAAGGGAACGGGGGAGAGGGGCTCACCCCCACACATCTCCTCCTTCTTCTGGTATCTTTCTTCCACTATGGTGAGGGGAAGAGGACGTGGTCGACCCCCAATGGTGGCGACGAGGGTCTCTTCTCGGTAGCACCTCTCTCCTCCTACTGGGGTTGCAAGGGCAGAGTCCAGCGAACAAGGTGGTGCCACCGGACGCGGGTGTGGCTGTCGTGGCGCTCGGGGCCGAGGAGGACATGGTGGTGCCCTGGTCGCTCCTCCCCCTATTGTCGTGGCCCCAATGGAAGGCCACGCCGGGGATCAGCCGTTGGAGTTCATCGTCAAACTGCGCGGGCCACCGCGCAGCCGTCTTCAGCTTCCCACCCCGTTTGCGAGATTGATGGAGGTAGAACAGCCGCCAGGATTGAGGCTGCACATGAAGGGCTGCTGTAATGGCAGCATGCGGGCGGACATAGAGTTCCCCGCGCCTCATGTCATGCTTCTCCGGCGCAGCTGGAAAACCTTTGCTTGTGCCCACAACTTGGTGGTGGGGCACATTCTCCATTTCAAGCTAATGGAGGCCAATCTGCTCTCCATCAAGGTCTTCGGGCGTTCGGGTGCTCACTTAGGGTGCTGCGCGGAGAGCTCGACCGACGACGAAAGTTCCTGCTCGAGCGACTGCGACGAAGAGGATAGTGACAGCGATGACAACGGCACCGAGCAAGAGGACAATGGCTCAGACTCTAGTTGAGCACCAGACGCACCGTCATCATCAGCAAGGCGCTGGCGGCACCATCATCTGCACCTGGTCTTCTCCCCGGCAGAGCAATTTGTCGGGGCGTTGGGTGTGGACCTCTCCGCCTCCTCCAGCTAGATCCCGGCAGGCTTCCCCATGGACTCCGGCTTCATCTTCCCTGCCGGGGACAGTCCTATCGCGTTCCGCTGGTCCTGGCGGTGGTGCCTAGGGAATCGCCTAGCCGCTCTCTCCGTCCGTCGTCTTCGCCCCCACCCCTCTCGATCTTGTCAGATTGCGTCCCGCTGGCCTGATGGGGTCAGGCTGGGCTTCTACCCAGACACTCCTTTTGCCCTCTACACCTCCCACTGTAGCTCCTCGGGGGAGAGGGACAAGAAAGGCATTATGGGGAACTTATCTTTTTTCAATCTAAAAAATGTATGCACTTGCCTAACTTTATCTTAAATTATGTAATATCTTCAGCTATATTTGTACTCTGTAAGGCTTGTACTTGTCTATCCGCGTATTAATGTAAAAAGACATGCTTGCCGTGCACTTGTGCATGTATCATACTCATGCAGAGGAGTGACTCTTTATACTTTCAAGTAAACAAGGTTTCTCGGCAAGATATCTTGCCGGTCCCTTCCATTGCTGCCGCGAGGCTCGGCCCAGCGAGCCTGGGAGCACAGAAGAGAACCGGCCCCTTGCCAAGCCTTTTCACAAATGCCACTACAACCAATTTGACTGAAGTAACCCTCAAATAAAAATATGGGAGCACAATTTTTTTAGGGTGAGAAGGTTTTTCTACGCACAAATTTTCCTCACAGAGGTACACTATGGATGTCTTAAAGGGAACTTATCCGCGTTGGGTTGGCGAGGGCCGATATGCAAACTTGTTCTCTGTTCTCCTCCTTGGGAATTTATCCACGTTAGGGGCCCTGTTGTTAGCACAGGGGGAAAACAATAGTATATGACCCTCCCTTAAATGACCATGGCAGAATCATGCTAAAATAAACATGCATGCATGTTTTTAGGCGCCCGCGCTTCATTCTATTATCTTTGCACAGGATCTGCGCAAGGCTTTGTACAAAGGGTTACATGCACATCGGCAAGGCTTGTACAAAAGGTGGTTGTTAGGGCAGAGCCCGGCAGCCGCGCCTTATGGGTAGAACTTGCGAAGATGCTCAATATTCCATGAAGTTTGCACCTTAATGCCATCTTCGGTCTCCAGACGGACTGCGCCAGGTCTGGTGACTCGTACTACCCGGTAAGGGCCTTCCCACTTTGGCGTCAACTTGTTAGAACCCTTGGTGGATTGAACACGCCTATGGACAAGGTCGCCTTCCTCAAGGCTCCGGGCATGAATCTTGCGGCTATGATAGCGGCGCAAGGCTTGCTGGTAGCGTGCAGCACACACAGCGGCCCGGAGATGATCCTCCTTGAGGAGCACGGCATCGTCATGCCGGAGCTGCTCTTGCTCTTCTTCACCATTGGCAAGTACTTGAGGTGACCCGTATATGAGTTTCATGGGGAGCACTGCTTCTGCCACATAGACTAGGGAGAAGTGAGTCTGTCCGGTGCCTCGATTCGGTGTCGTACGGAGGGACCAAAGAACCACCGGCAGCTCGTGGATCCAATGTCTGCCGCACTTTCACAACTTGTCAAAAATTCTTGTCTTGAGGCCACGCAGCACTTTAGCGTTCATCCTTTCAGCTTGTCCATTACTCTGGGGATGAGCAATGGAGGCAAAAGAGACCTTGCTCCCAAGGTTTTGTATGTACTGCATGAAGGTGATGCTCATGAACTGGGTGCCATTATCGGTGATCACTCTAGTGTGTACTCCAAAATGGCACACCAATCCTTTCAAGAACTTGATAGTTGACTGTGCGGTTACCTTCCTCACAGGCTCCACTTCCGGCCACTTTGTAAACTTGTAGATTGCAATGTACAAGAATTCAAAGCCCCCGGTAGCACGGGGGAAGGGGCCCATGATGTTGAGCCCCCAGAACAAAAAAGGCCAGGATAAAGGGATCGTCTGGAGATCTTGAGCTTGTTGATGGATGTTCTTGGAGTGGAACTGGTAGGCGTCACATTTGTTGACTAGCTCGGTTGCATCCTGGAGGGCTGTGGGCTAGTAGAAACCCTACCGGAAGGATTTTCCAACCAGGGCTCTTAATCCAATATGAGAGCCGCACATACCTCCATGTATCTCTGCTAGCAGCTTCTGCCCATCTTCCCGGAAAACGCACTTCAATTTCACACCATTTGGTCTTTTTTGTACAGTGTATGATCGATAATTAAACTGGTACATATTGGACCTTCGAGCTACTCTTTCAGCTTCTTCTTGCTCTTCGGGAAGTTCTCCTGTTTGAAAAAAATGGACTATGTGTCGTGCCCACGTTGGAGCCTGAGGCTCAACAACAAGGATTATCAGCACCTCCTCATTCGTTGGAGCGCTCACCTCGACCGCAAGAACTTGTGGTTCCACGGGAGGGTGCTACTCACCAACTGAAGCAGAGTTGTTCCCGGCAGCCTCTCTACCAGTGGCTTAGGGAAGCCCTGCCGGGAGATACTTGCCGGAGTCCAACTTCCTCCTTTTCTGGCCATTGTTGAAGGGGACACTGATGGTTGAGTCAGGTGGAGGACAAAAGTTCCTGGTTCCACAGGGAGCTTTTGGGCCGCGCACTTTGATAAATGATCAGCAATGCTGTTTTCCGCACATGGCACGTGCTCTGTTTGTAATCCATCAAAGTGCTCCTCCAACTTTCTCACTTCCTCTATATACGTCTCCATCAATAGACTCTGGTAATCCTTGTTGACTTGCCTGACCACAAGTTGCTAGTCTCCACGGATGATCAACTTCTTGATTCCCAACTCCACCGCAATTCTGAGCCCGGCAAGGAGCCCCTCATACTCAGCAGTGTTGTTGGTGGCCTTTCCCGGGGAAAGTGCATTTGAACTACATATTTGAGATTCTCTCCAGTGGGTGCAACAAGAAGCACACCAGCTCCGGCGCCCTGTAATGAGAAAGCACCATCAAAATACATGATCCACTCCTGAGGCACTTCTTTGCCCAGGATAACTGTCTCTGGTATTTCTTCATCTGGAGTAGGCGTCCATTCTGCAATGAACTCTGCCAACGCTCTGCTCTGAATGGTTGAGGTACTTTTGTACTTCAAGTCAAAGCTCGACAGCTCTAATGCCCATTCAACTATCCTGCTGATAGCTTCAGGGTTCCTCAGTATGCATTGCAGTGGGAAACGGGTGACAACTATGATCTCATGGGCTTGGAAGTAGTGGCGCAGTTTCCTCGAGGCCATGATGAGGCCGAAGATTAGCTTTTGCACTCCAGAGTACGTTGACCTAGCCCCCTGTAACAGGGAGCTGACAAAATACACTGGTCATTGCACTACTTTCTTCTTTGTCGCGGTCTTGGGATCGCCTTCACCAACTTGCTCTGCTTCCTTTTGATTCGTGTCCAACCCTGCTGTGACAGGTTCAGTTTCGTCTCTGGAGGGGACAGCTGTGGCATCTGCTTCCTCGTCCACCTCCCGCTGAGCCACCAGCGCTTCACTAACCACTTGGTCAGTTGCCACTAAGTATAGCAGCAACGGCTCTTGTGGTTTAGGAGCGACTAAGGTGGGAGCAGAGGAAAGGTAGGCTTTTAGGTCTTGCAGCGCTGCTTCTGCCTCCGGGGTCCACTTCATCGGACCTGCCTTCTTCAAAATTTTGAAGAAAGGCAAGGCGCGTTTGGCAGACTTGGAAATGAACCTGCTTAGTGCGGCAACGCATCTAGTTAAGCGCCTCACATCCTTGATAGTCCTAGGTGCTTGTATCTGCTCGATCGCTCTGATCTTGTCGGGGTTGGCCTCTATCCCTCAGTGAGACACAAAGAAACCAAGTAGCTTGCCGGAGGGAACACCAAACACACACTTCTCAGCGTTTAACTTCAAATTGATCTTGCGCAAGTTTGCAACGGTCTCTTCCAAATCTTAAATGAGTGGTGATATGTCTTTGGTCTTGACTACTATATCATCCATATAAGCTTCTACGTTTCTGTGCAGCTGTGGTTCGACACAAATCTGCACTGCCCTTGCGAAAGTGGATCCGACGCTCTTTAACCCGAAAGGCATGCGTACAAAATAGTACGTGCCACATGGAGTTATGAACACGGTCTTCTCTTCATCTTCCTTGGACATGAATATCTGATGGTATCCGGAGTAAGCATCCAAAAAGGAAAGCATGTCGTGGGAAACCACGACCACCTATGGGGCCACGAGCCCCTTTTGTTTCGGCAGGGGGACTGAGCGTGTTGCACCAAGAGTGGAGGAGCGCAGCGCAGCACGACAGAGATCACACGGGCAGTTTTACCCAGGTTCGGGCCACCGCGAGGCGTAAAACCCTACTCCTGCTTTGGTGGATTGATGGTGGATGGTGGTCGAAACGCAGCGCTCTTGCCCGGCAGGGTTGCCTAGGGGCGAGAGCAGCTACGCGCGTATGAGTGTACAAGGGTCCAAATCCTCTCTATGGTTGCCATGGGCCTCCATTTATAGATCAAGGGGTCACCATAGTGGCAAATCAGTCATTGCGTACTGATTTGATAGCAAACAGTGCTATCATATCTACTCTGCAGATAGAGCAGAGCGCACTAAATGCGCCACTTAGTGTCACACCATGGCCTGCCTGGCATGCCTTGCTGGGCTGTTCGGCCACCTTCTCTCCTGTCTGCATGACACGTCGCTGGACGGGTGTCATTTGGAGGCGATTCCTGTAGGCAATGGCTGTCTTGTGGCAAAAGACAGCCACTTAGTCTCCTTGGGGCTTGACACCACACCGATTGATGACTTGCGTTGCTGTGAGGTGGAGCGGTGAAGCCTTGGCAGGGTATTTTTGCCTTCGTAGGACCCGGCAGGCCTGCCGAGGCGATCTTGAGGCTTGCTTCTGGGGCAACCTTGACCTCGCCAGGCTCTCCTGCCCGGCAAGGGAGGTTTTTCCCTTAACAATGTCTTTCTCCTTGGCTTGACTTGGTCTTCTCAATCTGCCCTTTGATTCTTCAAAGAGCTGATCTCTCGTGCTTGGTCTAGTCTTGGATGCTGCAATCTTGATCTCGGGCCTGTGCACTGTCTGGGCAACAGACCGTGTTTGTTGCACCGACAGGAGCCCCCGGGCCTGGCCCGAACGCACTGCCGGGCGTCGTCGGGGTAGGCCCTAACTTGTGCATAGGCGAGAGGGAAATAGCTGCTTGTCCTTTGAGATCTTGTTTGGTTCTTCATTAGTCTGAGCCCAGGTCATTTTCTGGTTCTCCCATGTGTCGCGTAATGCCAATCATGGTGGGGCCACCTTAGTGATGGTCCATGAATGACTTTAACGCACGGGTGAGTAACCGCCAATTCACTCTTCCCACCATGCTCTTATCCATAGCCATGTATGCCACATGCATTGAGTGGGGTAGGTAACAGAGGCGCGTGGTGCGGGAGAGCATTCAGGCAGGGGCCCGGCCTTCATGGATTGGTGGAGGAGGACGGCGGTTACCTGCTGAGGGAGCGGCTACCGACGCCGGTCCGTCTATAAAAGGAGGAACGGGGGAGGAGTGGGAGTATTCACCTGCTCACCTTTCCTTGTTCATACTCTGTTTCCTCCTGTGGTATGCCGAAGAGGAGAGCTCGGGGCCAGGCCCTGGGCCATAGCTTGGGGTTGATGGTGTCGAGTGCTGGGGCATGATCCTCTTCCTGTCTTCGTGCAGGCTTCAAGGGGGTGTGCGGGCGGTGCGGTGGTAGCACTAGAGGTAGCGACTTCGGTGCACTCGTCGCCAGGCCGCCCGTAGCTCCAATCTTAGTGAGGGGCAACGCAAGCAACACCACGCCGAGGCCCATATTGAACGCAAGGTGTGGGAGTCGATCGTGGCCTATTCCCCCCTTTCTTGTGATGACGGAGGGAGACCGCAAAGGTGGTTCGTCATTGGTAATGGCGGACCCCCCCCCCCTCAGGGTACTGCCTGCCCGACGTATGGACGGGCTCCTTGTCCCCATGCATGTTCCTTTAAAGGGCAGCGGCCCCTTGTCTTCGGGTCGTTGGAGACGACCATGCTCTTTGTGGGGCTGCCCGAAGCGCTTGGTGTTCGCCCTGGTTGGCGTGGTAGGAGCTCCGAGCGACAGCGGTAAGGAGGGTGGCGGCAACCCACGACGCGTCAAGAGCGGGGGCGACCGCTTCGACGAGGCGTGCTTGCCGGCAACACCATCATCACCGGCTGGGCTTCCGGCAGCGTCACCATCCACACCTGCCCTCCGGTTTCTTCCTCCCAGCCCGGGAATGGCGCCCTCCTGATCCTGGGGAGGCGCCGAATCCCAGCCAGGCCTTCCCTTCACCTTTTTTATCTCCCCCTGTAGTTTCGAAGAAGGGGAGAACGGAAAAAAGGCATCATGAGCATTTATCTTTTTAAAATTTGTAGGCACTTGCCAAACTTTAGTTCAAATTATGTAATCTCTTTTATCCATGTTTGTGTTCTGCAAGGTCTGTACTTATTGGTCAACATATTAATGAAAAAGATAAACCTTGCCGGGCACTTGTGCATGTAATATGTCCATGCAGAGGTAGAATGCCTCCATACGCTCAGGTAAACAAGTTTTTCTCGGTAGGCTATCCTGCCGGTACCCTCAGTTTGCTGCCGTGGAGCTAGGCTTGCCAGGCCCAAACTGTATAGAGGGACCAGCCCCCCGCCAAATTTCTTGCCAAAGGCCAGTACAACCACCCCGACCAAAGCAACGTTCGACTCAAGGGACGGGAGCACCTAAGTTTTGAAAGTGGCGAGGTTTTCTAATGCACAAGTTTTTACTTACAGAAGGCGTATGGATAAGAGAGAGAACTTATCTGTTTGGGCTTGCCGGGGATCGCAATGTTGGCTTGTCTTCTCTTTTCCTCTTCGGGATCGAATCCACTGTAGGAGCCTGCAGTTTGATGCAGATGAAAATGATGCCTCATGCGATCTTATCTACATGAACATGCAATGCTCATGATATGCTTATGCATGCATGCAATTTGTTGGGGGCCCCCAGTGCTTCATTTATTGTTGTTGCTCAGGGTCTGCGCCTGGCTTTGTACAAGGGGTTACATGCAACTGAGGCAAGGCCTGTACAAAAGGGTGGCTGCCGGGACGGATAGAACTTGCGGAGATGCTCAATGTTCCATGAGTTTTGCAACTGAATGCCATCCCCGGTCTCTAGACGGACTGCGCCCGGCCTGGTGACTCGTAATACCCAGTAAGGGCCTTCCCACTTCGGCGTCAACTTGTTTGCACCCTTGCCGGACTGAACGCGCCTAAGGACAAGGTCGCCTTCCTCAAAATACTTGGCATGAACCCTGCGGCTGTGATAGCGATGCAGGGCTTGCTGATAGCGTGCGGCACGCGTAGCAGCCCGGAGATGGTTCTCCTCAAGTAGCACAGCGTCGTCACGTTGGTGCTGATCTTCCGCCACTTCATCGTAGGCAAGCACTCGAGGTGACCCGTAAATGAGTTCTGTGGGGATAACTGCTTCTGCCCCATAGACTAGGGAGAAGGGAGTCTGCCCGGTAGCTCGATTTGGTGTCGTTCTGAGGGACCAAAGAACCACCGGCAGCTTGTGGATCCTCCACCCGCCACACTTCTGCAGTTTATCAAATGTTCTCGTCTTGAGTCCTCACAACACTTCAGTGTTCGCCCTCTCAGCTTGTCTGTTGCTCCTTGGGTGGGCCATAGAGGCGAACGAGATTTTGCTTCCAACGGCATGAACGTATTGCATGAAGGCGTGACTCATGAACTGGGTGCCGTTGTCAGTGATGATCCGGGCAGGAACTCCAAAGCGGCACACCAATCCTTTCAAGAACTTGATAGATGACTGAGCAGTCACCTTTCTCACGGGCTCTACCTCCGGCCACTTTGTAAACTTGTCGATTGCAACGAACAAGAATTCAAAGCCCCCGGCAGCTCGGGGGAAAGGGTCGAGGATATCGAGCCCCCAGACCGAAAACGGCCATGACAAAGGGATTGTCTGAAGAGCTTGGGCAGGCAGGTGGATATTCTTGGAATGGAACTGGTAGGCTTCACACTTGGTGACAAGCTCGACCGCATCTTGGAGGGCTGTGGGCTAGTAGAATCCTTGCCGGAAAGCTTTCCCAACCAGCGCCCTTGATCCAATGTCGGAGCCGCACATACCCTTGTGTATCTCCGCCAGTAGTTCCTTTCCTTCTTCCTGGCAAATGCACTTCAATTTCACACCGTTGGGCCTCCTTCTGTATAGCATGTCGTCAATGAACTGATACATACTGGCCCTCCGGGCTACTCTTTCAGCTTCTTCTTGATCTTTGGGAAGTCCTCCAGTTTGGAGGAAATGGACTATGTGTCGTGCCCAAGACAGAGCCTGTGGCTCGGCAACAAGGACTAGCGGCACCTCTTCATTCATGAGAGTGCAATCCTCGACCGCGGGGACTGGTGGCCTGGCGGGAGGATGCAGCTCAGCGACCGAAGGGGAGTTGTGCCCGACAAGCTTTCTGCCGAGATCCTCGGAAGGTTCTACCAGGAGAGGCTTGCCAGAGTCCAGTTTCCTCCTCTTTCTGGCCATTGTTGCCGAGGATACGGAGGGCTGAGTCAGATGGAGAACAAAAGTTTCTGGTTCCACAGGGAGCTTTTGCGCAGCGCACTTCGACAGATGATCAGCAATGTTGTTTTCCGCACTGGGTACGTGCTCTGTTTGCAATCCGTCAAAGTGCTCCTCCAACTTTCTCACTTCCTCAACGTATGCCTCCATCAATGGACTTTGGTAATCCTTGTTGACTTGTCTCACTACAAGTTGTGAGTCTCCGCGGATGATCAGCTTCTTGATCCCCAGTTCTGTCACAATTCTGAGCCCGGCAAGGAGCCCTTCATTCTCTGTTGTATTGTTGGTAGCCTCCTCCCGGGGAAAATGCATCTGGATGACGTACTTCAGGTGCTCTCCAGTGGGAGCAATGAGAAGCAAGCCAGCCCCCGCACCTTGCAGGGAGAACGCACCATCGAAATACATGATCCATTCTTGGGGTGCTTCCTTGCCGGCAATAACTGTGTCCAACACTTCTTGATCTGGAGTTGGCATCCATTCTGCAATAAACTCTGCCAATGCTCTACTCTGAATTGTTGACATCCTCTAAAACTTCAAACCAAAGCTGGATAACTCCAAAGCTCACTCCACTATCCTGCTGGTAGACTCAGGGTTTCGGAGTATCCGTTGCAAAGGGAAACGTGTGACAACTGTGATCTCGTGGGCTTGGAAGTAGTGGTGTAGTTTCCTTGAGGCCATGATAAGGCCAAAAATCAATTTTTGCACGCCAGAGTACCAGGATCTAGCCCTTTGTAATAGGGAGCCGACGAAGTACACTGAGCGCTGCACCACTTTCTTCTTTGCCGCGACCAGAGAACTGCTTCCACTGCTTTGCTCTTCTCCATCCTAATCTACACCTGACCTTGCCGGGGTGTGCTCACTTTCCTCCCCAAAAGGGATACCAGCTGAGTCTGCTGCTTCATCCACTTCCCGTTGCGCCACCAGTGCTGCGCTAACCACTTGATTAGTGGCCGCCAAGTATAGCAGCAACTGCTCTTGAGGTTTCGGAGCTACCAAAGTGGGCACAGAGGAAAGGTAGGCCTTCAAATCTTGTAGTGTAGCGTCTTCTTCTAGGGTCCACTCCATGGGTCCTGCCTTCTTCAAAATTTTGAAGAACAGCAAGGCACGCCCGGCAGACATGGAAATGAATCTGCTAAGCGCGGCAACACATCCAGTCAAACGCCTCACATCCTTGACTGTCTTGGGTGTTTGAATCTGCTCGATAGCCTTGATCTTGTCAGGGTTGGCCTCTATCCCCTGGTGGGACACAAAGAAGCCAAGTAGCTTGCCGGAAGGAACGCCAAACACACACTTCCCCGGGTTTAGCTTCAAGTTGATCTTGCATAGATTAGCAAATGTCTCTTCTAAATCCTGGATGAGGGTTGATCTGTCCTTGGTCTTGATGTCACATCCCTAGTTCTGGCTAGGCCAGTTTCATGTGCGCATCATGTTTAATTTCAAATGAAGTTGAAATGGGGATGACAGAAACCCCCAGCACCACTTAAACCAACTAGGGTTTACTAAAATCATTTTCAATAAACCTGAAATGCCCTTCTAAAATGTTCATCATCTTTGCCTTGGTCTAGAACCTCTGACAAAAATGGTGCACAATTTTCTAGGACATCATTGGGTCACTGAATTAAATCTTATGTTATTTGCATTTGGACATTTAAATGCTATTAAATATTTTAAATGTCCAAATAATCCCAAACTGAAATGTTCCATGTTGGATATACTCTATACAGTGGGCATGAGCAGTTTGGTGATTTTTGAAATTGCCTAGGTATTTTTAGAAAAGCCACAAACTTGCAGAAATAAAGAAAACAGAAATAAAGGGAAAACTAACTTACCTGGCAAAGCCACCAGCCGGCCCACCTGGCGGCCCAGCACTATGCTGGCCCGTGCCAGCCAGCTGCTTCGTCCCCGCCAGGCAGGCAGGGAGGTGACGCCGGCGCGTGCGAGCTCGCCACGGCGCCAGCTGCTTGCCGCTCGAGCTGCTGGACGCCTGGACGTCCTCCACGTCGTCGCCCCGACCGCCTGGATACCTCACTCTCCCCCCTGCTCTCTCCCTCGCCTCTCCTCGCCATGGCCGACGCTGCCGCGCCCGCACCACCGACGTAACCGCGGCCACCGTCGCCTCCTCGTCGCCCCACCCAGTCCAGCAGCTCCGCCACCGTCCTCTCCGTCGAGCAGACCGAGCCCCGAGCGCTCGTTCGCCCTGAAGCCACCGCACCGGTCTCGTCTTCACCGCCTGTCGTCGGAGATCCACTTCGCCGCCCCTCTTGCTCCGGCTCATCCCCGACTCCTCCGACCCGCTCGTCCGACGCGCCGTGAGCCCTCCTACCTCCTCCTCCTCTCTGTTTGCCTTCTCGTGCACCACAGCGACCACACCAAGCTCGCCCGCACCCGCCGCCGCCTCTGCACGTCGCCGTCGTGGCCACAGCCATGTTGGCTTGATTCCGAGCATGCCATCGTCTTCACCGCATCCCCAGGAGCCGCAGCACCACTTCACGCACCTCGCCGTGCCCCCTAGCGACAAGCCCGAGCTCGCCCGAACTTCGGCAGCCGCACAGCTCGTCGCCGGCGTTGTTTCCGGCGACCCCGAGCCCAACCACTAGCACCACGCGACGCGGCTCGCTTCCAGCTACACGTAGATGCCCTCCGCCGTCGATTTGGTCGCCGGAGGAGGAATCCCGCATTGCTCCGCCGTGTCTGGCCTCGCCGGCGTCATGTCGCCGGTGGGTTTAGCCTGGTTGACCAGGGATTTGACCACCCTGGGTCACTGACATGTGGGCCCCGTCCCCTGGTCAAACCTAGATTAGGAGTTAAACTAATACTAATTTAGGTAATTAGCTAACTGTGACACTGACCAGTGGGACCCACTGGTCAGGTTTGACCTGGACCGTCTCCGTTGACCTGCTGACGCCACAGCGACGTCATGTTGACGCAGTAAATCATTTTCTGGTTTTTAATAATTCAGGAAATTCCAGAAAATGCCCAAAACTTCAAAAATTCATAGAAATTAATCTGTAACTCCAAATGCAAAGATTTATATATGTTTTTGGATCAGAAAAATCCAATCTTTCCATCTGTACCATTTGCATGCATGTTTGAACAACCTAAGGTTGCTGTATATGGCAATTTGCATAATTGGCATTTAACTAAGCACATATGGAGTTTGAATTTGAACCCTTGGTTCAAACCAACTTCATTCAATCTGGTTTCTAGTTGCATTAGCTCAAACCACAACATATTGCCATGTTATGATCATGCATCATATTGTTGCATTGCATTGATTGTGTTCTTCCTTGTTTGCCGGTAATTGTCCCCTCTCAGTAGATGACCTACCGACAATGTGATCGATGACACTGATGAAGAACTATACTATCTTCGGAAGTGCCAGGAAAGCAAAACCCCCTTGTTCATTCCGATAAAAACCCACTCTCTCGCTTCTGCTCTCTTTTACTGCATTAGGACAACAACGATTCAACTGTTACATGCTGCGGTAGTTGAACCCCTTTCCTCTGCATGACCTGTCATTGCCACAGTAAATAGATGAAACCCACTAGCATGAGTAGGAGTTGTTTGAGCCCTGATGTGCCTACTCATTCATGCTTGTTTGTCATGCCTGCTATTGCTTAGAGTTGTGTCAGGTCTGATTCATCGGGAATGAATTGGAAAGTTGTGAACATGTCCTACTGCTGAGAGCTAAGTGTGTGAACACGATTTGGTAAAGGTATCGATGAGAGGCCATGTAGGAGTACATGGTGGGTTGTTTCATTGAGGCCGTCCTTAAGAACTGAGATCTGTATGCGTGATTTAAGATTCAGCTACTACCACACATTGGGATCCTTAATTAACTCTCTCGACTTATTAACCACCCCCGTCCTCTGTCCAGGAGTTGCAAGTAGTTTCTGGTGTTTGTAGTTGCTGGAGGCCGTGCGCAGCGCTGACCTTAGGGGTGGGCTGTGATGCAGTAGGCACGTGGCACGGTGTACCGGGTCGCCCGTTTGGTGTCTCGGGAACCCTGCACACATCGTTTGGGGCCGTTGAGGACACCCCGGCCGGATTTCCTTGCGGATGGAACCCGAATAGGCGATAAACCTGGACTAGAGAGTCGTGTGTTTAGTCAGGTCGTGGCCGACACCCTCGCTGGGCTTCCGCTTGAAGGTTGCCGCGTACATGTCGCGTAGTGGCGATAAGTGGTGAAAGCGTGTGTGAAGAAGTACACCCCTGCAGGGTATAAAACTATTCGAATAGCTGCGTCCGCGGTAAAGGACTACTTGGTTGCCTGTACAGTTCATAGACAAGTGAAAGTGGATACTCTAAAACTCGCAAGATAAGCGTGAGTGCCATGGATGGCGTTCTCGTAGGGAGACGGGAGCGGATCCATAGTGGTGTATTGATATGGTGAATATGTGGACTCGTGTGCGCCACCTCAAAAGAGTTACCAGCATTTGTAGTTCAGGATAGCCATTGAGTCAAAGCTGGCTTGCTGCAGTTAAACTCCACCACCCTCTTTGTTGATACCGATTCATTTGTAGATAGTTCTGATGTAAGTCTTGCTGGGTACATTTGTACTCACGTTTGCCTATTTTATGTTTTGTAGAGAGACTTCAGTCTCGCTAGTAGTTCCACGTGGACTTCGACGTTTAGCTTGTTACCTCAGCTACGATCTTGTGCCCTCGGCAGGATCTGGTAGATAGACGGGCGTCTCAGCCTTTTTCATTTATAGTTGTCTGTACTCAGACATGTTTATGCTTCCGCTTGATGTTGTATGCTCTGAATGTTGGGTCATGAGACCCATGTTTGTAATATCTCGCTCCTCGGAGCCTATTGAATAAATACTTGAGTCGTAGAGTTATGTTGTGATGCCATGTTGTATTTACACATATCGAGCATATTGTGTGTATGATTGAAATGCTTGGTATGTGTGGGATCCGACAACCTAGTTGTTTATCCTTGGTAGCCTCTCTTATGGGGAAATGTAGTCTTGTGCTTCCATGAGCCATAGTAGTCCGCTACAGCGCGGTTCACCGGAGTCCTGCTAGCCCAGCACTACTGCTCCGGAACACTTGACTGGCCGGCATGTGATTCACTTTGTTCCTGTGTCTGTCCCTTCGGGGAAATGTCACGCGGTGACATCCGGAGTCCTGCTAGCCTGCTACAGCCCGGGTTCCCGGAGTCCTGTTAGCCCAGTTGCTACAGCCCGGATTCACACACTGCTGACCGACATGCTCGATGTTGTTTCATGTATGCCTGTCCCCGTAAGTTAGTGCCACTTTGGGTTCACGACTAGTCATGTCGGCCCGGGTTCTCTGTCATATGGATGCTAGCGACACTATCATATACGTGAGCCAAAAGGCGCAAACGGTCCCGGGCCATGGTAAGGCGACACCCGTGGGAATACCGTGCGTGAGGCCGCAAAGTGATATGAGGTGTTACATGCTAGATCGGTGTGACTTAGAATCGGGGTCCTGACAGCTTTGGTATTAGAGCCTGACTGCCTGTAGGATTACCAAGCTAAACTGGTCGAAGTTGAGTCTAGAAATGCTTTAGTTATATAAGGGAATTGACTGTGGAAGGGAACGTAAGGCTCTTTTTACTCCTTTACCTTATGCCTTTCTGATCTGAGTCAACCTCTTCTTTGCTACGGGGTTTAAGAACTAGGCTTCTCATCTTTCTATCAGGATCACGTGTTACTAATCCGTAGTAACTTATAGGATTGTTGGTTTCAAGCCTTTGTTCTGTTCCTACTACTTTTGTGTGTTGCTAGTTGATCTCAGAACTTTGATATTGTGTTGCTAAGTGGTTATGCCACCAATTGCAGGATGTCTCAAATCTTTTGAGCATTTACAGCCGTTATGTTGTCTGAGTCATCCCAGGTTTCTAAATAGTCTGATGCATTTGCAAATCGCTTCTTTCCGTTTCCGATGTTTCTCTGGGCCAGTTTAACCACACCAATCAGTGAGTTGAGGTACTCTGTTGCCTCGACATATATGTTGGAGCTATTGTTATGACCTAGGTGTCTTAGAGAACCACTCAGAAATCTAGCAACGCTTTGTATCCTCCGTGTGATGATTCTGGCCATTATTCCCGAAAGCATCCCGTGATGCCATTTAGTTAGTAGGCATTCTATTTCTGGGTTCTTGAGCCCAAGATTCACTCTACTTACTTCCTGTTGTTAGTGTTCGCTAGTTCCTTTAGGATATTAGTAACCTTGCGACAGTCCTCGAGGTTCGTGGTAGTTCCTTCTTCCAAATACCATGAACCATTAAGGCAGAAGTTCTTTGAACCAAAAAAATAACAACCAGAGTGCTCTTGATGAGTTCTCCATTCTACATTGTGAATCTACCAGTCCTACCTTTCTGCATGGATTATCTGGAAGAAATATGTTGAACTTGTTTGACATACTAAATCTATGCATCCGCAACTCAGAAAACCATATGTTCCTTTGAGTTGTCTCTCTTTAGTTGTATTCTGACCTCTGTCTATCAATTGATAGTCAGGACTAGTTGTGCATTTGTGTTATCAATGCTTATTATTCTTGTGGTCTGTCAAGCCATTCTATTATGGAATGACTAGGAGAAACAAACTCCAGTACCTCATCCATATCTAGGGTTGGGTCAAAGCGGTTGTATTCCGCAGATTAAAATGCCAATCCAGCTTTTGTTCTATTCTACCCCGGAGTATTACCATCTTTATATCAAGAATATTATGGGAAGTGCACACCATCCTATGAACTCTTGGTACAGTGATACTTCTCGCCATCATTATTCATTTCTCGGTCTTCATGTTATTGTAACCGGAATACCGACAAGTGAATCGTGATGTGTGAAAGCAATACTCCTAGCAACTGCGTTGCTTGGTAGTTAAAGGACAATATTCTCATCCTTGGTGTGTTGGTTATTGAATCACCATCCTAGGACTGATCGTGCTACCTAGTCCATTTTTGTTGGTGCACTCTTCGATCGATGAGTTAGGATTGTGTCAATCCATCACTCTCTTGATCACATCGTCTTGCCCTGAAAAGCAAGATTGTTTTCGAGCTTAGTTACATATCGGTGGTTCATGACTTTCCGAATATCTTCTCGGAAGTGCTACCAGGTTGTCACCTGACCGCTATGTTGAGTTCATGATCAAGTTGGTTTCTTATAAACCACCCCTTCTCCAAGAATCTGTGTCGGATACCCTGAGTAGTTGGTTAAGCTAAACAACAACTTGGAGAGTTGGAAGATGAGAGCTTGTCTGACTCAGTTCATTCCTAAGGGATATCCTCGTGTGTGTGTGTTGAAGAAAGATGATACTTTCATTGATTGATCTTTGTGATCAATTGTTGGACCTATTATCTTATCCAAACTTTGATTTGAGTATGGGCTATCATCAAATCAAATCAGAACCAACGATGTTCGTAATGTTGTCTTATCCGTGGTTGTTTCCTCGGGCATACACCATTATATCTTTTGGTCTGACCCATGCTATCATCTTGTTCACATAATCTTGTAACCTCATCTTATGGGAATCTTGATAAATTGTTGTTGAGCCCATCGACAACATCCTTATCTTGTCCATGATTCATGTTGAACATTTAAGTTAGTATTGGAAACTTTTGTAAGCATTTCTTCATGCTAGCTCATGGAGCATATGTTTGGATGAAAGAAGTGACTTCCTCTAATTCATTTGCATTCGATGCAAGTTGTCGCAGTGAATTCGAGAAAGTTTGTTTTGCCTCCTCTGGAATCATCCCAAGTTAGTCATGCACGTGCAAAGTGCTCTATGGTTTGATAGGTTGGCCGCCTCCACTCCATATGTGTTCCTAGCACACAAAGCCACTGATTTGATTTGTTCAAAGAAAAGAAATTCTTAAGTGCTAATCCTTAAGGACCCAAAGGTACATGCGCAGAACTTCGCTCTCCGCAATGATGGTTCCCAACCAGAACTTGGTAGTGTTTCGTTGTAAGACTACTACGTGGTCATGCTTGTCTTGGACAACGTGCTCACATGTATGTAGCAGAACCAGCTCATGTTTTGGAGCTTGGCATCGTAGTTCACTCCCCGAGAATCTCACAACGCCATCTCGTCGATTTGTGTTGCAAACTTTCATTTTTCTCTCTAGACTGGATGAGTCTGGAAATATTCCGTTACCAACCAGATCTGAATCTCAGGCAGATATTATGGTTGGAGCTATTCCAAGATCTATGATGTAGGTCCCGACAAGGTTGATGTTCTGGCTGACACACCTAGCCGGGAGATTTATCATTGTAGTATCTTGATTGAGCAATTTTACCATCTTCTCCATGAGGATTTCGTGCGACTTATTCTAGAAGTTGCTCCCTAGGAATTCATGTGCTCCCAGTTCCTTCGATTATGCTATAATCATTCAAATAGTGGAATCACTTTCTTCTGATGAGCTTCTCCCCAGTTACTAGAATCATTCCCAGCATTTGCATTTTGTTCCCAGCCTGCACCTGCCGTGGTGCCATCCTACCATGGGTTCCACCCATTTCCGGTGATAAGCAAAAATCATCCATTGCATTGTCTTCAACAAGGTAGTCCACATCATTCATCCTAGTTCGACTATGTCATTCTCTGGAACTCCTTCAAATGTTCGATTGTGATTGCCTTAGGCTGGTTTAGAGAATTTTATTGATCTCTGTATCAAAAGTAATTCTTTTTGCCACTTAAGGAAATAACTCTATGAGTCACCTCCTCTAAGGTGTCTTGTTATGGTATCATGGCAACTCAAATCCTCGCTACGTTGACAACCGTTCACCACCTTGTTAAGCGTGAAATTGTTGTCTACCTAGTGAACCTTCGTCATCTGCTTCACTCCATCCCTTTGGATGTGTGCTTCGTGTCTCAGCTCGAGAGATGTTGCTATGTCTCATTCCGTGAGTTGATCCTGAGTTGTTCGATCTTCGAGAAGATCGATCCTTCTAGAGTTTTCCCTTTTCTCTCGATGTCATGTTAGTTGGAGTTCTCAGAGCAAGACATCGAGACAAAGATGGTGATCGAATCAACGTACTTATGAAGTGCAATCTGGATCCTGAAGATTGTGTTAGTCTGCTTCCCCCGCCTTCATCTTACCCTACGCTTGAATCTCGGGACGAGATTCCTGTTTAGTGGGGGTGAGTTGTCACATCCCTAGTTCTGGCTAGGCCAGTTTCATGTGCGCATCATGTTTAATTTCAAATGAAGTTGAAATGGGGATGACAGAAACCCCCAGCACCACTTAAACCAACTAGGGTTTACTAAAATCCTTTTCAATGAACCTGAAATGCCCTTCTAAAATGTTCATCATCTTTGCCTTGGTCTAGAACCTCTGACAAAAATGGTGCACAATTTTCTAGGACATCATTGGGTCACTGAATTAAATCTTATGTTATTTGCATTTGGACATTTAAATGCTATTAAATATTTTAAATGTCCAAATAATCCCAAACTGAAATGTTCCATGTTGGATATACTCTATACAGTGGGCATGAGCAGTTTGGTGATTTTTGAAATTGCCTAGGTATTTTTAGAAAAGCCACAAACTTGCAGAAATAAAGAAAACGGAAATAAAGGGAAAACTAACTTACCTAGCAAAGCCACCAGCCGGCCCACCTAGCGGCCCAGCACTGTGCTGGCCCGTGCCAGCCAGCTGCTTCGTCCCCGCCAGGCAGGCAGGGAGGTGACGCCGGCGCGTGCGAGCTCGCCACGGCGCCAGCTGCTTGCCGCTCGAGCTGCTGGACGCCTGGACGTCCTCCATGTTGTCGCCCCGACCCCCTGGACACCTCACTCTCCCCCCTGCTCTCTCCCTCGCCTCTCCTCTCCATGGCCGACGCTGTCGCGCCCGCACCGCCGACGTAACCGCGGCCACCGTCGCCTCCTCGTTGCCCCACCCTGTCCAGCAGCACCGCCACCGTCCTCTCCGTCGAGCAGACCGAGCCTCGAGCGCTCGTTTGCCCTGAAGCCACCGCACCGGTCTCGTCTTCACTGCCTGTCGTCGGAGATCCACTTCGCCGCCCCGCTTGCTCTGACTCGTCCCCGACTCCTCCGACCCGCTCGTCCGATGCGCCGTGAGCCCTGCTACCTCCTCCTCCTCTCTGTTTGCCTTCTCGTGCACCACAGCGACCACACCGAGCTCGCCCGCACCTGCCGCCGCCTCTGCACGTCGCCGTCGTGGCCACAGCCACGTTGGCTCGATTCCGAGCACGCCATCGTCTTCACCGCATCCCCAGGAGCCGCAGCACCACTTCACGCACCTCGCCGTGCCCCCTAGTGACAAGCCCGAGCTCGCCCGAACTCCGGCAGACGCACAGCTCGTCGCCGGCGTTGTTTCCGGTGACCCCGAGCCCAACCACTAGCACCACACGACGCGGCTCGCTTCCAGCTACACGTAGATGCCCTCCGCTGTCCATTTGGTCGCCGGAGGAGGAATCCCGCGTTGCTCCGCCGTGTCTGGCCTCGCCGGCGTCATGTCGCCGGTGGGTTTAGCCCGGTTGACCAGGGATTTGACCACCCTGGGTCACTGACATGTGGGCCCCGTCCCCTGGTCAAACCTAGATTAGGAGTTAAACTAATACTAATTTAGTTAATTAGCTAACTGTGACACTGACCAGTGGGACCCACTGGTCAGGTTTGACCTGGACCGTCTCCGTTGACCTGCTGATGTCACACCGACGTCATGCTGATGCAGTAAATCATTTCCTGGTTTTTAATAATTCAGGAAATTCCAGAAAATGCCCAAAACTTCAAAAATTCATAGAAATTAATCTGTAACTCCAAATGCAAAGATTTATATATGTTTTTGGATCAGAAAAATCCAATCTTTCCATCTGTACCATTTGCATGCATGTTTGAACAACCTAAGGTTGCTGTATATGGCAATTTGCATAATTGGCATTTAACTAAGCACATATGGAGTTTGAATTTGAACCCTTGGTTCAAACCAACTTCATTCAATCTGGTTTCTAGTTGCATTAGCTCAAACCACAACATACTGCCATGTTATGATCATGCATCATATTGTTGCATTGCATTGATTGTGTTCTTCCTTGTTTGCCAGTAATTGTCCCCTCTCAGTAGACGACCTACCGATAATGTGATCGATGACACCGATGAAGAACTATGCTACCTTCAGAAGTGCCAGGCAAGCAAAACCCCCTTGTTCATTCCGATACAAACCCACTCTCTCGCTTCTGCTCTCTTTTACTGCATTAGGACAACAACGATTCAACTGTTACATGCTGCGGTAGTTGAACCCCTTTCCTCTGCATGACCTGTCATTGCCACAGTAAATAGATGAACCCCACTAGCATGAGTAGGAGTTGTTTGAGCCCTGATGTGCCTACTCATTCATGCTTGTTTGTCATGCCTGCTATTGCTTAGAGTTGTGTCAGGTCTGATTCATCGGGAATGAATTGGAAAGTTGTGAACATGTCCTACTGCTGAGAGCTAAGTGTGTGAACACGATTTGGTAAAGGTATCGATGAGAGGCCATGTAGGAGTACATGGTGGGTTGTTTCATTGATGCCGTCCTTAAGAACTGAGATCTGTATGCGTGATTTAAGATTTAGCTACTACCACACATTGGGATCCTTAATTGACTCTCTCGACTTATTAACCACCCCCGTCCTCTGTCCAGGAGTTGCAAGTAGTTTCTGGTGTTTGTAGTTGCTGGAGGCTGTGCGCAGTGCTGACCTTAGGGGTGGGCTGTGATGCGGTAGGCACGTGGCACGGTGTACCGGGTCGCCCGTTTGGTGTCTCGAGAACCCTGCACACATCGTTTGGGGCCGTTGAGGACACCCCGGCCGGATTTCCTTGCGGATGGAACCCGAATAGGCGATAAACCTGGACTAGAGACTCGTGTGTTTAGTCAGGTCGTGGCCGACACCCTCGCTGGGCTTCCGCTTGAAGGTTGCCGCGTACATGTCGTGTAGCGGCGATAAGTGGTGAAAGCATGTGTGAAGAAGTACACCCCTGCAGGGTATAAAACTATTCGAATAGCTGCGTCCGCGGTAAAGGACTACTTGGTTGCCTGTACAGTTCATAGACAAGTGAAAGTGGATACTCTAAAACTCGCAAGATAAGCGTGAGTGCCATGGGTGGCGTTCTCGTAGGGAGACGGGAGCGGATCCATAGTGGTGTATTGATATGGTGAATATGTGGACTCTTGTGCGCCACCTCAAAAGAGTTACCAGCATTCGTAGTTCGGGATAGCCACTGAGTCAAAGCTGGCTTGCTGCAGTTAAACTCCACCACCCTCTTTGTTGATACCGATGCATTTGTAGATAGTTCTGATGTAAGTCTTGCTGGGTACATTTGTACTCACGTTTGCCTATTTTATGTTTTGCAGAGAGACTTCAGTCTCGCTAGTAGTTCCACGTGGACTTCGACGTTTAGCTTGTTACCTCAGCTACGATCTTGTGCCCTCGGCAGGATCTGGTAGATAGACGGGCTTCTCAGCCTTTTTCATTTGTAGTTGTCTGTACTCAGACATGTTTATGCTTCCGCCAGATGCTTGTATGCTCTGAATGTTGGGTCATGAGACCCATGTTTGTAATATCTCGCTCCTCGGAGCCTATTGAATAAATACTTGAGTCGTAGAGTTATGTTGTGATGCCATGTTGTATTTACACATATCGAGCATATTGTGTGTATGATTGAAATGCTTGGTATGTGTGGGATCCGACAACCTAGTTGTTTATCCTTGGTAGCCTCTCTTATGGGGAAATGTAGTCTTGTGCTTCCATGAGCCATAGTAGTCCGCTATAGCCCGGTTCACCGGAGTCCTGCTAGCCCAGCACTATTGCTCCGGAACACTTGACTGGCCGGCATGTGATTCACTTCGTTCCTGTGTCTGTCCCTTCGGGGAAATGTCACGCAGTGACATCCGGAGTCCTGCTAGCCTGCTACAGCCCGGGTTCCCGGAGTCTTGTTAGCCCAGTTGCTATAGCCCGGATTCACACGCTGCTGACCGACATGCTCGATGTTGTTTCATGTATGCCTGTCCCCGTAAGTTAGTGCCACTTTGGGTTCACGACTAGTCATGTCGGCCCAGGTTCTCTGTCATATGGATGCTAGCGACACTATCATATACGTGAGCCAAAAGGCGCAAACGGTCCCGGGCCATGGTAAGGCGACACCCGTGGGAATACCGTGCGTGAGGCCGCAAAGTGATATGAGGTGTTACATGCTAGAATCGGGGTCCTGACACTTGACCACAATATCATCCATATAAGCCTCAATGTTTCTGTGCAATTGTGACTCAAAACCAACCTGGACTGCTCTCACGAAAGTGGACCCGGCGCTCTTTAACCCGAAAGGCATCCATACGAAGCAGTATGTGCCACATGGGGTAATGGACGCGGTCTTCTCTTCGTCTTCCTTGGACATGAAGATCTGATGATATCCAGAGTAGGCATCCAGGAAGGAAAGCAGGTCACACCCGGAGGTGGAATCCACAATCTGGTCGATGCGCGGAAAGGGAAATGAGTCCTTCTGGCATGCCTTGTTCAGATCTGTAAAATCTATGCATAGACTCCACTTCCCATTAGCTTTGTGTACCACCACAGGAATCGCTAACCATGTTGGATGCAACACCCCTCTGACCAGACCAGCTGCCCCAAGTTTCTTGATCTCCTTGGCAATAAAATGTTACCGCTACAAAGCTTGCTTTCGGACCTTCTGCTTGACGGGTCGGGCATGTGGGCAGACAGCAAGGTGGTGCTCGATTACCTCCCTGGGAACACCGGGGATGTTAGATGGTTGCCAGGCAAACACGTCAACATTCGCCTGCAGGAAGGCAACGAGCGTGCTTTCCTATTTGTCATCGAGGGTGGCACTGATAGTGAAAGTACCATCAGCGCCAGCCAGCCCTGTCGGGACCTTTTTCATAGCGGATGCAAAAGCCTTGGATCTCTTGCTATTGGAACTCTCCGGCAAGTCATCAACAGGCGCATCATACTCCGAAGAGGCACGCTTCCCGGATTCCTTTCTGGCATCCCTGCTAGGCTTCTTCTTTCCATTACTTTCCTTGGCGGGAATTGTGGCTTCAGTGGCCTCTGCCGCAACTACTTCCCGGTACATCTTGTCCATGCAAATAATTGCGTCCTACTCGTCTGATGGAATGGAAATGACGCCCACCGGTCCTGGCATCTTCAAGGTGTTGTAGGCATAGTGGGAGGCCGCCATGAACTTGGCCAGAGCTGGGCGACCAAGGATTCCATTGTACGGCAGGGGTAGGTCAACCACATCAAATGTGATTTTCTCAGTCCGGTAGTTCAACTCTCCCCTGAATGTCACCGGCAACGTGATCTTCCCTTAGGACGACTCCTGCCGGGGCTGATTCCTTGAAACGTACCAGTAACCTTGAGCTCTTCCTCTACAATCTGGAGTTTGCTGATGACCTTTGAAGAACTTAGATTCAACCCAGCCCCGCCGTCATCCAACATCTTTGTGACTTTAAGGTTGCGGATTGTTGGTGATACCAACAATGGCAAGCACCCTACCACAGTGGTGCGGTCAGGGTGGTCCTCTTCGTCGAAGATGATGGGCGTGCGGGACCACTTGA
Source organism: Thinopyrum elongatum (assembly GCA_011799875.1). Lineage (NCBI taxonomy): Eukaryota > Viridiplantae > Streptophyta > Magnoliopsida > Poales > Poaceae > Thinopyrum > Thinopyrum elongatum. Next base: position 246,724,459 of record CM022299.1, read on the forward strand.
GCGGTCTCCGAGAATCTGCCGCTGGCTCCGCGGCATTGACCTCACGCGCCGACCGTTTAAGTTGGCGGTGGGAGGAGTGCAAAGATGCACCTCCATCAATGCACAGGGCATCAGTGGCTTTCTGGAATTCTTGCTTGCTGGTTTCCTCTTCATCTCCTCCATCACTCTCATCGTTGCAATCCTCCTTCTCACAGCCTCTGGCGGGTTTCCCTTGATTCTGAGGAGCCTTGCCGGGGCAGCTTGCTCCGCCACCACGGCCATTCCCGCCAGCCCCATTCTGACCTTTCTCTTTATCTCTCTTTTCATATTTAGCCCTCTGCTTCTTGACAAGCTGCTCATCCTGATGACACTCCTGGAGATCGTGGCCCTTGGTCCGATGGATCTTGCAGTACGGGCCATCACCTTTCCCAGCCTTCTCAGCAGCCGCGGCCTCCCGGCAATCAGTGCACGCGGCAACTTCCTTGCCGGGTACCTCAGCCTTGGCCTTCTTGCCGGTACTAAGCGTGCCCGATCCCTCAACGGTCATCACTGCCTTATCGTTGTGCCTTTTGTTGCGCTTCTTGTTCTTTTTCTTCTGACTGGTGGCCTCGTCATCATCCTCTGAATCGATGTCGATGCCATCCTCTTCTCTGGGGAACTTCCTCCCTCCTCTATTCGAGCACACTTGTCCACCAGAGTGTAAAGCTCCTTCACAGTCGTGGGCAATCGAACGTTCATGTTGGAATGAATCCGATAATTGCGCACGTTGGACTGGAACGCAGCTATCACAGCTGCCGGGTGGATGTCTGGAATATTCCTGTGGACTCGGCTGAACCTATGCATGTATTTCCGTAGCCTCTCTCCTTCCTTCTGCGGGAGAAGCTGCAAGTCACTGGGCCGCCCTGGTTCTTGATGGCCGCTCGTGAAGGTGCCAACGAACTCATGGCACAGGTCAGCCCAGGTCGAAATGGAGTTCTCCGGCAGGTGCATCAGCTAAGACCTCACATTTGGCTTCAGTGCCAAAGGGAAGTAGTTGGCGAATACCTTCTCATCTCTTCCCCCGACAGCTTGAACAGCGATGGTGTAGATGCTCAAGAATTCTGCTGGGTTCAGTCTCCCGTCATACTTCTCTGGTATCTCTGGCTTGAACGTGCGAGTGGACGGCCAACGGACTTGCCACAGCTCGCGGGTGAAGGTAGGGCACGCAGCCTCGAAAGGCAGGTACCCGCCTTCAGCGAGTGCGGGCTCGTCGACGTCGGGACCATCACTCCTGTTGGACTGACGGTGGGCGTCGTGGTGTCACTCGGTGGTGGCACGCGCGCCTACCCTATGCCTGTCCTCCAGGACCTGCCGTTGGCCTTAATGCGCTCGAGGGTCGGACGAAGCCATCGAGACATCGTCGGGTTCTTGGTTGCGTGGCTCTCGCGCTGGTTGCCGTGGAGGGGACTGCACCATGGGGATGGCCCCTCTCGCATGGCCAGCAGCGAGGGTTGTTTTCGTTGCCTGGGGAGGCCGTGGCAGGACAGCTCGCTGTGATATTCCCCCCTCAGCGAAACCAATCAGGCTCTGAATGGTGGCTCTCCACTCATCCATCTGAGCGGCTGCCGGCAAAAATTTCAATAGTAGCTGGGCCCGCGCCATGGCCTCCGAAGCGGTGCTTGGCATGGATGTTGACGAAGACCACAACGTCGCCCGGCTCCTGACGGTGCCGGTAGCGGTCGCGCCGTGCTCTCGTCGTCGTGAGCCAATCGCCTGGGCGGCGTGGTGATGAGGTGGAGGTGCTTGAGGGCCAGCGGCTCCGTTTAGCATAGTCGCTGGGTCGGCTCATTCCGAGGGTGGCGCGTTCTCCGCGGTCGCACCCGCGGCGGGAGCGGCCGGGGAGTTGAGATTCCCCCCAGAGCGGGTACCCCCGCTGCGGCTGTGCCCCTCAGCCGGACGGGAAGGTGCGGACAAAATGATATCTCCTCCCGTTCCTTGTGGGGCGTGGCCGCTGGGATGTTGTTGGTGCTTTCTTTCTACGGTGCCTCCTGCTCCTGCTTCGGCCGCAAGGGAGGTGGTGACGATGCCGCCGGCACCGACCACGTCCCCCGCAGCGTCCACACCTCCAGGAATCCCCGTAGCCCTCGCGGTGTCAGCGGTCATGTGTTGCGGGGCCTTCGAGGTGGATGGGTGACCTGCGGCGCCGGGCTTCTTCTTGGGTGCCATGGATGATGGAGTCGTTGATGAAGAAGATGGCGGTCAAGATGACGCGCTACGTACGCTTCTCGGGTTCACGCAAACGCAGCCCCCTACCTGGTGCGCCAAAGATGTTGTGGGAACCACAGCCACCTATGGGGCCACGAGCCCCTTTTGGTTCGGCAGGGGGACTGAGCATGTTGCACAAAGATCGGAGGAGCGCAGCACAGCACAGCACAGCAGAGATCACACGGGAAGTTTTACCCAGGTTCGGGCCGCTACGAGGCATAAACCCTACTCCTGCTTTGGTGGATTAATGGTGGATGGTGGTGGAAGTGCATCGCTCTTGCCCAGCAAGGTTGCCTCGGGGCGAGAGTAGCTACGCGCATATGAGTGTACAAGGGTCTGAATCCTCTCTATGGTTGCCATGGGCCTCCTTTTATAGATCAAGGGGTCACCACAGTGGCAAATCAGTCATTGCGTACTGATTAGATAGCAAACAGTGCTATAATATCTACTCTGTAGACAAAGCAAAGCGCATTAAATGCGCCGCTTAGTGTCACATCATGGCCTGCCCGGCATGCCTTGCCAGGCTGTTCGGCCACCTTCTCTCCAGTCTGCATGACACGTTGCTAGACGGGTGTCATTTGGAGGTGATTCCTGTAGGAAATGGCTGCCATGTGGCAAAAGACAGCCACTTAGTCTCCTTGGGGCTTGACACCGCACCGATTGATGACTTGCGTCGCTGTGAGGTGGAGCGGTGAAGCCTTGGCGGGGTATTTTTGCCTTCGTAGGACCCGGCAGGCCTGCCGGGGCAGTCTTGAGGCTTGCTTCCGGGGGAACCTTGACCTCGCCAGGCTCTCCTGCCCGGCAAGGGAGGTTTTTCCCTTAACAATGTCTTGCTCCTTGGCTTGACTTGATCTTCTCAATCTACCCTTTGATTCTTCAAAGAGCTGGTCTCTCGTGCTTGGTCTGGTCTTGGATGCTGCAATCTTGATCTCGGGCCTGTGCACGGTCTGGGCAACAGACCCAGGGTTTATTGCATCGATAAAGCAAATCACACCCGGAGGTGGAGTCTACGGTCTGATCGATGTGCGGCAGGGGGAAAGGTTCCTTCAAGCACGCCTTGTTCAAGTCTGTGAAGTCAATGCAGAGCCTCCATTTCCCATTTGCCTTGCACACTACCACTGGGTTCGCTAACCATGTTGGATGCAACACCCCTCTGACCAAACCAGCTACTTCAAGTTTCTTGATTTCCTCGGCAATGAACTGCAGTCGCTCCAAAGCTTGCTTCCTAACCTTCTACTTGACGGGCTGAGCGTGAGGGCAGACAGCAAGGTGGTGCTCGATTACCTCCTGGGAACACTGGGGATGTCAGATGGTTGCCGAGCAAACACATCAACATTCACCCGCAGGAAGGCAATGAGCGCCCTTTCCTATTTGTCATCAAGGGTGGTGCTGATGGTGAATGTATCGTCAGCGCCATCCTGCCCTGCCGGGACCTTTTTCACAACAAGTGGAGCAGTCTTGGGTCTTTTGCTAGTGGAACTCTCCGGCAGGTCCTCAACAGGCGCAGCGCACTCCGAAGAGGCGCGCTTCCCAGAGTCTTTGCCGGCATCTCTGCTAGCTTTCTTTCCCTTCTTTGCTTCTCTAGCGAGAGTCGTGGCTTCAGCGGCCTCAGCTGCTACCACGTCTTGATACATCTGATCCACACATTTGATTGCATCTTTCTTATCTGATGGAATGGAAATGACGTCCAATGGCCCTGTCATCTTCAAGGTGTTGTAAGCATAGTGGGATGCTGCCATGAATTTTGCCAGAGCTGGATGACCAAGGATCCCGTTGTACGACAAGGGAAGCTCAACAACGTCAAACACAACCTTCTCAGTTTGGTAGTTCAGCTCCCAAATGTCACTGGCAGCGTAATCTTTCCCTTAGGACGGCTCCAACCGGGGTTGATTCCTTGGAACGTACCAGTAATCTTGAGCTCTTCATGAGGAATCTGCAGCTTGCTGACCACTTTGGGGGAGATCAGATTCAACCAGCCCCACCATCAACTAGCATCTTCGTGACTTTGAGGTTGCGGATTGTTGGGGAAACCAACAACGGCAAACACCCTACCGTGGTAGTGCTGTCTCGATAATCCTCTTCATCAAAGATGATAGGCATGCGGGACCACTTGAGCGGTTTCCGGGAGTCTGCAGCTGGCTCCATGGCATTAACCTCTCGTGCCCACTGTTTGAGCTGGCGATGATAGGAGTGCAAGGACACACCTCCGTCAACGCACATGGCTTCAGTTGCTTTTTGAAATTCTTGCTCGTTGGTCTCTTCTTCATCCCCTTCATCACTTTCACCATCTTATTGTTTCTTCTCATGGCCTCTAGCAGGTTTCTATTTTTGCTGCGGGGACTTGCCATGGTGGCCCCCTCTGCTGCCACGGCCTTTTCCTCCAGCACCCTCTTTGTCCTTCTCCCTGTCCCTTTTCTCATATTCTACCTTCTGCTTCTTGACAAGCTGTTCGACCTGGTGGCATTCCTGGAGATCGTGACCTTTGGTGCCGTGGATCTTGCAGTATGGCCCATCGGACTTCCCAGCTTTCTCTGCCGCCGCAGCCTCCCGGCAATCAGCGCACGTGGCAGCTTCCTTGTCGGGGGCTTCGGTTTTGGCCTTCTTGCCAGTGCTGAGGTTGCCAGGGCTCTCGATGGCCAATACTGATTTATCCTTGCACTTTTTATTGCGCTTCCAACTCCTCCTCTTTGGATTGGCGGCCTCGTCGTCTTCCTCTGAATCGACCTTGATGCTATCCTATTCTTCGGGGAGTCGCCTTCCCTCTTCAGCCCGAGCACATTTATCCGTCAAAGTGTACAACTCATTGACAGTCTTGGGCAGCCGAACATTCATCTTCGACCATATCCTTCTATTGCGCATGTTCGAATGGAACGCGACAATCACAGCTGCTGGATGTAGCTCTGGAATGTTGCGGTGCACTCGACTGAAACTTTGCATGTACTTCCGCAAGTTTTCCCCTTCCTTCTATGGAAGGACTTGCAGGTCGTTGGGCCGTCCTGGCTCTTGGTGGCCACCCGTGATGGCGCCAACAAATTCATTGCACAAGTCAGCCCATGACGAAATGGAATTCTCTAGCAGGTGCATCAGCCACGACCTCATGTTTCGCTTGAGTGCCAAAGGGAAGTAGTTGGCGAACACTTTCTCATCCCTGCCCTCGGCGGCTTGAACGGCAATCGAGTAAATGCTCAAGAACACTACCGGGTTCAACTTTCCATCGTATTTTTCAGGTACTCAGGTTTGAAGATGCGGGCGGACGGCCAGCAGACTTGCCGCAGCTCGCGAGTGAAGGCGGGGCACCCAACCTCGTAAGGCAAGTACCCGCCATCACTGGGCACAGGTTCATCAACATCTGGGCCATTTCACCTGTCAGATTGACGGCGGGTCTCCCGACGTCGCTCTATGGTGACGCGCGCATCTTCCCTCCGCTGATCCTCCAGGACCTGCCGCTGATCCCGGTGGGCTCGCAGATCAAAAGAGGCCATCGATGCTTCATCGGGTTCGCGGCCATGTTGTTTTTGCTGCTGTCGCCTCTGGGCCTGCTGTCATGGAGGAGATTGCACCGTTGGCGCGGCCTCCTCTACGCGGCCATCAGCCCGGGCTGCTGCTGCTATTCGCAGGTGCCGTGAAGGCTCTGCCTGCTGCGACTTTACAGCTTCAGCAAAGTCGATCAAACTCTGGATGGTGGACCTCCATTCATCCATTTGAGCAGCCACCGGCGGGGATCTCAGTAAGAGTTGGGCTCGTGCCATGGCTTCCGTAGCTATGCTCGGCGCAACTGACGAGGCAGACCGCGACGTCGCTCGACTCCTGGTGGTACCAGCAGGGACGTCGCCACATTCATGCCATCGTGAACTGGTCGCCAAGGCAGTCTGGTGTTGAGTGGGCCGTGCTCGGGGATCAACACCCCCATATGGCACGCCGCCTTGTCCGCCTTGCTCCGGGCAAGGTACGTGCCCAGTGGTTGCGCCTGTGGCGGGCACGGCTAGAGGGTCACGACTCGCACTAGAGCGGGCGTCGTTACTGCGGATGTGCCCGCTAGTTCGGCGGGGTGGTGGAGACTGAATGTCCCCTCCACCCGCAGGTTGAGGGTCATGCCCGTCAGGGTGTTGTGGATGTCGCCCTCCCCCGGCGTCTCCTGCTCCAGCTTCGACCACAGGGGACACAATGACTACGCCGCCTACGCTGGTCGTGTCACCTATGACACCCGCCTCACCTAACACTGCCGCAGCGCCTACGACATCAGCGGCTGCGTGCGAGGGGGCCTTTGAAGTGGAAGGATGAGCTATTGCACCGAGCTTCTTCTTGGGTGCCATGGATGAAGATGATAATGATGATGAACGCGATGTTCACAACCTCAGGTTCGCGCAAGCCCCTTTCCCCCTACCTGGCATGCCAAAGATAACGTGGTGGAACACGATCACCTATGGGACCATCGGCCCCTTGTGGTTCGGCATGGGGTAAGATCACGTTGCACAAAGAGCGGAGGCCATGAAACAACACGACGACAGTGATGCTGGTGGTTTTTACCCATGTTCGGGCCGCTGGGAAGCTTAAAACCCTACTCCTGCTTTGGTGGATTGGATGGAGGAACACGATAAGCACGCAGCGCTCAAGCCTAGCAAGGTGGCCTCAAGGAGAGCAGCTACGCGCGTACAAGTGCGCAAGGGTCCGAATCCTTTGCTAGTTACCCTTGGACCTCCTTTTATAGCTTAAGGGGTGACTAGAGTGGCAAAATAGTCTTTATCTGGTGATTAGATAGCTATCAGTGCTATCATACCTAACTATGGCAGTTAGGACAAAGTGCATTAAATGCACTGCTAGGTGTCATGCTGAGGGCGAAACCCGCAAGCCTGTCATGCCGCTTAACCCTCTCCTACTTATCTGCTTTACACGCCTCTGGATGGGTGTCACATGAGGATAATCTGTCTTCCATGGGCTGCCACGTGCTGGGTGGTAGCCACTTAAGCACTTGGAGGCTCGACACCGCATTGATAGGTGACTTGCATGGCGGTGTGGTGGAGCGGTGGTGCCTTGGCAGGAGTCCTTGCCCTTGGCGGACCCGGCAAGCTTGCCGGGGAAATCTTGGACTTGTCCCTGGGGCGGCCTCGACCCCGCCAGGCTCTCTTGCCCAGTGAGGGAAGCCTTCCCAAGGTGATGCTTTACTGTCTTGCTTGTCTTGATCTTCTTGATCCACTCCTTGATCTCACGGAGATCGGTTTCTATGGCTTGGTGTAGGACATGCAATGCCAGCACGCCTGTGTATAAGTCCGGGCAACCAAACGCGAATGTTTATTACACCAACACTGGCTGATGCACCTGACAGAGGATTCCATTTCCTCCCGGGCCGACCTGTGCAACGAGTTTGTAGGTGCCTTCACGGGCGGCCACCAAGAACCAGGTCGGCCTAGCGACTTGCAAACCCTTTTGCAGAAAGAGGGGAAGAGTTTGCGCAAGTATCTGCAAAGGTTTAGTCGAGTGCACCGCAATATTCCGAAGATACACCCAGCAGCTGTGATTGCCGCATTTCATACAAACGTGCGCAATCGCAGAATGCGGGCTAAGATGAATGTTCGGTTGCCCAAGACCATCAACGAACTCTACACATTGGTGGATAAATGCGCTCACGCCGAAGAAGGGTGAAGATTTCTTGGGGAAGAGGCTGGCATCAAAGTTGACTCGGAAGACGACGACGACGTTGCCACCCCCAGGAAGAAGAATAAGAAGCGCATCAAGAAGCGAAAGGAGAAGGCAGTGATGGCCGTTGAGAGTGCTGGTGATCTTAGCACCGGCAAGAAGGAAAAAACTAAGACGCCCGGCAAGGAAGCTACTACGTGCGCTAATTTTTGGGTGGCAACGGCTGCTGAGAAAACTGGCAAGTCTGACGGGACATACTGCAAGATCCATAGGACCAAGGGTCGTGATCTCCAAGACTGCAAGCAAGTCGAGCAGTTGGTGGAGAAACAAAAAGCTGAATATGAAAGGCGTGACAAGGAGAGAAACAAGAATGGTATTGGCGGGAAGGGTTGTGGTGGTCGTAACGGATACTGCAGCAAGCCTTATCAGCAGAAAGAAAAGCCCGCCAGAGGCCGTGAAAGGAAAGAAAATGGAGATGACAGCAACGAGGAAGATGATGAAACGAGTGAACAGGAGTTCCAGAAGGCTCCTGAGGCGATGTATATTGACGGGGGTGCATCTTTGCACTCCTCTCACCGCCAGCTCAAGCAGTGGGCACGTGAGGGTAATGCAGCAGAACTAGTAGCAAGCGCTCGAGAACTGCTCAAGTGGTCCCGCACGCACATCATTTTTGACATAGAGGATCATCCAGACCGCACCACCGCGGTAGGTTGTTTGCCATTGTTGGTCTCACCAATAATCCGCAACCTAAAGGGCAGTAAGATGTTGGTTGACGGCGGGGCAGGCTTGAATTTGATTTCTCTGGGTGTGCTGAAGAAACTCCAGATTCCAGATGAGGATTTGAAGAAGACTAGCACTTTCCAAGGAATCAACCAAGGAAGGAGCCAGCTGAAGGGAAAGATTACCTTGCCGATAACATTTGGCGGGGAAATAAACTTCAGGACAGAGAAGATTGTGTTCGATGTTGTCGAACTTCCCATGCCATTCAACGGGATTCTTCGCCGGCCTGCTCTGGCTAAGTTCATGGCGGCGGCCCACTACGCCTTCAACACTTTGAAGATGCCTGGTCCTATGAGAGTCATCACCGTCCCGTCAGACAAGAGAGATGCAGTTATCTGCGTGGATAAAATGTATAGAGATGCGGTTGCAGCAGAGGCCGTCGGGGCCTAGCTCCTGCCAAGAAGGAGAAGAAAGTCAAGGAAACCGGCAAGGACCCCATCAAGGACTCCAGGAAGCACATCTCTTCAGAGTATGCGGCACCCGGCAGCGACTTGCCGAAAGTTCAACAAGCAAGAGATCCAAGGCTGCTCCCCCGGCAACCAAGAAAGTTCCGGTGCGGCAGGATAGCACTGATGGTACCTTCACCATTAGTGCTACCCTTGACGACAAATAGGAAAGCATGCTCGTTACCTTCCTGCGGGCGAATGTCAATGTGTTTGCCTGGCAACCATCTGATATCCCCGGTGTTCCCAGGGAGGTAATCGAGCACCACCTTGCTATCTATCCTCTTGCCCGCCCCGTCAAGTAAAAAGTAAGGAAGCAGTCCCTGGAGAGACAACGGTTTATTGCTGAGGAGATCAAGAAGCTAGAAGCAGCAGGTTTGGTCCGAGGAGTACTGCATCCAACTTGGTTTGCGAATCTAGTGGTGGTGCGCAAGGCTAACGGGAAGTGGGGGCTTTGCATCAACTTCACCGACCTAAACAAGGCATGTCCGAAGGATCCCTTCCCCTTTCCGCGCATTGATCAAACACTGGTACATCGAGGTGCTATACAAACGGTTTTTAACCACTTTCCGCGACGGCATTTGTAACTGTCGCCAAGTGAGTGTGGGCGATAGGGGGGTCCTTCCCACATGACCCAGAAACCGTCGGGGATAGGCCCTCCAGCCACACACGCTCGGCAAAATGAGGTCGTGTGCGACGGGTGAGCGATCAAATACGATTATACGTACAGTTGTATTAAAAATACAATTATACAGGCCAAATTGTTTCCAGTCGTAAGTACATCCCACACAGTCAGTCCCGGCTAAACGTTTCCATTCGTATGTACATTCCACACAGTCAATCCAAGGAGTACGTTTCCGTTAGTATGTACATCCCACACAGTCAATCCAAGAAGTACGTTTCCGTTTGTATATACATCCCACACAGTCACTCCAAGGAAAACGTTTCCGATCGCAGGTACATCACACACAATTTTCCCCATTAAATCATTTGTGATAGCATTGTTATTGCAGATGATATTAACAATTTTATCATTTGCGTTATTGAATGCATCACACACGGTGCATAGAAGAAACTATGTGGCATAGGCTGTCCATCACACACACTTTTTATGTGGTAAACGTTTGCGCAAGGTGGCCTAACGCAAACAGTTTTCAAGAGGAAGTCATGTGTGATTGTTCATTGATCCAACACGTTTTATTCCTAGAAACTATGTGCGTTGTCTGAGGTCATAGCCCATGGTGTTTTCTCAATAATCGTTTGTAGTAGAAAAACCCCAATTAGCAGGCTAATTGGCAATTAGCGGGCTAATTGTCCTATTATTAATAATCCATTTATTAATTTACATTTCATATTAAGCACACAATATATTTCATTTTCGTATTAAGGAAGCAGGATTTCATAATTAAAATACATCAGAGTACAACATCATATAGCTTCAGCACTCAGCTACCCCATTACACAACTGCACCAGCAGCAAGTTGCACATGCAACATCTATAACCTTTCGAAATTAGCATCATAGACGGTACATAGACAGATGGATCTCATCTGGAAAACTGCTGAAGTGGAAGGCGAATATTGAGCCTTCATTGATGTTGAAGGTCTACGCAACTTTAGGCCAGTGCCTATGGATGATTGACCGTCCACCCTTCGTCCTCTTCAGGAACACTTCAATATTGAACCATGGGTGTTGTATGAATACCTTCCTCGCCTCCTGACCATACAAGTGGTTTGAGAGGTAATCATCAGTGAACTGCTTTGGAAAGGCATGAAAACAAGGATGTGCCTAAATATCTTCGCTAGATTGGAAATGGGGCAAAGGAATAAAAAAGGCAAGGTATAATAGTTAGCACCATCCTGTAGTGAACTGATGTCTTCTTCATTGTGCACACAAAGATCTTGTTGTTTTTTGTTGCTAAATTATTTATCCTAACAATCTTTCTGAGTTTCTTAACTTTACTGATATTCATGGACATCTCATTTCCCCATATGCAAAAAGGGTCAAACAGTGGGTTAAAACCTCTGACAGCAGGTAATACATGTGCAAGACTAAATTGTTAAAAACCTAAATATTAGAATGGTTCTTGCAATTGCACAATAATGTGCTATTAGACAAAGGACCATGCATGTGCGAACCTCGATTGTAAACCTCAGTGCTCCCCATTGTTTCCCTGCAACACATATAAGGTAGTTAGTGATCAGGTTAAGTGAGGGTTCGCATGCTATCAGTAAAATATGTTGATGAAAAATAAGCACATTGCAGATTCATTAGATTAATTCTGGCCACATGGAAAACCCATTTATCCAAACTAAGCATGATTAAGAACTAGGAAATAATGCAATTGTATATGTTTCTCATGTATTAAGTGCAGCCGGATTCGATTTATTCCTCACATGCACAACAATACAAAATTCTACCCACGACAATTGGACATCGCATTGCAGAATTAAACCAAGCAGTTAACTAAACACCACAACAAATGAACCAAACATTAACTAAGCACCTAATTGCATAATATAACATACTCCTAATAGAAGATCAGACAGTCAACCAAACCAACCATGCTTAACAACTTGAAAATATAGCAATTGTATTTGTTTCTCATGTATTTTGTACAGCCAAATTCGATTTATTTCTCACATGGTATACAATAACAAAATGCACCCACAACAATTGAACATTGCATTTGAGAATTGAACCAAATAGTTAACTAAACACCACAACAAATGAACCAAATGTTAACTGAGAACCACATTGCACAATATATAACATACTAGAAGATCAGACAGTTAACAAAACCAAGCATGCTTGACAACTTGGAAATATAGCAATTGTATTTGTTTCTCGTGTATTTTGTACAGATAAATTTGATTTATTTCTCACATGGAAGACAATACAAAAATGCACCCTAAAGAATTGAACACCACATTTGCAGAATTGCACCAAACAGTTAACTGAACACGACAACTAATTAACCAAACAGTTAATAAGTGAGCACCACATTGCACGACATATAGAACATATACACTAGAGCAACAGGTTGCATGGTAAAAGTAGATAGGACAATTCACTAGAATTTGTTAAGGAAAGGCAGCAGCAGCACATGCAACGGGTAAACCGAGCATGCTTAACCGGCGTAGCTAGCAAACTGAACATAGGTCCCTATAGTGAGCTAATAAGACAAGCTACTCCTCATCGTCGGAGATATCAATGATGATTGGCTCCTTGGACATGGAAGAGGGCGAGGCCTCCACATCGTGGGTGCCCTCGTCGTAGTGGTGAGTTGCCTGAGCCACTCTGGGCACCAACCTGCTGGCACCTGAATTGAGGTAAGCATGGGCACGCTGAGAAAACACCTCGTAGTCTTCGTCGAAGGCACCGACGGTGGCCTCGAGAAAATGCCACGAACTGTCATTTAAAGCAGCCAATCGCGCCGCGGCATCGGCGCGTGAGGCATCGACAGCGAGGTGCTCCTCCAAGATCTGGGGGTTGGCATGAATGGCAGCCATCGCGACCTCATCCGCACGTGCGGCCGCGATTTGCTTCTCCGCTGCCAAATGCTCCTTGAGCTTCTGGCTATATTGCATGCACATGGCTTAGGGTGGCGCTTATTTGGGGGACGGGTCGGTGATTTGGGTGGAAGGTGTCGCGCCAGCGGTCGGGGCATGTGGGATGTGGAAGGAGAAGGAGGATGGGGGTTGGGTGTGGATTACCTGCCTGGATCGACGAGGCCGAGTAGCGTGAAGGAGGGTCGCCGGCGAGGAGGCGGCGCTGCAAGCAAGGAGTGAAGGTTTCAACTTAAGGAACACGGAAACAGGGGAAATGTGGCTTTTGGTAAGGGGGAGGGTGTGGGGAGGTAGATATTTCCGCTGAAGCCAAAAAATTTGGATCGGTGTAGCGAAAAAACTGGCGCGCAAAGTGTCATCAGACATGGTCCCTTATTCAGCACTATGTATGATATGTGAACATCACAAATGATTCATTTAGCTTACCCCCTGTTTGATGAGTTTGAACGTGCAAATTTTGGTCTAAATTTCCCTGGTTACAGTGGTCATCCACGTCATTGCATAATTTGGGCACACAAAAGAGACTACAGCACACCCACACTTCTTAATCGAGCAAGTTCAACAATTAAACAGAGCTAGCTGACCTAAACATTACTCTAACAAATTAAAGACCGACGCTCTACAAAACAAACAGTACTACTCCAACTGGTGCTCGTCGATCTCTGCCGCCTCCTCCATGTCCAGCTCGCGCCCGACGATTTCCTGGGGAAGGGGCTCCATGGCATCCATCACACCATACTGGGCAAGCATCTCGCCATCCGCGTCTGCCATCTCTTTGGAAAAGGCCGCCACGAGCTGGGCGTGGGCAGCCGCGATCTAGGCTTGGACGAGCTCCATCGTGGCAAGGTATGCCGCGGAGGAACGGACAGCTGCTCGAACGCTCTCGGCGATTGCCAACTCTTCGGCCATTGTCGGAGAAGCTTCGTTTGATTTGTGCGGTGACCACCACGAGCTGGGCGTGGGCTGCCTCGACATGGTCCTGGGCGGCCTCCACCAAGGCTAAGGCCGCCGCTGCGAAACGGACAGCTGATGTGCCACTCTCGCTAGTTGCTACCGAGGCAGATGTTGCTGCCGCCACCCGAGAAGCACCAGCGGCCGTTTGGGCTTCCTTGGCCGCCCGGTTGCAGATTGTGTCCACGCTCACAAAGCTTGTTAGCACGCGCATGGTAGCTGCAGCTGCGCTCTCACCGGAGTGGGCCGCCGAAGTTGCCCTCAAGAAGCGGGTCCACGTCCCCATCTTTCACCGGCGACAATTGAACAGCGAAATGATATTTGGGGAGCGAGCGTGCTTGACACGCCGGCTGTGGACTATAGTCGATGCACCTTCTCGAGTAAGCCATATGCGTACTATACTCTGACGGTGCTCCAAGATATTTTGTGCTGCATCTCACATGGTTGGTGATAATAAACTGTGTGAGATCTAATTGATTTTTTATCTTGATTTGAATTACATAATGGAGTCACAGCGGCAAAGGAGGGTGTTTGAATTGCTAGAACTTTTATCTGCAGTGAACATGCAACTATAGGTGTGTCGTCAAAAAAATTGCAATTATTCAGGGTTTGTTTGGACATTTTTATACATTAACTTGGTTTTCTAGGAATTTTAGGTGCGCAATTCAAAATTAAACTACATACACATGCTCCGGTGCACCAAAATGGGTTGTAAAATCATATATGTGTCCATGGGTTGATGCTTATGTCCCATGCAAGAAATGGGGATGAATTTCAAACACCACGGCACCATGGCTCTCCGGCAAACGTTGAGGTACTTGCTTTTGTAATTCTAGTAAATCCAAAACTCATCTAAAATTCATGAACCTTGGCATGATATCATGGAATGGCATCAACATGCTGGGGTAAAAAATATTATCCCATTTGGGGTAGGTTATGGTATAAGCTTCTCACAAACCAGAGCTTCTCACAAGAAGCCTCATGGTTCCGGTAGGGAAACATGTCACCTTTGTGGACGAAATGATATCCGTTGCCTCTTCTTGCTTTCAAAATTTTTCTAGTGTCAACATAGAACAACAGGAGTGTTGTGTCATTTTTTGGGATTTTTCGTGGTTCGCTTGGACATTTTTATACATTAACTGAGTTTTCTATGCATTTATGTGCATAATTCAAATCTGAACTACATGCACATGCTCCAGTGCATATAAATGGGTTCAAAATTCAAATGTGTGTCCTTGGTTACATGCTTAGGTCCCATGCAAGAAATGGGAATGAATGTCAAACACCTTGCCACCGTCGCTCGGCCACTAACATTGAGATACATGGTTTTTAAATTATAGTAAATCAAAAACGTGTCTGAAATTTATGAAACTTGACATGCTATCATGGAACGGCATCAACATGCCGTGCTAAAAATATTGTTCCATTTGGGGCAGGTTGTGGTATAAGCTTCTCACAAACCACAGCTTCTCACAACAAGCCTGATGGTTTCGGTAGGGAACGTGCCACCTTTGTGGACGAAGTGATATCCGTTGCCTCTTCTTACTTTCAAAAATTTTCAAGTGTCAACACAGAACAACAGGAGTGTTGTGTCATTTTTTGGGATTTTTCGTGGTTCGCTTGGACATTTTTATACATTAACTGAGTTTTCTATGCATTTATGTGCATAATTCAAATTTGAACTACATGCACATGCTCCAGTGCATATAAATGGGTTCAAAATTCAAGTGTGTGTCCTTGGTTGCATGCTTAGGTCCCATGCAAGAAATGGGAATGAATGTCAAACACCTTGCCAATGTCGCCCGGTCGCTAACATTGAGATACATGGTTTTTAAATTCTAGTAAATCGAAAACGCGTCTAAAAATTATGAAACTTGACATGCTATCATGGAGCAGCATCAACATGCCATGGTAAAAATATTATCCCATTTGGGGCAAGTTTTGGTATAAGCTTCTCATAACAAGCCTCATGGTTACAGTAGGGAACGTTTCACCTTTCTGGACGAAACGATATCCATTGCCTCCTCTTGATTTCAATTTTTTTTTAGTGTCAACATAGAACAACAGGAGTGTTGTGTTAAATTTTGGAATTTTTCGGGGTTCGTTTGGACATTTTTTATACATTAACTGAGTTTTCTATGCATTTATGCGCATAATTCAAATTTGAACTACAGGCACATGTTCCAGTGCATATAAATTGGTTAAAAATCAAATGTGTGTCCTTGGTTGCATGCTTCGGTCCCATGCAAGAAATGGGAATGAATGTCAAACTCCTTGCCACCGTCGCTCGGCCGCAAACATTAAGATACATGGTTTTTAAATTCTAGTAAATCCAAAACTCGTCTGAAATTCATGAAACTTGGCATGCTATCATGGAACAGCGTCAACATGGTGTGGTAAAAAAATTGTCCCATTTGGGGCAGGTATGGGTATAAGCTTCTCACATACCAGAGCTTCTGACAACAAGCCTCATGGTTCCGGTAGGAAATGTGCCTCCTTGGTGGATGAAACGATATTCGTTGCCTCTTCCTGTTTTCAAATTTTTTCCTAGTGGAAACATAGAGCCAGAGGAGTGTCGTGTTAAAATTTGCAATTTCGGGGTTCGTTTGGACATTTTTATACATTAACTAAGTTTTCTAGGCATTTTATGTGCATAATTCAAATTTGAACTACATGCACATGCTCCAGTGCAGAAAAATGGGTTGAGATATCAAATGTGTGTCCTTGGGTGCATGCTTAGGTCCCATGAATTTCAAACACCAGGGCACTGTTGATTGCCGGCAAAACATTGAGATACTTTGTTTTTAAATTCTAGTAAATCCAAAACTCGTCTGAAATTGATGAAACTTGGCATGCTATCATGGAATGGCACCTGACATGCTGTGGTATTTTTCGTGTCCATTTTGAGAGAAGGCGCACTCGAATAACAGCCAACAAAGGCATTTTGAAACAAATAGATGCCACTTTAACATTTCAAATGTTTTGTATAATTTAAATCATGTGCATTCTGTTAACCATTCACGTGACACCATGTGTCACTCTTTTAATGGCTAGGAGGTGCCGTGCGGGCAGCTACTTGACTGAATGGGAGGCGTGCGAGCGCAGGCTGACCGAGAGGCATGCAAACATTTTAGATAGAACACCCGTATGCAAACCAACAGCTTGCCCAGGAAGCCAAGGGAAAATGTGCTGAGCAGGATTTGTGCAGCTCTTGATCGCAAACGTTTTTTATAGAACACCCATATGCAAACCGACAGCTTCCCCAGTAAGCCAAGAGAAAATGTGCCGAGCAGGATTTGTGCAGCTCTTCATCGCAAATGTTTTAGGTAGAACACCCGTATGAAAGTGAGAGCTATGGTCTTCCCCCGTAAGCCAAGGGAAAATTCATTGCGCGGGATTTGTGCATCTCTTCAACGCAAACGGTTCATATTGAATACGGTATGCAAAGCGAGACTTCGCCGCTAAGCCAAGAGAAAATCTGGCACGCACGACTTGTACATCCCTTCAATGCAAACGGTTTTTTTCGGATGACTCGTGTGCAACCATGTACAGACAATTTGGTAATATTTGCATCTGTCATATTGGGTATATTGCCATTTATCAAACTGCAAAGATTGACATTTGTTGATCTAGTAACATTGCCCTTTTGTCAACCTCGTAACACTGCCATTTGTCAACATATGCAGCTAAAAATCACTAGCACTATCTAATTTTTGCAACTAAAATTTAGTAATTAAGCATAGATTTCATTCATAGATTAAGCAGTCGTTCTTTATACAAACAGTTCAACTCGACAGCTGAACCGACCAAACTTTTCCTCAATTGTTGCCAACCATGTACTGAAATAGATAGTTCAACTATATATACTAGCTAATTTGAAGTATGTTGTACAGTTCAACCACATCTATAGTTAGATGAACTAAACAAAATAGCCCCTAAATACCACTACTACAGAGGGGCTTTGTACTACTTCTAGCAACCTCTCCTCTGCCGAGCATGCTCAGTAAGAGGCAGAGGAGGAGCCTACCGATGAGCTCGGCAACTGCAATACGGTGCCTACCGCTGCTGCACCTTCAGCGATGCTCACCTCGAACGCCCTCTACCGCTCCAGACGACCCCTCTCGAAGCGGCAGGACTCCTGGTAGATCTCCTGATTCCTCGCCTTTGCGGCGGTGTGTGCTGCGGCCACGGCGGCGGTAAGGCTCTTTGCGTGCTCGACGAGGCGCTCCTCCTCCTCCCGCAGGAACTCGATGTAGCGCGCAAGGTCGCTGACGCAAGTGCGGGCCTCCACCTCCCGCCTTCGGGCGGCAGTGACGGAGCGGGTGATGACCCCGGAGGTCGACAGTGGGCTGGCGGCCATGGCGGCCACGACCACCACCTCCCGCCTTCGGGCCGCGGTGGCGGAGCGGGTGATGGCCACGGTGGCTGACAGTGGGATGGCGGCCACGACGGCCACCTCCCGTCTTCAGGCCGCGGCGGCGGAGCGGGCGGTGGCCCTGGCTTTCGATGGTAGTGTGGCGGCCACGGTGGCAGACGGTGGGGTTGCGGCAACGGCGGCCGGCAACAGCTGCCGACGGACAGCGGCGGCCGAGCGTGTGGTGGGTGTTCCGCGCACACCCAACAGGGACGCCACATGCACTCTACTACGCCCGGGACTGAGCCGCCACCGCGGTGTAGCCTCTCAGCTGGAGCTGTCCTCTAATGTCGGCGGAGTGGCTGAGCGATGACAAGGGACCGGTGCCATTGGGGATTGTGGGAGAAGCAGACGAGATAAGCTACAGGGAGGGAGGGGAAAATGTGATGCAGGACTCACCGGCCGTGAGGGTTTATATAGCAGGTCGGTAAGCATTGGGATTTTGGGGGATTTCATCGAGTCGGGCGGGAAGCTTGCATGGGAATCTGCGTGGTTGCGCGGGAACGGGCTCACCAACAATTAATTGGTGCCACTTTGGGCCAACGTTTGGCCAAAAGAACGCCCACGCGCGCTGCGCAAGCTTGCGCTCGACGCCGTCTGCGGCAGCGGGGTGACAAGACGTGCGAGAAGAGGATGAAAGGACACGTACACATACGGTTAATAAAAAAACATTTGCGATTTAATTACCTATTACCCCCGTCCTAGTTTATAAGTCATCTTTGTATTTTTTTTGCCAAATTTTGACTAGAGATTTAACTAATAAAATACCAATGCATGTCACCAAAGATTATATCGTTGGATTCGTATTTGAACATTATTTCCAATTATATAATTTTTATAACATGCATTAACAATTTGTTAGTTAAATTTAAGGTCAAAATATGGCACAGAATATAAAGGGGACCAATAGACCAAGACGGAGGTAGTAGCACACGGCCGCTCTCTACGCAGCGTCGCAACTGTCGGTCGGCTTGTAAACGACCATTCCCTACGTGTTCAACTGCTCTATGTGTGTGGTTGCTCGCGGTTGAGGCAGCCGTGACGCGCTCTGCTCGTGTCCCGCCACGCGCGCTCTGCTCTGGCAACCCTCCGGGCACTCTGCCCTCATCCCTCCACGTGCATTGCCACTGTTTGGGGCCGGCGCACGATCACGTACGTTCGTGCTGCCATTATGCATGTGGTTGCACCGGGCATGGCGCCACGATGTAGTTACCCGCTGCAAAAACTGCCATGTAGACGCGCCGAGAATCCAGGCCGCCCGGCCCCCATTTATTCCTGCGGTCATTTACCTTCATCTCTCGCGCCACACGACACAATAAGCACAACCACGATGACACATATAGAGAGGATATCCAGCGGTTCCAATGGAGCTCCAGCGGTGAAAAGAGGTTATTTGATATTAGCTCGTTAGATGAGTGGAGAACCAAAGCATATGAAAATGCCAAGTTGTTTAAAGAAAAGGTTAAAAGATGGCATGATAAAAGAATTCAAAAAATGGGAATTCAAAGTGAGTGAGTATGTTCTATTATACAACTCTCGTTTCAGATTCTTTGCAAGAAAACTTCTCTCTAAATGGGAAGGACCCTATGTCGGCGTCCTGGGACCGGGGGTGCCCAGACTTGCCTGCCTGCGGCCCGTGGCGTGGCTCCATCGACGGCCTGGTACGGCCTAGCTTCAGCAACGACAACTCAAGACCCTCGCGAGGGGCCAGGCCTCACGAGGCAGACGACACCAAGACCTCCACGAGGGACGGCCTCCACAGGCTGGCTCCCGAGGAGCGGAGATATCAATGTAAGCTGCACCTCGCGAGGTTCACCTGACGTGAGCCATGACGACCAGGATCAGGCGGGCACCAGCGGGCGCAGTGTACCAGTTTCCTCTTTGGTGCAAAGGAGGCAAGCGCAGGCGCGGAGTCCCGAGGAATCAAGCAAAGGTTTCCATATCGGTGCAACAAGACCAGGACCGCCAGGACAGCAGGACGGAGATCATCGAGGAGCCCACTGCAGTGTCACCACCAGAGGCTTTTGCAGGCGAAGACTACTTTTGTCAGGATAACTTGTACTAGTTGTCTCCCTTCGAATTTGGCTGTTGTGGGATCCCTTCCCGCCTACATTTGGGAAGAGGACCAAGGCCACTATAAATAGGACTTAGCCACCACCATAGAGAAGGGAGAACCGGAGCTGGATCAGATCCATTCCACCCTCACCACCTCACCAGCTCATCGAGCTCAAGAACACCTCACCTCCTGAGGTCGTTCCACCTCTGTACTAGTTCATCCTCAGACCCCCGAGGCAATCCACCACAAAGCTGGAGTAGGGTATTACACCGCAAGGTGGCCCGAACCAGGATAAAGTGATGTGTCTCTTCTTCCTTGGGTTCGTTGAGCTAGGCTGTGGAATTGTTGAGCAGGCAGACTGGGGAGAGAGAGTTCTTCGCACGCACCCCAGAGTTCGAACCTCTCAAGGGTCTTCGGAACCTCGAATCCGACATTTGGCGCGCCAGGTAGGGGTGCGTCGGAGTTTCGCCTCTTCGTCCGCTCCGCTCCTTCATTCAGCTTTCATGGCAGGCGCCGCTCCACCAGCCGGATCGACGGGCACGCATGGAGGAGCCATGGGCCTCCGGGCCTTCACCCCCGCCTTACGACATGTGCGGTGGTCACCCAAGTTCAAGCCAGAGATGCCGCCTCGCTACGGCAGTGCGGCAGGCCCAGCGGCGTTTCTCCAGGCGTATGAGGAGGCCATTTGGGTGGCCGGTGGCGACGACAAGGTCATGGCCAATTGGTTTCCCATGGCCCTCGCTGGCGTGCCACGCGCCTGGCTGCTCAACCTGCCGGAATCTTCTGTGGCCTCCTGGGAGGAGCTGCGCGGTCTCTTCATCGCGCGCTTCGCGGCACCGGCACCCCACGCCATCGCGGCCCTCCTCGGCGGTTCGCAGGCGCCGCCCTTGGACTGTCACGTCATGCTGTTCTTCCGCCAAGTAGGTGCCACGCACGTGCGGCAGGGAGCTCCTCCGGTATGGGCGGCGCCCAAGGCCGACCTCACCTTTGACTCGAGAGATCACCCAGCAACCACCGCGGGCGCAGGCGTGCTCCCGATGCTCTGCACCCCCACCATCTGCAACGTGGCGGTTACCAAGACCCTCATCGACGGCGGGGCTAGCCTCAACATGCTCTCTGTGGAGGCTTTCGGCTTGCTCCACGTGCCACATGGCCGGCTCCGCCCCACCAAGCCCTTCTCCGGGGTTGTCGACGGTTCCACCAGCCCCCTGGGGCAGATCCGCCTCCCCGTCACCTTCGGCACCCACGACAACTACTGCACCAAGCTTATCGACTTCGATATCGCCCGCATCAGCCTCCCGTACAATGCTATCCTCGGGTACCCAGCCTTGGCCAAGTTCATGGTAGCGACTCATCCTGCCTACAACCTCATGAAGATGCCGGGGAGCAGTGGCGTCCTCACCGTGGCCGGGGAAACCAAGGAGGCCCTGACGGCCCTCAAGCTCGCCTTCAGGGCTGCAGCAGCAGCACGCCCAGCAGGTGGGGGAGCCCCTGAGACCCCGGGGGCTACGCCGATGAAGAAGAAGTAGTTGTTCTCCCAAGATCGGGCCGAGACGAAGCAGGTGCCGGTTGACGAGGATGGAGCATCAGGAGCCACCTTCACCATAGGAGTCAACCTCGCTCCAGACCAAGAAAAGGCGTTGGTCGGCTTCTTGCGTGCAAACAAGGAGGTGTTTGCATGGGAGCCCAAAGATTTGGTCGGAGTCCCGAGGGAGGTAATCGAGCATCACCTAAAGGTGTGCCCCAATGTGCGCCCGGTGAAGCAGAGGGCACGGCGGCAGTCCACGGAGAAGCAGGCGTTCATCGTCCAAGCGACCCGCAAGCTGCAAGACGCTGGTGTCATTCGGGAGGTGCGGTACCCAGAATGGCTGGCTAACCCAGTCATTGTCCCCAAGAAAGGTCGGAAGGAACGCATGTGCGTCGACTTCACCAACCTCAACAAGGCTTGCCCTCAAGATCCCTTCCCGCTCCCGCGCATCGACCAGATCGTCGACTCTACCGCTGAGTGCGACCTACTGTGCTTCTTGGACGCATTCTCAGGATATCACCAAATCAAGATGGCGGTGCAAGATGTTGAGAAGACGGCTTTCTTGACCCCGTGCGGGGTATATTGCTACACCTGCATGCCCTTCGGGATGCCTAACGCTGGAGCAACCTTCCAATGGCTGATGCACATCACTCTGGGCCAGCAGCTTGGGAGGAACGCCGAGGCTTACGTCGACGACATAGTGGTGAAGTCTCGGGAGGCAAGGACCCTCATCAAGGACCTGGAAGAAACATTCACTAGTCTGCGCAAGGTGGACCTGCGGCTCAACGCGGAGAAGTGTGTGTTTGGCGTCCCCTCCGGCAAGCTGTTGGGCTTTTTGGTGTCGCATAGGGGAATCGAGGCGAACCCCGAGAAGATCAAGGCGATAGAAAGGATGAGCCCGCCGCAGACTCTCAAGGAAATGCAAAAGCTGGTGGGTTGCGTGACCTCGCTAGGGCGCTTCATCTCCAAGCTTGAGGAGCACGCCCACCCGTTCTTCAAGCTAATGAAGAAGAAGGGGCCGTTCGAATGGACTCCGGAGGCCGACGCAGCGTTTCGAGACCACAAGAGATACCTCACCAGCCCACCAGTGATGGTGGCGCCGCGACCTCTCGAGCCCTTGGTGCTTTACCTGGCCACCACGCCACACTCTGCCAGCGCGGCACTAGTGGTGGTCCGGGAAGAGCGCCAGGCCGAGAACTCGCCGGGCAGCGCCACACGCCAGGACAAGATGACGCAGCTTCGGGACCGTGCTCCTGAAGCTCCGGCAGCACCAGCAGATGACCAGGCCCCCCAGGACGGCGCTCCTGGGAGCCTGGCTGCCCTTGTAGACAGCCGAGCCCCCCAGGACCCCCAGCCTCGCGAGGAACAAGACATCACCAGCACTCCGGCCCTCATCGAGCACCCGGTGTACTTCGTCAGCACGGCATTGTGTGACGCACGGGCGCGCTATCCCATGCCGTAGAAGCTCCTGCTCACGCTCCTTGTCGCCTCCCGCAAGCTGCGCCACTACTTCCAAGGTCACCCCATCAAGGTCGTCTCAGCTTACCCATTGGAGAGGGTGCTCCGGAGCCCCAATGCTGTGGGGAGAGTCGTAGAATGGAACATCGAGTTGCAGGCATTCCAGTTGGAGTTCAGCACCACCAGAGTCATCAAGGGTGTCGCGCTCGCCGACTTCGTGGCGGAATGGGCTGACGTTCCCAGCTCTGAAAAAGGCGAGGACCGCCCACTCTCACCAGGAAGAGAGGCGCCAGACGGATGGGTCATGTACTTTGATGGCGCCTTCGCGCGTCAGGGCGCGGGGGCTGGAGCCATGCTCATCTCGCCCACCCAGGACAAGCTCTACTACGCCGTGCACCTCTGCTTCCAGCGGGGCGAAAAGGTCTCCAATAACGTCGCGGAGTACGAAGGCTTAATCACCGGTCTCAAGGCTGCGGTAGCCTTGGGAGTGAAGCGCCTCACCATCAAGGGCGACTCCCAGCTCCTCGTCAACTTCTCCAACAAAGTATACGAGCCGAAGGACGAGCACATGGAGGCATATCTCGTAGAGGTACGCAAAATTGAGAAACAATTCTTGGGCTTGGAACTGCAGCACGTGCCGCGCGGCACAAACAAGGAAGCCGACGACATCGCCAAGAGGGTGTCCCGGCGCCTGCCTCAAGAGCCGGGCATCTTCGAGAAGCGGCTCTTCAAGCCCTCGGCAGCCCCACCCCCTGCAGAGGCAACACTGCCTCAGGAGGAGCTCCCCCCAGCACCAACCTCGGGAGCCCCAGCCTGCGGCCCGACCTCAGGGGTGCGTCTGCTCCTTGCGCTCGAGCCTCAAGAGGGATGCTGGACTGAAGAGTTCAGGGCGTATCTGCTCCAGGGAACCCTGCCGGAGAAGGAGGAAGACGCAGAGCGGGTGGCATGCCAAGCTACAGCATACTACATTCGAGATGGTGAGCTTTATCGGAGGCGTCCAAACGACATCTCTCTATGATGCATTTCCAGGGAGCAGGGGCGCGACCTGCTGACGGATATACATGGTGGGGACTGCGGGCACCATTCTTCATCACGCACCCTCATGGGGAAGGCATTCCGCAGCGGGTTCTATTGGCCAACGGCGCTCAACGACACTGTAGAGTTGGTCAAGTCCTGCGAAGCCTGCCAGTTCCACGCCAAGCAGACCCACCAGCCCGCTCAAGGCCTCCAAACCATTCCGCTCACGTGGCCGTTTGCGGTCTGGGGGCTGGACATCTTGGGACCATTCCCACAGGCGCCCGGGGGCTACCGCTATCTCTACTTTGCCATTGACAAGTTCACCAAGTGGGCGGAAGTGGAAGCTGTCCGCACCATCCCAGCCGGTTCGGCGGTCAAGTTCATCAAGGGCCTTGTGAGCCGCTTCGGGGTCCCTAATCGTATCATCACCGACAACGGCTCGCAGTTCACTAGCAATCTCTTCAAAACATATTGTGCTAACCTTGGAACGCAGATATGCTACGCTTCAGTGGCACACCCCAGGAGCAACGACCAAGCTGAGCGCGCCAACGCGGAGGTCCTGAGAGGCCTCAAAACAAGAACCTTCAAGAAAAAGCTCGAGGCCTGCGGCAGGGGCTGGATCGATGAGCTCCAGTCCGTGCTGTGGTCCATCCGCACCACTGCCACCAAGCCGACGGGCGAGACTCCATTCTTCCTCGACTACGGAGCCAAAGCGGTTCTCCCACACGAAGTCAAGCATCACTCCACGCGGGTCCTGGTGTTCGACGAGGCACGCCAGGACGCCTCGCGGAGGATGGACCTCGTGCTGGGGGAGGAAGGCTGCCGTCAAGCCTCGCTCCGGGTGGCAAGGTACCAGCAGGCGCTGCGGCTGTACCACTGTCGCAGCGTCCGCTCCAGGACGCTCGAGGTGGGCATTCTCATCCTGAGGGGGGTGCTCTCCAGGGAAGGGCTGCATAAGCTCTCCCCCATGTGGGAGGGCCCATTTCGGATTGCCCGCATCTCCAGGCCTGGCGCTGTGCGCCTGGAGACGTAGGACGGGATCCCCATCCAGAACGCCTGGAACATCCAGCACCTCCGGAAGTTCTACCCATGAAGCAAGGCCCAGTGCCTGTGAAGGTCTCCGCTCGTGACACTCTCACGTAATAATGAGTGGGGCTGTACATGCCCCGGAGTCTCGAGTGTGCTGCCCTCTGGCCTTGGGGGCTCCCTCCCACATCCTAGTGGCAGCACTTAGCTCCGCACTGGTGAGAAGACTAGACTAGGTGCCGGACGCGGCTGTTCATTTGCTTGCTTTCTGCAGCTGGTTTGCAACCTTTTAATGGAATTTGGAGCTCTAGTGTTTCTCGATTGCCTAGTTGGTTTTCTCTTCTTGCCTCGCTTGCTTTCTTTTTCTAGGCCAAGGAGAACGGCAGTTGCCCGTCGCTCTCCCTCGAGCGCCTCCCACGGGGGCTGGGCAGGTGTGTGCGTGCGTTGGGCTAGCCCACCCCATGGACACACCTCACCAAAGCCTTGTTGCCCCAGGGCTTCGGCTTCCTTGATCTTCGTGAGGCGCCCTTGATTGAGCTCATGATTTGCGCACCTTCTTAAGTCTGTGCCCCCCGGGTACCGCGACGCGGTGAACTTAGCCACGGCTAGTCATGACTGAGGGCTCACGCAAGGAAGAACAAGGCCTCGGAAAGGTTTTCTAACAAACCCTGCAGTTTTATGGTGCCTCCCTAGGCCGGCGGCTCCTAGGTCGGCAGCAAGGGGGCCTCTCCAGATGCTAAAGGATGAGCCCTCACGAGGAGGGAAGCTACTGCGGGTGTACCAAGCTAAGTTATCCTACCACACCTGCTCGGGACATGAACACCATAGCATAACACAAGAACAATAAACATAGCATAGCTGCATAAGTGCCATGGTTCATTACACGCCCTAGCAAGGCTCTCTACTTTTTACAAAATGCAGAAGAAAGGAAAGGTTAAACAAAGGCGGCCCGCGAGACTGCAGCAGTTCCTGAGGCTCGGCTCCGGAGGTTCTCCGGGCTCAGCCTAAGCCCTCCTCCTGCTTCACCAGGGCGCGGTGGCAAGAAGATCCGCCACCTCCCTTGAAGCGAGCCCGGTGGCGGGGCGGCTGGTCGTAACCACCGCTGCTTGTGCTCTCACCGGAGGAAGAGCCGCCGCCGCTGAACGAGCCGCAGCCGTCGCCAAGGCCAAGCTCGTCGTCGCCGCCGTCGTCTTCAGGGCAGCACCCCAAACACCCTCACGTAGAGGGTCGCAATGCCGTCGTACCTGAAGTGGAGGGTGCACCTCCCGCTCAGGCCACCCGCGCGGGCGAACGTCTGCCAGCCGCGGGTCAGGGCCGCGTTCCCGGCAGTGGAAACCTCGACCCCGACCCATGAAGCCTTGCTGCAGCAGCCGTCAGCTTGCAGCCAGAGGCTGTCAAGACCAGCAACCGGTGGCTCGCCCGCGAAGAAGCAGGGGAGTGGGAGCCAGGTGCCGTTCGGCCCCTCCGACCACACGACAAACACTGGGAGCACTTCCGCCGAGTGGAAGCGTGGCCAAGGAGGCCGGGCGACCACGACATTCCTCCCTCCATCACGGGGGCTGCCTCGCCCCTGGCGGCTCTCATCGCGAGAAGAGGTGCCGCCACGACCACTCAAGGCGCGCCCGCGTCCACAAGGAGCCACCACAGGGGCCACCGCATGCTTGCGGGGGCGACCTCGTCCTTTCTTGGGCGGCGGCGAGCTGGGCCCCTCCTTAGGGGCCTTCCCCTTCTCGGCGGCAGAAAACTTCCTTGTCAACGCCATGAACACTGCGGCAAGACGGCGAGGCAAGAAGGAAGAAGAAGGAGTGGGTGGCGAGAAGACGAAGACGAGCAAAGGGGGCTTCGCCCCTCTCCTCATTTATAGCCAAGGGAAGGCCGATCGCCGGCCTCCACGATCGCGCGCAATGATGATTTTTCTCTGGATGCAGCAGGGTCTCATCAAGTCGAAGCAATTGCCAAGGCAGCGTGGGGAAGCGGAGGCGCCCATGTCCCATCAATCGCCACGCGGTAACCAAGGCCGCAGGCGGTTAGGGCCCGCGGCGCTCCGCACTTGCCCTTTGGCTTCGCCTCGAAGCCAAGATCGAGCGCGCCTTGGGCCCGGGGGCTACTGTTGGCGTCCTGGGACCGGGGGTGCCCAGACTTGCCTACCTGCGGCCCATGGCGTGGCTCCATCGACGGCCTGGTATGGCCCAGCTTCAGCAACGACAACTCAAGACCCTCGCGAGGGGCCAGGCCTCGCGAGGCGGACGACACCAAGACCTCCACGAGGGGCGGCCTCCCCAGGCTGGCTCCCGAGGAGCGGAGATATCAATGTAAGCTGCACCTCGCGAGGTTCACCTGACGTGAGCCATGACGACCAGGACCAGGCGGGCACCAGCGGGCGCAGTGTACCATTTTCCTCTTTGGTGCAAAGGAGGCAAGTGCAGGCGCGGAGTCCCGAGGAATCAAGAAAAGGTTTCCATATCGGTGCAACAAGACCAGGACCGCCAGGACGGCAGGACGGAGGTCATCGAGGAGCCCACTGCAGCATCACCACCGGAGGCTTTTGCAGGCGAAGACTACTTCTGTCAGGATAACTTGTACTAGTTGTCTTCCTTCGAATTTGGCCGTTGTGGGATCCCTTCCCGCCTACATTTGGGAAGAGGACCAAGGCCACTATAAATAGGACATAGCCACCACCATAGAGAAGGGAGAACTGGAGCTGGATCAGATCCATTCCACCCTCACCACCTCACCAGCTCATCGAGCTCAAGAACACCTCACCTCCTGAGGTCGTTCCACCTCTGTACTAGTTCATCCTCAGCCCCCCGAGGCAATCCACCACAAAGCTGGAGTAGGGTATTACACCGCAAGGTGGCCCGAACCAGGATAAACTGCTGTGTCTCTTGTTCCTTGGGTTCGTTGAGCTAGGCTGTGGAATCGTTGAGCAGGCAGACTGGGGAGAGAGAGTTCTTCGCACGCACCCCAGAGTTCGAACCTCTCAAGGGTCTTCGGAACCCCGAATCCGACACCCTATATCGTCGAAGAAGTTTATCATTCCAGAGCTATCAAGATCAACAACTCCAAAGGCACTAATCCCATGGTGGTCAATGGACAAATAATTAAGCATTATATCATAGGTACACCTATTAATGTTGAAGCTAACATTGTTCAAACCATGACACCGGAGGAACACATAAGAGAGACCTTCCGGAACACTCCAAAACCCTGAAAAGGAGTAGGTATGCGATACGGTAAGTAAACCGACTGCAAAAATTCCATAAAAATAATTTCTGTTTTGGAATATTAGAAAAAATACCAAAATAAGAAACAACCAAGGGGACCCACGAGCCGCCTACAAGGCACATGGGCGTGCCCACCCCCCTAGGCGCGCATTAGTGGCTTGTGGGCCCCATCATGTACCTTCCCGACTCCGTTTTCTTCTGGAATACTTGTTTTGCAAGATAAAAATTCTTTACATATACTCTCGGATGTTTTGGCCACCGTATCGCATAAATCTCCTATGTCTTTGTTTCGTGTTGTTTTTCTGAAGGATCTAAAAATATGTCGTCCCAAGACTCGGTTGGAGAGAGCCATGTTTTCCATACTGCTGCAAACCCTAGAGCCTATGATGATATTGATCACTATGGTTGGTCAACCAATGAGGAGGTCGAAGATGACTTAAAGAGGCTGGATTCCACAGAGCAAGAGGAAACCTCTAGACCATAGCCCGGAGACATGCATGTGGATTCCACAGAGGCTTTCTCAATAGCTTTGCTAGCCAAAAATCCGCACCAAGTAGAGATACTACTTGTGCATCCAAAACCGTTAAACCCAGTTTCATGCCATGAGAGTCCACTGTATCTACATACGGATTGAATAAGATCATTCAAGTAAGTTGTCATCGGTGCATAAAGCAATAAAAATTGCTCCTAAATATGTATGATCTTTTATTGTAAGGGAAAATCATATTTGTACGATTTTGTGATGATAAAGAAATAAAAGCGATGAACTACATAATAAAGGTTGCTATCACAAGGGGCAATATAAAGTAAAGTTCCTTTACATTAAGAGCTTGCACATCCAAAATTAAAATGTGCATGACAACCTCTGCTTCCCTCTGCGAATGGCCTATCTTTTGCCTTTATGTATTTACTTTTCATGCAAGAGTCAATAGTGTTCTCCTCTATTCCTTTTTCAATTTTCTTCTTGCAAGCATCATGTGGTGGAAAAATATCTAGGCATATATATCCAGTTGATATGAGTTATCATGAGTTATTATTGTTGACCTTACCCTTGAGGTAAATGAGTTGGGAGGCGAAACTATAATCCCCTATCTTTCTATGGGTCTGACTGAAACTTTTGCTCCATATATATATATATATATATATATATATATATATATATATATATATATATATATATATATATATATATATATATATATATGTCGTGAGTGTCAGCAATCATAGAAGATTAAATGATAGTTGAGTATGTGGACTTGCTAAACAAAAGCTCTTACATGAGATGAGAAGTTCTATGATAATATATATTCATGCTATGATAATGATCATGATGCTACTATATCCGTATTTGGTTTTTATCGATAGCTCTCTCTCTAAACATGTGGTCATGATTATCGATATCAGCTTTCACTTGAGGACAAGCGAGGTCTAAGCTTGAGGGAGTTGATACGTACCTTTTGCATCATGTTTTCCTACTGTTATTTATAATGTTTTTGATCAATGTAATACATTGTGGTGCAATTCTAATGCCTTTTCTCTCTTAATTTGCAAGATTTACATGAAGATAGAGATTGCCAGCAGCTGGAATTCTGGACCTGAAAAAGCTACATCAGAGATACCTATTCTACACAACTCCAAATGACCTGAAATTTCACGGAGAATTATTTTGGAATATACAAAAAAATACTGGAGAAAAGAGATACCAGAGGGGACCCACCAGGTGCCCACAAGTCACATGGGCATGACCACCCCCTTGGCGTGCCCATGTGGCTTGTGGCGCCCATGCCGGCATCCGAGGCCCATCTTCTCCTATATGATGCCATTTGCCCTAGAAAGAATCAAGAGAAGTCTTTCGGGACGAAGCACCGCCGCCTCAAGATGGAACCTGAGCAGGAGCACTTTTGCTCTTCTGTAGAGCGATTCCACCGGGGATACTTCCCTCTGGTAGGGGGAAATCAAAGCCATTGGCATCACCAACAACCCTCTCATCGTGGGAGGACCAATCTTGATCAACATCTTCACCAACATCATCTCATCTCAAACCCTAGTTCATCTCTTGTATTCAATCTTTGCCTCAAAACATCAGATTGGTACCTGTGGGTTACTAGTAGTGTTGATTACATCTTGTAGTTGATGCTAGTTGGTTTATTTGGTGGAAGATTATATGTTCAGATCCTTGATGCTATTCAATACCCCTCTGATCTTGAACATGAATATGATTTGTGAGTAGTTACTTTTGTTCTCGAGGACATGGGAGAAGTCTTGTCATAAGTAATCATGTGAATTTGGTATTTGTTCGATATTTTGATGATATGTATGTTGTTGCTTCCTTTAGTGGAGTCATGTTGTGACGCCCCCGACTCAATCATGCACTAATCATACAGGCAAATGCACACGATCAAGATCAGAGACTCACGGGAAGATATCACAACACAACTCTAGACACAAATTAAAGGTATACAACTTTATATTACAAGCCAGGGCCACAAAGGCTCGAATACATAAGTTAATGGAAGCAACAAAATCTGAGTATAGACATAAGATAAACAAGTTTACTTTAAGAAGGCCAGCAAAACAACGATAAATAGATCGAAAAGGCGAGGCCTCCTGTCTAGGGCCTCCTAACTACTCCAGATTGTCGGTCTCCACATAGTAGTAGGCTCCGTCGGGGTAGTAGTAGTCATCGACGGGATCAGCTAGCTCCTGGGCTCCGTCATCTGATCACAACAATCGGGTAGAAGGGAAAAAGGTAGCAAAGCAACCGTGAGTACTCATCCAAAGTACTCGCAATACTTACATCAGATCAATGCTAAGTATGCATCGGTATCAAAGGAATGGGGATATATCTTTGGACTATACTGCAGAAATTCCAGAATAGAATGGAAGGCCTAGCCTAATGAAGACTAGCATCTTGCAGCATCAGAAGAGACGAGAGTAACATAACATAGAGTAACAAGTATATATTTTAGTAAAGCCCAGAGATCCTTCCTCGACTCTCAGCGAGAAAGTGATCCCGGAGCCATCATATCCATTTAGTGTCACAAGTATCCAATTCTATTTGTAATAGATCGGGATACAACTTCGAGCGTCCATTACCATGTACACGGCTATTCGAATAGATATACTTCCCTGCAGGGGTGCACCAACTTACCCAACATGCTCGATTAACTCCGGCCGGACACAATTTTCATGTCATGCCCGGCGTCGGCTGATCGACATGCCATAGTCCTACCTAGGCCCAATAGAGAGGTTAGTACACCGGTCTACATCCTAAGCGCTCAGGGGTCTTGGGCCCATCGCCCTTTGCACTCCTATGTGTTGCGTACGCGGCCTAGAGTAGACCCACCTCCTTATACAAGCGCACGCGGTTATCGTCCAACCGGGCGCGCGCCACTCAACTACTGATGTCAGTGATCTTTTGGAAGAATCATACGATGCTGAGTGCCCATACTTATTCCCGCGTGGTGGTTAGTGTGAAAAGGCCAGAGGCCTACTCAGATCACATATCCAAACCCGTTAGTGTCTTGGGAGCGTGCGGAGACGATCAGTGATCCTGTCGCCCGTCTCGCGGACTTACGGCAAGGGCCAAGCCCATCCCTCTCTAGGGCGGTCTGCCTACCCGGTCGTGCCGCGTAATTATCTCGCGGGTACCATCCAGGTCAACCCGACTTCACAAGAGACTATCAGGAACTCAGGTCCACCTCTACTGGGGTGGTACCACTTGTCCCTTCAGTCCCACATAACAGTAAATGGGGAACAGGTAAAGGTAACAGTGTGTCTGTAACATCAAGGGGGAAATCCTAGGAATCACCCTCTATGGATTCCCACTTGATGTATCCATCAAGGTGAACTTGGAGGAATCACCCTCAATGGGTTCACACTTGAGGGGCTTCACGACGGAGGCATCATCGGAGGTGGTGAAAGAGGAATCACCCTCGGTATCCCACAACCGACTAGCTATGCTACAGAGATATCACCAGGAGTGAGGAAGGAGGTATCATCCTCGGCACTTGATAGTAGCTCTGCAGAGTCGTACAACTAAGGGGGTGTGCGGTGATGTGTCGGTCTCTGCACGTCGATCACATTGATCGAGTCACCGGTAACAAAGCGGGGCAACAAGGACAAGGGTGAGGGGTCACTGATGGATCACTAACCAACCTATACTAAGCATATAGGATAACAGGTAAAGTAACAACAGCAGGTTACAAAAGCAGGCTATGCATCAGAATAGGTTCTATCGAACAACAATAGCAAAATCTAATTCAAGCATGAGAGATGAAGAATGGGCGATATAGGAATGATCAAGGGGGTTTCGCTTGCCTGGAAGCTCCGGTGAAAGGGGCTGGACATTTGTAGCGTAGTTGTACTCGATGGCGTGAGCGTCGGTCTCGGGGTCTACCGGAGAAGAAGAGGGGGAAGAAACAATAAATACAAAGAAAACAAATGCATCACATTGCATGACATGACAGTATGCTATGCTAGGGGTGACCTAACGCAGTGCTAAGTGTTATAGGTGGAGAGGGTAATTGTCCGGGAATATTTTCCCGGCTCCAGGCAATTTCTTTGGTATTGATCCGAAGGGGAAGGTTCCATGTTTGAAGTGATGGAGGTGTGTGACAAGTATATGGATGACATATTCAGATTCGTCATATTTTTCTGATCATTTTTCATATAAAAATTATTTTCAACTGAGTTATGGTTATTTTTCTATTAATTTTCAAAGTTTTAAACAATTTTTGAATTTTTTGGATTTAACTTAATTCGAACAAAAATAAATAGAAAAGGTTGGGTGCATCCGGTGCAATGCACCCAACAGCGCACAGAGGGGCTGACAGTGGGCCCTGGGGCTACTTAGTCAGCAGGTCAACGCTGACCAGTTGACCAGTCAACTAGGTCAGCGAGGGCCCACTGGCAGCAACCCTGAGGAGGGGCATGCGCCGCCACTTCAGCGGCACTGGCGTGCGAGGGAAGAGGTGCTCGGGCGTGGCGGCTAGAGGCAGGATCGGGGAGCGGAAGCCGGCGGTGAGCAAGCCACGGACGCAGGTGCGGGGCTGCGGGCGCGCGCGAGGAACGGCTGGCGCGGCCATGAACGGGCCTGCGTGCATGGGGGTCGGCCACGGCGTGGTCAGGGGAGGCGCGGGCGGCTGGGGATGGCTACAGGCGCATGTGGGGCCAGCCGGCCGGAGGCGGGCGCTGTCAGGAGCGGCACGCGTGAGGGCATGGCCGGGGCGCACGGGGCCGCGGGGCAATAGCAGCGGTGGCAGCAACAGTAGCAAGCGGGCAACGGCAGGCGACGGCGAGCCACGCACAGGCGCGCATGCAAGATGGTGTGGGCAAGGGTGCACCGGGCATGGCCTGGGCGCGAGTGGCGCAGGGGTTGCAAGCACATGCGGGGCAGGGGCTCACGACGAGGAGTTCGGGCGGCAGTGAGCAACTGGGGCGGCTACGCCAGCGCGCAGCAGAGAGCAGTGGCAGCAAGCAGTAGAGAGTAGTAGCAGCATCAGCAAAGAGCAGCAGAGCAGCGGTAGGGCCGTGGCCGCAGTGGCGAAACGAACGGCAGCGTCGAGCTTTGGCAATAATGGCGGCGGCAGCTACAAGCATGGAAACGAGCGCGCAAGAGAGGAGAAGGATGCGGTGCTCCACAGGGAGCACAAGGGTGGCTCCGCGAGGGATTAGGAGCAGTAGGGGCGGTGCAGTTCATCGGAGTGGCGTCGGTGACCGAAGGCGAGGACGAGCTTGATCCAGTCGAGGTGGAGGTGTTCGGCTTAATCCGATGCAAGTGGTCGATGTAGAGGAGTCAGACAAAGCTCCTGGACACGGAGCTAACTGGCGGGGAGCTAGGTGGCTGCAGGATCGACGAGGGTGTGGTATCGACGTCTCGAGCACGTGTTGTGGAGAGGAGATACGAGCGAGGGGAAAGGGGAAATTGCTAGGGTTCGCTAGAAGGAGTCGAGGGCAACGGTTTTGTCCAACAGGGGGGCGTGGATGGCCGCCACGCACATCCATCATTGGCGGATGGAGATCACGATTCCCCTGTCTCCTGTAGCGAGGTAGGGGAAGGTTTATGTGGGCCGGTAGTGCTCTGTGGCCACTAGGGCCCAGATGCACGGTAGTTAGTTAGGCCCTTTTTTGTTTTATTTCTCACTGTTTTGTATTTTCTTTTGCTAACATTTGATTTGTGTTAAATGTGAAAACTACCACATAAATACATTGTAATATACCCGAGCTTCACAAAATGTTTTAGGCCATTTGCTAAGGTTTAAATATTTGTTTATTTTTGAAAAGGCCAATTCTAATGTTATTGGTCCACTAAAAAGTTTCTATGGTTAATTTAATAATTCAAATGATGTTGGTTTCACTTGGACAATTACCAGGAGATTATTTAGAATATTGTACACATTTCTGCCCTAGTGTTTGGTGAAATAATTCCTGGACTTCATATTTTAAATTTGACTTTGATCTTTAGACAAGTGGCAATTAGCATAGTAATCTTGGTGACATGGCAATCATTAAGGGGAGATTACTGTAGCATGCCATCGGGGGTGTTATACATGTGAACGTCGACTACATGACACTTCACCATACTTGGGCCTAAGGGAAGGCATTGTGGAGTAACAAGTACATGATGGGTTGCTAGAGTGACAAAAGCTTAAACCCTAGTTTATGCGTTACTCCGTAAGTGGCCGATTTGGATCCATATGTTTCATGCTATGGTTAGATTTATCTTAATTCTTCTTTCATAGTTACGGATGGTTGCGAGAGGGGGTAATCATAAGTGGGAGGCTTGTTCAAGTAAGAACAACACCCAAGCACCTGTCCACCCACATATCAAATTATGAAAGTAGCGAACGCGAATGAAACAAACATGATGAAAGTTGTTGGAATCGGGGTTCCGCGGACACAAACAAGGTTCGAACTCTGGGGCGTGTGCGAAGATCTAGCCTAGTCACAACCTCAAGCTCATCACCTCATGGCTCGGCCTCGTCGAGTTCGTGTGAGCGGGGAAAAGAGGGGACACGGCAGTTTACCTAGGTTCGGGCCACCTTGCGGTGTAAAACCCTACTCCTGCTTTGTGGTGGATTGCCTTGCAAGGAGGATGAGGATGAACTAGTACACTGGGTGAGCTGCCTCCTGAGAGCTCGGAGGGTGAGAATGAGCCCCCCCCCCTCCTACAGTGGAGACTAGCCTATACTTATAGTGGCCTTGGTTCTCTTCCCTCATAACTTAGGCGGGAAGGAATACCACAGTGGCCCCATTTGAAGGGGGACAAGAGGTAAATCTTATCCTGGCGAAAGGTGGTCTTCGCCTCAACGCTTCTGGCTATGATGTAGAGGTGGGCTCGGTGATGACATCCATCCTGCCGAGCTCATGGTCTTGGTCTCGTTGCACCGGAATGGAAACCTTTGGGGGATTCCTTGGGAACCCGCGTACGTCCTTGCCTCCTTAGCACTAAAGAGGGAATTGTCCACCACTGCGCCCGCTGGTGCCTGCCTGGCCTTGGTCGTCAATACTCACATCATCGCAAGCCTCGTGAGGCGGGGTACTTGCATAGAGATCTCTGCTCCTCGGGAGGCAGGCTCCGGAAGCTGCTCCTCGGCAGGCCCTGGCGTTGTTCGCCTAGCGAGGCCGGGGGCCCTCATGAGGGTCTTGCTCAAAGGGTCTTGTAGCTGGGTCATACCAGGTCGTCGATGGGGCCACGCGCTGGGCCGTAGGCAGGCAAGTCTGGGTACCCCCGATCCAGAACGCCGACAGTAGCCCTCGGGCCCAAGGCGCGCTTGGCATGGCTTCAAAGCGAAGGCCAGAAGTGGTGGGCGAAGCGACGCGGGCCCCAATCGCCTGCGGGCCAGGCTTGACGCATGGGGCATGACGGGACACGAACGCCTCCAATTCCCCACGCCGCCTCGGCAACTGCCCAGCCTGACAGAAGTCTGGACGTGCATGCTGCGAGGCCATCATTGCCCGAATGCGAAGGGACGCCGGTTGGCTTTCCCCGATCGCCTATAAGAGGGCGAGCGGTGCGGAGCCCCATCCCATCTCTGTCTTCTCGCCCGCTCGCCTCCAATCCTTGCCACAACAACCGTCTTGTCGCAGCAACCATGGCACCAGTGAGGAGGTTCACCGCCGCGGAGAAAGGCAAGGCCCCCTAGGAGGGACCGGAGTCACCGCCGCCCAAGAGGGGGCGTGGCCGCCCTCGCAAGTCCGCGGCTACGCCTGCAGCGTCATCTCGGGGGCATGGGCGCCCTCCATTGGCGGTTCGCTCCGACTCCAGCAGCCACGAGAAGAACCCCTCCCGCAGAAGTGGTCGTGGAAGCCACGACGGCCGAGGCCAAGGTAGGAGGCATGCGGTGGCCGCCCGACTACCTCGCCCGCGGGCCCACTCGGATGACATTGCCCACGAGTTTGTGGTGTGGATGGAGAGTTTGCTCGGCACCTGGATCCAGCTTCCACGCTCCCTCGCGGAGGAGCTGCCGAACGGAGGACTCGTTGGGCTGTGGCTGCAGCCCGACGGCTGCTGCAACCGGTCCTCATGTGCGGAGGTCAAGGTTACACCTGCGGGCTACGTGTTCCTGACCCGTGGAAGCAGATGTTCGCCCGTGCCCGCGGCTTGAAGGACAGGTACACCCTTCACTTCAAGTGCGATGGGGTGACGACGCTCTTCGTCAAGATCTTCGGAGAAGACGGCGGGCGCCTGGGGTGTTGCGCGGAGGGCGACAGTAGCGGCGGCGACCGCATCTCCGACGACGACGGCCGTCGCGGTGGCGATGTCCTCGACGGCAAACTTGCCCTCGGCGACGGCCGTGACACCTCCGGGGGGAGCTCGAGTGACAACGACTACGATGAGCCGCCATGTCGCCACGCCCCGATCAAGGAGGAGGAGGACTCTGACTAGGCGTTGCGACATCGGGGCCAGGGCCTTAGGAACTGCGGCATTGAGGAGGCCGTTTTCTTTTGTTTTCATTTTCTGCACCAAAAATCGTGAACAGCCCTGCGGGGGCATGTAATGAACTACGGCGCTCGCACCTTTATATTAGTGTTTCCTGCTCATGTTCATCAAACATATTGGTGTTTCTCATTTGGGCACGGGTCCCCTTCTATTCTTACGATAGCTTAGTACCCTACATCGGTGGGACCCAGTCCCCGGGTAGGCTTCTGCCGTCGCTGGTATGCCAGGTCGCGATGCCATGTGCAAGACCCGGAGGTGAGCGACCCGAGGTCTAGTAAGAGCTCATAAGGCGCTGCTGACGAGGTCCCCCTGGACGCGCAAGCGGCTCCCGAAAAATAAAAGAAGGGGGGTTCCTTGCCCTAACGAGGTCGCGGGAGTCCAGGAAAGGCGCTAATGGTAAGGTTCACGCCCGACGCGAATAGGATAACTTAGCTTGGTGCGCCCGTGGCCCTTGGCGGGTTCCTGAGTCGCGGGGGCGCGCTTCTCTGGAGCTTTTGATCCTATGTGCACTTCTTGTTCCGGCAATGATGCTGCTGGAGCGTCGGGGTCGCCGAAGAAGCTTGTCGGGGAGGCTTCCTCCTCATGGGCTAGATGGCTCTGGAGGCTTGAGAGGCTCGCGAGGCCTGGGGGCTCACGAGGGTTTGGGGCCTCCTGAGATGCCTCCACCAAGCTTCGGGCCTCGTGGGCATGTAAAAAGTTCTTGATGAAGAATTCCTTAATGATGCGCCGCACAGTAATTGTGTATTCCCAGGCCATCTTTCCTTGGCGCCCATCCTACGCCTAGAGCCCCCGAGTGAGGGTTAGTCGTCGCTGGTATGCTGGGTCGCGGTGCCCGGCAAGGCCAGGAGGTGAGCGCTCCCAAAGCCAGGGGCCAAAGGCAACACGTGCCTGTTGGCTAGCTCGAGAGTGTTGCACGAGGACTTAGGCACCAAAGCCTTAGCGAGGTGTGCATACGAGCGGACCCGCGGCTGTTGTTGCTTGGGTCCTCAACGCTGCTGGGGCTAGCCCAAACGTAAACATCGTGCCCAGCCCCCGCTCATGGGACGTGCGGGAGGGAGCAATAGGCGGCCATCATTTCCTTTAAAAACGAAATTCAAGAAGGGAAACACCGCAAGGAGAAAATCCCGACCCTTTTCGAACAAAGATGTGAAACTTCAAACTTCATTCCAAGAAATTGCAAATTCTGTTACAAGAGAGGATGAAAACGGCTGCGTTCGGCGCTTATACTAGTCTTCCCACCAACGCGGAGCATGGGGCCTCCTCTTGGGCATGGGCATAGTCGCTATTCGACCGTTTCCGCCAGCATGGAGCATGGGGCTTCCACTGGGGCGTGGGTGGGAGCTCTCGCGAGGCCGCAAAACGGCGCATCGGGAGACTCCAGGGCATGTACAGCCCCACTCATTATTATGTGAGAGTGTCATGGGTAGAACTTGCGGAGGTGCTGGGTGTTCCAGGCATTCTGGATGGGGACCCCGTCCTCCGTCTCCAGGCGTGCGGCGCCAGGCCTGGAGACGCGTGCGACTCTAAACGGGCCCTCCCACATGGGTGAGAGCTTATGGAGGCCCTCCCTGGAGAGGACCCGCCTCAGGACGGGGTCTCCAACTTCGAGCATCTGGGGGCGGACGTTGCTGCAGTGGTAGCGCCGCAGTGCCTACTGGTACCTTGCAGCGCGGAGAGAGGCTTGGCGGCGGGCCTCCTCTCCGAGCACAAGATCAGTCCCCCGCGAGACATCCTGATGCGCCTCGTCAAATGCCAAGACTCGTGGGGAACGATGCTTGATCTCGAGCGGGAGGACCGTCTCGGCCCCGTAGATGAGGAAGAACGGGGTCTCGCCGGTGGGCTTAGTCACGGTGATGCGGATGGACCACAACACGGACTGCAGATCGTCCAGCCAACCCCTGCCACAGGCCTCAAGCTTCTTCTTGAAGCTTCTGGTCTTCAGGCCCCTCAGGACCTCCGCGTTGGCGCGCTCGGCCTGGTCGTTGCTCCGCGGGTGCGCCACCGAAGCGTAGCATATCTGCGTTCCAAGGTTAGCACAATATGACCTAAAGAGATTGCTTGTGAACTGGGAGCCGTTGTCGGTGATGATGCGGTTGGGGACACCGAATCGGCTCACGGGGCCCTTGATGAACTTGACGGTCGAACCTGCGGGGATGGTGCGCACAGGCTCCACCTCCATCCACTTAGTGAACTTGTCGCCCGAGGGAATGGGCCCAAAATGTCCAGCTCCCTAGACCGCGAAAGGCCATGAGAGCAGAATGGTCTGGAGCCCTTGCACCGGCTGGTGAATTTACTTGGCATGGAACTGGCAGGCCTCGCAAGATCGGACCAGCTCAGTGGCGTCGTGGAGCACCGTAGGCCAGTAGAACCCGCTGCGGAACACCTTTCCCACGAGGGTGCGCGACGAGGAATGGTGCCCGCAGTCTCCATCGTGAATGTCGGCCAATAGCTCGCGTCCCTGCTCCTCTGACATGCACCATAGCGAGACATCGTTGGGGCGCCTGCAGTACAAATCATCGTCCTGCAAGCAATAAGCAGTGGCCTACCGAGCCATGCACTCTTCATCTTCCTCCTTCTCCGGCAAAGCGCAATGGAGCAAGTACGCCTTGAACTCCTTGGTTCAGTCGCCCACCTGAGGTTCCAACACCAGGAGCAGGCGGGCTCCCAAGGTCGGGTGGTAGGCTGGGGCGCCCGAGGGTGGCGCCGGCGCAGGCTCTTCTCGATGCAGCGTTGGGCCTGCAGCCGGGGGTGCAGCCGACGGCTTGAAGAGCCTCTCCTTGAAGACGCCAGGCTTGTGAGGCTCGCGGCAGGATTCCCTCTTGGCGATGTCATCTGCTTCCCTGTTCGCGCCACGCGGGACATGCTGCAACTCCAAGCCCAAGAAGCGCTTTTTGATTTTACGTACCTCTTCTAGGTATGCCTCCATGTGCTCGTCCTTCGGTTTGTAATCCTTGTTGGAGAAGTTGACGAGGAGCTGGGAATCGCCGTTGATGCTGAAGCGCCTAACCTCTAGAGTGGACGCGGCCTTGAGTCCGGTGATAAAGCCCTCGTATTCCATGATGTTATTGGAGACCTTCTCACCATCCTGGAAGCAGAACTGTATGGCGTATAAGAGCTTGTCCTTGGTTGGGGAAACGAGCACGACTCCAGCCCTCGCGCCTTGCCGCGCAAAGGCGCCGTCGAAGTGCATGACCCATCCGTCGGGCGCCTCATCGCCAGGTGCGAGGGACTGGTCCTCGCTCAACCCCCGGACAGGAGCATCCGTCCACTATGCCACGAAGTCAGCGAGGGCCGCCCCCTTGATAACCTAAGTCGTAATGAACTCTAGCTGGAACTCTTGGAGCTAGAGGTTCCATTAGGCGACTCTGCTGGCAGCGTTGGGGCTATGCAGCACTTTCTGCAGGCTGTATGCAGAGACAACCTTGCTGGGGTGGCCCTGGAAATAATGGTGCAACTTCCTGGAAGCAACGAGGAGCGCGAGGAGGAGCTTCTGTTGCATAGGATAGTGCATGCGCATCCCGTAATACAGTGCTGACGAAGTGCACCAGATGCTCGATGAGCCGCGGGGCATTGACGGCATCCTGCCTCGCGCGGGACACGAGGGGCCCGGGCGCCTTGTTAGACGAAGGCCGCATGGCCTTACACGAGCTGCCAGGTCCCGCGCTGGTGCTGGCGCGCTCTTCCTAGATCGCCAAGAGCGCTGCACTGGCCGAGTGTGTGAGGTACCTCTTGAGGTCCTCGAAGGCTGCCTCTGCTTCCGGGGTCCATTCAAAGAGGCCCGTTCTCTTCATCAGCTTGAAGAAGGGAAGGGCGCGCTCACCAAGCTTAGAAATGAAGCGCCCTAAGAAGGTCACACACCCCGCCTGCTTTTGCATTTCCTTGAGGGTCTGAGGCGGGTGCATTTTTTCAATTGCCTTGATCTTTTTGGGGTTGGCCTCGATCCCTTGATGTGAGACAAGGAAGCCAAGCAGCTTGTCGGACGGGACCCCGAAAACACACTTCTCTTGGTTAAGCCTCAGATTCACCTTGCGCAGGTTGGCGAACGTTTCCTTCAGATCTTCAATCAGGGTCTTTGCCTTGTAGGACTTGACCACAATGTCATCAACATACGCCTCTGCATTCCTCCCTAGCTGTGGCCCCAGCGCGATGTGCATTAGCCACTGGAAGGTGGCACCGGCGCTCCTCAGCCTGAAGGGCATGCAGGTGTAGCAGTACACGCCACATGGGGAAATGAAGGCCGTCTTCTCGACGTCCTCCGCCACCATCTTGCTCTGGTGATAGCCCAAGAAGGCATCCAGAAAGCACAACAGATCGCACTCTGCGGTGGAGTCCATGATCTGGTCGATGTGTGGAAGCGGGAAGGGGTCCTGAGGGCAAGCCTTGTTGAGGCTTGTGAAGTCGACGCACATGCGCTCCTTTCCGCCCTTCTTGGGAACAACAACTGGGTGGGCCAGCCACTCCGGGTGCCGCACCTCCTGAATGACTCCAGCTTCTTGCAGCTTGCGCACTACCTGGACGATGAACGCCTGCTTTTCCTGTGCTTGACGCCGCGCTTTCTGCTTCATCGAGTGCGCATTGGGGCATACCGACAGGTGGTGTTCGATTACCTCCCTCGGGACGGCCACCATATCGGACGCCTCCCAAGCAAACACGTCCTTGTTTGTTCAGAGGAAACCGACCAGCACCTCCTCCTGCTCTAGGGGAAGGCCGACACCAATGGTGAAGGTGGGGCCCGAGCCGCTGCTATCGATAGGCACCTTCTTCATCTCAGCGCGGTCCTGGGAGAACAGTTGTTTCTTCTTTGCGGGCGTGGCCCCAGGAGCCTCCGGGGCACCCTCAGTGTCCAGGCACGAGGCTGCTGCCGCCCCGTAGGCAAGCTTGAGGGCCCGTACCGCATCCTTCCTGTCGCCAGCCACGGTGATGACACCGCTGCTGCCTGGTATCTTGACGATGTTGAAGCCTGGATGGGTCACCACCATGAACTTGGCGAGGGCAGGGTATCCCAGGATGGCGTTGTACGGGACGCCGATGCGGGCCATGTCAAAGTCAATGAGCTTGGTGCGGTAGTTGTCACGCTTGCTGAAGGTGACGGGGAGGTGCACCTGTCCCGGGGGGGTGGCGGAGCCCTTTGTCACTGCTGAAAACGGCCTGGTTGGCAGGAGCTGGTTGTACGGTACTTGGAGCATCTCAAAGGATTCCACGGAGAGCACATTGAGACTAGCGCCGCCATCTATGAGAGTCTTGGTGACCGAAACGTTGCTCATGGTGGGCGTGCACAGCAAGGGGAGCGCACCAGCAGCTGCCGTAGATTCGGGGCGGTCCCT
Organism: Thinopyrum elongatum; assembly: GCA_011799875.1. Taxonomy (NCBI): domain Eukaryota; kingdom Viridiplantae; phylum Streptophyta; class Magnoliopsida; order Poales; family Poaceae; genus Thinopyrum; species Thinopyrum elongatum. Next base: position 246,767,050 of record CM022299.1, read on the forward strand.
GGAGTCAAAGGTGATGGCGACCTCGCGCCGCGTGCGGCCTCGTGGGGTCTCAGGCTGAAGCCAAGCGGCATCCGCCTGGCGGAAGATCTGCTTGGCGTGGCGACCAAATGCGGGCGCCTGCGACCCGCCAAGGATGCAAGCGACCGTGTGGAGCCCCGGAGCTGCGAAGCGTGCGATGAACTAACCGTGGAGCTGTCCCCAAGAGGATATCGAGGCCTCCGGGAGGCCGCGGAGCCAAGAGCGCGGAACATCTATCAGGGCCAGAGTGTCGTGGTGGATCACGATCACCTATGGGGCCATGAGCCCCTTTGTGGTTCGGGAAGGGGGATCACGTTGCACAAAGAGCAGAAGCCATGAAACAACATGACGGCAGTGACACTGGTGGTTTTTTCCCAGGTTCGGGCCACTGGATAGCGTAAAACCCTACTCCTGCTTTTTGGTGGATTGAGTGGAAGAACACAATGAACAAACAATGCCCAAGCCCGGCAAGGGTGCCTCGGGGAGGGCAGCTACGCGCGTACAAGTGTGCGACGGTCCGAATCCTTTGCTAGGTCACCTTGGACCTCCTTTGTAGTTTAAGGGGTAACCACAATGGCAAAACAGTCTTTATCTACTGATTAGATAGCCAATAGTGCTATCATACCTAACGCTGGCAGTTAGGACAAAGTGCATTAAATGCACTGCTAGGTGTCAAGATGAGGACGAAGCGCGGCAGGCCTGCCGAGCCGCTTAACCATCTCTTGCTTATCATCTTGACATGCTTCTTGACGGATGTCACTTGGATAAATCTTGCCTTCCAATGGGCTGCCACGTGCTTAGCAGAGGCCACTTAATCGCTTGGGGGCTCAACACCGCACTGATAAGTGACTTGCGTCGCCGTGAGGTGGAGCGGTGGTGTCTTGGTGGGGATTTCGCCATTGCAGACCCGTCAAGCTTGCCGGGGAAGTCTTGGACTTACCCCTAGGGCGGTCTCGACCGAGCCAGGCTCTCCTGCCCGGCAAGGGAGGTCCTCCCCAAGGTGATATTCTTCTTTCTTGGTTGCCTTGGTCTTCTTGATCCGCTCTTTGATCTTAGTAAGAGCTGCTTCTCTGGCTCAGACGTTGATTTTGAAAAAATGATGCCAGTGTGCCTATGTGTAAATTCGGGCAACAAATGCAAATGTTTGTTGCACTGATAGGAGCCCCCGGGCCTGGCCCATATGTGTTGTTGAGCACCGTTGGGGTAGTCCCCACACAGGCAAGCATTTAGGCCATGCCACTACGGGTTTTAAGTCTCTCGAGACGTTTTCCTTGCTCCTTCATTAACCTTTGATTGAGTCAGTTACCGCTTTCCCCACGGGTCATGCAGAACGACGTGGAAGTACCCACGTAGTGGCTCACGAGCTTTCCATGTTCACGGGAGGGGGTAACTGCCATTTTACTTACCCACTACGCCTATCATTTACGCCATGTACGCTGCATGCATTGCGCAGGGTTGGTGGCAGACGCGGAGGGCGCGAGAATGAGTGCCATGGCAGAAAGCCAGGCGCCATGGATAGGCGCAGGCAGACGGCCATTGATTATGGGTGTTGTCAGCAGCGCAGGGAGGCAAGATTGGTGGAACGGGGTGGCCCCCTCCTAGGTGGTGAGGAGCCAGCCCCCGGCCATGTTCCCCTATAAAAAGGGACGTGGATGAGGGGCTTACCCACACACTTTTCCTCCCTGCTTGCCCGATACCCTCCTTCCACCATAGTGAGGGGAAGAGGACATGGCCGACCTCCAACGGTGGCGACGAGGGTTTCTTCTCGACAGCGCCTCCCTCCTCCTGCTGGGGACGCAAGAGTAGAGTCCAGCGCGCAAGGTGGCGCCGTTGGTCGTGGGCGCGGCCGCCGTGGCGCACGGGGTCGAGGAGGCCGTGGTGGGTGATACGTCCATTTTGCATCATGTTTTCCTACTGTTATTTATAATGTTTTTATGCATAATAATGCTTTATGGAGTAATTCTAATGCCTTTTCTCTCATAATATGCAAGGTTCACACAAAGAGGGAGAATACCGGCAGCTGGAATTCTGGACCAGAAAAAGCTACATCAGGCCACCTATTCTGCACAACTCCAAATGAGCTGAAACTTCACGAAGAATTTTTATGGAATATTTAAGAATTACTGGAGCAAATAACTACCAGAGGGGGCCCACCAGGTGGGCACAACCCACCTGGGCGCGCCAGGGCCCCCAGGCGCGCCCTGGTGGGTTGTGCCCTCCTCGGCCCACCTTCGGTGCCCCTCTTCTGGTATATAAGTCATTTTGACCTAGAAAAAAATGAGAGGAGGACTTTCAGGATGAAGCGCAACCATCTCGAGGCGGAACTTGGGCAGGAGCACTTTTGCCCTCCGGTGGAGCGATTCCGCCGAGGGAACTTCCCTCCCGGAGGGGGAAATCATCATCATCATCATCACCAACAACTCTCCCATCTTGGGGAGGGCAGTCTCCATCAACATCTTCAACAGCACTATCTCCTCTCAAACCCTAGTTCATCCCTTGTGTTCAATCTTTGTACCGGAACCTTAGATTGGTGCTTATGGGTGACTAGTAGTGTTGATTACATCTTGTAGTTGATTACTATATAGTTTATTTGGTGGAAGATTACATGTTCAGATCCATTATGCTATTTAATACCCCTCTGATCTTGAGCATGATTATCATTTGTGAGTAGTTACTTTTGTTCTTGACGTCACGGGAGAAATCTTGTTGCAAGTAATCATGTGAATTTGATATGTGTTCGATATTTTGATGGTATGTATGTTGTGATTCCCTTAGTGGTGTCATGTGAACGTCGACTACATGGCACTTCACCTTATTAGGGCCTAAGGGAATGCATTGTGGAGTAGTTATTAGATGATGGGTTGCGAGAGTGACAGAAGCTTAAACCCTAGTTTATGCGCTACTTCGTAAGGGACTGATTTGGATCCAAAAGTTTAATGTTATGGTTAGATTTTATCTTAATACTTTTCTCGTAGTTGCGGCTGCTTGCGAGGGGGTTAATCATAAGTAGGAGGTTTGTTCAAGTAAGAACAACACCTAAGCACCGGTCCACCCACATATCAAATTATCAAAGTAGCGAACACGAATCAAACCAACATGATGAAAGTGACTAGATGAAATTCCTGTGTACCCTCAAGAACGCTTTTCTTATCATAAGAGATCGTTTTGGCCTGTCCTTTGCCATAAAAGGATTGGGCTACCTTGCTGCATATTATTTGCCATTACCGTTACTTGCTCGTTACAAATTATCTTGCTATCAAATTACTTGTTACTTATAATTTCAGTGCTTGCAGAGAATACCTTGCTGAAAACCACCATTTCCTTTTGCTCCTCATTGGGTTCGACACTCTTACTTATCGAGAGGACTACGATTAATCCCCTATACTTGTGGGTCATCAAGGCTCTTTTCTAGCACCGTTGCCGGGGAGTGAAGCGCTCTTGGTAAGTGGAAATTGGTAAGGAAAAATTATTACTACGTGCTGAAATTTATTGTCACTTGTTACTATGGAGAACAATCCTTTGAGGGGTATGTTCGGGGTATCTTTACCTCGACTGGAATGACAATTAGTTGCCCCTCAACCTACTTCACCTACTGAAAATATTGGTTATGAAATTCCTTCGGGTATGATAGAACAACTGCTAACTAATCCTTATGCAGAAGATGGAACTGAACATCCTGATATGCACTTGATATATGTGGATGAAATTTGTGGATTGTTTAAGCTTGCAGGTTTACTCAGAGATGAAGCTAAGAAGAAGGTTTTCCCTTTATCTTTGAAGGGAAAAGCATTGGCATGGTATAGTCTATGCGATGATATTGGATCTTGGAACTGGAACCGATTGAAATTGGAATTTCACCAAAAAAATTATCCTATGCATCTAGTTCATCGTGATCGGAATTACATATATAATTTTTGGCTTCGTGAAGGAGAAAGTATCGCTCTAGCTTGGGGGACGCTTAATTCAATGTTATATTCATGCCCCAATCATGAGCTCTCAAGAGAAATTATCATTCAGAATTTTTATGCTCGGCTTTCTCGTGATGATCAATAATCCAAGCTAGATACTTCCTATATTGGTTCTTTTATGAAGAAGACTATTGAATTCAAGTGGGATCTTTGAGAAAGAATTAAACGCAACTTTGAAGATTGGGAACTCGACGAAGGTAAAGAGTCGGGTATTAAGCGTAAGTTTGATTGTGTTAAATCTTTTATGAATACTGATGCGTTTCAAAAGTTTAGCACTATATATGGACTTGACTCTGAGATAGTAGCCTCTTTTTGTGAATCATTTGCTGCTCATGTTGATCTCCCTAAGGAGAAGTGGTTTAAATATCACCCGCCTGTTAAAGAAGAAATTAAAGAACCGGTAATAGCTAAAGATGAAACTATCATTTATAATGTTGTCCAGTTGTTCCTACTGCTTATATTGAAAACCCACCTTTCCCTGTTAGGATAAGGGAACATGCTAAGGTGTCAACCGTGGTCAACAAAAGTTATATTAGGGCACCTAAACCTACTGTACAAATCAAAGTAGAACCTAGTGTTGCTATGGTTAAAGATATCTTGGTAGAAAATATAGATGGGCATGTTATTTACTTCTATGATGAAGCTGCTAGAATTGCTAAACCCGATGAAAAAGATAAACATAGACCTATTGTTGGCATGCTTGTTGTCTCAGTTAAAATAGGAGATCACTGTTATCAGGGTTTATGTGACTTAGGTGCTAGCGTGAGTGCTATTCCTTTTACCTTATACCAAGAAATTATGAATGATATAGCACCCGCTGAAATAGAAGACATAGACGTTACTATTAAACTTGCTAATAGAGACACCATCACACCACTTGGGATTGTTAGAGATGTTGAAGTCTTGTGTGGGAAAATAAAATACCCTACTGATTTTCTAGTTCTTGGTTCCCCACAAGATGACTTTTGTCCCATTATCTTTGGTAGACCTTTCTTGAACACCGTTAATGCTAAAATAGATTGTGAGAAACAAACCGTCGGTGTTAGTTTTGGTGATGAGTCTCATGAGTTTAATTTTTCTAAGTTCAATAGAAAACATCATAAGAAAGAATTGCCTAGTAAGGATGAAATAATTGGTCTTGCTTCTATTGCCGTGCCTCCTACTGATCCACTAGAACAATATTTGCTAGACCATGAAAATGATATGCATATGCATGAAAGGAATGACCTCTGCTCAAACATAATTTGCCTATTGAAACTCTAGGAGGTCCTCCTCCACCTAAAGGTGATCCTGTGTTTGAATTAAAACAATTGCCAGACACTTTGAAATATGCTTATCTGGATGAGAAAAAGATATATCATGTTATTATTAGTGTTAACCTTTCAGAACATGAAGAAGAAAGATTTTTGAAAATTTTGAAGAAGCACCGAGCTGCTATTGGATATACTCTTCATGATCTTAAGGGCATTAGTCCCACTCTATGTCAGCACAAGATTAATATGGAAACTGATGCTAAACCCGTTGTTGGTCACCAACAACATTTAAATCCTAAATGAAAGAAGTGGTAAGAACTGAAATACTGAAGCTCCTGAAAGCAGGTATAATCTATCCCATAGCTGATAGTAGATGGGTAAGTCCCGTTCATTGTGTCCCTAAGAAGGGAGGTATTATTGTTGTTCCTAATGATAAAAATGAACTTATTCCACAGAGAATTGTCACTGGCTATAGAATGGTAATTGATTTTAGAAAATTAAATAAAGCAACTAGAAAAGATCATTACCCTCTGCCTTTCATTGATCAAATGCTAGAAAGATTATCAAAGCACACACACTTTTGCTTCCTTGATGGATATTCTGGTTTTTCTCAAATACCTGTTTCACAACCTGATCAAGAGAAAACCACCTTTACTTGTCCTTTTGGAACTTATGCTTATAGGCGTATGCCTTTTGGTTTATGCAATGCACCTGCTACCTTTCAAACATGTATGACTGCTATATTCTCTGATTTTTGTGAAAAGATTGTTGAGGTTTTCATGGATGATTTTTCCGTTTACGGAACATCTTTTGATGATTGCTTAAGCGACCTTGATCGAGTTTTGCAGAGATGCGAGCAAACTAACCTTGTCTTGAATTGGGAGAAGTGCCACTTTATGGTCAATGAAGTTATTGTCTTGGGACATAAAATTTCTGAACGAGGTATTGAGGTGGATAAAGCCAAAGTTGATGCAATTGAGAAAATGCCATGTCCCAGAGATATCAAAGGTATGCGTAGTTTCCTCGGTCATGCTGGTTTCTATAGGAGATTTATTAAAGACTTCTCTAAAATTTCTAGGCCTCTTACAAATCTTTTACAAAAGGATGTTCCATTTGTTTTTGATGATGATTGTGTAGAAGCCTTTGAAACACTTAAGAAAGCCTTAATTTCTGCACCTATTATTCAACCACCTGATTGGAACTTGCCTTTTGAAATTATGTGTGATGCTAGTGATTATGTTGTTGGTGCTATTCTAGGACAAAGAGTTGATAAGAAACTAAATGTTATCCATTATGCTAGTAAAACTCTAGACAGTGCCCAAAGAAATTATGCTACTACTGAAAAGGAATTTTTAGCAGTGGTGTTTGCTTGTGATAAATTCAGATCTTATATTGTTGATTCTAAAGTGACTGTTCACACCGATCATGCTGCTATAAAATATCTCATGGAAAAGAAAGATGCTAAACCTAGACTCATTAGGTGGATTCTCTTGCTACAAGAATTTGATTTACATATAGCTGATAGAAAAGGAGCTGAGAACCCCGTAGCTGATAACTTGTCTAGGTTAGAAAATATTATTGATGACCCACAACCTATTAATGATAGTTTTCCTGATGAGCAATTAGCTACAATAAATGTTTCTCATAACACTCCTTGGTATGCTGACTATGCTAATTATATTGTTGCTAAATATACACCACCTAGCTTCACTTACCAACAAAAGAAAAAAATCTTCTATGATTTAATACATTACTTTTGGGATGACCCACATCTTTATAAAGAAGGAGTAGATGGTATTATTAGACGTTGTGTAACTGAGCATGAACAGGAACAAATCCTACGGAAATGTCACTCTGAAGCTTATGGAGGACATCATGCGGGAGATAGAACTGCTCACAAGGTATTGCAATCTGGTTTTTATTGGCCTACTCTCTTAAAGGATTCCCGTAAGTTTGTTTTATCTTGTGATGAATGTCAAAGAATTGGTAATATTGGTAAGCGTCAGGAAATGCCTATGAATTATTCACTTGCTGTTGAACCATTTGATGTTTGGGGTTTTGATTATATGGGATCTTTTCCTTCCTCTAATGGGTATACACATATTTTGGTTGCTGTTGATTATGTTACTAAGTGGGTAGAAGCTATTCCAACTAGTAGTGCTGATCACAACACCTCTATTAAAATGCTTAAGGAAGTTATTTTCCCAAGGTTTGGAGTCCCTAGATATTTAATGATTGATGGTGGTTCGCATTTTATTCATGGTGCTTTCCGTAAAATGCTTGCTAAGTGTGATGTTAACCATATAATTGCATCCCCCTATCATCCTCAGCCTAGTGGTCAAGTTGAACTTAGCAATAGAGAAATAAAATTAATTTTACAAAAAACTGTTAATAGGTCCCGAAAGAATTGGTCTAAGAAATTGGATGATGCACTTTGGGCCTACAGAACAGCATATAAAAATCCCATGGGTATGTCTCCTTATAAAATGGTTTACGGAAAAGCTTGTCATATACCTCTTGAATTAGAACATAAAGCATATTGGGTAATTAAAGAACTCAACTATGATTTCAAACTTGCCGGTGAAAAGAGGCTATTTGACATCAGCTCACTAGATGAATGGAGAACCCAAGCTTATGAAAATGCCAAATTATTTAAAGAAAAAGTTAAAAGATGGCATGATAAAAGAATCCAAAAGCGTAAGTTCAAAGTTGGAGAATATGTTCTTTTGTACAAATCTTGTTTCAGATTCTTTGCAAGAAAACTTCTCTCCAAATGAGAAGGAACTTATGTTATCTAGGAAGTTTATCGATCTGGAGCTATCAAAATAAATAATGCCGAAGGTACTAACCCGAAGGTGGTAAACGGGCAAAGAATTAAACACTATATCTCAGGTACGCCCATTAATTTTGAAAGCAATATTATTCAAACAATGACACCTGAGGAACACATAAAAGAGACCTTCCTAAACACTCCAGAATAACTAAAAAGGAGGAGGTACGTGATACGGTAAGTAAACGGACTCCGAAAAATCCGCAAAAATATTTTCTGTCAGTTTTGGAATATAACAAAAATTAGGAAAATAAGAAACAACCAGGAAGGCAACACTGGTGGGCAGAAGACACCATGCCAGGCGTGCCCAGGTGGGTTGTGCCCACCTCGGGTACCTTCCGGACTCCGTTTTCCTCTCGTTTGCTTGTTTGCCAAGATAAAAAATCTTTATATACCCCCCGAACCTATTTATCTCCGTATCGCGGAGAAATCTTCTGTTTTCTTTTATTGCTATTTTCTAACAGATCTGGATTACCATGGCCGCTTCAAGCTCCTCCAAGGACAAGTTCTTCGAGAATGTCATCAACCCATACTTGCGGGAGGTGATGCAGCACCCTCAAGCCATCGAGATGCGCGAGGGGGTGCTCCACATTCATGACGTCCAGGGTCCCAAAGGGACGGGGACCGTGGATGCTCAGCTTGAAGCTATGGAGCAGGAGGTCTTCAAGTGCAAGGGAATGGTGGAACGTGGACTCAATGCCAATCACCTCATGATCACGGATTACACCCGTGATCTCAAGGTGGATGGCAAATCCATGAAGGACATCGTCTTCACCTTCAACGAGCAAATCAACTTTCTGCAAAGTCAAATCTATGATCTCCAAAACCAAGTCTTTGAATATGAGGCAAGGTTTAAAGGTATGAGTTTGGCTACTAGTTGCAGGACTCGTGAGACTCACTCCTCCTCTTATGATGGTGAGCCATTGCCATGGAAACCGGAAGATAAGATCGCTACTTCATCACCACCACCTTCTTCATCACCAAAGGAGACTTGAGTATCGGGTATGGGCACTCCCCTTGGCTTCTGCCAAGCTTGGGGGAGGTGCCCCGGTATCGTATCACCACCACTATCTTTGCTTTCATCTATTTTAGTTCGATCATTAGTTTTCCTATGCTTTAGTTGAATAAAAGTTTAGTTTGATCCTTTCTTTTTGAGTGTTTGCTTAGTGATCAATCTATCATTGTAATCATGTTCGAGATATATAATAAAGTTTAGTTTGAGTTTTGTTTTCTTTACTTTCATGTTCAATAAAAATAAAGGAAATAAATGAAAAAGATCATATGCCAATCTTATGGTAAGTAATGACATCACATAAGGAAGAGTATAAGTAGTAAAATTTATTGGAGATTGATAAACATAGCATTACTCAATGATGCAATTCATGAAAGAATTAATAAGGGAAGAGAAGATTCACATGCAAATACACTATCTTGGACATCTTTTATGATTGTGAGCCCCCATTAAATATTTTGTGTCAGAATAGTTGACGTTGGACAAGGAAGACAATGTAATGATTTATGTTTGTTCATATTCACATAGAAGTTATATTGTCATAGATCCTTTAACATGTGGTGCTTGCCCAATATCTTTTCTAGCCAAAAACTCCGCACTAAGTAGAGATACTACTTGTGCATCCAAAACCCTTAACCCAAATCTTACTTTGAGAGTCCACCATACCTACCTATGGATTGAGTAAGATCCTTCAAGTAAGTTGTCATCGGTGAAAAAAGGCAATAAAAATTGCTTCTAAATGTGTTGGATCATTTAGTGTAAGAGAAAATTGAGCGTTGTACGAACTTGTGATGGCAAGGAATAAAAGCGACAGACTGCATAATAAAGGTTGCTATCATAAGGGGCAATATAACGTGATGTTCTTTTGCACTAAGGGATTTGGCATGCAAACAAATAAGCGCATGACAACCTCTGCTTCCCTCTGTGAAGGGCCTATCTTTTACTTTTATGCATTTACTAGAGTCAAAGTATTCTTCCCTATTCCTTTTTATTTTCTCTTTTTGCAAGCATCATGTGGTGAGGAAAGATCTAGGAACATATATCCAATTGAATATGAGTGGGCATGAGTTATTATTGTTGACATCACCCTTGAGTTGAATATGTTGGGAGGCGGAACTATAAGCCCCTATCTTTCTATGTGTCCGGTTGAAACTTTTTGTTCATGGGTACGCTGTGAGTGTTAGCAATCATAGAAGATTAAATGATGGTTGAGTATGTGGACTTGCCTAAAGGCTCCGATACATGACCCTTCCTGAAAAGATGATGAATTGTAGTTGCAAAGTTGACTGAGAACATAGTTTTTTTGTTGGTTTTCAATAGAGTTTATGCTTTATACTTCAATGTTGTGATGAATTGTTACTTGTTCATGGGAAGTTATATGATAATAGTTTTGTGATAAAAGTTTTATAATAAAGTTTGTTGCTGTTATAATAATATGCATGATGCTTCTATGTCTGTATTTTGTTTTATCGACACCTCTCTCTCTAAGCATGTGGACATGTTTTTCGATTTCGGTTTTTCGCTTGAGGACAAGCGAGGTCTAAGCTTGGGGGAGTTGATACGTCCATTTTACACCATGTTTTCCTACTGTTATTTATAATGTTTTATGCATAATAATGCTTTATGGAGTAATTCTAATGCCTTTTCTCTCATAATATGCAAGGTTCACACAAAGAGGGAGAATACCGGCACCTAGAATTCTGGACCTGAAAAAGCTACGCCAGGCCACCTATTCTGCACAACTCCAAATGAGCTGAAACTTCACGGAGAATATTTATGGAATATTTAAGAATTATTGGAGCAAATAACTACCAGAGGGGCCCACCAGGTGGGCCCACCTGGGCGCGCCAGGGCCCCCAAGCGCGCCCTGGTGGGTTGTGCCCTCCTCGGCCCACCTCCGGTGCCCCTCTTCTGGTATATAAGTCATTTTGACCTAGAAAAAATGAGAGGAAGACTTTCGGGACGAAGCGCAGCCGTCTCAAGGCGGAACTTGGGCAGGAGCACTTTTGCCCTCCGGCGGAGTGATTCGGACAAGGGAACTTCCCTCTCGAAGGGGGAAATCATCGTCATCATCATCACCAACAACTCTCCCATCTTGGGGAGGGCAGTCTCCATCAACATCTTCAACAGCACCATCTCCTCTCAAACCCTAGTTCATCTCTTGTGTTCAATCTTTGTACCGGAACCTTAGATTGGTGCTTGTGGGTGACTAGTAGTGTTGATTACATCTTGTAGTTGATTACTATATGGTTTATTTGGTGGAAGATTATATGTTGAGATCCATTATGCTATTTAATACCCCTCTGATCTTGAGCATGATTATCATTTGTGAGTAGTTACTTTTGTTCTTGAGGTCACGGGAGAAATCTTATTGCAAGTAATCATGTGAATTTGATATGTGTTCGATATTTTGATGGTATGTATGTTGTGATTCCCTTAGTGGTGTCATGTGAACGTCGACGACATGGCAGTTCACCTTATTAGGGCCTAAGGGAATGCATTGTGGAGTAGTTATTAGATGATGGGTTGCAAGGGTGACAGAAGCTTAAACCCTAGTTTATGCGCTACTTCGTAAGGGACTGATTTGGATCCAAAAGTTTAATGCTATGGTTAGATTTTATCTTAATACGTTTCTCGTAGTTGCGGATACTTGCGAGGGGGTTAATCATAAGTAGGAGGTTTGTTCAAGTAAGAACAGCACCTAAGCACCGGTCCACCCACATATCAAATTATCAAAGTAGCGAACACGAATCAAACCAACATGATGAAAGTGACTAGATGAAATTCCCGTGTACCCTCAAGAACGCTTTGCTTATCATAAGAGATCATTTTGGCCTATCCTTTGCCACAAAAGGATTGGGCTACCTTGCTGCATATTATTTGTCGTTACCGTTACTTGCTTGTTACAAATTATCATGCTATCAAATTACTCATTACTTATAATTTCAGTGCTTGCAGAGAATACCTTGCTGAAAACCACTTGTCATTTCCTTCTACTCCTCATTGGGTTCGACACTCTTACTTATCGAAAGGACTACGATTGATCCTTTATACTTGTGGGTCATTAGTGGGGCTCTGATAGCCCCTCCTCCAGCTGTCCCTGCCCCGGACGAAGGCCATGTTGGGGACCAGCCGTTGGAGTTCATCGTTCAGCTGCTCGGGCCTCCGCGCAGTCGTCTTCGGCTCCCAACTCCCTTTGCAAGGGTGATGGAGGAGGAACAGCCACCCGGACTGATGTTGCACATGAGGGGCTTCTGCAACGGCAGTATACGGGCGGACGTGGAGTTCCCCGCCCCTCATGTCATGCTTCTTTGGCGTGGCTGGAAAACATTTACTCGTGCCCACAGCTTGGCGGAGGGACACGTTCTCCATTTTAGGCTAATGGAGGCTAATCTGCTCTCCATCAAGGTCTTCGGGCGTTCGGGTGCTCGCTTAGGGTGCTGCACGGAAAGCTTGACCGACGATGAAAGCTCTTCCTCGAGCGACAGCGACGAGGAGGACAGTGTCGGCGAAGGTGACGGCTCCGAGCAGGAGGATGGCGGCTCGAGCTCTAGCTAAGCGCAAGTCGCACCGTCACCGTTAGTAGGGTGGTGGCGGCACCATCATCTGCACCTGGGTCTTCTTCCCCCGGCAGAGCGATTTGCCGGGGGTGCTGGGTGTGGATGCCTCCGCCTCCTCCAGCTGGGTCCTCGGCAGGCTTCCTCATGGGCTCCGGCTTCATCCGCCCTGCCGGTGCCCCTCCTGCCGTGTCCTGCTGGCCCTGGTGGCGGTGACCAGGGCATCACCTAGGCGCTCTCTCCGTCCGTTGTCTTCACCCCCACCCCTCTCGATCTTGTCAGACTGCGTCCCGCGGGCCCTGACGGGGTCAGGCTGGGCTTCTGCCCAGGCACTCCTTTTGCCCTCTTTGTCTCCCACAGCAGCCCCTAAGAGGAGAGGGACAAGAAAGGGATTACGGGGCACTTATCTTTTTTTAATCTAAAACATGTAGGCATTTGTCAATCTTTAATCTAAAATATGTAGTCCTTTGTCCATGCTTGTACTCTATATGATCTGTACTCGTTTATGAGCATATTAATGAAAAAGAGAGCTTGCCGGGTACTTTTGTGCATGTGCAATGCCTATGCTGAGGAATGAACCCTCGATACTCTCAGGTAAACAACGTTCCCTGGCAGCACATCTTGTCGGATCCCTCCCTTGCTACTACTACGCCTTCATGTTAGGGTAGGAGCGAGGATAGGAGCAGGCCCCTCGCCGGCTCTTCTCAACTGCCACTAGAACCAACCCTCGATCGAAGGAACACCGGATCAAGAGGGATGGGAGCACAGAGGATAGGAGCGGCTAGGTTTCCTTACGCTCAAGTCTTCATACAGAAGTACATGATGGATAGTGGAGTGAACTTAGCTGTGCTTGTGGTTCTTCTTATTGTCCCCGGCAGTGATAGTTTGTCAAGGGTCGACGCGCTAGTTCTCCCTTTACTTTTCCTTTCAGGAAATTTGCCCGTGGTGGGAACTGCGAATAAAAGAAGCATAAGGGAGAAACCGACAGTGTATAATATCTTTGTAAAGGATTAATCAACTCATGTTTAAGCATTTTCATAATCCCAACAAAAGTATATGCTTAAACTAGACATGCATGCAAGTTTTTAGGGTGCCAACGCTTCGTTTTATTATCTCTGCATAGGGTCTGTGCCTGGCTTTGTACAAAGGGTTACATGCACATCGGCAAGGCTTGTACAAAAGGTGGTTGCCGGGGCTGAGCCCGGCAACCACGCCTTATGGGTAGAACTTGCGAAGATGCTCAATATTCCATGAGTTTTGCACTTTAATGCCATCTTCGGTCTCTAGACGGACTGCACCAGGTTTGGTGACTCGTACTACCCGGTAAGGGCCTTCCCTATTCTGCGTCAACTTGTTGGAACCCTTGGCAGATTGAACACTCCCAAGAACAAGGTCGCCTTCCTCAAGACTCCGGGGCATGTACCCTGCGGCTACGATAGCGGCGCGGGGATTGATGGTAGCGTGCAACACGCACAGCAGCCCGGAGACGATCTTCCTCAAGGAGCACGGCATCGTCATGCCGGTGCTGCTTTTGCTCTACTTCGTCATAGGACGTACTCGAGGTGACCCGTATATGAGTTCTGTGGGGAGCACTGCTTCTGCCCCATATACTAGGGAGAAGGGATTCTAGCCGGTAGCTCGATTTGGTGCCGTACGGAGGGACCAAAGAACCACCGGCAGCTCGTCGATCCAGCGTTTGCCGCACTTTTGCAACTTATCAAAAGTCCTTGTCTTGAGCCGACACAACACTTCAGCATTCATCCTCTCAGCTTGTCCATTGCTCTTGGGATGAGCAACACAGGCAAATGAAACCTTGCTTCCGAGGGTTTAAACATATTGCATGAAGGCACGGCTTGTGAATTGGGTGCCATTGTCAGTGATCACTCTGGCGGGCACTCCAAAACGGCACACCAATCCTTCCAAGAACTTGATAGCTGATTGTGCTGTCACCTTCCTCACAGGCTCCACTTCCGGCCACTTTGTAAACTTGTCAATTGCAAAAACAAGAATTCAAAGCCCCCGGTTGCACGGGGGAAGGGGCCCAAGATGTCGAGCCCCCAGACCAAAAATGGCCATGATAAGGGGATTGTCTGGAGAGCTTGAGCTAGTTGATGGATGTTCTTGGAGTGGAACTCGCAGGCTTCACATCTAGTGACTAGCTCAATCACATCTTGGAGGGGCGTGGGCTAGTAGAAACCTTGCTGGAAAGCTTTCCCAACCAAGGCCCTTGATCCAATATGGGAGCCGCACATGCCTTTGTGTATTTCCGCCAACAGTTCCTGCCCCTCTTCCCGGCAAATGCACCTCAACTTCACACCGTTGGGCCTTCTTCTGTATAATGTGTCATCGACAAACTGATACATACTGGCCCTCCGGGCTACTCTTTCGGCTTCTACTTGCTCTTCGGGAAGTTCTCCTGTTTGGAGGTATTGGACTATGTGCCATGCCCAAGTTGGATCCTGAGGCTCGGCAACAAGGGAAAATGGCACCTCCTTGTTCGTGGGAGCGCATATCTCGACCGCAAGAACTTGCAGTTCGGCGGGAGAGTGCTGCTCACCAAGCGAAGTAGAGTTATTCCCGGCAGCTTCTCTACCGGGGACCTCTGGGAGCCCTGAAGGGAAATGCATGCCGGAGTCCAACTTCCTCCTTTTTCTGGCCATCATCGTCGGGGATACTGAGGGTTGAGTCAGGTGGAGAACAAAAGTCCCTGGTTCCACGGGAAGCTTTTGTGCAGCACACTTTGAAAGATGATTAGGAATGCTGTTTTCTGCAGGTGGCACGTGTTTTGTTTGCAATCCATCAAAATGCTCCTCCAGCTTCCTTACTTCCTCAACATACGCTTCCATCAACAGGCTTTGGTAATCCTTGTTTACTTGTCTCACTACGAGCTGCGAGTCTCCACGGATGATCAACTTCTTGATTCCCAATTATATTGCAATTCTGAGCCCGGCAAGGAGCCCCTCATATTCTGCAGTGTTATTGGTAGCTTTCTCCCAAGGGAAGTGCATTTGGACCATGTACTTGAGGTGTTCTCCAGTGGGCGCAACAAGAAGCACGCCAGCCCCTACGCCTTGTAACGAGAAGGCATTGTCAAAATACATGATCCACCCTTGAGGCGCCTCCCTGCCGGGGATAACTGTTTCTGGTGTCTCTTCATCTGGAGTGGGCGTCCATTCTGCAATGAACTCCGCTAATACCTTGCTCTGAATGGTTGAGGTACTCTCATACTTTAGACCAAAACTTGATAACTCTAGTGCCCATTCAACTATTCTGCCGGTAGCTTCGGGGTTTCTCAGTATGCGCTGGAGTGGAAAACGAGTGACAACTGTGATCTCGTGTGCTTGGAAGTAGTGACACAGCTTCCTTGAGGCCATGAGAAGGCCGAAGATTAGCTTTTGCACTCCAGAGTACCTCGACCTAGCCCCCTGCAACAGGGAGCTGACAAAGTACACTGGCCGCTGCACCACTTTCTTCTTTGCAGCGACTTCAGAACTGATCTTGCCAACCTGCTCTTCCTCAACTTGGTCTGTGTCCAATCTTGGCGCGACCGGTTCAACTTCTTTTCCTGGGAGGACCGTAGCTGTGGCTGCTTCTTTGTCTACTTCCCGCTGCGCCACTAGTGCTGCACTAACCACTTGATTAGTCGCTGCTAGGTATAGCAGCAACGGCTCTTGTGGTTTAGGAGCAACCAGAGTGGGGGCAGAGGAAAGATAGGCTTTCAAGTCCCGCAACGCTGCTTCAGCCTCTGGGGTCCACTTCATTGGCCCTGCCTTCTTCAAGATCTTGAAGAACAGCAGGGCACGCTCAGCAGACTTGGAAATGAACCTACTTAGCGTCGCAACACATCCAGTTAAACACCCCACATCCTTGACGGTCTTGGGTGCTTGTATCTGCTCGATTGCTTGGATCTTGTCGGGGTTGGCCTCTATCCCTCGGTGAGACACATAGAAGCCAAGTAGCTTGCCGGAGGGAACGCCAAACACGCATTTCTCAGGGTTCAACTTCAAGTTGATCTTGCGCAGGTTTGCAAAGGTTTCTTCCAAATCCTGAATGAGCGTTGATCTATCCTTGGTCTTGGCCACTATATCATCCATGTAAGCTTCTATATTCTTGTGTAGCTGAGGCTCAAACCCAATTTGCACTGCCCTTGCAAAAGTGGATTCAGCGCTCTTTGACCCGAAGGGCATCCGTACAGAGCAGTACGTGCCACATGGGGTTATGAACGCGGTCTTCTCCTCGTCTTCCTTGGACATGAATATCTGATGGTATCCGGAGTATGCGTCCAAAAAGGAAAGCAGATCACACCCAGAAGTGGAGTCCACAATCTGATCAATGCGCGGCAAGGGAATGGGTCCTTTGGCCATGCCTTGTTTAGATCTGTGAAGTCTATGCAAAGCCTCCATTTCCCATTTGCCTTGCACACTACCACTGGGTTGGCTAACCATGTCGGATGCAAAACTCCCCTGACTAAACCAGCTGCTTCAAGCTTCTTGATCTCCTCAGCAATAAACTGTTGCCGCTCCAAAGCTTGCTTTCTGACCTTCTACTTGACGGGCCGAGCATGAGGGCAGACATCTAGGTGGTGCTCGATTACCTCCCTGGGAACGCCGGGGATGTCAGATGGTTGCCAAGCAAACACATCAACATTCGCCCACAGGAAGGCAACGAGCATGCTTTCCTATTTGTCATTAAGGGCGGTGCTGATGGTAAACATACCGTCAGCGCCATCCTGCCTTGTCGGGACCTTCTTCACAGTAGGCATAGCAATCTTGGGTCTCTTACTAGTGGAACTTTCCGGCAAGTCATCAACAGGTGCAGCACACTCCGGAGAGGTGCGCTTCCCGGATTCCTTGCCGGCGTCTCTGCTAGCCTTCTTTTCTTTCTTTGTTTCCTTGGCGGGAGCTGCAGCCTCAATGGCTTCAGCAGCTACCGTGTCTCGGTACATCTTATCCACACATATGATTGCGTCTTTCTTGTCTGACAGGATAGAGATGACGCCCATCGACCCTGGCATCTTCAAGGTATTATAAGCATAGTGGGATGCTACCATGAATTTTGCCAAAGCTGGACGCCCAAGGATCCCATTGTAGGGGAGAGGAAGACTAACAACATCAAACACAACCTTCTCAGTCGGTAATTCAGTTCTCCGCCAAACGTCACTGGTAGTGTAATCTTCCCCTTAGGACGACTCCTGCCGGGGTTGATTCCTTGGAACGTGCCAGTGACCTTGAGCTCTTCATCTGATATTTGTTACTTGCTGACCACCTTGGGAGAGATTAGATTCAGCCCAGCCCCATCGTCAACTAACATCTTTGTGACTTTGAGGTTGCGGATTGTTGGTGAGACCAATTACTGCAAGCAACCTACCGCAGTGGTACGGTCGGGGTGGTCCTCTTCATCAAAGATGATAGGCACGCGGGACCATTTGAGTGGCTTCTGGGAATCCACAGCTGGCTCCACAGCATTGACTTCTCGTGCCCCTGCTTGAGTTGGCGGTGACAGGAGTGCAAGGACGCACCTCCGTCAACTCACAGGGCCTCAGTTGCTTTCTGGAATTCTTGCTCACGGGTTTCCTCTTCATCCCCTTCATCACTGTCGTCATCACCTTCCTTCTTTTCTTGGCCTCTAGCAGGTTTCTCTTTTTGCTGAGGGGTCTTGCCGCAGCGGCCTCCTCTGCCACCACGGCCCTTCCTGCTAGCACCTTCTTGGTCTCTCTCCTTGTCAGACTTCTCATATTCAGCTTTCTGCTTTTTGACAAGTTGCTCAACATGATGACACTCTTGGAGATCATGACCTTTGGTGTGGTGGATTTTGCAGTATGGCCCATCAGATTTCCTAGCTTTCTCTGCTGCCGCAGCCTCCCGGCAATCAGCGCACACGGCAGCTCCCTTGCCGGGGACTTCAGTTTTGGCTTTCTTGTCGGTACTAGGGTTGCCAGAACCCTCAACGGCCAGTACTATCTTTTCCTTGCGCTTCTTGTTGCGCTTCCACCCCTTCTTCTTTGAGCCAGTGGCCTCGTCATCATCGTCCGAATCAGCCTCTGCACCTTCCTCCTCTCCAGGAAGTCGCATCCCCTCTTCAGCACGAGCGCACTTGTCTACCAAGGTGTACAACTCATTGACGGTTTTGGGCAGCCGTACGTTCATTTTGGAACGTATCCTTCTGTTGTGCACGTTCAAATGGAACGCGGCAATCACCGCTGCCGGGTGTATCTCTGGAATGTTGTGGTGCACTCGACTGAATCTCTGCATATACTTTTGCAAGCTCTCCCCTTCCTTCTGTGGAAGGACTTGCAGATCACTGGGGCGTCCTGGCTCTTGATGGCCGCCCGTGAAGGCGCCAACAAACTCATTGCACAGGTCAGCCCATGATGAGATGGAGTTCTCCGGCAGGTGCATCAGCCATGACCTCACATTTGACTTGAGCGCCAAAGGGAAGTAGTTAGCAAACACTTTCTCATCCCTGTCCCCGGTGGCTTGAACGGCAATCGTGTAGATGATCAAGAACTCTACCGGTTTCAGCTTTCCATCATACTTCTCTGGTAGTTCTGGCTTGAAAATGCGGGCAGATGGCCAACGGACTTGCCGCAGCTCGCGAGTGAAGGCAGGGCACCCAACCTCGAAAGGCAAGTACCCGCCCTCACTAGGCGTGAGTTCGTCGATGTCTGGGCCATTGCGCCTGTCGGATTGGCGGCGGGTCTCCCGGCGCCGCTCTATAGTGACGCGCGTGTCTTCCCTCCGCTGATCTTCCAGGACCTACTGCTGATCTCGACGGGCTCATGGATCAGAAAAGGCCATCGAAGCTTTGTCGGGCTCGGGGTCGCGTTGCTCTGATTGTTGCCTCTGGGTTTGCCGTCATGGAGGGGACTGCACAGTTAGCGCGGCCCCCTCAATGCGGCCAGCAGCTCAAACTA
The DNA here is from genome assembly GCA_011799875.1 of Thinopyrum elongatum. Taxonomy (NCBI): domain Eukaryota; kingdom Viridiplantae; phylum Streptophyta; class Magnoliopsida; order Poales; family Poaceae; genus Thinopyrum; species Thinopyrum elongatum. The sequence goes on from CM022299.1 coordinate 246,786,601, forward strand.
TTGTCGTCGCCTGCGGGCGTTGTGATGGTTCCGCCCACCGTGATCCTGCAGCCTCAGCAAAGCTGATCAACCTCTGGATGGTGGCCCTCCACTCATCCATCTGATCAGCTACTGGCGGAAATCTTAGTAGAAGTTGGGCCCATGCCATGGCTTCCGTAGCTGTGCTTGGCATAGCTGACAAGGCAGATCGTGACGTTGCTCGACTCCTGGTGGTACCAGCAGGGGCATCGCCGCGATCACGTCCTCGCGGATCGGTCGCCAGGGTGGTTTGTTGATGAGCGGGCTGCACTTGGGGATCGGCGACCCCGTTCGACGCTTCGGCTTGTTTGCCTTGTCCCGAGCGAGGTGAGCATCCCGTGCTCGCGCCCGTAACAGGCGGGCCAGAGGGTCACGACTGGCACCAGAGCGGGCGTCATCGCCGCGGCTGTGTCCGCTGGTGCGGCAGGGTGGTGGAGACTAGACGCCTCCCCCAGCCGCGGCTTGTGGGTCATGTCCATCTGAACTTCGCTGATGCCGCCCTCCCCTGGCGCCTCCCGCTCCAGCTTCGTCCACGGGGGACACAATGATAGCGCCGCCTGCGCCGATCGCGTCTCCCGTGGTACCTGCATCTTCTAATGCCACCGCAGAGCCAGCGGCGTCCGCGGCCGCGTGAGAGGGGGCTTTCGAACTGGAAGGGTGTGCGGTCGCACCAGACTTCTTCTTGGGCGCCATGCGCAAGGATGATGATGATGATGATGATCGACGATGGAGCTCGACGCGTTGTTTACAACTTCAGGTTCGCACTATGGGGCCATGAGCCCCTTTGTGGTTCGTCAAGGGTGGTCATGTTGCATAAAGAGCAGAAGCCATGAAACAACACGACGGCGGTGACACTAGTGCTTTTTACCCAGGTTCGGGCCGCTGGATAGCGTAAAACCCTACTCCTACTTTTTGGTGGATTGAGTGGAAGAACACAACGAACACGCATCGCCCAAGCCCGGCAAGGGTGCCTCGAGGAGTGCAGCTACACACGTACAAGTGTGTGAGGGTCCGAATCCTTTGCTAGGTCACCTTGGACCTCCTTTTATAGCTTAAGGGGTAACCACAATGGCAAAACAGTCTTTATCTACTGATTAGATAGCCAACAGTGCTATCATACCTAACTCTGGCAGTTAGGACAAAGTGCATTAAATGCACTGCTAGGTGTCAAGATGAGGATGAAGCCCGACAGGCCTGCCGAGCCGCTTAACCATCTCTTGCTTATCATCTTGACACGCTTCTAGACGGGTGTCACTTGGATAAATCTTGCCTTCCAATGGGCCACCACGTGCTTAGCAGAGGCCACTTAATCGCTTGGGGGCTCGAAACCGCACTGATAAGTGACTTGCGTCGCCGTGCGGTGGAGCGGTGGTGTCTTGGCAGGGATTTCGCCATTGCAGACCCGGCAAGCTTGCCGGGGAAGTCTTGGACTTGCCCCTAGGGCGGTCTCGACCGAGCCAGGCTCTCCTGCCCGGCAAGGGAGGTCCTCCCCAAAGTGATATTCTTCTTTCTTGGTTGCCTTGGTCTTCTTGATCCGCTCTTTGATCTTAGTAAGAGTTGCTTCTCTAGCTCGGACGTTGATTTTGAACAAACGATGCCAGTGTGCCTGTGTGTAAATCCGGGTAACAAATGCAAATGTTTGTTGCACCGACACAAAGGAAGCCAGTTTGCCATGGCCTTGTCATCGCCTCCTGCCGCCAGAATACTCTGGGCATACAGCTGGAGGAATTCCTCAGGGTTGGCCGCGCCGTCGTAGCGCAGGGGCAGCACCGGCCTGAACCTGACCGGCCATCACACTTGGCGCAAGTCAGGAGTGAAGGCCGGGTAACCTGTGGGGTTCCCAGGGATGGTGGTCCAAGCAGTGAGGCTGACAGCGTCACCCATAGAAGCGATGAGGCGAGAAGGACCGAAGCGGAAGGGAGAACTTCGACACGCCCCTCCCTGGCGCGCCAAATGTCGGAATCGGGGCTCCGCGGACCCAAACAAGGTTCAAACTCTGGGGTGTGTGTGCGAAGATCTAGCCTAGCCATAGTCTCAAGCTCATCGCGTCATGGCTCGGCCTCGTCGAGTTCGTGCGAGAGGGGAAAAGAGGGGACGCAGTAGTTTACCCAGGTTCGGGCCACCTTGCGGTGTAAAACCCTACTCCTACTTTATGGTGGATTGCCTCGTGAGGAGGATGAGGATGAACTAGTACAGTGCGTGAGCTGCCTCATGAGGGCTCAGAGGGTGAGAATGAGTCCCCCCTTCCTACAGTGGAGACTAGCCTATACTTATAGTGGCCTTGGTTCTCTTCCCTCATAACTTAGGCGGGAATGAATACCACAATGGCCCATTTGAAGGGGGACAAGAGGTACATCTTATCCTAACGAAAGGTGGTCTTCGCCTGCAAAGCTTCTGGCTATGACGCAGAGGTGGGCTCGGCGATGCCATCCGTCCTGTCGAGCTCGTGGTCTTGGTCTTGTTGTACCAGAATGGAAACCTTTGGGGTATTCCTTGGGAACCCGCGTACATCCTTGCCTCCTTAGCACCAAAGAGGGAACTGTCCTCCACTACGCCCGCTAGCACCCGCCTGGCCTTGGTCGTCATGGCTCACGTTATCGCGAGCCTCGTGAGGCGGGGTACCTACATAGATATCTCTGCTCCTTGGGAGGCAGGCTCGGGAAGCTGCTCCTCGGGAGGCCCTGGCGTTGTTCGCCTCACGAGTCCGGTGGTGCCTCACGATGGTCTTGCTCACAGGGTCTTGTAGCTGGGCTGTACCGGGCCATTGACGGGTCCACGCGCTGGGTCGTAGGCAAGCAAGTCTGGGTACCCCCGATCCCAGAACGCCGACAAAAGTGACTAGATAAAATTCCAGTGTGTCCTCAAGAACGCTTTGCTTATTATAAGAGACCGTTCCGGCCTGTCCTTTGCTACAAAAAGGACTAGGCTACCTTGCTGCACCTTTGTTACCACTACTATTTGTTGCTCGTTACAAATTACCTTACTATCAAACTATCTGTTACCGATAATTTCACTGCTTGCAGAAAATACCTTGCTGAAAACCACTTGTCATTTCCTTCCGCTCGTCATTGGGTCCGACACCTTACTTATCGAAAGGACTAGATTGATGCCCTATATTTGTGGGTCATCAACACCCTTTTGCCTTGTGGCCACCTCAGGCACCGTCTTGCGTTGATTCCACCTCCCAAAAATCACATATATTCCAAAATAAATCTCCGTAAAATTTTATTGTCTTTGGACTTCGTTTGATATGGACTTTCTGCGAAACAAAAAACATGCAAAAACAGGAACTGGCACTGGACACTTGATCAATATGTTAGTCCTGAAGATAATATAAAATGTTGCAAAAAGTATATGAAAGTTGTAGAATATTGTCATGAAACAATCAAAAATTATAGATACGTCAGAGACGTATCAACATCCCCAAGCTTATTTCCTGCTCGTCCCCGAGTAGGTAAATGATAAAAAAGACAAGTTTTGATGTGGAATGCTACCTAGCATAATCTTGATCATATCTAATATGGCATGAATATTAAGATGCGAGTGATTTAAAGCAATAATCTATAATTTGATATAAAGACATCAATACTCATACGTACTAACAAAGAATCATGTCTTTCAGAGAAAAAATGCTAAAGAACACTATCCCTACAAAATCATATAGCCTTATCATGCTCCGTATTCTTAACACAAAGTATTTATCATGTACAACCCCAATGACAAGACGAGCAATTGGTTCATACTTTTTAACGCGCTTCAACTTTTTCAACCCCCACACAGTACATGGGCATGAGCCATGGACATAGCACTATGGGTGGAATAGAATGCGGTCATAGAGATTAATAAGGGGAAGTTAAAAAAGGAAGATAGTGTCACATCGACGCAACTAATCAATGGGGTATGGAGATGCCCATCAATTGATGTCAATGCGAGGAGTAGGGATTGCGATGCAACGGATGCACTAAGAGCTATAAGTTTATAAAAGATCAACATGAAAACTAAGTGGGTCTGCATCCAAATTGCTTGCTCATGAAGACCTCGAGCATTTGGGGAAGCCCATCATCAGAATATACAATCCAAGTTTTATAATGAAAAACTCCCACCGCTATATGAAAGTGACAACATAGGAGACTCTCTATATGAAAAACATGGTGCTACTCTGAAGCACAAGTGTGGAAAAGTATAGTAACATTGCCCTCCTTCCTTTTGCTCTCATATTTATGTTTTCTCTTTTTTTCTCTCTTTTTTTTTGTTGGGCTCCTTTTGGCCTTTTTTCATTTGGAGTCTCATCCCGACTTGTGGGGGAATCATAGTCTCCGTCATCCTTTCCTCACTGGGACAATGCTCTAATAATGATGATCATCACACTTTTATTTACTTACAACTCGATAACTAGAACAAGATGACTCTATTTGTATGCCTCTGGCAGTGTACCAGGATGATCCCAGTTTTAATAAAATGAAAAAAAATTGCAGTGGAGCTTTGCCCTGCTGTGTAGAGTCAAAAAAAAGTGTACCAGGATGTGCAATGATGCTAGCGTAACATGTACAACTTGATATTATAACTCGATAAAACTGATACAAGATGACTCTATAGGAATGTGTCTGGCAATGTACCAGGATGTGCAATGATCTAGCGTAGCAAAGATATAAAAAAAAGGACAAGCCATGAAAATATCATGCTAGCTATCTTACGATCATGCAAAGCAATATGACAATGAATGCTCAAGTCATGTATATGCTGATGATGGAAGTTGCATGGCATGATATCTCAGAATGGCTATGGAAATGCCATGATAGGTAGGTATGGTGGCTGTTTTGAGGAAGATATAAGCAGGCTTATGTGTGATAGAGCGTATAATATCACAGGGTTTTGGATGCACCGACGAAGTTTGCACCGACTCTCGAGGTGAGAAAGAGCAATGCACGGCACCGGAGAGGCTAGCAAATTATGGAAAGGTAGGAGTGCATATAATCCATGGACTCACATTAGTCATAAAGAACTCACATATTTATTGCGAAAGTTTATTAGCCCTCGAAGCAAAGTACTACTACGCATGCCCCTAGGGGGAGCTTGGTAGGAGTTAACCATCGCGCGCCCCGACCTTCATGCAACGGAAGACACTCAATAATAAATCATGCTCCAACTTCTTAGCATAACTAGAGACTATAGGTGCATGCTTCGAGAATCATAAACCTTAACACCAATATTCTTAGTAAACTACAATTATTTAGTAGTACCTCCCACATATTACCATCTCAATATCGCAAAATTATTACAAGGAATCAAACGTATCATATTCAGTGGTCTACAAGTTTTATGTAGGATTTTATGACTAACCATGTGAATGACCAATTACAGTTGACTCTCTAAATAGATATAATTGAAGCATGAGAGTTTAATTCTTTCTACAAAAGATCATGCTCTAATAAATATAAGTGAAGCAAAAGAGCATTCTACAAATAACGGTTTTTTATATGTAGAGAAACAGGCATCCAAACTTCAAATGATATAAGTGAAGCACATGAAGCATTCTATAAATCAACCAAGGACTATCTCATACCAGCATGGTGCATAAAAGAAAAGGAAAAAATAAACAAAAAAGTCACTCCAAGAATTTACGCATATCATGTGAATAAAACAAAAACCAATACATACCGATAACTGTCGAACAAGAAAGATGGGATGCCTTCCGGGGCATCCCCAAGCTTAGACGCTTAAGTCTCCTTGAATATTTACTTGGGGTTCCTTGGGCACCCCCAATCTTGAACTCTTGCCTCTCCTTATTCTACTAATATCGACACGTCCTCGATCTTCAAACACTTCATCCACATAAAACTTAACTGAACTTTTTATTAGAGGGGTTAGTACATATAACATCGAATCCCATCATGTCCTGCTGTAACATTATTGTATAATTATAATCAAACATTACCCACTGTATGCTATCACAATTTTATGGCTCCCAAGTCAATGGGGCTAAATAAGATTTCAAGCATAAGCAAATAAAGAAACTATAACAACAATATGTGAAAATAGGACAGTCTGTAAAGATGCAGATGGTACATATACTTCTATAAATCCAAAAATTCTGAAAAATTAGGACATAATAAACAATTTGCATAGAAGTACTGTGTAAAAATTTCAAAAGTTTTGCATGTTGCAATAAATTATGAAATTGAAACACTACAACAAAAGTTTCTGTTTTTTCACAGCACACACCAAACAAGCAATTTAAACATCCTAAAGGTGAATATTGGCACACTATTTTAATAATACGATGGATTTCTACATGAGGATAATTATTTTTGTGAGAAACTTCCATGAAAAAATTTACTTGGTTTCTGTGAGCATGAACACAAGTGTTCAAGGTCGACTCTCACTTCTCCAATGCATAACCTTCCAATCGCTTCTCTTTTTGAAAAGTTTTTAGGTTCCCCTCTATATATTTTTGTTTTTAAATATTTTAAAAGCACACAACATAAGAAAATGACTCTCTAAAACTTACGGATTGTCTCCCAGGCAACACTTTCTTTACAGCCATTAAGCTAGGCATAACATGCTCAAGTAATTGATCCACCCGGATCCCAAGGTATATCAAAGCTAATTTTAATTAACAATGATTTATAATTTTGTAGTGAGCACAAATCAACATATATCATAGAATGACAAAGTCTAACTCTCTTCCTATGCATTGACATGTCATAAAAGAACAATTCATGCACACAAAGTAAAGGCTAATGCATAACATAAGCAGTTTCTTGCAATTTTATCTTATTGGAAACATAGAGAGGCAGAGATGTAGTTCCTCTATCATAATAATTGCAAGTAGGAGTAGCAAGCACATGCATATTATATTCATCCAAATCATCATGTGCAATAGTAAAATGCAACCCATCAATATAATCCATAATAAGAGCAAACTTCTCCGATATAGTGTAGTTAGGAGAATTAAAAAAGATAATAGGACTATCATGTGTGGGTCTAATAGCAACAATTTCATTCTTAACCTAAGGAACTATAGCAAGTTCATCTCCATAAGCATCATTCATATTGGCATCATGGCCACAAGCATAGCAAGCATCAATTTCATCAAAAAGGGATATTTCAAACGAATCCAAGGGATCATAGCAATTATCATAACATTCATCCTTCGGTAAGCACGAACAAAAATTAAACAATGTATGGGATGAAAAGTTACTCTCATTGGAAGGTGAGCACGGGTAGCTAATGCGCTCTTCCTCCTTTTGTTTTTTGCTCTCCTCCTCATCTTTTTCTTCTAATGAGCTCACAGTGTCATCAATTTCTTCTTCGATAGATTCCTGCAAAATATTAGTCTCTTCTTGGACAGCGGAGACTTTTTCAAGAAATTCATCAATATGGGCACTGTATTTATAATTCTCATAGCAATATTTAAGTATAGCATAATTTTATGATCGGTAAAGAGCATCATCACAATCTTCATACTCTTCAAACAAAGATTCAATTTCATAAGCACCTTTAAAAGCAACAAATTCTTCAATTTGTTCCACATCATAGTAATCATATACACCATTAGCATAAGAACCTAAGGTTTCATTATCATTAAATTCACATTGAAAGGGGAAGTGTGGAGCCTCCATCTTAGAGAAACAAGTACAATCATATCTTAAGCATAAATTCCAAGCATACCAACGCAACATTTTAATTTGATCACATAAGTGTTTCCCTTTTTGAGACAAGCGATAATCCCTCAAGTATTCCCGATGATCCAAAGTATCTCCCATCATCAAGTGGAATGGAGATTTATCAGGATTATCTAAGTAGTATTTAATGTTTTCCACATAACCAGCATCGAGGGCCTTGAGAGGTTCCTCATCTCCATGAGTAGCAAGTACAACTATTGTTTTTGGTATTTCGTGTTACATATCCATAACTAAAGATATAAAACAACTTAGAATAGAAAATGAAAACTACTTAGTGATAAACCAAACAAGCACACACGAGAATATTCACCCCACGCTATTGCTCCCCGACAACAGCGCTAGAAAAAGGTCTTGATAACCCACAAGTATAGGGGATCAATTGTAGCCTTTCTCGATAAGTAAGATTGTCAAACCCAACGAGGAGCTAAAGGTTGAATTTATATTCTATTCAAGTTCTATCAACCACCGATACAACTCTACGCACACTTCACATTCGCTTTACCTAGAACAAGTATGAAACTATTTTGTAGGTGTAAGGATAAGTTTGGAAGAATAAAACTAGAAGTACTTAGCGAGAATAAAACTAGGAGTAATTTGCCAGATAATAAAAGTTAGTTGTTTAGTAGAAAGCTTTTTCTAACACAAGAGAAGGATTTGTCCCTAGGCAATTAATAACTAGACCGGTAATCATCATTGCAATTTTATATGAGGGTGAGGCATGAGCTAACATACTTTCCGTACTTGGATCATGTGCACTTATGATTGGAACTCTAGCAAGCATCCACAACTACTAAAGATCATTAAGGTAAAACCCAACCATAACATTAAGTAACAAGTCCTCTTTACTCCCATACGCAACAATCCCCTTACTCGGGTATAAGCTTATATCACTCTCGCCACCCACTATAAACGAATCATGAACACATTGCAAAACCCTACATCGGTAATCCCACACACATGAGCGACACAGAGGGCACCATAGGACAACACCATATTAACATACAACTCATATCAATCACACAATACCACAATTAACCCGTAGGACAAAACAAATCTACTCAAACATCATAGGATGGCCATACATCATTGGATAATAATATATAGCATTAAGCACCATGTTTAAGTAGAGAATTACAGCGGGAATAGAGAGGTTACACCACTGCATAGAGGGGGAGAGTATTGGTGATGACGGCGGCGAAGTTGTTGGTGTAGATCACCGTCATGATGGTTCCCCCGGCGGCGCTCCATCGCCACCGTAAGAGAGGGGGAGAGAGGCCCCCTCCTTCTTCTTCTTATTTGCCCCCCTAGATGGGAGGAGAGTTTCCCCTCTAGTCCATTGCTGCCATGACTCCTAAAGGGCTGGAGCCCCTCCGTGATTGGATCTCTCTCTCTCTCTCTCTCTCTCTGTTCTCTTCAGTTTTGTTCCTGTTTTCTGGCCAAAAACCATTTCTTATTTTCCCGGAGATCCGTAACTCCGATCGGGCTGAAATGTTAACATGATATGGACTTTCTGCCACCTCGGGCATCGTCTTGCATTGATTCCACCTCCCAAAAATCATATATATTCCAGAATAAATCTCTGTAAAATTTTATCGCGTTTGGACTTATTTTGATATGGACTTTCTGCTAAACAAAAAGTATGCAAAAAACAGGAACTGGCACTGGGCACTCGATCAATATGTTAGTCCTAAAAATAATATAAAATGTTGCCAAAAGTATATGAAAGTTATAGAATATTGGCATGACACAATAAAAAATTATAGATACGACGGAGATGTATCAATGTTTGGTCTTCTAGGGGGTCACGCATATTGACGAAGTTTAGTGTGGGGCTAGAGATTTTTAACTAAGTCTCTTCCCTCACACACCCCGAAAGTTAATCTAGCAGCAAGAATTATCACCTTAATGGTGGACATATGTGGCTAGTGTTATCCGAAAACCCTAGAAACCACGCAATTAAAATTTTCCAAACCGATTAGAGGACGTCTATCTTGGTTTTGCAGGTTGCATGTGATGTGATATAGCCTTCGTCATGATAATGAGTTTATGTATGAGATGGTTATATGTTGTAATGTTAAGTGACATGTGTGTCACAACACGACATGGTGGTTGGAGCCAAGGGATTGTCATTTTTATGACCTGCTTGTCAACATCATTATCTGTTCGATGAAAGTAACACAAAGGACCCCGGAACTTTACCAGGTGCAGGAGAACGAAAATGTTGCCATGGCGGCAGTTTTCAAATCCATGGCAAAGTTTTTGGAGAATTTTCATGACAACCTCGGAGGACCATGGAGACGTTCCCGACGCCCAGGGCTATACCATATCATGGTATTATGAATTGCCTGAGATGTTTATCCCTTTGTTGCTTGCACCCTTTGATTGCGCGGTCGTTAACTATTAGGGTGATCTCTCATAGAAAATATCAAGTAGTTACTGCTATTCCAGTGTAGCAACCATCTACAACACGTAGCTTTTCAGAGTGCGCCATGTCCACATGAGTACAAATGAATCGTCAGGTGTAAGGCGGGTGAAGGTCATACCTCACAGCAGAAGCACTCGGCTCTCTTGAAGTTTTGGCAAAATCGTTTTGAGCTTGGAGCACAAAGCATTGAAAGATGAACAAGAGTCATATGGAGATATGATTGGCAAGTTTGCCTACCGATTAAAGTTCACGTCATCATGATGTCCACATCAATGGCTATGAATGAAATCAGGATCTTGAACCACTCACTTTCAATTATGACACTACTAGGAAAGGGCTTATTGGTGAACCCCAATGAGTGGCGGGCGTGGTGGGGCACCCGCCGCTGCTAGTTAGCAAAAGTAACTATGACGGGTGCTAGAACGCGACCGCCAAGCACCAGAGGTACTGGGTTAGTAGTGGTGGGTGTCGCACATGACCCGCCACAAACAAGCACCGCTGAGGGTGGACACGTGATGAATGTGATCAGTGGCGGTTGTGTAAAACTGCTCGCCACTGCTCCGCGAGGCACTAGTGGCGAGCGTATAATACTGCTCGCCACAGTTTAGTGGTTGCAACCGGTACCAAAAAAATTATAGGGTCGGCCCCAAATCAAATCAAATCGCCACAACTAAGTTAGCTGTGGGGTCAGCCCCAACTAAGTTAGCTATGGGGTCGGCCCCAAATCAAATCAGCTGTGCCTCCCACCACCCCAAAGTAGCGGTGGCGGGCAATCTGAAGCGCCCGCCGCATTCGGCGAACTCAACCGCCCACACAGACACGCGCCCGCCCCCCTCCCCAACTCACTTCACTCCCTCACTCTGACCCTCCCTCTATATATCAATCGGCTCATCCACGCCGTCGCCGTAGCCGTCGGCCTCGGCGTCCGCTGTCGCCGTCGCCGTCCATCCACCGTCGCTGTCACCCTCCGCTGCCGCCGTCGCCGTCGGCCTCGGCGTTCGCTGCCGCCATCGCTGTCTGCTGCCGCCGTCGCCGTCCATCCGCTGCCGTCGTCACCGTCCGTCTGCTGCATCCGTCACCCTCGCCGATGATCCGCCCCGTCGCCCTCCACTCGGTAATACATTGTTGTCCCCGCCTCTCTCTCCGGCTTTGCTCCTCGCCACCCGCGGCCGCGGTCGCCACACACATGCACACAGGCATTTGACTAGGGTTAGGTTATATTTTATTATTATTTTGTGTTCATAATCATTAATGAGTTCAATTTATTCATACTAGAGTTCAAATATAGTTGTGGTTTATAGTTCTATAGTTTTGAAGGCACACATCAAAACTATTATAGTTGCAGCAGCCACATACGCAACCATCAACGAGGAAACGCAACTTGTTCATATTAGAGGTCAATTATATAGTCTCATATATATATTCTATTATTCTTTACATTATTTCTGTTCATATCGAGTTCAATAATATGCTGCAGTAGATGCCCTCAGTTAATTACAGGTATACATGCTATAAATGCTAAAGTTTTGGCGAAGCGTTGATTCATTTCTGTTTCGCCAGATTTCTAGCACTTAATGTGTCCATTTTTACGAATAGGTCATGCCAAATTTCCTTGTTTATTGATATTGTGTTGTAGTAGATGTCTTCATTTCTTTACAAGGATTCAGACTATAAGCGCTAAAGTTTTGGCGAAACGTTGATTTATTTCCGTTTCGCCAAATTTCTAGCTCTTAATGTGTCCATTTCCGTTTCGCCAAATTTCCTTATTATTTTTAATTCAGATTGTGTTGTTGAATATTTCTTCAGTTCTTTCGCCAAATTTATTTATCTGCATGTTTTAGGTCATTTTTTCATAAAATGGCGGACAACGGCAGGTACCGTGGTGTTTGCCAAAGGCCCTGGGGAAGTGGGGCGCCCAAATCCAAAATCCCGTCACTGGCAAGAAACTGTGGCTCGGCACGTTTCACTTCGCCGAGGAAACGACGCGTGCTTACGATGCCAAGGCGCTCGAGTACCAGGGGCGAAGGGCCCAGCTCAACTTTCCTCAGGATGCTTGGCGCACGAGTGAGATAGCGCCTCCTAACATGAGGATAGTCTCCAGGGCCGAGGAGCAGGAGCACCGGAACGCCGAGGCACTCCTTAGGACCCGTGAACGTTAGAGTACCGATCCCTTGGTGGAACGGTATCTTCAGGATGATCCGCATCTGTACGCCATTAACGAGGCGTTGATGATCACCGCATGCAACCAGAAGGATGCCGATGATGACCCAATAGACTAGGATGATCTCGCCAAGGGGTCCGACGAGGATGACGATGACGACTCCGGCTTTGACATTGACTTAGATTAGGAGTTTATCTCTCCATCGTGCCTTGTCGTATAACTTCGTACTTCATATGTTTGAACCTGCTTTAATGTAGTACTTATCAATCTTGCTATGGCGTATTGTATATGTCTGTGACTTCGTGATAAACTTGCTTATCTCTATTCCTATAAAAATACGAGTTGGTGATGATGATGTGCCTGCCTCCATGCCATCCGCACTGTCGGATATGGAATCGAAGGCTGAGAATGAGACAGGCTATCCTGAACCACACAACTTGCACTTTTGCAAAAGACACCCCACGCATCAGACATAATTTTTGGAAACACCAATACTCTGTAAGTTTCTCCACCTCTCACGAAACAAATGAGTCTTGGATAACTCCTGATTTCCTCGCCGCCGGCCCCTCCCCTATCTTCCCCGACGACCACCAGAGTTGTGTTGGTCGACGACCCCGCTAGGGCCTCAATAAATTGGATTTGGCCTCGCGGTATCTCTCCTTCCAGATCTGGTCGTGCAGGCTGTCGAAGAGGGAGAGGGGACATCCAAGTCCCAGCACAGTCGACGCACGCTGGAGTGAGTCTTATTCTTCTTCTCCCTCGGTGATATCTTGCGTCATCCCACCGGGAAAGATGGCTGCGCCGTCCAGGCCTGCGCTACTAGCCACCCGAAAGAGGTCCAGGCCATCATTTCGTTGCCAAGGACGTCGAGCTGCGGGCGTTCCACGCATCACTCTGTTGGTGTGGTGTGCCCAATGTCTGTGCCAGTGTATACGCCAGCATTCGCCTCCCAACGGCTGCATCCCTTGCATGCTCACAGGCAGCAGTGGCGTCCGCCACAGAAGAGGACTACCACCTATTTATTCTGACGAGAACTGTGAGCTTTGAACTGTACCCCGCCCCCTCTATTCTAGGCTTCTAGGGCACCGGCAGGGCAATCACACCTACACAGCATCCTCTGGTGCAGCCGAGCGCCAGCGCCGGATCGTCTTCCTCGGCGACAATTGTCTGCTTTCGCTATTCAATTCCGTCCAGCGGGAGGTGGACACACATATATTTCATCCCCAATATTGCCTTATGTGATTTTCTTATTTGATCAACTTTGAGTCTGCAGTGGTTTAATCAGATCTTTTTAGAGATATAGGCTAATCAACAGCTTAATATAATCATTAGGGTCAATTACCTGATGGGAGAATGATGGCTTCAATAGGCATTGGTAGTCTGCTACTCTGCTTTCAAAAGTAAATGCAGAAGAGATTTCGCAAGTGGAAGTGATGGGCAATCACACCTACACAGCATCCTCTGGTGCAGCCGAGCGCCGGCGCCGGATCGTCTTCCTCGGCGACAATTGTCTACTTTTGCTATTCAATTCCGTCCAGCGGGAGGTGGACACACATATATTTCATCCCCAATATTGTCTTATGTGATTTTCTTATTTGATCAACATTGAGTCTACGGTGGTTTAATTAGATCTTTTTAGAGATATAGGCTAATCAACAGCTTAATATAATCATTAGGGTCAATTACCTGATGGGGGAATGATGGCTTCAATAGGCATTGGTAGTCTGCTACTCTGCTTTCAGAAGGAAATGCAGAAGAGATTTCGCAAGTGGAAGTGATGGACTATCTCTGACTTGACAACCTTATTCGCCTCCTTGCTTACTATGATGAAGGCGATTACTCATCTACGGCTATGTCAAACAACAACATGGCTCTCTACATATTTGGTACGTTCTTTATTTTTTCTTGCCTATGATCAGAATTTGGATCACAATAGACCATTAGGTTCTCTTCTGCAATTGTTGGCATTTGTTGTTCTGTGCTCCAATACATAAGTCAGCTCATTGCTTCATGGGCTAGAATCAGGGAAACGTGATAAGTTGCATGTAGATAAAGTTTCGGATAGTAGAACTGCAAATTTGGACAATACCTTCAGAGGAAGCTTGTATGCTTGATATGGTTGACCATGTCAAAGCTTATGGATGAGGAATTATATCCTTAGGTTATCGTATTATATGGTGGGTGAGCTCCAAAATTTTGTGAAATAACATTTCCATTAGTTCAGATATGCTACTTTACTATAAGGATTTAAGTGTATGGTCTCTGTTTTAAATTCCTAATACAAGTAATGCACTCTGGGAGGTTGTGTTTATCCCATGTCCTTGCTGTTAATAGCTGATATAATTCCATCTTGAGCACCCAAACATTGCAGCTCTATTGCTGCTCATGGTTGTTGGCCTATGGCCTACAAAAAGAGTTATTAGCCGTAACCTCATGCATTATGTGCCGGAGTGTAGTGGTGCCGCATGCCCCTTGTACTGTTTTCATATGACTCTTGTACTATTTTCATCATTGACAGATGCAGGTAGCTAATTATCACTGCAAAATGTTGTGGCTGCAGTTTTTGTCTTGTTAATTCTGCATTCGCCCCTTTCTGATGAAGTGTTAATTCTGTATCAGTTATATCTAATGTTGCTCTATGTTCATTGCTTCTGTTGGCTTCAGATTGTGCATATGTGGAGAAGCATGTCTAATTGGCCTTAGGTTCAGAACCATATTGCACAACAAGCCGTTCTCCTTGGCAATTAATCACATGGAAAACTTGCTTTAATTCCTTAGATGATAATCCTAATGTTAAACACATGTCCTGTTTATTTAATACTCCCACAGTGCGCTTCTGCCGTAATGCCGGATTTGCTCATATGGACTATATTGACTATAGATCTATGGAGCCCTGCATAGGTTTCTAAGATAGCTCGTTTTTCTCTTTATCTGGATTTGGAAAGAATTAGTAATGGGTAGTATCATAAAAAAACATGGTTGTCTATCTATTCCCAGGCTAGGTACGTAAAAGTATTTATGGTTCTGGTACAAGTTTAGATCCTAATAATCAACGCTTACAATTAATATGTCTTTCAAGTAAATTCAACATCCCGTTATCTCATATGAACATGGTACAACCATGTTGCATATGAAGCTTTCGGCAATTCACGACAATTCCTTATGGTTCTTTTTTGTGTGCAGGCCAATCAAGAACGCTTGTCAAACACTAATATGCAGAGTCAGCAAAGGGAATATTAAATCGTAAGAAGTACTGCAAGTGGGAACATTTTTAGTTTTTCTATGGTAATATCAGACTTGAAAGATCTTTGTTATAATTGATGCAGAACACTTGCTAGCCTCCCATATACAGGATTGAGAATTGAGATATATAGATGAGAAGTCATGGCCAATGGCTCTTTCATGCTTCAGTTTTTTTCTGTGCTGATGGATTTGCTTTCCTGGAAGTTGATGACATGGTTACACGTTTTTTTGCTACTGGAGCAAACTTTTGATTAACTTGGTGCATATACAGAAGCTTGATAGAATTTGCCACATAATTTGTAATGTCAGGCAAGCTAGAGATCAATGAAAACACGGTCGATGCGCCTTTAAGTACTCCCTTCGGTTGGGTTTATAAGTCACGCACGAGTTTTTAGGTCTTTGATTTAACTCAGAAAACATGTATGTATGTATATATATATATATATATATATATATATATATATATATATATATATAGCCGGTCTATTATGCTAATATTAGCAGAATAGTTATTCTGCCAACACTTTCATACTGCACGCTCAACACAAGTGCACGTCATTGTTTGAAGCAAGAATACTGTACTACTGAGGCGAGTGAACTTTCCATCACAAAAAACTGCACACAGTTTTTTGGTACTGTTTTCGCTCTAGTTTTTAAGCCGTTTGTCGGAATGAGGCACGTAATATACCGTTGAGAAGCTATCGATTAGGCACAACTTTGCCATGTAGAAATTTTTTTGAGATTCCTCACGGTTTAAGAGCAGTTTCGAAAATTGTGCGGCTCACGACGAGTGGCAGCAAGCGTTTTTTCACCTTTTTTTTTCTAAACTGCTCGTCGGAATGAAGCAAATGATACGCCGTTGGAAAGATATCGTCGAGACGCAACTTTTTCATATATATTACTTTTTCTAATTCGTTACGGTTTAAGAGCAGTTTTAAATTTACTAAATCGCGGAATTTCGTTTTTTTGAATTTTTTACAATTTTCGGTACTGTTTTCGCTCTAGTTTTTAAACCATTTGTTGAAACGAGGCGTGTGATACTCCATTGGAAAACTATGGACGAGGCGCAACTTTCATATGTAGAAATATTTTTGACATTCCTTACGGTTTTAAATTAATTTTGAAAATCGTGTGACGGACGAGGAGTGGCAGCGGCCGTTTTTTCGTAATTTTTTTCAAACCGCTCGTCGGACTGATGCAAATGATACATCGTTGGAAAGATATCAACTTTTTCATGTAGAAAACTCTTTTTAATTCCTTACGGTTTAAGAGCAGTTTTGATTTTACCGAAATGTGGACATTCTGTTTTTCGCGACACCAAAATCGACAAGTGAACCTCATCGAACAGAAAACCGCACTGCATCAGACGGGCAAACAAACTGCATGGTTTCTTTTGTCATACGTAAAAAAATTCAGATGAGGAAGTGGAGTGCGCTTCACATCGGACATAAGTGAACCGCAAACACCATCAAGAAGTGAACCGCTACACTACCGAAAGTGAACGGCATGTGTTTTTGTTGCCATTTTTTATAGTTCTTATTTTTTACATGCGCAGACCGGACGAGTGAGCCGCAAGGACTGAGCGAGTGGACTGCATAATTTTGCATCTTATTTTTGCTTTTTTACCGCATACTTTTTTTATCAACGAGTATGTACTGCAGGGACAAGGTGAGTGGACTCTATCATTTTTTTTTGTTCATTTTTTTCTACTGCACATGCCAACAGAGTGAGCTGCATATAAAAAATATGATATTCTGTAGTGAACCACGAGGAAAGTGAACGAGAAAACTTTTTATGCATAGTATATGTTAATGTTTTTTCCCGAGCTGTGGTTGATGACTACAGTGGACTTCTTTAACAACAACAAAGCTCCAGCAAAACAATGCAACTGAATTTAAAAAACATCACATTGAGCTGCATTTTTTGTGGAGTGAACCTCTAGGCCGACAGAAGCGAACCACTCTCTCCCATACTACCAGGGGACATTTTCTTTTGTTTCTCTTCTATTTTGGCTCACAGGGAATATAGTGTGAACCACAACGGTCAGAGGAGCGAACCTCTCCAAGAGAAAGTGATTTTTTTCAAAAAATATATGAACTTCTAGTTCCCTACAAAATTGCACAACACCCTTTTTTCTGAATCGAAAAGTGAATCGCAATTTGGTATCCTAGGGAGCACGATGCAGTGCAGAACCTCGTACACGCGAACTGAAACTGCAAAATACATCATATCACGGGAAGCAGAGTGGATTTGGCAGGGGAAAAGCAGGACATGGGGGCATCCCGGCAGCACAAACTGCGTGCCCGTGGACTGCACTGATGACCAATATGACCTGCGTTGGGAAGCAATGTGCACTGCATCTGTCGGCATTCTGGGAACCAGGGTACCCAGATCTGCCTGCCTGCGGCCCACAGCGTGGCTCCCTCGACGGCCTGGTACGGCCCAGCGGCAAGGCCTTCAAGACAATACCCCCGGCCTCGCGAGGCGGACGACACCAAGACCTCCAAGGGAGCGACCACCCCAGGTTGCCTCCCGAGGAGCAGAGATTTCTATGCAGGTACCCAGCCTCCAGAGGCTACGATGACGTGAGCCATGACAACCAAGGCCAGGCGGGCGCCAGCGGGCGCAGAGGGGGCAGCTTCCCTTTCGGTGCTAAGGGAGCGAGGACAGGCACAGGTTCCCGAGGAATCCCCCAAACCTTTCCATTCCGGTGCAACAAGACCAAGACCACGGGCTCAGCAGGACGGATGTCATCGTCGAGCCCACCGCTGCGTCACGACCAGAAGCTTTGCAGGAGAAGACCACCTTTCGTCAGGATTAGATGTACTTCTTATCCCCTTTCAAATTGGCTGTTGTGGGATCCCTTCCCGCCTAAGTTTTGAGGGAAGAGGACCAAGGCCACTATAAATATAGGTTAGCCACCACCATAGAGGGGGATCGGATCCTTTCCACCGTCTCCAGCATAGCCCTCGCGAGGTTGTTCATCCATTGTACTTGTTCTTCCCCAGCCCCTCGTGAGGCTAATCCACCACAAAGCAGGAGTAGGGTTTTACACCGCAAGGTGGCCCGAACCTGGGTAAACTGCCATGTTCATCTTCTTCCCCGCTCGCGCGAATCCGACGAGGCTAGGCTGTAGGGTGGCGAGCTTGAGACTTGAGAGGTTGAGATCTTCGCACACGCCCCAGAGTTCGAACCTTCTTGGGTCTGCGGAGCCCTGAATCCGACATTTGGCGCACCAGGTAGGGGCGTGTCGAAGCTTCGCCTCTTCACCAACCACGCTCCGCCCTCGCCTCGTGGTTCCTGCTACTTCTTGAGCTTGCGTTGGTTTTTCCCTTGAAGAGGAAAGGGTGATGCAGCAAAGTAGAGATAAGTATTTCCCTCAGTTAGAGAACCAAGGTATCAATCCAGTAGGAGACAACGCACAAATCACCTAGCACCTGCACAAACAATCAAACAACTTACACCCAACATGATAAATGGGTTGTCAATCCCTTCACGGTTACTTGCAAAAGTGAGATCTGATAGAGATAGGTAAAACTAAACAAAGATAAAGTAAATATTTTTGGGTTTTTTGGTTTATAGATCTGAAAATAAAAGATTGCAAAATAGTAGATCGGAAAGTAATATGATGGAAAATAGACCCGGGGGCCATAGGTTTCACTAGAGGCTTCTCTCAAGATAGCAAATAATACGGTGGGTGAACAAATTACTATCGAGCAATTGATAGAAAAGCGCAAAGTTATGACGATATCCAAGGCAATGATTATGAAATATAGGCATCACGTCCGTGTCAAGTAGACCGAAACGATTCTGCATCTACTACTATTACTCCACACATCGACCGACTCCTGCCTGCATCTAGAGTATTAAATTCATGAAGAACAGAGTAACGCATTAAGTAAGATGACATGATGTAGAGGAATAAACTCAAGCAATACGATGTAAACCCCATCTTTTTATCCTCGATGGCAACACAATACGTGCCTTGCTGCCCCTACTGTCGCTGGGAAAGGACACCGCAAGATTGAACCCAAAGCTAAGCACTTCTCCCATTGCAAGAAAAACCACTCTAGTTGGCCAAACCAAACCGATAATTCAAAGAGAATTACAAAGATATCAAATCATGCATATAAGAATTCAGAGAAGATTCAAATAATATTTATAGATAAGCTGATCATAAATCCACAATTCATCGGATCTCGACAAACACACCGCAAAAGAATATTACATCGGATGGATCTCCAAGAACAAGGAGGAGAACATGGTATTGAGAATCAAAGAGAGAGAAGAAGCCATCTAGCTACTAGCTATGGACCCGTAGGTCTGAGGTAAACTACGCACGCTTCATCGGAAGGGCAATAGAGTTGATGTAGAAGCCCTCCGTGATCTAATCCCCCTCCGGCAGGGTGCCGGAAAAGGTCCCTAGATGGGATCTCATGGGTACAGAAGTTTAAGGCGGTGGAAAAGACTTTTCGTGGATGCTTCTGGTGGTTTGGGAACATATGTGAATATATAGGCGAAAGAATTAGGTCAGGAGAGTCACGGGGGCCCCACAAGGCAGGGGGCGCGCCCTCCACCCTTGTGGCCGCCTCGTGGCTCCTTCGACTTCATCTCCAAGTCTCCTGGGTGTCTTCTGGTCCAAGAAAAATCATCGCGAAGGTTTTATTCCGTTTGGACTCCGTTTGGTATTCCTTTCCCACGAAGCTAAAAAACAAGGAAAAACAGAAACTGGCACTAGGCTCTAGGTTAATAGGTTAGTCCCAAAAATAATATAAAATAGCATATTAATGCATATAAAACATCCAAAATAGATAATATAATAGCATGGAACAATCAAAAGTTATAGATACGTTGGAGACGTATCAGTTCCCATGGCGGGCGCTGTCCCACCGACCTGGCCGTCGGGCGCCTACGGGGGCATCGCGGGCCATCTGGCCTTCGCTCCCAGCCTGCAATGGGTGCAGTGGCCGGGGAGGTTCAGGCCGGCGCTGCCCCCGTGATATGACGGCGTGGCGGACCCCGAGGAGTTCCTCCGGCTGTACGCGCAGGCCATCCAGGCGGCGGGTGGCGAAGACAAGGCCATGGCGAATTGGCTCCCTATGGCCCTCACGGAGATGCCGCGCTCCTAGCTGCGCGGCCTCCCCGAGGCCTCGGTGTCTTCATGGGAGGAGCTTTGCGGCCAATTCATCGCTCGCTTTGCGGCACCAGCGCCCCACACAGTCGCGTCCATCATCGGCGGGTCGCAGGCGCCTGCCTCAGGCTGCCACGTCAAGCAGCTCTTTCGTCAGGCGAGAGCTGCTCGGCCGTGGCATGAGGCCTCTCGAAGCCGCGAGGCGCCTAAGACCGACATCACCTTCGACTCCAGGGATCACCCCGAAGCCACGGTCAGCGCCGGTGTGCTCCCCATGCTATGCATGCCCACCATCAGCAATGTCGCAGTCACCAAGGCGCTCATCGACGGTGGCGCCGGCCTCAACGTCCTCTCAGTGGAGGCTTTCGACCTGCTTCCGGTGCCTTACGACCAGCTCGCACCCACCAAGCCCTTCCCGAGGGTGGTCAAGGGCTCTACCACCCCCTTGGGGCAGATACGCCTCCCCGTTACCTTCGGCACGCACGACAACTACCGCACCGAGCTCATCGACTTCGACGTGGCCCGCATCAGCCCCCCGTACAAACGCCATCCTGGGGTATCCAGCCCTCGCCAAGTTCATGGCAGCGACTCATGCGGGTTACAACGTCATCAAGATGCCGGGCAGCAACGGCGTCATCACGATGGCCGGGGACGCAAAGGACGCGGTCCGGACACTCAGGCTCGCCCCGACGCCAAGGATGCCTCAGAGGCCCTGGAGGCTGCGCCCGCAAAGAAAAAGTAGCTGTTCTCTTAGGACCGGACCGAGATGAAGCAGATGCCTGTTGACAGCGAGGGTGTTGGCGCCACCTTCATCATAGGTGTCAGCCTTCCCCCGGACCAAGAAGAGGTGTTGGTTGACTTCCTGAGGGCCAACAAAGATGTATTTGCATGGGAGGCATCCGACCTGGTTGGTGTCCCGAGGGAGGTGATTGAGCACCACTTAATGGTGTGCCCCAATGCGTGCCTGGTGAAGCAAAAGGCGTGGCGTCAAGCACAAGAGAAGCAAGCATTCATTATCCAAGAGGTTCACACGTTGCTAGAGGCTGGTGTCACTCGGGAGGTGCGGCACCCGGACTGGTTAGCGAACCCCGTGATCGTCGCCAAGAAAGGAGGGAAGGAGCGCATGTGCGTCGACTTCATGAGACTCAATAAGGCCTGCCCTCAGGATCCCCTCCCGCTCTCGCTCATCGACTAGATCGTGGACTCCACCGCCGAGTGCGATCTGCTGTGCTTTTTGGATGCCTTCTCGGGGTATCACCAAAGCAAGATGGCGATGGAGGACGTCGAGAAAACAGCCTTCATCTCCCCCTGCGGTGTGTATTGCTACACTTGCATGCCCTTTGGGCTGCGGAACACCGGGGCGACTTTGCAGCGGTTGATGCACATCACGCTCGGGTCACAGTTGGGGAGAAATGTGGAGGCGTATGTTGACGACATCATGGTCAAGTCGCGGGAGGCAAGGACCCTGATCGAAGACCTGGAAGAGACATTCGCCAACTTGCGCAAGGTAAACATGAGGCTCAACCCGGAGAAGTGCGTGTTTGGAGTCCCATCTGGCAAGCTGCTGGGCTTCCTAGTATCGCACAGAGGGATCGAGGCTAACCTCGAGAAGGTCAAAGCGATAGAGAGGATGAGCCTACCTCAGACCCTCAAAGAGATGCAGAAGCTCGCAGGCTGCGTGACATCCTTGGGGCGCTTCATCTCCAAGCTTGGCGAGCGCGCCCTTCCTTTCTTCAAATTGATGAAGAGGAAGGGCCCCTTCGAGTGGACCCCAGAAGCTGAGGCGGCATTCGAGGACCTCAAGAGATACCTCACGAGCCCCCTGTCATGGTTGCGCCTCGTCCTCGTGAGCTCCTAGTGCTCTACTTGGCAGCCACCCCCACTCGGCAAGCGCGACACTCGTGGCGGTTCGGGAATCATTGGCCAATGCAGGCGCAAGACAAGGTGACTTCCAGGGAGTCGCGCAACCTTCACTGCCTCAGGACGGCGCACCTGAGGATCTCGTCGCTCCAGCGGTCGGTGAGGCTCCTGAGCCCCTCGCGCACCATGCAGGGCGCGGGGCCGACGATGCCTTGACTCTCGTAGAGCACCCGGTGAACTTCGTCAGCACGGTGTTGCGTGACGCGCGCACATGTTACCCCATGCAGCAGAAGCTCCTGCTCGCACTGCTAGTCGCTTCAAGGAAGTTGCGCCATTATTTCCAGGGCCACCCCATCAAGGTCATCTCCACATATCCCCTGGAGAAGGTGCTGTGTAGCCCCAACGCCACTGGAAGGGTTGCAGAGTGGAACATCGCACTGCAGGCTTTCTAACTAGAGTTCAGCACGACCAGGGTCATTAAGGGTGCGTCTGTCGCCGATTTTCTAGCGGAATGGACGGACGCTCTAGACCGGGGGCTGGATGAGGGAAAATCCCTCGTTCCCGACGATGTGGTGCCTGATGGATGGGTCATGCGCTTTGACGGTGCCTTCGCACGGCAGGGGCGGGGGCTGGAGTCGTACTCATCTGACTGACCAAGGACAAGCTCTATTACGCCGTGCAACTCTGTTTTCAGCATGGTGAAAAGGTCTCCAACAACATCGCGGAGTACGAGGGCCTGATTGCTGGCCTCAGGGCCGCGACCGCCCTGGGGGTCAGGCGCCTCACCATCAAGGGCGACTCCCAGCTTTCTCGTCAACTTCTCCAACAAGGAGTACAAGCCTAAGGACGAGCACATGGAAGCTTACCTGGAGGTGGTACTTAAAATTGAAAAGCGCTTCTTGGGTTTGGAATTGCAGCATGTCCCGTGCGGCGCGAACAAGGAAGCAGACGACATCGCCAAGAGGGCATCTCGCCGCGAGCCTCAGAAGCCTAGCGTCTTCGAGGAGAGGCTCTTCAAGCCATCGGCGGCGCCGCCAGTCGCAGGCCCGACGCCCATCTGGGAAGAGCCATCGCTGGCCCCGACCTCAGGCGCCCCGCCCTGTGGCCTGACCTCGGGAGCCCGCCCGCTCCTGGCTTTGGAGCCGCGGGAAGGCTGTTGGACTGAGGAGCTCAAGGCCTACCTTCTCCGCGGTGCCTTACCTGAGAAGGAGGAGGACGTAGAGCACGTGGTTCGCCAGGCTACTGCTTATTGCTTGCAGGACGGCGAGTTGTACCGAAAGCGTCCCAACGATGTCACGCTATGGTGAATATCCAAGGAGCAGGGGCGCGAGCTACTGGCCGACATCCACATCGGAGAGTGCGGGCACCACTCCTCGTCACGCACCCTCGTGGGCAAGGTGTTCCGTAGCGGGTTCTACTGGCCAACGGCATTGAACGACACCACCGAGCTGGTGAGATCCTGCGAGGCCTGCCAGTTCCACATCAAGCAGATTCAGCAGCCCGTGCAAGGACTCCAAACCATTCCACTCTCATGGCTCTTTGCGGTCTGGGGGCTGGATATCCTGGGCCCATTCCCTCGGGCAGCTGGCGGATACCGCTACCTCTACTTCGCCATCGAGAAGGTCACCAAGTGGGCGGAGGTGGAGCCCATGCGCACCATCCCCGCCGGCTCAGCCGTCAAGTTCATCAAGGGCCTCGTGAGCCGTTTCGGTGTCCCCAACTGTATCATTACTAACAATGGCTCTCAGTTCACAAGCAACCTTTTCAGGACATATTGTGCTAACCTTGGAACACAGATATGTTACGCTTCTGTGGCACACCCACGAAGCAACGGCTAGGCTGAGCGCGCCAACGCGGAAGTCCTGAGGGGCCTCAAGACAAGGAGCTTCAAGAAAAAGCTCGAAGCCTGCGGACGGGGTTGGCTCGGTGAGCTTCAGTCCGTGTTGTGGTCCATCCGCACCATCGCGACAAAGCCCACCAGCGAGACCCTGTTCTTCCTTATCTACGGGGCCGAGGCGGTCCTCCCGCACGAGGTCAGGCAATGCTCCCCGCACGCCATGGCATTTGATGAGGCGCGTCAAGATGCTGTGCGGGGGACAGACCTCGTGATCGGGGAGGAGGCACGCCATCGAGCCTCGCTCCGCGTGGCGAGGTACCAGCAGGCGCTGCGGCGCTACCATGGCCGCAGCATCCGCTCCCGGACTCTCGAGGTCGGGGACCTCGTCCTGAGGCGGGTCCTCTCCAGGGAGGGCCTCCACAAGCTCTCGCCCATGTGGGAGGGCCCGTTCAGGATCGCCCGCGTCTCCAGGCCTGGCGCCGTATGCCTAGAGACGCAGGATGGGGTCCGCGTCCAGAATGCCTGGAACATTCAGCACCTCCGCAAGTTCTACCCATGACACTCTCACATAATAATGAGTGGGGTTGTACACGCCCCGGAGTCTCCTGAGCACTGCCCCTGAGGTTCACGGGGGCTCCCACCCACGTCCAAGTGGAAGCCCCATGCTCCGCACTGGCGGACGACACGGTCTTTTAGCGACTATGCCCACGCCTAGTAGAAGCCCCATGCTCCGCGCTGGCGGGAAGACTAGAAGACTAGTATAGGTGCCAGACGCGGCTGTTCTTTGCTTTCTCTTGTAACCCAAATTTGCTATTTCTTGGAATGAAATTTGAAGTTCTCGCATCTTTATTCAAAAAACGGGGGGAATTTTCCTTTTTCTTCTTGCGGTGCTTCCTCTCTCGATTTCCGTCTTTGCAAAGTATGGTAGCCGCCCGTGGCTCCCTCTAGCGCGTCCCGCGAGCGGGGGATGGGCATGGTGTGTACGCCTGAGCCGGCTTAGGCTGCACTAGTGGCAAGCCCGCTCATGCGCGCACCTCGCCAAGACCTTGACAACCGAGTCCTCGCGCGACGCTCTCGAGCGAGCCATCGCCCCCCCCCCCGGCCTCAGGAGCGCTCACCTCCTGGCCTTGCCGGGCGACGGTCTGCCCGCGCTCAGGGGCTCCAGACTCAGGATGATCGGTGGTCACGGTCTGGCTCATCGACAAGAAACCCTATGTAAACCGCGCCCCGGTGCCTCGCGGGCGGCATGCCCCTTGAGGCTCCAGAGCTACCGGGTCACGAGGAGGAAGACCCCCCAACAATCTCCCGAGGCCGCTCCAATGCCTTAATCGCGTCATCACGAGGAAGGGACCCGCCTGAGATCCAGGGCTTCGGAGGAATGCGCCCCCGTGACGCAGGAACCCGCCAAGGGTCACGAATGTACCAAGCTAAGTTATCCTAATCACAACAGTTTCAATCAGTAATGATATACATGCTGGAAGACAAACAGGAAATACTTATGTAGGGGCGCAAGTGCCGCAGTTTATTACACGCCCCTGCGTGGCCTTTTCCACAGTTCTTAATGCAGGAGATAAAAAGACGAAGAGGCAGCCTCCTGAGGACCGTTGCTCCTGAGGCCTGGCTCCACCGCCACCCGCGCTTAACCGGAGTCCTCTGCTCGACGGGGGCGCTGTGGTGAGGCGGCTTGACGTCCCCCTGGGCAGGAGCGAGGCGCCGTGAGAGCTTGCCGCCCTCCTGGGTCTGGGCGCGGCGACCGGGTGGCTCGTCATAGTCGTCGTCGCTCGAGCTTCCCACGGAGGAGGCACCGTTGCTGCTGGACGCGCGGCGGCCAAGGGCAAGTTCACTGCCAATGACGCCGCCGCCGCCCTGGCCATCGTCGTCGGAGGGGCGGTGGCTGTTGTCGTCGTCACCTTCTGGGCAGCACCCCAGGCGAGTGCCGTCCTCCCCGAAGATCCTGACAAAGAGCGTTGCCGCCCCGTCATTCCTGAAGTGGAGGGTGCACCTCCCATTCAGGCCGCGGGCGCGGGCAAACGACTGCCATCTGCGGGTCAGAAACATGTGGCCGATGGAGGTAACCTTGACCTCCGCCCACGAGGACCCGTTGCAGCAGCCGTCGGGCTGTAGCCATAGCCCAACGGGTCCCACTGCCGGCAGCTCCTCCGTGAAGGAGGCCGGAAGTAGAAGCCAGGTGCCAAGAGGGTCCTCCACTCGCCCGATGAACTCGCGGGCCGTGTCGCTCAAGCGGGCGCGCGGGCACGGTGGCCGGACGGCCATGGCGCGCCTCCCCTCTTGGCCGCGGCTGCTAGGACCCCCGCAGCTGCACCCGTGGGAGAGGCCCTTTCCCCGATTGCTGTCGCTGGTGCTGGCCTTCAGAGGCGGATGCCCGCGCCCCCGTGAGGACGTTGCCGGTGTGGCCGTGGATTTGCGGGGACAGCCGCGCCCTCTCTTGGGCGCCGGCGCCTCCGGTTCCTCACGTTGAGCTTTCCCTTTCTCGGCGACAGAGAAACTCCTCACCGACACCATGGATGCTGCTGCAAGAGTGTGGGACGAGAAGCGAGAAGATGAAGATGGGCTAGGGGTCTCCGCCCACTCGCCCCTTTATAGGTGAAGGAAGGCTAACCGGTGCCCTTCCACGTTTTGAGAGATGATGGCACTGCTGCATGCACCAGGCTGTTGTCAATTCGGAGCGGTTGCCGAGGCTACGTGGGGAAGCGGAGGCGTTTGTGCCCCGTTGTGCACCACGCGTCAAGCCTGGCCCGCAGGTGATTGGGGCCCACGCGCGCGCCGCCATCTCTCCTTTGCTTCGCCTCAAAGCTAGCCTGAGCGCGCCTTGAGCCCAGGGGCTACTGTCGGCGTTCTGGGAACCAGGGTACCCAGATCTGCCTACGTACGGCCCACAGTGTGGCTCCCTCGATGACCTGGTACAGCCCAGCAGCAAGTCCTTCAAGACAAGACCCTCGTAAGGGCCCCGAGCTCACAAGGCGGACGGCACCAAGACCTCCAAGGGAGCGACCTCCCCAGGTTGCCTCCCGAGGAGCGGAGATTTCTATGCAGGTACCCAGCCTCCCGAGGTTGCGATGACATGAGCCATGATGACCAAGGCAAGGCGGGCGCCAATGGGTGTAGAGGGGGCAGTTTCCCTTTCAGTGCTAAGGGAGCGAGGACAGGCGCAGGTTCCTGAGGAATCCCCCAAAGCTTTCCATTCTGGTGCAACAAGACCAAGACCACGGGCTCGGCAGGACGAATGTCATCGCTGAGCCCACCGCTGTGTCACGACCAGAAGCTTTGCAGGAGAAGACCACCTTCCGTGAGGATTATATGTACTTCTTGTCCCCTTTCAAATTGACCGTTGTGGGATCCCTACCCGCCTATGTTTTGAGGGAAGAGGACCAAGGCCACTATAAATATAGGTTAGCCACCACCATAGAGGGGGATCGGATCCTTTCCACCCTCTCCAGCATAGCCCTCGTGAGGATGTTCATCCATTGTACTTGTTCTTCCCCAGCCCCTCATGAGGCCAATCCACCAGAAAGCAGGAGTAGGGTTTTACACCGCAAGGTGGCCCAAACCTGGGGAAACTGCCATGTTCATCTTCTTCCCCACTCGCGCGAATTCGACGAGGCTAGGCTGTAGGGTGGCGAGCTTGAGACTTGAGAGGTTGAGATCTTCGCACACGCCCTAGAGTTCGAACCTTCTTGGGTCTGCGGAGCCCTGAAGAGGTGCTTTGTGATGGGTTTGTTTGTGCGGTGTTCTTTCCTAGTGACAGAAGGGGCAGCAAGACACGTATTGATCGTTGCTATTAAGGATAACAAGATGGGGTCTATTCCTACATGAATAGATCTTGTCTACATCATGTCATCGTTCTTATTGCATTACTCCATTTTTCCATGAACTTAATACACTAGATGCATGCTGGATAGCGGTTGATGTGTGGAGTAATAGTAGTAGATGCAGAATCATTTCAGTCTACTAATCTTGGACGTGATGCCTATATACATGATCATTGCCTTGGATATCGTCATAATTATTTGCTCTTCTATCAATTGCCCAACAGTAATTTGTTTACCCGCCGTATGCTATTTTCTTGAGAGAAGCCTCAAGTAAAATCTACGGCCCCGGGGTCTATTTCCTATCATATTATTTTCAGATCTATTAATCCAAAAATCCAAAAATACCTTGCAGCACTTTTTCTTTATTTATTTTATTTTGTGTTTTTGTTAGATCTATTCAACCAATCTCATACAATTTAATATATCTCAATACCGAGGAGGGATTGACAACCCCTCTTACGTGTTGGGTTGAAAGTATTTGTTATTTTTGTGCAGGTACTATTTAAATAGTTTGGGTGGATCCTCCTACTGGATTGATAACCTTGGTTTCATAACTGAGGGAAATAGTTACCGTTGTTGTGCTGCTTCATCCTCTCCTCTTCGGGGAAATACTAACGCAGATACAAGCAATCAGGAAGAATTTCTGGCGCCGTTGCCGGGGAGGATCACGTCCAGATCTATGAAGTACCCAATCTCAGATCTCATCTCCTTGCAATTTACTTTATTTGCCATTTGCCTCTCGTGTTCATCTCCCCCACTTTTGAAATGTTTTTTGCGAAAAGCACGAACATATTAGCTTTTTTATTTGCCTTCTTTTTCTTTTGCCTTTTTCTTGTTAGATCTCTTGTTTGTTTGCCTCGTCATTATGTCTAGTACAACTACCCCTCCTTTGACATCGAATTTTGAAGTTCTATACTTCAAACGGAAACAAGGAGAAAATTTAAAAGATGCTTGGTATAGGTTGTTGGAATCTTACCGTATTTGCAATATAAAACAGGATGCAAAAATTTTGCTTCGTAATTTTTACATAGGTTTGACCTTTCATCATAGACAACTTTTGGATTTTGCCGCTAAAGGAAATTTTGTTGAGATTGATTCTAATGTTGCTTATGAAATAATAGAGGGAATATTGGGAGTTCCACCACCACCCAAGGGATTTACTTTTACTCAAGAAGGGATACAAATGTTAGACAAACTGGGTGATATACAGAAAAATTTGGTTGTTTGCAAAAATCTAATGAACCTCTCAAAAATATTAATGGAAACCTCAATCGCAAGAATACTTTGATTACCTTATGTAATAAGCGGTTGGATATTTTAGATCTCAAGATGGCCTCATTTCCTTAGAATATTGGGAAACATAAAGAGCCTCCCGGATTTGAGAAAAAACTTATAAAGGTTGCAAAAACTAAAGATATCAATACTTGAATCTATGCATTATGCCTAGCTAGGGGCATAAAACCATAGCGCTTGTTGGGAGGCAACCCAATGAATAAAATATTTTTTTTTCTTTCTGTTTTTGTGTGTTCACACAATTATGCCTATGTTATGATTGTGTTTTTTATGTTTAATTAGTGTTTGTGCCAAGTAATGCCTTTAGGATGGCTTGGGTGATAGTTGATTTGATCTTTTTGGAAAACATAAACTTCTACTTCCAGTAGCAAAATTGTTAAAAATCACTGGAGCGATGAAAAACTCTTAATATTTTACACAAGATTTATATATGAATTTCCTCTGTTTTCCTAATTTTTCAGAAGTTTTGGAGATACAAAGTATGAGTAAAATTTGAGTCTTGACAGACTTTTCTGTTTTTGACAGATTCTGTTTTTGTTGCATTGTGTGCTTATTTTGATGAATCTATTCACTATACCAAGGGGTTTTAGCCATGTTAAAGTTAGAATACAGTAGATATAATGCAATAACAAAATATGAATGGGTTTTCAACAGTACTTAAAGTAAAGATTGGTTTTCTTATACTAACGGATCTCACAAAGGTTTTTGTTGAGTTTCGTGTGATTGAAGTTTTCAAGTTTTGGGTGAGATCACGATGGATGAAGGAACAAGGAGTGAAAAGAGCCTAATCTTGGGGATGACCATGGCACCCCAAGATAATATTCAAGGAGTACCAAGCAACTAAGCTTGGGGATGCCCCGGAAGGCATCCCCTATTTCTTCTAACTACCATCGGTAATTTTACTTGGAGCTATATTTTTATTCGTCACATATGAGTTTTGCTTGGAGCGTCTTATATAATATGAGCCGTTGCTTGTTTTGTTTCTTAGTTTGTCACAATTATCCTTGCTGGACACACGTATTTGAGAGAGCCATAATTATGCTATGATTTATTAGAATTGCTCTATGTGCTTCACTTAAATCTTTTGAGCTATGGAATTGCTCTAGTGCTTCACTTATATCTTTTTGAGCACAGTGGTGCTTTAATTTTGAAGAAATGTGCTCTCATGCTTCACTTAGATTATTTTGAGAGTTAGTAAAATTTTAAAGAAATATCCTCTCATTGCTTCACTTATATTTTTTTTGAGAGATGAAAATTGTTTTGAAGAAATATGTGCTCTCATGCTTCACTTAAATTTATTTGAGAGCTTTGTTAGTAGCAATGGTAAAATATGAAACTAGTCCCAAAGTGATAGATATTCAAGAGGGATATAATAAAAACTTTCATGAAGATTATTGGATGTTATAAACTTGATTCCTTGCAATAGTTTTGAGATATGAAGATAATAATATGTGAGTCATGTTGGTGAGTAATTATGCTTTAGTAAGAATATGGGTGTTAAGGTTTGTGATTCCCTATGCAAGCACGAATGTCAATAGTTATGCAATGAAGTTACTTCCTACTTGTGGTGCATTATTCGGTGTTATTTATGTTTAATGCTCTTTTACGATTGTTTTTTGTTTATTGGTTGGTCGCTTCTCAATCCATTTGCTAGCCTCCATTTGTACTAAGTAGGAATACTACTTGTGCATCCAAACTCCTTAAACCAAGTTTTGCCAAATGAGTCCACCATACCTACCTATATGCGGTATTTCCATGCTGTTCCAAGTAAATTTGTATGTGCCAACTCTAATTTTCAAAACGAATTTCCTTTTTGTGTGTCCGTACCGCTCATGAAGCGGTAGGGGGTGGCCAATATTTTCCATGTTAGATACTTTATTCTCAAGATGAGTGTTTATTAACTTGTCATTGCACGAGAGTGTGGCAAGGTAATAGGGATGCCCAGTCCTGAAATGAAATTTTTTATTTATCTTGTTCAATAACAAATTCCTTGGAAAGTGTTGGTATGGAAGGCACCTGTGGATACGGCTAACCATGGATTTTGAAAGAATGGTGAAAAAAGGAATAAACTTTATTTTCTGTTTGGGAACCGCCTATGATTTATCTAGCATGGAAAGTATTGGGAATTCTCGATCATTTTCGTTGACAGGAAAAGCATGCCCCTCAAAACAATTTTATCTCACAATTTAAGCTTTGAGCTCTGGCACCTCTACAAATCCCTACTTCCCTTTGCGAAGGGCCTTCTATTTACTTTTATGCAATTTTTATTTTTATTGAGTCTCCATCCTCTCTTATAAAGCACCAACTAGGGAACACTATTATCATACTTGTGCATTGGGCATAGTTAATATTTGAGTGTGCTTCGTGAATGGATCAATGATTGAGCGTAATGGTCTAGGCATAGCTTTCTTTAGTGTTGATATTTTGAAAGACATGGTTGCTTGTTGATATGATTGAGTATTGATGTGTGAGGGAGTCCTGGATTAGGGGGTCCTTGGGTGTCCGGGCTATTCGATATGGGCCGGACTGATGAGCCGTGAAGATACAAAGCATAAGGCTTTCCCCCATGTCCGGGTAGGACTCTCCATGCGTGGATGACAAGGTTGATGTCCGGATATGTAATTTCCTTCTTCCACGAACCGGCTCTGTACAACCCTAGGCCCCTCCGGTGTGTATATAAACCGGAGGGTTTAGTCCGTAGAGGCTATCAGAATACACATAGGCTAGACAGCTAGGGTTTAGCCATTACGATCTCAGGGTAGATCAACTCTTGTAACTCCTATACTCATAAAATTCATCAAATACAATCAAGCAGGACGTAGGGTTTTACCTCCATTAAGAGGGCCCGAACCTGGGTAAACATCGTGTCCCCCTTTGTCCCTTGTTACCTTCGATCCTCAGACGCACAATTCGGGAACCCCTACCCAAGATCGGTCGATTTTGACACCGACATTGGTGCTTTCATTGAGAGTTCCATTGTGTTGTCGATAGAAGGATCGATGGCTCGCCTTGTCATCAATGATGATATCACTTCTGGAAGGGCCTTAACTCCAGGATAGGTCCTCCAGCTTGGCGGTTTTACCATGTGTGCTCGCTCGGCCGTCAAGCCAACGGTGGCCCCCACAATCGCCAGACATCATCTCCGCATCGGCCTCGAACACTCCGAAAAGATGGATCCAGCAGATATCTCGTCCTTGAAGGAGCTGCTGGATCGCATCGCTGCCCTGGGGCTTGCAACAGATTATGATCGGATCGAGCTTATACCCGATCAGAGGGAAATCAAGTCCCCACCGATCACCCATCTGGTAGCGGTCGTTGAGGAACGAGCCGAGAACGCTTCTTCCCCTAAGTTAAAAACCAGATATGTTCGGATTTCTGAGCCCTTCGAGCCAGACACCCATCCTTAGGAAGAGACTGTATGTCCTCCGAACTCAGGATCAGGCATTGAGCCCGGAAATCACCCGGACCTTCCTGGTCCTGAACTGGTGACCTCGGAGATTCTTCAAGCTCCAGATTCAATCTCGGGTCAGGATTCGGGTTTTAGCCTGCCCACCCACCACAATCAATATTCTCCAAGTAATTCAGGCCCTCCAGACATACGTGACCTAATGTGCGTGCGGCAGCAACCTCAGGAAACGGTCCATCACTTTTGGGCCAGATTCCTCCTTGTTAAAAACAGGATTAAAGATTGCTGCAACGACGCGGTTTCGATTTTTTGTCGTAATTGCACGGACGAGGGAATTCTCAACGTCCTCAACCGCCGCCGCATACAGCACTTTACAGAATTGGCGCACATAGTACAGAAGTATTGCGCGATGGAAAGCGCATGGAAGGCCCAGACAGCCCGGTGGGAACACCCTGCCTTTAAGCAGCCCACCATACGGGCAAAACAGATGCACCCTTACGAGGCATCCGAACACAAGCCCATTGACAAGAAAAACAAACCCTTCACGGGATATAGAACTGTCCTTGACGAACTACTCGACAAGCCCTGTCAGATACATACAACGCCGAGCACCGAACTAACGCACAACCTTCGGGCATGTTGGGTAATCTGGCAAGTGGCTAAGAGCAGTGAGTCTATCCTCACCAGTACTACTCTAGAGAAACATTCTTCGGAGGATGACGATCTCAACGTCTTTACGGTCTTTGAGACCTTCTCTTCAAATAATCGGTGCAAAAGGGCGCTCCGCGATCTCGCCGAAGTAAACCAAGTAACTGTAATGAACCCCTAGAATGACACGGCCATAACTTTCACGTCCGACGATGAACCAAGGGCTCGATCAGTCCTAGCACCAGCCGCCTTGGTCTTAAACCCAATTGTGGATGGCTTTTGACTCACCAAAGTGCTCATGGACGGCGGTAGTGGGCTTAACCTCATCTACGAAGACACGCTCGACAAAATGCAAATGGACAAGAACCGCATCGAGCAAAGCATTACCACCTTTTGAGGCATCATCCCCAGTCGAGAAGCACGATGCTCGGGGAAAATTAAACTTGATGTAGTATTCGGCACGCCTAAGAATTACAGGTCCGAAGAGTTGCTCTTCCACGTGGCCCCTTTCAATAGAGGATATCACGCCCTCTTGGGGTGGGACGCCTTCGCACGCTTCCAAGCCATACCCCATTACGGGTACATGAAGCTCAAAATGCCAGGGCCCAACGGAGTGATCACTATCACCAGTGATCCGGATATAGCACTCCGCGCCGAAAATAAAACCTCATCCTTAGCCCTCGAGGCACTATTCGAAGCCCTCGCGGCCGAAGAGCTAACCACCCTACGTTCTACAGTGGACAAAGACGATGTGATCCTCGACAAGAGGCCCAAATCCACCTCTTTCAAACCAGCAGACGAAACAGTCAAATTTCAAGTGCACCCGACGGACCCTAATAAAACAACATCCATTGGAGCACAGCTGTATCCGACGGTCGACGCCGCCCTACAAGCGTTCCTGCACGAAAATTGGGACATCTTTGCCTGGCACCCTTCGGACATGCCCGGAATCCCACGCAGACTGGCCGAACATAGCCTCAATATAATAAAGGGGTTCAAACCAGTCAAGCAAACGCTGCGGCGATTTTCCAAACCCAAACGACAAGCTATGGGGGAGGAGCTAGCCAAACTACTCGAGTGTCGGTGTCGGTGTACTAAATATTGGGCCTTTAGTACCCCATACTTGTGCACGAGCAGCTGTAGCCATACCTGTGGCAAGGCTTGTCGGGGGAACAGCTGAAGATTAATCCAAGGTTATCAAAAAGACATTCAAGCCAAGGATCAGAAGATAAGGAGAACTGGAGACCAGAGGCTCGGCTCCCGGCAAGATCTTGCCGGGGTAGCCTGCGGAGCCCGGCAAGATTCGCACCCGGCAAGGTTCCGCCACTGTGCCACCGCTCCAGCGCAGCGACCAGCCTGGCATTCTGGTCCCCTCTCTGGATGCATGGCAAGGCGCTAGTGGAGGTGAGCTTAAGCGGTGCTGATGGGATGGCCCCTTTTTCCATCCCCAAGAAAGTAAGGACACCTAAACGGACACCTCACGGTGCATTAAATGCATTTGTCCTAAACCGTCAGTGGTTAGGTATGATAACCCTGTAGCTACTTTATACCTCGCATATGAACAGTTTGCCACTGTGGTGACCCCTTTGAGCATATAAAAGGAGGCCCAAGGCGACTGCTACAGGGGAGGACGCTAGAGAAAGCATTCTCGGTCCATTCTGCATGTGTAGCTGCTGCACGAACACACTGTTCATTGCAAGCGCTCCAAGAACTGGGACGAAAATACTGATAATAAACTAAAGCATGAGTAGGGTTTTACGCTGATCAGCTGCCCGAACCTGGGTAAAAATCCCCTCACATTGATCATTGGTTCTGCTCTTTGTGCATACCTCTCTCCCTGTCGAATCGTAAAGGGGTCCTTCGGATACCAAGGTGTCGTACGCCGACATCTTTGGCGCGCCAGGTAGGGGGATCGAGGTTGCGCGAACCTGATCCAGTGATCAGCGCGTCAGTTTCTTCACCATCTTTGTCACCATGCCACCCAAGAAGAAGGGTGTGGCAGCGGTTGTTCCGTCTACGTCCGTCTTGCCCGTGCCTACTCGGACGGGTGACGGCGTGGATGCAGGAGGTGGAGGTTTAGAGCCTCCACGGCATTCTGGTGATCCGAGCCAGGCGAGCGGCGTCGTTCGCAGCGGCGACGGCAACCTGGACGCCGCAAGATCCAGAGATGGAGTTGTGCTGCCTACGGGCGGCGCAGCGAACTCCAGAGATCGGAGGACGCCTTCTAGGACTCCCACGCCGGCGCAAGCGTAGCGGCCTTCCCAGATCACGCGCGACGAGCAGCGCCATGGTGTTGGTGGTTCTGAACGTCCCCATGGAAAGACTTCTTCGCATCGATCCCAAGGTGTGTAGGCCCAGCATGCATGCCAAACTGCCGGTGGAAGTGGTGCGCGGTCGCGTGATCGTGACGGTGCTCCTTCTAACACTGTTAGGAGTCAGAGCACCTCACGTACCTTGCACCTGTCGCCGCCGCCTACGCCAGCAGAAGCTTTGGCACGTGCGCAACTGCTCCTTGATTTTCCTCCTGCTCCGGAGAAGATGGAGGAGTGGCGATCTACTATCCAGAGCCTCATCGGCTTTGTCAACAAAGATGGGCCACAGCAAGGCTAAGCAACAGAGGAGAGGCCTGCCCGAGGCCGCGACAAGGACGAGGGGGGCGATGATGATGAGGAAGACGACGAATCCAGTGAGCACGAGTTTCAGAAAGCCACAGAGGCCATGTGTATCAACGGGGGCGCCTCGTTGCATTCTTCTCACTACCGACTTAAACAGTGGGTGCGTGAGGTTAATGCAACGGGGCCATCGTTTGATGCACGGAAACCTTTGAAGTGGTCCAACACGCCTATCATTTTTTACGCTGAGGATCACCCTGATCGCACAACTGCGGTCGGGTGCTTGCCCTTGTTGGTCTCACCAACAATTCGCAATCTCAAGGTGACAAAAATGCTAGTTGACGGTGGGGCCGGGCTGAACTTAATCTCGCCGGACATGCTTAAGAAGCTACAAATTCCTCATGAAGATCTCGAGGAAACGGGCACATTTCAAGGGATCAATCCAGGAAGGACCCAACCGAAAGGCAAGATTACGCTACCGGTAACATTTGGTAGCGAGCTCACCTACAGGACAGAGAAGGTAGTGTTCGATGTCGCCAAGATCCCCATGTCATACAATGGGATCCTTGGCCGCCCAGCGCTGGCCAAGTTCATGGCGGCATCACACTATGCGTATAATGTGTTGAAGATGCCCAGACCGATAAGTGTCATCACTGTCCACTCCGACAAGAAGGATGCACTAATCTGCACTGACCGACTCTACCGGGAGGCAGCCGCAGCACCTGCCGTCAAGGCATCTGCTCCTGCCGCTGGAACTCCCGGGGGGAAGAAGAAGAAGACCGGCAAGACCTCTGGCGTAGACCCCGACAAGCACACCTCCTCGGAGTGCTGCGCTTCCGTTGAGGACGCACCAGAGAGTTCCACCGGCAAGAACAAGAAGTCCAAGGATGCTCCACCAGAGACCAAGAAGGTGCCTGTCAAGGAGGACGAAACGGGAGGAACTTTCACCATAGGTTCCACCCTAGATGACAAATAGGAAAGCACGCTCGTTGCCTTCCTGCGGGCGAATGTCGATGTGTTTGCATGGCAACCATCTGACATCCCCGGTGTTCCCAGGGAGGTAATTGAGCACCACCTTGCTGTCTGTCCTCACGCACGGCCTGTCAAGCAGAGGGT
The DNA here is from genome assembly GCA_011799875.1 of Thinopyrum elongatum. Taxonomy (NCBI): domain Eukaryota; kingdom Viridiplantae; phylum Streptophyta; class Magnoliopsida; order Poales; family Poaceae; genus Thinopyrum; species Thinopyrum elongatum. The sequence goes on from CM022299.1 coordinate 246,823,866, forward strand.
GAGGAAGCAAGCCTTGGAGCGGCAAGAATTCATTGCCGAAGAAATCAGGAAGTTAGAAGCGGTAGGTTTGGTCAGAGGAGTGCTTCACCCAACGTGGTTGGCCAATCCGGTTGTAGTGCGCAAGGCGAATGGGAAATGGAGGCTATGTATTGATTATACAGACATCACTAAAGCCTGTCCAAAAGATCCTTTCCCCTTGCCGCACATCGACCAGATTGTGGACTCCACTGCTAGTTGTGACCTACTGTCGTTCCTTGATGCCTACTCGGGATATCATCAGATCTTCATGGCAAAAGAAGATGAAGAAAAGACCGCATTTATCACCCCATGTGGTACGTATTGTTTTATACGAATGCCTTTCGGGTTGAAAAGTGCTGGTTCTACATTTGCGAGAGCGGTCCAAATTGGTTTTGAGCCTCAGCTACATAGAAATGTGGAAGCATACATGGATAACATAGTGGTCAAAACCAAGGATAAAGCGACGCTCATAAAAGATCTAGAAGAAACATTTACAAATCTACACAAGATCAATTTAAAGCTCAATCCTGAGAAGTGTGTGATTGGCGTCCCTTCCGGCAAGCTTCTCGGGTTCTTTGTATCTCAGCGAGGGATCGAGGCGAACCCCGACAAGATCAAAGCTATTGAGCAGATTGAAGCACCAAGACGCGTCAAGGATGTACGTCGTCTTGCCGGCTGCGTTGCTGCCTTAAGCAGGTTCATCTCCAAATCCGCTGAGTGCGCCCTGCCCTTTTTCAAAATTTTGAAGAAGGCTGGTCCAATGAGATGGACTCCGGAAGTGGAGGCAGCGCTGCAAGATTTGAAGAGGTACCTCTCCTCTCCGCCGACGCTAGTCGCACCTAGGCCACAAGAGTCGTTGCTGTTGTATCTAGCGGCAACAAATCAAGTGGTTAGTGCTGCGTTAGTGGCGCAGAGAGAAGCCGACGAGGAGGCAACGGCAGCGGCAGGACAGTCAAGTGACGCGCCGGGATCTTCCCCGGCAAGGTCTGGTGCCGGCAGGATAGGATCTGCCCAGTCAGAGGAATCAGTGCAAAAGAGGAAGATGGTGCAGCGCCCAGTTTATTTTGTCAGTTCCCTTTTACAGGGAGCTAGGTCAAGATACTCTGGTGTGCAGAAGTTGCTCTTCGGCCTTCTCATGGCCTCGAGGAAGCTGCGCCATTATTTTCAAGCACATGAGATTACCGTCGTCACTCGCTTCCCGTTGCACGTGATTTTGCGAAATCCAGAAGCAACCGGCAGGATTGTGGAGTGGGCGTTGGAACTGTCAAGCTTTGGTCTCAAGTTTGAAAGTACTTCAACAATTCAGAGCAGAGCCTTGGCGGAGTTCATTGCAGAATGGACCCCAACGCCAGACGAAGAGATTCAAGAAATGACTCTTCCCGGCAAGGAAACAGATCGAGAATGGATTATGTACTTTGACGGGGCTTTCTCGCTGCAAGGCGCCGGTGCTGGCGTGCTGCTTGTCGCACCCACCGGAGAGCACCTCAAGTATGTAATTCAGATGCATTTTCCCCGGGAGAGATCGACAAACAACACTACGGAGTACAAAGGGCTGCTTGCCGGTCTTAGGATCACGACAGACCTTGGTATCAAGAAGCTCATCATCAGAGGCAATTCGCAGCTTGTTGTCAGGCAAGTCAACAAAAATTATCAGAGTCCATTGATGCAAGCCTATGTGGATGAAGTGAGAAAAATGGAAGAGCGCTTTGACGGTCTGCAAACAAAGCATATTCCTCGTGCCGAAAACAATATTGCTGATGACCTGTCAAAGCGCGCTTCCCTCAAGTTACCTATGGAACCAGGAACTTTTGTGCTCCATTTAACTTAGCCATCTGTAGCACCATCAATGGGGCAAGAGAAGATAAGGAAGTTGAATTCTGGTCAGTACTTTCTGGCAGAGCTCCCGGGAGCCACCGACAAGGATATCGCTGGGATCAGCGGCAAGCCTGCCGGGGAACGACGGGCTCCGGCAGAGGTTCAGGCCCTTGCCGTCGAGACAAACGTTCCCCCGGCAGAAGAGATGCCTTTAGTCCTAGTTGTCGAGCCCCAGGCTCCAGCATGGGCACAGCCCATTGTCCATTTTCTTCAAACAGGAGAACTCCCTGAGGAATAGGAAGAAGCGGAAAAAGTAGCCCGTCAGTCTGGCATGTACCAGTTCGTTGATGGCGTTCTGTACAGGAAGAGACCGAACGGTGTGAAATTGAAGTGTATTCCTCGGGAGGATGGACTAGAGCTGTTGGCAGAGATACATGAAGGCATATGTGGCTCTCACATAGGATCAAGAGCGCTTGTCGGAAAGGCATTCTGACAAGGTTTCTTTTGGCCCACTGCTTTCCAGGATGCAGCTGCACTAGTAACCAAGTGTGAAGCATGCCAGTTTCATTCAAAGAAATCGTATCAGTCAGCTCAAGCCCTTCAGACAATCCCTCTCTCCTGGCCATTTTCGGTCTGGGGGCTCGACATACTGGGCCCTTTTCCCCGTGCCACTTGGGGCTTTGAGTACTTGTGCGTTGCAATTGACAAGTTCACAAAGTGGTCGGAGGTGGAAGCGGTGAGGAAGGTGACAGCACAATCAACCGTCAAGTTCTTTAAAGGAATAGTTTGCCGCTTCGGTGTGCCCAACAGGATCATCACCGACAACGGCACACAATTCACAAGTCACACCTTCATGCAATACGTCCAAGACCTTGGCGGCAAAATCTGTTTTGCCTTTGTTGCTCACCCGAGAAGCAACGGCCAAGTGGAGAGGGCTAATGCTGAAGTGCTGTGCGGTCGCAGGACCAGGACTTTTGACAAGCTGAAAAAGTGCGGAAGGCGCTGGATTGATGAGTTGCCAGCGGTTCTTTGGTCAATCAGAACGACACTAAATCGAGCCACTGGCTAGACACCCTTCACTCTAGTTTATGGAGCGGAAGCAGTTCTCCCCACGGAACTCATATACGGGTCACCTCGAGTGCTCGCTTATGATGAGCTTGAGCAAGAGCAACTGCGGCAAGATGACGCTGTGCTCCTTGAGGAGGATCGTCTTTAGGCTGCTGTGCGAGCTGCACGCTACCAGTAAGCTTTGCGCCGCTACCATAGCTGCAAAGTTCATGCCCGAAGTCTTGAGGAAGGCGACCTTGTCCTTCGGCGGATTCAGTCTGCCAAGAATTCAAACAAGTTGACGCCAATGTGGGAAGGCCCTTATCGGGTAGTACGAGTCACCAGGCCCGGCGCTGTCCGCCTGAAGACCGAGGATGGTCTTCCAGTGAGCAATTCTTGGAATATCGAACATCTTCGCAAGTTCTACCCATGAGGTGCGGTTGCCGGGGGCTCCCGGCAACCACCTTTTGTACAAGTCTTGCCGGCAAGGCATGTAATCCTTTGTACAAAGCCAGGCGCAGACCCTGTGCGTAGTTGAATAAGCTTAAGTGTTGTACATTTCTTGTTGATCTCCATGTTTATATATATGCATGCTTGTCTGAGATATTGTATGATACTTGCTCCCGGTAAGCATTAACGAAGCACCAAGGTTCCATATCTCTGTTTTCTCTTCTATCTTTTTCTCAAGGGATAGAAGGTTCCCTCGGGCGCAAGTTTGCCGGGGGGGGGGGGGAAGGAAGGTATGGATACCAATGGGCGATGTTCAGAATTGATGTCTTGCCGGAAGGAGTACAGCGACAAAAAGCTAAGTTGTGAAACTTTGAGCAAGTTTTTCAATTTTTACTATCAGGCTATTTCTTTAGATGATTTCGGCCCTTGTATGGAAAACCTGCACGCGAAGGAACCCTTGTCGTAATTGGTTGCGCCCTTATTTTGTTTCGAGTCCGCTCAACAGTCTAAGTGGCTGCGCCAAGAACGCCAAGGTGTCTTGCCGGCTGCTGCACCTCCAACAGGCTGCTGAAGTCCCGCACCCAGCGCTCGCGGCAGGTTGCGTGCCGGCAAGTTTTTAGTAAGCGTAGGGCGTATACCATACGGAAGGAAATCGGACAGGGGAAATAGCATGCATGTACTCAATCATAGCAAGTTATATTACATCAATAGTTGTCGCAGTTCTAACTTAAGACTAAATTGTCCTTGGCATGGAATGGTGGCGGCAAGGAAAAGTGAGACGGCTAGTCCCTGCGCTGGCCTTCAACCCTCTTGATTAAATCTACCTTCTCAAGGATGGGCGCAACAAGCTCCTCAAGTGCCTTGAGATCTGCATCCTTCGGCAAGCGGTCGAGCACGTTGGTGAGGTCAACACCAGGGTTCTTATGCACCACCTTGATGAGTACCTTGTGGAGGACGGCCCGGCAAAGCTTGCGGGATTCATTGGCCAGTTGGGTCGCTCGGTTGGACTGGAGCAGCTTCAGAGCATCAATGATGCTTTCGAAGAACATGGTCAGCCTGGCGCTCGGGGATATCCTTTCTTCAGAGGAATACCTGAAGTTTTGCAGGCCATCCCGGCCCATGGTTGACAGTTGTGCTATGAGCTTCTTCGCGGCGTCGACAAGGCGATCAGTCCAGATTTTCACACCCTTCTCATAGTCAATTTGGGCGGCGGCAGCACTCTTAAGCAAGTTCCTCTCCGGCAGGAGATCTTTGCTCAGGGCCTTCTCGCGGGCCCTGCCATCCTCAAGAGACTTTTCCAGTGTGGTCAGCTTCAGCCTCAGATCGGCAATGGCATCGTTGGCCGAAGAGAGCTGCTTGGTCTTGTCGGATATAGTGATTTGCATCTCCGCCAGGCTGTGGAGAGTTTTCTCCCTATCACCTTTGAGCGTCGAGAGCTCCTTGCTGTGTTCCTCAAGATCCGCCTCCAGCTTCTTCACTTTGTTGCTCAGCTCGTTCTTCGCAGCCTCTGCGGCCTCGGCGGCATCGATGGTTTCCTTGAGCTTGCCGGCGTGATCTACAGTTAAAGCTTCGAGCAGCACCTTGTGCTTCTGCTCCAGCTCCTGGGTCTGCTGCACGACAAGCTTTTCAATTTGTTCGTCCTTGCCACGGAGTTTGGCAGCAAGTGCCTGCTCATGCGCGGCAAGATCTTCTTCGTGAGCGTCAAGCCCAATGCGGCGCTCCGTCAAGAGAGCATCCTCGGCGGCAACCCTTTGTGCAGCTTCCTCTCACGCCTTCTCTATGTCAGATTGCCTCAGGAGGAGCTCCGTCCAGCTCTGGCTCACTTGTTCCCGGCTGGCAGTCAACTTCTGAAGGGCCTCGGCGTACCAGATCTACACTTGCTCAACGTGTTCCTGGAAATCCACCTCGGCTGCTTCGACAACTGCAGCTCTGGAGTCTGCCTTCTCCTTTCGAACACAGTGGAGTGCTTGGTGCTTGCGGAAATTATCGCCCATGGCCTGGAGGAGCTAATCTTCCTCAGATTTGCTGCTGCTGGCGCTTGGTTCATCGACGATCTCGAGCCCGGCAGCGGTGATGATTTCTTCATCAAAAGTTTCCCCTTCGGTCGGCGCTCCAATGCTTGCCGTCCCCGGCAATTCTGGTCCCCTCTCTGGATGCGTGGCAAGGCGCTAGTGGAGGCGAGCTTAAGCGGTGCTGATGGGATGGCCCCTTTTTCCATCCCCAAGAAAGTAAGGACACCTAAACGGACACCTCACGATGCATTAAATGCATTTGTCCTAAACCGTCAGTGGTTAGGTATGATAACCCTGTAGCTACTTTACACCTCGCATATGAACAATTTGCCACTGTGGTGACCCCTTTGAGCATATAAAAGGAGGCCCAAGGCAACTGCTACAGGGGAGGATGCTAGAGAAAGCATTCTCGGCCCATTCTGCATGCGTAGCTGCTGCACGAACACACTGTTCATTGCAAGCGCTCCAAGAACTGGGACGAAAATACTGATAATAAACTAAAGCAGGAGTAGGGTTTTATGCTGATCAGCGGCCCGAACCTGGGTAAAAATCCCCTCGCGTTGATCATTGGTTCTATTCTTTGTGCATACCTCTCTCCCTGTCGAATCGTAAAGGGGTCCTTCGGATCCCATAGGTGTCATACGCCGACATCGAGGCCGGGTTCATTAGAGAAATCAAGCACCCGGACTGCTAGCCAACCTGGTCATGGTGCCGAAGAAGGATAAGTCCTGGCGCCTTTGTGTCGATTTCAAAGACCTCAATAAGGCTTGCCCTAAGGACCCCTTCCCACTGCCCCGCATTGACCAAATTATTGACTCAACCGCAGGACACGACTCATTGTGTTTCCTCGATGCCTACTCTGGATACCATCAGATTAAGATGAAGGAATCTGACCAGGCCGCAATGGCATTATTTCCCCGTATGGGCCTTTTTGCTTCAACACTATGCCCTTTGGGCTCAAAAACGCTGGTGCCACTTACCAACGCATGATTCAGACATGTTTGGAAAAACAAATCGGCAAGACAGTGGAGGCGTATGTGGACGACGTGACTAAACACGTCGAATCATTGGTGGACGATCTACGCCTCACATTCGACAACCTCCGAACATATGACATACGGCTCAATCCGAAAAAATGTGTTTTCGGCGTCCCAGCCGGGAAACTGCTCGGGTTCATTGTTTCCAATAGAGGAATCGAAGCGAACCCAGCCAAAATCCGAGCCCTGTCACAATTGGCAATGCCAACAGACTTAAAGCAGGTCCAAAAACTAGCTGGGTTCGTGGCAGCCTTAAACCGCTTCATCTCCAGATTGGGAGAAAAAGCATTACCACTCTACTGACTACTCCAACGCACCGATCAATTTGAATGGACGGATGCAGCTACAGCCGGATTGGAAGAAATAAAAACATTGTTAGCAGGTAACCCAATCCTAGCTGCCCAGTTGTTGGCGAGCCTATGTTGCTCTACATATCCGCGACTCACCAAGTTGTGAGCGCCGTACTCGTCGTCGAGCGAGAGGAAGAGGGACACAAATTCCCCATCTAGAAACCAGTGTACTATGTATCGGCGGTCCTTACACCATGCAAATCTCGATACCCTCACTATCAGAAGATAGCTTATGCGGTCTTTATGGCATCATGAAAGCTCCGACACTACTTTCAAGAGTGTTCGATCACGGTGGCCTCCGAAGTACCACTGAATGACATCATAAATAATCGGGATGCCACCGGCCGCATAGCCAAATGGGCCATCAAGCTCTTACCATTTGAAATAATATACAGGCCACGCCGAGCTATTAAATCTCAGGTGCTGGCCGACTTTGTCGCCGAGTGGACGGAAGCCGAGCTCCCTAAAGAGTACATCACATACTCCAACTAGATCATGTACTTTGACGGCTCTAAAATGTTAGCCGGACTAGGGGCTGTCGTCATCTTGACATCCCCTATGGGGGACATAGTCCGCTACGTGTTACAAATCATGTATACGGACTCCAACAATGCAGCCGAATACGAGGCACTTCTATATGGTCTCCAAATGGCTGTCTCCATGGGCATTCAACGCCTAGAGGTGCGTGGGGATTCAAACCTCGCAATATCAAAAAATAAATGGAGAATTCGATGCAAAAGACCCAAAAATGGCGGCATACCGCAACGCCGTACTCAAAATATCGGCTTGATTCGAGGGGCTCGAGTTCCATCACGTTGCTCGAGACAGTAATCAGGCAGCGGACATCCTCGCTCGAATGGGTGCTAAACATGATCCCGTCCCGCCTAACACCTTTGTGGAAAGGCTCTTTAAGCCATCCGTGGTCTGGCAGGATAAGGGCGGAAATCCTAGTCCGGAACCGGTCATACCCCCAGCAGCCGAACACAATTCAGATATCATCGGGGGCTCGGGCACCAAAACAACACCCTCCGCCCATGCAATCATGGCCATTATCGCTCCATGGACAGAACCCTTCCTGGCCTACCTTAATAGGAAGGAGCTTCCTGATGATCAGAATGAGGCCCGTCGCATAATCAAACGTTCTAAAGCCTATAAAGTTCACGAAGGTGAACTATACAAGAAAAGTACCACTGGAGTCCTTCAAAGATGCATCTCCGAAGAGGAGGGACGACAGCTCTTGGCTGAAATACATGCTGGTCTAGGTGGCCATCACGCCGTAGCTCGGGCCCTCGTAAGCAAGGCCTTCCATACAGGTTTCTTTTGGCCAACGGCCTGAGCAGACGCACAGTCCCTTGTGCAACACTGTATGGGATGTTAGCTTTTCGCCAATCAAAGTCATATGCCGCCCACTGCTTTATGAACAATCCCCATCACCTGGCCTTTTGCGGTCTGGGGGCTAGATATGGTCGGACCCCTTAAAGGGGGAAGCCACAAGAAGAAATATTTACATGTTATGGTGGATAAACTCACTAAGTGGATAGAGGCCAAACCAGTAAAAACGGCTGAAGCAGGGCTAGTGATCGACTTTATATCCGGCATGGTACACCGTTTTGGTGTCCCGCACAGCATCATCACTGATAATGGCTCCAATTGCACAGTCGATGAGGTGAAAAATTGGTGCGCTAACTTGGGCATTAAGCTCGATTACGCGTCCGTATACCACCCTCAAACAAACGGTCAGGTCAAATGGGCTAATGGTCTGATAATGAGCGGCATCAAACCCAGACTAGTGCGATCCCTACGGGAGTCAGATAAGCACTGGGTTGAGGAACTCGATTCCATGCTCTGGGGACTGCGGACTACGCCCAATCGCACGACCGGATACACACCTTTTTTCATGGTGTACGGCGCAGAGGCTGTCTTGCCCTGCGACATTATTCATGACTCACCTCGAGTGCGCATGTATGAAGAGAGAGAAGCCAAGCTCGAATCGGCACGATGACCTAGATGGCCTAGAGGAGGAGCGTGATATTGCACGAGCCCGTTCTGCATTTTATCAACAACAGGCTCAGAGATACCAAAGCAGAGAAGTGCGGGCCAAGACTTATAATGTCGGCGAACTCGTTTTACGCCTCCAAGAGAAGAAAAAGGACAAGCTCAAACCAAAATGGGAGGGCCCCTTCATTATAGATGAAGTTCTCACAGGAGGAGCCTATCGCCTTCGTAATGCATCGGATAATCGCCTCGAGCCGAATCCATGGAATGCTGCCCGACTTCGAAGATTCTACGCATAAATTCGGCCATGTTTCTTTTTTGTTCCCTTTTTTTTCTCCTCTTCATTTGTCTTTGTTTTTTTGCTTTTATATGTTTCCCAGGATATGTTCGGATAGGCCGAACTCTTAAGGGGCACACATCTTAAAATGTATACACCCCACCATGACTAGGGGCTTCTTTAACCAAAGCCTATTATTATTCAGAGCCTGGAGCTCACTTCTTCTATGTCGTTTGTTTATATACACCCTTTCGCCATTATATGCACCTCTATGACTTAAGTTTTTGCCAAGCTGGGTTGCCTCGCTCCTGTGTTTATGCCCTACATTCCCGATTGATCGGCTAGGGCGTAAAGGGAGCACCTCTGCAATTGTTACAACCGGGTAATCCGGACCTGTACCTCAGACGGGTCAAGCCGAAAGCTAGCGTTCTTAAGAGAATAATTGGTCGGCAATCAAACGACAGATTGTTACATTCTTGTAACTCTTAGAAACAATGCTGGACAGTTTCCCCGTAATACGGATCAAAGCCCAGGCACGCACAATTAAAGCATGCCAACCCAGGGAAAGGAACCCTTAATGGAACTATTCTCCCTGGAAGATGTTTCTTACATATGTAATATAACATACCTCCCGAACTAAATTTTTTGTCTGTTCGAGCACAATGACTGGGTTGCCTGGTTTCCATACATAATGAATGTTTCTCACATTCCATAATACTATCCGAAAACACTCCACCATTTTGGTTTGGAGGTTAAAGCCGAAAGCCTACGATGACAATTTTTCCAAATGTTCGGCTGAAGATACAGGATGATCATAAAGTACATTGATACATTGAATCAAAAGCCTACTCCTTATCTATTCCATCTATAAGATTGTCTAACCTACATTCTTCTTGCGAATATTTCGCAGCTATCATTACTTGATCATACACCAAGTTCAACGGAATTTCTTTCCCGTCTGGTCCCTGCGGTCCCACTCGGGCCATATGATTCGGGTCTAGCTTGGTAAAGCGTGTTTTCACCATCGCCCAGGCTTCTCGTGCGCCTTCACGGCAGGAGGACGTCTTCCATAGCTCGAAGCGGCGACGGGCACCTTTGAACAGGCTTGCCAAGCCCTCCATACTTTCTGGAGGGGTATCGGATGGCCATAAAGCCTTGGCCATACTCTTCATGGCTTTTCGGGCCCGCTCATGCACCACGGACAGCTCCTTAAGCATGTCGTCTCGAAATCCGGATACTTCTTTTTTCGGCCGACCAGTTAATAGACCTGCGGCAACAGAGTTATGACATTCCGAATTTTGGACTACATATGAATCTCTCTGATGGTTTTAAAAGTCATACCAAACATGCCGCCCTTCAACTTTTCATTCTCTTTTCGAGCGACCGATAACTGAGCCTTTAAGCTCTATATCTCTTCGGATTGTTTGTCTTTTTCCTCCTCATGTTTCTTCTTCTCGGAAGTCATCATTGCAGCCTTTTTCATTTTCGCCAGTTCGGCAGTGACGACATTCAGCTGTGTCTGGTTTGTTTTCAGTTCCTGGGATAGCGCAGTATTCTTCTCCTTGAGAACCTGCAGGTCATATCGATCCTTAAATCGGTTGGCCTCACCAGTTCAAGTCTCGGGGGCTACTGGCATATGACTATTAAAATTGCACAAACTCTTACCTGTATATCCTTCAAGAACAATTGTGTAACTCCGGCAAGTCCGTCTCGAGCGGCTCGGATATATGCATCCACCGAGCTGAGTGCGTTAAATTCCTGATCAGAAAAGGCTGGAGCGCGCATGGCCTCTTTCAGTCGACGGTGATTCATCACGCTCTCCACCTCGGAATTCATGACAGATATGTCATCCGAATCCTCATGAGGCAGCGGAACTGGCATTGCATCAGCCCTCGTCCTAGTTGACGAGTCCGGCGTCGGATTGGCTGACATTCGGCTAGCAGGGCGTTTTCCCACTGTCTGCCGCGTGCTCCTCCTGAATCAAAGATAGAAGGGAACTTCAACAATCCGAACTCGTGCCCAGGCACGTATCAAATAGGCATACCTCTTTGAAGACTGTGAGGGCTCTATGGCGCTCCTGGTCTCCTTTTGTTTTGAACGATTACCCTGCGTGGGGGCCACCCTCGAGGGGGTGCGGCCTGCCGAGCACCGATCCTATGAAGTACAGTTTAGTATAATGGATAAAGGTGCAAGTAGAGACTCCTTTTTGGGAAAGCTCTTTGAATACTTACAATGGAGAAGGAATAGGGGCGGGGGTAGTCGGCTATAATAGCCACTTCCGAGCCGTCAAGGCTCGCCTGGTAAAATACCCCATCATCGAACTCTATGTATATATCCGGATCCTCGTAGAAGCCTGGGTCTTCATCGCGGTTGTGATCCTCTGGCTGTGGGGCAGGACAGTGAATGTCCTCGATCATCTTCCTCCATGACTGTTTTATGACAACAAAGAACAGCTTGATTAGCATGCCGCGATAGCAGTAAAGCAACACAGGTAGTCAAAATCTTACCCATTCGATGGGGTTGTACATGGAATAACCTTCCCGGTAGTTTAAGCGGAGGAAGTCTTCTTTCTCACCCTTATACAGATCGGCCAAATTCATGGCCAGTTCGGCCAGGGTATCCGGACCCTTGCGTCTGTAACGAGATGCATCGTCTTCTCCGTTGTAGCACCATAAGGGAGTTACTCTGGACTGGAGAGGCTGGACACATCTTTTTATTGCAATGGCCATGACTTCGATTATCGAGAGCTCGGTATGGGCTAATAATCTGACCTTGCTGACCAACCTCTTTATTTCCACACTGTCTTCCTCCTTGGGACTGCGGGGACGCCAGTTGAGACGTTTCTTTAGAGGAGCGCCGGGAAATTCAGGGAGGCCGCGCCGAACTGGGTCCGGCAGTGGGACATCATCTATATAAAACCACTTCGAAGACCACTGTGGATATATCTCTTTGGGAGTTCCAACGGGGTAGCCTGATCCGGCTATACGCCATACTTCGGTGCCGCCCACTTCAAATATAGAACCCCCTCGATGGTGGGGGACAAGGCAAAAGAACTTTCTCCATAGTTCGAAATGGGCCTCGCAACCCAAGAACAGTTTGCAGAGGGCAACGAAACCTGAGATGTGCATAATCGAACCTGGGGTGAGGTTGTGTAGCTGGATGCCGTAAAATTCCAATAGACCCCTGGGAAAGGGATGGATCGGAAATCCTAAGCCCTGCGAAAGGAATGGAATGAAGCACACCCTCTCCTCCTTATTGGGGTTGGGGAAATTTTCAGCCAGCACGTCGTTGCCGATTGTAGCCAATCCCGCTCGTACAGGGACTAGATCGGCGAGGGGGAGATATCCCTGCGTCTGGAGTTGACTCAACTGAAGATGATTCACTGAGCAGCTCTGCCAATCCCCCTCTTGAGGGCCATGGGGGCGCGAGGAAGAGCCTGGGGCGCTGTCCATGTTTTGAAGCTTTTTCGTGGCTAATCTTGGCGTTTTTCTGCGCGATGTGGATAGCACTCGGGGGAAATGACCTCTTTTATATAGGCGCCGTCCCTATGTGGCCGGGAGCTTTATTTTTGATAAAAAATTATGGACCATGTGCATTCGCCCAACGCATGGAAATCGAGGCGATAGGGAAGGAGTCAAAAAGGCGGAACGAGGGAGCCAGGGCCGGATTATTATCCGCCCACTATATAAGGAAGAACCAACTTTGCAAAAGCCGAAGACATAAGCTGGATACTGCATCGTCGTTTGAAGGCTAGTTTGGGGGCTACTGAGGGAGTCCTGGATTAGGGGGTCCTCGGGTGTCCGGGCTATTCGATATGGGCCGGACTGATGAGCCGTGAAGATACAAAGCATAAGGCTTTCCCCCATGTCCGGGTAGGACTCTCCTATGCGTGGATGACAAGGTTGATGTTCGGATATGTAATTTCCTTCTTCCATGAACCGACTCTATACAACCCTAGGCCCCTCCGGTGTGTATATAAACCGGAGGGTTTAGTCCGTAGAGGCTATCAGAATACACATAGGCTAGACAGCTAGGGTTTAGCCATTATGATCTCGGGGTAGATCAACTCTTGTAACTCCTATAATCATCAAATACAATCAAGCAGGACGTAGGGTTTTACCTCCATTAAGGGGGCCCGAACCTGGGTAAACATCGTGTCCCCCTTTGTCCCTTGTTACCTTCGATCCTCAGACGCATAATTCGGGACCCCCTACCCGAGATCGGCCGGTTTTGACACCGACAATGTCCTCATGTCAAATATAGACTATTGCTTTGAATTATCTAAAAGTCCAAATGTCCATGCTACAAAAGAAAAGATTATGAGATGAACATGTTAGGTAGCATTCCACATAAAAAAATCCGATTTTATCATTTACCTACTCGAGCATGAGCAGGAATTAAGCTTGGGGATGATGATAAGTATCCAACGTATCTATAATTTTTTATTGTTCCATGCTGTTATATTATCAATCTTGGATGTTTTATATTCATTTTATAGCAATTTTATATCATTTTTTGGGACTAACCTGTTGACATAGTGCCCAGTGCCAGTTGCTATTTTTTCCTTGTTTTTTTACTTCACAGAATATCCATATCAAATGAAGTCCAATTGCAGCGAAACTTTTTGGAGAATTTTTTCTGCCCAGAAGACACCAGGAGGCCCAAGAGGTGCACCAGAGGGGCCCTGTGGGGGCCCATTAGGCACCAGGGCGCGCCAGAGGCCCCTGGCGCGCCCTGGTGGGTAGTCTGGCCCACAAGCACCCCCTACACCGCCTCTCAGCTCTATAAATACTCTAATTTTCTAGAAACCCTAGAGGAGAAGAGAGAAAATAGTTTCCGCCGCCGCAAGTTCTAGAAGCACGAGATCCAATCTAGAGGCCTTTTCCGGCACTTTGCCTGAGGGGTCAATGATCACGGAGGGGTTCTTCATCAACACCCTTGCCCCTCTGATGATGAATGAGTAGTTTACCACAGACCTACGGGTCCGTAGGTAGTAGCTAGATGGCTTCTTCTCTCTTTTTGATCTTCAATACAATGTTGTCCTCAATGTTCTTGGAGATCTATTTGATGTAATGACTTTTTGCTGTGTGTTTGTTGGGATCCGATGAATTGCGAGTTTATGATCAGTTCTATCTATGAATATTATTTGAGTCTTCTCTGAACTCTTTTATGCATGATTGTTATAGCCTCGTATTTCTTCTCCAAAACTTTGGTTTGGTTTGGCTAACTAGATTGATTTTTCTTGCCATGGGAAGAGGTGCTTTGTGATGGGTTCGATCTTGCGGTGCTCAATCTCAGTGACAGAAAGAGGCATGACACGCATGTATTGTTGCTATTAAGGATAAAAAGATGGGGTCTATTCCTACATGAATAGATCTTCTCTACATCATGTCATCGTTCTTATTGCATTACTCCATTTTTCCATGAACTTAATACACTAGATGCATGCTGGATAGCGGTCGATGTGTGGAGTAATAGTAGTAGATGCATAATCGTTTCGGTCTACTAATCTTGGACGTGATGCCTATATACATGATCATTGCCTTGGATATCGTTATAATTATTTGCTCTTCTATCAATTGCCCAACAGTAATTTGTTTACCCACCATATACTATTTTCTTGAGAGAAGCCTCTAGCGAAATCTACGGCCCCGGGGTCTATTTCCTATCATATTATTTTCATATCTATTAATCCAAAAATACCTTGCTGCATTTTTTCTTTCTTTATTTTATTTTGTGTTTTTGTTAGATCTATTCAACCAATCATACAATTTAATCTATCTCAATACCGAGGAGGGATTGACAACCCCTCTTACGTGTTGGGTTGCAAGTATTTGTTATTTGTGTGCAGGTACCGTTTACATAGTTTGGCTGGATCCTCCTACTGGATTGATAACCTTGGTTTCATAACTGAGGGAAATACTTATCGTTGTTGTGCTGCATCATCCCCTCCTCTTCGAAGAAATACCAATGCAGATACAAGCAATCAGATGACGATAGCCAGGAGCATGAGGATGAGGATGAGGATGAGGAAGACGATGAGGGTAGCAGAGATGATGATCATACAATTATGCAATTTTCTCTCAAATAATGACAGAGCTTAATGAGGATGAGCAGGCCAAACTCATCGCGATCCTACCATCAAGTGTGCACTACTTGGGGAGCCCATATGTGCATCGTTTTACCAAGACCAACATCGTGAAACACACCAGGTATGTTTTGTATCTTTTCTCTTTTTTTCCTTCATAACACTATAAGGCAAGGTGTCTAACATCGTGTGATCTATTTTGTTTTTAATCATGGGGATCATAGAAATTGCCTATGAAGATGTTTTGTGCCGAGGACATCCCTGCTGTCGGCATGGCTGGAGTAAGCCTTGGAGCAGTAGGTCCTGTCACCAGCGTTCGATACAAGACGGACACATACGGCCGCATATTGTTCTATGAGGTCGGTTGGCGGGAATTCTAGAAGGGAAAGAGACGACTAACGGTTGACACAGTAGTGCTCATCATGATAAGGAACAACAGAAACATAAACTTCTAGATGATGGTTGTTGTAGATCTTATTTAGAAATAAGGTCCATTCAAATATCTCCTAGTCGATGAACTCTTAGTTACATTGATGTTGGTTTGTTAACTGGAACAAACTTGAAGTGTTACTAGATGTTATGAAGAGTACTAATTACCTAGTGAACTTGCATGCCTAAGCATAAAATGCATGCTTCATTTGCATTTATATTGGATTTATGCAAAACGCATCCATGGCAGTACAATAGGTGATGTGGCTAATTCGCATTAATAAACAATTATTGGCGGGTGCACCAATATGCCCACCATTGCAACATGAATAAATAGTGGCGGGCAGACAAGCATCGCCCGCCACTGTAGGAAGATAACCGGTGGCATGCCAGTTTGCTTGCCCTCCACTGCTGCGCTTACGGCCGCCCGCCAGCCACTCATGGCATTACTGCAGTGGAAGAAGGTCAGTGGCAGGTGCCTCTGGGAGCCTAGCCCACCACTGCTGGCCATTTGGCACCCGCCACTACTAGGCATTCCTGCAGTAATGTGAGAGATATTGATTTGAGTGGGAGCACACTTTATATTAAAATTTGTTTAAACACTAGTACAGATTAATTATGAACAATGTCTGAGTGAATCTTGCGTTTCTTGTTGTTGTAGATCAATGGCTCACACTGTTTGACAATACAAAGTTAGTTGCAAATGGTGGAAACTATGAGGATTGGACCCAGACTCTGAAAAGTGTTCTCAAAAGTGCTAAGAAAGAATATGTGCTGGATCAGCATCTTGGTGATCCTCCTGTGCCAAGAGTAGCTCAGGATGTCATCAACGTGTTTATATCTCACAAGAATGATTTCAGTGTTGTCAAATGTATTATGTTACCTTACATGGATCCAGTGTTACAGAAACATTTTGAAGAACTCAGTAAGTCAAAATTGTCGAGGCACTAAAAGTTATGTATCACAAAGAAACAACTAAAGTCATGAGATGACTAAAGCAATGGAAGAATGCAAAATAACTGAAGTTAGTCAATACAGTGTCAGGCTTGCAGACTGATACGTCCCAAATGTATCTACTTTTCCAAACACTTTTGCTCTTGTTTTGGACTCTAATTTGTATGATTTGAATGAAACTAACCCGGACTAATGATGTTTTCAGCAGAACTACCATGGTGTTATTTTTGTGCATAAATAAAAGTTCTCGGATTGGGCTAAAAATTTACGAAGAATTTTTCTGGTATATGTAAGAATTATTCACGAAAATACCTCATGGAGGGGGGCACCTCAGAGCCACGAGCTCAGGTGGAGCCCCCTAGGGCGTGCCACATAAGCTCATGGGTCCCACAGACCTCCGTCTGCCCTAACTCCAACTCCATAAGTACCATCTCATGGAGAATTTTTTTAGAGAGAAGGAATCCTTGTGTTTTACGATATGGAGCCGCCGCCACCTCCTGTTCTTCATAGGGAGGGCTGATCTAGAGTCTGTTGGGAGCTCTAGAGAGGGAGTGTTCATCGTCATCGTCATCGTCATCATCAAGCCTTCTTCATCAACAATTCCATGATGCTCACCACCGGGAGTGAGTAATTCCTTTGTAGGCTTGCTGGATAGTGATGGAGTTAGATGTGATTTGTCATGTAATCAAGTCAATTTGTTAGGGCTTGATCCCTAGTAGCCACTTTGTTCTGAGATTGATGTTGCTATGACTTTGCTATGCTTAATGCTTGTCACTAGAGCCCGAGTGTAACACCCCAAAAATTTAACCATAATTTTATTAAGTAAAATTTGGCCAGAAATAAAATTTTGAGCTATTTGAGGCCATTTATTAATTTCAGAGCCTTTCCTGTTTTCGGTTTTCCAAAATCCATCCATCCAAAGAAGATTATTTTTTGTGAAATATTGTGGTCTGTGGTTGTTTTATAAATCTTTCTATTTATATTTCAAATAACTGTAGGAAATATTTTCATAATAAAATTTGCCACAAAATAATACTTTTAGAAGCTTTTTCAAATGCTTGAAATGCTTCTGTTGCACTACAATTATTTTAAGAAATTGTTTTAAAATACCACAAAAATTATGAGAGGTCACGTGATGCCTATATACCACATTTATGCAAAAACCTAACTTGGGCTTTTGAAAATTTTGAGTGAAACACTCTTTTCATTTCTGTCCCATTTTTGAGTTACAACTACAACCCTAGTTTTCCTAGCTCTATTAATTCTGAAACTTCTCCACCGTGTAGTCTTTCCAACCAGAACCTTAAGTCCAGAAGATCAGCTCCATTTGCATCATTTAAGTCCACCAAACATTCCTCTCAAATTTCTGTCCAGAACTGAATTCTGGTAAAACTTGCACTAACAAGTTTCTCTTTTTTGCTAAACTAACTCCACCATCATCTCTACCACGCAAAGAGACCTCATCCTGCCAATTTTCATCATCAACAAAACTCTCTAGCTTGCCTTAGCATTCTGTCGAACACCTTCAGCTCATGACACGATTTGGCAAAGCTTTCTGAACTCCATAGGGCACTTGAGCCCTGAGCCAAACCAGCATGTCCATCACTTCTCTCATGGTTAGAGGCACCCTCCTGCTAATTTTCAGATCATTTGGGTCCCTGTAGATGCCATTGGCAATTCATCGGCATGCTTCGTGTGTGTCCAGAGTGTGGCCAGAGCGTGCGTTTTGTACGCCTCGGCACCGAGCTCCTGCCGCCGCCCTGCTGCCTCCCCCTCTTGTCCTGATCCTCCTCTGGATTAGCGCGATCACCTAGGAGCTCGCCGACACCCTCCCTTGGCCCCTAGCGCCGTCCACCGCCGTCCATGCCAACCAGAGCCGCCGCTTGACAAGTACTCCTCCGCCACGTCTCTGCCCGGGCCCCCTCGCTTAATTTCCAATGACAGAGCTTATCCACGGCTAACCAAACTCTCCACCGGCCCCGCTGCCCCTCACCGGCCTCGCCACAGACCGCGTTTTGCCATCAATGGCTGCCGCCACCTCGGCCACCTTTTAGAACCCGCAATCCGGCCCTCCCCCACCTATTTAAGCTCACCTCAAGCTCACACAGTCCATCACCACCCCTCTCTCTCCCTCTGTGAGCCTCCTCGAGCAGCAAAATGACCTGGAGTGGTCGTCTTCCTTAACTCCGGCAGCTACAGCCGCCGCCATCTTCCGGACGATTCTGGCACCACCAGAGCTCCCCTCCTCCACTCTCCTCACCATCCACTCCCTCTTAGCCCCAAGACTCCATCCCAACCTCCAATTCGTCTCGGGAGCCATCCTAGGTGACATTCCCCTTTCACCTGATTGCCGCCGTCCACTGCGAAGCTCGCCGCTGGCGACCCCGTGCCCTCCACTGGTCATGCCACCCACCGGACGAACCGCCATGGCCTCCTGAGCAAGATGGTGGTCTCAGTTCACCATGGGGTGCTGCCGTTCATCGGCGAGCATCGCTGGAGCGCCGCCTTTGTTCGGCCAGAGGAGAAGGCGTGCACGAAGACCGGTCAAACCTGACCAGTGGGCCAGGCGGGCCCACTGTTAGTAACCCACAGGCCACCCAAAGCGTTTTAAGTGAAGGCGTATTTCCGGAAGTACGTCTCCTCCTCTGGAAAGCGTAATATGTTGGAAGCGTAATCCCTGAAGTACATTTTCCCTATTCTGAAAGCGTATTTTCACTCGAACCATTTTCTTTTTCTGTTTTAAATTAAACTCAGATTTGACCCTAACTTTGACTGCCTCTAGCTTTTAAACCACAACTCCAAATGACTTGATTCTTTTTTCTGACAAGCTTTAAATTTCATATAGTTTATTTTAGTATTTATTTCAAAAAATTCCAAACATCTTTTTAGCATTTTTTGACTTTATGTGGTAATTGCAATATTTTGAAAATAGAAAAATGGAGGGGAGATATAATTTTCAAAGTTGTGGAGTGCACCCAATCTTTTTGCATGCTTAGGGCAAGTATCTTGAACACATGATATGGTGAATGCATAAATGTTTGTGTGCGAGTATAATTGAACTATGAATATGTTGAATCCATATGGAATTTGCATATTGCTAGTCATACATGCATGATCCCCTTGATGGTATTCTATCTTCATTTAAACATGAAGTATGAGTGAGTATGGTTATTTTCATGTGCCATATATGCCTGTGTTGGTCCATGCTAATTTGCAGGAAGAATCAGTCACAACAAAAGTGACCGTGAGACTGAAATCTCGTTGTGACGAGAATGATCAGTGAGTGTATGTTGGGACATACCAGGTGGTGACCCTGTTGGGTACTGCCAAGGAATTATATTGTGAAAATCATTGCAGGAAAACTTAGACATCCTGAGTTGACCATAGATCGAGGCTTGCTCCGGTAACCCCCATACTAGTTTCGTGCTACCACTTGTCCCCGCCACAGGTGGGGTACGGTTCAGTAAGTTGTTAACCCCTTTACCTGCACACACCATACAGAGAGGCCGCGATGAAGGTTTCTAGGTACCGGTTGCAATGCCAGTCATCGGGTCAGGGGCATGGGTGTATCTAGCTGGGCCGAGAGGGGGGCACCCCTTGTAATCTGCGCGTGTTAATAGTGATCCCATGCTACTCGTGACAATGGTCTCCCCGCCTTAGAGTTTTCCTTGAACGATGCCTTGGGTGATTCCTGGCATCCGAAAAGTTAATATGGTGTGTGCTGGTCAGGTGTGTTTTCAACCCAAAGGCCGTAACGGGAATTAGTCAGCATCTCGGTGTTGGCTAAAGAAATCCTATACACATGGGTAAAGAGTACACCCTCTGCAGACTTTTATCTATTCGAATAGCCGTGTCCACGGTTAAGGACTACAGTCTAGGTTGGTCAAGTGTCGGTCTTAGTGTCAATCTCCGGAGGGAATAATTAAATTGATCATGGTTCATTTTGTAGGATAATTATTGTTACTACTGGTGCTATTATGAATACTATTATTCACATGAATAATATTGTGGACTAAACTTTTCCTCTTATGTGTAACCTTGAGTATCTCTTGGGATGGCTAGACTACCTGGCATACTCATTTTTATTTTTGTTTTTGAGTATCACTTGGGATGGCTAGTCCACCTGGATACTCGTGTTATTATTTTCTTATAAGACCTTTATGAGGCATCGCTCAGACCCCCGACTGTGGCATTTCTTTTCAAGACCTCTCGAGGCGTCACTTTTAGACACCCGTTTGGCATTTCTTTTCAAGACCTCTCGAGGCGTCGCTTTCAGACACCCGCTTCGCATTTTTCTTGGAATCCCTCGGGTGGTCCAACGCCCGATGTTCCATTTCATTTCCTCGAGTTACTACTAACATGTTTTATTTATCCTTCCGCACCGTATGAGTATTTATCATGCCATGCTTTAATTTTTAGTTAGCACATGCATATAGTTTACTTTCTCATGAGCATATGCATTCGGTATATATTTTGTTCATCATGTTTACGAGTACATTCAAACGTACTCACTGGTTTGTCCCAAGCTATTGTCTTGGCCAGATCACGATTCAGAGAGGAGCACTACGAAGACACTCCCGCAACCTAGGATTCGAAGATAGCAGCCACGCGAGATAGGAGTTATCCAGGTCAGCTGTTCCTGTGGGAATGGAGTCCCATCAACGTTGGAGATCCACGAGTCGCTTCCATCATCCACCACTAGAGATCCTTCTTATATTCGTTGGACCTTTATGGTCTTGTACTCGATTTGTTGTAATTGCTTGGAATTCTATATCAAGGAAGTGTCCACCAGCGAACAATAATCCTGGGGCTGGTGATGACACAAGGGTCATTTGCTCGGATTTATGTCCCTGAAATCCAGCCCCGACAACCTTGGTATCAGAGCCAGGCTGACCATTGGCTAACACTATCTTAGCCTGGTCAGTATCCCTAGATTTCCACACCGTCCACATCCTTTCTTGTCCACGGTCAAGCCCATCCTATCCGATAACTGCATAGTGGCCAGCCGACATCTTTTTGACAGTCGGTGCCCAACCTATCATCCTAATCTATAGGCCGTGTGCCCATGCCCGACACCTGAGTTGTCCCATCCACAAGCGTGCGATGGAAGACTCCGCTGGCTTATAAAGTAAGCCTTGCCCCAAACTTAGCACATCACAACTGTGGGGACCCCGACTCATATATAAGTCGTGATCACCGAATGCACGTGTACAGTGATCCCAGAGATCAATGCTCACTGAACACATAGAAGTTGGATAACAAGAGTCTTACATCCATACATACCGTCTTACACAAATAGGACCATTATGGTCAAGTCTTACATAGATGAAGCCTCAAGGGCCGAACATCAAATAAAACATAAGCAGCGGAAATCTTCGTCGGTAAGTAGAACCCATGCCATCTGCCTTAACCCTATAGGCATTCTGACTAGGAAAGCGCCCTAGTTCGCATGTTCGTCATCGAAGAATTCTTCCTCAAATTCCTGCTCTTCCATACCTGGCCAAGTAAATAGCCAGGGACAAGCCAATGAGTATGTTTGAATGTACTCGCAAGCAACCCATGAATGGAAACAAAGTAAAGTATGCAAGGTAATATCACTATGTTGGCATGGCAGTGGTATGGTAGTTTTCCTTGTGCAAGTATGATCAACCCATAATGGTGACTTGAATGTGTTTGCAACGTGTATCAAGTGGTCACATACATCAATCATCGAGAAAGAGTTATTCACAACTCAGTCTCAAGCTTATCGCGTCATTTCACAAATTTCATCAATAATGTACTTAACCGAGTGTGTAGAAGGATTTCTGAACATAGTTTAAGTAGCACCACCCAACTGTCCATGACCGTGGACATGGCTATTCGAATAGTTTGACACTCTGCAGAGGTTGTATACTTTACCCACAAGAATCCGGGAAGCTTTCATGTCATCCACGACCCGCAGTACCTCAAGTATTGGGGTAAGCACCCGATCACTATCTTTCCCTAGGCGACACTAACATGGATTCCACTCGTTGGTACACAACCTTCATGTTATAATCATAAAAGGTATTGTGACTCTGCCCTATTCAACGTCACATCCACACGAAGGGACCAAAGGTGTGTCCGGTGCCCTGTAAAAACAGTCATGGCCGCCTATCCAAGCACGACCCTATCCCGAGAGTGAACACACGTCACCCCCATCACTAGTAATGTGGGCACCATGCCAGCATCAGACTAGGTAATTAATAGTGCCCCGTCCCATAAGGGGTAGTGTGGTTGCACATGTTTTTGTTGGTACGGTAGACACACCTTAAATCTAATCCATCTTTCATTCACACACATTCACTTGCTTCGGTACACCACTTCTTCATCAAGCGGTGACCTAGTTCAACACCTCCCACGGGCATTAGGGGCACCCGATGGGGGTTTCCGAAAGGTTGTAACCAAGAGACGTGCATGGCATAGATGCAACATCATGCGTCAATATCAAGTATTCATCGTACCTCTAAGCGCAAGGTAGAGCTACGAACATGCAAGGATCAACGGTCATGCATCAATGCAACGATCATAACAAGCTCATCATCATCATGCATACGAAAGGGTATCGACGAACAAGAGAGATGTATCATGGTCAAAGGGCTACTTGCCTTGGTTGGCTTGGTCTTCAAAGTCTTCAAGTCCCTCCCCTTCTTCTCCTCCAGCAACTTCGTCATATACGGGATCTAATCGTCACAAAATAATAACGGAAAATAAGGCAATAGCAAATACAGAAAAATCAAAGTGCTCATAAAAAATGTCCACCCATTTTTGTTAAATACTAGGGTGAAAACTAAGAAGGCAAAAATTCTTAGCTTTGGATTTGGAGCTATATATTCTTAGAAATGGATTTTCAAGGATGGATTTAATTGCTCGAATTTGGATTTAAATTTGAACAGTATAGAAAAGTGTGATGGATTTGTATGAAAGTTACACCATTAAATAGGTGGGATTTTTAGAAGAATTTAGGAAGTGGA
The DNA here is from genome assembly GCA_011799875.1 of Thinopyrum elongatum. Classification (NCBI taxonomy): domain Eukaryota; kingdom Viridiplantae; phylum Streptophyta; class Magnoliopsida; order Poales; family Poaceae; genus Thinopyrum; species Thinopyrum elongatum. Next base: position 246,847,330 of record CM022299.1, read on the forward strand.
ATTATTTCATTTGGACAAATATTTGAATCTGTGGAATTTTAGGAAATTTCAGGAATAAAGAAAAAGATAACAGGCACTGTGCAACCGGGCCGAAATGGCCACAGTGCGGCAGGCCCAGAGGGAAATCAGCCCACAGGGGGCAGCCACATCGAAGGCGTATTCTTCGAATACGCCTCCACTTACGCAGCGAACTGGCGCGCGCGCGGTGGAGGTTTAAACCTGACAGGCGGGGCCCCCTGTCAGGGTGTGAGGCTGACTAACGGGCCGCACGGCCATCTTCGCCAACCTCCGGCCAGGGAAGACGACGAGCTCACCGGCGGCGTTTCCGGGCACGGCGGGGCGAGCTGAGGGCACCGCTGAGCTCAGTGTCAAGTCGCCCTTCGGGTGGTGGTGGAGTGAGTCACCGGGGTGGGCTGGTTCACCGGCGATGAGGAAGCAGGCGGCGGTGCTCCGGGATGTGGTCGTTCCGGTCACCTCCGGCTACAATCGACCGAGAAAAGAGAGGGAAAATGGTCAGGATGGCCCAGGGGCTCCAAATCCGAAGGAAGCAGGGGTGGAGCAGGCCTGTACCTAGAGATCAACGGTGACCCGAGGCGGCGGAGCCCGGGCTCGATCTCGAGCTTGAGGGCTTCTGGAGGTGGATGGGTGGTGCAGGGGGTCGATTGTGGGTGTGGGGAAACGGAAGGGAGCAAGAGGGAGGCCTGGAGTGCCTTAAATAGGCAGGCCGGGTCCATCGTGGGCGCGGCCTATGGGTGCCGACGGTATCGGCTCTGGTGGCTATTGGAGAGGGAAAGGAGGGCTCAGGGTCGCTCGTGGGGGTGGTCGAGGGTGCCAGGGAGAGATAGGAGGAGCGGGGCGAGCTGCACGCGGGCCACAGGAGCTGCGCGAGCATTGGCCGAGTGGGGCGGCGCTCTGGCATGAGCTTCAGGAGAGAAAGGAGGGTGCGGGAGCAAGTGGGCGGCCTGCTGGCGTGGAGCGGACGTCGAGGGCATCGACTAGCGTGCGGGGGAGGCTCGAGGTGGTCGGGGGACGCGGCTTCAATGGTCGAGTGCCCTGCCAGGCGCTCCAGAGCATGACTTTGGCAGGCATCCGTGGCTTTCCCGCGTCATCGCACATCCACTAGTGTCTGGAGGTTGCATGAGTTGTGGGCAAAAGCCTTGGGGGGCCTTGGATGCTCTGGAAAGCTGAGGGGAGAGAAGGAGGCTGAGAGAGAGGGAGGAATCCATTGTCCAGAGGAGAAAAATGGGGTTCTTACCCCCTTCATCATTGCTCCTCGGGCAAAAAAGCATACAGGGGGTTAGAGGAGGACTAGGAGGGGTTGTGGTAAAAATACCAACCCATGGAGATTAGTGGAAATGGCCTAAATATGAATTTTGAGTTTCTGTCAGAAGGTGTTTGATGGTGGTTTGAGATATCTAGGTTGCTCAACTTGCTTTAAGACTTAACAGGAGTGAGTGGAATCACAAATTAGTAATGCCCACCAATTTTGAGGCCAAATGGAGAAAGTGGCCAATGCAACTTTTGTAAACCCTAGAAATGGGCAGAAACTATTTTCTTTAGATCCAACTGATCTAACCTGTTCTCCTTGATGCACCAATTGGTCTAGGTGAATTATTTGTCCATTTGTCCATGTGTACCAAGTTTGAACTCATTTTGACATGTTTGGCAATGCAAAGTTGATCAAAGTTGGAAATGAACAGGGAGGGTTTTGAGAGGGTTTGGTGGGGTTATATTGTTCTCCATGTCATGAGACTTGGCAAGATCATCCAATAGGTCAATTTTGACAAGGTAGAATTTTCTTGGAATTTATGGAGAAACTTTCCTTTGTAAACATTTCAAAAGCTTGAAATGTCCAGAAAGGGTTTTTGAGGGATTTGACCAATATTTTGGTCATGACCATGTGTTGAAACTCATTATATGGACAACATATGTCCACTGAGCTTACCTAAATTTTCTCAAATATTGTTGGAACATTAAAATAATTATAACCTATTAAAGACCATTTCTGGCTTGAAGAAAAAGCCTCTAAATAAAATAGCAAAATAACTTTTAAAATAATATTTGTGTGGTTTTAGGGAGTCCTATATCTAATAGGATTCAAATATATTTTTTGAAAGATTTTTGTCATCCTAACTTAGGTACTTGTAGTTCAAGCCTAAAGTAGGGGGTTTTGAAAACCTAATTTAGAAAAATTACTTTTTGGCCAAATTATTTTTATAAGAAAATACTTTTATCTCCTATACATATGGCATGATCATTGGGCAAAGTTTCAGATGAGGGGAAAGAAGTATAGGAGTTGGAGGATTAATCTGTTTTTTAGAGCACTTGCAATCAACAACCAAAATCCAAATCAAATAAAAAGCCAAATGATGCAAAAGTTTTTGATGGTGCAAATTTCCATGCTTTATTAATGCAATGACAATGTTACAAAACACTGGGTGTGACAGACCTACCCCCTTACAAGAATCTCGTCCCCGAGATTCCTAAACTAGGCTTTAAAAAGATACGGAAACTCTGATTTAAGGTAGTCTTCACGCTCCCATGTTGCTTCAGCTTCCGTGTGGTTGCTCCACTGAACCTTGAAGTACTTGATGGTGCGGCTTGGCGTACGTCATTCTGCCTCATCCAAAATGCGAATGGGTCTCTCATGGTAGGTCAGATCGGGTTGAAGGTCGATGGCTTGATGATCGATGTCCTTGTAAAGGTCGGGCTTGTAGGGAACTTGGAAACACTTCTGGAGTTGTGACACGTGGAACACGTCATGCACATCAGATAGCTCAGGTGGTAGCTCTAACTGGCAAGCAACTTCTCCTTGTCTTGTAGTGATCTTGAAAGGGCCAATAAACCTTGGTGTGAGCTTTCCTTTAATGTGGAAACTCTTGGTTCCCTTGAGAGGAGTCACTCGCAGGTACACATGGTCTCCGACGTGAAAGCTCACTTGTCGGCGACGAGTGTCAGCGTAGCTCTTCTGCTGTGATTCGGCCTTCAGACGTTCTCTAACTAACTAAACTTGCTCTTCGACTTTGTGGAGGACATCGGGTCCAAAGACTAGCCCTTCTTCGGTCTCTGACCAATTGAGGGGTGTGCGACACTTGCGTCCATACAATACCTCAAATGGTGCCATTTGGAGACTTGACTGGTAGCGGTTGTTATAGGAGAATTCGGTAAAAGGGAGGCAATCTTCCCACTTAGCTCCATATGCTAAGACACAAGCTCGGAGCATATCTTCGAGTATCTGATTTACTCGCTCTGTCTGACCTCTAGTTTGGGGGTGGAAAGTAGTGCTGAAAGACAACTTGGTTCCCATGGCCTCTTGGAATTTCTTCCAGAACCTTGAGGTAAACTGGGTTCCTCGGTCTGACACAATCTCCTTAGGAACACCATGAAGGCTTATGATTCTGTTGATGTAAAGATTAGCCAGCTGGTTACCATCATAGGTAGTCTTGACAGGAATGAAATGGGCCACCTTGGTCAAATGATCAACTATGCCCCAGATGGAGTCATGACCTTTGCTTGACCTTGGTAATCCAGTGATGAAATCCATTCCAACTTTGTCCCATTTCCACTCGGGAACCTTGAGTGGTTGGAGCAGTCCAGTAGGTCGCTGATATTCAGCCTTGACCCTTTGGCACATGATACGTCTCCAACGTATCTATAATTTTTTATTGTTCCATGCTGTTATATTATCATTCTTGGGTGTTTTACAATAATTTTATAGCAACTTTATACCATTTTTTGGGACTACCCTATTGACATAGTGCCCAGTGCCAGTTGCTGTTTTTTGCTTGTTTTTTACTTCGCAGAAAATCAATACCAAACGGAGTCCAAACGCAGCGAAACTTTTTGGAGAATTTTTGTGGACTAGAAAACACAAGATGGGTCGAAGAAGTACCAGAGGGGTGCCCCCAGGCGTGTCGAGGTGGGTTGTGCCCACCTCGGTGGCCTCCCGCACCACCTTTTTGCTCTATAAATACCCCAATATTCCAGAAACCCTAGGGGAGTCGACGAAAATCAATTCCAGCCGCCGCAAGTTCCAGAACCACCAGATCCAATCTTGACACCATCACGGAGGGGTTCATCATCCTCATTGGTGCCTCTCCGATGATCCGTGAGTAGTTCATTGTAGACCTACGGGTCTGTAGTTACTAGCTAGATGGCTTCCTCTCTCTCTTTTGATTCTAAATACAATGGTCTCTTGGAGATCTATTTGATATAACTCTTTTTGCAGTGTGTTTGTTAGGATCCGGGCAACTTTGAGTTTATGATCAGATCTATGTTTTTATCCATGAAAGTTATTTGAGTTTCTTTGATCTCTTATATGCATGATTACTTATAGCCTCGTATTTCTTCTTCGAATCTTTGGTTTAGTTAGGCCAACTAGATCGATTTTTCTTGCCATGGGAACAGGTGCTTTGTGATGGGTTCGATCTTACGGTGCTTGATCCCAGTGACAGAAGGGGAACCAACACATATGTATCGTTGCTATTAAGGATAACAAGATGGGGTCTATTTCTACATAATAGATCTTGTCCACATCATTCCATCGTTCTTAGTGCATTACTCTGTTTCTCCATGAACTTAATACACTAGAGGCATGCTGGATAGCGGTTGATGTGTGGAGTAATAGTAGTAGATGTAGGCAGGAGTCGGCCTACTAATCTTGGACGTGATGCCTATGTAATGATCATTGCCTGGATATTGTCATGATTATTTGAAGTTCTATCAATTGCCCAACAGTAATTTGTTTACCCGCCGTACGCTATTTTTCTCGAGAGAAGCCACTAGTGAAATCTACGGCCCCCGGGTCTCTTCTTTATTATATTTGCCTTCGCGATCTATTTTTATTTGCTTTTATTTTCAGATCTATTAATCCAAAAATACAGAAATACCTTGCTGCAATTTATTATTATTTATTTTATCTCGCGTTCCCGCGAGATCTATTTATCCACTCTACCACAATTTTACCTATGTTTTTACCCGTGAGGGATTGACAACCCCTCTCTTACGTTGGGTTGCAAGTATTTGTTCTTTGTGTGCAAGAGCTATTTACGTGGTGTTGCGTGGTTCTCCTACTGGTTCGATAACCTTGGTCTCATCACTAAGGGAAATACCTACTGTAGCTGTGCTGCATCATCCCTTCCTCTTTGGGGAAATACCGACGTAGTTCAAGCCGCATCAAAAGGAATTTCTGGCGCTGTTGCCGGGGAGACATCATCAACATCTATCAGGTTCCTAATCACAAATCTCATCTCCTTGCAATTTACATTATTTGCCATTTTCCTCTCATTTTCATCTCCCCCACTTCAAAAAAATTTGCCGTTTTATTCGCCGTCTTTTTTGTTCGTCGTTTTCTCGTCAGATCTGTTTTTTGTGTGCAATCTTGTTTGCTACCTTTGCTTGTGTTACCATGTGCCTTCTATATGCTTGCATCTTCGCTTGCTAAAAATCTATTGATATGGATCCCCATACACTTGCTAATCTTTTTAAAAGATCGAATCATGATGAACCAATTGCTAGTGAGTTGAGTGCACTAGATTATCTTTATGAAGTTTTGCTTGAGATTTATGAATCTGAAAATTGTGATGAAGAAATTTATGAAGTGATACATGATAGCTCCTTGAATGAAAAGCATGATTATAAAGATTTTACTATAAATTCTATTAATATCAATTGTGCTAATAATATTCAACTCCCCAAGCTTGGGGATGCTAATTTTGCTATGTCCACTACTTTTTGTAATGATCATGATTGGGGTGATGCATCTTATGATCTTGAAAATTTGTTTAAGCCTCATGATGAATATGTTTGTGATAATATTGAAAGTGGGTTTGGAAGAGTGTCAACTTTAGCTAAAAATAAACCCACATATTTGGAGAGTTTTCAATCTTATGAAATTTTTGATAAAAGTGGGCTTGGAGAGGTCATGACTTTATTTGATGATCCCACTATTTTGGAAGAGAGTCAACTTTGCATGCATGTGGATCATGAAGAGAATATTTTATGTGATGGTTATATTGTTGAATTTGATTATGATCTTACATGCAATTATTATGAGAGGGGAAAATATGGTTGTAGAAATTTTCAAGTTACTAAATCACCTCTCGTTATGTTGAGATTGCTATTGTTTGTTTTTTCTTCCTTGCATGCGCTAGTTTTTGCTTGTCTTGATAATTTGTTTGCTTATAGAATGCCTATGCATAGGAAGTATGTTAGACTTAAATTTTTTTTTTCACATGCTACATGATGCTCTCTTCATGTTTCAATTATTATCTTTCATGTGAGCATCATTAAAATTATTTATGCCTAGATAGGGGCATAGAACGATAGCGCTTGTTGGGAGGCAACCCAATGAATAAAATTTATTTTTGTATTTTTCTTTCTGTTCTTGAGTGTTTGCACAATTATGCTACTGTTATGATCGTGTTTTTTGTGTTTTAATTAGTGTCAGTGCCAAGTAAAGCCTTTGGGATAGCTTTGGTGATAGTTGATTTGATCTTGTTGGAAAACAGAAACTTTTGCATCCAGAAAAATAATTGTTTAGAATTACAGATGCGATTAAAAATTCTGAATTTTTTGCAAAAGATTGATATACAAATTTCCTATGTTTTACTAACTTTTCAGAAATTTTGGAGTTACAGAAGTATGAGAACAATTCGCATCTTTACAGACTGTTCTGTTTTTGACAGATTCTGTTTTCTTTGCATTGTGTGCTTGTTTTGATGAATCTATGGTTTGTATTGGAGGTTATAAGTGATGTTAAAGTTATAATACAGTAGATATAATGCAATAACAAAATTTGAATGGGTTTTCTACAGTACTTAAAGTAAAGATTGGTTTTCTTATACTAATGGATCTCACGAAGGTTTTGTTGAGTTTTGTGTGATTGAAGTTTTCAAGTTTTGGGTGAGATTACGATGGATGAAGGAATAAGGAGTAAGAAGAGCCTAAGATTGGGGATGCCCATGGAACCCCAAGCCATTATCCAAAGAGAAGCAAGCAACTAAGCTTGGGGATGCCCCGAGTGGCATCCCCTCTTTCTTCTAACGACTATCGGTATTTTACTTGGAGCTATATTTTTATTCGTCACATATCATGAGTTTTGCTTGGAGCGTCTTGTATGATTTGAGTCTTTGCATGTTTTATTTTTAGTCATGAATCCTTGCTGTACACACCTATTTGAGGGATCCAAAATTATGCTACGACTTGTTAGAATTGCTCTCTATGCTTCACTTAAATCTTTTTGAGCTATGGAATTGCTCTAGTGCTTCACTTATATCTTTTTGAGCACGGTGTGCTTTAGTATTTTTGAAGAAATGCTCTCATGCTTCACTTAGATTTATTTGAGAGTTAGTAAATTTTTTAAGAAATTCTCTCTTGCTTCACTTAGATTATTTTGAGAGAAGGAAATTTTTATGCTCATGTTCTTCACTTAGATTTGTTTGAGCTATCAAAAGCAACATATGAAATTAGTCCCAAAGTGATAGATATTCAAGAGGGATATAATAAAAACTTTCATGAAGATCATTGGACAGAGTAAACTTGATTCCTTGTAATAGTTTTGCGATATGATGATATAATATGTGAGTCATGTTGATGAGTAATTATGCTTTAGTAAGAATATTGGTGTTAAGGTTTGTGATTCCCTATGCAAGCACGAAAGTCAATAGTTATGCAATGAAATTACATCCTACTTGTGGTGGATTATTCGGTGTTAGTTATGCTTAATGCTCGCTTATGAGTTTTTTTGTTTCTTGGTTGGATGCTTCTCAATCTTTTGCTAGCCATCATTTGCACCAAGTATGATCACTACTTGTGCATCCAAAATCCTTTAAACCAGTTTTGCCACATGAGTCCACTATACCTACCTATATGCGTTATTATTTTGCCGTTCTAAGCAAATTTGTATGTGCCATCTCTAATTTTCAAAATAAATTTCTCTTTTGTGTGCTCGTACCGCTCATGAAACGGTAGGGGTGGCTGATATATTTCCATGCTAGATGTGTTATTCTCAAGATGTGTGTTTATTCACTTGTCATTGCACGAGAGTACGGCAAAGGTATTAGGGATGCCCAGTCCCTAAATGAAAAATGAATTTACTTTATGTTGTCAAATAATAAATTCCTTGGAAAGTGTTGGTATGGAAGGCACCCGTGGATACGGCTAGCCATGGAAAGTGAAAGTATAGTTGAAAAAGGAATAAACTTTATTTTCTGTTTGGGAACCGCCTATGATATATCTAGCATGGAAAGTATTGGGAAGTACTCGATCGTTTTCGTTGACAGGAAAAGCATGCCACCCAATTTTTTTTTATCTCTATCTTTTTCGCTTTGAGCTCTGGCACCTCTACAAATCCCTACTTCCCTCCGCGAAGGGCCTTTCTATTTACTTTATGCAATTTTTGTTTTTTATTTGAGTCTCCATCTTCCCTTATAAAGCACCAACTAAGGGGCACTATGATCGTACTTGAGCATTGGGTGTAGCTAATATGCGAGTGTGTTTTATGAATGGATCAATGATTGAGCATAATGGGCTAGGGATAACTTGCTTTAGTGTTGATATTTCGAAAGACATGGTTGCTTGTTGATATGCTTGAGTATTGAAATCTTCATGTCAAAACTAGACTATTCCTTTGAATCATATAAAAGTCCAAATGTCCATGCTACAAAGAAAAGAATATGTGATGAACATGTTAGGCAGCATTCCACATCAAAAATTGTGTTTTTATCATTTACCTACTCGAGGACGAGCAGGAATTAAGCTTGGGGATGCTGATACGTCTCCAATGTATCTATAATTTTTGATTGTTCCATGCTGTTATATTATCATTCTTTGATGTTTTACAATCATTTTATAGCAACTTTATATCATTTTTTGGCACTAACCTATTGACATAGTGCCCAGTGCCAGTTGTTGTTTTGTGCTTGTTTTTTACTTCGTAGAAAATCAATACCAAACGGAGTCCAAATGCAGCGAAACTTTTTGGAGAATTTTTCTGGACTAGAAGACACAAGATGGACCGAAGAAGTACCAGAGGGGTGCCCCGAGGGGGGCACAACCCACCTGGGCACGCCTGGGCCCCCAGGCGCGCCCTGGTGGGTTGTGCCCACCTTGGTGGCCTCCCGCACCGCCTCTTTGCTCTTTAAATACCCCAATATTCCAGAAACCCTAGGGGAGTCGACGAAAATCAATTCCAGCCGCCGCAAGTTCCAGAACCACCAGATCCAATCTAGACACCATCACGGAGGGGTTCATCATCCTCATTGGTGCCTCTCCGATGATGCGTGAGTATTTCATTGTAGACCTACGGGCCCGTAGTTAGTAGCTAGATGGCTTCCTCTCTCTCTCTTTTGATTCTCAATACAATGGTCTCTTGGAGATCTATTTGATGTAACTCTTTTTGCGGTGTGTTTGTTGGGATCCGATGAACTTTGAGTTTATGATAAGATCTATGTTTTTATCCATGAAAGTTATTTGAGTTTCTTTGATCTCTTATATGCATGATTACTTATAGCGTCGTATTTCTTCTTTGAATCTTTGGTTTAATTAGGCCAACTATATCAATTTTTCTTGCCATGGGAAGAGGTGCTTTGTGATGGGTTCGATCTTATGGTGCTTGATCCCAGTGACAGAAGGGGAACCGACACGTATGTATCATTGCTATTAAGGATAACAAGATGGGGTCTATTTCTACATAAATAGATCTTGTCCACATCATGTCATCGTTCTTATTGCATTACTCCGTTTCTCCATGAACTTAATACACTAGATGCATGCTGGATAGCGATTGATGTGTGGAGTAATAGTAGTAGATGCAGGCAGGAGTTGGTCTACTAATCTTGGACATGATGCCTATGTAATGATCATTTCTTGGATATCGTCATGATTATTTGAAGTTCTATCAATTGCCCAACAGTAATTTGTTTACCCGCCGTATGCTATTTTTCTCGAGAGAAGCCACTAGTGAAATCTACGGCCCCCGGCTCTCTTCTTTATTATATTTGCCTTCGCGATCTATTTTTATTTGCTTTTATTTTCAGATCTATTAATCCAAAAATACAAAAATACCTTGCTGCAATTTATTATTATTTATTTTATCTCGCGTTCCCGCGAGATCTATTTATCTAGTCTACTACAATTTTACCTATCTTTTTACCCATGAGGGATTGACAACCCCTCTCTTACGTCGGGTTGCAAGTATCTGTTCTTTGTGTGCAGGAGCTGTTTATGTGGTGTTGCGTGGTTCTCCTACTGGTTCGATAACCTTGGTCTCATCACTGAGGGAAATACCTACCGTAGCTTTGTTCCATCATCCCTTCCTCTTTGGGGAAATACCGACGTAGTTCAAGCCGCATCAGCACACATCAGATTTTGCAACATAGGTGGCAATCTCTCTTTTCATCCCGGGCCAGCAGAATCTCACCTTCAGGTCTTGATACATCTTGGTTCCCCCGGGATGGATGGAATATGGAGTGTCATGGGCTTCTTGCAGGATTAATTCCTTCAGTTCCATCTTGTTAGGCACACAAATGCGATTCTTGAACCACACAACTCCTTGTCCGTCTTCGGAGAATCCTGGGGCCTTGCCTTGCTTCATCTTCCTCGTGATACCTTCGATGCTTTCATGTCCTTTTTGAGCTCCCTTGACTTCATCCATCAGGGTGGGCTTGACTTCCAGGTTGGCTAGGTACCCATACGCAACCAAATCTAAGTCAAATTGTTCAAGTTCCTCAAACAGGTTTGGCTGCCTTTCTTTGATCATGGCATTCAGGGAGCAGGCCTTTCTGCTTAGGGTGTCTGCCACCACGTTAGCCTTCCCGGGGTGGTATTGAACACCGAGGTCATAATCCTTGATTAACTCCAGCCATCTTCTCTGCCTCATGTTCAATTCTTTTTGAGTGAAGATATACTTCAGACTCTTGTGATCTGTGTATATCTCACACAGCTTCCCTAGGAGGTAATGTCGCCATGTTTTCAGGGCATGAACCACTGCTGCTAAATCAAGATCATGAGTAGCATAGTTCTCTTCATGAGGCCGCAACTGCCTTGAAAGGTAAGCTACGACTCTGCCTTCTTGCATCAGAATGCTTCCCAGTCTGGTTTGGGAGGCATCACAATATATCACAAACTCCTTGTGAATATCAGGTGTTGCCAAAACTGGGGCAGTGTTCAATCTCCTTTTGAGCTCTTGGAAGCTCTCTTCACACTTGGGCGTCCATTCGAACTTCTTGTCTTTCTTCAGGAGCTGAGTCATTGGTCAGGCAATACTGGAGAATCCTTCCACGAATTTGCGGTAATAACCCGCAAGTCCGAGGAAGCTCCTAACCTCCTTGATGGTGGTCGGGGATTCCCACTGGGTCACAGCTTCATTCTTCGCAGGGTCTACCGATAATCCTTCTTCAGTCAGGACATGGCCCAAGAATCCAACTTTGTGTAGCCAAAACTCACACTTGCTGAATTTGGCATACAGTTGGTGCTCTCGAAGCTTGTCTAGGACCATCCTCAGGTGATGTTCATGCTCTTCTTCTGTCTTCGAGTAGACGAGAATGTCATCAATGAAGATGACAACAAACTTGTCCAAATATTCCATGAAGACCTTGTTCATGAGATACATGAAGTAGGCTGGGGCATTGGTTAACCCAAATGACATGACCGTGTATTCATACAGGCCATACCGGGTTACAAATGCCATCTTCGGAATATCTCGAGGTCTGATCTTCAGCTGATAATACCAAGACCTGAGATCGATCTTGGAGAACACTTTGGCTCCATTGAGTTGATCAAACAGGTCTTCAATCTTGGGAAGTGGATACTTGTTCTCGATTGTGACTTCATTAAGGGAACGATAGTCCACACATAATCGGATGGTACCGTCCCTCTTTTCCACGAACAGAATGGGTGATCCCTGTCGGTGTCAAAACCGGCCGACCTCGGGTAGGGTGTCCCGAACTGTGCGTCTGAGGATCGAAGGTAACAGGAGACAAGGGACACGATGTTTACCCAGGTTCGGGCCCTCTTAATGGAGGTAAAACCCTACGTCCTGCTTGATTGTATTTAATGAGTAAAGGGGTTACAAGAGTTGATTTACCACGAGATCGTAATGGCTAAACCCTAGATGTCTAGCCTATGGGAATTGTGATGGCCTCTATGGACTAAACCCTCCGGTTTATATAGACACCGGGGGAACCTAGGGTTGTACAGAGTCGGTTTACAGAGAAAGGAATCTTCATATCCGAACGCTTATCTTGCCATCCACGCAAAGGAGAGTCCCATCTAGACACGGGAGAAGATCTTCTATCTTGTATCTTCACAGCCCATCAGTCCGGCCCATATCACATAGCTCGGATGCTCGGGGACCCCCTAATCCAGGACTCCCTCAATAGCCCCTGAACCAGGCTTCAATGACGATGTGTCCGGCGCGCAGATTGTCTTCGGCATTGCAAGGTGGGTTCCTCCTCCGAATACTTCAAAGTAGTTGATCAAAAGAACTGTATCCGGCTCTGTATAATAGTTTCAACCCTGAACCACAAGGGCAAAACACTCAAACAAAACAAGTCATGTCTACTGACAGCTTTTCGGGCGAGACGTTATGTTCTGGCCTTTATTATCATTTCGAACCGTTTTGCAGCCTCCGCTTTGCGTTCCGAGGTGCGGTTCTCATTAACACGTCTTGTCGAAGCGGAGATCATGTCCCCTTATTGCGGGATTTCCATCAATGCGGGTTCGGGTAATCCAACCGTGCCGCTAGCTCGACCCCTTGGGAATAGGCAAATTTTAAAGCTTGAGGGGAGGAGCGCTCGATATTCACGACTTATATAAACGGATAAAGATCCATCTTTTTACTCCACGCCTGCTTCTTCCCTCTGCCTCTCCATCCTCGAGCTCCAGCGCCCAAGTTCCAATCTTCCCCCCCTCCCACCACCAACCTTTCTGACCATGGCCGGATCCGGTTCTCAAGGCAAGTGGGTGGCCTCCTCCGTGACGGAGAAGGACATCGAGGAGCTTCGGGAGGCGAGGTACTTGACTGTGGAGATAAAGCATAGACTTCCTGCTCCGAAGCAAATCATCCCCACTCCGGAGCCCGGTGAAAGGGTGGTATTTATCCCCCACTTCCTCCGCGGACTTGGGTTTGCCCTTCACCCTTTTATTCGCGGTCTCATGTTCTATTACGGGCTAGATTTTCACGATTTGGCCCCGAATTCCATCCTCCACATTTCGGCGTTTATCGTCGTATGTGAGGCATTTCTCCGCATCCCCCCACACTTTGGCCTGTGGCTCAAGACCTTCAACGTAAAGCCGAAGGTGGTTGACGGGCAGCACGCGGATTGCGGCGGCGCCATGGTGAGCAAGCTCACCAACGTTACCTGGCCCAAAGGGGCCTTTGTGGAGATCGTCAAGGGATGGCAGCAGGAGTGGTTCTATATCACCGAACCCCGCGGCACCAAGTGGACGGCCGCTCCTGCATTCAGATCTGGCCCTCCGTTGCGGCTCGCGTCGTGGACCAACAAGGGTCTGGACTGGGGATCGTCCGACGAGGTGTTGATGCTGCAAAAGTGCATCAAAAGTATCATAGAAAAGGACACCAGTCTTACCAACGTGATCCAGGTGATGCTCGTCCGCCGAACCCTTCCTTGCCAGCGAAGGCCCCTCCGCCTTTGGGAGTTCAATCCGGAAGGGCCGCGGACCCTGCAACAATTTTTTGGCACGACGCACAAAGAGATTTGGAAACTGCTCTTCAAGGCTCAAAAGTCGTGGCCGAAGATGTCCGAGGACATCGGCCTCGACTGCACTCATCCAGCCACCCCGGTAAGTGTTAAATTTCCGAACACAACTTAGTTCATTAATCCAAGGGGATGTACTGAGGATTCAATCCTTTAAACAGGACTAGACAAAGTAGGCGGAGCAGATAAGGTGTTCGGCTCCACTCCCCAAAAACCTAGCTGATCCTTTGCTAACGAGGATGCTGGTCCCGGCGCCATACCAGGCGCCGGAGAAGAAGGCCAAGAAAAAAAGCAAGGATGCCGAGAACGGCCCCCATCATAAAGGTACTTTGGACTCTATGTCCGGAGGGACCAAGGCTCCCTCCTCCCACGAGGGGGACGAAGATGAAGAGGAGGAGGAGGAAGAAGATAACCCTCCTCCCAAGGGGAAAAAGAGGGCAGCTTCCGTAGATCCGGAGGCAGAGGCGTCCAAGCGGGGGAAGATATCCCTCTCGGATGACTCGGATTCAAATGATGAAGCCATCCCTCAGCTACGCCCCAGGGTGAAGCCACTTGCCGAATCATAAGTATTCGACGATACTATGCACATATCTGACCTATCACGAATTGTGGGATAATATATCATTTATGCATTTCAGTCCGGCCCGTGTTCTCCCTCAACAATTATTGTCTTCGGGGAATTCCTTAGCGTTGGGGATGATCGAGAGTGAAACGCCTCCGCGAGCCTCTCCGCCGCCCGCCACGGATGACACTGAGGCGTTGTCCCAAAAGACCTCCCCAGGCCACAGAGAGGTGCGGGAGGCTGACAAGGCGGCGCCGGAGGGTAATACCCTGGCTGCCGAAAACATGGGGGATAAAACCCCCATGGATACTGACGACGATGGTCCAGACAAGTCCGGATCCTGGCCGAATACCACTCCGGAAACCCAAACGGCTCCGGAGTCGAGCGAGCAGCCCCCTTTAAAGGAGGGGAGATCGCTGACTCCACCGGCGCCCTCTGTCAATCCGGAGGCACCGGACACATTGAGGGAGGCACTTTGCCGTGCTTCCATCGTGGAGGAGCACCGTACCCTGATGGGTATGGTGATTGAAAAGGTTCAGTCCGCCAAAAGCGGGCTGAACGAAGCCTTCACCAGCCTATTAACAGGCTTCGAGGTATGCGATGTGATATTTTTAGCTGCTTTTCATACGAAAAATACGCCTGTGTATAGATAGTAGCCCCTAAGACTCTGTTTGGTTCTTAAAAAAGAGCCGAATAGAGGATCAAATATTCGCAGGATATATCAATCTTGTCTATTTTGATAAACAGGCTTCAATGTTAGCGGCAACCACCGGGGCCGCTGAAGTTTTTGAACGTAAGCGGAAACTGGAGCTGGCCGAGAAGGATATTGTCCTTATTAACAAGCGGTTTGACGAGGCACAAGGTATATACCACATATCGCATTCGTGTCTGTATTGAGACATAAACTCTGAGTAAAAACTCACGCGCTGATATGTGGATGGGTACAAGCGGCACTGCGGAGGTCGAGACCCTTAGGGGTGCTCTTGCGCAGGCCAAAGAGCAGGCAAAGGTGAGCAAAGCGGCCGCTGATACAGCGGCCACGGATTTGAAGTCCGAGCAGGCCGCCCGTCGCCAATATGAGGAGCAGGTGGCCAAATTGGAGCAGGAACTCAAGGACGCCGCTAGCAAGTGCGAGTCCTTAGAAGAGAAGAACAAAGCCCAGGCGGCTGATCTTGCCAAGGCCCTCCAAGAGGCCGAGGAAGGGCGGGCCGAATCCCGAGCAGCTCACGAGGAGATCCGGCAAGCCTGACAGATAGCGGCTGGTAAGCCCTTTCTTTTATAGAGTAAATTTGGCAGTCAGAAGTATGCCTTGCTCACTCGGCTGTGGAATTCTCCAGACGCCTTTGCGGATCTTTCGAGGAGTGCTGCTGACGCCGCGCAATTCTTCTGGGCCCAAGAAGGGCACACGACGGAGAAGTTGGACTGGTCACAGTTCGTGGCGCGGGAGCGCCCAGCACTGTTAAATGACCAGATGACGCAGTGGGTTGAGCTGCATAGGATGTCCGGATTGGCCATGAGGGACGTCATAGTCCGGCTGTGGCCAACCGAACCTGTGTCGAGCAGCTATTTCGGCCTAGTGCAGTGACTCGTCGACGCGCTGCCCCGAATTGATGCAGTTAAGCGGTCGGCATGCATAGAGGGTGCACAGATGGCCTTCGCCCATGTCAAGATGCACTGGGCGAAGATGAAGGCAGCCGACGTGGCAGTTGAGGGGCCGCCCGGAGGTAAGGTCCACCGCAAGCCAGAGCGCTACTTCAACGATGTCCTGGAAGGTGCCCGTTTAATAGAGGGTCAATGCTCAAAGGATATTATGTTCAAGTAAGTGTATCCGAGTTGCCCAGACATTGTATTATAAACCAAGGCCTTTGTAATATATTTGTGCATGTAATCTTACATTATTTTTCCTCCTGTGCGGCCATTTTTATCATTGAGAGTTTGCCAGTCGTCGGCTTCAGCCCCCACATAGATACTACGGGGGTGTTCAGAATAGCACATAATCACACTTGACCCAACGTCTTGGTCCGTAAAGGAGGTGTCAGTGCGGCGAACCAGGCAATCGGACTATGTGGCTTTACCACTCTCACTTAGCCATAGGAGTTTGACAATGGGGCTGTAAGGTAGCCCCTGGAGCGTATGCGGCTATCGAACTTGGATGCCTTAGACGCGTGACTGAAAAAAGCCAGTCCTTCGTGTAATACGGAAAAAATCGCTAGATATTTAATAAGTCACCGAATTGCTGACCAGCTCTCACCACATCACGATAGTTAGTTTTCGGCTTTCTCTATTGAGGTGCTTGACCGGGCTAGCTGGAAACACAATCGCAGTAGTTCTCCCTTTACTACCTTAGCCGAAAACGAAACGTAAGGTAGCAAGCACAGGAGCCGGGCAACCCAACTATTGACCAAAGACGTGATTCGGAGCCGATGCATATAATGCAGTATTCGGGACGCCGAAGTGCACTCTGAAAGTGTTCGGACTTTTAATTGTTGAAGATACATATAGAGCCCCTGGCGATTAAAGTAGGACCAAGGTGTATATGCCAATTCAGACGTGAAGTGGAAAAACAGAAAAAAGTAAGCCAATGCCTAACAGGGTTGGGCAAAACTGTTTCCATTATAGTCTGATTGGTACGCCAAACGTATTTGTATGGAAGATGCGATAAGCATCACGGCTATTTTACATGCCGAAGACAAGGGAAAGCTGTATACGGGTCCTAAAATTGAAAATTTGATCTTGAAGATCCTTTGGACACTCTGCCGCACGTCTGCGCCACTTGTCACCTTGGTGTATGATCCTTTGAGAGGATCAATAATTGAGTTTGCATAAGGGGCCTAGAAGGCGGCCCCTATTACCACCAGGAATTGATGTAAGTTGTAAAGAACCTGAAAAATAAAAACAAGAAGAAAAGAGGTGGAGCAATATGGAGGTCCGGATAGGGTCAAGCCGTATCATTGACCTTATGTTTAGCATGCCTCCATCCTTGCCCATGGTATTTTTAACGCGTAGTTATGTACGCACAGTACGTATGCCGCTATTAGGCTGGGGCATTGACGAAGGCCGAATTGCTAATCTAGCTCTGGATGAGCCGGACTGTCGTTCTGCAGGGTAGACCAGACTCGTTTAGCCGTGTCCGGGGGCTTGACTGCCAGTGTAGTATTCGGCTTAGCGAGGCCACCCTGCACCTCGGCTGCGATGGCCACGGTATGCTCCTATGTACGGAGGGAGCGCTCCATGTTTCCATTGACTGTTATAACGCCTCGTGGTCCAGGCATCTTGAGCTTTAAGTAAGCATAATGCGGGACTGCATTGAAGCGGGCGAAGGCAGTACATTCGAGCAGTGCGTGATAACCACTACGGAAGGGGACGATATCGAAGACCAAGTCTTTGCTTCGGAAGTTGTCCGGCGAACCGAAGACTACTTCCAATGTGATTGAGCCCGTGCAGCGGGCCTCTGTAGGGGAACGCAGCAGAAAACAAAAATTTTCCGACCTACGCACCAGCCCAGGACCACTATGGAGACTGCATACAAGGTTTGGTCATTTTCGTTACCGACTCGTAGCGCAGCGGAAGTAGAGTCGATGACGATCGTTGGTGCAGATCCCCGCAGCTAGGATTTACAACCTCCCAACCGCGAGGATGTATACCCTCATCTTCCCTTCGGACAGCCCTCCGGGAGGCGGTCGAACAGTCCCCCGGACGGTGTCGCGGACAGCCCTTCGGGAGGACCTTCGAAACTCGAGCGGTCACTCGGACAGCCCTTCGGGAGGACTCACAGAACTCGGACCGTCACTTGGACAGCCCTTCGGGAGGCACTCTCGAACAGCCCCTCGGGCACTAAGATCGAAACTACGACCTCTCTACGGGGTTGCACACATACGGTGTCATCTATCCGGCAGGGCTTCGCCGTCCAGAACTAGTCCCACCGGAACCCAGACAGCCTTTCGGCTCTACGAAACTCTTTTCGTGGGAGGGAGAGAGAAGCCAGATCATTGCATGGCACTTGTATGTGAGAAGGAGTGAGTCTTTAGGCAGCCCCCTCCACCCCTATTTATAGGCCAAGCCCAAGGGTGGCTTCTCCAAGAAGCCAAGGGGAAAAATACCAAAGGACCCTCAAGGTGGCTTCTCCAAGAAGCCACCCAAAAAGCACTTTCACTATTCACGACAACATTTTTCAGCGTCCGTTCAAACTGAAAATATTTATGTGGGCTTAGAACATTTCCAGTACCCACTAAAATAATTTTCAACGCGTTCTGGAACAATTCCAGTTTAGTGATTTCATCTGCGAAAAGCATCTGAAGCGGTTCCGGCAGCCCCGGAACATTTCCGGTTTTTCTTCCAGAAAATTCCCAGAAGTTTCCAGAATGATTCTGGCATCCTCCAAGAATTATCAGGCATGTGCCGAAACCATTTTGACTTAATGGTATCCCCTGAAACAACTTTTCAGTTTCACCGGAACTCATCCGGTGACCTCTCTCTGCGGAACTTTTCCGCTGTCCGAAACTTTTCGGTGTCCGAAACTTTTTCGGTGATTTTCTCTCAGACTCCCTGTCTAGTATTCAGCAGATAGATGACCCTTAAGTGTGTGACCCTATAGGTTCGGTGAAGTATAGACATGACACGGAACCCCTTCCGATCAATGATCAACATCGGAGCCGTGGACACCCATATTGACCCCTATACCCACACGAATGAATATTCGAGTGAACCTCCAGTTGTCGTGTGCTATTCCTGTTGCTTCGCGATATGTTACAAATACCCGAGGTGAGACATGTTGGCATTCCCGTGGATCAACACTTGTCCACTATGCTAGTTACCTCGTTACCGGTATTGTTCTCTTTTCTTGTTACCATGTTCCGGCATCCCCGTGATCAAATCACAAAGTGTCTGGCCAGACGATGATGGATACCGTAACACCGAGAGGGCCCAGAGATATCTCTCCATCGCCGGAGGAGCAAATCCCAATCTTGAGCTATCAAGTTACTTGACACACTTTTCCATGAACCCGTAAGCCGCCGTAATAGCCACCCATTTACGGATGACGTTTAACAAACCCCAAAGTTCATGAAGCAAGCATGAAGAAACTCGATACTCTCATGGTCTAAGGAATCATGCAAACATTAACCATCTCTGTGTTATTAACCATTAACTTGTGACGAAAGAATCTCATAGCATAACATCAATCGGGTCGATTCAACACAAATGTTCTGCTAACATTGTGCCCTCAAAATTGCTGGCATAGTCATGCCCATGATCAGGAAAACAGGATCATCATGCAATACTTGAGCCAGTCATAGAGGCTTGACTAGGAATACATTTTATCGTTTATTATTCCACACGTGCATATGAGTCTTCCTCCAAGCCTCGTTTTATTTGTAGACTCGAGAACCATAGCAGTTATAGCATGGAACATAAACCTAATTATGAACAGGGAGATAATCAATAACATTTATTATTGCCTCTAGGGCATATCTCCTACAGTAATATATTAATATCATTATTCATAACATACATCTCATTCTCAATGAAAGTATGGCCCTTATGTTATTCATAACTTCGAACATCAAAAGTTCTCTTATGAACAACCTTCTTGCAAGATACCTTATGCAATGGGCTAGAGTTTGTGAAACTCTAAATGAATTATGAAAATAAATACAGACGGTAATACACCGATGGAAGGTATAGTAACATTTTACTATGTTCCCTGTGTATACCAAAACCTCATTCTTGGCTAGTCTTTCAGGCCATAGTAGTTCTTACATCGAGTTGCAACAGAATGCAATCGAGCGGGTATATTTGTGATTAACTCACAATACCCAAGAATTAGTGATTAACAATTTAATCATAATTCCCAAGAACTATATCTTTGACCAGCCTTCTATACATCAAAAACTTGTATGACATTCATACTTGAGCTGGATATTCCAGTCTTCTCTCTTTTTGCCTTTATACTTCTAACAGTTTAACTTTTAGTATTTCTCCTACTCTCAGAAGCACCCAACTTAAGAGTGGCATTAGCCCTGGACTTCCTAGGAGTGAAAGTTTCACTAACACCCTTCGGACACTTCCATTATCTTTAAGTTGTTGTTTTATTCACCTTTCATCATATGACAGGCGTTCTACTGGATCCCTCTCTTATCAGTCTAATGCATAGTAAACTCCTTTACTAATAGTTTGCAAACAAACATTGCTTTGGATATCTCATATCTTTTAGCCTTTGTCTGTCTCTGAAAATGATTTTCAGATTCCATGAATATCACATAACTATCCAAACTTTCGAAGTTCGGGTCTCATGGAAGCAAACATATTGCACTTGACTAAAAATGGAATTCTAGCTTTTGGACCGAAGGACGAGAGTCACATGATCCATAGCATAAGCGAGAGAATACCGAAAGTATGCGATAGGACAAAGTCCTTCTTGGCACTCTTGAGGACAATCCTCACATTACGTTACCAACCGTAAAGTTTTTAACCAGATATTTAACAGCTATTCAATTTTAATAGGGAAGGTGGAAACGCGAGCCATTATTCTACAACTATTTTGCAAACCACACTTAGACAGTGTTCATAATTAATTGCACTGAGAATTGAACAAGTTAATTCAACAGTGCTCTCCCACTCAAATCAATATCTCTCATAATTGATTGTGAGTGATTCAAGATCCGCATTTCAATTCAACGCCATTGACGGGTTCATCACTGATGACGTGAATTTCAATCGGTAGGCCAACTTGCCAATCACATCTCTATGTGACTCTTGTCCATCTTTCGATGCATGTGTTCCGAGCTCAGGACTGTCCTGCCTGAACGTCAAGACAACCAAGTGATCACGCAGTGAGGTCTGACCTTCACCCGCCTTACACCTCTCTAATCGTTCGTGCTCATGTGTACATGGCGCACCCCGAAAAGATACGTGTTGTAGACGGTGCTACACTTGGGAGAACACTAACTACTTGATATTTTGTGAGAGATCACCCTAATAAAAGCGACTACCGCGCAATCAAGAAGGGTGCATCATAAGGGATAAACATCTCAGGCAATTCATAATTAGCATGATATGGTATAGCCCTTTCTGACGGAGAAGTCTTGTGTTTCTTCGTCTCCGGCATTCGCGTCGGTGTTCACCTTCACGAAGATTGCCACCACCTTGTCGATGCAGCAGATAATATTGCTATCTCTATAGCTAATAAAATAATGCATTACACAAGGTTGACACACAGGTCATTTAAAGTGCAATCATATGGCTCCAGCCATCATGCCGAATCATGACACGCAGGTCATGTTAATCAATTTACATCATATAGTCATCTCATACATAATCAAATTATTATGAGCACTGCTATACCACATCACATGCACATGCAAACCCTCCTGCAAAACCAAGTTAGACGCCTCTAATTGGTTCATGCAAAAACTTGTTTTACGTGGCTTCTAAGGTTTCGAAACAAACCGAAGCTACCAACGTCCATCATCAAGTATGATAATCCAAGTCGCTAGATTAACTTTCCAGGGTGTATGAAAACCGAGATAATAAAATCTCGAGCCCCATACTAAACTTCGTCATACGCATGACCCCCGTGCAGATCATATCTGCATTGCCCTTTCGTTTGCGAAATTTCATCTTTCTTTTTAACTACGGTGGAATTCAATGAATTGTTAGCACTTCGTTGATCAATCAGGATCGCGGATTGCCAGAACCTTGAAACTCCACCATACTGTTATCAAGATCAGGGCCCACCAATGCTTCCTTGTGTATCGTAGGTATACTGTTGTCTAACAACAATATCTCGTTTGCGCACCTGAGAGGTTTGCACGAGCCTTTGCCTACGTGGTTCAGCTGCAAGTTCGACCGAATTCCATACATTTTATTGTAGAGACTTCCGTATCAGTCGCAGTAGGAAACTCCGGAATTACTTCCAAGGTCTCTTTCCTTTGACCTGATGACGAAGATACTGTTTATCTCGTCGAGTTGCACTATTCTCCCACTCACCTTTTTGAAAGAACCATTTTCTTCAAAAAGCATACCGTTCTTTGTGGCAAACCTATTTGCCTCGGTATAGTGAGGGAGGAATACCCAATGACTTGGGATAACCTACAAAGTAGCACTTGTCTGATTTGGAATAGGTTTGTAACCTTTTACACAAGCCCCATATTCCAAATGTTTAAGAAAAGATATAACATGGTTGGGCGTACCATACCATGGCGTCATTTCAACAGACCTGATGGAGCTCTTTTCAGTGTAAAAGCCGCAGTCTCTAAAGCATCACTTTAAAAGGGATAATGGCAAATTTATTTATGTCATCTTTGATCTTACCATGTCATAAATGGTTCGATTACATCTTCACGGACTTTCCACTCATAGTGGTGTTCCGGGAGGTGTAAGTTATGAAACTCTTTTCACAACTCATCAGACATTCGCTAAACTTGTAACTCAAATATTTCTTTCTGCAATCGAATTGTAGAAACATAATTTTCTTGTTACAATAACTTCTACTTCATATTTGAAAACCTTTCGAATGATTTCAAAAGATCCAGACTTACGTCTCATCAAGTAAATATCCATATATCTACTTGAGACATTTCTGAAGATAGATAAATCCACTACTTGCAACCTTTATTGAACTACACACATCAAAATGTATGATCACCAATAAGTTTGTTGCTCGTTCCTTATGGCCTGTGAACGGTATTTCAGTCACTTCACTTTCGGAGGAAAGTTGCAAGTGGCAGATGATTCAAAATCAAACGACTTCAAAATCCATCATAATGGAATTTTCCATGCGGGCTTCTCCAATGTGACCAAATGTAGTGCCACACTTGTGTGGTATTCTTTTAGTCTTACGACATTTAGCGTCAGTGTTATGGATGTATCATATTACCATCAATATTCATAACATACGTCCCATCGAGGATGGAAGTATGGCCCTCATGTTATTCATAATACTGAACAACAATTGTTCTTCTATGAACAATTATTTTGCAACAAACATTGTGCAAAGGGCTAGAGTGTATGAAACTCTAAAATGAATTATGAAAGTAAACCCAGAGGTAATGTATTATTATTAATATTCATAACATACATCTCATTCATAATGAAAGTATGGCCCTTATGTTATTCATAACATCGAACATCAAAAGTTCTCTTATGAACAACCTTCTTGCAAGATACCTTATGCAATGGGCTAGAGTTTGTGAAACTTTAAATGAATTATGAAAATGAATACAGACGGTAATACACTGATGGAAGGTATAGTAACATTTACTATGTTCCCTGTGTATACCTAAACCTCATTTCTGGCTAGTCTTTTAGGCCATAGTAGTTCTTACATCGAATTGCAACAGAATGCAATCGAGCGGGTATCTTTGTGATTGTCTCACAATACCCAAGAATTAGTGATTAACATGCTTTAACCATAATTCCCAAGAACTATATCTTTTACCAGCCTTCTATACATCAAAAACTTGTATGACATTCATACATGAGCTGGATATTCCAGTCTTCTTTCTTTTTGCCTTTATACTTCTAACAGTTTAACTTTCAATATTTCTCCTACTCTCAGAAGAAGCACTCAACTTAATAGTGGCGTTAGCCCCGGACTTCCTAGGTGTGTAAGTCACACTAACACCCTTCGGACACTTCCTTTCTCTTTAAGTTGTTGTTTTATTCACCTTTCATCATATGACAGGCGTTCTACTGGATCCCTCTCTTATCAGTCTAATGCATAGTAAACTCTTTTACTAATAGTTTGCAAACAAACATTTCTTTGGATATCTCATATCTTTTAGCCTTTGTCTGTCTCTGAAAATGATTTTCAGATTCCATGAATATCACATAACTATCCAAACTTTCGAAGTTCGGGTCTCATGGAAGCAAACATATTGCACTTGACTGAAACGGGATTCCAGCTTTTGGATCGAAGGACGAGAGTCATATGATCCATAGCATAAGCGAGAGAATACTGAAAGTATGCGATAGGACAAAGTCCTTCTCGGCACTCTTGAGGACAATCCTCACATTACGTTACCAACCGTAAAGTTTTAACCAGATATTTAATAGCTATTCAATTTAAACAGGGAAGGTGGAAATGCGAGCCATTTATTCTACAACTATTATGCAAACCACACTTAGACAGTGTTCATATTTAATTGCACTGAGAATTGAACAAGTTAATTCAAAAGTGCTCTCCCACTCAAATCAATATCTCTCATAATTGATTGTGAGTGATTCAAGATCCGCATTTCAATTCAACGCCATTGACGGGTTCATCACTGATGACGTGAATTTCAATCGGTAGGCCAACTTGCCAATCACATCTCTATGTGACTCTTGTCCATCTTTCGATGCATGTGTTCCGAGCTCAGGACTGTCCTGCCTGAACGTCAAGACAACCAAGTGATCACGCAGTGAGGTCTGACCTTCACCCGCCTTACACCTCTCTAATCGTTCGTGCTCATGTGTACATGGCGCACCCCGAAAAGATACGTGTTGTAGACGGTGCTACACTTGGGAGAACACTAACTACTTGATATTTTGTGAGAGATCACCCTAATAAAAGCGACTACCGCGCAATCAAGAAGGGTGCATCATAAGGGATAAACATCTCAGGCAATTCATAATTAGCATGATATGGTATAGCCCTTTCTGACGGAGAAGTCTTGTGTTTCTTCGTCTCCGGCATTCGCGTCGGTGTTCACCTTCACGAAGATTGCCACCACCTTGTCGATGCAGCAGATAATATTGCTATCTCTATAGCTAATAAAATAATGCATTACACAAGGTTGACACACAGGTCATTTAAAGTGCAATCATATGGCTCCAGCCATCATGCCGAATCATGACACGCAGGTCATGTTAATCAATTTACATCATATAGTCATCTCATACATAATCAAATTATTATGAGCACTGCTATACCACATCACATGCACATGCAAACCCTCCTGCAAAACCAAGTTAGACGCCTCTAATTGGTTCATGCAAAAACTTGTTTTACGTGGCTTCTATGGTTTCGAAACAAACCGAAACTACCAACGTCCATCATCAAGTATGATAATTCAAGTCGCTAGATTAACTTTCCAGGGTGTATGAAAACCGAGATAATAAAATCTCGAGCCCCATACTAAACTTCGTCATACGCATGACCCCCGTGCAGATCATATCTGCATTGCCCTTTTGTCTGCGAAATTTCATCTTTCCTTTTAACTACGGTGGAATTCAATGAACTGTTAGCACTTCGTTGATCAATCAGGATCGCGGATTGCCAGAACTTTGAAACTCCACCATACTGTTATCAAGATCAGAAATATGCAAATTCTAGGGAAGTAACAAGAACATCGGGTAACAGATTTCATCTGCTACCCGCACAAATAATTTTCAGTAATAGAACTCATCTACTACCTAATTATATTGTGCAACACCCATACATCTCTATGTATTCTAGATCGCAACCTGCATCTACGCATAGCACGGCTCTGATACCACTGTAGGGGAACGCAGCAGAAAACAAAAATTTTCCGACCTACGCACCAGCCCAGGACCACTATGGAGACTGCATACAAGGTTTGATCATTTTCGTTACCGACTCGTAGCGCAGCGGAAGTAGAGTCGATGACGATCGTTGGTGCAGATCCCCGCAGCTAGGATTTACAACCTCCCAACCGCGAGGATGTATACCCTCATCTTCCCTTCGGACAGCCCTCCGGGAGGCGGTCGAACAGTCCCCCGGACGGTGTCGCGGACAGCCCTTCGGGAGGACCTTCGAAACTCGAGCGGTCACTCGGACAGCCCTTCGGGAGGCACTCTCGAACAGCCCCTCGGGCACTAAGATCGAAACTACGACCTCTCTACGGGGTTGCACACATACGGTGTCATCTATCCGGCAGGGCTTCGCCGTCCAGAACTAGTTCCCACCGGAACCCAGACAGCCTTTCGGCTCTACGAAACTCTTTTCGTGGGAGGGAGAGAGAAGCCAGATCATTGCATGGCACTTGTATGTGAGAAGGAGTGAGTCTTTAGGCAGCCCCCTCCACCCCTATTTATAGGCCAAGCCCAAGGGTGGCTTCTCCAAGAAGCCAAGGGGAAAAATACCAAAGGACCCTCAAGGTGGCTTCTCCAAGAAGCCACCCAAAAAGCACTTTCACTATTCACGACGACATTTTTCAGCGTCCGTTCAAACTGAAAATATTTATGTGGGCTTAGAACATTTCCAGTACCCACTAAAATAATTTTCAACGCGTTCTGGAACAATTCCAATTTAGTGATTTCATCTGCGAAAAGCATCTGAAGCGGTTCCGGCAGCCCCGGAACATTTCCGGTTTTTCTTCCAGAAAATTCCCAGAAGTTTCCAGAATGATTCTGGCATCCTCCAAGAATTATCAGGCATGTGCCGAAACCATTTTGACTTAATGGTATCCCCTGAAACAACTTTTCAGTTTCACCGGAACTCATCCGGTGACCTCTCTCTGCGGAACTTTTCCGCTGTCCGAAACTTTTCGGTGTCCGAAACTTTTTCGGTGATTTTCTCTCAGACTCCCTGTCTAGTATTCAGCAGATAGATGACCCTTAAGCGTGTGACCCTATAGGTTCGGTGAAGTATAGACATGACCTGGAACCCCTTCCGATCAATGATCAACATCGGAGCCGTGGACACCCATATTGACCCCTACACCCACACGAATGAATATTCGAGTGAACCTCCAGTTGCCGTGTGCTATTCCTGTTGCTTCGCGATATGTTACAAATACCCGAGGTGAGACATGTTGGCATTCCCGTGGATCAACAACTTGTCCACTATGCTAGTTACCTCGTTACCGGTATTGTTCTCTTTTCTCGTTACCGTGTTCCGGCATCCCCGTGATCAAATCACAAAGTGTCTGGCCAGACGATGATGGATACCGTAACACCGAGAGGGCCCAGAGATATCTCTCCATCGTCGGAGGAGCAAATCCCAATCTTGAGCTATCAAGTTACTTGACATACTTTCCCATGAACCCGTAAGCCGCCGTAATAGCCATCCAGTTACAGATGACGTTTAACAAACCCCAAAGTTCATGAATCAAGCATGAAGAAACTCGATACTCTCATGGTCTGAGGAATCATGCAAACATTAACCATCTCTGTGTTATTAACCATAAACTTGTGACGAATGTATCTCATAGCATAACATCAATTCGGGTCGATTCAACACAAATGTTCTGCTAACATTGTGCCCTCAAAGTTGCTGGCATAGACATGCCCATGATCAGGAAAACAGAACCATCATGCAACACTTGAGCTAGTCTTAGAGGCTAGACTAGGAATACATTTTACCGTTTATTATTCCACACATGCATATGAGTCTTCCTCTGAGCCTCGTTTTATTTGCAGACTCGAGAACCATAGCAGTTATAGCATGGAACATAAACCTAATTATGAACACGGAGATAAATAATAACATTTATTATTGCCTCTAGGGCATATCTCCTACAGCCTCTACACCGGGTATTACTCCTTTGAAGGTGGTTTTAGTAGGCTTGATTCTTGACGGATCAATACCCATTTTGCGGACAGTGTCCTGATAAAGCAGGTTAAGGCTGCTACCACCGTCCATGAGGACTCGCGTAAGGTGGAATCCGTCGATAATTGGATCGAGGACCAAAGCTGCCAAACCTCCATGATGGATGCTGGTCGGGTGATCCTTTGGATCGAAGGTGATCGGACAAGCCGACCATGGGTTGAATTTTGGGGCGACCGGCTCTACGGCGTAGACGTCCCTTAGCGCCCGTTTGCGCTCCTTCTTGGGAATATGTGTAACGTATATCATACTCACCGTTTTTACCTCGGGGGGAAATTTCTTGTGCCCCCCTATGTTCGGTGGGCAAGGTTCTTCATCGTCGTCCTTGCTGGGCGACCCTTTTCCCTTATGTTCGGCGTTTAGCATACCGGCCTGTTTAAAAACTCAACAATTTCTGTTGGTATGATTGGCAGGCTTGTCTGGGGTGCCGTGGATCTGGCAAGGTCGATCAAGTATTCTGTCCAGACTGGATGGACCATCTTTGTTTCCTTTGAATGGCTTCTTCCGCTGACCGGGTTTAGAGCCACTGAATCCGGCGTTGACCGCCGTATCTTCAGTATCTGCATTGTTGCTTCGATGCTTGTGTTTGTTGCGTCGTGGCCCACCGTTGCCGTCTCTGGTTTCGGAGGTGCCAGGGTCGCTGGTGCTATTGTTTCGACGGGCTAGCCAGCTATCCTCTCCCGCGCAAAAGCGGGTCATGAGTGCGGTAAGGGCCGCCATGGACTTCGGTTTTTCTTGGTCGAGGTGTCGGGCGAGCCACTCGTCCCGGACGCTGTGCTTAAAGGCCGCGAGGGCTTCGGCGTCCGGACAGTCGACAATTTGGTTCTTTTTAATTAGGAACCTGGTCCAGAGCTTCCGGGCTGACTCTCCTGGTTGCTGGACTATATGACTGAGGTCGTCGGCATCTGGAGGCCGGACATATGTGCCTTGGAAGTTGTCTCTAAAGGCATCTTCCAAATCTTCCCAGCTTCTAATGGAGTTTTCTGGGAGGCTGTTTAGCCAGTGCCGAGCCGGTCCCTTTAATTTTAGTGGGAGGTACTTGATGGCGTGGAGATCGTCGCCGCGGGCCATGTGTATGTGGAGAAGAAAGTCCTCAATCCATACCACGGGATCTGTCGTTCCATCGTATGATTCGATGTTTACGGGTTTAAACCCTTCTGGAAATTGGTGCTGCATGACCTCATCGGTAAAGCACAAGGGGTGTGCGGTGCCTCTATATCGCGCAACGTCATGATGGAATTCAGACGATATCCGTATTCGGTTTTCAGCCCGGTTGAGGTTGTGCTTATCACGCCAGGCTTGACGGCCATCGTCTCTTGTTGGAGCACGTCCCCTTAATCCGTAGATTGATCTGGTCTGGCCGGCTCTATTGTCCAGCTCCTGTCGTAGGTCATAGGTGTAGTCCGGAGCAGCTACCCCCTTGCTTTTTCGGTGAGGTGGCGCGGGCTGGTGTTCGGCGTGTGTAGCCGCTCTGTCCCGACCGCGTGGTGGTCGGTCGGGTTCGTCAGCAGGATTATACCTTGGCGGTATTGGCTCAAGGGCCTCGTTGTCAAATTGTGGTAGTAGCTTGCGCTTCGGGTAGCTCTTTGTTGGGCGCTCGAGGCCGTATTCTTCGGCCGCTAGGACTTTAGTCCATCTATCGTTGAGCATATCCTCTTCGGCTTGAAGCCATTGCTGTTTCTTTTTTAGGCTCCTCGCTGTTGCGATGAGCTGTCGCCTAAAGCGTTCTTGCTCGAGGGGTTCCTCTGGCACGATGAAATCTTCGTTGCCGAGGCTGACTTCCTCCTCGGAGGCCGGTAAATAGTTACTGTCCTCCGAATCATCATTCTCGGTCGGTTCGTCTAGGTTGACTTGTCCGTCTTCCCCGTCATCCTGTTCTACGGCAGGCTCGATGGGGTGCTCCGAGTCTTCGGCATTCTCCGCAGTGTCATTATCTCCGGTGCCGGTATTACTTTCCTTTCCTCGCCGCGATGTTGAACGGCGTCGTTGACGTCGTCGCTTTGGTGGAACTTCGACGGGCTTGTCCTCGATCGGATCCTGATTGCCATCGTCGTCCTCTTTGGGTGTATCCACCATGTACACGTCGTATGTAGAAGTGGCAGTCCAACGCCCGGTGATAGGTGGGTTTTGAGCTGGTTCGGCTCCGGCATCGTCGTCCATACCGTCGATGTCTTCGGAAGCGTAATCGAGCATGTCGGTTAAGTCTTCGACAGTGGCTATCAAGTGGGTGGTGGGTGGGACGTAAAATTCCCCGCTCTCAGCCCCTAGTCCGGGCTGGGCGTAGTTCGGAAGTGGTTCCTCTCTAATGGCGAGGGATCACATTAAGTCCAGAGCCTCGCTTAAGGGAGAGGATTGGACGGGGAGACCAAAGTCTTTGGCGCTGGGTTAGGCGAAAGCCTCCTGGCCATGCTTACTTGTCGTGGAGCTTAAGAATTCGGATTTAGAGTCCAGGGACGAGTCCGGCTCTCCGGTGATAAAGGGAATCCGGTTTGACTCCGGGCTAGCCGATGACGTGGCCTCTTCTGGATCTCTAGTAGTAAGCTCCATGATTGCAGAGAGTCCGGCGGGCTCCAAACTCCCATCTCCGGACCCAGTGATTTGCTCCGGATCTAAGGCCAGAGCGGTGGTCGGAGCCGCGAATCCTTCGAAGATCAAGTCTCCTCGGATATCGGCGACATAATTCAGATTCCCAAAACTGATTTGATGACCAAGGGCGTAGCTGTCGATCTACTCGAGGTGGCCAATTGAGTTGGCACACAGAGCGAAGCCGTCAAACACAAAAAGTTGACCGGGGAGGAAGGTCTCCCCGGAAACAGCATCGTTGTTGATGATCGAACGAGCCATCGAACCTTCTGCTGACGACACAGTGGAACTCTCAATGAAAGCACCAATGTCGGTGTCAAAACCGGCCAATCTCGGGTAGGGGGTCCCGAACTGTGCGTCTGAGGATCGAAGGTAACAGGAGACAAGGTACATGATGTTTAGCCAAGTTCGGGCCCTCTTAATGGAGGTAAAACCCTACGTCCTGCTTGATTGTATTTAATGAGTAAAGGGGTTACAAGAGTCTATCTACCATGAGATCGTAATGGCTAAACCCTAGATGTCTAGCCTATGGGAATTGTGATTGCCTCTACGGACTAAACCCTCCAGTTTATATAGACACTGGGGAACCTAGGGTTGTACAAAGAAAGGAATCTTCATATCCGAACGCTTATCTTGCCATCCACGCAAAGGAGAGTCCCATCTGGACACGGGAGAAGATCTTCTATCTTGTATCGTCACAGCCCATCAGTCCGGCCCATATCACATAGCTCGGAAGCCCGGGACCCCCTAATCCAGGACTCCCTCAATCCCCAAGGTGAGGCACTAGGGCGGATAAACCCTTTCCTCAACTGCTCGGCTAGTTGCTTCTTCAATTCTACCAACTCCTCCGATCCCATTCTATAAGGCTTCTTATAAATGGGTCCTGCTCCAGGCATGAGCTCAATAATGAACTCGATGTCGCGGTCAGGAGGCAATCCTGGTAACTCATCAGGAAATACATCGTGGTACTCACATACTACTGGCACTTGCTCCAGTCCATCTCCTGACAGATAGTTGACTTGGGTGAGATGAGCAGAGGAAGGATTGGAGGCAAATTTAACTTCGACTCCTTGATCGTTGGTTAGGGTGACAATCTGGTTGGCACAATCCAACAAGCCTTGGTGCTTGATGAGCCAATCCATTCCCAAGATCACATCCAAGCCTTGTGATCTCAAGATGATAAGGTCTGCTAGGAATTCTACCCCGTTAATGATAATCTCGACTCCTTTACACCCTATCTTGGCTCTCATCTTCGATCCAGGGGTTTGTACCACCATGGGGCTACTCAAGGGTGTGGGGTCATGCCACTTTCTAATGCAAACTTTTGGGTGAAAAATGAATGTGTGGCTCCAGAATCAAACAAGACAGTTGCAGGTGCTGAGTTGATGAGGAACGTACCCAGCATGACGTCCGGGTCTTCCTGAGCTTCTTATGTAGTGACGTGGTTCACACACCCCTTTCCATTGTTGGGAAGGTTGCGAGGGGCTTGGTTCCTCTATGGTGCCCCACGGCCTTGTCCTTGGTTCCGTGCATTGGGGCACGGAGCATCGGGCTTCTTGTTGGGGCACAACCTTGAGATGTGTCCTGGCTGGCCACATCCAAAGCAAGTGACTTGGTTGGAGTTGTTGCTCTTGCCACCACTATTATTGGGGTTGTTGTAAGCTTGCCTGGGATTGGCATACTACTGAGGCTGGTAGTTGGTGCAGGGTGCAGGGGCTCTTAGCTGCTGATAGGTTGGACCAACTGGGGCTGGCTGCCATGGTGGGGCTTCTGGTTGCTAGAGCTTCCCTTGCTGATCAGCTTGCGCTTACGGGTATCATCCAAAGCACGTCGTTTGTCTTCAAGCATGAGTGCCTTGTTCACCAGGTTAGGGAAGGTTGGGCAGTCGCACATGACAAGTGAATACTGCAGAGTCTGATTAAGGCCTTCCATGAAGCCTTCTCTTTTGGCAGCATCGATGTTGACATCCTCAGGAGCGTACCTTGACATGACACTAAACTTCTGCATATACTCCTTGACGGTGCTGCTTCCTTGCTTCAGGGCACGAAATTCACGCTTCTTGATAGCCATGATCCCGGATGGAATATGGGCCTTGCGGAATTCCACCTTGAAATCGTTCCAAGTGATGGCTTGTCCAGCATGCATGACCTTGAATCCATCCCACCATGCTCTAGCAGTTCCTCCAAGACAGTGGGTGGCATAAGCCACCCTCTCACGGTCTTCGTTGCAGCCGACTAGTTCCAGCAGATCCTCAATGGTGCGGACCCAGTCGTCTGCATCTAGGGGTTCAGCAGTCTCAATGAAGGTTGGCGGTGCATGCTTCTTGAATTCCGCCAACGTGGAATGTCCATTACCGTTCCCCGCTGGCTGGCGGTTGTTGGAGATAGCTTGAGCATTCATCTGGAGGGCTGCAATGTTGGCTTGGCGTTCCTCTCAGAAGGCTTGGAGAAGCCGAGCCATATCCATGTTCGGGGGAGGTGGTGGTGGTGGAGCTTGTCCTTGGGTTTGGTCCTTGCTGGCTCCTCCTTGGGTGGATCCTCCGGCTTCTTGCTACTATGTAGAGGTACCAATACGAGTTACAACAGGCATCCTGTCGGAGCGGTCAACGTCTTATGATTGGGAAATATGAGGGAAAGCAATATAGATGGGATGCCTAGTAAGGGGGTCGGTATGACACAACTTAGTTAAGCAAAGGCTGGAAGGGCCAAATACATGCATTAAAACCAAATGGGTGACATAGTCGTTTACAAGCTCCCAGAGGGAAAGTACGACTTCCATCAAAATACGGAAGGGTATCGACGAACAAGAGAGATGTATCATGGTCAAAGGGCTGCTTGCCTTGGTTGGCTTGGTCTTCAAAGTCTTCAAGTCCCTCCCTTTCTTCTCCTCCAGCAACTTCGTCAAATACGGGATCTGATCGTTGCAAAATAATAACGGAAAATAAGGCAATAGCAAATACAGAAAAATCAAAGTGCTCATAAAAAATGTCCACCCATTTTTCTTAAATACTAGGGTGAAAACTAAGAAGGCAAAAATTCTGGGTTTTGGATTTGGAGCTATATATTCTTAGAAATAGATTTTCAAGGATGGATTTAATTGCTCAAATTTGGATTTAAATTTGAATAGTACAGAAAAGTGTGATGGATTTGTATGAAAGTTACACCATTAAATAGGTGGGATTTTGAGAAGAATTTAGATGTTGGAATTATTTCATTTGGACAAATATTTGAATCTATGGAATTTTAGGAAATTTCAGGAATAAAGAAAAAGAAAACAGGCACTGTCGAACCGGGCCGAGACGGCCACAGTGCAGCAGGCCCAGAGGGAAATCAGCCCGCGCGGGGGCAGCCACGCCAAAGGCGTATTCTTCGAATACGCCTCCACTTACGCAGCGGACTGGCGCGCGCGCGGTGGAGGTTTAATCCTGACAGGCGGGTCCCCCTATCAGGGTGTGAGGCTGACAGACGGGCCCCACGGCCGTCTTTGTCAACCTTCGGCCAGGTAGGACGGCGGGCTCACCGGCGGCATTTTAGGGCACGGCGGGGCGAGCTGAGGGCACCACTGAGCTCAGCGTTGAATCGCCCTTCGGGTGGTGGTGGAGTGAGTCATCGGGGTGGGCTGGTTCGCCGGCGATGAGGAAGCAGGGCGGCAGCGCTCCGGGAGGTGGTCGTTTCGGTCACCTCCGGCTGTAATCGACAGAGAAAAGAGGGGGGAAATGGTCAGGATGGCCCAGGGGCTCCAAATCCGAAGGAAGCAGGGCAGAGCGGGCTTGTACCCAGAGATCGACGGTGACATGAGGCGGCAGAGCCCGGGCTCGATCTCAAGCTCAAGGGCTTCTGGAGGTGGATGGGTGGTGCAGGGGGACGATTGTGGGTGTGGGGGAATGGAAGGGAGCAAGAGGAAGTCTTGGGGTGGCCTTAAATAGGCAGGCCGAGGTCCACCGTGGGCGCGGCCTACGGGTGCCCGTGGGATCAGCTCTGGTGGCCGTTGGAGAGGGAAAGGAGGGCTCAGGGGCGCTCGTGGGGGTGGTCTAGGGTGCCAGGGAGATATAGGAGGAGCGGGGCGAGCTGCATGCGGTCCACAGGAGCTGTGCGAGCATTAGCCGAGCGAGGAGGCGCTCTGGCCTGAGCTGCAGGAGAGAGAGGAGGGCGCGGGAGCAACTGGGCGGCCTGCTGGCGTGGAGCGGACGTCGAGGGCATCAACTGGCGCGCGGCGGAGGCTCGAGGTGGTCGGGGGACGCGGCGTCAATGGTTGGGTGCCCTGCCAGGCGCTCCAGAGCGTGACTTTGGCCGGCATCCGTGGCTTTCCCGCGTCCACTAGTGTCTAGAGGTTGCAGGAGGTGTGGGCAAAAGCCTTGGGGGGCCTTGGGTGCTTTGGAAAGCTTAGGGGAGAGCAGGAGGGTGAGAGAGAGGGAGGAATCCATTGTCTAGAGAAGAAAAATGGGGTTCTTTCCCCCTTCATCATTGCTCCTCGGGCAGAAAAGCATACAGGGGGTTAGAGGGGGACTAGGAGGGGTTGTGGTAAACATCTCAACCCAAGGAGATTGGTGGAAATGGCCTAAACAGGAATTTTGAGTTTCTGTCAGAAGGCGTTTGATGGTGGTTTGAGATATCTAGGTTGCTCAACTTGCTTTGAGACTTAACAGGAGTGAGTGGAATCACAAATTAGTAATGCCCACCAATTTTGTTGTCAAATGGAGAAAGTGGCCAATGCAACTTTTGTAAACCCTAGAAATGGGCAGAAACTGTTTTCTTTAGGTCCAACTGATCTAACCTGTTCTCCTTGATGCACCACTTGGTAAAGGTGAATTATTTGTCCATTTGTACATGTGTACCAAGTTTGAACTCATTTTGACATGTTTGGCAATGCAAAGTTGATCAATCTTGGAAATGAACAGGGAGGGTTTTGAGAGGGTTTGGTGGGGTTATATTGTTCTCCATGTCATGAGACTTGGCAAGATCATCCAATAGGTTAATTTTGACAAGGTAGAATTTTCTTGGAATTAATGGAGAAACTTTCCTTTGTAAACATTTCAAAAGCTTGAATTGTCTAGAAAGGGTTTTTGACGGATTTGACCAATATTTTGCTCATGACCATGTGTTGAAACTCATATATATGGACAATATATGTCCACTGAGCTTACCTAAGATTTCTCAAATATTTTTGGAACATTAAAATAATTTTAACCTATTAAAGACCATTTCTGGCCTTAAGAAAAAGCCTCTAAATAAAATAGCAAAATAACTTTTAAAATAATATTTGTGTAGTTTTAGGGAGTCCTATATCTAATAGGATTCCAATATAATTTTTTGAAAGATTTTTGTCATCCTAACTTAGGCACTTGTAGTTCAAGCCTGAAGTCAGGGGGTTTTGAAAACCTAATTTCGAAAAATTACTTTTTGGCCAAATTATTTTTGTAAGAAAATACTTTTATGTCCTATACACATGGCATGATCATTGGGCTAAGTTTCAGATCAGGGGAAAGAAGTATAGGAGTTGGAGGATTATTTATTTTTAGAGACTTGCAATCAGCAACCAAAAATCCAAATCAAATAAAAAGCCAAATTATGCAAAAGTTTTTCATGGCGCAAATTTTCATGCTTTATTAATGCAATGACAATGTTACAAAACACTGGGTGTGACAACAACCTTCACTCGCAACCTGATTTCCAAACCACCAAGATGCCTGGTCCCATCGTCCGCAATGAGACCACCGCATCCGAGCTTGGAGATTTCGTAGCCATCCTCGCCAATCTCACTCGTCGTGCTTTTGGCATAGATGAACCCCCGGAATATGTTGTGTACCAGGAACACACAAGTGATGCCATCCATCACTTCTGGGCTACGGTGCACATCTACGGGAGGGGCACCACATCAGAACGCCCCTACCGGTTCACCGGGAGGACGACCTCCAATGAGCCCCAAGCCATCCAACTCGCAGCCCGAGAGGGTATAGTTAATCTCCGGCATTTGTCGCCAAGGGTTAACACTCGCCCTTTCTTCTACTACCCTAGTCGTGAAGGCTATGGTAGCCCGACCCAAGTCGCCAACGGAGAGCATGAGTCGGGTCTTGCTCTAGTGCATCTGGTGCGCTACCTGAGAGCGCAAGAGGCACTATTCGATCAGGTCACTAATGATCTGATTGCGACCCGCAGGATGCGTGCTATCCTTACACCGGTGAGGAATGAAGCTGCAACCGACGCCGACACCCCGATACTGCTGCTTGGGAGGCCGGTTGAGCCCCCAAGGTCCGCTCCTGTCATCTACCCCGGCAATGCCTTCGCCTCCCCAAGGGAACCCCGTCGTCTCTTGGAGACCTACTCCAACGGGCTTGTGACCACGACACCCCACGAGGGACATCACTGCTATCCCAGCCCTGTAGCTCCCCATCCTATCCTGATCAACTCCGACACTGAAGCTCACGGAGGAGCTTCAACATCTACAAGACACGCCCGGCTAGATATCAATGAGGTGGACTGAGTCCACCAGTTTGGTTGTCAAATCCTAGTAGTCCTGTTGCCTTGTATTTTCAAGGTAGCAATCGCATGGCGTAGTGAGCTTGTAAATTACCCGTGTGCCATTGTTTTGATGGTACTATGTGTGGTCTAGCATAAATTGTTGGCGTATGGCGACAGAGTAAATGCTAGACGTGACTGCCAAACACCCTAACTGACACGCACAGTGATACGTCACACTCCTTTTGGGATGTGATGTCCGGGAATTTGACTTGGACAACCCTATGTCGGAGCCGATACACAAGTCGTACCGGTGCCGCATCATGGTTCCTAACTCAGGCACCTTATAAGGGGCCGTATCCATACACTACACCACCCACCACCACACTTGAGCACCGCTCTTCTCCATTCATCCTTCCATGTCTCACCCCGCAATACCCTTGGTTCCAGCCACCCACCCCAGTATGAGTTGTTCAAATTGAGGATCACCCCTGATTCCTCGAATTACTGGGCAGTTGTGCACATTCTGCTGGAGGATTTAAATCAAGGCCCTCCGTATGTTGTCTTTGTCGGGAGATCCATGCCAACCTCAGGCATGGCTATTGAGGCTGCTGCTTATGAAGCAGTTACCCATCTTCGTTTCACGGTACCCGCTGCCAGTGAAAGGAAATACTACTATTTCCCGAGCCGCGCAACTTCTGGAGCAGAAGCCACGTTCTGTTGTGAACGTATAGAGAGAGATCCAGCTCTGGCCAATCTCATTCAGTATGTGATGGCCCAGGAGCATCTAACCTAGCAAATAATGGATTATCTCCATTATCTTGCTGTCTTGAATCCCCATATAGCCATTCGTGGACCACCCTGGCCAACTCCGAAAGGGCGTGTTCTTCGTTTACTTCCTTCACATCCCCCGAAAGAAGAAGAATGTGCTCCAACGCCAGGAACCCTTCCACAAGACCCTGTAGATATCACCTTCGGACCGTAAGCAGTCATAAGTGTGGTTGTTGCTGTGTCTAAACGCTTGTTTACATGATGCAACCTTTGTATTGTATTATAGGGCGTATGTCATAAGTGCATTGCCATGCTTGCATTTTGCATATGGTCATTCGTTTTGCATTCAGTTCTCCCGCCCTTACCAAATCTCGAGGACGAGATTTTCTTAAGGGGGGTAGAGTTTGTAACACCCCAAAAACTTAACCATAATTTTATTAAGTAAAATTTGGCCAGAAATAAAATTTTGAGCTATTTGAGGTCATTTATTAATTTCAGAGCCTTTCCTGTTTTCTGCTTTCCGAAATCCTTCCCTCCATAGAAGATTATTTTTTGTGAAATATTGTGGTCTGTGGTTGTTTTATTTTCTATTTATATTTCAAATAACTATAGGAAATATTTTCATAATAAAATTTGCCACAAAATAGTACTTTTAGAAGCATTTTCAAATGCTTGAAATGCTTCTGTTGCACTACAATTATTTTAAATAATTTTTTTAAAATACCACAAAAATTATGAGAGGTCAGGTGGTGCCTATATACCACATTTATGCAAAAACCTAACTTGGGCTTTTGAAAAATTTGAGTGAAACACTCTCTTTTCATTTCTGTCCCATTTTTGAGTTACAACTACAACCCTAATTTTCCTAGCTCTATTAATTCTGAAACTTCTCCACCCTATAGTCTTTCCAACCAGAACCTTAAGTCCAGAAGATTAGCTCCATTTGCACCATTTAAGTCCACCAAACATTCCTCTCAAGTTTCTGTCCAGAACTGAATTCTGGTAAAACTTGCACTAACAAGTTTCTCTTTTTGCTAAACTAACTCCACCATCATCTCTACCACCTAAAGAGACCTCATCCTGCCAATTTTCATCATCAATAAAACTCTCTAGCTTGCCTTAGCATTCTGTCGAACACCTTCAGCTCATGACAGGATTTGGGAAAGCTTTCTGAACTCCATAGGGCACTTGAGCCCTGGGCCAAACCAGCATGTCCATCACTTCTCTCATGGTCAGAGGCACCCTCCTGCTGATTTTCAGATCATTTGGGTCCCTATAGATGCCATTGGAAATTCATCAAACATGCTTCGTGCGTGTCTAGAGCGTGCGTTTTGCACGCGTCGGCACCGAGCTCCTGCCGCCGCCCTGCTGTCTCCCCCTCTCGTCCTCGTACTCCTCTGGATCAGCCCGACCACCCAGGAGATCGCCGACACCCTCCCTTGGCCCCTAGTGCCGTCCACCACCGTCCACGCCGACCAGAGCCGCCGCCCGACGAGTACTCCTCCGCCACATCTCTGCCCAAGCCCCCCTCGCTTAATTTCCAACGGCCGAGCTTATCCACAGCTAACCAAACTCTCCAACGACCCCGCCGCCCCTCACCGGCCTCGCCACCAACCATGTTTTGCCATCAATGGCTGCCACCAGCTCGGCCACCTTCTGGAACCCACAATCCGGCCCTCCCCCGCCTATTTAAGCTCACCTCGAGCTCGCACAGTCCATCACCACCCCTCTCTCTCTCTCCCTATGTGAGCCTCCCCCAGCAGCAGAACGACCTGGAGTGGTCGTCTTCCCCAACTCCGGCAGCTACGGCCGCCGCCATCTTCCGGACGATTCCGGCGCCACCAGAGCTCCCCCTCCTTCACTCTCCTCACCATACACTCCCTCTTAGCCCCAAGACTCCATCCCAACCTCTAATTTGTCTCGGGAGCGGCGACATTCCCCTTTCACCCGACGGCCGCCGTCCGCTGCGAAGCTTGCCGCCGGCGACCCCGTGCCCTCCACTGGTCATGCCACCCACCGGACGAACCGCCATGGCCTCCTGAGCAAGATGGTGGTCTCAGTTCACCGTAGGGTGCCGCCGTTCACCGGCAAGCATCGCCGGAGCGCCACCCCTATTCGGCCGGAGGAGAAGGCGCGCGCGAAGACCGGTCAAACCTGACGAGTGGGTCAGGCGGGCCCACTATCAGTGACCCACAGGCCACCCGGAGCGTTTTAAGTGAAGGCGTATTTTTGGAAGTACGTCTCCTCCTCTGGAAAGCGTAATCCGTTGGAAGCGTAATCCCTGAAGTACGTTTTCCTTATTCTAAAAGCGTATTTTCACTCGAACCATTTTCTTTTTCTGTTTTAAATTAAACTTAGATTTGACCCTAACTTTGACTGCCTCTTGCTTTTAAACCACAACTCGAAATGACTTGATTCTTTTTTTGACAATCTTTAAATTTCATCCAGTTTATTTTAGTATTTATTTCAAAAATTTCCAAACAACTTTTTAGCATTGTTTGACTATATGTGGTAATTGCAATATTTTGAAAATAGGAAAATGGAGGGGAGAAATAATTTTCAAAGTTGTGGAGTGCACCCAATCTTTCTGCATGCTCAAGGCAAGCATCTTGAACACATGATATGGTGAATGCATAAATGTTTGTGTGCGAGTATAATTGAACTATGAATATGTTGAATTCATATGGAATTTGCATATTGCTAGTCATACATGCATGATCCACTTGATGGTATTCTATCTTCATTTAAACATGAAGTATGAGTGAGTATGGTTATTTTCATGTGCCATATATGCCTGTGTTGGTCCAGGCTAATTTGCAGGAAGAATCAGTCACGAGAACCATGAGACTGAAACCTCGTTGTGACGAGAATGATCAGTGAGGGTATGTTGGGACATACACTACTGCAGGATGCTGCTAACGCGACACTACGATCAGAGACCCTTTGACGAAACTATGTGCGATGCTTTAATTGCAAACGGGGATGTAAAAAAACCGTCAAAAAACATGCAAAACATTTGCGATGGCGGAGACATCAAACACGGTTCAGATTTTAGTTATGTGTGCGATGCGGGGCATACGGTTGATCCAGAAAACTGTTTTTGATGAGGCAGAACAACAGAAACGGGCAGCCATATCAATGTGTGTGCGATATACGGCATACAGTTCGCTCCGATGAACTATGTGCTATTAGGGAATGCAACAGAAACGGTCAGCTAGATCAAGGTCTGTGTGATATACGGCATACGGTTCACTCGGACGAACTTTTTTTGATTAGGGAAGAGAACAGAAACAGTTCAACTTAACAAGATGTGTGTGATATGCGGCATATAGTTCACATAGATGAACTGTTTGCGATGAGGCTAAAGAATACAAATGATTCGTGTAAACAAGATGTGTGATACGCAGCAAACAGCCCACTCGGATGAACTGTTTGCGATGAGAAATTATAACACAGACGGTTACTATAGTTAGTTCGTGTGTGATTCTGTTCGTACAAAAAACTTTGAAAAATGCAAAGTAGTTGCTTGCGATGGCTAGGAGTATCGCACACAATGCGTCTGCGAGTACTCGTGTGCGATGATTAGTAAGTTACACATACATTTCCTTATGTTAACGCGTGTGTGATAAATAACACGTGGCACCACATACGGTATTCAAGTTGTGTGTGTGCTCCACTTAGTCTTCCCGCGCTCCAGCGAATGCTTCCTGCTCTCCACATGGGTGAATTGTAAAACCCACGCCTCTTCCCTCATCGGTTTCCCGCCACCAGCTAATGGCTTGCTGCATATAACCAAGGCGGCAACGCACCATCGTGACACTTTGCGCAAATCTAGTCCTCACCCATCTATCATTAGTTATTCCAAGCATGACAGGCAACGACCAAAGCTTCAACGTCGACCCCTACCTGCATTACATCTTCGGCGAGGAGAACAAGCCAGATCAGGTCGGGGAGCAAGAGCTTCATCGGCAGGTGAAGGCACCATGGTCCATCGACAGCGATATCGGCGTGATAGTCCTTGGGCGCACAATCGACATATTGCAGAGGAGGTGTGATGAGCAATTTGCCATCCACCGTGCAAAGATCCAGAGCTGCTCGGTAGCATGATCGATGACCCACCCGAAGAGCCACCGTCACCAGTGCTCATCGAGAGCATGATGCCCCGCAAGGAATGGGCAGAGGACCTCTGCGATTCAGTCAAGACACAGGCAGCCTGCGGCTTCATCATTGCCCGCGGCGGCCGTGTCAACCTCGATCCCGATGATGTGGTGGCCAGGCTCAAGCGCATCCTTGGCGGAGTTGACGTCCCCGACAAAGTAGAACATCACCAATGTGATATCTTGAGGATGCAGGTGATGGATGGAATTTGCTACCAGGCCAGAGACATGGAAATGGAACGGTTCCGTGAAGATATCATGCGCGCGATTGCACACTGTCAAGCTCTTTTGGAAGAGGCCCAGCAGCCCCAAGAGCCTTCTAGCGCCAGCAGCTCCGTAGGCGGAGGCGGGTCGGGACACTTGGAATGAATGGCTGCAAGGGTGCTATGTTGATCATGGAGTCCGAGAAGACCGTCGTTGGAAGGCCGCAATCTAAGCCTGTTAGCCTATATTTTATTATAATTGTATGCATATGTAGGTCATGAGTGTTTTGGGCCTTGCCGCATGTGGCATTTTAAATTATCCTGAATATGTAAGACAATTATTAACCGTTGCCATTGTAAATTTGCCTCAACGGCGAGTAGAGCACGCGTAGGGACTCCAGAGCGGAGCGCACCATGGCCGCCTCAATGGCGAGCAAAATGCGCGGACAGACGCGAGCAGAGCACGCCGCGGCCGCCTCAACGAGGAGCAGAGCGCACCGCGGCCGCCTCAACGGCGAGCAACCATGTGGTCAACCTTCTGGCACCCCATGGGAGGCGCGACGGCGCATCCATAGGACACGATGGTGATATCTTGACCGTGTGTGATAGTGGGCAAACACGTACACATACATCCGAGAACGCGGGCCCACGTTTTGGGCTTCCGATGCGTGGCATACGGTTGATCCAAAAGAACTGTTTGCGATGAGCCAGAACAACAGAAATAGGCTTTGTATGCCTAGAACCATCAATAAATGTTGACCTTGTTTCTCGTCACATTGCAGATTACAACGCAATAAGTAATTGCAAATCTGTTCACACCTATCAAACTAATATGTGTTCACACTTAGCACCGGGCTATAAAAACTACCCACTCGAAAATTACTTCACAGTTCCTCTCCTCATCACCCACAAAACTGGTCTTTCCTGTCAAGTCGTTCTGCCAAGACCGGTAGGAGGAGTTTCGGGTGGACATATAACCAGGTAGCAAAGACCAAGGCCGCGGAAGCACTAGAGAGGTACCGCCACGAAGTGGCAGCCGCAGCAGAGATGTCCCGGTGCACCGCGGAGCCCTCGAACGAGCTCTCACGGGCACGCGAGGGCTCTCACAAGCGCACTCACCGCATTGGCGATCGCAGCGAGCTAGCATTGCTGAAGTCCTTGGCTAGCAACGACGACATTCTCGCTGGCCTCATTAAGCAGCAAGAGCTGGTCAACGGCTTGATGAAGCTGCTCGAGATCAGCGATGCCTCGGTTGACAAGGCGACCGACCTCGTCGAGTAGCTCATGGTTGACAATGCGAAGCTCCTCAAGGCATTCGCCAAGAAGGAGGAGGAGGCCACCGGTTGGAAGATGCTGCTTGAGCAGAGCAGTGCCTCGGGGATGACACTGACAGCGGTCGTCGAGGAACTGATGGGTGACTTGAGGAAGCTCCGAATCGAGCGCGAGCAGGAGGTGGAGGAATCCGTGGCTGCTTTCAAGCAAAGTCATGAGGAATTGAAGAAGGAGCTGGAGGATGTCGTTGCCCGGTGATCCATCGACAAGTAGAGACAATAGCGACCCAGATCACTGTCTGCGATTTCCTTCTTCTCTTGCCCCTGTGTCTTCCGAGCTTTACCGCATGTGGCATTTTAAATTATCCAGAATATGTAAGACAATTATTATCCGCGCCATTATAAATTTGTCGTCGTATTATCCGTTGCCATTTTATTTGTCGTCGTATTATCCGTTGCCCTATGTGGCAATTTAAATTAGGCCGGAATACGAGTTGAAAACACGAACAAAGCAAATGCTTCCATGGGATCACAAGCAAACACCCTCCGTCCAAGGGCTTTAATTAACGGCGTGTTAAACAGCGGCTCGGCCGCAATTAATGGAGAAGTTGTGAGCGAGGCGGACGGCTGGTGGCTGGAGGTCAAATAGCTCGCTTCCCGATGAGCATGGGCGGCCTTGCTGCTTGTACATGTCCCATCGAGCCTGCGAGGTGGACAGGATGCACGCGTGCCGTCGAGCCAGCGCGGCGGACTGCTCGCACGCGTCCCGTCGAGCCTGCATGACGGACTTCTCGCGCTCGTCCCGCCTAATCAAACAGCTACACGCACGCCACCGAGTATGGTTAAATTTTGGCAGAGGTAGTGGCCGCACTTAAATGGTTACGGGGACACACGGTTCATATAATACAACCGTTTGCGATATTAACGTGTCAGCTATTTGTTTCAAAAGGACTTCGTTGGCTATTAATGTGTGCGCCTTGTCTCAAACTGGACGATTTTTTTTACCACGACATATATGTGCCATGTCATGAAACCATGCCAAGTTTCATGTGTTTTGGGTGAGTTTTCAATTTACTGGGATTTAAAAACTAAGATTCTCAATGTTTGAGGATGACGAGAAGTTTGTAATTCATTCCCATTCCTTAAATGAGACCTAAACATGCACCCAATGACACATGTACGATTTCCCACCCATTTTGCTTCACTGGAGCATGTGCTTGTAGTTCAAATTTGAATTATGGACTACATTAAATGCCTAGAAAACTTAATTAATATATACAATGGCCAAACGAACCCTGAACACTTTCAAATTTCAGCAAGGCACTCCTGTTATTCTATGTTGCCTGTAGAAAACAAAGTTCAAGGCGAGAAGAGGCAGCGATTATCGTTTCACCCACAAGAGGGGCATGTTTCCCTACCGGAACCACAAGGGTTGTGAGAAGCTTTGGTTTGTA
The DNA here is from genome assembly GCA_011799875.1 of Thinopyrum elongatum. NCBI lineage: Eukaryota > Viridiplantae > Streptophyta > Magnoliopsida > Poales > Poaceae > Thinopyrum > Thinopyrum elongatum. The sequence goes on from CM022299.1 coordinate 246,892,053, forward strand.
AGAGGCTTGTAATATAGCTTGGCCCAAATTGGACAATTATTTTACCACGACATATATGTGCCATGTAGTGACACCATGCCAAGTTTCATGATTTCCTGGTGAGTTTTGGATTTACAGAGATTTAAAAACCGAGATTCGCAATGTTTGTGGCCAAGCCAGGATACCGAGACGGTTGAATTCATTCCCATTCGTTCCATGGGACCTAAACATGCACCCCAAGGACATATGTATGTTTTTTCTAACCATTCTGGTGCACTGGAGCATGTATTTGTAGTTCGGATTTGAATTATGGACATTAAATGCCTAGAAAACTAAATTAATGAATAAAAATGGTCAAACGAACCCTGAATAATTTCAAAGTTCAGCGCGAATCTCCCGTTGTTCCGTGTTGCGTGTAGAAGAAAATACAAGGCTAGAAGAAGGAGCGATTATCGTTTCGCCCACAAGGGGACGTTTCCCTATCGAAACCACGAGGGTTCTTGCGACAGGCTCCGGTTTGTAAGAGGTTTGTAATAAAGCTTGGCCCAAATTGGCAATGTTTTTACCACGACATATATGTGCCATGACGTGACACCATGCCACCTTTGATGACTTTCTGGTGAGTTTTGGATTTATGGGGATTTAAAAACCGAGATTCCAAATGTTTGAGGACGAGCCAGGACGCCGGTACGATTGTAATTCATTCTCATTCCTGGCATGGGACCTAAACATGCACCCAAGGACACATGTATAATTTTTCTAGCCATTTTGGTGAACTAGAGCATGTATTTGTAGTTCAGATTTGAATTATGGACATTAAATGCCTAGGAAACTCAATTAGTGTATAAAAAGGCCAAACAAACCCTAAATAAGTTCAAATTTCAGCACGGATATCCTGTTGTTCCATGTTGCCCATAGAAGAAAATACAAGGCAAAAAGAGGCAGTGATTATGTTTCGCCCACAAGGGGAACACATTTCCCTATCGGAACCACGAGGCTTCTTTGAGAGAAGCTCTGGTTTGTAAGAGGTTTGTAATAAAGCTTGGCCCAAATTGGACAATGTTTTTACCACGACATATATGTGCCATGATGTGACACCATGCCAACTTTCATGACTTTCTAGTGAGTTTTGGATATATTGGGATTTAAAAACCAAGATTCCAAATGTTTGAGGACGAGCCAGGACGCCGGTACGGATGTAATTCGTTCCCATTCCTAACATGGGACCTAAACATGCACCCAAGGACACATGTATAATTTTTTAGCCATTTTGGTGAACTGGAGCATGTATTTGTAGTTCAGATTTGATTTATAGACATTAAATGCCTAGGAAACTCAATTAGTGTATAAAAAGGCCAAACGAACCCTAAATAAGTTTAAATTTCAGCACGGATATCTTGTCGTTCCATGTTGCCCGTAGAAGAAAATACAAGGCAAAAGAGGCAGTGATTATCGTTTCGCCCACAAGGGGGACACATTTCCCTATCGCAACCACGAGGCTTCTTTGAGAGAAGCTCCAGTTTGTAAGAGGCTTGTAATAAAACTTGCGCCTAAATGGACAAAAAAAATCCTCGACATATATGTGCCATGTCGTGACACCATTCCAAGTTTCACGATTTTTGGGTGAGTTTTGGATATACGGGGATTTAAAAACTGAGATTCTTCTCACGAAATGTTTTCAAATAGCACACGGTTCACTCATGAAAGCCGTGTGCCTACCAAACCGTGGCCGATGCCCCCCTCCCCCTGCTGCGCGCGCGATTTGAGTCATGCATTCTGATTGACCAGAACCCAAACCCCACGGATCGTACGTCTGCACTGTTGGATTCTCCCTGATCGAACAACAATCCTCAGCCCTTTCGACAGCACATGCAGTATATGGGTAAGCACTTTGCGCATGCGTCGTGCTAGCTCACGCTTCCTTCTCTACTAAGTTTTCTATATTAATGTTGTTATATATCCAAACAGGCTACCGTTTCCCACCACTCCTCTCATCGGTTTCCCGCCTCTTCTCCCATCGTTTTCCCACTACCAGTGTGAGTGCTCATTGAAGGCTAGGCGGCGACACACCAGCCATGTAAATATCGCACATAGTTTCTAAAAGCAAAAAATGTGTGTGATAGGAGGGAGTAGGTCCCATATGGTGACCAGCGTGAAACACCTTAAAGGCAAGGAGGCAATTCCTATCAGCAAGGTGCGGCTTCCCATCCGCTAGCCTAGTCGAATAGAACGCAAAAGTTAAGCATGCTCGGCCTGGAGTAGTCCAAGGATGGGTGACCCGGTGGGAAGTTGCATATCTCAAGCTTCATTTAAATGCTATGACACGGTCATTATAAGGATAAAGAGATAAATATCTCTATAGTGACCTGTCATGGCGATTATATAAACCTTGGGATCCTTGTTTTGCTAATTTGTAGACTATGTTTTTATTGATTATTTTTTGCTCTAAAAAATTAAAGAATGATTGACTCTATAGTGACCTGTCATGGCGATTATATAAACCTTTTTTAGGTCGCATGCAGGGTATAGGGGGCAGGGTGTTCTGATCGAGCATGTCTCCCTTGTGCGGTTTATAGACCCTGCACATACCTGTGGGCTCCCCAAGGTATATATATTATCCTTTACCGACAATGAGGGGGCCCACACAATCTATCCCTTTGACCCAACAACGAGAAGGGTTTGACCATGATGGTTTCCTATTGCTATGTGTGCCATGTTAGACCAAATAAAGTTTGAGCGCATGCGTTGGATGACACCCCCCCCCCCCGCCGCCGCCTCGAAGTTGGGAAAACGACATCGTACTTATTGAACCAGGCTTGGGGTCGGGTACGGTGTTCGGTTTGTAATGTAGTCGGTGGTCCATCGAAGTTGTGCATTCGGGATTTAAACACATCACACACCACCGTACTCATACATATTTTCGAGCCGCATGCAGTGTACACGGGGTCTTCTGATCGACCACGTCTCCCTTGTGCGGTTTTTTGTGACGACACGCATATCTGTGGGCTCCCCAAGTGTATATATATATCATCCCTTTAACCGATAATGAGGGGTATGTGTTGGCCATGAATGGATTCCTCCTAGTTCGTGTTAGGGCCGGTCACCGTCACATGTCGTTCAACCAAAGATCAAGCTCATGTGTTGTCAGGATTCCCTCCCACATGCTCGGATTGCTGGGTTCGACCTACACCGTACCCTGCGTATCACGTCCTTAACTACCTGGCCTTCATGGTTGTTGTCTGTATCGAGAGGTAGGCACCACATCTAAATTGTACATTATTCTATATTGAAAACACACATCACCCCTTCCAACGTACATCATTTTGGGCTGCATGCAAGAGGTGCTGGCTTTGTGGTCCCTCTCATGTGATTTTTATGATCGTTCAATCTATTGGCCCAAGCGGTTTATCGACAATAACAGTTGTCATTTGACCAAATGATAGATTCACTGGTCCGTCTTATGGTAGGTCATGGCGACATGCATGTATGACCAAAGTATCATTACGTGCATCCGCCCTGCTGACACGAAGTGGGAGGTGGTGGGTCAAGCACCCTAGCTAGCTACGACATTATGTCATTATAGATATATCCAAGGGTGCTTTCGGGTTTGCGAGGCAGGTGCCACCAAAGTTGTGCATTGTGTATTTAAAGTTTTAAACATCACACCCAATATTCCTACATATATTTGGCCACTTCCAGGTGGTTCTTGACTTCTGGCCCCTCTCATCGATCTTCGACGACGCGCCCAACCGTGGGCCCACGCGGTCAAAGTTGTGCATTGGAATTTTGAACATCATAGACCACCCTTTTCATTCATATATATTTGGGCCACATGCTAGTGTGGCTGTCTTCTGACCCTCTCTAACGTTTTTTTTGCTGCAAAGACTCTGATGACGCTCAACGGATATGGGTATAATTTCTTAACCGTGTGCAATGCAAGTGCGCTATGAATCACCACGACTGCACAAGCGCGAGCAAAGGTGGAGGTACTGGCTCAACCGTATGCGATGCAAGTGCGCTGTAAAATCACCACAACTGCGCAAGCGCGAGAAAGGGTGGAGGTACTAGCTTAACCATTTGCGATGCAAGTGCACTGTAAAATCACCACCTGGGCAAGCTAAAGGCGGGTAGTTTATTTAGAAATTAGGACGAACCATGTACGATAGACCAGCTAGCTAGAAATCTAAAAACAAACAACCCACCTTGAGCGTTGCAAAAATCGGCGATTCCGCCACTTTTCCTTATTATCATACACACATATTCTTAGTGGACCGTGCTCGATCTTGGGTACTCCCGCCCCGCATCAATTCCTTTAGCCAAATTTTAGTAGCTGCCATACTTCAACCGTCGCCCACACTCCTCCAGGACCGAGTTTATAGTAAAATTGCAGTAGCCGAGGCATTTGAACGCCGCCCTCCCTCGTCCACCACCATCTCCACCCACCATGACTAAAATTTTCAGTAGCCGCGACGTATCCTAAAACACCACCCCCCTCCACAGTCCCCGCACCCGCCCCCCTCCCCCCCTCGAACCCTAGCTCGCCGGCGCCGCCGGCAACCCCTGCCGGTCTGCCCATTCCTCCTAGCTTAGATAATAAAGTTCAGGTTACCCAGCGATTCCCATACCGTCGCCCCACTCCCTAGGGTTTTTAGATGAGGCATGTGGTGTCCCTCCCCGCCAGATCCACATCCCCTGCTCCAGAATGTCGCAGCCTAAGCTCGACCATGTATCCCGGGGAGCCCGACGAGCGTTCGGCCAAGAAGAGGTTTATCATGGCCTCTCCGGCGGACGTTGGCCAGGTGGCCGCCGTTCGCCCCGACCTGTCAATCCCGGTGCAGCACATCGCCGTGGAAGCCGGCGAAGACGTTGACTACGTTGCCATGCCTAAGGCTTCATGTGAGCGGGCTACGTATTACTATATCTCAGGAGAGCTGGCTACAACATCAAGCTCGCCGACAGCGACGGCTTCACGCGGGCCATGTCATAGGTTAAGTGGTCCATCCCCAACCCCTCTGGTTCAACCGCCATCGATCTCTTCGATGGCCCTGCCGCTGATCTCCTCCGCCAAGCAGTCAAGGATTTGCGATCCTTGTACGCCATCGAGCCCATTTTGTCATTTCTGAAGGACACGTTCTACGGCGGCGGCTTGGGATCCTCAACTGCCAAGTCAGATCTCATCAACCACGACCATGAGGAGGGAACCCACAAAGGTTCTTCCAAGGTGAAACAGCCCATCTGTGACACCAGAGAGCGCACCATGGGTCTGTGCTCTTCCAACTAGAAGGATCCCGTCCATGCATGTGAGGCAACATCCTATCAGCAAATCTTACCTTTTCTAGCTTGCCAACCCGTAACCGTTGTAGTAGTAGCATTTGCCGTGCGGTGCTTTAACTGTGCCGTGTTTAATTATTTCAGTTATGCAAAAATGTATTGTTCAATAGGGCTATGTGATGTTCAAGTATGAATTCCACTTCAGTTTCACGAATGGCTATATTTGGTTGTTTATACTGAGTAGATGCCTTGTTTATCTGTATTTGGTTGTTAGGTTGGTTGGAGTGAGCATTTTTCTAGTTATCGAGCAGATGCCTTGTTTATATGTATTTGGTTCTTAGGTTGGTTGCAGTAAGCATTTGTCCAGTTATCAAGCAGATGCCTTGTTTATCTGTATTTGGTTGTTAGGTTGGTTGCAGTGAACATTTGTCCAGTTTTCAAGCAGATGCCTTGTTTATCTGTATTTGCTTGTTAGGTTGGTTCCAGTGAGCATTTGTCCAGTTTTCAAGCATATGCCCTGTTTATCTGTATTTGCTTGTTAGGTTGGTTGCAGTGAGACTCGGTCCAGTTTTCAATGGCTATATTTGGTTGTTATACTGATCATTTATGCCTTGTTTATTTTAGTCATTCACAATGTGATGTTCATTATGTGCAAGTCAGAACTGTGCTACTCGACTGCATCAATACCAGTTTGAACGGCTATATTTGGTTCCAGTTATGCCTGGTGTAGTTAACACATGCCCTTTATTTCAGTTTTACACATTTATCCAGTGTGATGTTTAAGCATTACCTATGTTCTATTCATTTTCAACAACACCAGTTTGAATTGCAATATTTGATGGCTGTTAAGCCTGTTATTGGTAACATTGCCTTCCATTTTATATCTGCTTTAACAGCATGCTGAAACCAACACATTCAAGCTATCATTTGGAGATGATGTTGTTTACCTTTGCTATATTTGTTTGATGTTAAGGTTGCTGTACTTATCATGCCTTTCCACTACTTATGCAAGACAACAACGGGAGTGGCCACCATTTTCTGCCGAGGTTAGTTTCATCCCTCGGCTTGTACTCCCCCCATCGTTCCATAATGTAGTGCATATAGATCCAGGCCTGGACACTTGTTAGCTTCTAATATTGACTTGTTGCTTGTAGGTACATATGCCCTTGGCAAGGATCCACGCATCGACCCTTTTTCCGTATGGGGCAATGAGATATTCATGAACAAGCATCAAGTGAGGAAACTTATAAGGATTATTAGCAAAAAGATATGAATGGTGGCAAGCAAATTATTTGTTTATGCTCTATCGAACACAACAATGAGCTGTAGGATGGTAACTACAAACTCTGCAGCCTTCTCTTTTTACTGCCCATAATGAGTTGTTAGACAACAATGTCTGAATCTTTTTCGTTCGCAGTGGTTCCTGAAGCAGTTCACTCAAGATTACCTCGCAAAGTACGTGATTGGTGGACACACAATGAAGGTTAAAGTATTTCATCCAGACTACAATGAGCATCGAGAAGTCCTAATGAAGACAGTGAAGGATGGACGGGCAGCCATCACAAGGGGTTGGCCTAGAGTCGTGCGCGCATTACGCATGGAGGAGGGCACAATACGGGCATTCCACTTCACCTTCTCCAGCAACCAGAATGTCTTTCGCCTCTCTCTTTACAGTCTTTATTACAACTATTGTTCATCATTCTTTACTTGGTGCTTCTGTAGTTCTTTAGTATATGTACCTGTGCATCGAATTATGCATTCGTGGTTGAACCTATATTTGTAATAAACATGGTTGGATATGAAATAAGTGATTGTCTACTTTCAAATTCAAAACATGTGATTTTTATATTAGGATTAATTAGGGATTACACTGCACACTGTTTGCGAAAGCGAAACGTCTGCGATAGACGTGGAGATCAAACATGTTTCTAGGATCCACTACATGTGCGATCAATCCCTACTGCACACACGATCTGCCAAGAAAAAACGTGTGCGATTAACAACAGCATCGCATACAGTTCTTTCTTATTAAATGTTCGCGATAGTCACCTTATCACACACGCTTTGCAATTATGGACTATTTGTGATGTTGTGCGCATCACAAACATTTGGTCATAGAAGAACGCGTGCGATAGGTCGATCATCCGACGCGGGTACGATGGATGAATCGTGTGGGATGTATTCAAGCTTCACATACAGTTTTATAGCGACAATTGTGTGCGCTCTTACATCGAATCGCACACAGTCGAGGAAAAGAAAATGTGTGTTATTGTCTACTTCTATAATCATGAACTATTTGTGATGGGTCGCGCATCATAAACGTAGCACCATAGAATACCGATTACGATGGCAATGCGAGTACAAACGAGTAGGGGGTACTGTACATGCATCGAGGCTCCCTATCCCCGATGGTTTCTCGGTCGTGTGGGAAGGACCCCCCTATCGCAGTCACTTACTTGGCGACGGTTCAGAACACCGTCACGGAAAGGGGTTAAAAACCGTTTGTATAGCACCTTTGTCGGTGCAACAGACCCTGGGTCCATTGCACGGACTGTGCACAGGCCAGAGACAAGATTACAAGACCAAGATCAGACAAAACAAGGAGGATCAATTCCTTTGAAGGATCTAAGTGCAAGTCGAGAAGGCCAAGGTGAGCTAGAGGAACAAGGCATCGCTAAGGGAAGGACCTATCTTGCCGAGCATGCGAGCCTAGCAGGGTTGGGTTTTGCCCCGGAAGCAAGCTCCCAGATCGACCCTGCAGGCCTACCGGGGCTGACGGAGGCAAGCCACTCCACCGCTCCACCTCCCAAGCGACGCAAGTCATTAATCAAAGCGGTGTCGAGCTACAAGGTGACTAAGTGGCTGATTCTTGCCACATGGCAGCCACTTCCTATAGCAAACACCTCCATATGACACCCGTCCTGAGACGTGTCAAACAAGCAGGCGCGAAGCTGGCAAAATAGCCCGGCAGGGCCTGCCGGGCGGGCTATGATGTGACACAGAGCGGCACATTTAATGCGCTCTGTCAGCCTGCAGAGTTAGATATGATAGCACTATTAGCTATCTAATGAGTACACAAAGACTGATTTGCCACTGTGGAGACCCCTTAATCTATAAAAGGAGGCCCATGGCGACCGTAGAAAGGGTTGGACCCTCGCATATTGATATGCTCGTAGCCACTCTCGCCCCCAGACCGACCTTGCCGGGCGAGTGTGCTACGTCCACCACCATTATCCACCATTAATCCACCAAAGCAGGAGTAGGGTTTTACGCCTCACGGCGGCCCGAACATGGGTAAAGACTGCCCGTGCGATCTATGCCGTGCTGCGTGACGCTTCTCCGCTCTTTGTGCAACGTGCCCATCCCCCCGCCGAACCAAAAGGGGCTCATGGCCCCATAGGTGGCTGTGGTTTCCCATGACATCTTTGGCGCACCAGGTAGGGGGATAACTTGCGCGAAACCGAGAGCGTACGCTGCGCGTCATCTTCGTCGACATTTTCGTCGTCAACAGCATCATCGACTATGGCGCCCAAGAGGAAGCCCGGAGCTGCAAATCACCCGTCCACTTTGAAGGCTCCGCCGCCCGTGCCCGCCGACGTCGCGGGGAATGCGGGGGCTCGCGAGGGTGTGGATGCTGCGGGGGCGTGGTCGGCGTAGGCGGCGCCGTCACCACCTCCCCCATGGCTGGAGCAGGAACGGGAGGTACCAGGGAAGGACATCATCAGCAACATCCCAATGGCCATGCCCCATGAGGTACGGATGGAGGGATCATTCCGCCTGAACCGCTTCTCCTCGCCAACGGGCACAGCCGCAGTGGTGATGCTCGTTCTGGGGCGAATCGCAACCCTCCGGCCGCCCACGCTGCGGGCGCGACCGCAGGGCACGCGCCACCCCCGGGGCGGGCTGACCCAGCTACTGTGCCCAACGGAGCCGCTAGCCTTCAGGCGCCTCTGCCGCATCACCATGTCGTCCAAACGGCTGGTTCGCAGCAGCAAGGGCACGGCACGGTCGCCACCGGCAACGTCAGGAGCCGAGCGACACTACGATCTACATCGTCATCACCTAAGCCAAGCACTGCCTCAGAGGCCATGGCGTGAGCCCAACTGCTGTTGAGATTTCCACCGGCGGCAGATCAGATGGATGAGTGGCGAGCCACCATCCAAAGTCTGATTGGTTTTGCCAAGGCGGAAGGATCACAGCGGGCCAGACCACCACGGCCTTCCCAGGCAGCAACGCCGGCTCGTGCGGCTGGTCGTGCGGCAGGGGCCACCCTCACGGTGCAATCCCCACCACGGCAAGCCGCCTGGGAGCCGCAAAACCAAGCACCCGATGACGTCTCGATGGCCTCGTCAGACCCTCGAGCGCGTCAAGGCCGACAGCGTGCCCCGGAGGGCTGGCGAAGGGAAGGCACGCGCGTCATCAATGAGCGGCGCCGCGACAACCCCCACCGGTCCAATGGGTGTGATAGCCCCAACGTCGACGAGCCCGCGCTCGGAGATAGCGGGTGCCTGCCTTTCGAGGTTGGGTGCCCTGCCTTCACCCGTGAGCTGCAGCAAGTCCGTTGGCCGTCCACTTGCACGTTCAAGCCAGCGATACCCGAGAAGTATGATGGGAGACTAAACCCGACAGAGTTCTTGAGCATCTACACCATCGCTGTTCAAGCTGCCGGGGGAAGAGATGAGAAGGTGTTCGCCAACTACTTCCCTTTGGCCCTCAAGTCAAATGTGAGGTCTTGGCTGATGCACCTGCCGGAGAACTCCATTTCGACCTGGGCTGACCTATGCCATGAGTTCATTGGTGCCTTCACGGGCGGCCATCAAGAACCAGGGCGGCCCAGCGACTTGCAGCTTCTCTAGCAGAAAGAGGGAGAAACTCTATGGAAGTACTTGCAGAGATTCAGCCGAGTCCACAGAAATATCCCAGATATCCACTCAGCTGCCGTGATAGCTGCCTTCCAATCAAACGTGTGCTACTGCAGGATACGTTCCAAGATGAATGTTCAGTTTCCCAAGACTATGAAGTAGCTCTACACTTTGGTGGATAAATGTGCTCGGGTGGAGGAGGGGAGGAAACTTCCTGGAGAGGAAGATTGCATCGACATCGACTCAGAAGATGACGACGAGGTCATCAGTAAGAAGAAGAAGAACAAGAAGCACAACAAGAAGCGCAAGGATAAGACAGTGATGACTGTTGAGGGGCCAGGCACGCCTAGTACCGGCAAGAAGGCTAAGGCTGAAGGCCCCGGCAAGGAGGCTACCGCATGCGCTGTCTGCCGGGAGGTGGCGGCTGCCGAGAAAGTTGGGAAAAGTGATGGGCCGTACTGTAAGATTCATCAGACCAAGGGCCATGATCTCCAGGAGTGTCATCAGGTTGAGCAGCTCGTCAAGAGGCAGAAGGCTGAGTATGTGAAGCGCGATAAGGAAAAAGGTCAGAATGGCGCTGGCGGGAAGGGCCGGGGTGGTGAAGCAAATCGCCCCGGCAAGGCTCCTCGGAACAAAGGGAAACCCGCCAAAGGCCGAGAGAAGGAGGATTGCAGTAATGAGAGTGATGGAGGGAATGAAGAGGAAACCAGCGAACAGGAATTCCAGAAGGCCACTGATGCCCTGTGCATTGATGGGGCTGCATCTTTGCACTCCTCTCACCTCCAACTTAAACAGTGGGCGCGTGAAGTCAATGTCGTGGAGCCAGCGGCAGATTCTCGGAAGCCGCTCAAGTGGTCATGCGCGCCCATCATCTTTGATGAAGAGGACCACCCTGACCGCATTACTGTGGTAGGGTGCTTGCCATTGTTGGTCTCACCAACAATTCGCAACCTCAAGGTCACAAAGATGCTGGTTGACGGCGGGGCCGGGTTGAATCTGATTTCCCCAATGGTTATCAGTAAACTCCAGATAGCAAAGGAAGAACTTAAGGCCACAGGCATGTTTCAAGGAGTCAATCCCGGCAGGAGCTGTCCTAAGGGAAAGGTTACGTTGCCAGCGACATTTGGAGGAGAGTTGAACTACAGGACTGAGAAAGTTGTGTTTGATGTGGTTGACCTCCCCCTGCCGTACAACGGGATCCATTGGGCGCCCGGCCCTGGCCAAATTCATGGCAGCATCCCACTATGCCTACAACACCTTGAAGATGCCAGGGCCGATGGGTGTCATTTCTGTTCTGTCGGACAAGAAAGACGCAATTATTTGCGTGGATAAGATGTACCGGGACGCGATCATGGCAGCGGTCACGGAAGCCACAGTTCCAGCCAAGGGAAAGCATAGCAGAGGCACTGGCAAGGAATTTGGGAAGCGTACCTCTGCGGAATGTGCCGCGCCCGTTGATGACACGCTCGAGGGTTCCAACAGCAAGAGATCCAAGGCTGCTCCACCCCAAGTGAAAAAGGTCACGGCAGGGCTGGCTGGCACTGATGGTACTTTCACTATCAGCGCCACCCTTGATGACAAATAGGAAAGCACGCTTGTTGCCTTCCTGCGGGTGAATATCGATGTGTTTGCCTGGCAACCATCTGATATCCCCGGTGTTCCCAGGGAGGTAATCGAGCACCACCTTGCTGTCTGCCCATATGCCCGACCCGTCAAGCAGAAGGTTCGGAAGCAGGCCTTGGAGCGGCAGCAGTTTATTGCCGAGGAAATCAAGAAACTTGAAGCAGCTGGTTTGGTCAGAGGAGTACTGCATCCAACATGGTTAGCAAACCCAGTGGTTGTGCGCAAGGCTAATGGAAAATGGAGGCTTTGCATAGATTTCACGGATCTGAACAAGGCATGCCCAAAGGACCCATTTCCCTTGCCGCGCATCGACCAGATCCTGGATTCTACTTCAGGATGTGAGTTGCTCTCTTTTCTGGATGCATACTCTGGATACCATCAGATTTTTATGTCCAAGGAAGATGAAGAAAAGACCTCATTCATCACCCCATGCGGCACATACTACTTTGTGCGCATGCCTTTCGGGTTGAAGAGTGCCGGGTCCACTTTTGCAAGAGCAGTCCAGATTGGCTTTGAACCACAGTTGCAAAGGAACATTGAAGCCTATATGGATGATATTGTGGTTAAGACCAAGGAAAGATCAACCCTCATCCAGGATTTAGAAGAGACTTTTGCTAATCTGCGTAAGATCAACTTGAAACTGAATCCGGAGAAGTGCGTGTTTGGCGTTCCCTCCGGCAAGCTACTTGGTTTCTTTGTGTCCCACCATGGGATAGAGGCCAACCCCGATAAGATCAAGGCCATTGAGCAGATACAGGCACCCAAGACAGTTAAGGATGTGAGGCGTTTGACAGGATGCGTTGCCGCACTTAGCAGATTCACCTCCAACTCTGCCGAGCGCGCCTTGCCGTTCTTCAAGATTTTGAAGAGGGCAGGACCCATGAAGTGGACCCCGGAAGCAGATGCAGCGCTGCAGGATTTAAAGGCCTACTTGTCTTCTGTGCCTACTTTGGTCGCACCCAAACCACAAGAGCCGTTGCTGCCATATCTGGCAGCAACTAATCAAGTGGTTAGTGCAGCCCTAGTAGCGCAGCGGGAAGTAGAAGAAGCAGCCACCTCAGCAAGTGTCCCGCCCGGGGAAGAGAAAGAGAGCGGCCCGGCAAGGCCAGATATGGATCAGGACAAAGAGGAGCATGGCAGCGGAAGCAACCCCAAGGACATGGCAAGGAAGAAGGTGGTGCAGCGCCCAGTATACTTCATTTGCTCCCTATTGCGGGGGGCTAGATCCAGGTATTCTGGCGTGCAAAAATTGATCTTTGGCCTTGTCATGGCCTCAAGGAAACTGTGCCACTACTTCCAAGCCCATGAGATCACGGTTGTCACCCGCTTCCCGTTGCAAAGGATACTTCGAAACCCAAAGGCCACCGGCAGGATAGTGGAGTGGGCATTGGAGTTGTCCAGCTTTGGCTTGAAGTTTGAAAGCACATCAATAGTCCAGAGCAGGGTGTTGGCAGAGTTTATTGCAGAATGGACGCCAACCCCTGATGAAGAAGTACTGGAAACAGTTATCCCCGGCAAGGAAGCGCCCCAAGAATGGATCATGTATTTCGATGGTGCCTTCTCCCTACAAGGTGCAGGGGCTGGCATGCTTCTCGTGGCTCCCACTGGAGAGTACCTGAGGTACGTCGTTCAGATGCACTTTCCCCGAGAGGAGGTGACAAACAATACAGCAGAATATGAAGGGCTTCTTGCCGGGCCCAGGATTGCCACAAAATTGGGAATCAAGAAGCTGATCATTCGAGGAGATTCACAACTGGTGGTGAGACAAGTCAACAAGGATTACCAAAGCCCATTGATGGAGGCATACGTCGAGGAAGTGAGAAGATTGGAGGAGCGCTTTGACGGGTTGCTAACAGAGCACGTACCCCGTGCGGAAAACAACATTGCTGATCACCTGTCAAAGTGCGCTCACAGAAGCTTCCCGTGGAACCAGGAACTTTTGTTCTCCATCTTACTTAGCCCTCCGTATCCCTAACAACACTGGCCCGAAAGAGGAGGAAATTGGACTCTGGTAAGGCCACTGGTCCCCGCGGTCGAGGGATGTGCCCCCACGAATGAGGAGGTGCCGCTAGTCCTTGTTGCTGAGCCTCAGGCTCCAACTTGGGCAAGGCACATAGTCCATTTCCTCCAAACAGGAGAACTTCCCGAAGAGCAAGAAGAAGCTAAAAGAGTAGCCCAAAGGGCCAGTATGTATCAGTTTGTCGATGACACACTATACAGAAGAAGGCCCAACGGTGTGAAATTGAGGTGCATTTGCCGGGAAGGAGGAAAGGAACTACTGGCAGAGATACACAAAGGCATGTGCGGCTCCCACATTGGATCAAGGGCTTTGGTTGGGAAAGCATTCCGGCAAGGATTCTATTGGCCCACAACCCTCCAAGATGCGGTTGAGCTCGTCACCAAGTGTGAAGCCTGTTAGTTCCATTCCAAAAATATCCATCTGCCTGCCCAAGCACTCCAGACAATCCCTTTGTCATGGTCGTTTTCGGTCTGGGGGCTCGATATCCTCGGCCCTTTCCCCCGAGCTGCCGGGGGCTTTGAATTCTTGTTCATTGCAATCGACAAGTTTACAAAGTGGCCGGAAGTAGATGCCATGAGAAAGGTGACTGCTTGGTGTGCCCCTTCGGGGTCCCTGCCCAGATCATCACCGACAACAACACCCAGTTCATGAGCCGCGCCTTCATGCCCTCAGAAGCAAGATCTCATTTGCCTCTGTCGCATATCCCAGAAGCAATGGACAAGCTGAGAGGGTGAACGGTGAAGTGCTGCGAGGACTCAAGACAAGAATGTTTGATAAGCTGTGGAAGCATGGTAGGCAATGGATCAATGAGCTGCCAGTGGTTCTTTGGTCCCTCAGAACGACACCAAACCAAGCTACCGGGCAGACTCCCTTCTCCCTAGTCTATGGGGCAGAAGAAGTTATCCCCACGGAACTCATTTACGGGTCACCTCGAGTGCTTGCCTATGATGAAGTTGCGCAGGAATAGCACATGCATGACGACACCGTGCTTCTCGAGGAGAACCGTCTTCGGGCTGCCACGCGTGCTGCACGCTATCAGCAAGCCCTGCGTCGCTATCATAGCCGCAGGGTTCATGCCCGGTGTTTTGAGGAAGGCGACCTTGTCCTTAGGCATAGTCCGCCAAGGGTACAAACAAGCTGTCACCGAAGTGGGAAGGCCCTTACCGGGTAGTACGAGTCACCAGACCTGGTGCAGTCCGTTTGGAGACCGGAGATGGCATTCAATTGCAAAACTTGTGGAATATTGAGCATCTTCACAAGTTCTACCCATAAGGCACGGCTGTCGCGCCCTGCCCGGCAGCCACCCTTTTGTACAGGCCTTGTCTCGGCTGCATGTAACCCCTTGTGCAAATCCACGCGCAGACCCTGAGCAACAGAGAAATAAATGAAGCACTGGGGGCCCTCGACAAGTTGCATGCATTCACAAGCATATCATAAGCATCACATGCTTCATGTAGATAGGTTGCATGATCATGTAGATAGATTGCATCTGGCATCATCTTCATTTGCATAAACTGCAGGCTCCTGCCGTGGACTTAGTCCTAGGAAGAGGATGCAAAGACAAGCCAGCACTGCGGTCTCCGGCAAGCCAAATAGATAAGTTCCATCTCTTATCCATACATGTTCCGTGAGTAGGACTTGTGCATATGAAAACCTCGCCGCCTCGGTAACAAAGGTACTCCCATGTACTGACACGAACGCTGCTTTGGTCAGGATGGTCATAGTGGCCTTTGGCTAAAAGGGGTTGGCGGGGGGCTGATATCTCCCAATGGGTTCTGCGCCCGGCAGGCTCAGCCTCACGGCAACAGTCTTATGGGGTACCGGCAAGGTAGCTTACCGGGATCTACTTGTTTATGTGAAAGTATGGAGGCGTTTCACCTCTGCATGGATATCGTACATGCACAAGTGCCCGGCAAAGCTTACCTTTTTCATTAATATGCTGATCGACAAGTACAAATCTCACAGAACATAAGCATGGATACGAGAGATTACATTATTTGAACTAAAATTTGGCAAGTGCCTATAGATTTAAGATTGAAAAAAGATAAGTGCCCTGTGATCTCCTCTTTTTGTTTTCCCTCCACCAGGTATTGCGGGGGGAAGAGAAGACGGCTAAAAGAGCAGCCAAGCAGGAGCCCACCCCCAATCCCGTCATGGCCTACCGGGTGCGGCCTGACAAGATCGAGAGTGGCGAGGCTGCGAAGGAGGGGCACAAAGAGCAGCTCGGCGGTGCCTTGGTCACCACCTCCAGGACCAGCAAGAAGCCCCAGCTCGAGCACCGGAGGGATCAACCATCGACGCCCAGCTGGAAGACTGCTGGAGGAGGGGGAAGGCACCAAGGGAACATCCCTCCCCGGCTATCACCCAAAGAGGCTGGTGATGATGGTGCCGGAGAGGGAGGGGAAGAGCGGAAAGACGAGGCAGCAGGTCGCCAATACAAGACGAAGGCGTCGATGCCATCGTACTTTGACCTGACGCCCTGCCTCTCGCCTCCCCCGTCTTCCCTCGATTTCTCTCCATCACCATCGCTCCAGGAAGACGCCGGGCCCCCAGCCCGGCACCTCCCCCGAAGAGACGGCGAGCGACTGCGACAAGCAGAACACTCGATGCGCGCCGCTCCCCACCTTGGCGGGCAGGAAGACGCCACCGTCCTTAGCAAGAATGCAAGATCCGCCGGAAGGAGCAGTGCTAGGATTACCAAGGAACCCATATACTACATCCCAGGCAAGCATCAAGAGCCCTGGACACCTCGCCAACAGGGTGGCGACGCGCGGCACCAGAGCAGACTCACTCCCCAAGCATCAGCATGAGCATTTGACATCATCAGCAACTCCAAGCTAGGACACGGGGCCTGACCTCGGGCTCATCTTTTCAGCATACCCAGAGGAAGCAGAAGGCGGAGGAGGAGAGGAATGTGGATGAATGACTCCACTCCTCCCCCGCTCCTCCTTTTATAGGTTTGCTGGAGCTGGGGGCTGATTCCCCGGCGAGTATCGACCATCCTCCTCCACCAATCCAAGAAGATCGGGCCCCTGCCTTGATGCTCTTCCGCACCACGCGCCTCCATTACCTACCCTACTCAATGCATGCAACATATGTGGCTAAGGATAAGGGCGCGGAGGGAAGAGTGAATTGGCAGTTATCCGCCCGTGCGTTAAAGTCATTCACGGGCCATTACAAGAATGGCCCCACCACAATTGGCGTTACACGACGCGCGGGAAAACCGGAAACTGACCCAAGCTTAGGTTAATGAAGAAGCAAAGAAGATCTCAAAGGGCGGAGCCGCCCTTATGTTTCTGCCTGTGCACTGGTTAGGGCCTACCCCGACGACGCCCAGCGGCGTGTTCGTGCCAGGCCCGAGGGCTCCTATCGGTGCAACAGACCCTGGGTCCATTGCACGGACTGTGCACAGGACAGAGACAAGATTACAAGACCAAGATCAGACCAAACAAGGAGGATCAATTCCTTTGAAGGATCCAAGTGCAAGTCGAGAAGGCCAAGGTGAGCCAGAGGAACAAGGCATCACTAAGGGAAGGACCTACCTTGCTGGGCATGCGAGCCCAGCAGGGTTGGGTTTTGCCCCGGAAGCAAGCTCCGAGATCATCCTGGCAGGCCTACCGGGGCTGACGGAGGCAAGCCACTCCACCGCTCCACCTCACAAGCGACGCAAGTCATTAATCAAAGTGGTGTCGAGCTCCAAGGTGACTAAGTGGCTGCTTCTTGCCACATGGCAGCCACTTCCTATAGCAAACACCTCCATATGACACCCGTCCTGAGACGTGTCAAACAAGCAGGCGGGAAGCTGGCAAAACAGCCCGGCAGGGCCTGCCGGGCGGGCTATGATGTGACATTGAGCGGTGCATTTAATGTGCTCTGTCAGCCTGCAGAGTTAGATATGATAGCACTGTTAGCTATCTAATCAGTATGCAAAGACTGATTTGCCACTGTGGAGACCCCTTAATCTATAAAAGGAGGCCCATGGCGACCGTAGAAAGGGTTGGACCCTCGCATATTGATACGCTCGTAGCCACTCTCGCCCCAGAGCGACCTTGCCGGGCGAGTGTGCTACGTCCACCACCATTATCCACCATCAATCCACTAAAGCAGGAGTAGGGTTTTATGACTCACGGCGGCCCGAACCTGGGTAAAGACTGCCCGTGTGATCTCTACCGTGCTGCGCGATGCTTCTCTGCTCTTTGTGCAACGTGCCCATCCCCTCGCCGAACCAAAAGGGGCTCATGGCCCCATAGGTTGCTGTGGTTTCCCACGACAACCTCGCTGTACCAGTGATACCTAGTGGTGACCCTGTTGGGTACTGCCAAGGAATTATGTTGTGCTAACCACTTTAGGAAAACATAGACCTCCTGAGTTGACCATAGATCGAGGCTTGCTCCGGTAACCCCCATACTAGTTTCATGCTACCACTTTTCTCCGCCATAGGTGGGGTATAGTTCAGTAAGTTGCTAACCCCTTTACCTGCACACACGCACCATACAGAGAGGCCGCGATGAAGATTTCCAGGTAGCAGTTGCAATGCCAGTCATCGGGTCAGGGGGCATGGGTGTATCCGGTTGGGCCGAGAGGGGGGCACCCCTTGTAATCCGCGCGTGTTAATAGTGATCACATGCTACTTGAGACGATGGTCTCCCCGCCTTAGAGTTTTCCTTGAACGATGCCTTGGGTGATTCCTGGCATCTGGAAAGTTAATCTGGTGTGTGCTGGTCAGGTGTGTTTTCAAACCAAAGGCCATAACAGGAATTAGTCAGTGTCTTGGTGTTGGCTAAAGAAATCCTATACATGTGGGTAAGATTCCACCCTCTGCAGAGTTATATCTATTTGAATAGCCGTTTCCATGGTTAAGGACTATAGTCTGGGTTGGTCAAGTGTCGGTCTTAGTGTCAGTCTTCGGAGGGAATAACTAAATTGATCATGGTTCATTTTGCAGGATAATTATTGTTACTACTGGTGCTGTTATGAATACTATTATTGATATGAATAATATTGTGGACTAACCTTTTCCTGTTATGTGTAACCTTGAGTATCTCTTGGGATGGATAGACTACCCGGGATACTCATTTTTATTTTTGTTTCTGAGTATCACTTGGGATGGCTAGTCCACCTGGATACTCGTGTTATTATTTTCGTATAAGCCCTTTATGAGGCGTCGCTCAGACACCCGACTATGGCATTTCTTTTCAAGACCTCTCGAGGCGTCGCTTTGAGACACCCATTTGGCATTTCTTTTCAATACCTCTCGAGGCGTCGCTTTTAGACACCCGCTTGGCATTTTTCTTGGAATCCCTCGGGCGGTCCAACGCCCGATGTTCCATTTCATTTCCTCGAGTTACTACTAACATGTTTTATTTATCCTTCCGCATCGTATGAGTATTTATCATGCCATGCTTTAATTTTTAGCCAGCACATGCATATAATTTACTTTCTCATGAGCATATGCATTCAGTATATCTTTTGTTCATCATGTTTGTGAGTACATTCAAGCATACTCACTGGCTTGTCCTGGCTATTGTCTTGGCCAGATCATGACTCAGAGAGGAGCACTACGAAGACACTCCCGCAACCTAGGATTCGAAGATAGCAGCCATGCGAGATAGGAGTTATCCAGGTCAGCTGTTCCTGTGGGAATGGAGTCCCATCAACGTTGGAGATCCATGAGTCGCTTCCGTCATCCACCACGAGAGATCCTTGTTATATTCGTTGAACCTGTAAGGTCTTGTACTCGATTTGTTGTAATTGCTTGAAATTCTATATCAAGGAAGTGTCCACCAGCGAACAGTAATCTTGGGGCTGGTGATGACACAAGGGTCATTTGCTGGGATTTATGTCCCAGAATCCGGCCCCGACACCGAGTGCCATGATTTCATATGTGAGCCTATTACGTTTTCATGAATATAAGTGAGTTTTGGATCCTATCTTGCAAGTGGTATGCACCTATTATGTGTTATGGTCTATAGACCCCAAAGTGACAACAATTGGGATTCGCTCCGGTGATGACCATAGTATGAGGAGTTGATGTATTCATTGAGTGTTAATGCTTTGTTCCAGGAGGCCTTAATATCCCTTAGTTTTCATTATGGACCCCGCTACCATGGGAGAGTAGGACAAAAGATGTCATGCAAGTTCTTATTATAAGCACATATGACTATATATGGAATACATGCCAACATTGAATTGATGAATTGGAGCTATTGTGTATCGTTCTAGGTTGTGACTGTTATATGATGAATATCATCGAACAAAAATATCCATCACCGATCCAATGCCTACGCTTTTCTCATATTGGTGTTTGCTAAGTTACTACTATTGTTGCTGCTATTACAATCACTACAAAACTGCTATTGTTACTGTCCTGTTACCGTTGCTACTATCAAAACTATTATACTACTGTGCTACTAAACACGTTGGTGCAAAGATATTATTTTCCAGGTGTGGTTGAATTGACAACTCAACTGCTAAGGCTCATAAATATTCTTTGGCTCCCCTTGTGTTGAATCAATCAATTTGGGTGAAATACTACCCTCGAAGACTGTCGTGATCCCCTATACTTGTGGGTTATCAAGACCTTTTTCTGGCACCATTGCTGGGGAGCATAGCTTTATTTATTGAGTTCACTTGGGATTTATACATCTGATGATCATTATGAAGAATCTTAAAGATGCTAAGACTAAGTTCGTACCCTCTAAGACGAGGGGAGGTAAGGAACTGCCATCACACTCTGCACTTGATTCACCTTCTGTTTTAAGTAGACTTGCGACACCACCACCTACAATTCAATGTGATATGTCGCAAGTCATTGATGATGCTACTTCTGCTATGAATGATACTTGTGATGATGCTACTACTCTGCTTGATGAACCTATGCCACTAGGTGAATTTCTTGATGAACGAATTGCTAAAGCTAAAGAATTTGAGAATGCTCAAACTACTGAAAATTATGATTCACCTATTATGCCTAGCTCTCCTACTAGATTTGAAATGCCTAAAGTATCGGAGGGTTATGTTATGGATGGGGAGATTGCTAGAGACTTTCTTGCTTGTAATGATGGGGAAAAACTTAAGAAATTACTGAGTAAGCTGAAGAAAAGGCTATGATAGAGAGAATGAAATATGATCCTAAATTTGCTACTTCCCCTATGTTTCTTACTGATAAGGATTATGAATTCTCCATTGAACCTGAACTTATTACCTTGGTAGAATCTGATCCTTTTCATGGTTATGAATCTAAAATTGTTGTGGCATATCTTACTAAATTAAATGATATAGCCACCCTATTTGCTCAAGAGGAGAAAATTTGCTTCTATTATATTCTTAAGTTGTTTCCTTTCTCATTAAAGGGTGATGCTAAAGAATGGTTTAATACTCTTGCTCCTGGTTGTGTTCGTAGTCCCCAGGATATGATATATTACTTCACTATATTTTCCTGCTCATAAAAACAAGTTGTCTTACAGGAAATATACAACTTTGTGCAATTTGAGGAAGAGCATCTCCCTCGAGCTTGGAGGAGGCTCCTCCAATTACTTAATGCTTTACCTGATCATCCTCTTAAGAAACATAAAATACTAATATCTTTTATAATGGACTAACTGATGCTTCTAGGGACTTGATACGTCTCCAACGTATCTATAACTTTTGCTTGTTGCATGCTGTTATATTATCATTCTTGGATGTTTTACAATCATTTTATGGCAACTTTATATCATTTTTTGGGACTAACCTATTGACATAGTGCCCAGTGCCAGTTGCTGTTTTTTGCTTGTTTTTACCTTGCATGATATCAGTACCAAACAGAGTCCAGATGCAACAAAACTTTTTGGAGATTTTTTTGGACTAGAAGACACAGCATGGGCCAAAGAAGTACCAGAGGGGAGGCCCGAGGTAGGCACAACCCACCAGGGCGCGCCCAGGGAGGTTGTGCCCCCCTCGGTGGCCTCCTGCACTGCCTCTTCGCCCTATAAATCCCCAAATATTCTAGAAACCCTAGGGGACTAGACGATACACAATTCCAGCCGCCCCAAGTTCTAGAACCACGAGATCCAATCTAGACACCATCATGGAGGGGTTCATCATCCTCATTGGTGCCTCTTCGATGATGCGTGAGTACTTCATCATAGACCTACGGGTCCGTAGGCAGTAGCTATATGGCTTCCTCTCTCTCGTTTGATCCTCAATATAATGGTCTCTTGGAGATCTATTTGATGTAACTCTTTTTTGCGGTGTGTTTGTTGGGACCCGATGAACTTTGACCTTATGATCAGATCTATATCCATGAATATTATTTGAGTCTTCTTTTGATCTCTTATATGCATGATTATTTATAGCCTCGTATTTCTTCTTCAAACCTTTGGTTTAGTTAGGCCAATTAGATTAATTTTTCTTGCCATGGGAAGAGGTGCTTTGTGATGGGTTCGATCGTGCGGTGTTCTTTCCCAGTGACAGAAGGGGTAGCAAGACATGCATGTATCGTTGCTATTAAGGATAACAAGATGGGGGCTATTCCTACATGAATAGATCTTGTCTACCCCATGTCATCATTCTTATTGCATTACTCTATTTATCCATGAACTTAATACACTAGATGCATGCTGGATAGCGGTCGATATGTGGAGTAATAGTAGTAGATGCAGGCAGGAGTTGGTCTACTAATCTTGGACGTGATGCCTATATATTGATCATTGCCTTGGATATCATCATAATTATTCGATCTTCTATCAATTGCCCAACAGTAATTTGTTTACCCACCGTGTGCTATTTTCTTGAGAGAAGCCACTAGTGAAATCTACGGCCCCGGGTCTATTCTTTATCATCTTTGCTTTGAGATCTATTTTTATTCACTTTTATTTTCAGATCTATTATTCCAAAAACCCAAAAATACCTTGTTGCACTTTTTTGTTACTTATTTTATTGAGATATATTTATCCAATCTACACAATTTTTATCCCATAAACTTGACAATTTCTGGCACCGTTACCCATAGAGGGATTGACAACCCCTCATAAGCATCAGGTTGCAAGTATTTGTTCTTTGTGTGCAGGTACCATTTACATAGTGTTGCTTGGTTCTCCTACTGGATTGATACCTTGGTTTCATAACCGAGGGAAATACCTACTGTAGGAGTGCTGCATCATCCCTTCCTCTTTGGTGAAATACCGACATAGTTCAAGCGACATCAAGACTACCTAGATAGTTGTGCTGGTTGTGTTATCAGGGATCGAACTATTGAACATGCTCAAGAATTATTGGATAATATATTGAGGAATGTAGATGATTGGACGCTTCCTGAACCTAAGCCAACTCCAAAGAAGAGAGGTATTCTTCTCCTCTGTCCAGAAGATATGCGAGAAGCTAAGAAATCTATGAAAGAGAAGGGTATTAAATCTGAAGATGTTAAGAATCTACCACCTATTGAAGAAATACATGGACTTGACATTCCGACATAGGTAGTAGAGGTAAATTCTCTTTAAAGATTTGATGAGGGTGATATTCCTCATAATAAATCTCCTAGTCAATGCCTGGATGAATTTGATAACTTTGTCATAAAGCAAGAGACTTTTAATAGATATGTTAGTGATCAATTGAAACAAAATGCTATCATGATTGAACATTTAAGTGATTTGATGTTTAGAATTGCTAATGATATTAGAGGCTTAAGTAAATCTATGGTTCATACCCAGTTAGAACAAGTCTCTAAGTCACAAAATGATTTTCTTAATGAGATGAATAGTAAAAATGATCATGCTATTAGAGTAGTGACTAGAGGTGGTAAAATGACCCAGGATCCTCTATATCCTAAAGATCATCCTAAAAGAATTGAGCAAGATTCTCAGAGTATTAATAATGATGCACCTAGTTCACCTAAGAAAAGGAAGAAGAAGAAAAGGGATAGAACTTTGCATGCTTCTAGTGAACCTGTTATAGAAAAACCTTCTGAGAATCCTACTAATGTTTCTATTTCTGATGTTTAGACATAGTCTGGTAATGAACATGCACCTAGTGATAATGAAAATGATGATGCTAATAATGATCATGTTGATGCTCAGCCAGACAATAATAAAGAATCTGATAATGATGTAGAAATATAATTTGTAGTTGATCTTGATAACCCACCTCCTAAGAATAAAAGATATGATAGAAGTGATTTCATTGATAGAAAACATGGTAGAGAAAGAGAACTATGGGTTCAAAAACCTATGCCATTTCCTAGTAAGGCGGTTAAATATAGAGATGAGGAGGCTTTTAATCGCTTTGTTGAAATGCTTAGACCTTTGTATCTGAGAACACCTTTGACTGAAATTATGAAAATGCCTCCATATGCTAAATACATGAAAGATATTGTCACAAATAAGAGGAAAATACCAGAGGTTGAGATCTCCACTATGCTTGCAAACTATTCATTTAAATGAAAAATACCTCAGAAATTAGGAGATCCAGGAAAACCTACTATACCATGATCCATCAAAAGTAATTATGTCAAAACTGCTTTGTGTGATTTAGGAGCCGATGTTAGTGTTATGCCTTTCTATTTATATAGAAGACTTGACTTGAATAAGTTGACACCTACTGGAATCTCTTTGCAAATAGCTGATAAATCAATTGCTATACCCAGCGGTATTTGTGAGGATGTTCTCATTGTTGTTACTAATGTTACTATCTTACATACTTTGTTATTCTTGATATCCCCGAGGACGAAAACATGTCCATCATCCTTGGTAGACCCTTTTTGAATACGACAGTGGCTGTTATTGATTGCAACAAAAGTATGGTCAGTTTTCATGTAAGCGGTAGTGAGCATATGGTATATTTTCTGAAGAAACAGCACCAAGTGAATAGTATCAACTCTATTGAAAGAATTATGACAATTACTAGTGGAGGCTTTGAATTTCCTCTTCCGATTTTAAAAAATAAATATAAAACTCTTATTGTTGGGGAAATGCATATCCCCCTTGAGGTAACCTAGTGTTATATGAAAGTTTTTCCATTTCATGTTACTCGTAAATAGTTTGTTAATAAGACTTGATCAACCTTATTAATGGATTATTTTTTAGGGGCATGTGGTCGATGAATTTAGTAAGCACAACTTACTGTACCTATAGTTTGCTCTCTGTTATTTTTAGTTTAATAAAGAAAAATGACATGATTATCATGTTTTGAAATTATCTGTGCAATAAAAATGTCCAAAAAATATAAGTCCTCAGAATGACCTAAAAAATTAGTATGATTTTTCCAGAATATACCCAGGGGTGCACCTGTGAGCCACGAGCTAACATGGCACGTCCTTCCTCCCTGGGCGCGCCATGTGAGCTCATTGGTCCCACTGGGCCCCCCTCACTTGCCTGCAAAAAAAGGGCCCCCTAACTTAGTGCACTTGCCCACTCACTGCCTTCTTCCACCTCCAGAAAAAATTATCCTTGCTCTCCATCGCGCGTTCCTGCTCATTTTCATGCGATTTTTGATCTCTTTGCTCGGAGCTCCATTTCCAAAACTGTTCGGAGGAATCGCTCCTTGGTATGCGACTCCTTCGTTGGTCCAATTAGTTTTTGCTCTAGTTGATTATGTTTTGCTTATTTTGCTATTGTTGGTGACCATGTATATGAGCTTGCATGTTGAATTTGTATGGTTCAAAGTAGTTTTGATGCATGATATAGCCTCTAGACACTTGTGGGAGCAGTTGCTATCAACTTTTTCAAGTTTTTGTTCACTTTTATTTTGGGGACTAAAAATTTCAGAAATTTTTTAGAGAAAAGAAAATGCTTAGGAGAATATTGAGAGGGTCTTCGAGCCGGAGTTTTGAGGAAACTCCAAAAGAGAAGCCCAAGTAAAACCTCCCTCGTGCGGCCGAGGTGCGACCGTGCGAATGGCCTTGTAATATATTCATGAGAGATGCAGGCATTCTTGAGGATTTCTATCATTTGGCAGAGAATGCCGGAATCACCCCATTCCTGGAAGATAAGTGTGATCAGTAGCTTCTCCTCACCAACACATTTTGCAAAATTTTCGATTTCATGCTAGAAGAGATGAACCTACCGTATTTTTCAATCTCTATGGTATCCCTCAAGAAATGAAACTTGATAGATCTTGTCAAATATGCAAAATTCCTAATCAGGTCAGCCCTTGACGCCCCCAAAATTAAGCATGCACTAAACATCCACGCAACATGCACGATCAAGATCAGTGACTCATGGTATAATATCACAACACAACTCTATGACTCAAAATTTAAACAAAGAAACGATATATTACAAGCAAGGGTCGCAAGTAATGAAAATTACATCAAGAGTTAGGTCTGACTACGGATAATTACAAAGGTGCCTGAACAAGGCGAAAACAAACAATGACTCTAGATCGAAAAGGCAAGGCCACCTGCCTGGGACCTCTGAACTAGTCCTCGATGTTGAACTCCACGTAGCAATCATCAGCAACAGAACCTCATCTGGGCCACTATTATCTGATAGCAGCAACCGGGTAGAAGAAAAGGGGTGCATAGCAACGGTGAGTCCTTATTCGAAGTACTCGCAAGACATACATCATATCTATACTACATATGCATCGGTATCAAAGGAATGGAGTATATATGTGGACTATGCTGCAACATGCTAGCACTAGAGGGGGAAGTTCTATGTAACACAAGGGCCATCATCTTGTAGGAATAGACGAGAGGAGAGCAGATCATCTTGCAACAAGGGACGGAGTATGAGCGCATACGACACAGACTTGTAATTACCACAACAATACAATACCCTGAGATCATTCCTCGACTCCCTACGAGAAAAGATCCTTGGGCATTCCATATTTATTGATCAACGTTGAAAGCGCAGGTTATCTCCCAGAGGGGGTGAATGGGAGATTTTTAGAAATTCGTCAAACTCTGAAGAATTTGACGAAGATGAGAGTGAAGAAATAGAAATGCAACGGAAACTAAGTCATCACAGAATCAGTGTACATGCAATCAGGATACGTAAGTGTGAAGAACATGCAATCATACAATCATACAAGCATGAAGAATATGAACTAAGGAAATGAAAGATAGCTTGATGAAATTCTTCAGTTCAAATTCGTCAGAGCATAGATCACAAATTCTTCAGTAGAGGAATAATGTAAGAGAGGGTGAGGAATTTGAAACCAGGTTGGCTCGGTGAAGACAATGGAATTTGGTAGACCAGTTCCAGTTGCTGAATTAACTGTATGTTTGGTAGAGGTGGCTCAGTCGCAACTCAGAGGACACACAATCCTCACCATATTCCTCTTGAGCTAAGGCTCGTAGGCCTTTCCCAATCACTCGTGGTAAGTCTTCAATGTAGACTTCCAAAACCTTCACAAACTTGTTCACCGGCACACCACAATGACTCTTGGTGTAATCAGAACTTGACACCTAACCGTCTGGAAGAATGATAGTCTTCAAAGGTAGCAGGCGTCGGATCACACAGATCAATCTCTTCAGTGATGCTCAATCACTTTAGCTCTGGGTTTTTCCTCACTTAGGATTCTCTCAAAGTCATCAGAGGATGGGTTGCTCTCTTATGACAAGTGTCAAGTTCTCTCAGAGCAGCCAACCAACAAGTGGTTGTGGGGGCGGCTATTTATAGCCAGGGGCAACCCGACATGAATTGTCATAAATTCTCTTCTCTGATTCGACCATTGTTAGGATAAGGATCCACTCGATAGCTGGCACACGGCGCAACAACGGTCAGAATTTGAGCTCTCAAATTGGTCGGGGCACTCAATTTCCTCACTTTTAGGCAGAACGCACTGGCGAACTCCTAACTCCTCAGCGTGACCAAATTCGTCAGCGACCAGATGAACTTTGTCACTGTCGCTAGCAAATGCGTCAGTTGTACTAGAGATTTCCAAAGGCTTCACTCGAAGCGGCTTTTGTGTATGGGTTTGAGTAAGTTTGAGCATCACTTTGGAAATGTGAAATATGTTTCACCTTGACCCCCTTTGACAGTACGGTTTTTCCTATGACTCAAATAAGAAGAAAAGAAACTACAAAAACAAAAGTCTTCAAGCTTCAAAGTCTTCACATCAATTTCTTCAAAGGCCATACCAATCTCATCAACAAATTCTTCACTTGAAGAAATCCATTTTTAGCGGTCGTCTTCCATGTGTTAAACCAAATCTTCAGGGACTCTATTACCTGCGTATACTCACAACACATTAGTTCCTCAATCTATTTCTCTTCAATACTCCAAAACCACTAAGGGGGCACCTGATGCACTTACAATCTCCCCCTTTTTGGTGAGTGATGACAAATTGATTAGGTTTCAACGGGAGTAAAAGTATTTGAAGAGTAAGTACAAAGTTTGAAGAAATTGGTTATAAGATATTGAGGAACTCTCCCGGAAGATGTGCATATGAGGAATTTGCTTTGGATTGCAAATGCACATGGCAGGTTGGAATTGTGGAGATCTCCCTTATATCTTGGAATCCAATCATGCATGATCATAAGATATTTGAAGAATATGAATGCATGATGAGAATTGGTGTCTGACGAAATTGTGCATGCATGAGTAGATATATTTAAGATCGGAGCATGCGCGTCAAATGAAGCAAAAGAGTCAGACGACCAACAGTTATTAAGTTACAACTCATCAAAGAGCGCATCCAGAAAAGTTCAAGAGTTGCAACTTAAGCAAAAAAACAGCCCATATAATGACCCGCTTGAAGACTAACTCAAACTTATCCCCCTTTGTCATCAAATGACCAAAAGGTGAGGAATTTGAGGACTATCGCCCCTGAAGAAAATCATCATGGAGAGGGCGAGGGAGTGCTAGCATTGTTGGGGTCGCGCGATGCAGAAGGACTAGCAGCAGTGTCTTCAACACCTTCATTTTCGTCGGTGGAGCGCGATGAAGACTCAGAGCTCGGCATCCGAGGAGGAACTTGAGTTTTCTTGAACTTCTTTCTTGGCAGTTCAGCCCAGCCAAAGTTCACTTGAAATTCTTCAGCAGCAAGTTCTTCAACTGATTTGAGATGTGAGAGTTTGGCCCATGAGTTGTCGAATATCTCATGAAGATAGTAGCGGTTTTTGCACACTGCGTTATGCATCACAGTCATGTTGGCTTGAATAGCAGCAAACTGATGCTTAACCCAGTGATAGTTCTTGTCAACTTTATGATGAAGGCTAATAAGCAACTCACGGTCAGTCATGACACGTGGCGCTTCTGGTGGAGAAGATGGCCTTGAAGCTTATGCAGCAGTATCTTGGCTTGCAGATTCATCAGCTATGGAGCTGGAAATAGGCTGACAGAATTGTCCATCAAGGGGACGAATTCCTTCATTAATGAGATTCTTGCCTTTGCCAGGTGCTGTGGACAATGTGCTTTGAAGAATTTCAACTTCAGGCAAATAACTCAAGTGATTCTGAAGATCAGCCTTGTAGTGGATTGAAGACCGGGATCTGATGAATTTCATCATCCATGGTGCATACGGCTTCAATTCAAAAGGAGGCTGAGCGACAGTGACCAAAGTCCTCGGGAAGAAATCATAAATGTTGATGTGTGTTCCATGAATGATGTGAAACAGCAGGTTCTCCATAACTCCCACAACTTCTTCAGTGTTGGAATTGTGGCCTTTGATCGGACTGAGGGTCTTTGCCAGAATGTGATAGACAGTCCTCAGCACATACAGCAAATCCTTCACTAGGAAGGTCGTCCTAGGAGCATTTGCTTCAGCCATTTGCTTCATGAGCACTTGCATCAGATGATTTGGTAGCTCAGGTTCTTCATATATTTTCTTTGCTCCTTCTTGGGGTGGATCAACTGGAAGAGCATGAAGTAATTCATCAATCGGTGCTTTGTAGTGAGTGTCTTCACTCATCCAGTCCAGAGCTCAAGTTGCAGTGTCGTCAACATTGCCAGAGAAGTGTACAATTACATAGAATTGAAGAATGAGTTCTTCATTTCAATCGCAAACATCGATGTAGAAATTTAGTAGACCGGCATCATGAAGAACATCCAAGATTGGCTGAAAGCATGGTATTGACTCCATATACACATGAGGAATATGGCGATGCGGGAATACTTTCTTCCTACCAAATAAAAGTGAGGCATAGAAATTCATATGTGTTTTTGTCCAGAACCTCAAAAGCCTGAGTTTGACCGAGTCATAGGGTGAGTCGCCAATGAAGAAATTCTTCTCTTCGAAGAATTGGGCACAATCAAAATTTGGCCGCTTGAGGCCTTTGCCAATCTTGGGCATCACGGGGACAGGTTGAAGATTTTGCCGTTTGGTTCTGACATCAAGCACCGGTCATGGGGACCCAGTTGAATCATTAGGATCTATCACGGCGAGAGCTCGAGCAACTTCCTCAGCAGTGCCAGTTGGAACTGTATCAGTGCCTGGTGAGGGGATTGAGTCTGCACGTGGAGGAGACGTATTGATGACATTAACATCAGGGTCATCCTTAGCAATATCATCAGCTGCGGCAACTGGAATTTCTTCAGGAATACTTTTGAGCAATGGTTGTTGTTCTTCAGAGCCAGTGTGTATTTCTTCAGTACACGCAAGCGACTAAGGCTCTCTAGTGAGGGGAGTGGTGAGGGGCGAATTTGGGTGAGCTGCTTCCCAAAATTCGTCATGGATTGGAGGAGTTGTCTCGCCATCAATATCCAATTCCTCTTCATTTTCTTCAATTAGTGGAGTTCGCTGAGGACTCTGAGTATTCTCTTGAGGCATTTATACATCAGTATCAACCTCAATCTCTCCATCCATTTGCTCTGTGGAAGCAGCAGAATGGGTATCTTCTTCATCATCTTCATTAGCCCGAGGGATTTGATAATCCACCCCATAAGAAACCATTTGAAGATTTTCCAAATTTCATGACAGGGGCGCTGATGAAATTGGTATCGCATCTATTGGAATGTCAATTGAAGATAATGTTGCCATCTTCAATTTCTTCAGGGGTTCAGGCATAGGTGGAGCTGACGCCTTTCTCTTCTTTGCTTCTCTCTCAGTAGCCTTGGTCTTCTTCGCTTCTGATGCAGACGGAAGGGTGATAAGCTTCAAAGATGAAGTCGTTGTTGGAGCTGCTGCTGAGGAACTGGTTGGAGCATTTTCATTAGGCGTGACTGATGTAGTCACCCTGGCAGGCTCTTTAGGAATGACACTTGTAGTCGCCCTGGGGATTTCTTCAGGCACAACAGTATCCGTTGCCCTTTTAGTTTCTTCAGGTGCAACATCTTCATTTGCCCCGGCAGTCTGTTGAGGAGATGAAGGCGCAGTCTGACTCACCTGTGTGGTTGGAGGTGGAGCTGAGGAACCTGAAGGTGGTACTGTGCCAAACTTGGCGGCTTCTCTCTTGTTGTGGTCTTCAACCACCTTGGTTGAGGCAGTGATGCATCATTCTTTCACACCACAACAATGAGTGGCCTGTCTTTCATACTCTTCAGACAGCTGATGAATTTCAGACTGTAATGTCACAAGCTGTTGAGGAGATATTGATAGCATATTCTTCCTTAGTTCCTTCTCCTTCTGGATCTGTTGTTTCTTCACCAGCTTTGCTTGAGCAATATTGTATTTCTCATTCAAGATGAATGAAGAAATCATGTGGCCTAGACTAGGTGGTAAATTGAGGTCATCAAGAGGCGTTTCTGGGTTTGTGCACCAGATATCAATGAAATCAAGCAATTCTTCGATTCGAGCAACATTGGAACTGAGGAGTTCTTGGCAATTGCAGCTTGCTCTTGCTTTCTTCAGAGGAACTCAGCAAGTTCATCTCCATCTGCCAGCCCATGTTCATCAACCTGAGGCACAACGGCCTTAATCTTGAGACATGGCCTAGTTCCACAGCCAGCAGTTGCTTTTTGCTTCAGCTTGGGTGTTGAAGAAGTTGGTTGCCCACTAGGTGAGGCACTTGATGCTATTTGAAAGCCCTCGATGCGCTGGCAAGATGCGAGAAAGACCGGTGTTGAAGCTTTAGCTGCAGCCATTGATGAACTTAAAGCATGAGGAGGCACTGAAGATATTGAAATCTTTGGTGCTGAAGCCTTTGAAGTTTTGGGCTTGGCCACTGAGGGCATTGGATCAGATGGCTTCGTCTTGTGTGCATGCTTCTTTTGCATAGCCTTCTTTCGAGCGCTTGTGCTGCCACTGCCACTTGCTTCAGCTGAAGCCTTTGTGGCTCTGTTGAATTCATCAACGGCTTTCTTTGCTTTTTTAGCCATCTTAGATTGACATTTTGCCCATTCCTTGGGGAATTCTTCACCCCTTCTGATACTTGTGTGATGAGCAACTTGTCCAGGTGCAAGCGGCAACCTATTGCACGGAGGCGTCACGGCAAAGTCCTTCATGTATTTTGAGGTGACGTATCTATAATCTCTCCGTTCATACATCCAGTACCGTTTGATCTTATGCAGACGCGTTTTGCGCTGCTGTTTAGTTTCTTTGCCATGAGTTGCTTCATCGAGCGTACAATATCCTGAGTAAATATCCTCAGGGATTCCAAAAGCAGTGTGTTCTTCTTTCCTTTTGCCACCCTTCTATGGCCTCTTTCCTTCATCCATTTTCTTCAACTGAGCTTTTTGAACTTGTGAGGACTCTCATGAAGTTTGAAGGTTTTCCTCAAGCTTTGTTGTGAATGAATTAATTTGATGAGAACCAAGAGATTCGTCGGCAGACATTGTACCTGTGAACAGAGTATAGTTGCGAGGAAATTGGGAAGAGTCACATGCGTTCTCAGATGTTTTAAAAAATAAACTACTTGAGGAAATTGACCCTTATCGTCTTGACGCAATTCACTAAGTGTTCTTGACCTAGGTTCCAGAGTTGTACAGATTGAAGCAATTGTACAACTGCGGAATCTAGTACTTAAGCATAACTTAGATGAAAGTACTCAAGACTGGCCAGAATGGAAGTGCTGAAGCATTGAAAGAGTGATATAAACATCACTTGAAGATTTTTGAGTTAAGTGAAGATCAAAGAGAGGCAGTAAATAAGCATTTAATTACCCTAGTGATGAACTCGATGAACTGAACATCGAGGAGAAGGAAATCGTTAGCTCAGATCATCCATGCCCTAACTTGGCGACAAAAGACGTCTACAACGGCGGAGGTGAAGAAATCCGCGTTCGGCGTGAGTACGTCAACGAAGAAGTCAAGGCAGTGAAGCTCTTCTTCTCCGGCAGCGATGAGATCTAGCGGCAGCACTAGGGTTTGAGGACTGAGAGCGAAGGGAGCAAGGGGATGAAGTGAACTAACATTGACACGGTCAAAGCTATTTATAACCGCAGTGAAAACTGAAGGGTCTGAAAATTTTGGAGAGATAAGCCCCTGACCATTCGCATCTCGGTGACACATGTCACACATGCACTTTCATCCTTATCTGTCTTAGGGAAAGCGCGAGATGAAGTTACAGCGGCAACAGCAAAAAAAAAACTTTGAGAGTTTTAAAATGTGCTCGCAATTTCTTCAGCCGTCAAGGACACATTGAAGACTTTGAACGGTGTCAAGTAGAACACATATGAAGAATTTTCGGAACAGAGTGGGTTGAGCTTAGCATAGAGGGGAGCGGGTCCGATCACATCCACTTAGATGAAGAAACCGAATTGAAGAATTAGCAATATGTGGATGTTGTTGAGGACATGAAAAGCTTGAATAAAAATATATATATTAAGAAGTGAAGAATAACCTCAAGTGACGAATTTGAAAAGTTTAACGAAATTGCAAATGACGAAAAACTCAAATTTGAAGAATGTCATAAAGAGGTGGTGGCATTACCCACCGTATAAGAACTGTGATGACTTCAGACATCGCGTACAATTATCGTAGGGTTCTGAGAGTCGAGTTCTTCATGAATTTCTTCACACTTAGAGGGTTAGTCTTCCTTGATTGAAGAAAAATGTTACTTCATGTGTTGTGCATCAAAGTCATCAAAAATGCATAAGCGTTAGGATGTGTGTACTCTTCAGAGGACATTCAAAGATTCTAGGATGTTTAGCTCACACCGCAACTTGCAGAACCTCTTTTCATCCAAGGGCTTAGTGAAGATGTCAGCAAGCTGATCTTCAGTCTTCACGTGGTCAATGACGATGTCTCCCTTCAGCACATGATCACGAAGAAAATGGTGACAAATCTGAATATGCTTCATCTTGGAATGTTGCACTGGGTTGTGGGCGATCTTGATAGCACTCTCATTGTCGCAGAAGAGAGGGACTTTCTTCACAATAATTCCATAGTCCTTGAGGGTTTGCTTCATCCATAGCAACTATGTGCAGTAGGCACCAGCGGCAATGTATTCATCTTCAGCTATGGAAAGAGCCACGCTAGTCTGCTTCTTTGAAGACCAACAGACAAGAGATCATCCGAGGAAATGACATGTGCCTGCTCTAGACTTCCGATTCACACGATCTCCATCGTAATCCGAATTAGAAAATCCAGCTAGTTCAAAAGATGAGCCCTTGGGATACCATAATCCAAGCGTTGGTGTGTGATCTAAATATCGAAGAATTCGTTTCATAGCCTGGTGGTGTGATTCCTTCGGTGTCCCTTGAAATCGGGCACACATGCAAACACTAAGCATAATATCTGGCCTAGATGAACATAGGTAAAGAATCGAACCAATGATGGAGCCATATACATTCTGATCAAAATCTTTACCATTTTCGTTACTTCCGAGTTGACCATTAGTAGGCATTGGAATTTTTAGGCCTTTGCAGTCTTGCATGTCGAATTTCTTCAGGCAATCTTTGAGGTATTTCTCATGACAAATGAAGATGCCATTGGGTTGTTGACGAATTTGAAGACCAAGAAATAATTTCAATTCTCCCATCATAGACATATGATATTCTTCACGCATCATATATGCAAAT
Organism: Thinopyrum elongatum; assembly: GCA_011799875.1. Taxonomy (NCBI): domain Eukaryota; kingdom Viridiplantae; phylum Streptophyta; class Magnoliopsida; order Poales; family Poaceae; genus Thinopyrum; species Thinopyrum elongatum. The sequence continues at coordinate 246,926,626 of CM022299.1, forward strand.
TCGTCACTGAAACGCTTGTTAGTGCAACCAAAGATAATATCATCAATATATATTTCGCATATGAACAGTTCACCATCACATATGTTTGAAACCCGTTTTCCTCAGGAATTCCTTTAGAGTATCATACCAAGCCCGTGGGGCTTGCTTGAGGCCATAGAGAGCCTTGTTCAGTGTGAAGACTATGTCAGGATCCTTTGGATTCTCAAAACCTGGTGGCTGAGCAACATATACTTCTTCCTCAAGCTTACCATTGAGGAATGCACTTTTCACATCCATTTGATATAAGAGAATATTGTGATGGTTAGCATATGCAAGCAAATATACGAATAGCTTCAAGCCTAACAACATGTGCAAACTTTTAACCGAAATCAATACCGTCAACCTGTGTGTAGCCTTGTGCTACAAGATGGGCCTTATTTCTTACCACTTGGCCATTTTCGTCTTGCTTGTTGTGGTAGATCCACTTAGTGCCGATGATATTGTGCTTGCATGGATCAGGACAATTCACAAGCTCCCACACATTGTTGAGCTCAAATTATTGCAATTCTTCTTGCATGGCTTGAATCCACTCAGGCTCTAGAAATGCTTCATCAACTTTGGTGGGCTCTGTGATAGAGACAAATGCAAAATGCCGACAAAAGTTAGCTAGATGTGAAGCTCTTGAGCGAGTGAGGGGACCAGGTGCATTGATGTTGTCGAGGATCTTCTCAATTTGCACTTCATTCGCCACTCGTGGATGAGCTGGACGAGGGCCTTGTTGAGGTTGAGCATTTTCCTTAGAGTCATTTTCTTCAGTAGTAGCAGTTTCCTCATGACGAGGAATGACCACTTCTTCTTCAACTATTTCTTGACTGGGCACTATTTCACCAGTGCCCATTAGCTTGATAGATTCCTCAGGAGGCATTTCATCTAGCACAGGAGGCAGGTGCTCTCTTTGCGAGCCGTTAGTTTCATCGAACCACACATCTACAGTTCACACAACCTTGTTGTGGTAGGTGTTGAAGACTCTGTAGGTGTGCGAGTCCTTTCCGTAACCAAGCATAAAACTCTCATTTGCTTTCGGTGCAAATTTGGAATTGTGATGTGGATTGCTAATCCAGTATTTAGCACCGAAGACTGTGAAATAACTTACATTGGGATTTGTATTAGTGAGGAGTTCATATGAAGTCTTCTTGAGGAATTTGTGAAGATATACCCGATTGATGATGTGACAAGCGGTATCAATTTCTTCATGCGACCATCGATGAGGTTTCTTGTATTCATCAAGCATAGTACGTGCCATCTCAATGAGTGTCCTATTCTTGCGCTCAGCAATTCCATTCTGCTGAGGAGTATAAGGAGCAGATTGCTCATGAGTGATACCAAGTTCATTAAGATAGTCATCAAGGCCTGTGTTTTTGAACTCGGTGCCATTGTCGCTTCTAATATGCTTGATCTTGATGCCATAATTTGTCATGGCACGGTTAGCGAATCGTATGAAGACACCCCGCACTTCAGTCTTGAAGGTAATTATATGCACCCAGGTGTAACAAGAATAATCATCAACTATGACGAATCCATAAGACGTTGCATTGGTTAGTGTGGCATAATGAGTAGGACCAAAGAGATCCATATGAAGTAATTCAAAGGGACGAGTAGTGGTCATGATTGTCTGCGGAGAGTGCTTAGATCTGGTCATCTTTCCAGCCTCACAAGCACCGCAAAGATGATCTTTGACGAATTTGACGCCCTCGACGCTAATGATGTGCTTCTTCTTGATGAGTGTGCTCAAATTCCTCATGCCAGCTGATACGTCTCCAATGTATCTATTATTTTTTATTGTTCCATGCTATTATATTATATGTTTTGGATGTTTTATATATATTATTATGCTATCTTATATTATTTTTGGGACTAACCTATCAATCTCTTTAGTGATGCTCAATCACTTTGGCTCTAGGTTTTTCCTCATTTAGGATTCTCTCAAAGTCGTCAGAGGATGGGTTGCTCTCTTATGACAAGTGTCAAGTTCTCTCGGAGCAGCCAACCAACAAGTGGTTATGGGGGGCGGCTATTTATAGCCAGGGGGCAACCCGACATGAATTGTCATAAATGTCCTTCTCTGATTCAATCATTGTCAGGATAAGGATCCACTCGACAACTGGCATGCGGCACATCAACGGTCGGAATTTGAACTCTCAAATTTGTCGGGGCACTCAATTTCCTCACTTTTAGGCAGATCGCACTGGCGAACACCTAACTCCTCAGCGTGATCAAATTTGTCAGCCACCAGATGAACTTCATCACTGTCGCTAGCAAATGCGTCAACTGTACTGGAGATTTCCAAAGGCTTCACTCGAAATAGCTTTTGTGTATGGGTTGGAGTAAGTTTGAGCATCACTTTGGAAATGTGAAATATGTTTCCCCTAGACCCCCTTTGACAGTACTGTTTTTCCCAAATAAGAAGAAAAGAAACTATGAAAACAAAAGTCTTCAAGCTTCCAAGTCTTCACATCAATTTCTTCATAGGCCGTACCAATTTCATCACCAAATTATTCACTTGTAGAAATCCATTTTTAGGGGTCGTCTTCCATGTGTTAAACCAAAGCTCCAGGGACTCTATTACCTGTGTATACTCACAAACGCATTAGTTCCTCAACCTATTTGTCTTCAATACTCCAAAACCACTAAGGGGGCACTTGATGCACTTACAAATGTATTCCTTCAAGTATCTGGTTCAAGTTGTATAAGATCGAGATCTCTCATATATCCAAGCATCCTATTACCATGGACACGACTATTCTAATAGTTTAACTTCCCTGGAGGGGTGCACCACATTACCCAATACGCTCAATTACCTATGACCGGACACACTTTCCTAGGTAATGCCCGGCCTCGGGTAATCGACATGCCGTAGTCCTACCTAGACTCCATAGAGAGGTCCCCCTGGTTTGCATCATAAGCACGAAGGGGTTGTTCAGCCGCTCACCTCTAAGCACTCCGTGTCATTGCAAGGGCGGTCCAGCTTCACCTCATACGGAGGATATCTGCTAGTCTCCATGCCGCATCTCTGAACTAGACGTCTGAAACAGCTTCGGGAGAAATCGTACGACACTGAGGGTCCCATAATCCATTATCCCGCACGACGGTTAGTGCGTATATGAAAATGATAGTCTCAGATCAAATACCCAATCTCGTTAAGCGTGTTATTATGAAATATCCATGGACATCGACTAGGGACTAGGCCCACCTCTCTCCTAGGTGGTCTCTACCTGCCCTATCGTTCTGCCACAGTAATCTCTCGCGGATAACTGATACGTCTCCAACGTATCTATAATTTTTTATTGTTCCATGCTATTATATTATCTGCTTTGGATGTTTTATATGCATTAATATGCTATTTTATATTATTTTTGGGACTAACTCATTAACCTAGAGCCTAGTGACAGTTTCTGTTTTTTTCCTTGTTTTTGGGTTTTACAGAAAAGGAATACCAAACGGAGTCCAAACGGAATAAAACTTTTGCGATGATTTTTCTTGGACCAGAAGACACACGTAGGACTTGGAGAGGAAGGCAGAAGAGTCCCGAGGGATCCACAAGCCCTCAGGGCGTGCCCTAGGGGGGCACGCCCCCTGGCTTGTGGGCCCCACGGGAGTCCTCCAATCCTAATCTTTGGCCTATAAACTCAGAAATATTCCCAAACCACCAGAAGCGTCCACCAAAATACTTTTCCGCCGCCGTAACCTTCTGTACCTGTGAGATCCCATCTTGGGGCCTTTTCCGGCATCCTGTCAGAGGGGGATTCGATCATGGAGGGCTTCTACATCAATTCTATTGCCCTTTCGATGAAGCATGAGTAGTTTACCACAGACCTACAGGTCCATAGCTAGTATCTAGAGGGCTTCTTCTCTCTGTTTCATCCTCAATATCATGTTCTCCTCGTTGTTCTTGGAGATCTAACCGATGTAATATTCTTTTGCGGTGTGTTTGTCGAGATTCAATGAATTGTGGATTTATGATCAGTTTATCTATGAATATTATTTGAATCTTCTCTGGATTATTATATGCATGATTTGATATCTTTGTATTTCTCTTTGAATTATCGGTTTAGTTTGGCCAACTAGATTGATTCTTCTTGCAATGGGAGAGGTGCTTAGTTTTGGATTCAATCTTGCGGTGTCCTCACCCAGTGACAAAGTAGGGGTAGCGAGGCATGTATTGTATTGTTGCCATCAAGGGAAAAAAGATAGGGTTTTCATCATATTTCTTGAGTTTATCCCTCTACATCATGTCATCTTACTTAAGGCATTACTCTGTTCTTATGAACTTAATACTCTAGATGCATGCTGGATAGCGGTCGATGTGTGGAGTAATAGTAGTAGATGCAGAATTGTTTTGGTCTACTTGACACAAACGTGATGCCTATATTCATAATCATTGCCTTGGATATCATCATAACTTTGCGCTTTTCTATCAATTGCTCAACAGTAATTTGTTCACCCACCATATTATTTCCCTTCAAGAGAGAAGCCTCTAGTGAAACCTATGGCCCCCGGGTCTATTTTCCATCATATATTTTCAGATCTATAAACCAAAAAACCCAAAAATACCTTGCTGCAATTTATTTACTTTTATTTTGTTTTACGTTTTAGTGAGCTTTTACATCTATCTCTATCAGATCTCACCTTTGCAAGTGACCGTGAAGGGATTGACAACCCCTTTATCGCGTCGGGTGCAAGTGTTTGATTGTTTGTGCAGGTGCATAGATTGGAGACTTGCGTGTATCTCCTACTGGATTGATACATTGGTTCTTAACTAAGGGAAATACTTATCTCTAGTTTGCTGCATCACCCTTTCCTCTTCAAGGGAAAAACCAACGCAAGCTCAAGATGTAGTAGGAAGAATTTCTGGTGCCGTTGCCGGGGAGATCTACTTCAAGCCTACCAAGTACCCACCATAAACTCTCATCTCTTGCATTACATTATTTGCCATTTGGCTCTCGTTTTCCTCTCCCCCACTTCTAAAATGATTTCAGAAAAACACAAAAAGATTTGCCTTTTTATTCGCCCTTCTTCCATTCATCTTTTCGTTTGCCTTTTTGTTTGCTCTTTTGCTAGATCGGTTTCTTGCCATCTTGTCTGAATCTGGGGAGTTTATCATTGAAAAAATAGCAATAATCTTGATGGTAGTTTTAATGATTTTGCCAATAATGATCCTCGTGGAGAAGAACCCACTATTAACCATACTAAAAAAACTCCGTGTAGGTAGCGGTAATATTATTGGAAAAGGGGTTATTCAAGATTTCTTTACTTGTGCCGGTACTTTACCTATGCTTGGAGGGTCAATTCTGAATAAAACAATTAGCCTTGCGGATGCAATATCTTTGCTTATAGTTGAATGTGAAAGAAAATTTGTTCACATGCATCTATGCATACAAAGGCTTTTACTAGAATTCTCTAATATTCATGATCCTTCCGTTAAACGTGTCACCAATATATTTCTAGCTCATGAGTTTAGGTTTATCATGAAAGAGGATGATGAAATATTTGCTCATTATAATATTAATGGTGGTTGTCCTCCTATAGAAGAGATCCTTTTTTATCAAGAAGAAACTAGGAGATTACAATCTCCGGATTATGCTGCTTACAATGAAAACCTAAGAAAGAAAGTCCCTACCGATGTTTTGATTGATAAAATTTCTGAGCTCAATGACAATTTTGCTATACAAAATAATGGATTAGGGTTTGTGCTTAGGTATAGAATTAGGGCTTTTAATCAATGGAATGTTTACAATGAAGAAATAATTATCAAATACAAAGGGCCGAAGGAGGAACCAATTCCTCCCAAACTTTGATCTTATAGATCCTTATCCTATCAAATTTAGCCCCTTTGATTATTTTTGTTTGCCACAAAGAAAGCTTGCTTCCGAAAGGAGGGAATATGAGATGAGCATGGATGATATCCCTCACTTTTATTACAATACCTAGATCTATGTTTTATGCCTAGCTAGGGGCGTTAAACAATAGCGCTTATTGAGAGGCAACCCAATTTTATTTTTATGTTTTTGTTTATGTTTCTGTTTTTCAATAAATATACATTATTACCTCTGCAGTAATTTGGTTTTGGTGTTTTAATTAGTGTTTGAGCCAAGCAAGACCTTTGGGATGGCTTATGGTGATAGTTGATTTGATCTTGCTGAAAAACAGAAACTTTTGCGTCCAGTAACAGAATTGTTTAAATTAACTGGAGCATGTAAAAACCCTGAATGTTTTACATAAGATTTATATAGAAATTGCATCTGTTTTCCTAGTGTTTCAGAAGTTTCGGAGTTACATAAGTATGAGAACAATTCAGATCTTCGCAGACTGTTCTGTTTTTGACAGATTCTGTTTTCTATGTGTTGTTTGCTTATTTTGATGAATCTATGGGTAGTATCGGGGGGTATGAACCATGGAGAAGTTGGAATACAGTAGATATTACACCAATATAAATAAAGAATGAGTTCACAGCAGTACCAAAAACTGGTGATTTATTTTCTTATACTAACGGATCTCATGAGTTTTCTGTTGAGTTTTGTGTTGTGAAGTTTTCAAGTTTTGGGTAAAGATTTGATGGAATATGGAATAAGGAGTGGCAAGATCCTAAGCTTGGGAATTCCCAAGGCAACCCAATATAATATTCAAGGACAACCAAGCATCTAAGCTTGGGGATGCCCCAGATGGCATCCCCTCTTTCGTCTTCGTCTATCGGTAAATTTACTTGAGGCTATATTTTTATTCACCACATGATATGTGTTTTGCTTGGAGCATCTTGTATGATATGAGTCTTTGCTTTTTAGTTTGCCACAATCATCCTTTCTGTACACACCTTTTGAGAGGGACACACATGAATCGTGAATTTATTAGAATACTCTATGTGCTTCACTTATATCTTTTGAGCTAGGCAATTTTGCTCTAGTGCTTCACTTATATCTTTTTAGAGCACGGCGGTGGCTTTATTTTATAGAAGTTGTTGAACTCTGATGCTTAAACTATATTATTTTGAGAGTCTCTCTAAACAGCATGATAATTTGCATAGGTTATGAATTTAGTCCTAATATGATGGGCATCCAAGAGGGATATAATAAAAACTTTCATATAAAGAGCATTGAATACTATGAGAAGTTTGATTCCTTATGATTGTTTTGAGATATAAAGATGGTGATATTAGAGTCATGCTAGTGAGTAATTGTGGATTGGTAGAAATACTTGTGTTAAAGTTTGTGATTCCCGTAGCATGCACGTATGGTGAACCGTTATGTGATGAAGTCGGAGCATGATTTATTTATTGATTGTCTTCCTTATGAGTGGCGGTCGGGGACGAGCGATGGCCTTTTCCTACCAATATATCCCCTAGGAGCATGCGTGTAGCACTTTGTTTCGATAGCTAATAAACTTTTGCAATAAGTATGTGAGTTCTTTATTACTAATGTTGAGTCCATGGATTATACGCACTCTCACCCTTCCACCATTGCTAGCCTCTCTAGTACCGCGCAACTTTCACTAGTGCACTGCACCCACCATATACCCTTCCTCAAAACAGCCTCCATACCTACCTATTATGGCATTTTCATAGCCATTCCGAGATATATTGCCATCCAACTTCCACCGTTCCGTTTATTATGACACGCTTCATCATTGTCATATTGCTTTGCATGATCATGTAGTTGACATAGTATTTGTGGCAAGGCCACCGTTCATATTTTTAATACATGTCTCTCTTGATCATTTCACATCCCGGTACACCGCCGGAGGCATTCATATAGAGTCATATTTTTGTTCTAAGTATCGAGTTGTAATTCTTGAGTTGTAAGTAAATAAAAGTGTGATGATCATCATTATTACAGCATTGTCCCATGTGTGGAAAGGATGATGGAAGCTATGATTCCCTCACAAGTTGGGATAAGTCTCCGGACTTTACAAAAATAAAAGAGGCCAAAAGAAGCCCAAACAAAAAAAAAGAAAAAAAAAGAAAAAAAATGAGAGAAAGGAGAGAAGGGGCAATGCTACTATCCTTTTACCACACCTGTGCTTCAAAGTAGCACCATGATCTTCATGATAGAGAGTCTCCTATGTTGTCACTTTCATAAACTAGTGGGCATTTTTCATTATAGAACTTGGCTTGTATATTCCAATGATGGGCTTCCTAAAATTGCCCTAGGTCTTCGTGAGCAAGCGAGTTGGATGCACACCCACTTAGTTTCTTTTTGAGCTTTCATAAACTTATAGCTCTAGTGCATCCGTTGCGTGGCAATCCCTACTCATGCACATTGATATCTATTGATGGGCATCTCCATAGCCCGTTGATACGCCTAGTTGATGTGAGACTATCTCCTTCTTTTTGTCTTCTCCACAACCACCATATTCTATTCCACCTATAGTGTTATATCCATGGCTCACACTCATGTATTGCGTGAAAGTTGAAAAGGTTTGAGAACATCAAAAGTATGAAACAATTGCTTGGCTTGTCATCGGGGTTGTGCATGATTTAATACTTTGTGTGATGAAGATGGAGCATAGCTAGACTATATGATTTTGTAGGGATATCTTTCTTTGGCCATGTTATTTTGAGAAGACATGATTGCTTTATTAGTATGCTTGAAGTATTATTATTTTTAAGTCAATATTAAACTTTTGTTTTGAATCTTATGGATCTGAATATTCATGCCACAATAAAAAAATTACATGGATAAATATGTTAGGTAGCATTCCACATCAAAAATTCTGTTTTTATCATTTACCTACTCGAGGACGAGCAGGAATTAAGCCTGGGGATGCTTGATACGTCTCCAACGTATCTATAATTTTTTATTATTCCATGCTATTATATTATCTGTTTTGGATGTTTTATATGCATTAATATGCTATTTTATATTATTTTTGGGACTAACTTATTAACCAAGATCCCAGTGCCAGTTTCTGTTTTTTCCTTGTTTTTGAGTTTTATAGAAAAGGAATACCAAACGGAGTCCAAACGGAATAAAACTTTCGTGATGATTTTTCTTGGACCAGAAGACACACGTAGGACTTGGAGAGGAAGGCAGAAGAGTGTCAAGGGCTCCACAAGCCCTCAGGGCGCGCCCTAGGGGGGCGCCCCCTGGCTTGTGGGCCCCTCGGGAGTCCTCCAACCCTAATCTTTGGCCTATAAATTCAGAAATATTCCCAAACCACCAGAAGATCCAACAAAATACTTTTCCGCCGCCGTAACCTTCTGTACCCATGAGATCCCATCTTGGGGCCTTTTCTGGCATCCTGTCGGAGGGGGATTCAATCATGGAGGGCTTCTACATCAACTCTATTGCCCTTCCGAGGAAGCGTGAGTAGTTTACCACAGACCTACGGGTCCATAGCTAGTAGCTAGAAGGCTTCTTCTCTCTCTTTGATCCTCAATACCATGTTCTCCTCATTGTTCTTGGAGATCTATCCAATGTAATATTCTTTTGTGGTGTGTTTGTCGAGATCCGATGAATTTTGGATTTATGATCAGTTTATCTATGAATATGATATGAATCTTCTCTGAATTCTTATATGCATGTGTCATGGTTCGACATGATCACCTATGGGGCCATCGGCTCCTTTGTGGTTCAGCAAGGGGGAAGGGCACGTTGCACAAAGAGCGGAGGTAATAGAACAGCACGTCAATGGTGATGCGGGTGGTTTTTACCCAGGTTCGGGCCGCCACGAGGCGTAAAACCCTACTCCTGCTTTGGTGGATTGAGTGGAGGACCGTGGTGAACGCGCAGTGCTCAAGCCCGGCAAGGTCGCCTCGGGGAGAGCAGCTACGCATGTATGAGTGTACAAGGGTTCGAATCCTTTCTAAGGTTGCCTCGGCCCTCCTTTTATAGGTCAAGGGCTTACCACAGTGGCAAAACAGTCATTATCAAGTGATTAGATAGCCACAGTGCTATCATACCTAACTCTGCAGATAGGACAAGGTGCATTAAATGCACCGCTGTAGTATCACATCGTGGATGCAGCCCGGCAAGCCTTGCCGTTCCATTCAACCACCTTCTTGCCTGCCTGCGTGACACGACTCTGGACGGGCGTCATTTAGGGGTGATCTTCATCTGAAATGGTTGCCACGTGCTGAATGACTGCCACTTATTCACTTGGGTGCTCAACACCGCACCGATAAGTGACTTGCGTCACTGTGAGGTGGAGCAGTGGAACCCTGGTTGGATAGTAGGCCGCCAGTGTCCCGGCAACCCTTGCCTGGGAGGTCTTGGGACTTGCTCTTGGGGTGGCCTCGACCTGACCAGGCTCACCTGCCCGACAAGGGAGGCTTTTCCCTTAGTGATATCTTGCTGTCTAGGCTCGTCTTGGTCTTGCTGATCCGCCCTTTGATTCTTCAAAGAGCTATCTCTCCTTCTTGGCCTTGGTAAAGCTTGGTGGAGCTTGCTTCGTTGTTGCCGTGCCGGAGACCTGCCTGTCCGTGCACAAGTCAGGGGGGAACATACACCCCTGTCTGTGTACCCCGACAGAAGCCCCCGGGCCTGATCCATACGTGTTGCGGGGAACATTGGGTTAGGCCCTAAATAGTGCATGGACACGCGTCAAATGAGTGTTGCGTGTGCAGTGGTTGTGATGACTAGTCAAACCAACGTCCACTCCGCATAATTACCGCAGGTCGTGGGGTCGTGGGACTCTGGCAGTTAATGTAAAACGGTAACTTTCCGAGGGAAAGCAAAGAAGAGTCGCCCCTTCCCCCATGTTCGTCCCTCATAAAAAGGAAAAACGTGAAGGGGCGCGGCTCATTCGCACCCGTTCTCCACCATCTTCCTCCTCAAGCCAAGCCACTGCTCCCGCGCCCACATTCACCTCCGATGGCTCACCCAACCTTCGATCCCTTCCAGGGCTCCTGAGGATGGGAAAGAAAGTTGTCGCCGCAAAGGGGAAGCAGGCGACCCCCGTGAAGGAGACGGTTGCAGAGGGGAACAAGAAGAGGGCGGCGGAGCTGGACAAGAAGCAACGGGGAGATGTGGTTTTCTTCCCGTCGAGCTTAGATAGCGATGCTCTGGTTGCAAGGTATGGATACATGTGGGGAAGGGAAGTCCCACAGGGGCATGGCGCACCCAAGGTTCTGCCGGAGGGGAAAGAGGATCCACCGGATTCTTATCGATTTTTCTGCGCGTATTTCTTCTGCGGCCTCTGTCCCCCTTTCTCAGATTTCTTTGAAGCAATGATGGTGGTGTATGGATTTCACCTACTGGACTTCACACCGAATGCAATGGCGTGCATGGCGATCTTCGCCCATTTGTGCAAGAACTTTGTAGGGGTCGCCCCCAACGTAGACCTGTTCAGGCACTTTTTCGTCCCGCGGGTGGAGAACACGGCTCACCGCTCGGGAAACATAAGTTGGATCCCCCGAGAGAGGAAGGAGATTTGGGATTATCTTCCAGGTCAGCAGAGCGACAGATGGGAGGAATGGAGGGCGGACTGGTGCTGGATCCAGGATGAGGAAGCTCCAGAGTATTGCCAGGCATGGACGGAGTGCATCGTGCGTGGCAATGACTGGAGGGAATTGGGCCTCACTGATGACAGGCTTCGCCCGGCGCTGAACAGGATCGCCCGCCTCAAAGCTGCCGGGTTAACCATCGAACAGGTGGGAGCTGATTTCCTCCGGCGTCGCATTGTGCCGCTACAGAAGCGGGGTAGGTTTGGCTGCTGGTACAGAGAGCCGGAGACATGATGCAGCTGTACCTAGGCCTTACCAACAATTTGTCAGTTTACGGCCACGGCTGGCTGTGCGAACAACTGTTCATTAGCCTGGGGCCGTTCAAATTGCCGGCAAGGGTCGTTCCGCTGAACGTCAACTCTTCCCAGGATCAGATCCTGAAGTGGATGCCCGACTGCAATGCCTACGGGGTTGCGAGCGATTAGCAACTGCCCGACACCGACAAGGAGATCGAGTGGTTCTCCGGCCTAGAGGAAAGAGCCATCAGGGTGGAGGGTAAAATGTTCAAGCGCACCTCCAAGGTAGAGGCAGAGTTCATCAGGAGGCGGATCGAGGAGGACAAGGCGGCCCGGGCCGCCGGGAAGGCAAGGCCCAGAAAGGTGGAAGAGGACGAGGAAGGGGAGGCCGAGGGTGAGGGCTCCTCCCACGGCAGGAGCGAGGCGCACGCCACGAAGGAGGTTGCCGGGGGAGACCCTGCTGGGGCTGAGCTTTTCCGCGATTGAAGCCTTGTATGCCGCGGCAGCGGAAAACCAGGAAGGGGACGAAGTCGAGGCGGTGGAGCAGCCCGAAGAGGAGTGGCTCTCAGCGGGCCCACAAGCCCCCGAGCCAGACCTGGACCAGCGCCCTCATAGGCGGGCGACTAGTCGGGGACCAGCGGCTCCTGCCCCTGCGCATGCCGCCAGGAAGGTGAAGAAGATCACCTCCAAGAGCGATAAGCCCGACATGGAGCGCCGGCATCCTTCTCGCCTTTTCAAGGCCAAGACCCCTCCTTCCAAGCGACGGGCAGTCACGGGAGTCGACTCCATCTCCCAATCAGGTTCAAGCTCTTCGAGCAGCTCGTCTTCACCGGAGATCCCTCTGCCCAATCAAGACTTGACGTTACCAGGGAGTACTGTTCCCCCGGTCCTGAAGAGACGCAGAGTGCCCCCGCTGTGGGTGTCAAAACCGGCCGATCTCGGGTAGGGGGTCCCGAACTATGCGTCTGAGGATCGAAGGTAATAGGAGACAGGGGACACGTTGTTTACCCAGGTTCGGGCCCTCTTAATGGAGGTAAAACCCTACGTCCTGCTTGATTGTATTTGATGAGTATAGGGGTTACAAGAGTTGATCTACCACGAGATCGTAATGGATAAACCCTAGATGTCTAGCCTATGGGAATTGTGATTGCCTCTATGGACTAAACCCTTCGGTTTATATAGACACCGGGGGAACCTAGGGTTGTACAGAGTTGGTTTACAGAGAAAGGAATCTTCATATCCGAACGCTTAACTTGCCATCCACGCAAAGGAGAGTCCCATCTGGACACGGGAGAAGGTCTTCTATCTTGTATCTTCACAGCCCACTAGTCCGGCCCATGTCACATAGCTCGGACGCCCGGGGACCCCCTAATCCAGGACTCCCTCAGTAGCCCCTGAACCAGGCTTCAATGACGATGTGTCCGGCGCGCAGATTGTATTCGGCATTGCAAGGCAGGTTCCTCCTCCGAATACTTCAAAGCAGTTGATCAAAAGAACTATATCCGGCTCTGTATAATAGTTACAACCCTGAACCACAAGGGCAAAAAACTCAAACAAAACAGGTCATGTCTACTGGCAGCTTTTCCGGCGAGACGTTATGTTCTGGCCTTTATTATCATTTCGAACTGTTTTGCAGCCTCCCGCCTTGCGCTTCGGGGCGCGGTTCTCATTGACACGTCTTGTCGAAGCAGAGATCGTGTCCCCTTATTGCGGGATTCGCATTAATACGGGCTTGGGTAATCCAACCATGCCGTTCGCATGACCCCTTGGGAATAGGCAAGTTTTAAGGCTCGTGGGGGGACGCTCAATATTCACGGCCTTTATAAGAAGATAAGGATCCATCTTTCACCCCACGCCTTCTTCCTCAGCCCATCCATCCTCGAGCTCCAGCGCCCAAGCTTTAATCTTTCTGTCCCCAGCAAACACTCCAGCCATGTCCGGATCTGGAGCGCAGGGCAAGTGGATGGCCTCCTCCATCACGGAGGGAAACATCAAGGAACTCCGGGAAGCGGGGTATTTAGCCGCGGAAATCGCCCACCGGCTCCCTGCCAAAAAGCAGATCATCCCCACCCCGGAGCCTAATGAGAGGGTAGTATTTATCCCTCACTTTCTTCGCGGGCTAGGGTTTCCGCTACACCCTTTCGTCCGCGGGCTCATGTTCTATTACAGGCTGGATTTCCATGATCTAGCCCCGAATTCTTTCCTCAACATCTCGGCGTTTATCGTCGTGTGTGAGGCGTTCCTCCGAATCCCCCCTCACTTCGGCCTGTGGCTCAAGGTCTTCAACGTGAAGCCGAAAGTGGTCGAGGGTCAACACGCGGAGTGCGGCGGCGCCATGGTGAGCAAGCTCCCCAATGTCACCTGGCCAAAGGGGACTTTCGTAGAGACCGTGAAGGGATGGCAACAGGAGTGGTTCTACATCACGGAGCCCCGTGACGCCAAATGGGCCGCCACTCCCGAGTTCAAATCCGGTCCTCCAATGCGGCTTGCATCATGGATTAACAAGGGCCTGGATTGGGCATTGTCTGATGAGGTAATGATGCTGCAGAAGCGCGTCAAGAGCATGGTAGAAAACAACACCAGTCTTGCCAACGTGATTCAGGTGATGCTTTTTCCCCGGATTCTCCCCTGCCAACGCCGGACTCTCCAAATGTGGGAGTTTGATCCGGCCAGTCCCCGAACCTTGCAGCGGTTCTTCGGCACAACGCACGAAGATATATGGAAGCTGCTTTTCAAGGCCCAGAAGTCATGGCCGAAAATGACCGAAGACCTCGGCCTCGACCGCGCTCATCCGGCTTCTCCAGTAAGTTGCTCAGATAAAAAGATCCTCAATTTGTAGATCCACGGAGTATGCTGAACCTTCCTCTTATCCTTCAGGGCTGGACAAAGAAGGCGGAGCGGATTTGGTGTCCGGCTCCGCTGCCCGAAGACCCAGTTGTTCCTCTTCTGATGAAGATGCTGGTTCCGGCGTCGTACCAGGCACCGGAGAAGAAGGCCAAGAAGAAGGGCAAGGAGGCCAAGAGTGGCCTTCGCCGTAAAGGTACTTTGGACATAGCGTCCGAAGATACCGAAGCTCTCTCCTCCCATGAGGGAGATGAAAACGAAGAGGAAGAGGAGGAGAGCAATTCTCCCCTTAAGGGGGGAAAGAAGAAAAGGGGGGCTACTGTTGACCTAGAGGCAGAGGCGTCCAAAAAGGGGAAGATCACCCTTTCGGACGATTCGGAATCAGACACCGAGGCCGTCCCCGCGTGGCACCCCAGGCCGAAGCCCCTGGCCGAATCGTAAGTATTCAAAGATACTATATGTATCCGGCTTTTTATGAATTATAGGGTGACATATCTATAATTTTCAGTCCGGCCCATGACCTCCCCCAACAATCACTGTCTTCGGGGAATTCTTTGGCGCTAGACATGATGGAGAGCGAGTCACCTCCGCAAGCCTCCCCGCCACATGCCACGGATAATACCGAGGTGTTGTCTCAAAGGACCTCTCCAGGCCAAGGAGAGGTGCGGAAGGCCGCTGAAACGGTGCCAGAGGGTAATGCCTCGGTTGCCGGAAACATGGGGGGCGTAATCCCCATGGAGACTGATGGCGGGGGCCCTAACCAGCCTGGCCCCGAGCCGAATACCGCTCTGGAGACCCACACGGCACCGGGCTTGAGCGAGCAGTCTCCTTCGAAAGAGGGGGAGTGCCGACTCCACCGGTGTCCTCCATCAATCCGGAGGCGCCGGACACCTTGAGGGAAGCACTTCGACGTGCTTCTGTCGTGGATGAACACCGTGCCTTAATGGGTACGGTGGTTGAAAAGGTTCAGTCCACCAAAAGCGGACTGAACGAAGCATTCACTAGCCTACTAACAGGCTTTGAGGTATGTGATGTAATATCTGTAGTCGCTTTTCATATATAAAAACGATGCCTGTATATAGATAGTAGCCCCTGAGACTCTGTTCGGCTCTTTGGAAGAAGGAGGGCGGACAAAGGATCAAAATTTTGCCGGAGATAACGTACTTATCTATTTTGATGAGCAGGCTTCACTGTTAGCGGCTTCAGCCAAGGACGCTGAAGTTTCCGAACTCCAGCGGAAACTGAAGCTGGCTGATGATGAAATCGACCGTATCAACAAGCGGTTCGATGAGGCCCAAGGTATGCTTTTGAATGTCTCCTGACGAGCCGAATTTGCAATACAAAATCAGAGCTGAAGCTCATGTGCTGCTATGTTTATGAATATAGGCAGCGCGGCCGAGGTCGAGACCCTCAAGAGTGCCCTTGCCGAAGCCAAGAAGGAGGCGGAGGCAAGCAAGGCGGCCGCTGATAAAGCGGCTACGGATTTAGAGGCCGAGCAGGCGACCCGTTGCAAGTATGAGGAGCGGGTGACCGAAGTGGAGGAGGCACTTCAAGACGCCGCCAACGGGTGTGAGGCCTTAGAGGAGAGTAATAAAGCCCAAGCGGCCGAACTCAACAAGGCTCTTCAAGAGGAAAAGGATGCGCGAGGCGAGTCCCGAGCGGCTCACGAGGAGATCAAGCAGGCCAGACAGATAGCGGCTGGTAAGCCTTTTCTTTTACAGAGTATATTTGGCGGTCGAAGATATAGTTTGCTAAATCGACTGTGGAGTGCTCCAGACGCCTTTGCGGATCTCCCAAGGAGTGCAGTTGACGCCGTAGAATACTTCCGGGCCCAAGAGGGGAACACAACGGAAAAGCTCTTCTGGTCGCAGTACCTGCCGTCAAAGTGGCCAGCGCTGCTAAACAACCAGATGATGCGGCTGGCGGAGCTGCATAGGATGTCTGGTTTGGCCATGAAGGACATCATAGTCCGGCTATGGCCGACCGGACCCATACCAAGCAGCTACTTTGGCCTGGTCAAGCGGCTCGGCGACGCCTTGCCGTGAATTGAAGCTATGAAGCGTTCAGTATGTATAGAAGGTGCGCGGATGGCCTTTGCCCGTGTCAAAATGAATTGGGCGAAGATGAAGGCAGCCGATGTGGCGGTTGAGGGCCCGCCCGGAGGCAAGGCCCACCGCAAGCAGGAGCGCTACTTTGACGATGTCCTTGAGGGTGCCCGCTTGATAGAGGGTCAATGCTCAAAGGATATTATGTTCGAGTAAATGTATCTGAGCTGCCCAGACATTGTATTATAAACCAAGGCCTTTGTAATATATTTGTGCCTGTAATCTTACATTATTTTTCCTCCTGTGCGACCGTTATTATCTTTGAGATTTTGCCAGTCGTCGGCTTCAGCCCCCATGTAGATACTACGGGGGTGTTCGGAATAGCACATAATCACACTTGACCCAACGTCTTGGTCCGTAAAGGAGGTGTTAGTGCGGCGAACCAGGCAATCGTACTATGCGGCTTTACCACTCTCACTTAGCCATAGGAGTTTGACAATGGGGCTGTAAGGTAGCCCCTGGTGCGTATGCGGCTATCGAACTTAGATGCCTTAGACGCGTGACTGACAAAGACCAGTCCTTCGTGTAACATGGAAAAAATCGCTAAAGATTTAATAAGTCGCCGAATTGCTGACCAGCTCTCGCCGCATCACGACAGTCAGTTTTTGGCTTTCTCTACTGAGGTGCTTGACCGGGCTAGCCGGAAACACAATCGCAGTAGTTCTCCCTTTACTACCTTAGCCGAAAACGGAACGTAAGGTAGCAAGCACAGGAGCCGGGCAACCCAACTATTGACCAAAGACATGATCCGGAGTCGATGCATATAATGCAGTATTTGGGACGCCAAAGTGTACTCTGAGAGTGTTCGGACTTTTTATTGTTGAAGATACACATAGAGCCCCTGGCGATTAAAGTCGTACCAAGGTGTATATGCCAATTCAGACGTGAAGTGGAAAAACAGAAAAAGGCAAGCCAATGCCTAATAGGGTTGGGCGAAACTGTTTCCATTATAGTCTGATTGGTACGTCAAACGTATTTGTACGGAAGATGCGATAAGCATCACGGCTATTTTACATGCCGAAGACAAGGGAAAGCTGTATACAGGTCCTAAAATTAAAAATTTGATCTTGAAGATCCTTTGGACACTCTGCCGCACGTCTGCGCTGCTTGTCACCTTGGTGTATGATCCTTTGAGAGGATCAATAATTGAGTATGCATAAGGGGCCTGGAAGGCGGCCCCTATTACCACCAGGAATTGATATAAGTTGTAAAGAACCTGAAAAAAAAACTAGAAGAGAAGAGGTGGAGCAATATGGAGGTCCGGATAGGGTCGAGCCGTACCATGGACCTTATGTTTAGCATGCCTCCGTCCTTGCCCATGGTATTTTTAATGCGTAGTTATGTACGCGCGGTACGTATGCCGCTATAAGGCTGGGGCATTGACGGAGGCCGAATTGCTAATCTAGCTCTGGATGAGCCGGACTATCATTCTACAGGGTAGACCGGACTCGTTTAGCCGTGTCCGGGGGCCTGACTGCTAGTGTAGTATTCGGCTTAGCGAGGCCACCCTACACCTCGGCTGCGATGGCCGCGGTATGCTCCTATGTATGGAGGGAGCGCTCCATGTTTCCATTGACTGTTATAACGCCTCGTGGTCCAGGCATCTTGAGCTTTAAGTAAGCATAATGCGGGACTGCATTGAAGCGGGCAAAGGCAGTACGTCTGAGCAGTGCGTGATAACCACTGCGGAAGGGGACGATATCGAAGATCAAGTCTTCGCTTCGGAAGTTGTCCGGCGAACCAAAGACTACTTCCAATGTGATTGAGCCCGTGCAGCTGGCCTCTACACCGGGTATTACTCCTTTGAAGGTGGTTTTAGTAGGCTTGATTCTTGACGGATCAATACCCATTTTGCAGACAGTGTCCTGATAAAGCAGGTTAAGGCTGCTACCACCGTCCATGAGGACTCGCGTAAGGTGGAATCCGTCGATAATTGGATAGAGGACCAAAGTTGCTGAACCTCCATGACGGATACTGGTCAGGTGATCCTTTCAATCGAAGGTGAACGGGCAAGCCGACCATGGGTTGAATTTTGGGGCGACCGGCTCTACGGCGTAGACGTCCCTTAGCGCCCGTTTGCGCTCCTTCTTGGGGATATGTGTAACGTATATCATATTCACCGTTTTTACCTCAGGGGGAAATTTCTTATGCCCCCCTGTGTTCGGTGGGCGAGGTTCTTCATCATCGTCCTCGCTGGGCGACCCTTTCCCCTTATGTTCGGCGTTTAGCTTACCGGCCTGTTTAAAAACCCAACAATTTCTGTTGATATGATTGGCATGCTTGTCGGGGGTGCCGTGGATCTGGCAAGGTCGATCAAGTATTCTGTCCAGACTGGATGGACCATCTTTGTTTCCTTTGAATGGCTTCTTCCGCTGACCGGGTTAAGAGCCACTGAATCCGGCGTTGACCGTCGTATCTTCAGTATCTGCATTATTGTTTTGACGCTTCTGTTTGTTGCATCGTGGCCTACCGTTACCGTCTCTGGCTTCGGAGGTGCCAGGGTCGCTGGTGCTATTGCTTCGACGGGCTAGCCAGCTATCTTCGCCCGTGCAAAAGTGGGTCATGAGTGCGGTAAGGGCCGCCATGGACTTCAGTTTTTCCTGGCCGAGGTGTCAGGCGAGCCACTCGTCTCGGACGCTGTGCTTAAAGGCCACGAGGGCTTCGGTGTCCGGACAGTCGACAATTTGGTTCTTTTTAATTAGGAACCTGGTCCAGAGCTTCCGGGCTGACTCTCCGGGTTGCTGGACTATATGACTAAGGTCATCGGCATCTGGAGGCCGGACATATGTGCCTTGGAAGTTGTCTCTAAAGGCATCTTCCAAATCTTCCCAGCTGCAAATGGAGTTTTCTGGGAGGCTGTTTAGCCAGTGCCGAGCCGGTCCCTTTAATTTTAGCAGGAGGTACTTGATGGTGTGAAGATCGTCACCGCGGGCCATGTGTATGTGGAGAAGAAAGTCCTCAATCCATACCGCGGGATCTGTCGTTCCATCGTATGATTCGATGTTTACGGGTTTAAACCCTTCTGGAAATTGGTGTTGCATTACCTCATCGGTAAAGCACAAGGGGTGTGCGGCACCTCTGTATCGGGCAACGTCTTGATGGAATTCGGACGATATCCGCATTCGGTTTTCAGCCCGGTTGAGGTTGTGCTTATCACGCCAGGCTTGACGGCCGTCGTCTCTTGTTGGAGCATGCCCCCTTGATCCGTAGATTGATCTGGTCTGGCCGGCTCTATTGTCCAGCTCCTATCGTAGGTCATAGGTGTAGTCCGGAGCAGCTACCCCCTTGCTTTTACGGCGAGGTGGCGCGGGCTGGTGTTCGGCGTGTGTAGCCGCTCTGTCCCGACCGTGTGGTGGTCGGTTGGGTTCGTCAGTAGGATTGTACCTTGGCGGTATTGGCTCAAGGGCCTCGTTGTCAAATTGTGGTAGTAGCTTGCGCTTCGGGTAGCTCTTTGTTGGGAGCTCGAGGCCGTATTCTTTGGCCGCTAGGACTTTAGTCCATCTATCGTTGAGCGTATCCTCTTCGGCTCGAAGCCGTTGCTGTTTCTTTTTTAGGCTCCTCGCTGTTGCGATGAGCTGTCGCCTAAAGCATTTTTGCTCGAGGGGATCCTCTGGCAAGTTGAAATCTTCGTTGCCGAGGCTGTCTTTCTCCTCGGAGGTCGGTAAATAGTTACTGTCCTTCGAATCATCATTCTCGGTCGGTTTGTCTAGGTTGACTTGTCCGTCTTCCCCGTCATCCTGTTCTAAGGCAGGCTCGATGGGGTGCCCTGAGTCCTCATCATTCTCCGGAGTGTCATTATCTCTAGTGCCGGTATTACTTTCCTTTCCTCGCCGCGATCTTGAACGGCGTCGTTGACATCGTCGCTTTGGTGGAACTTTGACGGGCTTGTCCTCGATTGGATCCTGATTGCCATCGTCGTCCTCTTTGGGTGTATCCACCATGTACACGTTGTATGTAGAAGTGGCAGTTCCAACGCCCGGTGACAGGCGGGTTTTGGGCTGGTTCGGCTCCGGCATCGTCGTCCATACCGTCGATGTCTTCGGAAGCGTAATCGAGCATGTCGGTTAAGTCTTCGATAGTGGCTATCAAGTGGGTGGTGGGTGGGACGTAAAATTCCCCGCTCTCAGCCCCTAGTCCGGGCTGGGCGTAGTTCGGAAGTGACTCCTCTGTAATGACGAGGGATCGCATTAAGTCCAGAGCCTTGCTTAAGGACGAGGATTGGACGGGGAGAACAAAGTCTTTGGCGCTGGGTGAGGCGAAAGCCTCCTGGCCATGCTTACTTGTCATGGAGCTTAAGAGTTCGGATTTAGAGTCCGGGGACGAGTCCAGCTCTCCGGTGATAAAGGGAATCCGGTTTGACTCCGGGTTAGCCGATGACGCGGTCTCCTCTGGATCTCCGGTAGTAAGCTCCATGATTGCAGAGAGTCTGGTGGGTTCCAAACTCCCATCTTCGAACCTAGTGATTTGCTCCGGATCTAAGGCCAGAGCGGTGGTCGGAGCCGTGAATCCTTTGAAGATCAAGTCCCCTCGGATATCGGCGACATAATTCAGATTCCCAAAACTGATCTGATGACCAGGGGCATAGCTGTCGATCTGCTCGAGGCGGCCAATTGAGTTGGCACGCAGAGCGAAGCCGCCGAACACAAAAAGTTGACCGGGGAGGAAGGTCTCCCCGAAAATAGCATCGTTGTTGATGATCGAACGAGCCATCGAACCTTCTACTGACGACACAGTGGAACTCTCAATGAAAGCACCAATGTCGGTGTCAAAACCGGCCGATCTCGGGTAGGGGGTCCCGAACTGTGCATCTGAGGGTCGAAGGTAACAGGAGACAGGGGACACGTTGTTTACCCAGGTTCGGGCCCTCTTAATGGAGGTAAAACCCTACATCCTGCTTGATTGTATTTGATGAGTATAGGGGTTACAAGAGTTGATCTACCACCAGATCGTAATGGCTAAACCCTAGATGTCTAGCCTATGGGAATTGTGATTGCCCCTACGGACTAAACCCTCCGGTTTATATAGACACCGGGGGAACCAAGGGTTGTACAGAGCCGGTTTACAGAGAAAGGAATCTTCATATCCGAACGCTTAACTTGCCATCCACGCAAAGGAGAGTCCCATCTGGACACAGGAGAAGGTCTTCTATCTTGTATCTTCACAGCCCACTAGTCCGGCCCATGTCACATAGCTCGGACGCCCGGGGACCCCCTAATCCAGGACTCCCTCACCCGCCACCCATGGAGTTCGAGCTGGGCTCTATGCTCATGGACTCGGAGTAAGAAAAATACTTTCTGCTCCCATCTGAGTCTTGCATATTTGTTGGTTTGCTGATTCCATTTTGTTTGCTGCTTTCGACCGGGAAGAGGAGGAGGAGGAAGCCCTTATCCATCGGTCCAAGCGGCTCAAGCAGACAGAGCTGTCGGGGCCTTCGGAGGGCATGGGCTTGGAAGGGAGTACCATGAGCGATCCGGCGCCAAGCCCCCAGCTCAGCCCCCGGCATGGAGGCACGGGGCAGGCCTCCCCCGTGAAGAGTGGCATGGAGGAACGCCCCCCCCCCCCATCTCTAGCTTAGGAGGAAGGAGAGATTCCCTTGGGTGAGGTTCTCCGAGAGGGGCCCACCCTTCCTGACACCCGAGCCGAGAGGTCCCCGGCAAGGGCCTCCACGGAAGGATCGGCCCAAGCCGATGCCGTGGTAACTGAGGAAGAGGGCGGTGGTCGCATCCCGGCAACTAATACTGCCGGGGAAACCGAAGCCCTTCCACGGCAACCAACTCCGAGTAATTCGCTTGTCCTTCTGTTTTCTTTGTCTTCATTATCTTGCTTCCAGTCCCTGTCCTTCTGACTCATATTCTCTCCTTGCCATGGCTTCCTAATCTCGTTTGTAATCCTGATAGTCGAGGAACCAGAGCTGCTGGAAGAAGTGGACAACATCGACAAGGATGCTGAAGAGGCGGCCAAGATCGTCGCAGCGGAAGGCCAGGGACACGCTGCTGGGGAAATTCAAGAAGTCCCAGGGGGGCCCCCGGCAGCATGCCAGGACTGGGGGTGGTGGTCAAAGAGAAGGTTCCCCTCCAGACCATGAGCTCCCCTCCTCAATTTGGCACCTCGGTCGCAACCCCGTAGCCATCTTCGAGCAGTCTGGCGTTGGTTCTTGCCCAACCTGGGCTGGGAGCCCCCACCTCGTCTACGGCAGTGGGCGCAGATCTTGATGAGGAAATCCAACGCATCATAGCGCCACTGTCCCAGCGAGTTGAAGAAGCTGATGACTCTGTCAGTGTAGTCATGGACCGGCCCTTCCTGGAGTCCGTGGCGGCAGGCATCAAGGAGATGCAGAACCGGTACGGCCAGAAGTGGCAAGCACTGCTCGAAGATGAACATGTCGACTTAGCTTTTCGTTCACGCCTCCCTCCCTTCTTGATTTTGGTCGCTGGTCGCATCCGTATGTCTCAGGAGGTGATGAAACTCCATGAGCTATTTACGGACCCCCGGCAAGGGCTGGAGGGGACCACAAACCTTTTGCGGTCGATAATGCTCGGCACAAGGCAGGGCCTGTTTTGCTCCCCTCCCCTTTACACTTTCAACGATCTTATGGCAGTAGGCACAAAGGTCATGCTAAAGCAGATGGCCTTGCCAAAGCATGCTTGTCGGGGCGCCAATCAACGGATTTGCACCGGCGTTCTACTCAGGATTTTCCCTTAGCAGGGTAAATGCTGGACCGAGTTTCACGCGGGCTTATTGACATTGATGATGCAAAAAACCCAGTGTGGCTCGATCGTCGACAAGTGAAAGTGGTGGAGGGAGAAACCATGTACCTTACCCCTTCGTCCTTTTTATCGAACGGGGCCCGCACGGTGGCCATGCTGCCCGAGCCGCTCACGGTCGCCGCATCGTCGCCATCCCTCACCACCGCTACCGCTTGCGGCCGCAGCGGAGACGGGTGAGTGAGACTGGGTAGGACGGACAAAGGAGCGACGTCGCTCCATCCCCGTGCTGCTATGTCATGGATGATGATGTCGCCGGTGGAGGCGACGATGATGAAGATTAACGCGCCGATCTCGGCCTCAGGTTCGCGCACGCGCCTCCCCCTACCTGGTGCACCAAACATGTCATGGTTCGACACGATCACCTATGGGGCCATCGGCCCCTTTGTGGTTCGGCAAGGGGGAAGGGCACGTTGCACAAAGAGCGAAGGTCATAGAACAGCACGACAATGGTGACGCGGGTGGTTTTTACCCAGGTTCGGGCCGCCACGAGGCGTAAAACCCTACTCCTGCTTTGGTGGATTGAGTCGAGGACCGTGGTGAACTCGCAGTGCTCAAGCCCGGCAAGGTCGCCTCAGGGAGAGCAGCTACGCGCGTATGAGTGTACAAGGGTCCGAATCCTTTCTAAGGTTACCTCGGCCCTTCTTTTATAGGTCAAGGGGTTACCATAGTGGTAAAACAGTCATTATCCAGTGATTAGATAGCCACAGTGCTATCATACCTGACTCTGCAGATAAGACAAGGTGCATTAAATGCACCGCTTAGTGTCACATCGTGGATGCAGCCCGGCAAGACTTGCCGTGCCATTCAACCACCTTCTCGCCTGCCTGCGTGACACGCCTCTGGACGAGTGTCATTTAGAGGTGATCTTCATCTGAACTGGCTGCCACATGCTGAATTACTGCCACTTATTCACTTGCGGGCTCGACACCGCACCGATAAGTGACTTGCGTCACTGTGAGGTCGAGCGGTGGAACCCTGGCGGGATTGCAGGCCGCCAGTGTCCCTGCAACCCTTGCCGGGGAGGTCTTGGGACTTGCTCTTGGGGTGGCCTCGACCTGACCAGGCTGGCCTGCCCGGCAAGGGAGGCTTTTCCCTTGGTGATATCTTGCTGTCTAGGCTCGTCTTGGTATTCTTGATCCGCTCTTTGATTCTTCAAAGAGCTATCTCTCTTGCTTGGCCTTGGTGAAGCTTGGTGGAGCTTGCTTCACTGTTGCCGTGCCAGAGATGTGCCTGTCCATGCACAAGTCAGGGGGAAACATACACCCCTGTCTGTGTACCCCGATAGCATGATTTGATATCTTTGTATTTCTCTTTGAATTATCGGTTTTGTTTGGCCAACTAGATTGGTTCTTCTTGCAATGGGAGAGGTGCTTAGTTTTGGGTTCAATCTTGTGGTGTCCTCACGCAGTGACAAAGTAGGGGTAGCGAGGCACGTATTGTATTGTTGCTATCAAGGGTAAAAAGATGGGGTTTTCATCATATTGCTTGATTTTATCCCTCTACATCATGTCATCTTACTTAAGGCGTTACTTCTTTCTTATGAACTTAATACTCTAGATGCATGCTGGATACCGGTCGATGTGTGGAGTAATAGTAGTAGATGCGGAATTGTTTTGGTCTACTTGACACGGACGTGATGCCTATATTCATAATCATTGCCTTGGATATCATCATAACTTTGCGCTTTTCTATCAATTACTTGACAGTAATTTGTTCACCCACCATATTATTTGCCTTCAAGAGAGAAGCCTCTAGTGAAACCTATGGCCCCGGGTCTATTTTCCATCATATATTTTCATATCTATAAACCAAAAAATCCAAAAATACCTTGCTGCAATTTATTTACTTTTATTTTGTTTTATGTTTTAGTAAGCTTTTACATCTATCTCTATCAGATCTCACCTTTGCAAGTGACCGTGAAGGGATTGACAACCCCTTATCGCATTGGGTGCAAGTGTTTGATAGTTTGTGCAGGTGCATAGATTGGAGACTTGCGTGTATCTCCTACTGGATTGATACCTTGGTTCTTAACTGAGGGAAATACTTATCTCTACTTTGATGCATCACCCTTTCCTCTTTAAGGGAAAAACCAACGCAAGCTCAAGAAGTAGCAGTAACCTTGGGGCTAACCCGTCTTTAACATTTGGGGTTGTCGGGACTCAGTTCCATACCATCAAGGTGAAAACTAAGGAATCACCCTAGATAGATTTACACTTGATATACTACACGACAAAGACATCATCGAGAGTGGTATACGAGGAATCACCCTTCATAAGGTCACACTAGATGTGCTGCGCTGCAAAGTCATCATTGAGAGTGAACTACAAGGAATCACCCTTCGTAAAGTCACACTAGATGTGTTGCGCTACAAAGTCATCATTGAGAGTGAACTACGTGGAATCACCCTCAGTAAGTTCACCCTTAGTGCGGCTCTGCAGAGTCAAACAATTGCAGGGCCTAAAGGGATGTTCAGGAATCTGTACAATGATCCATCATCTTAGATAACCTAGATAGTATAGCATGGCAACAAGGACAAGGATGTAGGGCCACCGATGGGATAATAGCAAACCTATAATAAGCATATAGGACAAAAGGATGGTATCAATAGTAGTTAACAAAGACAGGCTATGCAGCAGTATAGGATCTACCGATAAAGCAGTAACAGTAACACTATTCTAATGCAAGCAATAGAGAGAAGAAATAGGCGATATTAGAATGACCAAGGGGGTTTTGCTTGCGTGGTTGCTCTGCAGACGAAAAGGAATCTTTGGAAGTAGCTGATCACCAGATCATTGATACGTCCATTTTGCATCATGCTATCCTACTGTTATTTATAGTATTTTTATGCATATAATACTTTGTGGAGTAATTCTAATGCCTTTTCACTCATAATATGCACGGTTTACACAAAGAGGGAGAATACCGGCAGCTGGAATTCTGGTCCTAAAAAACCAATGTCAGAGATACCTATTTTGCACATCTCCCAATGAGCTGAAATTTTATGGAGAATTATTTTGGAATATATAAAAAATACTGGAGAAAAGAACTACCGGAGGGGGCAACGCAGGTGCCCACTAGGCACCAGGGCGCGCCACCCCCTCCAGGCACGCCCTGGTGGGTAGTGGGCTACCTGGCCCACCTCCGGTGCCCATCTTCTAGTATATAAGGTCTTTTGACCTAGAAAAAATGAGGGGAGGACTTTCGGGATGGAGCGCCGCCGCCTCAAGGCGGAACTTGGGCAGGAGCACTTTTGCCCTCCGGTGGAGCGATTCCGCCGGGGGAACTTCCCTCCTGGAGGGGGAAATCAAAGCCATCGTCATCACCAATAACCCCCTCATCTTTGGGAGGCCAATCTTCATCAACATCTTCAATAGCACCATCTCATCCCAAACCCTAGTTCATCTCTTGTGTTCAATCTTTGTATCAAAACCTCAGATTGGTACCTGTGGGTGACTAGTAGTGTTGATTACATCTTGTAGTTGATGCTAGCCGATTTATTTGGTGGAAGATTATATGTTCAGATCCATTATGATATTTATTACTCCTTTGATCTTGAGCATGAATATGTTGTGTGAGTAGTTACTTTTGTTCTTGAGGACACGGGAGAAGTCATGTTGCAAGTAATCATGTGAATTTGATATTCGTTTGATATTTTGATGATATGTATGTTGTGATTCCCTTAGTGGTGTTATGTGAACATCGACTACATGACACTTCACCATCTTTGGGCCTAAGGGATTGCATTGTGGAGTTGTTATTACATGATGGGTTGCTAGAGTGACAGAAGCTTAAACCCTAGTTTATGCGCTATTCCGTAAGGGCTGATTTGGATCCATATGTTTAATGCTATGGTTAGATTTTATCTTAATTCTTCTTTCGTAGTTGCGGATGCTTGTGAGGGGGGTTAATCATAACTGGGAGGCTTGTTCAAGTAAGAACAACACCCAAGCACCAGTCCACCCACATATCAAATTATCAAAGTAGCGAACGCGAATCAAACCAACATGATCAAAGTGACTTGATGAAATTCCCGTGTGTCCTTGAGAACATTTTACTTATTATCATAGACCATTCCGGCCTTTCCTTTGCTACAAAAAGGATTGGGCTACCTTGCTGCACTTATTTTTACTATTGTTACTTGTTACTTGTTACAAATTATGTTACTATCAAACTACCTGTTACCGACAATTTCAGTGCTTGCAGAAATTACCTTGCTAAAAACCACTTGTCATTTCCTTCTGCTCCTCATTGGGTTCGACACTCTTACTTATCGAAAGGATTACGATTGACCCCCTATACTTGTGGGTCATCAAAACTCTTTTCTGGCGCCGTTGCCGGGGAGTGAAGCGCTCTTGGTAAGTGGAAGTTTGTAAGGAAAATTTTATATTACGTGCTGAAATTTACTGTCGCTTGTTACTATGGAAAACAATCCTTTGAGGGGTTTGTTCGGGGTATCTTCACCTCGACCGAAAACACAAAGAGTTGCCCCTCAACCTACTGCACCTACTGAAAATATTGGTTATGAAATTCCTTCCGGTATGATAGAACAACTGCTAGCTAATCCTTTTGCAGGAGATGGAACAAAACATCCTCATATGCATTTGATACATGTGGATGAAATTTGTGGATTGTTTAAGCTTGCAGGTTTACCCGGAGATGTAGTTAAGAAGAAGGTTTTCCCTTTATCTTTGAGGGGAAAAGCATTGACATGGTATAGGCTATGTGATGATATTGGAGCTTGGAATTATAATCGATTGAAACTGGAATTTCACCAAAAGTTCTATCCTATAGTTCATCGTGATCGGAATTATATATATATATATATATATATATATATATATATATATATATATATATATATATATATGGGCCTCGTGAAGGAGAAAGTATCACTCTAGCTTGGGGGAGGCTTAAATCAATGTTATTTTCATGCCCAAATCATGAGCTCTCAAGAGAAATTATTATACAAATTTTTTATGCTCGGCTTTCTCGTGATGATCAATCCATGCTCGATACTTCTTGTACTGGTTCTTTTATGAGAAGACTATTGAATTCAGGTGGGATCTTTTGGAAAGAATTAAACGCAACTCTGAAGATTGGAAATCGACAAAGGTAAAGTGTCAGATATTAATCTTGAGTTTGATTGTGTTAAATCTTTTATGAACACCGATGCTTTTCACAAGTTTAGCACTAAATATGGACTTAACTTTGAGATAGTAGCCTCTTTCTGTGAATCATTTGCTACTCATGTTGATCTCCCTAAAGAGAAGTGGTTTAAATATCATCCCCCTATTAAAGAAGAGATTAAAGAACCAGTTATAGTTAAGGATGAAATTATCATTTACAATGTTGATCCAGTTGTTCCTTCTGCTTATATTGAAAAACCACCTTTCCCTGTTAGGATAAAGGAACATGCTAAGGTTTCAACCGTGGTCAATAAAAGTAATATCAGAGCCTCTAAACCCTCTAAACAAATTAAAGTAGAACCTAGTATTGCTATGATAAAAGATCTCTTGGTCGATAATATTGATGGGCATGTTATTTATTTCTGTGATGAAGCTGCTAGAATTGCCAAACCAGAAACTAAAGACAAGAATAAGCCCATTGTTGGCATGCTTGTTATCTCAGTTAAAATAGGAGATCATTGCTATCATGGTTTATGTGATTTGGGTGCTAGTGTGAGTGCTATTACTTTTACTCTTTACCAAGAAATTATGAATGATATTGCACGTGCTGAAATAGAAGATATTGATGTTACTATTAAACTTGCTAATAGGGATACTATCACACCACTTGGGATTGTTAGAGATTTTGAAGTATTGTGTGGAAAAATAAAATACCCTACTGATTTTATAGTTCTTGGTTCCCCACAAGATGACTTTTATACCATTATATTTGGTAGACCTTTCCTGAACATTGTGAATGCTAAGACAGCTTGCGAGAAAGAAACCGTCAGTGTTAATTTTGGTGATGTGTCTCATAATTTTAATTTTTCTAAGTTTCATAGGCAACCTCGTGATAAAGAACTGCCTAGTAAGGATGAAATAATTGGTCTTGCTTCTATTGTCTTACCTCCTACTGATCCACTAGAACAATATTTGCTAGACCATGAATATGATATGCACTTGCATGAAAGAAATGAAATAGATAAAATGTTCTTTGAACAACAACCTATTCTTAAACACAATTTGCGTGTTGAAACTCTAGGAGGTCCTCCTCCACCTAAGGGTGACCCTGTGTTTGAATTGAAACAATTGCCTAACACTTTGAAATATGCTTATCTTGATGAGAAAAAGATATATCCTATTATTATTAGGGGCTAACCTTACAGAGCATGAAGAGAAAAGATTATTAAAAGTTCTGAGGAAGCACCATGCTGCTATTGGATATACTCTTGATGATCTTAAGGGCATTAGTCCCACTCTCTGTCAGGACAAGATTAATATGGAACCTGATGCTAAACCCGTTGTTGATCATCAATGACGATTAAATCCTAAGATGAAGGAAGTGGTAAGAACTAAAATACTGAAGCTTCTGGAGACAGGTATAATTTATCCAATAGCTAATAATAGGTGGGTAAGCCCTGTTCATTGTGTTCCTAACAAAGGAGGTATTACTGTTGTTTCTAATGATAAAAATGAACTTATCCCACAAAGAATTGTTACTGGCTATAGAATGGTAATTGATTTCAGAAAAATAAATAAAGCCACTAGAAAAGATCTTTACCCTTTGCCTTTCATTGATCAAATTTTAGAAAGATTACCTAAGCACACACACTTTTGCTTTCTTGACGGATATTCTGGTTTCTCTCAAATACCCGTATCACAACCTGATCAAGAGAAAACCACTTTTACATGCCCTTTTGGAACTTATGCTTATAGATGTATGCCTTTTCGATTATCTAATGCACCTGCTACCTTTCAAAGATGTATTACTGCTATATTCTCAGACTTTTGTGAAAAGACTGTTGAGGTTTTCATGGATGATTTCTCCGTTTACGAAACTTCTTTTGATGATTGCTTAACCAATCTTGATCGAGTTTTGCAGAGATGCGAGCAAACTAATCTTGTCTTGAATTGGGAGAAGACCCAATTTATGGTGAATTAAGGTATTGTCTTGGGGCATAACATTTCTGAGCGAGGTATTGAGGTGGATAAAGCTAAAGTTGATGGAATTGAGCAAATGCCATTTCCTAAAGATATTAAAGGTATTCAAAGTTTCCTTGGTCATGCTGGTTTCTATTGGAGATTTATTAAAGACTTCCCTAAAACTTCTAGGCCTCTTAATAATCTTTTGCAAAAGGATGTTCCATTTGTTTTTGATGATGATTGTGTAGAAGCCTTTGAAACACTTAAGAAAGCCTTAACTTCTGCACCTATGGTTCAACCACCTGATTGGAACTTGCCTTTTGAAATTATGTGTGATGCTAGTGATTATGCTGTTGGTGCTGTTCTAGGACAAAGAGTTGATAAGAAATTAAATGTTATTCATTATGCTAGTAAAACTCTAGACAGTGCCCAAAGAAATTATGCTACTACTAAAAAAGAATTTCTAATAGTTGTGTTTGCTTGTGATAAATTCAGATCTTACATTGTTAATTCTAAAGTAATTGTTCACACCAATCATGCTGGTATTAAATATCTTATGGAAAAGAAAGATGCTAAACCTAGACTCATTATGTGGGTTCTTTTGCTACAAGAATTTGACTTGCACATCACTTATAGGACGGGAGCTGAGAATCCTGTTGCTGATAACTTGTCTAGGTTAGAAAATATTCTTGATGACCCACTACCTATTGATGATAGCTTCCCTGATGAACAACTAGCTGTCATAAATGCTTCTCATAATACTCCTTGGTATGCTGTCTACGCTAATTATATTGTTGCTAAATTTATACCATCTAGTTTCACATACGAACAAAAGAAAAAATCTATGATTTAAGACATTACTTTTGGGATGACCCACATCTTTAAAGAAGGAATAGATGGTATTATTAGATGTTGTATACCTGGGCATGAACAGGAACAAATTCTACGGAAATGTCACTCCGAAGTTTATGGAGGGCATCATGCGGGAGATAGAACTGTGCACAAGGTATTTGATACGTCCATTTTGCATCATGTTTTCCCACTGTTATTTATAATGTTTTTATGCATAATAATGCTTTTTGGAGTAATTCTAATGCCTTTTCTCTCATAATATGCAAGGTTTACACAAAGAGGGGGAATGCCGATAGCTGGAATTCTGGGCCTGAAAAAGCTACGTCAGAGTTACCTATTCTGCACATCTCCAAATGAGCTGAAAATTTACGGAGAATTATTTTGGAATATATAAAAAATACTGGAGCAAATAACTACCTGAGGGGGCCCACCTAGTGAGCACAAGACAGCAGGGCGTGCCTGGGTCCCCTGGCACACCCTGGTGGGTTGTGCCCAGCACGGCCCACCTCCGAGCCCATCTTCTGGTATATAGGTCATTTTGACCTAGAAAAAATCAGTGGGGACTTTCGGGATGAAGCGCCACCGCCTTGAGGTGGAACTTGGGCAGGAGCACTTTTGCCCTCCGGCGGAGCGATTCCGCCACGGGAACTTCCCTCCCGGAGGGGGAAATCATCACCATCATCATCACCAACAACCCTCTCATCTTTAGGAGGCCAATCTCCATCAACCTCTTTAACATCACCATCTCCTCTCAAACCCTAGTTCATCTCTTGTGTTCAATCTTTCTACCGAAACCTCAGATAGGTACCTGTGGGTGACAAGTAGTGTTGATTACATCTTGTAGTTGATTACTATATGGTTTATTTGGTGGAAGATTATATGTTCAGATCCATTATGCTATTTAATACCCCTCTGATCTTGAGCATGATTATTATTTGTGAGTAGTTACTTTTGTTCTTGAGGTCACGGGAGAAGTCATGTTGCAAGTAATCATGTGAACTTGATATGTGTTCGATATTTTGATGATATGTATGTTGTGATTCCCTTAGTGGTGTCATGTGAACATCGACTACATGGCACTTCACCATATTTGGGCCTAAGGGAATGCATTGTGGAGTAGTTATTAGATGATGGGTTGCTAGAGTGACATAAGTTTAAACCCTAGTTTATGCGCTACTTCGTAAGGGGCCGATTTGGATCCAAAAGTTTAATGCTATGGTTAGATTTTATCTTAATACTTTTCTCGTAGTTGCGGATGCTTGCGAGGGGGTTAATCATAAGTAATAGGTTTGTTCAAGTAAGAACAGGACCTAAGCACCGGTCCATCCACATATCAAATTATCAAAGTAGCGAACACGAATCAAACCAACATGATGAAAGTGACATGGTAAAATTCCCGTGTACCCTCAAGAACGCTTTGCTTATCATAAGAGACCGTTTTGGCCTGTCCTTTGCCACAAAAGGATTGGGCTACCTTGCTGCACTTTATTTACCATTATCGTTACTTGTCTGTTACAAATTATCTTGCTATCAAACTACTTGTTACCGACTATTTTAGTGTTTGCAGAAAATACCTTGCTGAAAACCACTTGTCATTTCCTTCTGCTCCTCGTTGGGTTCGACACTCTTGCTTATCGAAAGGACTACGATTGATCCCCTATACTTGTGGGTCATCAAGACTCTTTTCTGGTGCCGTTGCCAGGGAGTGAAGCGCTCTTCATAAGTGGAAATTAGTAAGGAAAAATTATTACTACGTGCTGAAATTAATTGTCACATGTTACTATGGAGAACCATCCTTTGAGGGGTTTGTTCGGGGTATCTTCACCTCGACCGGAAGCACAGTTAGTTGCCCCTCAACCTACTGCACCTACTGAAAATATTGGTTATGAAATTCCTTCGGGTACGATAGAACAACTGCTAGCTAATCCTTATGCAGGAGATGGAAATGAACATCCTGATATGCACTTGATATATGTGGATGAAATTTGTGGATTATTTAAGCTTGCAGGTTTATCCGGAGATGAAGCTAAGAAGAAGGTTTTCCATTTATCTTTGAAGGGAAAAGCATTGACATGGTATAGGCTATGCTATGATATTGGGTCTTGGAACTGGAATCGACTGAAATTGGAATTTCACCAAAAAAATTATCCTATGCATCTAGTTCATCATGATCGGAATTATATATATAATTTTTGGCCTTCTGAAGGAGAAAGTATCATTATAGCTTGGTGGATGCTTAATTCAATGTTATATTCATGCCCCCATCATGAGCTCTGAGAAATTATTATTCAGAATTTTTATGCTCGGCTTTCTCATGATGATCGATCCATGCTCGATACTTCTTGTAATGGTTCTTTTATGAAGAAGACTATTGAATTCAGGTGGGATCTTTTAGAAAGAATTAGACGCAACTCTGAAGATTGGGAACTCGACAAAGGTAAAGAGTCAGGTATTAAGCCTGAATTTGATTGTGTTAAATGTTTTATGAATACCAATGCTTTTCACAAGTTTAGCACTAAATATGGACTTGACTCTGAGATAGTAGCCTCTTTTTGTGAATCTTTTGCTACTCATGTTGATCTCCCTAAGGAGAAATGGTTTAAATATCATCTCCCTATTAAAGAAGAAATTAAAGAACCGGTCATAGTTAAAGATGAAACTATTATTTACAATGTTGATCTAGTTGTGCCTACTGCTTATATTGAAAAACCCACCTTTCCCTGTAGGATAAAGGAACATGCTAAGGTTTCAACTTTGGTTTGCAAAAAGTAATATTAGAGCACATAAGCCTGTGGAACAAATTAAAGTAGAACCTAGTGTTGCTATGGTTAAAGATCTCCTGGTAGAAAATATTGATGGGCATGTTATTTACTTCTGCGATGATGATGCTAGAATTGCCAAACCCGATGAAAAAGATAAACATAGACCTGTGGTTGGCATGCCTATTGTCTCAGTTAAAATAGGAGATCATCATTATCATGATTTATGTTATTCAGGTGCTAGTGTGAGTGCTATTCCTTTTACCTTATACCAAGAAATTATGAATGACATAGCACTCGCTAAAATAGAAGACATAGATGTTTATTAAACTTGCTAATAAAGACACCATAACACCACTTGGGATTGTTAGAGATATTGATGTCTTGTGTGGGAAAATAAAATACCCTACTAATTTTCCAGTTCTTGGTTCCCCACAAGACAATTTTTGTCCCATTATCTTTGGTAGACCTTTTCGGAACACCATGAATGCTAAAATAGAATGTGAAAAACAAACTGTCGGTATTAGCTTTGGTAATGAGTCTCATGAGTTTAATTTTTCCAAGTTTAGTAGACAACCACATAAGAAAGAATTACCTAGTAAGGATGAAATAAATGGTCTTGCTTTAATTGTCGTGCCCCCTACTGATCCACTAGAACAATATTTGCTAGACCATGAAAATGATATGCATATGCATGAAAGAAATGAAATAGATGAAATTTTCTTTGAACAACGACCTCTGCTCAAACACAATTTGCCTATTGAAACACTAGGAGGTCCTCCTCTACCTAAAGGTGATCTTATGTTTGAATTGAAACAATTGCCTGACACTCTGAAATACGCTTATCTCAATGAGAAAAAGATATGTCATGTTATTATTAGTGCTAACCTTTAAGAACATGCTAAACCCGTTTATGATCATCAACAACGTTTCAAACCTAAGATGAAAGAAGTGGTAAGAACTAAAATATTAAAGCTTCTGGAAGTAGGTATAATCTATCCCGTAGCTGATAGTAGATGGGTAAGTCCCGTTCGTTGTGTCCCTAAGAAGGGAGGTATTTACTGTTGTTCCTAATGATAAAAATGAACTTATTCCACAAAGAATTGTTACTGGCTATAGAATGGTAATTGATTTCAGAAAATTAAATAAAGCAACTAGAAAAGATCATTACCCTCTGCCTTTTATTGATCAAATGTTGGAAAGATTATCTAAGCACACACACTTTTGTTTTCTGGATGGATATTCTGGTTTCTCTTAGATACCTGTTTCACAACCTGATAAAGAGAAAACCACTTTTACTTGCCCTTTTGGAACTTATGCTTATAGACGTATGTCTTTTGGTTTATGCAATGCACCTGCTACCCTTCATAGATGTATGACTGCTATATTCTCTGATTTTTGTGAAAAGATTGTTGAGGTTTTCATGGATGATTTTTCTGTTTATGGAACTTATTTTGATGATTGCTTGAGCAACCTTGATCGAGTTCTTGTCTTGAATTGGGACAAGTGTCACTTGATGCTTAATGAATGTATTGTCTTGGGGCATAAAATTTCTGAATGAGGTATTGAGGTGGATAAAGTTAAAGTTGATGCAATTGAGAAAATGCCATGTCCTAAAGATATTAAAGGTATTCGTAGTTTCCTTGGTCATGCTGGTTTCTATAGGAGGTTTTTTTAAAGACTTCTCTAAAATATCTAGGCCACTTACAAATATTTTACAAAAGGATGTTCCATTTGTTTTTGATGATGATTGTGTAGAAGCCTTCGAAACACTTATGAAAGCCTTAACTTCTACACCTATTGTTCAACCACCTGATTGGAACTTGCCTTTTGAAATTATGTGTGATGCTAGTGATTATGCTGTTGGTGCTGTTCTAGGACAAAGAGTTGATAAGAAATTAAATGTTATTCATTATTCTAGCAAAACTCTAGACAGTGCCCAAAGAAATTATGCTACTACTGAAAAAGAATTTTTAGCAGTTGTGTTTGCTTGTGACAAATTCAGATCCTATATTGTTGATTCCAAAGTAATTGTTCACACTGAGCATGCTACTATTAAATATCTTATGGAAAAGAAAGATGCCAAACCTAGTCTTATTAGGTGGGTTCTTTTGCTACAAGAATTTGATTTACATATTACTGATAGAAAATGAGCTGAGAACCCTGTAGCTAATAACTTGTCTAGGTTACAGAATATTCTTGATGACCCACTACCTATTGATAATAGCTTTCCTGATGAACAACTAGCTGCAATAAATGTTTCTCATAATACTCCTTGGTATGCTGACTATGCTAATTATATTGTTGCTAAATACATACCGCCTAGTTTCACATACCAACAAAAGAAAAAATTCTTCTATGATTTAAGACATTACTTTTGGGATCACCCACATCTTTATAAAGAAGGAGTAGATGGTATTATTAGACATTGTGTACCTGAGCATGAACAGGAATAGATCCTATGGAAATGTCACTCCAAAGCTTATGGAGGGCATCATGCGGGAGATAGAACTGCTCATAAGGTATTGCAATCTGGTTAATATTGGCCTACTCTCTTCAAGGATGCCCGTAAGTTTGTTTTATCTTGTGATGAATGTCAAAGAATTGGTAATATCGGTAAGTGTCAAGAAATGCCTATGAATTATTCACTTGCTGTTGAGCCATTTGATGTTTGGGGTTTTGATTACATGGGACCTTTTCCTTCCTCTAATGGGTATACACATATTTTGGTTGCTGTTGATTATGTTACTAAGTGGGTAGAAGCTATTCCAACTAGTAGTGCTGATCATAACAGTTCCATTAAAATGCTTAAAGAAGTTATTTTTCCTAGGTTTGGAGTCCCTAGATATTTAATGACTGATGGTGGTTCACACTTTATTCACAGTGCTTTCCGTAAAATGCTTGCTAAATATGATGTTAACCATAGAATTGCATCACCCTATCATCCTCAATCTAGTGGTCAAGCTGAACTTAGCAATAGAGAAATAAAACTAATATTACAAAAACTGTTAATAGGTCCCGAAAGAATTGGTCTAAGAAATTGGATGATGCACTTTGGGCCTATAGAATAGCATATAAAAATCCTATGGGTATGTCTCCTTATAAAATGGTTTATGGAAAAGCTTGTCATTTGCCCCTAGAGTTAGAACATAAAGCTTATTGGGCAATTGAAGAACTCAACTATGATTTCAAACTTGCCGGTGAAAAGAGGTTATTTGATATTAGTTCTTTAGATGAATGGAGAACCGAAGCTTATGAAAATGCCAAATTATTTAAAGAAAAAGTTAAAAGATGGCATGACAAAAGAATCCAAAAGCGGGAAGTCAAAGTTGGAGAATATGTTCTTTTGTACAACTCTTGTTTTAGATTCTTTGCAGGAAAACTTCTCTCCAAATGGGAAGGACCATATATTATCGAGGAGGTTTATCGCTCTAGATCCATCAAAATTAATAATGCCAAAGGTACTAACCCAAAGGTGGTCAATGGGCAAAGAATTAAACACTATATCTCTGGTACGCCTATTAATGTTGAAAGCAATATTATCCAAACCATGACACCGGAGGAACACATAAAAGAAACCTTCCGGAACACTCCAGAATCCTAAAAAAGAGGAGGTTCGTGATACGGTAAGTAAACGGACTCCAAAAAATCCGCAAAAATATTTTTTGTCAGTTTTGGAATATTACAAAAATTAGGAAAATAAGAAACAACCAGGAAGGCAACCGAGGAGGGCACAAGACACCAGGGCACGCCTGGCTTGCCTGACGCACCCAGGTGGGTTGTGCCCACCTCGGGAACCTTCTCGACTCTGTTTTCCTCTCGTTTGCTTGTTTCCCAAGATAAAAAATCTTTATATACCCCCCGATCATATTGACCATTGTATCGTGGAGAAATCTTCTGTTCTTCTTTCGTGTTGTTTTTCTGGCAGATCTAAAAATATGTCGTCTCAAGACTCGGAGGGTGAGAGCTATGTTTCTGATTTTATTGCAAACCCCAAGGTTTATGGAGATGTGGAACATTATGGTTGGACCACGGAGGAAGAAGAAGACTATGATCCGAAAGGGAAAGAAGAGACAAGCTTAGATGAAGATAAAGTTCCATTACCCCAACCTGGGGACATACATGTGGAATTCAAGAAGTCAAGTCTCCCTAATAAAGCAAAGAAACCTAAGATCCAGTTTATCCCTTTTTGTCTCTTGCAGGATAACAAGCAGGAATTATGTAGAAAGATATTAAAGCTTGAGCAGGAGATCGATGACTTGAAGGAGGAAAATTCCATCCTCAAGCGTAAGCTGAGGAAGAAGAACACTCATACTTCATGACCACCACCATCATCATCTTCCCCAACAAAGGAGACTTGAGTTCATGTTATGGGCACTCCCCTTGGCTTGTGCCAAGCTTGGGGGAGGTTCCCCGGTATCGTATCACCACCACTATCTTTGCCTTTATCTATTTTAGTTCGATCTTCAGTTATCGTATGATTTAGTTGAACAAAAGTTTAGTTCGATCTATTTTCGAGTGCTTGCTTAGTGATCTACCTATCTATGTAATCCTGTGCGAGATATATAATAAAGAGTAGTTTGAGTTTTGTTTCTTTACTCTTATGTTCCAATAAAAAGAAAGGGAAATAAATGAAAAAGATCATATGCTAATCTTATGGTAAGTAATGACATCACATAAGGAAAAGTATAAGTGGTAAAATTTATTGGAGATTGAAAAACATAGCATTGGTAAATAATGCAATTCATGAAAGAATTAATAAGGGAAGAGAAGATTCACATGCAAATACACTATCATGGACATATTTTATGATTGTGAGCCCCCATTAAATATTATGTGTCAAAATTGTTGACGTTGGACAAGGAAGACAACGTAATGATTTATGTTTGTTCATATTCACATAGAAGTTACATTGTCATAGATCCTTCAACATGTGGTGCTTGCTCAATATCTTTGCTAGCCAAAAACTCTGCACTAAGTAGAGATACTACTTGTGCATCCAAAAACCCTTAAACCCAAAATCTTATTTTGAGAGTCCACCATACCTACCTATGGATTGAGTAAGATCCTTCAAGTAAGTTGTCATCGATGCAATAAGGCAATAAAAATTTCTTCTAAATGTGTTGGATCATTTAGTGTAAGAGAAAATTGAGCGTTGTATGAACTTGTGATGGCAAAGTAATAAAAGCAACGGACTGCATAATAAAGGTTGCTATCATAAGGGGCGATATAACGTGATGTTCTTTTGCATTAAGGGATTTGGCATACAAACAAAAAGCGCATGGCAACCTCTGCTTCCCTCTGTGAAGGGCCTATCTTTTACTTTTATGTATTTACTTTTATGTAAGAGTCAAAGTATTCTTCCCTATTCCTTTTTATTTTCTCTTTTTGCAAGCATCGTGTGGTGAGGAAAGATCTAGGCACATATTTAGTTGGATATGAGTGAGCATGAGTTATTATTGTTGACATCACCCTTGAGGTGAATACATTGGGAGGCGAAACTATAAGCCCCTATCTTTCTATGTGTTCGGTTGAAACTTTTTGTTCATGGGTATGCTGTGAGTGTTAGCAATCATAGAAGGTTAAATGATGGTTGAGTATGTGGACTTGCCTAAAGGCTCCGATACGTGACCTTTCCTAAAAATATGATGAATTGTAGTTGCAAAGTTGACTGAGAATATAGTTTGTTGGTTTTCAATAAGGTTTATGCTTTATACTTCCATGTTGTGATGAATTGTTACTTGTTCACGAGAATTTATATGATAAAAGTTGTGTGATAAAGTTTTATGTTAAAGTTCTTTGCTGTTATAATAATAAGCATGATGCTTCTATGTCCGTATTTTGTTTTTATCGACACCTCTCTCTCTAAGCATGTGGGCATGTTTTTCGATTTCGGTTTTTCGCTTGAGGACAAGCGAGGTCTAAGCTTGGGGGAGTTGATACGTCCATTTTGCATCATCTTTTTCTACTATTATTTATAATGTTTTTATGCATAATAATGCTTTTTCGAGTAATTCTAATGCCTTTTATCTCATAATATGCAAGGTTTACATAAAGAGGGGGAATGCTGGTAGCTGGAATTCTGGGCCTGAAAAAGCTATGTTAGAGTTACCTATTCTGCACATCTCCAAATGAGTTGAAAATTTACGGAGAATTATTTTGGAATATATAAAAAATACCGGAGCAAATAATTATCGGAGGGGGCCCACCTGATGAGCACAAGGCACCAGGGCGCGCCTGGGCCCCCAGGCGCGCCCTGGTGGGTCGTGCCCAGCACGGCCCACCTCCGGTGCCCATCTTCTAGTATATAGGTCATTTTGACATAGAAAAAATCAAATGGGACTTTCGGGACGAAGCGCCGCCGTCTTGAGGCGGAACTTGGGCACGAGTACTTTTGCCCTCCGGCGGAGCAATTCCACCGGGGGAACTTCCCTCCCGGTGGGGGAAATCATCGTCATCATCCTCACCAACAACCCTCTCATCTTTGGGAGGCCAATCTCCATCAACATCTTCAACAACACCATCTCCTCTCAAACCCTAGTTCTTCTCTTTTGTTCAATCTTTGTACCGGAACCTCAGATTGGTACATGTGGGTGACTAGTAGTGTTGATTACATCTTGTAGTTGATTACTATATGGTTTATTTGGTGGAAGATTATATGTTTAGATCCATTATGCTATTTAATACCCCTCTGATCTTGAGCATGATTATTATTTGTGAGTAGTTACTTTTGTTCTTGAGGTCACGGGAGAAGTCATGTTGCAAGTAATCATGTGAACTTGATATGTGTTCGATATTTTAATGATATGTATGTTGTGATTCCCTTAGTGGTGTCATGTGAACGTCGACTACTTGGCACTTCACCATATTTGGGCCTAAGGGAATGCATTGTTGAGTAGTTATTAGATGATGGGTTGCTAGAGTGACAGAAGCTTAAACCCTAGTTTATGCGCTACTTCGTAAGGGAGCGATTTGGATCCAAAAGTTTAATGCTATGGTTAGATTTTATCTTAATACTTTTCTCATAGTTGCGGATGCTTGCGAGGGGGTTAATCATAAATAGGACGTATGTTCAAGTAAGAACATCACCTAAGCACCGGTCCACCCACATATCAAATTATCAAAGTAGTGAACATGAATCAAACCAACATGATGAAAGTGACATGGTGAAATTCACGTGTACCCTCAAGAACGCTTTGCTTATCATAAGAGATTGTTTTGGCCTGTCCTTTGCCACAAAAGGATTGGGCTACCTTGCTGCACTTTTTTTACCATTACCATTACTTGTCCGTTACAAATTATCTTGCTATCAAACTACTTGTTACCGACTATTTTAGTCCTTGCAGAAAATACCTTGCTGCAAACCACTTGTCATTTCCTTCTGCTCCTCATTGGGTTTGACACTCTTACTTACCGAAAGGACTACGATCGGTCCCCTATACTTGTGAGTCATCAGTATTACAATCTGGTTTTTATTGTCCTACTCTTTTCAAAGATTCTCGTAAGTTTGTCCTTTCTTGTGATGAATGTCAAAGAATTGGTAATATTGGTAAACATCAGGAAATGCCTATGAATTATTCACTTGTTATTGAACCATTTGATGTTTGGGGCTTTCATTATATGGGACCTTTTCCTTCCTCTAATGGGTATACACATATTTTGGCTGTTGTTGATTATGTCACTAAGTGGGTAGAAGCTATTCCAACTAGCAGTGCTGATCATAACACCTCCATTAAAATGCTTAAAGATGTTATTTTCCCGAGGTTTGGAGTCCCTAGATATTTAATGACTGATGGTGGTTCACATTTTATTCATGGTGATTTTCGTAAATTGCTTGCTAAATATGATGTCAACCATAGAATTGCATCTCCTTATCACCCTCAACCTAGTGGTCAA
Organism: Thinopyrum elongatum; assembly: GCA_011799875.1. NCBI lineage: Eukaryota > Viridiplantae > Streptophyta > Magnoliopsida > Poales > Poaceae > Thinopyrum > Thinopyrum elongatum. The sequence goes on from CM022299.1 coordinate 246,968,646, forward strand.
GTTGAACTTAGCAATAGAGAAATAAAGTTGATATTACCAAAAACATTCAATAGGTCCCGAAAGAATTGGTCTAAGAAACTGAATGATGCACGTTGGGCCTACAGAACAGCTTATAAAAATCATATGGGTATGTCTCCCTACAAAATGGTTTATGCAAAAGCTTGTCATTTGCCTCTTGAGTTAGAACATAAATCATATTGGGTAATTAAAGAACTCTATTATGACTTCAAACTTGCCGGTGAAAAGAGGTTATTTGATATTAGCTCACTAGATGAATGGAGAACCCAAGCCTATGAAAATGCTAAACTATTCAAAGAAAAAGTTAAAAGATGGCATGACAAAAGAGTCCAAAAGCGGGAATTCAAAGTTGGTGAATATGTTCAATTGTACAATTCTCGTTTTAGATTTTTTGCAGGAAAACTTCTCTCCAAGTGGGAAGGACCATATATCATCAAAGAAGTTTATCGTTCCGGAGCTATTAAGATCAATAATGCCGAAGGCACTAATCCGAAGGTGGTCAATGGACAAAGAATTAAGCACTATATTTCAGGTACACCAATTAATGTTGAAACTAACATTATCCAAACCATAACACCGGAGGAATACATAAAAGAGACTTTCCAGAACACTCCATAACCCTGAAAAGGAAGAGTTACGTGATACGGTAAGTAAACCAACTCCAAAAATTCCGCAAAAATATTTTCTGTCAGTTTTGCAATATTAGAAAAAAATAGAAAAAATAAGAAACAACCGGGAAGGCAACCCAGGTGCCCAGTAAGCACCATGGCGCGCCTGCCCCACCTGGCGCACCCTGGTGGGTAGTGGGCCCCTCAGGCACCTTCCTGACTCCGTTTTCCTATAGTATACTTGTTTCCCAAGATAAAAATTCTTTATATACTCCCCTGGACGTATTGACCACCACATCGCGGAAATATCCTCTGTTCTTGTTTCGGGTTGTTTTTCTGACAAATCTAGATCGACATGGCTGCACCAAGCTCTTCCAAGGACATGTTCTTCGAGAATGTCATCAACCCTTACCTATCGGAGGTGTTGAAGCACCCTCAAGCCATTGAGATGCGTGAGGGGGTGCTCCACATCCGGGATGTTCAAGGGCCCAAGAAGACAGGAAGCATGGAGGCCAGGCTCGAGGCGGTGGAGCAGGAGATCTTCAAGTGCCAAGGGCTGGTGGAGCGTGGACTCAGTGCCAATCACTCCATGATCGCGGAATTCACCCGTGATCACAAGGTGGATGGCTGGTCTATGAAGGACCTCGTCTTCACCTTCAACGAGCAAATCAATTTTCTGCAAAGCCAAATCCATGATCTTCAAAATCAAGTTTTCGAGTATGAAGCAAGATTTAAAGGTATGACTTTAGCTGCTAGTTTCAGGACTCAGGAGACTCCTGCATCCTCTTATGATGGTGAACCCCTGCCATGGAAGCCGGAGGACAAGCTGACCACATCCTCACCACCACCATCATCATCACCAAAGAAGGAGACTTGAGTACATGGGTATGGGCACTCCCCTTGGCTATTGCCAAGCTTGGGAAAGATGCCCCGGTATCGTATCACCATCACTTTTATTACCTTTACCTATCTTAGTTGAATAAAACATAGCATTTCGTGATTTATTATTTAGTTGAATAAAAGTTTAGTAAGATCTATTTTCGAGTGCTAGTTTCGTGATTTATCTAAATGTGTAATCGAGTGAGAGTTATATAATAAAGTTTAGTTTGAGTTTTTGCTTCTTTACCTTTCTTGTTTCAATCAAAACAAAGGAAATAATGAAAAAGAACATATGCTAATCTTATGGTAAGTAATGACATCACATAAGGAAAAGTATAAGTGGTAACATTTATTGAAAGTTAACAAACATAGCATTGGTCAATGAAGGAATTCATGAAAGAATTAATAAGAGAAGAGAAGATTCACATGCAAATATACTATCCTGGACATCTTTTATGATTGTGAGCCCCCATTAAATATTTTATGCCAAATTGTTGACATTGGACAAGGAAGAGAACATAATGATTTATGGTTGTTCATATTCACACAGAAGTTATATTGTCATAGATCCTCCAACATGTGGTGCTTGCTCAATATCTTTGCTAGCCAAAAATCTGCACTAAGTAGAGATACTACTTGCCAATCCAAAACCCTTAAACCCAAATCCATGTTTTGAGAGTCCACCATACCTACCTATGGATTGAGTAAGATCCTTCAAGTAAGTTGTCATCAGTGCATAAGGCAATAAAAATTGCTTCTAGATGTGTTTGATCTTTTAGTGTAAGGGAAAATAAGCATTGTACAAACTTGTGATGGCAAAGTAATAGAAGCGACAGACTGCATAATAAAGGTTGCTATCATAAAGGGCAATATAACATGATTTTCTTTTGCATTAAGAGATTGTGCATACAAAACCAAAAAGCGCATGACAACCTCTGCTTCCCTCTGTGAAGGGCCTATCTTTTACTTTTATGTATTTACTTTTTATGCAAGAGTCAAAGTATTCTCCTCTATTCCTTTTTATTTTCTCCTTTGCAAGCATCATGTGGTGGGGAAAGATCTAGGCACATATATCCAGTTGGATATGAGTGATCATGAGTTATTATTGTTGACATCACCCTTGAGGTGAATAAGTTGGGAGGCGAAACTATAAGTCACAATCTTTCTGTGTGTCCGGTTGAAACTTTTTGATCCATATATATGTTGTGAGTGTTAGCAATCATAGAAGATTAAATTATGGTTGAGTATGTGGGCTTGCCGAAAGGCTCCGATACAAGACCCTTCCTGAAAATATGATGAATTGCAATTGCAAAGTTGAGTGAGAACATAGTTTGTTCGTTTTCAATAAAGTTTATGCTTCATACTTCAATGTTGTGATGAATTGTTACTTGCTCATGAGAAGTTTTATGATAAAGTTTATTGTTGTTATAATAATAAGCATGATGCTACTATGTCCGTATTTTATTTTTATCGACGCCTCTCTCTCTCTCTAAACATGTGGACATGATTTTCGATTTCGGCTTTCGCTTGAGGACAAGCGAGGTCTAAGCTTGGGGGAGTTGATACGTCCATTTTGCATCATGTTTTCCTACTGTTATTTATAGTATTTTTATGCATTATAATACTTTGCGGAGTAATTCTAATGCCTTTTCTCTCATAATATGCAAGGTTTACACAAAAAGGGAGAATAACTGTAGCTGGAATTCTAAACCTGAAAAAGCTATGTTAGAGATACCTATTCTGCACATCTCCAAATGAGCTGAAATTTTATGGAGAATTATTTTGGAATATATAAAAAAATACTAGAGAAATGAACTACCAGAGGGGGCCACGCCAGGGCGCGCCACCCCCTCCAGGCGCGCCCTGGTGGGTAGTGGGCTACCTGGCCCACCTCCGGTGCCCATGTTCTGGTATATAAGGTCTTTTGACCTAGAAAAAATTAGGGGAGGACTTTCGGGATGGAGCGCCGCCGTCTCGAGGCGGAACTTGGGAAGGAGCACTTTTTATCTCCGGCGGAGCGATTTTGCCGGGGAACTTCCCTCCCGGAGGGGGAAATCGAAGCCATCACTGGTACAACGACGTGTTATACAAACGGTTTTTAACCCCTTTCCGCGACGGCATTTGGAACCGTCGCCTTGTGAGTGACTGCGATAGGGGGTCCTTCCCACACGACCCAGAAACCATCAGGGATATGCCCTCCTGGCACACACGCTCGGCAAAATGAGGTCGTGTGCGACCGGCGAGCGATCAAATATGGTTATACATACAGTAGTGCTAAAAAAATACAATTATACAGGCAAAATCGTTTTCGGTCGTAAGTACATCCCACACAGTCAGTCCCCGCTAAACATTTCCGTTCATATATACATTCCACATAGTCGCTCCAAGGAAAACGTTTCCGTTAGTATGTACATCACACACGGTGCATGGAAGAAACTATGTGGCAAAGGTTGTCCATCACACACACTTTTTATGTGGTAATCGTTTGCGCAAGGTGGCAAAACGACAACAGTTTTCAAGAGGATGTCGTGTGTGATTGTTCATTGATCCAACACGGTTTATTATTAGAAACTGTGTGCGTTGTCTGAGGTCATCACCCATGGTGTTTTCTCAATAACCGTTTGCAATAGAAAAACCCAATTAGCAAGCTAATTGTCCTATTATTAATAATCCATTTATTAATCTAATTGATATTTCATATTAAGCACACAATATATTTCATTTCCATATTAAGGAAGCAGGATTTCATAATTGAAATACATCAGAGTACAACATCATATAGCTTCAGCACTCAGCTACCCCATTACACAGCTGCACCAGCACCAAGTTTCAGATGCAACATCTACAACCTTTCAAAATTAGCATCATAGACAGAACATAGACAGATGAATCTCATCTGGAAAACTGCTGAAGCGGAAGGCGAATATTGAGCCTTCATTGATGTTGAAGGTCTTTGCAACTTTAGGCCAGTGCCTGTGGATGATTGACCGTCCATCCTTCGTCCTCTTCAGGAACACTTCAATATTGAACCGTGGGTGTTGTATGAAAACCTTCCTCGCCTCCTGACCATACAGGTGGTTTGAGAGGTAGTCATCATTGAACTGCTTTGGAAAGGCCTGAAAACAAGGATATGCATAAATATCTTCTCCAGGTTTGAAATGGCGCAAAGGAATTAAAAAGACAAGGTATAACAGTTAGTACCATCCCGTAGTGAACTGATCTCTTCTTCATTGTGCAGACAAAGATCTTGTTGTTTTTGTCGCTAATTTCTTTATCGTAACAATCTTTCTGAGTGTCTTGACTTGACTGATATTAATGGACAACTCATTTCCACATATGCAAAAAGGGTCAAACAGTGGGTCAAAACCTCTGACAGCAGGACCTACATGTGCAAGACCAAATTGTTAAAAACCTAATATTTAAAAACAAGAAGTGGAAAGGTGTGTTATTAACAACAGGCCTAATATTTAAAAACAAGCAAACGTAGTCATTCAAACTTGTATTGTGCAGGTCTAAGTACGTTAGTTATTGGCCCTGTTTGGATCCATGGGTTAGAGTTAGTTTGGGCTCAAATAGCCCTAAATTATCCAAACATGAGGGCTAGTTTGAGCTAGTTGCGTCAAACCCACCCAAAACAACTATCCCACCCAAGAGGTGCTGATTGGGGATAGTTCTCCTAGTGCATTTATTATCAATCTAACACTGTCATCCAAACACCTCTTTCGCTAGAGTTAGGTCAGGGTTAGTCATTGTTGAGTATCATTGTTATTTAGGAAACATAGGATAGCGTAGGATTTATTCTACCTTGACTTGTACTCCAAGATGACCATGTACTCCTATGCCCACGAGGCTCAAGCAATACAATCAACTATTCCACCAATCTCTCTCTCTCTCTCTCCCTTTTAACTGTCATGAGCTAGAAACTAACTCTAACCTCTAGCTAAGTTAGAGTATCCAAACAGTGCCATTGTTAAATCAAATGGAAAGGCGTGTTCAATACTCCCTCCGGTCCTTTTTACTCTGCATATAAGAATTGTCTGAAGTAAAACTTCATAAAGTTTGACCTTATTTATATGAAAAAATATCAACATCTAGCATGCTAAAGTTATACAATATGAAAATTTAAGTCATGACACATGTACTGATATTTATTTCATATTGTGAATGTTGGTATTTTGTTCTATAAAGTTGGTCAAACTTTAAGAGGCCTGACTTTAGACAAATCTTATATGCGAACTAAAAAGATTCGGAGGGAGTACAACATGCTTAACAGCAACCAAATATAGTCATTCATAGAGCTATTGTTAAATTTGGTATTGATGAAATTGAACTGCACAGTTCATACTAGCACATATAGAACATCACACTGTTAATAGCTGAAATAAACAAGGCATACTACGAACAACCAAAGATGACAATTGAAACTGGACATATGCTAACTGCAAACAACAGAACAACCATAAACTGTAGAAATAAACAAGGCGTAATGCAAACAACCTAATATAGCAATAAATACTGGACAGGTTCTCACTACAAAAGGGGTTCGAGAAAACAAATCATGGGTTTCCTCACTTGTCATAGATTAGCTCCCTCCTCATGGTCGCCGTCGATGAGGTCTGACTTGCCAGCTGAGGATCCTAGGCCAGCGTCACAGAATGTGTCCTTCAGAAATAACAAAAGGGGCTCCATGGCGATGAAGGATGTCACATTGTTCATAATGAGCCGCAAGAGATCAGCGGCAAGGCCATCGATGAGATCGACGGATGTCAAACCCGAAGAGTTGGGGGTGGGCAACTTAACCTGTGACATAACCCGCGTCAAGCCATCGGTGTCGATGACCTCGATGTCGTAGCCGGTGTCCGCTACATGCCAGAATACTCTAGCCCACTGATTGAAAGGCTTAATCCAGGTCCAGTCATCGTCGGCAGCTTCCTCGGCGGCCACCTCCCCAACATCGGGCGAAGAGGTCGCGGTAAAGCTCTTTTGGGCCATTCGCTCCTTGAGCTCCCCGGGAAGTGTAGCCGGGCTTAGGCTGTGACACTCTGGACTAGGGGAGGGGATGGGGATCTCTAGGAAAGGAGGCGTTTCACAGGCGTCATCTAAGAAACTCAGGGCGGCGAGGGTATGTATATCAGTGGGTAAACTGCACGGGCTGACCGGCAGAGGTTGACGATGGAGGCGGCTCGGTGGCGGCGGCGGCGACCTAGCTAGGTTTGGAGCGAGGGAGGAGTGGTGTGTATGTGTGTTAGCGGGGGATTTGGGGTGAGCGAAGGATTTGGGGTGTGTGTGTGGAGGGGGTCCAAGGTGGTGTTTGAGCAAATGCCGCGGGTATTGAAAATTTTACTAGGCGGGAGTAAAATGGCGGGGCTACCAAAAATTTGGATCAAAGGATTGAAGCAGAGCAGGGCGGGAGTAAAATGCCAGGGCTACTAAAAATTTGGATCTACTGATTGAAGCAGAGTGGGAGTAACAGACATCGCACACGGTCCAGACATACTAATCGTGTGCTATCAAACAGAAAAAACATCTACGCGGACGCGGGTAGATATTTTCTAGGTTGCGAGGGAGTAGATATTTTCGAGAGGGGGAGGGAATCCTCGTGGAGCCCAATATACTGTGATCATGTGGGTGACAGGGGCAGGGGCACGACACATTGGTAGTCCAAGGGAACCGTGTCTGTTTCGTACCTGATCGCAGACTGTTGCTGGGTCCGACTCGTCTGCTGTTTATAAATTTGGCCAAAAAAACGCGGGAAAGGGTCAGAACACGAACACACTTGCATGTGGACCAAATATATATATATGAAAAGGGTGGTTTGATGTTCAAATACCCAATGCACAACTTTGATGTGGCACCTGTCGAACAAAGCGCACATTATTATTGCTAGCCCCCCCCCCCCCCCCCAAAACACCACACTCCATGTTGCCGGAGGGGAATCCTAGCTTGAGCACATGCCCCCAAATAGCTCGGTCTGACTCTCACCGTACCGTACACACAAACCGAAAGAAAGTACATCACCCCCCCCCCCCCTTTGCTTCCGATCAGATGTGGACCGTGTGCGGCCCACAGATGTGTTCTTCTGGCGTTAGATGGGTGACACCACTTACCAACCACACCTGCGGAGGCCCGATGTGTGTGTGTGTGTGTGTGTGTTTGTGAAAACGATGTGCTATGATTTTAAATAACCAAATCACAAATTTGATGTGGCACATGTGCATCACAATTAACCGGGCATCCCCAACCCCACGGAGGTTCATCTAGTACGAAGTATACTGTGCCCGCCCCCCCCCCCCCCCCAACACACACACTTTGAGTCGGTGGGAGGGGGCATCTCACCAAGGCATATTGTAAGACTGACCAAGAAGAATCACCACCTTGGTCGTATAACCTCTCTTGTTTGTTGGGTCAAAGTCATGCATTGATGTTCCACACGCGGCCCCACAAATAGGCTAGCTTGTCACCGATAACCACGCGAGGGAGTGCCTGAAGACAACCACTGCGTGCATGTGTGGCCCAAACATATATATGAAGTGTCATGTGGTGTTTGAATATACCCAATGCACAACTTTGATTCATGTGTATGTGAGCCCTCAACCTTAGGTCTCGAATCTCACCATGATCGACGTACGACTATACGGTAACGCGAACCAAGAGAAGAAGAATCCACCCTGGTAACCTCTCTCACATTGTTGGTCGAAGTGATGGAGACGTCCGCGCGGGCCCACGAATATATAGGACGTCGATGATAACCAAGCGAGAGAGAGTGTCCAAAGACAACCACTGCATGTATGTGCCCCAAACAAATGTATGGACATGCATGATGCATGCATATATGTTTGAATACCAAAAGCACAACATTTTGATGTGGTGCATGCATGCGTCAAAAAACACACAGTCCCCACACAAATCTAGTTCATGATGCGTCGCGTGCTCCGTCCCCCCCCCCCCCCCACCGCCACTTCGACCCGATGGGAGGGATTCGTCCGTACACATGCGCGCGAAGTATAGTTGCATGTACCGAACCGTATAAGACTAACCAAAATTTAATCCCCTCCTAATTATAAGTGAAATTAACCTCTATCGCTGTCAGTCGAAGTGATTGACCAAGAGGGCACACAGAGATGGACGAAGCATCTTGCCGATAACCCCGTGAGTGAGTGCTAGAGGACAACCGCCATCGCTTGCTTGTGGGCCAAACACATATGTATGGAGATGTGTGGTTGTGATGTTTGAATACCTAATATATATGCAGAACTTTGATGTGGCACCAGCCTCGGAAACCCTTTAAGTACCCCACAGACGAACCGAGGTTCATGACACGTAGTATATATATATACTCCTACGTACGTATAATATATACTCCTACGTACGTACCATAACTCAACCCAAAAATAATCCTCCTTGTTCATCAAATTACCTTTCTCGTTGTGTCATATATTAGATGGACGATGACCTCGCGGGCCCATGGAGGGAAGAGTCGCGGGAGAATGAAAGACAACCATCGCATGCACGTGGCCCAATGTGTTGGTGATGTTTTTAATACCCAATATGCACAACTTCTTTGCGGCACCTGCATCGGAAACCGAAAAGTCCCCACACGAAGCAAGATCGATTCATGACGTGTGTGTAGTATATATGTGCTGCCCCGGCCCCCTCCTCCCCTCTTCGACGCGTACTATATACTCCTACCGCAACACAACCCAAAAAGAAACCTCCTTGCTGGGTCAAAGTGATGGAGGACAACCTCGCGGGCCCACGGATGGAAGCATCGCACGCGAGTGGTGTCCTATATGACACGTAGTATTGCCCCCGGCCACCCTCTTCAATGCGTACTATATATATACTCCTACCGTACGTATAACAAAAACGAAAAAATGACCATCCTTGTTGGTCAAATTAACCTCTCTCATCGCATGTCATCGTGCTGGACGGCGACCTCGCGGGCCCACGTGAGTGAGTGTCCTAGGACCATCGCGTGCATGTGGCCCAAAGATGCATGCCAAAGTTTTTCTGTAGCGACCATGCGACCAAAGAAGTTTAGTGTTGAAAATTGAAAAAAATAGATAACATCTATTCGTTTTTTATACATTGATTGATTTCCCAGGGATTTAAATGTGCAAAATCAAATTTGGTCTACATGAGACCCGTGATAGTGCACGAAAATGGATTGCAAAATCATAAGTGTGCGTGTCCCTGGGTGCATGTTTAGTCCCCATGCAAGAAATTTCTGACATCTAGAATCTTTGATTTTAAAATCCAATAAATCCAAAACTAAGTTGAAATTCATGAAACTTATTGTGGTGTCATATGGACACCAATAGACTGTGATATTATTATTATTTTCAAATTTGAGACAAGTTTTGATATAATCTTCTTACATATAGGAAATTATAAATAATTATCAACCAATATCGCAAACGAACTCTTTATTCGAACCGTGGGAGTTAGACCAACAATGTAAGTGCCGTGCTTTGGTTAAGCAATAAACTGGCAGAATTAATCATCAAAAAGGAAAAATCAATATAATACGTACCGTGCACGCGTCCCATGTGTCGTACGAGCATGCGTGAGTTGATGAGACGCATGCTAGAAGGCAGACTGGGAGGCCAAGGCATGCGCGTGTTCGCTACGCACTCACCGTGCGGGGTGTGCTAGTAGCTGTGTGAAATGACGGTAGGCGTGCCAGCAGTCCGTTGTGCAGGCTCATCGGGAGGCGAGCCAGCCCTTTGACCGCCGCCCACCTCGCTCCCACTACTTCATATTAATGGGGCGCCCGCCTCGCTCCATGAAATGATGGTATAGGAATGCCAGAAGTCCGCCGCGCAGGCTCATAGGGAAGCGAGACAGCCTTTGACCGCCGCCCGCCTCGCTCCCACTGGTCTGTATTAATGGCGCGCCCGATCGGCCGCACCCCCCATCCTCGCCACACACACAATCCTCTCTCTCCGCCCGCATCCTCGACGCCGCTCTCAGTCCTCAAAGCCAGCACCCCCCATCCTCGCCACACACACAATCCTCTCTCTCCGCCCACATCTTCGATGCCGCTCTCAGTCCTCAAAGCCGGCACCCCCCCATCCTCACCACACACACAATCCTCTCTCTCCGCCCGCATCCTCGACGCCGCTCTCAGTCCTCAAAGCCGTCAATGTATGAGGATGCCGCCGAAGCGCCCCATCGGAGGGAGTGGCGACGCCGGGGCTGCTGAAGCACCGGAGCACGGCGTGAATATGGAGACAAAGGTTTATGTCGCCGCCGACGAGGTGGAGAATGAGGCTGCCAACAAGCGGAGGCGGGTCGAGAAAGAACCACAAGCAACTCCAACAGGCCTAGACTTCATCAGCAGCCTCCCCGATGATATGTTGACAGTCATCATATCCCTCCTCCCAATCAAATATGGGGCGAGGACAACCGCCCTTTCCTGGCGGTGGTGCCCCCTATGGCTCTCCACCCCTCTCGACCTCCTCGACGCCCACAAGCTCTGCCATGGCTATCGCAAAAGCTTGGATGCGTTCTCCCAGATCCTTGGCAGTCACCATGGCCCAATCAGAGGCCTTATCACGGGCAAGTTCCATTCCAATGGCAAGGACCGAGCCAAGCTTGACGAGTGGTTCCGATCCCCCGCCCTAGATTAGCTCGAGGAGCTCAGTTTTAATGATGGGCATATGTGCTTGCTGCCAACGTCCGCTCTCCGCTTCGCGCCCATGCCGCGCCTCGCCAAGTTCATGAACTACCATTCCCCCCCTTAATGACGCGCCCGCTCTTTTTCTACCATGACTGAACCACCTCAATCTCGTCACCGTCTGCATCCCAAAGGATGACATGGAGCACCTGCTCCGCGGCTGTACTGCACTCGAGTACCTTCCACATCACCTCCAGGACTCTCCGAACTATTTATGTGTGTTGCTGGTGCTGCAACGAGAGATCACAAAAGGTGGACCACAATATGGTCATTGAGGACACACCTTCACTTGAGAGATTACTTGTAGTTGATAAACAAGGTCCAACAAGAATCAATGTCATTTCTGCGCCAAAATTGACAGTGGTGGGCTACTCGTCTGTCAAATATTACTACTTTCAGGTACAACAGTCGCCTTATACCGCTCCTTCCTGATATCAACATTATTTCTAGTTTTGAAGATGTATGTTCGTCTGTCATCCAGCAAAGCTTCACCCAAATTCTGGGCACAGTGAAGGTCTTGGCACTAGAATCTGTCGGCCCCAACCTCGACCAAGTTTTCAGTTTCCTGAGATGCTTTCCATGCCTGAAGAAGCTGTATATCGAGGTGATGTTCCTTTCCTGTTAAATGTTAACCATAAGGGAGTTCAATATTTTTGCACCTTTTCCCAAGTTTACAATGACAATGTACTACGATTTCTGAAGGAATTTTGGAGGATTTCAGGACATACACCCCCCACCCCATATTGGTTGCTTGATTCATATGGTTACAATCCATAAGCATTTCTCCTTTGGATTAATCTGTACTAGTTTTCTTAGGGAATTTTTCATCCAATCCAACCTCTTGTGAAGAAGGCTATATTTTTCTAGATTGTAATCAAATGCCCATGTTAATCATGTCAGATCGAAGATGGCACATTGGTGCATTTTACAAATCCTGCAAACCAAATAGGTGTGTAGTAGTGTTCAAAACTGCATGTAGGAACTAACACGTTCTCTTCTTTTGCAGATAATAATAGGCCCGGAGGTGGATAATGTTTATAATGACAATCACATCGAATGCCTGGATCTGCATCTCTCAAATATTACTTTGAACTCCTACCGAGGGACCTTACCGGAGATTACACCCGCCAGGTTCTTTCTTGCCAGAGCAAGGGTGCTGAGGGTACTAAGGTTGAACACGCATTTAATTAGGAAAGATGAATGGTTTGTTGATCAGAGCTGGCAGGTACTGCAGAATGGAAGAGGCTCCAAAAAAGCTAAACTTCGTATTGGAAGAGCATATGACAGAGTAATTGGAAGTCATTGTGTCAAACCCATACATGACTTGTCAGCGGCTGATCCCTTTGCAGAAATGACGAGGTTTGCAATGTTTGAATTTGGGCATTGTGATCTTTGAATTTGAACCTTGCAATATTTATGGTATTTGTTATATAACATAATTGGATGTTTCATTTGGTATTGCAATCATGTCCTGTTACAAGTATATATATGTTGTTCTTCTGTACACAGACCATAGATGTTCTGCAGACACAGAATATCACATCGCACACAGACCACACTAGGTAACACGTCGGCGATGAATTAATCAATCGCAAACGATTATATACCACCAAGCATTTGCCCACAACACACACGGATTATTCCATCACAAACAGCTCGGATGGATCAATTGTATGCCACGTATCGCACACGCAACTCTAATCTGATTCGTGCTTGATGTCTCCGACATCGCTCGCATAGTTCGTCTTATTTGCCACGTATCACTGTGCCGGCCTCTACACGCGTCCCTCGGCAAGCTCTGCTCGCCGTTAGGCGCCGCGGCGCGCTCTGCTCGCGTCCGTCGGCGCGCTTGGCTTGTGGATAGCTTTTCCTTGCGTGTCCAACTGCTATATGCATATATATGGTTGCTCATCATTGAGGCGATTGCGGAGCGCTCTGCTCCCGTCCCTCCGCGCGCGCTCTGCCAGTGGTTGGGCCTGCGCACGATCACGTCGGGGGGCCCCATATGCATGCGGTTGCACCGCGCGCATCGCCACGTGATGCAGTTACGTGCGGCACGATGGAGTTACGCGTTGCAAATTAGAACTGCCATTCGGGAATGCCGATATTCCAGGCCGTCCGGCTTCCCCTTTAATTCCCGCGGCCATTATAACCTTAGTCTCTTCAACCTTTCGATCGCGCCCCACAACACAACAAGCACACCCACGACAACACATAGAGAGGGGATGTCTAGTGGCACTCCAATAGAGTTCGGTGAGCATAAAGTGGAGACCCACGCGAGGGAGACGGATCTCTCGGTGGTGTACACCATCGACCCGGCCGTGGTGGACGACTACATCAACACCGTTGAGCAGTTGCTTGCTCGAGACAAGTACAAGGTGGTCGGCATCGACCTCCAGTACACCGGCGGTCATCCCAACATATATCAGAAGGTTGTCGTCGCCCAGTTGTGCATGCGCCATCATGTCCTCATCTACCACTATTGCATGGCCACAGAGCCTTGCGACCGTTTCACCAGGTTTGTCAACAGCACCGACTACAAGTTTGCTACGGTGGAAACTACCAACAATGTAAAAGCACTCAGGGTTAGGGGCTTGGCCTGCAAGAACCTTGTCAAAATCCGTGAGCACTACAGGGTCTGGGGCAGCACGAAGAAGGACTCCCTGGTGGAACTCGCCTTGGCCATCATCGACCCATACTACGAAAAGATGAAGCAGGATGCCAACAGAACACATCCCGTATCCTGGCACGGGGCCTGGATGCGGCAACTGGATGAACCTCACCTCAGGTTCGCGGCCAAGAGCGTGTACATATGCTACGAGATGCATAGGCGGATCGTTGACATGAGGAAGTGCCTCGTTACCGAGATCGACGAGGACGGATGGAGCCACAAGCAGAGCAGTAGCGGCAAGCGTCCCAAGAAGTAGATGATGATCAGATGATCGTTTATCATACTTAATTATGCATGTAATATATAGTTGACTTTGGTGTGTGGAAATGTCATGTGTGTAGTAGCCACCTATGTAATTATGCAGGTAATAGTTTACTTTGGTGTGTGCAAATGTCATGTGTGTAGTAGCCACCTATGTAATTGGATGTTTAATTTAGCTATGCAACCATGTCCTTATAAGTGTGTATATATATATGTTGTTGTTCTTTATGCAATCCCAACGCACAACACACACGTCTTATTAGTAGCAATCGTCTGTGTTATTATCGGTCTTCGCACACATTTCTGATTACAGACCTGTTTGCCGCGTATCACACACATCTTGTCATATTGAACCGTTTCTGTTATCTTGGCTCAACGCAAACAGTTCATCCGAGTGAACTGTTTTCCCTCTATCGCACACACCTTGATCTGGCTGACCGTTTCTTTTGTTCCGCCTAATCACAAACAGTTCATCCAAGTGAACCGTATGCCGTATATCGCACACACCTTCATCTGGCTGCCCGTTTCTGTTCTTCTGCCTCATCACAAATAGTTCATTGAACTGAACCGTATGACCTACATCGCACACGCAACTAAAATCTGAACCGTGTTTGATGCATCCGTCATCGCAAACGTTTTGCATCTTTTTTGACGGGTTTTTTACATCACCGTTTGCGATTATTGCATTGCACATAGTTTCGTCGAAGGGTCTCTGATCGTAGTGTCGCGTTAGCAGCATCCTGCAGTAGTGCATCATCATCACGAACAACCCTCTCATCTTTGGGAGGCCAATGTTCATCGACATCTTCAACAGCACCATCTCATCCCAAACCTAGTTCATCTCTTGTGTTCAATCTTTGTATCAAAACCTCAGATTGGTACCTGTGGGTGACTAGTAGTGTTGATTACATCTTGTAGTTGATGCTAGCCGGTTTATTTGGTGGAAGATTATATGTTTAGATCCATTATGATATTTGTTACTCCTCTGATCTTGAGCATGAATATGTTGTGTGAGTAGTTACTTTTGTTCTTGAGGACACGGGAGAAGTCATGTTGCATGTAATCATATGAATTTGATATTCGTTCAATATTTTGATGATATGTATGTTGTGATTCCCTTAGTGGTGTTATGTGAACGTTGACTACATGACACTTCACCATCTTTGGGCCTAAGGGAATGCATTGTGGAGTAGTTATTAGATGATGGGTTGCTAGAGTGACAGAAGCTTAAACCCTAGTTTATGCGCTATTCCGTAAGGGGCTGATTTGGATCCATATGATTAATGCTATGGTTAAATTTTATCTTAATTCTTCTTTCGTAGTTTCGGATGCTTGAGAGGTGGGTTAATCATAAGTGGGATGCTTGTTCAAGCAAGAACAACACCCAAGCATCGGTCCACCCACATATCAAATTATCAAAGTAGCGAACGCGAATCAAACCAACATGATGAAAGTGACTAGATAAAATTCCCGTGTGTCCTCGAGAACGTTTTACTTATTATCAGAGACCGTTCTGGCCTCTCCTTTGCTACAAAAAGGATTGGCTACCTTGCTGCACTTATTGCTACTATTGCTACTTGTTACTTGTTACAAATTATCTTGCTATCAAACTACCTGTTACCGACAATTTCAGTGCTTGCAGAAATTACCTTGCTGAAAACCACTTGTCATTTCCTTCTGCACCTTGTTACGTTCGACACTCTTACTTATCAAAAGGATTACGATTGACCCCCTATACTTGTGGGTCATCAATCACCGGCAGGCTCGGAGTCTACCGGAAAGGAAGTAACGGAGGGGAAAACAATAAATAAGAGAGCAATCAAATGCATCACATATGTATGTCATGGCAAAAATGTGTTGGTGATATGCTCTAATGCATTACTAGGCATTTTAAAAGAAGGGGGAAAATATTCAGCGATATTTTCCTGGCTCCAGGTACTATTCCGTATATCGATCCGGTAGCAAATTGTCAATTTTCATTATGCTAGAGAGGTTTGTCATGCGTGTGGATGGCATATTGGGATTCATTATATTTTTCTCATCAACTTTCATATATAAATTATTTTCATACGAGTTATGGTTTATTTTATATGAATTTCTAAAGTTTTAGAAATATTCTGGAATTTCCAGATATGTTAATTTCAAAATTCATAAAATATAAATTGCTATTGGTACACATAAGTGTACCTATAGATGTGCATGCGTGGCTGACAGGTGGGGCTAGAGGGCCCAGTCAACTGCCCAGTTAGCAGTTGACCATTAACTAGTCAATGGATGAACAATGATGGTGGGGCCCAGGTGTCATTGACATAGATATTAAATGAATTTGTTTCATTTAGTTTAATTAGTGGTGGGGCCCATCTATCATAGACCTAACAACTAACATGGTTAGTTAGTTAACAGCGGGGTTAGGCCTAATTTAACAGGGGGCCGGCCCAGTTAGCAGTGCCACAGGGCCACGACTAGGCGTGCACACGCACGAGCTATGCGAGCCATGGCCATGGCGCGGCCGGCCGGCAGTAGCAGTGCTAGTAGGGGGTGGCGAGGGCGAGCAGCGGGCGAGGCCATGGCCTGCAGGCGGGCGCGCGCGGAGGCATAGTTGGGCGCAATCGGGGGCGCCAGCAGCCTCAGGTAGCAGTGACACACAGGGTTGGTGCCAGGGGTGGCCAGGAGCGGCTTCGGGCGGCGCAGGCGTCGGCGGGGGTATGGGCAGGCGGATGTGGGCGTGGCCGGGCATGGTGAGGCGACAGGCGGGCGCGTGATACGTCTCCGTCATATCTACTTTTCACTTTTGCTCTTGTTTTGGACTCTAATTTGCATGATTTGAATGAAACTAACCCGGACTGACGCTATTTTCAGTAGAACTACCATGGTGTTGTTTTTGTGCAGAAATAAAAGTTATCGGAATGGAACGAAACTTTTTGGAGAATTATTTCAGAATATATAAAAAATACTAGAGCCAAGAACCACTTGAGGGGGGGCCCTAGGTGAGCACAACCCACCAGGGCGGCCCCACTCCAGGCGCGCCCTGGTGGGTTGTGCCCACCTGGTGGCCCCACAGACCCTGATTCCGACTCTATAAAATCCTATTTTTGGAGAAAAAAATCGGGGAGAAAGTTTCATCGCGTTTCACGATACGGATCATCGGGAGGCCAGATCTGGAGCCCATTTGCGGCTCCGGAGAGGGGGATCTTTGGTCTTCGTCATCACCAACACTTCTCCATCACCAATTCCATGATGCTCCCCATCGGGAGTGAGTAATTCCTTCATAGGCTCGCTGGTCGGTGAGGAGTTGGATGAGATTTATCATGTAATCGAGTTAGTTTTGTTAGGGCTTGATCCCTAGTATCCACTATGTTCTGAGATTGATGTTGTTATGACTTTACCATGCTTAATGCTTGTCACTTTGGGCCTGAGTGCCATGATTTCAGATCTGAACCGTTTATGTTTTCACCATTATATCTATGTTCTAGATCCGATCTTGCAAGTCATATTCACCTATTATGTGTTATGATCCGTAAACCCCGGGGTGACAATAGTCGGGATACTTTCCGGTGATGACCGTAGTTTGAGGAGTTCATGTATTCACTATGTGTTAATGCTTTGTTCCGGTTCTCTATTAAAAGGAGGCCTTAATATCCATTAGTTTCCTTATGGAACCTGCTGCCACGGGGGGGGGGGGGGGGGGGGGTAGGACAAAAGATGTCATGCAAGTTCTTTCCATAAGCACTTATGACTATTTACGGAATACATGTCTACATTATATTTATGAACTGGAGCTAGTTTCTTATCGCCCTAGGTTATGACTATTATATGATGAATATCATCCAACGAATTCACCGATCCAATGCCTACGAATTTTCCATATATTGTTCTTGCTAAGTTACTACTGTTGTTGCTACTATTACAGTTGCTACAAAATCATTGCTATCACTATTACCGTTACTACTACTATTATCACTGCTATCAAAACTATCATATTACTGTGCTACTGATCACTTTGCTGCAGATATTTAATCTGCAGATGTGGTTGAATTAACAACTCAACTGCTAATACTTACAAATATTCTTTGGCTCCCCTTGTGTCGAATCTATAAATTTAGGTTGAATACTCTACCCTCGAAAACTATTATGACCCCCTATACTTGTGGGTTATCAAGACCTTTTTCTAGCGCCGTTGCCGGGGAATATAGCTATATTTGTTGAGTCACTTGGGATTATTATCTATTTATCACTATGAAGAATCTGAAGGATACAAAAACCAAGATCGTTCCCTCTAGGACGAGGGGAGGTAAGGAACTGCCATCAAACTCTGCACTTGATTCACCTTCTGTTTTGAGTAGACTTGCAACACCACCACATGCTATTAATCCTGATATGTCGCAAGTTATTGATGATGCTACTTCTGCTATGAATGGTACTCATGATGATGCTAGTACCTTGCTTGATGATAATATGCCACTAGGTGAATTTCTTGATGAACAAATTGCTACAGCTAAACATATTGAGAATGCTGAAACTGATGAAATTATTGAAACTAATGAAGTACTTGAAACTGAAAATCCTGAAACACCTATTAGGCCTAGCTCTCCTAGATATGAATTGCCTAAGATACCTGAAGGTTATGTTATGGATGAGGAGACAACTAGAGATTATCTTGCTTGCAATGATAGAGATGATCTTAAGAAATTATTATGCAAACTGAAAGAAAAATCTTTGAATGCTAGAATGAAATGTGATCCCAAGTTTGCTACTTCACCTATCTTTGTTGATGATAAGGATTATGAATTCTTTGTCGACACAGAGTTAATTACTTTGGTTGAATCTGATCCTTTCCATGGCTATGAAACTGAAACTGTTGTGGCACACCTTACTAAATTGAATGATATAGCCACCCTATTTTCTCATGATGAGAAGATTCGGTACTACTATATTCTCAAATTATTTCCGTTCTCATTAAAAGGCGATACTAAGATATGGTACAATACTCTTGCTCCTGGTTGTGTGCGTAGTCCCCAAGATATGATTTATTACTTCTCTGAAAAATATTTTCCTGCTCATAAGAAACAAGTTGCCTTACAGGAAATATTTAACTTTGTGCAAATTGAAGAAGAGAGTGTCCCACGAGCTTGGGGGAGGCTTGTCCAATTGCTTAATGCTTTGCCTGATCATCCTCTTAAGAAAAATGAAATACTTGATATCTTTTATAATGGACTAATCGATGCTTCTAGGGACTTCCTAGATAGTTGTGCTGGTTGTGTTTTCAGGGAAAGAACTGTTGAACAAGCTAAGGAATTATTGAATAATATACTGAAAAATTATGATGATTGGACTCTTCTTGAATCACCACCTAAACCCACTCCGAAGAAGAGGGCTATCTTATATCTCAGTCCTGAGGATATGCAAGAGGCAAACAAAAGCATGAAGGAAAAAAGTATTAAAGCAGAGGATGGTAAAAATTTACCTCCTATTGAAGAAAAACATGGACTTGACACACCACCACCAAAGGTGGAAGAGGTAAATTCTTTAATGAAATTTGATGAAATTGACATCCCTCACAATAAACATCCTAGTCAATGCCTTTATGAGTTTGACAATTACGTTAGGAAACAAGATCACTTCAACGAAAATGTTATTAAACAATTGAGATACAACTCCAATATGATTGCTCGCTTGACTGACTTGTTATTAGAATTACTAATGATGTAAGGGGTGTAGGAAAACATGCTTCTATGGTCCAAACTCAATTAGAACAAGTTGCTAAATCTCAAAGAGAATTGCTTGATGAAATGAATAATAATATGAATGATCATGCTATAAGAGTAGTGACTAGAGGAGGTAGAATGACTCAGGAACCACTTTATCCTGAGGGACACCCTAAAAGAATTGAACAAGATTCTCAAAGAATTAACACTGATGCACCTAGTCCTTCTAAAAAGAAGAAGAAAAAGAAAAATGATAGGACTTTGCATACCTCCAGTGAACCTGAAGTAGAAAAACCTCCTGATAATAATAATGATGTTTCTATTTCTGATGCTGAAACTCAATCTGGTAATGAACATTCATCTAGTGATAATGAAAAAGATAATGATGATGTTCATGAAGACACTCAACTAGACAATGATAAACCACCAGATAATGAGGTTGAAATAGAACCAGCTGTTGATCTTGATAACCCACAACCTAAAAATAAAAGATATGATAAAAGAGACTTTGTTGCTAGAAAACATGGAAGAGAAAGAGAACCATGGGTTCCAAAACCCATGCCCTTTCCACCTAAATCAACTATGAAAAAAGATGATGAAGAATTTGAACGCTTTGCTGAAATGCTTAGGCCAGTCTTTTTACGTACTCGCTTGACTGATATTTTAAAGATGGCCCCTTATGCAAAATATATGAAAGACATCATAACTAATAAGAGAAAAATACCTGAAGCTGAAATCTCCACCATGCTTGCTAATTATTCTTTTAAGGATGGAGTACCTAAAAAACTTGGAGACCCAGGAATACCAACTATACCTTGCTCCATAAAAACAAATTATTTAAAACTGCTTTGTGTGATCTAGGAGATGGTGTTAGTGTTATGTGTTTCTCTTTATATAAAAGACTTGGTTTGAATAAACTCACACCTACTGAAATATCTTTGCAAATGGCTGACAAATCAACTGCCATACCTATCGGTATTTGTGAGGATGTGCCCGTTGTTGTTGCAAATGTTACTATCTTAACTGACTTTGTTATACTTGAGATGCCCGAGGATGACAACATGTCAATTATCCTTGGTAGACCCTTTTTGAATACTGCAGGGGCTATTATTGATTGCAATAAAAGCAAGGTCACTTTTCATATCAATGGTAATGGGCATACGGTGCACTTTCCGAAGAAACAATTCCAAGTGAATGGTATTAATGTTATTGAAAAATCTCCAACACTCACTATTGGAAGTTTTCAACTACCTCTACCTATTGCCGAAAAGAAATATGAAATGCTTATTGTTGGGGACATGCATATCCCCGTTGAGGTAACTTAGTGTTTTACGAAAGTTCTTCGGTTTCATGCTAATCGAAGGTGGTTGTTAATAAGACTTGATCAACCTTATTAATGGATCATTTTTTAGAAGTATGAAGTTGATGAATTTAGTAGGCACCACCTTCTGCTCCCAACTTTTATTTTCTGTTTTTCTTAGTTAAATAAAATAAAATGCCATGTTTTGTCTGTTTCCTGAATTTCCTGTGTAATAAAAAAATGACCCAAAAATAAAAGTTCTCAGAATGTGTCGGATTCAGGGCTCCACAGACCCAAGAAGGTTCGAACTATGGGGCGTGTGCGAAGATCTCAACCTCCCAAGCCTCGAACCCGTCGCCCTGCAGCCTAGCATAGCCAGATTCGCGTGAGCGGGGAAGAAGATGAACATGGCAGTTTACCCAGGTTCGGGGCACCTTGCGGTGTAAAACCCTACTCCTGCTTTGTGGTGGATTGGCCTCACGAGGAGGTTGAGGATGAACTAGTACAATGGATGAGTTTCCTCGCGAGGGCTCGGGGGTGAGAATCAGTCGACCGACCTCCCTCCTCTACGGTGGTGGCTAACCTATATTTATAGTGGCCTTGGTCCTCTTCCCTGGAAACTTAGGCGGGAAGGGATACCACAACGGTCAATTTGAAAGGGGACAAGAGGTACACCCTATGCTGAAAAAAGGTGGTCTTCTCCTGCAAAGCTTCTGGTCGTGACCCAGCAGTGGGCTCGGCGATGACATCCGTACTGCCGAACTCGTGGTCTTGGTCTCATTGCACCAAAATGGAAACCTTTGGAGGGCTCCTTGGGAACCCACATCTGTCCTTGCTTTCTTAGCACCGAAAGGGAAACTGTCTTCTCTGCGCCCGCTGGCGCCCGCCTGGCCTTGGTCGTCATGGCTCACGCCATCGCAACCTCGTGAGGCTGGGCACTTGCATAGGAAACTCCGCTCCTCGGGAGGCAGCCTGGGGGAGGCCGCTCCTCTGGAGGTCTTGGTGTCGTCCGCCCCGCGAGGCCAGGGGGCCCTCGCGAGGGTCTTGTCTTGGTAGTCTTGTAGCTGGGCCATACCAGGCCATCAAAGTAGCCATGCCATGGGCTACAGGCAGGAAAGTCTGGGTACCCTGGTTCCCAAAACACCGACAGTAGCCCCCAGGCCCAAGGTGCGCTCGGGCTGGCTTCGAGGCAAAGCCAAAGGGCAAGGGAGAAGTGTCGTGGGCCCCAAACCACCTGCGGGCCAGGCTTGACGCATGGCGCCTGATGGGACGTGGGCGACTCCGCTCCCCCACGTTGCCTCGGTAATTGCCTCGACTTGACAACTGCCTGGTGCATGCAGCACGGCCATCATTGCCCGGGACATGGAGGGGCGCCGGTTGGCCTTCGACTTCCTATAAGAGGGTGAGGGAGGCGGAGCCCCAGGCCGTCTTCATCTTCTTGCTGCTCGCTCCTCCTTCATCTTCGTCATGCCACCATCTTGCCGAAGTGACAATGGCACCAGTGAGGAGGTTATCCGCCGAAGAGAAAGGCAAGGCCCCGAGGGAGCGGCCGGAGCTGCTCCCGCCAAAGAAAAGACGCGGCCGCCCTTGCAAGGCCACCGCAGCACCCACAGCCATCCTACCCTGGTGCGAGCGTGCCCTGTTGGGATTCCCCGCCGGCGCAAATGTTCGCACACAGGGCCCCGTGCATGGGAGCAGCCGCGAAAGCCACGGAGGACGAAGCAGAGAAGGGGAACACGTGACGACCGCGCGACCACTTCGCCTGTTGGCCCATGCCGTCGGCACGACCCGCGAGTTTGTGGTGTGGGCGGTGATGCCACCGCACACCTGGATCCGACTCCCACAATCCCTGGCGCAGGAGCTGCCAGTGAGGGGGGCCGTCGAGTTGTGGCTACAGCATGACAGCTGTTGTGGCCAAGCTTCAGAGGCGGAGGTCGAGGCCATCCCCTCCGGTGATGCCTTCATGACCGGGGATGGGGAGCAATTGCCCGGGCCTACAACTCGGAGGGGAGGCACGCCCTCCACTTCAAGTACGACGGGGCGTCGACGCTCTTCTTCAAGGTCTTCGGATTGGATGGCGAATGCCTGGAGTGCTACCCCAGGGGCGGCGACCGCGGCGGTGACCATCCTCCTGGCCGACGAGGCGGCGAGGCCCTCGGCAGCGAACTTGCCCTTGGCCTTGTCAGCGACACCTCCAATCGCGGTGGTACCTCCTCCGGAGAGAGTTCCAGCGACGACGACTACCCCGAGCCGCCGCGCCGCTGCGCTCAGGCCTAGGAGGAGGGTGCGACGCCAGCGCCCGCACCTCCTGACCAGCGGCCCTCGTCGGTCTTTTCTTTTGCTTCACTCCCTATATCAGAACCATGAAGGCCCCCGAGGGGGCGTGTAAGAACCATGGTGCTTGCGCCTTTATTTTAACGTTTTAGGCTCACGCTTTCGGTAATACTCGCGTTACTCGTTTGGATATTGGTCCCCTTTTTGATCTCGCGACAGCGTGTTGCTCTGCGTCGGCGGGACCTAGTCCCCAGGTGGGCTTCAGCCGTCGCTGGTATGCCAGGTCGCGATGCCATGTGCAAGGCAAGGAGGAGAGCGACCCGAGGTCCGGTAAGATCCCCTGAGGCGCGATGCTGAGGAGGTCCCCCTTGGCGCTCAAGCGACTATCAAGAGATTAAAAAAGGGGGGTCCCTTGCCCGCGCGAGGCCATGAAAGGATGAAATATTAGAGGTAGAGCTCATGCTGGTGTGCGCAGGATAACTTAGCTTGGAGAGGTTGCGTTCCACAGTGATTTCTTCACCGCAGAGGTGAGCTTCCCTGGAGCTCCCGGCCTTGTGCATGTCCCCTGTTCTGCAATGGATTAGAATAAGCCCCCGCTAGAGGCGCGTGAGGAGACTGATGCCTTTCATATTCCAGAAAGCGGTCGAACGAATGCTAGCGCCGACGGGTTATGGCCTTTTCCCTGCATTCCCCCATGAGACTGGCGATTCCCCTCCCTTTGCTCATCATAATGCTCTACATCCTCAGGACCCGGCCCTGGAGCGGAGCTCAGCCGCCGCTGGTATGCCAGGTCATGATGCCGTGGTCAAGGCCAGGGGGTGTGGGCTCGATAGCCAGTAGGAGCTCCTGAGTCGCGATGCTCAGGGGCCCCCCTTTTAACGTGCAAGCGATTTGCGCAAAAGAGGAATGGCCCGCCTCGCGGAGGCCCTCGGTAAAAGCCATACCCGTCGTCACACGGAGTTTAGGGCAACTTTTACTTAGCCTTTTGCAAAATGTCGAAGCTGGAGCGTCGTAATCACGGGGTCTTGTCTCCTAAAGCCCCTGCGGGTTAGTTAGCCATGAAACACAAGGGGCAACGCGTGCTTGCTGGTTTGCTCGTGATCATTCCATGAGAAGACGAAGGCACTAAGGACCTGGTGAGGTGACGTACATGGGGCTGGCCCATGAGCCAGAGCTCAGTCTCTTAGATTTATCAGCGCTACAGGGACGGACCTGAGCACAAGCGCCGTGCCGGTAGCCCCCTCGCACGGGACGTTAAAGGGGAGAGCTGCCAACGCGCGGGGCTTGCAGAGGTGGCTTCGGAGGCAATGCATGTCCAGACGCAAGGTTAACAACCAAAGTAGCTCGCGAAAACATAACTGATTCAGGGTACATGAATTTAGACAATATAACCGGGGAAAGTGATCCCTGATAGATCGAGGACAATGCGGCCCGAGGGGCGCCCTCAACTGACCAAACCAAAAAGGTCACCTGGCACCATCGTTGTAGGAGAGTCGAGGTAGCTGAAGACGCATGGTGTGGAAGTTGCTCCTCATGAGCTGGGCGACTCCGGAGGCCCGCCGGGCTCGCGAGGGTCTGGAACCTCCTCTGACGTGACTGCCTGGCGCCTGGCCTTGTGCGCCGCTAGAGCATGATGCGCGAAGCGCTAGTACATGGCGCCCATGTTCAGCAGGCCAAACGACAAGCGGACGTAGTTGCAGGGGTAGCCTGCACTCCGGCCGACATGGGACGGCCAGAAGAGGTCCTGCGAAGCGGCCCTATTGAGGCCCGGGATGTTGACGCAGACGCGCAGCTCGCTTCCCATGTCAGGGGCCGCAGCTGCACTGGGAGGCCATGCGGGGCAGCGCTTGCCACACATGGCCCTTCCCTCCTGAAGCTCCTGGATCGCCTTGGTGATGAACTCTCGCGCGCCAGGCACCTCGTGCCTTCCATGCGGGGGCGCGCACTGAAGCACGCCTCCAAGTGGTGCCCGAACACCTCCCTCATCGCGTCAGTCAGGTCAGAGGCCCTCCAGACAAGAGCCCTCGAGCCCATCCTGAGGGGGGCACCGGGCGCGCCTTCCTATGTGAGAGGAAAGGGTGTCCCAGCAGTGGGCGCGGGGCCCGAGGCACTGCCAGCGGGCGCTCCGGGTTCCTGACGGCCCTTGGGGGTGGTTGTCAGCCGCTACTGCTTGGTAGGCGTGCTCGAGGGAGCACACCGAGCCCTTCTCATCGCTGGCGACCGTGATGATGCCGCCGCTCCCTGGCATCTTGAGGACGTTGTAACCATGGTGAGTTGCTGCCATGAACTTGGGGAGGGCTGGATACCCGAAGATGGCGTTGTACGGGAGGCCGATGTGGGCTACGTCAAAGTCAATGAGCTCGGTGTGGTAGTTGTCGTGCTTGCCGAAGGTGACTGGGAGGCGTATCTGCCCTAGGGGGACGGTGGAGCCATCGGTCACTCCTGAGAAGGGCTTGGTTGGCAAAAGCTGATCATAAGGCACTTGGAGCATCACGAACATCTCGACAGAGAGGATATTGAGCCCCGAGCCATCGTCGATGAGGGTCTTGGTGACGAGGACGTTGCTGATGGTGGGCGTGCAGAGCATGGGAAGGGTGCCAGCCGCGGCCGAGCACTTGAGCTGGTCCATGCAGTCGAAAGTGATGGCATGCTTCGACCACCTGAGGGGGCACGTCGCCTCAAGCTTGGGGAGGGCCGCGTTCACCTCACGAGCGAACTACTTGAAGATGCGATGTGAGGCTGGGGCCTGAGCACCGCCCAAGATGCAGGCGATAGCGCGAGGATCCTGGAAGCCCCCAGCCCCACCATCTTGCCGGTTGTCGTCGTTTCTCCTTGGCGGCCGCGACAGCGGAGGGAGGCCGGCATTGCCCTGAGGATGGACCTCATGAGGCTGGTCACGCCAGGGGCCGTTGCGAGGCACATCACGCCAGTGGTCCTCACGAGGCTGGTCGCACCAGTCCTGGCAAGGGTCGCGGTTGTCCCCGCGGCCTCCGGCACGGCCTCCTCCACGGCCGTAGCCACGGTCAGCCCACTCGAGGCAGTGGCGAAGGCGCCCCTCGCAGAGGGCCCTGAGCTCCTGGCAGTCATTGGTCTTGTGGCTGTGGACGTTGTGGAAGATGCAGAATGGGCGGTTGCCCCGGGGAGGTTCATCGTGGTTGCGACCACGCTTCATCTCGGGTTCAGCGGCAAGCACAGCGGGACCCTTGCGCTTTGCCTCCTTAGCGTTGGCCTTCTTGTCTTTAGGATCAACCTCCGGAAGTTCAAGGAGGGAAAGGCGGCCCTCCTCGGCCCTTGCGCACTTGTTCGCCAGGTTGAACATCTCCAGGGCCGAGCACAGTTCCTTGTTGATGGCGAGCTCCTCCTTCATCTTGACGTCCCGGACGCCTTCAGAGAATGCCGAGATGATGGCCTCATCTGATGCCTTCGGGATCCTGACGCGGACGTTCATGATGCGTTGTATGTACTTGTGCAAGGTTTCGCCCGGCTACTGCTTCACACGCCGCAAGTCACCCCTGCAGGAACGCGGTCCCGTGTGCCCTGGAAGTTGGCGATGAAGCGCTCGCGGAGCTCCTCCCAGGAGGAGATCGACCCCTCTGGGAGGTTCTGGAGCCAAGAGCGCGCGTCATCCTTGAGGGCCATGGGGAACCAGTTCGCCATGACCTTATCATCTCCGTTTTCCGCTTCGATGCTCAACGCGTAGAGCTGGAGGAATTCCGCGGGGTCGGGGGTGCCGTCGAAGCGCGGAGGCAGATCCGACTTGAACTTACCAGGCCAGACGACACGGTGCAGCTCCGGGGAGAAAGCACGGCAGCCCACCGCACTCACGGGTGCCACATGCGCGAGGGGAGCCCGGCCTTGACATCCGCGCACTGCAGCTTCGGGCGGCGCGTGGTCTTGGTGCTGGCGCTACGGCGTTGGGAGCGCGCGCGCATCAGCTTGCGGCCACTGGACCACTTGGCAGCTTGCTTCATCGCGCGTCGGCGCTCCATGCGGCGGGTCGTGGCGGGGCTCAGGGTCGGTGATGCGCAGTGGAGGAGGAGGAGGCGCGCCGTGAGCCACATCACCTACCTGAGATGGCGGGGGAAGGAGCGAGTGGGATGGTGCAGGGGCCTCGCCGGCGGCATTGACGAGCTCGGTGATGCGGCCAAGCCAGTCGTCGTAGAGGTCGTTGGCGGGGTGATAACACAGGAGCTCGCGCGCCATAAGCAGTGCAGCCTGCGCATTTGCTGGCCCGCGGTGAGCGTGGGAGGATGACGCTGTGGCTAAAGTAGGCGACGGAGTAGCTGTACGGTCGTCACGCCGCATGGAGGGTGGCAATGACGAATCCTGCTACTCGCGAGCAGCGGGGTCAGTGGCAGCCTTAGCCACAGGGGAGGCAGAGCGGCGAGGAGCGCCGTTGCCCATGGGTGCCGTTTGGGCGACACGAGCGGCCCAGCGTTTGGTGCGAACACGGCGTGCGTCGGCCATGGGAGCGACAAAGCGGAGGCGAAGCAAAGGTGGAAGAAGGACTTCGACACACCCCTACTTGGCACGCCAAATGTCGGATTCAGAGCTCCGTAGACCCAAGAAGGTTCGAACTCTGGGGCGTGTGCGAAGATCTCAACCTCTCAAGCCTCGAACTCGTCGCCCTGTAGCCTAGCCTAGCCGGATTCGCGTGAGCGGGGAAGAAGATGAACACGGTAGTTTACCCAGGTTCGGGCCACCTTGCGGTGTAAAACCCTACTCCTACTTTGTGGTGGATTGGCCTCACGAGGAGGTTGAGGATGAACTAGTACAGTGGATGAGTTGACTCGCGAGGGCTCGGCAGTGAGAATCAGTCAACTGACCTTCCCCCTCTACGGTGGTGGCTAACCTATATTTATAGTGGCCTCGGTCCTCTTCCCTGGAAACTTAGGCGGGAAGGGATACCACAACGGCCAATTTGAAAGGGGACAACAGGTACACCCTATCCTGACAAAAGGTGGTCTTCTCCTACAAAGCTTCTGGTCATGACGCAGCAGTGGGCTCGGCGATGACATCCGTCCTGCTAAGCTCGTGGTCTTGGTCTCATTGCACCGGAATGGAAACCTTTGGGGGCTCCTTGGGAACCCACGTCTGTCCTTGCTCCCTTAGCACCGAAAGGGAAACTGTCTTCTCTAAGCCTGCTGGCGCCCGCCTGGCCTTGGTCGTCATGGCTGACATCATCGCAGCCTCATGAGGCTAGGCACTTGCATAGCAAACTCCGCTCCTTGGGAGGCAGCCAGGGGGAGGCCGCTCCTTTGGAGGTCTTGGTGTTGTCCGCCCCGTGAGGCCAGGGGGCCCTCGTGAGGGTCTTGTCTTGGTAGTCTTGTAGATGGGCCGTACCAGGCCATCGAAGGAGCCATGCCATGGGCCGTAGGCAGGCAATTATGGGTACCCTGGTTCCTAGAATGCCGACAGAATGCCCTGAAAATTTAATACAATTTTTTCTGAATATATCTGAATTTTTGGTGCAAATAACATCAGAGGGGGGTGCACCTGGTGACCACAAGACACCAGGGCGCGCCAGCAGCCCCAGATGCGCCCTGGTGAGTTGTGGTCCTCACGTGGGCCCCCTCACTTATCTCTTTAGCCCATGTCATCTCCTAGCTCCAAAAAAAAATCACCATTGCTCTCTCTCTCTCGTGTTCTTGCTCTCAAACCCGCAGATTTTGATCTCTTTGCTCGAAGCTCCGTTTCCGAAACTGTTTTGGGGGATTGCTACTTGGTATGTGACTCCTCCATTGCTCCAATTAGTTTTTGCTTTAGTGGATTATATTTTGAATAATTAGCTACTCTTTGTGCTGCTGTAGATGAGCTTGCATGTCGAATTCTTAGAGTTCTAAGTAGTTTGAATGCTCAATATAGCCTCTATGCCTCCTTAGGAGTAGTTGCTATCAATCTTGTGAACTTTTGTTGACAAAAATTTTGTGTTCCAATTTTTTTCAGAAATTGTTCGCATATAAAAATGCAATTCTTTAGGAGTTCTTCGAGGAAGAAGTCTTCAGAGGCATCATCTAGTAGTGGTTCGATACGCCTATCTTATGTTGAACCAAGTGCAAGTTCAATACGGGATGCCGTTATCAAATCATGTCTATGGCCGTGCGACGAGTTCATGGTGAGTGCAGGTATTAAAGAAGAATTTGAGCAATATATTCACAACGCCGAGCTCGGTCCCTACACTGAAGATAAGTGCATCCAACATCTCAGCCTCACAGAAACGTTTACTAAAGAATTTAAATTTCATCCTCATGAGTCTAGAGTTTCATTTGAACTTTATGACCGTCCATTTACCATGCCTCTAGAAGTGTTTTGCCGTATTTGTAAAATTCCATTTTGGGGTTCGCTGGACGAGCCACCAAGATCTGAGTATGAGTCATTTTTTATTAATCTTTGCTACGGTGAGGATAGGGGAGTGACACAAGGTAGAATAAAAAATATTCATTTCCCATAAATTCAATACTTTGCACTCTTTAATGGAAAATGCATTGTAGGCAAGCAAGATTGCAGCATACTATGTGCCCCTGACTTGAGCCTCATACACACTGCTCTGACCGGAATTAAATGTTATAATCTTGGAGCGATTGTTGCACGCAGATTGCAACACAACGCTAGTAGTGGTTATTTTTATGGTGGGATTTATGCTTCTTGTTTAGCTAAAGATGTGGGTATTACACCTCTGCCTCATGACCCCATCTTGCCTACTCAGTACTTAGACTTTGATGCCATGAAACGTCATAAGTTCCTTACGGGCACAATCACTGATTATACTTATAACTTGATGTTCGATTAAAAACCTATTGTGCCTATTATTTTGCTTGCGCCTGCTCTCTTTGATTATCACAGCAAAGTAAGGTATTATGTTTTTGAGAGTGGGGCCCGTGCGCACAACGCGGAGGTCGTGGATGCTCGACGGGCTGAGGAGGCTGCACCAAGAGCCTCCGTGAGCTATCACTCTGATTATTATGCAGGCCGCGGATGGTGATTACCAAGCTAGGCCAAAAGCCTAAGCTTGGGGGAGTACGTATTTCCACCGACATTACATTCATGTTCACACAATTCATTCCAGTTGTCGGTGTTCACACTTTTTCATTGTATTATCCTTGCTAGATTTATTTTCTTGCTTTCTTCTTGTGTGTTTGAAAAACTTTGAGAAAATCAAAAAAACTATTTCTTGCTTATTTTTGGTTTTTTCTTTCTAGTTTAGTCAGTTGTAGTATTAAAAAGAAAACCAAAAAAGATTTCCTTGTTCTTCTTTTGCTTGTTGGGAGTTTTCCCGTGTAAATAGTTTTTCTCATTTTTCTTTTCCCTTATCTTTAATTTGCTTTCTTCAAGAGAAACTAAAAACTCCAAAAATATTTCAGTGTGTTTCTCTGAAATTCTCTTCTTTTTCTTGAGTCATACTGCGGAGAAGACCATGATGAAAATGTTGAGCGGCTCTCATATGCATTTCTATTTGATCTAACGAAGAGCCATATTACCTTGTCTTATCCTTTTGAATAAAATGTTTGTAAATTCCAGCTTAGTCCACGGCACTCTTGCACTATTATTATTATCATATCATTCGGCCGTGCAAGTGAAAGGCAATAATGATGATATTTGATGAACTGGCTGTGGCAGAGAGAAACGGGTATGAACTAAACTTGTTCTGTTTTTGTAAATATTTTTAACCTAGTATCCATGATTTAACGTATTATGATCAAACATGTTTGCAATGACAATTAGATATTATAGTTTCTCATTCCATGCTTAAGTAGCTAGGAGTGGATAATGATTTATCTTGGGTGTCAACATAAATTAAAATGATTGTGATGTAGTATGATGATATGGTATCCTCCTCTGAATGTTTCAAGTGGCTTGACTTGGCACATGTTCATGCATGTAGTTGAATCAAAACCAACATAGCCTCTACGATATTGATGTTCATGGTGTCCACATCCTACTCATGCTAGCATTCAATGTTAATTATGCATAACGCATGTTCATGACCGTTTTTGCTCTCTAGCTGGCCGCTTCTCAACCTATTTGCTAGCCTTCGCCTGTACTAAGCGGGAATACTGCTTGTGCATCAAAATCCTAAAACCCAAGTTATTCCAGATGAGTCCACCATATCTACCTATTTGCGATATTACCCTGCCGTTCCAAGTAAATTTGCATGTGCCACCTCTAGAAAAACTTCAAATAAACTTTTGTTTTTGTGTGCTTGGATTGTTCATAGAGCGACAGGGGGTAGTCAGTATCTTCCATGCTAAGTAGGTTATTCTCATGGCGAGTGTTTATTCACTCGTCCTTGCACGAGAGGGGCGGTAATAGGGATTCCCAGTCCCGAAATCAAAAATTGCAAATAATTAAACAAAACTCCCCCAGGACTGATGTTGGTATGGATGGCACCCGTGGATTCGGCTAGCCGTGGAGTGTGTTTGTTGGTGGAGCGGGAGTAAACCTTTACTTCTATCGCTTGGGAACCGCCACTAATGTGTTTAGCATGGAATATATTGATAACTTTTGGTCATGAAGTAAACAGGAAGGGTGCATTTCACAAAATTACATTTATCTCTATTTTAAAAACTTTGAGCTCTGGCACCGCTGCAAATCCCTACTTCCCTCTGCGAAGGGACTATCTATTTAATTTTATGTTGAGTCATCCTCATGCATTGTGCATAGTTAATGTTGGATGCAGCATGACTGGATCTTTTCTACCATGAATTACAATGTTTAGTTGCTGCTTGAACTTTGGAGGTGCTCCGCATTTATGTTTTGCGGTCTCAGAAAGGGCTAGCGAGATACCACTGTTGTCATATCATATCACAGTTGTTTTGACAAAGTGTTGTTATTTGAGATATTTAATTATTGCTCGCTTTTTGCTTATGCCATTGATATGAATTAATATAATTTCTAAGAGTTATTGTTGACATGGTTAGTCATAATCTTTGCTGAAAACCTGGCTGCTACTTAAGCTTATTTATGTTAACAAGAACAAAAGAGTTCGTAAAAGTTTTTCTTTTTCACTTTCAGTTTGTCAACTGAATTGCTTGAGGACAAGCAAGGGTTTAAGCTTGGGGGAGTTGATACGTCTCCGTCGTATCTACTTTTCCTAACGCTTTTGCTCTTGTTTTGGACTCTGATTTGAATGAAACTAACCTGGACTGACGCTGTTTTCAGCAGAACTACCATGGTGTTGTTTTTGTGCAGAAATAAAAGTTCTCGGAATGGAATGAAACTTTTTGGAGAATTATTTCAGTATATATAAAAAATACTGGAGCCAAGAACCACTGGAGGGGGGCCCCTGGGTGAGCACAACCCACCAGGGCGCCCCCCCTTCAAGCGTGCCCACGTGGGTTGTGCACACCTGGTGGCCCCGCAGACCCTGATTCTGACTCTGAAAAATCCTATTTTTGGAGAAAAAAATCGAGGAGAAAGTTTCATCGCGTTTCACGATACGGAGCCGCCGCCACCTCCTGTTCTTCTTCGGGAGGCCAGATCTGCAACCCGTTTGGGGCTCCGGAGAGGGGGGTCTTCGGTCTTCGTCATCACCAACCATTCTCCATTGCCAATTCCATGATGCTCCCCACCGGGAGTGAGTAATTCCTTCGTAGGCACACTGGTCGGTGAGGAGTTGGATGAGATTCATCATGTAATCGAGTTAGTTTTGTTAGGGCTTGATCCCTAGTATCCACTATGTTCTGAGATTATGTTGTTATGACTTTGCCATGCTTAATGCTTGTCACTTTGGGCCCGAGTGCCATGATTTCAGATCTGAACCGTTTATGTTTTCACCATTATATCTATGTTCTAGATCCAATCTTGCAAGTCATATTCACCTATTAGGTGTTATGATCCGTAAACCCTGGGGTGACAATAGTCGGGATACTTTCCAGTGATGACCATAGTTTGAGGAGTTCATGTATTCATTATGTGTTAATGCTTTGCTCTGGTTCTCTATTAAAAGCAGGCCTTAATTTCCCTTAGTTTCCTTATGGACCCCGCTGCCACGGGGGGGTAGGACAAAAGATGTCATGCAAGTTCTTTCCATAAGCACGTATGACTATTTATGGAATACATGCCTACATTATATTTATGATCTGGAGCTAGTTTTGTATCGCCCTAGGTTATGACTGTTATATGATGAATATCATCCAACGAATTCACTGATCCAATGCCTACGAATTTTCCATATATTGTTCTTGCTAAGTTACTATTGTTGTTGCTACTATTACACTTGCTACAAAATCATTGCTACCATTGTTACTGTTACTGCTACTATTATCACCGCTATCAAAACCATCATATTACTATGCTACTGATCACTTTGCTACAGATATTTAATCTCCAGGTGTGGTTGAATTGACAACTCAACTGCTAATACTTACAAATATTCTTTGGCTCCCCTTGTGTCGAATCTATACATTTGGATTGAATACTCTACCCACGAAAACTATTGCGATCCCCTATACTTGTGGGTTATCAGCGCGCGTGGAGCATGGGCGCATGAGTAGTGCGCGACCAGCAAGGTGCGGGCATGCCGGGACAGGGCCAGGGCGCGGCAACCGTGAGCTCGTGGACGATGGCTACAACACAGATTAGATGGG
The DNA here is from genome assembly GCA_011799875.1 of Thinopyrum elongatum. Lineage (NCBI taxonomy): Eukaryota > Viridiplantae > Streptophyta > Magnoliopsida > Poales > Poaceae > Thinopyrum > Thinopyrum elongatum. The sequence goes on from CM022299.1 coordinate 247,002,627, forward strand.
GATAAAGAGGGGTTTCGGACGCCTGCTCACATCGTTCATGAGGAGCCGCTTGAGGAGGCGCGGAGTGCAGTGACGGCGATGGAATCAGCGAAGTTTTCTGGCGACCGAAGGTTGAAGAAGGCGACGGATCCGGTGAGGCAGGGGCTCCTGGCTTCAGTTTGTTGGGGTAGACAAAGCAGAGGAGCACGACGGAGCTGCGGGACACGGTCTCATGGCACGGGGGCGATGGAGAGTGTGTGGATGATGATGGCCATGGCGAAGGGTCTACGGGTGCGGGTTGCGGGGATGAAAGCGAGCGAGGGAGAGAGGGAATAGGCGCTAGAATTTTTGCAGAGGCGCTGGGGTGCTCTTGTCCACCACGGGGACATGCGGGATGGCCGACGCGTGGCCATCCACGGCCACGAATGCCGTGCACGGGGCCAACGCACCAAGGATAAACTGGGGAAGGAGACGACCTGCTATTGGGCTGGGCCATGCACTGTGCAATCGTGGCCCAGTCCAACAGTAATCATTTTCTCTTTTTCCTTTTTATTTTATGTTTCTTTTATTTTTTACTGGTTGCATTAATTTTGAGCTACCAAATGAATTTAGTTAAATGTGCCACTTAGCACATAAATACTAGGCAAGGTTTTGAATCAACACACAAAGTTTAAATTTAATTTAAATAGTTTAAATATTTATATAAATTGAAAAGTCCCAATTTAATGTTCTTGGTGATGTTTTAATTAGGTTGAGGGCATTTTAAATATTCAAATAATGTTTGTTTATGCATGACAATTTCTTAGAGATTATTTGCAATATTATGAACACTTTTTTTTTCATGTTTGAAGAAATAATAATTTGACATGCAATTTGAATTTGACTTAGGTATTTATCCAGGAGAAATTAAGCTTAGCAAAGTTAGGATGACATGGCATTATTAGTCAGAGACAGGATTAGCTTAATTACAAGGGTGTTACATATCTCCTCCATTAAAAGAAATCTTGTCCCAAGATTTAAGAGGAAGATGGAAATAAAGCAGGGTATTCATAACGAAGACGATCCTTGCGTTCCCAAGTGGCTTCATCTTTAGAGTGGTTCGACCACTGAACTTTCAGCAACTTGATTGTCTTCTAACGGGTGCGATGTTCGGCTTGATCAAGAATGCAGATCGATGAGAGGTATTGTTGCAATTCACACACTTCATGATCCACTGCTCGGATAGGATTCTTGAAGCAGCGGTGGAGTTGTGACACATGGAAGACATCGTGAACCTGAGAAAGGTTCGACGGTAGTTCCAATTGGTATGCCACTTTTCCATGTCTTTCGAGAATTGGGAAAGGACCAATGTAGCGAGAAGCTAGCTTCCCCTTGATTCCAAAACGGTGAGCACCTTTCATCGGTTTGACTCGAAGATAAGCCTTTTCGCCAGGTTGATAGACCATTTCTTTGTGATGACGGTCATATTGGCTCTACTGACAGGACTGAGCAGTCTTAAGATTCTTGCAAATAACGCGGACTTGTTCTTTGGCATATTAGATAACATCCGAACCAAAGAGTGGTCGTTCCCCAGTTTCTGACCAATTCAAAGGAGTTCGACACTTTCATCCGTACAATACTTCGAAGGGGGCCATCTTCAGACTTGCTTGATAGCTATTGGTGTAAGAAAATTCAGCATGCGGGAGAGATTCCTCCCATTTCTTGCCAAAGAAAATTACACAAGCTTGAAGCATGTCTTCAAGAATTTGGTTGACTCGTTCAACTTGACCCTGGGACTGGGGATGAAAGGCAATTCTAAAGGACAGATGAGTTCCCATAGCTTCTTGAAAACTTCCCCTGAATCTTGAGGTGAAGAGGATGCCACGGTCTGAGCTGATTACCAATGAAATACCATGGAGTGATACAATTCTAGAAACATACAAATCTGCCAACTGACTAGCAGTGATGGTTTCCTTGACGGGTGGAAAGTGAGCAATCTTGGAAAGTTGGTCAATGACGACAAGAATAGCATCATGACCCTTCTGCGATTTGGGGAATCCCATGATGAATTCCATCCCAACATTATACCATTTCCATTTAGGAATAGCGAGGGGTTGTAGAGTTCCAGCAAGTCTTTGATGTTCTGCTTTGATACGACGGCAAACGTCACACTCAACAACATAGTGAGCAATGTCTTGCTTCATGTTTGACCACCAGAATCTTTGATGAATGTCTTGGTACTACCCTGATGAATAGACATATTTATATCATGAGCTTCTTTCATAACTTTCAAGATCAAATTCAGGTTCTTTTTCTTTCTCAGAACCACTAGGTGACCTTTAAAGAACAAGGCGCCATCATCATCAATAGTGAAAAATGAGGGCCTTCCTTCAGCAAGATAATGCGTAATCTTCTTGACTTTAGAGTCATACTTCTGAATTCTCTTGATGTTGCCCATGAGATCTGGTTTAACAACCATGGTATTGAGTGAACCCTGAGGAACACTATGGAGGTTCATCTTGCGGAGTTCTTCATGAAAAAGAGGCTGAGCTTGTTGTACCATGAGGTTGTTGCAATAGGACTTGCGGCTTAAGGCATCAGCCATTATGTTAGCCTTGCCTGGGGAATAAGAAATACCCAAGTTATAATCTAATATAGCTGCTACTTGTGAGCTACGTTGGGATTTCAACGAAGAGGAGAGGATGATGCAGTAAAGTAGATATAAGTATTTCCCTTAATTATGAACCAAGGTTATCAATCCAGTAGGAGAACCAAGCAACACTATGTAAACAGCACCTGCACACGAACAACACTTGCAACCCAACACGTAGAGGGGTTGTCAATCCCTCAACGGTTATGAGCAAGATTAAATTGTATAGGTTTTGATAAATAGATCTGACAAAAATACAAAATAAAATAAAAAATATTGCAGCAAGGTATTTTTGGTTTTAATATCTGATAGAAAATAGACCCAGGGGCCATAGTTTTCGCTAGAGGCTTCTCTCGAGAAAATAGCATACGGTGGGTAAACAAATTACTGTTGGGCAATTGAGAGAAAAGCAAATAATTATGACGATATCCAAGGCAATGATCATGTATATAGGCATCACGTCCGAAACAAGTTGACCGAAATGATTCTGCATCTACTACTATTACTCCACACATCGACCGCTATCCAGCATGCATCTAGTGTATTAAGTTCATGAAAGAATGGAGTAATGCCTTAAGCAAGATGACATGATGCAGACAAGATAAACTCACGTATGAAATAAATCCCATCTTGTTACACTTAATAGCAATGATACATGCGTGTCATGTCTCTTTCTGTCACTGAGATTGAGCACCGCAAGATCAAACCCATCACAAAGCACCCCTTCCCATGGCAAGATAACCAAACCATAAATTGGAGAAGAAATATGAGGCTATAATAATCATGCATAAAAGAGTTCAGAGAAAACTCGAATAATATTCATGGATAGATCTGATCATAAACTCACAATTCATCGGATCCCAACAAACATTGCAAAAAGTCATTACATCAAATAGATCTCCAAGAACACTGAGGAGAACATTCTATTGAAGATCAAAAGAGAGAAGAAGCCATCTAGATACTAACTATGGACCCATAGGTCTGTGGTAAACTACTCACGCATCATCGGAGGGGTAGCAAGGATGATGAAGAACCCCTCCGTGATTGATTCCTCCTCCGACGGAGTGCCAGAAAGGGTCCCCGAATGGGATCTCGAGAACAGAGGCTTGCGGTGGCGGAAAAAGTATTTCGTGGACTCCTTGGTGGGTTTTCCGATTTTAGGGTATTTATAGAGGTGGAGGTAGGTCAAACGAAGGTTTATGGGCCCCACACTACCCACCAGGGTGCGCCCCAGGCCCCTAGCGCGCCCTGGTGCCTAGTGGGCCCCTCCTTCATCTTCTTGTACCTTCCCGAAGCTTCTAGGGTCTCTTATTGCCAGAGAAAAATCTCCAAAAAGTTTCGTGGCATTTGGACTTCGTTTGGTACTGATATTCTGCAAAGTCAAAAACAAGCAAAAAACATCAACTGGCATTGGGCACTAAGTTAGTAGGTTAGTCCCAAAAAATGATATGAAGTTGCTTGTAAATGTATATAAAACATCCAAGATTGATAATATAATAGCTTGGAACAATCAAAAATTATAGATACATTGGAGACGTATCAATGGCCTCCATCCATCTTTGCTAATGAAGGATCAGTACTTCAGACTTTGATGATCTATGAAGATCTCGCAATGATTACCAAGGAGGTAATGTTTCCATAACTTCAGAGCATAGATAACTCCAGTAAGTTCGAGATCATGTGTTCGATAGTTCTCTTCATGAGGACACAACTGGCGGGAGCCATAAGCAATCACTTTACGCTCTTGCATCAGGACACAACCTAATCCTTACTGAGAGGCGTCGTAATAGATCATGGAGTCTTTGTGAGTATTTGGGGGAACAAGCACTGGGGCAGAAGTCAATTTGTCTTTCAGAGTTTGGAAACTTTCCTGACACTTAGATGTCCACCCAAACTTCTCGCCTTTGTGGACCAGGTTAGTTAATGGCTTTGCAATCTTGGAGAAGTTCTCAACAAAATGACATAAATAGTTGGCGAGTCCGAGAAAACTTCTAACTTGTTTGGTAGTTTGCGGAGGAGTCCGGTCAAGAATAGCCTGAACTCGTTCTAGATTGACAACAATGCCTTATGCGTAAATCACATGGCCTAGATAGGTCACTTCAGGTAACCAGAACTCGCACTTGGAGTACTTGGCATAAAGCTGATGTTCACGAAGCTTCTTTAGTACAAACCGAAGATGTTCGACATGTTCTTCATTCTTGGAATAGACCAGAATATCATCAAGATAAACCATGACGAACTTGTGGAGGTAATCCATGAAGATGTAGTTCATCAATCAAGAGAAGGTGGCTGGAGCATTGGTTAAGCCAAAGGACATGACGGTGTACTCGTATGAACCATAGCGAGTAACAAAGGCAGTTTTTGGAATGTCCTCTTCACGGACCCTGATCTGATGGTATCCTAACCTCAAATCAAGTTTAGAGAAGACGGATGATCCAAAAAGTTGAGCATACAAGTCATTGATTCTAGGAAGGAGATACTTGTTCTGAATCATCGCATGATTAACAGGACGATAGTCACAACCAAGCGATTAGTTCCATCCTTCTTCTTAACAAGAGCGAAGGGGAACCCCATGCGTAAGAGCTAGACCAAATGAATCCTTTGCAAAGTGATTCTTCAATTTCCTTCTTAAGCTCGAGTAGTTCATGTGGTGGTATCTTGTAGGGGCGCTTGGCGATTGGAGAGGTGCCTAGTTTCAAGTCGATGACGAACTAGCCATCTTGAGCAGGGGGGATTCCTGGAAGTTCTTCTGTAAAGACATCCTGGAAGCCACGGACGACCGAAATGTTCTCGATGTTAAGCAACAGTGATGTATTCAAAGCATTCATCGCATATATCTGGGCTTCGGCATTTGGATCTTACGAGCTGAGTAGTTCACTATCTGATCGGAGGGGTGTAAGAATTTGACTGTTTTATTGGCACAGTCAATCAAGGCGCAACGAGTTTTCAGCCAATCCATACCAAGGATGACATCTACGTTGGAAGACTTGAGGATGATGAGAGAGGCAAGGAATTTCAGTCCTTCAATTCCAATAGATGTATCATGGGTCACCATGGTGGCACGACATTCGGATCCAGGGGTACTAACAACTAATGGGGAATGCATGTCTTCAAAATTTATGTCATGCATGAGTGCAGAACTTTCGGAGATGAAAGAATGTGATGCTCCTGTATCAAAGAGAATAGAAGCGGGTACCGAATTAACAGGAAGGGCACCCATCACAATGTTTGGTTCCTCCTGAGATTTTTCAAGGTCAACATGGTTGGCATGACCATGACCGAATGCTGGCGGCCTGGTATTCTGATTCTATTCCTAAGGGCGGAACTTGGCATAATGGCCTGGAACTCCACACTTACGACAGGCTCCACACGCAGGGAGAGGAGCCATAGCATTGGGTTGTCCACCTAGAATTCTGAGCTATCTCGGTGGTGGCAGACGAGGTGCAACATAAGATGGTCCCGGTGCTGGGGCAGGTTGGTGATGGACATTGTGTGGAATCCACACTCGGCGCTTCTGAGAAGACAGGCCAGAAGACGAGCCAACGTTACGAGTGCGCCTAAGAGTCTCTTGCTGCTCAGTATGACCACTTTTAGTCTGAATAACTTTGCTGACAAGTTTTGCAAAGTCTGAGAATTCATGGAGACTAAGGGCAAGCTTCAGAACGGGATCCAATCCTTCACAAAACTTCTCCTGCTTGCGTGCGTCAGTAGAGACGTCATCTTCAACATAGCGAGACAGGTTGAGGAATTCCCTCTGATATTCATCCACGGTCATCTTGCCCTGATTGAGGTTTCGAAATAACTTCTTCCTCTTGCCAGTGGAATTACAAAAAATGGATGGGTTGAGGCACACGACTACTGAAGTGAGATTGGGCCAGGCTCCTGACGATCATCGTTGCATTCCAAACTGTTCATCAGACTCTCGTTGATCCGACAGTTTAGTTCAATCTGCTGCATCAGGGCAACAATATAGGGTAGTGGTGTAGGATCTCCATGGACCGACATTCTATGTAAAATCAACAGGGTCAAGTTAACATTCGGTAATGCATGAAATATGATTGGCAGTCATATGGATTATTCATAAGGGTATACGACCACAAGGGTTAAAGTGCGGTAGGTTCAAAAGGTCCTTGGCAATTCAGAGAGTATTTTGGAATATCTTGAGACATCAAGAGTTCATCGGGAATGAGTGGCTCTTCGGAGTGAAGTCGTCATGGGAACCTAGACTTAGAGTTAAGAAAATCTTTAACCCAAAGAGAAGATAGGTCAGAGTAAAGAGGCTGAATAAAGGATCCTAATCCCATCCATAGGTAATGTGGGCCCGTAAGTCACACAACATGGTTAGTAGTTTAGAAAATAGTTTTTTTAAGACTAGATTCAACTTCGACCAAGGAGTTTGGAAGGGGTTCCTACAGGCAGTTGACTCTGATACCAACTTGTGACGCCCCCGAAACTAATCATGCACTAAACATCCATGCAACATGCACGATCAAGATCAGTGACTCTCGGTATTATATCACAAAAAAACTCTATGACTCAAAATTTAAACAAAGAAATGATATATTACAAGCCAGGGTTGCAAGAACCAAAAATTACATCAAGAGTTAGGTCTGACTATAGACAATTACAAAGGTGCCTTAAGAAGGCGAAAACAAACAATGACTCTAGATTGAAAAGGCAAGGCCTCCTACCTGGGACCTCCGAAGTACTCCTCGATGTCAAACTCCATGTAGCAATCATCAGTGATGGAACCTGCATCTGGGGCACTACTATCTGATAGCAGCAACCGGGTAGAAGAAAAGGGGTGCACAGCAACGGTGAGTACTCATCCGAAGTACTCGCAAGACTAACATCATATCTATACTACATATGCATCAGAATAAAAGGAATGGGGTAAATCTGTGGACTATGCTGCAAAATGCCAGAACTAGAGGGGGAAGTTCTATGTAACACAAGGGCCATCATCTTGCAGCAATAGACAAGAGGAGAGCAGATCATCTTGCAACAAGGGAAGTAGTACGAGCGCATACGATACCAAATTGTAATTACCACAGCAATACAATACCCAGAGATCCTTCCTCGACTCCCTGCGAGAAAATATCCCTGGGCATTCCATATTTATTGAGCAATGTATTTCATCAAGTATCTGGTTCAAGTTGTATAAGAACGGGATACTCTCGTATATCCAAGCATCCTGTTACCATGGACACGGCTATTCGAATAGTTTAACTTTCTTGCAGGGGTGTACCACATTACCTAATACACTCAATTACCTCTGGACAGACACACTTTTCTAGGTAATGCCCGGCCTCGGGCAATCGACACATCGTAGTCCTACCTAGACTCCGCAGAGAGGTCACCGGTCTACATCCTAAGAGCGAAGGGGTTGTTCGGCTGCTCACCCCGAAGCACTCAGGGTCGTTTCAAGGACGGTCTAGCCTCACCTCATATGGAGGATATCTTCTAGTCTCCACACCGCATCTCTAAATTGAACGTCTAGAAGAGCTTTCGGAAGAAATCGTATGACACCGAGGGTCCCATGAACCACTGTCCCATGCGGTGGTTAGTGCGTATATGCCAATGGCAGTCTCAGATCAAATACCCAATCTCGTTAAGTGTGTTATGAAATATCCGCAGACACCAACCAGGGACCAGGCCCACCTCTCTTCTAGATGGTTTCCACCTGCCCTGTCATTCCGCCATAGTAATCTCTCGCGGACACCCTTAGGTCCGACCCGTCTTTAACATTTGGGGTTGTCGAGACTCAGGTCCATACCATCAAGGTGAAAACATAGGAATCACCTTTGATAGATTCACCCTTGATATACTGCATGACAGAGACATCATCGTGAGTGGTATACGAGGAATCAACCTTCGTAAGGTCACACTAGATGTGTTGCCCTGCAAAGTCATCATTGAGAGTGAACTACGAGGAATCACCCTTCATAAAGTCACATTAGATGTGTTGCGCTACAAAGTCATCATTGAGAGTGAACTATGAGGAATCACCCTCAGTAAGTTCAGCCTTAGTGCAGATCTGCAGAGTCGAACAACTATAGGACCTAAAGTGGTGTTCAGGTCTCTTCACAATGATCCATCATCTTGGATAATCCGGATAGTATAGCATGGCAACATGGAGAAGGATGTAGGGCACTGATAGGATAATAGGAAACCTATACTAAGCATATAGGACAACAGGATGGTATCAACAACAGTTAACAAAGACAGGCTATGCAGCAGTATAGGATCTACCAAAAAACCAGTAACAGTAACACTAATCTAATGCAAACAATAGAGAGAAGGAATACGGGGTATCAGAATGATCAAGGGGGTTTTGCTAGCCTGGTTGCTCTGCAGACGAAAAGGAATCTTTGGAAGAAGCTAATCATCGGATCATCGGCGGGCTCAGAGTCTACCGGAAAGGAAGTAACGGAGGGGGAAACATTAAATAACAGAGCAATCAAATGCATCACAGATGTATGTCATGGCAAAATGTGTTGGAGATATGCTCTAATGCATTACTAGGCATTTTAAAAGAAGGGGGAAATATCCGGTGATATTTTCCCGGCTCCAGGTATTATTCGATATATCGATCCGGTAGCAAATTGTCAATGTTCATTATGTTAGAGATGTTTGTCATGTGTGTGGATGGCATACTCGGATTCGTTATTTTTTTCTGATCAACTTTCATATATAAATTATCTTCATTCGAATTACGATTTTATTTTATATGAATTTCCAAAGTTTTAACAATATTCTGGAATTTTTGGATATTATTAATTTCAAATTTCATTAAATATAAATTGCTATTACACAGAAGTGTACCCAGAGATGTCCATGCGTGGCTGACATGTGGGGCCAGAGGGCCCAGTCAACTGCATAGTCTGCAGTTGACCATTCACTGGTGAATGGATGAACAATGACGGTGGGGCCCAAGTGTCATTGACACGGATGTTAAATAAATCTATTTCATTTAGTATAATTAGTGGTGAGGCCCATCTGTCATAGACCTAACAACTAACATGGTTAGTTAACAGCGGGGTTAGGCCTAATTTAGTAGGGGGCCGGCCCAGTTAGCAGCGGCACAGGGCCACGGCTGGGCGTGCATGCGCACGAGCCATGGCCGAGCCATGGCCACGGCGTGGCCGGCAAGCAGCAACAGCGTTAGCAGGGGTCGGTGAGGCCGAGCAGTGGACGAGGCCATGGCCTGCAGGCTGGCGCGCGCGGAGGCGCGGCTGGGTGCAGCCGGGGGCATCAACAGGCGTAGGCAGCAGCGACACATGGGGATGATGCCAGGGGCGGCTGCGGGCAGCGCAGGCATCGGCGGGGCAGGGGCAGGCAGATGCGGGCTCGGCCGGGCGCGGCGAGGTCACGGGCGGCGCGTGAGTAGTGTGCGGCCAGTGAGGTGCGGGCACACCGGGATAGGGCCGGGGCGCGACGACCGCGAGCTCGTAGACGATGGCTACATCACAGATTAGATGGGGAAACGGAGGGGTTCCGGGCGCCTGCTAACATCATTGACGAGGAGCCGCTCGAGGAGGCGTGAGGCATGGTGATGGTGACAGAATTGGCAAAGTTTTCTGGAGAATGTAGTTTGAAGAAGGCAACAGATCCATCGATGCGGGCGCTCCCGGCTTTGGTTTGTTGGGGTAGACAAAGCAGAGGAGCACGGCGGAGCTGCAGGAAGCGGTCTCATGGCACAGGTTCGACGGAGAGCACGTGGACGACGACGGCCATGGCGACGGGGCTACGGGTGTGGGTTGCGGGAATGAGAGCGAGCGAGGGGAAGAGGGAAGAGGCGCCGGGGTGCTCTTATCCACCACGGGGACACGCGGGATGGCTAACGCATGGCCATCCGCGGCCACGGACCCCGCGCACGTGACCAATGCACCAGGGATTAACAGGGCAAGGAGACGACCTGCTGTTGGGCTGGGCCGTGCACTGTACACTCGTGGCCCAATCAACAGTAATCCTTTTCCCTTTTTCCTTTTTATTTTTTGTTTATTTTATTTCTTTACTGTTTGCATTAATCTTGAGCTACCAAATGAATTTAGCTAAATATGCCACTTGGCACATAAATACTAGGCAAAGTTTTGAACCGGCATACAAAGTTTCAACTTAATTTAAATAGTTTAAATATTTATATAAATTGAAAAGTCCCAATTTAATGTTGTTGGTGTTGTTTTAATTAGGTTGTGGGCATTTTAAATATTCAAATAATGTTGGTTTATGCATGACAATTTGTTGGAGATTATTTGCAATATTATGAACACTTCTATTTTCATGTTTGAAGAAATAATATTTTGACATGCAATTTGAATTTGAATTTGACTTAGGTATTTATCCAGGAGCAATTAAGATTAGCAAAATTAGGATGACATGGCATCATTAGTCAGAGACCACTGTAGCTTAATTACAAGGGTGTTACAACCCTCTAAAGCCAGAGTAGCTAGTTTACATTTTTCCTGTTTTACGCTACTTTTCATTATTTGTCGGGAGGTGTTTAACTGGTAGGTGGGAGAGTGGAACTCTTAGTTCACCTGATCTTGCTATTTTGCGTGGGGCACTTTATGGTGAAAGGACTTGTAGTTTGGGAGTTATTATTGTGCAATGGTTACACACTAACCACTTTAACGATGTCATCTATGGTGGTATTTATGCCTCCTTCCTCACTAGACATTTTGAGACCCCTATTAGACATGAGGAGGATAAGCTTTTACCCATGAAATATCTTAATTATGATAGCATGGTTGAGCATGATTTTATTAACTCCGGAAGGATTTGATTTAGGTATAACTTGGTATTTAGTCATGACTCCCGTGAGGTTATTACTTTGCCTGCACCTGCCTTGTTCGATAATTCGAGGGGTAGGTACACAATTATGCCTGAGGATATTTATGTCTATTGGGGCTTGACTGCACCACCTTCACCTTCACCTGCACCATCACCAGTTCAGGCACCATTCTATCAGTGGGAGCCTCAGGACCCGCAATATTTCCTTGGATCAGATAATTTCGAGCCATGGCCATAGACCAAGTTAGTCCCAAACCCTAAGCTTGGGGGAGTACGTATTTCTCACCGACATTACATTCATGTACCACACATTCTTTTTAGTTTTTAGTGTTCATCCTCCTTCATTGTATATCCAGGTTTCGCTTTATTTTGCCTTCTTTTGTGTGTTTGAAAAACTACAAAAATACAAAAATATTTCTCACATTTTTTAGTATTTCTTTCCTGTTTAGTTAGTTCGTAGTAGTAAAAGAAAACCCAAAGATTTCTCGTTTCTTCTTTTGTCGTTTGTTAGGAGTTCTTCGATGTACATAATTTTTCTCGCTTTTCGTTTTTCCTTCGTTAGTTTGCTTTATTCAGAAAATCTAAAAAACTCAAAAATATTTCAGCATGTTTCTTTGAAATTCTTTTATTTTCTTTGAGTTCTCGTAAGTAGAAGACTTCCCATTAATTGTTGAGTGGATTTCATATGCATTAGCTTTGATCTAATGAAAGAGCTAATATCTCCTTGTATTCTCCATTGAACAAATGTTTGCAGATTTCAGCTTAGTCCATGACACACTTGCACTATTATTATTTTCACATCATTCGATCGTGCAAGTGAAAGGAAATAATGACGATGATTGGATGAAGTGATTGCAGTGAGGGAAAGCTGGTATGAACTCTTCTTGTTTTTCATCTTTGTAAATATATTTAACTCAGTAAATCTTGATTCAACATATTATGAGTAGACATGTTTGTGATGACAATTAGAGATTATAGTTGCTCATGCTATGCTTAAGTAGCTAGGAGAGGATAATGACTTATCTTGAGTGTCAACATGCATTAAAATGGTTGTGATGTAGTATGTTAGTATGGTATCCTCCTCTGAATAATTCGAGTGGCTTGACTTGGCACATGTTCACACATGTAGTTGATTCAAAACCAATGCAGCCTTCATGATATTTATGTTCAGGGTGTTTATATTCTACTCATGCTTGTATTTAATGTTAAATATTCACAATGCATGATTATGACCGTTGTCGCGCTCTAGTTGGTCACTTCTCAATCTATTTGCTAGCCTTCATCTGTACTAAGCGGGAATACTGCTTGTGCATCCAAATCCTTAAACCGAAAGTCCACCATATCTAACTATATGCGTTATTACGCCGCCGTTCCAAGTAAATTTGCATGTGCCACCTCTAATCATTAAAATAAACATCTGTTCTGTGTGGCCATACCGTTCATGGAGCAACGGGGAAATCAATATCTTCCATGCTAATCGGGTTATTCTCATGATGGCTGTTTTTCATTTGTCATTGCGTAAGAGATGCTGGTAACTGGGATGCCCAATCCTGTTAAACAATAATAAAGAAAAATAAAATAAAACAAAACCCCCTAGAAAGTTGATTGTTTGGAGGGCACCCGAGGATTCAGCTAGCCATGGCTTGTGTTTGTATGGTTGAGGGGGAGTAAACTTTTCATTTCCTCATGGGAACCACCAATAATATGTTTAGCATGGAAGATATTCAAACCCTTTGTCGTGATGTTGACAGGAAAAGCACACCTCTCAAAAATGTATTCGTCTCTATTTTAAGCTTCGAGCTCTAGCACATCTGTAAATCTCTGCTTCCCTCTACGAAGGGCCTTTCTATTTACTTTAATGTGATTTACTTCTATTGTTGATTCATCACCTTCTCATTCAAGCACCAACTTTGAGAGCGTTGTTGTCATTCTTAGTTTAACAGTCATTGAGTCTAGTTAATGTTCGATGCGAGCATGACTGGATCTCTTCTACCTTGAATTACAATGTTTGGTCTCTACTTAACTTCAGAGGTGCTCTGCATTTATGTTTTACGATCTCAGAAAGGGCTAGCGAGATACCATGTTATCATATTATACCGTGATTGTTTTAACAAATTGTTGGCATCCAAAATATCTTATTATTGCTCACTAGTTGATTATGTTATTGTCATGAGTAAATGTGAGACATGAATGTTATGATTCATATGGTTAGTTCATGATCTTTGCTGAAAACTTGATACTAGTTTGTAAAAGTTTTTCTTTATCAGTTTCAGTTTGTCAACTGAATTGCTTGAGGACAAACAATGAGTTAAGCTTGGGGTAGTTGATATGTCCCAAACATATCTACTTTTGCAAACACTTTTGCACTTGTTTTGTACTCTAATTTGCATGATTCGAATGAAACTAACCCGGAATGACAACATTTTCAGCACAACTACCATGGTGTTATTTTGTGCAGAAATAAAAGTTCTCGGATTGGGCTGAAAATTTTACAGAGAATTTTTCTGGAATATATAAGAATTATTGGCGAAAAGACCTAGTGGAGGGGGGGCCACCATGGAGCCACAAGCTCAGATGGTGCGCCCCCCTAGGGCATGCCACGTGAGCTCGTGGGTCCCATAGACCTCCATTTGCCCTAACTCCAACTCCATAAGTACTGTCTCATGGAGAAAAAATTATAGGGAAGGAATCATCGCATTTCATGATACGGAGCTGCCGGCACCTCCTGTTCTTCATCGGGATGGCTGATCTGGAGTCCGTTCGGGGCTCCAGAAAGGGGGATACATTATCATTGTCATCATCAACCCTTCCTCATCAATAATTCCATGATGCTCACTGATATGTCACTGGTATCGTAAGGTGCTATACAAAGGGTTTTCAACCCCTTTCCGTGACGGCATTTGGAACCGTCGCCTAGTGAGTGACTGCGATGGGGGTCCTTCCCACACGACCCAGAAACCGTCGGGGATAGGCGAGCGGCTACAGACGATCTCCATAGAATAAACGTATGAGAAGCCGCCCCAGTCCAACATGTTACATCTCGATGTTACGTTTCTGATTAGAGAGACATCCCAAACGATTACGCCGCTATAGTCATGTGAAAAAGGTGGACATCAACATTTGATCTACCGATATGTTTGTGATAGGTACGTTATCGCACACGGTTCAAGAATGTAAAATGTGTGATGTGCCTCTACAAACGCCAACGTGTCCAATTTCATAACTATGTGCGATTGGTATTCCTATCACACACGCACACTAGTTTGAAACTTGTGCCGTATTACCATGAATTGCACACGCATATGAGACGAAACCGTGTGTGCGTCCGTCGGGCATCACAAATGTTTCACGGCAAAGAACCGTTTGTTCTCTATTTTTCATCGCACACGTTGTTTTCTTTCTAACCGTGTGCACATTATTTTATTCGCTCCTGTATAATTTTATTTTTCCCTGTAATTTATTATTCGAATTGGAAATTTTGAAATATGAAACATGGAATTCAAATTCTCAGCACAATGGTTCAATAATGAATCCATAAATAAAACTGTCAGTACAATATGTTTAGTAATTACAGGATTAGATAGCAATTAACTATGATGAACCACAATATTTAGAGGCGGTAAAGGTGAAGAGACAAGTGTAAATCATTTTGACTGCCGATGGTGTTGAAGAAGCAGAATGCCCATAATGTGCCTTCCTGCATGCCATAGGAACGAACTTTTGTCCAACCCCTTGTCCAACCCCTTCCTGCATGCCTTGTTCACTGTTGTCTTGGACAAAGTGTAAATAAAGAGTTTAATTCCCATCACCCGTTTCTTTCACCTAACAATCTTTCTTAGTTTCCTCACTTGACGCTTGTTCATGAATATCTCATTGCCCCATACGCAGAAGGGATCGAAGCGTGGATCAGTACCGCTCATATATGTACCTACAAGCAACCAGTAAATGTTAGAAGCTAAACTGAGATTGCACAAATGATGTAAAATACAACTACCTACGTTCCTAAGTACAAGTATTTTTAGAGATTTTAATATGAACTAGATACGGATGTATATATAATTATAGATATTGTTTAGATTAGAATCTAGATTCACTCATTTTGCTCCTTATGTAGTCTATATTGGAATCTCTAAAAATACTTATATTTAGGAACAGATGGTGTATAAGACATGGGATGTAGCTAACCTCGACGGCAAACAACAGCATCGCCCATTGTAGCCCTGTTTAAGTACATGGAAAGTCAATCTTAACTATAACAGGGTTAACATCCACCAAAAATAGCAAATGGTAATAAAACGGCAGCATCTGTAGTGATATCTTCATTGCGAAAGAGTAGCACGGTAGCAAAGGGACGGATTAAAAAATGGATACAACTGTTAATTGCAACAGGCTTAATAGCATCCTAAGTCATGTTTTGTAAGTTTGTAGCCATTGAAATACAACTGTTTAAAAATGGATACAACTGTTAATTGCAACAGGCTTAATAGCCATTGAAACCGGTACTGATAAAAATGCAATTGGCAGAGTTAAACATCACAAGGCAGGTGCTACCAAAGCAGAGAATGGCCCAGTTGTCTATAAAAAGGTAGGGAAAATAGCTAAAATGTGTTAGGCATGTTTACTACAACATGCTTAATACATCGATCGTACAAAACATAGCCATTAATTGCAACTGGTATTGGTAAGATTGAACTGGTGAGTTCATACTTGGTAAGTCCTAAGAGGTAGTTGCTGGGGCACTTCATCTTGGCCAGAGCCTGCCCAAAGTCAGCGGTGGCGGAGGCGAGCTCTTCCTCCGGGTCGAAGCGTGGATCAATGTCGCCGACATGTGTACCTACAAGAAGCAAGTAAATGTTAGAAGCCAAACTGCAATTGCACAAATGATGTAAATACTATAAGGCATGGGATGCAGCTAACCTCGACGGCAAACAACAGCATCACTCGTTATGGCCATGTGTAAGTACATGGAAAGGCATGTTAAGTACAACAGGGTTAGCATCCACCAAAAATAGCAAATGGGCATCATCTCTAGTATATTTTCATTGCGGAGAGTAGCACGGTAGCAAAGGGACAGATTAAAAAATGGATACCACTATTAATTGCAACAGGCTTAACAGCATCCTAAGTCATGTTTTGTAAGTTTGTAGCCATTGAAATACAACTGTTTAAAAATGGATACCACTATTAATTGCAACAGGATTAATAGCCATTGAAACCAGTACTGATAAAAATGCAATTGGCAGAGTTAAACATCACAAGTCAGGTGCTGCCAGAGCAGAGAATGGCCTAGTTGTCTATAAAAAGGTAGGGAAAATAGCTAAAACGTGTTAGGCATGTTTACTACAACATGCTTAATACATCGACCGTACAAAACATAGCCATTAATTGCAAGCGGTATTGGTAAGATTGAACTGGTGAGTACATACTTGGTATGTCCTGAGAGGTAGTTGCTGGGGCACTTCATCTTGGCCAGAGCCCGCCCAAAGTCAGCGGCGGCGTAGGTGAGATGTTCCTCCGGGTCGAAGCATGGATCAGTGCCACTGACATGTGTACCTACAGGCAACCAGTAAATGTTAGAAGTTAAACTGCAATTGCACAAATGATGTGAAATACTGTAAGACATGGGATGCAGCTAACCTCGACGGCAAATAATAGCATCGGCCATTATGACCCTGCGTAAGTACATGGACAGGCGTGTTAAGTACAACAGGGTTAGCATCCACCAAAAATAGCAAATGGGCAGCATCTCTAGTGATATCCTGAGTCCTGTATTGTAAGTTTGTTGCTGGTATTGGTGAAATTGAGCTGGACAGTTAATACTTGAACATCACACGGTGTGCAGTACTGAAATAAACAAGGCACGAACATGCTTAATACATCAACCATACAAAACATAGCCATTGCAAGTGGTATTGGTAAGATTGAGCTGGTCAGATCATACCTGTTAAGTCCTGGGGGTAGTCGCTGGGCACTCCAGAGCCTGCACCAAGTCGGCGGCGGCGGAGGCGAGGCGTTCCTCCGGGTCAACACGCACAGCGGCCATCGCGCCATGGACCACCATCAGCTCCTCGACCTCCACGTGATATGTGCTTGGGCTTGCGTAGCGATGCTCTGGAGGTAGGGGTGGTGGGGATTTGGAGGCATGAGGATGTTTCGCAGGCGCCATTTAAGCAATCAGGGCGGGGACGTGATAGTGATCGGTGGGTTACCTGACTGGATCCGAGCAGAACATAGATGTGGTTGAAGCTGTGGTTGCGGCGGCGGCAGTTTGAGCTGCCGGTAGGGGGAGGGGGGGGAATACTGAGGAAATTTGATGGGTGGGGATGTGGTGGGAGGAATAAATTCTGAAATCGCGCGCCTAATGAAAATTTCACTGCGAAACTTGAAACTTGGGCGGGGAAAACACACAACGCAGACGAAGTGCGTAAAATACTCGTGTGCGAGAAAAGAGAAAATTGGCAGATCCCGTCTCCAAAAAAATGTACACGTGTAGTTGATTTTTTCGGTCAATGGTACGCTTGGTTTATTAGGAAACATCGCACAGGTAACTGACTTATGGATCATTAACGCAAAAAAAACGCACACGGGTACACCATAGAAACCGTGTGTTTTGTGATCTTCTAATAATTCTTATATCTATCAGCATCTCCAACCGCACCTAATTTCAAAAATCTCTTTCATTGTATCAGGATTATTCAATGTACATGAATGAGGCAAGGTGACACCCGATGAGCAATCATCGGTTTATGAATTGCAATCAAGTGTCAACCTGCCTCGCTCGCGTAGCCAGATTTGATCCTATGCAACAAGAGAGAAGCTTGCTGCCATCCTCCGGCGTGGCAATTTAAGCCGGCGTGCGGCCATCTCGCGCGGTGAGGTGGGACTAAAAACTAGCTGCGGCCAGCTCTAGTCTCCTCCGGTGGCTGCGGGCGGACGTTTCGGTAGTATTTGGGGCCGGGGTGCGGCTACAAAACTTCAGTGAACACATGCTAATCAACGCTCAAAGCCCTCAAAGGATGCGCTTACCGACATTGTACATTAATAATAGATAGTACCAACTTAAAGTACTACTGGTAATTTGCTCTAAGACTGGTATGTATGTAGTACTGGCTGATGCTCGTAATTAATTATACAAACTTGCGGGCGACACACGCACTAACTACTTCTCACATGCTGCCATCGGGGCATGCTGGCCAGACGCCGACGTTCTCCTTCCCGGCCTTGTAGGCGGCAGCCCATCGTGCTTCGATCTCTGCCAAGCTCTCCTCAGCATGGCGTGCGGCCTCTTCTTTCTTGCGGTGGCGGGACTCTCTTTTCTTGACTGCTTTCTACCTTTTCTGCTCCTTCTGTGCGGCTTTGGCCACCTCTAGATCCACCACCCATTCGGCCATGGCAGCCTCAAAGTCTGCCCACGTAACTGTGTGGCCGGCGGCGGCGATGAACTCGGCGTGGCGAGATGCCATTGCTTCCTTACCATGTGTGCGGTCGCGGACGGCGAGGAACGCGGCCCGGCGGGATGCCATCGCTTCCTTACCAGTTATTGTGCACCGCGGTGCCATGAACGATGCTTGGAGAGAGCTCTGGGATGGAGTGGCTGGGCAGCCGTACAGTGCGGTGGTTTTTAAGAGCTCAACGACAAACGACGAAGGAAATTTGGCTTCCCTCACAATTTTTCTCGTTCATTATCGCACCCGGTTCATCTCCGTCGCCTCCGGAAACAGTGTGCGCTGAGCCTATTGTGTGTTCCATTATGATTGGCTGGAACCCCAGCTACGCGGATCGCGCATGTGCACCATAGGATGCGCCGCGATTGAACAGCAATCCACTTCCCTCACATCACACCCGTGCAGCTGTAGCTGGATTGGATTTATATGCGCTAAATGCCTAGAAAATGCACATAATCCCCTAAATATGGTAAATGATCCCGAAAAAATGCCAAATTTGAACACGGTGATTTGCAGGGTGTATGTTCGTCGTAGAAAAAAACTCCAGGGCAAAGAATGAAGAAAATTTGGATTCCCCTTCAATCTTGGTGATTTCCCTCTCGAAAGCATGGAACTTCCTCAGTGATGGTTCGATTTATGAAGGGCGTGCATGACGACATAAGCCAAACCTTCTCAAATTTTTACCAGGGCATGGTGAGGCCATACCATGGCACCATGCCAGACGTCATGCTTTTCAAGCATGTATTTCATTTTTCTACAGTTGAAAACCAATAAACGACGTGTTTGTGGTTGACTATTGCCACACATTTCCATGAAATATCTGCCCATTCCTTGTAAAAGGCATGAGAATTTATTAAATAGCATGATCATGGTTTTCCAGACCGTTCTCGTGCACCTTTTCATGCACCGATTGTTTGAATTTGAATTATGTGCATTAATACCTAGAAAATGCACATAATCCCCTAAATATTGTAAATGAACCCGGAAAAGTGCCAAATTTTAACACGGTGATTTGCAGGGTTTATGTTCATCGTATAAAAAAACTCATGGACAAAGGACGAAGGAAATTTGGATTCCCCTTCAATCTCGGTGATTTACTATCGCACAAAATTCATCTCCGTCGCCTCTATGAACCGTGTGTGTTCACCCACACATGCAAAAGGAAAACGAAAACCCTCACCCACTTCATCCCCACCCACTCACTGCGGACTCCTCCGCAACTATGCACCTCATCAACTTCTATCGCGGCGGCCACCCTAAGCTCGACGGCTATCGTCGTCGGGTGGAGGTCGCGCTCCAAATGGCACGGGATTTCACCCCTACCGCTTTTCGCCGCCTATCTGCGCTGACATTCTAGACTCTAGTCGATTGGGGTTTTCTACGGGATTGGGCCAGGATTTTTCTCATGGAGAAGGTAATCAAGGTAGCGAAATATTCACTCATCTCTTATCGCAGTCAGTCCGTCGCTGTTAATCAACCGGCGCAAATCGTCGTGGGTTCATTTTTCTTCTAGCTGATTCGACGGTTTTCATTAATGTGTCCACAGTGCGAGCACAAATTGGGCAAGTGTGGTCGCGGCCAGATGAAAACGAATTTCTATCTCACCATTCCGGATGACTTCAGGGACCGCTCGGTATGTTCAATCTCAACCTACCACGGTCGGCATGGCCTAAATTTGTTAACATATACCGTCTGTTGCTACATTTGGATAAAAGGTACGGTGCCACGTGCAGCCTAGATGTCGAAGCTAATTTTTCCCCCTATATTAGGCAAATATATGATGTATTGTTCATTCAGTTACTCTCATATTTGCATCAAATCTTTGTTACATTATCTATTTTTAATTATATATTTTTGTACTTTGCTTTCATCTATATATTGATCTGTTCTATCAGTTACTCCCATATTTGCATCTTGCTCTGTTATTTCAATATATCTAATTTACGATCTTAATTTTCATTTCAAGCAGTACATCCCTTGCTTTGCAAGAACAGAAGTAGAAGGAAATCTTGGGCTTTACTTTGTTGATGACTCCATGGATGTCATATTGACAATGCAGCATGGATTTACATTGACGGTTAGCGTAAAACTTGATAAAGATGGTCACTCCTATTTTGATGCGGACCTTTGGAGAAAAATGTCTAAGTGTTATGAACTGAAAGCTAGCAATAAAATTCTAGTGCGTGCACCACAGCCTGGTCTAATTAACATGGATGTTTACTTCTCCAACGTCATCAGCTGATCAAAGTCTGATCGAGGTTAGTGTCCTTTCAACTTTCTCCATGCTGGCATATTACTTAGCAAAATCGGGGTATTTTTTCTGACTAATTGATCACTATTTAATCCAACCAATTGTGATTTCATTTTCTTACTCCGTTCCTAGGCAGTAACAAATTCTATTTACCAATTTATGTGCACTATATATTCTTCTGTCATGTTCTGAATAAATAATACCTTTCCACCTTTTAAGCAGGATATGTTGGGTGCATAGTGAATGATCTGTATGTTACTAAGCGTACCGAATTTCACTGGAAGGAGTTGAAGCATGTCATAAACTTTGTTGATAATCTGACAGAGATAGCACAGCGTATGAATGCTGGATTCTGGATGGGATTAATTATACCTATGGTGCACACATTGAACAAGACCAATTGTGTGCACAAAACGCTAGTACAAAGTTTTATTTTTATGTTGATGCTCATAAACTATATATATCTTCAATGATATGTTACAATTGGTTTTTATTCTACATTACAACATAAATTGCCTGTTGTAGCAGTTCCTAGATCGATTTCCCGGCGTGGTCGAATTACACTTGTGCCTGCTAATAACGCCAAAGTGATTGCAAGGTACTGCATTTCCCGCAGAAATGGAACCATTCAAATTAACAAGTTCGCACTTGTTGTGGCAATGCATCCATATTGGAAAATTGGAGACACTATTATACTCATGCTCTACCAAGGCACAGGAGGGCTCTTCCTTTTCATTGACGAGATGCCGAGTCGCCGTGATCAAGCTGCTTCCAGCGGATAGTTGTGGTTGTTGGCCCTCAGCCTCTTAAAATGTGCTAGCTATTACTATGTTAAGTATGTAGATATGGACCATATGGTTGTTGGCCCCCAGCCTCTTAAAATGTGATAGTTGTTACTATGTTAAGTATGTAGATATGGACCATATGGTTGTCAAAACCGTGTTACGAAGATCCTCCTTTTGTCAAATAGTGTAACCACTATATATATGTTACTCAAATGATGTTAGCCAAGTTCCTAAATTTTCATGGAAAGTATTAGTATCGTACACAATTCATTGAGTTTAAGTGTGTGCCCAATGTCTAGAAGGCATTTGCATATTTACTGTCCATATTGAAAATTCACACACGTGTTAACATAAGGAAACGTACGTGTAACTTACTAATCATCGCACACGAGTACTCGCAGACGCATCGTGTGCGATTCTCCTAGCCACCGCAAGCAACTAGTTTGCAATTTTCAAAGTTTTTTGTACACACAGAATCGCACACGAATTAACAGTAGTAACCGTCTGTGTTGTAATTTCTCATCGCAAATAGTTCATTCGAGTCGGCTGTTTGCCACATCACACACATCTTGTTTACACGACTCATTTGTGTTCTTTTGGCTCATCGCAAACAGCTCATCTATGTGAACTGTATGCCACATATCACACACATCTTGCTAAGTTGAACCGTTTCTGTTGTGTTCCCTAATCGAAAATAGTTCGTCCGAGTGAACCGTATGCCGTATATCACACACACCTTGATCTGCCTAACCATTTCTGTTGCAGTCCCTAATAGCAAACAGTTCATCTGAGTGAACTGTATGGCATATATCGCACACACCTTGATATGGCTCCCCATTTCTATTGTTCTGTCCCATCGCAAACAGTTCGGATGGATCAACCGTGTGCTCTGCATCACACACGCAACTAAAATCAGAACCGTGTTTGGTGTCTCCGCCATCGCAAATGTTTTGCATCTTTTTTAATGGTTTTTTTACATCACCATTTGCGATTAATGCATCGCACACAGTTTCGTCAAAGGGTCTCTGATCGTAGTGTCGCGTTAGCAGCATCCTGCAGTAGTGCGTGTCCAACGTATCTATATTTTTTTATTGTTCAATGCTATTATATTATCAATCTTCGATATTTTATTTTTGTGCTATTTTTTATCATCTTTTGGGACTAACCTATTAACCCAGTGCCTAGTGCCCATTGCTGTTTTCTGCTTGTTATTGGTTTTCCAGAAAATCAGTACCAAACGGAGTCCAAACGGTACAAAACTTTTTGATGATTCTTTTCTAGACAAGAGAGACCCTAGACGCTTCGGGAGGAGACCTGACGACGACCGAGGAGACGGTAAGGAAATAGGGCACGCCCTGGGGGAGCCGCCCCTGTTATCTTGTGGGCCCCACAAGGCTCCGTCTAACCTAATTCCACCTCTATAAGTTCTCTAACATCAGGAAACCAACAGAGAGCCACCTGAAACCCTTTTTCCACCTCCACAAATTTCTGTTCTTCCGTGATCCCATCTGGAGGCCTTTTCCAGTACCCTGCTGGAGGGGGAATCGATCATGGAGGGCTTCTACATCATTCTTACTGCCTTCTGATAATGCCTTAGTAGTTCACCACAGACCTACGGGTCCATATCTAGTAGCTAGATGGCTTGTTCTCTCTCTTTGATGTTCAATACAATGTTCTCCTTGATGTTCTTGGAGTTCTATTTGATGTAATCTTCTTTTGCAGTGTGTTTGTTGGGATCCGATGAATTGTGGATTTATGATCTAAGTATTCATAAGAAGTAATTGAGTCTTTTCTGAACATTATTATGCATGATTGTTATAGCTTTCTATTTCTCTCTGATCTTTCCATTTGGTTTGGCCAACTAGATTGATTTATGTCGGTGCAACAAACCCTAGGTCTGTTGCCCAGACTGTGCACAGGCACGGGGATGAGATTGAAGCACCAACCCAAGTCAGAATACAAGGGACTAAGAGGTTCAAAGGACTAACATACAGATCAGAGGGACCAAGATCAACACAAAGAAGCAAGGCACCATCAGGAGAAGGGCCTCCTTTGCCGGGTAGGCGAGCTCGGCAAGGGGCGAGGCCACCCCCGGAAGACGATGTCCAGACGTCCCGGCAGGGCTTGCCGGGGCACACGGAGGCAAAACCACCTCA
This sequence comes from Thinopyrum elongatum, assembly GCA_011799875.1. Classification (NCBI taxonomy): domain Eukaryota; kingdom Viridiplantae; phylum Streptophyta; class Magnoliopsida; order Poales; family Poaceae; genus Thinopyrum; species Thinopyrum elongatum. The sequence continues at coordinate 247,026,665 of CM022299.1, forward strand.
CCAACTACTCCACCATGACCCACGTCGTCAATCAGTGCGGTGTCAAACCGCGGAGTGACTAAGTGGCAGCCATTCACCACATGGCAGCCTCTCCCTACAGGAAACACCTGCAGATTATACCCGTCCTGCGACGTGTCAAGCGAGCAGGCGTGGAGCAGGCGAGATAGCCCGGCAAGCCTTGCCGGGCAACCAACGATGTGACATTGAGCGGTGCATTTAATGTGCCCTATCAGCCCGCAGAGTTAGGTATGATAGAACTGTTTGCTAGCTTATCAGTGCATAATGACTGTTTTGCCATTGTGGTGACCCCTTAATCTATAAAAGGAGGCCCATGGCAACCGTAGAGAGGGTTAGAAGATTGGGTAACTCAGACCCCCATACGCGCGTAGCCACTGCCGCCCCAAGGCAACCCTTGCCGGGCAAGTGTACTACGCTCCACCACCACCTTTCCACCATCAATCCACCAAAGCAGGAGTAGGGTTTTACACCTCACGGCGGCCCGAACCTAGGTAAAAATGCATGTGCGATCTCTGCCGTGCTGCCATACGCTCGTTTGCTCTTTGTGCAATGCGACGCCCCCCTGCCGAACCAGCAAGGGGCCTCCTGGTCCCATAGGTGGTCGTGGTTTCCCGTGACATCTTTGGCGCGCCAGGTAGGGGGACCGCTTGCGTGAACCTGAAGGCGTGTGTAGCGCATCACCTTCATCGCCATCAGCATCATCGACGACGCCATCGACCATGGCGCCCAAGAAGAAACCCGGTTCTTCGGCTCGTCCTTCCACCTCGAAGGCTCCGCCGCCCGCGGCCTCTAACGCTGTGGGGAGTGCGGAGACACGCGAGGACGCGGACGCTGCTGGGGATGTGGTCGGAGCAGGCGGCGCCGTCACCACTTCCCCGGCGGCCGACGCAGGAGCAGGAGACATCGGAGGAGAGCAGCATCAGCAAAATCCCGACGGCCACGCTCCACAAGGACCGAGTGAAGGGGTTACTCCATCTGCACCCCTTCCGCCCGTCGACGGGCACAGCCGCAGCAACGGCGCTCGGGCCAGGGCGAATCACCGCCCTCCGACCGCTCCCACCACGAGTGCGGTCGCAGCGCGTGCACCTCCCCCAAGACAGGTCGACCAAGCTGCTGCGCCCGACGAAGCCACTAGCCCTCGAGCGCCTTCGCCGCACCACCCTGCCATCCAGGTGGTCGCCCCGCAGCAGCGGGGGCGCAGTGCTGCCGCCACTGGCACCGTCAGGAGCCGAGCGACGGTGCGATCGACTTCATCATCACCCATGCCAAGTATAGCCTTGGAGGCCATGGCGTGGGCTCAGCTGCTGCTGAGGTTTCCGCCAGCGGCCGAGCAAATGGACGAATGGTGTGCCACCATCCAAAGTCTGCTCAGTTTCGCCGAAGCTAGGGGCTCACGGCGAGCTGGCCCACCACGGCCGCCCCAAGCAACAGCAACGGCTCATGCTGCTGACCGTACAGAAGGGGCCGTCCCCACGGTGTAGTCCCCGCCATGGCAGCCAGCGCGAGCGCAACATAATCAAGACCCCGACGACGTCTCGATGGCCTCTTCTGACCCTCGAGCACGTCCAAGCCAACGACGAGCCCCGGAGGATAGGCGGAGAGGAGACACGCGCGCCGTTGTCAAGCAATGCCGTGACGACCTCCGTCGGACCAATGGGTGCGATGGACCCGGCGTCGACGAGCCCGCGCTCGGTATTGGCGGGTGCCTACCTTTTGAGGTTGGCTGGCCTGCCTTTACCCGTGAGCTGCGGCAAGTCCGTTGGCCGTCCATTCGCACGTTCAAGCTAGAGATACCTGAGAAGTACGATGGGAGGCTGAACCCGCCAGAGTTCCTGAGCATCTACACCATCGTTGTTCAGGCTGCCGGGGGAAGAGATGAGAAGGTGTTCGCCAACTACTTTCCTTTGGCCCTCAAGTCCAATGTGAGGTCTTGGCTGATGCACCTGCCGGAGAACTCCATTTCGTCATGGGCAGACCTATGCCATGAGTTCATCGGTGCCTTCACCGGTGGCCACCAAGAGCCGGGCCGATCCAATGACTTGCAGCTTCTCCAACAAAAGGAAGGAGAGACCCTCCGTAAGTATTTACAGAGATTCAGCAAAGTTCATAGAAATATCCCAAATATCCATCCGGTAGCCATGATAGCCGCCTTCCAGTCCAATGTGCGCAACCGCCAGATTCGTTCCAAGATGAACGTACGGTTGCCCAAGACTGTGAAGGAGCTCTACACGTTGGTGGATAAGTGTGCTCGGATGGAGGAGGGAAGAAAGTTCCCCGGAGAGGAAGATTGCACCAATATTGATTCAGAGGATGAGGATGAATCAACTAGTCAGAAGAAGAGCAAGAAGCGCAGTAAGAAGCGAAGGGATAAGGCAGTAATGACTGTTAAAGGATCGAGTACGCCTAGTACCAGCAAGTAGGCCAAAGCTGAGGCCCCCGGCAAGGAAGCTGCCATGTGCGCGGACTGCCAGGAAGCCGCTGCTGCCGAGAAAGCCGGGAAAGGTGATGGGTCGTATTGCAAGATTCATCGGACCAAGGGCCACAACCTTCAGGAGTGTTATCAGGTTGAGCAGCTTGTCAAAAGACAGAAAGCAGAGTATGAGAAGTGTGACAAGGAAAAGGGTCAGAATGTTGCTGGCGGCAAGGGCCGAGGTGGTGAAGTAAATCGCCCCGGCAAACCCTTTCGGAACCAAGGAAAACCCGCCAGAGGTTGAGAGAAGGAAGCATGTGGTGATGACAGTGATGGAGGGGATGAAGAGGAAACCAGTGAGCAAGAGTTTCAGAAGGCCACCGACGCCCAGTGCATTGACGGGGGTGCATCTCTGCACACCTCTCACTGCCAACTCAAGCGGTGGGCGCGAGAAGTCAATGTCGTGGAGCCAGCGCCCGAGTCCCGGAAGCCGCTCAAGTGGTCCCGTACGCCCATCATCTTTGATGAGGAGTATCATCCTAGCCGTACCACTGCGGTAGGGTGTTTGCCATTGTTGGTCTCCCCAACAATCCGCAACCTCAAGGTCACGAAGATGTTGGTGGACGGCGGGGCCGGGTTGAATCTGATTTCCCCATCAGTTATCAGCAAGCTTCAGATAGCAGAGGAAGAGCTAGAGGTTACCGGCACGTTTCAAGGAGTTAATCCCAGCAGGAGCCATCCTAAGGGAAAGATCATGTTGCTGGTAACATTTGGGGGAGAACTGAACTACCAAACTGAGAGGATTGTGTTTGATGTGGTTGATCTCCCCCTGCCATACAATGGGATTCTTGGACGCCCGGCCCTGGCTAAGTTCATGGCAGCATCTCACTATGCCTACAACACCTTGAAGATGCCTGGGCCACAGGGAGTCATCGCCATCCCATCAGATGAGAAGGATGCAATCATTTGTGTGGACAAGATGTACCGGGATGCGGTCGCAGTAGAGGCAGCGGCAGCAGTAGCTCCCGCTAAGGAAAGCAAACGACAGAAGAGGGATTACAGGGACTCCGGCAAAGAGTCCGGGAAGCGTGCCCCCACCAAGTGCACGGCACCCGTTGACGACGTGCCGGAGTGTTCCAATGGCAAGAGATCCAAGGTCGCTGCACCCCAAGTGAAGAAGGTCCCGGCAGGGCTGGCTGGCGTTGATGGTACTTTCACTATCAGCGCCACCCTCGATGACAAATAGGAAAGCGCGCTCATTGCCATCCTGCGGGCGAATATCGATGTGTTTGCATGGCAACCATCTGATATCCCCGGTGTTCCCAGGGAGGTAATCGAGCACCATCTTGTTGTCTGCCCACATGCCCGACCTGTCAAGCAGAAAGTCCGGAAGCAGGCCTTGGAGAGGTAGCAGTTCATTGCAGAAGAGATCAAGAGACTAGAGGCAGCTGGATTGGTCAGAGGAGTACTGCATCCCACGTGGTTGGCAAACCCAGTGGTAGTCCGGAAGGCTAACGGGAAGTGGAGGCTTTGCATAGATTTCACAGATCTCAACAAGGCTTGCCCGAAGGACCCGTTTCCCTTGCCGCGTATCGATCAGATTATGGATTCCACTTTAGGTTGTGATTTGCTCTCCTTTCTGGATGCATATTCTGGGTATCACCAGATCTTCATGTCCAAGGAAGATGAAGAGAAGACGTCGTTCATCACTCCATGTGGTACGTACTGTTTTGTCCGCACGCCATTCAGATTAAAGAGTGTCGGGTCCACTTTTGCAAGGGCAGTCCAGATTAGTTTTGAGCCACAGTTGCACAGAAACATAGAAGCCTATATGGATGATATTGTGGTCAAGACCAAGGATAGGGCCACCCTTATTCAAGATATGGAGGAGACGTTTGCTAATCTGCACAAAATCAATTTGAAGCTCAACCTGAAGAAGTGTGTATTTGGTGTTCCCTCCGGCAAGTTGCTTGGGTTCTTTGTATCCCATCACGGGATCGAAGCCAATCCCGACAAGATCAAGGCTATCGAGCAGATCCAAGCACCAAGGACAGTTAAGGATGTGAGGCATCTGACAGGATGCGTTGCCGCACTAAGCAGATTCATCTCCAAGTCTGCCGAGCGCGCCCTGCCATTCTTCAAAATTTTGAAGAAGGCAGGACCCATGAAGTGGACCCCAGAAGCAGATGTAGCTTTGCAAGAGTTGAAGGCCTACTTGTCCTCCGTTCCTACCTTGGTCGCTCCCAAACCCCAGGAGCCGTTGCTGCTGTACCTAGCGGCAACCAACCAAGTAGTCAGTGCAGCTTTGGTAGCGCAGCGAGAAGTGGATGAGGCAGAGAGTGAGCAGAGACCGGCAGAGTCAGAGAAGGATAAGGACAGCAATGAGCACGGCAACGAGAGCAACCCCAAGGACACGGCAAGGAAGAAAGTGGTGCAGCACCCGGTGTACTTCGTCAGCTCCTTATTACAGGGGGCTAGATCGAGGTACTCTGGCGTGCAAAAGTTGATTTTTTGTCTCATCATGGCCTCAAGGAAACTGCGCCACTACTTCCAAGCCCATGAGATCACGGTTGTCACTCGTTTCCCGTTGCAACGGATACTCCGAAACCCTGAGGCTACCGGCAGAATAGTGGAGTGGGCTTTGGAGTTATCCAGTTTTGGTTTGAAGTTTGAAAGCACGTCAACTATTCAGAGCAGGGCATTGGCAGAGTTTATTGCAGAATGGACGCCAACCCCTGATGAGGAAGTGACGGAGACAGCTATCCCCGGCAAGGAATCGCCCCAAGAATGGATTATGTATTTTGATGGTGCTTTTTCCCTACAAGGTGCAGGAGCTGGCGTGCTTCTTGTTGCCCCCTCCGGGGAGCACTTGAGGTACGTCGTCCAAATGCATTTTGCCCGGGAAGAAGCAACCAACAACACAGCAGAATATGAAGGGCTCCTTGTCGGGCTCAGGATTGCAGCTGAATTGGGAATTAAGAAGCTGATCATTCGAGGAGATTCACAGCTTGTGGTGAGACAAGTTAACAAGGATTACCAAAGCCCATTGATGGAGGCATGCGTCGAGGAAGTGAGGAGATTGGAGGAGCACTTTGACGGATTGCAAACATAGCACGTACCCCATGCGGAAAACAGCATAGCTGATCATCTGTCAAAGTGTGCTGCGCAGAAGCTCCCTGTGGAACCAGGGGCTTTTGTTCTCCATCTCACTCAGCCCTCCGTATCCCCAGCAGCAATGGCCCGGAAAAGGAGAAAGTTGGACTCCGGTAAGCCTCTCCTAGTAGAGCCGTCCGCTCCTGGCAGAGACCCTGCCGGAAACAACTCCACACAGTCTGCCGGACCACACCCTCCAGCCGGGCCCATGGACCCCGCGAACGAGGCATGTGCTCCCGCAGCAGAGGAGGTGCCGCTAGTCCTCATTGCCGAGCCCCAGGCTCCAACTTGGGCAAGGCACATTGTCCACTTCCTCCAAACCGGAGAGCTTCCCGGCAACCAAGACGAAGCTGAAAAAGTAGACCGGAGAGCCAGTATGTATCAGTTTGTCGATGACACTCTGTACAGAAGGAGGCCCAACGGTGTGAAATTAAAGTGTGTCTACCGGGAAGAAGGAAAGGAACTGCTGGCTGAGATACACAAAGGCATGTGCGGCTCCCACATTGGATCAAGGGCACTAGTTGGGAAAGCATTCCGGCAAGGATTCTATTGGCCCACAGCCCTCCAAGATGCGGTCGAGCTAGTCACCAAATGTGAAGCCTACCAGTTCCATTCCAAGAAACCCACCTGCCTGCCCAAGCTCTTCAAACAATCCCTCTATCATGGCCATTTTCGGTCTGGGGGCTCAATATCCTTGGCCCCTTCCCTCGAGCAATCGGGGGCTTTCAATTCTTGTTCGTTGTTATTGACAAGTTTACAAAGTGGTCGGAAGTGACTGCCATGAGAAAGGTGACTGCTCAGTCAGCTATCAAGTTCTCGAAAGAATTGGTGTGTCGTTTTGGAGTTCCGGCAAGGATCATTACTGACAACGGCACCCAGTTCACGAGCCGCGCCTTCATGCAACATGTTCATGCCCTCGGATGCAAGATCTCATTTGCCTCTGTGGCACACCCCCGGAGCAATGGGCAAGCTGAGAGGGTGAACGCTAAAGTGCTGTGTGGACTCAAGACGAGAACCTTTGATACGCTGCAGAAGCACGGCAGGCGGTGTATCGAGGAGCTGCCGGTAGTTCTCTGGTCCCTTAGAATGACACCAAACCGAGCTACCAGGTAGACTCCCTTCTCCCAGGTCTACGGGGCAGAAGCAGTTATCCCCACGAAACTCATTTACGGGTCGCCTTGAGTGCTTACCTACGATGAAGTAGCGCAAGATCAGCACCGGCGTGACGATGCTGTGCTACTAGAGGAGAACCGTCTCCGGGCTGCTACGCGTGCTGCACGCTATCAACAAGCCCTACGTCGCTATCATAGCCGCAGGGTTCACGCCTGGTGTTTTGAGGAAGGTGACATTGTCCTTAGGCGCGTTCAGTCCGCCAAGGGTACAAACAAGTTCTCACCGAAGTGGGAAGGCCCTTACCGGGTAGTACGAGTCACCAGACCTGGCACAGTCCGTCTGGAGACCGGAGATGGCATTCAGTTGCAAAACTCATGGAATATTGAGCATCTCTGCAAGTTCTACCCATAAGGCGCGGCTGTCAGGCCCTGCCCGGCAGCCACCCTTTTGTACAGGCCTTGCCTCAGCTACATGTAACCCCTTGTACAAAGCCAGGGTGATGACCCTGTGCAAGAGAAAATAAAGAAGCGCTGTGGGGGGCCCCCGACCAAGATTGCATGCATGCATGAGCATTCCAAGATCACTGCATAAGCATTTCATGAGCATTTGCATATGCATATAGATAGGATCGCATCCTGCATTCATTCTCATCCGCATGAAGCTGCAGGTTCCTGCCGTGAACTTGGCTTTGACGAGGAGTTGAGAAGATTGCCCGGCACTGCGATCCCCAGCAAGCCAAACAGATAAGTTCTACCTCATGTCCATTAGTGTTCTGTAAGTTATAACTTGTGCGTAAGAAAACCCCGCCACTCTTTTGAGACTTAGGTGCTCCCATCCCTGACTCGAACGTTGCTTCGGACAGTATGGTCATAGTGGCCTTTGGTAAAAAGAAGTTGGCGGGGGGCTGGCCCCTTTGCCTATTGCCCGGTAGACATAGCTCTCCGGCAGACAGAAAAGGTGCCGGCAGGATAGCATGCCGGGGAAAACTCGTTTATTTACACTAAAGAGGCATCTCGCCTCTGCATGGACATACACATGCACAGGTTCCCGGCAAGGTTCATCTTTTTCATTAATATGCTGATACAAGTACAAGCATTATAGAACACAAACATGGACTCGAGAGAATACATTATTTGAATTAAAATTTGGCAAGTGCCTACAGATTTAAGATTGAAAAAAGATAAGTGCCCCGTAATCCCCTCTTTTTGTTTTCCCTCCATCAGGCACTGCGGCGGAAGGAGGAAAAGACGAGAAAAGGGCACCCAAGCAGGAGCCCATCCCGGTCCCGTCGCGACCCACCTGTCGTGGCCTGACAAGACCGGGAGTCGCGAGGCTGCGAAGGAGGAGTACAGGGGACGGGGCGGTGCCCTCTGGTCACCACCTCCAGAGCCAGCAAGAAGCCCCAGCTTGAGCATCGGTGGAGTCATCCACCAATGCTCAGCCGGAAGACTGCTGGAGAGCAGGCGAAGGTGCCAAGAGAACATCCCTCCCCGGCCATCGCCCTAGGAGGCTGGTGATGATGGTGCCGGGGAGGGAGGGGAAGAGCGGAAAGATGAGGCGGCAGGTCACCGGTCGGAGGCGAAGGCATCCACGCAATCGTACTCCGACCTGACCCCCTGCCACCCGCCTTCTCTGTCTTCCCTCATTTTCTCCTCACCACCGCTACTCCCGAGAAGCGCCAAGACTCCAGCCCAGCGCCTTCCCCGAGGAGACGGCGAGCGGCCAGGATGGCCAGGGGGCTTGAAGCACACCGCTCCCCGCCTTGGCGGGCAGGAAGGCGTGCCTCTCATCAACATCAGCCCCAAGACCTTCGGGAGGGGCGATGCTGGGATTACCAATGGTCTCCAGCCCCGCCTCCCGGCCGAGCCTCGAAGGAACCAAGAGGTTCGTCACAGCCAGGACCAGGATCACTCCCCGAGCGCTAGCACCGGCATTTGGCAACACTAGCCCTGTCCAAGAGCCCGGGGGCTGGCCCTAGGCTCTCCTCTTTAGCATAACCAGCAGAGGTAGAAAGCGGAGGAAAAGAAGAATGCGAGGGTGGGTGACTTCGCCCTCCTCCACCCCTCCATTTTATAGGCGGATCGGGGAGGGGAGCCGCTCCCTCAACAGGCGGCCACCGTCCTCCTCCGCCAACTCAAGACGACTGGGCCCTCGCCTTGACGCTCTCCCATGGCACGCGCTCCATTACCTACCCCGCGCGATGCATGCAGCATACGTGGCTAAGGATAAGGGCGTGGTGGGAAGAGTGAATTGGTGGTTTCTCCCCCGTGCATTAAAGTCATTCACGGGCCATCACTGGAGCGGCCCCACCACCATTGGCCTTACATGATGCGCGGAGAAACCAGAAACTGGCCCGGAATCAAGGCTAATGAAGAAGCAAAGAAGACCTCAAGGGACCAGCCTCTTCAGCAACCCCGCCTGTGCACTTATTAGGCCCTACCCTGACGACGCTCGGCAGCGCGTTCGGGGCAGGCCCGGGGGCTTCTGTCGGTGCAACAAACCCTGGGTCTGTTGCCCAGACTGTGCACAGGCACGGGGATGAGATTGAAGCACCAACCCAAGTCAGAATAAAAGGGACTAAGAGGTTCAAAGGACTAACATACAGATCAGAGGGACCAAGATCAAGCCAAAGAAGCAAGGCACCATCAGGAGAAGGGCCTCCTTTGCCGAGCAGGCGAGCTCGGCAAGGGGCGAGGCCACCCCCGGAAGACGACGTCCAGACGTCCCGGCAGGGCCTGTCATGGCACACGGAGGCAAACCCACCTCACCAACTACTCCACCACGACCCACGTCGTCAATCAGTGCGGTGTCAAACCGCGGAGTGACTAAGTGGCAGCCATTCACCACATGGCAGCCTCTCCCTACAGGAAACACATGCAGATGACACCCGTCCTGCGATGTGTCAAGCGAGCAGGCGTGGAGCTGGCGAGATAGCCCGGCAAGCCTTGCCGGGCAACCAACGATGTGACGTTGAGCGGTGCATTTAATGCGCCCTGTCAGCCCGCAGAGTTAGGTATGAAAGCACTATTTGTTATCTTATCAGTGCATAATGACTATTTTGCCATTGTGGTGACCCCTTAATCTATAAAAGGAGGCCCATGGCAACTGTAGAGAGGGTTAGAAGATTGGGTAACTCAGACCCCCATACGCGCATAGCCACTGCCGCCCCGAGGCAACCCTTGCCGGGCAAGTGTACTACGCTCCACCACCACCTTTCCACCATCAATCCAACAAAGCAGGAGTAGGGTTTTACGCCTCACGGCGGCCCGAACCTAGGTAAAAATGCCTGTGTGATCTCTGCCGTGCTGCCACATGCTCGCCTGCTCTTTATGCAACGCGATGCCCCCCCTGCCGAACCAGCAAGGGGCCTCCTGGTCCAATAGGTGGCCGTGGTTTGCCGCGACAATTTATCTTCAGTGGGAGAGGTGCTTTGTGATGGGTTCAATCTTGCGATGCTCTATATCCCAGTGATAGAAGGGGACAAGACACATATTTGTATTGTTGCCATTATGGGTAAAATGATGGGGTTTATTCATATTGATTGGGTTTACTTTGTCTACATCATGTCATCTTGCTTAAAGCGTTACTCCGTTTTTCATGAACTTAATACCATAGATGCATGTTGGATAGAGGTCGATTGGTGGAGTAATAGTAGTAGATGCAAGAAGGAGTCGGTCTACTTGTCTCAGACGTGATGCCTATATACATGATCATTGCCTTGGATATCATCATAACTATATGCGCTTTTCTATCAATTGCCCAACAGTAATTTGTTCACCCACCGTATGCTATGAGTTCGAGAGAGAAGCCTCTAGTGAAAAGTATGACCCCTGGGTCTACCTTTATCATATTATAAAATCCAAAAATACCTTGCTGAAATTTTATACCTTTTATTTTGTTTTGCAATTTATCCATGTACCTATACAAGATTTGTCCTTGCAAGTAACGAGTTCAAGGGGATTGACAACCCTCTTGCCCGCGTTGGGTGCAAGTATTTGCTTTTTTGTGTGCAGTTGCTTTTCACGAGGCTTTGCGTGATTCTCCTATTGGTTCGATAAACCTTGGTTCTCACTGAGGGAAATACTTATCTTTACTATACTGCATCTCCCCTCCTCTTCGGGGAAAATCCCAACGCAGCTCATAAGTAGCAGGAAGAATTTCCGGCGCCGTTGCCGGGGAGACATCATCAAAACCTATCAAGTACCTATACACAAACTATCATGTACTTGCTCTATTTTTATTTGCATGTGGCGGTCGGGGATGAGCGACGGTCTTTTCCTACCAACCTATCACCCTAGGGGCATGCGTAGTAGTACTTTGCTTCGAGGGCTAATAAACTTTTACAATAAGTATGTGAGTTCTTTATGACTAATGTGAGTCCATGGATTATACGCACTCTAACCTTTCTGCCATTTGTTAGCCTCTTCGGTAACATGCATTGCCCTTTCTCACCTCGAGAGTTGGTGCAAACTTCACTGGTGCATCCAAACCCCGTGATATGATACGCTTTATCACATATAAGCCTCCTTATATCTTCCTCAAAAAAGCCATCATACCTACCTATCATGGCATTTCCATAGTCATTCCGAGATATATTGCCACGCAACTTAAACCGTTCCGATATTATGACATACACCTTCATTGTCATATTGCTTTGCATGATCATATAGCTGACATAGTATTTGTGGCACATCCACCGTTCATCATTATCATACATGTTATGCTAGCATCATTGCACATCCTGGTACACTGCCTGAGGCATTCATATAGAGTCATATTGTTCTAGATATCGAGTTGTAATATTGATTTTTAAGTAAATAAAAGTGTGATGATCATCATTATTAGTGCATTGTCCTAGTGACGAAAGGATGATGGAGACTATGATTCTCCCACAAGTTGGGATGAGGAAGCGGGTGAAAAATAAAAAAAAGGAGAAAAAAGAGAGGCCAAAAAGAGCCCAACAAAGAGAGAGAGAGAGAGAGAGAGAGAGAGAGAGAGAGAGAGAGGGAGGGAGAGAGAGAGAAGGGGCAATGTCAATATCATTTTCCACACTTGTGCTTCAGAGTAGCACCGTGTTTTTCATATAGAGAGTCTCCTATGTTGTCACTTTCATATACTAGTGGGAATTTTTCATTATAGAACTTGGCTTGTAAATTCCGATGATGCGCTTCCTCAAATGCCCGAGGTCTTCCTGAACAAGCAAGTTGGATGCACGCCCACTTAGTTTTCACTTGAGCTTTGATACACTTATAGCTCTTAGTGCATCTGTTGCATGGCAATCCCTACTCCTCGCATTGACATCAATTGATGGGCATCTCCACAGCTCGTTGATTAGCCGCGTCGATGTGAGACTATCTTCCTTTTTTTACTTCCCCTTATTGATCTCTATGACCGCATTCTATTCCAGCCATAGTGCTATGTCCATGGCTCACGCTCATGTATTGCGTGTGGTTGAAAAAGTTGAAGTGTGTTAAAAAGTATGAATCAATTGCTCAGCTTGTCATCGGGGCATTTCATGATTAATACTTTGTGTGAGGAAGACCAAGCATGACAAGATTATATGATTTTGTAGGGATAGTATTCTTTAGCATTTTTATTTTCAAAGGCATGATTGTTTGTTGGTATGCCTGAGTATTGATGTCTTTATATCAGGTTCTAGACTATTACCTTGAATCATTCGGATCTAAATATTCATACCATAAAAGAGATTATATGATACACATGTTAGGTAGCATTCCACATCAAAAATTCTGTTTTAATCATTTAACTACTCGAGGACGAGAATGAATTAAGCTTGGGGCTGCTGATAGGTCTCCAACGTATCTATAATTTTTTATTGTTCCATGCTATTATATTATCAATCTTGGATATTTTATATGACTTTTTGTGCTATTTTACATCATTTTTTGGGACTAACCTATTAACCCAGTGCCTAGTGCTAGTTGCTGTTTTCTGCTTGTTTTTGGTTTTCCAGAAAATCAGTAACAAACGGAGTCCAAACGCTACGAAACTTTTGGACAATTTTTTCTGGACAAGAGAGACCCAAGAAGCTTTTGGAGGAGACCAGACGACGATCGAGGAGACGGCAAGGCAACAGCGCGCGCTCTGGGCGGGGGCGCGCCTTGTTACCTTGTGGGCCCCATGAGGCTCCGTCTGACCTAATTCCACCTCTATAAATTCTCTAATATTGGGAAACCAACAAAGAGCCACCTGAAACCCTTTTTCCACCACTGCAAGTTTCTATTCTTTCGCGTTCCCATCTGGAGGCCTTTTCCGATACTCTGCCAGAGGGGGAATCGATCACGGAGGGCTTCTACATCATCGTTGCTACCTTCCGATGATGTGTGAGTAGTTCACCACAGACCTATGGGTCCATAGGTAGTAGCTAGATGGCTTCTTTTCCCTCTTTGATCTTCAATGCAATGTTATCCTCGATGTTCTTGGAGTTCTATTCGATGTAATCTTCTTTTTAGGTGTGTTTGTTGGGATCCGATGAATTATGGGTTTATGATCTGAATATTCATGAGAAGTAATTGATTCTTTTCTGAACTTAATTATGCATGATTGTTATAGCTTTGTATTTATGCCCGATCTATCCATTTGGTTTGGCCAACTAGATTGATTTATCTTCAGTGGGAGAGGTGCTTTGTAATGGGTTCAATCTTGCGGTGCTCTATATCCCAGTGATAGAAGGGGACAAGACATGTATTTGTCTTGTTGCCATTAAGGGTAAAACGACAGGATTTATTCATATTGATTGGGTTTACTTTGTCTACATCATGTCATCTTGCTTATGGCGTTACTCCATTTTCATGAACTTAATACCATACATGCATGGTGGATAGCGGTCGATTGGTGGAGTAATAGTAGTGGATGCAGGCAAGAGTCAGTCTACTTGTCTCGGATGTGATGCCTATATACATGATCATTGCCTTGGATATCATAACTATGTGCTTTTCTATCAATTGCCCAACAGTAATTTATTCACCCACCGTATGCTATGTGTTCGAGAGAGAAGCCTCTAGTGAAATCTATGGCCCCCGAGTCTACCTTTATCATATTATAAAATCCAAAAATACCTTGCTGCAATTTTATACCTTCTATTTTGTTTTGCACTTTATCCATCTACCTATACAAGTTTGATCCTTGCAAGTAATGAGTTCAAGGGGATTGACAACCCTCTTGCCCGCGTTGGGTGCAAGTATTTGCTTTTGTGTGTGCAGGTGCTGTTCACGAGGCTTTGCTCGATTCTCCTATTGGTTCGATTAACCTTGGTTCTCACTGAGGGAAATACTTATCTCTACTGTACTGCATCTCCCCTCCGGGAGTGAGTACTTTACAAGTAGCACTCACCACCGGGAGTGAGTAATGCTTCATAGGCTTGCCGGACGGTGATGGAGTTGGGTGATATTTGTCATGTAATCAAGTTAATTTGTTAGGGTTTGATCCCTAGTATATGTTCTGAGATTGATGTTGCTACGACTTTGATATGCTTAATGCTTGTCACTAGGGCCCGAGTGCCATGATTTCAGATCTGAACCTATTATGTTTTCATGACTATAAGTGAGTTTTGGATCCTATCTTGCAAATTGTATGCACCTATTATTTGTTATGATTCGTACACCCCAAAGTGACAATAATTGGGATTCGCTCCGATGATGGCTGCAGTATGAGGAGTTCATGTATTCATTGAGTGTTAATTCTTTGTCCCGGCTCTCTATTAAAAGGAGGCATTAATATCCCTTAGTTTTCCTTATGGACCCTGCTGCCACGGGAGGGCAGGTCAAAAGATGACATGCAAGTTCTTATTATAAGCATGTATGACTATATACGAAATACATGCCTACATTGAATTGATGAATTGGGGCTATTATGTATCGCTCTAGGTTGTGACTGTTATATGATGAATATTCCCAACACAAATATCCATTGCTGATCCAATGCCTACGCTTTTTTCATATTGATCTTTGCTAAGTTACTACTGTTGTTGCTATTGTTACAATCACAACAACACTGCTACTGTTCTGTTGCTACTATCATAACTATCAAACTATTGTGCTCCTAAACACTTTGCTGCAGAGATATTATTTTTTAGGTGTGGTTGAATTGACAACTCAACTGCTAAGGCTCATAAATATTCTTTGCCTCCCTTGTGTCAAATCAATAAGTTTGGGTGAAATACTACCCTCAAAGACTGTTGCGATCCCCTATACTTGTGGGTTATCAAGACCGTCACCGCCCTATCCGCTGGCATGGCGCCGGCATGAACTCTAGGACGATGGCATGATCTATGGCCGTGGGCCTTTTAAGATTTATGTGTGGACATGAAATGGGACATGCGCGTTGGCCGCACGGCCGACCCAAACGTAAAACGAGGCGGACGCCGAGCGCACGGCCGACCCAATCGGATGAAAAGCGGGTAAAGCGGTCGCCCGTTTGGTTCAGCGCGTTGGAGTTTCTCTAAATGATTGTTGAGTAGTGTTGTAACTTGTAACTAAATAGCATGAAAGTAAATAAAGTGCAAGGATTGTGATGACTAGTGAAACAACAGAATAAAAAGGTGTTCTCAGGGAGTCCGGAATCCCCATTGGTATGTTTCTAATGCACATATGCATAAGCATAGTATAGACCGGATACTTGGGCCACTGTTGACGATTATGCTCGGCGGAGCCGGGTACAATACATGTTCTACTCGTGGTAGACTTCGTGCCACGCACGCCGCCATCATAGTCTCCCCCAGAGGGTTAAAACTCATGATAATTAAGTGTTTCCCTCTGGACGCGGCCTCTCTATGGGTTCTCCATAATTCCCCGGTCAATTGCAAAGACTAGGAGCAGTAGGCTTTTACTGTCACCTCGAATTACCTCTGCATCCGAAACCTTTGTAAAGACAGTGATATACTTCATGGCCATAAGGCACAAATGCTGAGTGGGGCCCCTTCACAACATTCATGAAGTTATTAAACTAAGCATTCAACAGGGGATCTCATATCCACAATAACGTTTCAGATCCTACATATTCCAAGGTTCATCCATATCCCCGAGAACTAGGGGTCTACTCACACATGAGGACAACAAACATCATAGCAATGGTAATGGAATACATGGATGAATGATTCAAATGATACACTGAAGGATCCACTAGGGTTCTTGATGTTGGAGATGGTAAGGATGTGGATGATGATAATGATGATGATGATGATGTTGATGAAGTGGATGATGATAGTGGCGATGGTGTTGTCCCCCTCCTCGTGGTGTGGTGGATCCCCTCCTTCTCCTTGCCAATCCCTCCTCTGGATGAACTCCGGAGGCTATGGTTCTGCCTTCTGAATGAGTGTCTGGTGTCTCTGGGCGTCTGATCCATGATCCGATTCGACGGGGTGGAAATAGTTGATCTGGCGGTGGCGGCGGCGTGCCTCATACGGGCGATCGCGGTCGTATGGAACGTCGTCTTTCGCTCTAGAAGCGCGACGACGCCTGTTCCTTTGGCCTCCTTGCTTGATTCTTTTATGGAAAGTGATTATCACCTTAATACATCATTCCACTACCATTTCTGAGGACTTTCTCCATTAAATGATAATTGATCCAAAAGACGCCACCTGAGGGATTATCCGCAAAAAGAAGTGCGCGAACGCGGTAAAATTCCACAAAGCCTATCATGTAGGCACAAAATACATGGTAAATATATCACATAAATTGGACTCGTCAACTCCCCCAAGCTTAAGTCTTGCTCGTTGATACATCTTCGTCGTATCTACTTTTCCAAACACTTGTTCTCTTGTTTTGGACTCTACTTTGCATAATTTGAATGAAACTAACCCGGACTGACATTGTTTTCAGCAGAACTACCATGGTGTTATTTTTTGTGCATAAATAAAAGTTCTCGGAATTGGACGAAACTTTTTGGACATTTTGTATTGAATATATAAAAAATACTGGAGCGAAGATCCATCAGAGAGGGGCCACCAGTTGCCCACAAGGAAACAAGGCGTGGCCACCCCCTAGGTGCGCCATGTTATCTTGTGGGGCCCATGTGGCTTTGCTCAAATCTCAAGTCGATAAATATTGTATTCCCGAGAAAAAGTAGGAGAAGTTTCATCGCGTTTTATGATACGGAGCCGCCACCACCTCATGTTCTTCATCGGGAGGGCTGATCTGGAGTCCGTTCGGGGCTCCGGAGAGGGAGGTTCGTCTCCATCATCATCACCAACCCTTCTTCTTCGCCAATTTCATGATGCTCACCATCGGGAGTGAGTAATCCCTTTGTAGGATTGTTGGACGGTGATGGAGTTGGATGAGATTTGTCATGTAATCGAGTCAAGTTGTTAGGGCTTGATCCCAAGTATCCACTATGTTCTGAGATTGATGTTGCTACGACTTTGCTATGCTTAATGCTTGTCACTAGAGCTCGAGTGCCATGATTCAGATTTGAACCCTCTATGTTTTCATGAATATATTTGCACTTGTTATTATTCTGATCTGTAGACCCCAAAGTGACAATAGTCCGGATACTCTCCGGGGATGAACCCTCTATGTTAATGCTTTCTTCTGGTTCTCTATTAAAAGGAGGCCTTAATATCCCTTAGTTTCCTTATGGACCCTGTCAGCATTCTGAGAACCAGGGTACCCAGACTTGCCTGCCTGCGGCCCATGGCGTGGCTCCCTCAATGGCCTGTACGGCCCATCTCCAAGACCACCAAGACAAGACCCTCGCGAGGGGCCAGGCCTCGCGCGGAGGACGACACCAAGACCTCCCGAGGGAGCGGCCTTCCCAGGCGGCCTCCCGAGGAGCGGAGATTTCTATGCAGGTACCCCACCTCATGACGCTGGGGTGACGTGATCCATGACGACCAAGGCCAGGCTGGCACCAGCGGGCGCAGAGGAGGCAGTTTCCTCTTTGGTGCTAAGGAGGCAAGGACAGGCGTGGGTTCCCGAGGAATCCCCCAAAGGTTTCCATTCCAGTGCTGCAAGACCAAGATCACGGGCTCAGCAAGACGGAGGTCATCGCCGAGCCCACCGATGCGTCATGACTAGAAGCTTTGCAGGAGAAGACCACCTTTTGTCAGGATAGGATGTACTACTTGTCCCCTTTCAAATTGGCCGTTGTGGGATCCCTTCCGCCTAAGTTTCGAGGGAAGAGGACCAAGGCCACTATAAAGAGAGGTTAGCCACCACCATAGAGGGGGTCGACTCATTCTCACCCTCGAGCCCTCGCGAGGTCGTTCATCCTCTGTACTAGTTCATCCTCAGCCCCTCGTGAGGCCAATCCACCACAAAGCAAGAGTAGGGTATTACACCGCAAGGTGGCCCGAACCTGGGTAAACTGCCGTGTTCATCTTCTTCCTTGCTCACGCGAGTTCGGCTAGGCTAGGCTGTGGGGCGACAGGCTCTAGGCCTGAGAGGTTGAGATCTTCACACACGCCCCAAAGTTCGAACCTTCTTGGGTCTGCGGAGCCCTGAATCCGACATTCGCCGCGCCAGGTAGGGGCGTGTCGACGTATGCTCCTCCTCCGACCGCACTTCACCCTCGCCTCGCGGCCCCCGTGGCTGGCGCGACCCTGCAGGTATGGCCGCCCGAGGCGTACGGGAGTGCCGCGGGTTGCCCAGATTTCACCTCCGATCTGCGACGAGTGCGGTGGCCTGCGAAGTTTAGGCCGGTGTTGCCCCGCGGTATGATGGCGTCGCAGACCCCGAAGGGTTCCTCTGGTCTTACGTGCAGTCCATCGAGATGGCGGGCGTGATGACAAGGCCATGGCAAACTGGTTCCCCCTCGCCCTCACGGAGGCTCCTCGGTCTTGGCTCCGCGGCCTCCCGCGCGCCTCGATCTCCTCTTGGGAGGAACTCTGCAACTAGTTTGTCATGCACTTCGCGGACCCAGCGCCCCACGTTGTCGCATGCATCATCGGCGGATCACAGGCACCCGCGTCCGGCCGCCACATCAAGTAGCTTCTCTGTTAGCAAGGTACCGCCCAACCATAGAGCGTGGCGATGCAAGGCCGCGCCGGACCTGAGGCCGCCATCACCTTCGATTCCAGAGACCACCCCAAGGCCACGACTGCGGCAGGTGCTCTCCCCATGCTATGTACTCTCACCATCAGCAACGTTGCGGTGACCAAGACCCTCATCGACGGAGGCGCCGGCCTGAACGTCCTCTCGGTGGAAACCTTCGACCTGCTTCAAGTGCCGTACGACTAGCTTGCTCCCACCAAGCCTTTCTAGGGGGTGGTCAAGGGCTCGGCCACTCCCCTGGGGCAGATACGCCTCCCCGTCACCTTCGGCACGCGTGACAACTACCACACCGAGCTCATCGACTTTGACGTCGCCCATATCGGCCTTTCGTATAACGCCATCCTGGGGTATCCGACCCTCGCCAAGTTCATGGCGGATACCCATCTGGGTTACAACATCGTCAAGATGCCGGGCAGCAGCGGCATCATCACGGTGGTCGAGGATACAAAGGATGCGGTCCGGGCCCTCAACCTTGTCTATAGGGCCACGGCCGCTACGCGGCGGTGGCTCAGGAGGCCACACCCACGAAGAAAAAGTAGTTGTTCTCTCAGGATTGGGCCGAGACGAAGTAGGTGCCTATCGACACCGGGGGCTCGGGCCCCACCTTCACCATTGGTGCAGGCCTTCCTCTAGATCAGGAGGAGGCGCTAGTGGCATTCCTGAGGGCCAACAAAGACATATTTGCATGGGAAGCGTCAGACCTGGTGGGTGTCCCAAGGGAGGTGATTGAGCATCACCTGATGATGTGCCCAGGCGCGCGCCCGGTGAAGCAAAAAGCGTGGTGCCAGGCACAAGAGAAGCAGGCGTTCATCGTCCAGGAGGTCGGCAAGCTACAAGAGGCCGGCGTCATCCGGGAGGTGCGGCATCCAGATTGGTTGGCGAATCCCGTGACCGTCCCCAAGAAAGGCGGGAAGGAGCGCATGTGTGTCGACTTCACCAGCCTCAACAAGGCCTGCCCTCAGGATCCTTTCCCGCTCCAACGTATCGACTAGATTGTGGACTCCACCACTGAGTGTGATTTGTTATGCTTCTTGGATGCCTTCTCGGGATATCATCAAATCAAGATGGCTGCAGAGGATGTCGAGAAGACAGCCTTCATCACTCCGTGTGGTGTGTACTGCTACACTTGCATGCCCTTCAGGCTGCGGAACGCTGGCGCCACTTTCCAGCGACTGATGCACATAGCGCTCGGGCCGCAGTTGGGGAGGAACGCGGAGGCATACGTCGATGACATCGTGGTCAAGTCACAGGAAGCAAGGACCCTGATCAAAGACCTGGAAGAAACGTTCGCTAACTTGCGCAGCATAAACCTGAAGCTCAATCCGAAGAAATGTGTGTTCGGGGTCCCGTCTGGCAAGCTGCTGGGTTTCCTGGTGTCGCACAGAGGGATTGAAGCCAACCCCGAGAAGGTCAATGTAATAGAGTGCATGAGCCCGCCTCAAACCCTCAAGGAGATGCAGAAGCTCGCAGGGTGCATAACCTCTTTGGGGCATTTCATCTCCAAGCTTGGTGAGCGCGCCCTCCCTTTCTTCAAGCTGATGAAAAAGAAGGGCCCATTCGAGTGGACCCCGGAAGCTCAGGAGGCCTTCGAAGACCTCAAGCAATACCTCACGAGCCCACCTGTCATGGTGGTGTCCCGCCCGCGTGAGCCTCTGGTGCTCTACTTGGCGGCCACTCCCCACTCAGCCAGTGTGGCGCTTGTGGCGGACAGAGAAGGGCCCGACGGCGCGGGCTCGGAGCAGAGCAGCTAACAAGGAGCCGCGCAGCCTTAGCTGTCCCAGGGTGATGCTCCTAAGGACCTCGTTGCTTCACCGACCCCCGAGCTTCAGGAGCCCCACACGCCCCCGACGGAGCAAGGCACCCTCGACTCCTCACCCCTCGTCGAGCACCCGGTGTACTTCGTCAGCACGATGCTTTTAGAAACTCCTGCTCGCGCTCGTCTGATACGTCCATTTTGCATCATGTTTTCCTACTGTTATTTATGATGTTTTTATGCATAATAATGCTTTTTGGAGTAATTCTAATGCCTTTTCTCTCATAATATGCAAGGTATACACAAAGAGGGAGGATTCTGGCAGCTGGAAATCTGGACCTGAAAAAGCTATGTCAGGCTACCTATTCTGCACAACTCCAAATGAGCTGAAACTTCACGGAGATTTTTTATGGAATAAATGAGGAATATTGGAGCCAATAAGTACCAGAGGGGGCCCACCAGGTGGGCACAACCCACCTGGGCGCGCTAGAGAGCCCAGGCGCGCCCTGGTGGGTTGTGCTCCCCTCGGCCCACCTCCGGTGCCCATCTTCTGGTATATAAGTCATTTTGACCTAGAAAAAATCAGGAGAGGACTTTCGGGACGGAGCGCCGCCGTCTCGAGGCTGAACTTGGACAGGAGCACTTTTGCCCTCCGGCGGAGCAATTCCACCGGGGGAACTTCCCTCCTGGAGGGGGAAATCATCGTCATCATCATCACCAACAACTCTCCCATCTTGGGGAGGGCAATCTCCATCAACATGTTCAACAGCACCATCTGCTCTCAAACCCTAGTTCATCTCTTGTGTTCAATCTTTGTACCGGAACTATAGATTGGTGCTTGTGGGTGACTAGTAGTGTTGATTACATCTTGTAGTTGATTACTATATGGTTTATTTGGTGGAAGACTATATGTTAAGATCCAATATGCTATTTAATACCCCTCTAATCTTGAGCATGATTATCATTTGTGAGTAGTTACTTTTGTTCTTGAGGTCACGGGAGAAATCATGTTCCAAGTAATCATGTGAACTTGATATGTGTTAGATATTTTGATAGTATGTGTGTTGTGATTCCCTTAGTGGTGTCATGTGAACATCGACTACATGACACTTCACCATATTTGGGCTGAAGGGAATGCATTGTGGAGTAGTTATTAGATGATGGGTTGCGAGAGTGACAGAAGCTTAAACCCTAGTTTAGGCGCTATTCCGTAAGGGAGCGATTGGATCCAAAAATTTAATGCTATGGTTAGAATTTATTCTTAATACTTTTCTCGTAGTTGCGGATGCTTGCGAGGGGGTTAATCATAAGTAGGAGGTTTGTTCAAGTAAGAACAGCACCTAAGCACCGGTCCACCCACATATCAAATTATCAAAGTAGCGAACACGAATCGAACCAACCTGATGAAAGTGACTAGATGAAATTCCCGTGTACCCTCAAGAACGCTTAGCTTATTATAAGAGACTGTTTTGGCATGTCCTTTGCCTCAAAAGTATTGGGCTACCTTGCTGCACTTTTATTACTACTACCGTTAGTTGCTTGTTACAAATTATCTTGCTATCAAACTACTCTGCTACTTACAATTTCAGTACTTGCAGACATTACCTTGCTGAAAACCACTTGTCTTTTCCTTCTGCTCCTCGTTGGGTTCGACACTCTTACTTATCAAAAAGGCTACAAAGTATCCCATATACTTGTGGGTCATCAAGGCTATTTTCTGGCATTGTTGCCGGGGAGTGAAGCGCTCTTGGTAAGTGGAAATTGGTAAGGAAAAATTACTACTACGTGCTGAAATTTATTGTCACTTGTTACTATGGAAAACAATCCTTTGAGGGGTCTGTTCGGGGTATCTTCACCTCGACTGGAACCACAATTAATTACCCCTCAACCTACTACACCTACTGAAAATATTGAATATGAAATTCCTTCGGGTATGATAGAACAACTGTTAGCTAATCCTTATGCAGGAGATGGAACCGAACATCCTGATATGCACTTGATATATGTAGAAGAAATTTGTGGATTGTTTAAGCTTGCAGGTTTACCCGGAGATGAAGTTAAGAAGAAGGTTTTCCCTTTATCTTTGAAGGGAAAGGCATTGGCATGGTATAGGCTATGCAATGATATTGGATCTTGGAATTGGAATCGATTGAAATTGGAGTTTCACCAAAAAAATTATCCTATGCATCTAGTTCATCGTGATCGGAATTATATATATAATTTTTGGCCTCGTGAAGGAGAAAGTATCGCTCTAGCTTGGGGGAGGCTTAAGTCAATGTTATATTCATGCCCCAATCATGAGCTCTCAAGAGAAATCATTATTCAGAATTTTTATGCTCGGATTTCTCGTGATGATCAATCCATGCTTGATACTTCTTGTATTGGTTCCTTTATGAAGAAGACCATTGAATTCAGGTGGGATCTTTTGGAAAGAATTAAATGCAACTCTGAAGATTGGGAACTCGATGAAGGTAAAGAGTCAGGTATTAAGCTTAAGTATGATTGTGTTAAATCTTTTATGGATACCGATGCTTTTCAAAAGTTTAGCACTAAATATGGACTTGACTCTGAGATAGTAGCCTCCTTCAGTGAATCATTTGCTACTCATGTTGATCTCCCTAAGGAGAAGTGGTTTAAATATCACCCACCTATCAAAAAGGAAGTTAAAGAACCGTTACCAGCTAAAGAGGAAACTATTGTTTATAATGTTGATCCAGTTATTCCTACTGCTTATATTGAGAAACCACCTTTCCCTGTTAGGATAAAGGAACATGCTAAAGTTTCAACTGTGGTCAACAAGAGTTATATTAGAACACCTAAACCTAATGAACAAATCAAAGTAGAACCTAGTGTTGCTATGGTTAAAGATCTCCTCGAAGAAAATATAGATGGGCATGTTATCTACTTCTGTAATGAAGCTACTAGAATTGTCAAACCTGATAAAACAGATAATCATAGACCCGTTGTTGGTATGCCCGTTGTCTCAGTTAAAATAGGAGATCACTGTTATCATGGTTTATGTGACATAGGTGCTAGCATGAGTGCTATTCCCTTTACCTTATATCAAAAAATTATGAATGACATAGCACCCGCAGAGATAGAAGACATAGATGTTACTATTAAGCTTGCTAATAGAGATACCATATCACCAATCGGGATTTTAGAGATGTTGAAGTCTTGTGTGGGAAAATAAAATATCCTACTGATTTTCTTGTTCTTGGTTCCCCGCAAGATGATTTTTGTCCCATTATCTTTGGTAGACCCTTCTTGGACACGGTTAATGCTAGAATAGATTGTAAGAAACAAACTAACGGTGTCAGTTTTTTTGATAAGTCTCATGAGTTTAACTTTTCCAAGTTTAGTATAAAACCTCATAAAAAAGAATTGCCTAGTAAGGATGAAATAATTGGTCTTGCTTCTATTGCTGTGCCTCCTACTGATCATTTAGAACAATATCTGTTAGACCATGAAAATGATTTACATATGCATGAAAGAAATGAAATAGATGATATTTTCTTTGAACAACGTCCCCTGCTTAAACACAATTTGCCTATTGAAACTCTAGGAGGTCCTCCTCCACCCAAAGGTGATCCTGTGTTTGAATTAAAACAATTGCCAGACACTTTGAAATATGCTTATCTTGATGAGAAAAAGATATATCCTGTTATTATTAGTGCTAACCTTTCAGAACATGAAGAAGAAAGACTATTGAAAGGAAGCACCGAGCTGCTATTGGATTTACTCTTGATGATCTTAAGGGCATTAGTCCCACTCTATGTCAGCACAAAATTAATATGGAACCTGATGCTAAACCCATTGTTGATCACCAACGCCGGTTAAATCCGAAGATGAAAGAAGTAGTAAGGACGGAAATATTAAAACTTCTGGAAGTAGGTATAATCTATCCTATAGCTGATAGCAGATGGGTAAGTCATGTTCATTGTGTCCCTAAGAAGGGAGGTATTACTGTTGTTCCAAATGATAAGAATGAACTTATTCCACAAAGAATTGTTACAGGCTATAGAATGGTAATTGATTTTAGAAAATTAAACAAAGCAACTAGAAAAGATCATTACCCTCTGCCCTTTATTGATCATATGCTAGAAAGATTGTCAAAGCACACACATTTTTGTTTCCTTGATGGATATTCTGGTTTTTCACAAATACCTGTTTCTCAACCTGATCAAGAAAATACCACTTTCACTTGTCCCTTTGGAACTTATGCTTATAGACGTATGCCTTTTGGTTTATGCAATGCACCTGCTACCTTTCAAAGATGTATGACTTCTATATTCTCTGACTTTTGTGAAAAGATTGTTGAGGTTTTCATGGATGACTTTTCTGTGTATGGGAAGTCTTTTGATGATTGTTTAAGCAATCTTGATCGAGTTTTGCAGAGATGTGAGCAAACAAATCTTGTCACTTTATGGTTAATGAAGGTATTGTTCTAGGCCATAAAATCTCTGAAAGAGGTATTGAAGTGGACAAAGCTAAGGTTGATGCAATTGAGAAAATGCCATGTCCTAAAGATATCAAAGGTATTCGTAGTTTCTTAGGTCATGCTGGTTTCTATAGGAGATTTATCAAACACTTTTCTAAAATTTCTAGGCCTCTTACGAACCTTTTGCAAAAGGATACTCCTTTTTTTATGATGATTGTTTAGAAGCCTTCGAAACACTCAACAAAGCCTTAATTTCTGCACCTATTGTTCAACCACCTGACTGGAACTTGCCTTTTGAAAGTATGTGTGATGCTAGTGATTATGTTGTTGGTGCTGTTATAGGACAAAGAGTTGATAAGAAACTAAATGTTATCCATTATGCTAGTAAAACTCTAGACAGTGCCCAACGAAATTATGCTACTACTAAAAAAGAATTCTTAGCAGTTGTGTTTGCTTGTGATAAATTTAGATCCTACATTGTTGATTCTAAAGTGACTGTTCACACCGATCATGCTGCTATAAAATATCTTATGGAAAAGAAAGATGCTAAACCTAGACTCATTAGGTGGGTTCTCTTGCTACAAGAATTTGATTTGCATATTACTGATAGAAAGGGAGCTGAGAACCCCGTAGCTGATAACTTGTCTAGGCTTGAAAATGTCCTTGATGACCCACTACCTATTGATGATAGTTTTCCTGATGAGCAATTAGCTGCAATAAATGCTTCTAATAACACTCCTTGGTATGATGATTATGCTAATTACATTGTTGCTAAATATTTACAACCTAGCTTTACCTACCAACAAAAGAAAAAATCCTTTTATGATTTAAGACATTACTTGTGGGATGACCCACATCTTTATAAAGAAGGAGTAGATGGTATTATTAGACGTTGTGTACCTGAGCATGAACAGGGACAAATCCTACGGAAATGTCACTCCGAAGCTTATGGAGGACATCATGCGGGAGACAGAACTGCTCACAAGGTATTGCAATCTGGATTTTATTGGCCTACTCTCTTCAAGGATGCTCGTAAGTTTGTCTCATCTTGTAATGAATGCCAAAGAATAGGTAATATCGGTAAGCGTCAAGAAATGCCTATGAATTATTCACTTGCTGTTGAACCATTTGATGTTTGGGGTTTTGATTACATGGGACCTTTTCCTTCCTCTAATGGGTATACACATATTTTGGTTGTTGTTGATTATGTTACTAAGTGGGTAGAAGCTATTCCAACCAGTAGTGCTGATCACAACACCTCTATTACAATGCTTAAGGAAGTTATTTTCCCAAGGTTTGGAGTCCCTAGATATTTAATGACTGATGGTGGTTCACACTTTATTCATGGTGCTTTCCGTAAAATGCTTGCCAAGTATGATGTTAACCATAGAATTGCATCACCCTATCATCCTCAGTCTAGTGGTCAAGTTGAACTTAGGAATAGATAAATAAAATTAATTTTGCAAAAGACTATCAATAGGTCCCGAAAGAATTGGTCTAAGAAATTAGATGATGCACTTTGGGCTTATAGAACAGCATATAAAAATCCTATGGGTATGTCTCCTTATAAAATGGTTTAGGGGAAAGCTCGTCATTTGCCTCTTGAGTTAGAACATAAAGCATATTGGGAAATTAAAGAACTCAACTATGATTTCAAACTTGCCGGTGAAAAGAGGTTATTTGATATTCGCTCATTAGATGAATGGAGAACCCAAGCTTATGAAAATGCCAAATTGTTTAAAGAAAAAGTTAAAAGATGGCATGATAAAAGAATCCAAAAGCGTGAGTTCAAAGTTGGAGAATATGTTCTTTTGTACAACTCTCATTTCAGATTATTTGCAGGAAAACTCCTCTCCAAATGGGAAGGACCCTATGTTATCGAGGAGGTTTATCGGTCTAGAGCTATCAAAATAAATAATGCCGAAGGTACGAACCCGAAGGTTGTTAATGGGCAACGAATAAAACATTATATCTCAGGTACTCCCATTAATGTTGAAAGTAATATTATCCGAACTATGACACCGGAAGAACACATAAAAGAGTCCTTCCGAAACACTCTAGAATCGTGAAAAAGAGGAGGTACGTGATACGGTAAGTAAACGGACTCCGAAAAATCCGCAAAAATATTTTTTGTCAGTTTTGGAATATTTAGAAAATTAGGAAAATAAGAAGCAACCAGGAAGGCACCCCTTGTGGGCACAAGACACCAGGGCGCGCCTGGCTTGCCAGGCGCGCCCAGGTGGGTTGTGCCCACCTCGGGTACCTTCCGGACTCCGTTTTTTGTACCGTTTGCTTGTTTCCCAAGATTAAAAAATCTTTATAAACCCCCCGAACCTATTGACCACTGTATCATGGAGAAATCTCCTGTTTTCTTTTCCTTGTTGTTTTCTAACAGATCTGATCCACCATGGCCACTTCAAGCTCCTCCAAGGACAAGTTCTTCGAGAACGTCATCAACCCATATCTGCGGGAGGTGATGCAGCACCCTCAAGCTATCTAGATGCGTGAGGGGGTGCTCCACATCCACGATGTGCAAGGCCCCAAGGGGACTGGATCCGTGGAGGCTAGGCTTGAAGCTGTGGAGCAGGACGTTTTCCGGTGCAAGGGGATGGTGGAACGTGGACTCAATGCCAATCACCTCATGATCGCGGACTACACCCGTGATCTCAAGGTGGAGGGCAAGTCCATGAAGGACATCGTCTTCTCCTTCAACGAGCAATCAACTTCCTCCAGAGCCAGATCTACGACCTCCAAAACCAAGTCTTTGAATATGAGACAAGGTTTAAAGGTATGAGTTTGGCTGCCAGTTGCAGGACCCGTGAGACTCACTCCTCCTCTTATAATGGTGAGCCCCTGCCATGGAAACCCGAGGACAAGATTGCTTCTACTTCATCATCACCACCACCTCCTTCTTCACCACCAAAAGAAAATTGAGTATCGGGTATGGGCACTTCCCTTGGCTTCCGCAAAGATTGGGGGAGGTGCCCCGGTATCGTATCACCTCCACTACCTTTTGCCTTTACTTTTCTTAGTTCGATCTTTTGCTTTAGATGAATAAAAGTTTAGTTCGATCCTTTCTTTTTGAGATCTTGCTTAGTGATCTATCCTTGTAATCGTGTGCGAGATATAAAATAAAGTTTAGTTTGAGTTTTTGCTTTCTTTACTTTCTTATTGCAATAAAAAGAAAAGAAATAAATGAAAAGATCATATGCTAATCCTATGGTAGGTGATAACACCACATAAGGAAAAGTATAAGTAGAAAATTTTATTAGAGATTGACAAACATAGCATTTGTCAATGATGCAACTCATGAAAGAATTAATAAGGGAAGAGAAGATTCACATATAAATACACTATCATAGAAATCTTTTGTGATTGTGAGCCCCCATCAAAATATTATATGCCAAAATTGTTGACGTTGGACAAGGAAGACAACTTAATGATTTATGTTTGTTCATATTCACATAGAAGTTATATTGTCATAGATCCTTCAACATGTGGTGCTTGCCCCCCATCTTTGCTAGCCAAAAATTCCGCACTAAGTAGAGATACTACTTGTGCATCCAAAAATCCTTAAACCCAAATCTTATTTCCAAGAGTCCACCATACCTACCTATGGATTGAGTAAGATCCTTCAAGTAAGTTGTCATCGGTGCAATAAGGCAATAAAAATTGCTTCTAAAAGTGTAACATCATTTAGTGTAAGAGAAAATTGAGCGTTGTACGAACTTGTGATGGTGAAGAAATAAAAGCGACAGACTGCATAATAAAGGTTGCCATCACAAGGGGCAATATAACGTGACATTCTCTTGCACTAAGGGGTTGAGCATACAAACAAATAAGCGCATGGCAACCTCTGCTTCCCTCTGCGAAGGTCCTATCTTTTACTTTTATCTATTTATTTTTATGCAAGAGTCAAAGTTCTTCTCTCTTTTCCTTTTATTTTTCTCCTTTGGCAAGCATCATGTGGTGAGGAAAGATCTAGGCACATATGTCCAGTTGAATATGGGTAGCATGAGTTATTATTGTTGACATCACTCTTGAGGTGAATACGTTGGGAGGCAAAACTAGAAAGCCCCTATCTTTCTATGTGTTCAGTTGAAACGTTTTGCTCATGTGTATGCGGTGAGTGTTAGCAATCATAGAAGACTATATGATGGTTGAGTATGTGGACTTGCCTAAAGGCTCCAATACGTGACCCTTCCTAAAAAAGATGATGAATTGTAGTTACAAAGTTGTCGGCGTCCTGGGAACCAGGGTACCCAGACTTGCCTGCCTGTGGCCCATCGCGTGGTTCCATCAACGGCCTGGTACGGCCCAGCTTCAGCGACAACAACTCAAGACCCTCGCGAGGGGCCAAGCCTCGCGAGGCGGACGACGCCAAGACCTCCACGAGGAGCGGCCTCCTCAGGCTGGCTCCCGAGGAGCGGAGATCTCTATGCAAGCCTCACCTCGTGAGATCCGGATGACGTGAGCCATGACGACCAAGGCCAGGCGGGCGCCAGCGGGCGCAGTGTACCAGTTTCCTCTTTGGTGCTAAAGAGGCAAGCGCAGGCGCGGAGTCCTGAGGAATTAGCCAAAGGTTTCCATTCCCGTGCAACAAGACCAAGACCGCCAGGACGGCAGGACGGAGGTCATCACCGAGCCCACCACGGCTTTACAACCAGAGGCTTTCGTAGGTGAAGACTACTTTTGTCAGGATATCATGTACTAGTTGTCCCCCTTTGAATTTGGCCGTTGTGGGATCCCTTCCCGCCTTTCATTTGGGAAGAGGACCAAGGCCAAGATAAATAGGACTTAGCCACCACCGTAGAGAGGGATCGGACCCCCGGACGGATCATTCAGATCACCCTCACCCCACCAGCTCACTCGAGCTCAAGAACACCTCTCCTCCTGAGGCTATTCGCCACTATACTAGTTCATCCTCAGCCCCTCGAGGCCAATCCACCACAAAGCAGGAGTAGGGTTTTACACCGCAAGGTGGCCCGAACCTGGGTAAACTGTTGTGTCTCTTTTCCTTACAGTTCATCGAGCTAGGCTGTGAGATTAGCGAGTAGGCAGACTGGGGAGGACGAGTTCTTTGCACGCACCCCAGAGTTTGAACCTCTCAAGGGTTTGCGGAACCCGAAATCTGACATTTAGCGCGCCAGGTATGGGTGCGTCAGAGACTCTCTTCTGCCAGCAGATTCGCCACCACCCAGCAGTTCTCATGGCCGACACCCCGAGGGCTCATGTCGAGCACTGGGTTGTTCGTCCTGCCCGAGCAGTGCCGTCAGCCCAAGAAGATCTCCACTCCGCGCTCCTCGCAGCCCACTCGCTGCCCGGTGCTATCGGTCGCGGGCGGCGGGGGCAGCCATCGCCTGCCCTCGCGCCACGCCGCAACCGCGCCACCACGCGATCTTCGAGCTACGCCACGGCGATGGCACCACACTCTCGCCGGGAGCAGGCAAACATGCGAGCCGCGCTCATCGTGGCACGGGAGCTGCTACGGTGCCGGTTGGCGGAAGGCGGCCGTGATGCCCTGCTGGAGCGGGTCGCCGAGCTGATTGACGCCGCCTGTAGGGGCGCAGCACCTTTCTGCACCCTGCCTACATCGCAGGCTGTGACAGGTGCACGCGGGGGCCCCCGCCACGCCCGCGTGCCCCTCCCTAGAGCACCTAAGGGACCTAGCGGCGCCAACCCAGCCCGCAGCGCTGATCGTCCTTTCCCGACCACGCTACCCCCGGGTGAGGCGAGCTCGGGCGCTCTGTCCTGGGGCCGCACCAGGGCGCCACCCTGCGGCCATTAGAGCCTGGCACCGAGCCTGGTGGCCAGCAACGCGGGGCACCCAGACGACGACCCTGGCGCGGTAGTCCCAGACGCCTACGTACCCCCCATGATGGATCTACAGGACACGTCAAGAGAATACCCCGGCGGGTTCTCCTCATCAGGCTGGGCGTCGGGGGCACATGAAGCCGAGGCTCTTCGTGAGCCGCCCCGGAACTTCACCGACACCTTCAACGACAACAGTCGCTGGGTACAGCCGATATCTCAGGAGCACGATTACGCTAACCATGGACCGCAGGTGAACCAAGCCATAGCAGCGGCCAGGGACCCTAGGGCGATGGCCCCGCTGCCGGCAGGTGAAGTACACTGGGGGCTGCGCGGGGGGAGCCCGGGGCCAGGGCCTCCCCCGCACAGCATGGAGCAAGGCGCTACACGGAGGTAGGTCCTCTGCCGGGGAAGGCGCCGTCGAGCCCTTCCCCCCGGCGGAGGGCCTGCGGTCACCGAGGGCATCGCTAGCGTC
This sequence comes from Thinopyrum elongatum, assembly GCA_011799875.1. Classification (NCBI taxonomy): domain Eukaryota; kingdom Viridiplantae; phylum Streptophyta; class Magnoliopsida; order Poales; family Poaceae; genus Thinopyrum; species Thinopyrum elongatum. Next base: position 247,057,847 of record CM022299.1, read on the forward strand.
CCCCTTGCCCCTTGGTCTCGTCCTGGTTTCCGGATGCCCCAACGGTGGTCGGGGGAGGCGCAGGGCGGGGCCCTCGTCAGGCGACGTGAAGCAAGGCCCCGCGCCTGTGAAGGTCTCCGCTCGTGACACTCTCATGTAATAATGAGTGGGGCTGTACACGCCCCGGAGTCTCCTGAGTGCCGCCCTCGGGCCTCACGGGGGCTCCCACCCACGTCCAAGTGGAAGCACCATGCTCCGTGCTGGCCGTCGACACTGTCCCCCAATGACTATGCCCACGCCCAGTGGAAGCACTTAGCTTCGCGCTGGTGAGAAGACAAGAAGACTAGCTAGGTGCCGGACGCGGCCATTTGATTCTGCCTTTCTTTCTGTAACTCATCTTGCCACCTTTTGGAATGAGATTTGGAATTTCGTGTGTTTATTAAAAGAAAAATGGGGGGAATTTTCTCTTGTCTCGTGGCAATTTCTTGCTTTCTGGCTTTGTGTTTTGAGAGTAAGGCTCGTGCCTGCTACCCCCCCCCCCCCCCCGCGAGCGCCCCGCGAGCGAGGGCTGGGCATGGTATGCGCGCGTCCAAGCATGCCCGGGCTGGCTCCAGAGATGCCAAGGCCCACCAGGGGGCTGGAGCGCGATCACTGCAGCACGCCCGGGCTGGCTCCAGAGATGCCAAGGCCCCCCAGGGGGCTAGAGCGCGATCACCGCAGGATCGTCGCGCGCACACCTTGTCGTGATCCAACCAGCGGTTCCTCGCGAGGCCCTCTTGGGCAGGCCAGCAGGCTCCCCGGGAGACTTAAAACCTCGCGAGCCCCGACGGGCTCGCCTCAGGAGGAAGGCACGTCCACGACCTCAGGACTCGCTCAAGACCTACGGAGCCAAGATAAGTTGCAACAACTACCCCGCTCGGGAGCCCGCGGGCTCACGACGGCATATTCCAAATCCTATTTTTTAAAGGCATATCATCATTTCATACATCATAAGGGGCCCTCACTTCAAAAATGCTTTTACGCCCCGCAGGTTTGTGCCCGAAGGTTTTTTGCATGCAGATTAAGACAAAGGGAAAGGCAGGCCTAGCCAGAGGCGCTGCCTTCAGCGCCGTCCTTGCCATCTTCATCCGCGCCACCTGCGCTGCCACGTGACACTCCGGAAGTTCTACCCGTGACACTCTCACGTAATAATGAATGGGGCTGTACACGCCCCGGAGTCTTCTGAGCGCCGCTCTGGGGCCTCACGGGGGCTCCCACCCATGCCCAAGTGGAAGCACCATGCTCCGCGCTGGCGGACGACGCGGTCTTTCAATGACTATGTGAAAGCACAAGCGCTCCCAGGGTGATTTTGGTAATTAATGTCAACATATCTCTTGTTGGACTAATACCTTTACCGAGTGTATTTCAGATCAGTTCAACAATGGCGTGGCAAGGACAAGAGGATGTGGAATCCCTTCAAAATGCTAAGGACAAAGATTGGCAAAAGCTCAAGACTCTTCATTTCTGTTTTAGTGATCCAAGATCACATTGAGTCTATAGGAAAGCCAATAATATTAAAAGAGGACGAGATGTTGCTTAATGGTCTACTTGCTCAAAGTGCTTAGTGATATTGCTCCAAAACCCTCAGCCACTTTCTCATTTCCACATATGTCCAAAACCTAAAGTCAAACTCGGCCCCACCGATTTGATCTATCCGGCGCCACTGAGTTCAGTTGACATAGCCACTGCCAGAAACCCTAGACAATTCGGTCTCACCGATAACGATCTCAGTCTCACCGAGATGGCCTTGCAAACTCTCTGTTGTCTGTTGTAATTATTTCGGTCCCACCAAAATGTGCAATCGGTCCCACCGAGTTTGGCTGACCAACTCTCTGTTTGATCTTTGCTGAAATCGGTCTCACCGAGTTCATGCAATCGGTCTCACCGAGATGAGGTTTTGCCCTAGCCCTAGCACATCGGTCCCATCGAGTTGATTATGTCGGTCCCATCGAGATTCCTAACGTTCACATTTTGAACTAAATCGGTCTCACAGAGTTCTTCTATTCGGTCTGACTGAGTTGGGTCAAATGTGTGTAACGGTTAGATATTGTGTGGAGGCTATATATACCCCTCCACCCCCATCTCCATTTGTGAGAGAGCCATCAAAACGTGCCTACACTTCCACCACTCATTTTCTTAGAGAGAACCACCTACTAATGTGTTGAGACCAAGACATTCCAATCCAACCACAAGAATCTTGATCTCTAGCCTTCCCCAAGTTGCTTTCCACTCAAATCATCTTTCCACCATAGCCAAATCTGTGAGAGAGAGTTGAGTGTTGGGGAGACTATCATTTGAAGCACAAGAGCAAGGAGTTCATCATCAACACACCATCTATTACCTTTTGGAGAGTGGTGTCTCCTAGATTGGTTAGGTGTCACTTGGTAGCCTCCGACAAGATTGTGGAGTTGAACCAAGGAGTTTGTAAGGGCAAGGAGATCGCCTACTTCGTGAAGATCTACCCGAGTGAGGCAAGTCCTTCGTGGGCGATGGCCATGGTGGGATAGACAAGGTTGCTTCTTCGTGGACCCTTCGTGGGTGGAGCCCTCCGTGGACTCGCGCAACCGTTACCCTTCGTGGGATGAAGTCTCCATCAACATGGATGTACAATAGCACCACCTATCGAAACCACGCCAAAAATCTCCATGTCTTCATTGCGTTTGCACACTCCAATCCCATCCCTTTACTTTCTTGCAAATAGCGTGCTTTACTCTTTCCGCTGCTCATACTCTTGCCATGCTTGCTTGAAATGTATTGTGAATGCTTAAACTTATGCTAAAACTCCACCTCAACTTGCAGGACTTAAAAATTGCCAATTTTGCTTGTTGAGTGTCTAATCACCCCCCTCTAGACACCTCTTCTTTCGATCCTACAATTGGTATCAGAGCATTGGTTTCCATTTCTTTCGTTTAATCACCGTTGGAGGAAGATGGATGAGTCTACGATCAGGAGTATTAGACGTAGAGTGCCTATGCTTGACGGAGAGTTCTATAGTGCTTGGAAAAATGAGATGCTTGACATTTTCAATGAATATAACTTGAACAAGTATGTTACTAGCCCTTGTGTGCCCCTATTGATCCCTTGCATCCTACCCCTGATGAGCATCTTGACATGACCCGCAATCTTAGAACTATTGATCTTATCATGAGATGTTTGCCTAGAAATTGGCTTGTATGCTTGCCTACATTTGAATGTGCTTATACTATATGGAGATATCTTGAGGAACGCTTTCCAAACTATTCTTTGAAAAATCTAGATGACATTCTTCAAAAGTCCTTAGCTTTTCATAAAATGAATCCTAGTGATCCTAAATTTGGTGATTGTCTATTTGAGCTTCATGACCTCATGCGTGCCAAAGGAGATGTTGGAGTCATTAGTAGCATCATCTCACAAGTCATTAGAATTCATAAAGATGCACATTGTCATGGTCATAAATCTATTGAATCACTCTCTCTAGGTGATGATCAATCACAAGACGATGTTGAACATGGATATTATGATGAGGATGATGATAGTAACTTTGACCTAGATGAGTCAATGAGACACTTTGGTCTTATGGCTAACCTTCGTGGATACATGGCCGGAGGAAAGGAATGGGTTCTTGACAGTGGATGTACCGATCACATGACCGGAGACAAGGATATGTTTCGTGAGCTTGCTGAGAACGACGGTCCCCGAAAGTATGTCACTTTTGGTGATAACTCAAAGGGTAAGGTGGTTGGCCTTGGTAAGGTGGCCATCTCACATGACAGCTCCATCCAAAATGTTATGCTCATTGAATCTCTTGGCTACAATTTACTTTCCGTATCTAGACTAGCCGATTTCGATTTCAATGTTCTATTCATTGAAGTAGATTGCCAAGTGTTTCGAAGAGATAATCACAATATGGTCTTTACCGCTATACGTAGAGGTGATCCATATATTGTTGATTTCACTAAAAGGGCTCAACCTAGAACTTGCTTGATTGCGAAATCTTCTAAAGGTTGGTTATGGCATAGAAGGTTAGGTCACGTGGGCATGCGAAATCTTGATAAGCTTATTAAAGGTGATCATATCCTTGGTGCTAAAGATGTCATATTTGACAAGGATAGACTTTGCAGTGCTTGTCAAGCAGGAAAACAAGTTGGAGGAAGTCATCCCGTGAAGAACATCATGACCACGAGAAGACCACTCGAGCTACTTCATATGGATCTTTTTGGTCCCAACGCTTACAAGAGTCTCGGTGGTAACTCGTTCGGTTTGGTCATTGTCGATGATTTTTCAAGATTTACGTGGGTGTTCTTTCTTGATGATAAATCGCAGGTCCAAAAGATCTTCAAGAACTTTGCTAGGAAGGCCCAAAATCAATTTGAAGTGAAGATCAAGAAGGTTCAAAGTGATAACGGAACGGAGTTCAAGAACACCAATGTGGATACCTTTCTTGATGAAGAAGGGATTTCACATGAGTTCTCGGCTATGTACACACCTCAACAAAATGGAGTTGTTGAGAGGAAGAACCGGACACTTATTGAGATGGCGAGAATGATGCTTGATGAATACAAGACGCCAAGACACTTTTGGGCAGAAGCGGTTGAGACAGCTTGTCATGCAACAAATCGACTATATCTTCACAAGCTTCTCGGCAAAACGGCATACGAGCTTCTCATCGGTAACAAACCCCAAGTGGGATACTTTCGAGTATTTGGCTCAAAGTGTTACATTCTTGATAAGCATCATCGTTCGAAATTTGCGCCTAAATCTCATGAAGGTTTCCTACTCGGTTATGGCTCAAACTCTCACACTTACCGTGTCTACAACAACTTCACCCAAAAGGTTGAAGAGACGGTAGATGTGAAGTTTGATGAATCTAACGGCTCGCAAGTAGAGCAATTACCAATTTATGTAGGAGATAAAGATCCCTCGGAAGCAATTCAAGACTTATCTATTGGCAAGATTTGCCCAACGGAGGTGAAGGAGAGTACCTCGTCCGTTCAAGTGGAAGCCTCAACTTCACACCAAAGTGAACCACAAGTTGACTTGGAGGCATCCACAAGTGGAACACGTCAAGATAAAGGAAACGAGGAAGTACAACAAGATGAACCTCATCGACCTCCTTCTCCACCTCCACAAGAGAACAACAACGCCAACAACAATGAAGAAGGACAAGAAGAAGAAGAAGAAGAAGAAGAAGAAGAAGAAGAAGAAGAAGAAGAAGAAGAAGAAGAAGAAGAAGAAGAAGAAGAAGAAGACAATGAAGAGGATGTTCCACCCCGACCCAAACAAAAGATCTCACGAGTTCGAGTAAGAGTCTCAAGAGATCATCCCGTCGAACAAATCTTCAATGATATTCAAAACGGGAGAACTACTCGCTCTAAAACTCATTTGGCTAACTTTTGTGAACATTACTCATTCATTTCTAGTATTGAACCTATGAAGGTTGAAGAAGCTCTTGATGATCCGGATTGGGTGAACGCTATGCATGAAGAGCTACACAATTTCGAGAGGAATCAAGTGTGGACATTGGTTGAAAAGCTGGACGACAACCACAATGTCATTGGAACCAAATGGGTGTTTCGGAATAAGCAAGATGAGGATGGACAAGTTATACGCAACAAGTCCCGTCTCGTCGCCCAAGGCTACACTCAAGTCGAAGGCATGGACTATGGTGAGACATATGCCCCCGTTGCTAGACTCGAGTCCATACGCATCTTACTTGCTTATGCCAATCATCATGATATCACCTTGTACCAAATGGACATTAAAAGTGCTTTCTAAATGGTGAAATTGAGGACGAAGTTTATGTTAAACAACCTCCCGGCTTTGTTAAACCTAAGAAACCTGATCATGTTTACAAACTTCACAGAGCTCTTTATGGTCTTAAACAAGCTCCTAGAGCATAGTATAAATGCTTGACCAAGTTTCTTACTGAAAAAGGTTTTGAAATTGGGAAGATTGATTCTACACTTTTTACTAAAAGGGTTAATGGTGAATTATTTGTGTGCCAAATTTATGTGGACGATATCATATTTGGTTCTACTAACCCTCATTTTAGTGAAAAGTTTGGAAGGTTAATGTCGGAGAAGTTTGACATGTCTATGATGAGTGAACTCAAATTCTTTCTTGGTTTGCAAATCAAGCAAACTAAGGAAGGTACCTTTGTTTCTCAAACAAAGTATACCAAGGACCTTTTCAAAAAGTTCAACATGCAAGAAAGCAAAGGTATGAAAACACCCATGCCTACTAGTGGACATCTTGACTTGACTAAGGATGGCAAACCGGTTGACCAAAAGGTTTACCGCTCTATGATTGGTTCATTATAATATCTATGTGCCTCCCATCCCGATATTATGCTAAGTGTGTGCATGTGTGCACGATATCAAGCAGCCCCTAAAGAATATCATCTTAAGGCTGTGAAAAGGATAGTGAGATACTTAATTCATACACCAAATTTTGGCATTTGGTATCCTAAGAGGTCTTCTTTTGATCTTGTTGGCTACTCCGATTCGGACTATGCCGGTGACAAGGTTGATAGAAAGTCCACTTTGGGTACTTGTCAATTTCTTGGTAGATCTCTTGTGTCTTGGTCCTCCAAGAAACAAAACTCGGTATCCTTATCCACCGCCGAAGCGGAATACATTGCCTCTGGATCATATTGTGCTCAATTACTTTGGATGACCTATCAAGATTGCTCACAATCCCGTGCAACATTCTCGAACTAAGCATATTGAAGTTCGTCATCATTTCATTTGAGATCATGTTGCTAAAGGAGACATCAATCTTAAACATGTGCGTACCGATAAGCAATTGGCGGATATATTCACCAAACCGCTTGATGAGAAAGTATTTTGCCATTTGAGAGGCGAATTGAATATCATTGATGCCTCAAACTTGGAGTAGAAACTCCATTTGGATACATGCAAGGCATGAGCCTTTTATGACTATATTTCTCTTATGATAATGATCATATGTCTTGGATCTATACTTGTACCCTTGCATGTTATCTAACCCTTGTAGGTACTTGGATGAATCCAAATCTATGAGATTGCAAGCCACTCACATTTTGAGCAATCTCTACATCACCAAGTCCCTACCATATGGTTGTTGAATACAAGGAAGCATGAATCCACTCAACATATCCTTTGACAATTTCTATATATCAAATTTCATTTGGTATCAAGTTTCAAGATTGTCATTTTGGATACACAAGTGCTCTTCCTTGCAAGACTAACCCATGTAGGAAGATGAACTCAAACTACAAGTGGTTCTCCCAACTCTTGATGGACTACATCAACCTTGAGCATCCAACACAAGTTCGACTACAAGACCAAGATCAACACCACCCAAGGTATGCTATTCCATCTTAGAGAAGCTTTATTCCAAGTCATGAGTCAAAGCAACTCTACAAGATGTGAATACATCAAAATGCTTAAACGAAAAATGGTAGCCCCATTTCGAGCTTAAACGATGAGTATGACCTACGATCAAGTGTTATCACTTGACTCCGTAGTCAATATACTCTAACATAGGTGACTTTGTCGCCGACCCCTTCTAGATGAAGTTCTCTAGTGTTTCTTTGTTCTCTTACTTTGTGTTCTTGCATATGGTTCTTGCTAGCTTGTTCCCCTTATCAAAAAAAACTTCATCTAGATCTTTTTCCTTTGTATGCTTTTCTCTGTATTTTTCTGCATCTAATTCATTGCAAATCTTTCAGTTAATTCATTGCAAATCTTTGTGAGATTTAATTTGTCAAGTGAGCTGAGTTGACAAAAAATTTCCTCAACATTGAATTCGGACTCACCGATTCATGCCTATCGGCTAGACCGAACTACAAGAATATCTTGTAGACAGATCATCGGTACAACCGACACAGACTAACCCGGTCTGACCGATATGCATCATCCATGACACTACCAACTCGGTGTCACCGATAAAAACGGATCGGCGTTGCCGATTTCACTGCTGAGAAAACTTTTTGCCATTGCATACTCTAATTGCTTCTCCAACTCCACTCAATGATTCTTATCCTCTACCCGCATCTTAAACTACATGTTGCTTTGTAGTGTGTCTCAAGGACCAAACCTATTTGACTCATGCTCCAGAAGTTCCCTTCTTGGAAATTGATGTCAAAGGGGGAGAGAGAGCACATCAAAGCTTATCACATGGGAGAGAGAGAGCACATCTTAGCTCCTCCAGATGCTTGTTAACAAAAGAGGAGAGAAGTCACATGTCTTTAAGAGGGGAAAGACATGTCAATGTATGGTTGTTTGTACCATTTCATGCTCTGATTTTCTCTTACCCTACCTTCTCCCATTATCCACAGATTCAGGGGGAGAAAGAGTCCATATCTAGGGAAGAAAATCTATGGAATTCATTGCATATCTTTAATCTTTTGGGGGAGCCTATGCATCACAATCATATGCATGATGATATCTTGCTGATGTACATATTGTTTGCAAGAAGGATTCACGAACATGAAGGTACACTTCCTTTTATCTACATCATTTGCTCCGATGAATAGCCAAGATCCATGTAACTCATTGCTTGCTTTGACATGCTTATGCATTCACATGTTCTTATATTCTATCTTTACATGATTGCATACATGTAGGGGGAGCCTATGCATGTTACATGTCTTTCCAAAGCTTTACTTGTTACTCTTCATATCTTTTTATCTAAAGCTTTGATGTATGTTGTCATCAATTACCAAAAACGGGGCGATTGAAAGCACAAGCGCTCCCTGGGTGATTTTGGTAATTAATGTCAACATATCTCTTGTTGGACTAATACCTTTACTGAGTGTATTTTAGATCAGTTCAACAATGGCGTGGCAAGGACAAGAGGATGTGGAACCCCTTCAAAATGCTAAGGACAAATATTGGCAAAAGCTCAAGACTCTTCATTTCTATTTTAGTGATCCAAGATCACATTGAGTCTATAGGAAAGCCAATACTATTAAAAGGGGATGAGGTGTTGCTTAATGGTCTACTTGCTCAAAGTGCTTAGTGATAATGCTCCAAAACCCTCAGCCACTTTCTCATTTACACATATGTCCAAAACCTAAAGTCAAACTCGGCCCCACCGATTTGATCTATCTGGTGCCACCGAGTTCAGTTGACATAGCCACTACCAGAAACCCTAGACAATTCGGTCTCACCGATACGGATCTCGGTCTCACCGAGATGGCCTTGCAAACTCTCTGTTGCCTGTTGTAATTATTTCGGTCTCACCAAAATGTGCAACCGGTCCCACCAAGTTTGCCTGACCAACTCTCTGTTTGATCTTTGCTGAAATCGGTCTCACCGAGTTCATGCAATCGGTCTCAACGAGATGAGGTTTTGCCCTAGCCCTAGCACATCGGTCCCATCGAGTTGCTCATGTCGGTCCCACCGAGATTCCTAATGTTCACATTTTGAACTAAATCGGTCTCACCGAGTTCTTCTATTCGGTCTGACCGAGTTGGGTCAAATGTGTGTAATGGTTGGATTTTGTGTGGAGGCTATATATACCCCTCCACCCCCATCTCCATTTGTGAGAGAGCCATCAGAACGTGCCTACACTTCCACCACTCATTTTCTGAGAGAGAACCACCTACTCATGTGTTGAGACCAAGACATTCCAATCCAACCACAAGAATCTTGATCTCTAGCCTTCCCCAAGTTGCTTTCCACTCAAATCATCTTTCCACCATAGCCAAATCTGTGAGAGAGAGTTGAGTGTTGGGGAGACTATCATTTGAAGCACAAGAGCAAGGAGTTCATCATCAACACACCATCTATTACCTTTTGGAGAGTGGTGTCTCCTAGATTGGTTAGGTGTCACTTGGGAGCGTCCGACAAAATTGTAGAATTAACCAAGGAGTTTGTAAGGGCAAGGAGATCGCCTACTTCGTGAAGATCTACCCGAGTGAGGCAAGTCCTTCGTGGACGATGGCCATGGTGGGATAGACAAGGTTGCTTCTACGTGGACCCTTCGTGGGTGGAGCCCTCCGTGGACTCACGCAACCATTACCCTTCATGGGATGAAGTCTCCATCAACATGGATGTACAATAGCACCACCTATCGGAACCACGCCAAAAATCTCCGTGTCTTCATTGCGTTTGCACACTCCAATCCCATCCCTTTACTTTCTTGCAAATAGCATGCTTTACTCTTTCCGCTGCTCATACTCTTGCCATGCTTGCTTGAAATGTATTGTGACTGCTTAAACTTATGCTAAAACTCCACCTCAACTTGAAGGACTTAAAAAATGCCACTTTTGCTTGTTGAGTGACTAATCACCCCCCCCCCCCTCTAGACACCTCTTCTTTCGATCCTACACTATGCCCACGCCTAGTGGAAGCCCCATGCTCCGCGCTGGCGGGAAGACTAGAAGACTAGTGTAGGCGCCGGACGTGGCTGTTCTTTTGCTTGCTTTTTGTAGCCAATTTGCCACTTCTTGGAATGAAATTCGAAGTCCTTGCGTCTTTATTTGAAGGGGGTGGGAATTTTTCTCCTTGCAGCGTTTGCTCTCTTGAATCTTGCTTTGAGGGAGGTGGCAGTTGCCCGTCGCTCCTTCCCGTGCATCTCGCGAGCGGGGGCTGGACACGGTGTGTACGCTGGGCCCACCCACGAACACACCTCGCCAAAACCTTGGCGTAACACACCTCGCGAAAACCTTGGTGTCCTAATCCTTGCGCGACACTCTCAAAACGAGCTAACGGGCATGTATGCCCCCCTGAGCCCTTGTCTCCCAGCCTCGCCGGGCATCGCGACCCGGCGTACCAGTAACAATCGGTCCCCGCTAAGGGGCTAGTGCAGGGGGCCTCGCGGCCATTGGGCGCCTCCTGAGGCCCGAGAGCCCTCTGATCCTCAGGAAAGAAGACCCCGGCAAGATCCCTAAAACACTTCGGTGCCCCGGCCGCACCGTTACGGGAACGGGAGGCACGCAGGGGATCCAAGCTCAGGAGGAGCACGCCCTCGTGACGTAGGAATCTTCCATAAGTGCACTAGGCTAAGTTATCCTAATCGCGATCAAGCAGGAACCTGTCGATTGATATCGACACAAATGCTAGGGTATGAAATAAAAGCATTAACATAACGGCGCAAGGGCCATGGTCCATTACACGCCCCGTCGGGGCCCGCTGTCTTTCTTAATGCAGGAAAAAGAAAAAGCAAAAGGAGGCCTCGCAGCCACTGCAACTCTTGAGGCTGGGCTCCAGCGATGCCTGCGCTCAGTCGGAGTCCTCCTCCTGCTTCACCGGAGCGCGATGGCGAGATGACTCAACGTCCTCTCGAGTGGGGGCTCGGTGACATGGTGGTTCACCACCCTCCATGGTGCGGGAGCGGCGACGGGGCGGCTCATCGTAGTCGTCGTCGCTCGTGCTCTTCCCGGAGGAAGAGCCGCCACTGCTAGAGGTGCCACGGCCGTCGCTAAGGGCAAGCTCACCGCCGGGGATGCCGTCGCCCCTCTGGCCATCGTCGTCAGAGGGGTGAGCATCGTCGTCGTCGTCGTCCTCTGGATAGCACCCCAGACGCCTGCTGTCCCCCCTGAAGATCCTGACGTAGAAGGTCGCCGCTCCATCGTGCCTGAAGTGGAGGGTACATCTCCCCTACAGGCTGCGCGCGGGGGCGAATGACTGCCACCCGCGGTTCAGGAACACATAACCGGCAGGGGTTACCTCAACCTCCACCCACGAGGCCTTGCTGCAGCAGCCGTTGGCCTGCAGCCAGAGGCCGCCAGGCCTTCCGGCCGGTAGCGCGCCCGCGAAGAAGCGCGGGAGCTGGAACCAGGTGCTTGCCGGCCTCTCCGCCCACACCACAAACTCCGGGGATGCGGTGGTCGGACGGCCGCCGCATGCTTTCCCCCTTGGCCGTGGCCGCTTCAGCCGCTGCTGCCCCCGGCGCGGGAGGGAGCCTTCCCACGACTGCCGGAGGTGGCGCCGACCTTCGAGGGGGTGCGCCCACGCCCCTGGGACGCCACTGACGGCATCGCGGCATACTTGCGGGGACGGCCGCGGCCCCTCTTGGGCGGCGGCGAGCCTGGTCCCTCCATGGGGGCCTTCCCTTTCTCAACAGCGGAAAACTTCCTCACAGGCGCCATGGATGCGGGGCGGCGAAAGATGAAGAAGGAGCAAGGGGAGAGGGCTAACGAGAAGATGAAGATGGACCGGGGGCTCCGTCCCCCTCGCCCTCTTACAGGCGGCCGAAGGCTAACCAGCGCTCCTCCACGTTCTGAGTGATGATGGCCCTGCTGCATGCATCAGCCTGTTGTCATCTCGAAATGGTTGCCGAGGCGACGTGGGGAAGCGGAGGCGTCCGCGTCCCGTCAAGTGCCACACGTCAACCTGGCCCACAGGTGATTGGGACCCGTGGCACTTCACTCTTGCCCCTTGGCTTCGCCTCGAAGCCAGCCCGAGCGCTCCTTGGGCCCGGGGCTACTGTCAGCGTTCCGGGAACCAGGGTACCCAGACTTGCCTGCCTGCGGCCCACGACGTGGCTCCCTTAACGGCCTGGTATGGCCCATCTCCAAGACCACCAAGACAAGACCCTCGCGAGGGGCCAGGCCTCGCGAGGAGGACGACACCAAGACCTCCCGAGGGAGCGGCCTCCCCAGGTGGCCTCCCGAGGAGTGGAGATTTCTATGCAGGTAACCCACCTCATGAGGCTGGGGTGACATGAGCCATGACGACCAAGGCCAGGCGGGCGCCAGCAGGTGCAGAGGAGGCAGTTTCCTCTTTGGTGCTAAGGAGGCAAGGACAGACATGGGTTCCCAAGGAATCCCCCAAAGGTTTCCATTCCAGTGCTGCAAGACCAAGACTGCAGGCTCGGCAAGGCGGAGGTCATCGCCGAGCCCACCGATGCGTCACGACCAGAAGCTTTGCAGGAGAAGACCACCTTTTGTCAGGATAGGATGTACTACTTGTCCCCTTTCAAATTGGCCGTTGTGGGATCCCTTCCCGCCTAAGTTTCAAGGGAAGAGGACCAAGGCCACTATAAAGAGATGTTAGCCACCACCATAGAGGGGGTCGACTCATTCTCACCCTCGAGCCCTCGCGAGTTCGTTCATCCTCTATACTAGTTCATCCTCATCCCCTCGTGAGGCCGATCCACCACAAAGCAGGAGTAGGGTATTACACCGCAAGGTGGCCCGAACCTGTGTAAACTGTTGTGTTCATCTTCTTCCTTGCTCATGCGAGTTCGGCTAGGCTAGGCTGTGGGACGACGGGCTCTAGGCTTGAGAGGTTGAGATCTTCGCACACGCCCCAGAGTTCGAACCTTCTTGGGTCTGCGGAGCCCTGAATCCGACAGACCACGCTGCCACAGGAGGGTGGGACAAAACATGCCATGCAAGTTCTTATTATAAGCATTTATGACTATATACGAAATACATGCCTACATTACATTGATGAATTGGAGCTATTGTGTATCGCTCTAGGTTGTGACTGTTATATGATGAATGTCATCCAACACAAATATCCATCATTGATCCTGTGCCTACGTTTTTCGCATATTGATCTTTGCTACGTTACTTCTGTTGCTACTACTGATACAATCACCACAAAACTGCTACTGTTACTGTTACCATTGCTATCGAACTATCATACTAATGTGCTACTAAATACTTTGCTGCAGATATTTAGTTCTCCAGGTGTGGTTGAATTGACAACTGAACTGCTAATACTTACAAATATTCTTTGGCTCCCTTGTGTCGAATCAATAAATTTGGATGAAATACTACCCTCGAAGACTGTCGTGATCCCCTATATTTTTGGGTTATCAGTCATCGTTTGGAAGACTATGTTAGAATTGTTGAGAGGCTTATATATGCTTTGTTGTTAATCTAACGAAGAGCCAATATTACCTTGTCTTCTCCTTTGAATAAAATGCTTGCAGATTTCAGCTTAGTCCACGACACTCTTGCACTATTATTATTTTCACATCATTCGGTTGTGCAATTGAAAGGAAAAATGACGATGATTTAATGAAGTGTTTGTGCCAAAGAAAAGTTGGTATGAACTCTTCTTGTTTTTTTTTGTAAATATGTTTAACTCAGTATCCTCGTTTCAGCATATTATGAGCACTGTTCAAGATATCTTCCGATATTCCGATAAATTGGCCGATTTATCGCTTACCGTTGTCTGACCGGTAAGATAAATCGGCCGATAAATCAGCCATTATGGCGATAAATCACACGATATGCCGATAAACTGGCCGATTTACCCCTTATCATGGCTCAACCGATAAGTTCCCGATAAGCGATATCTCCAACATTGATTATGAGTAAACATGTTTGTGATGACAATTAGGGATTATAGTTGCTCATGCCATGCTTAAGTAACTAGGAGTGGATAATGATTTATCTTGAATGTTAACATGCATTAAAATGGTTATGATGTAGTATGTTAGTATGGTATCCTCCTCTAAATGATTCAAGTGGCATGACTTGGCACATATTCACACATGTAGTTGATTCAAAATCCAATCCAACCTTCATGATATTTATGTTAAGGGTGTTTATAACCTACTCATGCTAGTGTTCGATGTTAATTATTCAAAATGAATGATTATGACCGTTGTCGCTCTCTAGTTGGTCGCTTCTCAATCTATTTGCTAGCCTTCGCCTGTACTAAGCGGAACTACTACTTGTGCATCCAAATCCCTAAACCCAAGTTGTTCCAAATGAGTCCACCATATCTACCTATATATGGTATTACCCTACTATTCCAAGTAAATTTGCATGTGCCATCTCTAATCATTTAGATAATCATCTGTTTTATGTGCCCGTACCGCTCATGGAGCAACGGGGCGGTCAATATCTTTCATGTTAAGCGGGTTATTCTCATGATGGGTGTTTATTCACTTGTCATTGCACGAGAGAGGCTGGTAATTGGGATGCCCAGTCATGTAAACAAAAATAAAGAAAAATATAATAAAACAAACTCGCCACGGAAAGTTGATTGTTTGGAGGGCACCCGAGGATTCGGCTAGCCATGGCTTGTGTTTGTATGGATGTTGGGGAGTAAACCTTTCATTTCCGCATGGGAACAGCCGGTAATGTGTTTAGCATGGAAGATATTGAAATCCTTTGTCATGATGTTGACAGGAAAAGCACACCACTCAAAATGTATCCATCTCTATTTTAAGCTTTGAGCTCTAGCACCGCTGCAAATCTCTGCTTCCCTCTGTGAAGGGCCTATCTAATTACTTCCATGTTATTTACTTTTATTGTTGAGTCATCACCTTCTCATTCGAAGACCAATTTGGAGAGCGCTATTGTCACTCTTAGTTTAACATGCATTGAGTCTAGTTAATTTTGGATGTGAGCATGATTGGATCTCTTCTACCCTAAATTACAATGTTTAGTCGTTGCTTGAACTTCAGAGGTGATCTGTATTTATGTTTTGCAGTCTCAGAAAGGGCTAGAGAGGTACCATGCTATCATATTATACCTTGATTATTTTGGCAAATTGTTGGCATCTGAGATATGTTATTATTGCTCGCTAGTTGATCATGCCATTGATATGAGTAAATGTGAATTCTAAGTGTTATCATTTACATGGTTAGTTCATGATCTTTGCTGAAATCTTGGTTACTATTTAAGCTTATATATAGATACAAGAACAAAAGAGTTCGTAAAAGTTTTTCTTACTTTTAGTTTGTCAAATGAATTGCTTGAGGACGAGCAATGAGTTAAGCTTGGGGGAATTGATACGTCTCCATTGTATCTACTTTTCCAAACACTTTTGCTCTTGTTTTGGACTCTAATTTGCATGATTTGAATGAAACAAACCCGGACTGACGCTATTTTTAGCAGAACTACCATGGTGTTGTTTTTGTGCAAAAATAAAAGTTCTCGGAGTCGGACAAAATTTTGCGGAGATTTTTTATGGAATAAATAAAAAAATACTGGAACAAAGATCCACCAGAGGGGGCCACCAGTTGCAATAGGGTGCGCCCTGATGCCTTGTGGGTCCCACTGGCGACCGTCTGACCTAATTCCAACTCTATAAATTCCGTTTCCTCAAGAGAAAAATAAGAAAAGAAGTTTCATCATGTTTTACGATACAGAGCCGCCACCACCTCCTGTTCTTCATCAGGAGGGCTATTCTAGAGTCCGTTCGGGGCTCCGAAGGGGGGATTCATCACCATTATCATCACCAACCCTTCTTCATTAACAACTTCATGATGCTCACCACCGGGAGTGAGTAATTCCTTCGTAGGCTTGTTGGACAGTGATGGAGTTGGATGAGATTTGTCATGTAATCAAGTCAATTTGTTAGGGCTTGATCCCTAGTATCCACTATGTTCTGACATTGATGTTGCTATGACTTTGCTATGCTTAATGCTTGTCACTAGGGCCCGGGTGCCATGATTTCAGATCTGAACCCTTTATGTTTTCATGAATGTATTTGAGTTTTGGATCCTATCTTGCAAGCTATATGCACCTATTATGTGTTATGATCCATAGTCTCCAAGGTGACAATAATTGGGATTCACTCCGGTGATGACCCTAGTATGACGAGTTCATGTATTCACCACGTGTTAATGATTTGTTCCGGTTCTCTATTAAAAGAGGCCTTAATATCCCTTCGATATCCTTATGGACCCCATTGCCACGGGATGGTAGGAAAAAAGATGTCATGCAAGTTCTTATTATAAGCATGTATGACTATATACGAAGTACATGCCTATATTGAATTGATGAATTGGAGCTATTATGTATCGCTCTAGGTTGTGGCTGTTATATGATGAATGTCATCCAACAAAAATATCCATCGCTGATCCAATGCCTATACTTTTCTCATATTGATCTTTGCTAAGTTACTATTGTTGTTGCTGCTGTTACAATCACTACAAAACTGCTACTGCTACTGTCACTATTATTATTGCTACTGTTACCACTACTATCAAACTATCATACAACTGTGCTACTAAACACTTTGTTACAGATATTTAGTTCTCCAGGTGTGGTTGAATTGACAACTCAACTGCTAAGCTCGTAAACATTCTATGGCTCCCCTTGTGTCGAATCTCTAAATTTGGTTGAACTACTACCCTCGAAGACTGTCGCGATCCCCTATACTTGTGGGTTATCAAGACCTTTTTTTGGCAATGTTGCTGTGGAGCTAGCAAGGCACGTATTTGTATTGTTGCCATTAAGGGTAAAACGACGTGGTTTAATCATATTGCTTGGTTTTATTCTATCTACATTATGTCATCTTGCTTAAGGCGTTACTCTGTTTGTTATGAACTTAATACCCTAGATGCATGTTGGATAGCAGTCGATGGGTGGAGTAATAGTAGTAGATGCAGAATCGTTTCGGTCTGCTTGTTGATACTTCTCCAACGTATCTATAATTTTTTATTGTAACATGCTATTATATTATCCATCTTGGATATTTTATATGCATTATTATGCTATTTTATATCATTTTTTGGGACAAACCTATTAACCTAGTGCCCAGTGCCAGTTGATGTTTTTTCCATGTTTTTGTGTTTTACAGAAAATCAATACCAAACGGAGTCCATAAGGAACGAAACTTTTTGACGATTTTTCTTGGACAACAAGACACCTAGGAAGCTTCGGGAGGAGGCCAGAAGATCCACTAGGCCATGACAATCTTGGAGGCCGCGCCATACGGGGGGACGCCTCCCGAGCTTGTGGGCCCCCTCTGGCTCCTCTAACCCTAATCTTTGCTCCATAAATACCCAAATATTCCCCGTATACCAGAGGGCACACCAAAAATACTTTTCTGCCACCGCAAGTTTCTGTCCTCGTGAGATCCCATCTGGAGACCTGTTCCGGTACTCTGCTGGAGGGGGATTCGATCATGGAGGGCCTCTACATCAACCTTGCTGCCCTTTCGATGATGTATGAGTAGTTTACCACAGACCTACGGGTCCATAGCTAGTAGCTAGATGGCTTCTTCTCTCTCTTTGATCTTCAATATAATGTTCTCCTTGATGTCCTTGGAGATCTATTCGATGTAATCTTCTTTTGCGGTGTGTTTGTTGAGATCCGATGAATTGTGGATTTATGATCAAATTATCTATGAATATTATTTGAGTCTTCTATGAACTCTTTTATGCATGATTAAGATAGCTTTGTATTTCTCTCCGGTCTATTGATTTGGTTTGGCCAACTAGATTGATTTTTCTTGCAATGGGAAATGTGCTTTGTAATGGGTTCAATCTTGCGGTGTCCTCACTGTCGTGGGAACGATTCCGACAATAATAAGGGATAGGGTAAAGGAGCATGATCTATCGAGATGCAAATGGGTGACACGGTAGTTTTAGCGAGTTCGGGCCTCTCACGGTGGAGATAACAACCCTACGTCTCGTGCTCCGGAGAGGCTTTCTTTATCTGTCATGAACATGGAGTTACATGGTGTATTTGAGAGAGGAACGGATCCCCATGCCAGAGCTAAGTCCTGAGACTAATGGCGAGAGAGTAGAGGGAGAAGAATGAGAGAGCAAAGAGACCCCCAAATCTATTGGTGGGGGTGGCTTATATAGAGTGCGCCACCCCCTCACCTCCTATGTTACAAGGTGGAGCATCAATGCCATAATATCTGGCCACTACGAAACCGTCATGCTGACTATTGGTCTTCGTATGTCCGAGTGAAATCAGGTACTCTGAGTGGAATGAGTTCGTCGAGTGGAGTGCTATGCTCCGAGTGGTCTGTTACCTTCCAAGTGAATGTCAATCTGCAGAACATTTGACTGCTGATCTGGCCCTAGGGCCTAGTATAAGGTGTGCGGTGTCCTAGGGTAGGTTCTTTAGGTCAGGCCTATTACCCTACCCCCAATACATGTCCTCGTCATTAGCCCCCGAATCGGTCGAGGTTGAGCGGGTTGAGTCGAGGTGAATTCCCAGATGAGTCGAGTGCTACGGAGGCGCTCATGAACTCCCTCTAGTCACCTGGCGGTCTCATCTCCGCGTGTTGCCTTGACGGATTCCGGACTACATGGTGTCCGAGTGAAATGAGCTCAAACGGGTCCGCGGAGGAGCGTTAAACTCACCTTATAGCAAAAAAAAATTGGAGTGAGTTGGAGCTGGTCCTCCATCGAGTAACTGATTACTCGGAATTTCTTTCACGCCTGGAACGTGTCTTTTTTTGTTGTTTGGCCGTCACTCGGACCGGGCGGACTGTTCCGAGTGGATACCATTCCAGTGGGGGCACGCTGAGTGCACCCACTGGGTGTAGTCCCCGAGACTGCCGTCGACTGCGGGCAGTCGGCGGGAGTCTTAGAGCCTGTCTTTTTTGTTGTTGTTTGGCCGTCACTCGGACCGGGCGGACCGTTCCGAGTGGATACCATTCCAGTGGGGGCACGCTGAGTGCACCCACTAGGTGTAGTCCCCGAGACCGCCGTCGACTGCGGGCAGTCGGCGGGGGTCTTAGAGCCTATCTTCTGGTCTGGAACTGAATTAAACAGGTGAACCCTCGTGCGCTTGGCACGGTAAATGACTTCAGCCTAGAACTGTGGCGGGTCTTCATGCATTCGGAATGGGCCATCATGCACTCGGCATGGTAAATAAGTTCAGCCTGGAGCTGAATCAGTCGGACTGATCTTCATGCACTTGGCATGGTAAGAAAATTCATCCTGGAACTGGATCAAGTAGGTGAATCTTCGTGCACTCAGCACGGTAAATAACTTCGGTCTTGAAACTGCCGACTGGAGAGAAAAGTTGGACACTGCAAGGCATACTCGTTCCAGCAGTACTTCTGTCATTGACCGTTAGCTTTTGCATGAAAGGGGTATTTGTAAGAGTACATTGTATCCGAAGAGGAGCTTCGTTTTCACCCTTTTGCATGAAAGGGGGATTTGTCTGAGTGGACATGCTTCCCGACTGATTGGGGTTTGTTGACCGCGAGGAAAATTTTGGTGGCACTCGTATGTCTCCTGGAGGAGATAGACTAGTGGTCCGATGCGGACGTGCCATGAAACTCGAGTGGCAAGGCTAGCGCGTGGACTGACTCTCCGGAGAGAGGCCACTCTTTATCCCCGGGGAACACCAACACATGCCATCCCTGAGTCCAAGTTTGTGAAACTGATGCCTTGGAGCCTAGAATAAGGGCCAAGTGTATCCATAGAGGAGCATCATTTTCACCCTTTTGCAGTCTTGAAGATGACTCCAGGTAATGATTTGGGCGATCGTCCGAGTGGACGGTGCTACCCTTATAGATCTTCGGCGGACCGAGCGTGTATGGTCAGAAAAATGATCCTGATGTGATCAATAGGTTGATCAAACGGGCGTAACCCCTGAGGGCGGCATGGCCCACGACTATGGCATAGCCCCCGAGTGATGCTCGAAAGAGGTAAGCTCGCTACAGTGTGTGGTACGAGGTTTGTTCATATAAGTAACTTAGTCGTTCCCGTGCTGGGGGTGTAGTGGTGAAGGCATGTCCAACCAATGGTGACGCGTGGGGCGACCGAGGGGCGAGGATGTGTACAACCGAGTGATGACACGTGGGGCGGCCGAGTGGTGAAGACGTGCACAACCGAGTGGCGACGTGCGGAGCGGCCGAGTGGTGAAGACGTGCACAACCGAGTGGCGACGCGCGGAGCGGACGAGTGGTGACGTGCGGGGTGGTCGAATGATGAAGATGTGCACAACTGAGTGGCGACGCGCGGAGCAGCCCAGTGGTGAAGACGTGCACAACCGAGTGGCGACGCGCGGAGCGGCCGAGTGGTGACGTGCGGGGTGGTTGAATGATGAAGATGTGCACAACTGAGTGGTGATGCGCGGAGCGGCTGAGTTGTGAAGACGTGCACAACCGAGTGGCGATGCGTGGGGCGGCCGAGTGATGACGTGTAAGGCAGTCGAGTGGCAAAAAATGGTCCTCGAAGGAGTTAGCCATATGCTTTCGAAGCTGATGTAGCGACGAGGTCGGTGTAGTGTGGTTGCAACGCAACAAGACCGGCGTGACAACTAAGTCTGAGTAGGAATGAAGATGGCGCACAGAGTGTCTAAGTGATTATGAAACTTGTCGAAGTGGCGGATCTGACTGCACTCGTTGAAATGAAGGATCCGACTGGTGATGAAGTACTCGACCACTCAGGAGAATGTGATTCTGAATGAGCTGCAGCCCCCGAGTGCGGCGTAGCCCCCGAGCGTACTACAGACTTTGACGATGGAATTGTCGGAATATGAGAAATATAGTTTTGAATGGATAAATTGTAATTCATCGAGTCGGACTCGGGTAAAGATGAGGAGGAGCTTTCGAGTGATGCTCAAAAGAGGCAAACTCGTAAAGGAGTGAAGTGTGCAGTTTGATTACAAAAGTGACTTATCTGTCTCATGCCTGACGAGGTCTATATTATTGATACGATGAAGAGGATCCCACAGAGGGGTTGGCCGGATGTGTTTGAAGTGAACAGAGCGACAAGGTCGGTGTT
Organism: Thinopyrum elongatum; assembly: GCA_011799875.1. Classification (NCBI taxonomy): domain Eukaryota; kingdom Viridiplantae; phylum Streptophyta; class Magnoliopsida; order Poales; family Poaceae; genus Thinopyrum; species Thinopyrum elongatum. The sequence goes on from CM022299.1 coordinate 247,079,225, forward strand.
GTGGTGCGCTAGGATCGGTATGGTGACCGAGTCCGAGTAGCGATGAAGTTGGCGCATAGGGCCGTCGAGTGATTGCGTAACTTGTGTATGGAAAATAGCACAAGCCAACGTAATAATTTCTCGAGGAAATTTGATGTGTGCTAAAATGATTTGTGTAAGTGACACCCATAGACACCCGCTGGGTGTGCGAGGGGCTTGCTGGTTCAGAGCCAACAAGAGTCTAAAAGAGTAAAGGATCCGATCAAACTTGACGAAGTGAAGGATCAAACCGGACGTGCTGGAGCGCCGGACTCAAATAAAAGTTAGTGTAGTGTTCCGACTGAGTTGCAGCCCCCGAGGACCGATGCAAACTCGAAATGAAGAACACATGGTGTTTGTGAATGACGTATGTGTTAAAATGGAAGTTGGACTCGGGAGTCAAATAACCAGTACTAAGCAACTATGTGAAAATAAGCAACCAAGCATAGAGGCACACTCGGTGGCGTGGCCTCCGAGTGAACGTGATGTGTGAATTATGAGATACTCGGGAACGCGGAAATAATAGAATGTAGTGCATGTAGGATGACTTAGCTGTCTGAAGGCGCGCGAGTGGCCGAGTGGTGAAGACGTGTTCAACCGATGGCGATGCGCGGGGCAACCGATTGATGCAGATGTCTCTCACCGAGAGGAGAAGCGTTGGGCGGCCGAGTGGTGATGAGGTGACCAACCGAGAGGCGACGCGCGGGGCGGCCGAGTGGTGATGAGGTGACCAACCGAGTGGCGACGCGCGCGGCGGCCGAGTGAAGGAGACATGTCCCGCGGAGGGGTGACGATGCGCGGGGCGTCCGAGTGAAGCAGAGGCGTCCCGCGGAGTGACGATGCGCGAGGCGTCTGAGGGTAGCAGACGCGTCCCGCGGAGTGACGATGCGCGAGGTGTCCGAGTGAAGCAGACGCGTCCGCGGAGTGGCAAGGCGCGGGGCATCTGAGCGATGCAGACGCGTTCAGCGGAGTGACGATGCGCCGGGCGTCCGAGTGAAGTAGACGCGTCCCGCAGAGTGACGATGCGTGGTGCGTCCGAGCAATGCGGACGCGTTCAGTGGAGTGACAATGCGCAGGGCGTCCGAGTGAAGTAGACGCGTCCCGCGGAGTGACGATGCGGGGTGCGTCCGAGCTATGCAGACGCGTTCAGTGGAGTGACGATGCACGGGGCCTCCGAGTGAAGTAGATGCGTCCGCGGAGTGGCGAGGCGCAGGGCGTCCAAGTGAAGCAGACACGTCGTGCGGAGTGACGATGCACGGGGCGTCCGAGTGAAGTAGGCGCGTCCCGCGGAGTGTCGAGGTACGGGGAGTCCGAGTGATGTAGACGCATCCCGCGGAGTGGCGACGCATGAGACGTCCGAGTGATGTAGACGCGTCCCGTGGAGTGGCGATGCACGGGGCGTCCGAGTGATGTAGACGCGTCCCGCGGAGTGGCGACGCCTGGGGCGTCCGAGTGGGTAAGTTGTTGAAGACGTGCCCTGACGAGCGGCGACGCGCGGGGCGGCCGAGTGACGTAGACATGTCCAGCCGAGTGGCGTCCCGCGGGACGGACGAATTGTGAGGACATTTCCAACCGAGTGGTTGCTGGACTAAAACGTCTGTGTCCGACTGCCGCGGTGGTCTGTTAACCATCCGAGCAAATTCATTCGAACATGCGTTCCAGTGAGCTTAAGTCCGGTCCGAGTGAACCTAGGTTCGAACAGAAAAGAAACTGTTAAGTGACTGTCGAGTAATTTGTGAGCTAAATTGTAAAATGATCGGAGAGGATAAGGTCCTTAATCCTCTGCCGAGTGGCTGGGGACTTGTTCCGCCGGGTTCGTCGTCATCAAAGCGGAGTGCCGCCAGCCCCCGGAGGAAGGGGCCGTATGTGGGGGTTCGTCGATGATGTTGCAGATGAGGCTGGAGACTACGACAAGCCGGACGGCGCCGGTGGCCGTGCGTGAAGGTTCGACGACGGCCTCGCAGACGAAGCCGGAGACGACGACAAGGCGGATGGCGCTGGTGGCTGCATGCTGTAGCCAACCAACCGAGTAACCTGCACGTTAATTGTCCAGAGTGCAAAAATCATCTCCGGGCTAGCCGGTCGAGTGAACCTGTTCGTTAGCCGGCCGAGTGAAAAGGTGAATTGGCCAAGTGAATCACAACTGGGTTGTGATCTGGTCGCAACGCCATCCGCCGAGTGGAATAAATGGTGAGTCGGTCAGGCGACCTTGTTCGTCTCAGCAAGCCTGCAAGTTAGCAAGTACAGGTACATCCACAAATATTTTTTGTTGGACTAAAGTGTCCACGCATGGATGCTATTTTGCAGGGAGTAAAGACCACGGATGGCCGTGCATGCATGCTCAGATTAATCGGTGTGGAAACCGAAAGGTGAGCAATTAAGCCATTAATTTGCGGGAAAGGCGGGGGCATCAATCACCGTAATTAGGTAACGGACGCCTAATTGGCCGTGATTATCTTAATGAAATGGTAACTGGCCATGACATGCACTTGGGTTAGAGGGGTACGTACTCTCCCATGTAGACGATGCAGATGAAAGAGGCGCAGGTGATGAGGCAGCGTGTGTTGCCAGCGATGTGAGCGAGGGTCGGCAAGCGCGGCGCTGGGCGGCCAGCATGGCGCGGGGCCGGCGGGCCCGTCGCAGGATGGCCAGCATGGCGTGGGGCCGCCAAGCATGTCGCCGGATGGACGAGTATGACGCTAGGTCGGTGAGTGTAGCGCGAGGCCTGCAACCACGGCGCGGCGCCGGCAAGCGCATCGCTGGTGGGGCGAGCACGGCACAGCATTTTGCCGCTTCGGGAGTCGGACGGGACCGATCCTTTCGCCTCTTTGTCCGCACGTGCGGCGACCATGAGTGGAATAGCAGTGATGGTGTTCGCATACGAGGCCCAAGACGACCCTGTTCTTGGCAAAGGCGAGACGTATCACAAGTAAAATAGGGAATAAATGTAAGAATTGATACAAACCGTCTGCATCATGGTTCGATAGACGCCATGCCCCACGGTAGGCGCCAACTGTCATGGGAACGATTCCGACAATAATAAGGGATAGGGTAAAGGAGCATGATCTATCGAGATGCAAATGGGTGACACGGTAGTTTTAGCGAGTTCGGGCCTATCACGGTGGAGATAACAACCCTACGTCTCGTGCTCCGGAGAGGCTTTCTTTATCTGTCATGAACACGGAGTTACATGGTGTATTTGAGAGAGGAACGGATCCCCATGCCAGAGCTAAGTCCTGAGACTAATGGCGAGAGAGTAGAGGGAGAAGAATGAGAGAGCAAAGAGACCCCCAAGTCTATTGGTGGGGGGTGGCTTATATAGAGTGCACCATCCCCTCACCTCCTATGTTACAAGGTGGAGCATCAATGCCATAATATCTGGCCACTACGAAACCGTCATTCTGACTACTGGTCTTCGTATGTCCGAGTGAAATCAGGTACTCCGAGTGGAATGAGTTCGTCGAGTGGAGTGTTATGCTCCGAGTGGTCTGTTACCTTCCGAGTGAATGTCAATCTGCAGAACATTTGACTGCTGATCTGGCCCTAGGGCCCAGTATAAGGTGTGCGGTGTCCTAGGGTAGGGTCTTTAGGTCAGGCCTATTACCCTACCCCCAATACATGTCCTCGTCACTCACCAAGTGACAGAAGGGGTAGCGAGGCACGTGTTTGTATTGTTGCCATTAAGGATAAAAAAGGTGGGGTTTATTCATATTGATTGGATCTATCTCTACATCATGTCATCTTGCTTAAGGTGTTACTCCGTTCTTGTTAACTTAATACACTAGATGGATGCTGGATAGCGGTCGATGTGTGGAGTAATAGTACTAGATGCAGGCAGGAGTCGGTCTACTTGTCACAGACGTGATGCCTATATTCTTGATCATTGCCTTAGATATCATCATAACTTTGCGCTTTTCTATCAATTGTTCAATAGTAATTTGTTTACCCACTGTATGCTTTCTTTCAAGAGAGAAGCCTCTAGTGAAAACTATGGCCCCCGGGTCTATTCTTATCATATTATTTTCAGATCTATAAAACCAAAAACCCAAAAATACCTTGCTGCAATTTATTTACCTTTACTTTACTTTGCACTTTTATTTATCTTTTATACCTATCTCTATCAGATATTATCCTAGCAAGTAACCGTGAAGGGATTGACAACCCCTTTATCGCGTTGGGTGCAAGTATTTGTTTGTTTGTGTAGGTGCAACCATTGGTGACTTGTGTGTTCCTCCTACTGGATTGATACCTTGGTTCTCAAACTGAGGGAAATACTTATCTCTACTTTGTTGCATCACACTTTCTTCTTCAAGGGAAAAACCAACGCAAGCTCAAGAAGTAGCAGGAAGAATTTCTGGCGCCATTGCCGGGGAGGATCTGCATCAAGCCTACCAAGTATCCATCATAAACTCTCATCTCTTGCATTTACATTATACTCCATTTTCCTCTCATTTTCCTCTCCCCCACTTCTAAAATGTTTTCAAAAAAACACAAAAATGTTTACCTTTTTATTTGCCTTCTTTTCGTTCGTCTTTTCGTTTGCTTTTTGTTTGCTTGTGTGCTCGATCGCTTGCTTTGCTATCATGGCTAGTCCTGCTATCGTAGTTGGTACCCCGGAAAGTGAGGTTCTTAATTTTAAACAAAGGGGAGGAGAGAATTTAAAAGATTCTTGGTATATAATTTGCGATGCTCAGAATAGATCTACCCGTAAGCAATCCACTACAGTTCTTCTTCGAAATTTTTACGTGGGTGTTGCTACTTGGTATAGATTTGTACTAGACACTATTATTGGGGGTAATTTATTGGGTAGTCACCCTATGGATGCTTTTAATGCTATGGGAAATTTGATGGGATCACCACCAATCATGATTAATCAAACAGCATTAACTTTGGAACATGTGATGCAAAGGCTTGATATTATTGAGAATAAAATTTCTACCGTAGAGCATATTAAAGATTTGGATAAAAAGATTCGCAATCATATTACTCAAATTGGATCAAAGGTAGGAATCACTTTAAAAACCCTAAAGGAGAAGGAGCCTATAATTGATGAGAGGGTAGAACAAGGTTTTGCTAGAATCGATAAGTTGGAGGATATTATTACCAATTTGGGTTCCGCTTTTGCCTCTCTCAAGACTACTCCAAAATTTCCTCTTAATAAAACTACTAAGTTTATTTATGTTCCTAAAAATAAGGGTGGATCATCTAGTAAAGGAAACGATGATCTTAAGATGATAAGTATTTGCCCTAGTTTTATCAATATGATTAGGGAACATGTCTTACGAACGAATTTCTACATTTTCTACCAAGGAGCGTGATCATTGACAAACCTAATGAAATCCCTAGGAAGTATGGATGTGCAATACAGGAATTGAATAACAAAGATGACAATACCTAGATCTATGCAATATGCCTAGCTAGGGGCGTAAAACAATAACGCTTGTTCGGAGGCAACCCAATTTTATTTTTTGTTTTTTGTTTTTTCTTCTGTTTTTCAATAAATATGTAATTATATTTCTGCTATGATTGTGTTTTAATGTTTTAATTAGTGTTTCAACCAAGTAAGACCTTTGGGATGATTTGGATGATAGTTGATTTGATTTTGCTGAAAAACAGAAACTTTTGCGTCCAGTAGCAGAATTGTTAAAACTTTCTGGGACGTGGAAAAATTCTGAATTATTTAAGATTGATATACATATTTCCTAAATTTTCCTAATTTTTCAGAATTTTTGGATTTAGATAAGTATGACTTTAATTCGGGTATTTACAGATTGTTCTGTTTTTGACAGATTCTGTTTTCGTTGTGTTGTTCGCTTATTTTGATGGATCTATGGGTAGTATCAGGGGTTTGAGCCATGGTGAAGTTATAATACAGTAGATATAATGCAAATATAAAATTGGAATGAGTTTACAACAGTACCTAAAAGTGGAGATTTGTTTTATTATACTAACGGATCTCACGAGTTTTCTGTTGAGTTTTGTGTTGTGAAGTTTTCAAGTTTTGGGTGAAGTTTCGATGGACTACGGAATAAGGAGTGGCAAGAGCCTAAGCTTGGGGATTCCAAAGGCATCCCAAGGTAATATTCAAGGACAACCAATCATCTAAGCTTGGTATGCCCCGGATGGCATTCCCTCTTTTATCTTCAATCCATCGGTAAATTACTTGAGGCTATATTTTTTATTCACCATATGATAGGTGTTTTGCTTGGAGCGTGTTGTATTATATGAGTCTTTGCTTTTTAGTTTTCCACAATAATCCTTGCTGCACACGCCTTTTTAGAGTGACACACATTAATCATGAATTTATTAGAATACTCTATGTGCTTCACTTATATCTTTTGAGCTAGGTAGTTGCTCTAGTGCTTCACTTATATCTTTTTAGAGCACGGCGGTGGTTTTATTTTGAAGAAATTGATGAACTCTCATGCTTCACTTATATTATTTTGAGAGTCTTATAATTAGTATGGCAATTTTCTTAGGTTATGAATTTAGTCCTAATATGATGGGTATTCGAGAGGGATATAATAAAAACTTCCATGGAGATCATTGAATATATGAGAAGTTTGATTCCTTGCAGTTGTTTTGAGATATAAAGATGGTGATATTAGAGTCATGATAGTGAGTAATTGTGGTTTATTAATAATATTTGTGTTAAGGTTTGTGATTCCCGAAGCATGCATGTATGGTCTCTCGTTATGCGATGAAGTTGGAGCAAGATTTATTTTTTATTGTCTTCCTTATGAGTGGCGGTCGGGGACGAGCGATGGTCTTTTCCTACCAATCTATCCCCCTAGGAGCATGCGTAGTATTACTTTGCTTCGAGGGCTAATAAACTTTTGCAATAAGTATGTGAGTCCTTTATGACTAATGTTGAGTCCATGGATTATACGCACTCTCACCCTTCCACCATTGCTAGCCTCTTCGGTACCGTGCATTGCCCTTTCTCACATTGAGAGTTGGTGCAAACTTCTCCGGTGCATCCAAACCCCGTGATATGATACGCTCTTTCACACACAATCCACCTTATATCTTCCTCAAAACAGCCACCATACCTACCTATTATGGCATTTCCATAGCCATTCCGAGATATATTGCCATGCAACTTCCACCGTTCCGCTTTATTATGACGCATACCATCATTCTCATATTGCTTTGCATGATCATATAGTTGACATAGTATTTGTGGCTTGGCCACCGTTCATATTTTTTTATACATGTTACGCTAGATCATTGCACATCCCGGTACACCGCCGGAGGCATTCGTATAGAGTCATATTTTTGTTCTAGTATCGAGTTATAACTCTTGAGTTGTAAGTAAATAAAAGTGTGATGATCATCATTATTAGAGCATTGTCCCATGTGAGGAAAGGATGATGGAGACTATGATTCCCCCACAAGTCAGGATAAGACTCCGGACTAAAATAAAAAAGAGGCCAAAGAGCCTAAAATAAATAAAAAGAGGCCAAAGAGCCCAAAATTAAAAAGAAAAAAAATAAAAAATGAGAGAGAAAGAGAGAAGGGACAATGTTACTATCCTTTTCCACACTTGTGCTTAAAAGTAGCACCATGTTCTTCATAATAGAGAGTCTCCTATTTTGTCATTTTCATAAATTACTAGTGGGAATTTTTCATTATAGAACTTGGCTTGTATATTCCAATGATGGGCTTCCTCAAATGCCCTAGGTCTTCGTGAGCAAGCAAGTTGGATGCACACCCACTTAGTTTTGTTTTGAGCTTTCGTACACTTATAGCTCTAGTGCATCCGTTGCATGGAATCCCTACTCCTTGCATTGACATCAATTGATGGGCATCTCCATAGCCCATTGATTAGACTTGTTAATGTGAGATTTTCTCCTTTTTTGTCTTCTCCACACAACCTCCGCCATCATATTCTATTCCACCTATTGTGCTATATCCATGGCTCACGCTCATGTATTGCGTGAGAGTTGAAAAAGCTGAAGCGTGTTAAAAGTATGAGCCAATTGCTTTGCTTGTCATCAGGGTTGTGCATGATAAATACTTTGTGTTAAGAAGATAGAGCATGACAAGATTATATGATTTTGTGGGGATAACTTTCATTAGCCATAATATTTTGATAAGACATGATTGCTTTATTAGTATGCTTGAAGTATTATTCTTTTTATGTCAATATTAAACTTTTGTTTTGAATCTTATGGATCTGAATATTCATGCCACATAAAGAAAGATTACATGATAAACATGTTAGGTAGCATTCCACATCAAAAATTCTGTTTTTATCATTTACCTACTCGAGGACGAGCAGGAATTAAGCTTGGGGATGCTTGATACGTCTCCAATGTATCCATAATTTTTTATTATTCCATGCTATTATATTATCCATCTTTGATGTTTTATATTCATTATTATGCTATTTTATATCATTTTTTGGGACAAACCTATTAACCTAGTTGTGACGACCCCGGCTTAATCGTGCACTAATCATACACGCAAATGCACACGATCAAGCCTAAGGACTCACTTGAAGATATCAATACACAACTCTAAAACATAAATAAATTCATACAAGCTTTATATTACAAGCCAGGGTCTCGAGGGCTCGAATACATAGCTCGATGGCATACAAGTGTCAGCGGAAGTGTCAGATATCTGGGTACAGATATATTACAGAACAGAGAGATAAGCCTTCACAGAGGCGGGGCAAAATAAAATACTACGATCGAAAGGCGTGGGCCTCCTGCCCTGGACCCTCCGATCCTACTCCTGGTCGTCAGACGGCTCCTCGTAGTAGTAGTACTCTCCGGGCTGGTAGTAGAAGTGGTCGTCGACTGGGGCATCTGGCTCCGGGGCTCCGTCGTCTGGATGCGACAAATGGATAAAGGGGGAAAAAGGAAAATAAAGCAAACGTGAGTACTCATCCGAAGTACTCAGTAAGCAAGGATCTACACTACATATGCAACATTTTCAAGGGGGGCTGTATATGTGGACTGGGCTGCAGAAATGCCAGAATAGAGGGGGAAAGCCTAGTCCTATCGAAGACTAGCATCTTCAGTATCTTCAACAGTCTCGCAGCATTAGAAGAGAGCAGAATAACATAATGAAAATTATAGCAGTAATGTCATCAACCTCGGCCAGAGATTCTTCCTCGACTCCCTACGAGAAAGCAATCCCAGAGACGTACTATCCAGTTCTCATCTCAGGTCATGTTCTAGTTGTACCGTTCGGGATACAACTCCGAGTGTCCGTTACCGTAGGACAGGCTATCGATAGAAGTTTCTTCCCTGCAGGGGTGCACCAAGTTACCCACCACGCTTGCTTAACTCCGGCCGGACACACTTTTCTGGGTCATGCCCGGCCTCGGCTAAGCAACACGCCACAACCTGACCTAGGCTTATAAGAGAGGTCAGCACGCCGGACTAAACCTATGCCCCCAGGGGTCTTGGGCCATCGCCCCGGGAACTCCTGCACGTTACAGGGCCACCGAGAGCCGACCTAGCAACCCCTTATACAAGTGTGGTTGCGTTCCCAGTCCAATTCGGCGTGCGCCGCTCCTTACTGACGTCAAATAAGCTTCGGCTGATGTATACGATGCAGAACGCCCATACTATGCCCACGTGATGGTTAGTGCTATCAGGCCAGAGGCCCCTCGGATCAAATATCCAAACCGTTAGTGGATTAGGAGCGCGGAAACGAGCAGAGACTCATGATCGATGTGACCACGTCGCCCCGTCTCGAGGACTTGCGGCAAGGGCTAAGAATGCCCGGCCACGCCTCGTAGTTATCTCACGGGCACCTCCCAGGTCAACCCGACTCCACATCACTTCGCATTCATGCTCGCGCGGGTACCCCTCAGGGCCGACCCGTCTTTAGTATCATGGTTCATAGTCAAGTCATAATATCCAAGGTAGCTGTGTGTCTGACACCGAAGGGAACCCTGAAGAATCACCCTCGATGGAATTCCCGCTCGATGTTATCATCAAGGTGAACGAAGGAGGAATCACCCTCGAGGTCCACACTTGAGAGGTTGCGCGACGGCATCGGTATCGGGGTGGTGTAGGAGGAATCACCCTCGCTTACCACGTCCGTTTAACTAACCTACAAGGTTATCATCGGAAGTGCTGACGAGGTATCACCCTCGGCACTCGATAGTAACCTAGCAGTGTTGAGCAACATAGAGGGAAGTGACGTGCGGTGCCCAGGTCTGATCTTCGATCCCGTTACTCGGGTCTTCTGAGAGTCCAGCGGGGCAGTCGGGACAAGTGGGTCTCTGATAAGGCTCTACCCATACTATACTAAACAGTTTAGGAGAACAGGCAGGTATCAAAAGTAGGCTACAATAAAACAGGCTATGCATCAGATGTAGGACAACAGTAGCAGTAGTAACTTCTAATGCAAGCATAAGAGAGAAGAGAGTGGGTGATATCGAAATGCTCAAAATGGGGGTGCTTGCCTGTCTGCTCGACGGCAAGGGCAGGGTCGTCGGGGACGTAGTCGTACTCCGGAGCTGCGTCTGCCTCGGGAGCTACGTCAATGTCGGGGTCTACCGAGAGAGAAGAGGGGGAAGAAACAGGTAAACATAATGCAAACAGATGCAACACAGTGCGTGCGATGCTATGATGCAGTGCAGGGTTGCCTAAATATGCCTCTAACTCATTTTAGTTATTTTTAGAATTAATCTGGAATTTATTAACCAGTGTGTGTGCACTATTCATCTACCGGAATCGAGCTCGGAGTTATGAGTTCTCCTACGTAGGAGGTTCCAACAAGGAAACAGACGGCACGATTAGACTCGTCTCGTCGTTCTGAGCAACTTTCGTGTTTTAACTTTTTCGATCTGAGCTACGGTTTAAAAGTTATTAATTTTCGAAGTTTAAATGATTTTCTGGAATTATTTTTATTAACAGAATTGAATTATGATGTCAGCATGACGTGTTGCTGACATCAGTAGGTCAACAGTGACGCTGACTGGTCAAACTGGCCAGTGGGGCCCACGCGTCAGTGACAGAGGCTAATATCAGGATTAATTCTAAGCTAACAGGGCTAATTAGCTAGGTGGGGCCCTTCTGTCAGTGTCACTAATTAGCTAGTTAGTTTAGGTTTTAATTAATCCGGGTTAATTAACTAATTAACAGTGGGGGCCCCACACGCCAGTGACACATGTGAATAGTGCCACGCATTGACCACGGTCAACGCGGTCAAACAGCGGCCTGGGGCCCACTGTCAGTGACTCTGGGCGGGCCCCACGTCGTGCCACGTCGGTGTATCGCCGGTGAGAGCTCCGGCGAGGCCGTTTGCGACGGCGCGACTCCGGCGAACGGCGGGTTTCCGCTACACGGCACCAAATCGCGTGCCGCGACCATCATTCGGACGAGGGACGAGCGCCGCGTCGATCTGTTCAACTGGCGCGAGCTCCGGCGGCCTACAACGTCGACTACGACGAGCGCGGGCGGCGACCGGAATCTGGGCTACGCGGGTCCGGCGTTGCGGTACATTTGCGCGCGGGCTAGGGCGATGGGGCGCACCAGAAGGCTACCCCGAGCATGCTGGCGTGCTTGTTTGGCCGTGACAGAGCTAACAGCAAGGGCGGCGAGCTCGCCGGCGGAGGCCGGAGCACAGGCAACGGCGACCGTGGCGTTCGGCTAGCTACGGACGTGGAATCGAGTCGCGGACGGGGAGAGAAGGAGCGTAGCTCACCTAGCAGGCTCACGGTGACCCTGTGGTTACTTAGTAGCGCAGATAGGAGGCAGATCGACGGTGGTTGACAGCGGCGACCGAAGAAGGGGATCGACTCGATCCGGCGGCGTGGGGGCAACTCCGCTCAAACGACGACCCGTAGGTGAAGTGGCACTTGCTGGCAGTAACGGTGGACACCAGCCGAGGGCGTGGGATGACCGGTGGCCACGCAGCCGACGGCGGCGTGACGAAGGCAGCGTCGGTGAGCTTCGGGACGAGAGAGAGAGAGAGCGAGGGGGAAACTGGGGTTAGGGTTTGATCCAGGGGGCTCGGGGACGACCTTATGGGCGCCGGGGAACCGGCGGATGGACGACACGGCGTCAACCATCGCCGTGTCAGCGCGGCCGAGCGACACCGCGCAATGAGGAAGAAAACGGCCGCGGTGGGCTGGCGCTATTGGGCTGGGCCGCGTCTACAGTGACAGGTAAGTGCCCTTTTGGCATTTTCTTTTTATTTCTGTTTTTCTTTTTATTAATAAACAAAGAGAGAGAGAGAGAGAATTATTTGGGTAACCAAATAGTGTAGGGAAAAGGTGGGACTAGGCCCAATATATCCAACACACATTTAGACAGAGCCGCAAATATTTTGGAGGCCAGTGAACTTCATTTGGAATTTTCATAAATAGATTAGCATTTAAAAAGGCTGGAATGGTGCTGCTTTAATTGCTAATGCTCATCTGTGCTCAAGGGTGATGTTGTGTTCCTTAGCACATAGTTGTCTTGGATTATTTGCAAGATGATGAACATTTTCCCAGCAACTTTTGGGCAACTTTATTTTGCACTTGTGATTTGAATTTGAATCAAGTGGTGGAATTTGAAAGGAGATATTATGCAATGAAGATCAAGCATAGTTAACCAGGGTGACTTGGCGTGATCAGAGAGTGATCACTGTGGTGTGAGGCTGGGGATGTTACACTAGTGCCCAGTGCCAGTTGTTGTTTTTTCCATGTTTTTGTCTTACAAAAAATCAATACCAAACGGAGTCCAACGGAACGAAACTTTTTGACGATTTTTCTTGGACCAGAAGACACCTAGGAAGCTTCGGGAGGAGGCCAGAAGACCCACGAGGCCACGACAAGCTTGGAGGTCGCGCCATATGGGGGGCGTGCCTCCCGAGCTTGTGGGCCCCCTTTGGCTCCTCTAACCCTAATCTTTGCTCCATAAATACCCAAATATTCCTCGTATACCAGAGGGCACACCAAAAATACTTTTTCGCTGCCGCAAGTTTCTGTCCTCATGAGATCCCATCTGGAGACATGTTCCGGTACTCTACCAGAGGGGGATTCGATCACGGACGGCCTCTACATCAACCTTGTTGCCCTTCTAATGATGTATGAGTAGTTTACCACAGACCTATTGGTCCATAGCTAGTAGCTAGATGGCTTCTTCTCTCTCTTTGATCTGCAATACAATGTTCTCCTTGATGTTCTTGGAGATCTATTCGATGTAATCTTCTTTTGCGGTGCGTTTGTTGAGATCCGATGAATTGTGGATTTATGATTAGATTATCTATGAATATTATTTGAGTCTTCTCTGGACTCTTTTATGCATGATTAAGATAGCTTTGTATTTGTCTCCAATCTATTGATTTGATTTGGCCAACTAGATTGATTTTTCTTGCAATGGGAGAGGTGCTTTGTAATGGGTTCAATCCTATGGTGTCCTCACCCAGTGATAGAAGGGGTAGCGAGGCACGTATTTGTATTGTTGTCATTAAGGATAAAAAGGTGGGGTTTATTCATATTGATTGGATCTATCCCTCTACATCATGTCAGCTTGCTTAAAGCGTTACTCCATTCTTGTTAACTTAATACACTAGATGCATGCTGGATAGCGGTCGATGTGTGGAGTAATAGTAGTAGATGCAGGCATGAGTCGGTCTACTTGTCACAGATATGATGCCTATATTCATGATCATTGCCTTAGATATCATCATAACTTTGCGTTTTTCTATCAATTGCTCAACGATAATTTGTTTACCCACCGTATGTGTTCTTTCAAGAGAGAAGCCTCTAGTGAAAACTATGGCCCCATGTCTATTCTTATCATATTATTCTCAGATATATAAAACCAAAAACCCAAAAATACCTTGCTGCAATTTATTTAACTTTACTTTATTTTTGCACTTTTATTTATCTTTTATACCTATCTCTATCAGATATTATCCTTGCAAGTAACCGTGAAGGGATTGACAACCCCTTTATCGCGTTGGGTGCAAGTATTTGTTTGTTTGTGTAGGTGCAACCATTGGTGACTTGTGTGTTCCTCCTACTAGATTGATACCTTGGTTCTCAAATTGATGGAAATACTTATCTCTACTTTGCTGCATCACCCTTTCCTCTTCAAGGGAAAAACCAACGCAACCTCAAGAAGTAGCACTTGTCATGGACGTAATGCCTATATACATGATCATTTCCATGAATAACATCATAACTATGAGCTTTTCTATCAATTACCCAACAGTAATTTGTCTACCCACCGTATGCTATTTTTATGAGAGAGAAGCCTCTAGTGAAAACTATGGCCCCCGTGTCTACTTAAATCATATTACTAAAATCAAAATTTCCTTGCTGCAATTTTACTCTTTTTATTTTACTTTTCAATTTATCTATCTGTCACTATCAGATCCTTGCAAGTAACGAGTTCAAGGGGATTAAAAACCCTCTTGCCCACACTGGGTGCAAGTATTTGATCTTGTGTGTGTAGGTACTGCTTACTAGGATTTGCTTGGTTCTCCTATTGGTTCTATAACCTTGGTTCTCACAGAGGGAAATACTAGCTACTACTATATTGCTTCACCCTTCCTCTTCGTGGGAAATCCCAACGCAACTCACAATTAGCAATAAGACGCTGAGCAACTAAACTTTCATACCTTTCAGCGTATTCAGCAGCCATGTAGTGTGTATCTTATTCAGAGTCATCGCCACCCTGTTCTTCACATGCAATAAGAGCCAAAGTCTCATCATTGTAGTCACTAGTGGACTCATACCCACCATTCTCAGTAACAATCATCACACGCTTTGATGGTCATTGGCTTGCGTAGTGACCTCCACCCTTGCAACAACGACAAATAATATCATGTGTTTGCTTAATTGATGCCATGGATGAAGAAGAGTTGTGTGTGGGACCCAAAGGTGTGGTCTTGGTGGATGGTGTTGGTGGTTCCTATTTTCTTGTATCTCGGTTGGAGTTGGCGGCTGAAGTAGGTGGTAGTGTTGCATGACGTGTGGAAGTATAATACACATGTGGTGTCCATGATGAAGTTCGACCTGCAGAAAAGTTAGTCCTTGCTGTGGCCACCTGTCAATTCTGCACTTCACGTTTAGCTTTGCAAGCAAGATGGAATAAATGACTGCATTGTTATAGTCCTTATACTATATGATGGTTTGAATTTCCCTGTGTAATCCATCCATAAAATGTACAAGCATAGCTTCATTATCCTCAATAATACCACATCGAATCAATCCAGTTTGTAATTCCTGATAATATTCCTCTACATAATTTTTTTCCTTGTCGTAAACGTAATTTTTGAAGTAATTCATATTGATAATATGGTGGAACCCAACGAGTACGCATAGCATCTTTTAAAGTAGCCCAAGTAGTTGGAATATTATTATTATGATATAATCAAATAACAGCTTTAACACGTCTATCCTCAGGATATTGCAAGCATGTAAAATGTTGTTTACTTTCTAACTCCCAAGTAAGATATATATCAGGAATGTATCTACCCTCAAATTGTGGAATATTTAATTTCAGTTTAGGGACATGTTCATCATCTCGGAGCTGAGGAGGTGCTGCAGGCCTACCATTTTGAATTTAGGCGTGTGGGCGACTGCACGTAGTCCTAATGTGGAGTAAACTCATCCTCGTAATCACTCTCGTAGTCATCATACTCCTTGATAGTAGTAGCAGGAGCCGCAAAAGCATCAACAACAGTAGAAGAGCACCAGAATGTTGGCCTTGCTCAAGGGGAACACGCTTCCCTCGTCCTACTTGATTTATAGAGCGACGTGGAGGTGGTGGTGGTTGTTGTTGCTGAGGAGCAGCAAGTGCAGCTGGTGGTAGTATATATACGCGCGAGCACTTCATTAAACTTGTCCTCCAGTTTGGTGTCAAACTTCTTCTCAAATCCATCTGTCCTCTCCATGGCCTCTCCAAATCTGTTCAACACGTCTTGCCCCTGTTCACCCACTATTTACTGAAATTTGTTATGTAGCTCCTTGTTCGTCATTTTCTCCCAGTCTACCTCACCTGCTTGTGATCCTGTCATGGTTAGTAGAAATAGAAACACACAAGAATATGGTCCTGCTGATTACTAATAGGATGTGGTGTAGTGAAAGGTCACAAATCTGTCAATCTAATCACAAATTCTGACGAGTTCTTACCAAGCAACAGCAGGCTGTGATCGGCAACCGTAATAGCCAAAATTCTCAAAGCTTGGATAGAGCGGTTGCTAGGCGATGTCAAACACATGATGTAGATGATATGTGGAGCTGGGGAGGCTTAAATATGGTAGCAAAAATGGTCAGCAATAATCAATTCAGAGATGCAAAGTTGTATAAACTCTCAATGATGGTATTGTGTTTGTCCTAGACTAGACCGTACTAGAGATGCGAGCCTAGAACATTAACCAAATCATGGTGCGGCACGTTGACACGGGAGAAACACACTCTGAATTTCTTTTTCTTTTTCACTCTTTTCTTTCACCCTTTTCACTTTTTCCTCTTTTTTTCCTCAACAACATTCCGGAAAAGTCTCCAAAAGGTCTAAAAACTACCTAGCCAGAATTTTCCAGACTTAGTTTTTTTCTTCCACGGGCAACACGAAAGTTCGGGAGTCCGACTTGATCACAACACTGATTAGTCCCTTTAGTGATCTGATAAAGGAGCATAAAGATTCTTTCCTTTTCCCTAGAGGTGACTCTGAGTTATCGAACACATGAGAGGACGGTACCCTTTAAGTCAAGGGTTTCTAACAAGCTTTTGCAAGACAATAAATTCCAGCTTTTGACTGGACCAAAATCAAGTTGATACTAGAAACACTTACAATAAGAATAGGCATGAGTATGATGAATTATGCTTACAACCATACATTTGTGTCAGGACCATTATGATCTTAATTTGTGCCCTGGAAGTCATCCATCGAGATGTTCTTGCTACGTATCAAAGCGGGGGATGTGTCCAAATTACGTCTTGACCAACACGCGTCCTGCATCAGGAGTCATTGTCCAACCGATGTCCCTATCCGTCGTGTGGGGTTACCCCGGTAATTAAGATAGAAATCAGACAAAAGCATTGTTCGTTTAATGACTACACCTATGGTATCCCCAGAGATAGGATACATGTTACCATACTAAACCTTCCTGTCACTGGTTCAGAATAACACATCACGGTCTCCCTGCCCTTAGCTTCTCCGTGGATCATTCTCCATGATCCTGGGTACCTGCAGGGATGAAGAACGCGAATGAGACAAGAAACAACTACGAAGAAAAATATCTCCACTTGATCTCCTCTATCTTCACTTTACTCCTTTTCATGTATTGACTTGATTTTGTCTATAAATAGCCCATTTCCTGTGAAAACAAAATAAAGATTGGACATTTGAAATCCTTTGCATTCATTAGTCATTAGTAGCAATATCAGAACGAATATCTCATTTTTATGAAATATCTAGGTTTAAACTCAGGTTGGATGAGTGTAAAAATGACACTCATCAGACATGTACTATGTTGTGATCTGGAAATTGATAACAGAGAGCCAGATAGTGGACTCGGACTATTATTGGTGGCCGGGATGAATTTGGTGGAACTCGGACTGGTGGCGGAGATGATTCCGATGGAACTCGGACTAGTGGCGGATATGCGTTGGAGCTGGACTCAGATTGGTGTGATGGCGGCGGATATCTGTTGGATGTGGACTCGGATTAGCGTGATGGTGGATATGTGTTGGAGGTGGACTCGGATTGGCGTGATGGCGACAGATATGTGGTAGTTTTATGGAACCCGGATATATGGTGGATGTATATGGAAGCGGATATGGCAAAAATAGTGTGGTGGTGGCGTAAAAAATATGTGACCAGAACTCGAAACTCTAAGATAACTAGATGCTAAGACCAGCAACTAGACACGACAATGCAACCGCAAATTCAATAAAGCAAAACATTGGACAAAAATTGTGAAAAGGCTCAGACTGGTTCAGATATGATCTAACCCTAATTTTTTGTGCCTTTTTCGTAGACTGTAGGTATGAAGAACAGATGCAATCTAGACTATGAAAAACTAGTAAATTCTCACCGAGCGATCTGAAAATCTCATACCACTTGATAGAGGCGAGGGTGTCACGATGTTTTGATGAGAGGTAGCTATTGTTTTTGGCGGAAGTCGACTTTGACGATCCGACTATGAACGTGCAAAGACATTGCGCCTTAGAAATCGCTAAACCAACTCCAAGCAGCTATTGACCATGCTGGAGCACAATCAACCTGACCATGAGGGTCTATTTCCTTCACACAAACAAAGAACAAGCAAGAAACTGAGATTGCAGTCTGGATATTGCGAATTTAAGAGGAAAGGTTTACTAATCAAAGTGGGGTTCTGTGACGTCTTGGTCTGGTCGTTGAACACAAACTAAGGACACGATTTGCAACTATGGTGAACTTTAATCTAAACAAAACCTAAGTCTAAATGACGCCCTAAGAGTTGTATTTATAGGGGAAAAGAGAGGGAATTTCATCCACCCTTGGCAAGGTGGGACAAAAACTCCTTTGAGTTGTTTCGCATACAATACGAACTCTAAAAATAGCCTATGAGAAGGTATTTTGAAATTACATGGGCTTGGTCAAAAAATAAGGTGGCGCAACACCTATAATAAGCTATGGACGAAATTTATGAAATGTCATCTTGTATATTTCATCCATCTCCTTGTATGTCATCATGGTGGCTTCAAAGTGCCGAAAACTCCACTGAAAACTCCATTCTTGATCCCTTCGCGCGCGCCTTCATCTCCATACTTGATCTTGCTCCAGTGTTCATCGCTCCCTCTTTTCCATTCTAGGACCTTCATTCCCTAAATAACACAAATGTATCCAATTTAGGCATCATCTATTCTCATGAACATTAGAATCGTTACCAAGAAACAAAAGTACATGATAATTTAATTGGCGTGTGCGAGCTCTAGTAATTGGTTGAGTATGTGTGGTAGCAGTAGCTATGGGTGTAACTGTGTTAGGGATGTCCTCATCATAGATTTATATTTCTATTGTTCAATGTTTTTGATATAGCTATTTCTGGTTTGATAGATTTGAAGTCATTCCACCTCAGAAGAAAGCATGAGGACATTGTTTATTTGTGGATGCTCCTCCCTCCCTCAATACATGGCGCACACTTTCCAAAATGAGTTTGACCCACTAAACATGGGTTATATTTCACAACAAATATATCACCGGATTTTTATTTGCACGAAGTTTCCCATGGTATATGTTTACAACTTTTAACATACACAATACAAAACAAACTAGTGAGAAAGTTGAATCATGCAAAACAAGGGTGGCATGTAAAAGGGAATAGAGTGATTATTTTTGTATGACGACAGATTCATGACATGTACTATGCATGACAAGAAATAGCAACTGAGTTATTTTGCATGTAAAGGGAGTTGCTAAAAACTGATGCTACTGAAGCTTCGTGTTCCATGTCTAAATTGATTCCCTCTTGACATGCAAAAAACCATAAGATGAGTTTGATAATGATAGTGCTTGGCATGTTTGGCGCTTGTTGTTGTGAGTCCTTATTGGTGTACACGACCATTCATACTCCGTATAGTGAACCTATTCATGGTCAACATAGAAAATCAATCCCCGCTGAAAATATAGAATATCAATCTAAGCACCAACACCAATGCAAAAATAACTGGATAAATAATTACAATGATGGATGGTTTGTGATTTGGAGCAGGGGAATTTCCCTCTTTACTTCCTCGATACTTCAAACTATTATTGTGTCTATAATCGTACACTAAATTAGTATATGTAGGGAATTGAAAAATATTGAAATGTCAGTTGCACAAAACAGAAAATAGGACTGAGGTCTTAGGGTCCTAAAAGAATATTTCACATACTATAGATGTTGAAGCATTGAAATACGCTAATGCTAAAAATCTGACATCGGATTTTTAAGCATGGCAAATCAAACATTTTTATGACAAATTTAGTTGGCGTGAGGATGGCAATTTTAGTTTACGAGCACGGAAATTTTCTGAAAAAATGAACTGAAGAGGATGTGCTATGTTTGCCAACTAAACTTGTCATCCTCGGCAAACGCTAATTGCCATAAAACCGTTTGATTTACCATGGTAAAAAATATGATGTCAAATTTATAGTGGAGTCCTCGAAATATTTATGTCTCACTTGCAACGAACGGGCAATTACATTATGTATTTTTGCCGCAGGAGGGGGAAGGGGAGGGGATTTGTTTTTACAAAGTTTGACAACATCACTCGTACTTTCTTTATCAATACATTGCAGGTGGATTGGTTTCAATTATTTTTCGTCTGTTGACTGCTATATTTCCTTTACATGTGAAATTTGACATGCATTATATTTATATATACAATTGGTACACATTTTAGAAAAAGCCCGTTGCAATGCACAGGCAATTCCATTCTGTTTTTTTTCGCCGGGGGGGGGGGGTAGCAACCCGACCTCAAACTGTCAAGGCTCTGTGTATCTATGCCATCCTTGGATCGGTATGCTGGCACACACAGTACAACAATGTATATATCAAAGCGCAATCACATGTATAAATAACGTAAAACTGATACATATACCTCATAAGTCTCAACGGAAACAGTCAATCGGGTGTGGAGTCCCATCAACGCCATTGGCAAGTTGTGTGTAGACTGTAACCCTATATTGTAACTTTTACTCGTCGTAGAAAATCCTGCAACATGAGACGTTGCAGCCGTGTAGGTTAGTACATTAAATGTACCGGCAAGATCACCATAAGAAAGCATATGATAAAAAACTATACTATATGCAATATGGCTATATGGCTCTATGTCTGAGTTGTTTTACATAAAAGCTGGTTTTATTTTCCCTAAGACAAAACAATATCAGGAGTCTTCACTACAAAGTATTCTACTATGACATGGTTCCGCCAACCGATGTCTCATAGCCCAAATCATCAAGTTGCCCACAATTAATTATCAGTCAGGTGTTGAGAGTTTAGAGATAGATCCAAGTCCAGAGGCTCAAATTGTCCGTAACCGGGGACACGGCTAATCGATTAGGTTTTAACTCTGTAGAGTGTAGTGCACTTTACCCACAAGAATCATTCCCTCCTTTAATGTCCTCGCACTGCAGGGTGTTTAAGAACTGGACGAACGAAACATGGTCTTCCAAAGAGTTCCCCTGACCACTGTCTGGTGCCCATCCAATCCTGCTGTAGTTCTACATCTACTAGCACCGTCTCAGCCAGAGTCACAACTAAGGTCAACCAAGCCAGAGCCCATAGTGACTTGTGGCTGCACAGGTAAGCTTCCGGGCATGAAGTATTCATCCGTCCTTTGAGTCTGGGTGGAACTTTCCACATGGGTACTGGCTAAGTCCAGCTCACAACGGATCCACTGGGTGCTCCAGGGTGCCGTACAGTCCAATTTCCACCAAGTAGTGTGTATTGAAAATCTTGTCTCGAGTCTTGAAGTCTTGAGGTCTTGAAGACATCATCATGGAGTTGTCATCATTGACGTAGAATCATCATGGAGTTGTCGTCGTTGATGTAGAGTCCTCCATCTCACACCACTCCCGAGCACTCATACCAAAGCCCTGTCTACTATAGCGTAGCATCAAAACTAAATATCGTCCCAGGGCTTGATAACAGGTAGATGGGTTCCTACCTCATGCATTCTACTCGACTACAAGAGTTCAATATCACTACTGGAGGAATTGATGAAAAAGGTGGCACTAAATGCAAGTAAAAAACATAGGTATAACACAATATGGTCAAAGTGAACTTGCCTGGTACGGTTGATGGAGATTTGTCGCACTCAAAATCCTGATAATTCTACTCATCACACTCCGAGAAAATCTATTGTAAACGGATAAAATCCAATAAACACCCATGCCAAAAAGAAGAACCAAAAGAACATAAGAACAAAATATGTCATAGCGCGAAAATAACAACGTACTAAGGTTTAATAGGAAAAGAAAGTTCTTATGGTGTTGTAAGGGGAAAGGTGAAAGAATCAACTCAAAAGAGTTAAAGAATGATGAACTATCGCCATATAAGCTTATGTTAAAAGTATTATGAAATATTATCTAAATTATGGGGAGAACAGCATAAATGTTTCTTGACAGTTAGCAAATGACATGAGAATTCATTTGCAAAAAGGATCAATAGAGCGGAGCACTACAACGCAAGTTATAGCGAATTGAAGTTTGAATTGAATATTTAAATTCAAACATGTCAAAAGTATTTGGATTTGGAGTATACATGACATAAACAACAAGTATATGATACAAGTGTTCATATGCAAAAGGAATCACTTGAAAGGATATATGGTTAGCATAAAATGCATGTTCGAATACAAATTTGAATCGCTCAGATTTGAAAGATTTAAAAGTTGAAACTAATGATGCTACTGGATGTGAGAAGTCAATATGAACATGTAGCAAAAAAAATTACTAGATTGAAAATAATGGATCAAAAGATACAAGTAATTCAACATGGCATTGAATCTGCTTAGAATGTTGTGTGACAACTCTTTTATGGACTGGTAGAGTAATCTGACTATGATCAAAATTATATATTGAATAGATAACACTAATTATACGAACGGAAAGATTTCTTCAATATGAATCCGACGCAATTTGATTCATCACAAACGGAGCTACGGATAAAAAGATATGATCAAAAGAAGTTTGAATATGAATCTGAACAAATTTTGAAGTTTTGGAAGTTGCAAAAAAAATTGATTTGATAGTTTCACTGGATAGGTGGGATCAAGACGAAAATATAGACGTTGGTTTCATCTAATTTGGATAAATGAGTAAAAAGTTATTTGAAAAATCAGGGTCAAACTATTTTACGGAAGAAAAATAGTTACGGCTAAAAGAATTCTAGGCTAATGTGTAAATACATAGACTAATTGATAATATAATTATTTTAATAGCTTGGACTAAATTGCTGCCATATACTAGTCTAGGAATAATAAACTACGGGAACTAAACTACGGGAGTAAAGAAAAATACGAAGAGAAAGTACCTTCAGAATGCATTCAAGAGACAACTTCCAGAATTCCCGCCAGAGAGAAGAAATATTTTTTTGAAGCTAGTCAAACCAAAATATTGATTTAACCCGAGTTGAATGATTTTTGGGTGCTCATTGGATCTATATTTATACGTGGAAGAGAGACTTGAATGTCAGAGACTAAGCGGTACGGGACTAAACGAAGACAAAAGGTAGATGAAAGAAATAGGAAAACAAAAGAAAAAGAGGCGCCGTCGCATGGGCCATCGCCCGGCCTGCGCGTGTGCGCAGAGTTTCTTTTTTTGCAATTATTTTTGGAAAAATATATTTTTGAAAATAATAATATTCATTTGCAAGCATAATCGGAAAAAATATAGGCCGGCCTGCTGGCTATGTTGCGCATGCAGGCGTAGGATAGGAGTTGGTCGCTCGTTCATTCTTTTCATAAAAATAGAAAAGAAAAGGAAATAAATAAAATAAAATAAAAACATACTATGGGCATATTATATATCAAAACGTTCAGAAAAATACGGGAAAAGGATGAACTATTTTTCAAGTTCAAATAAACTTCACAAAAATTCATATAATGCAAACAGTTGTACTGTTGCATTTAAAACCAATAAAAGTTATTTTTAAAATACAAAAATAATTTAAAATTTATTTTCTTCTAATTATTTCTTGGAAGGAATCATTTTAACTTCATTTTAATATTTTTATTTCTCGGAAAAAGATAATTTTGAATGAAAAAGAAATAACTCATAATTGGGTTTGAATTGAATTTCGAACCACTTTCAAATCTTTTCTGTTTTTCCTTATTAAAATATATTTCAGTTGTTTCTGAAAATTTGAAGGGTCATATTCCTTCTCTCTTTTGAATAAGTTTCCAGAGGATTTAAATTTCAA
This sequence comes from Thinopyrum elongatum, assembly GCA_011799875.1. Lineage (NCBI taxonomy): Eukaryota > Viridiplantae > Streptophyta > Magnoliopsida > Poales > Poaceae > Thinopyrum > Thinopyrum elongatum. The sequence goes on from CM022299.1 coordinate 247,103,102, forward strand.
AACTCCACTTCAACTAAAGAACAAAAGGGCTTTTCAAATTCATTCTTTGAACTTCCAACTCTCTTTCTCATAGTTTGAAGAAGTCATTTTATCTTCTCTCATGAAACTCGTTGAATTGCATAAAGTTTCTGAGTTTGAAATATTTTCAAATGGAATCCAAATCTTTTCAAAAACCCATTTTCATTTCTTTGATGGAAGAAGTCATGTCATCTTCACTCTAGGGTTTTGTGCTTGAATTGAATTTGAATTCATGGGAACCAAAAGCAAGAATGAAAGTTTGGGAAAGACCTTTTATTCCCTCTCATTCAAATTTCAAAAAAAAATCAAACTCCAGTCAATTTCACACAATCATTCACACAACAATCAAGCAAACAATCAAAAGTATTTATTTGACATAACATTCCAAAATTTAGAATTTTGGGATGTTACAGGGAGGGGGAATTATATTGCTTAAGGTGGATAACTATTTTTACAAAGTTTGACAATGTCATCTGTACATTCTTTATTGAAAAATACATTGCAAGTGGAGTGGACTTTAACTATTTTTGGTCTGTCAATGGTTATCTTTTGTTTACATGAGAAATTTGACATGCTTTATATTTATATATGCAACTGGTACAAATTCAGCCCATGATAATGCATGGGCATTCTACTAGTATAGGTGGTTGGATGTCTCAGATCATTTGGATTCACTAAACTCGTGCTTTTATAAGTATTACCCCTCTATAAACTAATCTAAGAGCGTTTAGATCATCGCTTTAGTGATCTAAATGCATTTATATTAGTTTATAGAGGGAGTAGTAGATTAGTAGATAGTAGATAGATTGAAAATGCCAAATGGAGACCAAGCTCCATGGAGGCCTTAATTCAGAAATTTCAAACTTTTTAGTTTCAATTTTTTTTAAATATCTAGAGACATAATATACATGTATGTAAATTTTCATGTCTAAATACGTTAAAATAAGATCTACACACAAAAAAAAACAAATCTGGGGAAGCATATGTAATGTTCAGCCTCAAAGTCCTGCATGGTAGAACGGTAGAGGAGTGGCGAAAGCGGTGCGCCGACGGCTCGCTCTGACGACAGTAGTAGTCGTTCAGTGTCTCAGAATCTCGATGTAATTCTTAATGTGTTTGAGATTGTTTCTACTTCCAGTGAACTTTTATAATAAATCCAATCCTTTTCAAAAGAAAAGTCCATGTTTTTTTTGTGCAGCTTGCAATTCAAGGTATTTCATTCTGAAATTTTACACACATACACCTTTTCTTGTATACATGTGTATTTTTTCATAATTTTTTAAACCAGAAAGTTTGAGTTTTGAATTTTTCAAAATTAAGGCCTCCATAGAGCTTGGTCTTCAAAATGCCCTACTCGTAGTAGATGAATTATTACAAAGGCTTCAATAAAGACAATGCAATCGAACCGGAGTAGCAGGACAGCCATTCGTATACCGAACTTGGCTATATCGATAAAAGAACATTAACTTAGCTACATTCAAGGTTTCTGAAAGCCCCACAAGTCGCTCATGGAAATTAACCACTAGAAGTACAGGTCAATGAATCACAAATTCTTCACCAAAATGCCAGAGAAGTGCACTTTTTTTTCGAAAAGGAGGTTATCCCTGGCCTCTGCATCAGAACGATGCATGCCGCCAATTTATTAATAAGCAAATAGTGCAACAAAGTCTCCAAGTCTCAAAAAGTAAAAACGCTCACATAGAGATAAAAACAGGGAATCGGGACAGCCACAACCGGCGGCATAAAAATAGATAGGAAACTAAACACCTATCCTATTACATGACCGCCATCCAAACCGGTTGAAGATAGCCCGTGCTACCGTCTCCCAGCGGATAGATTCAGTAACCATACGCTCCCTGGCATCCATCTAATCACCGCCAATTTATTAATAAGCAAATAGTTCAACAAAGTCTCCAAGTGTCAAAAAGTAAAAACGCTCACATAGAGCTAAAAACAGGGAATCGGGACAGCCACAACCGGCGGCATAAAAATAGATAGGAAACTAAACACCTATCCTATTACATGACCGCCATCCAAACCGGTTGAAGATAGCCCGTGATTAACGACCACATACGGATCAACGTAGTGGCCCGGAAGATAACCTGCGAGAAATGAATATTTATTGTTCTGTTAAAAACCAAATCGTTCCTGCAATTCTATATAGCCTATAATAAAGCACATACGCCTACACGGATGTGTCTCGCTGTTTCTATCTCAACTCCATTTAGCCATGTCCCAAATAACGCGTGGATGCTAGTAGGAGGAGCAATGTTAAACGCTATATGGACAGACCGCCATAAAATTTTGGCCATTGGGCACTCAAGAAAGAGGTGTTTGATAGATTCATCATGATCACAGAAGCTACACCTTCGAGATCCTGACCAGTTACGTTTTGCCAAATTGTTCTTAGTGAGAATGACTTGTTTGTGGACAAACCACATGAACACTTTAATTTTTAAGGGCACTTTGACTTTCCAAATATGCACAGATCGAGGGATAGAGGCCGAGTTGATAATATCCAAATACATGGATTTTACCGAAAACACTCCATTCTTGGTTAGTTTCCAGTGCAACTGATCTGGCTGTTGAGAAAGGTGGACATCCGTCAATCTTCTAACAAGATGGAGCCAAACTTCCCAATGGTTTCCTGCTAAAGTCCTTCTGAATTGAATATTTAGAGGATTGGACTGTAATATTGTTGCAACATAAGCATCTCTACGCTGAACAATATTATAGAGAGAAGGATATTGGATAGCTAGAGGCATCTCCCCTAGCCACGTATCCTCCCAGAATCTCGTGGAAGTACCATTACCATCGATAAACTTTGTCCTGTGGAAGAAGGCTGATTTCACTCTCATCAGTCATTTCCAAAAAGGCGAATCGGTTGGTCTGACCGTCACCTGTGATAAGGTCTTAGAATGAAGGTACTTATTACGTAGAATCTAGTCCCATGTGGCATCGGTCTCTACAGATAACTTGTACAGCCACTTGCTGAGTAAGCACCTGTTCTTCACCTCTAAATTTTTAATGTCAATACCATCTTGATCCTTTGACCTACAAATAATATCTCATTTAGCAAGTCTGTATTTCCGTTTTAACTCGTCACTCTGCCAGAAAAAACGCGATCGATAGAAGTCCAATCTTTTCCGTACCCCTACTGGTACCTTGACAAGAGAAACATTGGCATACTCGTGAGCACCGAATTAATAAGAATTAGTCGGCCTTCATATGTTTCAAATCGATCTTCAATGCACTTCCATTCTTTGTTAGAGAGCTTACAATGGTGAATCGGTATGCCCAGATATGTGAAAGGCAGCGAGCCCAACCCACATCCAAACAGTTGTTTGTAAGCTTCTTGTTCGTCTTTAGCTCTTCCAAAGCAGAACAATTCACTTTTATGGAAGTTAATCTTTAACCCCGACAACTGCTCGAATAAGCATAGCACAAGCTTCATATTTCATGCTTTCGCCAGATCATGCTCCATGAAGATGATAGTATCATCCGCGTACTGTAGAATGGACACTCCACCATCCACTAGATGCGGGACGAGACCACCTACTTGGCCATTTTCTTTAGCTCTTCCTATCAGAATTGTCAACATGTCTACCACTATGTTGAACAAGATAGGTGACATCGGGTCTCCCTGTCTTAGACCCTTGTGTGTCTGAAAATAATGACCTATATCATCATTCACTTTTATTCCGACACTGCCTTTTTGCGTGAAAGAATCTACCTGCTTTCTTCACGATTGATCGAATCCTTTCATTCGCAAGGCCTGCTGAAGAAATGGCCACTTAACCTTATCGTACCCTTTCTCAAAATCCACCTTAAAAACCACCCCATCTAGTTTTTTCGTGTGGATCTCATGGAGCGTTTCATGAAGGACCACAACCCCTTCAAGGATGTTTTTGTCCGGCATGAAGGCTGTTTGAGATGGTTGCACCACACTGTGTGCAATCTGCGTCAGCCTGTTAGTCCTCACCTTGGTGAAGATTTTAAAACTGACGTTAAGAAGACATATCGGCCGGAACTGCTCAATCCGTACCGCCTCTGTCTTCTTAGAGAGCAAAGTTATCGTTCCAAAATTTAAGTGAAATAGCTGCAAATGCCCAGAAAACAAATCATGGAACATTGGAAGCAAATCACCCTTAATAATATGCCAGCACTTTTTATAAAACTCTGCCGGAAAGCCATCCGGCCCAGGCGCTTTATTATTCTTCATCTGTGCAATCACCTCAAACACCTCTTTCTCCGAAAACGGGGCGGATAAGATCTCATTCTCATCCGTCGCACATTGAGGGATATCCTCAACCCTCGACTCATCTAAGGACACAAAACTATCCTCAGGAGCCCCAAACAACTGCTTGTAATAATTGGTAATGTATAATTTTAGGTTCTCCTGACCCAAAATCGTCCCCTCATCTTGCTCAAGCTGAAAAGTTTTCTTCTTGCGATGCTTGCCATTCGATATCATATGAAAGAATTGCGTGTTATCGTCCACTTGAACGACTTTTCGCACTTTAACTCTAAGCGCCCCACTTCAATTCCTCCTCTCGCAGCAATTCTTTCAGTCTCAGCTCCTCCTCTACTTTAGACTCGGCCAAGGAGCCTTTCCTTTTTGACCTTATGGACGCCACTCAAATGTTTGGCCCAGCCGCGAAGGAACTGTCTTAAGTGTCTAATCTTATTATGCCATTTTTCTACGTTCGATCTCTCCTGAATCCTTTGCCCACTCCCCCAAGAAACATTCTCTCTTAAACCATGCTAATCCAAAAGAGAAGATAACAATAACACTAACAAAAGCACCAAACACTAACAATAACAGATCAAATCCGCATGGAATCATCTACAAGAACAAAAACCCAAATTCCGTAAGATCAAATACGCGGACATCTCTGGCTCCCTACCGCTAACCGATAAAGCACCGTCACAGTGGGAAGAGAACAAGAGTAATTTTATTGTCACCAACATCACACCCTCCGCCTAAATGTCGCCAGTGAAGAATACAAAAAATCATAGTACTGAGTACTTCTAAACAATTCTTGAGTCTAAAAATTGAGGGGCAAGTTCAGTTTCCTTCGATTTTGCCATTGAAATCCAACGCAATCCAAGGCTGCTGGTTCATCTTCCTCCTCCCTCCAGCCGCTATCCTGCCCTGGCCTAACACGGCATGACATACATGCTCCATTGCACTCATTGACCATGTCAAAGTACAGGGTATGCATATTTTGCATGCCGTCATTGTTACTAAAAGAGCAGCCATATCTAAGCAAGTAACTTCGCTAGTTCATCCACTCTCAGTGTACCTCGTGGAACCACATCCGATAGAAACTCTTGTGCAAGATCATTTCTCTGCTTTCCCAATCGTCTGTCGACATCATATTTCCTTTCAACATCACTAGGTTCTTCATATTCTATAGAATGCTTCTTTACTCTTACGCTCTTATCTGGCATGCTTTTCCGAAGACTGGACTTGCTTCGTGCACTTTTGAAAAGTGGACCTCGCGGAGCTGTCTTTGCAAAGGCAACAGACTTTTGATAAATCACATCAGCATCAACAAACTCATTTTCATCCAAGACATTTGCCCTTCCAGTTAATGTGGCCTGTTCTAAAAGAAGTAACATTCCCTCCACACAGGATAACATCGTTGAATAACTCTTTACACTATCATGTCCATTCAAATCTTCACTAATTTTGCTCGTAGTCTCTAATTTGCTGACCTCATCACTCCTGCTCGTCGGACAAATGGAACTTTCTACCACATCTGGATATTGTTCAGACTTCCCAGAGTCAACAGGAGACCTTTGAACTGGATCTCCATTTTCACTGTTGCCTGATAGGACACCTTGGCCATAAAACTGTGACGTAAGAGATGGAATCGCTGTGTCTGAAGTAGAAAGTTGTAATGGACCGACAACTGAGATTTCAGTTCCAGCTACACTCTTAGAATTACACAATCCAGGGACTGTAAGTGGAGAACTTAGCACCATATCATTAGCAAGACTAGGATTCAAGGGATCTTCCAGAAAACGTTCACGTTCACTCAAGATGTTGTAAACAGATGCTGCATTATTGACCACCTCGATAGAAGTCGGAACAGTTGCCGAATCCGTTTCCATTTTATTCAATTTTTCTTCACCATTGAACGGATGTTGATCACTTACAACTTCGGGCAGAGGAAGAGATGATCTCCAATCATTTCCTCTCCACATCAGTATATGTTCAAACTCAAAAGACAGCAAGATACATGGAACTAGATCCTGCAAGGTACAGTTACTCATTCTTTGAACAAAACAACCATATAACAACACAATACGACAGATTAATCAAACCTTCAGTTTAGCTCCAATTTTTCTGCAATCACTTTTGTTGAGACTTGAGCAATCAACTCGGACAAGATCACATGCTTCAAATGCTTCTCTAACTTCCTTCACAAGGTTAGCATAAACACCATTTTTTCCTGTACAAAATTAAACGAATTGAGGACTCTGGTACGAGCAACAGGATATGGCCCAATGACTCAACCATACAATCGAAACGTGCAGATCACAATGTTGTATATGGATATACACCATACTAAGAAAATTCAGACAAGCTGGAATAAGGCTATAGGAAATAGGAAAAAAATTCAGATATCATCCAGTTTTTTCGCCATCTGTAGGACCAAACCATAGCAAGTTAACCAGTTGAGGCAAAGCAAGTATGAATGTCTACTCTACACTGAGTTTGGTCACAGGCATTACATCTTTAATTGTTTTTTAACATAAGTACAACGTAGAAGGTAGAACCAAAAAAAGGGCATACAAATTTTGCAACAATAACTACTTTGGCCTTGTTTAAGAGATCCTATTTTCTTATCTATTTTTTGAAAAATGAATAATATATCATGCAACATGCATCAACTTGTCGTATTAGAGTAATTGACTGTTACATTTTATAAGCCATGCAACATGCATCAACTTGTGATTTCGGATTTCTTTCGCCTTTTTTGCGAGAGGGCTCTTCTTTCTCCTTACTATGTTATCTACTGAGCATCCGACGTTTAAAGTATGGTTCAAAGCAACATACATGGAAAATAAACATCTTTACCAAGTTTGCAAATTGGTGTTAATTGACGCCCTCTCTTGCGCATTTGTGTTGCCTTGTCTGAAGTTAAGCCATCCGGCACCGTTTTGACCAGGCGAGGGTACATCGGTGCTGCAGGTCTCCAGAGCATAAGTGGAAAAACTGGGCGAGTCCTGTAGTTATAGTTTCTACCACGAAAGAGAAATATAACACCCCCTTGACGGTGAATTACTTTTCCTCCAACTTTTTCCTGCTCAAGTATGTGGTGTAACTTATGAGAAAGTAATCAGCAAACAAGCTGCTACCAGAAAGTGAAGAGGACAACAAAATAGAAACTACATAAATGAGTTTAACTAACACAACTTTTAGATTAATTCATTTAAAATGGCGAACTAGTTTACTGGTGCACTAAAAAACAAGAGTGCAATTCCTCTCCGAGCTAGAAGAGGAAGTGGCATCAGTATTGACACCCGTAGTAATGGGTGGAAACTTTAACTTGATCCACGAGAATGCGGATAAAAGCGAACATCTACTCCGCGTCTGGGGCGCCAAAAGGGGAAGGGGCGCCACTGTTCAAAGCTGACATGCTCCAAGAGATCTAGTTGGACCAAAAGATTGATGCGTCCGGTCTCTCATAGAGAATGGGCTCATTGATATGTGTTTGAAGACCAATCCTTTTGTACAAAGAGGAAGTTTACTGGTGCCAACGGGGATGTCAGAAGTGGTTGCAACTGAACAATCTTTTTAAGGAGCATAAACTGATGTTTTCTGAGATGAACCAACTTTACAACATGAATAAGGTCAATCAACATGCCAGTGAAGAAGCACTCGAGCGCTCTTGGCTTCTCCTGAAGAAGCATTACACAGTTGAAGAACTGGATGCGCCTCCTTCAACTTCTTCACCGCCCGGCGCCAGGGACGACTAGTGCCTATGTCCTCATCTAATTGGTTAGCTTTGATGCCAAAGGGGGAGAACATAATGATTAGAAGCTTCAAGATGTATTTGGGAGGGCAACCTAAGTTGATATACGGTTCTTAGTTCCTCTGATGATTCATGTATGATTTGTAAACTCTAAGTCTCTGTGATCTTGTGCTACAATATGTGTGACGTGCTTATTCATATGCAGGTTGCCAATTCTTCAAGATCACATATGTGCATTGTTGTTTCTTCCTTCTTGTTAGACTATGCTTTGGTCTACTGTTGGACTTGGTGTTACCGGTCAGAGCTGGTCGTACGCTCCACCCACCCACCGCCCTTGCATGGCGCATGCAAGGCTGTTAGCCGCACTCTATCTTCCCATCGATCTAGGATCGATTGTTAGTCTGTTTACGTGCGTGTGTCTCTCTCTCCCTCTCTCTCATGTACTCTATTATATATTACCCCACTGTGGATGAATACGAGTATGTGATGCATTGCAACCCCTAGTCTATCTTCTATCATGGTATCAGATTAGATCCTTCCACTGCTTCCGCCATGGACGACGAGGCTGCCGCCGCCGCTGCGGCTACCCCTCAAGCGCCCTCCTCCCAACCTCCGGGCTCCATCCCGCAGCCTCCTCCTCCACCTCCTCCTACTCACTCCCCCGTGGTACACACGGCTCTCCCTCTCCAAACCGCGCCGCCGGTCGCCGGCTTCACTTCTGCGGCCTATATCCACGCGATGCGCGTCGAGAGTGCCCACATCAACCTCGGCGTCCGCCTCGATATGAAAGGGGCCAACTACTCGACTTGGCGTGGCCTCATGCTCGAGGTCATCGACCAGTACGATGTGGCAGCTTGGATCGCGCCGGACTTCACCAACCGCGCCGGCGATGTGGCATGGAACATCGTCAACAAAGTCGTCAAGCGCTGGTTCTACGGCTCCATGGTCACGGAGCTCGCCGGCTTCGTCCTCAACAGAGAAGCCACGGCCGCCGAGCTGTGGTCCTCCATCGTGTCCTTGTTCGTCAACAACAGGCGCTCTCGGCGCTTCCAGCTCATGGCGGAGCTCTTCGTCGTCAAGCAAGGAGACGTGCCGGTCTCCTCCTTCTGCGCGCGCCTCAAGGCCGTCGCGGACGCGCTGAGGAACGCTGGCAAGGTGCTGGACGACGATGAACTCGTTGTTCAGCTCCTCCGCGGCGTAAACAAGGACCGTCATGAGGTCACTGCGAAAATCATCGAGAAATCTCAAACTCCCGTTCCCTTTGATGTTGCAGTTGGCATGCTCCTCCAAGACGAGATCGGCGCTGACTTCTCCCACTCCGGCGTCTCCCACACCGCCCTCGCCATCCAGCAGCGCCCACCTGCCCCTGCCTCCTCCTCCGACGGGCACGCCAGGCCTCCTGTGCTCGGACAGGGCGGCCCCAAGCCTGGTACTCCTTCGCCAAACCAGGGGAACAACAAGCGGCGCCGCTACACCAACAACGGCGGCTATCAAGGCGCCGCCAACTCGCCGCCGCCCTGGACTGGGCACGTGTACGCGTACCCCGTCTCGCTACCGCCTCCGCCTCGTCCGCAGGGGATCCTCGGGCCGCGCCCAGCTCAGGCCTACACGGCCTACGCGCCGCTCCAGTACGGCGGTGTGCCGTACGAACCGACGGGCTACGAGGGGCGTCGTACGGTTCGGTCCCGTACCTGGCCGCGCCTCTGATGCAGCAGTCGCCGCCCCTTCTGGCTGCACCTCCGCAGCCGCAGCAGCACCACAACCTGACCCTGCAGAACTCCTCCAACGGGTGGATCGCGGACTCAGGCGCTTCTTCCCACATTACCTCGGACCCAGGTATGCTCTCGCCCGTTACCCCGATCACCAACTATCCCCATGTATACGTTGGTAATGGACGGCCCATGCACGTCACGCACATAGGATCAGCCGCCCTTGCTAATCCCTCCCGTCCTCTCTATCTTCAGAACGTTTTGGTCACTCCTAATATCGTCAAAAACCTTTTATCCATTTGTCGCCTTACTACTGACAATAATCTTGCCGTCGAGTTTGATCCTTTTGGTCTGACTGTGAAGGATTACATCACCAAGGCGGCGCTGCACCGATGCAACAGTAGCAGCGAGCTCTACCCCATCTTCGCCAACAACGCTTCAAGTGACGCCTCCGTTGCCTTCACCGCCACCGTCTCCCAGCTCACGGATCTGTGGCATCGCCGGCTCGGCCACCCCGGCGCCCATACTTTTTCCAATAAAGGGTTTCCTTCATGTAATAAAAACTCTGCTTGTGGACCACTTTGTCATGCCTGCCAATTAGGCAAGCACGTTCGTTTGCCTTTTTATCCATCACGTAGCTCTACTAGTGCTGCTTTCGAAATAATCCATTGTGATCTCTGGACAGCTCCCATCTCCAGTGTTTCTGGCAACAAATACTATCTTATCATCATCGACGATTACACTAAATACCGGTGGACGTTTCCTCTTGTCCTTAAGTCCGACGTGCATGCTGTTTTTCGTTCGTTTCATGCCTTTGTTCGCACCCATTTTCATCGCACTATCGCCACGTTTCAATGCGACAATGGCCGAGAGTTTGACAACGCTAGTAATCGCGACTTCTTCCTTCCTTTTGGTACGACCATGCGTTTCTCGTGTCCCTACACGTCTTCGCAAAACGGCACTGCTGAGCGTGCAATTCGCTCCACTAACGACGTTGTACGGACCCTTCTAATTCAAGCCAACATGCCGCCTAAGTACTGGGCTGACGCCCTCTCTACTGCCACCCATCTTCTCAATCTTCGGCCAACCAAAACCCTTCTCCGATCTACTCCTCATGAGGCTCTTTTCTCTCAACCTCCTATGTATGATCACCTTAGGGTTTTCAGATGTCTTTGTTTTCCCAACATGTCCGCCACTGCCGCCCACAAGTTGGCACCGCGGTCGACGGCGTGTCTCTTTCTTGGATATCCTGTGGATCACAAAGGCTACCGCTGCCTTGATCTCTCTACACACCGGGTTCATATCTCTAGGCACGTTGTTTTCGACGAGACCGTTTTCCCGTTCGCTAGTCACCCTCCAGCGAAACCCTCTCTGTTGATGATCTTTTTATCGATCTACCAACCGGCCCAAGTTTCCCAGCTAGTCCCCTCCTACCATTTCTTCCTGGCCCGGTAGCACAACCAGACCATCCCGCTTCGTCCGCTCGAGCGGCCGTCCCGTCCTCCCCCATCTCCTCTACGGACGTTGCCACACCAGCCACTACGCTCAGCCCTTGCTCCCAGCCTAGTCCATCTAGCGAACCCAACCCGACGTCTTCCGCACCCAGCCCGGCCTCGGCGAGTCCTGTAGGACCGGCCGCCTCGTCAGCTCCCGCGCCGGCTAGCGCTAGTCCTTCCCATCCTAGCACGCCTCCACGACCCCTACCCATGCTAACCCACATCCCATGCGTACGCGTGCTAAATCCGGGTTTAACCTTCCCTCTCGCAAACTTAACTTTCTTGTCGACGCTCCTTCCATTTCCCCCTACCTCACACTTACCGTGCCGCCCTTGCCGACCCTAACTGGGCTGCTGCCATGACCGATGAGTATCAGGCACTCCTTCAGAATGACACTTGGACACTTGTTCCCCGTCCTGCTGGCTCTCATGTCGTTAGCGGAAAGTGGGTTTTTCGTGTCAAGTATCATTCCGATGGAACCCTCGCGCGCTACAAAGCACGTTGGGTTGTCCGTGGTTTTTCTCAGACCGAGGGGATCGACTACGATGAGACCTTCTCACCAGTTGTTAAGCCTAGCACCATCCGCGTCGTTCTCACTCTTGCCATTTCAGCCTCTTGGCCCATTCACCAGCTCGATGTCAAGAACGCCTTCCTCCGCGGTCACTTAGCCGAGACTGTCTACTGTCAGCAGCCTCTCGGGTTCGAGGATCCTACTGCGCCTTCACACGTGTGTCTCCTTCGTAAATCTCTCTACAGTCTTAAGCAGGCCCCGCGCGCCTGGTTCACTCGCTTCGCCGCCTTCCTAGTGACTATAGGATTCACCGCCTCTAAGTGCGACACCTTGTTTATCTACCGTTCCTCGGGTCACACTGCCTATCTCCTCTTATATGTCGATGATATCATACTAACTGCGTCATCCCCCAGTTTCCTTCAGTATGTCATTTCTCGTCTTCGGCAGGAGTTTGCCATGACTGATCTGGGATCTCTCTGCACTTTCTCGGAGTCTCCGTTACCCGCTCTTCCTCCTCCCTTTTTCTTTCGCAATGGCAATACGCGCTCGACATTATCCAGCGTGCCGGCATGTCCGAGTGTCATATTGTTTTACCCCCATCGATTCCGGAGCCAAGCTTTCCGTTAACACCAGTGACATTCTTGACGCTGTTGATGTTACCACCTACCGCAGTCTCACCGGTGCTTTGCAGTATCTCACTATCACTCGTCCCGATCTATCTTACTCCGTTCAGCAGGTGTGTTTGTTCATGCATGCGCCTCGCACCTCCCACCTTAACCTTGTCAAACGCATAGTTCGGTACGTTAAGGGCACTTTAGATTTCGGTATGCACATCACACCTTCTACCTCCACCTCTCTTGTTGCGTACTCTGATGCTGACTGGGCTGGCTGTCCCGACACTCGTCGTTCCATGTCTGGTTACTGCGTTTATTTTGGGGATAATTTGGTTTCGTGGTCATCCAAGCGACAGCTAACTGTTTCCAGGTCCAGTGCGGAGGCTGAGTATCGCGCCGTCGCTCATGCTGTTGCTGAAACAAACTTCATGGCTGCGGCAACTTCTGCAGGAGCTTCACCAGCCAGTGTCCAGATCCACTGTTGTCTATTGTGACAACGTGTCTGCTGTCTACATGTCTGCTAACCCTGTGCAGCACTGTCGTACAAAGCATATCGAGATCGACATTCACTTTGTGCGTGACAAGGTTTCGCTTGGCGAGGTTCGGGTCTTGCATGTTCCCACTTCTTCGCAGTATGCTGACATTTTCACCAAAGGGTTGCCGACCACGCTCTTTGCTGAATTCCGATCCAGCTCAACGTCCGGCAAGCCGACGTTGACACTGCGGGGGGCTGTTAGACTATGCTTTGGTCTACTGTTGGACTTGGTGTTACCGGTCAGAGCTGGTCGTACGCTCCACCCACCCACCGCCCTTGCATGGCGCATGCAAGGCTGTTAGCCGCACTCTATCTTCCCATCGATCTAGGATCGATTGTTAGTCTGTTTACGTGCGTGTGTCTCTCTCTCCCTCTCTCTCATGTACTCTATTATATATTACCCCACTGTGGATGAATACGAGTATGTGATGCATTGCAACCCCTAGTCTATCTTCTATCACTTCTTATTCATACCCAATGCACTCCCACAGATTCTGTAAGTGCATCTACTGCCCCCTAGAGGGCTTTCGATGATTAATGACAAAATAGTTAAGGGACTAATGTGTTTGTGAGTATACACAGGTGAAAGTCCCTGAGGATTATGACCCCGAAAATTTGTGATGACAATGAATACTTTGGGATTGCCTGTTCGAGAAATAATTAGCTCGCAGAGAGGATAATGAAGCGTAGTGAAGACCGTTTTTTCTAGTTTCATTTACTTCTATTTGTGTCATAGGGCAAACCGTACTATTAAGGGGGTCTAAGTGAAAGTTGAGATCTAGGTCTTTGATGTATGCTTAATCCAAACCTCTTCAAGTGAAGACTTGGAAATCTCTTCGTGCGCCGTGATTTTCTCTGAATCCGAGACTATGTTCTTCAGGACTCCGAAGAAGAATCAGGCGCAGTTGAGTCGACTTGACTTGTGCTGCAAGTAAGTCATAGGCCGCTTTTAAAATCCGACAATAACTCCACGTGTCGGTTGTCCGTTAGGTGGCCAGTACCCATGTTGGTCATTTCAAACCTTGGGATTGCGCCGACTATAAATAGCCACCCCACTTCAACTTTAGATGATTGGCTGCTCCAGAAAGAATTGACATTGGTTTGTCACACCAACCAATCCTCTCAAAAGAGATTGAGAGAATCCTAAGGGAGGAAAAACCCCAGAGCCTAAAATCTGCTAAGTGATTGAGCATCACTGAAGAACTAGTCAAAACTTAACTTAACCTATTACTCTTGTGGACTATGCACCCACTAGACGGTTAGGTGTCAATTCTGAGCTCTAAGAGTAACTGTGGATGACCGAAGAACAAGTCTGTGAAGGTCCTGGAGATCTACCTCAAAGATCTATCACGAGTGATTGGGCGAAGTCTAAGTGACTTTAGCTCAAGGAGAATAGGATAAAGGCTTTGCCTTCTGAATTAAATCTCGGCCTCTCCAACCAGACATAGAGTTGTGCCAGCAACTCGAACTAGCCGAATCAAATAGGATAAAGGCTGCTCCATCACCACCTCTAATCTTCAGCAGTTCTTCATTCTAGACAGTTCTTCATTCTGGACGAGGAAACACGGCTGCATTGGTGATTCCATAGACGTGGATACCGGGAGAGGGATCGGTCCTTTGATCCTCGACCTGGACAAGTAATTCTTCCGGTTGGATCCTAGTTGCGGGAATCTGCATCAACATCTTCACCAACCTCTTCTCTCCGCTGCGTAGTTGATAAAAATCAGATCTAACTCTCTTTGCATCTTCATAGTGATCCTGGGTTTTATTCGTAGGATGTCGCAGTAAAGAATCGTCAACAAGGGCGTTCTAGTGCGTTGTAGATTCTTATCCAAGACTTGTATCATTTGATGATGCCATGTGAATCGCTAGAAACATGTGAAGTGTATGGCTAACCCAATAACGAAAGTTTCGTAAGGGGACTGGAGCAGGCTACCATGAGACAGAAGATCCTCTTTCTAAAGAGATTCGATTCGGAACTCTTATATGTCCAAGGTCAATATGGAAATTCTTTCAGAGGTTTTCCCTTACTTTATCCGTGTCAACAAACAATTCGAAATACCTCAACTTTTTCAGAACAGGTCCGAGTCAAATAGCAATGATTCGAAGCACTTCTTTTTCCATTACACTATTTCGGAAACCTAAGGACTCGATCGTATGGATATGGAAAATACAGGATTTCCGATCCTAGCGGGAAAAGGAGGGAAACGGATACTCAATTTAAAGTGAGTAAACAGAATTCCATACTCAATCTCATAGATCCCTATAGAATTATGTGGAAAGCCGTATTCGATGAAAGTCGTATGTACGGCTTGGAGGGAGACCTTTCCTATCTTTCGAGATCCACCCAACAATATGGGGTCAAAAAGCCAAAAAAATAAGTGATTTTAGCCCTTATAAAAAGAAAATGGATTCTTGAACCTCTTTCATGCTCATGTCACGTCGAGGTACTGCAGAAAAAAGAACTGCAAAATTCGATCCAATTTTTCGTAATCGATTAGTTAACATGGTGGTTAACCGTATTATGAAAGACGGAAAAAAATCATTGGCTTATCAAATTCTCTATCGAGCCGTGAAAAAGATTCAACAAAAGACATAAACAAATCCACTATTGGTTTTACGTCAAGCAATACGTAGAGTAACTCCCAATATAGGAGTAAAAACAAGACGTAATAAAAAAGGATCGACGCGGAAAGTTCCGATTGAAATAGGATCTAAACAAGGAAGAGCACTTGCCATTCGTTGGTTATTAGAAGCATCCCAAAAGCGTCCGGGTCGAAATATGGCTGTCAAATTAAGTTCCGAATTAGTAGATGCTGCCAAAGGGAGTGGGGGTGCCATACACAAAAAGGAAGCGACTCATAGAATGGCAGAGGCAAATAGAGCTCTTGCACATTTTCGTTAATCCATGAACAGAATCTATGTATGTAGACACATGGATCCGTACATCTCGATCGGAAAAGAATCAATAGAAGGAGAATCGGACGATATCTTTCTCGAAACAAACAAAAAGGAAAAGAAAGAGAAAAACGTAATGTTCAAGTTGGTTGCTATGTACTACACTAACAGACTGGCTCACTTAGCTCATCACATCGTCAATAGCTGCCAATCTGCATATATTAAGAGTAGGCATATTTTGGAATTAGTTCTCTCCCTCTATGAAATAGTGTGTGACGTGAGTTAGGAAACAACCAGCGGTCCTACTGAAACTTGAGTTCAAGAAACCCTATGACCAGGTGGACCGGGTGAGCTGGTGTTTCTCCTGCGGGAAGTGCTCATGAGAAAGGGTTTTCATGCAGCATGGATTCACCACATTTTGCACTTCGTTTGGGGGGGTGGGGCAAATTGTGATTTTTATCAACGAGTTGGAGCCCTTTAGGAACGGAAGAGATTTGCACTAAGGCGGCCTGCTTTCACCCCCACAATGTTTGATATTGTGGCCTAAGCGGTTGCTTCGATGCTCGATAAGGCATGTCACGTTAAGAGTGTGGTGCCGCACTTCATCCCAGGGGGTTACCCAACTCCAATAGGCAAACGACCCCATGTTGTTTCAGCCAGACGAACATAGCATTGCCACTGTCAAGCTCCTTTTAAGTTTCAAGGTAATGTCCGATATGAAAATCAATTTCTTTCTGGGTTTTGCTTCGGTACCCCCCCCCCCCCCCCTAAAAGGTTGCACGGATGTTGAAGCTATTTTAAAAGGCTATCGCCATAGTAGCCTGCAGATCAAACGTATTGAGTGCATTGATTTGGATACAGAAGACTATATTATCCGTTTTTGTTGAAGGGGTACCTTCTAATCTCCACCTTTAATCTGCATCGATGTCCATAAAATTTTCTAGGGGAGGTGTACCGAAGGAAAAGTTCTTTCTACAAACGTAAGGTGGTCGCCATGGGGATGCACGAGGCCGAAGATCGCATGGTGGCTAATCTTCTGAATAGTAACTTGGCAGCCTTCCTGATCTTGTACCGGTTGCAATTAGTGATAGAAATATAAGCATAGCGGAATGGGATCGGTTGGGTGTCAAGGTTGCCAAGAGGGTGGAACCTTGGCAAGGCAAATTCATGCCTTTGGGCGGAAGATTGGCTTTAGTGAATGGGTATTTATCGGTGATTCTCTCTTTCACTATGAAGTTGATAGCAAACTTTCATAAGGTGCGTGCGGGATTCTTTTGGGAAGGGGAAGGTAACAAACACAAATACCATATAATCAGATGGGTCGATATTTGTAAACCGAAAGCCAAGGGAGGCCTCAGGGTGATGAACTCAGAAATCACAAATGTGACCTTGCTTTTTTCGACAAAGGGTGGATTTTATTAGCTCAAAAAGAAGCATCAAGAGGATACAACCGAGCACACACCCGGCCTCTGCATGGCTAGGATGCTTGTCAAATGGATCTGAAAGCTTTCCCATAACCCTTCTATCTTGTGTGTGGGCCAGGTTGTTAAAGGAGAAATATTTCCCCAACACTAATGTCTTCTCGGCTGTTGACAAACGATCATCATTTTGGAATGGGATCCAGAAAGTCAAATTTGACTTTAGCTTGGGGGCGAGATTAGAGGTCAAAGGTTGTTGACAAACGGTCATCGTTTTGGAATGGGATCCAGAAAGTTAAATTCGACTTTAGCTTGGGGGCAAGATTTGAGGTCAAAGACGGCAGGGCTAACAAGTGGCTTGGAGACACCCCTCTTTTCCAAAAATTATCACAACCTGTACATGCTAGCCGTGGAGACAGAGGCCTCAGTTCACTCTGTTTTCCATGACAGCTTGTCAGCATGGTGTTCTGTCATAATGTTCCCCCTAAAAAATTGGCTAGTTCGGGAGGCGCTGAGGGGAGAGTTGCAGATAGTTCCTCTGTCGAAAGGCAATAACATTATTTCACGAGACCTTGAAGCGGCGGGGCGCTACAAGGTCAAGTCTATGCACACAAAACTGACAAGGAATCCTCCCATGGCACACGCCAAGACGTTATGGACTGCTGCTCTTCCCCTAAATATCAAGGTGTTCCATCTGGCAGCTCCTAAGATATTGGCTTCCCTAAGCGCTTAACATCCATAAAAGACGCGGCCCGAGTGATGGATCTTGCTCCATGTGTGGTGCTCCGGTAGACCCGGCCACATTTTTTTTCTCTTATGCCGGTTAAGTTCATGTGCAGTTGCGTCTGGATTGCATGGTATGCTCCTGGAACGCCAACTACACACCTGAGTTCTTAGAGCTACTGTGTGACACTAAGGGTCCTATGCATAGGGTCGTTTGGTGTTGCTTTGTAGCGCAATGCTGGGGGTTACGGAATGTGATTAACAAGCATTCTATCGAGAGAATTATCCCAGGTCTCCCAGCTGATTACATCTTCAAAACCATCTCTTTCTTTCAGCTCTGTCTCCCCCTAGGGAAAAAGCGCAGGGCAGCGTATGCCATCAATAGACATCTAACATCGAGCAGCTAATTGGGATCTTGGCTGCGTGTGTCTTGTGTTGCGAGTTTACGTACTGGCTTATGTGGCTTGTTTTGTTAAACTGATATCCTTGCTACCTTGCTTTCCATTTTATTCGGTTTGGTTGTAAGACTTTGTGTTTGCCTCTCGGTTGGGCTTTATTAATATAAAGCCAGGCATTCTAAAGAAACCAAGAGTGACAAATTTTACCATGGAGTAAAATCGATATATTTGAAGAATTACAAGATAGGATATATCCTAAATAGATTGCAGGATACAAAAAACAAAACAGACGGCTAGAACTGAAACGAGATGTAGCAACCCGAAGAAATAATAGTGGGTGGTAGCATAGTTACCTCGAGTTGTTGGCAGACATTATCCATGTCAACTGTACATACACCTTTGCATTTTATCTTGCAAACTCTCTTCCTCTTCCAGTGTGCATGAATGTTCTCCAACATATTGTGTGTTAAACCATCCCTGCCTGCAGAAATGCACATTCAGACTAAAAGGAACATAGCTGTAACTCCTAGCTTATTGAGCGAGTTGACGAAACTTACCCATATTGAGCTGCCGTTTCGCCTTGAGGTTTCCCTTGACGAGCACGGCGACCTCGCCTCTGGTGAGCGGTTCCCCGAGGACCTCCTCCCGGGACGCCGCTTGGTACCTTGGTTCCATCCCAGCGAGGAATGGCCCTGGCGACTGCACGGGCTTCACCCCTTTCTTGCCATGCGGCGGTAGCACGAAAGAGTCGAACTCAGGCAGCTCCTTGCGGCTCTTGGGGAGAGGCTTCCTCCCGGTCCACGGGCGCGGCGTGGCCTCGGGACCGAACGGCAGGAATGGAGCCTCCCGGAGCGCGACGGGGCGTACTCGTGGGGCCTCCGTGTAGCTGTACTGGAACTCAAACGGCGCCCCCTCGAGGTGGTAGGCGAGGCCCCGGTCGGTGACCCGGATGCCGGCGGCGGGCTCGCCAGTGGTCGGGACGGGGATCTTCTTGGCACGGTTACCGCGCGAGAAGGCCGGGTGAGAGCCGACCGGAGCTCGGTGGCGCTCAGGGTCGTCGGCAGGTTGATTGTGGTGGGAGAGGGAGAGGGAGAGGCGGAGAGAGGTCCCGAGCCGTAGACCAGGAGGGTGCTGGGCCGGAGCAGCGAGGAGGGAGCGAGAGGGGAGGGTGTTGGTTGCCATATGGATGGTTCACCGTCGAAGCTCTCGAGAGTGTAAGGTTTATCTCATCTTTGGAGGCTTTGGGGATCCTGGTTCGCGAGTTCCCTCTCCGCCGTTTGTTCCAGGTTGCCACTCGTGCCGTTGCCACGCCTTTCCCATCGTCCGATCTTCACGGGGGCTCCGCGTCCAGCGGATCATGCGCCGGGTGGCTGGGTCGGCCTGGCATGTCGGGCTGATGGTCGGCTGACGTGTTTTGGTACTTAGAGCAAGGATAATAATAGCGTCGACAGCCAGCTGTAAGCCTGTGCCATA
Organism: Thinopyrum elongatum; assembly: GCA_011799875.1. Classification (NCBI taxonomy): domain Eukaryota; kingdom Viridiplantae; phylum Streptophyta; class Magnoliopsida; order Poales; family Poaceae; genus Thinopyrum; species Thinopyrum elongatum. The sequence continues at coordinate 247,122,883 of CM022299.1, forward strand.
TCATCAAAGAGCCGGCTTAAAGCCGAGCCATATAATAGGCTAGCTATACACCGGCTGTTAAGTGGGCTTCATTAAAGCTTTAAATTATTAGTTCTTTAAGCTGGGTATAAACACAATTGGGTGGAATCTCCTAGCGTCGGTCTAGCGCCAGCGGTGTGAGCTGCAAGCCGGCTGCTCTGCTCGTACTGTGTGCTATAGCCGGGCGACTGCAGGAGAGCCCGCTCCATTATATTTCCTGCTTTCTCTCTCTGCCACGTAGGATTTGGATGAGCTGGCAAATGCTATAGCCTGCTGAGTAAGCCTTATTATACATGCTCTTACTAGCAAAAGGGCCCGTTTACTAAAAGAAAAAAGCAAAAGGGCCCATGCATTTCAATGGGAGAAAAAAAATCATAATCTTCAATGTCCATGAACACATATTGCTGCATCATCGAGAAACACTATCACTCTCAATTTCGTGAAATCATAAATATTTTTTTAAACTCGTGCACATTTTTGAAATGATGAACATTTTCAAATTCTTGAAAAAATTTACAACTACAAATATTTTCTAAAATCAAGAACATTTTTTGAATTCATGAACATTTTATACGATTTAAAAATATATTTTTTAAAATTGTGATCATTTTTAAACAATTTTCTTGAATCGATGAACAATTCTAGGATGGACGAACATATTTTTGGAAATTGGTGGAATATTTTTTGAAATTCATGAACTTTTTTTTTATTTAACGAACTTTTTTAATGCATGATCATTTTTTAATCAGCGAACATTTTATGAATGAATAAACTATTTTGTATGTCACAAACAGTTTTTGAATTTTTTGAATATTTTTCCATTCATGAACATTTTTTGAATTGGTGAAATTTTGTTCAATTTCATTAACATTTTTTAATACACAAACTTTTTAAAAATCATGAACATTTTTTTATTTCCCGAACATTTGTTTTCAAAATTTCGAACATTTTTTGAATAAGCAAACATTTTTTTTACAAAATCACGATCATTTTTTTGAATCCGCAAACATTATATGATTTATTAAATATTTTATTTCAAAATTCTCTTTTTTTTGGAACTTTGTTTAAGTCCCAAATTATTTAAAGTAGAAAAAAGAAACGAAAAAGAAAAGGAAAAAACAAAAAACAAAATTTTAAAAATAGGTCGTCCGGACATGGGCCGGCCCAAACAGGCGCGCTACGTCTTCTCCCAGTGCGCAGAGCGCAGTATAGGAGGTCCCTACTGCATGGGCCCACCCAGGCGAGGGATTCCCCTGCGTGAAACATTTTTTTGTCACTTATAGATGTCATTGGTGGGTAATATTTTGCATCTTTGGGGGCAATTTCCATGACATACCACCAGAAGCAATAACCCATTTATTATTAGGTATAGATATAGATATAGATATAGATATAGATATAGATATAGATGGGGCGCTTTCACCCATTGGTCTCGATCTGATGTGAAGGAGTTTTGCTAGCCTCTTGCCGTCGTGGTTCCTAGTCGGTGACCCTTATGGCCGTCTGACTTGCCACCGCACCCCTTGGCCGAATAACCCTCGTGGTTAGGTTGCGTGTTTTGGTCCCCGTGGGGCGCTTTCACCTGTTGGTCTCCTTCGGATATGGAGGTGCTTTATCTATTTGTCCTCTTTTCATCGCGGCCCCTGATCGTATGATGTGTTTTGGAATGCCAGCCCGGCTTTTGGATGCCGTGGTCTGCCCTGCTCTGTGCACATGTGTGTTGCACATGCTCTCTGATCGCACTCTTTCTAGGATGGTAAATCGTCTGGCGGTTCGCTTTGTTTCCTTCTACTCATGTGATTCAAGGTGGAAGTATATACCTCGTTTGGAGTTTTCGATCTATGATCGAGTGGCATACCAATTTTCTTACCCCATTGTTTCCGGACGGTGCATCGTCGAGCCTGGATCGGGTTTAATCGTGTGCCTTCTCTTTCTCACCGGTGTGACTGTTATGTTTGGTTTGGTGCATGCCTATTTCTTTCTCTTTTCATTTCGGCTAGTTTCTAAGTTTCGTTCGGCTTAGGTTGTGAAAAGCGAGCGTCCTTCATTTTTTGCTCTTGCGTCGTTACGTCATGGTGCTCTATTCTCTCGCTGCACCACGTACTCATGAGGGTCATTTGATTCAGGTTTGTCATTTTCGTGCACATTTTCTTCATACCGACATTTGGCTGGGGTCATTGTCTGTCTAGTCCGCTTAGTAAAAGGCGTACTTGTGTCGTTGGGTTCGTACCGGTGTGCGTGGGGTCTTTGCGGGCCAAACCCTAGGCAGCGGTCTTGGAGGCAGTTGGAGGATGATATTCCTACTTTCCCCCTCTTTGTGTCGGATGGTACTTTTTCTATGTCGAGGTTGACTTTTCCTCGGTTGGTGGCATCGACTCCCTTTCATTGTTCCTGGTCCCATGGGTTAGTGACTCACCTGTTGTGGCATGATACACACCCAGCCTAGTCACATTGGATGGGCCCGTCTGGTGCGACCAAACCGGCGTGTGTGGCTGCGCCGCACACCCACCCTGGCGCGATCAAACCAGGCCGGCGCGGCCGGACAACGCAGATAGGCGGGTCCAGCTCCATTCCTACGTAATGGGACAACGTGAGACAAGACCCGGCGCGCACGACGCACGCCCCACATGGTGGCCAGTCCAGCTCGGCATGGTGCGTGTTGGGAAATGTAGTAGAAAACAAAAAAAAGGCCTACAAATCTAGTTCCTAGGAGCACTATGAAGATTATGCATACAAGGTTAGATCTGATCTTACCAACAAACGAATTGTGGTGGATGAAGATTTGGTGAAGATCACGTTCTTGAAGTACCACAAACCGTCCCATGAATAGTTCCCTCAAACAAGAATCGATCGTACGAATCCTCTGTCGGATTGCACACGTACGAATCCATTGATGCAACAGGGCTTCGCCGTCTAGATATATGTTGTGCCGAAGAAGTAGTAGAGAGAGGAGCATCCCTTCAGAGAGAAAGACTATGGTGGAGAACATGAGAGAGAGGGAGAGTTGTAGCCATGGGCATGAAGAACTTGCGTGTTTGGGGTTGCCCTCTCTCCCTCTATTTAATAGGCTAGGGAGGGGCCAACTTGGAGAGGGGGGCAGCAGCCCAAGGGGGGCGCTCCATCTAGGCTGCCTCCAAGTGGTGCGCCCCCTCCCCAAACCCTAGGGCGTCACCAGGTGGCTTGCTCACCAAGGCTAAGGGGGCGCCCCACTATTGGGCCCCCAGGGCCCATGTGGCTGCCCCCACCTTGGGCCTTGCCATGGGACAAGCCCATGGCACCCCTAGGACTATTCTAAGATGTTTCAGTAAATCCCAGACCCTTCCCATATCCTATGGTGGACTTACTATGGTCTCTGGAACTTTTGCGGTTCACAGAAACTATTCTGGTTTTCCTCTGAAACACTTCCGATTTTCTTGAAACGCTTCTAGTTCTTTCTCGAAACGATTTATGTTACCTCCGAAACTTTTCCAGTGATATTCTCCAATCCTCCTAACTCAGTTACTACTCAATAGATCAAATTCATATTAAGTGTGTGACCCTGTAGGTTTGGTGAAATATAGACATGAAGAAAACTTCCTTTTGTTCAATGATCAACAGCGGAACCATGGACATCCATGTTGACCCCTATACTCACACGAATGATATTCGAGTGAACCTCTGGTTATCATATGTCATTCCTTTTGCTTCACAATACTTTATCGAGGTAAGATATATCGGTATCCTCTTGATTCATTCTCATGCTCACTATACCGGTCTCCTCGTTACCGACTTTGTTCTTCTTTCTCGTTATCATGTTCCGACATCCTTGTGACTAAGTCACTTGTATTTGGCCAAATGATGACGGATGTCATCACACCGAGATGGACCTAAGAATATCTCTCAAACATCGGAGGAGCAAATCCCACTCTTGAGCTATCTTGCCCCTTGTCACACTTTCTGATAAACCTATAGGTTGCCGTTATGATCACCGTGTTACCAATGACGTTGGAGCAACCCCAAAGTGTACCGTCTGGTATGAAGCGACTTGATGACCCACAATTATAGGTGTCGGTGCTAAAACCGGCGGATCTCGGGTAGGGGATCCTGGCTGGTGATCTAGGAACGATGGTTACGCGAGGGAAACACAAGGCGATGTTTACCCAGGTTCGGGCTCTCTCGAAGAGGTAAAACCCTATGTCCTACTTGATTATATTGATGTGGTGGAGTATCGTGTGCCGTATGATCTACCTAGAGATCATATATTGTGTTCTAAACCTAAGGTTGGTAATTGTGCCTCTAAAGACTAAACCCCACGGATTATATACACACCGGGGGTACCTAGGTTAGACATATGGTCGATGGCCAGACATGCCGGCTAATGAGCTATCCTTGAAGCGCACGCCAAGTCTTCGAAGGTTTCCATCTTGATCACGCCGAGCTTCATAGCTTCTGGAGTCCTTCCTTGTGGAGATTGGCGGGCTGTAAGCTCGGCCCATGGACTGTGGGTCATATAGGTGAGCACTCCCTAGTCCAAGACACCCTCAATAGCCCCTGAACTTGTCTTCAAAGTCGAGGATGGCAACTTCATCCTTGGAACAATGTCTTCGGCTTGATATCATCAGCTTGATGTCATTGGCTTGGCAGGCGAGTTCCTCCATTGGTTTAAATTTATCTTCTAGATCTTCAAAACATCTTTAGCCTCCTCCGCAAGGGTCCGAGCATCAACATACGTCGGACCAGGCGGCCCTTACTTTATGCAATCCGAAGACTTTTTATCAGAGATTCACCAAGGGTCCCACCATATGTGGCCTTTTGGTTATTACTTTAAGATTTTTCTTGATCTTTGTGTAGTATGGGGAACACACAAACTTATGGCGGGACGTCGAAGCGTCTCCCTGTATCTCGATTCATAGGGTATTTAATCATATAGGGTCACAACAGAGATCCTACCGCAGCCTTTCCCCATCTCACCCCAGCACAAAACTTCCTCCCTCAAAGCTTAGCTAAAAAGCTCTGACAATGCCAAGCGGCGCAGGCGCATGGATGCGTCCCTCAAGGCTGACTGGGAAGTTGTTCCGTCACCCGTCTACGGCTGGATCAGCTCGCCACTCAAGGTTGTGTGCCGGGTTCAGATCTGACTTACACTCGCCCTGGCTTGGTATCCTTAGACGTGCAGGCACATGCGAATAATTACCCCCGTCCACATGGAGAGGAACGGGTTTGATTCGTTCCCTTCTTATTGCGGGGTCTTGGATTTCCCATTCATCCATTCCTCTGGGGTCTATTAGCATTCTACGGGATCCAACTCCACCACCTAACACCCAATTTGATTCTGCATATTGCGGGATTCATCGCTCTATGCCAGATGTACCTTGGATGCGAGGCTCACTTCGGGCTATGGAGGAAGTATTTTTTCTTGATGCCTTACTCCTGAAACAGGAGGATTCATGAAGTGGGCGGAGTCGAGGTATGTCGTACTGCAGGGAGCGGATATCACTACAAAAAAAATACACTTCCGTGATGATACGTGTTTGTCACAGTAGGTCACATTTTCTGTCATGCATGTACATCCATGACGATTTTATGACAGAATCAAGATAGTCATATCTGTGTTGTCGTAGAAGTGTTCCATGACAATACCAAAATTATCATCACGGAAGTGTCCACTTCCATGACGATAAATGGCGCGTCATGGAAGTGCTCCCATTAAAGGCCCGTGGTGAAACTGGCTCATTATGAACAGTGTATCGCTTTATACCCATCAATGGGCCATTATCCCGTTGGGCCATTTCCAGCCCGTGTTAACTTTCGGCCTTCTAAGGCCCATTTATTTTTGGGCTCATTTCCAGCATTCGGTTACTTACGGTCTGTTACTAGCATGTTCCACTTGTGGGCCAAATTCAACCCGTGGTTACAGTCGGCCCGTTTGTGGCCCGTTAACCCGTTGGGTTGTTTCATAGCATCATCAAATACGGCCCATTAACGGCCTGTGATGCTTGTCGATAGAATTAAGCCGGTTATACATTTCGGCCTATTAACGGCCCGTTATGGTCGGGCCATAAACAGACGATTTCCACTCTAGCCCGTTTACGACCCATTTTGCGGACCGTTATTGGTCCACGAATAGAACGGCCCATGTTTGGCCAATCGATCATATGGCCCGTAGAAGGCCCATGGATCCTATGGCCCGTAGAAGGCCCATGCTACGGCCCGTATATTATTGCCCATGGTTATTGTGGCCTAGTTATAAAAATAGGTTATTGTGGCCACTAGAAAAACGCGGAAAAAGAACTGCAGTGACTACAAGCAAACAACTACTCCCTCCGTTCCAAAATAGATGACTCAACTTTGTACTAACTTTAGTATAAAGTTAGTACAAAGTTGAGTCATCTATTTTGGAACGGAGGGAGTAGACAATAAGGAAATAAATAAGCAAGCAACTAACGCTAGGCTATTACGGCTATTACACATATTACATCCACTGGGCCTCAAAGTTCGCAACCAGTGCAAATATAGGGAACAAAGCAGCATATTCACTGGCCATCTAAATTGGCCACCAGTGCAAATAAACGCGGCAGCAAAACAAGTCCATAACTGAAACAACTTCAGAAGAGCTCAAGAAACGTTATCCTGGGTATCCACCATGCTGGCAATAAGCTTAGCAAGCTTATTAGCTTTCTCCTGTTTGGCGCTAAAATCCTCCAACGCTTGCTGTTGCACCAGAAAGTATGCATCTAAATTCTCCAGGGACTTCCGCAGTCCTTCGGCTTCTTATCGCAGCACAGCTGATCGATGTCTTTCAGCTTGTAGTTGAGACTCAAGAAACCGAACTGATTTGGACAGTGAGTTCGAATAGCTTGTGCCAGTGGTAGTGGCCAGTAACTCGAACACTACACCAAGACAGGACTTTGGGGTTGTCTCACTGTCTTCAAGATAGTTTTCCTTAGCTGTTTTATCAGCTTTGTTAGAGACCAACAAGGATGTCTCACTATCCTGAACCTTATCTGCATTACTTCCTTTACCATTGCTTAATAAGGTACTCTTCCCCAATATTTTGTCAGCATTCTAAAAGAAGAAACAAGCATACACATAACAAATTTAGCATGTAGTATATGAAACTCACTTCGGTGAACCAGTTCAGTAGTAAGGTGGACAGGATTAAACTACCAAGTCTTCTGTTGCCAAGCAATACATAATAAAAGCATCAAACAAACATATATCTATGTCCTATGGTCACTGCATTGTCTTGCCAAATCAAAATAGAGACACCGTTCAAATCATATCAGTTCAAGACAAAGCAGCATTGAAAGAATACAAAGCGTGGGAAACTACACGGCACAACAAGATTTCAGATGGGTACCACGGGTCTACATGTAGAACAACACTATTGGCGCTGTTGTGATGCTAGTAATGTGGATGATATGAGAAGTCAACTGTATACACAATTGAAATTGAAATCAACAGAGCTATTTAGAAGAGCAAACCTGTTAAAGAAACATGCTTAAACATACCTATTGTGCCATTGGAGTTTCGATTGGATCCTTCAATTTAAAAATAAGTTTGTATGAGTAAATACAGTGATACAAGAGCAAAGTAGTATGCATGATAGCAATGGAATCTTAAATGAGAACAGTTGTTCTTCAGGTTTAAGCACTTGTTCTACACGAATAGAGTACAGTAAGACGCAGGCATATAGTACTTAAAAATAAAAAATGAGCTCATAGACCTTACCACATTCTTGGTTCGGGACCAGTACAGAACAAGGCGTTCCCAGTCATCGTCCCGTAAATGTGTCTCAGGAGAATGTAAGGGAATTTAATGAGTTTCTTTGCCAGTGAAGTACATTTTCTTCAGGTAATTCCAATACTGCCACCAAGCATTCTTGAAGATAGCAGAGGTATTAGCACAGGTTACCTCATCCTGAGTTTCCAAATCGGTCCTTCTCTGTAGAGAAAAATGGGAACATTTCCTTTATTATAACCAGCATGGAGGTAGAATGTATGGGACAAAGCAAAGTGATTGCCATGAAAACATTACTTACACATAACTCCTGGACGAACACCTGCAACTGGCATTTTCCTTCATCTTCAGTATAATATTTCCATGATGGGAAGATACGCACATAGGATTTAAAAACATCAAATGCGATAGATGCTAAACTACGAATGGCTGGTTGTGCTTCGTCCACAGGAATAGGTGTACTAACTGGTGGAGTTGGGGTTCGCCGTGGTAGTACTGGCGCTTTGGGCACTGGAGCTGCCTTACTAACTGCACTTGTTTGGGAGCTCTGTGGTGGAGATGGTGCTATGTCAACTGGAACTGGGTTACTATCTACTGGGGTTGGGGTTAGATTGGGTGAAGCTGGTTCTCTGTCCATCGCAGTAGGGGTATAATCTGCGAGAGTCTGGGTTATGTGTGGTAGGGCTGGTTCTCGTGCATGTACAACCGGGGTGCTATCTCCACCAAGAGGTAGCACTGTTTTATTTGAAGACCATGTTTTTACTCCGCTAGATACTGCCATCATCCGCTCCAATTCAAATGGTTGATAAACAAGAAACGTAGTTGAATGTACAGACCTTGTATGAGAGACAGATGCAATAGATAGTGTGGAAAATAGAGGGCATGAAATAGTTCACATGTATATTGTTTAAATAAAAAGGATAGCATGACATAATTTCACATATATGATGTCTATCTAAACTGGATAGCATAGCATGACATAATTCGAAGATATAATGACTAACTAAATAGGATGGCATGAGATAATTATATGATGTCTTTAGTAAACAGGTTCGCATGACATAATTCACATACATGTTATGTAAGTAATCAGGATCGCATGATTTAATTCACATATGTGATTTATATACTAAGCAGAGGGCATTCGCATATATGATGTCTGAACTAAGAACATGGTGTTGAATATTGTGTATGATGTCTAAACTATGCAATGCAAGACACCATATGCATGATATGAGCAGTATAACCGTGCCAAGTTAGAGCATACACCTCGGTGGGGGAATAGGACTGGTCATCTGTCTCTGAATCCATCTCTGAGGAGCTATCGGGACCCAGCAAGAGATCTGCTTCGACAGGTAGCACTGTCTACTCTGAAGACCTTGTTTTCACTCCAGATTTTTCCATCACCCACTCAAATGGCTGATTCACAGGAAGAGTAGTTGAATGTACAAACATTGTCGACAAATGGAAATGTAATGAAGAAAAGGATTGGCAAGATATCATTCAAATATATGATGCCTGGTTAAACAGGATGGCATTGCATATTTCACATATATTATGGCTGGCTAAATGAGATGAGATTGCATAATTCACATATATGATATAGAAACTAAACAGGTGGCATTACAGAACATGTCTAAACTAAGCAGATGACATATATGATGTCAAAAGTAGGCACTGCAAGGCAACATATGCATGATATGACCAACATCATCATGCCAAGTTAGAGCAAACACCTTGGGGGGTAAATAGGAGTGGTCAGCTACGTTTGAATCCGCCTCAGAACAGATATCTTCCTCTGGATTACAAACTGGAGGGGGGGGGAGGGTTTGCCATTGAACCCACCATGGAGCGATGTCTGCATAACATTGTATTGCCACGCAAAACTCTTCTCTTTTTCTCAACATGTTCAGCATGACTGTGTACAATATCTGACATGCATACGAAAAAAATATAGTGAGATTATGTAAGGAGAGCATGCAGAAATCTAGAGTGATGGTAACAACCAGTGAATGGATCCAAAAATAATGATAGCAGGCTGATGATAGCTTTAATTTAATAAAAAGACAGATGATGATTGCTTTACTATTTGTTTTCCACCCAAGATGAACAACATAGGCATACCCTAGGTGAACCAGATAATAGACAGAGATACTATTCATTGCTGCCTCGATATGTGCCCCACAAGTAATTTTAAAACTCAAGTTTGAACATTAATTTGGACCTGACTTGGAGTCTAAGAGGTGAACAGGACGATAAAGTAGCAGGTAATATTAAGCAATGCATAACATAAGCAGAAACAAAAGAGTGCAACCTCTCTTGTGGACCCGTGTACTACTCAGGTTCATCTACTGAGTCAATGATGGTGATGCAGTTGCGGTGGGTGCCAGCGGCAGGGAAGGAGATCTGAGGCGGCGAAAGACGGTCAGGAGTCGTGATATCTGGTATGGTGGATGCTTCTGTCGATGGAGCAGCTCAGGTGAGGTGGACGACATCGCGGCAGGAGCAGGACAAACTACACAAAGTTTTCTTCGACACCTATCTGTAACTGAAGTAATTCTGTAAGGGTCCTTTGGCTTGCAGGATTCTAAAAACGCTGGGACAGGAAAAACACCGGAATAGGATAGGAATGCACATGGGAAACAGAGCATTTGCAAACATAGGATTTCTGTCAACTTGGGTGTTTGGTTCACAGGAATTGAAAGAGCAGAGGAATGCAAAGAAACATGGCCAAATTAAAGTGAAACCATATGAAAGTGTGTACAGTTAGACTGTTATTCTGCCACTAATGCACTTAGTCTTGTTTTCATGCATAGGATTTTGAAAAATAGGTCCAGGTGGATGTTTTTATCCATTCATTTCAACGAAATGCATGAATAATTGAATAGTAGAGTGCCATCGGAAAATTTCCTATTGCTATGTTTTTCCTTCACTTTGTCCTTTGAACCAAAATAGCCCTAATGGATCGACATGAATGTAGAGTAATAAGTGATGCGACAAATGTACAACCTCTTTGGCGTAGCCGTGTCGACCTCAGCATCATTGGGTTGGTCGCTGAAGAAGTTGCGGCAGAGGTGGCTGTCGGAGGTGTGGAGGAAGATCTGAGGCGTCTGTAGACGGTGTCCAGGGCACTACTCTGTTGTGATGGATGGTTCCGGTGTTGAAGTAGCTCCGGCGAGCCGTAAGACGTCGAGGCTAATGCAGTACAAGACAGACATTGTTAATCTCAAGTGGGATTCTAATAGCATCTCCAATAGATGATGTAAAATACATTACCAAAAAATGATAGATGTAAAATTTACATCACGAAAAAACACCTGACTACAACAGATGAGGTAAAAACTGTTGACTCTGAACTTAACTGTTAAAACTGAAATTTACTGTGGAATCTGAATGTTACTGTCAAAACTGAACGCACTGATAGCAGAGAGGCACTTCACATGTAGTTTAGGCTGCTCGAGCACTAGTAGTAGAGAAACAGTGATCTAAATCAGTAGGCGATCGACAGGGAACACGGTAGCAGATAGCAGTCGGAGCAGCAGCGCCTGGAGGAGCAACGCGAACTAGAGCCAGAGCAGCAACTCGTGTAGCAGCAGCAGCCTGTGTACCAGCATCAGCAACGCGAGCGAGAGCAAGAGCAGATGTAACGACCCGAGACTGACGCTCGAGATGCCTTCTAGTTATTTCGTTGCCATCGTGTGTTTTATTTGTTTGTTGCATTCATCATGTCATCATTTGCATTGCATCGGTAGTCTGCTGCCGTCGTTTTCATAAAACTCATAGCCGTTCATAGTTGCCGCTTCTCTCCTTGTCTCCGTGGCATGTTATTAGACCGCTTGTATTCGTTGACCATTCTTAGTCCAAGCCCACGCTTAACCGCGACCGCCTAACCCCTCTTTGCCCAGTGCATAGGCCCATCTCGCGCATCTGAAACTTCCCCGAACCGAAACCGAGCTGTCGTTATCGATGGGTCCGGATCATCTTCGAACATCCCCAAAACATCTTTGGTTTATGTATTGGACTCCACTTGTCTATTCTTTCTTAACCATTCGATCTCGGTCGGGTGATCCAAGTCCCCCCTTTCCCTATTTATAGTCCAACCTCATGCCTAATCTACACCAATCCTAAAACCTAGGGACAATGTCCGATCCCTCTGCCGCCGCCACTCCACCTGGTCTCTCCTTCCACCTCGGAATCCTCCCCGATCCAAAATCCTCCAACCGAGCAGTTCCAGAGCTCTTAGCTTCTCCAACCTCGCTTGATCTCTGGGAAGGAGCTCCCGTGTAACAGCACCAGCGCCTCCAGGAACACGCCGTGCTCCATCTCGCTTGCCCGAGTGCCCGAGGTCCCGCGAGCCTCCCGCTCGTTCGCGCCATATGCCACCGCTCGCTACTCCTGTGCAGCCCCGAGCCTCTCCATGCTGCGCGCCCGGCCTCTCCCTCGCCTCGTCGCCGACGACCTGCAGATGAGCTCCGTCGTCCCTCCTCCACACTCCTTTCTCTTCTCCCTAGTCCTCACTTCTCACTCACAACTCCCTCTCGTCTCTCTCTATAGGGACCCGCCATAGCCACCCTCGTCTTCAAGTCGCGTCGCCCGCGCCTGGATTCGGTGCCCTTGGCATGCCCACGCACGGATCCCACCATCCCCGACCTCTTATGCAACCCCTTCTCGCTGGGGGACCTCGAACCCCGTCGGCACGAGCGCCTACAGAACTCCATGGACAGCCTCCTCTGTTCGACTTCGTGCGCCGCCCCGGTTGACTTCCAGCTTCAGCCCCTCGTCGCCACCGCTTCGCCAGGTGCCTCGTCATCGGTGAGAACCCCAGCACTGCTGCCCTACTCCTCTTCTTTCTTCTCTCTCCTGTCCTCTTCCTTTTCTCTCTCTTTCCCGTCACTCTTTGAACTCTCTGCCTTTCTTCAGAAAACTGCAGCAACCTCCGAGTTCGAGCAGCCGCCTCCTGCTCGGATCGAAGACCTCCTGTTGCTCGGATCTGGACGCCGCCGACCTCCCGTGTCGGATCGGACTCCTCCACGCGTCCCCAACCTCTGGCCTCGCCATGCCGTCCCCGGCGCAAATCCCTGCCTCTGCCTCATCCTCGTCCGAGTAGAGGACAAGCGCTTCCTCGTCGCGCGCGAGGGCTGCAGCCACGGAAGGCCCATCCAGCGGTCCCAGCCGGTCCAGCTCGCCTCTGCCTCACCGGGCCATAGCCCATGGGTGAGCTCCCCACAGCCCCTCCTCTCTGCTGGCCCAGTCTCTGCAGATTCAGCATGCACACGTTTTTTTCACCCCTGGACGAATTTATCTGTTTATTCAGGCGCTGCAGTTTTACATAAAAGTACCCAATCTTCATGCATATAAAAACTCAACAATCGTGCATCATATTAAGATGATTTAAATATGTAAAATGCTTAGAATTTCATCTAGTTTTATAATTTACCAATTTCATCCATGTTAAAAATGTTTAAATTGTTGTTTGCATTTGTTTTGCATTAATGACATGTTAAAATGGTTTATTTCATAACTAATTAACTGTAGCTCCGAATTAAATAAACTTTATATGTAAATGGGGTAGAAAAATGCATAGATTAACATGGTGCACTTTATTTTACTGTTTAACAACTCTAAAATATGGTTTAGGGCAGAACAGTACCAAGTCCAAAATATGCATATGGGGATTTTCCGGAATTGTTGTTTGTTGTTCCGGCCTCATTTAAACTTGCCTAGATAGGTAGTTCTTTTATGCTTCACCTCTTGCCATGTTTAACAACATTTAATATTGTTGGGTACATAAAAGGGAGCGAACTAAATAATTGAATGTGGTGTTTCGTCGATATGCAACTCATTGCATATTGAGCTCCACTTAACTTGTAGTATTGTTTGTTGCACTTTGCCATGCCATGCCTCATTAAATCGGACATGCATCATACTTGATGGTGCATCATGCCATGTTTATGCTTGTGTGTTTACCATGTTGTTTGCTTCTTTCCGGTTATGATTCTTCTCGATAGTTTCAGAGATGTTGCGAATGTGAAGATTCGTTCGACTACGCCCGCTTGTCTTCTTCATGGACTCGTTCTTCTTCCTAGTGGGATCTCAGGCAAGATGATAATTATCCTGGATACCACTACTATATTTGCCTTGCTAGTTGTCTCGATGCTATCGCTATGTCGCGCTACCCACCACTTGTTTATCTAGCCTCCCAAATTGCCATGATAGCCTCTAACCTTTTCCACCATCCTAGCAAACCGTTGTTTGGCTATGTTACCGCTTTGCTTAGCCCCTCTTATAGTGTTGCTAGTTGCAGGTTGTTCCATGTTAGGACATGGATATCATGGGATATCACAATATCTCTTATTTAATTAATGCATCTATATACTTGGTAAAGGGTGGAAGGCTCGGTCTTTTGCCTGGTGTTTTGTTCCACTCTTGCCGCCCTAGTTTCCATCATACCGGTATTATGTTCCTTGATTTTGCGTTCCTAACACGGTCGGGGTTTATGGGCCCCCTTGACAGTTCGCTTTGAATAAAACTCTTCCAACAAGGCCCAACATTGGTTTTACCATTTGCCTAATAACAACTAAAACTTGCATAGGGACCTGCCGGCCCCCGAGGTCTCTTAATCAACCCCCCCCGGCCAGTGCTCCTCATGAGTGTTGGTCCACCTACCTAGCAGTCGCCGGTGCCGCCTCAGGGCAACTCGATGGTATTTTGGCTACCGTCCACTTCGCATAGACGGTGTTGTCCTGAGAACGAGATACGCGCGGCTCTTATTGGGGTATCGATGCACCGGGTGGTCTTGCTGGATTTGTTTTACCATTGTCGAAATGTCTTGTGAACCGGGATTCGAGCTTGATCAGGTTGTTCCGGGAGGAGGATTTTCCTCCGTTGATCATGAGAGTTTGTGATGGACTAAGTTAGGACACCCCTGCAGGGTTTGATCTTTTGAAAGCCATGCCCGCGGTTATGTGGCAGATGGGAATTTTTTAATATCCGGTTGTAGAGAACTTGACACCAGATCCGAAATAAAATATACCAACCGTGTGTGTAATCGTGACCGTCTCTTTTCGAGTGAGTTCGAGAAGAGAACATGGTGGGGTCATGTTTGACACGTAAGTAGTTCAGGATCACTTCTTGATCATTACTAGTTTGCGACCGATTGCGTAGTTTCTCATATTATTCTCGTACTCGTAAGTTAGCCACCATACAATGCTTAGTCGCTTGCTGCAACCTCACCACTTATCCTTTCCCTACCCATTAAGCTTTGCTAGTCTTGATACCCATGGTAATGGGATTGCTGAGTCCTCATGGCTCACAGATTACTACAACAACAGTTGTAGGTACAGGTAATGCGATGATCTGACGCGAGTGCGATGCTTGCTTGTTTGGAGTTCTTCTGCTTCTTCTTCTTCGGTCAAGGGATAGGTTCCGGGTCGGGAGCCTGGGCTTAGCAGGGTGGATGTCGTTCTTCTTTTTTGTTTGTTTTCATCCGTAGTCGGATCCTGCTCTTCTGTATGATGATTTCTATGTATTGATGAACTGTTGTATCATTGTATTCATGTTGTAGCTTGTGGTGAGTGTAAGCCTATATCTAGTATTCTCATCTATTCAGTACATGGTATGTTGTAATGATATCCACCTTGCTATGCGCTCGAAATGCGGTTGTGCCCCAATGATGAGTTCATCACGTGATTGGGATAGAATCGCATCTTGGGCACTACAAGTTGGTATCAGAGCCTTACCGACCTTAGGAGCCCCCTTGATTGATCGAACCGCTGCCGTTGTTGAGTCTAGAAAAAAAAACTATTTTGAGTCTAGTTATATATCGGAGAGTAGGAATTCCTTTTACTCCTCATCCCCTTTGTCGCTCTAGTGAGGAATCATGACGTAGGCGTTTTGGATCCATCACTCTCCTTTTTCACTCAATTTTTTTTAGGATCATGTGGGTATTGTGGGATCGTTTCGATATCATTGTGACGGGAATTCTGTTCTTGGTGCCACCTGACATTTAGGGGTTGTGGCAGTGTCCTGGGGAGTTGAGCTCCAAGGTGTTTTTGTCACAGTGCTTATCGTTTTAGTTCCGGAATACCAGAGGTCGCCGACATCGAAAACGCTTCTATACTCTTTGTGGTGAGAGTAGTTTGACGACACCCAGTACTGGGGAGAGCGATCAGATGTATTACCACAACTAGTATATCGGATGTTTTTCGAAGGTCTGAGGTACACGATTTCCGTGGTTTTCTTGGTTATGTGTTGACGGATGGATACAGTTGGAGTGTAGGATTTGTTAGTTGTGTGAGATATTTGTGCCTCCCTGTATCCCCAACACTAGATTGCATAACCAGAAAGTTTTGGGAGTTCTTAGGTGGGAATTCAAGTCGTTACCCAGGATTTCCTTCCGACAGATATATGATTTGAGATTGGGGTCCAACGTCTAGTGGTTCGTTTTTCACGGTCGATTTACAGTGGTCGCGAGACGTCTTAAAGAATCCTTGGCTATGCTGATTCAGGGGCGTCTCGTTTGTCATTCATGATGTCCGCTGTACGTCATGTCCGTGGGGCCTCATCGCGAACACTTTGGGCGAAATCTCTATCATATGTTTGTTTCTAGCTTATTCCGCAAGCCAATCCTTTGTTTTGTTTTGAGTTGTGGTATTCGAGTTGCTTCAATGTCAAGTGTTGATTCCATACCTTTTCTAAGCGATGCTCATATTTCTATGTGAATACTAATCCTTCATGATAATTGAGATTGTCATGTCAATCCTTTTCAACCCGTGCACTTCTCTTCAAGTTATTCCATACGGGCGTCGTTGAGAAGCCCGAGGATTTGTTCGTTTCAACCGTCCCAAGTTGCAATTGTTTTCCCACCATCCCACCCTTTTCCTTCAAGGACTCAGATTTCTTAATCGAGTACCATTTTAATTATGTGAAGTTTCGACATCCTTTTCTTCCAAGTTTCATCCGACGATTCCTCGTGAAGATGCTCAGGAGCTTCAAGTTAATCATTCTTTCATTTTTGTTTTTTCTCCGGTGGATTAAATTCAAGCTTCGATGTTGATCATATCTCTTCCTCTTGTTTCACATTTTTTCCAATGTTGGAATGTCTTATCCAAGGCTCTCTTATTTATTCACCTCTCTCTATTCTTCTCCGGAGTGCCGAAGATATCTCAGAAGATTCGTGTTTCCATTCTTAATCCGTTCAACCTATTTTGAGGTTGTTATCTCATTCAAGCCATTTAATTCAACCGGTGCAATCTCCCCTTTCAATCAATCATTCAACGGTGTTCTCTTTTGAGTGGGCCCTAACCCACAGGTCTTTTCCCAGGATCTTACCTGACTCTTCTAATTTTCCAGAGTGATTCTCTAATGCTTTTCAAAGTTTGACGTAAGAATGAATTCTCATCAGACAATTGCCTTCTCCAAGATCGCTTTCAGATTCTTTTCTTCTTTGGCTCAACATTAATATTCGTCATTGTTCCGAAGTGTCTCAACAATTTTTGGTGGTGTTCCTTGTCGTCATTCTCAACGTTGAAGACCTAAGAAGAGTTTTCCTCCAAATCTGGTCCATTTTCTCGAAGATTCGTGGTTCTAGCTTCATGCCATCCTCACAATTGTCTTGATTGTGAGAATTATTTTCATACCCATCCGAAGCATTCAAGGAGTTGCTTTCCTTTCTGATCATTCAAAGGCCATCATTTCAGAAGATTTATTCGTTCTCAACGTCCAGCTCTCATTCCCCAATTATTTCGGTGCATCGTTCAAAGTATTCTCTAGTCAGCTTGTCGTCTCTTCATTCTCCTATATCTAAATTCACTCAAGTATCTTCGTTCATTTTCTAATTCTTCCCGGTGTTTCGTTATCTTTTCTTCGTTCGTTTTTAACTTCTTACGGTGGTTCGTTCGAGATTCCTCTTCCTTTGTTCTCGTATCAATTAATTCATTCTTTCCAAATTCTATCGGTGCTTTGTTCAAGTTTTTTCCCAAGCTTGCACTATATCTCTCCTTAATCCTTTTCAATGGGAATAAGTAGTATGTCAAATCCATTGCTTGTCATCAATTTAAGTTGATCAAGGATAAGCATAACATAATTCTTATTCTTGTTCCATCCAAGTGATTAATTTCATCTTTCCGGAGTTTGTTCATCATATCGTATTCTCGGGTTGAGATGCTTCATCTTTTGTTCTGGAGTTCCAAGCTCTCTCAATTAACTCTCTGCGAAGCTCCATCTAAATCATTCCAAGTCTTCAACTCTTGTTCTTTTCAACCTTCAATTCTTTTATATAATCCTTCCATTACCGGAGTTCTTCTCGGAGGCTCAACATGGTGGTTCATTAAAGATTTAATTCATTCTCGAAGTGTTCTTCTAGATTCTTACTCGAGGAGCTCAAGTATTCTTCATCTTGCATTTAGAAGTGCAATTCATTCTCCCTTATCTTGAAGTGGAGTTTTTCATCTCTTCGCTCCCCTCAACAAATCAATCATTTGGTAGTGGCAGAATTTCACCTCAATTTTGAGATGTTTTCCATAAGCCCACAACAAGCTTACCCCTTTTCGTTGTTGATTACCCAACAACTCCGTTCTAGCCTTTCTCGTAAGCGTGCTCTTTCAAGTTCTTGGTGGTACACTATGTTGTTCGTTTCTCCGTTCATTCCATTCCTTTCTTTCATTTGTTCTGGAGGCATTGTGGTGTTGCTCTCTTCGACCCATCATCTTGTGTTGTCAAGATCATGTTCTTTGTTGCTTATCCATTTAACTGGAGTGTTGTGTCTATCATTCCTCTTTTAACCGGAGTCTCACCCAAGTGCTTTCATTTTGCAAAGTTCATGTTCAATTCCTTCCATGTCCAATCGGAGTGCTGTCCAAATTCTTTCATTCTTGTCCCTTGGCTATCTCGTTATATCAGTGCAGTTTCGTATTCATTTGTTTCGTTAAGCTCTTGTCTCATGTCTTTCAACCTACAAGGTTCTCGTAATGTTCCTTGTTCCTCTTTGCTAACGGAGTGTTTGCAATCTTGTTCATCTCTATTGTATTTTTCATTCAATTTGTTCAACCTCTCAAGGTTCGTGGTTTCACTCGTTTGTCAAAGAAGCAACTTGTTTTACCTCTTCCTCTTCCACTTCTCTCTGGTGCCATCCTTAGATCTCGGGACGAGATCTCTTGTAAGTGGAGGAGAGTTGTAACGACCCGAGACCGATGCTCCAGATGCCTTCTAGTTATTTCGTTGCCGTCGTGCGTTTTATTTGTTTGTTGCATTCATCATGTCATCATTTGCATTGCATCGGTAGTCTGCTGCCGTCGTTTTCATAAAACTCATAGCCGTTCATAGTTGCCGCTTCTCTCCTTGTCTCCGTGGCATGTTAGCAGACCGCTTGTATTCGTTGACCATTCTCAGTCCAACCCCACGCTTGACCACGACCGCCTAACCCCTCTTTGCCCAGTGCATAGACCCCTCTCGCGCGTCTGAAACTTCCCCAAACTCGAACCGGGCTATCATTATCGATGGGTCCGGATCATCTTCGAACTTCCCCAAAACATCTTTGGTTTATGTATTGGACTCCACTTGTCTATTCTTTCTTAACCGTCCGATCTCGGTCGGGTGATCCAAGTCCCCCTTTCCCTATTTATAGTCCAACCTCGTGCCTAATCTACACCCACCCTAAAACCTAGGGACAATGTCCCATCCCTCCGCCGCCGCCACTCCACCCGGTCTCTCCTTCCACCTCGGGATCCTCCCCGATCCAAAATCCTCCAACCGAGCAGTTCCCAAGCTCTTAGCTTCTCCTACCTCGCTCGATCTCCAGGAAGGAGCTCCCGTGTAATAGCACCAGTGCCTCCAGGAACACGCCGTGCTCCATCTCGCCTGCCCGAGCGCCCGAGGTCCCGCGAGCCTCCCGCTCGTTCGCGCCGTACGCCGCCGCTCGTTACTCCTGTGCAGCCCCGAGCCTCTCCACGCCGCGCGCCCGGCCTCTCCCTCACCTCGTCGCCGACTACCTGCAGATGAGCTCCGTCGTCCCTCCTCCACACTCCTTTCTCTTCTCCCCGGTCCTCACTTCTCACTCGCAACTCCCTCTCATCTCTCTCTACAGGGACCCGCCATGGCCACCCTCGTCTTCAAGTCGCGCCGCCCGCGCATGGATTCGGCGCCATTGGCATGCCCACGCACGGATCCCACCATGCCCGACCTCTTCTGCAACCCCTTCTCGCTGGGGGACCTCGAACCCCGTCGGCACGAGCGCCTACAGAACTCCATGGACAGCCTCCTCTGTTCAACTTCGTGCGCCGCCCCGGTTGACTTCCAGCTTCAGCCCCTCGTCGCCACCGCTTCGCCAGGTGCCTCGTCATCGGTGAGAACCCCAGCACTGCTGCCCTACTCCTCTTCTTTCTTCTCTCTCCCGTCCTCTTCCATTTCTCTCCCATTCCCATCGCTCTCCAAGCTCTCTGAACTCTCTGCCTTTCTTCAGAAAACTGCAGCAGCCTCTGAGTTCGAGCAGCCGCCTCCTGCTCGGATCGAAGACCTCCTGTTGCTTGGATCTGGACGCCGCCGAGCTCCCACGTCGGATCAGACTCCTCCGCGCATCCCCGACCTCCGGCCTCGCCATGTCATCCCCGGCGCAAATCCCTGCCTCTGCCTCGTCCTCGTCCGAGCAGAGGACGAGCGCTTCCTCGTCGCGCGCGAGGGCTGCAGCCACGGAAGGCCCATCCAGCGTTCCCAGCCGGTCCAGCTCGCCTCTGCCTCACCGGGGCATGGCCCATGGGTGAGCTCCCCACAGCCCCTCCTCTCTGCTGGCCCAGTCTCTGCAGATTCATCCCGCACGCATTTTTTTCACCCCTAGACGAATTTATCTGTTTATTCAGGAGCTGCAGCTTTACATAAAAGTACCCGATCTTCATGCATATAAAAACTCAACAATAGTGCATCATATTAAGATGATTTAAATATGTAAAATGCTTAGAATTTCATCTAGTTTTATAATTTACCAATTTCATCCATGTTAAAAATGTTTAAATTGCTGTTTGCATTTGTTTTGCATTAATGACATGTTAAAATGGTTTATTTCATAACTAATTAACCGTAGCTCCGAATTAAATAAACTTTATATGTAAATGGGGTAGAAAAATGCATAGATTAACATGATGCACTTTATTTTCCTGTTTAAAAACTCTAAAATATGGTTTAGGGCAGAACAGTACCAAATCCAAAATATGCATATGGGGATTTTCCGGAATTGTTGTTTGTTGTTCCGGCCTCATTTAAACTTGCCTATATAGGTAGTTCTTTTATGCTTCACCTCTTGCCATGTTTAACAACATTTAATATTGTTGGGTACATAAACAGGAGCGAACTAAATAATTGAATGTGGTGTTTCGTAGATATGCAACTCGTTGCATATTGAGCTCCACTTAACTTGTATTATTGTTTGTTGCACTTTGCCATGTCATGCCTCATTAAATCAGACATGCATCATACTTGATGATGCATCATGCCATGTTTATGCTTGTGTGTTTACCATGTTGTTTGCTTCTTTCCGGTTATGATTCTTCTCGATAGTTTCGGAGATGTTGCGAATGTGAGGATTCGTTCGACTACGTCCGCTTGTCTTCTTCATGGACTCGTTCTTCTTCCTAGCGGGATCTTAGGCAAGATGATAATTATCCTGGATACCACTACTATCTTTGCCTTGCTAGTTGTCTCGATGCTATCGCTATGTCGCGCTACCCACCACTTGTTTATCTAGCCTCCCAAATTGCCATGATAGCCTCTAACCTTTTCCACCATCCTAGCAAACCGTTGTTTGGCTATGTTACCGCTTTGCTCAGCCCCTCTTATAGCGTTGCTAGTTGTAGGTGCAGTTACAGGTTGTTCCATGTTAGGACATGGATATCATGGGATATCACAATATCTCTTATTTAATTAATGCATCTATATACTTGGTAAAGGATGAAAGGCTTGGTCTTTTGCCTGGTGTTTTGTTCCACTCTTGTCGCCCTAGTTTCTGTCATACCGGTGTTATGTTCCTTGATTTTGCGTTCCTAACACGGTCGGCGTTTATGGCTCCCCCTTGACAGTTCGCTTTGAATAAAACTCTTCCAGCAAGGCCCAACATTGGTTTTACCATTTGCCTAATAACAACTAAAACTTGCATAGGGACCTGCCGGTCCCCGAGGTCTCTTAATCAACCCCCCGGGCCAGTGCTCCTCATGAGTGTTGGTCCACCTACCTAGCAGTCGACGGTGCCGCCTCGGGGCAACTCGATGGTATTTTGGCTACCGTCCACTTCGCATAGACGGTGTTGTCCTGAGAATGAGATACGCGCGGCTCTTATCGGGGTATTAACGCACCGGGTGGTCTTGCTGGATTTGTTTTACCATTGTCGAAATGTCTTGTGAACCGGGATTCCAAGCTTGATCGGGTTGTTTTGGGAGGAGGATTTTCCTCCGTTGATCATGAGAGTTTGTGATGGACTAAGTTGGGACACCCCTGCAGGGTTTGATCTTTCGAAAGCCGTGCCCGCGGTTATGTGGCAGATGGGAATTTTTTAATATCCGGTTGTAGAGAACTTGACACCAGATCCGAAATAAAATACACCAACCGCGTGTATAACCGTGACCGTCTCTTTTCAAGTGAGTTAGAGAAGAGAACACGGTGGGGTCATGTTTGACATGTAAGTTGTTCAGGATCATTTCTTGATCATTACTAGTTTGCGACCGATTGCGTAGTTTCTCATCTTATTCTCGTACTCGTAAGTTAGCCACCATACAATGCTTAGTCGCTTGATGCAACCTCACCACTTATCCTTTCCCTACCCATTAAGCTTTGCTAGTCTTGATACCCATGGTAATGAGATTGCTGAGCCCTCGTGGCTCACAGATTATTACAACAACAGTTGCAGGTACAGGTAATGCGATGATCTGACGCGAGTGCGATGCTTGCTTGTTTGGAGTTCTTCTGCTTCTTCTTCTTCGATCAAGGGATAGGTTCCGGGTCGGGAGCCTGGGTTTAGCAGGGTGGATGTCGTTCTTCTTTTTCGTTTGTTTTCATCCGTAGTCGGATCCTGCTCTTCTGTATGATGATTGCTATGTATTGATGAACTGTTGTATCATTGTATTCATGTTGTAGCTTGTGGCGAGTGTAAGCCTGTATCTGATATTCTCATCTATTCAGTACATGGTATGTTGTAATGATATCCACCTTGCTATGCGCTCGAAATGCGGTTGTGCCCCAATCATGAGTTCATCATGTGATTGGGATAGAATCGCATCTTGGGTGCTACAGCAGAGCAGTAGCACGAGCGAGGGAAGAGCAGAGCAGCGGCGCGAGCAAGCGAGAGACGGAGCTGCAGCAGCAGCAGCGCGAGCGAGCTAGAGACGAAGTAGCAGCAGCAGCACGAGCGAGCGAGAGCCGGAGCACCACCAGCAGCAGCAGCATGAGCGAGAGCCGGAGCAGCAGCAGCAGTGCGAGCGAGCTAGCGAGAGCCGGAGCAGCAGCAGCTGATCCGGCTGGTATGGACGCCGCCATCGAGGGAGCCTCGCACTGGGGGAGAGCCGCCATGGAGATGTCACCGGTGGCGCCGGCTTCGAGGTAGCCGTGCCATGGGGGTGCGGGATGGAGCACCGTCGGTGCCGGGAGGTCGAGTTAAGGAGAAGGTGCGATGCGATGAGTGTACAACCTCTTTGGTGGCATCGAGTAGGCCTCAGCTTCGTCCGAGGAGTCGGTGAGGATGTTGCGGTTCCGGTGGAGTATGTTAAGGCGGCGCTGTGGGGATGGATCAGCCGCGATAGACGAGGCGATCGTCGGAGCAGCTCCTTCGAGGTGGAGGACAGGGCGGCTGAACCAGCGGGACGACGAGATCGACGATGGATCCTCATCCGTGGAGGTGGATGAGGGATGTCGAGCTGTTGCGATGGACGACGTCGTCGGAGAAGAGGCTCCGGCTGGGCAGCGGTGAGGTGGCAGACGGAGGAGGGTGGGGTTTCACGGCTGGAGCAGAGAGGTTATGGCGGCCTGGGATTTTGAATGGCGAAAAGGAGGCGATGGGAGGGGGAACCATGACTTAGGGACGCGCTTGTCCAAAATGTAGGGTGTGTTACAAAAGTACCCCCACCAATTTGAACTAGCGGTCCTTTCGGCTCAGGGTTAGAAGGGGGATTTCGCGTGTCGGGATTTGGCAGCTGGAGGGAGTTTTCGCGCGTGTTGTAATTTCGGGATAGCAAGGCGCGGGTTGTGAAGGCGCGAGTTTTGGGAGCACGATATCTGAATTTTTGGGATAACAAGACGCGGGTTCAATTTTAGGGACAAGCCTAATGTGTAATAATGTACGTACCAAATCAATTCGTACTTCCCTCAACGAAAAAAAAAAATATTTGCACCACACAAAGACAGAGTCTTGTCCCGTTTTACTGTACAAATGCTATTCAAAGCTATGAATCCATGTTATGTCCAATTAAATTTTTTTGCTGGCTGTATAATGCATGTAACCTACTCATACAAACATTTTAGTGCATTCTAAATGTCTATACTACCGCTGCAATTCGAACTAAATTTGAATTTGTTTCTCTATTTGAATAAGAATCTACAATCATGATTGTTGCCAACTTAAACTATCATTCGGGTATTATCTTAACAACACACCACATGATTACTATAGAGATAGATATGAACTATGTGTACTATATGAACTCGAATTCAAAATTTTGAATACACTTGATGTTGATTCCAAATAATAGTACATTTGATGTACTAACTAGATCTTCATAATCTAAACCATGTTTCATACGTACACTGTGTTTATCACATAAAGTATAGTGCCCCGCCCCCTACATTATGACAAGTATTTAGCCCTGAGCTACAAAAGCCACATATTATCACAAATTCAAATAAATGTTCTATATATTATATGTAGTATAACATATTCATAACCACACCATGCGTATCACCATTATATATATTCATGCATGTGTCGGTTTAAAACACTATGATATCTTCTTCAAATACCTGAATCCACTTTTTATAATGAATTATGATCTCTGTTCGTCTTTTATGCCCACACAATCCTCTTCTCTTTGTAGCTAGCACTAACTTTCTATCGTGCATGCACACGCCCGCCCCCCCTCTCACCCTCCCTCAGCATTCTCTAGCTCCATCGCGCACATTCATCATTTCACTTTAGGTCGTTCACCCATGGTGTGTGTAGGCCCCCCAGCTCCTTCTTTCCGGCACACACCGATCAATATACCTCTCTAGCCAGGTGTGCCTACCACAAACACATGATTTCCCTCTTCTCTTCTCACCGTCCATGCCTCACTCCCGCCCCTCTTTTCATCAATCTAATACTCGCACACTCCTTCCCCCTTGATATTGTAGGCCTCTCGCACCACCTCCTAGCTGCATCCCTCTCTCTCTCTCTCTCTCTCTCTCTATCCTTCTCTCCGGGTCTTATTTACTTCTAACACATACATGCATGTATACCGATCGATCTCCCTACATATACCTAGGTCGACTATAACTCTTTTTCCCCACACATCAATCGACGTACCTCACAAGTTATGTCTCTCCCTTTCTTCGACAAAGGACGATTGATCTTCCTATGTAGTTATGTCTGCTTACCACAGCCATATCGTCCCCCCTCATCATTCGTGCATGCCTCCTGACCCGTCTCTCACACGCACGTGCACAGACAGGCAGGCATCCCCTCTCTTATTGATATTGCATGTGTGCCCTCCGTTTGTCTAGCAGGCCTCTCCCACAATTTGTGAGAAGCAACTCCACCACCAACCCCTCTGACACTCTAGCTCTGTCTCTCTCCCAACCTTATTCCTCTCCTACACATATGCATGGATGCCGATCGATCTCCCTTAATACATAAGGTAGGCCTCTCTCCTCATCCACACATATACCAACCATTCTACCTCTATAGTTAGGTCTCTGCCCCCCCACCCCCCACACACCGATAGTCGAACACTGTAGGTAGGTATCCATGCCACAGAGACAAACTGCACCTGTCCCCTCTCACGTTCCAGTAGGCCAGCCACCCTATATCTTTGACATGGGCACACACAAATTCGATTGCACTCTTTATCGATCGCACGTGCGCACACACACACACACGTCATCCCTCTCTTCGATTCTATGGATAGCTCACGCCGATGATACCTCCACTCTCTTCTCGTGGATCGCCCCCTCTATATATATGATATATCCAGGCCTCTGTTTCACACACATTGCATATGTTACATTTTTTGTTTGAAATATCATCGACACATATTCCCTGTCTATCTCTCACGCACCCCAAAAAAAAACACTCACGAACCCACACACTATCTCTCTCTAGGTTTGTATCTCTCTCACACAAACCCACGTAGGTGGTGTATGTACACGAAGAGAATAGGTGCACGTACTCACGCTTCATGCCCAGCCACACCCGCGCGGGTACACGGTGGAGCTCATTTCTGTACGAAATGGCAGCCCACGTGCTAATTTGAGCGCGTGTAGCGGTTGTTTACCTACGGAGGTCGTGTACCACGCGTGCATGAAACAAAGTTCGAATTGATGCGTTGGTGCGTTATTTTTAAATAAAGTTATATTGCTCAATGGCACGTACACAGAATATAAAACGATTTTTATGGAGAAAAAAGTAGTCCGCTCCACTATATACAATGAAATAGTTCGTTCACCCGGTCAAAATTGTGGACTAAATCCAAAATTGAACACCTCAATTGAGTAGCATGTTGTATTATAGTACTCCATGAACATGTTGAAAGTCAAATTAATGAACTTGTTTGATACGCATATCTCCGTTCATGTGTGGATTGCAAACACGATGTTCTCCAATTCGAATATTTGAATGCAAATTTATATCGGAACATGGTTTATATCAATCTTCGATGCATAAACGCGACCTCCCCCTCTCCCGGACTCTTGTTCTCTCTCTAGCCGACAATCTTCATTTCTATCGCACGCATACAAACACAAACCTTGTCGGCCCCTCTCCCTCTCTCTCTCTCTATATATATATGTATCTCTCTCTCTCTCTCTCTCTCTCTCTCTCTCTCTCTCGGTCTTTCTAGTTCGCATGCACACTCCATGTATAGGTCTCTCTGGCACACAATGTATGATTCTCTAGTCCAAGCTAAATATCTAGGGTGCACTCATCATACGCACACAAATTCCCTAGCTCGTTGTCCGTAACTCTCTCATGCACCACTCCGCCGTCTCGGGGCTCTTCCCTCTCTCTCTCTCTCTCTCTCTCTCTCCATCTCCCTAGGTCACACATACAGATGCATATCTCACTCGCACTAGATAGACCCATCTAAAACTCTCTCTCCCTCATTTTCTCTCCATCTGACACGCACACACACACACACACACAATCTCACGCCTAGCAAAGTATGACTGTCTCTCACTCCATTGTAGGCACACGTAGTCCCCCCTATGTATATGACTATTTCTCAATATCCATCACAAACATACGCATTGCCTCTTTCCCTCACTTGGTCTATCTCGATTTCTCTCGGGGCATCTATTGCACACACATCTCGTCCCTTGATCTCCCACCCATATAGTCCCCTCACGATCTCGAGGGGATCTCTCTATCACAAACACACCCTCTCTCCCTCCATATGCGTCCATCTTCTCCATACGCCCCTCTCGACCTCTGTCCCTTGTTGGCCAGACCTCTATTGGACAGGTGTTATGGGGGGTCTCTCTCTGTTGCAAACAACCACGCACTAGCTATCTCCGTGTATCTCCTCACCTCAATTTTCTATCTCGGAGATGCATGCGTGATATGTTTGCATAAGACACACACACACACACTTTCTCTCTATTTTATTATATGTTGTCCCTTTATCTTTCACACACACACACTCTTTTTGCACACTACCTCTTTCTCCTTCACACGCACTTGATCTCTCTCGACTTAGGTACTCTCTTCGGTCCATAGCATATAGATTTATTGAAAAGTCAAACTTCACAAAGTTTGACCAGGTACATGGAGAAAAACATTTACATCTAGAACGACAAACATATATCATTAGATTCATCACAAGATGTAGTTTCATATGATGTATCTTTGGTATTGTAGATATAAATAATATTTTGTGTAAACCTGGTCAAAGTTTCCAAAGTTTGACTTCTAGAAAATTTATATGCACTACACTATCAAACGAATCGATGGAGTATCTCTTTCCCTCCCAGCTATCTGATGCACCACTCAGCCGTATCGGGGCTCCTCTATCTGTCTCAAACTTTATATCTCCCTGGTTCACACATACAAATATCTCGCTCGCACTACATAGACCCATCTAGCAATCTCCGCCCTTGTTCTCTCTCTATGCGACACCCCCCAAGTACCATATTCTCTCACTCCATCATAGGCACACACACTCCCCCCTAAGTGTGACTATCTCTCACTATCCATCAGGAACACACGTATTGTCTCCTTCCATTCCTACGTCTATCTTGATATCTCTCAGGGTATCTTCTATCATGCACACACCTTGTCAGTCGATCTCCCACCCATGTTGTCCCATCACGATCTTCAGGAGATCTCTCTATCACAAACACACACTCTCTCCTCCCCATGCTTGCATTTTCTCCATACGTCTCTCTCGACCTCTCTCCCTTGTTTGCCAGACCTCTCTCCCTTGTTTGACAGACCTCTCTTGGCCACGTGCTAGGGTCTTTCTCTCTCGGTTGCAAACAACCACAAACTAACTCCTCACCTCGCTTCTGCTGTCGAAGATGCATGTGTGATATGTTTGCATAAGACACACACACTTTTTCTCTACTTTATCGTGTGTTGTCCATGTCTCTTTCACAGACGCACACATACTTTTTTCACTCACTCTTTCAATCTCTCACACACTCTCTCTCTCTCTCTCTAGTTAGGTACTCTCTCACGTCCATAACATATGGATGTTTTGAAAAGTCAAACCTCAGAAAAGTTTGACCAGGTATATGTGGAGAAAAACATTTACATATGGAACGATCAATAGATTCATCAGAACATGTACTTAGTTCATATTATCATTTATCTTTTGTATTGTAGATATAAGTAATTTCTTTATAAACTTGGTCAAAATGTCAAAAGTTTGACTTAAAAAAAATTATAGGCACTACATTATCAAACGGAG
Organism: Thinopyrum elongatum; assembly: GCA_011799875.1. Classification (NCBI taxonomy): domain Eukaryota; kingdom Viridiplantae; phylum Streptophyta; class Magnoliopsida; order Poales; family Poaceae; genus Thinopyrum; species Thinopyrum elongatum. The sequence continues at coordinate 247,151,748 of CM022299.1, forward strand.
GGAGTAGCTCTTTCTCTCTCTGTACTATCTTTTTTTTCTTTGGCATGGCTCTCTGTACTCTCACTCGATCTCTCTTTACCGAGGGATTATACGCTCACTGTGTCAGTGCATAGCTCCGTATATTGTTTAGTTAACCGGTCAACCAGTCCACATGCTGCCTTGTCAGCTAGTGTTCTCTATCTTGGTGTGTTGGCCCATGTGGCAGTGGGTGAAAATAAATAAACTAGAGGCCCATCTGACACGCGGTGAAGTAAACAAAGTTGAAACCACTCGCGGTAGCACCCCTCACGCTAGTAAATTGAGGGCACACTTCTTCCGCGTGAAGGACGCACTCGCGCACACCACACCACTGTGCGGCGGCATGCAAACAAGGACGCACTCGCGCAGACCCAACACATAATACACACCAGCACACGTGTACATCGGCGTCGCCGCCGGCTGAGATGGACGGCGAGGCAGCCAACAAGCAGAGGCGTCTCGAGCCAAAACCGCATCCGGCGATCCTGGACTTCATCAGCAGCCTCCCCGATGACATGCTGCTCATCATCATCGCCCTCCTCCCCAACAAATCTTCCGTGCGAACCACCCTGCTCTCCCAGCGGTGGCGCCCCCTCTGGCGCCGCGTCCCCCTCAACCTCACCGTGGACAGCCGCCTCTGCGACGGGGATTGCAAACGCATGGCCACAGTCTCTAAGATCCTTGCATCACACCCTGGGCCAGCCAGATGCCTTGACATCCGCATGTTCAGTACCAACTTCAAGGTCCAAGCCAAGTTCGACGAGTGGTTCTTATCCCCTGCCCTAGATCAGCTCAAGGAGCTCAGCTTTGAAGTTAGACGATGTCGCTCTCTGCCACCGTCCACGCTCCGCCTCACGCCAACATTGTGCCACACCAGCTTCAGCTTCTTCTATTTTCCCCAGATTAATGCCTCGCCCGCCCTTCTTCTCCCTCAACTCAAGCAGCTCGACCTCTTCGACATTGGAATCTCGAAGAAGGCTATGGAGCACCTGCTCCGCGGCTATACAGCACTCGAGTACCTTCGTCTTTGGCAGATCCACGGGTTCATTAGCCTCCACATCGCCTCGATGAATCTCTGATGGATTTATGTGTCTTGCTGGCCCCGTAACAAGACATCAATTGGGAAGAGATCACTTGAGCTGTTCCACGTTATGGTCATTGAGAATGCGCCTTTCCTTAAGAGATTGCTTTTATCTGATCTAGAAGGCCCAACAAAAATCAGGGTCATTGACGCGCCGAAATTGACAACATTGGTGTACTCGTCTGCCAAATTCTCCGAACTCTTTATTGGATCCATAATCGTTCAGGTACAACACTCATCTTCTTCTCCGTCTTCTTGAAATTCACATTTTTAAATTTCTTCTTGATGTATTTATGACTGTCATCCAGAAAATGACTCCCACAAGCTTGACCCAGTCTGTGCGCACAGTGAAGATCTTGGCAATAAAATCTATCGGCCCCAATCCGGATCAAGTTGTTGGATTCCTTAGATGCTTTCTGTGCACGGAGAAGCTACTCATCGAGGTGAAACTTCTTTCCTATTAGTAAACGGTAATCACAACGTAGCTCAATTCTTTTTGTAATTTTCCCAAATTACGACGACAAGTGTAGTGTTCAAAACTGCATCTACGCACTACACTGAAAGAAATGTTTTTAGTATTTTTTCTCACGTGATCACCTGCATCATTTTCTTGTTGTACTAGTAGCCTAGGCTAGTCATAGTGGCAAGTAACTTAGACTAGTAACTCTATGGTTAGTCTAAGAGCAAGTACTACCTCCGTCCTGGTTTACTCTTCGTATTTTGGACTATCAAAATTTGACCATAGATTTAACTAACAAAATGTTAATGCATGTCCCTGAAAATTATATTGTTGGATTCATATTTGAACATAATTTGAAATGGTATAATTTTTGGTGACATGCATTGTCATTTTCTTAGGTAAATCTATGGTCAAAATTTTACACTAAATACGAGGTAGTACAAAAGTGGGCTATAACGGCCTCCACTATGTAGGCCAAAACACGTGACAAATTCATTTCTGATGCATTTGGCATCGATGCCCTCCATTGCTCACCTGGTGCCCCAATCTGGATCACCTACTTTGCTCCGATGCCAAATTAACTCACGCAATGAAAAAACACTTGCGTGGAAGAGGGAGAGGACTGAGGCAATAAAAAAACACTTGTTTGGGAGAGGGAGAGGCTAGTGTAGTTGGTTTGATTGTTTTGTTTATACATGTGGGTCTGTGTGCACATCGGTGCCAACTCTCTCACATTGCTAGAGCGCTGCCAAAATCTTTTAATTTGACATCGATGCATATTATGTGGTATACTTTTGAGAAATATGGCATCGGCCACATAGTGGAAGGCAACAAATGCCCAAGCTCTTCACATGCTCCTAGGTAAATGAGAGGAAAGAGAAAGAGAGAGAGAGAGACTAAAAAATATCACCAGCCTTAGAGCCAACCCTATAGCCAACCCTATCGTATGAGCGAATGATATTGGTACCTCTTGATGACACAACAATCTTATACTGCCAGCTCCTCTAATATGTTCTCTTCTTTTGCAGATAAAAAAGACCCGAAAGTGAAAAATGTGCTGCACTATAAGAATTTCATCGAATGCCTTGATCACCATCTCTGAGATTAAACTGGCCAGGTTCTTTGTGCTGGAGGCAAGTGTGCTCAAGGTAATGAGGTTTGGCATTCTCTGGCGCACAATGAATGGCGTGCTGAGCACCGCAAGCGTCTAAGCCTAAATTACAAAGGCTCCGCAGAAGCTGAATTTGTTTTTGAAACATCAAGTCGCAAGAGACTCAAAAATTTATTTGCCCATTAGTGACTTGTCAGGGCGGTGGATTTTAGTTTGTACGATAATGCTGCATCCACCTAAAGTAACGAAAGTTCTTTCATAAACTTCCTAATAATTCCTTCTTCGTAGGTGCATCATTACTCCTAGCATTTGTAATATCAGTTTGAAACTTGTAATATTACGACCATCCAGCATGAGGTACTATGTTATGATAAATTCATGTGCATAGGTGCGGCAATGATATACCCATTACTTGAGTACAATATTTATTATTACTCGTGGCAACGCACGGGAAATTATGTCGAACATAGCTAGTTGTAAGCAGGCTAGCTCTACAGCCATGATGATAGTGACTGCACACGGTGAGGCTGACTTTGGTATGCCGAACACGGCGCCTACACTCAGGTGTCATCTCCGGCGCAGGGTCTTGTCACTTCACTGTGAGGAGCAGCACATAATAATTTGACCAACGGGTAGTACAATACTACTACATTGGTAGTACTACTAGTACTAGCACCACCGTCTGGATTTAGTAGTACTACCACCTCCGTCTGGATTATATTTAGTATTTGACTAGCAATATCTAGTAATGCATGTCACAAAAAATGTACTACTCCCTCTGTAAATAAATACATGGACTATTATTTTATTCAGTTTTGAATGTAGTTCCCGATGATATTATACACTCTCCCTTGCGGTAGATGGCTGAAATATGAAATCTTATCAATCAGACTACTATTGTACTCCCTCCGTGGTGGTGCATTAGTCACGTTACGAAAAGCAAATAATCTCAAAACTTTTAGGCACGGTGCATTAACTACCCACCTTGTTCCCTGTTTTTTGCCACGAAAAAAGAAATCAGCCAATAGGAGACGTGGGGTGTGTATGTATTCAATGACTTGAGACTACTTAGCACAACATGTAGTGCTCAATTCTCTGCATGCAATGACATTAATTACGAAATAAACATCAAGTTCTCTCATTTTTCCCCAACTTGGTCTCGGTAAGATGACTATAGTGCACCGGTACGGAGGGAGCAAAAGCCGAGGAGTATATGGCAAACACACACGTGAATGCAATGTAGTCTGCACTTCTCATATAAAGGCTCCCCACCAGTCCAATCCATCTACGAAATCCTACGCACCTATGTGCCCTACAAGAGTGATCACTCCAATCGCAAGATCAGTTGACCAGAAGCTAGATCCATGGAGGCGATGAGCACGAGCATGAGCCAGCTGGGCCAGATGGTCCACGACGCCGGCCTGTGGCCCGACACCGAGGAATGTCTCCTGGTTGTTTTTGAGGACGCCAGGGCGAGAGGCCTCTTGGACGACAACTTCATCTCCTTGTTCGACGAGGCCCTCGTCGGCTTCCTCGACAAGTTCACCGTGTGAAGAAGCTCGCGGACGACCTTGACGTACGCCTCCAGCCCACGTGCCCAGGCTCTGCGATGCCCGCCACCCTCAATGGTCTCTATGTTGACAACATCTTCGATGCACTAGCGGCTCTGCGACTGCCCGCCGTCGCACCGAAGAATGTCCACCTTGAGGTCGCGCTCGCCGCGCAGCGCCTGGCTCAGCAAGACACCATTGACATAATGACCCACGTCTATGAGCAAATCATCCACAAGGACTACTACGTGCTAGAGGAGGACGATAGGACGCTGGCCTTCTTCGACCGCAGGGCAACCTTGGACGTCATTGTTCAGAAGCACGTTGAGCTCGCCACCAACGCCGCTGCTTCTCACCCGTCGGTTGGTGACCCGGCGCACTAGGGCGAGAGGATGTCGTTGATGGATCCGCATGCATCTTTATTTTTATGTCAATTCCATGTATACTGTAATTTTCTTACCTTTTGCATCAACTTCATAACTTACGTATGTACCATGCATGAACCCCGCCACAACCAAACTTCTTATATATTAATATTGACGTGTAATGGGAATGTTTAGGTCCCATGCAAGAAATGGCAATGGATTTCAAACTTCTGGGTGTGGTGGTTCAATTTGCGAAGGCGCACACATAAACAACCAAAACAAAGTCATTTTGGAACAAAGAGCTGCCACGTTACAATCGGAAACAGAAGTTGTATTGAAACTGTGGGTGTTCTACTAACCATTTAAGTGCTGCAATGCATCCCTCTATTAATTGGCTACTAGGAGGTGCCGTGTGGGTGGTATTACCTCCGTCCTGGTTTATTGTTCCCCTTAGTGTTTTGTGCCAAATTTTGACTATGAATTCAATTTACAAAATGTTAACGCATGTCACAAAAAATAGTTTCATTGGAAACTATGTTCAAATACGAATCCAACCAGATAAATGTTTACAACATGCATTAAAAATTTGTCAATTAAATCTATGGTCAAAATTAGACACAAAATACGAAAGGACCAACAAATCAGGACAGAATCTTTGAGTAGACCGGAGGCGTGCGAGCAGACCACTGTGCAGGATCACCGCCAGACGGGCGTTCCGGCCCACCCCTCAACGCACAGTGGCTAGGCATATCACTTACATATGGGACCGCATGTAAGGAAAGCGATGATGGCCAAAATTGGCAAAACTCCCCCGTTTATCACGCCGGAATAGCTCAGCGCTAGCATCTTGAATCGTTATTTCTATTTTTTGAGGGAAAATCGTTCGCGCCAGGAGCAGAACAAAGTGTTACAACTTACTACTACTCATCACTAGTACAAGTTCAAAAGGAAAAGCCTGCCGTGTTCATGTCGCCCCCCACACGATTGGTCCTGCACGCCGCTCAAGGGGGGAACGCGTGTTGTCTCGCATCTTCACTTACAAGTGGGACCACACTTGAGGAAACCGACTATCGCCAAACCCCCATCCCGCCCGCCACGCGATGGGTGAGTTAGAGAAACAAGGAGGGAGAAGAGATAGCTGTAGCACGGACTCCAAGAAATATGGTGTCAGATGGGAGTCATGCTGGTGGCGTGTGCTTGGTCTGGCCCACGCCACCCTACAATATATCGAGGATTCGAGGAGCTGGTTATGTACAGCGAACACATTAACATATGGCCCACCTCACACTGTGGCCAAAATTCCTGGAGTCTGTGCTAGGCTAAAAAGTGTTCTTTGCGAGGGTGGATGGCTGGTCTCAAGTTTAAAACTTGTTGTATTATGTAGACGTAGATAGAGATGGTGCAACAGTTTTGAAAGTTTGAATCCAAACATCATAATGCAATTTCTACCGTTGATTGGACTCATCTGATGACCTAGGATGATGGTATTCGCAGCTACAGTAAAAACACCCGCCCGCTGCGCAAACCATGTGAAGCTAATATAACTAGTATGAGTAGTAATAGTGCTATTGTTGATTGGACTCATCCGATAACCTGTTGCAATGCACGTACAATTACCTATTCGGGATTTTTTTTCCTCGTCGCAACACCCACTTTGAGAAGCGACTCGAAATCCATTCATAAATTTAGTAAGTTTATCACATGCATATCGTTTAGTATTACATAATACAACAGGTCATCAACACACAACGACAACGAGGATACATTATAAATACTAAAGTTTTTCTCACACAACAAATAACAAAGCGATGAAATAAACTTTAGGTCAACCAATCCTTGGCGTTGGAAATGCTTGCTTTGAACCATAAGTGATTCTCTGGGCAGGGCCAGCTATTTTCAATATCAAGACCAACGCAAGACTCATCATCCAGGCTGAAGCGGCCTATATCAGGATGCATATTGTGATAGCCAGGGTAGGGAACCATAGCAATGTCCAAGGTATAGATACAGTTACTTCTCATAAATGGTACTAGTAATGTTGTGCCAACAACAGCTGGATTGCCTTTCACCATCATTGGATAGTTTTGTCCAAGGAAGAGCGAGTTTTCTCCAAGACTATCAATACTGAACCAGGCAGAAGGTGCTGGCCCTAGCACACTAGTATCCCTCCCGAATACCCTGCAATGGATGTTGGAATAGGTCCGGAGAGTGCGACCATGGGAGACAACACCTGCTTCCTTAGTAACATTAGTAGTGCCCTGTATACAGACAAGAAGAGGTGATCCATCGCAATAAGTTGCTAGGCACCACTGAGTTTGTAGGTCCTGCTCGTCTTCATGCTCGTGATCATCACCATCGTCATCTCCCCCTTGGTTATTAAAATTTCCATGTATTGGTGGGGGAATGTTGACAGGACCTTGGAAAACACAAGAAGGTTAATTAGTGTACGGGGATACTAAACTCACATGCATGGTGAATGAAACAATCATAATTACAGTGGAAGACAAACATACCAAAACAATAAGGATCTGCCGGGGCCGGGACACGATATCCCAGAAATTAACCCCTCGTGTCATCACCAGCCCAGGATTACTGTTACTGGTGGACACGTCCTTGTTACAGAATTACCAAGCTATTACAAGAATTGGATACAAGACCATAAAGGTCTAATGATACAACAGGGATTCCGGTGGTGGATGTCGGAAATGACTCGTGGTACTCTAGCGTCGATGGGGCTCCTTTCCCACAGGAACAGCTGACCCGGATAATTCCTATCCGTGTGGCAGCTATCCTAGGCTCCGCACGGTCGTCGTTGTGGTACTCCTCGTAGAACTCCTGACCTGGCCAAGTAAATAGCCAGGGAGAAGCCTCTGAGTATGTTTGATTGTACTCGCAAACATCATGAACAAGAAATATACCGAATGTAGCAGACAAAATATATGATCATGTTGAACCAAACTATATGCGTATGCTCATGCTGGATCATGCTAAAATGCTCATCATGACATGACAATAGCAAAATGATACGGAAGTAAATATAGCATGTTAGTCATGATCAAACTTGTCAGAAATAACGCAAATGAATGCCACGGGTAGTCTAGCCAGCCCAAGTGACATTCAAAAAAATAATAATAAAAGAAATGCCAGTCGGGTGTCAAGTGACGCCACGGTCGGACTTGAAGAGAAATGCCAGTCGGGTGTCAAGTGACGCCATGGTCGGACTTGAAGAGAAATGCCAATCGGGTGTCCACAAGAGTAGTGGCGAGATAAACCGCCTGTTAACTCGAGAGACGCCACGAGAGGTCTTGGAAATAAAATTGAGTGCCCGGGGTAGTCTAGCTAGCCCCTGAGACACTCAGGAAATACAAAATAAGAGAAACGGGTTAGTCCTCAATAATATGCATAATCATAATAATATTAACATGCATAAAATATTCATGGTAGCATTAGGGTGACAACAATTATCCTGCAAAAATAATTCAGGCACAATTTAATTATTTTCCTCCGAAGACTGACACTAAGACCGACACTTGACCAACCCAGACTGTAGCCCTTAACCGCGGACACGGCTATTCGAATAGGTTTAAACTCTGCAGAGGGTGTACTCTTTACCCACAAGTAAAGGATTTCTTTAGTCAGTACCGTGACACTGACTAATTCCCATTATGGTCTTTGGGTTGAAAACACACCTGACTAGCACACACCAGATTAACTTTCTGGATGTCAGGAATCACCCAAAGCATCGTTCAAGAAAAACTTTAAGACGGAGAGACCAACGTCCTGCATGGGATCACTATTCATACACGCGGATTACAAGGGGTGCCCCCCTCTCAGTCACAACTGGAAACACCCATGCCCCCTGACTCGATGACAGGATTTAGTCCATCAACATGGAAACCCTCATCGTAACCCTCTATGTGGTGTGGGCACAGAAAGGGGTTAACAACTTACTGAACCGTACCCCACCTGTGGCAGGGACAAGTGGCAGCACGAATCTAGTATGGGGGTTACCGGAACAAGACTCGATCTAGGGTCGACTCAGGAGGTTCAAGTTTTCCTGCAGTGGTTAGCACAATATATTCCTTGGTGATACCCAAGAGCATCACCCCTCGGCATGTCCCGACATGCCCTTACTGATCATTCTCGTCACCACGAGAAATTTCAGTATCACGGTCACTTTACTCGTGACTGATTCTTTCCTGCAGTTTAGTACGGACCGGCACAGGCATATGTGACATAAGAAAAATAGCCATGCTTACTCTTACTTCATGCCTAAATGAAGGTAAAATATTTCATGGGGTCATGCATGCATAATTATCAATATGCCAACTTTATATGAACTCAACATAATCATGGTGCAAATATTAACTATGCAATCCACCATATCAAGTGTTCAAGAAGCTTGCCTTTAGTATGCAGAGATATTGGGTGCACTCCAAAAGTTTGAAAAGTTTCTTCCCTCCATTTTTCCTATTTTCAAAATATTGCAATAATCATCTAATTTGAAAACAACACCAAAAAGTGTTTCAAATATTTTTGAAATAAATACTAAAATAAACTAGATGAAATATGAAAAATAACAGAAAAATAATCAAATTATTTGGAGTTGGTATGAATTACTTAGAGTATTTCTAAGATGGAATAATTGAAGAAGTGGGCTATTTAATTGATCCACCAGAGACAGAGCTTAGGAAAAATGTTCACCTAGGCTGAAATAATAGAGCATGATTTTAGGAACCTACAGAAATATGAATCACTGGATTTGGATATGAAATGGTTACTGTAGAAATATTTGAAAACTGCTGAAAAAGAAAAAAGAAAAGGAGCAGAGAAGCGCCCTGAGCGCGATTTTGTCGTGCGGTGTTAATGGGCCGAGCCCAGTCGACCGGCTGCGCGGGAGGCTGTGATGACGAAGACGTATTCCATGGAGTACGCTTTCCGAAGAGGAAAACGCACTTCCGTGACTGCGCCTCGACTTAAACTGACCGGACCCAGCCGTCAGTGGGTCATACCCCTTCGATGTGTGGCTGACATGTGGGGTCCACGCAGCTTCTCTCTCCTCCCCTGTCTCCTTCTTCTTCCTCCTCCCGACAGGAATAGAGGGTGGCTCGGCCTTGCCAGCGCCGGTGGCTAGGGGCACGGCGAGCTTGGGCACCACCGGGGATGGATCCGTCGCTCCACCCTCTGCCGGTGGGTGGTGGAGTTGGGGCCGAGGGTGGCCGGAGCGAAGCGCGGTGTCGCGGCACAGAGCCGGCCGGAGTTGGATCGGGGCATGGCCATAGCCATCCCCGAGGCTAGCTAGGGATCGGGAGGGCCTCGTGGTAGTGGTAGGTGTTGGCCGGTGGTGATAGGTGGAGAGGAGAGGGTCAGGGTGGGGTGTATTTTAGCCGAGGTGGGCTGCGGCCTTGGTGGTGATGTGGAGCGCCATTCAGATAGAGGAGCTCGAGGCTCGGGCTTGGGGGTTCTAGGGGGTGAGTGGAGGAGCTGCGTGATCCTGGTGAGCTTGGGAAGGGGCTTTATAGCGTGGGAAGTTCGGTTCCCGTGGCTTCCCGAAGAGAACACGGTGGCGGGCAGCCATTTAAGGCAGATTGAAGGGTAGCTGTGGTCGGTGAGGACGGTGGTGGTTAGCAGTCAAGCTTCGGTGCGGTGGTTGGACCGAAAGAGCTCCAGGTGGCCTGGGCGGCGCCGTCCCCGAATTGACTTGCGGCGGCGGCCGTTGCAGGGCGGTGGTGGGCGGCACTAGAGGATGAGGGGGTGTCGGTGAGGTGCGGTGCTTGCCCATGAAGCATCCTGGGGTTGGTCTCGTGCGGGGAAGGCAGCGGGGCCATGACTGGAGATCACTGCCGACGCCTGCCATTTGGGCACTCTGCGGGTGGTGACCAAGGGGCGGCCACGCTCATGTGCCTGGTGCTAGACCGAGACAAGATGGCTGAAATTTACCAGAATATCATTGATTTGGATGATACAGATGGTGGACATAATGGTTGGATCAAATGATCAAGTTTCAAATGCAGTTAAGAAAGAGGCCAAGTTTCTGTCATGCCCACACGGTGTTTGACAAAATGTTAGGGCTATCTAGAAGATTTTTTTAGCTTTGGAAATCACCATTATGATGCTTCATTGGATGGTAGAGATGGTGGTGTGGTTGGTTCTGAAAAATGAAAAACTTGCTAGTGCAAGTTTTAGAGAAATTCCTTTCTGGATAGAAACTTTAGAGGAATATTTGGTGAACTTAAAAGATGGAAATGGAGCTGATATTCTGGACTTAAGGGTTTTGTTGGAATGACTATTAGTGGGAGAAATTTCAGAATTTTTGGAGCAATGAAAATTAGGGTTGTAGTTGAAACCCAAAAACAGGACAGAATTGAAAAGAGGTTGGTTCGCTCAAAATTTTCAAAACACCAAGTTGGGTTTTTGCATAAAAGTGGTCTATAGGCAACACATGACCTCTACTAATTTTTATGGAATATTTAAATAATTATTTAAAGTGGTTGTAGTGCAACAGAGGCATTTAAAGAATTGAAAATGCTATTAAAATAATTATTTAGAAGCAAATTTTATTCTGAAAACAATTCTTACTGTTATTAAAGTAATAATGAAATGGTTTAAGAAAACTACTAAAGTCACAGTATTATTACCAAAAATTTCTATATGGAGGGAACATTTTCAAAAAACAGAGGGCAGAAAATACTCCAAAAATAATAAAGGACTTAATATATTTCAAAATTTTATTTCTGGCCAAATTTTTATTTAGTAAAAACATGATTAAATTTTTGGGGTGTTACAAACTCTACCCCCCTTAAGAAAATCTCGTCCTCGAGATTTGTTAAGGGTGGAGGAACTAAATGCCAATCACCTCAGACAAGCAATCATACACAAGACAATGACACACAAGCACATCATTCAATCAGACTCTACACACTGCTAGAAACATACACATGATCGTCTATGGCATGATGGTGGAATCTATAGGGCAACAGGGTAACTAGGGACTCGACAATTACTTTGGCGGACTCAGTCCACTTCGTCGACATCCAGACGGGCGTGTCTCGCGGACGTCGAGGCTTCTCCGGGGGCTTCAACGTCGGAGTTGACTGGAGTGTTATGAGGAGCTGCAGGGTTGGGGTAGCGATGATGACCCATGCGGGGTGTAGTGGCTACAGTCCTGTTGGAGGAAATCCCAAAGAGACGACGGAGTTTATCCGGGGTAACGAATGCATTGCCCGGGTGGGCAATAGGGGCAGACCTCGCAGGCTCGATTGGTCTCCCGAACAGGACTACCGGGTTGTCAGTGGCAGGTGCAGCTTCATTTCTCACCGGGGTCAGGAGAGCAAGTGTCCTGCAGGTCTCAATCAGGTCAAAAGTGACTTGATCGAGCAGTGCCTCTTGCGCTCTCACGTAGCGCACCAGATGCACCAGAGCAGGATCCGTCTCATGGTCTCCATTGGCGACTTGGGTCGGTCTACCATAGCCTTCACGACTAGGGTAGTAGTAGAAAGAACGGCAGTTAACCCCTGGCGATAGATGCCGGAGTTGAACTACAGCCTCTCGGGCTGCAAGTTGGATGGCTTGGGGCTCGTCGGAGGTCGTCCTCCCGGTGAACCGGTAAGGGCGCTCTGCGGTGATGCCCCTCCCGTAGATGTGCACCGTGGCCCAGAAGTGGTGGATGGCATCACTCGCGTGCTCTTGGTACAAGACATACTCCGGCGGCTCTTCGATGCCGAGAGCACGACGGGTGAGATTGGCGAGGATGGCTACAAAGCCTTCAAGCTCGGCTGCGGTGGTCTCGTTGTGGACGATGGGACCAGGCATCTTGGGGTGTTGGATATTGAACTGAGAGTGAGGCTGTGATGTGCTGTGTCGAGCCAAGGCTTCTCTTATAAGCCAGCGGAGTCTTCCATCGCACGCTTGTGGATGGGACAACTCAGGTGTCGGCCACAGGCATACGACCTATGGGCTAGGTTGATAGGTTGGGCACCGACTGTCAAAAAGATGTCGGCTGGCCACTGTGCGGTTATCGGATAGGATGGGCTTGACGATGGATAGGAAATGATGTGGACGGTGTGAAAACCTAGGGATAGCAACCAGGCTAAGATAGGATTAGCCAATAGTCAGCCTGGCTCTGATACCAAGGCTGCCGGGGCCGGGACACGATATCCCAGAAATTAACCCCTTGTGTCATCACCAGCCCAGGATTACTGTTACTGGTGGACACGTCCTTGTTATAGAATTACCAAGCTATTACAAGAATTGGATACAAGACCATAAAGGTCTAATGATACAACAGGGATTCCGGTGGTGGATGTCGGAAATGACTCGTGGTACTCTAGCGTCGATGGGGCTCCTTTCCCACAGGAACAGCTGACCCGGATAATTCCTATCCGCGTGGCTGCTATCCTAGGCTCCACACGGTCGTCGTTGTGGTACTCCTCGTAGAACTCCTGACCTGGCCAAGTAAATAGCCAGGGACAAGCCTGTGAGTACGTTTGATTGTACTCGCAAACATCATGAACAAGAGATATACCGAATGTAGCAGACAAAATATATGATCATGTTGAACCAAACTATATGCGTATGCTCATGCTGGATCATGCTAAAATGCTGATCATGACATGACAATAGCAAATTGATACGGAAGTAAATATAGCATGTTAGTCATGATCAAACTTGTCAGAAATAACGCAAATGAATGCCACGGGTAGTCTAGCCAGCCCAAGTGACATTCAAAAAAATAATAATAAAAGAAATGCCAGTCGGGTGTCAAGTGATGCCACGGTCGGACTTGAAGAGAAATGCCAGTCGGGTGTCAAGTGACGCCACGGTCGGACTTGAAGAGAAATGCCAATCGGGTGTCCACAAGAGTAGTGGCGGGATAAACCGCCTGTTAACTCGAGAGACGCCACGGGAGGTCTTGGAAATAAAATTGAGTGCCCGGGGTAGTCTAGCCAGCCCCTGAGACACTCAGGAAATACAAAATAAGAGAAACATGTTAGTCCTCAATAATATGCATAATCATAATAATATTAACATGCATAAAATATTCATGGTAGCATCAGGGTGACAACAATTATCCTGCAAAAATAATTCAGGCACAATTTAATTATTTTCCTCCGAAGACCGACACTAAGACCGACACTTGACCAACCCAGACTGTAGCCCTTAACCGCGGACACGGCTATTCGAATAGGTTTAAACTCTGCAGAGGGTGTACTCTTTACCCACAAGTAAAGGATTTCTTTAGTCAGTACCGTGACACTGACTAATTCCCATTACGGTCTTTGGGTTGAAAACACACCTGACCAGCACACACCAGATTAACTTTCTGGATGCCAGGAATCACCCAAAGCATCGTTCAAGAAAAACTTTAAGACGGAGAGACCAACGTCCTGCATGGGATCACTATTCATATGCGCGGATTACAAGGGGTGCCCCTCTCTCAGTCACAACTGGAAACACCCATGCCCCCTGACTCGATGACAGGATTTAGTCCATCAACATGGAAACCCTCATCGTAGCCCTCTATGTGGTGTGTGCACGGAAAGGGGTTAACAACTTACTAAACCGTACCCCACCTATGGCAGGGACAAGTGGCAGCACGAATCAAGTATGGGGGTTATCGGAACAAGACTCGATCTACGGTCAACTCAGGAGGTTCAAGTTTTCCTGCAGTGGTTAGCACAATATATTCCTTGGTGATACCCAACAGCATCACCACTCAGCATGTCCCGACATGCCCTTACTGATCATTCTCGTCACCATGAGAAATTTCAGTCTCACGATCACTTTACTCGTGACTGATTCTTTCCTGCAGTTTAGTCCGGACCGGCACAGGCATATGTGACATAAGAAAAATAGCCATGCTTACTCTTACTTCATGCCTAAATGAAGGTAAAATATTTCATGGGGTCATGCATGCATAATTATCAATATGCCAACTTTATATGAACTCAACATAATCATGGTGCAAATATTAACTATGCAATCCACCATATCAAGTGTTCAAGATGCTTGCCTTTAGTATGCAGATATATTGGGTGCACTCCAAAAGTTTGAAAAGTTTCTTCCCTCCATTTTTCCTATTTTCAAAATATTGCAATAATCATCTAATTTGAAAAGAGCACCAAAAAGTGTTTCAAATATTTTTGAAATAAATACTAAAATAAACTAGATGAAATATGAAAAATAACAGAAAAATAATCAAATTATTTGGAGTTGGTATGAATTACTTAGACTATTTCTAAGATGGAATAATTGAAGAAGTGGGCTATTTAATTGATCCACCAGAGACAGAGCTTAGGAAAAATGTTCACCTAGGCTGAAATAATAGAGCATGATTTTAGGAACCTACAGAAATATGAATCACTGGATTTGGATATGAAATGGTTACTGTGGAAATATTTGAAAACTGCTGAAAAAGAAAAAAGAAAAGGAGCAGAGAAGCGCCCTGAGCGCGATTTTGTCGTGCGGTGTTAATGGGCCGAGCCCAGTCGATCGGCTGCGCGGGAGGCTGTGATGACGAAGACGTATTCCATGGAGTACGCTTTCCGAAGAGGAAAACGCACTTCCGTGACTGCGCCTCGACTTAAACTGATCGGACCCAGCCGTCAGTGGGTCATACCCCTTCGATGTGTGGCTGACATGTGGGGTCCACGCAGCTTCTCTCTCCTCCCCTGTCTCCTTCTTCTTCCTCCTCCCGACAGGAATAGAGGGTGGCTCGGCCTTGCCAGCGCCGGTGGCTAGGGGCACGGCGAGCTTGGGCACTACCGGGGATGGATCCGTCGCTCCACCCTCTGCCGGTGGGTGGTGGAGTTAGGGCCGAGGGTGGCCGGAGCGAAGCGCGGTGTCGCGGCACAGAGCCGGCCGGAGTTGGATCGGGGCATGGCCAAGGCCATCCCCGAGGCTAGCTAGGGATCGGGAGGGCCTCGTGGTAGTGGTAGGTGTTGGCCGGTGGTGATAGGTGGAGAGGAGAGGGTCAGGGTGGGGTGTATTTTAGCCGAGGTGGGCTGCGGCCTTGGTGGTGATGTGGAGCGCCATTCAGATAGAGGAGCTCGAGGCTCGGGCTTGGGGGTTCTAGGGGGTGAGTGGAGGAGCTGCGTGATCCTGGTGAGCTTGGGAAGGGGCTTTATAGCGTGGGAAGGTCGGTTCCCGTGGCTTCCCGAAGAGAACACGGTGGCGGGCAGCCATTTAAGGCAGATTGAAGGGTAGCTGTGGTCGGTGAGGACGGTGGTGGTTAGCAGTCAAGCTTCGGTGCGGTGGTTGGACCGGAAGAGCTCCAGGTGGCCTGGGCGGCGCCGTCCCCGAATTGACTTGCGGCGGCGGCCGTTGCAGGGCGGTGGTGGGCGGCACTAGAGGATGAGGGGGTGTCGGTGAGGTGCGGTGCTTGCCCATGAAGCATCCTGGGGTGGCTCTCGTGCGGGGAAGGCAGCGGGGCCATGACTGGAGCTCACTGCCGACGCCTGCCATTTGGGCACTCTGCGGGTGGTGACCAAGGGGAGGCCACGCTCATGTGCCTGGTGCTAGACCGAGACAAGATGGCTGAAATTTACCAGAATATCATTGATTTGGATGATACAGATGGTGGACATAATGGTTGGATCAAATGATCAAGTTTCAAATGCAGTTAAGAAAGAGGCCAAGTTTCTGTCATGCCCACACGGTGTTTGACAAAATGTTAGGGCTATCTAGAAGATTTTTTTAGCTTTGGAAATCACCATTATGATGCTTCATTGGATGGTAGAGATGGTGGTGTGGTTGGTTCTGAAAAATGAAAAACTTGCTAGTGCAAGTTTTAGAGAAATTCCTTTCTGGATAGAAACTTTAGAGGAATATTTGGTGAACTTAAAAGATGGAAATGGAGCTGATATTCTGGACTTAAGGGTTTTGTTGGAATGACTATTAGTGGGAGAAATTTCAGAGTTTTTGGAGCAAAGAAAATTAGGGTTGTAGTTGAAACCCAAAAACAGGACAGAATTGAAAAGAGATTGGTTCGCTCAAAATTTTCAAAACACCAAGTTGGGTTTTTGCATAAAAGTGGTCTATAGGCAACACATGACCTCTACTAATTTTTGTGGAATATTTAAATAATTATTTAAAGTGGTTGTAGTGCAACAGAGGCATTTAAAGAATTGAAAATGCTATTAAAATAATTATTTAGAAGCAAATTTTATTCTGAAAACAATTCTTACTGTTATTAAAGTAATAATGAAATGGTTTAAGAAAACTTCTAAAGTCACAGTATTATTACCAAAAATTTCTATATGGAGGGAACATTTTCAAAAAACAGAGGGCAGAAAATACTCCGAAAATAATAAAGGACTTAATATATTTCAAAATTTTATTTCTGGCCAAATTTTTATTTAGTAAAAACATGATTAAATTTTTGGGGTGTTACAAACTCTACCCCCCTTAAGAAAATCTCGTCCTCGAGATTTGTTAAGGGTGGAGGAACTAAATGCCAATCACCTCAGACAAGCAATCATACACAAGACAATGACACACAAGCACATCATTCAATCAGACTCTACACACTGCTAGAAACATACACATGATCGTCTATGGCATGATGGTGGAATCTATAGGGCAACAGGGTAACTAGGGACTCGACAATTACTTTGGCGGACTCAGTCCACTTCGTCGACATCCAGACGGGCGTGTCTCGCGGACGTCGAGGCTTCTCCGGGGGCTTCAATGTCGGAGTTGACTGGAGTGTTATGAGGAGCTGCAGGGTTGGGGTAGCGATGATGACCCATGCGGGGTGTAGTGGCTACAGTCCTGTTGGAGGAAATCCCAAAGAGACGACGGAGTTTATTCGGGGTAACGAATGCATTGCCCGGGTGGGCAATAGGGGCAGACCTCGCAGGCTCGATTGGTCTCCCAAACAGGACTACCGGGTTGTCAGTGGCAGGTGCAGCTTCATTTCTCACCGGGGTCAGGAGAGCAAGTGTCCTGCAGGTCTCAATCAGGTCAAAAGTGACTTGATCGAGCAGTGCCTCTTGCGCTCTCACATAGCGCACCAGATGCACCAGAGCAGGATCCGTCTCATGGTCTCCATTGGCGACTTGGGTCGGTCTACCATAGCCTTCACGACTAGGGTAGTAGTAGAAAGAACGGCAGTTAACCCCTGGCGATAGATGCCGGAGTTGAACTACAGCCTCTCGGGCTGCAAGTTGGATGGCTTGGGGCTCGTCGGAGGTCGTCCTCCCGGTGAACCGGTAAGGGCGCTCTGCGGTGATGCCCCTCCCGTAGATGTGCACCGTGGCCCAGAAGTGGTGGATGGCATCACTCGCGTGCTCTTGGTACAAGACATACTCCGGCGGCTCTTCGATGCCGAGAGCACGACGGGTGAGATTGGCGAGGATGGCTATAAAGCCTTCAAGCTCGGCTGCGGTGGTCTCGTTGTGGACGATGGGACCAGGCATCTTGGGGTGTTGGCTATTGAACTGAGAGTGAGGCTGTGATGTGCTGTGTCGAGGCAAGGCTTCTCTTATAAGCCAGCGGAGTCTTCCATCGCACGCTTGCGGATGGGACAACTCAGGTGTCGGCCACAGGCATACGACCTATGGGCTAGGTTGATAGGTTGGGCACCGACTGTCAAAAAGATGTCGGCTGGCCACTGTGCGGTTATCGGATAGGATGGGCTTGATGATGGATAGGAAATGATGTGGACGGTGTGAAAACCTAGGGATAGCGACCAGGCTAAGATAGGATTAGCCAATAGTCAGCCTGGCTCTGATACCAAGGCTGCCGGGGCCGGGACACGATATCCCAGAAATTAACCCCTTGTGTCATCACCAGCCCAGGATTACTGTTACTGGTGGACACGTCCTTGTTACAGAATTACCAAGCTATTACAAGAATTGGATACAAGACCATAAAGGTCTAATGATACAACAGGGATTCCGGTGGTGGATGTCGGAAATGACTCGTGGTACTCTAGCGTCGATGGGGCTCCTTTCCCACAGGAACAGCTGACCCGGATAATTCCTATCCGTGTGGCTGCTATCCTAGGCTCCACACGGTCGTCGTTGTGGTACTCCTCGTAGAACTCCTGACCTGGCCAAGTAAATAGCCAGGGACAAGCCTGTGAGTACGTTTGATTGTACTCGCAAACATCATGAACAAGAGATATACCGAATGTAGCAGACAAAATATATGATCATGTTGAACCAAACTATATGCGTATGCTCATGCTGGATCATGCTAAAATGCTGATCATGACATGACAATAGCAAATTGATACGGAAGTAAATATAGCATGTTAGTCATGATCAAACTTGTCAGAAATAACGCAAATGAATGCCACGGGTAGTCTAGCCAGCCCAAGTGACATTCAAAAAAATAATAATAAAAGAAATGCCAGTCGGGTGTCAAGTGATGCCACGGTCGGACTTGAAGAGAAATGCCAGTCGGGTGTCAAGTGACGCCACGGTCGGACTTGAAGAGAAATGCCAATCGGGTGTCCACAAGAGTAGTGGCAGGATAAACCGCCTGTTAACTCGAGAGACGCCACGGGAGGTCTTGGAAATAAAATTGAGTGCCCGGGGTAGTCTAGCCAGCCCCTGAGACACTCAGGAAATACAAAATAAGAGAAACATGTTAGTCCTCAATAATATGCATAATCATAATAATATTAACATGCATAAAATATTCATGGTAGCATCAGGTGACAACAATTATCCTGCAAAAATAATTCAGGCACAATTTAATTATTTTCCTCCGAAGACCGACACTAAGACCGACACTTGACCAACCCAGACTGTAGCCCTTAACCGCGGACACGGCTATTCGAATAGGTTTAAACTCTGCAGAGGGTGTACTCTTTACCCACAAGTAAAGGATTTCTTTAGTCAGTACCGTGACACTGACTAATTCCCATTACGGTCTTTGGGTTGAAAACACACCTGACCAGCACACACCAGATTAACTTTCTGGATGCCAGGAATCACCCAAAGCATCGTTCAAGAAAAACTTTAAGACGGAGAGACCAACGTCCTGCATGGGATCACTATTCATATGCGCGGATTACAAGGGGTGCCCCTCTCTCAGTCACAACTGGAAACACCCATGCCCCCTGACTCGATGACAGGATTTAGTCCATCAACATGGAAACCCTCATCGTAGCCCTCTTTGTGGTGTGTGCACGGAAAGGGGTTAACAACTTACTAAACCGTACCCCACCTATGGCAGGGACAAGTGGCAGCACGAATCAAGTATGGGGGTTATCGGAACAAGACTCGATCTACGGTCAACTCAGGAGGTTCAAGTTTTCCTGCAGTGGTTAGCACAATATATTCCTTGGTGATACCCAACAGCATCACCACTCAGCATGTCCCGACATGCCCTTACTGATCATTCTCGTCACCATGAGAAATTTCAGTCTCACGATCACTTTACTCGTGACTGATTCTTTCCTGCAGTTTAGTCCGGACCGGCACAGGCATATGTGACATAAGAAAAATAGCCATGCTTACTCTTACTTCATGCCTAAATGAAGGTAAAATATTTCATGGGGTCATGCATGCATAATTATCAATATGCCAACTTTATATGAACTCAACATAATCATGGTGCAAATATTAACTATGCAATCCACCATATCAAGTGTTCAAGATGCTTGCCTTTAGTATGCAGATATATTGGGTGCACTCCAAAAGTTTGAAAAGTTTCTTCCCTCCATTTTTCCTATTTTCAAAATATTGCAATAATCATCTAATTTGAAAAGAGCACCAAAAAGTGTTTCAAATATTTTTGAAATAAATACTAAAATAAACTAGATGAAATATGAAAAATAACAGAAAAATAATCAAATTATTTGGAGTTGGTATGAATTACTTAGACTATTTCTAAGATGGAATAATTGAAGAAGTGGGCTATTTAATTGATCCACCAGAGACAGAGCTTAGGAAAAATGTTCACCTAGGCTGAAATAATAGAGCATGATTTTAGGAACCTACAGAAATTTGAATCACTGGATTTGGATATGAAATGGTTACTGTGGAAATATTTGAAAATTGCTGAAAAAGAAAAAAGAAAAGGAGCAGAGAAGCGCCCTGAGCGCGATTTTGTCGTGCGGTGTTAATGAGCCGAGCCCAGTCGATCGGCTGCGCGGGAGGCTGTGATGATGAAGACGTATTCCAGGGAGTACGCTTTCCGAAGAGGAAAACGCACTTCCGTGACTGCGCCTCGACTTAAACTGATCGGACCCAGCCGTCAGTGGGTCATACCCCTTCGATGTGTGGCTGACGTGTGGGGTCCACGCGGCTTCTCTCTCCTCCCCTGTCTCCTTCTTCTTCTTCTTCTTCCTCCTCCTCCCGACAGGAACAGAGGGCGGCTCGGCCTCGCCAGCGTCGGTGGCTGGGGGCACGGCGGGCTTGGGCACCACTGGGGATGGATCCGTCGCTTCACCCTCTGCTGGTGGGTGGTGGAGTTGGGGCCGAGGGTGGCCGGAGCGAAGCGCAGTGTCGCGGCACAGAGCCGGCCGGAGTTGGATCGGGGCGAGGCCATGGCCATCCCCGAGGCTAGCTAGGGATCGGGAGGGCCTCGTGGTAGTGCTAGGTGTTGGCCGGTGGTGATAGGTGGAGAGGAGAGGGTCAGGGTGGGGTGTATTTTGGCCGAGGTGGGCTGCGACCATGGTGGTGATGTGGAGCGCCATTCAGATAGAGGAGCTCGAGGCTCGGGCTTGGGGGTTCTAGGGGGTGAGTGGAGGAGCTGCGTGATCCTGGTGAGGTTGGGGACGGGCTTTATAGCGCGGGAAGGTCAGTTCCCGTAGCTTCCCGAAGAGAATACGGCAGCGGGCGGCCATTTAAGGCATATTGAAGGGTAGCTCTGGTTGGTGGTGGTCGATGAGGACGGTGGTGGTTAGCAGTCAAGCTTCGGTGCGCTGTTTGGACCGGAAGAGCTCCAGGTGGCCTGGGCGGCGCCGTCCCCAAATTGACTTGCGATGGCGGCCGTTGCAGGGCGGTGGTGGGCGGCACTAGAGGATGAGGGGGTGTCGGTGAGGTGCGGTGCTTGCCCATGAAGCATCCTGGGGTGGTCTCGTGCGGGAAAGGCAGCGGGGCCATGACTGGAGCTCACTGCCGACGCCTGCCATTTGGGCACTCTGCGGGTGGTGACCAAGGGGTGGCCACGCTCACGTGCCTGGTGCT
Organism: Thinopyrum elongatum; assembly: GCA_011799875.1. Classification (NCBI taxonomy): domain Eukaryota; kingdom Viridiplantae; phylum Streptophyta; class Magnoliopsida; order Poales; family Poaceae; genus Thinopyrum; species Thinopyrum elongatum. Next base: position 247,173,477 of record CM022299.1, read on the forward strand.
AGACCGAGACAAGATGGCTGAAATTTACCAGAATAGCATAGATTTGGATGATACAGATGGTGGACATAATGGTTGGATCAAATGATCAAGTTTCAAATGCAGTTAAGAAAGAGGCCAAGTTTCTGTCATGCCCACAGGGTGTTTGACAAAATGTTAGGGCTATCTAGAAGATTTTGTTAGCTTTGGAAATCACCAGGATGATGCTTCATTGGATGGTAGAGATGGTGGTGTGGTTGGTTCTAAAAAATGAAAAACTTGCTAGTGCAAGTTTTAGAAAAAATCATTTCTGGACAGAAACTTTAGAGGAATATTTGGTGAACTTAAAAGATGCAAATGGAGCTGATATTCTGGACTTAAGGGTTTTGTTGGAAGGACTATTAGTGGGAGAAATTTCAGAATTTTTGGAGCAATGAAAATTAGGGTTGTAGTTGAAACCCAAAAATAGGCCAGAATTGAAAAGAGGTTGGTTCGCTCAAAATTTTCAAAACACCAAGTTGGGTTTTTGCATAAAAGTGGTCTATAGGTAACACATGACCTCTACTAAATTTTGTGGAATATTTAAATAATTATTTAAAGTGGTTGTAGTGCAAGAGAGGCATTTAAAGAATTGAAAATGCTATTAAAATAATTATTTAGAAGCAAATTTTATTCTGAAAATAATTCTTACTGTTATTAAAGTAATAATGAAATGGTTTAAGAAAACTTCGAAAGTCACAGTATTATTACCAAAAATTTCTATATGGAGGGAACATTTTCAAAAAACAAAGGGCAAAAAATACTCTGAAAATAATAAAGGACTTAATATATTTCAAAATTTTATTTCTGGCCAAATTTTTATTTAGTAAAAACATGATTAAATTTTTGGGGTGTTACAGGATCCCATGCGAAAACAGTGCCATGAGTGGTGGAAACAAACACAAGACGCTCGTATTGAATTGCATCATAGTACTCATCCGTGTACATAAACTGATTTTTGGGCAATATCCATGGAGGCGTAGAAGTAAGGGCGGCAACAAGCTTCACTACAAAAAAAAGACACATCCGTGACATTTTGGGCCGAACGAAATTTTTTCCTGTCATACTTATGACACTTCTATGATGATAATTGTGACAAAACCCGGTATCATCATAGATGTGGTGGGCTCCTACTTCTATGACAAAAAATCATGACAGAAAATGGGCTTTTCGTCCTGGGCGGGCCGGAGACGCAGCTACATGACATTCTTTGGGCCGTCCATGACGGAAAAAACCATGGTAGAAGCGAGGGCGAGGAAAATATCGGGGAGTTCCTGGTTACGGTGGGTGGTCGGGGCCGAGCGATGCGCGTTTCTCTCGTACACGTACGCATGTGGGTGCGAGGCATTGGGCTCTAACTGAACCCGAGCGAGGCGTTCGCCTACTGAACCCAAGCGATTGCACTGCAGGCTACGCGTTACTGAACCCGAGCAATCGATCGATCTGGCTGTTAACTGAACCCGATCGAGCGATTCCTTCGCTACTGCTGCTAACTGAAGCCGATCGAACCTGCTGCCTCTTGATGAATAGTGAGCGTTGTTGGGGGTTGGATGAACAGTTCCCGGTGAGGGTTGGATGAACAGGACTCCGTGGTAGTAGAGGCCGTTGCCGCTGGATGAACAGGACCCCGATCGAGCCGGTTGGGGGTGGATGAACAGGACCCCGTCGAGGGCTGGTTGAACAGTAGCTGGTGGAGGGCTAGATGAATAGTAGCCCGTGGAGGGGTGGTTGAACAGTAGCCGGTGGAGGAGCGGTGGAGGCTGCATGAACATGAGCCCGTGGATGAACAATAGCTGGTGGAGGCAGGAAGGAGACGCCGTGGATGAACAGTCGCAGGTGGAGGCTGGAGGAGGTCGACAGTGGATGAATAGTAGCCCGTGGAGGCTGGAGCGAGGCAGTAGACGGTGGATGAACAGTAGCCCGTGGAGTCCCGTTTTGCGGTACGCCACACCCCTCCCGATGAACCGGACCCCCGTTTCGACCGTAGGAGGTCGAAGAGAAGTTCGTTTCCTCCATTTTGCAGTACGCCACACCCCTCCCGATCAACAGGACCCCGTTTCGACCGTAGGTACTCGAACAGAAGTCCGTTTCCTCCGTTTTGCGGTACGCCAGACCCTTCTCGATGAATAGGACCCCATATCGACCATACACGGTCGAACAGAAGGTCTGTTTCCTCCGTTCTGCGGTACGCCAGGCCTCGTTTCGGCTGTTCCGTCCAAGCTGGTTGGCTCCCGATGAACACGACGTATTCCGTTGCCTCTCGATGAACACGACGATGCAATTTCTCCATTCCGACCCAGCCGGTTGGCTGCCGACGCCGTTGCTACTCTCCGCTGCCTCTCCATGTACACGAGCCCTGGCCGTACGTATGCGCGAGTAGGCATTCGAGACCCCGCCCGTATGTACGTACGTGGCCGTATTTACTTTCTTACACCCTGGCTGTATGTACGTGTACACGATATTGACGGGACTGCGTGACATGCTACGTTCGTGCCCCAACTATGACACGTGCCCTTCCTTACTCGGCCACGGTTCATCGCTGCAGCCTGCAGATAGACCGATCGATCAGTATGTACGTACACATTCGCGACCAGAATGACAACGCTACGTACTCTTCGACCAGGTGCATCCCGACTGTCAGGGAGGATAAGGAGGCACTTCCTTGTGTGCGAAGATGTAGCTGGTGGGTCCGAGCAGTCAGGGGGTAAATGTTTTTTTTGCGAAATACGGTGGCCCATCCGTTGGGTCCGTCCTGTCAGGTGGAGGAATCATTATTTTGCGCGTAATAAGGAGGCACTTCCTTGCTGCGGTCATGGACCCAGCTGTCAGCCTCTCCACGTACATTCCTCTTCCGATGGAAGTCGTTCCTTGACCACATTGACCACGCCGCGCCAAGAGCACCAAGGCGGTGGACGACGGCGAGGCCTAGGAAGGGGACGACGCGGAGCCATGGAAGACGCGGCAGTGGATGCCCACGCGGAGAGGAGTACGAGGGTTGACTGGTTCGGCTGGGGTGTGAGGCTGCCGTCGCCGCAGAATAATAGGGGGTGTGGGTGAGTAGAGGGATGGCCTGGCTAGCGGTGGGAGTAGTAGGGGGCGATGAGGCCTCCGCGGCAGCACAGCCGGCCACGGGAGGCAGGAGCAGGCGGCACGACCGGCGCTGGTTTGGGCGGCTGGAGCAAGAAGACCAGAGGTTGAAGAAGCACTACGGCCGTTGGATGGACATCGTACGGTCACTGGAGCTAGAATCGTTCATATTGACTAAGTTGACAAAGCCCTCCGTCCGCGTCAACTTAGTAGGCCCACAAGTCAGCCTCCCACTATGGTGGGTCCTAGCTAGCAGGGGGAGTATTCATTTTTGTGTGTGTTGACCACGCCGCGTCGAGCGTATCCAAGGTGGTGGACGACGGCGAGGCCCCGGACAGCAACGAGCCGGAGATGGGAAGACGCGGGAGTGGAGTCACAGACGGAGAGGTGTACGAGGGTTAACTGGTTCTGGTGCGGCATGGTCCGGCAGTCGGTGGAGAAGAACAGGAGGTGTGGAGGGGTGGAGGAATGGCCTGGCCGGCGGTGGGGTAGCGCTTCACAGCGAAGCGTGCTAAGCAGAGCTGCTAGCAGCAGGAGGCGGGAGTAGGTGGTCCCGGCGGCGCTGGAGGAAGAAGACGAGAGATTGAAGATGGATGCCGGTCGTTGGATGTAAATCCAACGGCTATCGATGTCAAAATCATTTGTTAACTAAGTTGACAACGACTTGCGTTGGCTTCAACCTATTGGCCCACATTTCAGCCTCCAAAAATGTGGCACATATTCAACCTATTTTTCCAGAATTTACAGTCCATTTGATCTTTTTTTTTGAGAATTACAGTCCATTTGCTGGGCTGGGTGAACAAATAATGTAGCGTCCATGTGGCCCATTTATTTTTTCCTAAAAAATTACAACCCATTTGCACTTTCTTGAAATACACGATTTTGCTGGGCTGGTTCTAATTATAATGTTGGGTTGGGCGCAGCAATGTTATCAAAAAATAAACAGGGGTTGAGCATTTTGTTATAAATATATTTAAATAATAAGTGATTTATTATTACATTGGTCCTTAAATCTTACCAAGCTTTTGTACACAATCACCAGGATTTTCGTTGCCTTAATGTAAAAAAATCCAGGATTTTATTGTTAAAAAATTATTTTTATAAGTTAATAAGACATGGGATAATGTTTTCTTATATATGTAAGTATCTGTTAAATATATGATGATAATAACAATAATATATAAAATAATATAAATATATATAATATAGTTAGAAGGGAAACATAAGTTGGACCTGGCGTTCCTATTCTTATATAGAAAAATAGAACAGACCTCTGCATTTTCTTCAAAAAAATACATAAGTTGGGTTGCAGATGTTTCAGGAAAAATAAAACCTAGGATGGGAGGTCCATAGGCCGGTCGATACATGACGGCCCTCAAGAAAATACAAACCGGCATGTCGTGGGCTGCGCATGTTAAAAAAGAAAGCCTAGACGGGGCAGCCCACAACCCAGCTGATACTTACTGGCCCACTGATAATAAATGATACCTGCCAGCTCCCCAGCTTCGTTGTAAATTTATCTCCTTTAGTAACTACGTTGGAGCACCTAAAAAAAATGTAACTATGTTGACAAACCCGTGGGCCCCAACGTCAGTATAGCATTAGGAGGAAGTATTTTTTCAATGAGGCACTTGCTTGCGTACGGCCATAGACCTGGTGGGTCCTGACTGTCCGCCTCTCCACGTACAGTCCTCTTCAGATTCCTCTTGTTTGTTCAGCATGTTCACAACGGCAGACAGCGGCGCCGCGGCGAGCGCACAAATGCGGAGGACGAGAACGAACCACCGAAGCCGGCGAAGGCATACTAGATGCAGTGCCTTATTTCTACCAAAACTACTGAACTAGCCCAGTGGCGAAGTGACACTACCCGACCGCTGTTCCGCCCGGGTTCGATTCCACCTGATGCAGTGAAAATATCTCCAAATTTTTTGCCTCTACCATTATTGACATGTGGGTCCCCATTGTCATCTACGCACACCATGTCCAATACTTGCCAAAACTTCGTCCCTTGTTTTCTCTGTTTTTCACACACTCGACATTGTGTGGGCATTTTGAAAATAGCATATCTTTTTGACTGTGCATCATATGAAGATGTGCTATGCATGAATGTTGATCAGCATGATGTTAACTGGCTGGTAGTTCGATTTTCGACCATGAATAAAACTTCCAACATGATGTTATCCCTGTTTGAAAAGGGCGTGTTAATATAAATGCTCTGCCTCTGAAACTTGCAGTTTCTTATCTGAAACTGAAACTTGCTGTTTCTTCTCTGAGAATCACATTGTCTGCACTTTTATATGAAACTACATTTTTTAAGTGCTAAAAATAGATCTCTAGAATTCATAAAATACTTCATATGCTCAATACTGCAAATCTGAAATTCAAAAGACATTCATATCTGAAAGTACTCTAAAAAACACAACACAAAACACAATTCACAACCTGCAAATACTGACAACCCTAAGCTCCTCCTGACAATTCACAACCTGCCCGACTATTGGGTTGGGGGGCAATCCCCTCCTATTCCTCGGCAGCAGACAGCCGTCCCGTGACACGATGTGAACGGCAAGGGAGAGGATGGCGGGGAAGCGTCGTCTGGCCAACTGCTTTTCTCCTCTTACAGCTGGGTTCGGTCGATGAAGACTCCACCAGCTCGCTCTGGCACAGCAGCCTCACAAACGGCACCCTGTAGATGCTCGATCGTTCAATCTGTGGTGGATGCTCCATTTGGGATCGATACTCCCACCACCGCTGCCTCACGATCGGATTCAGTGAATCTGTTTGCTCCATGGCCCAGAGGAGTAGCTCTATGTACTCCCACGCGACTCCCTTCGGGAGTATCACCGCCTTTGGTTAGAGGATTTGCTGCCGAGAAAGATCCGTCCACAGAGAGCGCCACACATCCCACTAGTGGTGGTGGATGACAATGCTTGCATGGAGCATGGTTGGTGTCGGTAATTTTTACTTGGCACACCTCGCACTCTGCATATATGCCGGTTCCATCCGTACATTTGTGCAGTTCCACCAAAATGCAACTGAATAACCCTGTTTGCACAGATAATGAAAAAGCGTGATTACATTATAGTGGCACTAGTTGATGAAACATACACAAATAAATAGAAGAAAATATTGTGATAGTATCATAGTATGCTCATTTGTGTAGTTCACCTAAAATGAAGCAATGTCCCATGAGCTAGCAGCTTCTTCTTCATTAGTTGCAATAAAATTGAGCAACATCAAGGTTGGTCGTGAAGCTCATGGAATGTTCAACTATAATTTGGATATCATTTGTGCAGTTCAACTAAGATCAAGCGTGAAATGTATATCTCTGTTTGCACAAAAAGGTGGAAAGGAGGGTGACTAACAAGAGATGAAACATACATCAAATGAAAAGAAGCATGTTCCTTATCTGAATGGCGATCCTACAAGGACAGTAGCAATTTATAATGTAGTAGCATTGCTAGATATTAGTGTGGGCATTAGGATTAACTATGACAACCGTTAAATGCGACATTACTTTAATGGTGGCATTGCTTCATTTTACCAGCAACGTTACATTAACAGCTGCTAAAGAGTTGGTACTTGGGCACGGGAGAGTAGGCGGACCAAGAAAGTTGCATTTCTAACAAAAAGAAACAACTTATCGTAATGGGAAATTTAGCAGGACATGAAAAACAGTGCCATTGATTCATATTACTGGAGGCATTACATTGAAAACAACATTGGTTTAACTTGTCCTTACTTTTAACAGTGCGACTGCTACATTTTACCAGTGGCATTACATAAGTGGGGCTCGGGGTACCAAACATCAGAACAGGATATCTGGGTTGGTCCCATTTTTGTTCGGTATAGCCACCTTATACTGTGTGAGGCTAGGAAATCTAGTGCTGGACATACTCTGTTGACTTGTCCCCCAGTCCCCACTTTCTTTCCTTTTTCAACCAATAGATCGGTTTATATTGAGTTTGTACTGCGTTTCCCTTTATTTCCCTATTAGACCAAGAGACCAGTTGGATAGCCAGTCTCTGCTACTTTTCGCCCCCATTATTTCATCTTTCGACCAAGTCCTAGATTCAGGTAACAAATCTTCCCCCACCCCCACCCCCTTTCTTCCCTGTTTGAACCAAGTAGTACTAGATTTGACTGCATGAACTAGTTTTACCTCTTAACAGTAAAAATTTAGGTGGCTTTCAAACAGCCGATCGATCCTATCTACGAGGGGGCCTGAGAAGTAGTAAAAGATACAAATGCAGCGATGTCAGGAGCTGGGGAAGTAGAGCAAGGCCGGTTTCGAAGGAAGTTATACCTGAGGGTCGCCGGGATGTCGCTAGGTGGGTGGCGGGTGGCCGGGTCTGCCCACACTACGGCAGTGAGGAAGAAGGGGTCGGAGGCCCTCCCTAGCCGGCGCTGCATGGGAGAGAACGGCAAGGCACGCTGATCGAGACGCGCCGGCAGTGGGTAAGGGCCGTCGCCGAGGACGACCGTGTGAACATTGCACCTTCTCACCTTCCCCGGCGGAGAGGATCCGGCTGTATCTGTGACCAGCTGTGAGCACAGAGAGAGTGTGGCCACCACTGTCGTGTTTAGATCTGGAGAGGATGAGACGGTGTGAAGAGAGCAACACTTGCAAGCAAGCGCGGAGGCTCCTGCCTATATAGTGGAGTAGTTTTCTTTTATCTACCGGAGCCGGCTTGACCTCGGCAATGACTGTCGAGAAGTCTTCATGCACGTGCCCCGGAGGCACAGTTGTCGTCATTTTGATCTGAAGCACCGTATTAACATATAACACGAAAAATGCCACATGACAAGAAACCATAACCTCACTGCCCCAAGGAGACAACATGAATCCCGACGGACAAACTAGACGAGGATCAACGCTCAAATTAAAGATAAACTCGTAGAAAAGGGGTCCATCGATAGATATCATGATTAACATAGTCGGCTTGACCTAGATGGCAGCCGAGTAGTCTTCGTGCATGTGCCCCCAATGACCAGCGCCTTGGAGGAACTCAGTTGTCGCTGTTTAACCCTCGCAGTGATCCGAAGCACATGACACCTAATATTGCGAGATGACAAGAAACCTTTTTTTAGATTTCTCATCAGAACTACAGCCCTGTACAACACATCCTGCACGATATGTAGACAATAGCCAATCCAGCCGTCTGCTGGAGTCTGGTCACATGCATGGATGAACTGATCTTCCGTGTCATGCAGGGATCGTCCAGGCACCGACGTCTATACAACACTGCTCCAGTACTATCGCTCGTCTCTCTCTTCTATTAACTCAGCCGACTTGTGGGGCCGAGGAGTGTGCCTATGGTTGGTTCTCAATTGCGGTCCCACATGTGTGTGCAAACGCAATATGACGCGCGTTCCATTCGGAGAGCGGCGTGCCAGACCGACCGATCGTCTGGGGTGCGACGCGAGCGCGACGGGCGTGATGTGTACATGTGTACCGCCATTTTCTTGATGTTTTGCTCCATGGCGCAATCCATGGATACAAAATTATATTTAAAAGTCGAGGGCGGGGCTTTTCCTACGCGGTAGGCGGGGCAGTTCCACCTAGTCGGTTTGACAGAGAGGCGAGAAGATGAGGGAGTAGGCTGCTGCAAATGTAGGGTTGTGTGATTTGACGGCTAGTTACTGCTGGACAGGTGGGGCCCTGTGATTTGACTTGCCATTATCATTTTAACTGCGGCGCTACGACCGGCGTGAGTCTCCCGATTCCGGACCACCTCCATGGTATACAGGTGCCAAGTACTGTACTCGTTGCTCCTTTTGGCAAATGCAATAAATACTATTCCCTCTCTCTCAGTTTACAAGGCGTGCGCGTACCCATAGGTCGTCAATTTGACCAACCTAATACTAGAAGTCATATATTACAAAAAACATACATTATAAACTTCAGATGTTCTATTTTCATATGATATAATTTTTGTGTTATATAGTTTATATTACGGTGATAAAATTGACAACCTAGGTATACGCACAGGACTTGTAAACTGAAACGAAGGGAGTACGAAGAAAAAGATAGAGAGAAGTAAAAAAAATTACTCTTATAGCCAACCTTACAGCTAACCTTGTTGTATGAGTGACTAAGTGATGACTATGTATGACGTGCCAACATCAGATAGCCTAACGCACCTGGACGGAGGAAGTAGTTTCATGCATGCGAAGTAGGCAAAAAAAATGCTCATTTATAGCCGCCTGAAATCTCCAAGGGTGCGACCGCGCAAGCGAGGCGACGGTCGTGGTAGGCGCGGCCATGATACGGGCTGCTGACAGCCCTTGGATCTGAGATCGAACGGGCGCATGCTAAGTTGCTGAAAATTTGCAGAATAACCCTCCAGGATAGGATATTCACCCATAGGTCTAGAATCACGCCATGCAACCGTTCGATCTCAGATCCAAGGGCTCTCGGAAGCCCGTATCATGGGAGCATGGAAAGCTTCATATCACCTGTAATTTTCCCGACGCTTGACATGCGAACACGCAGATGCATGAAGCCATTTAATTGGGCGTCTAGTAGACATGACATCTAATTGGGCCCCCATAGTACTGTGCATGAATCCATTTATCCATCGGGCAAGCCACTACACTGCCGTTCGCACGCCCCACTCAACATTTTTACAATCGGAAAACCGCTAGCAGTCCGCTCCTACTCGTCCCCGGCCGTCCTTTAACATTACGGTAGTTCGCTCCTAGTCGTCTCGTCCTTTCACATTACAGCAGTTCCACTAATCCTAACCCTCCTCCCAAATCCATGGCGTCCCAAATCTCCATGATCGGCGGTGAGTACAAGGTTAGAACCATCACCGGCGATGAGTTCGACGTCATCTACACCCGTTCTTCCGCGACGGTGAAAGGATGCCTTGGTCGCTTCAGACGCATGTTCGAAAAGTCAAAGGGTGATGAGTGGGTCGCTAGGCTAGATGTTGAGTACACCACAGTCCTGGGAAAAGAGAGGAATCTAAAGGAGGAAGAGAAGAAGAAGCCCGCCGTGATCCAGGTTTGCGTGCATAACTTGTGCTTGGTCTACCACATATGCCATGCCGACGTTGAGTGCGAGGATTTTAAGAACTTCCTCGGGGGTGGCAAAGTCAAATTCGTTTCTGTAGACTTTACGAACGATAAAGAAGTCCTGGGTCGGATAGGCCTTGTTGTAGGCTAGCCCTTCGACCTCCAGAGGAATGTGCTGGTGTCCTCCCGTCAGCCTTCAATGCTGACCCTGGCAGCAGCCATGGTTGATCCTTCATACGGTAAACTGATGAAACCTCCGCCCAAGTTTCATCGTGCATGGCAGTGGGATGTACTAGATAGAGACCACATCAATTACGCTGCAATGGATGCCTACTTTTGTTTCAATATCTACAAGGGTTGGATGAAGAGCGAGAGCCAAGTGTGTAGTTCAAGCAAAGAAGTATCGGCCAAGAGGAAGAGGGACAAGGACGAAGTCGAGCACATGGACGAGCAGTCCGAGTAAGGTGGCAGTGTCATTGCTCATGGTGGTTGTAATGCAGTGTCTACCGGATTAGTTGCTTAGTTTAATTTCAAGGTGCTTAGTTTTATTTGAGGGGTGTGTTGTGCTGAGCCCCCAGCAGAACTATGTTATGTTCCTTCTCGTTACTTTAGCTCTTCAGTACATACATACTAGTATTTCTTATAGTTCATCTTGTAGTTGGTAGTACTACCACTCGTTTCTTCACATTATATACGTACAACATATATGGCCAACATCATATACCAGCAGTTTAGTTGTCTAAGAATTTCAGGGTGCTTAGTTTTATTTGAGGGGTGTGTTGTGCTGGACACCATTATTGTTTTTTTTTAAACGGATTGGACACCATTATTGTGACTCAAATATCTTTTGCCATGTTATAATTACATAAATACCTATGGACCAACATGCCAGCTCTCCCTCTATCTCACTACAGTACAATAAAGTGTGGGGCCTACTTGATCCCAACAGCGTTCTTATTTTCCTGTAAAATTATTCGCTTGATTACTCCTGACAAGCGGGGCCACACTTATCATTGTGAGATAGAGATAATCGACATGTGGGTCTAGGCTTATTTTTGTCATATAACATGGTCAACGGGTTTGACGTGAAAATAACAATGTCTAATGGCATTTTGAGCAAACATCTAACGGAACGATGGCATTTTTGAGATATCTAATTGCATTTTTGAGCAAGCATCTCACGGATCGATGGCATTTTTGAGTAGTTGTAACTTCTAATGGCAAAACTGAGTAGTGAGACACAACTAGTGGCATAAATAATAAAAACCCAAGAATTAAATATGTATGCTAATTTCTTTAATAGAATTTAGCACCCCATCTAAGCACGTACTAGCTTTTTTAATAGTACTATATGCATAATTTGGCAACGAGCGCTCTCTATATGTACCACCTTTTTTTTCTTTAATTTCATCTTGTTAGTTTTGCTCCATGGCGCAATCCATCGATACTAGTACTACTGTACAAAAGTATATATTTAAAAGGCTAGAGGGCGGGGCAGTCTCGCTTGGTCGGTTTCACGAGAGGCGAGGGCCTTTGTGATTTGACGGCTCATTACTGCTGGAAGGCGGGGCCTTGTGATTTGATTGCTCGTATAAATGTTGCCGCCGACCTGAGGAGGAGCAAAGAACCATGCGGTATACTCAAGTTTTCCACTGGAGTACTAGTACGACGGAGGAGCACGAAAGACGGCAGCCCAGTGCGATATGACGATAAAAAATGATCTAATTTGCTAGTCACCGAACCCACGGCGCCGCTCATCGTTAGCATTGTTCTATTCATGCCTCGCAGAGAACGTGACACATGCGGCCAAACACCCGAAGCAAAAGAAGAAACACAGGAGCAAAAGAAGAAGGAAGATTATCCCCCCCCAAAAAGAAGGAAGACGCACACACAAGTCTGGGGCGCTGCTCTCTACTACATGAAGGGTTGCTAGCCACGGAGTCGTAACTGCTTCTTCATCGCCTCCACGACCTCCATCTCCTGGCGCATCTCCTCCGGCATCTTCTTCATTCTGTCCATGAAGCGGGATTTCTCGACGCGAGCCTTCATCATCTGTTCCACGGCCGCATTACGTACCTTGACAGCAGCCGGGTGCTAGATGCGGAGCTTTGCCAACTCCTCCTTCTGTTCCATGACGAGGGCCTGTAGCATCTTCATCGAGGAACTACTCTTCTCATGCAGCTTCTTCCAGCCGGCGTTCTCCTCCTTCAGCAGGTCGAGTTCGTGGCGGAGCTTCGCCTTGTCCTCCTGAAGTTGTAGGATTTCACCGGTTGCCTTCTTATCCGAGGGAATGCTCTTCTTCAGCAGCATCACCAAGCCGGCGGTCAACTCCCCCTGCTCATTGAGCTCAGCAGGCATGTCATCGAGGCTCTCCTTTAGCAGCTCCACCAAGCTGTCGATGAACTCCTCCTGCTTATTGAGCTGATCGGGCATGTCGTCGAGAGATAACGACTCCAGCGCCGCCAGCTCGGCATGTTCGCCTCCGCGGCTAGGGCACTCCTGGGAGCACTCGCCTCTGTGGCTAGGGCGCTCCTGGGAGCCCTCGCCTGCCCGTGAGAGATCTTTCGAGGTCTCTGTCAGGCGGCGAGCCCTCTTTTTTTTTTCCGCGGCCTTGGTTGCCGCTCCCTTGTTACGAGTAGTTCTCGACCTAGAGCTCTGCACACCGGCCATGGCAAGGACGGACGAACAAGAAAGACTTATGAGGAGGAAGAGGTAGAGTGATTTTCGGCTAGGTACTAGTTCCCCTTTTTATAACCTAGTACTAGCACTAGTACTAAAACTTGCATAGTGGGTACACGTTCAGGTTTGATACGTACTACTAGGTGTGAGCAGGTTTGCAATTAATTATACTATACACTTTGGAATGTGATGGGAACAAGCTAAAGATTAATTGATGGTTTTGGTTTCGAGGCCCAAGACGGCTCCTGATGAGTTTCCTGGAACACAAATTTCAAGTACTACTGCTCAAATGCGATCGCACAAGTCAGTGATGTAATTGGTCGTACATGTCAGACCAAGCCGATGCGTGTCGCGGTGATGAGGACATCAATACCATTGTTACACCCACAACCCCTGCTGCTATACATACTAGACCAATTACTAGAGCTCGCGCACGCCAATTAAATTATCAGGTACTTTCGTTTCTTGGTAATGATTCTATTGTTCATGAGAATATGATGCTGCCTAAATTGGATACATTTGTTTTGCTTACAAATGAAGGGCCTAGCTTGGACAAGAAAGAGGAACCTTGGAGCAAGTTCAAGCATGGAGATGATGGCGTGCGCAAGGGGAACAAGAACGGAGTTACAAGTGATGATTTCAGGACTTTGAAGCCACCATAATGAGTGCAGGAAGCCTTGGACGAAATATACAAGATGCCACTTCATAAATTTCGTCCAGAGGCTATTATAGGTGCTGCGTCACCTTATTATTGGGCCAGGCCCATGTAATTTCGAAATACTTGAGTATAGGCTGTTTTTAGAGTCCGTATGTGTGGGGAAACAAGAGATAGGGTTGTTTCGGACCCCTCCTTCAAGGGCCACGAAATCCCCCCCTCTTCCTCCATATATACAGCCCTTAGGGCACCGTTTAGACTTTGGGGTTTTGTTTAGATTAAAAGTTCACCATAGCTGCAACTTCGCGTGCTTCGTTTGTGTTCAACGACCAGACAAAGGCGTCACAGAACCCCACCTTCATTAATAAAGCTTTCCTCTTATATTCGCAATATCCAAATTGCAATCTCAGTTTCTTGCTTGTTCTTCGTTTGCTCGCAGGAAACAGACCCTCGTGGTCAGGTTGATCGTGCTCCGGCGTGGTCAATAACCCCTTGGAAGTTGGTATAGCGATTGCTAAGGCGCGACGTCTCGCACGTTCGTAGTCGGATCGTCAAGGTCAACTCCCACAGAAAACGATAGCCACCATCTCATCGAAACATCGGGACACCTTCACCCCTATCAAGTGGTATCAGATTCCCAGGTTGCTCGGTGAGATTTTATAGTTTTTCGTAGTTTAGATCGAGTCTGTTCTTCATACCTACAGTCCACGAAAAAGCCAAAAAAAAAATTAGGGTTAGTTCATCATATCCGAACCAATCTGAGCCTTTGCATAATCTTTTTAGGGTTTTTGCTTTGTTGAATTTGCGGTTGCATCGTCGTGTCTAGTTGCTGGTCTTAGCGTCTAGTCCTTTAGAGTTTCAAGTTCTGTCACAGTTTGTCACGCCGCCGCCGCACCATATACCACCACCGCTGCCATATACCACCACCGCTGCCATATCCTACCACCGCTGCCATATACCACCACCGCTGCCATATCCTACCACCGCTGCGATATACCATCACCGCTGCCATATTCTACCACCATATATCCACCACCAATCCGAGTTCTTTTCATATTAGGTTTGTTTTTTGAGACCCATCTATTTTCCGATTCTTGTTTCCTTGCCTGAGTAGGTTTCGGAAAAAAAAAAGTCTGGAGACCCCCGGGCAGTTTTTAGGCCAAAATTTTGGCAGTCAAAAATATTTTTTCCCTATCCTATTTTTAGGTCCCAGGGAGCATTTTGAGACACTCGCCACCATAGTGATTTTTTGTCGCACTTTTTCTTCGTCGCTGCCCTGATTTCCGAAAAAAAATTGTCAATTTTTTTTGTGCCAATCCTGATAGTTTGACTTGGGAAGAGTTTTGAGACACTCGCCATTATAGTGATTTTTTGCAAAAAAAAAAGGGCGAAAAAAAAAGAGCGCAAAAAAAAAATGAATTTTTTTTAGAGTGTGCTCTTCCCTTGTTTATGTGCCGCGCCGTGATTTTGTTAGTGTTCTAGGCTCGCGTCTCTATTACGGTCTAGCCCAGGACCAACACAGTACCGTCGTTGAGCGTTTATTCAACTTTGCATCTCTGAATTGATTATTGCTGACATTTTTGCTACCATATCATAAGCCTTCCTAGCTCCACATACATCTACGTCGTGCATTTGACACCACCTGGCAATCGCTCTGTCCAATCTTTTAGAGTTTTGACTACAACGGTGGCCGATCACCACCTGCTGCTGGGTAAGAACTGGTAAGCATTTGAGATTCGCTTGACGGATTTGTGATACACCACCACCACCACTTCCTAGTAGTCTGTAGGATCATATTCTTGTGTGTTTCTATTGCTGCTAACCATGGTAGGATGACAAGCCGATGAGACTGATTGGGAGAACATGACGAACAAACAGCTACATGATAAATTTCAGCAAATGATGAGTGGACAGGTGCAAGATGTGCTAAATAGATTTGAAGAGGCCATGGAGAAGATAGATGGAATTGAGAAGACATTCGAAACAAAGCTCGATAACAAGTTTAATGAATTGCTCGCGCGTCTTCCACAACCACCGCTGGCTGCACCTATCGCACCTCTACAACAACAACAACGTCGCCTTCCAAATCAAGTGGGACGAGCACAGCGCGTTCCCCTTGAGCCTGGTCAAACTTCTGGTGCCGCTGCACCTACTGTTGATGCTTCTATGGCTCCTGCTACCGCTGAGGAGGACGATTATGCGGGCGATTACGAGGATGAGGTTGATCAAAATCAGAACTACGTACCAGCACCAGGTCGTCCACATGCCAATAATCGCAATGGTAGGGCTGCATTACCAGCTCAGGTACGAGATCATGACCATCTTCCTAAACGGAAATTGAATATTCCACCATTTGAGGGTAGATATGTTCCTGATATATATCTTACTTGGGAGTTAGAAACTGAACAACGTTTTACATGTTTACAATATCCCGAGGAGAGACGTGTTGCTGCTGCTGTTTGTGCTTTTACTAGTTTTGCATGTGTATGGTGGTCTGAACATTGTAGATTATATCCTATTCCAGCTACTTGGGCTGCTTTGAAAACTGCTATGCGTACTCGTTGGGTTCCACCATATTATCAACGTGAATTACTTCAAAAATTGCAGCGCTTAAGACAAGGAAAAAATTCTGTAGAAGAATATTATCAGGAATTACAAACTGGCATGATTAGATGTGGTATTGTTGAGGAGAATGAAGCTATGCTTGCACGTTTCATGGGTGGATTAAATAAAGAGATTCAGACCATTCTAGAGTATAAGGAGTATAAGAATATCACTCGTTTATTCCATCTAGCTTGTAAAGCTGAACGTGAAGTGCATGATCGACAGGCATTGGCGCGAACTAATTTTCCTGCAGGTCGATCTTCATCATGGACACCGCGTGCCTCCTCTACTCCCACACGTCCTACTGCAGCACCACTGACTTCAGCCGCCAATTCCAACCGTGATACAAGAAAACAGGCACCACCACCACCATCTTCCAAGAGTACACGTTCTGGGTCTGCCCAGAGCTCTTCTTCATCTATGGCATCAACAGGGCACACACATGATATTATTTGTCGTCGTTGTAAGGGAAGAGGTCATTATGCGAGAGAATGCCAATCTCCGCGTGTTATTATTGCTACTGAGGATGGTGGGTATGAGTCCGCTAGTGACTATGATGAGGAGACTTTGGCTCTTATTACAAGTGAAGAACACGGTGGAGATGATTCTGATCATGAGACGCAATACATGGCTCCTGAAGACGCTGACAGGTATGAATGTTTAGTTGCTCAACGTGTTTTGAGTGTGCAGGTCACACAAGCTGAGCAAAATCAGAGGCATAATTTGTTCCATACAAAGGGAGTTGTGAAGGAACGTTCTGTTCACGTCATCATAGATGGAGGGAGCTGCAACAACTTGGCTAGCATGGAGATGGTGGAGAAGCTATCTCTCACCACAAGACCACATCCACATCCTTACTATATCCAATGGTTCAACAACAGCGGCAAGGTTAAGGTAATACGTACTGTTCGTGTGCATTTTAGTATCTCTACATATGCTGATTATGTTGATTGTGATGTGGTACCCATGCAAGCATGTTCATTATTACTTGGTAGACCATGGCAATTTGATAGAAATTCTATACACCATGGTAGAAACAATCAGTATACTCTTGTTCATAAGGATAAACATATTACATTGCTTCCTATGACTCCTGATTCTATTTTGAAAGATGATATTAATAGAGCTAGTAAAGCAAAACAGGAGAAAAATAAGAGTGAAAATCAGATTGTGGCAAAAGAATTTGAGTAAGAAATGAAGCCTAATAATAAACCATCTAGTGTTGCTTCTGAAATTAAATTGAAAAATGCGTGTTTACTTGCCACCAAATCTGATATTGATGAGCTAGATTTAAGCAAATCTGTTTGATATGCTTTTGTGTGCAAAGAGGCATTATTTTCATTCGAGGACATGCCTTCCTCTTTGCCTCCTGCTGTCACTAACATTTTGCAGGAGTTCGCTGATGTCTTTCCACAAGACGTGCCACCGGGATTACCACCTATTCGCGGGATTGAGCATCAGATTGACTTAATTCCCGGTGCTTCACTGCCAAACCGTGCGCCATACCGTACCAATCTAGAGGAGACGAAGGAGATTATGCGTCAAGTACAGGAGCTGCTCGACAAAGGTTATATACGCGAATCTCTTAGTCCTTGTGCTGTTCCTATTATACTAGTGCCAAAAAAGGATGGTACATCACGTATGTGTGTTGATTGTAGAGGCATTACTAATATTACTATTCACTATCGTCATCCTATTCCCAGGCTAGATGATATGCTTGATGAATTGAGTGGCTCTACAATATTCTCCAAAGTTGATTTGCATAGTGGATACCATCAAATTCGTATGAAATTGGGAGATGAATGGAAAACAACATTTAAAACTAAGTTTGGTTTATATGAATGGTTAGTCATGCCTTTTGGGTTAACTAATGCACCTAGTACTTTCATGAGATTAATGAACGAAGTTTTACGTGCTTTCATTGGACGATTTGTGATAGTTTACTTTGATGATATATTGATTTATAGCAGATCTTTGGAGGAACATTTGGAACATTTACGTGCTGTTTTTATTGCTCTACGTGATGCACGTTTGTTTGGTAACCTTGGGAAGTGCACCTTTTGCACCGACCGAGTATCTTTTCTTGGCTATGTTGTTACCCCACAGGGAATTGAAGTTGAAAAAGCCAAGATTGAAGCTATTGAGAGTTGGCCACAGCCCAAAACGGTCACACAAGTGAGGAGTTTCCTTGGCCTCGCTGGTTTCTATAGGCGTTTTGTGGGAGATTTTAGCACCATTGCTGCACCTCTCAATGAGCTTACAAGGAAGGATGTGCCTTTTGTTTGGGGTACCGCACAGGAAGAAGCCTTCACGGTATTGAAAGATAAGTTGACACATGCTCCTTTACTCCAACTTCCTGATTTTAATAAGACTTTTGAGCTTGAATGTGATGCTAGTGGAATTGGATTAGGAGGTGTGTTATTACAAGATGGCAAACCTGTTGCATACTTTTCTGAAAAATTGAGTGGGCCTAGTCTGAACTATTCTACTTATGATAAAGAATTATATGCTCTTGTTCGGACCTTAGAAACATGTCAACATTATTTATGGCCCAAAGAATTTGTTATACATTCTGATCATGAATCTTTGAAACACATTAAAAGTCAAGCAAAACTGAACCGTAGACATGCTAAATGGGTTGAATTCATTGAGACTTTCCCTTATGTCATTAAACACAAGAAGGGTAAAGAAAATGTTATTGCTGATGCATTGTCTCGTCGTTATACTATGCTTTCACAACTTGACTTTAAAATATTTGGTTTGGAGACCATCAAAGATCAATATGTGCATGATCCTGAATTTAAAGATGTATTGCAGAATTGTAAAGAAGGGAGAACATGGAATAAGTTCGTCGTTAACGATGGATTTGTGTTTCGTGCTAACAAGCTATGCATTCCAGCTAGCTTCATTCGTCTTTTGTTGTTGCAGGAGGCGCATGGAGGAGGATTAATGGGACACTTTGGCGTAAAGAAGACGGAGGATGTACTTGCTACACATTTCTTTTGGCCAAAGATGAGACGGGATGTTGAGCGCTTTGTTGCTCGCTGCACTACATGTCAAAAAGCTAAGTCACGACTCAATCCTCATGGTTTATATATGCCTTTGCCTGTACCTAGTGTTCCATGGGAGGATATATCTATGGACTTTGTTTTGGGTTTACCTCGAATAAAGAAGGGGAGGGATAGCATATTTGTTGTCGTGGATAGGTTCTCGAAAATGGCACACTTTATACCATGTCATAAAAGCGATGATGCTGCTAATGTTGCTGATTTGTTCTTTCGTGAAATTATTCGCTTGCATGGTGTGCCAAATACTATTGTTTCAGATCGTGATACCAAATTTCTTAGCCACTTTTGGAGATGTTATGGGCTAAGTTGGGGACTAAACTGCTTTTTAGTACTACTTGTCACCCCCAAACTGATGGACAAACTGAAGTAGTCAATAGAACTTTGTCTACTATGCTTAGGGTTGTTTTGAAGAATAACAAGAAAATGTGGGAAGAATGCTTTCCTCATATTGAATTTGCTTATAATCGTTCGTTGCATTCTACTACTAAGATGTGCCCTTTTGAAATTGTATATGGTTTCCTACCTCGTGCACCTATTGATTTGTTGCCTCTTCCATCTTCGGAGAAGGTTAATTTTGATGCTAAACAACATGCTGAATTGATCTTAAAAATGCATGAGTTAACTAAGGAGAACATTGAGCATATGAATGCTAAATATAAACTTGCTGGCGATAAGGGTAGAAAACATGTTGTGTTTGCACCTGGAGATCTTGTTTGGTTACATTTGCGTAAGGATAGATTTTCTGATTTGCGCAAATCAAAGCTAATGGCACGTGATGATGGTCCTTTTAAGGTGTTAGAGAAAATAAATGATAATGCATATAAACTTGAGCTGCCTGCAGATTTTGGGGTTAGTCCCACTTTTAACATTGCAGATTTGAAGCCTTATTTGGGTGAGGAAGATGAGCTTCCGTCGAGGACGACTTCATTTCAAGAAGGGGAGGATGATGAGGACATCAATACCATTGTTACACCCACAGCCCCTGCTGCTATACATACTGGACCAATTACTAGAGCTCGTGCACGCCAATTAAATTATCAGGTACTTTCGTTTCTTGGTAATGATTCTAATGTTCACGAGAATATGATGCTGCCTAAATTGGATACATTTGTTTTGCTTACAAATGAAGGGCCTAGCTTGGACAAGAAAGAGGAACCTTGGAGCAAGTTCAAGCATGGAGATGATGGCATGCGCAAGGGGAACAAGAACGGAGTTACAAGTGATGATTTCAAGACTTTGAAGCCACCATAATGAGTGCAGGAAGCCTTGGACGAAATATACAAGATGCCACTTCATAAATTTCGTCCAGAGGCTATTATAGGTGCTGCGTCACCTTATTATTGGGCCAGGCCCATGTAATTTCGAAATACTTGAGTATAGGCTGGTTTTAGAGTCCGTATGTGTGGGGAAACAAGAGATAGAGTTGGTTTCGGACCCCTCCTTCAAGGGCCACGAAATCCCCCCCCCTCTTCCTCCATATATACAGCCCTTAGGGCACCGTTTAGACTTTGGGGTTTTGTCTAGATTAAAAGTTCGCCATAGCTGCAACTTCGCGTACTTCGTTTGTGTTCAACGACCAGACAAAGGCGTCACAGAACCCCACCTTCATTAATAAAGCTTTCCTCTTATATTTGCAATATCCAGATTGCAATCTCAGTTTCTTGCTTGTTCTTCATTTGCTCGCAGGAAACAGACCCTCGTGGTCAGGTTGATCGTGCTCCGGCGTGGTCAATAACCCCTTGGAAGTTGGTATAGCGATTGCTAAGGCGCGACGTCTCGCATGTTCGTAGTCGGATCGTCAAGGTAGACTCCCACAGAAAACGATAGCCACCATCTCATCGAAACATCGGGACACCTTCGCCCCTATCACGCGGGTCCGACCGACCGTCTATTTATGCGACCGACCGTAAGTATTACGCGATGGAGACTTCTGGTTGTTGCTTCGGGTGATTGTCACGACCAAGCATTCAAAAACTAGTGATAAATCAATTACCATCTTTTTCCAAACGACCAAGTATTTTCACAGGAATACGATACATATAGATGGAGTGATTGTCACGGTTGCAAACCGCCATGGCGCCGCAAGTTCACTGCAGCAGCAACCGAGTAGGTCACTGCATCGCTGGCGGGGAAGGAGGGCAGCTCACCTCGCCTATGATGCATGCCCAGCGGCGCCACCGCAGCTTGTCCCGTGATTTGGCTTCTCCTACCACCTATTTGAACAGTTGCACCGGCTACTCATGCCATTCCGCAGGCATGTCCGTTCTTTCCTCCGCAGTTGACTCTGTGAATATGATCTTTGCCATTAGCCCTAGCTCGAAATCAACGTGACGCTGCCAGATGCTGACATCCCTCAGCATCTCTCCCCTGAGATCGACTTGCGCCTCTGCCTTGTTCTGCGCCAGGCGCAGCTCCTTCGAACTTCTCTCCAATTGATGCGATGCTTCCTCAATTCGATTTGCCCTTGCTGCCCACCACCTGAAATGCAGCCCTGGCATGTCCTCCGGTTCCACCGATCTGTTATTCCAGAGCAATGGATCCCCTCTAAAACACATGTGGGTTTCGCTCAAAGGCGGGAGTGCTGCGGGGCGCAGCGAGAGGGCAGCCCGCGGGATCGTGGGATCTAAGGGATTATCCATGGTGGGATCCTCCATGGCGGGATCCGGTGGGCGAGGCGGGGAGGCGAGCCTAAGCGCTGGGAGTGCCCTACGAGGCTAAGATAAAGATAGTACTACTCCACTCCGTCCATATTTAAATACAAAGGCCACCAACAGTAGCCCAGGCAAAAATTGATCATGTTGCCTGCGTCCTGGTTTATTGGCCCCTTATTTTTTGTGCCACTTTTTATGACATGCATAAATATTATGTTACATAAAAACATGGTCAAAAATTGGCACAAAATACGAAGGAGACCAATGGAAGTAGCAACCCATGATTTAACTACTCGCATGCACGCAGTGGAGTAGTAATGTCTTTCTGAACTACTTCCTCCCTCACGTCCACTCAATTTGCATGCGCTGTATTAATTGACCATCAATGAAGTGAAGGACTTTACACGCGTCAAATTATTACATGGGGTGGATCTTCGTACAAAAATGCGTCCCACCGTGTACCCGCGTGTGCGTGCGAGGGAATGAGTGCGTGCGTGTACATCTTCGCTTCGTGCATGTACTGCCAGTGTGTGTGAGAGAGGACGAGTACATTCTTCTGGAACCAGCAGCACGTCACTGTGATCAATCCACACAAGGAGGTCGCAACAACGCCTTCACATGTGCCACGTGGCTTCATGAACTGAAAAAGGGAGAGACACTGTGTAGCGTGCTATTGGAATTCTAATTTACGTGTTTTGCACATACTGGAAGTACTAGTAAGGTGCACATGCATTGCACGCATCAGATTTGGCAACCAAATTATGAGTAAATATCACACTATAGCATGTAAGCTTTGAGTTATATATGCATGATGTAGACATTCGTTTAATTCTTATAGTTCATCTCATTCAAAATCAATTAGTTTTTATAAAAAAGTTAATCTATTTTATGATTCATGGAATTGTGCGTTGTAAAGCATAAAGTAAAAACAAATAATGGCAATTCAACTAGAAAAAAAGTTTGGGTAGTTATGATATGGAAGATTCTAGAACAAAGGAGAAGCACTTGTGTTTTGAGGTTTGTACATTATGCTTAAGTTCAACCATGGAGTCTTCTAGATTGTACATGTGGCAGAATCTGGTGGGGGGCTGGAAGATGGTGCGAGGGGCCAAGTGGAGGGAGACTATGAAGGAGGGCACAAGTGCGAGATCGATATTTAAAGAGAGGGGGCGAGAACGTGCGCGGTTGCGCGCAGTGGCGGAGCCATGAAAAATAAATGAGCTAGGGGGCCAAGCATTGCTAATCCTTTACGAGGAGGGCCAATTCATCAACTTAAACCATTTTACCAGCAATTGATCTACTGATCACATTCATATTAGCCTCAATATATAGTGATGTTAGGGGGGGCCAGGGCCCTTGCTGCCCCCTGTCTTCACCACTGTGCGCGCGTCTGAGAGATGAAGCGGAAGGCATGGATGATGAGAGGGGGACGTTGGATATATAATTAATGTGGGTCTATTAGCTATGTAATCCTATATAGAGAGGTATAGATTGATCGATGTGTACATGGGAAAGAGGGGAGACCTCACTAGATATATAGATTGATCGGTTTGTGTGGAAAACTGGGAACGACCTAGCTATATATACACACACATAGAGGAACATCGATCGTTGCGCATGCACGTGAGAGATAAAGAATGCCCAAAATGATGAAGAGGGGGAGGTGTGTGTGTGTGTGCATGCATGGGAGACCGACCTGAAGAAAAAGATTGCATGTGTGCGATGGATAATGCCGAGTGGTAGTGTGTGTGCATGCATGCATGAGAGAAAGTTAGTGGTACAATTATAAAGAGAAGACGACTGTGTGGGTGTAAAAGACTAGGTGAGGTCATAATCAATGTAAAGTTGAATTCAAATATTTGAATAAGAGATCATGATGTTTGAAACCCATGCATGCATGAATATAACTGAGATATGCGTGGTGTGGTTTGGAAATGAGCATGCTATACTGTATACACATTGAACAAGGTCAGACTGATTTGAATTTGAGATACCGATGGCAGACATCGTTTGGCCACATTGCATCCGTGCATGGACACACTATTCTAATTGGAGATGATGGGTGGCTTTCGCATCACATATCTATATCTATACCCCTATATAGTGTGTGAATAACTTTGAAAGATGGTCGTTGGATGAAGCCAATCTGACGGTGTAGAGATGGCAAATCCGAGCACTACTGGCCATTGGATATCATCTACACTCCATGGTTGAACTTAAGCATAATGCACAAACCTCAAAACACAAAGCACTTCTCCTTTGTTCTAGAATCTTCCGTATCATAATTACCCAAATTTTTTTTACATGAATTACCATTATTTGTTTTTACTTTATGGTTTACAACGCACAATTCCATGAATCTTAAAATAGATTAGCTTTTTTTATTAAAACTAAATGATTTTGAATGAGATGAACTATAAGAATTAAACGAACATCTACATCATGCATATATGACTCAAAGCTTACATGCTATATATAATGTTGTATTTATTCATAATTTGGTTGCCAAATCTCATGCGTGCAATGCACGTGTACCTTACTAGTCTAAATGGTGTTTGTGTGTGTGTTGTGCGTGTTAAACACATTGTACGTAGTATCATACATGGTTTAGATTCCGAACATCTAGCTAGAGTATACATGTACTATGATTTGAATTCAACATAAAATGGATACATATATTTGAATTTGAGATCGTATGTACATGTAGTTCATATTTATATATGAATTTACTACTCCTATATTCATGTCATGTGTTGTGAAGATAATATTTAGATGGTTGTATAACTAACCCGAGTACAATCCCATTCAAACAGGGAAAATGTACTCAAATTTAGTCCATATGCTAGACAACACAAATTGTTTTTTTATTGTTGTGGGAAGTGCAAATTGATTTGGTACTGTACACGTTATGTTTGTTGTCCCAATTTTTTTAGTTTTTTTGTTGTTGTATTTGAATGCATTTCTAGTAATATAGTAAAACGGGACATGGCACTCTCTAGTGATGAGGTGTGAATTGTCTTTTTTTGTACACGTTAAGCTTGTTCTCCCGAAATTTCGAGCCGCGCCTTGTTATGCCGAAATTTCAAGCTAGCATCTCTGTCTATCATGCTGCGAAACTCACGCCTCTTCAACCCGTGCCTTGTTACCCTGAAATATTTAAGATATATCTTTGTCTCGTTGTGCTCCGAAAACTCCCTCCATCTCAACCCGCGCCTTGCTATCCCAAAATTACAACGCGCGCGAAAACTCCCACCTCCTGCGAAATCCCGACACGTGAAATGCCCGTGATACCCCTGAACCAAAAGAACCGCCTAGGTCAAATCTGTGGGGGTACTTTCCTAACTTACCCCACATTTCGGACAAGCGCGTCCCTAAGCCATGGTTCCTCCTCCCATCCCATCAGCCCACCCATTCGTACACCGAGACCGCGAAAACACGCGAAGCCCCACACCCTCCTCCGTCCGCCACCCAGCAGGAGCCTCTTCCCTGACGACGTCGTCCACAGCAACACCTCGACGTCCCTCATCCACCGCACCAGATGAGGATCCATCGTTGATCTTGTCGTCCCGCCGGTTCAGCCACCCCGTCCTCCACCTCCAAGGAGCTGCCCTGATGTTCCCCTCGTCTTTCGCGCCACCTCCATTCCCACACCGCCGTCTTCACCTGCACCACCGGAAGAGCAGCATCATCAGCGATTCCTCGGATGAGGCTGAGGCCTAATCGGCGCCACCAAAGAGGTTCTACACTAATCACCGCATTTTCTTCTTGATTCGATCTCATAGTGCTGTCGGTGCTTGGTCCCAAGCCGACATGGCGTGGCTCCATCCACGACAGCGTCGTCGGCCACTTCCTCCATGGCGTCGCTCCCTCGGCGGCGACGTCTACATCAGTAGGAGCTGCTGCTGCTTTGGCTCTCGCTCGCGCTGCTGCTCTGCTCTTGCTCTTGGTCCCCTGCCTGGTCTGCTCTTGCTGTTGCTCTTGCTCGCGCTGCTGCTCTCGCTCTTGCTCTTGCTTGCACTGCTGCTCTCGCTCTTGCTCTTGCTTGCGCTGCTGCTCTACTCTTGCTTGCACTGCTGCTGCACGAGCAGTAGATCCTGCTCTCCCTCAAGCCCCTGCAGCTGCTACTCGAGATGCTGCTACATGACCAGCTGCCCCGGCTCTCGCACGCACTGCTGCTGCTACTGCTTTTCTGCTACTAGTGCGTTCCGTTTCGACAGTTTAATTCAGTTTCGACAGTTAAGTTCAGAGATGAGCAGCTGATGTATTTTACATCTAGCACTTTGTGGTTACGTATTTTACGTCATCTATTGGAGATGCTATTAGAATTCCACTCAGGTTAACATTGTCTCTCTTGTCCTGCTTCAGCCTCGCCGTCGTACAACTCACCGGAGCTGCTCCAATGATGAAACCCTCCATCACAGTGGAGCAGTACCCCGGGCTCCATCTCCAGACACCTAAGATCTTCTTCCCCTCCTCCGACAGCCAAATCAGCCGGAGCATCCTCACCGACCAACCCAATCATGTTGAGATCGACATGGCTTCGCCAAAGAGGTTGTACACTTGTTGCATCTCTTTTTTACTCTACATGTTATATATATTGTCCACTGAGCATACGTAGTAACGTGAAATATGATTAGTTTCTCCTACTATATGACAAGCAGTGAGGTACCAGGCAACTTAGCTATCCGTGATGGACTCTATTGAATGCCATCATTATTTATCTCTGCGCGTTTGAGCTGTGCATTTGTAGATGGGCCTGGGAGTTGAGCTAGTAGGGCAGTGGCCTGGGACCAAAGTAGTAGAAGTAGCACAAAAACATTTTTTGAGTGTAGGCTTTTCCCTGCTCAAGCCTGCCTACTAGAATCGCCAGTGCTTGAAAGGAAAAGTGAAGGAAAAACATAGGAATTGGAAAGTTTCCTATGGTACTACTATTCATGCATTTGGTTCAAAGGAATGGAGCAAAGGAAAACTGTAGGATTTGTTCCTTTAGTGTCTCCTTGAAAGAAAAACCGTAGGAATTTTAATATCCACTTGTCCTCCTTTTCAAATTCCTATTCATGAAGCACAAGACTAAGAGATAGTAGCATAATAGCATTATAACCGTACATTTTCATGTGGTTTGACTTAATCTCACCATGCTTCTTTGCATCCTATGATCTTCCAATTCTTGTGAACCAAACACCCAGATTGGCAGAAATCCTGTGTTTTTAAATTCTCTGTTTTGCACGTGCATTCCTATCCTATTCCTATGTATCTCCTATCCCTGCATTGTTAGAATCCTCAAATTCAAACAAGCCCTTACACAATTACTTCTGTTACAGATATGTGTCAAAGAAAACCTTGTGTGGTTTGTCCCGCTCCTGCTGCGCTGTGTTCCACCCCAGCTCAGCTGCTCCAACGACGGAAGGGTTCAACACAGCAGGGATCCGCCCTCCAGACTGTCTTTCGCCACCTCAGATCTTCTTCCCCGTCACCGGTAGCCATGACAACTGCATTACCATCATCAACTGAGCAGATGACCTTGAGGACTACACGGGTCCGCAAGAGAGGTCGCACTCTTTCGTGTCTGCTTACGTTATGCATCGCTTAATATGATGACATGCTACTTTATCGTCCTGTTCACCTATTAGACTCCGAGTCAGGTCCTGCTCAAACTTGAGTTTTTAAATGGTTGTGGGGTACATACTGGGTCAGCAATCAATACTATCTATCTACTATCTGGTTAATCTCGGGTGTCTACTATGAGTTTCATGTTGGGTGGAAACAAACATTAAAGGAGCCATTATCTGTATTTTTTAACTAAAGCTATTATCTGCCTGCTATCATTGGTTTTGGGTCCACCCACAGTTTGCTACCATCACTCTGGATTTGTGCATGCACTCCTTACATAATCTCACTATGTTTTATTCTTATGCATGTCAGTTATTGTACACAATGGAATTGAACATGTAGAGCAAAAGAGACGAGCCTTGCGTGGCAATAAAATTTCATGCAGACGTCGCTCCATGGTGGGCGCAAAGGCAGCCCCCCTCCACCCATTTCGGATTGTAATCAAGAGGAAGATAACTGTTCTGAGGGGGATTCAGAACGAGAAGACCACTCCTATTTAACCCCTGAGGTCTTTGCTCTAACTTGGCATGCTGATGTTGGTAATATCATGCATATGGTGCCTTGCATTGCTTACTTTATACATCAAATATGTCATCTGCTTAGTTTAGACATGCTTTGTGTGAATTCCATCTGTTTAGTTTCTTTATCGTATATGTGAATCATGCCATGCCATCTTGTTTAGCCAGGCATCATATATGTGAATTTTGCAATGCCACCCTGGTTTGCCAGTCATCTTATATGTGAATTATATCATGCCATCATTTTTTATTAGGTATTAAATTTGTCAACAATTTTAGTACATTCAATTACTCTTCGTGTGCATCAGGCATTCGACACGGTCATGGAAAAATCTGGAGTAGAAACAAGGTCTTCAGAGTAGACAATGCTATCTGACAAAGCGCATGTCTTGCTGGTTACGGATAGCTCCTTAGAGGAGGATCCAGAGACAGATGACCAGTCCTATTTCCCCCCCGAGGTGCATGCTCTAACTTGGCAGGGTTATATTGCTCATATCGTGCATATGGCGTCTTGCATTGGCATGTCATTTGCTTTAGACATGCTTTGTGTGAATGCCACCTGTTTAGTGTCTAATTATCATGTATGTGAATTTTGCAATGCCATCTTGTTGCAAGACATTATATATGTGAATTATGCAATGCTATCTTGTTACAAGGCATTATGTATGTGAATTATGCAATGCCATGCTGTTTAGCCAAGCGTCATATATGTGAATTATATCATGCCATCCTTTTTTTTGTATTACTCATTGCATTTGTCGACAATGTTTGTATATTCAACTGCTCTTCCTGTGCATCAGCCATTTGAATTGGTGATGGAGAAATCTGGAGTGAAAACAAGGTCTTCAGAGTAGACAATGCTACTTGCTGAAGCAGATATCTTGCTGGTTACAGATAGCTCCTCAGAGGAGGATTCAGACATAGATGACCAGTCCTATTATCCCCCTGAGGTGTATGCTCAAACTTGGCAGGGTTATATTACACATATCATGCATATGTTGTCTTGCAATGCTTAGTTTTTACATCATATACACAATATAGAATGGCATCTCCTTAGTTGACACATCATATATGCGATTGCCCTCTGCTCACTTGCTTAGTATATAAATCATATATTTGAATTTATCATGCCATGATGTTTACATAGACAGCATGTATCTGAATTATGGCATGCCAACCCATTTTCTAAAGACATAATATAGTTATATCATCTCATCCTATTTACATAGTCATCATATTTTGAAGTATGTCATTCTATCCTGTTTAGTTAGCCATCATACATGTGAAATTGTGTCATGCTATCCTGTTTAATTAGCCATCATATATGTGAAATTATGTCATGCTATTCTGTTTGGTTAGACAACATAAATGTGAATTATTTCATGCCCTGTTTTCTTCCCTACTATCCATTGCACCTGTCTATCTTACAATGTCTGTACATTCAATTACTTTTCTTGTTTATCAGCCATTTGAATTGGAGGGGGTGATGGCAGTATCTGTGGGAGTAAAAACATGGTCTTCAGAAAAGATCGTGCTACCTGTCGATGCAGATAGAACTACGGTTGTACTTGCCCAAGAACCAGCCCCACCACACATAACCCAGACTCACGCAGATTGTACCCCTACCCAGTTGGACAGAGAATTAGCTACACCCCTTCTAACCCCAACCCCAGCAGATAGTAACCCAGTTCCAGTTGACACAGCACCATCTCCACCACAGAGCACCCAAACACGAGCAGTTAGTAAGGCAACTGCAGTGCCCAAAGCACGAGGACCACCACTCCGAACCCCAAGTCAACGCTTAAAGCAGAAGAAGAATTGTTCTCAGGCCAGGTTCCGTAGCTATGGTTCATATTCCTTTGCTCTTGCATCACTGTATTTACTCATACCAACTAATTTCAAATTTGAAGGATGCAATTGAAACTCCAATGGCGCAACAGGTATGTTTTAAACCTATTTCTTTAACGTGTTTGCTGTTGTAACTTGCTCTATGTTGATTTCAGTTTCAATTGAATGAAATAGTTATGTTTTCATGCCTTGCACATTACAAGTGTTGTTATTGCTGTGTAGTTTCCCACACTTATATTCTGTTTTGCTGCCTTGTCTTAAATAGATATGATTTGAACTGTCTCTATCTTGATTTGGCAACATAAACTAGAATGATATAGACCATACAGTGACCATACTACATAGGTATATGTTTGTTTCATGCTGTTATCCTGTCCACCTTACTACTGAACTGGTTTACCAAAATGAGTTTTCATATACAACATGGTAAACCTGTGATGTGTCTGTTGGTTTCTCTTTTAGAATGTGGATACAATATTGGAGAAGAGTACCCCGTTATGCAATGGTAAAGGAAGTAATACAGATAAGGTTCAAGATAGTGAGACATCCCTGTTGGTCTCCAAGAAAGCTGATAAAAACTATATTGAAGACACTGAGACAACCCCAAAGTCCTGTCTTGATGTAGTGTTCGAGTTACTGGCCACTACTGCTGGCACCAGCTCTTCGAACTCACTGCCTGAATCTGTTCGGCTTCTTGAGTCTCAACTTCAAGTTGAAAGACATCGATCAGATGTTCTGCGACAGGAAGTCGAAGGACTGAGGAAGTCCCTGCAGAATTCAGATGCATACTTTCTGGTGCAACAACAAGTGCTGGAGGATTTAAGTGCCAAACAAGAGAAAGTTAATAAGCTTGCTAAGCATCTTGCCAGCATTATGGGTACCCAGGATATTGTTTCTTGAGCTCTTCTGAAGTGGTTTCAGTTCTGGACTTGTTTTGCTGCGGCGTTTATTTGCACTGGTTGCCAACTTTGACAACCAGTGTATGTGATATGCTACTTTGTTCCCTATATTTGCACTGGTGGTGAACTTTGATGCCCAGTGGATGTAATATGTGTAATAGCCGTGATAGCCTAGCGTAAGTTGCTTGCTTATTTATTTCCTTGTTGTCTTGTTTATTTGTTTGCTTGTAGTCAGTGTAGTTCTTTTTCCGCGGTTTGCTAGTGGCCGCAATAACCTATTTTTTAAAACTAGGCCACAATAACCATGGGCTACATATTTACTGTAGTGAGCCTAGGCCTCCTACGGGCTGTAGAAACAATGGGCCTTCTACGGGCCGTATAATCGATTAGCCAAACATGGGCCAATAATGGACCGCATTATGGGCCGTAAACGGGCTAGAGTTGGAATTGTACGTTCATGGGCCGACCATAACGGGTCATCATTAATAGGCCGTATTTGATGATGCTATGAAAACGGCCCAATGGATTAACGGGCCACAAACGGGCCGACTGTAACCACGGGCTGAATTTGGCCCACAAGCAGAAAAGGCCAGTAACAGGCCATAAGTAACTGAATGCTGGAAATGAGCCCAAGAATAAATGGGCCTTGAGAAGGCTGAAAGATAACACGGGCTGGAAACGGCCCAATGGAATAATGGGCCGTTAATGGGTATAAAGCGATACACTGTTCATTACGGGCCAGTTTCACCACGGGCCGTTAATGGGCCAAGAGTTACAAAGGGCCTCATATGGGCCGAAAGACATCATGGGCCATACATGGGCCAGAAGTTACAATGGGCTGGAATCATATTGGACGGCCCGGATGACGCTACTGGGCCTAATTTGGATAGGCCGTAATGGGCCCTGAGTTAGCGGGCTGTAAATGGGCTATATGCGAACAAGCCGTTAACAGGCTTTCTGTGGGCCGGCCCGCTACCTTTTGACCAAGTCAAACGGGCCAACCTTTTCACAGGAATGGGCCTCTATTGGGCCGTGCCACGTGTCGACGTATCATAGGCGCCTTCGGTCCAATGAGTGGATGACATCTGTCCCAACGGTGAGCCGACACGTGTTTCCTCAGCCAATGATGATTTTACACGTGGAAAATCCCCTTGGTCGGGGCTGTTAACGGGTTATCGGATCCAAACCAGAACCCGATAGCTTAACGGTGACCCATTACGGTGGATGCCACATGTCAGTCACCCTTGATGAAAGCACTTCCATGACGCACCATTTATCGTCATGGAAGTGGACACTTCCGTGATGATAATTTTGGTATTGTCATGGAACACTTCTACGACAGCACATGTATGACTATCTTGATTCTGTCATAAAATCATCATGGATGTACATGCATGATAGAAAACGTGACCTACTGTGACAAGCACGTATCATCCCGGAAGTGTATTTTTTTTATAGTGCTTGTCAAAGATAGCGACAACATAATAGTTCGTATAATCCCAAGAGTGATTGGGAACTCAACAAATTGCTATCTTCTGTAGATGACAGTCACCATGATCGTATTTGAACATACGTAGATCATCTGTGTGCTCAACCTCAGGGCAGTCTAAGATTTTTGGAAGTGGAACCCGATGACGAGTGTACACATTCACAAGTTCCCACCCGCAGTTGTACCCAATATAAACAACCCAATCTCCATTTACGCCTGCCCAGGCCTTACCCTCAAGCGATGGCATCTTAACATCACACGTAGCATTATCAAGTGGCATCAACTTGCACAAGGCAAGCCTTCTGTCGTCCCCGTGCCAGCGAGTAGCGTCATGGCGAAGAAGACAGGGAAGATCTAACCGCTCCTGAACCCTTGGGTTCTTTGTAATGATGTTATTTGTTGAGTCGAGAATGGTCTTGAATGAACCTGCCATGCTAGCCGTGGTGATGACGTCGCACCGATTAATGAGTTCCTCCACCATGTCATCTTTCAGATCGGGGCAAGAATAATGGGGTCGTTTCCTGCCTATTCCCTCCATCGAGAAGATGAACAATGGCAGAAGGAAGAGTCAAGGCGAATGGAGGGAGGAAGAGTGTGGGACAACAACTCCAAAATGAGAGGGAAAGGCGAAGAGGCGGTGGACGGTTGCCACGGTACAGGAAGAGGCTAGTGGGGAGCAGATGGTCGCCATGGTATAGAAAGAGGCGCCCTGGTCTACATAGACGTTCGTTCGGAAATTATACAAAAGGAGACTCGCCGTCATCTCACTGACATGTTGGAACGGGACCACATGTCAACGAAACATGGTGTGTCATTTCTCGTGCAAAATGCGATCTGGCCGCGTTGGCCCGAGGTGCCGCATTATTTCTTGACTTTATTTTTTTAATGGCGTGCCGTTCAGTTTTGAAGCACAACTAATTGGTACTGTATGCGGAGAAAATATAAACTACTCTACCACTACTCTACCTCTAGTACTAGTAAAGTAGTATATAGGCTGGAGCTTCAGCACTTGCTTGCTAAGGGCTGCCCACTTGCTTCTCACACTATCACCCTCTCTCTAGATCTAAAAAGATGGCGGTGGCCCCTCTCTCTCCCTCCTCATCGGTGGTCACAAATCGGCCAGGATCCCATCCGTCGGGGAAGAAAAGGACGTGCAGCGTTGATGCACTCATCGTCGGCAAGCGAGGTCACACACTAACGACATGGCCGTCCTCTCAAACCTAGCGCCGGTGTAGGATGGCCTCCATCCCCTAGCTTGCTGCCATAGTGTGTGCAGAGGACAACGACCACGAGCGAATCCACTTCACGCCGACCCTCGGGTATGCTACCTCTTTTCGAACCATACCCTTATTCTATTGCCCCATCTGCCATGTCGCTGCATGTGGATCTTTTTCCACTCCCCCATCTCCCCAATTTACTATCCTCTTCTCTGCTGGTCACCCAGACAAAAACCTTAATTTGCACTATTAAAGGAAACCCCGCTTCATGCAGACTAATCCATGTCCGGGTTGAATAAGGAAAGAAAGGGAGAAAGTACTGGCGAAGAGAGTGGGTATCGAACCTGCATCTTAGTTGAAAAGGGTAAAATCAGTAGCTAAGGAACAAGTCTCTTGTATCTTGGTTGAAAAAGGGTAGAAAGGCATGACAACGCAATAGAGAATGACCAGGTCGATCCGTTTGTTGTCCTTATATAGGAAAATGGTGGCTAAAGAGAACAAAAATGGGACGTAATCCACATATTCTGCCTGGATATTTGTTGCTCTGGGCAACCATCCCTCCCTCACCACTCTATGCGTCCGTGGAGGTACATCATAGTGGTGCGCCCACTGTCTGAATGGGCCTCCCCATGCCCTTATTTCCACCTTTTAGTATAACGCCACCGGTAAAATCAAGCAATGCTACTGCTAAAGTGATGCAAAATATAACTAATGCCACAGTCAGTCTAACTCCACCGATAAATTTAAGCAATGCCATTTAATGTCACTAGATTATTTCAGGGTTAGCTATTGATTGTGGATGTATTAAAGATTTTTTAGCTAAGGCATTCTAATGCTTTTGCACAACCAGTATACCAACGATGAAACTTCTTGCTACCTTCAGATTTTTGCACTGTTAATGCTTATAGATTACATACCTCACTTCATGATGTTATGATAAGTCAAATTTTTTTGTACAGAGTCACCAAAATGCCAAGGCGGTGATGGCATTTTATTTCAGTTAAACTGCACAAAAAATTATGAAGAGAAGAGGAAAGGTCAGGAGTGGGCACCTCCTCCTCCTGCTGTTTTCTTGATTCGTTTGATCAAGTTTTTATGTTTGATCGATTATCAAGATTGAGATAGCAATTTTTCAAGTCCCCTCGAGTTCGAAATGATATTTGCCTTGAAGGTACATGGTTTGCAAAAAAATTATACTGTCATTAGTTAATAATGCTAGTTACCTTCAGACTTTTGTATTTGGTCTAATGCTATTGCACAACCAGTATACCAATGCTGAAACTTGTTACCTTTAGATTTTGAATAGTTAATTCTTATAGAAATCTTCCAGTGCTAGGTTATGGAAATATGTTCAGTAAAACCATTGTACTGTACCCCGTAATAAAAAAACTACTCTACTTTTGCGCTAGCCACTGGATTAGTCTATATTTGTATTATTAGAATGGTGTTGCATAGTTGCATTGGTGTATGGAAATATATAAGGTGTGGCAAGCTTTCCCAGATATGTGCTCAACAAAAGTACTACCTATTTTTCTAAATACTAGATGTTTGGGTACTTTAAATTGAACTGCGAAAACATCTTATATTAAACAACAGAGGGTGTCGAGTTCATTCAAATTATGCCGGCAAAGCTAGTCACACCTTTGTTAAAACTAATGTTCATTATGTTATCGGAGGAGGTCTGCATGTTTGTCTCTATTGCCTGTCGATTACATACCTGACATCATGATGTAATGGCAAGTCATTTTTTTGCATAGTGTCACCGAATTGTCAAGGCGGTGATGTCATTTTATTTTAGTTGAATTGCACAAAAAATGCTTAAAAGAAGAGGAAAGGTCGGGAATGGTTCAATCTTTCAGAAAATACTATGTATGCCTTCCTGACATCGGCCGCTGTTGCCTTATTTATTCCTTCAAACAGGTGGTTAGAAACAGTCTTTTTACCTTTTCCCATTAAGAAATTGGAATGCTTATATTTGTGAGTCTATGCTTCAACTAGTGCCACTTTTTTAGTAATCACACTTTCAATATCTGTGCAAACAGGGATGCTCGATTTTAGTGGAACTGCACAATAAGTCCAAATGGTTCAACATTATGAGCATTTTTTTCTTCCAAACAATTATATCCAATTGGTGGCACTATGAGCTGTTCATTACCAAGGTACATGGTTTGCTACTATCTTGCTATTGTTTTTGTACTGTCATTAGATAGTAATATTAGTGGTTTGCATGTAAATTTATTGGCAGGGTGGACCTACATTGGTTGTGCAGGACAAGATTCAATGATTGGATGCTCAATTTCGGTTGTATGGATTTCACCTCTTCCATCACTGCAAACATGGATATCCTTGGTCTGATGAAGAATAGGCGCTATATTTCTGCTCTATACCAGCAAATCAGTTCAGTACCAAATTGTCTAGTGCAAAACATGACAGATGCTAAGCGAAAACGAATAGCAAAGGCGTGTTTAAACCGAAAATACAAGGTGGGGTATATGTTAACTAGCTGGTTGATATTTGTGCAAACAGATGTCTGACCGTTGCTATTTGGCGAACAAACAAAGTGACCTCAATTTTTGTGGAACTGCACAATAGAATAGTATAGTCACTGCATGCAGTGCCATTTGAAAATAGACACAGTAAGATTGGATAGTCACTTTATGGACTGCACAAAAGTAGTACCATACTATTTATTGGCCAACACCAGGTGCTTCATTGCTTTGTTCTGATTATCCAATTGGTATCATTTTGCCAAAGTTAAAGTTGTATTCAAAAAATAGTATCGCCGTGTGATCGATAGATGACCAACTCATATTTCAGTGGATGTTCCTCCATCATGTGGGGTTCACTCTCATGGTTCCATCTTTTGGTGAAACCACTTACGTTTGCAAGTGGAAATGTAGACTTCACAATCAAATTTGTATTTCACTCTATACTGAATGTTGGCCCAGAGAAGCATCCATGTTAGTAGCAAGAACAGATGTTTTTTCTTGATCTTTGCTTTAGGAGCTACATATTGTATATGATCTGTGAATCATTGAGATGCATTAACATGTTGATCTTATGTATAGGACTCGTACTAGTTGGTTGTGAATTTGGGCTATTAATGGGAACATATTACAAAGCCAGGCCTATGAGTCTCGTGTGAACATTTCAAATGGATCGGCTCTTACTACTATGCACAGCATGATCCTTATTTCTGTGTGCTCAATGTTTACAAGTTACGAGCAATTCCTTATTTCTCTTCGCTCAGTGTTTACAAGTTACTGATCGACCACTAACTAGCCTACTAATATGCTCCTGGCAGCTTTAGTTGCGACGCAAGATCCAAACGTGGCAGTTTTTTGAATAAAAATGCCTACCTCTGAAGAAACTGACATGCTGTTCTGAAGAAAATGCTACGCGAATCTGAAGAAACTGCCAGCAAAAACGTTTGCAAATGCCTTATCTCCCAGCGAACGTTCATCAGCTATTACGATCCTACACGTACACTATCCGACCGACTCGATCCTACGCAAATAACCAGCGGATCACGCACGTACCTCATCTGGATGAATAGAGTGCACTTGTTTGACCGTCATGCAGATGTGCGACCCAGCACGGACGGGACGCACCACTCACGGGACGGGACGACACAGTCATAATTTCAGTTTTTCTAGTTTTCCACGACAAGCTGGCGCACTAAGCCATGCCTGCTTATGCATTGAATTCTGATGACCGCGATGACCGTCGCATTTCCCGCGACATGCTGGTTCACCTACCTTCCGCCTATAATTACTGGTTCCCCACGTTCTCCGGTGGCACCATCACCCAACTCGCCTTATCCTCATAAGCCCCAACCGGCCCAACCGCAATAAGTGATGGCGAAGGCAGTCACCACCGGAACTAGTGTTCGGTTTTTCACCGGAAGGCAGATGGAGGGAGGAGGCATTCTATCAGTCTTTAGATGGCAATGCGGAGTATGAGGACTTGTTGGAGCGCGACCGCCTGGCCAAGGAGCAGTGTATCACCGATTTCCACCGCCAGTGGGGCATGGAGCAGCAGTGCACCGATGCTCTAAGTCGCGAGCAGAGCGCCCGCAACTGGGCTGACTACATGGAGGCCGGCGCCCAAAAAATAGCCCTAGAGGCTGTCGGGCACGCATGCATTCATGACGCCGAATTTTACTACCAGCTCATCAAGTGGGTTTCCTGCTTAGAAGCCGAAGCTTCGGTGGACCACGCCGGCATGGAAAGGGCCAACGCGCATGAGCAACACACCCTATCACACATCTGGCAAGTCTGAGGCAAGGAGGAGGACGTCGGTGCCGGCTTTTAGCGTGTACCGCAGATGGCGGCCGGCATCGTCTAGTTAGCTAAGAGTAAGTTAGTACTTGCACACTACTAGAGTATTAGTGGGAGTAGATAGTTAACTTGGCTATGATGGTTGTCAACGTGGAAGTTCAGTACTCTATATCTGGATCAGACCTGTTACTTTTCTCCGAATGTTTAACTTTCCGTTTGAACGTATGGAATGGGCTGTTATTTTTTTTAAATGGGTTGTATTTGTCCGCCACGGGTTTAGAGGCTGACTTGTGGGCCAACTTGGTTGACGGGTACACAATCAGGAGATGATTGTACGTGGAGAGGATGACAGCAGGGACCCACCAGGGTCATGGCAGTACGCAAGCAAGTGCCTCCTTATTTCAAACCAAAAAAATGGTTCCTCCTAATCGATTTCTGACATCTGGGTCCCATGCCATTGTCAGCATAGTCAATAAACGAGAGAATTGCACAACAAGCGGCTGACACCAGGGACCCAGCAGCTCGCCCAGTTCTTTTTGTTTTGGAGACAGAAAAGGGTGTCAACTGGGTTGTGCGGGGCACTCTGGCCTGTCTAGCCAGCCTTTTATTTTATGTTTACCACAAGACCAGGCCAGTAGTTTTTCTTTCTTTCTGAAAATGGCTAGCCCAGTTTTTTTGTTCTTTTGCAGAATACCCAACCGAGGCCTACTTGCTTTTGTCAGCCCTGCTGGGTTGCAAATCTTTCAAGACAAGGAGAGTTTCATTCGACTTCCCCAGAAAATGGGCTATCAGTAATGAGAAATGGGTTGTACATTTTTAAAACACAGCAAACCGGCAATTAGTTTCAAATTTCTTTTTTTCATTTCGAGATTTTAAATTCCATTGATTTTTATGCATGGACAATTATTTGGATTTTATATTGATATAAATTTATTTTTCAAATTAGTTTGAATGTCACTCAAAATTTCGGGATTAAAAACATCTCGGACCACACCGAAATATGCAAAATTTCGTAGAATTTTTTAACCGTGGCCACAATATGCGCTGTAATGCTAACAAAAAGAATATTGGCTCCAAAAAAATCCTTAAGAATTAGCAAATGGGTTGTAAATTCTTAGAAATAATGGCAGATGGGCTGTATGCTGTTTTCCACGGATTTGAGGCTGACTTGTGCGCCTACTATAGGTTGACGCGTACGCTTTCCTATGAAAAAAAGGTTGACGCGCACGCAAGGCCGTGTCAACTTAGTCAACACACGAGAGCAGTGACTGTTGGATGTCCATCCAATGGCCGTCGTGCTTCCTCAATCTCTGCTCTTCCTGCTCTAGCCGCTCAAACCAGCGCCGGCGGGACTGCCTGCTCCCTCCTCCCATGGACAGCGACGGCAGACGAACCAGTAAAACCCTCATACTCCCCTCCGTGTGGGAAACAACTGCTGAGTATTCTTCAGCTCCAGGTTGTTCCCTTCCTAGGCCTTGCTGTCGTTAACCGCCCTGGTGCTCTCGGCACGACGTGGTCAACATGGTCAACGAACGATATCCATCGGAAGAGGACTGTATGTGGAGAGGCTAACAGCAGGGTCCACGGCCGCATGCAAGGAATTGCCTCCTTATTACACGCAAAATAATGATTCCTCCACCTGACAACGGGGACCCACCAGAAGGGCCTCTGTATTTCATGAAAAAAAGTTCCCCCCGCTGACAGCTCGGACCCACTAGTTATATCTTCGCACGCAAGGAAGTGCCTCCTTATTACGCACAAAAAATGAATACTCCCCCTGCTAGCTGGGACCCACCATATTTGGAGGCTGGCTTGTGGGCCTACTAAGTTGACGTGGATGCAGGTTTGTCAACTTAGTCAATATAAACGATTCTAGCTGCAGTGACCGTACGGTGTCCATCCAACAGCCGCCGTGTTTCTTCAACCTCTGGTCTTCTTCCTCCAGCCGCCCAAACCATCGCTGGCCATGCCACCTGCTCCTGCGTCCCATGGCCGACTGTGCTGCCGCACAGGCCTCACCGCCCCACCCTACTCCCATCGCTGGCCTGGCCATCCTTGTACTCACCAGACCTCCTGTTATTCTCCGGCGACGGCAGCCTCACACTGCAGCCGAACCAGTAAAACCTCGTACTCCCGTCCGTGTGGGAAACAACTGCCGAGTCTTCCCCGGCTCCGGATCATTCCCTTCCTAGGCCTCGCCGTTGTCCACCGCCTTGGTGCTCTCGGCACAACATGGTCAACGTGGTCAAGGAACGACTTCCATCGGAAGAGAACTTTACATGGAGAGGCTGACAGCTGGGTCCACGGCCATAGCAAGGAAGTGCCACCTTATTACGCGCAAAATAATGATTCCTCCACCTGACAGCAGGGACCCACCGGAAGGGCCACCGTATTTTCTGAAAAAAACATTTCCCCCCTGACAGCTGGGACCCACCAGCTACATCTTCGCACGCAAGGAAGTGCGTCCATATTACGGGCAAAAAAATGATTCTTCCCCCTGACAGCTGGGACCCACCAGCTATATCTTCGCATGCAAGGAAGTGCCTACTTATCCTCCCTGACAGCTGGGACCCACCCGGTCGGACCGTACGTAGGGTTGTCTGTCTGGTCACGAACGTGTACGTACATACTGGTCGATCGGTCTCTCTGTAGCGATGAACCATGGCTGGGTAAGGAGATGCACGTGTCGTAGTAGAGGCGCGGACGTAGCATGTCACGCAGTCCCGTCTATATATATCGTGTACACATACGTACAGCCACGCTGCAAGAAAGTAAATACGGATATGTACGTACATACGGGCAGGGTCTCGAACGCGTACTCGTGCATACGTACGGCCAGGGCTCGTGTACATGGAGAGGCAACAGACGGCAGCAACGGCGTCCTATTCATCGGAAGCCAACCGGCTGGGTCGGAATGGAGAAACTGCGTCGTGTTCATCGGGAGGCAACGGAATGCATCGTGTTCATCGGGAGCCAACCGGCTTGGACGGAACAGCCGAAACGGGGTCTGGCTTACCGCAGAACAGAGGAAACGGCCTTCTGTTCGAGTGCCTACGATCGAAACGGGGTCCTGTTGATCAGGAGGGGTGTGGCGTACCGCAAAACGGAGGAAACAGACTTGTGTTGTAGCGCCTACTGTCGAAACAGGGTCCTGTTCATCGGGAGGGGCGTGACGTACCACGAAATGGGACTCCACAAGCTACTATTCATCCACCGTCTACTGCCTCGCTCCAGCCTCCATGGGCTACTGTTCATCCACCGTCGACTTCCTCCAGCCTTCATGGGCTATTGTTCATCCATCGTCGACTTTCCTCCAGCCTCCACGGGGCTACTGTTCATCCACCATCGACTTTCCTCCAGCCTCCACGGGGCTACTGTTCATCCACCATCGACTTTCCTCCAGCCTCCACCTGCTACTGTTCATCCACTGCGACCTTCCTCCTGCCTCCACCAGCTACTGTTCATCCAGCCTCCACCGGCTCCTGTTCAACCAGCCCTCCATGGGGTCCTGTTCATCCAGCCTCCACCGGCTACTGTTCAACCAGCCCTCCATGGGGTCCTGTTCATCCACCACCGACCGGCTCGGGTGTGTGGCGGCCTCCTCTCGATCGGGGTCCTGTTCATCCAGCGACAATGACCTCTACTACCACGGGGTCCTATTCATCCAACCCCCACCGAGAACTGTTCATCCAACCCCCAACAACAGTCACTGTTCATCAAGAGGCAGGTTCGATCGGCTTCAGTTAGCAGTAGTAGCGAAGGAATCGCTCGGGTTCAGTTAACAGCCAAGGGATCGATCGCTCGGGTTCAGTAACTTAGCTAGTGCAATCGCTCGGGTTCAGTAAGCGAATGCCTCGCCCGGGTTCAGTTAGAGCCCAACGCCTCGCACACATGCGCGTACGTGTACGAGAGAAATATGCAAACCTCCGTGCATCGCTCGGCCCCGACCATCCACCGTAACCGGGAACTCCCCGAAATTTTCCTCGCCCTCGCTTCTACCATGATTTTTTCTGTCATGGATGGCCCAAAGAATGTCATGCAGGTGTGTCCCGGCACACCCAGGACGAAAAGCCCATTTTCTGTCATGATTTTTTGTCATAGAAGTAGGAGCCGACCACATCTATGATGATACGTGGTTTTGTCACAGTTATCGTCATAGAAGTGTCATAAGCATGACAGAAAAACTTTTCGTTCGGTCCAAAATGTCACGGATGTGTCTTTTTTTGTAGTGTATGCATATTTTCTTCATTCGAGGACATCCAATTGTTGGTTTGCTTGGTCTGGTTTATTTGGCCAAACGGATGTACAAGAATGCCTAGGCACTTCCTCTAGCTATCTATCTCAACTCATCTAAATTCATTCTTGCTATATCACAAAAACTTGAAGAAGTCATTTTTGGACCCTCCGGGTGAGGTGCTGATAACCCGCAAGTATAGGGGATTGCAACAGTTTTCGAGGATAGAGTATTCAATCCAAATTTATTGATTCGACACAAGGGGAGCCAAAGAATATTTGTAAGTATTGGTAGTGGAGTTGTCAATTCAACCCCACCTGAAGACTAGATATCTGCAGCAACGTGATCAGTAGTATAGTAGTATGGTAATTTGATAGCGATAGCAGCAATAGTAACATCAATAGTAACAGTAACCGTAGTAGCAGTAATTTTGTAGCAGTTGTGACAGTAGCAATAGTAATAATAACTTAGCAAAGATCAATATGTGAAAAGCTCTGTCGGTGTATTAAACATAGGTGCGTAATACCCTAACTTATGCACAGACAAGTAGTAGCTCCCCCGCCAAGTTAAAGCCTTAGTGAAGGCCTCAAAGTCAAAAGAAGCAGCTCTTCGAGAGATCAAGGAGCGCGTCAAGAAGACCAAGAGCAACTCAAGCGTCGAAGCAATCCCTGCCGGCAAGGCCGGGCCGGCAAGGCGAAGACCCGGCAAGCCTCGCGGTAAGCGGATCCCTGCAAAAAACCACCAGTGCTCCACCTCACTAGCCAGCTAGTTGCCGTTTGGTGAGGTGTTGAGCCCCAAGCGGTGCGGTGGAGCTCGCTTGTACGTGTCAGCTCGCTGGGAAACATATTACCTTTATCGACACCCGTCCTAATGGCGTGTCAAGCTAATAGGAGGTAGTTGGGCAAGCAGTGCCTCATCCTTGCCGGGGCTTCTTCTCCTCGCGGCACCTAGCGATGCATTTAATGCATTTTTGTCCTAACTAGCAGAGTTAGGTATGTTAACACTATTTCTATCTAATCATCTTGTAATGACCTTTTTTCCACTGTGGTAACCCCTTGAGTTATAATAGGAGGACCAGGGAATCCTCTAC
This sequence comes from Thinopyrum elongatum, assembly GCA_011799875.1. NCBI lineage: Eukaryota > Viridiplantae > Streptophyta > Magnoliopsida > Poales > Poaceae > Thinopyrum > Thinopyrum elongatum. The sequence continues at coordinate 247,216,441 of CM022299.1, forward strand.
GAGGGTTTGAACCCATTGCAACCCCAGGTATAGGTATTCGTGCAGCTGCCTTCTCCTTGCGACTTTCTGGGGAAGAGCACTCCGTGTACCTGTGCACACACCCATTCAATACCCCAAAGCAGGAGTAGGGTTTTACGCTTCCCAGCGGCCCGAACCTGGGTAAAAACTGCAGCACCTCTTGTTGTTCTTGCTTTTTGCGTTGAGTGCACCCCCCGCCGAACCAGAATGGGGCAGCATTGCCCCATAGATCGCCGGCTCCACGCCGACATCTTTGGTGCGCCAGGTAGGAGGATCATTGGCGTGAACCAAGGCAGCAAGTGGCGCATCAGTTTCATTGAGTGTAGCTTCTTCTTCATCATCCATGGCGCCCAAGAAAAAGGGCTCCATGGCGACAAAACCCTCCACGTCCAAGTTTCCGTCTCGCTCGTCAGCGGGCGGCGCAGGCGACGCTGCCGCCGCGGACGGTTCTGTCGGCGTTTTGGGAACCAGGGTACCAAGACTTGCCTGCCTGCGGCCCACGGCGTGGCTCCCTCAACGGCCTGGTATGGCCCACCTCCAAAACCACCAAGACAAGACCCTAGCGAGGGGCCTGGCCTCGCGAGGCGGATGACACCAAGACCTCCCGAGGGAGAGACCTCCCAGGCGGCCTCCCGAGGAGCGGAGATTTCTATGCAGTTACCTCACCTCATGAGGCTACGATGATGTGAATCATGACGACCAAGGCCAGGCGGGTGCCAGCAGGCGCAAAGGAGGCAGTTTCCTCTTTGGTGCTAAGGAGGCAAGGACTGGCGTGGGTTTCCGAGGAATCCCCCGAATGTTTCCATTCCTGTGCTACAAGACCAAGACCACAGGCACGGCAAGTCGGAGGTCATCACCAAGCCCACCGCTGCGTCATGACCAGAAGCTTTGCAGGAGAAGACCACCTTTTGTCAGGATATGATGTACTACTTGTCCCCTTTCAAATTGGCCGTTGTGGTATCCCTTCCCACCTACATTTTGGGGGGAGAGGACCAAGGCCACTATAAATATAGGTTTGCCACCACCATAGAAGGGGTCAACTGATTCTCACCCCCAAGCCCTCGCGAGGTTGTTCATCCTCTATACTAGTTCATCCTCAGCCCCTCGTGAGGCCAATCCACCACAAAGCAGGAGTAGGGTATTACACCGCAAGGTGGCCCGAACCTGGGTAAACTGCCGTGTTCATCTTTTTCCTTGCTCACGTGAATCCAGCTAGGTTAGGCTATGGGGCGATGGGCTCTAAGCCTGTGATGTTAAGATCTTCACACACGCCCCAGAGTTCAAACCTTCTTGGGTCTGCGGAGCCCTGAATCCGACATTTGGTGCGCCAGGTAGGTGCATGTTGAAGTCTACTCCTCCTCCAACCGCGCTTTGCCCTCACCTCGCGACCCCCATGGTGGCTACTGCCCTGCAGGCATGGCCGCCCGAGGCGTACAGGAGTGCCGCGGGTTGCCCGGCTTTCACCTCCAATCTGCGATGAGCGCAGTGGCCCGTGAAGTTTAGGCCGGCGTTGCCCCCATGATACGACGGCGTCGCGGACCCTGAAGGGTTGCTCCGGTCATACGCGCAGGCCATCAATACGGCGGGCGGCGACGACAAGGCTATGGCAAACTGGTCCCCCCTCGCCCTCAATGAGGCTCCTTGATCTTGGCTCCGCGGCCACCCGCGCGCCTCGATCTCCTCTTGGGAGGAACTCTGCGACCAGTTCGTCACACGCTTCGCGGACCCAACGCCCCACGCGGTCGCGTGCATCGTCGACGGGTTGCAGGCGCCAGCGTCAGGCCGCAACATCAAGGAACTTCTCCGTCAGCAAGGTACCACCCGACCGCAGCGCGTGGTGGCGCAAGACCGCGCCGGACCTGAGACCGCCATCACCTTCGATTCCAGAGACCACCCCAAGGCCGCGACCATGGCAGGTGCTCTCCCCATGTTGTGTACTCCCACCATCAGCAACGTCGCAGTGACAACGACCCTCATCGACGGAGGCGCCGACCTAAACGTCCTCTTGGTGGAAACCTTCGATTTGCTTCAAGTACCATATGATCAGCTACTCCCCACCCGACCTTTCTCGGGGATGGCCAAGGGCGTGGCCACTACCCTGGGGCAGATACGCCTCCCCGTCACCTTTGGCATGCGCGATAACTACCACACTGAGCTCATCGACTTCGACGTCGCCCATATCGATCACCCGTATAATGCCATCCTGGGGTATCCGGCCCTCGCCAAGTTCATGGCGGCTAGTCATCCGGGTTACAACGTCGTCAAGATGCCGGGCAGCAGCGGCATCATTACGGTGGTCGGGGATACAAAGGATGCGGTCCGGGCCCTCAAGCTTGTCTACAGGGCCACGGTCGCTATGCGCCCTACCACCACGGGCGCGGCGGTGGCTCAGGAGGCTGCGCCCACGAAGAAAAAGCAGCTGTTCTCTCAGGACCGGGCCGAGATGAAGCAGGTGCCTATCGACGTCGGGGGCTCGGGCCCCGCCTTCACCATTGGTCCGGGCCTTCCTCTGGATCAGGAGGAGGCGCTGGTGGCATTCTTGAGGGCCAACAAAGATGTATTTGCGTGGGAAACCTCAGATTTGGTTGGTGTCCCAAGGGAGGTGATTGAGCATCACCTGATGGTGTGCCCAGGCGCGCGCCCGGTGAAGCAAAAAGCGCAGCGCCAGGCACAAGAGAAGTAGGCGTTTATCAACCAAGAGGTCGGCAAGCTCCAAGAGGCCGGCGTCATCCGGGAAGTGCGGTACCCAGATTGGTTGGCGAATCCTGTGATCATCCCCAATAAATACGGGAAGGAGCGCATGTGCGTCGACTTCACCAGCCTTGACAAGGACTACCCTCAGGATCCTTTCCCGCTCCCACGTATCGACCAAATCGTGGACTCCACCACTGAGTGCAATTTGCTGTGCTTCCTGGATGTCTTCTTGGGATATCATCAAATCAAGATGGCGGTGGAGGACATCGAGAAGACAGCCTTCATCTCTCCGTGCGGTGTGTACTGCTACACTTGCATGCCCTTCGGGCTGCGGAACGCTGGCGCCACTTTCCAGCGACTGATGCACGTAGCGCTCGGGCCACAGTTGGGGAGGAACACGGAAGCATACGTCGATGACATCGTGGTAAAGTCACGGGAAGCAAGGACCCTGATCAAAGACCTGGAAGAAACCTTTGCTAACCTGCACAGCATAAACCTGAAGCTCAATCTGGAGAAATGTGTGTTTGGGGTCCCGTCCGGCAAGCTACTGGGTTTCCTGGTGTGGCACAGAGGGATCGAAGCCAACCCCGAGAAGGTCAAAGGCAATAGAGCGGATGAGCCCGCCTCAGACCCTCAAGGAGATGCAGAAGCTCGCAGGGTGCATAACCTCTTTGGGGCATTTCATCTCCAAGCTTGGTGAGCGCGCCCTCCCTTTCTTCAAGCTGATGAAGTAGATGGGCCCGTTCGAGTGGACCCCAGAAGCTGAGGAGGCCTTCGAAGACCTCAAGCGGTACCTCACGAGCCCACCTGTCATGGTGGCGCCCCGCCCGCATGAGCCTCTGGTGCTCTGCTTGGCGGCCACTCCCCACTCGGCCAGTGCGGCATTCGTTGCGGTCAGAGAAGGGCCCGCTGGTGCGGGCTCGAAGCAGAGCGACCAGAAGGGAGTCGCGCAATCTTCGCAGTCCCAGGGTGATGCTCCTAAGGACCCTGCTGCTTCATCGACCCCTGAGCTTCAGGAGCCCCTCGCGCCCCCGATGCAGCAAGGCGCCCTCGACTCCTCACCTCTCGTCGAGCACCCAGTGTACTTCGTCAGCACGGTGCTGCGCGATGCACGTGCATGCTACCCCATGCAGCAAAAACTCCTGCTCGCGCTCCTCATCGCCTCTAGGAAGCTACATCACTATTTCCAAGGCCAACCCATCAAGTTCGTGTCAGCGTATCCCCTGGAGAAGGTGCTTCACAGCCCCAACGCCGTCAGGAGGGTCGCAGAATGGAACATCGAGCTGCATGCCTACCAGCTAGAGTTTAGCACGACCAGGTCATCAAGGGGGCGGCCCTGGCCGACTTCGTCGCGGAATGGACCGACGCCCCTGATCGGGGACTGGATGAGGGTCAATCCCTCACACCCGGTGATGAAGTGCCCGACGGATGGGTCATGCACTTCGATGGTGCCTTTGCGCGGCAGGGCGTGGGGGCTGGAGTCATGCTCATCTCGCCGACCAAGGACAAGTTGTACTACGCCGTGCAGCTCTACTTCCAGCGTGGCAAGAAGGTCTCCAACTACATCACAGAGTACGAGGGCTTGATTGCCGGCCTTAGGGCCGCAGCTGGCCTAGGAATCAAACGCCTTACCATCAAGGGCGACTCCCAGCTCCTTGTCAAATTCTCCAACAAAGAGTACAAGCCGAAGGACGAGCACATGGAAGCTTACTTGGAGGAGATACGTAAAATAGAAAAACGATTCCTAGGCTTGGAATTGCAGCACATCCCGCAGGGCGCGAACAAGGAAGCCGACGACATCGCCAAGAGGGCGTCCTGCCGCAAGCCCAGAGGCCCGACGTCTTTGAAGAGAGGCTTCACAAGCCGTCCGCAGCTCCCCCGGCCACAGGTTCGGCATTGCTCAGGGAGGAGCTGCCACCATCCCCGGCCTCAGGAGCCCCAGCCCGCGGCCCAACCTCAGGAGCTCGTTTACTCCTGGCGCTGGAGCCTCAGGCAGGCTGCTGGACCGAGGAGTCCAAGGCGTACCTCCTCCGCGGCACCTTGCCGGAGAAAGAGGAGGACGCAGAGCACGTGGTCCGCCAGGCCACTACTTATTGCTTGCAGGACGGCGAGCTGTTCCAGTGATGCCCCAACAACGTCTCGCTGCGGTGCATATTCGACAAACAAGGGTGCGAGTTGCTAGCTGATATCCACGGCGGGGACTACAGGCACCACTCCTCGTCGCGCACCCTCGTGGGCAAGGTGTTCCGTAGCGGCTTCTACTGGCCGACGGTGCTCAACGATGCCACCGAGCTAGTACGATCCTGCGAGGCCTACCAGTTCCACGCCAAGCAGATTCACCAGCCTGTGCAAGGCCTCCAGAGCATCCCACTCTCGTGGCCGTTCGCGGTCTGGGGATTGGATATCCTGGGCCCGTTCCCTCGGGCGGCTGGTGGATACCGCTACCTGTACGTCGCCATCGACAATTTCAGCAAGTGGGCGGAAGTAGAGCCAGTACGCACCATCCCCGTTGGCTCAGCCGTCAAGTTCATCTAGGGCCTCATGAGCCATTTCGGTGTCCCTAATCGTATCATTACCGACAATGGCTCACAATTCACGAGCAACCTCTTCAGGACGTACTGCGCTAACCTTGGAACGCAAATATGCTACGCTTTAGTGGCACACCCATGGAGCAACGGCCAGGCCGAGCGCGCCACCGCGGAGGTCCTAAGGGGCCTCAAGGCGAGAAGCTTCAAGAAGAAGCTTGAGGCTTGCAATAGGGGTTGGCTCGGTGAGCTTCAGTCTGTGCTGTGGTATATCCGCACCACTACGACTAAGCCCACCAGCGAGACCCTGTTCTTCCTCGTCTACAGGGCCGAGGCAGTCCACCCTCACGAGGTCAGGCTTCGCTGCCCGCGGGTCCTGGCATTCGATGAGGGGCGTCAGTATGCCTTGTGGGGGATTGACCTCGTGCTTGGGGAGGAAGCTCGCCGCCTAGCCTCGCTCCGTGCAGCGAGGTACCAGCAGGCACTGTGGCGTTACCACTGTCGCAACGTCCGCTCCCGGACCCTCGAGGTGCGAGACCTCATCCTGAGGCGGGTCCTTTCCAGGGAGGGCCTTCACAAGCTCTCGCCCATGTTGGAGGGCCCGTTCAGGGTCGCCCGCGTCTCCAGGCCTGGCGCCGCGTGCCTGGAGACGCAGGACGGTGTCCCCATCCAGAATGCCTGGAACATCTAGCATCTCTGAAAGTTCTACCCGTGACACTCTCACGTAATAATGAGTGGGGCTGTACATGCCCCGGAGTCTCCTGAGCGCCGCCCTGGGGCCTCACGGGGGCTCCCACCCACGCCCAAGTGGAAGCCCCATGCTCCGCGCTGGCGGACGACACGGTCTTTCAACGACTATACCCACGCCTAGTGGAAGACCCATGCTCCACGCTGGCGGGAAGACTAGAAGACTATTGTAGGCGCCGGGCGCGGCTGTTCTTTCGCTTGCTTTTGTAGCCAATTCACCACTTCTTGCAATGAAATTCGAAATTCTCGCATCTTTATTTGAAAGGGGTGGGAATTTTTCTCCTTGCAGCGTTTGCTCTCTTGAATCTTACTTCGAGGGAGGTGGCAGTTGCCCGTCGCTCCTTCCCGCGCGTCTCGCAAGCGGGGGCTGGACATGGTGTGTATGCCTGGGCCCGCCCACGAACACACCTCGCCAAAACCTTGGTGTCCTATTCCTCGCACGACGCTCTCAAACGAGCTAACGGGCATGTATGCCCCCCTGAGCCCTCGTCTCCCAGCCTCGCCGGGAATCGCGACCTGGTGTACCAGTGACAATTGGTCCTCGCTCGGGGGCTCGCACGGGGCACGACGCCTTGTGAGGCACCCCCGGAGGCCCCGCGTCCTCATGCGAGCCCTCGGGGCCTCGCTGCCATTGGGTGCCTCCTGAGGCCTGAGAGCCCTCTGATCCTCAGGAAAGAAGACCCCGGCAAGATCCCTAAACCACTTCGATGCCCCGACCACACCGTTACGGGAACAAGAGGCATGCAGAGGATCCAAGCTCAGGAGGAGCGCGCCCTCACGATGTAGGAATCTGCCATAAGTGCACCAAGCTAAGTTATCCTAATCACGATCAAGTAGGAACCTGTCGATTGATATCAATACAAATGTTAGGGTACGAAATAAAAGCGTTAACATAATGGTGCAAGCTCCATGGTCCATTACACGCCCCGTCGGGGCCCGTTGTGTTTCTTGATGCAGGAAAAAAGAAAAAGCCAAAGGCGGCCTCGCGGCCACTGCAGCTCCTGAGGCTTGGCTCCAGCGACGCCTGTGCTCAGTCGGAGTCCTCCTCCTGCTTCACCAGAGCACGATGGCGAGACGGCTCGACGTCCTCCCGAGCGGGGGCGCGGCGACGTGGTGGTTCACCACCCTCCCTGGTGCGGGCGCGGCGACATGGCGACTCGTCGTAGTCGTCGTCGCTCGTGCTCTCCCCGGAGGAAGAGCTGCCGTTGCTGGAGGCGCCACGGCCGTCGCCAAGGGCGAGTTCCCTGCCGAGGATGCCGCTGCCCCTCTGGCCATCATCGTCGGAGGGGTGGACATTGTCACCATCGTTGTCGTCCTCTGGACATGACCCCAGACGCCTGCCGTCCTCCCCGAAGATCCTGACGTAGAGGGTTGCCGCTCCGTCGTGCCTGAAGTGGAGGGTACATCTCCCCTGCAGGCCACGCGCACGGGCGAACGACTGCCACCCGCGGTTCAGGAACACGTAACCGGTAGGAGTGACCTCGACCTCCACCCACGAGGCCTTGCTACAGCAGCCGTCGGCCTGCAGCCAGAGGCCGCCAAGCCCTCCGGCCGACAGCGCGCCTGCGAAGAAGTGCGGAAGCTAGAACCAGGTGCCTGCCGGCCTCTCCGCCCACACCACAAACTCCGGGGATGCATCGGCGGAGTGGGATCGTGGGCGCGGTGGCCGGACGGCCGCCGCAAGCTTTCCCCCTTGGCCGTGGTCGCCTCGGTCACTGCAGCCCCCGGCGCGGGTGGGAGCCTTCCCATGACTACCGGAAGTGGCGCCGACCTTCGAGGGGGTGCGCCCACGCCCCAGGGGAGACACCGTCGGCGTCGCGGCATACTTGCGGGGACGGCCGCAGCCCCTCTTGGGCGGCGGCGAGCCTGGTCCTCCATGGGGGCCTTCCCTTTCTCAACAGCGGAAAACCTCCTCACAGGCGCCATGGATGTGGGGCGGCGGAAGATGAAGAAGGAGCAAGGGAAGAGGGCTAGCGAGAAGATGAAGATCGACCGGGGGCTCCGTCCCCCTCGCCCTCATATAGGCAGCTGATGGCTAACCATCGCCCCTCCAAGTTCCGAGTGATGATGGACCTGCTGCATGCATCAGGCTATTGTCAACTCGAAATGGTTGCCGAGGCGACGTGGGGAAGCGAAGGCGTCCGCGTCTCGTCAAGCGCCACGTGCCAACTTGGCCCGCAGGCGATTGGGGCCCGCGACGCTTCACCCTTGCGCCTTGGCTTTGCATCGAAGCTAGCCCGAGCGCACCTTGGGCCCGGGGGCTACTGTCGGCGTTCTGGGAACCAGGATACCCAGACTTGCCTGCTTGCGGCCCATGACATGGCTCCCTCAACGGCCTGGTACGGTCCATCTCCAAGACCACCAAGACAAGACCCTCGCGAGGGGCCTGTCCTCGTGAGGTGGACAACACCAAGACCTCCCGAGGGAGCGGCCTCCTGAGGAGCGGAGATTTCTATGCAGGTACCTCACCTCATGAGGCTGCGATGATGTGAGCCATGACGACCAAGGCCAGGCGGGTGCCAGCGGGCACAGAGGAGGCAGTTTCCTCTTTGGTGCTAAGGAGGCAAGGACAGGCGTGGGTTCCCGAGGAATCCCCCAAAGGTTTACATTCCGGTGCTACAAGACCAAGACCACAGACTCGGCAAGGCGGTGGTCATCACCGAGCCCATCGCTGCGTCACAACTAGAAGCTTTGCAGGAGAAGACCACCTTTTGTCAGGATAGGATGTACTACTTGTCCCCTTTCAAATTGGCCGTTATGGTATCCCTTCCCGCCTATGTTTTGGGGGAGAGGACCAAGGCCACTATAAATATAGGTTAGCCACCACCATAGAAGGGGTCAACTGATTCTCACCCCCGAGCCCTCGTGAGGTTGTTCATCCTCTGTACTAGTTCATCCTCAGCACCTCGTGGGGCCAATCCACCACAAAGCAGGAGTAGGGTATTACACCGCAAGGTGGCCCGAACCTAGGTAAACTGCCGTGTTCATCTTCTTCCTTGCTCATGCGAATCCGGCTAGGCTAGGCTGTGGGGCGACGGGCTCTAAGCTTGTGAGGTTGAGTTATTCGCACACACCCCAGAGTTTGAACCTTCTTGGGTCTATGGAGCTGTGAATCGGACAAGTCCAGACGCCATGATGGGCGTGGCCAGCACAAGAGGTGCGGTCGCCGTGCCCACTACGGCGGGAATAGGCGGTGGAGGCGCCGGAGCTGGACATCTTCCTCGGCACTCCGGCGAAGGCAGTAACAATGGCACGAATGGTGTGGGTAAGCATCTCCCACCTTCTCGGCGCACCGGTGAAAACAGCCATCGAAGTGACCCTGTCTGGTCGGGCGCGAGCCGCGACCCTCCCGCTGCTGCGACTCCGGCGGCGGCGGCAAGGGGAATGATGTCGAGACACACGCCACGTCCGTCACAAGATCGGCGTGACGTGACGCCAAGTGATGTTGTTGTAACCCCACAACAGCGCCTGCACGGCAAGACACCTGTCGATCAGGTTCAAGATCTTCAGGTGATGCTCCCGCCATGCCAACCTGCCGTCACTCCAGCAGTTCAGCAACAAGATCGTGATGGCACTTTGGTTTGCTCTGCCAGGAGTCGAGTGACGTCGCGTCCTTCACGCTTCAACATGCCTTCGACGGCGACGGAAGCGATGGCTCGGGCCCAAATGCTGTTGGATTTCACCCAGTGGCAGACAAGATGGATGAGTGGAGACCACCATCCGGAGCCTGATTGAGTTTGCCGATGCAATCAGGTCCCAGCTGGCGAAGCCCTCGCGGCGCCCACCAACTGCGCCCGTCGCTCAAACTGATGGTCGTGTGGTAGGCGGTGCACCCACGGTGCAATCACCTCCACGACAACAGTCCCAGCAGCAGCGCCAGCGCACACTGCAGACCCAGCGGAACGCATAGCCCGACAACGTGTTGATGGCTTCCTCTGATCCACGGACACAGCCAAATCAGTGGCAAGTGCTGCTAGACAGACAAACAGAAGATGCTCGCACTACCATCCAACGACCCCGGGAGGCGCGCCGTCAGTCAATCGAGCGCAACAGTCCAGTCGTCGATGAGCCAGCGCCCATTGTTGGCGGGTACGTGCCTTACGAGGTTGGGTGCCCCGCCTTCACACGTGAGCTACAGCAAGTCCGTTGGCCTTCCATTTGCATGTTCAAGCCCGAAGTACCAGAAAAGTACGACGGTAAGCTCAACCCGGCAGAATTCCTGGGCATTTACACGATTGCCATGCAAGCTGCCGGAGGAAGGGATGAGAAGATTCTAGCCAACTATTTCCCATTGGTGCTCAAGCCCAATGTGAAATCTTGGTTGATGAATTTGCTAGAAAACTCCATTTCTTCATGGTCAAATCTTTGCAACAAGTTTGTTGGTGCCTTTACCGGAGGACAGAAAGGTCCGGGGTTACCCAACGAATTGCAAGTGATCCCACAAAAGGAAGGAGAAGATCTGCGCAAATACATCCAAAGATTCAGTCGTGTGCACCGCAGCATCCCGGACATACACCCTGCGGCTGTGATTCCTGCACTCCACACGAATGTGCGCAATCGCAAGATGCGGCAGAAGATGCATATTCGATTGCCGAAAACCGTCAATGAGCTTTACACATTGGTGGACAAGTGTGCGCGAGCTGAAGAAGGGAGAAGGCTTCCCGGGGAAGATGCTGGCATTAAAGTCGACTCTGATGAAGACGATGCCACCGCCTCGAAGAAGAAAGATCGAAGGTGCAACAGAAAGCGCAAAGACAAGTCAGTTATGGCCGTAGAGGGATCCGATGATTCTAGCCCCGCCAAGAAGACCAAGACAGAAAGCACCGACAAGGAAGAAGCTGCATGCGCTGATTGCCAGGTTGCCGCGGCGGGGGAGAAGGTCGGCAAATCTGACGGGCCATACTACAAGATCCACCGTACTAAAGGTCACAACCTCCAGGAATGCCGCCAAGTCGAACAGCTAGTTGAGAAACAGAAAGCTGTGTACGAGAAGCGGGAAAAGGAGAAGGGCCAGGATGGTATGGATGGGTCTGACAAGAAGGCTCACGGCGGCCGAGGTGTGCGTGATGGAATACTAGCCAGAAGAAAGAAAAGCTCGCCAGGTGCAGAGAGAAAAAGAGGACGAAGAGAGTGAAGAGGAGGATGACGACGAGCCTAGTGAACCGGAATTCCAGAAGGCAACGGAGGCCATCTGCATTGACGGGGGTGCATCTTTGCACTCCTCTCACTGCCAGCTCAAGCAGTGTGCACGTGAAGTCAATGCGGCGGAGCCGACAGCGGATGCTCAAAAGCCCCTCAAGTGGTCCCACACGCCTATTATTTTCTACGTCGAGGATTACCTTGATCGCACAACTGCGGTCAGGTCTTTGCCGTTGTTGGTCTCACCAACAATACGCAACCTCAAGGTCATGAAAATACTAGTTGACGGTGGGGCCGGCTTGAACATGATCTCCCCTGAGGTGATCGAGAGGCTGCAAATCCCTGAGGAAGAGATCAAGAAGACCGGGACGTTCCAAGGAATCAACCCGGGAAGGAGCCAACCTAAGGGAAAGATCACGCTTCCAGTGGTTTGGCGGGGAGCTAAATTACAAGACAGAGAAAATTGTGTTTGATGTTGTTAACATCACCTTGCCGTTCAATGGAATTCTTGGTCGCCCAGCCTTGGCCAAGTTCATGGCAGCATTGCACTATGCCTACAATACGTTGAAGATGCCAGGGCCCATGGGTGTCATCTCCATAAACTCTGACAAGAAAGATGCAGTCATATGTGTAGACAAGCTCTACAGAGAGGTGGTGGCAGCGGAGTCCGTCAAGACCACAACCCCCACCAAGGAAAAGAAAAGTCAGAAACCCGATAAGACATATAGCGAGACCTCCGGGAAGCTCGTCTCCTCAGAGTGCTGTGCACCCATTGAGGACTTGCCGGAAAGCTTTGCCAGCAAGAGGTCCAAGGCCACTCCACCTGCGGCAAAGAAGGTGCCGGCAAGCGAGGACGGTACTAGCGGTACTTTCACCATTGGTGCCATTCTGGACAGCAAATCGGAAAGCGCGCTCATTGCCTTCCTGCGGGCGAATGTAGATGTGTTTGCATGGCAACCATCGGACATCCCCGGTGTTCCTAGGGAGGTAACTGAGCACCACCTTGCTGTCTATCCTCATGCTCGGCCCGTCAAGCTGAAGGTCAGGAAGCAGGCTTTGGAACTGCAACAATTCATAGCTGAAGAGATCAAGAAACTTGAGGCAGGAGGCTTGGTTAGAGGAGTGTTACATCCAACTTGGTTGGCAAACATAGTTGTCATGCGCAAGGCAAATGGGAAATGGAGACTTTGTATTGATTACAATGATCTCAACAAGGCATGTCCGAAGGATCCTTTCCCTTGCCGCACGTTGATCAGATTGTCGACTGCACTGCCGGCTGTGATTTCCTCTCATTTCTTGATGCCTAATCAGGATATCACCAAATATTCCTGTCTAAGGAAGATAAGCACCGGCAAATACTTCTCAGCAGAGCTCCCTGAAGCCGCCGACAATACTGTTGTTAGGAATGATGATGCACTTGCCAGTGAGCTGCGGCCTCAAGCAGAATCCCAGATTCTTACCATCGAGGTTAGCGCTCCCACAGCCGAAGAAATACCTTTAGTCCTTGTCGTCGAGCCGCAAGCTCCAGCATGGGCCCAATAAATAGTTCAATTTCTCAGAACAGGGGAACTTCCCGAAGAACAAGAGCAGGCTGAGAAAGTAGCCCATCAGTCAAGTACCTATCAGTTTGTGGACAACATCCTATGTAGAAAGAGATCGAACGGAGTGAAATTGAGGTGCATTTGCTAGGAAGATGGACTGAAATTGTTGGCGGAAATACATGGAGGCATATGTGGTTCCCATATAGGAGCAAGAGCCCTTGTCGGGAAGGCTTTCCGACAAGGTTTTTATTGGCCCACCGCCCTCCAGGATGCAACTGAGCTAGTAACGAGATGTGAAGCATGCCAGTTCCATTCTTAGAATATACATCAGCTGGCACAAGCCCTCCAAACAATTCCTCTCTCCTGTCCTTTTTCGGTCTGGCGACTCGATATCTTGGGGACCTTCCCCCATGCTACTGGGGGCTTTGAGTTCTTGTATGTTACCATCGACAAGTTCACAAAGTGGCCGGAAGTAGAGCCAAGGAGGAAGGTAACTACGCAGTCAGCTGTCAAGTTCTTCAAAGGACTGGTTTGCCACTTTGAGGTTCCAAATAGAGTCATCACTGACAATGGCACACAGTTTACAAGCCGCACCTTCATGCAGTACATCCAGAGCCATGGAAGGAAAGTTTGCGTTGCATCCGTTGCTCACCCAAGGAGTAACGGGAAAGGAGAAAGGAAGAATGCCGAAGTGTTGCATGGGCTCAAGACAAGAACTTTTGATAGGCTGCACAAGTGCGGGAGGTGTTGGATTAATGAGTTACCAGTGGTTCTTTGGTCACTCAGGACGACACCAAATCGAGCTACTAGCCAAACACCCTTCTCCCTAGTCTATGGTGCAGAAGCGGTGCTACCCACGGAACTCATATACGGGTCAACTCGAGTGCTTGCCTACGATGAAGTAGAGCAACAGCAGCTCCGACATTACGATGTCGTGCTCCTCGAGGAAGATCGTCTTCAGGCAGCTGTTCGAGCTGCACGCTACCAGCAAGCCTTGCGCCGCTATCATAGCTGCAAGGTTCATGCCTGAAGCCTTGAGGAAGGCGACCTTGTCCATCGGCGCGTTCAGTCCACCAAGGGAACAAACAAGTTGACGCCAAAGTGGGAAGGCCCTTATCGGGTAGTACACGTCACCAGACCCGGCACAGTCCGTCTGGAGACCGAAGATGGAACTCATGTGCAAAATTCGTGGAATCTCGAGAATGTTCACAAGTTCTATCCATAAGGTGTCATTGCCGGGCCCTATCCCGGCAACCCCTTTTGTACAAGCATAGTCTCAATGGCTTGTAACCCTTTGTACAAAGCCAGGCGCAGATCCTGTGCATATCTGAATAATGCTAAGTGCTTCACATACTTTCATGCATGTTTACTCACGTACAAATGCATAATATAGTGTGATAGCGCTTCGCTTGAATAAAATGACTAACATGCCGCCAAGGTCTCCACATTACCACACCTCTCCTTTCTGTTTTCTACAAAAGCAGAAGGATTCCCCGCATGCATGTTTCCCGGGGAGGAACGTGTCACAGCCGTAGAATTTGATTGCAGTTAGTTGCATAAGCATCCATGCATCATGCCTAAATTTATTTTAAAATTGAAATGGGGATGTTCAAATCCTAGCACCAAATGGAATTCAACTAGGTTCAATTTAAAAATATTTTCAATGTGTCGGTGCAACAAACCTTCATGTATGTTGCCCAGACTGTACACAGGCGCAATAGCAAAGGATACAACAGCACCAAGTTTTCAAGACAAGGCCAAGCCAGAGAGATAGCTCTTTGAGGAATCAAAGAGCGGATCAAGAAGACCAAGACAAGCCAAAAGAACAAGATGCCACTGAGAAAAGACCACCCTTGCTGGGCAGGCGAGCCTGGTCTGGTTGAGGCCGCACCAAGGGCAAGTCCCAAGATTTCCCCGGCAGGCTTACCGGGGCCGCCAAGGGCGGATCTCTCTGCCAAGACTCCACCGCACAGCGACGCAAGTCACTTATCAGTGCGGTGTTGAGCCCCCCAAGTGATTAAGTGGCTGTCATTTGGCACGTGGCAGCCATTTGGAAGGGAGATTCCCTCTATACGACACCCGTCCAGAGGCGTGTCATGCAGACAGGTGGAAGATGGTTAAGCGGCACAGCAGGCTTGCCGGGCTGCATCCACAGCGTGACACCTAGCAGTGCATTTAATGCACTTTGTCCTAACTGCCAGAGTTAGGTATGATAGCACTATTGGCTATCTAATTAGTAGATAATGACTGTTTTGCCACTGTGGTAACCCCTTAGCCTATAAAAGGAGGGCCATGGCAACCTAAGAAAGGATTCGGATCCTTGTACACTCATACGCGCGTAGCTGCTCTCCCCGAGGCGACCTTGCCGGGCTAGAACGCTGCGCGACCACCTCGGTCCTCTCTTCAATCCACCAAAGCAGGAGTAGGGTTTTGCGCTTCACAGCGGCCCGAACCTGGGTAAAAACCACCAGCGCCACCTCTGCCGTGCTGTCCCACGGCCTCCGCTCTTTGTGCAACGTGATCTCCACCCGCCGAACCACAAGGGGCCGACGGCCCCATAGGTGATCGTGCTCCACCACGACACAATGAACGCAAAATGCCCTTCAGAAAAATTCATCATTTTTTAAATGGGTGAAAGCCTCTGCCAAACATGGTGCACATTTTCTAGGTCAGCTCTGGATATTTGAATCAAGTCATTATGTATTTGAACTTGGGCATTTAATTGTTATAATTATTTAATAGGTCAAATAATTCTGAAACTAAATGTTGGTTGTTGGAAATAGTTCAAATCTGCCCACAAATATTTTTAGGATTTATAAAATTGATTTGGTTTTATAACTAAATCAAAAACAAACTGCAAACATAGAAAACATAAACAAATACAGAAAACAGAGAAGAGAGAGAAGCCTACCTATGGCCTGCTACAGTAGCGAGGCCCAGCCACTTAACAAGCCTAGTCCACAGGGGCAGCGCTATCTTCTTTCCCCTGCCAGGAGGAGAAGTATCTGCGTGCCCGCAACACACACAGCCGGTGCCACCTCCTCCCTGCCTGCTTCCCCCTCCTCGAGCTTGCCCGAAGCGTCAGCGAGATGGCCTCGACCCCCTCTGCCATAACCCTCTCCCTCTGCTTTCTCTCTCCCTCTCCTCGCCTTCTCATCGCCATGGCCGAGAGCCGCGTGAGCTCGCTGCCATGAACCTCATGGCCACAGCCTCCCCTACGCCCCATGATGTGTCCCAAAGCTCCATCGTGACCTATTCTTCCTCTCCGTCGATCCACGCGAACCGGGAGCCCTGCAGCTCCATCCTCGACCTCATCTTCTTCCTCGGCCACAAGAGATCTGCACCGGGATTCTGACGTCGTCAAACCTTCCTCGAGCCGCTGACCCTCTCTCTGTCCTCCCTGTGAGCTACTGCGTCTTCCCCCTCTCTTCTCTCTGCTGTTTGCGTGCCCAAGCTAGCTTCACTGCCGTGCCCGAAGCTCGCCGCCGCCACCCATGTCGTCGCCGTGGTAGCAGTAAGCAAAGCTTGCATACAAGCGCGCCACCATGCTCAGTGCGTCCCCAGGAGACGAACGCGACCACCCCCACGTCCTGCCGTGCAGCCTAGCATGGTTTTCGCCGAGGCCCGAACTCCGGCCCCGGTGGAAGCGGACACCATGGTCTATTTAGGTCGCCTCTGGCAACCCCACTTGCACTAGTCGATGCAGACGAGGCCAAGCTCCGCGTAGAGCCCATCCGCATGTCAAACAGTGGTCGGAGCAGCGTTTTCGACGCTCTCCGCCGCGTGTGGACCTCGCCGGCGGCTTAACTCCGGCCTAATCACTGTTTAGACTAACCTAATTGACCCCCTGGGTCGCTGACTAGTGGGCCCTGGCCCATGCTAACTTTGGTTATGTTTATAATTAACTTAATTAACCAACTGACTCGCTGACATGTGGGCCCAGCCCTGCTGACACTTTAGTTAGGGTTAGCTTAACGCTAATTAACCCAATTAGTTAACTCTGCCACTGACGTGTGGACACCACATGTCAGGTTTGACCTGGACCGCTACCATTGACCTGCTGACATCAAAGTGACGCGATACTGATGCAGTAAATGTTTTGTGGAGTTTAAAATAAATCAGAAATGATTTATCTATTTCAGAAAATGTGTAAAATTCTAAGAATCATAGAAATTAAACCGTAACTCCAATGAAAATAATTTATATATGAAAAATTATCAGAAACAAATGAAGAATATGTTTATGCCATGTTCATGCATGTTTGAGCAAGTTAACATCAACAACTAGGACAATTCATGGTTATGGAATATATGGTAATTAGTTTTGGAGTTGGAATTTGCTATATGTTTGAATTCCACTTCAATTGATATGACTAACTATTGCACAAGGTCAATTCAGTACCTTAATATGACATGTCATTCATTTGGATGTGCATTGCATTGATTGTGGTCCTTCTCTTGTTTGTCGGTGTTGTTCCTTCTTGGTAGAAGGCGATTCCGACGATGTGATCATTGACACCGATGAAGAGCTTTACTATCTTCAGAAGTGCCAGGCAAGCAAACCCCCTTAGCATTTTGATACAATCCCACTCTCTCGCTCCTACTCTCTTTTACTGCATTAGGACAACAACGATTCAACTGTTACATGTTGCGGTAGTTGAACCCATTCCTCTGCATGACCTGTTTTTGCCACAGTAAATAGTTGAAAACCTCTAGCATGAGTAGGAGTTGTTTGAGCCATGATGTGCCTACTCATTCATGCTTGCTTGTTAAGCCTGCTATGCGTAGAGTTGTGTCGGGTCTGATCCATCTGGGCGATGAATTGGAATGGTTGTGTACATGTCCTACTGTGTGTGAGCTATGTGTGTGAACACAATTTGGTAAAGGTAGCGATGAGAGGCCATGTAGGAGTACATAGTGGGTTGCCTCAATGGGACCATCCTCAGGAACTGAGTTCTGTGTTTGTGATCCAAGACAGTTACTACCACACATTGAGATACTTAATTGACCCTCTCGACATATAAACCACCTTGATCTCTGTCCAGGAGTCACAACTAGTTTCTGGTGTTTGTAGGATATGTGTTAGAGACCATGCGTAGTGCTGACCCTAGGGGTGGGCTATGACGCGGTAGAGACACCGAGGCACGGTGTACCAGGATGACACCCAAACGGTGCTCTTGGGAACCCTGCTCTCATCGTTTGGGGCCATGATAGAACCTCGGATGGACTTCCAGTGCGGATACAACCTCAAATAGGCGATAAACCTAGAATAGAGTCTTGTGTTGTTAGTCAGGTCGTGGCCGACTCCCTCGCCAGGCTTTCGCTTGAAGGTTGCCGAGATACATGACGTGTACATGGTGGTAAGTGGCGAGAGCGTGTGTGAAGGAGTACACCCTTGCAGGGTTAATGATCTATTCGAATAGGCGCCTCCGTGGATATGGACTACTTGGAAAGCTTACATTGTTCATAGATAACTTGAAGTGGATACTCTAAAATGTGCAAGATAAGTGTGAGTGCTATGGATGGCCTTCCCGTAGGGAGACGGGAGCGGATCCATAGTAGTGTATTGTTTTGGTAAATATGTGGACTCGTGTGCGCTTTCTCACCCCAAAGGAAATACCGGTAGTCGTAGTACAGGATAGCCACTGAGTTAAAGCTGGCTTGCTGTAGTTAAACTCCACAACCCCCTTGTTGATACTGATGCATATGTAGTTAGTTCTGATGTAAGTCTTGATGAGTACATTTGTACTCACGTTTGCTTAATTTAAGTTTTTTTTGCAGAGAGACTTCAGTCTCACTAGTAGTTCTATGTGGGCTTTGACAGTTAGCTTAGGAATCCCAGATAGAGGTTTGGTTCCTATGGAGGGTCTTGTAGATAGACAGGCTTCCTAGCCTTCTTTCTTTTCAGCTGTTTGTACTCAGACAGGATTAGCTTCCGCATGTGCTTGTTGCTTGTATGACTTTGTATGTTGGGTCATGAGACCCATGTTTGTAATATCATACTATGTATGGCCCCTTGGAGCCTTTAAATTAAATACTTTGATTCATAGAGTTATGTTGCGATGCCATGTTGTATCTGCACATATCGAGCATATTGTGGGTATGTTATTGAAATGCTTTGGTATGTGTGGGATCCGACACCTAGTTGTTTATTCTTGGTAGCCTTCCTTATGGGGAAATGCCTCCTAGTGCTTCCATCCGGAACACATGGATTGACCGGCATGTGTCCTTCTTTGCTCCTGTGTCTGTCCCCTCGGGGAAATGTCATCCGGTGTTCACCGGAGTCCTTATAGCTTGCTACAGCCCGGTTACACTCGCTGCTGACCGACACGTGCATTGCTGGGTCATGTATGCCTGTCCCTGTAAGTTTGTGCCACCTTTGGTTTACGACTAGTCATGTCGGCCCAGGTTCTCTATCATATGGATATTAGCGACACAATCATATATGTGAGCCAAATGGTGCAAACGGTCCCGGCCTAGGTAAGGCTGCAGCCGTGGGAATACCGTGCGTGAGGCTGCAAAGTGATATGACTTGTTACACGCTAGATTGGTGTGACTTAGGATCGGGGTCCCAACAACTTTGGTAACAGAGCCTGACTGCCTATAGGATTACCAAGCCAAACTGGTCGAAGTCGAGTCTAGAAATGCTTTAGTTATGTAAGGGAATTGATTGTTGAAGTGAACATAAGGCTCTTTTTACTCCTTTACCTTATGTCCTTCTGATCTGAGTCACCCTCTTCTTTTCTACGGGGATTAAGAACTAGGCTTCTCAATTTTCTATCAGGATCATGTGTTACTAATCTGTAGACATATAGGAATGATGGATTCAAGTCTTAGTTCAGTTTCTAGTACTTCCGTGTGTTAACAGTCGGTCTGAGAACCTTGATATTGTGATGTTGAGTGGTTATATGCCACCATTTTTCAGGATGTCTCAAAATCTTTTTGAGCATTTACAGCCATTATGCTGTCCGAGTTATCCAAGGTTCTAAGTAGTCTGGTGCATTTGCAAATCTTTCCTTCATGTTCCCGACGTCCTTTTGGGTCAGAATAAGCTCACTAATCGGTATGTTGAGGTACTCTATTGCCTCGACATATGTGTTGAAGCTATTATTATGAACTAGGATATTTTAGAGAACCACCCAGTGATCCAACCTTGTATTGTGTTCCCAATGTGATGATTCTGGCCACCATTCCCGAAAGCATCTCGTGATGTTATTTAGTTAGTAGGTATTCCATTTCTGGGTTCTTGAACCCAATATTCACTCTACTTCCTGTTGATAGTGTTTGCTCGTTCCTTTAGGATATTAGTAACCTTTGCGATTGTCTTCAAGGTCCGTGGTATATCGTTCTTCCAATGCCATGAACCAATATGGCAGAAGTTCTTTTGAACCAAAAGATCACAACCAGAGTGCTCTTGATGAGTTCTCCATTTTACATTGTGAATCTGCTAGTCCTTCCTCTTCTGCATGGGTTATTCATAAGAAATATGTTGAACTTGTTCGACATGCTCATCCATGCATTCACAACTCAGAAAATCATGTGTTCCTTTGAGTTATTCCCTTTATAGCTATATTTCGACCCTCATCTATAAGATGATAGTCAGGAGTAGTTGTGCATTCGTCTTCATCGATGCCTTTTACTCTTGTAGTCTGTCAAGCCATTCTGTTTTGGAATGAGTAGGAGAAACAAACTCCAGTACCTTATCCATATCGAGGATTGGGTCAAAGTAGTTGTATTCTGCAGATCAAAATGTCAATCCATCTTTGATCTATTCTACCTCGGAGTATTACCCTCTTTATGTTAGGATTGTCATGAGAATTGCACCACCTTTTATGAATTCTTGATGCAGTGATACATCTCACCATCATTGTTCTTTCCTCGGTCCCGTGTTGTTGAAACCGGAATGCTGGCAAGTGAACTGTGATGTGTGACTTCAATACTCCTAGCAACCCTGTTGCTTGGTAGTTAATGGAGAATAATATCATTCTTAGCGTGTTGCTTATTGAATCCTATTATAAGATTGATCGTGCTACCTACTCCATTTTTCCTGGGGCACTCTTCGATCAATGAGTTAGGATTATGTCAATCCCTCACTCTTTTAATCATATCGTCTTTCCCTGAAAAGCAAGATTGTTCTCGAGTTTCATAACATATCGGTGGTTCGTGCTTTTCTGAATATCTTCTCGGAAGTATCACTAGGTTGTTCCCTGACCATTATGTTGAGTTCGTGATCAAGTTGGTTTTCCTATAAACCATCCCTTCTCCAAGAATATGTGTTGGATACTGATGCGGCTTGAACTACGTCAGTATTTCCCCAAAGAGGAAGGGATGATGCAGCACATCTACGGTAGGTATTTCCCTCAGTGATGAGACCAAGGTTATCGAACTAGTAGGATAACCACGCAACACTAAGTAAACGGTACTTGCACACAAAGAACAAATACTTGCAACCCGACGTAAAAGAGGGGTTGTCAATCCCTCACGGGTAAAAAGATAGATAAAATTGTAGTAGATTGGATAAATAGATCTCGTGGGAACGCGAGATAAAATAAATAACAATAAATTGCAGCAAGGTATTTTTGGGTTTTTGGATTAATAGATCTGAAAATAAAAGCAAATAAAAATAGATCTCGAAGGCAAATATGATAAAGAAGAGACCCGGGGGCCGTAGATTTCACTAGTGGCTTCTCTCGAGAAAAATAGCATACGGTGGGTAAACAAATTACTGTTGGGAAATTGATAGAACTTCAAATAATTATGATGATATCCAGGCAATGATCATTATATAGGCATCATGTCCAAGACTAGTAGACCGACTCCAGCCTACATCTACTACTATTACTCCACACATCGACCGCTATCCAGCATGCATCTAGTGTATTAAGTTCATGGAGAAACGAAGTAAGGGCAATAAGAATGATGACATGATGTAGAGAAGATCTATTTATGTAGGAATGGACCCCATCTTGTTATCCTTAATAGCAATGATACATAAGTGTAATTTCCCCTTCTGTCACTGGGATTGAGCACCGTAAGATCGAACCCATCACAAAGCACCTCTTCCCATGGCAAGAAAAATCGATCTAGTCGGCCTAACTAAACCAAAGATTCGAAGAATAAATACGAGGCTGTAAGTAATCATGCATATAAGAGATCAAAAGACTCAAATAACTTTCATGGATAAAAACATAGATCTGATCATAAACTCAAAGTTCATCGGATCCCAACAAACACACCACAAAAAGAGTTACATCAAATAGATCTCCAAGAGACCATTGTATTGAGAATCAAAAGAGAGAGAGGAAGCCATCTAGCTACTAACTACGGACCCGTAGGTCTACAATGAACTACTCACGCGTCATCGGAGAGGCACCAATGAGGATGATGAACCCCTCTGTAATGGTGTCTAGATTGGATCTATGGTTTCTGGAAATTGCGGCGGTTGGAATTGTTTTTCGTCGACTCCCCTAGGGTTTTTGGAATATTGGGGTATTTATAGAGCAAGGAGGCGGTGCGGGAGGCCACTGAGGTGGGCACAACACACCAGGGCGTGCCTGGGCCCCTAGGCGTGCCCAGGTGGGTTGTGCCCCCCTTGGGGCACCCCTCTGGTACTTCTTTGGCCCATCCTGTTTTTTCTGGCCCAGAAAAATTCTCCAAAAAGTTTCGCTGCGTTTGTACTCCGTTTGGTATTGATTTTCTGTGAAGTAAAAAAGAAGCAAAAAATAGCAACTGGCACTGGGCACTATGTCAATAGGTTAGTCCCAAAAAATGATATAAAGTTTCTATAAAATGATTGTAAAACATCTAAGAATGATAATATAACAACATGGAACAATCAAAATTTATAGATACGTTGAAGATGTATCAGATACCCTGAGTTAGTTGGTTAAGCTAAAAAACAACTTGGAGAGTTGGAAGATAAAAGCTTGTCCGACTTAGCTCATAACTAAGGGATATCTTTTTGTGTGTGTATGTGTGTGTGTGTTGAAGAAAGATGATATCTTCATTGATTGATCCTCGTGATCAATTGCTGGATCTATTGTCTTGTCCAAACTTTGATTTGAGTATGGGCTATCATCAAATCAAAATCAGAACCAACGATTGTCGTAGTTTTTCTTTACTCGTGGTTGTTTCCCCGAGCATACACCGTTGTATCGTTTGGTCTGACAAATGCTAGCACCTTGTTCACATAGTTGTGGAATTCCATCTTCATGGAAATCTCGATGATTGTTGTTGAGCCCATCAGAAACATGTTTATCTTCTCCATGATTCGTGTTGAACATCCAGCTAGTGTTGGAAACTTTTGTAAACATTGTCTTCGTGCTAGTCCATGAAGTATATGTTTGATGTAAGAAGTGACTTCCTCTAACTCACATGCATTTGATGCAAGTTGCCGTCGTGAATTCAAGAAAGTTGTTTTTGCTTCCTCTGGAATCATCCCAAGTCATTCATGCATATGCGAAGTATACTATGGTTTGGTAGATTTGCAACCTCCATTCCACATGTATTTCCTAGCACACCAAGCTACTAATTAATTTGTTCAAGGAAAATGCGTCTGTTGTGCTAATCCTAGATCATGCACATGACTTCGTTATCTTCAATGATGGTTCCCAACCAGAACTCGTTAGTGTTTTGTTGTAAGAATTCTATGTGGTCATGCTGTCCTGGACGGTATGTTCATGTGTGTCTTGTGAACCAGCTCATGTTTTGCAGTTTGCTGCCATGGTTCATTTCTCGAGAATCTCGCAACGCCATCTCGCCGATTTGTGTTGCAAACTTCCTTTTCGGACATGCCGAGCCTGAAGTATCCCGTCACCAACCAGATCTAAATCTCATACATATATGATGGTAAGGACTTCTCCCAAGAATTATAATATTGGTATTTGTCACCGGTTAAGTGGATGTGGCTACACACTTATCCGACAGACCTGATGTTATAGTATCTTGTTTAGCAAGAGTAGCCACTCCCCATGAAGATTTCGTATGGCTTATTTTAGAAGTTGATTCCTTGTGGATTCTTTGTGCTCCCGAAGTCCGACCTTTACTTGATGGCCATGTTGATGCTTCTAAGCATGATCGTGGTACCTAGAACATCAAGGAGAACATTAGAAGCGAAGTGTTAAATGTCTCTCGGTCGATCATCCAGATTTTCTTCCCTTGGCATCGTCATGGTAAAATCTGAGAAAGTGTTGTCTTCCTTTTCATCTGCATCCTCCATCGTTATTCATCATGGTAGTATGTAGTTATACCAACATCCTTGGCATAGGTGTTGGCAAACCCTGATGAAAATGGAGATGCTCAAGTTCTTGAGAGCACGCTCAGACACTAGGTTATATCCTCGGTATCAATGGGAATGTGCCTTCAATTTGCCAAGTTGTTGTATACCTATAGTTTCCTTTCCAAACTGAGTATGCCATTCTTTCGAATTCCTTCAAACGATCAATTGTGAATTACCTCAGGCTGGTATGAAGAATTTCCATGATCTATGTATCAAAAGTAATTCTTTTTGCCATCGAAGGGAATAACTCTACGAGTCACCTCCCCTAAGGTGCCCCGTTATGGAATCATGGCAATTTATCTCCTCGCTACTTTGAAACCCATGCACCATCTTACTTAAGCGTGGAATTGTTGCCTACCAAATTGAACCCTTGTCATCTATCTCTTTCCATTGCTCCTGATGTGTGTTTTGTGTCTTCGCTCGAGAGATGTTTTTATGTCTCAATCCATGAGTTGATCCAGAGTTGCTCGATCCTCGTGAAGATCAATTAATTCTTGTAGAGTTTTCCTTTCTTGTCGTCGTGTTGGATGAAGATCTCAAAAGCAAAGACGTCAAGATCAATTTGAAGCAATGAATCAACATCTTTGAGAAGGGTAGTTGGATCATGAAGATCGTGTTAGCTTTGTGTCCCCTCTGTCTTCTTACATCACGTCTTTAATGTCGGGACGAGATTCTTGTTTGGTGGGGGTGAGTTGTCACAGCCCTAGAATTTGATTGCAGTTAGTTGCATAAGCATCCATGCATCATTCCTAAATTTATTTTAAAATTAAAATGGGGATGTTCAAATCCTAGCACCAAATGGAATTCAACTAGGTTCAATTTAAAAATATTTTCCATGAACCCAAAATGCCCTTCAGAAAAGTTCATAATTTTTGAAATGGGTGAAAACCTCTGCCAAAAATGGTGCACATTTTCTAGGTCAGCTCTGGATTTTTGAATCAAGTCATTATGTCTTTGAATTTGGGCATTTAATTGTTAAAATTATTTTAATTGCTTAAATAATTCTGAAACTAAATGTGGGTTGATGGAAATAATTCAAATCTGGCCACAAATATTTTCAGGATCTATAAAATTGATTTGGTTTTATAACTAAATCAAAAGCAAACTGCAATAATAGAAAATAGAAACAAATACAAAAACAGAGAAGAGAGAGAAGCCTACCTGTGGCCTACTACAGTAGTGAGGCACAGCCACTTAACAAGCCTAGCCCACAGGGGCAGCGCTGTCTTCTTCCCCCTGCCAGTAGGAGAAGCAGCTGCGTGCCTGTGATGACCCACAAGTATAGGGGATCTATCGTAGTCCTTTCGATAAGTAAGAGTGTCGAACCCAACGAGGAGCAGAAGGAAATGACAAGCGGTTTTCAGCAAGGTATTCTCTACAAGCACTGAAATTATCGGTAACAGATAGTTTTGTGATATGATAATTCGTAACGGGTAACAAATAACAAGTGTAACTAAAGTGCAGCAAGGTGGCCCAATGCTTTTTGTAGCAAAGGACAAGCCTGGACGAACTCTTATATGTTTTTTGGGGTTTAAAATAAATCAGAAATGATTTATCTATTTCAGAAAATGTTTAAAACTTCTAAAAATCATAGAAATTAAACTGTAACTCCAATGAAAATAATTTATATATGAAAAATTACCAGAAAAATATGAAGAATCTTTTTATGCAATGTTCATGCATATTTGAGCAAGTTAACATCACCAACTAGGACAATTCATGGTTATGGAATATATGGTAATTAGTTTTGGAGTTGGAATTTGCTATATGTTTGAATTCCACTTCAATTAATATTACTAACTATTCACAAGGTCAATTTAGTATCTTAATATGACATGTCATTCATTTGGATGTGCATTGCATTGATTGTGGTCCTTCTCTTGTTTGTTGGTGTTGTTCCTTCTCGGTAGAAGGAGATTCCGACGATGTGACCGTTGACACCGATGAAGAGCTTTACTATCTTCAGAAGTGCCGAGTAAGCAAACCCCCTTTGAGCATTCCGATACAATCCCACTCTCTCGCTCCTGCTCTCTTTTACTGCATTAGGACAACAACGATTCAACTGTTACATGTTGTGGTAGTTGAACCCAATCCTCTGCATGACCTGTCCTTGCCACAGTAAATAGTTGAAACCCTCTAGCATGAGTAGGAGTTGTTTGAGCCATGATGTGCCTACTCATTCATGCTTGCTTGTTAAGCCTTCTATGCTTAGAGTTGTGTCGGGTCTGATCCATCTGGGCGATGAATTGGAATGGCTGTGTACATGTCCTACTGTGTGTGAGCTAAGTTTGTGAACATGATTTGGTAAAGGTAGCGATGAGAGGCTATGTAGGAGTACATGGTGGGTTGTCTCATTGGGACCGTCCTCAGGAACTGGTTTCCGTGTTTGTGATCCAAGATAGTTACTACCATAGATTGGGATACTTAATTGACCCTTTCGACTTATTAATCGCCTTGATCTCTGTCCAGGAGTTGCAACTAGTTTCTGGTGTTTGTAGGATATGTGTTAGAGGCCGTGCGTAGCGCTGACCCTAGGGGTGGGCTATGACGCGGTAGAGACACCGAGGCATGGTGTACCAGGATGACACCCAAATGATGCTCTTGGGAACCCTGCTCTCATTGTTTGGGGCCGTGATAGAACCTCGTCCGAACTTTGATTGTGGATACAACCTCAAATAGGCGATAAACCTGGACTAGAGTCTTGTGTGGTTAGTCAGGTCGTGGCCGACTTCCTTGCCAGGCTTCCGCTTGATGGTTGCCGAGATACATGACATGTACATGGTGGTAAGAGGCGAGAGCATGTGTGAAGGAGTACACCCCTGCAGGGTTAATGATCTATTCGAATAGCCGCGTCCGCGGATATGGACTACTTGGAAAGCTTAAATTGTTCATAGAAGTGGATACTCTAAAATGCGCAAGATAAGTGTGAGTGCTATGGATGGCCTTCCCCCAGGGAGGGGGAGCGGATCCATAGTAGTGTATTGTTTTGGTGAATATGTGGACTCGTGTGCGCTTTCTCACCCCAAAGGAAATACTGGTAGTCATAGTACAGGATAGCCAGTGAGTCAAAGCTGGCTTGCTGTAGTTAAACTCCACAACCCCCTTGTTGATACTGATGCATATGTAGTTAGTTCTAATGTAATTCTGGCTGAGTACATTTGTACTTGCTACTTCTTGAGCTTGCGTTGGTTTTTCCCTTGAAGAGGAAAGGGTGATGCAGCAAAGTAGAGATAAGTATTTCCCTCAGTTAGAGAACCAAGGTATCAATCCAGTAGGAGACAACGCACAAATCACCTAGCACCTGCACAAACAATCAAACAACTTGCACCCAACGCGATAAAGGGGTTGTCAATCCCTTCACGGTTACTTGCAAAAGTGAGATCTGATAGAGATAGGTAAAACTAAACAAAAGATAAAGTAAATATTTTTGGGTTTTTTGGTTTATAGATCTGAAAATAAAAGATTGCAAAATAGTAGATCGCAAAGTAATATGATGGAAAATAGACTCGGGGGCCATAGGTTTCACTAGAGGCTTCTCTCAAGATAGCAAATAATACGGTGGGTGAACAAATTACTGTCGAGCAGTTGATAGAAAAGCGCAAAGTTATGACGATATCCAAGGCAATGATTATGAAATATAGGCGTCACGTCCGTGTCAAGTAGACCGAAACGATTCTGCATCTACTACTATTACTCCACACATCGACCGACTCCTGCCTGCATCTAGAGTATTAAGTTCATGAAGAACAGAGTAACGCATTAAGTAAGATGCCATGATGTAGAGGAATAAACTCAAGCAATATGATGTAAACCCCATCTTTTTATCCTCGATGGCAACAATACAATACGTGCCTTGCTGCCCCTACTATCACTGGGAAAGGACACCGCAAGATTGAACCCAAAGCTAAGCACTTCTCCCATTGCAAGAAAAACCAATCTAGTTGGCCAAACCAAACCGATAATTCGAAGAGAATTACAAAGATATCAAATCATGCATATAAGAATTCAGAGAAGATTCAAATAATATTCATAGATAAGCTGATCATAAATCCATAATTCATCGGATCTCGACAAACACACCGCAAAAGAATATTACATCGAATAGATCTCCAAGAACAACGAGGAGAACATGGTATTGAGAATCAAAGAGAGAGAAGAAGCCATCTAGCTACTAGCTATGGACCCGTAGGTCTGAGGTAAACTACTCACACTTCATCGGAAGGGCAATAGAGTTGATGTAGAAGCCCTCCGTGATCGAATCCCCCTTCGACAGGGTGCCGGAAAAGGTCCCTAGATGGGATCTCACGGATATAGAAGGTTGCGGTGGTGGAAAAGTCTTTTCGTGGATGCTTCTGGTGGTTTGGGAACATATGTGAATATATAGGCGAAAAAATTAGGTCAGGGGAGTCACGGGGGCCCACAAGGCAGGGGGCGCACCCTCCACCCTTGTGGCCGCCTCATGGCTCCTCCGACTTCATCTCCAAGTCTCCTGGGTGTCTTCTGGTCCAAGAAAAATCATCGCGAAGGTTTTATTCCGTTTGGACTCCGTTTGGTATTCCTTTTCCACGAAGCTAAAAAACAAGGAAAAACAGAAACTACCACTGGGCTCTAGGTTAATAGGTTAGTCCCAAAAATAATATAAAATAGCATATTAATGCATATAAAACATCCAAAACAGATAATATAATAGCATGGAACAATAAAAAATTATAGATACGTTGGAGACGTATGAAGCATCCCCAAGCTTAATTCCTGCTCGTCCTCGAGTAGGTAAATGATAAAAACAGAATTTTTGATGTGGAATGCTACCTAACATATTTATCCATGTAATTTTCTTTATTGTGGCATGAATGTTCACATCCATAAGATTCAAAACAAAAGTTTAATATTGACATAAAAACAACAATACTTCAAGCATACTAACAAGGCAATTATGTCTTCTTAAAATAACATGGCCAAAGAAAGCTTATCCCTACAAAATCATATAGTCTGGCTATGCTCCATCTTCATCACACAAAATATTCAAATCATGCACAACCCCGATGACAAGCCAAGCAATTGTTTCAGACTTTTAATGTTCTCAAACCTTTTCAACTTTCATGCAATACATGAGCATGAGCCATGGATATAGCACTATAGGTGGAATAGAATATGGTAGTTGTGGAGAAGACAAAAAAGAAGGAGATAGTCTCACATCAACTAGGCGTATTAACGGGCTATGGAGATGCCCATCAATAGATATCAATGTGAGTGAGTAGGGATTGCCATGCAACGGATGCACTAGAGCTATAAGTGTATGAACGCTCAAAAGAAAACTAAGTGGGTGCGCATCCAACTTGCTTGCTCATGAAGACCTAGGGCAATTTGAGGAAGCCCATCGTTAGAATATACAAGCCAAGTTCTATAATGAAAATTTCCCACTAGTATATGAAAGTGACAAAATAGGAGACTCTCTATCATGAAGATCATGGTGCTACTTTGAAGCACAAGTGTGGAAAAAGGATAGTAGCATTGTCCCTTCTCTCTTTTTCTCTCATTTTTTTTCTTTTCTCTTTTTCTTTTTTTTTGGCTTGGCCTCTTTGGCCTTTTTTTTATTTCCTCACATGGGACAAATGTCTAATGAAGATCATCACACTTTTATTTACTTACAACTCCAGAATTACAACTCGATACTTAGAACAAAATATGACTCTATATGAATGCCTCCGGCAGTGTACCGGGATGTGCAATGAATCAAGAGTGACATGTATGAAAGAATTATGAAAGGTGGCTTTGCCACAAATACGATGTCAACTACATGATCATGCAAAGCAATATGACAATGATGAAGTGTGTCATAATAAAACGGAACGGTGGAAAGTTGCATGGAAATATATCTCGGAATGGCTATGGAAATGCCATAATAGGTAGGTATGGTGGCTGTTTTGAGGAAGGTATATGGTGGCTGTATGGTACCGGTGAACGTTGCGCGGCACTAGAGAGGCTAGCAATGGTGGAAGGGTGAGAGTGCGTATAATCCATGGACTCAACATTAGTCATAAAGAACTCACATACTTATTGAAAAAATCTATTAGTCATCAAAACAAAGTACTACGCGCATGATCCTAGGGGGATAGATTGGTAGGAAAAGACCATCGCTCGTCCCCGACCGCCACTCATAAGGAAGACAATCAAAAAATATCTCATGCTCCAACTTCGTTACATAACGGTTCACCATACGTGCATGCTACGGGACTCACAAACCTTTAACACAAGTATTTCTCCAATTCACAATTACTCACTAG
The DNA here is from genome assembly GCA_011799875.1 of Thinopyrum elongatum. Classification (NCBI taxonomy): domain Eukaryota; kingdom Viridiplantae; phylum Streptophyta; class Magnoliopsida; order Poales; family Poaceae; genus Thinopyrum; species Thinopyrum elongatum. The sequence continues at coordinate 247,246,666 of CM022299.1, forward strand.
CATGACTCTAATACCACCATCTTTATATCTCAAAACAATCATAAGGAATCAAACTTCTCATAGTATTCAATGCACTTTGTATGAAAGTTTTTATTATATCCCTCTTGGATGTCTATCATATTAGGACTAAATTCATAACCAAAGCAAATTACCATGCTGTTTAGAGACTCTTAAAATAATATAAGTGAAGCATGAGAGTTCAATAATTTCTATAAAATAAAACCACCGCCGTGCTCTAAAAAGATATAAGTGAAGCACTAGAGCAAAATTGCCTAGCTCAAAAGATATAAGTGAAGCACATAGAGTATTCTAATAAATCACGATTCATGCGTGTCCCTCTCAAAAGGTGTGTACAGCAAGGATGATTGTGGCAAACTAAAAAGCAAAGACTCAAATCATGCAAGACGCTCCAAGCGAAACACATATCGTGTGGTGAATAAAAATATAGCCTCAAGTAAGTTACCGATAGACAAAGACGAAAGATGGGATGCCTTCCGGGGCATCCCCAAGCATAGGCTCTTGGTTGTCCTTGAATATTACCTTGGGGTGCCTTGGTCATCCCCAAGCTTAGGCTCTTGACACTCCTTATTCCATAGTCCATCAAATCCTTACCCAAAGCTTGAAAACTTCACAACACAAAACTCAACAGAAAATCTCATAAGCTTCGTTAGTATAAGAAAATAAATCACCACTTTTGGTACTGTTGTGAACTCATTCTTTATTTATATTGGTGTAATATCTACTTTATTCCAACTTCTCCATGGTTCATACCCCCCGATACTACCCATAGATTCATCAAAATAAGCAAACAACACAAAGAAAACAAAATCTGTCAAAAACAGAACAGTCTGTGAAGATCCGAATTGTTCTAATACTTCTGTAACTTCAAACATTCTGAAAAATTAGTACGACAGAGGAAATTTGTATATAAATCTCGTGTAAAAAATTCAGGGTTTTTAAATGCTCCAGTGAATTATTAAAATTCTGTGACTGGACGCAAAAGTTTCTGTTTTTCAGTAAGATCAAATCAACTATCACCGTAAGCCATCCCAAAGGTCTTACTTGGCACATACACTAATTAAAACACCAAAACACATCTAACCAGAGGCTAGATGAATTATTCAAAGCAAAAACAGGAACGAAAAGTAAAAACAAAAATAAAATTGGGTTGCCTCCCAACAAGCGCTATTGTTTAACGCCCTTAGCTAGGCATAAAAACGCAAATAGATCTAGGTATTGTCATCTTTGGTTTTTATCTTTTTAATGGAATTATGCTCAAATCCGGGAGGTTCTTTGCATTTCTCCTCATATTCGGAAATCTTTAGATCTAGAGCATCCAACCGCTTATTGCAAAGAGTGATCAACATATTCATGCGGTGGAGGTTTCCACTAACATTTTTGAGGGGTTCAAGGGATTTTTGCAAAATTTTCTGTACTTCACATAGTTTCTCAAAAACTTGTGTTCCCTCTTGGGTGTGATGTAATCCCTTCTGTGAGGGTGAAATTCCCACCATTCCTTCTATTATCTCGTAAGCAATATCGGGATCAATTTCAATAAAATTCCCTTTAGCAGCGAAATCCAAAAGTTGCCTATGGGACATGGTTAGTCCAACATAAAAATTACGAAGCAAAATCTTAAAATCCCCCTCTATAGTGCAGTTACGATAAGACTCTATCATTGTATACCAAGCATCCTTTAAATTTTCTCCTTGTCACTGTTTGAAGTGAAGAACTTCAAAGTCAGGAGACAAAGGAGGGGTAAAAGTGCTAGTCATAGTGAAAGACGGTAAAGACGTGGCAAGCAATCCAACACACAAGCACACAAAAAGCAAACAAAAAATACGAACGGAAGAAGGGCGAATAAAAAGGCAAATCAAAGGGCGAATCTTTTCGAAAATCATTTTAGAAGTGGGGGAGAGGAAAACGAGACGCAAATGGCGAATAATGTAATGCAAGAGATGAGAGTTTTATGATGGGTACTTGGTATGTCTTGACTTGGCGTAGATCTCCCCTGCAACGGTGCCAGAAATTCTTTGTGCTACTTCTTGAGCTTGCATTGGTTTTTCCCTTGAAGGGGAAAGGTTGATGCAGCAAAGTAGAGATAAGTATTTCCCTCAGTTAGAGAACCAAGGTATCAATCCAATAGGAGACAACGCACAAATCACCTAGCACCTACACAAACAATCAAACAACTTGCACGCAACGTGATAAAGGGGTTGTCAATCCCTTCACGGTTACTTGCAAAAGTGAGATTTGATAGAGATAGGTAAAACTAAACAAAAGATAAAGTAAATATTTTTGGGTTTTTTGGTTTATAGATCTTAAAATAAAAGATTGCAAAATAGTAGATCGGAAAGTAATATGATGGAAAATAGAACTGGGGGCCATAGGTTTCACTACAGGCTTCTCTCAAGATAGCAAATAATACAATGGGTGAACAAATTACTGTCGAGCAATTGATAGAAAAGCGCAAAGTTATGACGATATCCAAGGCAATGATTATGAAATATAGGCATCACGTCCGTGTCAAGTAGACCGAAATGATTCTGCATCTACTACTATTACTCCACACATCGACTGACTCCTGCCTGCATCTAGAGTATTAAGTTCATGAAGAATAGAGTAACACATTAAGTAAGATGACATGATGTAGAGCAATAAACTCAAGCAATATGATGTAAACCCCATCTTTTTATCCTCGATGGCAACAATACAATGCATGCCTTGCTGCCCCTACTGTCACTGGGAAAGGACACCGCAAGATTGAGCCCAAAGCTAAGCACTTCTCCCATTGCAAGAAAAACAAATCTAGTTGGCCAAACCAAACCGATAATTCGAAGAGAATTACAAAGATATCAAATCATGCATATAAGAATTCAGAGAAGATTCAAATAATATTCATAGATAAGCTGATCATAAATCCACAATTCATCGGATCTTGACAAACATACCGCAAAAGAATATTACATCGGATAGATCTCCAAGAACAACGAGGAGAACATGGTATTGAGAATCAAAGAGAGAGAAGAAGCCATCTAGCTACTAGCTATGGACCCGTAGGTCTGAGGTAAACTACTCATGCTTCATTGGAAGGGCAATAGAGTTGATGTAGAAGCCCTCCATGATCGAATCCCCCTCCGGCAGGGTGCCGAAAAAGGTCCCTAGATGGGATCTCACAGGTACAAAAGGTTGCGGCGGTGGAAAATTCTTTTCGTGGATGCTTCTGGTGGTTTGGGAACATATGTGAATATATAGGCGAAAGAATTAGGTCAGGGGAGTCACGGGGGGCCCACAAGGCAGGGGGCGTGCCCTCCAGCCTTGTGGCCTCCTCGTGGCTCCTCCGACTTCATCTCCAAGTCTCCTGGGTGTCTTCTGGTCCAAGAAAAATCATCGTGAAGGTTTTATTCCGTTTGGACTCCGTTTGGTATTCCTTTTCCACGAAGCTAAAAAACAAGGAAAAACTGAAACTTGCACTGGGCTCTAGGTTAATAGGTTAGTCCCAAACATAATATAAAATAGCATATTAATGCATATAAAAGATCCAAAATAGATAAAATAATAGCATGGAACAATCAAAAATTATAGATACGTTGGAGATGTATCAGTACTCACGTTTGCTAAATTTATGTTTTTTTTGCAGAGATGCTTCAGTCTCACTAGTAGTTCTACATGGGCTTCGGCATTTAGCTTGGGAAACCCAGACAGAGGTCTCGTTCCTATAGAGGGTCTTGTAGATAGACAGGCTTCCTAGCCTTCTTTCTTTTCAGCTGTCTATACTCAGAGAGGATTAGCTTCCGCATGTGCGCGTTGCTTGTATGACTTTGTATGTTGGGTCATGAGACCCATGTTTTTAATATCATACTATGTCGGCGTACGACTCCTATGGGACCACGTGGATCCCTTCTACGATTCGGCAGGGAGAGAGGTATGCACAAAGAGCAGAACCAACGATCGACGCGAGGGGATTTTACCCAGGTTCGGGCCGCTGATCAGCGTAAAACCCTACTCCTGCCTTGTTTTATTAAGAATGTTCTTGAGCCCAAGCTTCAGGAGTGCTTGCAATGAACAGTACGTTCAAAGAGCAGCTACGCATGCAGAATGGGCTAGAAGATCCTCCTTGTAGCGGTTCCCTTGGGCCTCCTTTTATATGTTCAAAGGGGTCACCACAGTGGCAAAATGTACATACATTGAGGTGTAAAGTAGCTACAGGGTTATCATACCTAACCACTGACGGTTTAGGACAATTGCATTTAATGCACCGTGACGTGTCCGTTTAGGTGTCCTTATTTTCTTGGGGATGGAAAAAGGGGCCATCCCATTAGCACCGCTTAAGCTCTCCTCCACTGGTGCCTTGCCACGCATCCAGAGAAGGGCCCAAAATGCCAGGCTGGTTGCTGTGCTGAAGCGGTGGCACAGTGACAGAATCTTGCCGGGCGCAATCTTGTCGGGCACAAATCTTGCCGGGCTTCGCAAGCCACCCCGGCAAGATCTTGCCGGGGGCCTAATCTTCGGTCTTCATCTCTTCTTATCTCCTAATCCTCTGATTCTTGGCTCGAGTGTCCCTTTGACAACCTTGAACCAAACTCCTGCTGTTTTCCCCGACAAGCCTTGCCGCAGGCTTGGCTACAACTGCCCGTGCACAAGTATGGGGTACTAAAGGCCCAATACTTAGTACACCAACAGGAGCCCCCGGGCCTAGGCCACACACGAGTGCGAGGCATTGTTGGGCTAGGCCCAAACAGTGCACGAGCACGCGTGGCTGGGGTTAATCTGCTTGCAATTATTCTGCTTACTGCGGCCCTCCATTGCGCGCGTTGAATGCGCGATGTGGGAAGCGTGCGCTGAAAGGCCGCGGCCGCAGCGCGCTTGTAGAGGCGTATTTACATTGGGTAGTAAAAGAGGCGGCCTCGCTCCTTCCCCATAAATAGGAAACCGCAGAGACGCTGCCCATTTACCCCCCTCTTCTTTCCAATCTGGAATTCGCCATTGCCTTTCTTATCTTGAGCCCAGAGCAAAGATTCTCCTCATCCGCTCTCCGCTTCCGCACCCGCTCCATCTTCGGCTTCCGCCCTTACAGCCGCCATGCCACCCAAGGCCAGCAAGGGCAAGGGCAAGGGCAAGGAGACGAAAGCCGATGTCCCAGAGAGCGAGCTGGTGAAGATGCGGAAGAAGTACGTCGTCTTTGCCCCGACGCTCGACGCGAAAGCTCTAAAGAACCGGTACCAGTGCATGTGGGCGAGGGAGACGAAGGCTCACCCCGCGACTCGCGTGGTTCCAGGTTCTTGTTCCAAAAGCGGACCAGACAGATATCCCTTCTTCGTTGCTTATTTCTATTGCGGGCTCTGTCCTCCATTCTCTGACTTCTTCAACGACATTATGTACACATACGGCTTCCATCTTCTTGATTTCACGCCGAATACCGTACTGTGTATGTCCATCTTTGCCCATCTTTGCAAAAAATTTGCCGGAGTAGTTCCCAACACTGCCCTCTTCTGCCATTACTTCATTCCTCGCATCCAAAAAGGGGAGGCCCTTTCCGGTTCTATCACCTGGATCCCAAGGGCTTGGAACAAGGAAATATATCCAGATGGGGTCTACCGCGAGAAGTGGGATGAATGGCGGTCTGAGTGGTGCTGGACCAAGGAAAAAGATCCCCATCCGTTTTGTTTACCCCGACAGCAGAAGGCAGTCCGCGGCAGTGACTGAAGCGATTTCGCCGCGGAAGACGAGAGGCTCACGATCGCCGCCACCAGAATCCTTCGTCTGAAAGCTGTCGGGCTCACAATGGAGATGATTGGCTTCGATTTCCTCCGCCGCCGCATCGCCCCCCTACAGAGCAAGGGAAGACCAGCTTGGGAGTACCAGAACACTGCAGATATCATGAGGCTGCGCCCCGGGCTGAACAACAACTTGACTGCTATGCAGCTTGGTGCTCTCCGCCACAGTCTATTCCAGCGCGATGACAAACATCGGTTACCGGCAAGAATCGTCCCTTTGTGCAACAACTCCGCCCTGGGGTCGATCATCGCCACAATGCCAATGTTCAATGCCCATGGTCTTGACATGACTTGGGCCGAGCCATCTGAGGAGGAAGCACAAAAGTTCTTCGACAACTTGTCGGAGAGGGCCATCCGGGAAGAGACGAACCTCATTCGTGGCACCACTGATGAAGAAGTGGCATATATCGCCACTAGGGTGGAAGAGGCGAATCTTGCCGCGGAGGCCGGCAGCGTCGGTTTCACAGAATGGGAAACCAGTGACGCAGAAGTCGTGATGGAAGAAAAACATGCCGGGGAGGATAAGGCTACCGGGGAACAGAGCAGCGCAGCCGCTGAGAGCTTGTCCGACGAAGACGCAGCTGAAGAAGAGCCGCAAGAGGAGCCCCCAGCCCCGAAGAAGACAAAGCGTGTTCTTCGAAAGGCCGTTTCTGGCATCCCGGCAAGCCAACCCTCTTCGAGCAGCGAAGCTCCGGGCAAGAAAGCGGCCGGCAAGACTGCACCGCGGCAAGGAGTTTGACAGCAACCTGCACGGCGCGCGAGGCACACACCTGCGGCAACTACCGGGGCGGCAGAGGTGTCTCACACAACCGCACCGGAGGCTGAGGTGGTGGAGCCACGCCAACCCCCTGCACTTGCTACAGCCAAGCGACCCAGGGCCCCTCCTCCGCCTCCCCATACGGACACTGCAACGGAGGTCGATTTTGACATCTCCGGCTTCAGCCCGGAACGAGAAGAGGAAGAGTAAGTATCCTATCACAGCCTTTATCTCCCAAATTTCAGATTAATCTCATAGCCTTGTTTTGTCTTGTTTCCGCAGTGATGCCGAAACCTTGACAGAAAAGATGGCGAAGAGGGCAAAGACTTCCACGGGCGACGAGCCTCAGGCAGGTTTCACAAGCGCGCCGGAAACTATCGTCATCAGCCCGGAGCTTAGCCCTCGACGCAGCCCCCAGCACAGCCCCCAGCGTGAGTCCATTACTCATTTTCCGCTGGCGGGCGCCGAGGTTTCTATTCTTGCCGCTGACATGTTTGGGCTTGCAGGAGAAGAATGGCAACAAGGTGAGTTATTGGAAGACGCCCCCGTCGTGCCACCTCCGTTGACCACGACGCCCACAAGCGCATCCCCGGCAAGAGATCCTACCGACGAGCCTATCTTGATTGAGGAGGAGCCGGCAAACATGGACACCGGCAACCTTTCCCCGGCAGCCAAGGTTGCCGGGAGGGGCGAGGCCACCTCTCAACAGCTCGACGCATGTAATCAATTGCCTCACAGCGCTTGCTACTCTTTCCTTTATCTCTCTTTCTTTTGTCTTCTTGAGCTTCAATCTTGATCTCATTTTGTTTCCCTCCTTCGTCCTTTAGAATTCCCTGTGATGGAACACATGGACGTCGATGCTGTTATCGAGGAGACCGCCAGGGATGCTGCCACCGAAGCTGACAAGATCGTTGCTAGCGAGGCCGCCAAGGATGCCACCGTCAAGGCCGGCGGTACCTCTGCCGACGAGGCCGCCAAGGCCGCACAAGAGGAACCCGCCAAGGAATCTGCTGAAAGGGCCGGCGAGGAGGCTAGTGACCATACTAACGGCATTCCTGCCGCAGGAGCGCCAGGCGCTACGCCGGCCATGGAGCCCCCAACTGCCGGTGAGGCGGTTGCTGAGGATCAACCGTCAACATCCGAAGTTCCTTCATCAAGCAGATATATTAAAGTTGGCGAAAACCTATTCGTCAACTTGCCGGGGACGACAAGCATTGGGGCACCGACCGGAGGGGAAACTTTTGATGAAGAAATCATCACTGCTGCCGGGCTCGAGATTGTCAACGAACCAAGGGCCAGCAACAACAAATCTGAGGAAGAATAGCTCCTTCAGGCCATGGGCAATAATTTTCACAAGCTCCAAGCGCTCCACCGTGCTCAAAAGGAGAAGGTAGATTCCAGAGCTGCAGTTGTTGAAGTAGCTGAGGCAGATTTTCAAAAGCGCATTGAGCAAACACAAATCTGGTACGCCGAGGCCTATCAAGAGTTGACTGCCAATCGGGAACAAGTGAGCCAAAGCTGGACGGAGCTCCTATTGAAACAATCTGACATAGAGAAGGCGCAAAAGGAAGCTGTGCAAAGAATTGCCGCTGAAGATGCTCTTCTGATGGAACGTCGCATTGCGCTTGACACTCACGATGAAGATCTTGCCGCACGCGAGCAGACGCTCGCCGCCAAGCTTCGCAGCAAAGATGAAGAAATCGAGAAGCTTGTCGCGCAGCGGACCCAGGAGCTGGAGCAGAAGCACAAAGAGGCGCTTGAAGCTCTTACTGTAGATCACGCCGGCAAGCTCAAGGAGGCCGTCGATGCTGCTGAGGCTGCAGAGGCCGCCAAGAACGAGCTGAGCGACAAAGTAAAGAAGCTGGAGGTGGATCTTGAAGAACATAGCAAGGAGCTCTCGACGCTCAAAGGCGACAGGGAGAAAACTCTCCACAGCCTGGCGGAGATGCAAGTTGCCATATCCGACAAGACCAAGCAGCTCTCTTCAGCCAACGATATCATTGCCGATCTGAGGCTGAAGTTGACCACGCTGGAGAAGTCTCTTGAGGACGGCAGGACCCGAGAGAAGGCTCTGAGCAAAGATCTCCAAGATGAGAGGAACTTGCTTAAGAGTGCTGCCGCCACCCAAATCGACTATGAGAAGGGGGTGAAAATCTGGACTGATCGCCTTGTCGACACTGCGGAGAAGCTCACAGCACAACTATCAGCCATGGGCCTGTCAGACTTCAAGTATTCTTCTGAAGAAAGGGTATCTCCAAGCGCCAGGTTGACCATGTTCTTCGAGAGAATCATTGATGCTCTGAAGCTACTCCAGTCCAACCGAGCGACCCAACTAGCTGATGAATCCCGCAAGCTTTGCCGGGCCGTCCTCCGCAAGGTGCTCATCAAGGTGGTGCACAAAAACCCTGGCGTCGACCTCACCAACGTGCTCGATCGTTTGCCGAAGGATGCAGATCTCAAGGCACTTGAGGAACTTGTCACACCCATCCTTGAGAAAGTAGATTCAATCAAGAGGGTCAAAGGCCAGCACAGGGACTAGCTGCCTCATTTTCTCTTGCCGCCACCATTCCATGCCAAAGACAATTAAGTCTTAAGTTAGAACTGAGGCAACTTATTGATGTAATATAACTTGCTTATGTTTGGGTACATGCATGCTATTTCCCTTGTCTGATTCCTTTATGCATGGAGTACACCCTACGGTTACTGAAAACTTGCCGGCGCGCAACCTGCCGCGAGCGCTGGGTGCGGGACTTCAGCAGCCTGCTGGAGGTGCAGCGGCCGTCAAAACACTTTGGCGTTCTCAGTGCAGCCACTTAAACTGTTGATCGGACTCGAAACAAAATAAGGGCGCGACCGATTATGACAAGGGTTCCTTCGCGTGCAGGTTTTCCATACAAAGAACGAAATCATCTAAGGAAAATAACTTCATAATAAAAGAAACTTGCTCAAAGTTTTGTAACTTAGCTTTCTATCGCCGTACTTCCGTCGGTAAGATGCCAATTCTGAACGTCGCCCACTGGGATCCATATCTTCCTTCCCCCCCGGCAAACGTGCGCGCGAGGAACCCTTCTATCTTTTGAGAAAAAGAAAGAAGAGAAAATAAAAATATAGAACCTTGGCGGTTCGTTAATACTTACCGGGAACAAGTGTCATACAACATCTCAGACAAGCATGTGTATATATATAAACATGGAAATCGATAAGAAAATGTACAACACTTAATCTTATTCATCTATGCACAGGGTCTGCGCCTGGCTTTGTACAAAGGATTACATGCCCTACCAGCAAGACTTGTACAAAAGGTGGTTGCCGGGGGCCCCCGGCAACCGCGCTTCATGGGTAAAACTTGCGAAGATGTTCGATATTCCAGGAGTTGCTCACTGGAACGCCATCCTCGGTCTCCAGGCGGACAGCGCCGGGCCTGGTGACTCGTACTACCCGATAAGGGCCTTCCCACTTCGGCGTCAACTTGTTTGAATTCTTGGCGGACTGAATCCGTCGAAGAACAAGGTCGCCTTCCTCAAGGCTTCGGGCATGAACTTTGTGGCTATGGTAGCGGCACAAAGCTTGCTGGTAGCGAGCGGCTCGCACAGCAGCCTGAAGACGATCCTCCTCAAGAAGCACAACGTCATCTTGGCGCAGTTGCTCTTGCTCAAGCTCATCATAAGCGAGCACTCGAGGAGACCCGTATATGAGTTCCGTGGGGAGAACTGCTTCCGCTCCGTAGACCAGAGCGAAGGGCGTCTGTCCAGTGGCTCGACTCGGTGTCGTTCTGATTGACCAAAGAACCGCTGGCAACTCATCAATCCAGCGCTTTCCGCACTTTTTCAGATTGTCGAATGTTCTGGTCATGAGACCGCGCAGCACTTCAGCATTAGCCCTCTCCGCTTGGCTGTTGCTCCTTTGATGAGCAACAGAGGCAAAACAAATTTTGCCGCCAAGGTCTTGGACATACTGCATGAAGGTGCGACTTGTGAATTGCGTGCCGTTGTCGGTGATGATCCTGTTGGGCACACCGAAACGGCAAACTATTACCTTAAAGAACTTGACGGCTGATTGTGCTGTCACTTTCTCATTGCTTCTACTTCCGGCCACTTTGTGAACTTGTCGATCGCAACGTACAAGTACTCAAAGCCCCCGGCAGCACGGGGAAAAGGGCCCAGTATGTCAAGCCCCCAGACCAAAAATGGCCAGGAGAGAGGGATTGTCTGAAGAGCTTGAGCTGGCTGATGTGATTTCTTCGAATGAAACTGGCACGCTTCACACTTGGTTACTAGTGCAGTTGCATCCCGGAGAGCAGTGGGCCAAAAGAAACCTTGTCGGAATGCTTTTCCGACAAGTGCTCTCGATCCTATGTGAGAACCACATATGCCTCCATGTATCTCTGCCAACAGCTCTAGTCCATCCTCCCGAGGAATACACTTCAATTTCACACCGTTTGGTCTCTTTCTATACAGAACGTCATCGACGAACTGGTACATAGTAGACTGACGGGCTACTTTTTCTGCTTCTTCCTGCTCTTCGGGGAGTTCTCCTGTCTGAAGGAAATGGACAATGTGTTGTGCCCATGCTGGATCCTAGGGCTCGACAGCTAGGACTAAAGGCATCTCTTCTGCCGGGGGAACATTTGTCTCGACAGTGAAAGCCTGAGGCTCCGCTGGAGCCTGTCGTTCCCCAGTAGGCTTGCCGCTGATCCCGGCAAGTTCCTTGCCGGCAGTTTCAGGGAACTCTGCCGGAAAGTACTGTCCAGAATTCAACTTTCTTCTCTTTTCTTGCCTCATTGATGGTGCCACAGATGGTTGAGTTAAATGGAGCACAAAAGTTCCTGGTTCCACAGGCAACTTGAGGGCAGCGCGCTTTGACAGGCCATCAGCAATACTGTTCTCGGCACGAGGAATGTGCTTCGTTTGCAGACCATCAAAGCGCTCTTCCATTTTTCTCACTTCATCCACATAAGCTTGCATCAATGGACTCTGGTAATTTTTGTTAACTTGCCTGACAACAAGCTGCGAATCGCCTCTGATGATGAGCTTCTTGATACCAAGGTCTGCCGCGATCCCGAGACCGGCAAGCAGCCCCTCGTACTCCGTAGTATTGTTTGTCAAACTCTCCCGGGGAAATGCATCTGGATTACATACTTGAGGTGCTCTCTGGTGGGCGTGACAAGCAGCACGCCAGCACCGGCGCCTTGCAGCGAGAAAGCCCCATCAAAGTACATAACCCATTCTTGAATAGCTTCCTTGCTGGGAAGAGTCGTTTCTTGAATCTCTTCGTCTGGCGTCGGGGTCCATTCCGCAATGAACTCCGCCAAGGCTCTGCTCTGAATTGTTGAAGTACTTTCAAACTTGAGATCAAAGCTTGACAATTCCAATGCCCACTCCACGATCCTGCCGGTTGCCTCTGGATTTCGCAAAATCCGCTGCAACGGGAAAGCGAGTGACGACGGTAACTTCATGTGCTTGAAAATAATGGCACAACTTTCTTGAGGCCATGAGAAGGCCAAAGAGCAACTTCTGCACCCCAGAATATCTTGACCTAGCTCCTTGCAGAAGGGAGCTAACAAAATAAACTGGGCGCTGCACCATCTTTTTCTTTTGCACTGGTTCTTCTGACTACGCAGATCCTGTCTTGCCGGCACCAGTTCTTGCTGGGGATGACCCCGGCGCGTCGCTTGGCGGTCCTGCCGCTGGCGTTGCCTCCTCATCAGCTTCTCTCTATGCCACTAACGCAGCACTAACCACTTGATTTGTCGCTGCCAGGTACAGCAGCAACGGCTCTTGTGGTCTAGGTGCGACTAGCGTCGGCGGAGAAGAGAGGTATCTCTTCAAATCTTGCAGCGCAGCCTCCGCTTCCAGAGTCCATTTCATTGGACCTGCCTTCTTCAAAATTTTGAAAAAGGGCAGGGCGCGCTCAACAGATTTGGAGATAAACCTGCTTAAGGCAGCAACGCAGCCGGCAAGACGACGTACATCCTTGACGCGTCTTGGTGCCTCAATCTGCTCAATAGCTTTGATCTTGTTGGGGTTCGCCTCGATCCCTCGCTGAGACACAAAGAACCCGAGAAGCTTGCCGGAAGGAACGCCAAACACGCACTTCTCAGGATTGAGCTTTAAATTGATCTTGCGCAGATTTGTAAATGTTTCTTCTAGATCTTGTATGAGCGTCGCTTTGTCCTTGGTCTTGACCACTATGTCATCCATGTATGCTTCCATGTTTCTATGCAACTGAGGCTCAAAACCAATTTGGACCGCTCTCGCGAATTTAGAACCAACACTTTTCAACCCGAAAGGCATTCGTATAAAACAATACGTACCACATGGGGTGATAAATGTGGTCTTTTCTTCATCTTCTTTTGCCATGAAGATCTGATGATACCCTGAGTAGGCATCAAGGAACGATAGTAGGTCGCAACCAGCAGTGGAGTCCACAATCTGGTCGATGCGCGGCAAGGGGAAAGGATCTTTTGGACAGGCTTTATTGATATCTGTATAATCAATACATAGCCTCCATTTTCCGTTCGCCTTGCGCACTACAACTGGATTGGCTAACCACGTTGGGTGAAGCACCCCTCTGACCAAACCTGCCACTTCTAACTTCCTAATCTCTTCGGCAATAAATTCTTGCCGCTCTAAGGCTTGCTTTCTCACCCTTTGCTTGACGGGCCGCGCGCGAGGATAGACAGCAAGGTGGTGCTCAATCACCTCCCTGGGAACACCGGGGATGTCAGATGGTTGCCATGCAAACACATCGATATTCGCCCGCAGGAAGGCAATGAGCGCACTTTCCTATTTGTCGTCATGGGTGGAACTTATGGTGAAAGTTTCTCCCGTTCCATCCTCTTTGACGGGCACTTTCTTGGTCTCCGGTGGAGCAGCCTTGGATTTCTTGTTCTTGCCGGTGGAACTTCCTGGTACATCCTCAACGGGAGCACAACACTTCGAAGAGGTGCGCTTGCCGGAGTTTGCGCCAAGGTTCTTGCCGGTCTTCTTCTTCCCCCCGGGAGTTCCAACGGCAGGAGCAGATGCCTTGAAGGCAGGTGCTGCGACTGCTTCTCGGTAGAGTTGGTTGGCGCAGATGAGCGCATCCTTTTTGTCAGAGTGGACAGTGATGACGCCCAACGGCCCAGGCATTTTCAGCACATTATATGCATAGTGTGATGCCGCCATGAACTTGGCCAGCGCTGGGCGACCAAGGATCCTATTGTATGACATGGGGATCTTGGCGACATCGAACACCACCTTCTCCGTCCTGTAGTTGAGCTCGCTACCAAATTTTACTGGTAGCGTTATCTTGCCTTTTGGCTGGGTCTTTCCTGGATTGATCCCTTGAAACGTGCCCGTTTCCTCGAGATCTTCATCAGGAATTTGCAGCTTCTTAAGCACGTCTGGTGAGATTAGGTTCAGTCCGGCCTCATCGTCAACTAGCATTTTTGTCACCTTGAGGTTGCGAATTGTCGGTGAAACCAACAATGGCAAGCACCCGACCACAGTTGTGCGGTCAGGGTGATCCTCGGCATAAAAAATGATAGGCGTGTTGGACCACTTCAGGGGTTTACATGCATCAAACGATGGCTCCGTTGCATTAACCTCACGCACCCACTGCTTAAGTCGACGGTGGGAAGAATGCAGCGAGGCGCCTTCGTCGATACACATGGCCTCTGTGGCTTTCTAAAATTCATGCTCACTGGACTCATCATCTTCTTCATCATCATCATCACCCTCTTCTTTGTCACGGCCTCGAGTGGGCCTCTCCTTCTGTTACTTGGCCTTGCCGCGGCGACCCCCCCGGCCACCACGCTTCTTGCCGGACCCCTCAGCACTATCTTGGGCCTTCTCCTTGTCTCGCCTTTTGTACTCAGTTCTCTGCTTCTCGACAAGCTGTTCAACTTGCTGGCAATTTTGGAGATCATGGCCCTTGGTGCGATGGATCTTGCAATATTGCTTGCCGGAGCCTTCCGGCTTGTCGGCAGCTGCCAAGGCCTGACAGGAGGCGCACCCGGCAACTCCCTTGCCGGGGTCGCCAACTTTGGCCTTCTTGGCGGTGCCAGGGTCACCGGATCCCTCGACAGCAAGCACGGCCTTGCCTTTACACTTCTTGTTTCGCCGCCGGCCCTTCTTTGTCGGGGAGGCAGCATCTTCGCCTTCAGAGTCGCCCCCTCGCCAACATCCTCGCCAGGAAGTCTCCTTCCCTCTTCAGCCCGAGCACATCTATCAGCCAAAGCATAAAGCTTGGCGATATCCCTGATCTTGTTCATCGCCATTTCTTCCCGCATCTTGCGGTTACGCATGTTCTGACGGAACGCGCCGATAACAGCGGCAGGATGAACATCCGGGATGCTGTATTGCACATGACTGAACCTTTGGATATACTTGTGCAGAGGCTCGCCCTCCTTCTGGGGGATGAGATGCAAATCACTTTCCTGGCCAGGAGTTTGATGGCCTCCAACAAAGGCGCCAACAAACTGGTGGCAAAGATCTGACCAAGAAGAAATGGAATTCTCCGGCAGATGCATCAACCACGACCTGACGTTGGGTTTGAGCACCAACGGGAAGTAGTTGGCAAGTATCTTGTCGTCTCGGCCCTCGGCAGCCTGCACCACAATGGTGTAGATGCTCAGGAACTCCGACGGGTGGGTCTTGCCATCATATTTCTCTGGAACCTCTGGCTTGAAGGTTCGGGAATTGGGCCACTGGACTCGCCGCAGCTCACGGGTAAACGCTGGACAACCTACCTTGTAAGGAAAGTCGCCTGCGTACCCTGGCGCAGGCTCGTCGACAGCAGGTCCTGCGTGTTTATCAGATTGATGGCGCGCTTCCCGTCGCCGCTCGATGGTAGTTCGAGCGTCCTCTTTGCTTCGTTCCCGAAGAACTTGACGCTGATCGCGGCGCATCTGCGGATCGGACGACGCCGTGGAATCATCATCACGGTCATCGGTCCTCCGGGTCGTCGATCACCGCTGCTGTCATGGAGGAGAGTGCACCATGGTCGCACCGCCTCCAGTCTTCTCTCCATTGGCTCGCGTCGGATCGATGGACCGCGGCCGCGAGGGCCCTGCCTGCTGCGGCCCATCCTTGTTGACGAAGCCGTTGAGGCTCTGGATGGTAGACCACCACTCCTCCATCTTCTCCGGAGCAGGAGGGAAATCGAGGAGCAGCTGCGCACGTGCCAAAGCTTCCGCTGGTGTAGGCGGCGACGACAGGTGCGAGGTACGTGAGGTGCTCTGACTCCTAACGATGTTAGAAGGAGCACCATCACGATCACGCAACTGCGCGCCACTTCCACCGGCAGCTCGGCGTGCATGTTGGGCCTGCGCACCTTGGGATTGATGCACGGAAGTCTTTTCATGGGGACGTCCTGAACCACCAGCGCTATGGCGATGCCCGTCGCGTGCAACCTGTGAAGGCCGCGACGCTCGCGCTGGCGCGGGAGTCCTAGGAGGCATCCTCCGATCTCTGGAGTTCGCTGTGCCGCCCGTAGGTAGCACAACCCCATCTCTGGATCCGGCGGTGTGCAGGTTGCCGTCGCCGCTGCGAACGACGCCGCTCGCCTGGCTTGGATCACCAGAACGCCGTGAAGGCTCTAAACCTCTACCTTCTGCATCTACGCCATCGCCCGTACGCGTCGGCACGGGCAAGACGGACATGGATGGTAGCACCGTTGCGACACTCTTCTTCTTGGGTGGCATGGTGATGAAGACGATGAAGAAACTGAGGCGCCGATCACTGGACCAGGTTTGCGCAACCTTCTTCCCCCCTACCTGGTGCGCCAAAGATGTCGGCGTACGACACCTATGGGACCGCGTGGATCCCTTTTACGATTCGGCAGGGAGAGAGGTATGCACAAAGAGTAGAACCAACGATCGACGCGAGGGGATTTTACCCAGGTTTGGGCCGCTGATCAGCGTAAAACCCTACTCCTGCCTTGTTTTATTAAGATTGTTCTTGAGCCCAAGCTTCAGGAGTGCTTGCAATGAATAGTACGTTCAAAGAGCAGCTACGCATGCAGAATGGGCCAGAAGATCCTCCTTGTAGCGGTTGCCTTGGGCCTCCTTTTATATGTTCAAAGGGGTAACCACAGTGGCAAAATGTACATACATTGAGGTGTAAAGTAGCTACAGGGTTATCATACCTAACCACTGACGGTTTAGGACAAATGCATTTAATGCACCGTGACGTGTCCGTTTAGGTGTCCTTATTTTCTTGGGGATGGAAAAAGGGGCCATCCCATCAGCACCGCTTAAGCTCTCCTCCACTGGTGCCTTGCCACGCATCCAGAGAAGGGCCCAGAATGCCAGGCTGGTTGCTGTGCTGAAGCGGTGGCACAGTGACAGAATCTTGCCGGGCGCAATCTTGCCGGGCACAAATCTTGCCGGGCTCCGCAAGCCACCCCGGCAAGATCTTGCCGGGGGCCTAATCTTCGGTCTTCAGCTCTTCTTATCTCCTGATCCTCTGATTCTTGGCTCGAGTGTCCCTTTGACAACCGTGAACCAATCTTCTGCTGTTTTCCCCGACAAGCCTTGCCGCAGGCTTGGCTACAACTGCCCGTGCACAAGTATGGGGTACTAAAGGCCCAATACTTAGTACACTGACATACTATGTATGGCCCCTCGGAGCCTTTAAATTAAATAGTTTGAGTCATAGAGTTATGTTGTGATGCCATGTTGTATCTGCACATATCGAGCATATTGTGTGTATGTTATTGAAATGCTTTGGTATGTGTGGGATCCAACACCTAGTTGTTTATTCTTGGTAGCCTTCCTTATGGGGAAATGCCTCCTAGTGCTTCCATCCAGAACACATGCATTGACCGGCATGTGTCCTTCTTTGCTCTTGTGTTTGTCCCCTTGGGGAAATGTCACACGGTGTTCACCGGAGTCCTGATAGCTTGCTACAGCCCGGTTACACTCGCTGCTGACCGACACATGCATTGCTGGGTCATGTATGCATGTCCCTGTAAGTTTGTGCCACCTTGGGTTTACGACTAGTCATGTCGGCCCGGGTTCTCTGTCATATGGATGCTAGCGACATAATCATATACGTGATCCAAAAGGCGCAAATGGTCCCGGCCTAGGTAAGGCTACAGCCGTGGGGATACCGTGTGTGAGGCCGCAAAGTGATATGATGAGTTACATGCTAGATCGGTGTGACTTAGGATCGGGGTCCCGGCAGAACGAATATGGAATATTCAGATAAATGGCATTTCGCGTTCATCTCAAATATGATAAGAAGTACAACAAAGAATGATAAGTTGATTTTTTTTAACTATAACTCCATTATTTCTCCTTGCACGTCTCTGTATTCATACGAAAAACCTGAATGCAAATGAATCTTGCCTCGTTTTTGTGCCGCGCTCCAGTTCAGGCCCGAGCTCACTCGACGGAGTCTGTGCAGCCGCGTTCAAGACTGGCAAGTTGCTTTGCCGGTGGCCGCACCCCGGCAAGCTTCCACACATCGTAGGGTATTAAATTGAAAAACGTGTGAAGGCAGATACAAACAAGGAGAATAATTTACATTTATTTGAGCACATCGAGTATCATACATTTATTGAAAAACGAAAAGTGCTCGATAATGCCTTTCTTGGCCCTCTCCTCCAAGGATTTACATCAAGTGCAAGGAGGGAAAAAGGAGCGCCTAGGCAGCGCCCTGTCCGCCCCTGCTAGGACCAGAGGGACGCGGCCCGACAGGATCAGAAGGACGCCCCCCGGTAGGCAAGACGAAGTCGGGGTCCTGGTGCAGATGATGGTGCTACCGGCGTCCGGCTGGTGATGAAGATGCTGCCCGCATTCAGCTAGAGTCTAAGTCATCATCTTCAGACTTGACGACCGGGGCCCCACTGTCGTCGTATCCACCATCAACATCCTCCTCATCACTGTCGCTCGAGGAGGACCTTTCGGCATCGCTCGAGCTTTCCGCGTAGCACCCTAGACGAGAGCCTGAAGGCCCGAAGATCTTCACGGAGAGTGTGTCGGCCTCCACCAGCTTGAAGTGGAGGAAGTGCCCCTCCGCCAAGTAGCAGGCGCGCGTGAAGGATTTCCACCCTCGGGTGAGGTACATGACGCCGTTGGCGAGGAACTCAACATTCACCCAAATGACGCCATTGATGCTGCCGTTCATGCGCAACCACAACTCGAGCGGTTGGTCTGTCTCCATCACACTGGCAAAGGGATAGGGAAGACACAACCTGCTCCTCGGCGGGTCGTGCGGCTCTACAATAAATTTGAGCGCGGTGTCCCCCGTGTGGCCTCCGCCGGCAGCAGCGCCGCTGGAGGCGGAACCACCAGCGCTCCGATCCGACCCCCTCGACCACGAGCGCCGCACCGACCATGACCTCACCTGGCGGTCCCACCCCGTGCGCTGGAGCCAGCCTCTGTGGCCACGGCCAAAGCAGAATCATGGTGCCAAGGAGAAGCTCTCGCCACCACGGCGGAAGCACAACCACGACCTCTTCCTCTCGCCATGGTGGTGGAAGTTGCAAGAAGAATGGAGAAGGAGGAAGCGGATGAGCATCGCCTCCCACACCCCCTTCCTTTTATAGGGGAGGCGCACAGGCTGGCTCTCCACTACCCTAGGGAAACCGCCCCGCTTCACCAATCTCGCGCCCTGCATTACTGACGGACGCTTTACTCCATCGACCGCCTAGTCTCGCCAATCCGGTGTCCTGGCTCCTCTGATCAAGGCGCTGCCACCACGACCACCCTTCTGCACCAATCCCACGTCCCGCGCCTAATCCACGTCATGGGGGGGGGGAGCTGCAGTAAAGGAGGAAGTGATGGCAGAAACGACAGTTACTCCAAACCATGTATGATCGTGGGCCTGACCACGCCGAACCTGGTGACAACCCATGTGTGCTCGCACACCTGGTTTCTGGCGCGGACGGCGGAAGACAGTTCAAAAGACCATAATGCCAGACGAAGGCTGGGGCCTAGCTCAAAGTTCAGATTAATGAAGAAGCAAAGAAGATCTCAAGAAAATCGGCGTCGCCCAGATCAACGTTGCCTTGTCTGTGCATTGTTTTGGGCCTCACCCAATGATGCCCAACAACACGTGTGACCGAGGCCCGGGGGCTCCTATCGATGTTTTAAACATAGGTGTTTAATATCCTAACGTATGCACAGATAAGTAGTAGCTCCACCACCAAGTTAAAGCCTTAGTGAAGGACTCCAAGTCAAAATAAGCAGTTCTTCGAGAGATCAAGGAGCGCATCAAGAAGACCAAGAGCAACTCAAGTGTCGAAGTAATCCCTGCCGGCAAGGCCGGGCCAGCAAGGTGAAAACCCGGCAAACCTCCCGGTAAGCGGATCCCCCCCAAAAACCACCAGCGCTCCACCTCAACAGCCAGCTGGTGGCTGTTTGGTGAGGTGTCGAGCTCGCAAGCAATGCGGTGAAGCTCGCTCGTACGTGTCATCTCGCTGGGAAATATATTACCTTTATCGACACCCGTCCTAATGGCGTGTTTTCAGTACAACAAACCCCAGGTATGTTGCCCAGACTGTACACAGGCTTGAGAACAAGGTTGCAGCATTCAAGACCAGACCACGCAGAAGAGATAAGCTCTTTGAGAAATCAAAGGGCGGATCAAGAAGACC
The DNA here is from genome assembly GCA_011799875.1 of Thinopyrum elongatum. Lineage (NCBI taxonomy): Eukaryota > Viridiplantae > Streptophyta > Magnoliopsida > Poales > Poaceae > Thinopyrum > Thinopyrum elongatum. The sequence goes on from CM022299.1 coordinate 247,266,784, forward strand.
AAGACCAACCAAGGGAGCAAGATACCACTAAGGAAAAATCTCCCTTGCCGGGCAGGCGAGCCTGGCGAGGTCGAGGTTGTCCCGAAGACAAGTCTCAAGACTGCCCTGGCAAGCTTGCCAAGGACGCTAAGGGCGGACTACCCCGCCAAGGCTCCACCGCTCCACCTCACAACAACGCAAGTCATCAATCAGTGCAGTGTCAAGCCCCCAAGTGGCTAAGTAGCTGTTATTTGGCACGTGGCAGTCACTTCCGAAGGAAATCGCCTCCAAATGACACCCGTCCAGAGACGTGTCACATAGGTAGGCGAGAACGTGGCCAAACGGCCCAGCAAGGTTTGCCGGGCTGCGCTGCGATGTGACACTAAGCGGTGCATTTAATGCGCTCTGTCCTGTCTGCAGAGTTAGGTATGATAGCACTGTTTGCTATCTAATCAGTACACAATGACTGATTTGCCATTGTGGTGACCCCTTGACCTATAAAAGGAGGGCCATGGTGACCTTAGAAAGGATTCGGACCCTTGTACACTCATACGCGCGTAGCTGCCCTCGCCCCGAGGCAACCTTGCCGGGCCAGAGCGCTGCGTCTCCACCACGGTCCTCTCATCAATCCACTAAAGCAGGAGTAGGGTTTTACGCCTCGCGGCGGCCCGAACCTGGGTAAAAACTGCCCTTGTGATCACTGCCGCGCTGCTCCGCACCCTCCGCTCTTTGTGCAATGCGTCCTTCCCCCCTGCCGAACCACAAGGGGCCGATGGCCCCATAGGTGGCCGTGTTTTCCCATGACATGTGTCAAGCTAATTGAAGGTAGTTGGGCAAGTGGTGCCTCATCCTTGCCGCGGCTTCTCCTCCTCGTGACACCTAGCGATGCATTTAATGCATTTTTGTCCTAACTAGCAGAGTTAGGTTTGTTAACACTGTCTCTATCTAATCATCATGTAATGACCTTTTTGCCATTGTGGTAACCCCTTGAGCTATAAAAGGAGGACTAGGGCATCCTTTCACGAGGGTTCAAACCCATTGCAACCCCAGGCATAGTTATTTGTGCAGCTGCCTTCTCCTTGCGACTTGCCGGGGAAGAGCGCTCCGTGTACCTGTGCACACACCCATTCAATACACCAAAGGAGGAGTAGGGTTTAACGCTTCCCAGCGGCCTGAACATAGGTAAAAACTGCAGCGCCTCTTGTTGTTCTTGCTCTTTGCATTGAGTGCACCCTCCGCCGAACCAGAAAGGGTTAGCGTTGTCCCATAGATCTCCAGCTCCACGCCGACAAGCTCGTAGGCATTGGATCGGTGATAACATTCGATAATATTCATCATGTAACATTCATAACCTAGGGCGACACAGAACTAGCTCCAATTCATCAGTGTAATGTACGCATGTATTCCGTATATAGTCATACGTGCTTATGGAAAAGAACTTGTATCACATATTTTGTCCTACCCTTCCGTGGTAGCGGGATCCATAAGGAATCTAAGGGATATTAAGGCCTCCATTTAATAGAGAACTAGAACAAAGCATTAACACATAGTGAATACATGAACTCCTCAAATTACGGTAATCACCGATAAGAATCCCAACTATTGTCACCTTGGGGTATGCGGATCATAACACGTAATAGGTGCGTATAACTTGCATAGTAGGAGCAAGAACACAAATATATTAGTGAAAACATAAATGTTTCAGATCTGAAATCATGGCTCTCGGGCCCTAGTGACAAGCATTAAGCAAAGCAAAGTCATAGCGACATCAATCTCAGAACATAGTGGATACTAGGGATCAAGCCCTAACAAAACTAACTCGATTACACGATAAATCTCATCCAGCCCATTATCGTCCAGCAAGCCTACGAAGGAATTACTCACTCCCGGCAGTGAGCATCATGAAATTGGTGAAGCAGGATGGTTGATGATGACAAAGACGGAAGATCCCCCTCTCCGGAGCCCCGAACGGACTCCAGATATGGCGTCCCAATGAAGAACAAGAGGTGGCGGCGGCCCCGTATCGTAAAACATGATGAACTTCCTCTCTTATTTTTTCTTGGGAAATCTGAATTTATAGCATCGAAATTAGGGTCAATAGAGCCTCGTGGGCCCCATTACCCACCAGGGCGCGCAGGAGGGGGTGGCACGCCCTGGTGCCTCGTGGGCAGTAGGGCCCCCCCTCTAGTGGGTCTTTGCTCCAGTATTTTTCTTTTATTCCAAAATTAATCTCCAAAATGTTTCGTCCAATTCTGAGAACTTTTATTTCTGCATAAAAATAACACCATGGTAGTTCTGCTGAAAATAGCGTCAGTCCGGGTTAGTTTCATTCAAATCATGCAAATTAGAGTCCAAAACAAGAGCAAAAGTGTTTGGAAAAGTAGATACGACGGAGACGTATCAACTCCCCCAAGCTTAACTCATTGCTTGTCCTCAAGAAATTCAGTTGACAAACTGGAAGTGACAAAGAAAAACTTTTACGAACTCTTTTGTTCTTGTGTCCATATATATGCTTAAATGGTACCCAGGTTTTTAGCAAAGATCATGACTAACCATGCAGACGATAACTCTTAGAAATTATATTTACTCATATCAATGGCATAATAAACTAGCGGCAATAATAAAATATCTCAAATGCCAACACTTTGTCAAAACGATCATGATATAATATGACAACATGGTATCTCGCTAGCCCTTTCTGAGACCGCAAAACATAAATGTAGAGAACCTTCAAAGTTCAAGCAGCGACTAAACTTTGTAATTCATGGTAGAAGAGATCTAGTCATGATGCACACAACATTAACTATACAGAATCCATGAGGATGACAATAGTGCTTCAGGACTAGTGCTTGTTTGAGAAGGTGATGACTTAGTAATAAAAGTAAAATAACATAAAAGTAAATAGATAGGCCCTTCGCAGAGGGAAGCAAGGATTTGCACAGGTGCCAGAGCTCAAAGCTTAAATGAGAGATAAATATAATTTTGGGAGGTATACCTTTCCTATTAATGTTACGACCAAGAGTTTTCAGTATCTTTCATGGTAAACACATTGGCGGCAGTTCCCAACTGGTAAAAGTAAAGTTTACTCCCCCTCCACCAACAAACACAAGCTATGGCTAGCCGAATCCTCGGGAGCGCTCCATACCAACAACATTCCGAGGGAGTTTGTTTTATTATTTGTAATTTTAATCATGGGACTGGGCATCCCGATGACCGGCCCCTCTCGTGCAAGGACAAGTGAATAAACACTCATCATGAGAATAACCCGCTTAGCATGGAAGATACTGAACACCCCATGTCGCTCCATGAGCGGTACGGGTACACAAAACAAATGTTCATTTGAATTTTTTAGAGGTGGCACATGCAAATTTACTTGGAACGGCAGAGTAATACCGCATATAGGTGGATATAGTGGACTCATCTAGAATGACTTTGGTTTAAGGATTTGGATGCACAAGCAGTATTCCCGCTTTGTATAGGCGAAGGCTAGCAAATTGGTTGAGAAGCGACCAGCTAGAGAGCGAAAATACTAGCATGAGTAGGATATAAACACCATGAACATAAATATCGTGGAGGCTATGTTGGTTTTGAATCAACTACATGTGTGAACATGTGCCAAGTCAATCCACTCGAAACCTTCAGAGGAGGATACCATATCATCATACTACATCACAACCATTTTAATGCATGTTGACATCTAAAATAAATCATTATGCACTCCAAGCTACTTAGGCATGGTAGGAGCAACTATAACCTCTAATTGTCATCATAAACTAATTTAATCATAATATGCTGAATCATAGATACTGAGTTAATCATATTTACAAAAACAAAAACAAGTTGAGTTCATACTAGCCTTTCCTTGCCTCAGTCACTTCATCAAATATCGTCATTATTGCCTTTCACTTGCATGACCGAACGATATGAAAATAATAATAGCGCAAGAGTGCTGTGGACTAAGCTGGAATTTGCAAACATTTTATTCAGAGGAGAAGACTAAATAATATGGGCTCTTTGTTAGATCAACAATAATGCATATGAGAGCCACTCAACATTTTCATCGTGGTCTTCTCCTTAGTACTACTCAACAAAAGAAAAGAATTTCAGAGAGACACACTGAAATATTTTTGGAGTCTTTAGTTTTTCTTGAAGGAAGCAAATTAATAAAGGAAAATAAAAACAAGAAAAACTATTTACACGGGAAAGCTCCCAACAAGCAAAAGAAGAACGAGAAATATTTTGGGTTTTCTTTTAATACTAAAACTAATTTAAACTAGAAAAAACCCAAAAAGAAGCGAGAAATATTTTTGGATTTTCTCAAAGTTTTTTCAAACATGCAAGAGGAAAACGAGAAAATAAATATAACATGGATAATTCAATGAAAGAGGATGAACACCGACAACTAAAGTGAATGGTGTGAACATGAACATAATGTCGGTGAGAAATACGTACTCCCCCAAGCTTAGGCTTTCACCTAGCTTGGTAATCACCATGCCTGGCTTGGGTAATAGTCAAAGTGATAGCTCGTGGAGGCTCTAGGTGCAGCCTCCTCAACCTTACGGGCAGCTTCTACTGCTGCATTGTACTCATGTGCCTCTCTCTCATAGATGTATTATCTTCCTTTACCTTGGAAATCAAAGGGAGCAGGTGCCGGCAAAATAACTGGCACAATAGGTTTTTTTATCGAACATCAAGTTGTAATTGTAATACTGAGCTCCATATTTAATGAACTTATGATGCTGCATTGCATCAAAGTCTAAATATTTATCAGGTAAGATAGGATCATTGGGCAAAGGTGAAACCCCTAGCCTTGCAGCTAGGTGAGACACATAAATTCTTCCATAAAAATGACCACTATCAGCATTACATTGCAGCCTCCATGCAACAATTGGTCCAAGATTATAAAGTTTAATGCGTGTTAAAGCAGTATGTATGAGGCTCAAGTCCAGGGCACAAAGTGTACTGCAGTCTTGTTTGTCGACGATGCATTTACCATTAAAAAGCGCAAAGTAACAGATGGAAGGAAATTGTATACTTTTTATTCTGGCTTGTGTAACTCCCCTATCCTCACCATAGCAGAGGCTACTCAGGAGCATCTCATAATCAGATTTTGGTGGTTCATCTAACGAACTCCAATATGGAATTTTCATGCACCACAAATTTCTTCTAAAGGCATACTATAGGTTCTATCATAAAGGCAAAATGAGACTCTAGAATCACGAGAATGGTACTTAAACTTTTTGGTTCACGAGTCGGTAAGGTTGTAATGCTGAATACACTTATCTGCGATGAAGGGAGCGAGCTCAGTGTTGTGAACATACTGATCAAATTCTTCTTTAATACCCGCACCTATCATGAAATCATCACATGGCCATAGGCACGATCTAGTGTCGGTATCCCACACCGAGCTTGCCCTTGGTTCAACATAGGCTTATCGTATCAAGATCTTGCTCGACGATGCCTCCGAGGACCTCCGCCTCAAGGAACTCCTCCTAAAGAGGTGCATTTTATCTGCGAACAATTTATGAAAAGTTTTGCGACACAAAATGATATCAATAAACTTCAGAAAACTGATAGCAACTACTCATATGGATGTCTAGAGGCTATATCAAGCATTCAAACTACTTGGAACTCAAAGAATCCAACATGCAAGCTCATTTTCAGAAGCACCAAGAGTAGCTAATTACTCAAAATATAAACCACTAAAGCAAAAACTAACTGGAGCAATGGAGGACTCACATACCAAGTAGCAATCCCCCAAAATAGTTTTAGAAGCAGAGGTCCAAGCAAAGAGATCGAAAATCGCAGGTTTGGGAGCAAGAACACGAGAGAGAGAGAGCTACAGGGAATTTTTTTCTAGGGGTAAGTGACGATGTGAGCTGAGAAAATAAGTAAGGGGGCCCTCGTGGGGCCCACTACCCACCAGGGTGCGTGCTAGGGGTGTCGCGTGCCCTGGTGCCTAGTGGGCACCTGGGGCACCCCCCTGTGGTGTATTCAGTGCCAGAAATTCTCAGATATTCAGAGAACAATCATGTTAAAATTTCATATCATTCTGAGCACTTTTATTTTTGGGCTATTTTTATTGCATGGATAATTCAGAAAACAGGGTAAACATGGCATTTTATTGCATTTAACTAAAAGTAACAGAAAACAAAAGGTAACAATAGAAGGTTGTGCTTACTAAATTCATCGACCACATGTCTCTCAAAAAGAATCCATTAATAAGGTTGATCAAGTCTTATTAACAAACTATTTTCGATTAACATGAAACCAAAGAATCTACGTATAACACTAGGTTACCTCAACGGGAATATGGATATCCCCAACAATAAGTATTTCATATTTCTTTTTTGCAGTAGGAAGAGGAATTTGAAAACTTCCAATAGTAATTGTCGAAGTCTTTTCAATAACATTAATACCGTTCAGCTGAAATTGTTTCTTCATAAAGTGCACCGTATGCTCATTACCATTGATATGAAAAGTGACCTTGCTTTTGTTGCCATCAATAACAACCCCTGCAGTGTTCAAAAAGGGTCTACCAAGGATAATCGACATGTTGTCATCCACGGGCATATCAAGTATACACTACTAGGGAAAACCTTATACATGGAGGCTTATCAGTAGATCTGGTTAAAAAGAAGCACTACTGATAATTAACAGTAGCGCGTGGTCACCAAGGGCGCTACTGCTATCTACATAGTAGTAGCGCGGCTCCACTAAAACGCGCTACGACTATAATTGCCACACCGTTGCCCACTTGCTAGGTATAGTAGTAGCACTGTTCGAGATCATGCGCTACTTCTAAGAGAATAGTAGTAGCATGTTTTCGAGGGACCGCGCTACAACTAAGTGTGTACTGTGCCACATGGCGGGCCCCACATAGCAGTAGCGCGGCTGACAAGAATGCGTTACTGCTATTATCTTAGCAGTAGCGCGTTTTCCCTGCCCTCGCTGCTGCTAAGGCGCAGCAGCCACCTTTCCTACCCCTCCCCCTCCCATATGCATCCTCTCTTCTTTCACTTTCCCCTAGCTCCCACCTCCTCTCTCCCTCACTTTGCTTCTTCCTCACTACTTCTCCCCCCATTACTCTCTTTCTCTCTCTTTAATGCTCCTAGCTAACTACACCACCTTCATTAATGCAACTCCTTTATCTTTTCCCTCCCTTTTCCTCACCCTCCACTAGTTAGAGCCATCTCCTTCCCCAACTAGCTAGGTAGATCTACCCATTTAATGAAGTGACCTATCTACCTCCCTAACTAGATCTAGCCATGTCAAGAAGTAATCTTTGTCCACTTTCGTTCACTAGCTAGGTGTGTGTGGCGACACCGATCGACTTATTCACCGTGCTCGATCTCTATCTCGAGATAGATGAGTAAAAATTTGTGCTTTTGCAACAATGGAAATATGTGTGTGTGTGCGATATGACCTAATCGGGCGATATGATGGAAATTGTTTGTGTGGCATGAGTTGCCGCCGAATTGTGCTTGAGTTGCCTATGTTTTGCCGAAATGTCGATTTATTTCCGTTTCGGCGAATTTCGGGCAAACTCTATATGTCCTATTTTTAGGGAATGTCATGCCGAATTTTTGGATGACTTTGATGCATGCATGCATTTTTATAATCAATTTGCTTATTATTACCGCAAGCGATCATGATGGTGGAAAGGTGGTTGCGAGCGGCGGTGCAGGACATGGATGAAAATAACCGGACACATATTTTATGTCCGTGTTGAAGATGCAAAGGAGGAGTTTGGCTCGACCCCTATGAGGATGGTCATTTGAAGGCGTACCTGCTCATGACTGGTTTCATGGATGTCTATACTCGGTGGATAATTGAAGATGATGATGATAAGGACGCTGACGGGGCAGCCAACGACGACACGAGGCCAGACGAAGAGATGACAGATAATGGCGGCGGAGAAGGGGCCAGACATGGCAGCGGAGAAGAGGTCGGACATGGCGGCGGAGAAGACGTGGACACGCCGCAACCTTCGTCACTACTAGGTTCAGTCGTGCAGGACCCTCATGTTCCAGACCTGCTTGGCAAGAAGACGAGTAGCGACAGAGCTGCTTCTAGAGAGGAGGCCAAGCTGGAGCAACTGGTGGTAGACTCGAACACTCCATTGTATGATGGTTGTGATCCTGAGGTGACCCGCTTGAGTTTCACGCTAGAACTTGTGAAGACGAAGGCTAAAAACAAATGGACCGACAGTATCCTCGATGAGCTTCTCAAGTACCTAAACAAGGTTCTTCCCGCGGGGAATCCATGTCCTACTAGTGTGGGTGAGGCCAAGAAAATCGTGTGCCCTCTTGACCTGCCGCACATTAGATACCATGCATGCATCAACGATTGCATCATTTATCAGAAGGAGCACGCGGAAAAAACCAGTTGTCCGGTGTGCAATGCTTCTCGATACAAGAAAGCCGGAAAGAAATCTCCCCAGAAAGTTGTATGGTACTTTCCGATCACTCCCTGTCTGCAACGTTATTACATAGATCCCAAGGAAGCAAAGCTCATGCTTTGGCACGTGGAGAGGAAAAAGCCCGACGATGGAGATGATCCGAAGCTGAGACACCTCGCGGATGCAAGCTAGTGGAGGGCGTTTAACGACGAATATCAATATTTCGCATGTGATGCAAGGAACATCTTGCTTGGCGCATGTACTGATGGGATGAATCCGTTTGGCAACCAGAACACCAACCATAACACATGGCCCGTGTTTGTATGGATGTACAACCTCCCCCTGGTTTGCATGAAGTCAAAGTACATATACATGAGCATGCTGATTCAAGCGCCGAAACAACCAGCAAATAATATTAATCTGTATATGGGGCTACTTCAAGAGGACTTAGACAAGTTATGGAAAACACCGGCGAAGACATGGGATGCCAGCAAAGGCGAGTATTTCTATATGAGAGCTGCGCTGATAACAACGGTGCACGACTATCTCGGTTACAGATATGTCACAGGCCAGGTGTGCCATGGATATTGCGGATGCACATGGTGCATGGATGATGCAACATCTCTGCATCTAACGAAAGATGGTGGGTCTGGGAAAATCGTGTACATGGGGCATCGAAGATGGCTCGTGAAGGACAACCCGTGGAGAAACCGTGGAGATCTATTCAATGGTGAGCCTGAGCATCGAGGACCTCCACGTAAATGGAGCGGCGCCGAAATCGATGAGCTGTAGAAAAACTGGGAACAATTCCCCGCGCTGGGAAAGATGATGAAAAAGGTGCCGGAGCCGCTGCTGAAGGTATGGAAGATGAGGTCTATTTTCTGGGACTTGGAGTACTGGCCCAAACTCAACACGCCTCATTGCTTTGATCAAATGCATATCACAAAGAATGTCCTTGAGAGCTTGCTTGCGACACTGATGAACATGCCGGATAAGACCAAGGATGGGCCGAAGGTAAGAAGAGACTTGCAAGATTTGAAAATCAGGGAAGATCTCCACATGCCGCCCCGTGAAAAGTCAGAGGGGATAGAGACGAAGACGGAGCCGTGGGAGAAGAAAGGCAAAAAAGTGAACAAGAAGGAAGAGGATTATTGCCCCCTTCTTGCTTTACCTTAAGTCCGAAGAAGATCGATCAATTCTTCAAGTGCCTTACCGGAATCAAAGTTAGTTCCGGTTCTGTGGGAATATAAGAAGATTTCTAGACATGAAGAAGAAAAGGTTCAGCGGGATGAAGTCCCATGACTGTCATGTGATGATGACGCAGATACTACCTATTGCCCTTAGAGGGATAATGGACAAGCACGTCCATGACACGCTTATTGGTCTCTCCAACTTTTTTGACGTCATCTCTCGAAAGTCGATCAGTGTGAAGTAGGTCCGAAGGCTACAGGAAGAGATCATTGTGATACTAAATGAGCTTGAGATGTACTTACCGCCCGTGTTCTTTGACATCATGGTGCATCTGTGCGTCCACATTGTGGACGACATAATAGACCTGGGGCCGACATTCCTGCACAGCATGATGCCATCCGAGAGGATGAATGGGGTCATCAAAGGATTCGTTCATAACATGTCCCGTCCGGATGGAAGCATCATCTAGGGCTATCTGACACAAGAATGCATCTCTTTCTGTGAGAATTATCCATATGGCAGAGACCGGCCTGTTGTTGCTTTGCCCGTTAAGAAGCACCTTGGGAGGCTCGAAGGAGAAGGTCACTCCAATGGTCGCAGGGAACTGCATGTGGGTTACTCGGATCAACGCAACGACTTTGACATAGCAAACTTAGAAGCGCTACATCACCTAGACGTGGTAGATCCTTTCGTGACACTACACAAAGAAACCATCGCAAAGAAGTATCATGACCGGGGGCTATGCAGGACGAACGCCGAAGTTATTAGAGAGCACAACTCCACTTTCCTGCATTGGTTCAAAGAGCATATTCTTGCTAATCCCCCAGAAGAGGGCTCTACGGACGGATTGCTCATATACACCTTAGCACATGGCCCCGCGGCCAACCTCGCGACCTATCAGGCATACGATATCAATGGATACACATTCTACATGGAGGCCAAAGATATAAACAGTGATTTTCATAACTCAGGGGTGACAACGGAATGCATGACCGGCGACAACACCGCAACTGAACAATTCTACGAAAGGTTCGAGGAGATTTGGAAGCTTGACTACTCTGGACTGCACAGTGCGACAATGTTTTGTGTCAGATGGGCTAAGGCAGTTCAAAGAGAAAACCGCTATTTCAATACCATGTCTATACCCGACGCCAAGAGCGCTACCGTGAACGCCATCGCAAAAAACGAGCCATGGGTACGCGCTAAGCACGTGACAGAATGCTTCTTCATAACCGACCCGAGGAATCCCAACCGTGTTGTCGTGAGGAGAGGCAAAAGGAACATCATTGGAATGGATGGAGTCACCAACGTGGAAGTCTACAACCAGTACGGCAACCCGATGAGGGAAGATGACGATGATGATGAAGCATACGTCAAAAGAAGAATCAATACTACCTTACCTAAGAAAGATCGTACTCCATGGAAAAGGAAAAGTCACAACGAGGGGCTCAATTATTCGTCAATGAACAAGAAGGGAAAGAAGCTCACTCAAAAATGAAAACATCGACGCTGAGCAACCATGCATCATTTACATATATATGTATTTATTTTGTGTACGCACTTAATCATTATCGGTCAAATGATGTGTAATATAAACCGCCGCCTGAGTTATATACATTGTATCCGATCCGATCCCATTCTTCTCGGCTCGGTCTTCTTTCAGAAAAGAAAAGAAAAAGGAAATGGAGAAAGGAAAGAAGAAAATGAAAAGAAAATTACAAGGAATAGAAAAGAAAAAGAAAAAGAAGAAAATAAAATAAAATAAAATTAAAAGAAAAGAAAAGGTAGAAAGGAAAAAAGAAAATGAAAATGAAAGGGAAAAATGAAGATGGAATAGCAGTAGCACGTTTTTCTAAAAGGCGTTACTTCTAAGTCAAAATAGCAGTAGCGCTTTTCTGGACACGCGCTATAGCTAACTTAGCTGTAGCACGTTTTGTCTTGACATGCGCTACTGCTAAGTTAGCTATAGTGTGTATCCCGAAACGCGCTACTGCTATTTTGACTTAACCGCACTACGCGGGCCTCTCTACCCCAATTCCCCCCATTCCTCCCCTTTCTCCTCATGCCGTCACCAGAGCCCTCGTCGCCCTTGCCTCCTCGCACCGTCGTCGGAGCCCGTCCTCGCCGTGCCTACCTTCTGCTCGACGTTGCCGTGCGCCTGCCTCCTCCATCCTGACCTCGCCGGCGCCTGCAGCCTCCTGGACGTTGCCGCGCGCCTGCCTCCTCCTCCTCGACCTCGTCGGCGCCTGCAACCTCCTCGATATCTCTGTCTCCCTCGACCCCGCCTCGCCTCCGACCGTCCTCGGTGCCGTCGTCTCCCCCGACCCCCCTCTATATGCCCCCACCCATCCCCGACCTCTCCCCTCCCGTCTTCTCTGCTCTCTTCTCTCTCTCGCTCTCTGTCTCTCTGCCATATGAAACTTAGCCAGGTTAATTTGTGCAATATTAGTGCCATATGAACCCTAGATTAGTGCTAGGTTAGTGTTAGGTTAGTGCTAGATTAGTGGCTATTTTTTAGTGCTAGTTAGTATGAACCCTAGGTATCAAATTGTTGCTATTTTTAGTTAAAGCAATTGTTGCTATTTTTTTAGTTAAAGCAATTGTTGCTATTTAAACAAAAAATAGAAATTATTAACAATAGTTAGTATGAACCCTAGGTTAATTAGTATGAACCCTAGGACAGATTAGGTAGTATGAACCCTAGTTAATTAGTATGAACCCTAGTTATGATTAACCCTAGTTAGTATGAACCCTAGGTTTCAAATTAGTACAAATTTTTTGCTAGGTTTTGAAATTAGGACAGAAATTTAGCTAGGTTTCAAATTAGGACAGAAATTTAGGTAGGTTTCAAATTAGGACAAAAATTTAGGTAGCTTTCAAATTATGACAGAAATTTAGTTAGGTTTCAAATTATGACAGAAATTTAGCTAGGTTTCAAATTATTATAGAATTTTTCTCTCTTTTCTGTTTTATAAATTCAGTGCCATATACATTTTGATGTTATTCTGTGTTATAAATTCAGTGCAAGTGGTTTGATGTGTATGTGGTGATAAAGAAGTATCCTTTGTAGTATATCTTGGCAGGGAAAATGATCCGAGTGGTCTATGTTTCACCAGAATGTTGATTCATTTCCGTTCCAGTGAATTTCAGGCGCTCGATATGTCCACTTTTTAGCAAAGGTCATGCCGAAATTTCTAGTGATTTTGGCATGACTTGTGCTAGAAAGTAGGCATATCGAGTGCCGGGATTTGCTGTGACGGGAATGAAATGGCATTCTGGCAAACCATAGACATTTTTATGCCATTACTCATTTTATTATAATTTAATAATTAAACGAGGAGACTTAATCGTAGGAAACGTGTCGAACAACGAAGAAACCGGGCCTTCTGACCACGGTGCAGACGAGATGAATTATGACCATGAACATAAGTGGCTCGACTTTTTGTCTGGTAAGCAGAGTCAAGGTTTGCAGGGCGGCCTCGATGAAGGTACTGACGCTGACATTGACACCGATGGCACCGGCACCGATGGCGGTGCTGAGACTGGTGGGGAAGGTACCGGCACCAAAGCCGCTAACAAAAAGAAGAAGTAGAGGAAGCAGAGGACACGAAAACCTAACAAACTCGGCATCGTAAGACTGCTGGTCACAAATACGCACCCTGGCAAATATGAGCCACTAGAGCTGGATGAACCTCGCAAGTGCTACGGGAACTAAGTCGGATGCATCCTACGAGAAACCACGAGCATCAACGACAATGACTTAAGGAGTAAATCAAATTTGGAGCAGTTGCTCCTAACGAAGCTGCACAAGAGATTCCAGTTCCTCGGCCGGAAAGAAGACATACAACACCCGTGGGATGATCCTGCCATGAAAAATATTAACAACCACGCCATGGGCATGTTCAACAATGATTTGGCCTCCTGGAAAGGGAGGGTGAAACGATCTATTTAGGCTAATGAACCCCTGTCCAAGATTCTGGAGGAAAATCGGTCACTTATGGCAGAGGAGTTCCAAAAGTTCAAGGACACTTGCGCTCCCGACGCAGCCAAGGCTATGTCTGAGAAATTCAAGGGGCTTTAGCAAAGGAACACGAGGAACCAATGCCTCGGAAGCCATGGCTACCTTGGCAAAAGGCCCATATGGGATAAGGAGGACGCAGAACATGAAGGCGCGGGGATCCCATACCCCTTTGCGCAGTTCACCAACCTGTTGGAGCGTGACTTCATCAGGGCCCAGTACAAGTGGGACAAGGAAAATAAGGTTTTTTACACGGACCCAATAACGAGGAAATTGCTTAGATTACTGGTAATTATTCTTTTACCACCTTACATTTAGCTTCTGATCAAGTCGGCTACACATTCATAAAAGGTTCATGTTCCTTTTACAGGAGAAGCAACACAGGCTCGCGGCCGAAAGCAACTCTTCATCGATGAGGCCCAAGTGGGACACCCCTCTCAACCGGGCCTTGAATGAACTGAAGGGACTCCCTTTGGACCAGTGGCTGCAATATGGACGTGTGCACGGCGTCAGAGACGGCGCCACGTGGAAGGTCTATTATAATGAGGGCCCGGATGCCAAGAAGCAGAAAAAGAAGTTTAGTCAGGGGGATATCAACGAGAAGGTGAAGCTTGCGTTCGAGAAAAAAGCAGCTGAGGACGAGAAAAAAGCAGCTCAGGAGAAAAATGAGTTGTTCCAGCAAGCAGTCGCTGTAGCTTTAGCTGCCCGCAGAAATGATTTCACTACTAACTTGATCCCGACTGTCATCAACTGGACGAAGCAAAATCCAGACAAGCCGGCACATGATTTTCCCATGCCCAGCTTCGTCGGGAGCAACTCGAGGAACATCACAATCGCACCATCACCTGCTCTCGCAACCGCTCCTGCTCCCGCACCCGCACCCGCTCATAGTAGCCCGTCCTCTGTCTCTGGCGTGCTATGTGGGCCTTCGTCTTTGGCTGAGCTCGATGCCCTCACGGTAATTACACGTCGCACCAACATATGTATATATATATATATATCTATCTAGAATATACCGTTCTCGCTGCCTTTCAGATGTTTTACGCCGCAGACATGTCTTTACAGGCCGTCAAAACCCCATGCACCGTACTCTACTTTATCAAAGGCCAGAAGGTGAACGTGGGAAAGGCAATGATAATGAAGCCCTTGGAACTCACGTTGCACGGCCAGCCGATCCCCGTTGGCCACTTTAGGGTTAACTTGTCGAGTGTGAAATTGGGGCATGAGGATTTGCCTCCTCCAGTACGGCTCGGGGGAGAGGAGGACGAGACCCTGATGCGGCTTGGAAACTGCAAGGGTTGGATGCTCCTATGGCCGAATAATCTTCTTCTTCTGGAGGCAGCCGAGAGCACACCAATAACCACACATCAGCAAGTAGGTATGAACACCACCACCCCGCCTACGCAATTACCAGTGCCTGTAGTGCCAGGTGAGAGTGGCGGACGACGTGGGGAAGGGGGTCCAATAGTGGATGATGTAATCGCCCTTGTAGAACAAAGAATGGATGATGAGATGGACGAGGATGACCCTCTTTGGTTCCTCAATACAGGCACCTATGACGATGACGTAGAAATGATCAGTCAGCCATATGATGACTCGGGCTATCAGCATGCGGATGAGGAGATGGATGATGTGACCCAGCAGGAACGTCCTAGGGTTGATTGCAAGAAGTCTCTCTTCATGCAATCCTCACAGGACACGCCTGAAGATTCCGCCTCAACGTAGTGTCAACTAGCCGAGGGTCGTACAGTGCTTAGCCCGACAACATTGGTGGAGGGGTTAAGGAATGGTCTGGAAGGTGAGCCCAAGAAAAAGGAGAGGAAGAGACCGCCGAAGAGAGGCTCTGCTGCCGCCAAAGCTTTTAGCAGCCAGCCAACCGATTTTGCAGTTTGTGTACCGGTTAAAGGTGCGGCGATATTCCATGTCGTGGGCGAGCCGATCCTACTGCCGAAACCACTGGAGGGCATATCAGGGGATCTCAGGTGACTGCACGACCATGTGTTATCGACTGAGAAAAGCCTTCTAGCCTCGAAGGATCCAGGATATCCGCTATACGCGGTTCGTGTGCCTGAGGGGAAGTGCTACGTCGACACACTACCCGCGGAGGTGTTCTTCCTGCGGTTTGAGCATATCTTTGAGATGTTTCTGACAAGGCGGCTCGATTTTACAATTGTCCGCCTTTTTGTGCTACATATGAACTCCATCATCAGGAGAGAACAAATCTCGGAAATCTATGTGGCGGATCCATACTACATGTAGGAGTCCTTCTTGAGTCTCGGCGACTTTGAGCATAAAACTACTAGAGAGTACATTGAAAACTTCATGATAAGGAATAAGGACAAGGAAACGGTCCTCCTACCTTATCATCCAAAGTAATTCATTGCCGGACAACCCTTTCGTACATTTCAATCATTCCTTCTCGCTCATATGGAGAATAATTTGAGTGCGTTTTTTCCCGCAGCAATGGGTGCGCCATCCTTATTGTTCTTTTCCCGCAAGTCTCCCATGCCGTGTATTTTGACCCTTCCAGAAACTATGAGAAGAAGTACTACACCCACATAATGGATATTCTAGATGATGCTCTCCATGGGTTCAGCATGAGGGGTGTCCACCTCTAGATCAGGAAACAAAGGAACCGCAAGCCGGGTTTCTCGCATAAAACTTACTTTTGCATCAACCATTAACCGACATCAAGCAGGAACGATGGATTCTACCTCCTCCATCTCATAATGGAGTTCAGAAGGGATCACCAATAGCTTCGCATGACAGCCAGAAATGATGATCTTATCCACAGATGGGCAGAATCCATAGGAGAAGAATCCACATCGGATTATAAACTCATAGATGACTTCTTTCGCATCCAGAGGGACATTGCAACGATGATCATGAAAGAAGTCGTCGAAGAGAAGGGGATGTTCCACCACGGCCCTATATCGCGAGCTGACGTCCGAACTCGCATAGGCCTACAACGTCAAGACCTAACACCGTTCAAGAAGCTAGGGTGCATCCTCGAAGATCTGAATGGATGGAACTTCTAGTAATGATTGACGATGTCGATGATGATGTGTCGGTTGAACTGGTACTTTATGTAGTGATGAAACTTTGTGATGTCAGTGGTGCCTGCCGAACTTGCGTAATGCTAGTTTGTTAGTTTGAGTACGATGACCGGCATACCTCTAGTTAATTAGTTTGGGTACGATGGAACTGCGTTGATTAATTATGTTTACTATATGTTGCATCTATTTGCTAACACCCTTTCTTTTTGTGTTGCTCAATTGTATTATGTTGCATATTTTTGTTGATTCCCTTGATGAAGATGCACCTCTAATAGGTACATAGATCCTTCATGGTGAAGAAGTGCTATGTCGTGTACATAGGGAAGGTTCCGGGAGTGTACGATGAGTGGCCCTAGTATCAGGCTCAAGTGGAGCGGTTCTGGGGCGGCAGCCATAAAGGGTTCAATAGCAGACAAGAAGCAGAAGCTAGTTACTTGAGGTTCACGCTAGCGCGAGAGAGGAATCAGAACTGCTGCCTCATGTACTGCATAGTTCCACTCTCACTCATAGTGATAGCTCTTCTATTCTACATCATTCTTTAGATGGATGACAATGTAGTTGCAAGTTTTCGAGGCATGTTATAACTTGTATCACTATTTCAAGATGATGACGAGAGACATCATTTTGTGTTCGATGATGATTATATATGATGATGACATGATTTGATGAGATTATTTGTATGTGTATGATATGATTAGATTTGTATGTCTATGATATGCTAGACACTATTGTATAAAACCCGTACAAATACAAAAGAAAATATGCAGCAGAATTTTTTTTCCAGAAACTAATGATAGTAGTGCGGGGTATGATTTTAGCAGTAGCGAGAGCTTAGCAGTAGCGCTCTTTAAAATGGGGTGCTACAGCTATTAGCAACAACACGTTTCTGTAACACACGCTACTGCTACCTCTAGATAGAAGTAGCATGGGCCAACACACGCTACTGCTAAAAGGTAGCTGTAGTGCCATAGCAGCAAGCGGCCACCCGCGCTGTGCTAGGCATATGACCTGCGCTACTAGTAGGCTTTTCCCTAGTAGTGATAACAAAGTCTGTTAAGATAGTAACATTTGCAACTACAACGGGCACATCCTCACAAATACCGATAGGTATGGCAGTTGATTTGTCAGCCATTTTCAAAGATATTTTAGTAGGTGTGAGTTTATTCAAATCAAATCTCTTGTATAAGGAGAAAGGCATAACACTAACATCGGCTCCCAAATCACATGAAGCAGTATTGACATAACTTCTTTTAATGGAGCATGGTATAGTTGGTATTCCTTCTCCTAGTTTTTTAGGTACTCCATCCTTAAAAGAATAATTAGCATGCATGGTGGAGATTTCAGCTTCAGGTATTTTTCTTTTATTGGTGACAATATATTTCATATATTTAGCTTAACGGGCCATCTTCAAAATATTAGTCAAATGAGTACATAAAGAGACTAGCCTAAGCATTTCAGCAAAGCATTCAAATTCTTCCTCATCCTTATTCTTAGATGGTTTAGGTCGAAATGGCATGGGTTTCTAAACCCATGGTTCTCTTTATTTACCATGTTTTCTAGCAACGAAATCTCTTTTATCATAACGTTTATTTTTAGAAGGTGGGTTATCAAGATCAACAGTAGGTTCTATTTCAATATCATTATGTGGTTTTTTATCATTTTCTGGTTGAGCATGAACATCATCATTGTCATTTTCATTATCACTAGGTGAATATTCATTGCGAGATTGTATTTCAGCATCATAAATAGAGATATTATTATTATCTTCAGAAGGTTTTTCTATCTCAGGTTCACTAGAATCATGCAAAGTCCTGCCATTTTTCTTTTTCATTTTCTTTTTAGAAGGACTAGGTTCATCAACATTAAATCCTTGGGAGTCTTGTTCAATTCTTTTAGGGTGTCCCTCAGGATAAAGTGGCTCCCGAGTCATTGTACCTCCTCTAGTCATACTCTAACATCATGATCATTCATATTACTATCCCTTTCATTGAGCAATTCACCCCAAGATTTAGCAACATGTTCTAACTGGGTTTGAACCATAGAAGCATGTTTACTAACACCTTTGACATCATTAACAATTATAAACAACAAATCACTCAAGCGATCAATCTTGTAAGCATTTTGTTTCAATTGTGTCATAACATTTGCATTAAAATGATCTTGCTTAATAATATAGTTGTCAAATTCATACAAGCATTGACTGGGAGATTTATTATAAGGGATATCACCTTCATCAAACTTTATAAAATAATTTACCTCTACCACCTTGTTGTGGTGTGTCAAGACCATGTATTTCTTCAATAGGTGGTAAATTTTTAACATCTTCAGCTTTAATACCTTTTTCCTTCATACATTTCTTTGCCTTTTGCATATCTTTAGGACTGAGAAATAAGACACCCCTCTTCTTCGGAGTAGGTTTAGGCGGTGGTTCAGGAAGAGTCCAATCATTATCATTCTTCAATATATTATTCAATGGTTCTTCCGCTTGCACAATAGTCCGTTCCTTGAAAACACAACCAACACAACTATCTAGGTAGCCCCTAGAAGCATTGGTTAGTCCATTATAGAAGATATAAAGTATTTCATTTTTCTTAAGAGGATGATCAGGCAAAGCATTGAGTAATTGGAGAAGCCTCCCCCAAGCTTGTGGGAGACTTTGTTCTTCAATTTGCACAAAGTAAAATATTTCCTGTAAGGCAACTTGTTTCTTATGAGTAGGAAAATATTTTTCACAGAAGTAATAAATCATATCCTGGGGACTACGCACACAACCAGGAGCAAGAGTATTTTACCATATCTTAGCATCACCCTTTAATGAGAAAAGAAATAACTTAAGAATATAGTAATAGCAAATTTTTTCATCATGAGCAAATAGGGTGGCTATATCATTTAATTTAGTAAGATGTGCCACAACAGTTTCAGTTTCATAGCCATGGAAAGGATCATATTCAACCAAAGTAATTAACTTTGGGTCGACAGAGAACTCAAAATCCTTATCAGTAATAAAAATAGGCGAAGTAGCAAAATTAGGATCACATTTCATTCTAGCATTCAAAGATTTTTCTTTCAACTTGCATAGTAATTTCTTAAGATCATCTCTATCCTTAGAAGCAAGAAAATCCCTAGCAACCTCTCCTTCCATAACATCACCTTTAGGTATCTTAGGCAGTTCATATCTAGGGGTACTAGTTCCACTAGGTGCATCATAATTTTCAGTATCAATAATTTCATTAGTTTCAGTAATTTCATTGGTTTCAACATTCTCAATTTCCTTAGCTCTAGCAAGTTGTTAAACAAGAAATTCACCCAGTGGCACAGTCTTATCAAACAAAGTGCTAGCATCAGCATAAGCATCATTCAAAGCAGAAGTAGTGTCAGAATCGGGGTTCCGGGGACCCAAGAAGGTTCGAACTTTGGGGTGCGCTCGTTCCTACCGCCCTACTCTACCTCTCAACCTCACGCCAATGCTCTGGCATTCTCGAGCTAAGCAAGAAGGACAATGGACGCGGTAGTTTATCCAGGTTCGAGCCACCTTATGGTGTAAAACCCTACTCCTGCCGAGGGAGTTATGGACTAAGGGGTCCTCGGGGCGCCGGCCCATTGAATATGGGCCCGACTGGTGAAGCCGCATAGCGACAGGAGATCTATGAAGCCGTGGTGTGCCATCCAAGTCAAGGATAGACATGATCTCTTTTCTCCTTATTGTAATCTATCTCCTTATTGTAGTATTTAGGGGCAGAGCTATATTCACCACCTCATCACCTTAGGGTTTAGCTCATGCTGATCTCAAGGTAGATCTACTCTGTAACCATACAATACATCCAATACAATCAAGCAGGACGTAGGGTATTACCTCTTCGAGAGGGCCCGAACCTGGGTAAACACCGCGTTCATCGTCCCTTGTTCCCCATCGATCCTAGGTCGACAGCTCGGGACCCCCTACCCTGAGGTCTGCCGGTTTTTACACCGACATTGGTGCTTTCATTGAGAGTTCCGCTGTGAGGTTGCCCAAAGGATCGATGGCTCGCCTGATCATAGGAAAAGGCATCGGATCCGGGGACTTCTTCATCCCCGGACAACTCTTCACGTTCGGCAGCATTGTACTGCACATCGACCCGACTGGTCATTTGGATCAGATTAACAACATCACTCCTGAGCACCGAATTCGATTCGGTAACCTGGAATACGTTGCGAACACGCGGGGCGATCTGGTCTTTGCCGAATTCACTACCCCATTCCACATCCTCGCAGGCCTCGCCATGCCCGCTCTGGAGTCCCTCTCTGATCCGATCTACAGATTGGCCCTCGCCCTCCGAATAGCATCGAGTCAGGAGGGCTCCGCTTCAAGCGGGGGCCAGACTCCACCTTCGGCCGGATCCATCATGTCTGTGGAGGGCCTATCCTTGGCCTTCGAGGCAGAATCAGGAGGCGGAAGCCAAGACTCAATCTCGGCCGAACCTTTCCTTCACAATGCTCCTCTGGCCTTGAGCCCTTAGGATGAAGCGGCAGCCAATGGCCATGGGTCACCCCGGGCCCAAAGCAGCTCAATCTCGAACCCTGGCGTGGAAACAACACATAAAAACCAAGGCCCGTCCTTGATCACCAGTGACGATCCGGACCCCCTCAAGGATTCGGCACCGCACCCCGAGCTTAGCTCGCCCTGTGGAAACCAAGGACCAGCCAGGACACTGACTGCCCCCACCCCGTTACAACGGAATTTGGCCTAGAGCCCTCGAAATCGGCGACCCTCGCTATGTTAAACGAGGCGCTAGACCGAATCCAGAAAATGACCATCCAGGAGGACCTGCCCTCCGCCCACAATCATCAACCCTTCGAGGCATACCACAGGGAATTTTACGACCCACCCACCACCCACTTGGTAGCCACTGTCGATAATTTAACCGATATGCTAGATTGTAATTCGGAAAACGCTGAATACATGGATGAGGATGGCAGAGCCATGGCTAACACTGATGTCGCCCCCCGTCACCGGCCGCTGGTCGGCCATGTCCACCTATGATATTTACATGGTGGACACCCCCAAGGGCGGCGATGGCACTCCCAATCAGGACCGGGACAAGCCTGGAGATGAACCGCCTAAATGCCGAAGGCAGCGCTGTCGATCAAAGCCATGTCGAAGCCATGCGAGCAATGTGGACTCTGCGGAGAACGGCACCGTAAATAATATAGATGACCTCGCCGGAGCCGCAGCCAACGAACATCATCAGGATGACCACGCGGGGCAGGAGGACCCGCTTAACCCAGAAAAGCCCAACGACTTCGAAGATAGCAACTACCTCCCACATTGTGAAGAGGAGGCCAGTCTCGGGGATGACGATTTCATCGTCCCCGAAGATCCTCTGGAGTAGGAACGGTTCAAACAGAGGCTTTTAGCCACCGCCCGCAGCGTGAAGAAACAAAAATGCAGAATCAAGGCCGAACAGGACACCCTCAATGACCTATGTACCAAAGTCCTAGCCGCCGAAGAAGGGTATGGCCGCGAACAGCCAATCAAAAGTTATCCCAAGCGAAGACTACTGCCGCAGTTCGACGATGAGGCCGTAGAGCCAACACGTCTGACATACACTGAACAGCTGGACCACCCCCCTAGGGGCTGGGACAGAGAAGCTGACGAGACCGAGCACCCAGCCGCCCCACCTCGCCGTTATGGCAAGGATCAAGTGCAGCCCACCTATGAGTACGACCTCCGCCATGACCTAGACGCTCGAGGAGGCTATACCAAGTCCATCTACGGACCCAGAGAAGACCCGCCCGCTTACCGAGAAGGATTCTATGATCGGCTAAACCGAAATGATAGAATCCGGGAACAACAGCGAACTCGGAGGGCCGAAGACCTCCGACGTGATGTAGCCCGAGTTCGGGGTGCCGCACACCCCCCGTGCTTCACAGAGAGGGTAATGCAACACCAATTCCCGGAAGGCTTCAAGCGTGTGAACATTGAATCATATGACGAAACCATAGACCGGGCCGTATGGATAGAAGATTTCCTCCTCCACATTCACATGGCGCGAGGAGATGACCTTCACGCCATCAAATATCTGCCACTAAAGCTTAAAGGCCTGGCTCGACACTGGTTGAATAGCCTTCCCGAAGACTCTGTAGGCTGTTGGGAAGAGCTTGAGGACGCTTTTCGAGCGAACTTTCAGGGCACCTATGTCCGACCTCCGGACGCTGACGACCTAAATCGCATCACATAGCAGCCTGGAGAATCTGCTCGGCAATTTTGGAACCGATTCCTGACCAAGAAAAGCTAGATTGTCGACTGTCCGGATGCCGAAGCCTTTTCCGCTTTCAAGCATAGTGTGAAGGATGAATGGCTTGTAAGACAGCTCGGCCAGGACAAGCCAAGAACTATGGCAGCCCTTACTTCTCTCATGACCCACTTTTGTGCGGGCGAAGATAGTTGGCTCGCTCATAAAAACGCCAACAATGACACACCCGGTACCTCCGAGGTTCGGGACGGAAATGGAAAGCCCCGACGCATCAAGAGTAAACATCGCCACAATAATGGCGAGGGCGACGATACGGCAGTAAATGCCAGATTCCGAAATCAAAAGTCCGGACCATGAAAGAAGGCCCCTAGGGGCAACAGTGACGGCCCGTCCAGACTAGACACAATTCTGGATAGGCCTTGCCAGATCCACGACACATCGGAGAAGCCTGCCAACCACTCCAACCGTAACTGTTGGGTGATCAAATAAGCTGGCAAACTAACTGCCGAAGATCCGGGCAAAAGCCCACGAAGCGAGGATGATGATGACCCCCGCAGGCCGAATAGTGAAGGCCAGAAACCCTTCCCTTTCGAGGTAAAGACGGTGAACATGATCTACGAAACCCATATACCAAAGAAGGAGAGGAAGCGAGCACTGCGAGACGTATATTCCACCCGTAGCGCCGAAGTTCAATCCATGGTCAGCCGGCCCGATCACTTTCGATTGCAGGGATCACCCGACCAGTATATGCCATGGAGGGTCCACAGCCTTAGTGCTCAACCCCATAATCGATGGATTCCACCTCACTAGAGTCCTAATGGACGGAGGCAGCAGCCTCAATCTGATATACAAAGACACAGTGAGGAAGATGGGGATCGACCCGTCAAGGATCAAACCCAGTAACACCACCTTCAAGGGGGTCATTCCGGGAGTGGAGGCCCGCTGCACAGGTGCTGTGACGCTTGAAGTAGTGTTCGGCTCTCCGGACAACTTTCGAAGCGAGGACTTGATCTTCGACATTGCACCTTTTTGCAGCGGCTATCATGCCCTCCTCGGCCGAACAGCGTTCCCACATTACGTGTACCTCAAATTAAAGATGCCCAGTCCTTCAGGCGTCATAACTATCAACGGCAATACAGAACGCTCACTTCGGACGGAAGAGCACACTGCGGCCCTCGCGGCCGAAGACCAAACCGGCCCATACAGGTCCCGATGCCGACCCGCCGTAAAGGCCGCTGACAACAGCAAATGGGTTCGAACCTGTTCTCCGTCATGGGAACCCGCATGCGTTCGCCACAAATAGGGATGCGCGCCCCACAGCACACCCACATTCTTCACGCTCCATGTGCCTCGCCAACACAATTTCGCACTCAAAATACCATGGGCAGCCGTGAGGCATATATCAATAAATCCGAAGCATATGTTCGGCTAACCCGAACTTTGGAATTACCTTGTCTTCGGACGACCCAGGGACCAATTCCGGAACCCCCCCAAGCACAAAGCTTCATCGGCAGGATCCTCGCCCCTCAAGGTCTCATCGAAGGTCCCAACCCCCACCTCTCAGAAGCAAAGGCGCAGACGTGCAGCAGGGCAAAGTGGAGGCTTCGACTCACACGTCAAGGTCCTGTGTAAACCTTTACTCTGTAAAACTTTTTCCTTTTTACAAATAATGCCTTCGCAGTTCGAATTGTACGGTTAGACATCTTGAGCCTACGAGAAATAATAAAAACACCCCTTATGGTGTTCAGATATCCGCATCTTGCGATTGTCTATTTCCTTTCTGATTCTCCCCTTGCTCTTGGAACAGCCCGGCATGAAAACAAGATCGGTTAACTAACCTAGAGCTCGATTTCCCTATCACCTCGGCACCCCAAGTCCGACACTGCTTTCCGCTGAGTGTTAGGTGTCTCGGATATTGCACTATATGCATCAAGTTCCGAAATATGTCTTAGGTCAATAGTTGGGTTGCCCAGCTCCTGTGCTTGCCCCTTATGTTCCGCACATTTGGCTAACAGGGCAAAGGGAGAACCCCTGCGATTGTACTTCTGGCTCGCCTGGTAAAGCACCACAGGAGGAGAAAGCCGAAAACTGACCGTCATAGTAAGCGTGAACTGATCAGTGATCCGATGACGAGGTTTGACTCTAAAAATTGTTGGCGATTTTGCCGTGTCACACGAAGGGTTCGTCTTAACACAAACCACGTGATCGGAAAGGGCATGCATTTGCCCCCAAGTACATTACAAAACACAGGGGGCTAGTCCTTAGCCCTCACCGTCAAGCTCCTAAGGTTAAGTTAAAGCAGTAAAACCGAATAGTCTGATTGCCTAGTTTTGGTCACGTGCTACCGCCTACGGGTACCAAGACGTTGGCTAAGGGTGGAGACAAAACACCCCTCGTGACATTCACCTGGGGGCTGAAGCCGGCAATTGGTAGCTTTCAGAATAAATATACAGCCGAATAGGAGTCAAAATTAAAATCATGACAATATGAAATAAGTTAGGCGGACGCATTATAAAGCATAAGGTGCTATTGGTAAAAACTTAATACAGTCATACAAGCATTACATATTTTGAATGGCTCAAGCTCAAGACTCTACTCTTTTTCATTTTAGTGATCCAAGATCACATTGAGTCCATAGGAAAGCCAATACTATTAAAAGGGGATGAGGTGTTGCTTAATGGCTTGCTCAAAATTCTTAGTGATATGCTCCAAAAGCCCTCAACCACTTTCTCATATCCACATATGTCCCAAACCTAAAGTCAAACTCGGCCCCACCGATTTGATCTATCCGGCACCACCGAGTTCATTTGACATAGCCACTGCCAGAAACCCTAATCAATTCGGTCTCACCGATAGGGATCTCGGTCTCACCGAGATGGGATTGCTAACTCTCTGTTTTCCTTCATAACGTTTCGGTCTAACCGAGATGAGCGATCAGTCCCACTGAGTTCGCAATGCAAACTCTCTGTTTCCTCTTCGTAATGTTTCGGTCCCACCGAAATGAGCGATCGGTCCCACCGAGTTTGCCTGACCAACTCTCTGTTTGCCTATTATAGAAATCGGTCTCACCGAGTTCATGTGATCGGTCTCACCGAGATTACGTAATGCCCTAACCCTAACGAAATCGGTCCCACCGAGTTGACATGTCGGTCCCACCGAAAATCCTAATGTTCACATTTTGAACTAAATCGGTCTGACCGAGTTTCACTATTCGGTTCCACCGAGTTTGGTAAATTATGTGTAACGGTTAGATTTTGTGTGGAGGCTATATATACCCCTCCACCCTTCCTCCATTCGAGGGGAGAGCCATCAGAACGTGCCTACACTTCCAGTACTCATTTTCTGAGAAAGAACCACCTACTCATGTCACTACTGGAATCTGCTGATTTGCCGTCTGCCATAGCAGACGGCAAAGGCATGCTTGGCGGACGGCAAAGGCTTTGCCGTCCGCCAGCAGACGGCAAACACTCCGGCTGAACAAATGCCGGCAAAGGCCACTTTGCCATCTGCTGGCGGACGGCAAAGAAGCAAACATCTTTGCCGTCTGCTAGCGGACGGCAAAGAAGCAACTTCTTTGCCGTCTGTCGGCGGACGACAAAGAGGGCAAGATCTTTGCCGTCTGCCGACGGACGGCAAAGAGGGCAAGCTCTTTGCCGTGTGCCGGCGGACGGTAAAGAGGCCAAATAGGCCAGCCCAGGGGCTATACAGCCACTTTGTCGTCTACTGACAGACGGCAAACCTCTTTGCCGTCTGCTAGCAGACGGCAAAGTGGCTATATAGCCCCTGTTTTTTCAGTTTTTTCTTGTATCAATTCATTTTCACAGAAAATTATATATATGACCAATATAGCATATCCAACACATATTACCAATAGTCATGAACACATGTAAATTAAAAACTTTATTAATAATTGGAATAGGTAATACAAAGTCATATTATAAAGAATTAGAAATGATTAAGTAATTAATTTACATTTCGGAAATTACAAGAAATGACCTAAAACTAAATATCTATTTTCCTAAAAACTATCTTATTACTAAGATCTTCTCTAGATCTTCTTCTTTTCTTCCAACCTGCATAACAAAAACACTAAGAAAGAGAGAATGGGTTAGGAGTAGAAATGTAGCATTTCACTTAGTGAAATGCAATGCTGTAAGAGCCAGCACTTGAGGCCAGTATAAATAGGGCAGCCAACCGTAGAGTAGGGTCTGTTAGACACTTGGTGTCCAAAACAGCAAGGAACAGAGTAGAGTATATGTGGCATGTGGACATAACATCGAAAATCAAGGCCAGAGGTATGGGCAAGAAAATATACTCAGAGGAGGTCATATGGCTGGCAGAATAGGCATACATAGCAGGTAGCGCATCAATGAAAAAAAAATAGAGCTATGTATTTTGTTTGAAATGCAAGGGGGAAAATACAGATATTACGAAATATTGAGTCATCCACTGGCTTGTTTACTGAAACAATTTTATTTTCACACTGCCTCTTTACTAAAACAATTGACAGCAATAGGATGGGTAATGGACAATGTGCGAAGGGTTAAAATAACTGATATATTGAGTCATCCATTGCCTGTTTAAATTTATTTTCACTCTTGTTAACACTACACATTGGATTGACAGGTGCTTATAATGGATGTCTGAGGATCCACATGTATGAGCATTTCAAATGCAGATTTCTGGGCGCTTTGACAGGAAATGAGATGAACAGAAGCAAAAATATTGTACAATAAAAAGACAAAGCGGCTCGCATACATATCTCAAGGGCAGAAAATTTAATAAGCAAAAAAGAGGTAAGCAGAGCAATGCTAAACAAAATACCCTTGCATTTGAGGACGAGGGTGCTCCTTGTGAGGCTTGAGATGCGATTTGCCTATGGATCTCCAAATGCAGTTCAGGTGCCTGAGGGTGATTGCACGCAAATGTTACAGATAGGCAATACAAAGTGATATGCAGGCATACTCAAATATGCTACCAATAAAAGGTTCAGAGTTAATTTAGAGTTCACCATTCCCCAAAACTGGAGGTCTCAACATCTAGAAACCACAACCCTTTGTTATTCTCTGCCAGCATCAGTTGTGCATATTACATCAGACCTG
The DNA here is from genome assembly GCA_011799875.1 of Thinopyrum elongatum. NCBI lineage: Eukaryota > Viridiplantae > Streptophyta > Magnoliopsida > Poales > Poaceae > Thinopyrum > Thinopyrum elongatum. The sequence goes on from CM022299.1 coordinate 247,294,764, forward strand.
AAGAATCATATGACCTGAGCACTAACAACGCAAATGATCCTTGATTTTCCTAAAGTGGTCCTTGCAGCAAGGCAAAATGGCGCCTGTAATCAGGAGCCTGCAAGAGTAGGTTTCACCTGATTACTTAAAAAGACATGAATTGCTAGTAGATTCAGTACTTTATCTAGGTACGCGACATTCCTGCCTGCTCCACGTCCGGTGGCGGTTGCAGCACCCACTGCATTTGCTAGTGCTAATGTGCTAATCGCCAGCAAGTTGTGGAGGAACCCAAAAGCTATAGCAGCAGTGAAGCTATCCCCGCACCCAACCATGTCCACAACGCGAATATGTTTAGAAAAGCAGTTGGTGTTCCGGATGTTGGTTAGTGACTCAGCATGTCAAAAGCAATAAGCAGGAAGGTGTGAGAGATGAGGCGACAAAATGCTAGATTAAGTACACCACACTCGTGTCACTCTTATCTAAGCCAGTTTGAATTCAGCAAATAAAAATCTTTAGAAAAGCAGTTGGTGTTTGCCAGAATTATCTTCCAATAGCTCCAATGCACACTCCAAATTCAGCCACCTCAGGAGTATAAAGGTAACAGATGGCGACAGTCCAAAAGGCCATGTGACACAAGAAAGGGGTCTACCACACACACATATACTAATTTGGCAAACAAAGAAAAATCGCGAGATCTATCCCGGAACAAAAAGCCTAATGTATTAATTTGGCAAACAAAGAAAGGGGTCTACCGCACCCACAAATACTAATGTATTGATTTTGTTCCTGGCCTTTGCGACATCATTTTTTTTGTTTAAAAAGACTGTCCAGCACTCCAGCTCCATTCTTGGAACTATGGCTCGAACCACTATTTTCCAGAAAAATAATACCAGATTAGGCATTGAAAAATAGTATAATGACACAACAAAATATTAATATTTACCATCAAAGATGTAGGACTGAATTTGCTGTTTGGGGGTCTGCAACCCGTAATATGCATGATCTGCATTCTCCTTAACAAACAAAAGACAAATGCATGAATGCAAATGCATGATAACTTGATCACTTAATGCGGTATGATGCCAACCATCTTGCAATGATCACTTGCTCAATGCCTCTCAATCATCCTCGTACTCAATGTCTTCATCATCCACGATCTCATCATCACCATCAGATTCAAACTCCTCCTCCTCAAAATCAGCAAGCCAGCAACCAAAGCAAGCAGCTAAAGCAGCAGCTAGCAACCAAACCAGCAGCAGCAACTACTTACTAAGTAATACTAGTCTACTGCACTAATAGTAGCAATTCATTACGCGCCGGCAGAGTACAGAGCAGAGCAGCAGAGCATGCCAGAGAAGAAGAGAAGAAGAGCACGGGGCTCACCTGCCTGAAGAGAAGAAGAGCCCGGGGCAGGACGAGGTCGCAGAACAGCAGCCGGCGGTGCGGGGAAGAGCCCGAGAGGAAGATCCGGCGGCGCGGGGAGGAGGAGAGGAAGATCCAGCGGCGCGGGGAGGGGGCGTGAGGAGAAGCTTCAGATCGACTGCGGAGGACGTGCGGCTGATGGCGGCGTGAGATCCAGTGTCCGGCGACGCGAGGATGGAGAGGAGCCGAGACCTAACCCTAGCACGGCACGAGGCCGACCACAGTGCCCTTGGGGCATGCGGGGGCGCGGAGCAGCGTGTGCGCGAATGGCATCCCCGGGCCGACCCCCAACACGTTGCCCACGTCGATGCCCGAGTGCAGCGGCTCCCGGGCCTCGTCCCAGCGCAGGGCCGGAGAGAGGCAGAGCGTGCGGGGCGAGGTGACTGAGGAAAGGTGACCTCGGGGAGGAGAGCTGGGCGGCGGGGAACGACGGGGATCGCCGGAATCTGGCGGCGGCGTGGGGTGGAGAAAGGGGATCGAGGAAGACGAGAGAGATGGGATCGTGCATCGTGGGTGGGTCCCGGGGCTGTGTGGGTCATGGGTAGGTGTGTGCAAGTCATCGATCCGTGGGCGGGGGCGTATTTTCTTTGTCGTCTGCTTTCGATCTCTTTGCCGTCTGCCAGCAGACGGCAAAGATTCTTTGCCATCCGCTGGCAGACGGCAAAGAGGTGGGGCTGGTGGGCCGTTACAGCACTGGCGTCCACTGGACCCCACCCACCTCTTTGCCGTCTGCCAGCAGATGGCAAAGCTGGCGGATGGCAAAGAATTGGCTGATGGCAACCAGGTTCTTTGCCATCAGCCAGCTCTTTGCCGTCTGCTTTACCAAAGCAGACGGCAAAGAGCTGGCAGATGGCAAAGTAGCAGATTCCAGTAGTGTGTGTTGAGACCAAGATATTCCAATCCAACCACAAGAATCTTGATCTCTAGCCTTCCCCAAGTTGCTTTCCACTCAAATCATCTTTCCACCAAATTCAAATCTATGAGAGAGAGTTGAGTGTTGGGGAGGCTATCATTTGAAGCACAAGAGCAAGGAGTTCATTATCAACACACCATCTATTACCTTTTGGAGAGTGGTGTCTCCTAGATTGGTTAGGTGTTACTTGGGAGCCTCCGTCAAGATTGTGGAGTTGAACCAAGGAGTTTGTATGGGCAAGGAGACCGCCTACTTCGTGAAGATCTACCCTAGTGAGGCAAGTCCTTCATGGGCGATGGCCATGGTGGGATAGACAAGGTTGCCTCTTCGTGGACCTTTCATGGGTGGAGCCCTCCATGGACTCGCGCAACCGTTACCCTTCGTGGGTTGAAGTCTCCATCAATGTGGATGTACGATAGCACCACCTATCGGAACCACGCCAAAAATATCCGTGTCTACATTGCGTTTGCTCCCTCCAAACTCCTCCCCTTTACCTTCATATGCAATGATTTACATTCCGCTTCTATACTCTTAGAATTGCATGTGTAGGTTGATTGCTTGACTTGTGCTAAGTTGCTAAAATCTGCCAAGACTTAAAATTGGGAAAAGGCTAGATTTTTATTTGGTCAAGTAGTCTAATCACCCCCCCTCTAGACATACTTTCGATCCTACAAGTGGTATCAGAGCTTTGGTCTCCATTTGCCTTGATTTCCATAGCTTTGGTGATCATAGCCTTGGTTTCACAACCTAGGAGAGTATGGCGTCTAGCGAGGGAAATTACCACCGTAGAGGTCCTTACTTTGATGGTACTAATTTTGCTAGTTGGAAGCATAAGATGAAAATGCATATTCTTGTACATAACCCCGCCGTTTGGGCTATTGTGTGCATTGGTTTGCAAGATGAATTCTTTGATGGGAGAGAATCGAATCGTGAAGCTACCGCGGAAGAATTGAAGATGTTGCAATACAATGCTCAAGCTTGCGATATCCTCTTCAACGGATTGTGCTCTAAAGAATTCAACAAAATTAGCCTTGTTGAGAATGCAAAGGAAATTTGGGATACTTTGATTGATATGCACGAAGGTACGGACACCGTCAAGGAATCCAAATTGGATGTGCTTCAAAGTCAGCTTGATAAGTTCAAAATGAAGGATGGTGAAGGTGTCGCTGAAATGTACTCTAGGCTTGCTCTCATCACAAATGAGATTGCCAGCTTAGGAAGTGAAGAGATGACCGACAGATTCATCATCAAGAAGATCCTAAGAGCCTTGGATGGAAAATATGACACCGTGTGCACATTGATCCAAATGATGCCAAATTACGAAGATCTCAAACCAACTGATGTCATTGGAAGAATTGTTGCTCATGAGATGTCACTCAAGGATAAAGAAGAGCTTCACAACAAGTCTAATGGTGCTTACAAAGCCTCATGTGATGCTCCTACATCATCAAGTGAGAAAAAAGCCTTCAATGAGGAATTAAGCCTAATGGTGAACAACTTCAACAAGTTCTACAAGAGTAGAAGCAAGGAAAGAAGTTCCAAGTCAAGGTCCTACAATGACAAAAGATCTTCTAGTCGTGAGCGTAATTGCTACAATTGTGGAAGACCCGGACACTACTCCAATGAGTGTACGGCTCCCTACAAAAGAAGAGAAGACTCACCTAAAAGAAGGAGCAAAAGAGAAGAATCACCTCCAAGGGAGAGAAGGAGTAGAGATGATCGTTATGAACGAAGAACCTCTCGCAGAAGCAAGGATTCGGAAAGGAAGGCCAAGTCATCAAGGAGCTACACAAAACGAAGACATCAAGCTCATGTTGGTGAATGAGTATCCGGCTCCGACTCTGACCACAACTCCGAGAGAAGTTATCACTCCGACTCCGAATATACTCACGATGAAGGTGTTGCCGGTCTTACACTTGTGTCAACCAACTCCTATGACATATTTGACTCACCAAATGAAGGAATTGGAAGATGCTTCATGGCTAAAGGCCCAAAGGTATCACACCCCGAGTATGTTGATTTCAATAGTGATGAAGATGATTTGCTAGGTGATGATGATTTACTTGTTGACAACTCTAGTAATGAAAACTATGATGAACTTGCTATTAATCATGCTAAACAAGATAAAACAAATGACGATGATAATAAGGAGATTGAGCGTCTAACTAAAGAACTAAACACTCTTAAGTTAGCTCATGAAACTACCTTAGAAGATCATTGAGAGCTTTTAAAGACTCATGAGAAACTACGCTTTGAAAAGCTCAACCTAGAGCAAGAAGCATGGGTTCTTAACAGCAATCAATGATGATCTTCGTAAGAAAAGTTCTTCTTACATTGCCAAGCATTTACTCCTGTCTACTTACATGCCGCAAGTAAAATCTAGCAACAAGAGTAAGAAAGATTCTTCTTCTAGTAGTAACAATAATCATGCTAAATCCAATATTGTTGCTTCTAGTAGTTCTCTTGATTCCACTAATGATTCTCTTAGCCAAGTTACACTTGAGCAAGAAAATAGCTTATTGAAGGGAATTATAGAGAAAGGTGTTTACAAGAGCCTTGCCAGAAGTAAGCAATTTGAGGAAATTGTACGCAAGCAAGGAAGGCACCAGAAGAATCAAGGTGTTGGTTTTGAACGAACGTTCAATGCCAATGGAGTTGAGTGGGAAGAAGATCAATACCCCAAGACGAAGTTTGTTCCTCAACAAGAGAAGTATGATCCTACTTCCTTCGAGGGGACACAAGCTCAAGATGATCTTCCATCACAAGACCTCAAGCAAAAAGGCATGGACAAGCTTCAAGAGGAGATTGCTGCATTTGAAGAAGCTCCTAAGGCCTTGGTCAAGTGGGTTCCCAAGACTACATCAAGTTCTACTTCATCAAGTACGACTACAACTCCAAGGATTCCCATCAAGATGATGTGGATCCCGAAGAAGAAGAACTAGAGAATTGTCATGATAATCAGTCAATCCAACATCCACTTCACGTATTTACCGCGGGTTGTGGGGTAGTGGGACTGTAGCAGTAAATGCAAAACAGTAACTTCCTAAAGAGTCGCGCCCTCCCCCACATTCTTTCCTTAAGAGTGGAAAACGCGGAAGGGCACTGCTCATTCGTTACCCGCTCCGCTCCTCCACCATCTTCTTCTGCAAGCCAAACAACTGCACTTCCTCCTCGCCCATACTCGCTGTCGATCCTCCACCCACCTTCCTCCCCCATCTCTGCAGCGGCTTGAGGAAATGGGGAACAAAGCTGCCGCTAAGGGGAAGCGGACGGCCACCGCGAAAGAGGTAGCCGCTGAGGGGAGCAAGAGAGCGACGGAGCTAGACAGGAGGCGAAGGGGAGACGTCGTCTTCTTCCCATCGAATCTGGACGGCGAAGTGCTACGAGCGAGGTACGGATACCTGTGGGGGAGGGAAGTCCCGAAATGGCATGGTGTGCCGAATGTTCTGGCGGAGGGAGAAGAGGACCCACCAGATTCATATCTATTTTTTGTTGCATATTTCATCTGCGGCCTCTGTCCTCCCTTCTCTGATTTCCTTGAGGCAATGATGGTGATCTATGGATTCCATCTTCTGGATTTCGCGCCAAATGCAATGGCGTGCATGGCTATTTTCGCCCACTTGTGTGAGAACTTTGTTGGAGTTACCCCCAATGTTGATTTGTTCAGGCACTATTTTGTCTCACGGGTGGAGAACAAAGCCCATCATTCTGGGAACATAAGTTGGATGCCATGGGTAGCAAGGGAAAGTTGGGATTATATCCCAGGCCAGCAGCGCGGCAGATGGGAGGAATGGAGACCAGATTGGTGCTGGATCCAAAACAAGGAAGCCCCAGACTTCTACCAAGCGCGGACAGAGTGCATTGAGCATGGCAACAACTGGAGGGAGGTCGGTCCCTTTGATGACAGGCTCCGCCCGGCAATAAACAGGACCACCCGCCTTAAGGCTGCGGGGCTAACTATCGAGCATGTGGGAGCCGACTTCCTCCTTCGTCGCATCTCACCACTACAGAAGAGAGACAGGTTTTCCTGGGAGTATGGGGATGTGGCGGATAGGATGAGATTGCTCCCAAGCCTGACCAACAACCTTTCTGTCTATGGCCATGCTTGGTTGTGTGACCAACTGTTTGTTTGTTTTGGGCTATTCAAGTTGCCAACAAATGTTATCCCAATGAACATCAACTCTGCCAGGGATCAGATCTTGAAATGGATGCCAGATTGCAACGCTCATGGAGTTGCGGGTGACTGGAAGTTACCCACACTCGACGAAGAGCTCGCATGGTCTTCCACACTGGTGGAAAGGGCTACCAGGGTGGAGACCAGAATGTACAAGCGCACCTCCAAGGTGGAGGAGGCGTACATCAGGAAGCGGCTGGAAGAGGATAGGTCGTTTCGAGCTGCTGCGATGGCGAAGACCGGGAAGGCAGCGAAGGGAAAGGGGAATGCTGAGGATGAAGGTTCCTCCCATGGCGGAAGCGAGGCGCAAACCACGGAAGAGGCTGTTGGAGATGAGCCTGCTAGGGCCGATCATGCCGGGGATGAGCCTTCCGAGATTGAGGCTCTGTACACCGCGGCAGTAGAAGCACAGGAGGAGGAAGTTGAGGAGGCAGGGGAGCCCGAAGAGGAGTGGCTCACGGCAGGTCCTCAAGCCCCGAGCCAGTATTGGACCCGCGCCCTCATAGGCGGGCCGCCAATCGGGGAGCGGTGGTTCCCGATCCTGCACCTGCCGTCAAGAAGGTGACGAAGATTGCCACCAAGAGCAACAAGCAAGATGTGGTGCGCAGGTAGTCCCCCCACTTCGCTGGGGCTAAAACCTCTCCCGCCAAGCAATCTGCGGCTGCGGGAGTTGACCCCAGCTCCCAGTCCAGCTCAAGCTCCTCGTAGAACTCATCCTCGTCAGAGTCCCTTGCACCTCAGCAGGGCCCAAAGCTGTGGAGGAGTTCCTTTCCTCCGCCCCAGAAGATAGGCCGGGCGCCTTCACCGCCCATCGAGTTTGAGCGGAACTTCATGCTCATTGACGAGGAGTAAGAGAGAACAATCCCTTTCTCTTGTGGTAGTTTTAGCTCGCTCGCTTATTCTTGTTGGCTGATCTTTTCTTGTTGCCGTTGTCAGGGAGGAGGAGGAGGATACAGAGACCCTCATCCACCGCTCCAAACGGCTCAAGCGTGCGGAGCCGCCGAAGACTATGGAGGGCACGGGTCTGGCAGGAAGCAGCACAAATGACCCGTCACTAAGCCCCCAGCCCAGCCCCCGGCGAAGAAGCATGGGATTGGCCCCTCCTGCGGGGAGCGATGGAGGAGAGCTCCCAACCTCCTCGGCTGGAAGAGGAGGAGAGGAGATCCAGGACGAACCCTTCTATGAAGGACCAACTCCGCCCATTGATCGAGTCGAGGATCCCTTTGTACGGCAGGGGGAGGTCAACCACATCAACCACAACTTTCTCAGTCCTGTAGTTCAACCCTCCTCCAAATGTCACTGGCAACATAACCTTTCCCTTAGGACGGCTCCTGCCGGGATTAACTCCTTGAAATGTGCCTGTGGCCTTAAGTTCTTCCTTTGCTATCTGGAGTTTGCTGATAACCTTTGGGGAAATCAGATTCAACTAGGCCCCGCCGTCAACCAGCATCTTTGTGACCTTGAGGTTGCGAATTGTTGGTGAGACCAACAACGGCAAGCACCCTACCGCGGTAATGCGGTCGAGGTGGTCCTCTTCATCAAAGATGATGGGCGTGCGTGACCACTTGAGCGGCTTCCGAGAATCTGCCGCTGGCTCCACGGCATTGACTTCACGCGCCCACTGTTTAATTTGGCAGTGAGAGGAGTGCAAAGATGCACCCCCGTCAATGCACAGGGCGTCAGTGGCCTTCTGGAATTCCTGCTCGCTGGTTTCCTCTTCATTCCCTACATCACTCTCATTACTGCAATCCTCCTTCTCTCAGCCTTTGGCGGGTTTCCCTTGGTTCCGAGGAGCCTTGCTGGGGGGATTTGCTTCACCACCCCGGCCCTTCCCGCCAGCGCCATTCTGACCTTTTTCCTTATTGTGCTTCTCATACTCAGCCTTCTGCCTCTTGACGAGCTACTAAACCTGATGACACTCCTGCAGATCATGGCCCTTGGTTCGATGAATCTTACAGTACGGCCCATCACTTTTCCCAACTTTCTCGGCAGCCACCGTCTCCCGGCAGTCAGCGCATGTGGTAGCCTCCTTGCCGGGGGCTTCAGCCTTGGCCTTCTTGCCGATACTAGGTGTGCCCGACCCCTCAACAGTCATCACTGTCTTATCCTTGCGCTTCTTGTTGTGCTTCTTGTTCTTCTTCTTCTTACTGATGGCCTCGTCGTCATCTTCTGAGTCGATGTCGATGCAATCTTCCTCTCCAGGAAGTTTCCTCCCCTCCTCCACCCGAGCACATTTTTCCACCAAAGTGTAGAGCTCCTTCACAGCCTTGGGCAACCGAACATTCATCTTGGAACGTATCTTGCGGTTGCGCATGTTGGATTGGAAGGCAGCTATCACGGCAGCTGGGTGGATATCTGGGATATTTCTGTGGACTCGGCTGAATCTCTGCAAGTACTTCCATAGAGTTTCTCCTTCTTTCTGCTGGAGAAGCTGCAAGTTGCTGGGCCACCCTGGTTCTTGATGGCCGCCTGTGAAGGCATCAATGAACTCGTGGCACAGGTTAGCCCAGGTTGAAATGGAGTTCTCCGGCAGGTGCATCAGCCAAGACCTCACATTTGACTTAAGGGCCAAAGGGAAGTAGTTGGCGAACACCTTCTCATCTCTTCCCCTGGCAGCTTGAACAGCGATGGTGTAGATGCACAAGAACTCTGCCGGGTTTAGTCTCCCATCATACTTCTCGAGTATCTCTGGCTTGAATGTGCGAGTCGACGGCCAACGGACTTGCCGCAGCTCACGGGTGAAGGTAGGGCACCCAACCTCGAAAGGCAGGCACCCGCTATCTCCGAGCGCGGGCTCGTCGACGTCGAGGCCATCACACCCATTGGACCAGCGGGGGTTGTCGCGACGCCGCTCGTCGATGACGCACGCGCCTTCCCTTCGCCTGCCCTCCAGGGCACGCTGTCGGCCTTGACGTGCTCGTGGGTCTGACGAGGCCATCGAGACGTCATCGAGTGCTTGGTTTTGTGGCTCCCGGGTGGCTTGCCGTGGTGGGGATTGCACCGTGTGGGTGGCCCCTCCCGCACGACCAGCCACACGAGCCGCCGTTGCTGCTTGGGAAGGTCGTGGCAGTCCGGCCCGCTTTGATCCTTCCACCTCGGCAAAACCAATCAGACTTTGGATGGTGGCTCGCCACTCATCCATCTGGTCTGCCACCGGTGGAAATCTCAACTGTAGTTGGGCTCGCATAGGTGATGACGATGTAGATCGTAGTGTCGGTCGGCTCCTGACGTTGCCGGTGGCGACCACGTCGTGCCCTTACTGCTGCGAACTAGCCGTTTGGACGGCATGGTGACGCGGCGGAGGCGCCTGAGGGCCAGCGGCTCCATTGGACACAGTAGCTGGGTCAGCCCGCCCCAGGGGTGGCGCGTGCCCTGCGGTCGCACCCACAGCGGGGGCGGCCGGAGGGTTGCGATTCACCCCAGAACGAGCATCATCACTGCGGCTGTGCCCGTTGGCGAGGAGAAGGGGTTCAGTTGGAATGATCCCTCCATCCGTACCTCATGGAGCATGGCCGTTGGGATGTTGTTGATGTTGTCCTTCCCCGGTACCTCCCGTTCCTGCTCGGCCATGGGGGAGTGGTGACGGCGCCGCCTACGCCAACCACGTCCCCCGCAACATCCACACCCTCGTGAGCCCCCCCATTCCCCGTGACGTCGGCGGTCGTGGGCGGCGGAGCCTTCGAGGCGGACGGGTGATTTGCAGCTCCGGGCTTCCTCTTAGGCGCCATAGTCGATGACGCCGTCGACGACGAAAATGTTGATGAAGATGACGCGCAGCGTACGCTCTCGGTTTCACGCAAGTGATCCCCCTACCTGGCGCGCCAAAGATGTCGTGGGAAACCACGGCCACCTATGGGGCCATGAGCCCCTTTTGGTTCGGCGGGGGGATGGGCACGTTGCACAAAGAGGGAAGAAGCGTCACGCAGCACGGCTGACATCACATGGGCAGTCTTTACCCAGGTTCGGGCCGCCGTGAGGCATAAAACCCTACTCCTGCTTTGGTGGATTGATGGTAGATAATGGTGGTGGAGGTAGCACACTCGCCCGGCAAGGTCACTCTGGGGGTGAGAGTGGCTACGAGCCTATCAATATGCGAGGGTCCAACCCTTTCTACGATCGCCATGGGCCTCCTTTTATAGATTAAGGGGTCACCACAGTGGCAAATTAGTCTTTGTGTACTAATTAGATAGCTAATAGTGCTGTCATATCTAACTCTGCAGGCTGACAGAGCGCATTAAATGTGCCGCTCAGTGTCACATCATAGCCCACCCGGCAGTCCCTGTCGGGCTGTTTTGCCAGCTTCGTGCCTGCTTGTTTGACACGTCTTAGGACGGGTGTCATATGGAGGTGTTTGCTATAGGAAGTGGCTGCCATGTGGCAAGAAGCAGCCACTTAGTCACCTTGGAGCTCGACACCGCTTTGATTAATGACTTGCGTCACTTGTGAGGTGGAGTGGCTTGCCTCCGTCAGCCCCGGCAGGCTTGCCGGGACGATATGGGAGCTTGCTTCCGGGGTAAAACCCAACCCTGCCGGGCTCGCCTGCCCGGCAAGGTAGGTCCTTCCCTTAGCGATGCCTTGTTCCTCTGGCTCACCTTGGCCTTCTTGACTTGCACTTCGATCCTTAAATGGAATTGATCCTCCTTGTTTGGTCTGATCTTGGTCTTGTAATCTTGTCTCTGGCCTGTGCACAGTCCGTGCAATGGACCCAGGGTCTGTTCCACCGACAAAGTATTTTCATCCAAGTTACGAATTATTTTATATTATTTTCAATGTTTTAATTCAATTTTGGTATTAACAGATTTAAATTAATTAGAAAATGCAATTATGAAGTCAGCGTGACATCAACGTGATGTCAGCAGGACCAAAGGTTGACTAGGTCAACCCTGGCAGGTGGGACCCGTTCGTCATTGACTCAATTTTAATTAAACAAAATTAATTAGTTTAATTAAGTGTTTATGTTAACTAAGTTTAATTAGTTCAATTAACAGAATTCACTAACTTAATTAATTAAGTAATTAGTTTTTATTTCTAATATTCGTTCTGGGGGGGACCCCACTTGTCATTGGCACAGGGGGCCATAACGAGGGCACGGTTAGCGGGCAACGGGCGCGGCCACGAGCGAGTGGGGGCGCTGGATGCAGACGTGGGCGCTAGATGTGGGCGCAGCCAGCTGTGGCTGCGTCGAGGAAAGGCTGGCGCGTGGTCCGGCGCCGGCGGGTGTGGCCGCGGCTGCCAGAGAAGCAGCAACAGCAAGGGAGCGGAGCGAAGGGGAGAGGCCCGGCGAGGGGGAGCGGGATGCGGCGGAGCAGAGGCGAGCGAGGTCAGGGGCGGGGTCGGACACGATGAGCGGCCAGCGTGGGCAGAGCAGGCTCGGCGGCGGAGGCGGCGCACGGGGCAGGGGCCGCGGCTGGCCGGGGCACCGTAGCGTGACTGGTCGACTGCAGGGCCGGCGATTAGTGGGCGCGGTGGAGGTGGCCAGCGCGGCGGCGGCGGGCACGGTAGCAAGGGGAGGAAGGCGCGGGGGTTGCTGCGAGCAAGGCCACAGTGGGAGCGGGGCAATGCGCGAGCGGGGACGGGGTGAGGCGGAGCGCGGTCACGGGCGGCGGTGGTGCGGGGAGCACGAGGCAGAGCACGAGCTCGTCCCGGTGATCGCGGTGGCGGGGACAGGGAGAGAGCAGCGCGGGGTGTTCCTCATCCCCGAGTAGAGGTACACCGGCGAGGCTCAGTGAAGGCCGGTGGGGAAGAGGCGATGAGGCACGGGAATCATCGGCAGGTTTGGGATGAGGAGGCAACGGCGACAGCGGTGGGCGATGGGGACGGTGTGGTCGAGGCGTCAGGCGCGGCGATGAGGTGGCTGTTGATGGAGAGGGCGAGGAGGCGGCGCCGACGGGACCTCGGGCGACGGTTGATGGCGAAGGGCGGCCGCAGTGCGTCAGGGGCGACGTGCTCGGGGTCGATCCCGATCCAGATCGGGGGGGGGGAGGGAGAGAGCGAGTGGGGGGAAAGTGGGGTGCCGCTGGTTAGGGCTTGGGTCGCCTCAAGGGATAAGGGAGTGGGGATGGTCCGGCCGGGCCAGTGGGCTGGCCGGCTGGGCCGTTTGACCCAGTTGGCCAGTGGTGGGGGGGGGGGGTTGGGTTCCTTCTCTCTTTTATTTATTTCCTTTGTTTCGTTTTTCTTTTACCTTTTCTTTTCTGTTTTATTTTTATTCTCCTTTTATTTTTAGCTCTATAAAGATCACGACTAGTACCTAAAATTGTATTTATAAATATACTATTGTCACAACAATTCTTAAGCCAAAACAAATTAGTTTAATATTTTATAAAAAATACAATAGGCATTTATTTAATTGATTCAACTACCGTTTTAATTATTTCAGAGTCTTTAAACATTATATCAAAGTTTGGTTTCACCACCATAATCACCTATGCATTATCTAGCATGACCAGAACATTTTAGTCTTATTGTTTGAAAAAAAATTGTTGCTTGACTTTAATTCAAATTTGAATTTGAATCATTTTGAACTAACGCGAGAATATCAACAGTAACCGAGGTGACCTGGCATCATTAGCAGAGGTTCACTGTAGCTTAATTATCCGGGCGTTACAATTCTCCTCCACTACAAGAAATCTCGTGGAGTAAGGGGGAAAGTTCTGGGTACGAAATTCTAACGGTTCCTTTTTGTTCTTGGTTGCTCTTCTCGAAGCGGTCGATCCCTTTCGTTGATGTCTTCATTTCTCTGCTTCAGGTCATCATGATGAAGTAGGCATCCTTTCTTTGGGAACTCCATCGTACTTACGAAAGAATAAGGGGGGGGGTATTCTGGGAGAACGAACCTCTTCAAGGTTGACTATCTGGTAGATAACTACGGGGAAGGTGGCGGAAAGTAACTCTCGAATTGAAACTCAAGAAGATATCGAGAGCAAAGTAAGAAAGTACCATGAGAAGTTTTGAGTGGGCAGGCAATCGTTCGATGCCTGAAACAAGGCATGAAAGGGGTTCAGGGCAGCGGGAATAAGTATTGTGTCTGATACCAGAATAGATCATCTCTAGGAGTTTGACCCATGAATTACATACGGAGTCAAACACGAGCAATAACTTTGGCAATAGGGGTGTACAGGAGAGTCAGGTTTCGATCCTGTGGAACTGTGGGTTATGGGCCCACCATGTGGGTTAAAAGTAGGGAGGCCGTTGTCATCTTGCACAAACATGATAGCAAGGCATGTCAGAGAAGAGACTATCAGTTAAGTCGGCAACAACATCGATACCAAGGGCGAGGGACGAAGAGAACCATTTTCCTGCTCGTTGAACGAGGTGGACCAATAGGCAAAGTTCTCATCCATCGGTGGTTACTAGAATGCCATCAACAAATGCAACAGGGTCTTACTGCCACGGTTGTACACCAAGGTGTTTACATAAGCAGAAGAATATTACTGCTTAGATCATATAGATCACAAGAAAAGTTAAGAAAATCAATGGAAAGGAAAATGTGATCATCAGATTAAACAGAACAATGGAAAGGAAAATGTGTTTAAACACTTATTTCAGGGGGTATATCGTTCCCAAGGACAAACAGAGCATGATATCCATGACAGGATAGAAAGTAGTAAATCATTTAGGTAATGGGAGAGGAATTTCATGACATTACCCATACAACGGTGTTAGGATAATTGATAAAGAAAATTTAGCATTGTGCTTCAAATGTTCTTATTGAAGATCGGAGTACCACAAACATGCTTCGAGATAGCATTGACATGGTCTTCAAGCAAGGTCGGACTTTGGATACTCAAAGGATTCATCAGGAACAACTTATAGAATAAGTCTTACAATTTCCTCATGGAAGAATGGTTAACCTTTCTAAAAAGGAAGAACCATAACAATAGGTCCTCCGGCCAGGTGTGCTAGGCTTGACATCACCTTATCGGGTCATATAAAAACCAATGTTATAACTATTGTGAATATGTTCCAACCATCATATCTGACCGAGATTTAGATCTGATTGGTGTCCGGGTACCTCAGACTCAAGATGTCTGAGAAGGAAGGGGTGCAACACAATTTCACGAGATGGCGTTGCAAGATTCTCGGGAAATGAACTATGGAAGCGAGTTTCGAAACAAGAGTTCATCATTAAACCAAGGAGAGGATGTGGAGGTGGCTGATGGACTTGGCGACAACTCATCGAGTTTCCCAAAAAGATGGATTTCCACAATTATGTGAACAAGGAGATAACATTTGTCAGATCAAATGATATAATGATGTATGCCCGAGGAGAACATCCACGAGTAAACATTGGTTGAAAGGTGCACCCGAAATATGGGCTTAGGTAGCATGATCAATGTTAGAATGGTGATTCGATAACCAATACACAAAGAATGAAACTATCATTCATTAACTTACAAGCAATAGGGTTGCTAGAAGTTTTGAATTTTACACATCACAGTCCATTTGTCGGTATTCCGGTTAGGAACAACACGGGGACCAAGAACTGAATGTAGACGGTGAGATGTATCACTTGTATCAAGAATTCTTAAGAGATGGTGAAATTCTCACAACATTCTTGACATATAAAATGGTAATACTCCAAGGTAGGACATAAGATAAGTTGGATTGCCAGGAACTCAAGGTACAGCCACAACACAAACAAATTTGTGTTGTAAAGAAGGCAAGGAAGTAGTCAATGACAACACAAATTACCGAAGGATAAGGATGGTAATCCCCATCAGGAATTCGATTGATATCTAGGAAGGAGTCAAAATGTTGTTGATGATCATGAAAAAATTTGTCGAGAGGCTCCACGAAGAAGCAATCGAACAGCGACTGCATCAAGCAAAAGGATAGATGCAACAAAAGATTATTGGATCCATGGATATGACACCAACTCGGAATCAAGCTTGTTGTTCGAGGTGGAACGATAAGACGAGGAAATCGACGTAAGCTTAGCTCATCATTGAAGGTTGTGCTCCGGGAATAAGGACCATGTAGCACAGTTAAAATCAGCATGATAATGATATAGCCAATCAGGCTAGGAATGACGTGATCGGGTACAAACTCGTAAGTAAAGAAGATTACTAAGAGTTGTTTAATCACGGTGCGGACACAATTCAGTAATCGACGTCCTTGAGTGTCTAACAACTCCGAACCCGGGAAAAATTGGAATCAGAGAGAATGTAATACTCGGAGAAGACTCGTAATAATAGACATGGTTCTGTGATATCATCAAGATACCAGAGGGTAATACTAGAAAGTAGGACAGAATAAAGTTGTACAAGTGTATTGATCTGTAGAAGACAAGTATTGCAACTTGTCCGAGAAAAGGAATAAAAGAATATCAATATGGCCGGAACCACGGTTGCAAAGGACCAAGCATAGATACAAGATGAACTTATAACAAGGGGATTAATATTAATACAAAAAGTTTCCATGATAAGTTCCACATCGGGTCCATGGGCATGAACACAAAGTTCAAGGTCGACTCCCACTTCTCCAAAGCACATCCTTACATTCACTTCTCATTTCGAAAATGGCATTAGCGTTGAAAGTTTTACTTGGTGAAATACCAGATGAGTATGACCCATGAAACCTTTCGGGTTTACATAGATTAGGGAAAGCATTGGTTCAACCCACTGGGGCATCTTAGGAACATATACCACGAACATCGGAGTAAATATCACCAGCTCGAAAGCAGAGCATGGTTGGCCAAACCGGAGAATCAGATTTACCAATGGCATTATGTATCAAGGAAAGAACTCCAGGTTTTGAGAATATGCAAGAACGGTCAGATAATAATCCACCAAAGGATCTAGCGGACTGCAAAGGATCTAAGGTGAGTAATGGTACTCAACAAGAAGAAGAAAGAATGCAAGGGATCAGATTATAGAAACAACTGACTAATTCAAAGCTCAAATGTAAAGGAATTATGATTTCCAAATCAAGGGATCAAAAGCAAACGCTCTGATTACGGATGGATAAGTTGAGTAAGCTTAGTGGTACAATCGACGACAATTTGATTGGTCGAGATCTAACTCATGTTTAAAATGACGTCTGAGCCAGAAGGATGAATTCTAGGATCTGATTGAGGATTGCGAGCATTCGCAACATATTGAATCAACGGACTCAAAATGATAATGACAAAGGATGCCAATTAGTTTACCAGACTTAAGGGGTTAATCATAATGCAAGCAAGCAAGAATTTCAAGAGCAATAGGCTGTTGAGGATTTTTAGAAAATCGAATAGTATTTCGAAGAATTTTGTGAAACATATGAACAACTAGGAATGAACTAATCCTTGATAAGTGTGAGGAATTATTCGTAGGGGTAATCGTGCAGAAAAAAGCAGCATGGCAGTAAGCACAAAGGATTCTCGGAATAGTGGGAAGTAGTTCAGGGTATCTTGTACTAACAAGAGTAATTGGGAATGAAGGTATGGACGGCAAGTGTAAGTAGCTATCCATAGGGATGTATCGATGGTAGGGAATTGCAAACCCGATGAGCACAAGTTCTCGGAAGAACATCGGAGAGTATCTTCGGAATCCTTCAATGCATAAAGCAATCACCTGAAGCAAGGTGCTCTCTGGGAGGAAGTAATATGGGAACCTAGAGTCAAAGTTAGTAAAATCATATAACCCGAATAGAAGAGAGATTAGATACCCAGAGTATAGACAAGGAATAAAAGATCCTAATACCACCCAATGGCAACGTGGGCCCGTAAGCCACGTAGCCATGTTAGTAAAAGTTTTTCAATGCCTAGACTCAACTTCGGCCAAGTAGTTGGAAAGGGGAATTCCTACAGGCAGTCGGCTCTGATACCAACTTGTGATGCCCCTGATTTGACCGTACAATAATCATACACGCAAATATGTACGATCAAGATCAGGGACTCACGGGAAGATATAACAACACAACTCTAGACACAAATTAAAATAATACAAGCTTTATATTACAAGCCAGGGGCCTCGAGGGTTCAAATACATCAGCTCGAATACAAACGAGTCAGCGAAAGCAACAATATCTGAGCACAGACATAAGTTAAACAAGTTTGCCTTAAGAAGGCTATCACAAAAGTAGCAACGATCGAAAAGGCAAGGCCTGCAGCATGGGACCTCCTAACTACTCCTCGAAGCCGAACTCCACGTAGAAACATCCTCGGGATCCTCTGGCTCCAGGACTCCATCATATGATCGCAATAACCGGGAGAAGGGGAAAAGAAGTAGCAACGCAACCGTGAGTAATCATCTAAAGTAGTCGCAAGCAAGGATCTACACTACATATGCATCGGTATCAATGAAATGGGTAGTATCTATGGACTAAACTGCAGAATGCCAGAATAAGATGGGGAGAAGCTAGTCCTATCGAAAACTACGCTTCTGACAGCCTCCATCTTGAAGCATGTAGAAGAGAGTAGCTGGTAAGTTCACCAAGTAACAACATATAGCATAAACCTACTCGGCAATCCTCTCCTCGACACCCTACGAGAGAGCGATCACCGGGTTGTATCTGGCACTTGAAAGGGTGTGTTTTTATTAATTATCCGGTTCTAGTTGTCATGAGGTCAGAATACAACTCCGGGTCCTCATGTTACTATGGACACGGCTATTCGAATAGATCAATCTTCCCTGCAGGGGTGCACCACATTACCCGACACACTCGATCCCTCTGGCCGGGCACACTTTCCTGGGTCATGTCCGGCCTCGGAAGATCAACACATCGCAGCCCTACCTAGGCCTAACAGAGAGATCAGCACGCCAGTCTAAATCCTAAGCACGCAGGGGTCTTGGGCCCATCACCCTTTGGACTCCTGCACGTTGCGAACGTAGCTGGAAGCAGACCTAGCCCCCTAATACAAGTGCAGGCGTTCCAGTCCAATCCGGTGCGCGCCACTCAATCGCTGACGTCTAGGAGGCTTCGGCTGATACTACGACGCCGGTTGCCCATATCTTGTCCCACGTGGCGGTTAGTGCGTATAGGTCAATACCAACTTAGATCAAATACCCAATCTCGTTAAGCGTGTTGTTGAAGTAACCACGGACGCCGACCAGGACCAGGCCCACTTGTCTCCTAGGTGGTCACAACCTGCCTTGTCGCTCCACCACAAAGTAACACTCGGGGGCCATCGGGAACCTAGGCCCACCACTACCTGGGTGGAACAACCTGCCCCTTCAGCCCCCATCTCCGAACAGTAACATAAGTAATGTAATAGTATATAGTATATAGTATAAACCCGTGACCACCTCCCGAGTGATCACGGCCCAATAGTATATCATTGTAGACGGACAAGAGTGTAGGGCCACTGATGACGTTCTAGCAACCTATACTAAGCATTTAGGATTGCAGGTAAAGGTATCGACAGTAGTAACAAGGACAGGCTATGCAGCAGTATAGGATCAAACCGATGAAACAAAAGCACTACTCTAATGCAAGAAGTAGAGGGAAAGAGTAGGCAATATCGGGATGACCAAGGGGGGGTTTGCTTGCCTGGAAGCTCTGCTAAGAAGGAGGGGTCGTCAACACCGTAGTCGATCGGGGCAGCAGCGGCGTCAGTCTCGTAGTCTACCAGAGAGAAGAGGGGGAAGAAACAATGAATACAATGCAAACAGATGCATGACGATGCATGACATGGCAAATAGCGGTGCTAGGTGTGCCCTAACGCGGTAGTAGATGATACTGGCGAAGGGGGAAAACATCCGGGAAAGTATTCCTGGTGTTTGACGTTTTCGGGCAGTCGAACGAAGGGGTACAGTTGCATGTTCACTATGCTAGGGACGTGTGGCAGACGAACGGACTGCGTATTCGGATTCGTATCGTCGTTCTGAGCAACTTTCATATACAAAGTATTTTCATCCGAGTTACGGATTATTTTATATTATTTTCAATGTTTTAATTCAATTCTGGTATTAACAGATTTAAATTAATTAGAAAATGCAATTACGATGTCAGCGTGACATCAGCATGATGTCAGCAGGACTAAAGGTTGACTAGGTCAACCCTGGCAGGTGGGACCCGCTCGTTATTGACTCAATTTTAATTAAAAAAATTAATTAGTTTAATTCAGTGTTTACGTTAACTAAGTTTAATTAGCAAAATTAACTAACTTAATTAATTAATTAATTTTTATTTCTAATATTCGTTCTGGGGGGACCCCACTTGTCATTGGCAAAGGGGGCCATAACGGGCACACGGTTAGCGGGCAACGGGCACGGCCACAAGCGAGCGGGGGCGCTGGATGCAGGCGCAGCTAGCTGTGGCTACGGCGAGGGGAGGCTGGCACGCAGTCCGATGCCGGCGATTGTGGCGGCGGCTGCCGGAGCAGCAGCAGCAAGGAAGCGGCGCAAAGGGGAGAGGCCCGGCGAGGGGAGCGGGATGCGGCGGAGCAGAGGCGAGCAAGGTCAGGGGCGGGGTCGAACGCGACCAGTGGCCAGCGTGGGCAGAGCAGGCTCGGCGGCGGAGGCGGCGCACGGGGAAGGGGCAACGGCTGGCTGGGGTAACGTGGCGCGACGGGTTGATTGCGGTGCCGGTGACGAGTGGGCGCGATGGAGGTGGCCAGCGCCGCGGCGGCGGGCACGGCGGCAAGGGGCGGCCGGCGCGGGGGTTCCGGCGAGCAAGGCCACAGTGGGAGCGGGGCAGCGCGCGAGCGGGGATGGGGTAAGGCGGAGCGTGGTCGCGGGCGGCGGTGGGGCGGGGATCGCGAGGTAGAGCGCGAGCTCGTCGCGGTGACCGCAGTGGCAGGGACAAGGAGAGAGGAGCGCGGGGTGTTCCTCACCCCCAAGTAGAGGTACGCTGGCGAGGCTCGGTGAAGGCCGGTGGGGAACAGGCGATGAGATGCGGGCGTCATCGTCGGGGCAGGGATGAGGAGGCAACGGCGACAGCGGTGGGCGACGGCGAGGTCGAGGCGTCGGGCGCGGCGATGAGGTGGCCGCTGATGGAGAGGGCGAGGAGGCGGCGCCGACGGGGACCTCGGGTAACGGTGGATGGGGAAGGGCGGGCGCAGGGCATTGGGGGCGACGGGATCAGGGTCGATCCCGATCCCGATCCAGATCGGGGGGGGGGGGAGAGCGAGTGGGGGGAAAGTGGGTGTCGGTGGTTAGGGTTTGGGTCGCCTCAGGGGATAAGGGACTGGGATGGTCCGGCTGGGCCAGTGGGCTGGCCGACTGGGCCATTTGGCCCAGTTGGCCAGTGGGGGGGGGGGGGGGGGGGGGGGGGGGGGGGGGGGGGGTTGGGTTCCTTCTCTCTTTTATTTATTTCCTTTGTTTCATTTTTCTTTTACCTTTTCTTTTCTGTTTTATTTGTATTCTCCTTTTATTTTTAGCTCTATAAAGGTCACCACTAGTACCTAAAATTGTATTTATAAATATACTATTGTGACAACAATTCTTAAGCCAAAACAAATTAGTTTAATATTTTAGAAAAAATCCAATAGGCATTTATTTAATTGATTCAACTACTGTTTTAATTATTTCAGAGTCTTTAAACATTATATCAAAGTTTGGTTTCACCACCATAATCACCTATGCATTATCTGGCACGACCCGAACATTTTAGTGTTATTGTTTGAAATTTTTTATTGTTTTCCTTTAATTCAAATTCAAATTTGAATCATTTTGGACTAACACGAGATTATCAACAGTAACCGAGGTGACATGGCATCATTAGCAGAGGTTCACTGTAGCTTAATTATCTAGGCGTTACAGGTCTACCAAGTATAATAGGGCATGTAGGATTGCAATCTATAGCAAGCACAATAAAATCTACGGGCACACAATTCATATTTGCAACAATAAGAACATCATTAATCCTACCCATAGCTTTCTTAATAGTGGAATCCGCTAGATGCAAATTCAAAGAACAATCATCAAATTTACGGAAACCTAACACATCACATAAAGTTTTTGGGATAGTTGAAACGCTAGCACCTAAATCACATAAGGCATTGCACTCATAATCTTTAATCTGAATTTGAATAGTAGGTTCCCACTCATCATAAATCTTTCTAGGGACTGAAACTTCCAACTCAAGTTTTTCTTCAAAAGATTTCATCATAGCATCCACGATATGTTTAGTAAAAGCCTTATTTTGATTATAAGCATGAGCTGAATTAAGCAAGGATTGCCACAAGGAAATACAATATATTAAAGAACAATTATCATAATTAAAGCCCTTGAAATCCAAAAGAGTAGGATCATCGCTACTTAAAGTTTTGACCTATCCAATCCCACTTTTATCAATTTTTTCATCAAGATCTTCACGCTCCAAATTATTCGGACGCCTTCTAGCTAAAGTTGACTCATCTCCAGTCCCATGTTTATCAAGTTTTATATTAGCAAACAAAGATTCAATAGGAGTCACACCAATCACTTTATTTAAAGACTCAGGTTTAGCGGCCATCTTATTTACTAAAGTGGTTTGTTTATCAGAACTTTGACCTACTAAATTTTCAATATGAGCAAATTGGGATTTAAGACCAAATATTTTCTTAGTAACATCATCAAGCTCTTTATTGATATATTCCATCATCGTTTTTTGTTCTTTAATTAAGTTCGTTCCTAAAGAAACTATTATGCTCAAATTGTAAGGACATGAATCTTTTTGTATTGTTTTCAATCTCCTCCAACTTTCTATAGTAAAAATCAAGGCTCTTGGGTTGAGCCATGAAGGCAAGTAAGCAATCTAGCACACAAGCAAATGAAAAAACAAACGAAAGAAGGACGAATAAAAAGGCAAATATTTTTTGTTTTTCTGAAAACGTGTTAGAAGTGTGGGAGTGGAAAATGAGAGGTAAATGGCAAATAATGTAAGTGCAAGATATGAGAGTTTATGATAGGTACTTGGTAGGCTTGATGTAGAACCTCCCCAGCAACGGTGCCAGAATTTCTTCCTGTTACTTCTTGAGCTTGCGTTGATTTTTCCCTTGAAGAGGAAAGGGTGATGCAGCAAAGTATAGATAAGTATTTCTCTCAGTTAAGAACCAAGGTATCAATCCAGTAGGAGGTACAAGCAAATCCCTAATAAATGCTCCTGCACAAACTAACAAACACTTGCACACAACGTGAAAAAGGGGTTGTCAATCCCTTCACGGTCACTTGCAAGAGTGAGATCTAATAGAGATAGATATAAAAGATAAATAAAATGCAAAACGAAGTAAATATAAATAAATTGCAGCAAGGTATTTTTAGCTTTTTGGTTTTATAGATCTGAAAATATATGATGGAAAATAGACCCGGGGGCCATAGGTTTCACTAGAGGCTTCTCTCTCGAAGAAAGCATATGGTGGGTAAACAAATTACTGTTGAGCAATTGATAGAAAAGCGCAAAGTTATGATGATATCCAAGGCAATGATCATGAATATAGGCATCACGTCCATGACAAGTAGACCGACTCCTGCCTGCATCTACTACTATTACTCCACACATTGACCGCTATCAAGCATGCATCTAGGGAATTAAGTTAACAAGAAGGGAGTAATGCCTTAAGCAAGATTATATGATGTAGAGGGATAGATCCAATCAATATGGTAAAAGAACCCATTTTTTTATCCTTAATGGCAACAATACAAATACATGCCTCGCAACCCCTATTGTCATTGGGTGTGGACACCACAAGATTGAACCCATCACAAAGCACCTCTGCAATTGCAAGAAAAACCAATCTAGTTGGCCAAACCAAATCGATAGATCGGAGAGAAATACAAAGCTATCTTAATCAGGAATAAAAGAATTCATAGAAGAATCAAATAATATTCATAGATAATCTGATCATAAATCCAAAATACATCGGATCTCAACAAACGCACTGCAAAAGAAGATTACATCGAATAGAACTCAAAGAACATCGAGGAGAACATTGTATTGAAGATCAAAGAGAGAGAAGAAGCCATCTAGCTACTAGCTATGGACCCGTAGGTCTATGGTAAACAACTCGCAGATCATCAGAAGGGCAGCAACAGTGGTGTAGAGGCCCTCCGTGATCGAATCCCCCTCCGGCAGAGTACCGGAAAAGGCCCCAAGATGGGATCTCACGAGAACAGTAGCTTGCGGCGGCGGAAGAGTATTTTTGGTGTGCCCTCTAGTATAGGGGGAATATTTGAGGATTTATAGTGGTGGAGTTAGGGTTAGAGGAGCCACGGGGGCCCCACAAGCCCCCTGGCCGCGCCCCCTAGGGCTTGTGGCCCCCTCATGGGTCTTCTGGCCTCCTCCCGAAGCTTTGTGGGTGTCTTGTCGTCCAAGAAAAATCATCGTAAAGTTATATTCCGTTTGGACTCTGTTTGGTATTGATTTTCTGTAATAGTCAAAAACAAGGAAAAATAGCAACTAGCATTGGGCAGTAGGTTAATAGGTTAGTCCCAAAAAATGATATAAAATAGCATATAAATGCATATAAAACATCCAAGATATATAATATAATAGCGTGGAACAATAGAAAATTATAGATACATTGGAGACGTATCTATCACAGCCCTACAATAATGTTTGTAAATAGTGGCATTGCATCCATGCATCATGTCTAAATTTATTTGAAATTTGAATTGGGGGTGATCAAACCCTAGAACCAAAATAACTCAACTAGGTTCAACTTAAAAATATTTTCAACGAACCCAAAGTTCCCTTAAGAAAAGTTCATGATTTTTGGTTAAGGTGGAAACTAAAGGAAATATGCCCTAGAGGCAATAATAAAGTTATTATTTAATATTTCCTTATTCATGATAAAGGTTTATTATTCATGCTAGAATTGTATTGATCGGAAACTTAAATACATGTGTGAATACATAAACAAACACCATGTCCCTAGTGAGCCTCTACTTGACTAGCTCGTTAATCAAAGATGGTTAAGGTTTCCTAACCATAGACATGAGTTGTCACTTGATAACGGAATCACATCATTAGGAGAATGATGTGATGGACAAGACCCATCCGTTAGCTTAGCATTATGATCGTTCAAGTTTTATCGCTATTGCTTTCTTCATGTCAAATACATATTCCTTCGACTATGAGATTATGCAACTCCCGGATACCGGAGGAATGCCTTGTGTGCTATCAAATGTCACAACGTAACTGGGTGATTATAAAGATGCTCTACAGGTATCTCCCAAGTTGTTTGTTTAGTTGGCATAGATCGAGATTAGGATTTGTCACTCCTAGTATCGGAGAGGTATCTCTGGGCCCTCTTGGTAATACACATCATAAGCTTGCAAGCAAACGACTAAGGATTTAGTCACGAGGTGATGTATTATGGAACGAGTAAAGAGACTTGCATGTAACGAAATTGAACTAGGTATGAAGATACCGACGATCGAATCTCAGGCAAGTAACATACCGATGGACAAAGGGAATTACGTATGTTGTCATAACGGTTCGACCGATAAAGATTTTCGTCGAATATGTAGGAGCCAATATGGGCATCCAGGTTCCGCTATTGGTTATTGATTGGAGAGGTGTCTCGGTCATGTCTACATAGTTCTCGAACGCGTAGGGTCCGCACGCTTAACGTTCGATGACGATATAGTATTATATGAGTTATGTGATTTGGTGACCGAATGTTGTTCGGAGTCCCGGATGAGATCACGGACATGACGAGGAGTCTCAAAATGGTCGAGGGGTAAAGATTGATATATAGGATGACGGTATTCGGACACCGGAAGTGTTCCGGAGGGTACCGGGTACATATCGGGTCACCGGAAGGGGTTCCGGGCACCCCCGGCAAAAGATATGGGCCTTATGGGCCAAGAGGGGAAATGCACCAGCCACAAGGGGCTGGTGCGCCCCCCATATGGGCCGAACTAGAGGAGAAGGAAAGAGGGGAAGGGAGAAGGAAAGGGGGGGATTCGGCCACCCCCTTCCTTCCCTCCTCCCTCCTCTTTCCTTCCCCCTCCGGCAAATAAGGCAGGGGGGCACCGGCCATGGGGAAACCCCAAGTAGGATTCGGCCTACTTGGGCGCCTCCTGGCTGCCTCCCCTCAATATCCCACCTATATATATGTGGGGGGCACCCTAGCACACACCAGATCAATTGTTAGCCATGTGCGGCACCCCCTCGACCGTTTACACCCCTGGTCATATTTTTGTAGTGCTTAGGCGAAGCCCTGCAAGGATCACTTCACCATCACCATCACCATCACCATCACCCCGCCGTCGTGCTGACGGAACTCATCTACTGCCTCGACAACTTGATGGCTCAAGAAGGTGAGGGACATCATCGAGCTGAACATGTGCAGAACGCGGAGGTGCCGTGCATTCGGTACTTGATCGGTTGACGTGAGAAAAAGTTCGACTACATCAACCGCGTTGTGAAACGCTTCCACTTACGGTCTACGAGGGTACGTAGACACACTCTCCCCCTCGTTGCTATGCATCTCCATGGATAGATCATTGCGTGTGTGTAGAATTTTTTTTGTTTTCCATGCTACGTTTCCCAACAGAAACCTCTGCGAAAAATGATGAATATATTTCTAGGACATTCTGGATTGTTGAATTAATCAATATTGTATTTGAGTTGGAGTAAATAAAAGCTATGAATAATTTTATAGCGCCAAGTAATTTTGAAAATAATTGTGGGTCACTGATATACTGCAGAGAGCTCCCACAAATAATTTCAGAATTTACAAAAATGGTTTAGTGCTTAAACTAAATGAGAACGGAGAAAGAAAAATAGAAAAAGAAACAGAATAGGAAAAAGACACGTACGTGGGCCACTTACATGCTTACCTGGCGGCCCAGCCCACCAGGCGCTCTCCTCTCACCTTCCTCCTCATGCCAGTAGGCGAGGGCGCATGCCCGACGCATGCAGCCACACGCTGCGGCCACCTCCTCCCTCCCTACCTGCCTGGCTCCTCCTCCACGCGTCTGGACGACGCCACACGACCCCCCAGAGCCGTCCGGCTCTCCTTCTCTCTCCCAAGAGCTCTCCCCTCCTCTGGCACCCTGTCCCCCTCTTCCACGAGACGCCTAGGAGCGCGTTGCCCCTCGCTGCCACGTCCACCGACCACACCACGCATCGCCGACGCGCCAAGAAGCTCCACTACTTAGTCCTCGACCCCCTCACCAAGCCACGCCCCGTCGGACGCCCTCGAACGCCAACCACATCGTCTTCTTCAACCTTGATCTGCCAATATCGTCACCGCCATTCCGCCTACACCGGACCTCCCCCGAGCCCCTGAGACCTCCGCCGGCCTCTGTCGGTGTACTAAGTATTGGGCCACTAGTACCCCGTACTTGTGCACGGGCAGTTGTAGCCATCCTTGCGGCAAGGCTTGCCGGGATCAGCTCGAGGTCGATTCAAGTCATCAAAGAAATCATCAAGTCGGAGATCCAAGGATCAGCAGATAAGCAGGACTGAAATCCGAAGGTCAGCCTCCCCGGCAAGAGCCTTGCCGAGATAGCCTTTGGCGCCCGGCAAGGCTTAGCGCCCGGCAAGGCTTGGCACCCGGCAAGGCTTGGCGTCCGGCAAGGCTTGGCGCCCGGCAAGATTCGGCGCCCGGCGAGATTCTGCCACTGTGCCACCGCTTCGGCAGAGTAACGAGTCTGACATTCTGGCTCCTTCCCTGGATGCGTGGCGGCATGCCAGCGGAGGGGAGCTTAAGCGGTGCTGATGGGATGGCCCCTTTTTCCATCCCCAAGAAAGTGAGGACACCTAGACGGACACCTCACGGTGCATTAATGCGCTTGTCCTAATCCGTCAGGGGTTAGGTATGGTACCCTGTAGCTACTTTACACCTCAATGTATGTACATTTTGCCACTGTGGAGACCCCTTTGAGCATATAAAAGGAGGCCCAAGGCAACTGCTACAGGGGAGGAGAACTTCTGGCCCATTCTGCATGCGTAGCTGCTCTTTGAATGTACTGTTCATTGCGAGCGCTCCTGAAGGCTGGGCTCAAGAACATCAATAAGAATACAAAGCAGGAGTAGGGTTTTACGCTGATCAGCGGCCCGAACCTGGGTAAAAAACCCTCACGCGTCGATCACTGGTTCTGCTCTTTGCGTATACCTCTCCCCCCGCCGAATCGTAAAGGGGTCTCTCGGGATCCCATAGGTGTCGTACCCCGACATCTTTGGCGCGCCAGGTAGGGGGATTGAAGGTTGCGTGAACCTGATCTGGTGGTCGGCGCCCTAGTTCCTTCATCATCTTCATCATCATGCCGCCCAAGAAGAAGAGCGCTGCGATAGCGCAACCGTCCTGGTCCGTTTTGCCTGCGCCTTCGCAAACAGGCGACGGTGTGGGTGCAGAAGGAAGAGGACTAGAACCCCCGCGGCATTCTGGTGACCCAAGCCAAGTAAGCGGTATCGTTCGCAGTGGCAGTGGTAACTTGCGCGCCGCTGGATCTAGAGATGGTGCTGTGTTGCCTACGGGTGGCACAACTAACTCTAGGGATCGAAGGGCGCCTGCTGGAGCTCCCACGCCGGCGCAAGCCTCGCAACCTGCTCAGGTCGTGCGAGATGAGCGACATCATGGCGCTGGTGGTTTGGGGCGTCCCCACGAAAAGGTTTCTGCACATAGATCCCAAGATGCGCGGGACCAGCATGCACACCGAGCTGCCGGCGGAGGTGGTGCGCGGTCGCGTGACTGTGGCGGTGCTCCTTCTAACTTGGTTAGGAGTCAGATCACCTCACGTACCTCGCACTTGTCGCCGCCACCTACGCCAGCGGAAGCCTTGGCACGTGCACAGCTGCTCCTCGATTTTCCTCCCGCCCCGGAGAAGATGGAGGAGTGGCGAGCTACTATCCAGAGCCTTATCGGCTTCGCTAACAAGGATGGACCGCAAGAGGCAGGGCCCTCTCAACGGAGGCCCATCGATCCGATGCGAGCCGGTGCAGAGAAAACCGGAGGTGGTGCAACTACAGTGCACTCCCCTCCGCGGCGTCAGCGGCGGCCGACAACTCAGCAAGTCGACCGCCATGAAGAAGTTTCCACGGCGTCGTCCGATCCAAGGATGCGCCGTGATCAGCGTCTGGTTCTCCAGGAACGAGGCAAGGAGGACGCTCGAACAACCATCGAGCGGCGATGGGAAGCGCGCTATTAGTCTGATAAGAGCGCGGGGCCGGTTGTCGACGAGCCTGCGCCAGGGAACGTAGGAGACTTGCCTTACGAGGTAGGACCTCCAGCGTTTACCCGTGAGCTGCGGCAAGTCCAGTGGCCCAATCTCCGAACCTTCAAGCCAGAGGTCCCAGAGAAATATGACGGCAAGACCCATCCCTCGGAGTTCCTGAGCATCTACACCATTGCGGTGCAAGCTGCCGGGGGCCGAGATGACAAGATACTCGCCAACTACTTCCCATTGGTGCTCAAACCCAACGTCAGGTCGTGGTTTATGCATCTGCCGGAGGATTCTATTTCTTCCTGGTCAGATCTGTGCCATCAGTTTGTTGGCGCCTTTGTTGGAGGCCACCAAGCTCCTGGCCAAGAGAGTGATTTGCACATCATCCCTCAGAAGGAGGACGAGTCCCTGCGCAAGTTTATGCAGAGATTCAGCCGGGTGCAATACAATATTCCTGACGTTCATCCTGCCGCTGTCATTAGCGCGTTCCATCAGAATGTGCGTAACCGCAGGATGCGGGAAGAGCTGGCAATGAACAAAGTCAGGTGTATTGCCGAGCTTTACACTTTGGCCGACAAGTGCGCTCGAGCTGAAGAAGGGAGGAGACTCCCTGGCGAAGTTGTTGGCACGGCGGGTGAATCAGAAGAATAAGATGCCGCGGCTCCGCCAAGGAAAGGCCGCCGGCGAAACAGGAAGCGCGGAAGCAAGGCCGTGCTTGCTGTCGAGGAATCCGGCAACCCTGGCGCTGCCAAGAAGGCCAAGGTTGGTGACCCCGGCAAGGATCTTGCCGGGTGCCCTTCCTGTCAGGCCTTGGCGGCTGCCGACAAGTCGGAGAACTCCGGCAAGCAGTATTGCAAGATCCATCGCACTAAGGGCCACGATCTCCAAAACTGCCGGCAAGTTGAGCAGCTTGCCGAGAAGCAGAAGGCCGAATACGAGAGGCGAGACAAGGAGAAGGCCCAAGATGGCGCTGAGTGGTCCGGCAAGAAACGTGGTGGCCGAGGGGGTCGCCGCAGCAAGGCCAAGCAGCAGAAGGATCGGCCCGCTCGGGGCCGAGATAAAGAAGGAGATGATGATGAGGAAGATGACGAATCCAGTGAGCAGGAATTCCAGAAGGCTACGGAGGCTATGTGCATTGATGGGGGTGCCTCGCTGCATTCTTCCCACCGCCAACTTAAACAGTGGATGCGGGAGGTTAATGCGGCAGAGCCATCCCACGATGCGTGTAGGCCTCTGAAGTGGTCCAGCACGCCTATCATCTTTGACGCCAAGGATCACCCTGATCGCACAACTACGGTCGGGTGTTTGCCATTGTTGGTTTCCCCGACAATTCGCAACCTCAAGGTGACGAAGATGTTAGTTGACGGCGGGGCCGGCCTAAACTTAATCTCACCAGATGTGCTCACAAAGCTTCAGATTCCCGACGAAGACCTCGAGGAAACGGGTACGTTTCAAGGGGTCAATCCGGGAAGAACCCAGCCTAAGGGCACGATCACGCTGCCGGTAACATTTGGCAGGGAGTTTAACTTCAGGACCGAAAAGGTGGTGTTTGATGTCGCTAAGATCCCCATGTCATACAATGGGATCCTTGGTCGGCCAGCTCTGGCTAAGTTTATGGCGGCATCACACTACGCGTACAATGTTTTGAAGATGCCCGGGCCGTTGAGCGTCATCACTATCCATTCCGATAAGAAGGATGCGCTCATCTATGCCGACCAACTTTATCGGGAAGCAGTTGCAGCACCTGCCATCAAGGCATCTGCTCCTGCCGCTGGAACTCCCGGGGGGAAGAAGAAGACCGGCACCGGCAAGAACCTCGGCGCGAACTCCGGCAAGCGCACCTCCTCGCAGTGCTGTGCTTCTGTCGAGGACGCACCAGAAAGTTCCACCGGCAAGAACAAGAAGTCCAAGGCTGCCCCGCCGGAAACCAAGAAGGTGCCTGCCAAGGAGGACGGAACGGGTGGAACTTTTACCATAAGTTCCACCCTAGATGACAAATAGGAAAGCGCGCTCGTTGCTTTCCTGCGGGCGAATGTCGACATGTTTGCGTGGCAACCGTCTGACATCCCCGGTGTTCCCAGGAAAGTGATTGAGCACCACCTTGCTGTCTGTCCTCATGCGCGGCCCGTCAAGGAAAGGGTGAGGAAACAGGCCTTGGAGCGGCAAGAATTCATCGCCGAAGAAATTAAGAAGCTGGAGGAGGCAGGACTGGTCAAAGGAGTGCTTCATCCAACCTGGTTGGCCAACCCGGTTGTAGTGTGGAAAGCGAATGGGAAATGGAGGCTTTGTATCGATTATACAGATATCAATAAAGCTTGTCCAAAAGATCCTTTTCCCTTGCCGCGCATCGACCAGATTGTGGATGCCACCGCTGGTTGTGATCTCCTGTCCTTCCTTGATTCCTATTCAGGGTATCATCAAATTTTCATGGCAAAGGAAGATGAAGAGAAGACCGCCTTTATCACCCCATGTGGTACGTATTGTTTCATACGGATGCCTTTCAGGTTGAAAAGTGCTGGTTCAACATTCGCCAGAGCAAGCCAGATTGGTTTTGAGCCACAACTCCATAGAAATATGGAGGCATATATGGATGATATAGTGGTCAAAACCAAGGATAAAGCAACGCTCATTCAAGACCTAGAAGAAACATTTACAAACTTGCGCAAGACCAACTTGAAGCTCAATCCTGAGAAGTGCGTGTTCGGTGTTCCTTCCGGCAAGCTCCTCGGATTCTTTGTATCTTGTCAGGGAATCGAAGCGAACCCCGGCAAGATCAAAGCCATTGAGCAAATTGAAGCGCCAAGACGCGTCAAGGATGTGCGTCGTCTTGCCGGCTGTGTTGCTGCTCTAAGCAGGTTTATTTCCAAATCTGCTGAGCGCGCCCTGCCCTTCTTCAAAATTTTGAAGAAGGCAGGTCCAATGAAATGGACTCCGGAAGCGGAGGCAGCGCTGCAAGATTTGAAGAAATACCTTTCTTCTCCGCCGACGCTAGTCGCACCTAAACCACAAGAACCGTTGCTGCTGTATCTGGCGGCAAAAAATCAAGTGGTTAGTGCTGCGCTGGTGGCGTAGAGAGAAGCTGATGAGGAAGCGACGCCAGCGGCAGGACCGCCAAGTGACGCGGCAAGATCATTCCCGGCAAGGGTTGATCCCGGCAAGACAGGATCTGCGCAAACAGAAGAACCCGTGCAGAAGAAGAAGGTGGTGCAGCGCCCAGTTTATTTTGTTAGCTCCCTTTTACAAGGAGCTTGGTCAAGATATTCTGGTGTGCAGAAGTTGCTTTTCGGCCTCCTTATGGCCTCAAGAAAGCTGCGCCATTATTTTCAAGCACATGAGATCACCGTCGTCACTCGCTTTCCGTTGCAACGGATTTTGCAAAACCCGGATGCAACCGGCAGGATTGTGGAGTGGGCGTTGGAATTGTCCAGCTTTGGCCTCAAATTTGAAAGCACTTCCACAATTCAGAGCAGGGCCTTGGCGGAGTTCATTGCAGAATGGACCCTGACGCCAGACGAAGACGTTCAAGCAACAAGTCTCCCCGGCAAGGAAACCGATCAGCAATGGGTTATGTACTTTGACGGGGCTTTTTCGCTGCAAGGCGCCGGTGCTGGCGTGCTGCTAGTCGCGCCCACCGGCGAGCACCTCAAGTACGTAGTCCAAATGCATTTTCCCCGGGAGAGTTCAACCAACAACACTGCAGAATACGAGGGTTTGCTTGCCGGTCTTAGGATCCCGGCAGACCTTGGTATCAAAAAGCTCGTCATCAAAGGCGATTCACAGCTTGTCGTCAGGCAGGTCAAAAAGAGCTATCCAAGTCCATTGATGCAAGCCTACGTGGATGAAGTGAGGAAATTGGAAGAGCGCTTTGACGGTCTCCAAATGGAGCATGTCCCTCGTGCCGAGAACAGTGTTGCTGACGACCTGTCAAAGCGTGCTGCCCTCAAGTTGCCTGTGGAACCAGGAACTTTTGTGCTCCAATTGATTCAACCATCCGTGGCGCCATCAATGCGGCAAGAAAAGAGAAGAAAGTTGAACTCTGGCCAGTACTTCCCGGCAGAGCTCCCCGGAGCCGCCGGCAAGGAAGTTGCCGGGATCGACACGCCTGCCAGGGAACAACAGGCTCCGACAGGGCCTCATGCCCTTGCTGTCAAGACAAATGTTTCCCCGGCGGACGAGATGCCTTTAGTCCTAGTTGTCGAGCCTTAGGCTCCAGCATGGGCGCAGCACATTGTCCATTTCCTTCAGATAGGTGAACTCCCTGAGGAACAAGAAGAAGCGGAGAGAGTAGCCCGTCGGTCTGTTATGTACAAGTTCGTCGATGACGTCCTGTACAGAAAGAGACCAAACGGTGTGAAATTGAAGTGCATTTCTCGGGAGGATGGACTACACCTGTTGGCAGAGATTCATGGGGGCATATGTGGTTCCCACATAGGGTCAAGAGCGCTTGCCGGAAAAGCATTCCGGCAAGGTTTCTTTTGGCCTACCGCCCTCCAGGATGCGACTGCACTAGTAACCAAGTGTGAAGCGTGCCAGTTTCATTCGAAGAAATTACATCAGCCAGCTCAAGCTCTTCAAACAATCCCTCTCTCCTGGCCATTATCGGTCTGGGGGCTCGACATACTGGGCCCCTTTCCCCGTGCTACCGGGGGCTTTGAGTACTTGTACGTTGCTATCGACAAGTTCACAAAGTGGACGGAGGTGGAAGCAGTGAGGAAGGTGACAGCGCAGTTGGCTGTCAAGTTCTTCAAAGGAATTGTTTGCCGTTTCGGTGTGCCTAACAGGATCATCACCGACAACGGCACGCAGTTCACAAGTCGCACCTTCATGCAGTACGTCCAAGACCTTGGCGGCAAGATTTGTTTTGCCTCTGTTGCTCACCCAAGAAGCAACGGCCAAGCGGAGAGGGCCAATGCTGAAGTGTTGCGCGGTCTCAGGACCAGAACTTTTGACAGGCTGAAAAAGTGCGGAAGACGCTGGATTGATGAGTTGCCGGCAGTTCTTTGGTCAATCAGAACGACACCAAATCGAGCCACCGGCCAGACGCCCTTCACTCTGATCTACGGAGCGGAAGCAGTTCTCCCCACAGAACTCATATACGGATGTCCTCGAGTGCTCGCTTATGATGAGCTTGAGCAAGAGCAACTGCGGCAAGATGACGCTGTGCTCCTTGAGGAGAATCGTCTTCAGGCTGCTGTGCGAGCTGCACGCTACCAGCAAGCTTTGCGCCGCTATCATAGCCGCAAAGTTCATGCCCGAAGCCTTGAGGAAGGCGACCTTGTTCTTCGACGGATTCAGTCCGCCAAGAATTCAAACAAGTTGACGCCAAAGTGGGAAGGCCCTTATCGGGTAGTACGAGTCACCAGGCCCGGCGTTGTCCGCCTGGAGACCGAAGATGGCGTTCCAGTAAGCAATTCCTATAATATCGAACATCTCCGCAAGTTCTACCCATAAGGCGCGGTTGCCGAGGGATCCCGGCAACCACCTTTTTGTACAAGTCTTGTCGGCAAGGCATGTGATCCTTTGTACAAAGCCAGGCGCAGACCCTGAGCACAGATGAATAAATTTAAGTGTTGTACATTTCCTTATTGATTCCCATGTTCATATTCATATATGCATGTTTGTCTAAGATGTTATATGGCACCTGATCCCGGTAAGTTCTAACGAACCGCCAAGGTTTCATCCCTTTATTTTCTCTTCTTTCTTTTTCTCAAAGACAGAAGGATTCCTCGCGTGCACATTTGCCGGGGGGAAGGGAGATATGAATACCAGTTGGTGACGTTCGGAATCGATGCTTGCCGGAGGAAGAACAAAGCTAGAAAGCTAAGTCCTAAAAACTTAGAGCAAGTGTTTTCTTTAATTACCAAGTTATTTCCTTGGACGATTCCGATTCTTGTATGGAAAATCTGCACGAGAAGGAACCTTGCTGTAATCGGTTGCGCCCTTATTTTGTTTCGAATCCGCTCAACAATTTAAGTGGCTGCATTGAGAACACCAAGGAGTCTTGTCGGCCGCTGCGCCTCCGGCAGGCTGCTGAAGTCCCGCACCCAGCGCTCGCGGCAGGTTGCGCGCCGGTAGGTTTTTCAGTAAGCGTAGGATGAACTCCATACATAAAGGGATCAGACAAGGAAAGTAGCAAGCATGAGCCTAAACATAGTCAGATTATATTGCATCCATGAGTTGCCGCAGTTCTAACTTGAGACGTAATTGTCTTTTACATGAGATGATGGCGGCAAGAATAAAAGAGAGGCACTCAATCCCTGCGCTGGCCTTCGATCCTTTTGATGGAGTCCACCTTCTCAAGGATTGGCGCGATGCACTTTTCAAGCGCCTCAACATTTGCATCCTTTGGCAGATGGCCGAGTGCGCTGGAGAGGTCGATGCCGGGATTGTTGTGCACCACCTTGATGAGCACCTTGCGAAGGACGGCCTGGCAAAGCCGGCGAGTCTCGTTCGCCTGTTGGGTCGCCCGGATAGACTGGAGCGCCCTCAACGCATTGATGATGCTTTCAAAGAACATCGTCAACCTGGCACTTGGGGATATTCTTTCCTCGGAAGAATATCTGAAGTTCGACAAGCCCATGGTTGACAGTTCTGCGGTAAGCTTCTCCGCGGCAGCGATGAGACGACCAGTCCAGATCTCCACTCCCTTCTCGTACTCGTTTTGGGCAGCGGCGGCGCTCTTGAGAAGGTTCCTCTCTCCTTGGAGATCCTTGAGTAGAGCCTTCTCATGGGCCTTGCCGGCCTCGAGAGACTTCTGCAGCGTGGTCAGCTTCAGCTCCAGAACCGCAATACTATCAGCTGCGCAGGAGAGCTGCTTGGTCTTGTCGGACAGGGCAACTTGCATCTCCGCCAAGGAGTGGAGGGTTTTTCCCTGTCCCCCTTGAGCGTCGAGAGCTCCTTGCCGTGCTCTTCGAGATCTGTTTCTAGCCTCTTCACTTTGTCGCTCAGCTCGTTCTTGGCGGCCTCTGCAGCTTCGGCAGCATCGATGGCCTCCTTGAGCTTGCCGGCATGACTTGCAGTTAGAGCATCGAGCGCCTCCTTGTGCTTCTGCTCCAGCTCCTGGGTCCGCCGTGCGACAAGATTTTCAATATCCTCATCCTTGCTGCGAAGCTTGGCGGCGAGCGCCTGCTCGCGCGCGGTGAGGTCTTCTTCGTAAGCATCAAGAGCAATGCGGCGCCCCGTCAGGAGGGCATCTTTGGCAGCAATCCTTTGAACAGCTTCATCATGTGCCTTCTCCATATCTGATTGCTTCAGGAGGATCTCGTTCCATTGCTGGCTCACTTGTTCTTGGCCGGCAACCAGTTCTTGGAGGGCCTTGGCGTGCCAGATTTGCATTTGTGCGACGCGCCTTTGAAAATCCGCTTCGGCTGCCTCAACAACTGCCGTTCTGGAGTCCGCTTTCTCTTTTCGGGCACGATGGAGAGCCTGGAGTTTGCGGAAGTTCTCGCCCATGGCCTGAAGGAGCTGATCCTCTTCAGACTTGCCGCTGCTAGCGCTGGGATCGTCAACGACTTCGAGCCCGGCAGCGGCAATAACTTCCTTGAAAATTTCTCCCTCGGCTGGTGCCTCTGTGCTTGCCGTCCCTGGCAAGTTGATGAATAGATTTTCGCCAACCTTGAGATACTTGCTAGATGAGGGCTCTTCAGATGTTGATGGCTGGTCTTCAGTGGCCGCCTCACCAGTGACAGGGGGCTCTGTGGCCGATGCAGCGCCTGGCGCTCCTGCGGCAGGAATGCTGTCAGTATGGTCCTCAGCCTCCCTGTCGCCCTCTTCAGCAGGTTCTTCGGTGATTTCCTTTTGTGCTGTCTTGGCGGCCTCCCCGTCAAGAGCATCCCCAGCCCCGGCAACGTCATCCTTGGTGGCCTCGCTGGTAGCGATCCTGTCCTCCTCGGCGGCGGCATCCCTGGCGGTCTCCTCGATGACGACGTCGATGTCCATATGTTCCATCACAGGGAACTCTGAAGGGCGAAGGAGGAAGACAGAATGAGATCGAGGTTTGAATTTTGAAGTGATTAAAGATAAAGAGATAAGAGGAAAAGAATAACTAGCACTCTGAGGCGATCGAGTACCTGCGTCGGGCTGTCGAGAGGTGGCTTCGCCTCTCCCGGCAACTCCGGTTGCCGGGGGTGGGTTGCCGGAGTCCGTGCTTATCGGCTCCTCCTCAATCCGGACGGGCTCGTCGGCAGGATCTCTTGCCGGGGATGTGCTTCTGGGCAGAGCGGTCGATGAAGGAGGTGCAATGGGGCTATCTTCTCCTTGTTGCCGTCCTTCTCCTGCGAACCCAAAGATATCAGCGGCAAGAGTGAAAGCCTCGGCACCAGCCAGCAGAAAAAGGGATGATGAACTTACGCTGGGGGCTGTGCTGGGGGCTGTGTTGAGGACTGGACTCCGGGCTGACAACGACAGTTTCCGGCGCGCTCGTCGCCCGTAGAAGTCCTTGACCTCTTCGCCATCCTCTCCAGCAAGGTTTCTGTGTCACTGCGGAAACAATATAAGCAAGTCAGTAAGATTGACGCGGATTGGAAGGTAGAAGTTGTGGCAGATACTCACTCTTCTTCCTCTCGCTCTGGACTAAAGCCGGAGATGTCAAAGTTGACCTCCGTTGAGATGTCTGAGTGGGGAGGCGGATTAGGGGTCCTGGGCCGCTTGGTTGTGGCAGGCGCCGGGGCAGCCTCCGGCGCGGTTGTACGGGACCCTCCTGCCGCCCCAGCGGTGGTCGCTGGTGTGGGTCTCGCGCGCCGCGCGGGCTGTTGACGAGCCCCCTGCCGCGGTCCGGTCTTGCTGGCCATTTTCTTGCCGGGGGATTCGCCGCTCGATGTAGGCTGGCTTGCCGGGACGCCTGATGCGGCTTTCCGAAGGACACGCTTTGTTTTCTTCGGGGGCGAGGGCTCTTCTCGCGTCTCCTCTTCGGCCGTGTCTTCGCCGGATGAGCTCTCAGCGACTGCGCCGCCTTCTTCCTCGGCAACCTTGTTCTCCTCGGCAGGTTTTGCCTCCACTACCACCTCTGCGTCGCTGGCTTCCCACTCTGTGAAGCCAACGTTGC
The DNA here is from genome assembly GCA_011799875.1 of Thinopyrum elongatum. Lineage (NCBI taxonomy): Eukaryota > Viridiplantae > Streptophyta > Magnoliopsida > Poales > Poaceae > Thinopyrum > Thinopyrum elongatum. Next base: position 247,332,311 of record CM022299.1, read on the forward strand.
TGGCCTCCGCGGCAAGATTCGCCTCCTCCACTCTGGTAGCGATGTAGGCTACCTCCTGATCAGTGGTGGCGCGGATAAGATCTGACTCTTGCCGGACAGGCTTCTCCGTCAGATTGTCAAAGAACTTCTACGCTTCTTCCTCGCTTGGCTCGACCCAGGTCGGGTCAAGGCCGTGGGCATTAAACATCGGCAAGAAGGCAATGATTGACCCCAAGGCAGAGTTGTTGCACAAGGGGACGATCCTTGCCGGCAGCCGGTGCTTGTCTTCGTGCTGGAATAACTTTTGGCGGAGAGCGCCAAGATGCATAGCGATCAGAATATTGTTCAGCCCGGGGCGCAGCCTCATGACATCTGCCACGTTCTTGTACTCCCAGACTGGCCTCCCCTGTTCTGCAGAGGGGCGATGCGGCGGCGGAGAAAGTCGAAGTCGATCATCTCCATTGTCAGCCCGGCAGCCTTCAAGCGAAGGATCCTGGTAGTGGCGATTGTGAGCTTCTTGTCTTCTGTGGCGAGATCACCCCAATCCTTGCCGCGGACCACCTTCTGTCGCCGGGGATGACAAAAAGGATGAGGATCTGCTTCCTGGATCCAGCACCATTCGGCCCGCCACTCATCCCACTTTTCGCGGTAAACTCCCCCACTCATCCCACTTTTCGCGGTAAACTCCCTCTGGGTATATCTCTTTGTTCCAAGCCTTTGGAATCCAGGCAATAGATCCAGAGAGAGCCTCTCCTTTTTGGATTCGAGGATAGAAATAATGGCGGAAAAGAGCAGAATTGGGGATCACGCCAGCGAAATTCTCACAGAGATGGGCAAAGATAGACATGCAAAATACGGCATTCGGCGTGAAATCAAGAAGGCGGAAGCCGTATGTGTACAAGATGTCGTTGAAGAAATCAGAAAAGGGTGGACAGAGCCCGCAATAGAAATACGCAGTGAAGAAGGGGTATATGTCCGATCCACCTTTGGAACAAGCACCTGGGATTACGCGTGTGGCGGGGTGAGCTTGCGTTCCCTTCGCCCACATGCATTGGTATCGCCCCTTCAAAGTTTCGGCATCGAGCGTCGGAGGGAAGACGACGAGCCTCTTCCGCATCTTCACCAGTTCGCTCTCCGGAACTTCAGCTTTCGCCTCCTTGTCCGTGCCCTTGCCTTTGCTGGCCTTGGGCGGCATGGCTACTGTGAAGACGGAAGCCGGGGGGCGGAGCGAGCGCGGGAGCAGCGGGCAGAAGAGAAAAAAGGTTTCGCTCTGAGCTCAAGCAGAGGAAGGTGATGGCGATGGCCAGATTGGGAAGAAGAGGGGGGTGAATAGGTTTGCGCCTCCGCGACTTCTCCTTTTTATGGGAAAGGAGCGGGGCCGCCTTGTTTATCCCCCAATATGAATGCGCCTCTATGGGCGCGAGACAGTTTGCAGCCTTTTTGGCACGCTTCCCATGTCGCGCGCTCCGTGCGCGTAGTGGGGGGCATAGTAAAACGAGATATTTTACGAGCAGTTAATTCCCTGCCACGCGTGCCCGTGCACTGTTTGGGCCTAGCCCAACAACGCCTCGCGCTCGTGTATGGCCTAGGCCCGGGGGCTCCTGTCGGTGTACTAAGTATTGGGCCACTAGTACCCCGTACTTGTGCACGGGCAGTTGTAGCCATCCTTGCGGCAAGGCTTGCCGGGATCAGCTCGAGGTCGATTCAAGTCATCAAAGAAATCATCAAGTCGGAGATCCAAGGATCAGCAGATAAGCAGGACTGAAATCCGAAGGTCAGCCTCCCCGGCAAGAGCCTTGCTGAGGCGCCCGGCAAGGCTTGGCGCCCGGCAAGGCTTGGCGTCCGGCAAGGCTTGGCGCCCGGCAAGATTCGGCGCCCGGCGAGATTCTGCCACTGTGCCACCGCTTCGGCACAGTAACGAGTCTGACATTCTGGCTCCTTCCCTGGATGCGTGGCGGCATGCCAGCGGAGGGGAGCTTAAGCGGTGCTGATGGGATGGCCCCTTTTTCCATCCCCAAGAAAGTGAGGACACCTAAACGGACACCTCACGGTGCATTAATGCGCTTGTCCTAATCCGTCAGGGGTTAGGTATGGTACCCTATAGCTACTTTACACCTCAATGTATGTACATTTTGCCACTGTGGAGACCCCTTTGAGCACATAAAAGGAGGCCCAAGGCAACTGCTACAGGGGAGGAGAACTTCTGGCCCATTCTGCATGCGTAGCTGCTCTTTGAACGTACTGTTCATTGCGAGCGCTCCTGAAGACTGGGCTCAAGAACATCAATAAGAATACAAAGCAGGAGTAGGGTTTTACGCTGATCAGCGGCCCGAACCTGGGTAAAAAACCCTCACGTGTCGATCACTGGTTCTGCTCTTTGCGTATACCTCTCCCCCCGCCGAATCGTAAAGGGGTCTCTCGGGATCCCATAGGTGTCGTACCCTGACAGCCTCGCTGTGAGGTCCTCCACCTCTTCCCCTCGCTCTCGTGCTTAGCTTCTCGCTGTAGCCGTCGTTTCGCCTATGACTGAATTGCGCTGCCACTAAAGCTCCACGCCGCCGTGGCCACGGTCACCGTAGGCTCCAACCGAGCACACCCACATGCTCACCATGCCCGCGTAGGTGCCCTAGGAGCTAAGCACGCAACGACACGGCCACCGTAGCCTCATTCCCGAGTGCGCCTGAACTCCGGCCGCCGCCAAGGTCAATGCCGCGCTCAACTCCGGCCATCCCAGCACCATCCACCACAACCACCCGACGTGCCGCAGTGTGTTGGTTCTGCAGAGCCCCTCCACCGTCCTTTTGTTCAATGGAGGGCGAAACCCGAAGCCCATCGCCGTCTCTGGCCTCACCGGCGATGAGCCATGGGTCAACACCGGTGTATTTGACCCTATTGAGTAGGGGTTTGACCTCCCCTAGTTAAATGACATGTGGGCCCATGCCCTAATTAACTTAGGTTAGTATTTAGCTTAGCGCTAATTAACTCTGTTAATTAGTGGTGACACTGACACGCGGGTCCCACTGGTCAGTTTGACCTGGGCCGCCCTAGTTGACTTGCTGACGTCACAGTGACAAAGTGCTGACACAAAAAAGCATTTTTTGGATTTAGGTTATTTTAAATAGCCAGGAAATTCCAGAAAATGCTATAAACTTCTAAAAATCATAGAAATTCAACCATAACTCCAAATGAAATAATTTATTTATGAAAAATTATCAAAAAAAAATCGAAAGAATCTGTTTTGGCATTTTCATGCATGTTTGAACATCTTAGGACTGTTGTATATGACAATTTGAATAAATGGCATTTGAAATGTCTTATATATAGTTTGAATTTGAATCTCGTGTTCAAATCAACTTCATTTAATCTAGTTGCTAGTTGCATTAGCTCAAACACCAGTATGTTGCCATGTCATGATCATGCATCATATTGTTGCATTGCATTGATTGTGCTCCCTCTTGTTTGCCGGTGTTTGTTCCCTCTTAGTGGATGTAGTTCCGACGATGAGTTCGATGACACCGATGAAGAGTTTTACTATCTTCAGAAGTGCCAGGCAAGCAAACCCCCTTGAGCATTATGATACAATCCCACTCTCTCGCTCCTGCTCTCTTTTATTGCATTAGGACAACAATGATTCAACTGTTACATGTTGCGGTAGTTGAACCCATTCCTCTGCATGACCTGTCTTTGCCATAGTAAATAGTTGAAACCCACTAGCATGAGTAGGAGTTGTTTGAGCCATGATGTGCCTACTCATTCATGCTTGCTTGTTATGCCTGCTATGATTAGAGTTGTGTCAGGCCTGATCCATCTGGGATGGGTTGGAATGGTGTTAAATATGTCTTGTTGTTGAGATCTAAGTGTGTGAACATGATTTGGTAAAGGTAGCGATGAGAGGCCATGTAGGAGTACATGGTGGGTTGTCTCATTGAAGTCATCCTCAGGAACTGAGTTCCGTGTTTGTGATCCAAGACAGCTTCTACCACACATTGGGCTCCGGGCACTCCAAGCTCTCTTGACTTATTAATCGCCTTGATCTCTGTCCAGGAGTTGCAACTAGTTTCTGGAGTTTGTAGTATGTTGGAGGTCGTGCGCAGCACTGACCATAGGGGTGGGCAGTGATGCAGCAGGCACATGGCACGGTGTACCGAGGCACCTGCTTGGTGGGTTTGGGAACCCTGCACACATTGTTTGGGGCCGTAGTGGAAACCTCGGCCGTACTTCCTTGTGGATGGAACTCAAATAGGCGATAAACCTGGACTAGAGTCTCGTGTGGTTATCAGGTCCTGGCCGACACCCTCGCTGGGCTTCCACTTGAAGGTTGCCGAGTACATGTCATGTAAACGGCGATAAGTGGTGAGAGCATGTGTGTGAAGAAGTATACCCCTGCAGGGTTAATGATCTATTCGAATAGCCGCGTCCACAGATATGGACTACCTGGAAAGCTGACATTGTTCATAGACAAGTGGAAGTGGATACTCTAAAATGCGCAAGATAAGCGTGAGTGCTATGGATGGCCTTCTCGTAGGGAGAGGGGAGTAGATCCATAGTGGTGTATTGATATGGAGAATATGTGGACTCGTGTGCGCCACCTCAAAGATAGTACTCGTAGTCATAGTTCAGGATAGCCACCGACTCAAAGTTGGCTTGCTGCAGTTAAACTCCACCACCCCCTTTGTTGATACTGATGCATATGTAGCTAGTTCTGATGTAAGTCTTGCCGGGTACATTTGTACTCACATTTGCTTAATTCATGTTTTTGTAGAGAGACTTCAGTCTCACTAGTAGTGTCACGTGGGCTTTGACGATTAGCTTGGGAATCCCAGACAGAGGTCTGGTTCCTATGGAGGGTCATGTAGATAGTCAGGCTTTCAAGCCTTCTTCCTTTCAGATGTCTGTACTCAGACATGTTTATGCTTCCGCTTGTTGCTTGTATGACTTGTATCTTGGGTCATGAGACCCATGTTTGTAATATCTGGCTCCTCGGAGCCTATTGACTAAATACTTTGAGTCATAGAGTTTTGTTGTGATGCCAGGTTGTATTTACACATATCGAGCATATTGTGTGTATGTTATTGAAATGCTTGGTATGTGTGGGATCTGACACCTAGTTGTTTATTCTTGGTAGCCTTCCTTATGGGGAAATGCCTCCTAGTCCTTCCGCTGAGCTATGGTAGCCTTGCTACTGCTTCGGAACACATGTTTTTACCGGCATGTGTCCTTCTTTGCTCCTGTGTCTGTCTTTCACGGAAATGTCATGCGGTCTTTACAGGAGTCCTGATAGATTGCTACAGCCCGGTTACACTCGCTGCTGACCGACACGTGCATTGCTAGGTTATGTATGCTTGTCCCTGTAAGTTTGTGCCACCTTGGGTTTATGACTAGTCATGTCGGCCCGGGTTCTCTATCATATGGATGCTAGCGACACTATCATATATGTGAGCCAAAAGGCGCAAACGGCCCCGGCCAAGGTAAGGCTGCAGCCGTCGGAATACCATGCGTGAGGCCGCAAAGTGATATGATGTGTTATATGCTAGATCGGTGTGACTTAGGATCAGGGTCCTGACAGCTTTGTTATCAGAGCCTGACTGACTATAGGATTACCAAGCCAAACTGGCCGAAGTCGAGTCTAGAAATGCTTTAGTTATATAAGGGAATTGATTGTGGAAGTGAATGTAAGGCTCTTTGTACTCCTTTACCTTATGTCCTTCTGATCTGAGTCACCCTCTTCTTCCTACGGGGATTAAGAATTAGGCTTCTCATCTTTCTATCTGGATCACGTCTTACTAATCCGTAGACTTATAGGGATGATGGATTCAAGCCTCATTTCAGTTTCTAGTACCTCCGTGAGACAACAGTTGGTCTCGAAACTTTGATATTGTGATGCTGAGTGGTTTTGCCACCATTTTGCAGGATATCTCTAAATCTTTGGAGCATTTACAGCTGTTATGTTGTTCGAATTGTCCCAAGTCTCTAAATAATCTAATGCATTTGCAAACCTTTTCTCCGTGTTACCAATGTCGTTTTGGGTCAGATTAAGCACACTAATCGGTGTGTTGAGGTACTCCATTGCCTCAACATATGTGTTGAAGCTATTATTATGACACTATGGTATCTTAGAGAACCACCCAGTAATCTAGCAATGCCTTGTATTCCAAGTGTGATGATTCTGGCCACCATTCTCAAAAGCATCTTGTAGGTATTCTATTTCTGGGTTCTTGAACCCAAGATTCATTCCACTTACTTCCTGTTGATAGTGTTTGCTCTTTCCTTTAGGATATTAGTAACCTTTGTGATAGTCCTCGAGGTTCGTGGTATATCATTCTTCCAATACCATGAACCACCCTCGCCAGAAGTTCTTTTGAATCAAAAGATCATAATGAGAGTGCTCTTGATGAGTTCTCCATTCTACATTGTGAATCTGCCAGTTCTTCCTCTTCTGCATGGGTTATTCGGAAGCAATATGTTGAGCTTTGTTTGACATACTAATCTATGCATCCACAACTCAGAAAGTTATATGTTCCTTTGAGTTGTTCCCTTTGTAGCTGCATTCTGACCCTCATCTATCAGTTGATAGTCAGGAGTAGTTGTGCATTCGTGTTCATCGGTGCCTTTTACACTTGTGGTCCGTCAATCCATTCTATTCCGGAATGACTAGGAGAAACAAACTCCAGTACCTTGTCCACTTCGAGGATTGGGTCAAAGCAGTTGTATTCCGCAGATCAAAATGCCAAAACAGCTTTTGCTCTGTTCTACCTCATAGCATTACCATCTTTATATCAAGAATATCATGGGAATTGCACACCATCCTATGAACTCTTGATGCAGTGATACTTCTCGCCATCATTGTTCATTCCTCGGTCCCCATGTTGTTGTAGCCGGAATGCCGACAAGTGAAACGTGATATGTGAAATCAATACTCCTAGCAACCCCGTTGCTTGGTAGTTAAAGGACAATAACCTCATTCTTAGCATGTTGGTTATTGAATCACCATCCTAAGATTGATCGTGCTACCTAGTCCATATTTCCTGGTGCACTCCTCGATCATTGAGTTGGGATTGTGTCAGTCCCTTGCTCTTCTGATCATAGTGTCTTGCCCTAAAAAGCAAGATTGTTCTAGAGCTTAATAACATATCGATGGTTCGTGATTTTCCGAACATCTTCTTGAAAGTATCACCAGGTTGTTCTCTGACCGTTATGTTGAATTCATGATCAAGTTGGTTTTCTTATAAACCACCCCTTCTCCAAGAATCTGTGTTGGTTATCCTTGAGCTAGTTGGTTAAGCTAAACAACAACTTGGAGAGTTGGAAGATAAAAGCTTTATCTGACTTAGTTCATTCCAATGGGATATCTTTTGTGTGTGTGTGTGTTCAAGAAAGATGATATTTTCATCGGTTGATCTTCGTGATCAGTTGTTGGACCTATTATCTTATCAAATCTTTGATTTGAGTGTGGGCTATCGTCCAATCAAAATCAGTACCAACGAATTTCGTAATGTTATGTTACTCATGGTTATTCCTCGAGCACATATCATTATATTCTTTTGGTCTGACCAATGCTATCACCTTGTTCACCTAATTGTGGAATTCCATTTATATGGAAACCTGGATGAATTGTTGTTGAACCCATCGGCAACAATTTTTATCTTCTCGATAATTCATGATGAACATCAGGCTAGTGTTGGAAACTTGTGTAAGCACTCTCTTCGTGTCCCATTCATGAAGCATATGATTGGATGAAAGGAGTGACTTCCTCTAATTCACGTGCACTTGGTGTAAGTTGCCGCCGTGGATCCGAGAAAGGTTATTTTTGCTTCCTCTGGAATCGTCCCAAGTTAGTCACGCAAGTGCGAAGTACTCTATGGTTTGATAGGTTGGCCGCCTCCATTCCATATGTGTTCCTAGCATGCCAAGCCACTGATTGATTTGTTCAAGGATAATAAGTTCCTTCTTAAGAATCATGACTTATGCTAGGACTTCGATATCCTCGATGATGATTCCCAACCAGAACTCGGTAGTGTTTTGTTGTACGGTTTCCATGTGTTCACAATTATCTTGGGCAGTGTGTTCATGTGTATCTTACAGTCCAGCTCATGTTTTGGAGCTTGCTATTGTAGTTCATTTCCCGAGAATCTTGCTACGTCATCTCGTCGGCTTGTGTTGCAAACTTTCTTTTCCAGACATGCTGTCTGAAATATCCTGTTACCAACCAAACTTGAATCTCAGGCAGATATGATGGCTGGAACTTTTTCCAAGATCTATGATTTGGGTTCCGGTAAAGTGGATGCACCTAGCCAGAAGATCTATTATTGTATTATCTTGACCGAGCAATTTGATCATCTTCTCCGTGAGGATTACGTGCGACTTACTCTAGAAGGTGTTCCTTATGGATCCTTTGTGTTCCCGAAGTCCGACCCTTACTTGATGACCATATCGATGATGCTTTTAAGCATGATCATGGTAACTAGTACATCAAGGAGAACATTAGAAGCGGAGTGCTAAACATCTCTAAGTCAATCATCCAGATTTTGTTTCCTTGTTATCGTCAAGGTAGAGTCTGAGAAAGTGGTGTCCTCCTCTGCATCTACGTCCTCCATCATTATTCATCATGGTAGTCCAAGGTGTCACCAAGGTCTTTGGTATAAGATGTTGGTAAAGCCTTGATGGATATGGGAATGCTCAAGTTCTTGAGAGCATGCTCAGACACTAGGTTATATACTTGATTTTAATTGGAATGTGCCTTCCGTTTGCCGAGTTGTCTTATAACTCTAGATTCCTTCCCAAACAGAGTATGCCATTCTTTCAAATTCCTTCAAACAATCAATTGTGAATTGCCTCAGGCTGGTATGAAGAGTTTCAATGATATATGGATCAAAAGTAATTCTTTTCGCCACTTAAGGGAATAATTCTATGTGTCACCTTCCCTAAGGTGCACCGTTATGGAATCATAGCAATTATTTCCTTGCTACTTTGAAACCCCTTCAACATCTTCTTAACCTCGGAATTGTTGCCTACAAAATTGAACCTTTGTCTTATGTTCCTCTCAACCCCTCCCAATGTGAGTTATGTGTTTTAGCTCAAGAGATGTTTCAATGTCTCATTCCACGAGTTGATCTTGAATTGCTCGATCTTCGAGAAGATCGACTCCAGTAGAGTTTCTTTCTGTCGTCATCGTGTTGGTTGAAGTTCTTGAAGGCAAGGATGTTAAGATAAGATGATGCAATGAATCAACGTCCTCGAGATATGCAATGGATCATGAAGACTGTGTTAGTCCCTTGTCCCCTCTGTCTTCTTACCTCACGTCTTGAATCTCGGGACGCGATTCTTGTTTACTGGGGGTGAGTTGTCACAGCCCTAGAATAATGTTTGTAAATAGTGGCATTGCATCCATGCATCATGTCTAAATTTATTTGAAAGTTTAATTGGGGGTGATCAAACCCTAGCACCAAAATAACTCAACTAGGTACAACATAAAAATATTTTCAATGAACCCAAAGTGCCCTTAAGAAAAGTTCATGATTTTTGGTTAAGGTGGAAACCTCTGCCAAAAATGATGAATATATTTCTAGGACATTCTGGATTTTGGAATTAATCCATATTGTATTTGAGTAGGAGCAAATAAAAGCTATGAATAATTTTATAGCTCCAAGTAATTTTGAAAATAATTGTGGGTCACTGATATATTGCAGAGAGCTCCACAAATAATTTCAGAATTTATAAAAATGGTTTAGTGCCTAAACTAAACCAGAACAGATAAAGAAAAATAGAAAAAGAAACAGAATAGGAAAAGACCCGTACCTGGGCCACTTACCTGCTTACCTGGCGGCCCAGCCTACCAGGCGCTCTCTTGTCACCTTCCTCCTCACGCCAGTAGGCGAGGGCGCATGTCAGATGCACGCAGCCACATGCCGTGGCCACCTCCTCCCTTCCTGCCTACCTGGCTCCTCCTCGACGCGTTTGGACGATGCCACGCGACCCTCCAGAGCCGTCCGACTATCCCTCTGTCTCCCTCGAGCTCTCCCCCTCCTCTGGCACCCTCTCCCCCTCTTCCATGAGACGCCCAGGAGCGCACCGCCCCTCACTGCCGCGTCCACCGGCCACCTGACGCATCACCGACGCACCAAGAAGCTCCACTACTTCGTCCTCGACCCCCTCACCGAGCCACGCCCTCCGGACGCCCTCAAACGCCAACCACGCCATCTTCTTCAACCTTGGTCTGCCGAGATCGTCACCATCGTTCCACCCGCACTGGACCTCCCCCGAGCCACTGAGACCTCCGCCGGCCTCACTGTGAGCTCCTCCGCCTCTTCCCCTCGCTCTCATGCTTAGCTTCTTGCTGTAGCCGTCGTTTCGTTGATGACCGAATCGTGCTGCCGCCTAAGCTCCTCACCGCCATGGCCATGGTCACCGTAGCCTCCAACTGAGCACATCCATGTGCTCGCCATGCTGTGTAGGTGCCGTAGGAGCTAAGAACGCAACGCCACGGCTGCCGTAGCCTCGTTCCTGGGTGCGCCCGAACTCTGGCCGCCGCCGAGGTCGACGCCTCACGCAACTCCGGCCACCCCATCACCTTCCACCACCACCACCCAATGCGCCCTAGTGTGCTGGTTCTGTAGAGCCCCTCCACCATCCTTTTGGTCACCGGAGGGCAAAACCCGAAGCCCTCCGCCATCTCTGGCCTCGCCGATGACGAGCCGCGGGTCAACGCCGACGGATTTGACCCAGTTAACCTGGGGTTGGACCTCCCCCTGGTTCACTGACATGTGGTCCCATGCCCTAATTCACTTAGGTTAGTATTTAGTTAGCGCTAATTAACTCTGTTAATTAGTGGAGACACTGACACGCGGGTCCCACTGGTCAATTTGACCTGGGCCGCCCCAGTTGACTTGCTAATGTCACAGTGACGTAGTGCTGACGCAATAAAGCATTTTCTAGATTTAGTTTATTTTAAGGGTAAATTCGATAAATGCCACTGCAAATCTGGCGATTCCGAGAAATGCCACTGCAATTTCCAAACTTTGAAAAATGTCATTTCATGCCATTTTCAGTGGCATTTTTCGAAGTCTGCTGTGGTATTTTTCAAAGTTTGCAAAAATTGCAGTGGCATTTTTCAAAATTTGAAAATTGCAGTGGCATTTTTATGAGCCGCCATAATTGGAGTGGAATTTATCTAATTAACCCTTATTTTAAATAGCCAGGAAACTCCAGAAAATGCTATAAACTTCTAAAAATCATAGAAATTCAACCGTAACTCCAAATGAAATAATTTATATATGAAAAATTATCATAAAAATCTAAAGAATCTGTTTAAGGCATTTTCATGCATGTTTGACCAACTTAGGACAACTGTATGTAACAATTTGAATAAATGGCATTTGAAATGACTTATATGAGTTTGAATTTGAATCTCGTGTTCAAATCAACTTCATTTAATCTGGTTGCTAGTTGCATTAGCTCAAACACCAGCATGTTGCCATGTCATGATCATGCATCATATTGTTGCATTGCATTTATTGTGTTCCCTCTTGTTTGCCGGTGTTTGTTCCCTCTCAGTGGACGTAGTTCCGACGATGAGTTCGATGACATCGATGAAGAGTTTTACTATCTTCAGAAGTGCCAGGCAAGGAAACCCCCTTGAGCATTCTGATACAATCCAACTCCCTCACTCCTGCTCTCTTTTATTACATTAGGACAACCACTATTCAACGGTCACATGTTGCGGTAGTTGAACCCATTCCTCTGCATGACCTGTCTTTGCCACAGTAAATAGTTGAAACCCACTAGCATGAGTAGGAGTTGTTTGAGCCATGATGTGCCTACTCATTCATGCTTGCTTGTTATGCCTACTATGCTTAGAGTCATGTCAGGTCTGATCCATCTAGGATGGGTTGGAATGGTGGTAAACATGTCCTGTTGTTGAGAGCTAAGTGTGTGAACATGATTTGGTAAAGGTAGCGATGAGAGGCCATGTAGGAGTACATGGTGGGTTGTCTCATTGAAGCCGTCCTCAGGAACTGAGTTCCGTGTTTGTGATCCAAGACAGCTACTACCACACATTGGGCTCCGGGAACTCCAAGCTCTCTCGACTTATTAATCGCCTTAATCTCTGTCCAGGAGTTGCAACTAGTTTCTGGTGTTTGTAGTATGCTGGAGGTCGTGCGTAGCGCTGACCTTAGGGGTGGGCTGTGATGCGGCAGGCACGTGGCACGGTGTACCGAGGCACCCATTTGGTGGGTTCGGGAACGCTGCACACATCGTTTGGGGCTGTAGTGGAATCCTCGGCCGGACTTCGTTGATGATGGAACTCAAATAGGCGATAAACCTGGACTAGAGTCTCGTGTGGTTAGTCAGGTCGTGGCCGACACCCTCGCTGGGCTTCCTCTTGAAGGTTGCTGAGTACATGTCATGTAAACGGCGATAAGTGGTGAGAGCGTTTGTGAAGAAGTATACCCCTGCAGGGTTAATGATCTATTCGAATAGCCGCGTCCGCGGATATGGACTACTTGGAAAGCTCACATTGTTCATAGACAAGTGGAGGTGGATACTCTAAAATGCGTAGGATAAGCGTGAGTGCTATGGATGGCCTTCTCATCGGGAGACGGGAGCGGATCCATAGTGGTGTATTGATATGTTGAATATGTAGACTCGTGTGCACCACCTCAAGGATAGTACTCGTAGTCGTATTTCAGGATAGCCACCGATTCAAAGCTGGCTTGCTGCAGTTAAACTCCACCGCCCCCTTTGTTGATACTGATGCATATGTAGCTAGTTTTGATGTGAGTCTTGCTGGGTACATTTGTACTCACGTTTGCTTAATCTATGTGTTTGCAGAGAGACTTCAGTCTCACTAGTAGTGTCACGTGGGCTTCGACGATTAGCTTGGGAATCCCAGACAGAGGTCTGATTCCTATGGAGGGTCTTGTAGATAGTCAGAATTTCTAGCCTTCTTCTTTTCAGATGCCTGTACTTAGACATGTTTATGCTTCCGCTTGTTGCTTGCATGACTTGTATGTTGGGTCGTGAGACCCATGTTTGTAATATCTGGCTTGTCGTAGCTTATTGAATAAAAATACTTTGAGTCATAGAGTTTTGTTGTGATGCCAGGTTGTATTTACACATATCGAGCATATTGTGTGTAATTTATTGAAATGCTTGGTATGTGTGGGATCCGAAACCTAGTTGTCTATTCTTGGTAGCCTTCCTTATGGGGAAATGCCTCATAGTGCTTCCACTGAGCCATGGTAGATTGCAACTGCTCTAGAACACATGGATTGACCGGCACGTGTCCTTCTTTGCTCCTGTGTCTGTCCCTTCAGGGAAATGTCACGCGGTGTTTGCCGGAGTCCTGATAGCTTGCTACAGCCCAGTTACACTCGTTGTTGACCGACACATGCACTGTTGGGTCATGTATGTCTGTCTCCGTAAGTTTGTGCCACCTTGGGTTTACGACTAGTCATGTCGGCCCGGGTTCTCTATCATATGGATGCTAGCGACACTATCATATACATGAGGCAAAAGGCGCAAACGGTCCCGGCCAAGGTAAGGCTGCAGCCATGGGAATACCATGTGTGAGGCCGCAAAGAGATATGATGTGTTACATGCTAGATCGGTATGACTTAGGATCGGTGTCCTGACAGTATCATGCCGCTCCATGGGGGGCGCAGTCGGGGCCCCCTCCCCCATTCTACATTGTATTCCAAAGGAAGATAATTGTTTAGAGGGGGATTCAGAGGGAGCCGCTGTAGGTTCGAAAGTAGGTCTAGAGGGGGGGGGGTGATTAGACTACTTGACCAAAAAAATCTAGCCTTTTCCAAATATTAAGTCTTGGCAGATTTTAGCAACTTAGCACAAGTCAAGCAATCAACCTACACATGCAATTCTAAGAGTGTAGCAGCGGAAAGTAAAACATTGCATATGAAGGTAAAGAGAAGGGTTTGGAGAAGGCAAACGCAATGTAGACATGGAGATTTTTGGCGTGGTTCCGATAGGTGGTGCTATCGTACGTCCACATTGATGGAGACTTCAATCCACGAAGGGTAATGGTTGCGCGAGTCCACGGAGGGCTCCACCCACGAAGGGTCCACGAAGAAGCAACCTTGTCTATCCCACCATGGCCATCGCCCACGAAGGACTTGCCTCACTCGGTCAGATCTTCACGAAGTAGGCGATCTCCTTGCCCTTACAAACTCCTTGGTTCAACTCCACAATCTTGTCGGAGGCTCCCAAGTGACACCTAACCAATCTAGGAGACACCACTCTGCAAAAGGTAATAGATGGTGTGATGATGATGAACTCCTTGCTCTTGTGCTTCAAATGATAGTCTCCCCAACACTCAACTCTCTCTCATAGATTTGGCTATGGTGGAAAGATGATTTGAGTGGAAAGCAACTTGGGGAAGGCTAGAGATCAAGATTCTTGTGGTTGGATTGGAATGTCTTGGTCTCAACACATGAGTAGGTGGTTCTCTCTTAGAAAATGAGTAGTGGGAGTGTAGGCACGTTCTGATGTCTCTCTCACAAATGGAGAAGGGGGTGGAGGGTTATATATAGCCTCCACAAAAATCCAACCGTTACACACATTTGACCCAACTCGGTCAGACCGAATAGAAGAACTCGGTGAGACCGATTTGGTTCAAAATGTGAACGTTACGAATATCGGTGGGACCGACATGATCAACTCGGTGGGACCGATGTCCTAGGGCTAGGTTAAAACTTCATCTCGGTGGCACCGATTGCATCAACTCGGTTAGACCGAAGGGAAGCAATAAGGCAACAGAGAGTTGGTCAGGCAAACTCGGTGGCACCGATTGAACATTTCGGTGAGACCGAAATAATTACAATAGGCAACAGAGAGTTTGCAACGCCATCTCGATGAGACCTAAATCCGTATCGGTGTGACCGAATTGTCTAGGGTTTCTGGCAGTGGCTATATCAAAAGAACTCGGTGGCGCTGGATAGATCAAATCGGTGGAGCCGAGTTTGACTTTGGGTTTTGGACATATGTGGAAATGAGAAAGTGGTTGAGGGTTTTGGAGCAATATCACTAAGCACTTTGAGCAAGTAGACCATTAAGCAACACCTCATCCCCTTTTAATAGTATTGGCTTTCCTATGGACTCAATGTGATCTTGGATCACTAAAATAGAAATGAAGAGTCTTGAGCTTTTGCCAATATTTGTCCTTAGCATTTTGAGGGGTCCACATCTCTAGTCCATGCCATGCCAATCATTGAACTTTCTGAAATATTTAACTTGAATGGATATTAGTTCAGTGAGCTATATGTTGTTATGAATTACCAAAACCTCCCAGGGATTAGTTCCACTTTCAATCTCCCCCTTTTTGGTAATTAATGACAACATATAGATCAAAGCTTTGACAAGTCATAATATGAATGAAATACATCGTTGCTTTAAGAAGTATGTGATAAGCAAAAGCTCCCCCTAAATTTGTGCATTATTTAAAATTTGCTTTTGAATGCAAATGCACAATCGATTAGGATCATGGGTCACTCTTCCATGTCACATACATCTTGGTGGAGCGCTCAAAATGATAAGAGTTAAATAACATGCACTCATCACCAAGGGTAAACATGATTGATCATACACAAATATCATAGATATCATCATGCAAGCACACATTAAGGGATAGTATGATCAAACACATGATCACAAGAGTATCTCATGAGCAAAACACAAATGTAGCATAGGAATCAAACAAGCAAACAATCAAGTAGCAAGAGAGGCAACAAAAGCAAAACACTCTCTCTCTCTCGCGAAGCATAATGATCTATACACTTTCTCCCCCTTTGGCAACAAGTTACCAAAAAGCTTGAAAATGCATAGTTCTATACGGCACTCTAGGCACAATCTCTGGGAGCTCCTGAAGGGGTCTTCTGGCTGGTTGCTCCGGTGTGCGTAGATGGCATGGAGAGGAGTCCATCTGCAAAAGCTTTGGCAGAGGTCTATGTAGCTGGAGGAGTTGAAACTGGAGGTGCAATAGTGGTAGTTGCTACAGGTGCTGAAATAGTAGTCCTGGTATCACTGACAACTGGCACTGCTGAAGACCTTTGTGCCCTTGGCACTCTCTAAAAGGTATCTGTGGTAGGTCTGTCATTCCTGTCCTCAACTTCTTCTTGGAGCTTCTCCATAGTGGTCTGGATCTCTGTGACCTTCACATCTAGATCATGAAATTTTGTCTCAATGATTCTTTCAAGACTCTCTTGATTTTGAGTCAGGGTGGCCAAGCCCTTCTCAATCCTCACAGTAGCCTCAAGCAGATAATTGAGTTGATCTTTCTTGCTCTGGAGCATCACAGTTGAAGCATCTGGTACTCTGGCTGCCTTTGCTGCTTTTGCAGCCTTTGCTCTCTCTCTCTTCTCCTAAGCTTCTGCACAAGTTGGATGAGATGCATCCATGACAACTTCATTGTCCTCAAAATCTGGCCCTAGAGGAAGATGCTCTTTATCAAGAAGATATATCCATGTCCCCATCTTGGAGTTGATCAACATCTGTATGTGAGGGGCATATCCACATGATCTCTTCTGATCAGCTGCAGTTCTCTTCACAGTCTCAACAATCAGACTCATCACTTTGAACTTCTGTGGCACATCAAACATATGGAGCAAGTTGATTAAGTGACCACGGATCATTCCATGATCTCCTGACTTGGGCAAAA
This sequence comes from Thinopyrum elongatum, assembly GCA_011799875.1. Taxonomy (NCBI): domain Eukaryota; kingdom Viridiplantae; phylum Streptophyta; class Magnoliopsida; order Poales; family Poaceae; genus Thinopyrum; species Thinopyrum elongatum. Next base: position 247,348,959 of record CM022299.1, read on the forward strand.
GAGTGTGCCTCAAGATGGTGTTGATGGTGGTCAGGCCACCAAGTAGGAAGTCGATGGATCCAAGCTTGTGTGTCTCCAGGGAACTATCATGAATCTCCTTGTACATGTTGGCCATGGAGTTGTGATCCTTCCTAGGCATGGCATATACATCAGTGTCATTTTCATCTTCCTTAGGGGCATTGATCAACTTGGCCCACTCAGAGATTCTAGATTGATATCTTGTACCTTCAGTCATCCAGACAATCTTTCCATCTGGGTAGAAGTGAGCAGTGGAATAGAATTGCATGATCATCTCATCATTCCACTTGGTCAACTTCTGACCAACAAACTTGTCCACTTCATTCATCCTGAAGCTCTCATGCACTCCTGGAAATTAGTCCTCATTGTCATTAATGAACTTCCAATCAACCCACTTCATATCACAGACAATGGGCTTCTTGTCCAACAAGACTGTCTCATAGAAGTCCTGCTATTTCTTGGTGTGGAAACGATAGTCTACAGCAGTCCTCCTCCTGATAGCATAGGGATCAGTCTGTCTCCATAATCTCAGACCTGCATCCTTCCTTTCCTTCATGTTTTCAGCCACTGGATGATCATCACTGTGATCTGGAATCTTGGGCTTCAATTTTCTGAGCACTTGTTGCTCTTCATCTTCTTGAGCCTCAGGCACTGGGCCTTGTTCTTCTCAGCAGCAGGGATGTTCCTGGTAGATCTCTTTGGTGCACTAGACTTGGAGGCTTGAGCTTGAGTTGGAGGCTTGGGGGCTTACTTGGGCTTAGATGGAGCAGCCCCAGTCCTTAGGGCATCCCCCATGAGCTTTTGTATCTTTGGTGGAGGTGCAGCTGGCTCTTCCTCCTCCTCTTCATCTAATTCTCTCATCATAGAAGATTTGCCAATGACCCTAGCAATGGTCTTTTTTACTCTCTCCTTCCTCTTCTTACCTCCAGCAGCCTCTTCTTCTCTTGGTTCAAGAGTAAACTCCATAGTTTCTTGAGTGGAGGCTCTGGCGTTTGACATTGGAGCTCTCTTGGCAAGAGCCTTCTCCTGCATTCCAGGCTTGGTGGCAGCAGCAGTAGCAGCATACTCCTTCTTGAGCACCTTTTTCTTGGAGGTCACCTCCTCCTCAATGACAAAATCCTCATCCTCAGATTCTGAAGTTCTCTTCTTCCTTTGCCTAGTTGCTGCCTTAGGCAAGTTGATGGGTGTGCTTCTGCTACCTTCATCATAACTGCCTGAGGGACTAGTGCCCTCACTGAGATTCACTTGTTCTTCAGACCTGTTCTGGCTGTCATTGCCTGAAACTGACCCTGTGAATAGATGGGTATAGATAGAGTGGATGAGCATCACAAAGTACAACTATTTTGCAAAAATATTGAGACAAAAACATAACTTTAGTTTTCTGCAGAAAGCATTTCGGAGCTACCGATTTGACAAACTTTTTGACACCAAAGCACTAATAGAATCTAAACATACAATTTCAGTCAGACCAAAATGTAGTTCGGTGACTCTGAGATGCTAAGGTTTCACAGAGTAAGCGGTCACACCGATCAGTACAATCCGGTCAGACCGAGTTGTACTTGTGCAATGGCCTGGGCCAAATCGGTGAGACCGAGATCCTCAGATCGGTCGGTCCGAGATGAGTTTAGCGGAAACCTAACCCTAAGTTTTTGCATCAAATCTATTCTAATGGATTCTTTCGATGGATAGATTGATCTCATTCGTGGAAAGAACAATGGCAAAGATCTTTGTGCAAGAATCGGAATAATGGAGCGCACAAAGAGGTTAAGTCCATACCCTAACTTGGCGACGAACTTGCTACAGCGACAACGGCGGTGAGATTCCTGTTAACGGTGATGGAGATCAGCGGCAGGAGGCACTGGCGACAATCCAGAGACCAAGGGGGCGGCAAAGATGGGAAGGCGCGGTCGAGTGGTTTGGAGAAATTTCCAAATTTCAACCCTTGGTATATATACCCAGTCACTGTCGGTGTGACCGAGTGGAACGACTCGGTGGCACCGAGATGCAAAACTGCTAGGAGTTGCTGCAACTCAGTGTGACCGAATTTTTCAAATCGGTTGCACCGAGATGAAAACCTAGATCAACTTAATGAATTTGGTGAGACCGAGTAGGAGTGAGTTGGTCTGACCGAGATGCATTAAGAGGATTTGGAAGTTAAGCCCTTGACGGATCGGTGGCTCGGATTGCTCCTCACCCGGAGGGTCCGAATTTGACTTGTTCAAACTTTGTGATATATCATGAATAGAGTTTGAGACGAGAAAAATCATAGATAGCTAGAGGGAGTATTTAGGCATTCATGTCCATCCATTTGGAAAAAAGAAAAAAAACCAAACAATCAAAGCAACAAATGGATGTCCTCGAATGGATAAAATTATGCAACCAACATGCTCACACAATAAGATAGCAAATAAAACATGTGGCAAAGCATTCACAAACACTCTAGCATCTATCAAGCAATTGGTGATGACTAGGTCATCGATATATAAGTATATTTACTTAGGAGTCAAATGAGAACATTTGATCATAGGTCATACTCATCGTTTAAGCACAAGTGGGGTTACCACTTTTACATAAAGCATTGTTGTGTTCACACCATTAGAGTTGCTTTTGCTCAATTCTTAGAGCAAAGCTCCCCCTAGATGTGATATCTCCCCTTAGAGGGATGAACTAACCTTGGGTTTTGTCGATGATGACTTCATGTAGGTGTTGAAGATGTGGATGCTCAATGTTGATGTAGATCATTTGGAGCAATCCATTAGAGTGAGTTGCACTTTCAGTACCTACATGGGTTAGTCCCACAAGGAACACACAAGGATATCCATAGACATAGAGTGAAACACACATATGATGATGTCCATGAAAGCATTAGGTTACCTTGTCCCTTGTCTTACCAACAAGAGGGTTTCTGACTCCTTGAACTAGTGCAAGATATGGAAGTTGATTGCACTTACCCTTGCCAAAATGAATATGAGTGAAGTATGTTGGCGGAGTCACCCTCAAGAACTCTCTAGTTCTTCTTCTTTGGGACCCACATCAACTTGATGGGAATCCTTGGATTGTAGTCATACTTGATGAAGTAGAACTTGATGTAGTCTTGGGAACCCACTTGACCAAGGCCTTAGGAGCTTCTTCAAATGAGTCAATCTCTTCTTGAAGATTGTCCTTGCCTTTTAGCTTGTGGTCTTGTGGTGGAAGATCATCTTGAGCTTGTATTCCCTTGAAAGAAGTGGGGTCATCCTTCTCTTGTTGAGGAACAAACTTAGTCTTGGGGTATTGATCTTCTTCCCACTCAACTGCATTGGCATTGAACTTTCGTTCAAAACCAACACCTGATTCTTCCGGTGCCTTCCTTGCTTGCATACAATTTCCTCAAATTGCTTACTTCTGGCAAGGTTGTTGTAGACACCTTTCTCTATGATTCCCTTCAATAAGCTATTTTCTTGCTCAATTGTAACTTGGCTAAGAGAATCATTAGTGGAATCAAGAGAACTACTAGAAGCAACAATATTGGATTTAGCATGATTATTATTACTACTAGAAGAAGAATCTTTCTTGCTCTTGTTGCTAGATTTTACTTGTGGCATGTAAGTAGACAAGAGTAAATGCTTGGCAATGTAAGAAGAACTTTTCTTTCGAAGATCATCATTGATTTCTTTTAAGAACCCATGCTCTTGCTCTAAATTGAGCTTCTCAAAGCGTAGCTTCTGATGAGTCTTTAAAAGCTCTTGGTGATCCTATAAAGTAGTTTCATGAGCTAACTTAAGAGTGTTTAGTTGTTTAGTTAGATGCTCAATCTCCTTCTTATCATTGTCATTCGGTTCATCTTGATTTGCATGATTAATAGCAATTTCATCGTAGTTTTCATCACTAGTGTTGTCAACAAGTAAATCATCATCACCTAGCAAATCATCTTCATCACTATTGAAATCAACATACTCGGGGTGTGATACCTTAGGCATTTAGCCATGAAGCATCTTCCAATTCCTTCATTTCGTGAGTCAAATATGTCATAGGAGTTGGATGACACAAGTGCAAGACAGGCAACACCTTCATCTTGAGTATATTCGGAGTCGGAGTGATAACTTCTCTCGGAGTAGTTGTCGGAGTCGGAACCGGATAACCATTCACCAACATGAGCTTGATGTCTTCGTCTTGTGTAGCTCTTTGATGACTTGTCCTCTCTTTCCGAATCCTTGCTTCTACGAGAGGGTCTTCGTTCATAACGATCATCTCTACTCCTTCTCTCTCTTGGTGGTGATTCATCTCTTTTACTTATCCTTTTAGGTGAATCTTCTCTTCTCTTGTAGGGAGCCATACACTCATTGGAGTAGTGTCTGGGTCTTCCACAATTGTAGCAATTGCGATCACGACTAGAAGATCTTTTGTCATTGTAGGACCTTGACTTGGAACTTCTCTCTTTGCTTCTACTATTGTAGAACTTGTTGAAGTTCTTCACCATTAAGATCAATTCTTCATTGAAGACTTGTTTATCACTTGATGTTGTAGGAGCATCACATGAAGCTTTGTAAGCACCACTAGACTTGTTGTGAAGCTCTTCCTTATCCTTGAGTGACATCTCATGAGCAACAATTCTACCAATGGCTTCCGTTGGCTTGAGATCTTTGTAGTTAGGAATCATTTGGATCAAAGTGCACACGGTATCATATTTTCCATCCAAGGCTCTTAGGATCCTCTTGATGATGAATCTATCGGTCATCTCTTCACTTCCTAAGCCAGCAATCTCATTTGTGATGAGAGCAAGCCTAGAGTACATATCAGAGACTCCTTCACCATCCTTCATTTTGAACTTGTCAAGTTGACTTTGAAGCACATCCAATTTGGATTCCTTGATGGAATCGGTACCTTCGTGCATATCAACCAAAGTATCCCAATTTTCCTTTGCATTCTCAAGGCGGCTGATTTTGTTGAATTCTTTGGGGCACAATCCATTAAAGAGAATATCGCAAGCTTGAGCATTATATTGCAACATCTTCAATTCTTCTGTGGACGCTTCACGATCCGGTTCTCTTCCATCCTCGATATATTCACCTTGCAAGCCAATACGCACAATAGACCAAACAGCGGGGTTATGGCCAAGAATATGCATTTTCATCTTATGCTTCGAACTAGCAAAATTAGTACCATCAAAGTAAGGACCTCTACGATGGTAATTTCCCTCGCTAGATGCCATACTCTCCTAGGTTGTGAAACCAAGGCTATGATCACCAAAGCTATGGAAATCAAGGCAAATGGAGACCAAAGCTCTGATACCACTTGTAGGATCGAAAGTAGTTCTAGAGGGGGGGGGGGGCGATTAGACTACTTGACCAAATAAAAATCTAGCCTTTTCCCAATTTTAAGTCTTGGTAGATTTTAGCAACTTAGCACAAGTCAAGCAATCAACCTACACATGCAATTCTAAGAGTGTAGCAGCGGAAAGTAAAACATTGCATATCAAGGTAAAGAGAAGGGTTTGAAGAAGGCAAACGCAATGTAGACAAGGAGATTTTTGGTGTGGTTCTGATAGGTTGTGCTATCGTACGTCCATGTTGATGGAGACTTCAACCCACGAAGGGTAATGGTTGCACGAGTCCACGGAGGGCACCACCCACGAAGGGTCCATGAAGAAGCAACCTTGTCTATCCCACCATGGCCATCTCCCACGAAGACTTGCCTCACTCGAGTAGATCTTCACGAAGTAAGCGATCTCCTTGCCCTTACAAACTCCTTGGTTCAACTCCACAATCTTGTGAGAGGCTCCAAGTGACACCTAACCAATCTAGGAGACACCACTCTCCAAAAGGTAATAGATGGTGTGATGATGATGAACTCCTTGCTCTTGTGCTTCAAATGATAGTCTCCCCAACACTCAACTCTCTCTCACAGATTTAGCTATGGTGGAAAGATGATTTGAGTGGAAAGCAACTTGGGGAAGGCTAGAGATCAAGATTCTTGTGGTTGGAATGGAATCTCTTGGTCTCAACACATGAGTAGGTGGTTCTCTCTCAAAAAATGAGTAGTGGAAGTGTAGACACGTTCTAATGGCTATCTCACAAATGGAGAAGGGGGTGGAGGGGTATATATAGCCTCCACACAAAATCCAACCATTACACACATTTAACCCAACTCGGTCAGACCGAATAGAAGAACTCGGTGAGACAGATTTAGTTCAAAATGTGAACGTTAGGAATATCGGTGGGACAGACATGATCAACTCGGTGGGACCGATGTGCTAGGGCTAGGGCAAAACATCATCTCGGTGGCAATGATTGCATCAACTCAGTTAGACCGAAGTGAAGCAATAAGGCAACAGAGAGTTGGTCAGGCAAACTCGGTGGGACCGATTGAACATTTCGGTGAGACCGAAATAATTACAATAGGCAACAAAGAGTTTGCAAGGCCATCTCGGTGGGACCGAAATCCGTATCGATGTGACCGAATTGTCTAGGGTTTCTAGCAGTGGCTATATCAAAAGAACTCGGTGGCGTTAGATAGATCAAATCGGTGGGGCCAAGTTTGACTTTGGGTTTTGGACATATGTGGAAATGAGAAAGTGGCTGAGGGTTTTGGAGCAATATCACTAAGCACTTTGAGAAAGTAGACCATTAAGCAACACCTCATCTCCTTTTAATAGTATTGGCTTTCCTATGGACTCAATGTGATTTTGGATCACTAAAATAGAAATGAAGAGTCTTGAGCTTTTGCCAATATTTGTCCTTAGCATTTTGAGGGGTCCACATCTCTAGTCCATGCCATGCCAATCATTGAACTTTCTGAAATATTTAACTTGAATGGATATTAGTTCAATGATCTATATGTTGTTATGAATTACCAAAACCACCCGGGGATTAGTTGCACTTTCAGCCGCCCACTCCTATTTACCCCCTGAGGCGTTTGCTCTAACCTGGCATACTAATGTTGGTCATATCATGCATATGGCGCCTCGCATTGCTTACTTTATACAACTTATATGTCATCAGCTTAGTTTAGATTTGCTTTGTGTGAATGCCACATGTTTGGTTTCTACTAGGAAATTTGCTCGTGCGTTGCAACAGGAGAACACAACGCACAAGCCAGGAGAATCAGGCTATGCAGATGTGTTAAACATCTTGTGCGTGAACATTAGTTGTCTTGTCTTCCAATGCAATGTGCTCTCGCAACTTTTGATTCCCTCATGTGTCTAGGTGATGCAATTATTCACTACTACAGGATGATCCAAACGCGATAGTCCAATCAGAGACCCTTCGACGAAACTGTGTGCGATGGATCAATCACAAACGGTGATGTAATAAAACCATCAAAAAAGATGCAATATGTTTGCGATGGAGGTGACATCAAACACAGTTTAGATTAGAGTTGCATGTGCGATGTGTGGCAAACGGTTAATCCAGCATAATTGTTTGCGATGAGGCAGAACAACAGAAACGGGCAGCCAGATGAGGGTGTGTGCGACATACGGCATACAGTTCACTTGGATGAACTGTGTGCGATTAGGCAACACAATAGAAACGGTCAGCCAGATCAAGGTGTGTGCAATGGAGGGCATACAGTTCACTCAGATGAACTGTTTGCGATGAGCCAAGATAACAGAAACAGTTCAACTGAACAAGATGTGTATGATACGGAGGGTGACTCCGCCAACATATTTCACTCATATCATTTTGGCAAGAACAAGTGCAGTCAACTTCCACATCTTGCACTAGTTCAAGGAGTCACAAACCCTCTTGTTGGTAAGACAAGGGACAAGGTAACCTAATGCTTTCATGGACATCATCTTGTGTGTACTTCACTCTATGTCTATGGATATCCTTGTTTGTTCCTTGTGGGACTAACCCATGTAGGTATTGAAAGTGCAACTCACTCCAATGGATTGCTCCAAATGATCTACATCAACATTGAGCATCCACATCTTCAGCATCTACATGAAGTCATCATCGACAAAACCCAAGGTTAGTTCATCCCTCTTAGGGGGGATATCACATCTAGGGGGAGCTTTACTCTAAGAATTGAGCTAAAGCAACTCTAATGGTGTGACACAGCAATGCTTTATGTAAAAGTGGTAACCCCACTTGTGCTTAAACGATGAGTATATGACCTATGATCAAATGTTCTCATTTGACTCCTAAGTCAATATACTCATATATAGATGACCTAGTCATCGCCAATTGCTTGATAGATGCTAGAGTGTTTGTGCATGCTTTGTCACATATTTCATTTGCCATTTTATTATGTGAGCATGTTGGTTGCATATTTCTTTTCTCATTCGAGGACATCCATTTGTTGCTTTGGTTGTTTGGCTCTTTTTCTTTTGCCAAATGGATGGACAAGAATGCCTAAGAACTTCCTCTAGCTATCTATGCTTTTCTCGTCTCAAACTCTATTCATGCTACATCACAAAGTTTGATCAAGTCAGATTCGAACCCTCTGGGTGAGGAGCACTCCGAGTCACCGATTCGTCATAGACTTAAACTTCCAAAACCTCTTTGTGCATTTCTGTCTGACCGATTCATCCTTTTCGGTCATACCGAGTTCACTGAGTTGATCTAGATTTTCAATCTCGGTGCAACCGATTAGAACCATTCGGTCACACCGAGTTGCAGTAACCGCTTGCGATTCTGCATCTCGGTGCCACCGAGTTGTTCTACTCGGTCACACCGATAGGGTCAGGATATATATACCGACGGGTCAAATTTTGGAAATTTCTCCGAAACCACTTCGCCCGTGCGTATCCTGCTCTGCCGACTCGGGTCTCTGGATCATCCTCTCATCGCCAGCGACCCCCTGCCGCTGGTCTCCGCTGCCGTCAACGGAAATCTTCACCGCCGTTGCCACCGTAGCGAGCTCATCGCCGAGTTAGGGTATGAGTTCGACCCTTTGTGCAATCCTTTGCCTCCGATTCTTAGCACAAAGTCAATGCCATGATTCTTACCACGTATGAGATCAATCTATCCAACGAAAACCTCCTTTAGATTAGTTTTGATTCGAAAATTTAGGGTTAGGTTTCCGCCGAACTCATCTCGGACCGACCGAGTTGTAGAAATCGGTCTCACCGATTTGGCTTAGGCCATTGCACTTGCAGCTTTCGGTCTGATCGAAAATTGCAAATCGGTGTGACCGAGTTCAATCCTAGCAATCTCGGACTCACCGAACTGTGTCTCGGTCTGACCGATCTCACTAGTTCAGACTCCAATATTGCTTTGGTTGCACCGAGTTTAACAAATCGGTAGCTCCGAAATGCTTTCTGTGGGAAACTAAAACTAAGTTTTTGACTCAATTGTTTTGCAAAATCTCTGCACTTTGTGATGCTCATCCATTCTATCTCAACTATAACTATTCATAGGGACAGCTCTCAGTTTGCAGTGCCAGAATGTCTGATCAGAGTGATAGCCAGAACAAGTCTGAGGAGCAAGTGAATCTAAGTGAGGGCACTAGTCCCTCTGATAGCTATGAGGATGGCAGCAGAAGTACTCCCAGCAACCTGCCTAAGGCTGCTACTAGGCAGAGGAGAAAGAGAATTTCTGATTCTAAGGATGAAGATTATGTGGCTGCTGAGGAAGAGGTCAGCTCAAAGAAGAAGGTGGTCAAGAAGGAATTTGGCACAGCTGCCTCTACAAGACCTGGTCTGAATAAGAAGGCTCCTGCAAAGAGAGTGCCCATGTCTAAGGCCAGAGCCTCAACTCTTGAAACTTCCAATTCAACTGTTGGAGAGGCTGCTGGTGAGGGCAAGAAGAGAAGGGAAAGGGTTAAGAAGACTATGGCCAGAGTTGTCGGAAAGCCATCAATGATGATCCAATCTGATGAGGAAGAAGATGAAGAGGAAGATGCTGCACCAGCACCAAAGACTCAGAAATTGATGGGGGATGCCATCAAGTCTGGGGCTGCTCCAGCAAAGCCCAAGATTGCCCCCAAGTCTACTGCTCAAGCTTCTAAGTCTGCACCAAAGAGAAGCACAAGAAACATACCAGCTGCTGAAAAGAACAAGGCCCCAGTGCCTGAAGTGGAAGAAGATGAGGAAGCCCAAGTGCTTAGAAAGCTAAAGCCAAAGATCCCTGACCATGATGACAATCATCCAGTGGCTGAAAACATGAAGGCAAGGAAGGATGCAGGTCTCAGATTGTGGAGACAATCAGGTCCATATGCTGTGAGGAGGAGGACTGCTGTGGACTATAGATTTCACACCAAGGAGCAGCAGGACTTCTATGAGACAATTCTTTTGGATAAGAAGCCCATAGGTAGTGACATGAAGTGGGTAGACTGGGAATACATCGACAATAATGAAGACCACTTCCCAAAGTGCATGAAAGTTTCAGACTAAATGGAGTAGACACTTTTGTGGGTCAGAAGCTTACGAAGTGGAATGATGAGCTCATTATGCAATTCTATTCTACAGCTCATTTCTATCCAGATGGAAGGATTGTATGGATAACTGAAGGTACTAGGTACCAATCAACAGTTGCTGAGTGGGCCAAGCTGATCAATGCCCCTGCAGAGCTTGAGGATGACATAGATGTCTATGCCAAGAAAAAGAAAGATCACAACTCCATGGCCAACATGTATAAGGAGATTCCTGACAAAGCCTTGGAGACTCACAAGCTAGGCTCTGTATATTATCTGTTGTCTGGACTGGCCACTATTAACACCATCTTGAGGCACACCTTGTTGCCCAAATCAGGAGATCACAGGATGATCAGAGGCCACTCCATCAATTTGCTTCTGTTGTTTGATGTGCCCCAGAAGTTTAAGGTGATGAGTTTGATTGTTGAGACAATCAAGAGGACAGCTGCAGACTAGAAGAGATCATGTGGGTATGCTCCACACATCCAGATGCTCATCAACTCCAACATGGGCACAGGCACATACTTGTTGGATAAAGAACACCTTCCCTTGAGGCCTGAATTTGAGGACAACACAGTTGTCATGGATGCTGAAGATCCTACATTAGTAGAGGCTCAAGAGAAGAGGGAGAAAGCAAAGGCAGAGAAGGCAGCCAAGATGCCAAGTGTTGAAGAGGCATCTCAAGTTTTTCTCAAGTCAAAACAAGATCAACTTAGCTATCTCATTCAAGCTACTTTGAGGATTGAGAAAGGTTTGGCCACCCTGACTCAGAATCAAGAAAGCCTGGTGAGGATCATTGAAACAAAGTTTTATGATCTGGACTTGAAGGTGACAGAGATGCAGACAGCTGTTGAGCAGCTCCCGAAAGAAGCTGAGGAGAGGAAAGGGAAAGCTACCACAAATGCTTTTCAGAGAGTGCCTAAGGCACAGAGATCTGCAGCAGTGCCTGTGACAGATACAAGAGCTACTGCGTCAGCACCTGTAGCTACAACTTCAGTTGCCCCTCCGGTTGCAACTCCACCAGCTCCAACAACCTCAACAGATGCATTTGTTCTTGGAGTCCTCTCTACACCGCCTCCCGAAGATCAAGCCTAGAGAGACGCATAGCACTATGCATTTTCAAGCTTTTTGGTAACTTGTTGCCAAAGGGGGAGAAAGTGTATAGATCATAGGCTTCGAGAGAGAGTGCTTGCTTCTTTTTGCCATTCTCTTTGCTACTTGTTTGCTACTTTTTGTGTGCTTGCTTGGTTGATACTCTATGTTTATGTGTGTGAGATACTTATGGTTATGTGTTTGATCATATCCTATATTAATGTTTGTGCTTGGATGATGACATTATTTATCTCTCTTGTATGATCATTCACTTTGCCTTGGTGATGAGTGCATATTTTTCACATTCCATCATTTTGAGCGCTCCACCAAGATGTATGTGACATGGAAGAGTAACCCATGATCCCAATCGATTGTGCATTTGCATTCAAAAGCAAATTTTAAATAATGCACAAATTTAGGGGGAGCTCTTGCTTATCACATACTTCTCAAAGCGACGATATATTTCATTCTTATTATCATGTGTCGAAGCTTTGATCTATATGTTGTCATCAATTACCAAAAAGGGGGAGATTGAAACTGCAACTAATCCCTGGGTGGTTTTGGTAATTCTTAACAACATATAGCTCATTGAACTAATACTCTTTCAAGATGATCATTTCAGAAAGTTCAATGATTGGCATGGCATGGACTAGGAATGTGGACCCCTCAAAATGCTAAGGACACATATTGGCTCAAGCTCAAGACTCTACTCTTTTTCATTTTAGTGATCCAAGATCACATTGAGTCCATAGGAAAGCCAATACTATTAAAAGGGGATGAGGTGTTGCTTAATGGCTTGCTTGTTCAAAATGCTTAGTGATATGCTCCAAAAGCCCTCAACCACTTTCTCATATCCACATATGTCCCAAACCTAAAGTCAAACTCGGCCCCACCGATTTGATCTATCCGGTGCCACCGAGTTCATTTGACATAGCCACTGCCTGAAACCCTAATAAGTTCGGTCTCACCGATAGGGATCTCGGTCTCACCGAGATGGGATTGCTAACTCTTTGTTTCCCTTCGTAATGTTTCGGTCTAACCGAGATGAGCGATCGGTCCCACCGAGTTCGCAATGCAAACTCTCTATTTCCTCTTCGTAACGTTTTGATCCCACTGAAATGAGCGATCGGTCCCACCGAGTTTGCCTGACCAACTCTTTGTTTGCCTATTAAAGAAATCGGTCTCACCGAGTTCATGTGATCGGTCTCACCGAGATTACGTTATGCCCTAACCCTAACGAAACTGTCCCACCGAGTTGACATGTCGGTCCCACCGAAAATCCTAACGTTCACATTTTGAACTAAATCGGTCTGACCGAGTTTCACTATTCGGTCCCACCGAGTTTGGTAAATTGTGTGTAATGGTTAGATTTTGTGTGGAGGCTATATATACCCCTCCACCCTTCCTCCATTTGAGGGGAGAGCCATCAGAACGTGCCTACACTTCCAGTACTCATTTTCTGAGAAAGAACCACCTACTCATGTGTTGAGACCAAGATATTCCAATCCAACCACAAGAATCTTGATCTCTAGCCTTCCCCAAGTTGCATTCCACTCAAATCGTCTTTCCACCAAATCCAAATCTGTGAGATAGAGTTGAGTGTTGGGGAGACTATTATTTGAAGCACAAGAGCAAGGAGTTCATTATCAACACACCATCTATTACCTTTTGGAGAGTGGTGTCGCCTAGATTGGTTAGGTGTTACTTGGGAGCCTCCATCAAGATTGTGGAGTTGAACCAAGGAGTTTGTACAGGAAAGGAGATCGCCTACTTCATGAAGATCTACCCTAGTGAGGCAAGTCCTTCGTGGCGATGGCCATGGTGGGCTAGACAAGGTTGCTTCTTCGTGGACCCTTCATGGGTGGAGCCCTCCGTGGACTCGCGCAACCATTACCCTTCGTGGGTTGAAGTCTCTATCAACGTGGATGTATGATAGCACCACCTATCAGAACCATGCCAAAAATCTCCATGTCTACATTGCGTTTGCTCCCTCCAAACTCCTCCCCTTTACCTTCATATGCAATGATTTACATTCCGCTGCTATACTCTTAGAATTGCATGTGTAGGTTGATTGCTTGACTTGTGCTAAGTTGCTAAAATCTGCCAAGACTTAAAATTGCGAAAAGGCTAGATTTTTATTTGGTCAAGTAGTCTAATCACCCCCCTCTAGACATACTTTTGATCCTACACAAGCCCCGCCCCCTCAAGGCACGTTGAGCGCTTCATGGCATCAATCCAGAGCGGCGCCTCCCGCAGCTTCTGCACAAGGCCGAAGTAGGTGTCCAGAATGGGCTCGGCGGGCCACAGACTGACACAGAGGTCCTTCACGGCCAGCTCAAACATCCGATGCATCTCCATCAGCTGTTTCATCTGGTTGCTGAGGAGGGGAGGATGCTCGGAGTTCGGAAACTATGACCAGAACATCCACTGCTCGGAGTCCTCCTCATGAGCGGCATAATGCTCCATGGTGGCTGCCACATTCTTCAGAAGCTTGGCGAAGACATCTGCAGAGCGCCAGACCCGCATCAGTAGGGCAAACCTGTTGCCTCCGAACACACTCTGTAGTAAGTATTTCTTACCATTTGCAATTTGCCCTACTTGGCGGAGCTCTTCCCTCACACCTCGCACTTCGGTCCTCACCTCCTAGAGCTCCTTCTCCGCCTTGGACAGCTGGGAGGATCACTCCCCCTGTTCCTTCTCAATGACTTCAAGCTTCTTGACGGCATCCTGGAGCTCCACTTGCACCTCGGTTACTCGATCCTCGTGCTGCTCACCAGCAAGCTTGGCCTTCTCGAGCTCGGCCACTGCCTTGTCAGTGGCCGTCTTCTTGACAGCCGCCTCTGCCACGGCTTTCTTCAAGGCCTCCCTCAAGCCCTCAATTTCGGCGGCAGCAGCTGCAAGATCATCACAATAAAAGATCAGCATACAATCCGGATCATCAATATCCGACATCAAGCAATTGTACATCTTATCAAAGGGCTCATGTTGCGCCTCGTCAAGCCGTTCATTGACAAGGTCAAGCTCTTTATCGGAATGCTTGAGCTTCCGATCCATCTCCTCTAGCGCCGCAACATTAGCAGTTGTGGCCAGAGAAGATGTTTGTGACATTAAAAAATTGACACCATTTTAGATAATGGCCTGTAGAACGAGATCCTCCGCAGGTTTTTCTTTGCAAACCTTGCAGAGTCTCGTGGGCTACTACAGATGTGGCATACTTAAACTAAGAACTAAATCCAATTTACGAGAAAAGAGCATTACTTGACTTACCTCAAAGCCTGTTAGCAGGCCTCGAATAGCGTCGTTCAGTCCGGAATGAATGGATCGAACACCCTGTATAACCACACCCATAAGAGTGCGGTGCTCGTCGATGATGGCAGAGTTGTTCACCAACTCCGCTAGCGTGTCCGGCCAGCCCACTGCCGCCAGAGTGGAGGTGTTCGGCATGGGCATTGGGCCCCCAGCACCTTCCCCATTGAAAGGAGGAATTGGCTCCCTTGGGGGCTCGGGAGCCGAATACGGTAGGGGTTCGGATGATCCGGATCCCGTCCCCGTGTTAGCCAGGAGGGATGCATCCCCCTGGTCTTCAACGACCGAGGCATCGGCCTCGGCCATGGTGGCGTCGACCTCCTCCCCTGAGTTCGGAGGAGGAGGGGTCTTTCGCGATAGCACCTCCCCAACCTCTTCGAGGATTAGAGGAGGTGCGGAACATGAGCCACTGTCCACCAGTTCGGCGGGCAGGGATGTCCCCGAAGAGGTCTCCTCAGCGGGGTGGCCACGCGGAGGGCTGCACCACCAAAAAACAATCAATCTATGTTCTACTAGGGACTACCGTAACATGTTCTTTCTCCGGAACCTTTTTGGACGCTTCGGACTCTTCGTCGGAGTCCGGGCTGTCGGACAGGACCAGCTTAGGCCGACACTATCTCTTTCGGGCCTGAGGAGGTTGAACCTCCTCGACGTCGTTAGACGCCGCCCTCTTCTTAGAGTGTGAGGAGGCGCTTTCCTCCTCGTCCTCGTCCTCATCCTCGTCCCCTCCTGTATGGATAGGGCCGTAATGTGTCCGGACCGGCTGTACGAACGAGCCCTGCGACGGAGGTCCTCCCTGGCTTTCGGCACCTCCGCCTTCTTGCCCTTCTTGTCGGGCGCCTTGTACGGCACCACGACCAACAGCTCCTCTAGTTGTTCGAATCGGGGCCCTTCTAGCAGTGGCGCCGGGCCGCTGATCTTCCCAGCCTTGGCAAGCCAGCCCTGCAAAATCCACATAAAGAGGTTCGGATCAAATCATACGGCGCTAATATTTGAAATCATTTCAAAACCAATGCCACTCACCTTCTTCGGAGGGGTCGAACATCAAGGCCGATGTCCTCCCCCTCGACCGGGCAGTCCTTCTGCGGCTTGAATAGCAAACCCCACACTTTCTTGTGGGTCGTGCGGAAAATATGTTGCACGGTGGCCAGATCTTCGGGGTCATACTCCCATATTGGCTTGGCCCTCTCCTGACAGGGGAGGAGTCGATGATTGAGCATGATCTGGATCACATTAACCAGCTTAGCGCCGGTCTCCACTACACTAACGACGCGCTTCTGCAGCGCCTTCAAATTATCAGTGGACCCCCAGTCCGGGCTCTTGGTGGTCCACGAGGCCAGCCTGGTAGGGGGTCCCGATCTGAATGCGGGAGCCACCGCCCAGCCGGCTCCCCTTGGCTTGGTGATATAGAACCATTCCTTTTGCCACACCTTAACGGTGTCGATAAACTTGCCCTCCGGCCACGGGACCCACATCAGTTTGCTGATCATGGCCCCGCCGTAGTCTGCATGTTCGCCGCCAACCACCTTGGGCTTGACGTTGAACACCTTCAGCCATAGGCCAAAGTGTGGTCGGACTTGGAGGAGAGCTTCGCAGAAGATGATGAAGGACGAGATGTGGAGGAGGGAGTTGGGGGCTAGATTGTGAAAATCTAGCCCGAAAAGAACATCAACCCCCTCACAAAGGGGTGCAGGGGAAATCCAAGCCCCCTAAGGAAATGGGGGAGGAATACGACCCTTTCGCCCGCCCTGGGCGTGGGGACAATCTGGCCTGCTTCGGGGGCCTGATGAGCAATGCCGGCCGACAAGTAGCCGGCCTCCTTCAACTTCACGATGTAGCTATCTGTGACAATAGAGGCGTCCCACTACCCGTTGGCGCCGGATCCAGCCATGGCTGAAGGGGATGGGGTGGGATTTGCTGTGGAAGCAAAGAAAAGGGGCACTGGAGCTCTGAAGATCTGCGTGAGCGGAAGGTGGAAGAAGGTGTGGGATGCTGACTGTTGTAGCACCCCCTTTATAGGCCACTAAGAAGCCACGAGTTCCTTTTTTCACGCCGTTGGCTTCTCCACTTCCCGATACACTCGCAATGCTATGTGCGGGGTGGATAATCAAAATCATTGATCATATCCCCTGAAAGGTGGAGCACGATCCCCACCTTGATGAGACGTGTCTGGGTGGGCCTGGAGCCACGCCCCGAGAAATACTAACCGCTCGGCATTATGGCCGGATGCGACTCTTCGTTGAAAGAGAAAAAGTTGTCATATGAAAGCACTATTTACACTTGAACGGTTTTTTGTTATTGCCTTCATTGTTAAGTAAAACTGCCGCTTCAGATTCCGGACATCACTTGGCTCCGAACATGAACAAAGCATACTGAAGAACTCGCCTCGCAAGCCAAATACTGTGGGGTGAGCGGATGCCGGATACAAGCCTTGGCGTTGGAGGCAAGTTCGGGGGCTACTGAGGGAGTTATGGACTAAGGGGTCCTCGGGCGGCCCATTGAATATGGGCTGGACTGGTGAAGCCGCATTGTGATAGCAAATCTATGAAGCCGTGGTGTGCCCTCCAAGTCAAGGATAGACGTGATCTCTTTTCTCCTTATTGTAATCTATCTCCAGTAACCCTAACCCTACCGGTGTCTATATAAACCAAGGGTTGTAGTCTTTAGGGGCAGAGCTATATTCACCACCTCATCACCTTAGGATTTAGCTCATGCTGATCTCGAGGTAGATCTACTCTGTAACCATACTATACGTCCAATACAATCAAGCAGGATGTAGGGTATTACCTCTTCGAGAGGGCCCGAACCTAGGTAAACACCGTGTTCATCGTCTCTTGTTCCCCATTGATCCTAGATCCACAGCTCGGGACCCCCTACCCCGAGGTTTACAGGTTTTGACACCGACACCTACTTTGTGGTGGATTACTCTCGCGAGGGAGGAGTGGAGTACAAGGGTTGTGCGGGAGAAGAAGTCCCCCAAAAAACACCCCTCTCTACGGTGGCACCATGCCATTCTTATACTAGCTTTGGTCCTCTTCCCTCGAAAGCACTTGGCGGGAAGGGTTGCCACAATGGCCAGTTTGAAGGGGGACAGGGGCGCACCTTATCTTGACTAAAGGTAGTCTTCGCTTGCAAAAGCCACCTGCCGAGACGCGCCGGTGGGCTCGGTGATGACCTCCGTCCTGGCGCGCCCGTCGTCTTGGTCTTCTTGCACCGAACGGGTAACCCTCGGGGATTGCTTTGGGAATCGGTGCGCTGTCCTAGCTCCCTTAGCACGAAAGAGGAAAGCCTTCATATCCACGTCCGCTGGCACGGCCTCTAGCGCCGCTCGTCGCCGCGCGCGTCACCCACATGAAGGCGCAGGACCGCGCGACCAACCGAGCCGCCCTTGACTCGTTCACCCCCGCGAGGGCCTCGGGAAGTAGCCTTAGGAGGCCACCTAGCGAGAGGGCCGCGGAAGGCTCCTGATGACGCTTGCTGACGTGCACCTCACGTGGCGAGGGCCTTGCGAGGGTTTTGCTCGCGAAGTCCTGCAGTGGTGGGCCGCGCTCTGGGCCCAAGATATGCACCGCATGCTGGGCCGTCGGCAGATGGGCCTAGGTACACCCAGTTCCATGGGCCGACAGTAGCCCCCGGACCCGCAGCATGCATGACTCCGCCTGCAAGGAGGGGCGAAACAGCGCGAGCCCCATCCGCTTGCTTACCAGGCTGGACGGGTGGTCCACGATGGGATATGGGGCACCCCCACTTCTGCCATGACGCCCCGGCAACTGCCCGGGCTGATATAAAACCTGCCTGCGCGCGGCACGGGGCCGTTATTAGGTCCCCTGTGTAGCCGCCTCCCAGTGCCTTCCATCCTGCATATGACTTTGCCCTTCCGATGCAACCTCGCCGCTCCCGGTCTCTTTCGTGCCGCCATTGGTCCTCCCAACAGGAAGAAGAAAGTGACAGTGGCCATCCCTACAGGCACCGCACCGGAGCCCGCCTTGGGCCGGTCCACCACCGTTAACGCCGAGGGGCTCGACAAGGTCATCCCGATAACTGCGGCTGCTTCCAACAAGTTGGGGGCTACCCAGATCAGGCCGGCTTCATGCCTAGCTCGCGAGCTCGACGCCACCGTCATCGCGATCCACCTTCCTGCGCTCTTCGCCGGTCTGCTACCACCATTCTCCGATTTCCTCGACGCCATGCTGTCCCACTTCCAGGTCCACGCACTTCACCTTGACCCGAAATCTATCATCCTCCTTTGGGCCTTGACCTTCCTATGTGAGGCATTCATGGGCGTTCCCCCCTCAATACACTGCTTCGCCATTTCTTCTGTCTGCGATTGACCTTGGAAATCAATGCTCGGGGTGTGTCTCACTCTGCCCTGTGGACGCAACAACTGGCGAGGGCATCGACATGAGGCTCGCCCAAGAAATAGAAGGCTTTAGGCGGCAATGGGCCTATGTGGATGCAGCCCAATTCAGCCCCCTGCCGCAACCTCTGACGCGCCCAGCAGAATGGAGCTCCGGATGGGAGCACAAAAGACTTGTCGACCCGAGGCTGACAAAGGTGTGGAAGAGGCTGGCCGACCTGAGGGCGTCGGTGGTCACGGCGGCTATAGTCATGAGAGAGTTCCTCCGCTGATGTATCGCCCCTCTTCAGCGCCACTCTCGCCTGATGTGGGCGTTCACCAGCCCCGAGGACCCAATGCGGCTCAACAGGGGCGCTTTGCCACTAGATGTGCTGCACGAGGTGCTCCTTATCTTGACTGACGAGGACGTGGGCGAACCTCCCGAGGCGGGCTCCCCTATACCGTTATAAGAGCAAGGAGGCCTTCGTTGGTGCGATGCCGTGCTTCGACCAATGGGGTCCGCTTCCAGACGGCCTCGTGGGGCCCTGCGACAACCCCTTGATAGTGACTCCCTGTCCCGGGAGCCCTAAAGCCAGTGGGATGCCAGACGATGTCGCGGGGCGGGGGGCGACTGCCCTTCCCGGCAGCCCACTCGTCAACTTTCCCCCCACACTCACTGGCGCCAGCAACTTCGATCTGCCCGAGGCTACGCCCGCCCCTCTCGAGGCATCGCTGGACGCGGACGGTCGCCGGGTAGCGGCCATTAGACCGCAGGCTCCTGGGGGCGGCGCTGGGGGCGATTCCTAGGGCCTCTCCATGAGGGTTGCTGGTGCTGGAGTCGGGGCCGCAGGTCCGCCGGGTCCCCTCCCCGTCGCCAGCCATGGAAAGGGGTACTGCGCGGGTAACGACGACGACGCGCTGCCGTGGGCATTGAAGAAAAGGAAATGGGTTGCTCTGGATGAGTAAGCGCCATCCACTTCACCCTTCTTACATTCGCCGGGCCCCATAAATATGAACCTTCTCTTCGTGCAGGTCGACCTCAAGCAAAAAAAAAAAGAAAGAGTCCCTGTGCCCGGTCAGGACCTCTTCGCTGCTCTCCGTGGGCGCGAGGCGCAAGGTGGCTGAGCACCCTCGACTGCTGAAGATGGGCTCGTGTGCGGGAGAGAGCTGGCGACTCCTCCGGAGGCGCCCTTGGGACACCACTCCCCGGCCTCCGGGGCGCCTATTTGCGAGGCGAAATCTGAGTTAGCGAAGGCAGAGCCGTCGGCCACAACACCTATCCATGCCGGCACCGGGGACGGCCTCAGGGGCCTGGCCGCCTATGAGAGGGCACTGAGCCCGCTGGGTGTGTTGCCTCGCCCAGGAGGCGCGAAGGGGGCACCAGCCAGCTCTCAGCCCTTGATTAGTGAGGCGGGGGCTTTGCAGGCCACGACGGCGGGCAGGGACGAGGGGCCCAGTCCGGATTGTGTCGGGGCCAGATTTCGGGGACACAAAATATCCCAGAAATTTAACCCCTCGTGTTACCACCAGCCCAGGATTACTATTACTGGTGGACACGTCCTTGTTACAGATTACCAAGCTATTACAAGAATTGGATACAAGACCATAAAGGTCTAATGATACAACAATGATATTTGGTGACGGGTGACGGAAGCGACTTGTGGTTCACCAACGTCGATGGGGCTCCATTCCCACAGGAACGGCTGACCTGTATAATTCCTATCCCACGTGGCTACCATCCTAGTCTCCACACGGACGTCGCTATGGTACTCCTCGTAGAACTCCTGACCTGGCGACGTAAATAGCCAGGGACAAGCCTGTGAGTACGTTTGAATGTACTCGCAAACATCATGAACAAAAGATATACCGAATGCAACAGATAAAAATATATGATCATGATGAGCCAAACCATATGCATATGCTCATGCTGACTGAAATTTAAATCATGAGAATAAAATGATATGAACGTGAACATAGCATGTTAGTCATGATCAAACTTACTAGAAATAAAGCAAATGAATGCCACAGGTAGTCTAGCCAGCCCAAGTGACATTCAGCAAAATAAAAGAAATGCCAATCGGGTGTCCACAAGAGTAGTGGCGGGACCGCCTGTAAACTCGAGGGACGCCACGAAGAGGTCTTGAAAATAAATGCTAGTCGGGTATCAAGTGACGCCACGGTTGGACTTGAAGAGAAATGCCAATCGGGTGTCCACAAGCGTAGTGGCGGGATAAACCGCCTATGAACTCGAGGGACGCCACGAGAGGTCTTGAAAATGAAATTGAGTGCCCGGGGTAGTCTAGCTAGCCCCTGAGACACTCAGGAAATACAAAATAAGAGAAACGGGTTAGTCCTCAATATTATGCATAACCATAATAATATTATAATGCATAAAATATTCATGGTAGCAGTAGGGTGACAACAATTATCCTGCAAAATAATTCAGGCCCAATTTAATTATTTTCCTCCGAAGACCAACACTAAGACCGACACTTGACCAACCCAGACTGTAGTCCTTAACCGCGGACACGGCTATTCGAATAGGTTTAAACTCTGCAGAGAGTGTACTCTTTACCCACAAGTAAAGGATTTCTTTAGTTAGTACCGTGATACAGACTAATTCCCATTACGGTCTTTGGGTTGAAAACACACCTAACCAACACACACCAGATTAACTTTCCGGATGCCAGGAATCACCGAAAGCATCGTCCAAGAAAAACTCTAAGACGGAGAGTCCAACGTCCTGCATGGGATCACTATTCATACGCACGGATTCCAAGGGGTGCCCCCCTCCCAGTCACAACTGGAAACACCCATGCCCCCTGACTCGATGACAGGATATAGTCCGCGGCCGCGGAAACCCTCATCGTGGCCCTCTGTATGGTGTGTGCATGGAAAGGGGTTATCAACTTAGTGAACCATACCCTACCTGTGGCAGGGACCTGTGGCAGCACGGAACATGTATGGGGGTTGCCGGAACAAGACTCGATCTACGGTCGACTCAGGAGGTTCAATTTTTCCTGCAGTGGTTAGCTCAACAAAGTATTCTTTCAACAGCAATACCAAACAGGGCCACAACCCTTGCATGCTCCAACATGCATAACAACCTAGGCAAGATCACGCTTCAACGTGGTCACCCTTCTGCCGGTACTGTATTTTACTTATACCTGCTCCTGCAAGTTAGTCATGACAACGCACGATGCATGGTATGAGGAAACATGCCATCACTACATGCATGCAAATTTTTATTTGAATTCAACCTGATGCATGACATCACAATTTCTCTCAAGAATTTAATCAAGCAAACACCATATCAAGTGTTCAAGATGCTTGCCTTGAGCATGCAGAAATATTGGGTGCACTCCAAAAGTTTGAGAATTTTATCTTCCCTCCATTTCCTATTTTCAAAAGTATTGAAATCACCACATAATCCAAAAATAGTACCAAGGATTGTTTCAAATATTTTTGAAATAAATATCAAAATAATCTAGATGAAAAATAAAAAATAACAGAAAAAGAATCAATTTAGTCAGGTTTGACCGGGGTCAGCACGCCCCCCTCTTCCTCTGTCCGAACGGGGGCGGCACTCCAGCAGTGCTCGCCGATGAACGGAGGCATCGTTCGTGGATCCTTGGCCACCTCCATGCTCAGGAGAACGAGGCGGTCCTTCTGGTACCTGTCGGGGTCATAGGGGTGGTCGAAGTCGCCGGCGGTGAGTTTCGCAGCGGACGGCGGCCGTCGGACGAAAGGGGAACTCCGTCCACGAGCTCCATTTTGTGAAATTGATGGATGGGATGGTCTTGCGGGTGTTCCAGGAGGTGTGTGGTGGGGGAAAATGCAAGGGGGAGGTGTTGTTCGCGTCGGAATCAACCGAATGGTGGCACGGTGGTTTCGGCCAGAGACGAGGAAGACGGCTCGTATGGTCCATATGGTGGCTCAGGGAGGTGCTTAGAGGGGGAATGGGTGGTGTAGTGGGGAGGAATGAGCTCGGGGATCGTTTTATAGTGCGGCGGGGCGGTTGGGTGGCTTCCAGAGAACGGCTCCGGTGGCCGTCACCATTACTGCGCCGACACGACAGTTGGGGGGGGGCGGCACGACATCGGCAAGCTTCTGAGGGAGGCCACTGTCCAGGGAGTGAGCTGGCTGGCTCGGGGAGGTGCCAGGTAGCATGGACGGTGTCGTCCCCGAGCGGATTGCGGCGGCAGCCATTATTAGCAGGCGCGGTCGGTGGTGAAGCCGGTGAGGACGGTGGGGAGGTCAGCGAAGATAGGTGAGGTAGGTAGGGATTGGTGAGGGAGTGGATGAGCTCGGGCCTTAGCATTTAAGCGAGGCAGAGGCATGGCGGAGAAGGCAGCGTCGGACGGCGATCGGTGGCGGCGCTGGCCGGCGTGGACGGCGCTACGGGATGAGGGGAGGTGTCGGCGAGGCTCAACATGGATTGGGTGATCCAGTGGGAGTCTTGGGCAAGCTGTAAGGGCGGCTGAGGGAGTGGCGGGAGTCGATGCCAACGGTGCAATACGCGCGCTCTGGCCGCGCCCGGTGCACGCATGCTATATGTTTGATGAAATGCTAATGGCATCCACAGGAATCCAAATGAGCTAAAAATTAGCAGGGTGACGTATGCCTGGATGTAGATGATGATGGACATGCTGGTTTAGCTAGGTGGGCAAGTTGTGTGTGCAGTTTTGGGAAGTGGCAGAATTTCTGTCATGCACAGAAGGTGTTTGCTAAAATGCTAGGGCCACCTAGGTGTTCTTTCTAGAGTTGAAATTTGGCGGGGTTATGTCTCTTTTGATGGTAGAGATGATGGTGGAGTTATTTTGGCAAAAAGAGAAACTTGTTAGTGCAAGTTTGGAAGAATTTCTATTCTGGGCAGAAACTTGGGGGTTCTATTTGGTGAACTAAAAAGATGTGGTTGGAGCTGAGATCCTGGACTTAAGGGTTTGGTTGGAAGGACTATAAGTGGGAAAAATTTCAGGATTTTTGGGGTAAGGAAAATTGGGGTTGTAGTAGAAACTCAAATACAGGACAGAATTGAAAAGAGGTTGTTTCACTCAAAATTTTCAAAACACCAAGTTGTATTTTTGCATAAAAGTGATTTATAGGCATCACATGACCCCTCATAATTTTTGTGGAATTTTGAAAGAATTATTTAAAGTGGTTGTTGCGCAACAAAGGTATTTTAAGAATTGAAAATGCTATTAAAAATAATTATTTAGAGGCAAATTTTATTATGAAATTAATTCTTACTATAATCAAAAAGTTTTAAGAAAACTACCAAAGCCACAATATTATGTCCAAAAATTTCTATATGGAGGGAAGAATTTTGGAAAACAGAAATAGAAAATACTCTAAAAATAATAAATGACTTAATAAATTTCAAAATTTTATTTCTAGCCATATTTTACTTAATAAAATCATGGTTGAATTTTTGGGGTGTTACAAACTCTACCCCCCTTAAGAAAATCTCGTCCTCGAGATTTGTTAAGGACGGAAGAATTAAATGCCTATCAAAACAAACAATAATATGCAAAATGCAAACATAGCAATGCACTTATGATATACGCCCTAAAATATCATACAACGGTTGCGTTATGTAAACTAGCATTAGACACAGCAACAACCAAACTCGTGACCCTCTACGGTTCCGGATGAGACGTTCCGGCTCTGACCCTGGCCATGTACTGTTCAAACACTCGACTAGAGTAGCCAGAAGAGAGGGACGGGCCATTCTGCTGGTCGTCCCCTGGAATTCTTGGATTACTTCTCAGGACTGCTGACAGAATAACTAATGGTTCTGCACTCCCCCTTACTAATGGGTGTTGAGCAATGGCTCTCCTCGTAATGGAGAGTTCCCTGGCAACTTGGGTGAGCAGTGACTCTTGTGTGGCCACAAAATGCACCAAGTTTTCCAGGGCAGGGTTTTGCTCGTGCTCGAAGTTGGCAAAATGCATCCCTCTATCATAGCTGGATCTGGATGGATAGTAGAAAAATGAGCGATTGTGAGTTCTTGAATCTTGGTGGCGAAGTTGGGCAACGGCTTCTCTAGCGGCATACTGGATGGCTTGATATTCACCAGCCATTACTCTTCCCGTGAATCGGTGAGAGTGTTCTTGTGCCAAAGCCCTTCCATTAATAGATACAATGGCCCAAAACTGGGTGAGGCCATTGCGATCCCTTGCTTGGTACACCACATATCATGGTGATTCTTCCAAACCATGGGCACGTCAGGTGACGTTAGAGAGTATGCGGATGATGCCATCAAGCTCCGGCGCGGTGGTCTCGGAGTGGATGAGGGAATGAGGCATCTTGGTGGTTTGGATTAAAGTGAGAATGAAGGCCGTGCTATGCTGAGTTGAGGCAGGGCTTCCTTTATAGGCTAGCCAAGTCTTCCATCGCACGCTTGTGGATGGGATAACTTAGGTGTCGGCCACAGGCACACGGCCTATGGACTAGGTTGATAGGTTGGGCACCGACTATCAAAAAGATGTTGGCTGGCCACTGTGCGGTTATCGTATAGGAATGGGCTTGACTGTGGACAGGAAAGGATGTGAATGGTGTGGAAACCTAGAGATAGCGACCTGGCTAAGATAGGATTAGCCAATGGTCAGCCTGGCTCTGATACCAAGGCTGTCGGGGCCAGATTTCGGGGACACAAAATATCCCAGAAATTTAACCCCTCGTGTTACCACCAGCCCAGGATTACTGTTACTGGTGGACACATCCTTGTTACAGATTACTAAGCTATTACAAGAATTGGATACAAGACCATAAAGGTCTAACGATACAACAATGATATTTGGTGACCGGTGACAAAAGCGACTTGTGGTTCACCAACATCAATGGGGCTCCATTCCCACAGGAACGGCTGACCTGTATAATTCCTATCCCGCGTGGCTACCATCCTAGGCTCCGCACGGACGTCGTTGTGGTACTCCTCGTAGAACTCCTGACCTGGCCATGTAGATAGCCAGGGACAAGCCTGTGAGTACGTTTGAATGTACTCGCAAACATCATGAACAAAAGATATACCGAATGCAGCAGATAAAAATATATGATCATGATGAGCCAAACTATATGCATATGCTCATGCTGACTGAAATTTAAATCATGACAATAAAATGATATGAACATGAACATAGCATGTTAGTCTTGATCAAACTTATTAGAAATAAAGCAAATGAATGCCACGGGTAGTCTAGCCAGCCCAAGTGACATTCAGCAAAATAAAAGAAATGCCAATCGAGTGTCCACAAGAGTAGTGGCGGGACCGCGTGTAAACTCGAGGGACGCCACGAAGAGGTCTTGAAAAGAAATGCCAGTCGGGTATCAAGTGACGCCACGGTCGGACTTGAAAAGAAATGCCAATCGGGTGTCCACAAGCGTAGTGGCGGGATAAACCGCCTGTGAACTCGAGGGACGCCACGAGAGGTCTTGAAAATAAAATTGAGTGCCCGGGGTAGTCTAGCCAGCCCCTGAGACACTCATGAAATACAAAATAAGAGAAACGGGTTAGTCCTCAATAATATGCATAACCATAATAATATTAACATGCATAAAATATTCATGGTAGCATCAGGGTGACAACAATTATTCTGCAAAATAATTCAGGCCCAATTTAATTATTTTCCACCGAAGACCAACACTAAGACCGACACTTGACCAACCCAGACTGTAGTCCTTAACCGCGGACACGGCTATTCAAATAAGTTTAAACTCTGCAGTGGGTGTACTCTTTACCCATAAGTAAAGGATTTCTTTAGTTAGTACTGTGATACTGGCTAATTCCCATTACGGTCTTTGGGTTGAAAACACACCTAACCAACACACACCAGATTAACTTTCCGGATGCCAGGAATCACCCAAAGCATCGTTCAAGAAAAACTCTAGGACGGAGAGACCAACGTCCTGCATGGGATCACTATTCATACGCACGGATTCCAAGGGGTGCCCCCCTCTCAGTCACAACTGGAAACACCCATGCCCCCTGACCTGATGATAGGATTTAGTCCGCAGCCGCGGAAACCCTCATCGTGGCCCTCTGTATGGTGTGTGCATGGAAAGGGGTTATCAACTTACTGAACCATACCCTACCTGTGGCAGGGACCTGTGGCAGCACGGAACAAGTATGGGGGTTACCAGAACAAGACTCGATCTACGGTCGACTCAGGAGGTTCAATTTTTCCTGCACTAGTTAGCTCAGCAAAGTATTCTTTCAACAGCAATACCAAACAGGGCCACAACCCTTGCATGCTCCAACATGCATAACAACCAAGGCATGATCATGCTTCAACGTGGTCACCCTTCTGCCGGTATTGTATTTTACTTATACCTGCTCCTGCAAGTTAGTCATGACAACACATGATGCATGGTATGAGGAAACATGCCATCACTACAAGCATGCAAATTTTTATTTGAATTCAACCTTATGCATGACATCACAATTTCTCTCAAGAATTTAATCAAGCAAACACCATATCAAGTGTTCAAGATGCTTGCCTTGAGCATGCAGAAATATTGGGTGCACTCCAAAAGTTTGAGAATTTTATCTTCCCTCCATTTCCTATTTTCAAAAGTATTGAAATCACCACATAATCCAAAAATAGTACCAAGAATTGTTTCAAATATTTTTGAAATAAATATCAAAATAATCTAGATGAAAAATAAAAAATAACAGAAAAAGAATCAATTTAGTTGGAGTTAATATGAATTACTTATGGGATTTCTAAGTTGAAAAGAATGAAGAAAAGGACTATTTAATAGGTTCAGCAGGGACAATGCCTAGGAAAAATGTTCACCTAGGCTTAAATAATAGAGCATGATTTTAGAAGTATTTAGAAATTTTAATCATCGGATTTGGATTTGAAATCAGCGCTGTGGAATTATTTGAAAGCTGCTGAATAAAATAAAAGGAAAGGGAGCAGAGTGGCGCCCTAAGCATTATATAGCCGGGCGGCGTCATTGGGCCGGCCCAGCCGATCGGCTGCATCAGTCAGCGGGGCGCTGGGTCACTGACAGTGGCCCCCGTGGCCCCGCTGTCAGGTTTGACCGGGGTCAGCGCGCCCCCCTCTTCCTTTGTCCGAACGGGGGCGGCACTCCGGCGGTGCTTGCCGGCGAACGCAGGCGCCGTTCGTGGATCCTTGGCCACCTCCGTGCTCAGGAGAACGAGGCGGTCCTTCTGGTACCCGTCGGGGTCGTAGGGGTGGTCGGAGTCGCCAGCGATGAGTTTCGCAGCGGACGGCGGCCGTCGGACGAAAGGGGAACTCCGTCCACGAGCTCCATTTTGTGAAATTGATGGATGGGATGGTCTTGCGGGTGTTCCAGGAGGTGTGCGGTGGGGGAAAATGCAAGGGGGAGGCGTTGTTCGCGTCGGAATCAACCGAATGGTGGCGGCGGTGGTTTCGGCCGGAGACGAGGAAGACGGCTCGTATGGTCCATAT
The DNA here is from genome assembly GCA_011799875.1 of Thinopyrum elongatum. Lineage (NCBI taxonomy): Eukaryota > Viridiplantae > Streptophyta > Magnoliopsida > Poales > Poaceae > Thinopyrum > Thinopyrum elongatum. Next base: position 247,377,486 of record CM022299.1, read on the forward strand.
GGTGGCTCAGGGAGGTGCTTAGAGGGGGAATGGGTGGTGTTGTAGGGAGGAATGAGCTCGGGGGGTCGTTTTATAGTGCGACGGGGTGGTTCGGTGGCTTCCAGAGAACGGCTCCGGTGGCCGTCACCATTACTGCGCTGAAACGGCAGTTGGGGGGGGGGGCGGGGGCGCGACGTGGGCAAGCTTCTGAGGGAGGCCACCGTCAAGGGAGTGAGCTGGATGGCTCGGGGAGGTGCCAGGTAGCATGGACGGTGTCGTCCCCGAGCGGATTGCGGCGACAGCCATTATTAGCAGGCGCGATCGGTGGTGAAGCCGGTGAGGACGGTGGGGAGGTCAGCGAAGATAGGTGAGGTCGGTAGGGATTGGTGAGGGACTGGATGAGCTCGGGCCTTAGCATTTAAGTGAGGCAGAGGCGTGGCGGAGAAGGCAACATCAGATGACGATCGGTGGCGGCGCTGGCCGGCGTGGATGGTGCTACGGGACGAGGGGAGGTGTCGGCGAGGCTCAGGATGGATTGGGTGATCCAGTGGGAGTCTTGGGCGAGCAGTAAGGGCAGTAGAGGGAGTGGCGGGAGTCGATGCAACGGTGCAATACGTGCGCTCTGGCCGCGCCCGGTGCATGCATGCTATATGTTTGATGAAATGCCAATGGCATCCACAGGAATCCAGATGAGCTGAAAATTAGCAGGGTGACGTATGCCTGGATGTAGATGACGATGGACGTGCTGGTTTAGCTAGGTGGGTAAGTTGTGTGTGCAGTTTTGGGAAGTGGCAGAATTTCTGTCATGCACAGAAGGTGTTTGCTAAAATGCTAGGGCCACCTAGGTGTTCTTTCTAGAGTTGAAATTTGGCAGGGTTATGTCTCTTTTGATGGTAGAGATGATGGTGGAGTTATTTTGGCAAAAAGAGAAACTTGTTAGTGCAAGTTTGGAAGAATTTCTATTATGGGCAGAAACTTGGGGGTTTTATTTGGTGAACTAAAAAGATGTGGTTGGAGCTGAGATCCTGGACTTAAGGGTTTGGTTGGAAGGACTATAAGTGGGAAAAATTTCAGGATTTTTGGGGTAAGGAAAATTGGGGTTGTAATAGAAACTCAAATACAGGACAGAATTGAAAAGAGGTTGTTTCACTCAAAATTTTCAAAACACCGACTTGTATTTTTGCATAAAAGTGATTTATAGGCATCACATGACCCCTCATAATTTTTGTGGAATTTTGAAAGAATTGTTTAAAGTGGTTGTTGCGCAACAGAGGTATTTTAAGAATTGAAAATGCTATTAAAAATAATTATTTAGAGGCAAATTTTATTATGAAATTAATTCTTACTATAATCGAAAAGTTTTAAGAAAACTACCAAAGCCACAATATTATGTCCAAAATTTTCTATATGGAGGGAAGAATTTTGGAAAACAGACATAGAAAATACTCTAAAAATAATAAAGGACTTAATAAAATTTCAAAATTTTATTTCTGGCCATATTTTACTTAATAAAATCATGGTTGAATTTTTGGGGTGTTACAGACTGGGCCCTGGCGCTCGTGAGTAGCCGTACCGTGATCAAGTTTGGCCTATTGAAGAATGCAGCGAGCATGCTAGACCAGCTCGGCGCGGAGCTTCAAGGCATCAAGGCATGCCTTGCCGAGGAGCACCTGCGCTTGGCCCATGGGTGGCACCAGCTCGAGGTTGCGGTCAAGTTGGGTCGTCGCCAAACCGAGGACGCCACATGGAGAGCAATAGGTCTGTCGTCGAGGAGAAGGAGGCCAGCAAGCGCACTTTTGAAGTGGCCGAAGCAGCGGACTCGCACCATGGGGTAGAGGAGGCCCGCTCGCAGGAGCTCCAGGCCCTGAATGCAGTGCTCGAGCAGCAGCTTCAGGTGTGGAGGAACATGATCTCCGTACGTGAAGAAGAATTGGTGGCCTGCGAGGTTGACCTCAAAATCTTTGAGCGAGAACTCGTGATGGACCGCAAGGTGGCCGCCGCCCGGAGCTACTATGCCCAGCGCATGGAAAGGGTCAACGCCTCCATGGCGGCCAAGGAGAAGAAGATCCAGGCGGATGCCAACACAAAGGTCGCGGAGGCCAGCCTCGCGCTCTCAAAAGAGTATAGTGAGAATTTGAAGATGCAGGAAGACCGCTTCAAGATAAAGCACGAGGAATTAAAGCATGAGATTGACGGTCTCAAGGAAACGCTGACCGTAGTGGAGGAGCGACGACAAACTGCATTGCCCGCACGAGCCCACGCCAAAGCCGAGCTAGCCTCACTCTAGAAGCAGGTGGGGGACGTTGCGTCTATGGAAGAGCGGGTGAGGGAGGAGGCGAACCGGGCTCGGGGGTGGCAACATGAGCATTCCAAGATGTTCCAGGCTCTCGAGTTGCGAGCCCGTCGGGCTCTGGGCTCTATTTGCAAGGAGGACGTCGCGAGTGCCCTCAAGACTGGTAATGCCAACTACCTTTTCTTCTTTACCAATGTTGTGGAGCGGCTTCAGGACGACGCTAAGAAGGTGGGCAAAATCATCGAAGAAGAATGCCGCGACCTCCTTACCCAAGCGGCAACGCGTTTTTTTAACCATCTCCTTCGCGCCAACCCCAACTTTGACTTCGAAGCCATGATATCTCCCATCCGGATGGACCTCCGCAACGCATTGGGCAAGGCGGTGGAGGACCACGTGGATGCCTTGAACGTGCAATTTACTCACGACAGCAGCGAAGGCCAGGAGAAAACCGAGGGAGGCAAAGCCGACGACAACGCCGGTGATGGCGATTCGCCTTCTTAGGTCTTTTCATGCAGATTTATTTGTAACCGGCCGTGGCCCCATGGGGGTGTTGGGACGGTGGCTTTTGTTAAAATGCTTAACGACATAAAAGATGCTCACGATCTCGCGAGGCTGTCTCTCAGGGCTCACTTGTTTGCTTGTCTTGCGCTTCATATTGTTAAAACCCAGCCCCCAGCGAACTTTTGCTACCGCTGGTGCGTTAGGCCGTGATACCATAACAATGCCTGGAGACGTGGGGGTCGGGGGCCCACATGGGCTCATGAGGCGCGACGTTCGTGAGGTACTTAGGCTTTAGACATCCCCTGCCATGGCGGGCGCTCTAGGCCATTTCTCGATGCAACCGCGCACAAACGGTTACATCATGATACGGCGGAGCACGTATGCCGGCCCGGTCATGAGTGTTTCGCGAGGAGACAAGACACAAAGGGCCTTGGTGGGGTGGCTTGTGTAGGGGCAGACCCGCGAGCTAGAGCCCGGTTACTTGGGTTTTTCAGCGCTACTGGGACTGACCCGAGCACAGGCACCGTGTCCAGCCCCCGCTTGTGAAAGGCTGAGGAGGGGGGCATGAGTGTGCGATTCACAAGGCAAAAAATATAGCAAAAAACTGAGAAATTCATTGAAGCGAGAAGGCCAAATCCATTACATAGCACTAGAAAAAGCTGTTTAAGGCTGGTGCAGCCCGGGGGGCGACTTCAGTTTGTTGTTCCGCTAGGGCGGAGCATGGGGCTTCCACCAAGGTGTGGGTATGATCGCTAGCCAATCATTCTGCCAGCACGGAGCATGGGGCTTCCACTTGGGCGTGGGCATGATCGCTGGCCAATCGTTCCGCTAGCACAGAGCATGGGGCTTCCACTTGGGCGTGGGCATGATTGCTGGCCGATCATTCCACTAGCATGGACCATGGGGCTTCCACTTGGGCGAGGGCATGATCGCGGTTCGATTGTTCGGCCAACGCGGACCATGGGGCTTCCACTTGGGCGTGGGCATGATTGCTGGCCGAGGCTTCCACTTGGGCATGGGCATGATCGCGGTTCAATCGTTCCGCCAGCATGGAGCATGGGGCTTCCACTAGGGTGTGGGCGGGAGCTCTCGTGAGGCCGTGAGATGGGTGCATCGGGAGGCCCCAAGGCGTGTACAACCCCACCTCATTCTTACATGAGAGGGTCACGGGTAGAACTTCTGGAGGAGTTGGATGTTCTAGGCGTTAAGCACAGGGCTCCATCCTCCGTCTCCAGCTGGGCGGCGCTTGGCTTGAATGAGCGACACCTCCTCGCAGATGCCTGTTTATGGGGAAGGCACGGGGGAGGCTGTATCTTTATTGTTTGCCCCAACAAACCCCTTTCTCTACCGCACCAGTTCACATTCCCACGACCCGCATTCAATGCGTGGATTGGACATGCGTCAGAAAAACCATCATGATTAAGATTACAACAAAAGATTGTGGTAGTTGTTCTCCGCCATGTGCGCATGTGCATGTTTTTGGACCTAGCCCAACGACGCCTCGCACGCGTGTATGGCCCAGGCCCGGGGACTTCTGTTGGTGTACTATGGCCTAGCTCCCCAGTAACCCTAACTTATGCATAGGCAACATATACTCTCCGGTGATAGAGCTTGCCGGGGAAATCAAGACCAAAGCCGACAAGTTTCAATGAAGATTCCCAAGCCAAGAAAGCTACTCTTTGAGAGATCAAGGAGCGCATCAAGAAGACCAAGTTTCAAAGATAACCTACTTTGCCAAGGAGAAGAACAATACAGAGCACTGGAAGCAGCCCTCGTCGGCAATGCCAAGCCGGCAAGGTGAAGGCCCGACAAGCTCCGTGGCCGGCAGGCCCCCGCCAACTACCAACGCTCCACCTCACCAAAGAGCGGGTCGCTGCTCAGTGAGGTGTCAAGCCCGCAGGCGGTTAGGTGGGACTTAACGGACATGTGTCAGCATGCCGGAAGGATTATTACCTTTATCGACACACGTCCAAATGGCGTGTCAAGACAACAGGAGTTGGCTAGGCAAGTGGTGCAGCATCCTTGCCGGGGCTTCTCCTCCTCACGACACCTAGCGATGCATTTAATGCTTTTTGTCCTAACTAGCAGAGTTTGGTATGATAGCACTATTTGCTATCTAATCAACATGTAATTACCTTTTTGCCCCTATGGTTACCCCTTGAGCTATAAAAGGAGGCCATGGCAACCTTTACAAGCATTTGAACCCATTCAAACCGCACACACACTTGCACGTGTAGCTGCCTCCTCTTGCGCCTTCCGAGCGGAAGCGCTCCTTGTACTTGTGCATCCATACTTCTAATACACCGAAGCAGTAGTAGGGTATTACACCTCAAAGCTAGCCTGAACCTGTGTAAAAGATCGTTGCACCGTCTATTAATCCTGCTCTTTGCGCTCTGTCCATTCCGCTCGCCAAACCACAAAGGGGCTAGATCACCCCATAGATAGTTGTTCCACAACGACACGTGTCTATGGTGTCGTCTGATCCGTGGTCCTGCCAAGACCAACGCCAAGTCATCCAAGACCGATGCGTTGAAGACGCTTGAACCAAGATTGAGCGGCGATGGGAAGCACGCCGTCAATCTGACGCGCACGCAAGACCCATTGTCAATGAGCCTGCGCTAGGGTACCCTGGGTGCTGCCTTACGAGGTGGGATGCCCAGCCTTTACTCTTGAGCTCTGGTAAGTGCAGTGGACATCCTCCCGCACTTTAAAACCCGAGCTGCCGGAGAAATATGATGGCAAGCTCAACGCATCTGAGTTCTTGGGCATCTACACTATTGCAGTTCAGGCTGCTGGAGGACGAGATGACAAGATTATTGCCAATTATTTCTTGTTGGCGCTCAAGCCCAACGTGAGATCATGTCTAATGAATTTGCCAGAAAACTCATCTCTTCCTGGTCGGATATGTGCCATGAGTTCGTTGGCGCTTATACTGGAGGCCACAAGGTTTTCGGTCAGCCTAGCAATCTTCATGTGCTGCTGCAGAGGGATTGGGAGTCCCTTCAAAAGTATATATAGAGGTTTAGCCGTGTGCACCATAACATTCCCTCTATACACCCTGCTGCTGTTATTGCCGCATTCTACATGAATGTGCGCAATCACAGGATGCGAGAGGGGATGAACATACAGAGGGTCAAAACCATCAATGAGTTATATGCTCTGGCTGACAAGTGCGGACGGGCTGAAGAGGGGAGGCGACTCCCTAGGGAAGATGCTGGTGAAGAGGTCGACTCTGAAGATGACGACACATAAACCCTGAATAAGAAAGGCAGAAAGTGCAACAAGAAACGCAAAGGCAAGGCATTCATGGATGTCGAGGGCTCCAAAAACGCCAACACCGGCAAGAAGCCCAAGTCCGAGAGCTCCAACAAGGAGGTTGCTACGTGCACTTGTGGTCATGAGGTTGTAGCTAGAGACAAGACGGAGAGCCCCGACAAGCACTCCTGCAAGATCCACCACACCAAGGGCCACGATCTCTAGGAATGCCGGCAAGTTGAGCAAATTGTCGAGAAGCAGAAAGTTGAATACGAGAAGCGTGACAAGGAGAAGGGCCAAGACGATGTTGGTGGGTTCGGTAAGAAGAACCGTGATGTCCACGAAGGTCGCCGCAGCAAGGCCAAGCAGCCTAAGGAGAAGCCTGCTAGGGGTTGTGACAAGAATGTGGAAGATGAAGATGACGACAAGGACAAAGAGGAGTCCAATGAGGAAGAGTTCCAGAAGCCAACATAGGCCATGTGCATTGATGGAGGTGCGTCTTTGCACTCCTCTCACTGCCAACTCAAGTAGTGGGCGCGCGAAATCAATGCTACGGAGCTGGCAATTGAGGCACATAAGTCACTCAAGTGGTCCCACATGCACATGATTTTTGATGTTGAGGTACTCAAGTGGTCCCACATGCCCTGATCGCACAACTACGGTTGGGTACTTGCCGTTGTTGGTTTCACCAACAATCCGCAACCTCAAGGTGACGAAAATGCTGGTTGCTCATGGGGTCGGCTTGAAATTGATCTCACCTGATGTGATAAAGAGGTTGCAGATCCCTGATGAAGATCTGAAGCAAACGCGAACATTTCCAGGGATCAATCTGGGAAGGAGCCAACCCAAAGGGGAGCTTACATTGCCGGTAACGTTTGGCAGTGAGCCCAACTACAAGATAGTGAAGATTGTCTTTGATGTTGTCAAGATACCATTGCCATACAATGGAATTCTTGGTTGCTCGGCCCTGGACAAGTTCATGGTGGTGTCCCACTACGCCTACAACACCTTGATGATGCCAGGGCGGATGAGCGTCATTACTATTCACTCTAACAAAAAAGACGCACTCATCTACGCCGACAAGCTCTACCGGGAAGCGGTTGCAGCATCTGACGGCAAGGCAGTTGTTCCTGCCTACAAAGCTCCCGAGGGGTAGAAGAAGAAGACCGGTAGGACCTCCGGCAAGGTCTCCGGGAAGCGCACCTCAGAGTATTGGACACCTATTGAGGACGTGCTAGAGAGCTCTGCCGACAAGAGCAAGAAGTCCAAGGCAACTCCACCAGCAACCAAGAAGGTGTCCGTGAAGGAGGAAGGCACGTGAGGCACTTTCACCATAAGTACCACCCTTGATAGTAAATAGGAAAGCACGCTCGTTGCCTTCCCGTGGGCAAAAGTCGATGTGTTTGCATGGCAAAGATCTGACATCCCCGGTGCTCCCAGGAGGTAATTGAGCACCACCTTGCCGTCTATCCTCATGCGAGACCCATCAAGAAGAAGGTCAGGAAGCAAGCTTTGCAGCAGCAAGAGTTTATTGCTGGAGAAATCAAGAAGCTAGAAGCGGCAGGCCTAGTCAGAGGAGTGCTACATCCAACATGGTTGGCCAATCCAGTTGTAGTGCGCAAAGCAAATGGAAAATCCAGGCTTTGTATTGACTATACTGATATCAATGAAGCTTCTCCAAAAGATTGTTTTCCTTTACGACACATTGATCAGATTGTGGACTCCACTGCCGGCTGCAATCTACTCTCTTTTCTTGATGCCTACTCTGGTTATCATCAGATTTTTATGGCCAAGGAAGATGAGGAGAAACAAAACCACATTCATCACTCCATGTGGCACATACTATTTCATACGTATGACTTTCGAATTGAAGAGTGTTGGTTCAACATTTGCAAGAGTAGTCCAGATTAGTTTTGAGCCTCAGCTGCACAGAAATGTGGAAGCCTGTATGGATGATATAGTGGTCAAAACCAAGGACAAATCAACACTTATACAATATTTAGAAGAGATATTTGCAAATCTGCGCAAGATCAACTTGAGGCTCAACCCCAAGAAGTGTGTGTTTGGCATTCCATCCGGCAAGCTTCTCAAGTTCTTTGTATCTCATTGTGGAATTGAAGCCAATCCCAACAAGATCAAAGCCATTGAGCAGACTGAAGCACCCAAGCGCGTCAAGTATGTGCGACGTCTTGCCGGCTGTGTTGGTCCACTAAGTAGGTTCATCTCCAAATCCGCTTAGCACCCTGCCATTTTTCAAAATTTTGAAAAGGGCAGGTCCAATGAAATGGACTCTGGAGGCGGAGGCCGTGCTGCAAGATTTGAAGAAGTACCTCTCCTCTCCACCAACACTAGTTGTGCCTAGGCCACAAGAGTCAATGTTGCTATATTTGGCGGCAAGAAATCAAGTGGTTAGTGTTGCATTAGTGGCAGAGAGAGAAGCCAATGATGAATAAGCAGCAGCTACATGGCCGACGAGCGACAAGCCGGAATCTTCTCCGGCAAGGTCTGGTGCCGACAAGTCAAATTTAGTGCACGCAAATGAAACAGAACAACAAGTAGCGCCAAAGAAGAAAATGGTGCAGTGCCCAGTTTGCTTTGTCAGTTCCCTTCTACAGGGGACTAGGTCAAGGTACTCTGGTGTGCAAAAGTTGCTCTTTGGCCTCCTCATGACCTCAAGTAAGCTACGCCACTACTTCCAAGCATATCAGATTACCATCGTCACTTGCTTTCCGTTGCAACGCATTTTGAGAAATCCAGATGTCACCAGCAGGATAGTTGAGTGGGTGTTGGAGCTGTCAAGATTCGATCTCAAGTTTGAAAGCACATCAACAATACAGAGCAGAGCCTTGGCATAGTTCATTGTAGAATGGACACCAACACAAGATGAAGAGATTCAAAAGACCTCTCTCCCCCGCAAAGAAACAACACAGGACTGGGTCATGTACTTTGACGGCGCCTTTTTGCGGCAAGGCGCCGGTGCCGGCGTGCTGCTTGTCGCACCCACCGGAGAGCACCTCAAATATGTGATACAGATGCACTTTCCTAGGGACAAAGCTAAAAACCACACTGTTGAGTATGAAGGACCGCTTGCCGGTCTCAGGATCGCAGTGGACCTTGGGATCAGAAAGTTGATCATTAGAGGTGACTCAGAACTTGTTGTGAAACAGGTCAACAAAGACTACCAGAGCCCATTGATGGAAGATTACCTAGTTGAATTGAGGAAATTGGAAGAGCACTTTGACGGATTACACATAGAGCACATTCCTCATGCTGAAAACAGCATTGCTGATGATCTGGCAAAATGTGCTGCCCTAAAGCTACCTATGGAACCAAGAACTTTTGTGCTCTATTTGACTCAACCATCTGTTACGCCATCAACAAGGCCAGGCAAAAGCAGAAAGTTGAACTATGGTAAGTACTTTCTTGCAGAGCTCCCAACAGCCACCAGTAAAAAAGTTGCCAAAGACAACACAATGCTTGCCGTTGAGCAGTAGGTCCCGGCAGGACCATAGGTCCTCGCCGTTGAAACAAGCGCTCCTGTAGCATAAGAAATGCCTTTAGTCCTTGTCATCGAGCCACGGGCTCCAACATGGCGCATGTCGGTGCAACAAACCCCGGGTCCGTTGCCCAGACTGTGCACAGGCCTAAGATCAAGATTGCAACATCCAAGATCAGACCAAATACAAGAGATCAGCTTTTTGAAGAATCAGAGTGCAGATCAACAAGACCAGGTCAAGCCAAAGGAGCAAGACACCACTAAGGGAAAACCTCCCTTGCCGGGCAGGCGAGCCTGGCAAGGTCAAGGTTGCCCCGGAAGCAAGCCTCAAGACCATCCCGACAGGCCTATGAAGGCAAAATACCCCGCCAAGACTCCACCGCACCACCTCACGGCGACGCAAGTCATCAATCGGTGCAGTGTCAGCCCCAAAGTGACTAGGTGGCTGTTCTCTACCACATGGCAGCCACTTCCTACAGAAATCACCTCCAAATGGCACCCGTCCAGCGACGTGTCATGCGGACAGGAGAGAAGGTGGCCAAACAGCCCGGCAAGGCGTGCTGAGCAGGCCATGATGTGACACTAAGCAGCGCATTTAATGCGCTCTGCCCTGTCTGCAGAGTTAGGTATGATAGCACTGTTCGCTATCTAATCAGTACACAATGACTGATTTGCCACTGTGGTGACCCCTTGATCTATAAAAGGAGGCCCATGGCAACCATAGAAGGGATTCGGACCCTCGTACACTCGTACGCGCGTAGTTGCTCTCGCCCCGAGGCAACCCTGCCGGGCAAGAACGCTGTGTTTCCACCACAATCCACCATCAATCCACCAAAGCAGGAGTAGGGTTTTACGCCTCGCGGCAGCCCGAACCTGGGTAACATCGCCCGTGTGATCTCTACCATGCTGCGCGACGTTCTCCGCTCTTTGTGCAAAGTGCTCATCCCCCTTGCCGAACCACAAGCGGTTCATGGCGCCATAGGTGGCCATGGTTTCCCACGACATCTTTGGCGCACCAGGTAGGGGGAAGCGCTTGCACGAACCTGAGAAGCGTACGTAGCACGTCATCTTCTTCATCATTCTCCTCATTGACGGCTCCATCGTCCATGGCGCCCAAGAAGAAACCCGGTGCCGCCGCCCCGCCGTCCTCCTCGAAGGCCCCGCCACCAGTGACCATCGACGCCACGAGGGCTACGGGGATGCCTGGGGGTGTGGACACTGCGGTGGATGTGGTCGACGCACGCGGCGTCGTCACCACCTCCCCTGTGGCCGAAACCGGAGCAGGAGGCACCGGAGAAGGACAACACCAACAGCAAACCAGCGGTCACGCCCTACGAGGTACGGGTAGAGAGATCATTTTGTCTGCACCTCTCCGCCCGGCCGAAGGGCACAGCCACAGTGGTGGCACTCGCTCTGGGGCGAATCGCAATCCTCTGGCCGCCCCTGCTGCGGGTGCGGCTGCAGGGCATGCACCGCCCCTGGAGCAAGCTGACCTAGCCGGTGCACTAAACGGAACCGCTGGTCCTGGCGACTGGCTCACAACGACGAGAGCACGGCACAACCACTACCGGCACCATCAGGAGCCGGGCGACGTTACGATCTTCATCGACATCCATGCCAAGCACCGCTTTGGAGGCCATGGCGCGGGCCCAGCTGCTGTTGAGATTTCCGCCGTCAGCCGATCAGATGGATGAATGGAGAGCCACCATTCAGAGCCAGATTGGCTTCGCCGAGGCAGGAGGATCGCAGCAAGCTGGCCCGTCACGGCCTCCCCAGGAAACAACAATGGCCCCCGCTGCTGGCCATGCGAAAGGGGCCTCCCCCATGGTGCAGTCCCCTCCACGGCAGCCAGCGCGGGAGCCACCAACCAAGAACCCGATGCCTTCTCGATGGCTTCATCCGACCCTCGAGTGCGTCAAGGCCAATGGCGAGCCCTGGAGGACAGGCAAAGGGATGGTGCGCATGTCACCATCGAGCGACGTCGCGACGCCCACCGCCAGTCCGACAGGCTTGATGGCCCCGACATCGACGAGCCCGCACTCGCCGAAGGCGGGTACCTGCCTTTCGAGGCTGGGTGCCCTGCCTTCACACGTGAGTTGCGCAAGTCCATGGGCCATCCACTCACACGTTCAAGCTAGAGACACCAGAGAAGTATGAAGGGAGACTGAACCCGGCAGAGTTCTTGAGCATCTACACCATCGCTGTTCAAGCTGCCAGAGGAAGAGATGAGAAGGTATTTGCCAACTACTTCCCTTTGGCACTCAAGCCAAATGTGAGGTCTTGGCTGATGCACCTGCCGGGGAACTCCATTTCGACCTGGGCCGACCTATGCCATGAGTTCGTTGGTGCCTTCACGGGCGGCCATCAAGAACTAGGGCGGCCCAGCGACTTGCGGCACCTTCCGCAGAAAGAAGGAGAGACTCTGTGGAAGTACATGCAGAGATTCAGTCGAGTCCACAGAAATATTCCAGACATCCACCCGGCAACTGTGATAGCTGCGTTCCATTCCAACGTACGCAATCATCGGATACGTTTCAAGATGAACGTTCGATTGCCCAAGACTGTGAAGGAGCTTTACACTCTGGTGGATAAGTGTGCTCGGGTAGAGGAGGGGAGGAGGCTCCCCGGAGAAGAGGATGGCATTGACATCAACTCAGAGGATGATGACGAGGCCACCAGTCAGAAGAAGAAGAACAAGAAGCGCAATAAGAGGCGCAAGGATAAGGCAGTGATGACCGTTGAGGGATCGGGCACGCCTAGTACCGGCAAGAAGGCCAAGACTGAGGTACCCGGCAAGGAAGTTGCCGCGTGCCCTGATTGCCGGGAGGTCGCAGCTGCTGAGAAGGCTGGGAGAGGTTATGGCCCGTACAGCAAGATTCATCGGACCAAGGGCCACGATCTCCAGGAGTATCATCAGGTTGAGCAGCTCGTTAAGAAGCAGAGGGCTGAATATGAGAAGCGTGATAAGCAAAAGAGTCAGAATGGCGCTGGCGGGATGGGCCTAGGCGGTGGAGCAAACCGCCTCGACAAGGCTCCTCGGAATCAAGGAAAACCGGCCAGAGGCCGTGAGGAGGAGGATTGCAATGATGAGAGTGATGGAGGGGATGAAGAGGAAACCAACGAGCAGGAATTCCAGAAAGCTACTGACGCCCTGTGCATTGACGGCGGTGCATCTCTGCACTCCTCCCACCACCAACTTAAACAGTGGGCGCGTGAAGTCAATGCCGTGGAGCCAGCAGCAGATTCTCGGAGGCCGCTCAAGTGGTCCCGCACGCCCATCATCTTCGATGAAGAGGACCACCCTGACCGCACCATCGCGGTAGGGTGCTTGCCATTGTTGGTCTCACCAACAATACACAACCTCAAAGTCACAAAGATGTTGGTTGACGGCGGGGCCGGGTTGAATCTGATTTCTCCAAAAGTCGTCAGCAAACTTCAGATAGCAGAGGAAGAGCTCACGGTTACTGGTACGTTTCAAGGAATCAACCCCGGCAGGAGTCGTCCTAAGGGGAAGATCACGTTGCCAGTGGCATTCGGGGGAGAGTTGAACTACCGGACGGAGAAGATCATATTTGATGTGGTCGACCTCCCCCTGCCGTACAATGGAATCCTTGGTCGCCCAGCTCTGGCCAAATTCATGGCGGCATCCCACTATGCCTACAACACCTTGAAGATGCCAGGGCCGATGGGCGTCATTTCCATTCCATCAGATAAGAAGGAGACAATCATTTGCGTGGACAAGATATACCGGGGGGCAGTCGCGGCAGAGGCCACTGAAGCCGATGTTCCCGCCAAGGAAAGTAAAGGAAAGAAGAAAGCTAACAAGGATGCTAGCAAGGAATCCGGGAAGTGTACATCTTCGGAGTACGATGCACCTGTCGATGACTTGCCGGAGAGTTCCAATAGCAAGAGATCCAAGCCTGCTGCACCCATTGTGAAAAAGGTCCCCGCAGGGCTGGCTGGCGCTGATGGTACTTTCACTATCAGTGCCACCCTCGATGACAAATAGGAAAGCGCGCTCGTTGCCTTTCTGTGGGCGAATATCGATGTGTTTGCTTGGCAACCATCTGATATCCCCGTTGTTCCCAGGGAGGTAATCGAGCACCACCTTGCTGTCTGCCCACATGCCCGACCCGTCAAGCAGAAGGTCTGAAAGCAAGCCTTGGAGCGGCAGCAGTTCATTGCCGAGGAGATCAAGTAACTTGGGGTAGCTGGTCTGGTCAGAGGAGTATTGCATCCAACATGGTTAGCAAATCCTGTGGTGGTACGCAAGGCCAACAGGAAATGGAGGCTGTGCATAGATTTTACGGATCTGAACAAGGCATGCCCGAAGGACCCATTTCCCTTGTCGCGCATCGACCAGATTATGGATTCCACCTCTGGGTGTGACCTGCTTTCCTTTCTGGATGCCAACTCTGGATATCATCAGATATTTATGTCCAAGGAAGACGAAGAGAATACTACATTCATCACCCCGTGTGGCACATACTGCTTCGTACGAATGCCTTTCGGGTTGAAAAGCGCCGGATCCACTTTCGCAAGGGCAGTCCAGATTGGTATTGAGTCACAGTTGCACAAAAACATTGAAGCTTACATGGATGATATTGTGGTCAAGACCAAGGACAGATCAACCCTCATTTAGGATTTGGAAGAGACATTTGCTAATCTACGCAAGATCAACTTGAAGCTAAACCCAGAGAAGTGTGTGTTTGGCGTTCCTTCCGGCAAGCTACTTGGCTTTTTTGTGTCCCACCAGGGGATAGAGGCCAACCCTGACAAGATCAAGGCTATCGAGCAGATTCAAGCACCCAAGACAGTTAAGGATGTGAGGCGTTTGACTGGATGTGTTGCTGCGCTTAGCAGATTCATTTCCAAGTCTGCCGAGTGTGCCTTGATGTTCTTCAAAATCTTGAAGAAGGCAGGACCCGTGGAGTGGACCCCAGAGAAAAACGCTGCACTGCAAGATTTGAAGGACTACCTTTCCTCTGTGCCCACTTTGGTCGCTCCTAAACCACAAGAACCGTTGTTGCTATACTTGGCGGCAACTAATCAAGTGGTTAGCGCGGCACTGGTGGCGCAGCGGGAAGTGGATGAAGCAGCAGCCACAGCCAGTGTCCCCTCCGGGGAGGAAAGTAAGCATACCCCGGCAAGATCAGATGCAGATCAAGTCAGAGAAGAGCAAGGCAGTGGAGGCAGCCCCAAGGATGCGGCATAGAAGAAGGTGGTGCAGCGCCCAGTGTACTTTGTCAGCTCCCTATTGCAGGGGGCTCGATCCAGGTACTCTGGCGTGGTGAAGTTGATTTTTGGCCTTGTCATGGCCTCAAGGAAACTGCGCCACTACTTCCAAGCCCAAGAGATCACGGTTGTCACCCGCTTCCCTTTGCAATGGATACTCCAAACCCTGAGGCTACCGGCAAGATAGTGGAGTGGGCCTTGGAGTTATCCAGCTTAGGTTTGAAGTTTGAGAGCACATCAACTATTCAGAGCAGAGCATTGGCAGAGTTTATTACAGAATGGACGCTGACTCCTGATGAAGAAGTGTTGGAGACAGTTATTCCCGGCAAGGAAGCGCCCCAAGAATGGATCATGTATTTCGACGGTGCCTTCTCCCTACAAGGTGCAGGGGCTTGCGTGCTTCTCATTGCTCCCACTGGAGAACACCTGAAGTACGTTGTCCAGATGCATTTTCCCCGGGAGAAGGCTACCAACAATACTGCAGAGTACGAGGGGCTCCTTGCCGGGCTGAGGATTGCAACAGAACTAGCGATCAAGAAGCTGATCATCTGTGGAGACTCGCAACTTGTGGTGAGACAAGTCAACAAGGATTACCAAAGTCCATTGATGGAGGCATACATTGAGGAAGTGAGAAGGTTGGAGGAGCGCTTTGACGGATTGCAAACAGAGCACGTACCCCGTGCGAAAAACAGCATTGCTAATCATCTGTCGAAGTGCACTGCGCAGAAGCTTCCTATGGAACCAGGGACTTTTGTTCTCCATCTGACTCAGCCCTCCATATCCCCGGCAACAATGGCCAGAAAGAGGAGGAAACTGGACTCCGGCAAGCCTCTCCCGGTAGAACCTTCCGAGGCTCCTGGCAGAGAACTTGTCGGGAACAACTCCCCTTCGGTCACTGAGCTGCGTCCTCCCGCCAGGCCACCGGTCCCTGCGGTCGAGGAATGCGCTCCCACAAATGAGGAGGTGCCGCTAGTCCTCGTTGCCAAGCCTCAGGCTCCAACTTGGGCGCGGCACATAGTCCATTTCCTCCAAACTGGAGAACTTCCCGAAAAGCAAGAAGAAGCTGAAAGAGTAGCCTGGAGGGCCAGTATGTATCAGTTCGTTGACAACACGCTGTACAGAAGGAGGCCCAATGGTGTGAAATTGAAGTGCATTTGCCGGGAAGGAGGAAAGGAACTGCTGGCAGAGATACACAAGGGTATGTGCGGCTCACACATTGGATCGAGGGCTCTGGTTGGAAAAGCCTTCCAGCAAGGATTTTACTGGCCCACAGCCCTCCAAGTTGAAGTTGAGTTGGTCACCAAATGTGAAGCCTGCCAGTTCCATTCCAAGAATATCCACCTGCCTACCCAAGCTCTTTAGACAATCCCTTTGTCATGGTCGTTTTTGGTCTGGGGGCTCGACATCTTGGGCCCCTTCCGCCGTGCTACCGGGGGCTTTGAATTCTTGTTCGTCGCCATCGACGAGTTTACAAAGTTTCCGGAAGTAGAGCCCGTGAGAAAGGTGACTGCTCAGTCAGCGATCAAGTTCTTGAAAGGATTGGTGTGCCGCTTCGGAGTCCCTGCTCGAATCATCACCGACAACGGCACCCAATTCACGAGCCACGCCTTCATGCAGTACGTTCATGCCCTCGGAAGCAAGATCTCATTCGCCTCTGTTGCTCATCCAAGGAGCAACAGGTAAGCTGAGAGGGCGAACGCTGAAGTATTGCAAGGACTTAAGACGAGAACATTTGATAAGCTGCAGAAGTGTGGCAGGCGGTGGATCGATGAGCTGCCGATGGTTCTTTGGTCCCTCAGAATGACACCAAATTGAGCTACCGGGTAGACTCCTTTCTCCCTAGTCTATGGGGCAGAAGCAAGTATCCCCACGGAACTCATTTATGGGTCACCTCGAGTACTTGCCTACAATGAAGTAGCACAGGAACAACACCGGCGTGACGATGCTGTGCTACTCGAGGAGAACCGTCTCCGGGCTGCTACGCATGCTGCACGCTACCAGCAAGCCCTGCGTCACTATCACAGCCGCAGGGTTCATGCCCGGAGTTTTGAGGAAGGCGACCTTGTCCTTAGGCGCGTTCAGTCCGCCAAGGGTACAAACAAGTTGACGCCAAAGTGGGAAGGCCCTTACCGGGTAGTACGAGTCACCAGACCTGTCGCAGTCCGTCTAGAGACCGGAGATGGCATTCAGTTGCAAAACTCATGGAACATTGAGCATCTCCGCAAGTTCTACCCGTAAGGCGCGGCTATCAGGCCCTGCCCGGCAGCCACCCTTTAGTACAAGCCTTGCCTCTGTTGCATGTAACCCCTTGTACAAAGCCAGGCGCAAACCCTGAGTAACAGAGAAATAAATGAAGCGTTGGTGGGCCCCCGACAAATTGCATGCATGCATAAGCATATCATGAGCATAGCGTGTTCATATAGATAAGATCGCATGAGGCATCATTTTCATCTGCATCAAACTGCAGGCTCCTATCGTGGATTCGGTCCCAAAGAGGAGAAGAGAAGACAAGCCTACATTGCGATCACCGGCAAGCCCAAATAGATAAGTTCTCTCTCTTATCCGTATGTGTTCTATAAGTAAAAACTTGTGCATAAGAAAACCCCGCCACTTTCGGAAATTAAGTGCTCCCGTCCCTTGACTCGAACGTTGCTTCAGTCGGGGTGGTTGTAGTGGCCTTTGGTGAGAAAGTTTGGCAGGGGGCTGGTCCCTCTTTACGATTTGTGCCCGGCAAGCCTAGCTCCGCGGCAGCAAACTGAGGGTACCGGCAGGATAGCCTGCCAGGAAAAACTTGTTTACTTGAATGTATAGAGGCATTCTACCTCTGCATGGACATGTTACATGCACAAGTGCCCAGCAAGGTTTATCTTTTTCATTAAAATGCTGATCAACAAGTACAGATCTTATGGAACACAAACATGGGTAAAAGAGATTACATAATTTGAACTAAAGTTTGGCAAGTGCCTACATATTTTAGATTGAAAAAAGATAAGTGCCCCGTGATGCCCTTTCTTGTCCCTTTCCTCCTAGGCACTGCGACAGGAGGTGAAGATGGCAAAAGGAGTGCCTGAGCAGAAGCCCAGCCTGACCCCGTCAGGTCCCCTGACAAGGAGCCTGGCGAGAGTGGGAAGGCGCGGGCGAAGGTGATGGTGAAGAGATCAATGGAGACGACCTGTCAACCGCCACCACCAGGGCCAGCAGGACGCGGCAAGGCGAACGAAGTTGCAGCCCACGAGGAAGCCTGCCGGGGCCCAGCTGGAAGGCTGCTGGAGGAGCCAGGGGCACCATCCCCACCCCTGCACCCAACTCCCCGGCAAATCACCTTGCCGGAGAGGAGATGCAGGTGCAGATGATTGTGCTGCCGCCTGACGGTGACGGTGTGGCTGGTGCTTAGCCGGAGTCAGAGTTGTCATCCTCCCGGTCAACACCGTCATCATTATCGTCACTGTCCTCCTCGTCGCTATCACTCGAGGTGGAGCTTTCGTCGTCGGTCGAGCTCTCCGCACAGCACCCTAAGCGAGCACCCGAGCACCCAAAAACCTTGACGGAGAGGAAATCGGCCTCCATTAATTTAAAATGGAGGACATGCCCTTCCGACAGGCTATGGGCATGAGCAAAGGTCTTCCACCCACGGCGGAAGAACATGACATGAGGGGCGGGGAAATCCACATCCACCCGCATGCTGCCATTCCCGTAGCCCCTCATGTGCAGTTTCAATGTGTGCGGCTGTTCAAGCTCCATCACCCTTGCGAATGGAGCAGGGAGATGAAGGCGGCTGTGTGAGGGCTTGTACAGCCTGATGACAAACTCTAGGGGTTGGTCTCCGACATGGCCTTCCAGTGGGGGAGGGCCGGCCGGTGGCAGCGCAACCAAAGCGGCACCTCGTCCTCCTCGGCCCCGTGCACCGCGACGACCCTGACCTCGCCCTCTCCCGCCTCCTCTTGTGGCGGGCTCCGCCCCCACATCATCATAGGGAGGAGGGAGACAATGTCAAGCAGAAGTTCTCGTCGCCATTGGAGCAGGCCGGACCCTCGACCTCTAACCATGATGAGCGGGGACTACTGTAGGAACGGAAAACGAAGGAAGTGTGGAGGAACGTCTCGCATTGTGCCCCCCTTTTATAGGTCGGCAGGGCAGGGGGCTAGACTTCTCTCATGAAGGTGGCCGCCCCGCTCAGCCAGTCCGGCTCCCCCCTCTCCATTAACGGCTCGAAGAATCAAGGCCGACCCCTGCGCCAATCCACAACGCCTGGCTTTCTGCCATGGCACTCATTCCTGCCCTCTCCACGTCCGCCACCAACCTCGCGCATTGCATGCGATACACATGGCGGAAGCGCTTGGAGCAGGAAGGATAGTGGGGTGGCAGTTGCCGCCCCGTGAACGTGGGATGTGGGTACCCCGCGGATCATGGCCCATTATCTCCCTCGCTGAAGTTGCCATTACGTGACGCCCGAGAGAACCGGAAACTGACCTGGACTCAGGTTAATGAAGAAGCAAAGAAGATCTCAAGAGACAAGCAACTGCTACCCTTTCGCCTGTGCACTGGTTAGGGCCTACCCTGACGATGCCCGGCAGCGCATTTGGGCTAGGCCCGGGGGCTCCTGTCAGTGCAACAAACTCTGGGTCCGTTGCCCAGACTGTGCACAGGCCTAAGATCAAGATTGCAACATCCAAGATCAGACCAAACACAAGAGATCAGCTCTTTGAAGAATCAGAGTGCGGATCAAGAAGACCAAGTCAAGCCAAAGGAGCAAGACACCACTAAGGGAAAACCTCCCTTGCCAGGCAGGCGAGCCTGGCAAGGTCAAGGTTTCCCCGAAAGCAAGCCTCAAGACCATCCTGGCAGGCCTGCCGGGCCCTACGAAGGCAAAATACCCCGCCAAGAGTCCACCGCACCACCTCACGGCGACGCAAGTCATCGATCGGTGCGGTGTCAAGCCCCAAAGTGACTAGGTGGCTGTTCTCTGTAGGAGTAGGGTTTTACGCCTCGCGGCGGCCCGAACCTGGGTTAAATCGGCCGTGTGATCTCCGCTGTGCTGCGCGACGTTCTCCGCTCTTTGTGCAATGTGCTCATCCCCCTTGCCGAACCACAAGGGGCTCATGGCCCCATAGGTGGCCGTGGTTTCCCACGACAGCGCAGCAGATCGTCCATTTCCTTCAGAAAGGAGAACTTCCCGAAGAGCAAGATGAAGCTGAGAAAGTGGCCCAACAGTGAATTATGTATCAATAGGTATCAGTTTGTTGACAACACTCTACATAGAATGAGACCAATTGGGGTCAAATTGAAGTGTATTTGTCGGGAAGATGGACATAAGCTATTGGCGGAGATACATGGAGGCATATGTGGCTCTTACATAAGATCAAGGGCCCTTGTCGGCAAAGCTTTCCGGCAAGGCTTCTATTGGCCAACAGCCCTCCAGGATGCAACTCCACTACTAACTACATGTGAAGCATGCCATTTCCATTCAAAGAATACACATCAGCTAGCTCAAGCCCTTCAAACAATCCCTATCTCCTGGCCCTTCTTGGTCTGGGGGCTCGACATGTTGGGCCCCTTTCCCCCTGCTACCGGGGGCTTTGAGTTCTTGTACGTCACAATCAACAAGTTCACAAAGTGAGCTGAGGTACAGCCGGTGAGGAAGGTGAAAGCACAGTCAGCCATCAAGTTCTTCAAGGGACTTGTTTGCCATTTTGGGTTACCTAATAGGATCATCATCAATAACGACACACAGTTCACGAGCCACACCTTCATGCAGTACTGCCAAGACCTTGGAAGCAAGATTTGCTTTGCGTCTGTTGCTCACCCGAGAAGCAATGGCCAAGCGGAGAGAGAAAATGTAGAAGTGTTGCGTGGGCTCAAGACAAGGACTTTCGACAAGCTACACAGGTGTAGAAGGCGCAAGATTGATGAGTTTTCGGTGGTTCTTTGGTCACTCAGGACGACACCAAATCGAGCTACCAGTGAAACACCCTTCTCCCTAGTCTATGGTGCAGAAGCGGTGCTCCCCATGGAACTCACATATAGGTCACCTCGAGTGCTCGCTTGGTCACTCATGAAGCTGAGAAAGAGCAGCTGCGACAAGATGATGCCACCTACTGTGCATGCTGCATGCTGCCAGCAAGCTTTGCGCCACTACCATAGCCGGAAAGTACACACGCCGAAGCCTTGAGAAAGGCGACCATGCTCTTTGTCGGATCCAGTCCGCAGAGGGATCAAACAAGTTGACGCTAAAATGGGAAGGCCCTTATTGGCTAGTACGAGTCACCAGGCCTGGCTTAGTCCGTCTAGAGACCGAAGATGGCACTCCAGTGCAGAACTCATGGAACATTGAGCATCTTCACAAGTTCTACCCATGAGGTGCAGTTGCCAGGCTGCCCGGCAACCACTTTTGTACAAGTTTGTCGCCAAGACATGTAATCCTTTGTACAAAGCTAGGCGAAGACCCTATGCATAGTGAAATAAAGCTAAGTGTTTCACAACTCTTTGTCAAAGTACATATCTATTTGTATATGTTGCATGTGATGTTGTCTTGCATTTTGCCTTGTATGAAACGCTTAAAGAACTGTCAAGGTTTCCAGCCTCCTCTTTTCTCTTCTTCTTTTTTCTCAAAGGATAGAATGTTTCCTCGCGTACAAGTTTCCCAGAGGGAGTGACGGTGTGGATACCACAAATGACATTCAAGTTATCATTTGCGGCAAGAAGTATAGCAAAGAAAAAGCTAAGTTGAAAAACTTTGAAACAAATTCTTTGTTGCAGTTGCTACTTTGCCTTGAACGATTTTTGGTCTCTGTATGAAAAACCTTCACGCGAAGGAACCTTGTCAGGATCAGCTGTGCTCTTATTTTGTTTCGAGTCCGCTCAGCAACTTAAGTAGCTACTGTCGTGGTGGAGCACAATCACCTATGGGGCAGGGCAGCCCCTTTGTGGTTCAGCGGGGGAACGATCACATTGCACAAAGAGCAGAGGCAGCAGGGCAGCGCGATGAGGAAGGCTCTTTTTACCCAAGTTGGGGCCGTTGAGCAGCATAATACCCTACTCCTACTTTGGTGGATTGATCTGTCGGAACACGAAGACACGGAGCGCCCTAGCCCTGCAAGGGTGCCTTGGGGAGGGCCGCTACGTGCGTACAAGTGCTAGGGGATCAAAAGATCGAATCCTTTGCCAGGTTGCCTCGCGCCTCCTTTTATAGCTTAAGGGGTGACCAAAGTGGCAACATAGTCATTATACAAGGATTAGATAGCCAACAGTGCTATCATACCTAACCCTGGCAGTTAGGACAAAATGTCATAACTGATATCATAGGTGTCATGTGGAGAGGTAGCCCCGGCAAGGATCCTCCACTGCTTGCCTAACTACCTCTTATTTGCATGACACGCCTCTAGGACGGGTGTCATTAAAGGTAATCGCTTCTCCAGCAGGCTGCCACGTGCATGATAGGATCCACCTAGCCGCCCGAGAGCTTCACATCGCACTGATTAGTGACTGGTGTTTGATGAGGTGGAGCGGTGGCGTCCTGGTGGAGGTCTACCAGCACGGAGCCTGCCAGGTCTTTGTCTTGGAGCCTTGTCTTGGCCTTGGCGGCCCCGGAGACCCTGTTGGGGTGGCTTGGCCTTGGTCCTAGGCGCAGTCTCGACCCCGCTGGCCCTGTTTGCCCGGCAAGGGAGGCCTTTTTCGAAACCTTCTGGTTGATTTGGTCTTCTTGATGCGCTCCTTTATCTCACGAAGAGTGGTTTCTCTGGCTTGTTTTGTGTTAAGCAATGGTACTTGATGTATGATCTATCACACGCATGTGCATAAGTTAGGGCAGTAAACACACATGTTTGTTCCACCGACAGGAGCCCCCGAGCCAGGTCCATACGTGCCACCAGACATCATTGGGGTAGGCCCAACAAATGCATAGGCTCTCATGTTGAACTTGCCAAGATCGACGCTGTGTCTTTAAGTTCTTCTTTGGTTCTTCATTAATCTGGATCTGGGTCAACCCCCAGGCCCCTCATGATATCTTCGGTGCTCAAATAACGCACATTGTTTTTGTCAAAAACTAGGGGCGCCCACATCCACGGGAAGCCATTAGGGCGCTCGCGCGTGAGTCGGGGTAACTGCCATTTTACCTTTAGTTCACCCACTACGCCTACCGTTTCTGCCACGCACACCGCATGCCTTACACGGGGTTGGTTATGGACGTGCAGGGCACGGGAACGTGCGCATTGGCAGAATATGCAGCACCAAGGATTGGTGTAGTGGGGCGGTCGATGAATCAGGACACCATCCAGGGACGCAGAGGGCTGGATTGGCGAAGCGGGGCGGTTGCCCCAAAGTAGTGAGGGGCCAGCCCCCCCTCCCGCTATAAAAGGACGCATGCAAGGGTGGCGATGCTCATCTACCATCTTCTCCTTCTCCTACCTTACTTCTGCCCCCACCATGGCGAGAGGAAGGGGCTGCGCTCGTGCTTCGACCGTAGCGATGAGAGCTTTTCCTCGACATCCTATCCCTGCCTCAACTGCAGCTGCAGAGGCTGGCTCCAGCGCACGAGGATGGCCTGCGGCGTGTGATCGGGGTCAACGTAGCGCCCACATTAGAGGCAGACGAAGCGGTGCACTCATCATCTCTCCTCCAGCTGCCCGCCCTCGACAGAGGGCCATGCCGGGGATACGACGCTAGAATTCATCATCATGCTGCGCGATCCTCCCGGCAGTCGCCTGCGGCTTCCTCGTCCTTTTGCCAGGGTTATGGAGGTTGACCAGCCGCTCGGGCTGTGGTTGTGCATGAGTGGCTGCTGCAATGGGGCCGTGTCGGTGAACGTTGAGTTCCTCGTGCCTCGCGTCATGCTTCTCAGGCGCGGGTGGAAAACCTTCGTTTGCGCCCACTACATTGCGGTGGGGCATGTTCTCTGCTTCAAGTTGGTGGAGTCTGATATGCTCTCCATCAAGGTCTTTGGGCGCTCAGGTGCTCACCTTGGATGCTGTGTGGAAAGGTCGAGCGATGACGAAAGCTCCTCCTCGAGCAACAAGGAGGACACGGACTGTGAAGACGGCAACGGTGAGCCCCCGATCATCAAGTTTGAAGATGAAGACTCGGACTCTGGCTGACCACTGGCCGCACCATCACCGTCAGCTAGGCGGCGAGAGCACCATCATCTGTAGCTGGACCCCGGTAGAGTGATTTGCCGGGGGTGCTGGGCCTGGATGTCACCGCCACCTCCAGCTGGACTCCGGCAGGCTCGTGGACTCCAGCTTCGTCTTCCCTACCGGTGTCCCTACCGAGCCGCATCCCTCTGGTCCAGGCGGGGGTGACCAAGGCATCGCCTAGCTGCTCTCTCCGTCCCTGGCCTCATCTTCCTTGCTGGTGGCGGGCTCTCCCGATCCTGTCAGGCTGCATCCCCATGGTCCTAGCGGGGTCAGGTTGGGCTTCTGCCCAAGTGCTCCTTTTGTCCTCCTTTCTTCTCAATGTAAACCCTAGGAGGAGAGGGACAAGAATGTCATTAGGGAGCACTTTTCTTTTTAATAAAAAAAATGTAGGCATTCGCTAAGTTTGAATCCATATTGGTACTTGTATGATCTGTACTTGTTTGTCTCATGCAATTTTGAAAGAAAACTTGTCGGATACTTATACATGTTTTTAGATGTTTTGAAGGACTAGCCTTCAGCACTCTTTCGCAAGTAGAGTTCCCGGCAAAGTCTCTCGCCGGCCTTTAACACAGCTACTGCTAAACCTCGTCAAGTGAGCTCAAAATGGGTTGGGAGCGCGAATAGAGGTCGGTCCCTTATCGGTCTTTCCAAACATAGCTATAACTCATCCTGTCAAGTAGGCTCGAGTCAAGGATACGAGCGCGAACGATAGACGCGGCAAGGTTTAGTTGTGTGCAAGTTCTTCATACGTGGACACTATATGAAATGACGGGAGGTTACACATGAGACAAACTTATCTTTCTTTGCGGTACTTATCGTTTTAGATAAGGGGGATTGCCGGGGATCAAATGTATGGGCGTGCTTCCACCTTCCTCCCGGGGAAGTTGCTTGCGAGGGATCCTTATGTCATTGTCAGAAAAAGGAAGAAGGTAGCATGAAGCCCTTTACGACACATTAGTCATCTTATCTAAACCTAGTGTAATCACATTAAGATCATACTTAAGCAAACAGGAAACCATGCATGCAAGTTTTGTGAAAACACTTGGTTTTATTCAGCTATGCACAGGGTCTGCGACTGGCTTTGTACAAAGGGTTACAAGCCTTAGGGACTATGCTTGTACAAAACAGGTTGTCGGAGCAGGGCCCGCCAACCGCGCCTCATGGGTAGAACTTGCGAAGATGCTCAATATTCCATGAGTTTTGCATTGGGATGCCATCCTCGGTCTCCAGACGGACTGCACCAGGTCTGGTGACTCGCACTACCCGGTAAGGGCCTTCCCACTTTGGCGTCAACTTGTTTGCACCCTTGGCGGACTGAACACGCCTAAGGACAAGGTCACCTTCCTCAAGTCTCCAGGCATGAACCTTGCAGATATGATAGCGACGCAGGGCTTGTTGGTAGCATGCAACATGCACAGCTACCCGGAGACGATCTTCCTCAAGGAGCACGGCGTCATCATGCCGCAGCTGCTCTTGCTCTATCTCATCGTAGGCAAGTACTCGAGGTGACCCATATGTGAGTTCTGTTGGGAGCACTGCTTCTGCACCATATATTAGGGAGAAGGGAGTCTGTCCAGTAGCTCGATTTGGTGTCGTTCTGATTGACCAAAGAACCACTGGTAGCTCATCAAGCCAGCATCTGCCGCATTTTCGCAGTTTGTCAAAGGTCCTTGTCTTAAGCCCGCGCTGCACTTTAGCGTTCATTCGTTCATCCTGTCTGTTGCTCCTCGGGTGGGTGACGGAGGTGAAAGAGATCTTGCTTCCAAGGCTCCGGATGTACTACATGAAGGTGCGGCTCGTGAACTGGGTGCCATTGTCAGTGATCACCCTATCGGGCACCCCAAAATGACACACCTATCCTTTAAAGAACTTGATAGTCGACTGCACCGTCACCTTCCTCACTGGCTCTACCTCGGGCCACTTTGTAAACTTGTCGATTGCAACGTACAAAAATTCAAAGCCTCCGATAACACGTCGAAAGGGGCCCAAGATGTCGAGTCCCCAGTCCGCGAAAGGCCAGGACATAGGGATTGTTTGAAGATCCTGATCTTGGAATGGAACTGGCAAGCTTCACACTTAGTGACGAGTTCAGTTGCGTCTCGGAGGGCGGTGGGCCAACATAATCCTTGCCGGAAAGCGTTCCTGACAAGTGCTCTTGATCCTAGGTGAGAGCCACACACACCTCCGTGTATCTCTGCCAACAGCGCCAATCCATCTTCCTGGCTAATGCATTTTAACTTCACACCGTTCGGCCTCTTTCTGTGTAGAGTGGTGTCCACAAACTGATACATACTTGATAGGCGGGCCACTTTTTCAGACTCCTCTGAGTCATCAGGAAGTTCTCCTATTTGCAGGAATTGGACTATGTGCTATAACCATGCCGGAGACTGTGGCTCGACGACAAGGACTAAAGGCATTTTCCTCTGTCGTGGGAGCGCTAGCCTCAACAGCGAGAACTTGAGGTTCCGCGGGAGGATGCTGCTCACCACCTAACATAAGGTTCTCCCCGATAGCTTTTCCTCCAGCGGCTTCAGGTAGCTCTGTCGGGAAATGCCTGCCGGTGTTTAGTTTTCTTCTCTTCTTGGACAACGCTGATGGGGAGACTGATGGTTGAGTCAGATGGAGGACAAAAGTTCCTGGTTCCACAGGGAGCTTTTGAGCTGCGCACTTGGACATGTGATCTACAATGCTGTTCCCTACATAGGCTACGTGCTTCGTTTGCAGCCCGTCAAAATGCTCTTCCAACTTTCTCACTTCTTCCACATATGCTTCCATCAGCCGGCTCTGGTAATTCATATTCACTTGTTTCACGACAACCTGAGAATCACCACTGATGACTAGCTTCTTTATCCCCAACTCAATTGCAATCCTGAGGCTGGCAAGGAGCCCCTCGTATTCTTCCGTGTTATTGGTAGCATCCTCCCTGGGAAAGTGCATCTGGATGACATACTTGAGGTGCTCTGCGGTGGGTGCGACAAACAGCACTCAAGCCCCGGCGCCTTGCAACAAGAAAGCACCATCAAAGTAAATAACCCATTCCTTGGGGGCCTCTTTTCTGGGAAGGGATGTTTCTGGCACCTCTTTGTCAGGCGTTGGCGTCCACTCCGCAATGAATTCTTCCAGTGCTCTGCTTTGGCTAGTTGCCGTGCTTTCAAACCTCAAAGCGGAACTCGATAGTTCCAGCGCCCACTCTACTATCCTGCCGATGGCCTCTGGATTCCTCAGAATGCTCTGTAATGGGAAGTGAGTGACAGCTGTGATCTCGAGAGCTTGGAAGTAATCACGCAGTTTCCTCGAGGCCATGAGGAGGCTGAAGATCATCTTTTGCACTCCAGTGTACCTTGATCTAGCCCCCTGCAGGAGGGAGCTGACAAAGTAAGCTGGTCGTTGCACCATTTTCTTCTTTGCTAACGTCTTCTGATTATCAACATCTGCTTGTGTCCCTTTTTCCCCGTCAATGCCAGGTCCTGTCGGGGATGATTTTGGCTCACCACTGGACGACTATGCTGACTCGGCTTCCTTGCTGCCCGCTTCCCTCTGAGCCACCAACGCGGCACTAACCACTTGATTCGTTGCTGCTAAGTACAGTAGCAGCGACTCTTGTGGTTTAGGCGCGACCAAAGTTGGTGCAGAGGAAATGTAGGTTTTCAAATCCAGCAACGCGGCCTCTGCCCCTGGGGTCCATTTCATTGGACCTGCCTTCTTCAAGACTTTGAAGAATGGCAAGGCGTGTTCAGCGAATTTAAAAATCAACCTGCTTAGCATGGTGACGCAGCAAACCAGACGCCCCACATCCTTGATGGTTTTTTGTGCTTGGATCTGCTCTTTTGCTCTGATCTTGTCGGGGTTGGCTTATATCCCTCGCTGAGACACAAAAAATGCAAGGAGCTTGCCGGACGGCACGCCAAACACGCACTTCTCGGGGTTGAGCTTCAAGTTGATCTTACGCAGATTTGCAAAGGTTTCTTCCAGATCCTTAATAGGTGTGGACTTGTCTTTGGTCTTTACCACTATATCATCCATATAAGCTTCTATGTTTCAGTCTAGCTGGGGTTCAAATTCAATCTTCACAGCCCTTGTAAACGTAGAACTAGCGCTTTTTAGCCTGAAAGGCATACTTACAAAGCAGTACGTGCCACATGGGGTTATAAACGCGGTTTTCTCTTCATCTTCTTTAGCCATGAAGATCTGGTGGTAGCAGGAGTATGCATCAAGGAAAGAGAGCAAATCACATCCTGAAGTGGAATCAACAATCTGATCAATATGCGGCAAGGGGAAGGGATCCTTTGGACATGCTTTGTTCAGGTCAGTGAAGTCAATACAAAGTCTCCACTTCCCATTTGCCTTGCGCACCACAACTGGATTTGCTAACCATGTCGGATGCAAGACTCCTCTGACCAAACCCGCTGCTTCAAGCTTCTTGATTTCCTCGGCAATGAACTACTATCGTTCCAAGGCTTGCTTCGTGACCTTCTACTTGACGGGATGAGCATGAGGACAGACATCAAGGTGGTGCTCGATTACCTCCCTTGGAACACCGGGGATGTCAGATGGTTGCCATGCAAACACATCGACATTCGCCCACAGGAAGGCAACGATTGCGCTTTCCTATTTGTCGTCAAGGGTGGCACTAATAGTAAAGGTACCATAGGTGCTATCCTGCCTCGCTGAAACCTTCTTCGTTGTAGGGGGAGTGGCCTTGGATTTCTTGCTAGCTGAACTCTCCGGCAAGTCACTGCTGGGCGCAGCACACTACGAAGAGGCGCACTTCCCGGGGATCTTGTCGGTGTCCTTGCTAGTTTTCTTACCCATCTTTCCTTCCTTGGCGGGCGCTGGGGCCTCGATGGCCTCCACTGCTACCGCATCTCTATACATCTTGTCGACGCATATGACTACATCCTTCTTGTCCAACGGAATGGAGCTGACCCCCATTGGCCCTGGCATCTTCAGGGTGTTATATGCATAATGGGAAGCCGCCATGAATTTGGCCAAAGCTGGATGGCCAAGGATCCCGTTGAATGGTAAGGGAAGCTTGACAACATCAAACACAACTTTCTCGGTCCTGTAGTTCAGCTCCTCGCCAAACGTCATCGGCAACGTGATCTTTCCCTTAGGCTGGCTTCTTCCTTGGTTGATCCCTTGGAATGCGCCAGTCCTTTTAAGGTCCTCATCAGGAATTTGGAGTTTCTTAATCACGTCAGGGGAAACAAAATTCAATCCTGCCCCACCATCAACCAGCATCTTTGTGACCTTGAGGTTGCGGATTGTTGGCGAAACCAACAACAACATGCATCCAACTGCAGTGGTGCGATCTGGATGGTCCTCGGCATAAAAAATGATGGGCGTGCGAGACCATTTGAGTCGTTCCCGAGCGCTTGCTACTGGCTCTAACGCATTGACCTTACACGCCCACTGTTTAAGCTGGCAGTGAGAGTAGGGCAAAGATTCGTGTGTAGCATTCTGAAATTCCTGTTCGCTGGACTCACTATCATCCTCTTCTTCACTGTCATCTTCACCTTCCTTTTTTCTCATGGCCCCTGGCGGGTTTTCCTTCTGCTGATTGGCCTTGCCGCGACGACCACCACGGCTGCCACGGCCTTTCCAACCAGTGCCATCCTGGCCTTTCTCCTTATCATGCTTCTCATATTCAGCCTTCTGTTTTTCAACAAGCCGCTCAACTTGTCTGCATTCTTGGAGATCGTGGCCCTTAGTTCGGTGGATCTTGCAGTACGGCCCGTCGAACTTGCCAGTTTTCTCAGCTGCCGTAGCCGCCCGGCAATCAACGCACGTAGCAGCTTCCTTGCCGTGTGTCTCAGGCTTTGCTTTCTTGCCAGTGCTAGGATTACTGGAGCTCTCAACGGCCATCACTGCTTTCCCTTTGCGCTTCCTGTTGCGCCTTCGATTTTTCTCCCTTGGAGCGGTGGCGTCGTTGTCGTCCTCTAAATAAATTTCGACACCAACCTCCTCCCCTGGGAGTCTCCACCCCTCCTCAGCACGAGAACACTTGTCCACCAACATATAGAGTTTGTTGACGGTCTCTGGTAGCCGAACATTCATCTTAGCATGCATCCTCCGATTTGCGCACATTCGTGTGGAATGCGTTAATCATAACTGCCGGATGTATCTTCGGAATATTGCGGTGTACTCGACAGAATCTTTGCAGATACTTATGCAGGCTCTCCCCTTCCTTCTGTAAGAGGGCATGCATGTCGCTGGGATGTCCGGGCTCTTGATGGCCGCTCGTAAAGGCGCCAACGAACTCGTTGCACAAGTCTACCCACGAGGAAATGGAATCCTCAGGCAGGTGCATCAACCAAGACCTTACATTGGGCTTGAGTGCCAACAAAAAGTAATTGGCAAGCACCTTCTCATCCCTTCCCCTGGCAACTTGAACAGCAATCGTATAAATGCCCAAGAACTCTGCCGGGTTTAGCTTTCCATCATATTTCTCCAGTAAGTTAGGCTTGAAGGTACGAGATGATGGCCAGCGGACTTGTCACAGCTCACGAGTGAAGGCCGGGCAGCCTACTTCGTAGGGCAAGTACCCTCCAACACTGGGCGCAGGCTCGTCAACGTCTGGGCCATTACGCCTATCTGATTGGCGGCGCATCTCGCGGCACCGCTCGATGGTTACACGGGTGTCCTCCTTCTTCCCGTCCTTCAACACACGACATTGATCTTTCTGGGTCTGCGGGTCGGACGAGGCCATTGACATCTCGTCAGGCTCGTCGACACACTGGGTTTGCTGGGCCCGTCGTGGCAGTCCCTGGGAAGGTTGCTGCGGAGGGGACTGCACCATGGGTAGTCCTGTCGACGTGGCCAGCAGTGTGGGCTACCGGCATCGTCTGCGAGCGTCGTGAGGGCTCTGCAGGTTGCCACTTGCTGACTTCAGCAAACCCAATGAGGCTTTGGATGGTGGCTCTCCACTCATCCATCTTGTCCGCTGCTAGAGGAAAATTCAGCAGCAACTGAGCCAATGCCATTGCTTCTGCCATCGTCCTTGGCATGGCATGGGAAGCAGAGCGCGACGCCGCTCGACTCCTGGTCTAGCCAAAAGGAGCGTCATTGTGCTCCTACCGCCCCGGACCAATCACATGGGTGGCCTGGCATGGCTGAGACTGTACTTGGCGGCCAAGCTCCTGATCAGCTAGGCCTTTGTCATGCGGGCCCGGTCGCTGTGATTCGACGGTGCCGCTCGGGGTCTTGTCACGCTTGCCCTTTGTGGGACAAAGCATGTGCCTTGATGTCACCCCCCTGGACGGTGCAGCAAAAGGATCTTGGCTTGCGGCAGAGTGGGCGTCGCCACTACGCTGGTTACGTCCACTGGTGCACGCGGGTAGGCAGAAGTTGGGCGTCCCCTCGGGCCGCACCGGCGTGGCCATGCTCGCCAGAAGGTTGAGGGAGCTGGGCAGCTCCAGCGGCCCCAGCCCCTATTCCAACTGCGGTGGGGGCGATTGTCGTGGCCATGCTCACGGCACACGCTCCGATTGTCATCACTGCGGCGCCCGTGGGACCCACAGCCATAGGCAAAGGGGCCTTCGAAGTGCAAGGGTGTGCCGCCGCACCGCTCTTCTTCTTGGGAGCCATTGGCGATGTAGAAGATGATGAGGACTGACGCATTGGCTTGTGCTTCAGATTCGCGCAAGCGAAGTCATCCCCCTACCTGGCATGCCAAAGATGTCGTGGTGGAGCGTGATCACCTATGGGGCAGGGCAGCCCCTTTATTGTTCGGCGGGGGAACAATCACATTGCACAAAGAGTAAGGCTCTTTTTACCCAGGTTCGGGCCGCTGAGCAGCGTAATACCCTACTCCTGCTTTGGTGGATTGATTTGTAGGAACACGAAGACACGGAGCACCCAAGCCCGGCAAGGGTGCCTCGTAGAGGTCCGCTACACGCGTACAAGTGCTAGGGGACCAAAAGATTGAATCCTTTTCCAGGTTGCCTCGGGCCTCCTTTCATACCTCAACAGGCGACCACAGTGGCAAAACAGTCATTATACGAGGATTAGATAGCCAACAGTGCTATCATACCTAACCCTGGCAGTTAGGACAAAATGCCATAAATTCTATCATAGGTGTCGTGTGGAGAGGTAGCCCTGGCAAGGTTCCTCCACCACTTGCCTAACTACCTCTTATTTGCATGACACGCCTCTGGGACGGGTGTCATTAAAGGTAATCGCTTCTCCAGCAGGCTGCCACGTGCATGACAGGATCCATCTAGCCACACGAGAGCTTGACACCACACTGATTAGTGACTGGTGTTTGATGAGGTGGAGCGGCGGCGTCCTGGCGGAGGTCTGCCGGCACGGAGCCTACCGGATCTTTGTCTTGGAGCCTTGTCTTGGCCTTGGCGACCCTGGAGGCCCTGTTGGGGTGTCTTGGCCTTGGACCTAGGTGCAGTCTCGACCGCGCTGGCCCTGTTTGCCCGGCAAGGGAGGCCTTTCTGGAAACCTTCTGGTTGGTTTGGTCTTCTTGATGCGCTCCTTTATCTCACGACGAGCCGCTTCTCTGGCTTATTTTGTGTTAAGCATTGGTACTTGATGTATGATCTGCCACACGCCTGTGCATAAGTTAGGGCTACAAACACACATGTTTGTTGCACCGACAACTGCATTGTGACAGTCAAGTATAACCTTGCCGGCAGTGGCACTTCCGACAAACTGCTAAGTATCCGATCCTCAAGTGCTCGCGGCAAGAGTGTGCACACCGGCAAGTTTTCGGCAAGCGTAGGGTACAAAAATCATGCAAAGACGGAATCAAACAAGGGAGATAGCATGCATTCATCCATCAGCACGAGTTATATTACATCCAAAGCATAGTCGTTCTAATCAAAGATAAATTTGTCCTTTACATGAACTACACTTGCGACAAGGAATGGCGATGGGGCTAGTGCCTGTGCTGGCCCTAAGTCCTAGGGATCTGGCCAACCCTGTCGGCGATAGGAGCGGCAAGTTCTTCCACGTCCTTGGTGTCATCTCCCTTTGGCAAGCTGGTGAAAACTTTGGAGAGATCAATGCCAGGGTTCTGGTGCACCACTTTGACGAGCACCTTGAAGAGGACATCCCTGTAAAGCTTGTGGGATTCACTGGCAAGAACAATAGCTCATGATTCGTGATGCTTCTCCAGCGCCTCAACAAGACTTTCAAAGAACAGGGTGAGCCTAGCGCTGGCGGTGTCCCTCTCGTTGGTGGAGAAGCGGTGGTCCTGCAAACCCATGATGAATAGTTGTGCAGTGAGACTTTCTTTCTGCAGCCACCGACGATTAGTCCAGAGCTTCATGGTGCCGTTGAGTTCGTTGAAAGAGTTCACAGCGCTCTTAAGCAGGGCCTTTTTATTCTGGAGATCCTTTGACAGTATCCTTTCCCGCTCTCTGGCGCCTTCAAGGGTCTTTTCCAAGGTGGTTAATTTCAGCTTGTGATCAGCGATGACGTCATTAGCTTTAGTGAGCTCTTGGTTCTTAGTAGACAGTGACATTTGCCGCTCCACCAAGGTGTGAGATGTCTTCTCCCTATCTGCTTTGAGCGTTGAGACCTGCTTGTTGTTGATGGAAAGATCTACTTCAAGCTTCTTTACCTTGCCCTCCAATTCATTATTGGCGGCCTTTGCAGCTTTGGCAGCATTGATGGCTTCTTTGATCTTGCCGGCATGATCTACAACTTGAGCTTTGATTGCCTCATCGTGCTTTCACTCTAGTTCCTGGGTCTACTGTGCAAGGATGGCTTGGATTTCATCATCATTGCCATGAAGCTTGGCGGCAAGTAATTGTTCACGAGCGGCAAGCTCTTCTTCATGTGCGTCAAGACTAATCTTGCACTCATTCGGTTTACCATCGGTTGCCACTATCCTCTGCACAGCCTCCTCTTGCGCCTTGTCGGCTTTAGCCTTCTCCAAGACAAACTTCTCCTAGTCGATGGCAAGCTGCCTCTGGCGGTCTTTCAGATCTTGGAGGCCCTTAGCATACCAGATTTGTGCTTCTTCAACTCGCTTCTAGAAATCTGCTTCTGCCTTTGCGACAACAGCTTCCCGATTGTCCAGACACTTCATGCAGTTGCTGTAGTGAGCCTGAAGTTTCTTGAAGCTCTCATTCATGGCCAGGAGGATGTTGTGCTCTTTGGCTTCGTCGCTTTGGTCATGCTAGCTTTCAATAGCCTTAGATCTAGCGGCGACAACCTCGCCATCAAGAACCTCTTCTCCGGTGTACGCCTCAACACTTGACGTGCTCGGGACGCTGATGAATTGAAAACCACTAACCTGCAAGTACTTGCTTGACGGAGGCGCATTGGACGACGAGGGATGGTTGATAGTGGTTGTCATCATTTTGTCGGCCACTTTTGCCTCCATTGCCATGATAGCGCTTGGTGCTCCCGGAGCAGGAATGCTACCAGTGGCCTCGGTGGTTCCTTTGGTGGCCTCCTCAGCAGTATCTTTGGTGGCTTCTTCATTGGTAGCCTTGGTGGCTTCTTCATCAGTAACCTTGGTGGCTTTAGCAGCAACAATTCTGCTGGCCTAGTCAGCAGCGTCTTTGGGAATCCCCTCAATGTTGATGTCGACGTCAATATCATTAGTTGGAGGTGCATCTGGAAGAATGCAGAAGAAGAAAACCAAATTCAAGAAAAAAAAATGACCAAGGAGCAAAAATGTTTGATGGAGAAAGACTTAACAGACTGGGTCTATTGAGGAGGAATAACTCCTTCTCTGGCAACCTCGGTTGTCATCACCTGGTTGCCAGTAGTCTCATTTGCTGGCACATTGTTAGTGCGGATGGGCTCATCAGTGGAGGTCGTTGCCAAAAAACTAGTTCCCAGAGGGGTGGTTGATGGAGGTGTCATGAGTGGATCTGCCTCCGGGCGCTCTTCTTCGTGACGCTCTTCTCCTGCTTCCGTGTCAATGTCAGAGATGACAACTTCAACACCAACACTTGCTAAAGGAAATTGGGTAGTGGCCTCATGCTGGGAGCTGCGCTGGGGGCCGATAACCACAACATCCGCGTCTGGTGTTGTGCTTGTCGTTGGTTCATATCCCACCATGGTCCTCACCCTCTTCGTCATCCTTTGAACCAATGTCTGCTCTTCTTTGCAAATTCAAGTCAAGATAAAGCAAATCAGATCAACAGAAACAAGAAATCAAGGGTTGATGAAGATAGTTGAAGATACTTACTCCTCTTCCTCCTCTTTGTCGCCGAGGACAGAGAGGTCCCAAATGCCTTCAGGGTCAGCACTAGAGGTGGGAGGCAGAGTAGGAGTTCTAGCTCACTTGGTCATCGCAGACACGATAGGTCGAGAAGATCCAGCTGCTCCAGTAGTTGGTGTGGCTGGCCGCCATGAAGAGGTGCTCTGCACTTGTTGTTTTTGAGAAGCTTGGTGTAAAACTCCTTGCTGCCGGGCAGCCTCATCGCTTGAGGATGGAGGATGTACTAGCTTTCCAGAGACGGCTCGCCGGAGGACGCGAGTTTTCTTTGCTGGGACTGGGGGTTCCCTATGAACCTACTCCTCAGCGGCCTCGACACCTTGCTCTCTGGCACGCTCTTCTGTTTTTCGACAGGTTCTTCCAGTGAGTACTCTCCTGGTTCATCCTCGACCTCTTCATCAGGATCTGTTGTCGCGGATCCAGAACCGTTGGCAGCCTCAGTGATTCGTGCTTCCTCCGCTCTGCTCACAATATAAGCCAGCTCTTCGTTGGTGGTCTCGCGAATGAAGTCTTTTTCTTCTCTGATGGCTCTCTCCACCAGAGTGTCAAGCCATGCCCTCACCCTATCTTCAGGTGGTTCTTGCCAATCCCCCTCGACAATGTGAGTGTTGCATGCCGGCATCATTGCAATGATCGCATCCTTGGCAGAGTTGTTGCATAAGGGCACCATGTTTGCCGGCACCTTGAACTTGCTGGTGACACGGAAGAGTTGATGGCAGAGAGATGTAAGATGCAACACCGTCAAGTTGTAACCAAGCCCGGTGTGTAGTCGCATGATGGCAATCGCATTCTTGTAGTCTCAAGTAGGTCTCCTCTGTTCTGAAGGGGAGCGATGCGGCGATGGAGAGAATATGCGCCTACCAGTTCAATGGTGAGGCCGGAAGTCTTGAGGCGGAAGATGCAAGTCATGGCGATTGCGAGCTTCTTGTCATGTGCATCGAGATAGTTCCAATCCTTGCCACGCTCCACTTTCTTCGCCCGGGGCTTGCAGAAATCTGGAAATTTACCCACCATTCATTCCACTTCAGATGCAATTGGCCATCAAGGAAGATCTCTTGGGCGCCGGTCCTGGGGACCCATGTTATACCGCCAGAAAGGGCATGTCCTTCGATGCGTGGGATGAAGTAGTGGCGGAACTAAGCTACGTTGGGCACTACTCCAACAAAATTCTCGCACATGTGGGCAAAGACAAACATACAAGTCATGGCATTGAGTGTGAAATCTAAGAGTCGGAACCCGTATGTCCACATGATCTCAGAAAACAAATCAGAGAAGGAAGGAACAAGCCTGCAGTAAGTGGTGAAGAAAGGGTATTGTTCTTGCTAGGCTTGGCGGTGCCGGGAAGCACATGGGGCATGGTGTGGGTTGTCGCCTCCTTCACCCACATGTATGTGTACCGCAACACCAAGTCGTTGTGGTCTAGCACTGGCGTAAAGACGACGGTATCCCTTTGCAGCGCCGCTGTGGCCTCTTTCCTCGCTTTTGCTTCCGAGTCGACTAGCTTCTCCGTCTTATCTTGGCCCTTCTTGGGTGCCATGGTAGCTTTGGAGAGGGCAGATTTGGGAGCGAACAAAGATGTGATGCGGTAGCGGAAGAAGTTATGCTCTATTCTTGTGCCAGATTGAAGATGAGGTGGCTGGCTAGATTGGGGAAGAAGGAGGTAAATGAGCAGTGGGCCTCGAGGATGCCTTTTTATGGGGAAGGCGTGAAGGCTGGCTCTTTAACGTCCTACATGGCTATGCTTTTTCAGGTCTACTACCCCTGGCGATTGTTTAAGTCCACTTCTCCCACATCACGCATTTAATGCGCGTCGTGGGAGTGTGGTAAAAGAGATGATTACAGCAACAGTTCTTCGCCAGGTATGCATGTGCACTGTTTGGGCCTAGCCCAACGATGCCTCGCTTGCGTGTGTGGCCCATGCCCGGGGGCTCCTGTCGGTGTACTAATACATGGGTGCTTTAGTACCCTGACTTGTGCACATGCAGTAGTAGCCTACCCGATGGCAAGGCTTGCCGAAGGACAACTTTAAACAAGAGTCAAGACTTGGTTTAGAAAACCATGAAGCAGACCAAAAGACATGTCATTGAGAAGTACTAAGTCAATATTGAAGATCAAGCATCAAGCCACCGGCAAGCTACTTGTCGGCAGACCAAGACCCGGCAAGCTCCCTGCCGGTGATCCCCCCACCCCACTACCTTGCCACTGCTCCACCTCAGCGAGGAGCCCGTCGCTTGTCAAATAGGTGTCGAGCGGGCAGGTAGTTAGGTTAGGTTTGTCTAGTCACGTGTCCACTCACCGCCGAAGATATCAACTTTAATGACACCCGTCCCTGGAGCGTGTCAAGGAAATAGGAGTTAGCTGGGCGAACGACACAGAAGAAGAGGTGATCCTTGCCGGAAGACGTCCCCAACATGACAACTAATGGCGCATTTAGGGCATTTATCCTAGCCCATCAGAGTAAGGTATTTGGCACTGTAGCCACTATTTATAGCATGTGGCTAACATTTTGCCATTGTGGTGACCCCTTCATCTATAAAAGGAGTGATGCTTGTAATCTGCGTTGGTATTTCTCCGAAGAAGAGAGGATGAGGCAACACAGAAGAGGTAAGTATTTCCCTCAGTTATGAAACCAAGGTTATCAATCCAGTAGGAGAACCAAGCAACACTATGTATACATCACCTGCACACAAGCAACGAATACTCGCAACCCAACGCGTGAAGGGGTTGTCAATCCCTCAACAGTATTGAGATAGATTAAATTGTATAGGTTTTGATAAATAGATCTAACAAAAATAAAAAAATAAAAGAAAATTGCAGCAATGTATTTTTGGTATTAATATATGATAGGAAATAGACCCAGGGGCCATATTTTCACTAGAGGCTTCTCTGAAGAAAATAGCATACGGTGGGTAAACAAATTACTATTGGGAAATTGATAGAAAAGCAAATAATTATGGTGATATCCAAGGCAATGATCATGTATATAGGCATTACCTCCAAGATTAGTAGACCAAAACGATTTTGCATCTACTACTATTACTCCACACATCGA
The DNA here is from genome assembly GCA_011799875.1 of Thinopyrum elongatum. Taxonomy (NCBI): domain Eukaryota; kingdom Viridiplantae; phylum Streptophyta; class Magnoliopsida; order Poales; family Poaceae; genus Thinopyrum; species Thinopyrum elongatum. The sequence goes on from CM022299.1 coordinate 247,415,613, forward strand.
CCGCTATCCACATGCATCTAGTGTATTAAGTTCATGGGAAAACGGAGTAATGCAATAAGAACGATGACATGATGTAGACAAGATAAACTCATGTATGAATAAATTCCACCTTGTTACCCTTAATAGCAACGATACATGCGTGTCATGTCTCTTTCTATCACTAAGATTGAGCACCGCAAGATCGAACCCATCACAAAATACCTCTTCCCATGGCAAAATAAATCAATCTAGTTGGCCAAACCAAACCAAGAAATCGGAGAAGAAATACGAGGCTATAACAATCATGCATAAAAGAGTTCAGAGAAGACTCAAATAATATTCATGGATAGATCTGATCATAAACTCACAATTCATCAGATGCCAACAAACACACCGCAAAAAAGAGTTACATCAAATAGATCTCCAAGAACATCAAGGAGAACATTGTATTGAAGATCAAAAAGAGAGAAGAAGCCATCTAGCTACTAACTACGGACCCGTAGGTCTGTGGTAAACTACTCACGCATCATCGGAGGGGCAGCAAGGATGATGAACCCCTCCGTGATCGTTTCCCCCTCTGGGAGAGTGCCGGAAAAGGCCTCTAGGTTGGATCTCGTGGTTCTGGAACTTGCGGTGGCAGAAAAATTATTTCGTTGAATCCTAAAGGGTTTTTGGAATTTTAGAGTATTTATGGAGGCGGAGGTAGGTCAAGGCCGGTGCCCGAGGGCTCGACTACCCACCAGGGCGCGTCGGGGGCCTCTGTGTAACACCCCATGTATTAAGCTACAGTGATCACCCTTTTGATTATGCCAGGTCATCATGATCAACAGTGCTTAAATATCATTTGGATCATATCTCTTTTCAAATTCAAATTCAATTGGAAATTCAAACTAAAAGTGAAAATAAAAGTTTACAAATGTCAAAACTAAAATGTTCATAAGGTTGTAAATAATCCAGAGACAATTATAAAATTATAAACAACATTTACTAAATTAATGAAGTGACTATAATAGCAACAAAACAGCAGTATTTAATCCATATTCATTTAATTAAAATCCAAATGAAATTCATTTGCCTCCAAATCAATTTCTAGCAGTGACAAATATTGCAATGAAAGTATTGGGCTAAGTCACATATCTTGCAAAACTTATTTGGTGGCTGAACAAATTGCAAAACAGAAAAGAATAAAGAGAAAAGGCAAAAATAAAAGAAAAGGAAACCCCCTGCCCCACTGGGCCTTGGCCCACCAGAACAACCAGGCTGGCCCAGCCGCTGCCACCTTTAACCCCCCTCCCACGGCGCAAACCCTAACCCCCACCCACTTCCCCCGATCCCCCCACTCTCCCTGGCGCCCCCTTCTCCACTGATCTGGACGCGCCGCCGCCTGGGGGACCACATCGCCGGAGCCCCGCCCACCTCGACTCCGTCGCCGCCGCCGCCTCCTCATCCTCCTCCCCGAACGGCCTCCTCGAGCCTCGCCGCCCCCTTACCTGCACCGCATGTGAGGACCGGCCTCCTCTTCCCTCCTCTCTGTCGCCTGCTGTTACGTGCACACGCGCTGCGCCCGCCGCGCCCCGCATCGCCATCCCGCTCGCCTGCCGCGCCCGTGAGCCAGTTGCTGCCCGCCACTGCTACTGCCACATCTGCAGCTGCTTGCTGCTGCTTCCGCCGCGCAGGCGCCGCCCTTGTCCTGCTCGCTACGGCAGCCCCGCTGCCGCCCAGGTCGCCGTGACCTGCGGCCCCGCACCGTCCTGCTCCTCGACGCATCATCGCGCCCGCCCACCGTTACCCCGCGCCGACCGCGCCCCGCGTGCGCCCGGCCGCGCTCGCCCGAGCGCGACCGCGCCTGCTGCTGCCGCAGTCACCGCTGCTGCCCTGCGCGTCGTCGCCGCCTTCTGCCGCGGCCTCCCTCGCTGGCCGCCGCCCGGTCCCGCCATGCCCTGCTCACCGGCGCGCCGCTCGGGCGTTGCCGCGCCCGGGTCCGCCCCGACGGGCGCCCGCAACCGCTAGCTGCCGCGCCCATTAGGCCCCTCTGGCCTATGACATATGGGGCCCAGCCCCACAGAACGTTTAATAAAAATAAAAAATAAAAGAAAATAATAATGAAAATGATTAAATAAAAATAATAATTAGTTAATTAACTAATTAATTAGTGAATTAATTAACTTAATTAATCTGGTTTAATTAAACTAATTAAACTTAGTTAAACTAATCACCTAATTAGGACTAACCAGTTCTGTCTAATTAACCTGTGATGTCATGCCGATGTCATGCTGACGTCAACAAGCACTGTTTCGGATAATGTTGGATTTAATAATTTAAATAATTCCAGAATTTAGTTTAAACTTTAGAAAATTAATATAAAATAAACCGTACCTCTGATAAAAATAATTTGTACATGAAAGTTGCTCAGAATTTCGAGATGAATCCGAATACGCGGTCCGTTCGTCCGTCACACGTCCCTAACTATCCGAACATGGAACCGTTCCCCTCCGGTCATCTGTTTGACAAATGTCCGGAACCGGGAAAACATTCCCGAATGGATTCCCCCTTCCTCGGTGACGTGCAACCATACGTTAGGACACACCCGGCGCTGCATATTGTCATTTCGTACATTGTGTTGCTCATGTTTGCTGTGTATTTGTACTGTTTCTTCCCCTCTTCTCTCTCGTTAGACCCCAACGCAGTTCCTGGTACCGACGCAGCTCCGGAGCCCGAACCACCGTTGACGACCTTGCCTTTGCCACCGAGCAACCAGGCAAGCACCTCCTCTTTGAGCATACCGATATCGCCTATTCTTTCTCTCTCATGCTTGCATTAGAAATTGCTGCTGCTGCTTTACCTATTCTGATGCATAGCCTATTTATTGTAACCTGCTATTGAAACCTTACCTGCTTATCCTAAACTGTCTAGTATAGGCTGGGTAGAGACCTATCAGTGACCCCACTTGAACCCAACTGCCCCGCTGGATTATCAGAAGACCCGATCAACGGGATCGAAGACAGGCCCCGGCACCGCACATCACCTCCTTGGTTGTACGACACTGCATCGTTACCATCGAGTGCCGAGGGTGATACCTCGTATAGCACTCCTGATGTTAACTCTGTAGAGTAGCTATTTGGTCGTGGTCATCGAGGGTGATTCCTCTTTCTCCACTTCCGATACGACCCTGTCGTGCAACACCCCAAGTGTGAACCCATCGAGGGTGATTCCTCCGAGTTCACCTTGACGGATACATCAAGTAGGAATCCAACAAGGGTGATACCTCGGATTCCCCTGATGTTATGGACACACGGATAATTGGACTTTACACTGTTACTTGGTAGGCGGGTCGACCCTGAGGGGTACTCGCGAGTGATATGGAGACGGGTTGACCTGGATGGTGCCCGAGTGAGAATACGAGGCGTGGCCGGGCATTCTTGGCCCTTGCCGCAAGTCCTCGAGACGGGGCGACGGGGTCACATCGATCGTGAGTCTCTGCTCATTACCGCACTGCCAACACACTACGATTTGGATATTTGTTTCGAGTGGGCCTTTGGCCCGATAGCACTAACCATCACGTGGGAAAAGTGATGGGCACTCTGCATCGTATGCATCAGCCGAAAGCTCTGTCAGACGTCCAATTCAGCATTGTGGCACAGTCGGATCGTACCGACCATCTGAGGCGGTGCTGGTATCCACCCTGCACACAATGACCCAGAGTGCACAGGGCGATGGCCCAAGACCCTTGAGCGCTTAGGATGTAGAACGGCGGGAACCTCTCTGCTGAGCTCAAGGTAGGGTTGCGGTGTGTCGTTTGGCCGAGGCCGGGCATGACCCAGAATGTGTGTCCGGCCGGAGTTAAGCGAGCGTGGTGGGTAAGTTCGTGCACCCCTGCAGGGAAGAACTAATCTATGCATAGCCGGATCCTCGGTAATGGAAACTCGGAGTTGTATCCCGATCGATACAACTAGAATTGGGTACTATGGCTCGGGGATTGCTTCTCGCAGGGAGTCGAGAAGGGATCTCTGGACGAGGTTGATGACTGTATGGCTCTGGGATTGCTTTCTCCCAGGAAGTCGAGAAAGGATCTCTCGGTGAGGATGAGACTTAATGATACTACTACTTTATACGGTACTAATCTACACTCTTCTAATGCTGCAAGACCTCTGAAGATGCTATTCTTCAATAGGACTAGGCCTTCTCTCTATTCTGGCATTTCTGCAGCCCAGTGCACATATACAGCCTTCCTTTGATATTGTTGCATATGTAGTGTAGATCCTTGCTTGCTGAGTACTTCGGATGAGTACTCACGGTTGCTTTGCTTTCTTTTTTCCCCATATCCTTTTTTATGCAACTAGATGACAGAGCCCTGGATACAGCTGCCCCCACCGATGATCGCTACTACTACTACCCCGAGGTTGGATACTTCTATGAACTGGCCGAAGACTAGGAGTAGGATCGGAGGGTCCCAGGCAGGAGGCCTGCGCCTTTCGATCATAGTGTTTTCTTTTGTCCCGCCTTCTAAGGGCCTATCTGTGTTTTCTTTTATATCTGTACTCAGATATCTGATGCTTCCGCTGACGCTTGTACGCAAGCTTATGTATTCGAGCCCTCGAGGCCCCTGGCTTGTAATATAAAGCTTGTATGGCTTTATTTATGTTTTAGAGTTGTGTTGTGATATCTTCCCGTGAGTCCTTAGGCTTGATCGTGTGCTTTTGCGTGTATGATTAGTGCACGATTGAACTGGGGGCGTCACTAGTTGGTATCAGAGCCGACTGCCTATAGAAACCCCGTTTCCAACTCCTCGGCCGAAGTTGAGTCTAGTGGTCCAAAACTGTTTTACTAACTTGGCTGTGTGGCTTACGGGCCCACATCGCCAAATGGGTGGTATTAGGATCTTTTACTCCTCGACCTTTACTCTGGGACTCTAATCTCTCTCCTAGTCGGGTTAAAATTTTACTAACTCCAACATTAGGTTCTCGTGATCACATCCACCCGGTGTTCTGAAAATTTCCCCCCTTCCTTCAAGATTGCGGGCCAGGTTCTGCTTGCAGGATCCTCTTATCGAGGGCACCCTGTGTTGTCACTTGCAGATTCCTCGCTCCAGCAGTTTTCTCCGACATGGATGTAGCCTTTGCTATGTCATGTTGTTGTAATCCTCACCGTGTGCCTGCGCGCCGCCTAGTTTGTCTAGCTGCGAGCGATCCCGAGCTCGTACTATCTGTTTGAATCTAACTCTGTGCATGGATTGGTATGTCTTTGACGACTACTATTATATATATAATGCCTTTCCTGTTCTTTCCCGTGTTACATCATGAATAACTCCATACACTTGCAATTTTACTTGCTAAACTGCCCCTGTTGATTTGGCAGGATGGCTGATGATCCTCCACCTCCACCTTATATTGCCGCAATGATGTAGCAGTTGAACTGAACCGTCAGGTTATGACTGGGATATTGGCTCAGTTCCCAAACCAGAATGCTCATGAACAGCCTACCCCAATAACACTGCCAGAATTCGTGCGCCTCAGTCCGTCCACTTTTCGCAGCTCGACTGATCCAATGGATGCTGATGATTGGCTCCATGACATTGCCTTCGAGGTGAAGTCTGCCAATGTTATCCCTGGCAGTTACGTCACCTATGCGACGTATCACCTGAGGGGATCAGCTGCTCAATGGTGGGAAAGCCACAAGGGTATGTTGCCTGCTGAAACAGTAACCACTTGGCAGGAATTTCAGTCAGCTTTTCGTGCGCGGTACATTCCTCAAGGTCTGATGGACCAGAAGAAGCAGGAATTTCGCAAACTCACATAGGGAAAAATGACTGTGGATGAATATCAGAGGAAATTTCTTGAATTGTCCCGCTATGCTGAAGATGACGTCTGCACTGATGCACACAAGCAGGAGAAATTCCGTGAAGGACTGCGTACTGATATAAACCTTGCACTTGCTGTCCATGATTGCACAGACTTTGCAACGCTTGTCAGTCAATCTTTCCAAGTTGAAACTGCTCTGACTAAATACCAGGAGTCGCTCAAGCGTACTTGAGATATCGGCTCGTCTTCGGGTCGACTTGTTCAGAAACGTCAAGTCTGGATTCCCCACAATGTTTACCACCGACCTGCTCCAACACCAAGGCCATCATATGTTGCACCTCATCTGCCTTCACCCCCGAGACAGCTAACGGTTCATGATGGACCGCCTGATGCTATGGCTTCTCCTCAGGTTGCACCACGTCCCCCTAATGGTCATAAGAAGAGTTGTCGAAACCGCCGATTCAGAAACCGTAATATCATACCGTCTGCTATTGTACTTGGCCATGCCAATCACGTCAATGCTGAAAAAGCTCAGAACGAACCGACTATCATGCTGGGAACACTCTCTGTGAATTCAGTACCAGCCTCTATTCTCTTTGATTTTGGAGCATCGCATGCTTTTGTGTCCCAACAATTTGCTCAGTCACATGAGTTATACCTGGAAGAATTACCCACACCTCTAATGGTTCAGTCCCTGAGATCCAAGTGGCAAACCACAATGCTAAGCCCTCACAACCACATCGAGATTGGAGGTCTACTTTTTCCGGTTTCTCTCATTGTACTTGGACCTTCCAACATAGACATCATTCTCGGTATGGACTGGTTGACAGCCCATAATGCTTTGATTGATTGCGCTACTAAGACAGTCCAGCTCACTCACCCTTCTGGCCAGATAGTCAAATACTCAGCCCGAATAGCTCAAGATGCTGAGAGCCAGATATATGCCCTAAATGCATTGAATGCCTCACCACTTGAAGGCATCGAGAACGTTCCAGTTGTTCGTGATTTTCAAGATATCTTTCCAGAAGAACTTCCAGGAATACCCCCTGCTAGAGCTGTCGAGTTTGTCATTGACTTGAAACCAGGCACAACCCCTATTGTGAAGCGTCCTTATAAAATGCCTCCGCACCACGTTCATGAACTTAAGGAGGAAATCAACAAGTCACTTAAGAAGGGTTTCATCCGCCCTAGTTCCTCTGCTTGGGGAGCACCTTCACTCTTTGTTAAGAAGAAGGATGGAACTAACCGATTGGTTCAGGATTATCGGCCCATTAACCGAGCCACAATCCAGAACAAATATCCGCTTCCCTGGATCAATGATTTGTATGATCAACTTGCTGGATCATCGGTGTTATCTAAACTCGACTTGAGGTTGGGTTATCATCAGATCCGTGTTCGTGAAGAGGATATTCCGAAGACTGCATTTGTTACTCGTTATGGCTCTTATGAGTACACTGTCATGTCATTTGGCTTAACAAATGCTCCAGCTACGTTTTCCCGCCTGATGAATTATATCTTCATGGATTACCTCGACAAATTCGTCGTGGTTTATCTAGATGATATCCTGGTTTATTCGAAGAATAAATAAGAGCATGCTGAACACCTCCGTCTTGTACTGGAAAGTCTCCGAGAACACCAGTTGTATGCCAAATACTCCAAATGTGAATTTTAGCTTTCTGAAGTAACCTACCTTGGGCATGTGATTTCCAAGGATGGAATTGCTGTTAACCCGGAACGAGTTCAGGCCATTCTTGACTGGACTCCTCCGAAGAACGTCAAGCAAGTCAGAAGTTTTCTCGCCCTTGCAAGTTATTGCCGTCATTTTGTCGAGAATTTTTCAAAGATTGCTAAGCCTTTGACTGATCTGCTTCACTAGGGCGTTAAGTTTGAATGGACAGACAAATGTCAAGAAAGTTTTCAAACACTCAAAGACAAACTGACATCTGCCCCAGTACTTGCTCCACCAGATTCTCGCAAAGATTTTGTGATCTATTGTGATGCATCCCGTGAAGGATTAGGCTGTGTCCTAATGCAAGAGCGTAAAGTGATTGCCTATGGCTCTCGTCAGTTGCGCCCACATGAAGAGAATTATCCGGTACATGATCTAGAGCTAGCTGCTGTGATCTATGCATTGCAGTTGTGGCAACATTACCTTCTCGATAATCGTTGCGAGATCTACACGGATCATAAAAGTCTGAAGTACTTGTTCACCCAGCCATCTCTAAACCTCCGTCAGCAAAGATGGATGGAGGCCATTGCGGACTATGATTTGGGTATTTCCTATACCCCTGGCAAGGCTAACGTCATGGTTGATGCCTTAAGCCGCAAGTCCTATTGCGACAACCTCATGGTTAGGAGAGCTCAACCTCGCCTTTTTGAAGAACTGCGCAAGTTGAATCTGTGTATTATTCCACAGGGTTCTCTTAATAACCTTGTGATACAACCAGATCTTGAGAAAGATGTTAAGAATGCGCAAGCTAAAGATGCTGAAATTGATCTGATGAAGAAACATCTTCACCTTGAAAAGTACAGGGATTTCTCGCTGTCTGAAGATGGAACCTTGTATTTTAGAAACCGCATTGTGGTACCTCGCTTCCAGCTTATGACTGATAAGGTCATGAAGGAGGCACATGATACACCGCTGTCTATTCATCCGGGTAGCACCAAGATGTATCGTGATCTCTGTCAAAGGTACTGGCGGTCTAGAATGACGCAGGACATTGCTCGATATGTTGCTGAATGTGATGTGTGTCATCGCGTCAAAGCAGAACATCAGAAGCCTGCTGGAATTCTGCAGCCGTTACCTATTCATTTATGGAAATGGGATAAAGTGCAAATGGATTTCATTACTGGCCTTCCCAGGTCACAAAAGGGTCACGATGCTATTCATTTCGTCGTCGACCAACTTTCCAAAGTTGCACACTTTCTGCCTGTCAAAGAGACGATCACTGCTAGTCAGTTAGCAGAATTATATATCTCCAGAATTGTATCACTCCACGGTATTCCGAAGGAGATCAGTTCGGACCGTGGCGGCCTTTTCACTTCAAAGTTCTGGGAAAGTTTCCAAGAAGCTATGGGAACTCATATTACCTGGAGTTCAGCTTATCACCCCCAATCGCAAGGCCAAGTTGAGCGAGTCAATCAAGTGCTGGAAGACATGCTGCGAGCTTGTGTTATTCTTTCGGCAAGAAGTGGGAAGAATCTCTTCCGTATGCCGAGTTCTCTAATAACAACAGCTATCAAGCCAGCTTGAAAATGGCCCCCTTCGAAGTTCTATATGGACGTAAGTGTCGAACCCCTCTAAATTGGTCAGAAACTGGGGAATGACCGCTCGTGGGTCCGGATATTATCCAACACGCCGAAGAGCAAGTCCATTCGTCCGTGAAAATCTCAAGGCGGCTCAGGACCGTCAGAAGAGCAACTATGATCGCAAATGATGGGGTTTGACTTATCAACCTGGTGATCAGGCTTATCTATGAGTCACTCCTATGAAGGGCACTCACCGTTTCGGAATCAAGGGCAAGTTAGCTCCCCGCTACATTGGTCCTTTCCGCATTGTTGCTAGACGTGGTCAGGTGGCATACAAATTGGAGTTGCCGCCACAATTCTCTCATATCCACGATGTCTTCCATGTGTCGCAACTTCGTAAATGCTTCAAGGAATCTCCACACCGCGCAGTGGATCATGAGATGCTCGAACTGCAAGATGACCTATCTTATAAGGAGCATCCAATTCGCATTCTTGATGAAGCTGAACGTCGGACCCGTCAGAAGGTTACCAAGTTCCTCAAAGTGCAGTGGTCAAATCATACTGAAGATGAAGCCACTTGGGAACGTGAGGACAACCTCCGTGCTGAATACCCCGATCTTTTCCCTTCTACCTCTTAATTCTCGGGACGAGAATTCTTGTTAGTGGAGGAGATTTGTAACACCCCATGTATTAAGCTACAGTGATCACCCTTTTGATTATGCCAGGTCATCATGATCAACAGTGCTTAAATATCATTTGGATCATATCTCTTTTCAAATTCAAATTCAATTGGAAATTCAAACTGAAAGTGAAAATAAAAGTTTACAAATGTCAAAACTAAAATGTTCATAAGGTTGTAAATAATCCAGAGACAAATATAAAATTATAAACAACATTTACTAAATTAATGAAGTGACTCTAAGAGCAACAAAACAGGAGTATCTAATCCATATTCATTTAATTAAAATCCAAATGAAATTCATTTGCCTCCAAACGAATTTCTAGCAGTGACAAATATTGCACTGAAAGTATTGGGCTAAGTCACATATCTTGTAAAACTTATTTGGTGGCTGAACAAATTGCAAAACAGAAAAGAATAAAGAGAAAAGGCAAAAAGAAAAGAAAAGGAAACCCCCCTGTCCCACTGGGCCTTGGCCCACCAGAACCACCAGGCCGACCCAGGCACTGCCACCTTTAACCCCCCTCCCACGGCGCAAACCCTAGCCCCCACCCACTTCCCCTGACCCCCCACTCTCCTTGGCGCCCCCTTCTCCGCTGATCTGGATGCGCCGCCGCCTGGGGGACCACATCGCGGGAGTCCCGCGCCGCCTAGACTCCGTCGCCGCCGCCGCCGCCTCCTCGTCCTCCTCCCCGAACGGCCTCCTCGAGCCTTGCCGCCCCCTTCCCTACACTGCATGTGAGGACCGGCCTCCTCTTCCCTCCTCTCTGTCGCCTGCTGCTGCGCGCGCACGCGCTGCGCCCGCCGCGCCCCGCATCACTATCCCGCTCGCCGGCCGCGCCCCGACCGCGCCCGCGAGCCAGTTGCTGCCCGCCGCTGCGACTGCCGCATCTGCAGCTGCTTGCTGCTGCTTCCGCCGCGCCGGTGCCGCCCTTGTCCTGTTCGCTACGGCGGCCCCGCTGCCGCCCAGGTCGCCGTGACCTGCGGCCCGGCGCCGTCCTGCTCCTCGACGCATCGTCGCGCCCGCCCACCATTACCCCGCGCCGATCGCGCCCCGCGTGCGCCCGGCCGCGCTCGCCCGAGCGCGACCGCGCCTACTGCTGCCGCAGTCACTGCTGCTGCCCTGCGCGTCATCGCCGCCTTCCGCCACGGCCTCCCTCGCTGGCCGCCGCCCGGTCCCGCCATGCCCTACTCGCCAGCGGGCCGCTCGGGCGATGCCGCGCCTGGGTCCGCCCCGACGGACGCCCGCGCCCGCAACCGCTAGCTGCCGCGCCCGTTAGGCCCCTCTGGCCTATGACATATGGGGCCTAGCCCCACAGAACGTTTAATAAAAATAAAAATAAATAATAATGAAAATGATTTAATAAAATTCATAATTAGTTAATAATTAATTAATTAGTGAATTAATTAACTTAATTAATCTGGTTTAATTAAACTAATTAAACTTAGTTAAACTAATCACCTAATTAGGACTAACCAGTTCTGTCTAATTAACCTGTGACATCATGCTCATGTCATGCTGACGTCAGCAAGCACTGTCTCGGATAATGTTGGATTTAATAATTTAAATAGGGATAATTAACTTTATGCCCATAGTTGGGTCCCACTCGTCTGTTTTACCCCTAGTTTCAGAAACTCACCTGTTCAGTCCAAGCCACTTTGCAATTCTTATGCTTTTGCCCTTTGACCCTTTGACCGTAACTTTGAAAAATTCATAACAAATTCATACTAACTCAGAAAAATTCAAATAAGATATCAAAATGTTCGGAAAAACATCACCTATATGCGCATGTCATTTTCATTCTTGACAAAAGTGTTGGAAAGTCCCCATCTCAGTTTAAGCTCATATGCTCTTAGCATGAACAGTAAAATCTAAAAAAATTCAAAAAAATCTAAAAAAAATTGGTGGCAAACATTGACCAATGTTTTGAGTGCTTGCCAAGTTTCATAATGGAATGACATTCGTGGAGGTCGTGACAAAAAAGAGAAAATCAAAGATCCAAAATTTCTTTTTTTGCCATGACTTCCACGTATGTCATTCCATTGTGAAACTTGGCAAGCACTCAAAACATTGGTCAATGTTTGCAACCAAATGTTTATAGATTTTTTTGAATTTTTTTAGATTTTACTGTTCATGCTAAGAGCATATGAGCTAAAACTGAGATGGGGACTTTCCAACAGTTTTGTCAAGAATGAAAATGACATGCACATATAGGTGATGTTTTCCGAACATTTTGATATCTTATTTGAATTTTTCTGAGTTAGTATGAATTTGTTATGAATTTTTCAAAGTGACTGTCAAAGGGTCAAAGGGCAAAAGCATAAGAATTGCAAAGTGGCTTGGACTGAACAGGTGAGTTTCTGAAACTAGGGGTAAAACAGATGAGTGGGACCCAAATAGGGGCATAAAGTTAATTATCCCATTTAAATAATTTCAGAATTTAGTTTAAACTTTAGAAAATTAATATAAAATAAACCGTACCTCGGATGAAAATAATTTGTACATGAAAGTTGCTCAGAATTTCGAGACGAATCCGAGTACGTGGTCCGTTCGTCCGTCACACGTCCCTAACTATCCGAACATGGAACCGTTCCCCTCCGGTCATCTGTCTGACAAATGTTCGGAACCGGGAAAACATTCCTGAATGGATTCCCCCTTCCTCGGTGACGTGCAACCATACGTTAGGACACACCCGGCACTGCATATTGTCATGTCGTACATTGTGTTGCTCATGTTTGCTGTGTATTTATACTGTTTCCTCCCCCTCTTCTCTCTTGTTAGACCCCGACGCAGTTCCCGATACCGACGCAGCTCCGGAGCCCGAAGCCACCGTTGACGACCTTGCCTTTGCCGCCGAGCAACCAGGCAAGCACCCCCTCTTTGAGCATACCGATATCGCCTATTCTTTCTCTCTCATGCTTGCATTAGAAATTGCTGCTGCTGCTTTACCTATTCTGATGCATAGCCTATTTATTGTAACCTGCTATTGAAACCTTACCTGCTTATCCTAAATTGTCTAGTATAGGCTGGGTAGAGACCTATCAGTGACCCCACTTGTCCCAACTGCCCCGCTGGATTATCAGAAGACCCGATCAACGGGATCGAAGACAGGCCCCGGCACCGCACATCACCCCCTTGGTTGTACGACACTGCATCGTTACCATCGAGTGCCGAGGGTGATACCTCGTATAGCACTCCTGATGTTAACTCTGTAGAGTAGCTATTTGGTCGTGGTCATCGAGGGTGATTCCTCTTTCTCCACTTCCGATACGACCCTGTCGTGCAACACCCCAAGTGTGAACCCATCGAGGGTGATTCCTCCGAGTTCACCTTGACGGATACATCAAGTAGGAATCCAACGAGGGTGATACCTCGGATTCTGTCACACCCTAGCTAGTTCATGCAGTAGAGTGTTGCATCATGTTTAAACTTTTCCAGAAACTTGAAATGGGGATGATAGAACCCCCAGCACCCCGTGGAAACAACTAGGGTTTACTAAAATCTTTTTCAATGAACCTGAAATGCCCTTCTAAAATGTTCATCATCTTTGCCTTGGTCTAGAACATCTGACAAAAATGGTGCACAATTTTCTAGGACATCATTGGGTCACTGAATTAAATCTTATGTTACTTGCATTTGGGCATTTAAATGCTAGTAAATATTTTAAGTGTCCAAATAATCCCAAACTGAAATGTTCCATGTTGGATATACTCTATAAAGTGGGCATGAGCAGTTTGGTGATTTTTGAAATTGCCTAGGTATTTTTAGAAAAGCCACAAACTTGCAGGAATAATAGAAAACAGAAACTAAAATAGGAAAAGCAGAGAGAGAGAGGATACCTACCTGGCACCCACCAAAGCCCACCTGGCCGGCCCAGCTGGCCAGCCCAGCCACCTGGCCCCTCCCTTGTCGTCTTCCTCCTGCCAGGAGGACGGAGGCGCGTGCCCCACCCGCGCCGGCCACCTCCTCCCTCCCTGCCTGCCTGGCTCCTCCCCGGTGCGCCTAGACGACGCCACGGAGATGCCACGCAACCCCCTGACCCCTCTCACTCTTCCCCGTGGCCCCTCTCCCCTCTGCCCCTCTCTCTCACCCGCGCCGACCGCCGCCGTCGCCGCCGACAAGCACCGCCGTGGCCACAGCCACTGCCTCGCCTCGTCGATGCGCTCAGAGGCTCCGCCTCGACCCCCTCTTCCTCTCCACCGAGCCGCGCACAGTCGGAAGCCCTGCAGCGTCGTCCCTGACATCGTCTTCAACCTCTGGCCGCCGACGAACTCTTCGGGGATTCGCGAGCTCCAGTCTCTCCCCAGCCTCGCTGTTGCCTCTGCTGGATTCGCCGTGAGCTCCTGCCTCTTTCCCCTCTCTCCCCGTGCTCGTCCGCGCCTTCTAGCCACCGTGGCCATCGGAGCCGACAGCTCCTCGCTGCCGGTCATGTCGCCACCGCGACTACGGCCGTGCAAGCACACGTTCGAGCCCACCGCTGCACTCAGAGAACTCCCAGGAGCCGAGCACACCCACCAGATCTTCACGCCGTGCTCCATAGCCCTGTTTTGGTGCACGCCCGAACTCCGGCGGCCGCAAAAGAGCTCGCCGCCGTTGACTCCGTCCACCCCCACTCGAACCACGGCCACCCACAGATGCGCCTCGCTTCCTCTTTCAAACGCGCCCTTCCGCGCGTCAAACGGTGGCCTGTAGGCGAAACCTGAGCCACTCCAGTGCACCTCCGCCGCGTTTTGGTCGCCGTCGGCATAACTCCGGTGAGGGTGACGTGGCAGATTAGTTAGGACTAATGACGCACTTAGTCAACACCTAGTGACACTGACAGCAGGGGCCCCACTGACTAATTAAACTTAGATTAGTTTCTGCTTAGTTTTAACTAATCACAGTGGCCCCACGCGTCAGCATTGACCATGCTGACGTGGCCAGTGACTGGGTCCACATGTCAGTGACCCTAACTAGCACTGTGACACGGCCCATGGGACCCACTGGTCAGGTTTGACCTGGACCATCTCTGTTGACCCTGCTGACGTCACAGTGATGTAGTGCTGACGCAGTTAAACATTTTTTGGTTTTTAATAATTCAGGAAATTCCAGAAAATGCCCAAAACTTCAAAAATTCATAGAAATTAATCTGTAACTCCAAATGCAAAGATTTATATATGTTTTTGGATCAGAAAAATCCAATCTTTCCATCTGTACCATTTGCATGCATGTTTGAACAACCTAAGGTTGCTGTATATGGCAATTTGCATAATTGGCATTTAACTAAGCACATATGGAGTTTGAATTTGAACCCTTGGTTCAAACCAACTTCATTCAATCTGGTTACTAGTTGCATTAGCTCAAACCACAACATATTGCCATGTCATGATCATGCATCATATTGTTGCATTGCATTGATTGTGTTCTTCCTTGTTTGTCGGTAATTGTCCCCTCTCAGTAGACGACCCACCGATGATGATGGATGACACCGATGAAGAACTATACTATCTTTAGAAGTGCCAGGCAAGCAAAACCCCCTTGTTCATTCCGATACAAACCCACTCTCTCGCTTCTGCTCTCCTTTACTGCATTAGGACAACAACGATTCAACTGTTACATGCTGCTGTAGTTGAACCCCTTTCCTCTGCATGACCTGTCATTGCCACAGTAAATAGATGAAACCCACTAGCATGAGTAGGAGTTGTTTGGGCCCTGATGTGCCTACTCATCGATGCTTGTTTGTCATGCCTGCTACTGCTTAGAGTTGAGTCAGGTCTGATTCATCGGGGATGATTCAGAGGTGTGTGAACATGTCCTGCTGTTGAGAGCTAAGTGTGTGAACACGATTTGGTAAAGGTATTGGTGAGAGGCCATGTAGGAGTACATGGTGGGTTGTCTCATTGAAGCCGTCCTCAGGAACTGAGTTCTGTGTTTGTGATCCATGAACAGCTACTACCACACATTGGGATCCCTAATTGACTCTCTCGACTTATTAGCCGCCCTTGTTCTCTGTCCAGGAATTGCAACTAGTTTCTGGTGTTTGTAGGATATGTGTTGGGGGCCGTGCGTAGCGCTGACGCTAGGGGTGGGCTATGTTGCGGTAGATACACCGTGGCACGGTGTACCGGGCGGCCGTTTGGTGTCTCGAGAACCCTGCACACATCGTTTGGGGCTGTGAGCGAAACTCCGGCCGGATCTCCTCGCGGATGGAACCCGAATAGGCGATAAACCTGGACTAGAGACTTGTGTGGTTAGTCAGGTCGTGGCCGACTCCCTCGCCAGGCTTCCGCTTGAAGGTTGCCGAGATACACGACGTGTACATGGTGGTAAGTGGCGGGAGCGTGTGTGAAAAAGTACACCCCTGCAGGGTTAATATGATCTATTCGAATAGCTGTGTCTGCGGTGAAGGACTTCTGGGTTGCCTGTACAGTTCATAGACAAGTGAAAGTGGATACTCTAAAACTCGCAAGATAAGCGTGAGTGCCATGGATGGCGTTCTCGTAGGGAGACGGGAGCGGATCCATAGTGGTGTATTGATATGGTGAATATGTGGACTCGTGTGCGCCACTGAGTCAAAGCTGGCTTGCTGCAGTTAAACTCCACCACCCTCTTTGTTGATACCGATGCATTTGTAGATAGTTCTGATGTAAGTCTTGCTGGGTACATTTGTACTCACGTTTGCCTATTTTATGTTTTGCAGAGAGACTTCCGTCTTGCTAGTAGTTCCACATGGACTTCGACATTTAGCTTGTTACCTCAGCTATGATCTTGTGCCCTCGGCAGGATCTGGTAGATAGTCGGGCTTCTCAGCCTTTTTCATTTGTAGATGTCTATACTCAGACATGATAGGCTTCCGCATGTGCTTTGACTTGTATGCTCTGAATGTTGGGTCATGAGACCCATGTTTGTAATACTTGGCTCCTCGGAGCCTAATGAATAAATACTCTGAGTTGTAGAGTCTTGTTGTGATGCCATGTTGTATTTGCCCATATCCAGCATATTGTGTGTATGATTGAAATGCTTGGTATGTGTGGGATCCGACAACCTAGTTGTTTATCCTTGGTAGCCTCTCTTATGGGGAAATGTAGTCTGGTGCTTCCACTGAGCCTTGGTAGTCCACTACAGCCCGGTTTACCGGAGTCCTGTTAGCTTGCTACTGCTCCGGAACACTTAGACTGGCCGGCATGTGTCCTTCCTCGATCATGTGTCTGTCCCTTCGGGGAAATGTCACGCAGTGTCTTTTGGAGTCCTGTTAGCCTGCTACAGCCCGGGTTCTCTGTCATATGGATGCTAGCAACACTATCATATACGTGAGCCAAAAGGCGCAAACGGTCCGAGGCCATGGTAAGGCGACACCCGTGGGAATACCGTGCGTGAGGCCGCAAAGTGATATGAGGTGTTATAGGCTAGATCGGTGTGACTTAGAATCGGGGTCCTGACAGCTTTGGTATCAGAGCCTGACTGCGTGTAGGGTTACCAAGCCAAACTGGTCGAAGTTGAGTCTAGAAATGCTTTAGTTATATTAGGGAATTGATTGTGGAAGGGAACGTAAGGCTCTTTTTACTCCTTTACCTTATGCCTTTCTGATCTGAGTCAACCTCTTCTTTGCTACGGGGTTTAAGAACTAGGCTTCTCATCTTTCTATCAGGATCACGTGTTACTAATCCGTAGTAACTTATAGGATTGTTGGTTTCAAGCCTCTGTTCTGTTCCTACTACTTTTGTGTGTTGCTAGTTGATCTCAGAACCTTGATATCGTGTTGCTAAGTGGTTATGCCAACAATTGCAGGATGTCTCAAATCTTTTGAGCATTTACAGCCGTTATGCTGTCCGAGTCATCCCAGGTTTCTAAATAGTCTGATGCATTTGCAAATCGCTTCTTTCCGTTCCCGATGTTTCTTTGGGCCAGTTTAACCACACCAATCAGTGAGTTGAGGTACTCTGTTGCCTCGACATATATGTTGGAGCTATTGTTATGACCCTAGGTGTCTTAGAGAACCACTCAGTAATCTAGCAATGCTTTGTATCCTCCGTGTGATGATTCTGGTCATTATTCCCGAAAGCACCCCGTGATGCCATTTAGTTAGTAGGCATTCTATTTCTGGGTTCTTGAGCCCAAGATTCACTCTACTTACTTCCTGTTGTTAGTGTTCGCTAGTTCCTTTAGGATATTAGTAACCTTGCGACAGTCCTCGAGGTCCGTGGTATTTCCTTCTTCCAAATACCATGAACCATTAAGGCAGAAGTTCTTTGAACCAAAAAATCACAACCAGAGTGCTCTTGATGAGTTCTCCATTCTACATTGTGAATCTGCCAGTCCTACCTTTCTGCATGGATTATCTAGAAGAAATATGTTGAACTTGTTTGACATACTAAATCTATGCATCCGCAACTCAGAAAACCATATGTTCCTTTGAGTTGTCTGTCTTTAGTTGTATTCTGACCTCTGTCTATCAATTGATAGTCAGGACTAGTTGTGCATTCGTGTTATCGATGCTTATTATTCTTGTGGTCCGTCAAGCCATTCTATTACGGAATGACTAGGAGAAACAAACTCCAGTACCTCATTCATATCTAGGATTGGGTCAAAGCGGTTGTATTCCGCAGATCAAAATGCCAATCCAGCTTTTGTTCTGTTCTACCCCGGAGTATTACCATCTTTATATCAAGAATATCATGGGAATTGCACACCATCCTATGAACTCTTGGTACAGTGATACTTCTTTCCATCATTATTCATTTCTCGGTCTCCGTGTTATTGTAACCGGAATACCGACAAGTGAATCGTGATGTGTGAAATTAATACTCCTAGCAACTGCGTTGCTTGGTAGTTAAAGGACAATATTCTCATCCTTGGTGTGTTGGTTATTGAATCACCATCCTAGGACTGATCGTGCTACCTAGTCCATTTTTGTTGGTGCACTCTTCGATCGATGAGTTAGGATTGTGTCAATCCATCACTCTCTTGATCACATCGTCTTGCCCTGAAAAGCAAGATTGTTCTCGAGCTTAGTTACATATCGGTGGTTCGTGACTTTCCGAATATCTTCTCGGAAGTGCTACCAGGTTGTCACCTGACCGCTATGTTGAGTTCATGATCAAGTTGGTTTCTTGTAAACCACCCTTTCTCCAAGAATCTGTGTCAGATACCCTGAGCTAGTTGGTTAAGCTAAACAACAACTTGGAGAGTTGGAAGATGAGAGCTTGTCTGACTCAGTTCATTCCTAAGGGATATCCTCGTGTGTGTATGTTGAAGAAGATGATACTTTCATTGATTGATCCTTGTGATCAATTGTTGGACCTATTATCTTATCCAAACTTTGATTTGAGTATGGGCTATCATCAAATCAAATCAGAACCAACGATGTTCGTAATGTTGTCTTATCCGTGGTTGTTTCCTCGGGCATACACCATTATATCTTTTGGTCTGACCCATGCTATCATCTTGTTCACATAATCTTGTAACCCCATCTTATGGGAATCTTGATAAATTGTTGTTGAGCCCATCGACAACATCCTTATCTTGTCCATGATTCATGTTGAACATTTAAGTTAGTATTGGAAACTTTTGTAAGCATTTCTTCATGCTAGCTCATGGAGCATATGTTTGGATGAAAGAAGTGACTTCCTCTAATTCATGTGCATTCGATGCAAGTTGCCGCAGTGAATTCGAGAAAGTTTGTTTTGCCTCCTCTGGAATCATCCCAAGTTAGTCATGCACGTGCAAAGTGCTCTATGGTTTGATAGGTTGGCCGCCTCCACTCCATATGTGTTCCTAGCACACAAAGCCACTGATTGATTTGTTCAAAGAAAAGAAGTTCTTAAGTGCTAATCCTTAAGGACCCAAAGGTACATGCGCAGAACTTCGCTCTCCGCAATGATGGTTCCCAACCAGAACTCGGTAGTGTTTCGTTGTAAGACTACTACGTGGTCATGCTTGTCTTGGACAATGTGCTCACATGTATGTAGCAGAACCAGCTCATGTTTTGGAGCTTGCTATCGTAGTTCACTCCCCGAGAATCTCACAACGCCATCTTGTCGATTTGTGTTGCAAACTTTCATTTTTCTCTCTAGACTGGATGAGTCTGGAAATATTCCGTTACCAACCAGATCTGAATCTCAGGCAGATATTATGGTTGGAGCTATTCCAAGATCTATGATGTAGGTCCCGACAAGGTTGATGTTCTGGCTGACACACCTAGCCGGGAGATTTATCATTGTAGTATCTTGATTGAGCAATTTTACCAACTTCTCCATGAGGATTTCGTGCGACTTATTCTAGAAGTTGCTCCCTAGGAATTCATGTGCTCCCAGTTCCTTCGATTATGCTATAACCATTCAAATAGTGGAATCACTTTCTTCTGATGAGCTTCTCCCCAGTTACTAGAATCATTCCCAGCATTTGCATTTTGTTCCCAGCCTGCACCTGCTGTGGTGCCATCCTACCATGGGTTCCACCCATTTCCGGTGATAAGCAAAAATCATCCATTGCGTTGTCTTCAACAAGGTAGTCCACATCATTCATCCTAGTTCGACTATGTCATTCTCTGGAACTCCTTCAAATGTTCGATTGTGATTGCCTTAGGCTGGTTTAGAGAATTTTATTGATCTCTGTATCAAAAGTAATTCTTTTTGCCACTTAAGGAAATAACTCTATGAGTCACCTCCTCTAAGGTGTCTCGTTATGGTATCATGGCAACTCAAATCCTCGCTACGTTGACAACCGTTCACCACCTTGTTAAGCGTGAAATTGTTGTCTACCTAGTGAACCTTCGTCATCTGCTTCACTCCATCCCTTTGGATGTGTGCTTCGTGTCTCAGCTCGAGAGATGTTGCTATGTCTCATTCCGTGAGTTGATCCTGAGTTGTTCGATCTTCGAGAAGATCGATCCTTCTAGAGTTTTCCCTTTCCCCTCGTTGTCATGTTAGTTGGAGTTCTTAGAGCAAGACATCGAGACAAAGATGGTGATCGAATCAACGTTCTTATGAGATGCAACCTGGATTGTGAAGATTGTGTTAGTTTGTGTTCCCCCTTCATCTTACCCTACGCTTGAATCTCGGGACGAGATTCTTTTGAGTGGGGGTGAGTTGTCACACCCTAGCTAGTTCATGCAGTAGAGTGTTGCATCATGTTTAAACTTTTCGAGAAACTTGAAATGGGGATGATAGAACCCCCAGCACCCCCCTGGAAACAACTAGGGTTTACTAAAATCTTTTTCAATGAACCTGAAATGCCCTTCTAAAATGTTCATCATCTTTGCCTTGGTCTAGAACCTCTGACAAAAATGGTGCACAATTTTCTAGGACATCATTGGGTCACTGAATTAAATCTTATGTTACTTGCATTTGGGCATTTAAATGCTAGTAAATATTTTAAGTGTCCAAATAATCCCAAACTGAAATGTTCCATGTTGGATATACTCTGTACAGTGGGCATGAGCAGTTTGGTGATTTTTGAAATTTCCTAGGTATTTTTAGAAAAGCCACAAACTTGCAGGAATAATAGAAAACAGAAACTAAAATAGGAAAAGCAGAGAGAGAGAAGATACCTACCTGGCACCCACCAAAGCCCACCTGGCCGGCCCAGCTGGCCAGCCCAGCCACCTGGCCCCTCCCCTGTCGTCTTCCTCCTGCCAGGAGGACGGAGGCGCATGCCCGCCCCGCGCCGGCCACCTCCTCCCTCCCTGCCTGCCTGGCTCCTCCCCGGTGCGCCTAGACGACGCCACGGAGACGCCACGCAACCCCCTGACCCCTCTCACTCTTCCCCGTGGCCCCTCTCCCCTCTGCCCCTCTCTCTCACCCGCGCCGAGCGCAGCCGTCGCCGCCGACGAGCACTGCCGTGGCCACAGCCACTGCCTCGCCTCGTCGATG
Source organism: Thinopyrum elongatum (assembly GCA_011799875.1). NCBI lineage: Eukaryota > Viridiplantae > Streptophyta > Magnoliopsida > Poales > Poaceae > Thinopyrum > Thinopyrum elongatum. Next base: position 247,437,168 of record CM022299.1, read on the forward strand.
CGCTCAGAGGCTCCGCCTCGACCCCCTCTTCCTCTCCACCAAACCGCGCCCCGCCGGAAGCCCTGCACCGTCGTCCCCGACATCGTCTTCAACCTCTGGCCACCGGTGAACTCTTCAGGGATTCGCGAGCTCCAGTCTCTCCCCGGCCTCGCCGTTGCCTCTGCTGGATTCGCCGTGAGCTCCTGCCTCTTTCCCCTCTCTCCCCGTGCTCGTCCGCGCCTTCTAGCCACCGTGGCCATCGGAGCCGACAGCTCCTCGCCGCCGGTCATGTCGCCACCGCGAATACGGCCGTGCAAGCACACGTCCGAGCCCACCGCTGCACTCAGAGAACTCCCAGGAGCTGAGCACACCCACCAGATCTTCACGCCGTGCTCCGTAGCGCCGTTTCGGTGCACGCCCGAACTCCGGCGGCCGCAAAAGAGCTCGCCGCCATTGACTCCGTCCACCCCCACTCGAACCACGGCCACCCACAGATGCGCCTCGCTTCCCTCTTTCAAACGGGCCCTTCCGCGCGTCAAACGGTGGCCTGTAGGCGAAACCCGAGCCACTCCAGTGCACCTCCGCCGTGTTTTGGTCGCCACCGGCGTAACTCCGGCGAGGGTGACATGGCAGATTAGTTAGGACTAATGACGCACTTAGTCAACACCTAGTGACATTGAAAGCAGGGCCCCACTGACTAATTAAACTTAGATTAGTTTCTGCTTAGTATTAACTAATCACAGTGGCCCCACGCGTCAGCATTGACCATGCTGACGTGGCCAGTGACTGGGTCCACATGTCAGTGACCCTAACTAGCACCGTGACACTGACCAGTGGGACCCACTGGTCAGGTTTGACCTGGACCGTCTCTGTTGACCCTGCTGACATCACAGTGACGTAGTGCTGATGCAGTTAATCATTTTCTGGTTTTTAATAATTCAGGAAATTCCAGAAAATGCCCAAAACTTCAAAAATTCATAGAAATTAATCTGTAACTCCAAATGCAAAGATTTATATATGTTTTTGGATCAGAAAAATCCAATCTTTCCATCTGTACCTTTTGCATGCATGTTTGAACAACCTAAGGTTGCTGTATATGGCAATTTGCATAATTGGCATTTAACTAAGCACATATGGAGTTTGAATTTGAACCCTTGGTTCAAACCAACTTCATTCAATCTGGTTTCTAGTTGCATTAGCTCAAACCACAACATATTGCCATGTCATGATCATGCATCATATTGTTGCATTGCATTGATTGTGTTCTTCCTTGTTTGTCGGTAATTGTCCCCTCTCAGTAGACGACCCACCGATGATGTGATGGATGACACCGATGAAGAACTATACTATCTTCAGAAGTGCCAGGCAAGCAAAACCCCCTTGTTCATTTCGATACAAACCCACTCTCTCGCTTCTGCTCTCTTTTACTACATTAGGACAACAACGATTCAACTGTTACATGCTGCGGTAGTTGAACCCCTTTCCTCTGCATGACCTGTCATTGCCACAGTAAATAGATGAAACCCACTAGCATGAGTAGGAGTTGTTTGGGCCCTGATGTGCCTACTCATCTATGCTTGTTTGTCATGCCTGCTACTGCTTAGAGTTGAGTCAGGTCTGATTCATCGGGGATGATTCAGAGGTGTGTGAACATGTCCTGCTGTTGAGAGCTAAGTGTGTGAACACGATTTGGTAAAGGTATTGGTGAGAGGCCATGTAGGAGTACATGGTGGGTTGTCTCATTGAAGCCGTCCTCAGGAACTGAGTTCTGTGTTTGTGATCCATGAATAGCTACTACCACACATTGGGATCCTTAATTGACTCTCTCGACTTATTAGCCGCCCTTGTTCTCTGTACAGGAGTTGCAACTAGTTTCTGGTGTTTGTAGGATATGTGTTGGGGGCCGTGCGTAGCGCTGACCCTAGGGGTGGGCTATGTTGCGGTAGATACACCGTGGCACGGTGTACCGGGCGCCCGTTTGGTGTCTCGAGAACCCTACACACATCGTTTGGGGCTGTGAGCGAAACTCCGGCCGGATCTCCTCATGGATGGAACCCGAATAGGCGATAAACCTAGACTAGAGACTTGTGTGGTTAGTCAGGTCGTGGCCGACTCCCTTGCCAGGCTTCCGCTTGAAGGTTGCCGAGATACACGACGTGTACATGGTGGTAAGTGGCGGGAGCGTGTGTGAAGAAGTACACCCCTGCAGGGTTAATATGATCTATTCGAATAGCCGTGTCCGCGGTGAAGGACTTCTGGGTTGCCTGTACAGTTCATAGACAAGTGAAAGTGGATACTCTAAAACTCGCAAGATAAGCGTGAGTGCCATGGATGGCGTTCTCGTAGGGAGACGGGAGCGGATCCATAGTGGTGTATTGATATGGTGAATATGTGGACTCGTGTGCGCCACCTCAAAAGAGTTACCAGCATTCGTAGTTCGGGATAGCCACTAAGTCAAAGCTGGCTTGCTGCAGTTAAACTCCACCACCCTCTTTGTTGATACCGATGCATTTGTAGATAGTTCTGATGTAAGTCTTGCTGGGTACATTTGTACTCATGTTTGCCTATTTTATGTTTTGCAGAGAGACTTCAGTCTCGCTAGTAGTTCCACGTGGACTTCGACGTTTAGCTTGTTACCTCAGCTATGATCTTGTGCCCTCGGCAGGATCTGGTAGATAGTCGGGCTTCTCAGCCTTTTTCATTTGTAGATGTCTGTACTCAGACATGATAGGCTTCCGCATGTGCTTTGACTTGTATGCTCTGAATGTTGGGTCATGAGACCCATGTTTCTAATACTTGGCTCCTCGGAGCCTAATGAATAAATACTCTGAGTCGTAGAGTCTTGTTGTGATGCCATGTTGTATTTGCCCATATCCAACATATTGTGTGTATGATTGAAATGCTTGGTATGTGTGGGATCCGACAACCTAGTTGTTTATCCTTGGTAGCCTCTCTTATGGGGAAATGTAGTCTGGTGCTTCCACTGAGCCTTGGTAGTCCGCTACAGCCCAGTTTACCGGAGTCCTGTTAGCTTGCTACTGCTCCGGAACACTTAGACTGGCCGGCATGTGTCCTTCCTCGATCATGTGTCTGTCCCTTCGGGGAAACGTCACGCGGTGTCTTTCGGAGTCCTGTTAGCCTGCTACAGCCCGGATTCCCGGAGTCCTGCTAGCCCAGTTGCTACAGCCCAAATTCACTCGCTGATGACCGACACGTTCGTTGCTGGGTCATGTATGCCTGTCCCTGTAAGTTAGTGCCACTTTGGGTTCACGACTAGCCATGTCGACCCGGGTTCTCTGTCATATGGATGCTAGCAACACTATCATATACGTGAGCCAAAAGGCGCAAACGGTCCCGGGCCATGGTAAGGCGACACCCGTGGGAATACCGTGCGTGAGGCGGCAAAGTGATATGAGGTGTTACAGGCTAGATCGGTGTGACTTAGAATCGGGGTCCTGACAGATTCCCCTGATGTTATGGACACACGGATAATTGGACTTTACACTGTTACTTGGTAGGCGGGTCGACCCTAAGGGGTACCCGCGAGTGATATGGAGACGGGTTGACCTGGATGGTGCCCGAGTGAGAATACGAGGCGTGGCTGGGCATTCTTGGCCCTTGCCGCAAGTCCTCGAGACGGGGCGACGGGGTCACATCGATCGTGAGTCTCTGCTAGTTACCGCACTGCCAACACACTACGATTTGGATATTTGTTTCGAGTGGGCCTTTGGCCCGATAGCACTAACCATCACGTGGGAAAAGTTATGGGCACTCTGCATCGTATGCATCAGCCGAAAGCTCTGTCAGACATCCAGTTCAGCATTGTGGCACAGTCGGATTGTACCGACCATCCGAGGCTATGCTGGTATCCACCCTGCACACAATGACCCAGAGTGCACATGGCGATGGCCCAAGACGCCTGAGCGCTTAGGATGTAGACCGGCGGGGACCTCTCTGCTGAGCTCAAGGTAGGGTTGCGGTGTGTCGTTTGGCCGAGGCCGGGCATGACCCAGAAAGTGTGTCCGGCCGGAGTTAAGCGAGAGTGGTGGGTAAGTTGGTGCACCCCTGCAGGGAAGAACTAATCTATGCATAGCCGGATCCTCGGTAATGGACACTCGGAGTTGTATCCCGATCGATACAACTAGAACTGGATACTACGGCTCTGGGATTGCTTCTCGCAGGGAGTCGAGAAGGGATCTCTGGACGAGGTTGATGACTGTATGGCTCTGGGATTGCTTTCTCGCAGGAAGTCGAGAATGGATCTCTGGGTGAGGATGAGACTGAATGATACTACTACTTTATACGGTACTAATCTACACTCTTCTAATGCTGCAAGACCTCTGAAGATGCTAGTCTTCGATAGGACTAGGCCTTCTCTCTATTCTGGCATTTTTCCAGCCCAGTCCACATATACAGCCTTCCTTTGATATTGTTGCATGTGAAGTGTAGATCCTTGCTTGCTGAGTACTTCGGATGAGTACTCACGGTTGCTTTGCTTTCTTTTTCCCCCATATCCTTTTTGATGCAACCAGATGACAGAGCCCCGGATACAGCTGCCCCCGCCGACGATCGCTACTACTACTACCCCGAGGTTGGATACTTCTACAAACTGGCCGAAGACCAGGTTTAGGATCGGAGGGTCCCAGGCAGGAGGCCTGCGCCTTTCGATCATAGTGTTTTCTTTTGTCCCGCCTTCTAAGGGCCTATCTGTGTTTTCTTTTATATCTGTACTCAGATATCTGATGCTTCCGCTGACGCTTGTACGCAAGCTTATGTATTCGAGCCCTCGAGGCCCCTGGCTTGTAATATAAAGCGTGTATGACTTTATTTATGTTTTAGAGTTGTGTTGTGATATCTTCCCGTGAGTCCTTAGGCTTGATCGTGTGCTTTTGCATGTATGGTTAGTGCACGATTGAACCGGGGGCGTCACACTCTAGCGCGCCCAGGTGCCTAGTGGCCCCCTCGGGCCTCCTCTCATGGCCTCCAGAAGCTTCTAGGGTCTCTTCCAGCCAGAAAAAAATCTCCAAAAAGTTTCGAAGAATTTTGACTTTGTTTGGTATTGATATTCTACAAAGTAAAAACAAGCAAAAACAGCAACTGGCACTGGGCACTAAGTTAATAGGCTAGTCCCAAAAAATGATATAAAGTTGCTAGTAAATGAATATAAAACATCCAAGATTGATAATATAACAACATGGAACAATAAAAAATTATAGATACGTCGGAGTCGTATCAAGGAGGCCCATGGCTACCTTTACAAAGGTCGACACTTCGCTCATTTACACACGTAGCCGCACTTCCCGCGCATCTTGCCGGCAAGCTGCGCTCCTTGTACTTGAGCTCAAACACACCCAATATAACAAAGCAGGAGTAGGGTTTTACACTTCATGGTGACCAAAACCCGGGTAAACGCTTGTGTGGTCTGCTGATTCTGCTCTTTGTGCGCATGGATCCCCAAGTCGAACCGCAAAGGGGCCTTTACCGGTCCCATAGATCGTCGTATGCAGGAAAACTTAGTTACTCAACTTGTTTTGAGTGTGCTGGTAACACAGGCTGAGCACAATCAGAGGCACAATTTGTTCCATACAAAGGGATTTGTGAAGGAACATTATGTTCACGCCATCATAGATGGAGGGAGTTGTAACAACTTGGCTAACATGGAGATGGTGGAGAAGCTATCTCTCACACTAGAAAAAAAACACTTCCGTGATGATACGTGTTTGTCACAGTAGGTCACGCTTTCTGTCATGCATGTACATCCATGACGATTTTATGACAGAATCAAGATAGTCATACCTGTGCTGTCATAGAAGTGTTCCATGACAGTACCAAAATTATCATCATGGAAGTGTCCACTTCCATTACGATAAATGGTGCGTCATGGAAGTATTTTCGTCAAGGGTAACCAACACGTGGCATCCACCGTAATGGGTCGCCGTTAAGCAATCGGGTTCCAGTTTGGATCCGATAACCCGTTAACAGTGCTGACCAATGGGGATTTTCCACATGTAAAATTCTCATTCGCCGAAGGATCCACCTGTCAGCTTAGTGCTGGGACAGATGTCATCAAGAGAATGGACAGGACGCACCTATGATATGTCGACATGTGGCTCAGCCCAAAAAGTGGCCCATTCAGGTCAAAAGGCCGGCCTGTTTGACTTGGTCAAAAGGTAGCGGCCCTGTAACACCCCCGGTGGTTAACTACAGTAATCACCCCTTTGATTTTGCCATGTCATCATGTTTAACAGTGCATGATCATCATTAGCATTATATTGCATTTCAACTCCTAAGTCAAAATCCAAATTTAAATGAAAGTGGAAAATAGAAGTTGTCCAACATAGAAACTAAATTGTTCATTAAATAGCAAATAAATCAGAGACAATTCTAAAATTGAAACCAACATCATTGGAGTTGGGTAAGTGACTCAAACATCCCCAAACAGTGATTAAAGACAATATTTAATTACCTTTTATTTAGTCTAAAATAAATATGAAAAGATATTTACCCCAAACTAGTTTTTGGTGGTAGGATATATTGTGCTGTGATTTGTGGGCCAGCTCTCATATTTTACAAAACTCTAATGGGGGCCACACATTTTGCAAAACAGAAAAAGAAAAAAAAGGGCCCCCCCGACTGGGCCTCGACCCAGCAGGCCAAGCGGCCCACCAGGCCGGCCCATCCGGCCATCCCCCGCTATAACTCCCCCTGGCCCCTCCACCGACACCCACACACACACGCCACACACATCCCCCCCGACCCCGATTCTGGATCGGGATTGGGCCCGATCCCGGCGCCCCACCGCCGGTGCCCTGTCGCCACCCAATCCCCTGGCGCCGCCCTGCCACCTCGCCGTCGCCTGAAGCCACCACTCGCCGGACGCCGTCACCGTCGCCACCTCGCATCCCCGTCTCCTCCTCGCCGGCCTCATCAAGCCTCGCCGCCCCTCGTCTCGGCAACGGACGTGAGGACCCCGTGCCCCCTTCCTCCCTCTGCCGCTACCCCGCACGCGCCCCGCCTCCGCTCGCCGTGGCTGGCCGCGCCCGTGGCCCTGCCGCTGCTCTGCTCGCTGTTGCTGTTGCTGCGCTTGCCGCAGCTGCTCTGCGGCCCACCGCTGCCACTGGATCTGCTGCTGCCGCTCCTACTGCTGCAGCCGCGGCCGCCTACTGCCGCGGCCGCCTCCGACTGCTGCCGCCCGCGCGTGCCCGCCGCCGCCGGCCTCCCGCGCCCGCGCGAGCGTCGCGCCGGCCCCGACCGCGGCCGCCTGGCCGCATCCCCTGCGTCGCGCCGGTCGGCCTCTGCTATGACCGCGCGCGCGTGCGCCACCACCTCCCCTCGCGCTCGCCGTTGCGCCTCCCCTGCTCTCCGCTCCGGCCGCCCCTCCCTTGTGTCGCTCCGGCCACCTGGCCGGCGCCGTGACCGCCGGCGCCCCGCAACCCCCAGTCGGGCGCCCAACGCCCGACGCCCATGCCCGACTCCACCCGCTAGCGCCCCGCCCCGCTAGGCCTATGGGCCACTGACGTCGAGGCCCCACACCCCTGAAAAAAAAAGGAAAAAAATAATTATTAATTAATTAAATAATTAACTTAATTAATTCTGTTTAATTAATCTAATTAATTAATTAGTCTAATTAAACTGTAATTAACATAATCAAACCCTAATTAGCCTAATGTGAGAATGATAGGTGGGACCCACTGGTCCTGACGTCATGCTGACGTCATGCTGACGTCAGCAGACACTGTTTCGGATAATGTTGATTAAATAAATTCCAGAAATCAATAAAAACTTTAGAAAATCATATCTTTTAATCCGTAGCTCAGATCGAAAAACTTTGTACATGAAAATTGCTCAGAACGACGAGACGAATCCGAATACGTGGTCCGTTCGTCCGCCACACGTCCCTAACCATCCGAACATGCAACCGTTCCCCTCCGGTCATCTGTCTGACAAATGTCCGGAACCGGGAAAACATTCCCGGATGGATTCCTCCTTCCTCGGTGACGTGCAACCATGCGTTAGATCACCTCTGTCACCGCGTATTGCCATGTTATGCTTTGTGCTGCACTTGATCGCTGTGTATTTATATTGTTTCCTCCCCCTCTTCTCTCTCGATAGCCCCCGACCTCGATGTCGTCCCCTAGACCGACGCAGCTCAGGAGCCCGACACCACCTTTGACGACCTTGCCATTGCCGCCGAGCAACCAGGCAAGCCCCCCCCCTTTTTGATCATCCCGATATCGCCCATTCTGTTTCTCATGCTTGCATTAGAATTGCTGCTGCTGTTGCTTTACCTATTCTAATGCATAGCCTGTTTATTGTAACCTGCTGTTGATAATTACCTGCATACCCTAAACTGTTTACTATAGGCTGGGTAGAGACCTATCAGTGACCCCACTTATCCCGACTGCCGCGCTGGATCGTCAGAAGACCCGATCAACGGGATTGAAGACCAGGCCCCGACACCGCAGCGTTACTATCGAGTGCCGAGGGTGAAACCTCTTGTAGCACTTCTGATGTTAACTCTGTAGAGTAGCTATTCGGTCATGGTCATCGAGGGTGATTCCTCCTTCACCGCTTCCGATAACGACGCTGTCGTACAACACCTCAATTGTGGACCCAGTGAGGGTGATTCCTCCGAGTTCACCTTGACGGAGACATCGAGTAGGAATCCAACGAGGGTGGTACCTCGGATTCCCTTGATGTTATGGACACACGGATACTTGGACTTTACACTGTTACTTGGAAAGGCGGGTCGACCCTGAGGGGTACCCGCGTGCGCCTGAGAGGCGAGTGTTGTGAAGACGGGTGCCAGTGTGGTGCCCGAGTGCTGAATACGAGGCGCGGCCGGGCATTCTTAACCCTTGCAGCAAGTCCTCGAGACGGGGCGACGGGGTCACATCTTTCGTGAGTCTCTGCTCGTTACCGCAAGCCCCTAGTCCTAACGATTTGGATATTTGATCCGAGCAGGCCTCTGGCCTGATAGCACTAACCATCACGTGGGCATAGTATGGGCGTTCTGCATCGTATGCATCAGCTGAAAGCTCTGTCAGACGTCTAGTTCAGCAGGGCGGCACGGACGGACCGGCGCCTTCCTGTAGTGTTGGTGCCTGGCTTCACCGTGTGCGCAACGACCCGGAGGGCGAGGGGCGATGGCCAAGACCCCCTTGCGCTTAGGATGTAGACCGGCGGGGACCTCTCTGCTGAGCTGTAGGTAGGGTTGCGGTGTGTCGTTTGACTGAGGCCGGGCATGACCCAGGAAAGTGTGTCCGGCCGGAGTTAATCGAGCGTGTTGGGTAAGTTGGTGCTCCCCTACAGGGAAGAATACTTCTATCGATAGCCGGTCCTACGGTAAAGGACACTCGGAGTTGTATCCTGATTGATACAATTTTAGAACTGGATACTTGGATACTATGGCTCTGGGATTGCTTCTCGCAGGGAGTCGAGAAGGGATCTCCGGACGAGGTTGATGACTGTATGGCTCTGGGATTGCTTTCTCGCAGGGAGTCGAGAAAGGATCTCTGGGTGAGGTTGAGACTTAATGATACTGCTACATTATATTGTACTGTTCTACTCTCTTCTACTGCTGCAAGACCGCTGAAGATGCTAGTCTTCGATAGGACTAGGCCTTCTCTCTATTCTGGCATTTCTGCAGCCCAGTCCACATATACAGCCTCCCCTTGAAAATGTTGCATATGTAGTGTAGATCCTTGCTTGCTGAGTACTTCTGAGTACTCACGGTTGCTTTCTTTTCTTTTTCTCCCCATATCAGTTTGTCGTGACCAGAGGACGGAGCCCCTTGAGACAGATGCCCCGTCGATCGACTACTACTACCACCCCGAGGATGGATTCTACGACGAGTTGGATGACGACCAGGAGTAGGATTGGAGGGTCCCAGGCAGGAGGCCTACGCCTTTCGATCGTAGTGTTTTATTTTGCCCTGCCTTTCTAAAGGCCTTTCTGTTTCTGTTTCATATCTGTACTCAGGTATCTGATGCTTCCGCTGATGCTTGTACGCAAGCTTATGTATTCGAGCCCTCGAGGCCCCTGGCTTGTAATATAAAGCTTGTATGACTTTATTTATGTTTTAGAGTTGTGTTGTGATATCTTCCCGTGAGTCCTTAGGCTTGATCGTGTGCATTTGCGTGTATGATTAGTGCACGATTGAGCCAGGGGCGTCACAAGTTGGTATCAGAGCCGACTGACTGTAGGAACCCCCTTTCCAACTCCTTGGCCGAAGTTGAGTCTAGTGGTCCAAAAACTAATTTACTAACTTGGCTGTGTGGCTTATGGGCCCACGTCGCCAATTGGGTGGTATTAGGATCTTTTACTTCTCGACCTTTACTCTAGGACTCTGATCTCTCTTCTATTCAGGTTAAATAAAGTTTACTAACGCCGACACTTAGGATCTCGTAATTCTCGTCCACCCGGAGAGCTGGATATCTGTGCGATTTCCCTGATATTGATCTGATTAGTTTGATAATCATTTTCCTTTCCATTGTTTTGTTTAACCTTTCTCTCCGAGTTGTATTATACTCTGAGTTGTTATTCGATGAGACCGGATTCTGCATCAGAGTGCACACGGAGAGTAGGATCCAGCAAGTTGATCGATCATCGGTGTTTTCTAAACTAGACTTGAGGTTGGGTTATCATCAGATCCGTGTTCGTGAAGAGGATATTCCGAAGACTGCATTTGTTACTCGTTATGGCTCCTACGAGTACACTGTCATGTCATTTGGCTTAACAAATGCTCCAGCCACATTCTCCCGTCTGATGAATTACATCTTCATGGATTATCTCGACAAGTTCGTCGTGGTATATCTAGATGATATTCTGGTTTATTCGAAGAATAAGGAAGAACATGCCGAACACCTCCGTCTTGTACTGGAAAGGCTCCGATAACACCAGTTGTATGCCAAATACTCCAAATGCGAGTTCTGGTTATCTGAAGTGACATATCTCGGCCATGTGATTTCGAAAGATGGCATTGCCGTTAACCCAGAGTGAGTTCAGGCTATTCTGGACTGGACTCCTCCGAAGAACGTCAAGCAAGTGAGAAGTTTTCTCGGCCTTGCAAGTTATTGCCGTCGATTTGTCGAGAACTTTTCCAAGATTGCTAAGCCTTTGACTGATCTGCTTCACAAGGGCGTTAAGTTCGAATGGACAGAAAAATGTCAGGAAAGTTTCCAGACACTCAAAGACAAGCTGACATCTGCCCCAGTACTATCTCCTCTAGATACCCGCAAAGACTTTGTGATTTATTGTGACGCATCCCGTGAAGGATTAGGCTGTGTCCTAATGCAAGAGCGCAAAGTGATTGCTTATGGCTCTCATCAGTTGCGCCCACATGAAGAGAATTATCCGGTACATGATCTAGAACTAGCTGCTGTGATCTATGCATTGCAGTTGTGGCGACATTACCTCCTCGGTAATCGTTGCGAGATCTACATGGATCATAAAAGTCTGAAGTACTTGTTTACTCAACCTTCTCTAAACCTCCGTCAGCAAAGATGGATGGACGCCATTGCGGACTATGATTTGGGTATATCCTATACCCCTGGCAAGGCTAACGTGATGGCTGATGCCTTAAGCCGCAAGTCCTATTGCGACAACCTCATGGTTAGGCAAGCACAACCTCGTCTTTTTGAAGAACTATGCAAGCTGAATCTCAGTATTATCCCACAGGGTTCTCTTAATAACCTTGTGATACAACCAGATCTTGAGAAACCTGTTAAGAATGCGCAAGCTAACGATGCTGAAATTGATCTGATGAAGAAAGACCTTCACCTTGTAAAGTACAGGGATTTCTCGCTGTCTGAAGATGGAACCTTGTATTTCAGAGACCGCATTATCGTACCTCGCTTCGAGCTTATGACCGACAAGGTCATGAAGGAGGCACATGATACCCCGCTGTCTATTCATCCGGGTAGCACCAAGATGTATCGTGATCTCTGTCAAAGGTATTGGTGGTCTAAAATGAAGCAGGACATTGCTCGTTATGTTGCTGAATGTGATGTGTGTCGTCGCGTTAAAGCAGAACATCAGAAACCAGCTGGAATTCTGCAACCACTTCCTATTCCTCTATGGAAATGGGATAAGGTTCAGATGGATTTCGTTACAGGACTTCCCAAGTCACAGAAGGGTCATGATGCTATACTTGTCGTCGTCGACCAACTCTCTAAAGTTGCACACTTTCTGCCCGTCAAGGAAACTATCACTGCTAGTCAGTTAGCAGAGTTGTATATCTCCAGAATTGTTTCACTCCACGGTATTCCGAAGGAGATAAGTTCGGACCGTGGTGGTCTTTTCACCTCAATGTTCTGGGAAAGTTTCCAAACAGCTATGGGAACTCATATTACCTGGAGTTCAGCTTATCATCCACAATCCCAAGGCCAAGTCAAATGAGTCAATCAGGTTCTCGAAGATATGCTGCGAGCTTGTGTCATATCGTTCGGTAAGAAGTGCGAAGAATCTCTTCCGTATGCCGAGTTCTCTTATAACAACAGCTATCAAGCCAGCTTGAAAATGGCCCCCTTCGAAGTACTATATGGACGTAAGTGTCAAACCCCTCTGAATTGGTCAGAAACTGGGGAACGACGGCTCGTGGGTCCGGATATTATTCAACATGCCGAAGAACAAGTTCGTATTGTCCGGGAAAATCTCAAGGCAGCTCAGGACCGCCAGAAGAGCAACTATGATCGCAAACGATGGGGTTTGACTTATCAACCTGGTGATCAGGCTTATCTGCGAGTCACTCCTATGAAGGGCACTCACCGTTTTGGAATCAAGGGCAAGCTAGCTCCGCGCTACATTGGTCCTTTCCGCATTATTGCTAGACGTGGTCTGGTGGCATATAAATTGGAGTTGCCACCGCAATTCTCTCATATCCACGACGTCTTCCATGTGTCGCAACTTCCTCAATGCTTCAAGTAATCTCCGCACCGAGCTGTGGATCACGAGGTGCTCGAATTGCAAGATGACCTATCTTATAAGGAGCATCCGATCCGCATTCTCGATGAAGCTGAACGTCGGACCCGTCAGAAGGTTACCAAGTTCCTCAAAGTGCAGTGGTCAAATCATACTGAAGATGAAGCCACTTGGGAGCACGAGGATAATCTTCATGCGGAATACGCTGAAATTTTTCCTTCTACCTCTTAATTCTCGGGACGAGAATTCTTGTTAGTAGAGGAGATTTGTAACACCCCCGGTGGTTAACTACAGTAATCACCCCTTTGATTATGCCATGTCATCATGTTTAACAGTGCATGATCATCATTAGCATTATATTGCATTTCAACTCCTAAGTCAAAATCCAAATTTAAATGAAAGTGGAAAATAGAAGTTGTCCAACATAGAAACTAAATTGTTCATTAAATAGCAAATAAATCAGAGACAATTCTAAAATTGAAACCAACATCATTGTAGTTGGGTAAGTGACTCAAACATCCCCAAACAGTGATTAAAGACAATATTTAATTACCTTTTATTTAGTCTAAAATAAATATGAAAAGATATTTACCCCAAACTAGTTTTTGGTGGTAGGATATATTGTGCTGTGATTTGTGGGCCAGCTCTCATATTTTACAAAACTCTAATGGGGGCCACACATTTTGCAAAACAGAAAAAGAAAAAAAAAGGCCCCCCCCGACTGGGCCTCGACCCAGTAGGCCAAGCGGCCCACCAGGCCGGCCCATCCGGCCAACCCCCGTTATAACTCCCCCTGGCCCCTCCACCGACACCCACACACACACGCCACACACATCCCCCCCCCGACCCCGATTCTCGATCGGGATTGGGCCCGATCCTGGCGCCCCACCGCCGGCGCCCCGTCGCCACCCCATCCCCTGGCGCCGCCCCGCCACCTCGCCGTCGCCTGGAGCCACCACTCGCCGGACGCCATCACCGTCGCCACCTCGCATCCCCGTCTCCTCCTCGCCGGCCTCGTCAAGCCTCGCCGCCCCTCGTCTCGGCAACGGACGTGAGGACCCCGTGCCCCCTTCCTCCCTCTGCCGCTACCCCGCACGCGCCCCGCCTCCGCTCGCCGTGGCTGGCCGCGCCCGTGGCCCTGCCGCTGCTCTGCTCGTTGTTGCTGTTGCTGCGCTTGCCGCAGCTGCTCTGCGGCCCGCCGCTGCCACTGCATCTGCTGCTGCCGCTCCTACTGCTGTAGCCGCGGCCGCCTACTGCCGCGGCCTCCTCCGACTGCTGCCGCCCGCGCGCGCCCGCCGCCGCCGGCCTCCCACGCCCGCGCGAGCGTCGCGCCGGCCCCGACCGCGGCCGCCTGGCCGCATCCCCTGCGTCGCGCCGGTCGGCCTCTGCTATGACCGTGCGCGCGTGCGCCACCACCTCCCCTCGCGCTCGCCGCTGCGCCTCCCCTGCTCTTCGCTCCGGCCACCTGGCCGGCGCCGTGACCGCCGGCGCCCCGCAACCCCCAGTCGGGCGCCCAACGCCCGACGCCCATGCCCGGCTCCACCCGCTAGCGCCCCGCCCTGCTAGGCCTATGGGCCACTGACGTCGAGGCCCCACACCCCTGGAAAAAAAAGAAAAAAATAATTATTAATTAAATAAATAATTAACTTAATTAATTCTGTTTAATTAATCTAATTAATAATTAGTCTAATTAAACTGTAATTAACATAATCAAACCCTAATTAGCCTAATGTGAGAATGACAGGTGGGACCCACTGGTCCTGACGTCATGCTGACGTCAGCAGACACTGTTTCGGATAATGTTGATTTAATAAATTAAGTAAATTCCAGAAATCAATAAAAACTTTAGAAAGTCATATCTTTTAATCCATAGCTCAGATCGAAAAACTTTGTACATGAAAATTGCTCAGAACTACGAGACGAATCCGAACACGCGGTCCGTTCGTCCGCCACACATCGCTAACCATCCGAACATGCAACCGTTCCCCTCCGGTCATCTGTCTGACAAATGTCCGGAACCGGGAAAACATTCCCGGATGGATTCCTCCTTCCTCGGTGACGTGCAACCATGCGTTAGATCACATCTGTCACCGCGTATTGCCATGTTATGCTTTGTGCTGCACTTGATCGCTATGTATTTATACTGTTTCCTCCCCCTCTTGTCTCTCGATAGCCCGCGACCTCGACATCGTCCCCGAGACCGACGCAGCTCAGGAGCCCGACACCACCGTTGACGACCTTGCCATTGCCGCCGAGCAACCAGGCAAGCCCCCCCCTTTTTGATCATCCAGATATCGCCCATTCTATTTCTCATGCTTGCATTAGAATTGCTGCTGCTGCTGCTTTACCTATTCTGATGCATAGCCTGTTTATTGTAACCTGCTGTTGATAATTACCTGCATACCCTAAACTGTTTAGTATAGGCTGGGTAGAGACCTATCAGTGACCCCACTTATCCCGACTGCCGCGCTGGATCGTCAGAAGACCCGATCAACGGGATTGAAGACCAGGCCCCGACACCGCACATCACCCCCCCTTAGTTGTAACGACACTGCAGCATTACTATCGAGTGCCGAGGGTGAAACCTCTTGTAGCACTTCTGATGTTAACTCTGTAGAGTAGCTATTCGGTCGTGGTCTTCGAGGGTGATTCCTCCTTCACCGCTTCCGATAACGACGCTGTCGTACAACACCTCAAGTGTGGACCCAGTGAGGGTGATTCCTCCGAGTTCACCTTGACGGAGACATCGAGTAGGAATCCAACGAGGGAAGAATACTTCTATCGATAGCCGGTCCTATGGTAAAGGACACTCGGAGTTGTATCCTGATTGATACAATTTTAGAACTGGATACTTGGATACTATGGCTCTGGGATTGCTTCTCGCAGGGAGTCGAGAAGGGATCTCCGGATGAGGTTAATGACTGTATGGCTCTGGGATTGCTTTCTCGCAGAGAGTCGAGAAAGGATCTCTGGGTGAGGTTGAGACTTAATGATACTGCTACATTATATTGTACTATTCTACTCTCTTCTACTGCTGCAAGACCGCTGAAGATGCTAGTCTTTGATAGGACTAGGCCTTCTCTCTATTCTGGCATTTCTGCAGCCCAGTCCACATATACAGCCTCCCCTTGAAAATGTTGCATATGTAGTGTAGATCCTTGCTTGCTGAGTACTTCTGAGTACTCACGGTTGCTTTGTTTTCTTTTTCTCCCCATATCAGTTTGTCGTGACCAGAGGACGGAGCCCCTTGAGACAGATGCCCCGTCGATCGACTACTACTACCACCCCGAGGATGGATACTACGACGAGTTGGATGACGACCAGGAGTAGGATTGGAGGGTCCCAGGCAGGAGGCCTACGCCTTTCGATCGTAGTGTTTTATTTTGCCCCGCCTTTCTAAAGGCCTTTCTGTTTCTGTTTCATATCTGTACTCAGGTATCTGATGCTTCCGCTGACGCTTGTACGCAAGCTTATGTATTCGAGCCCTCGAAGCCCCTGGCTTGTAATATAAAGCTTGTACGACTTTATTTATGTTTTAGAGTTGTGTTGTGATATCTTCCCGTGAGTCCTTAGGCTTGCTCGTGTGTATTTGCGTGTATGATTAGTGCACAATTGAGCCGGGGGCGTCACAGGCCCAGCCCACGAAAAGCCTGTTAACGGCCTTTTCGCATATAGCCCATTTACAGCCCGCTAACTCACGACCTATTATAGCCTATTCGAATTAGGACCAGTAGCGTCATCTGGGCCATTCAATATGATTCTAGCCCGTTCTAACTTCTGGCCCATGTATGGCCCATGACGTCTTTCGGCCCATATGAGGCCCTTTGTAACTCTTGGCCTATAAATGGCATGTGTTGAAACTGGCCCCTAATGAACAGTATATCGCTTTATACCCATTAATGGACCATTATTCCATTGGGCTGTTTCCAGCCCGTGTTATCTTTCGGCCTTGTAAGGGCCCATTTATTATTGGGCTCATATCCAACATTCGATTACTTACGGTCTGTTTCTGGCCTGTTACACTTGTGGGCCAAATTCAACCCGTGGTTAAAGTCAGCCCGTCTGTGGCCCGTTAATCCGTTGGGCCAATTTCATAGCGTCATCAAATATGGCCCATTAACGACCCGTTATGCCTACCGATAGAATTAAGCCCGTTGTACACATCGGCCAATTAACGGCCCGTTGTGGTCGGCCCATAAACAGACGATTCCCATTCTAGCCCGTTTACGGCCCATATTGTGGTCCGTTAATGGTCCACGAATAGTACAACCCATATTTGGCCAATCGATCATACGGCCTGTTGAAGGCCCATTGAATCTATGGCCCGTAGAAGGCCCATGGTCACTACAGCAGATAGCAGGACCATGGTTACAACGTTCCGTATGTTGCCCATGGTTATTGTAGCCTAGTTTACAAAAATAGGTTATTGCGGCCACTAGGAAACCAAGAAAAAATAATTGCAGAACTAGAAGCAAACAAATCAATAAGACTAACAAAATAAATAAGAAAGCAACTAAAGCTAGGATATTAAGGCGATTACACAGATTACATCCACTGGGAATCAATGTTCGCCACCAGTGCAAATATAGGGAACAACGCAGCATATTACATACACTGGTTGTCAAAGTTGGCGACCAGTGCAAATAAACGCCGCAACAAAACAGGTCCAGAACTGAAACCACTTCAGAAGAGCTCAAGAAACAATATCCTGGGTAGCCACCATGCTGGCAAGATGCTTAGCAAGCTTATTAACTTTATCTTGTTTGGTGCTTAAATCCTCCAGCGCATGCTGCTGCACCAGAAAGTATGCATCTGAATTCTGCAGGGACTTCCTCAGTCCTTCGGCTTCGTGTTACAGCACATCTGATCGATGTCTTTCAACTTGAAGTTGAGACTCAAGAAGACAAACTGATTCGGGCAGCGAGTTCAAAGAGCTTGTGCCAGCAGTAGTGGCCAGTAACTCGAACACTACAACAAGATAGGACTTTGAGGTTGCCTCAATGTCTTCAAGATAGTTTTTATCAGCTTTCTTGGAGACGAACAGGGATGTCTCACTATCTTGAGCCTTATCTGCATTACTTCCTTTACCATTGCATAACAGGGTACTCTGATGTCTACTACACAACCTTCTTCTTGTAGACTCGTGTTGGACCTCCAAGCGCAGAGTTTTGTAGGACAGTAGCAAATTTCACTCAAGTGGATGACCTAAGGTTTATCAATCCGTGGGTGGTGTAGGATGAAGTTGGTCTCTCTCAAACAACCCTGCAACCAAATAACAAAGAGTCTCTTGTGTCCCCAACACACCCAATACAATGGTAAATTGTATAGGTGCACTAGTTCAGCGAAGAGATGATGATACAAGTGTAATATGGATGATAGATATAGGTTTTTGTAATCTAAAAATATAAAAACAGTAAGGTAGCAAGTAGTAAAAGTGCGCGAAAATGGTATTGCAATGCTTAGAAACAAGGCCTAGGGTTCATACTTTCACTAGTGCAATTTCTCTCAACAATGATAACATAATTGGATCACATAACAATCCCTCAACGTGCAACAAAGAATCACTCCAAAGTTTCTATCGGAGAACGTAGGACAAAAACGTGCATCAACCCCTATGCATAGATTACCCCAATGTCACCTCGGGAATCCGCGAGTTGAGTGACAAAATATACATCAAGTGGATCAATAGAACATCCCATTGTCACCACAGATATCCCATCGCAAGACATACATCAAGTGTTCTCAAATCCAATACTCAATCCAACATAATGAAACCTCCAAGAGCAAGACTCAATTCATCACAAGAAGGTAGAGGGGGAGAAACACCATATGATCCAACTATAATAACAAAGCTCGCGGTACATCAAGATCGTGCCAAATCAAGAACACGAGAGAGAGAGAGAGAGATCAAACACATAGCTACTGGTACATACCCTCAGCCCCGAGGGTGAACTACTCCCTCCTTGTCATGGAGACCGCCGGGATGATGAAGATGGCCACTGGTGATGGTTTCCCCCTCTGGCAGGGTGCCGGAACAGGCTCCCGATTGCTTTTTCGTGGCTACAGAGGCTTGCGGCGGCGGAACTCCCGAGCTAGGTTTCTTTTCTAGGGTGTTGGAATTTATAGGAATTTTTGGCGTTGGTCTAACGTCAAGGGGGTCCACGAGGCGGCGGCAAGGTAGGGGGCGCAACCTAGTGGGGGCGCCTCTCACCCTTGTCGTTGCCTCGGGACTCTTCTGGCCCAAGTCTTGTGCTTCGGGGGCTTCTTCCGGTAGTTTTGCTGCACAAAAAACGACACCACGGTAGTTTTGCTGAAAACAGCGTCAGTCCGGGTTAGTTCTAATCAAATCATATAAAATTGTTGTAAACATGGCATGAATACTTCATAAATTATAGATACGTTGGAGACGTATCAGCATCCCCAAGCCTAATTCCTGCTCGTCCTTGAGTACGTAAATGATAAAAGAAAGAATTTATGAAGTGTGAATGCTACCTAGCATATTTATCAATGTAATCTTCTCTAATGTGGCATGAATGTTCAGATCCATAAGATTCAAAACAAAAGTTTAATATTGACATAAAAACAATAATACTTCAAGCATACTAATAAAGCATTCATGTCTTCTCAAAATATCATGGCCAAAGAAAGTTATCCCTACAAAATCATATAGTCTGGCTATGCTCCATCTTCATCACACAAAGTACTCAAATCATGCACAACCCTGATGACAAGCCATGCAATTGTTTCATACTTTTGATGTTCTCAAACCTTTTCAACTTTCATGCAATATATGAGCATGAGCCATGGATATAGCACTACAGGTGAAATAGAATATGGTGGTTGCGGAGAAGACAAAAAGAAGGAGATAGTCTCACATCAACTAGGCGTATCAACGGGCTATGGAGATGCCCATCAATAGATATCAATGTGAGTGAGTAGGGATTGCCATGCAACGGATGCACTAGAGCTATAGGTTTATGAAAGCTCAAAAAGAAACTATGGGTGTGCATCCAACTCACTTGCTCACGAAGACCTAGGGCAATTTGAGAAGCCCATCATTGGAATATACAAGCCAAGTTCTATAATGAAAAATTCCCACTAGTATATGAAAGTGATAGCATAGGAGACTCTCTATCATGAAGATCATGGTGCTACTTTAAAGCACAAGTGTGGTAAAAGGATAGTAGCATTGCCCCTTCTCTCTTTTCTCTCATTTTTCATTTTTTTATTTTGGGCTCTTTGGCCGTTTTTTTCTTTTCTCTTTTTTTTTTTCTTTTTTTTTATTTTTCGTCCAGAGTCTCATCCCGACTTGTGGGGGAATCATAGTCTCCATCATCCTTTCCTCACATGGGACAATGCTCTAATAATGATGATCATCACACTTTTATTTACTTACAACTCAAGAATTACAACTCGATACTAGAACAAAATATGACTCTATATTAATGCCTCCGGCAGTGTACCGGGATGTGCAATGACTCAAGAGTGACATGTATAAAAAATATGAATGGTGGCTTTGCCACAAATACAATGTCAACTACATGATCATGCAAAGCAATATGACAATGATGAAGCATGTCATAATAAACGGAACTGTGAAAGTTGCATGGCAATATATCTCGGAATGGCTAAGGAAATGCCATAATAGGTAGGTATGGTGGCTGTTTTGAGGAAGGGTATATGGTGGGTTTAATGCACCGGCGAAAGTTGCGCGGTACCAGAGAGGCTAGCAATGGTGGAAGGGTGAGAGTGCGTATAATCCATGGACTCACACTACAAGAAATATGTCAACTTGTGACCTTCTCTCAGCGACTGTGGATGAATTGGTCATAAATCTACAACCATTTCAAACCAATTGCTCGTAAGCTGTTTTGGAGGGTCCAAACCCTGAACCATAATGACCATTTTGATCAGGAAGGTCGTAATTTTCCTTACACGAAATGGTCATAAAGCAAACACACATGTCTACGGCCTTATTTCTAGTTGATTACGACCAATCTGAATGGTTATAACCTTGTAAATTACGATGCACTGCTATGACTGGACGCCACCTCATCAGTTTTGCATATGTGTCATGTCTACGTGTCAATTTTTGACTATGTGGCATGTCTATGTGTCAATATTCTCTTACGTGTCTAGATAGCATTAGATTTGAGCATCACACTTACATATGGAACCCACACAATTGACCTGATCTTTTTAGGCAACACAGTTGACTTGATTTTTTTACGCAACACCATGGATTTTTTTTGTTACACACCAGTGTTGATGGGCGGGACCCAAAACCTTATATACATTTACGTGTGTTGCCAACAATGCACAACAAAAAAGGGGGCACCCAGGGTTCAAACTCGAGACCACTTGGTCTCCCGCAGGGAGCAAACCACCAGGTCACCAACTAGATCGTGATGGGAATCCATAGTACATCCTATTAAATATTACCTTCAGTTATTGGGCCTGGGCCACGGTAGGACGAGGCCAGCTTCTCCTCGCCCTTTTTTCCTGAGCACTTCGTTGTGCCGTGTGGGCCAACGGCCCACAGACCATAGGAACGTGCATATGTGGGAAATATGGGCTTCGCACAAGTTTGAGTCCACATAAATTGAGGG
Organism: Thinopyrum elongatum; assembly: GCA_011799875.1. NCBI lineage: Eukaryota > Viridiplantae > Streptophyta > Magnoliopsida > Poales > Poaceae > Thinopyrum > Thinopyrum elongatum. Next base: position 247,458,677 of record CM022299.1, read on the forward strand.
ACTTTGCCTCGAAAATAATAGAGGGAGCTCAAATGTTTATTTTGGAAAGTCTAAAATATAATTTCGCTGTCAATTTTCCGTATTACCTCGGATCGAGATGAATATGCTGGATATGTGAGAAATATGGGCTTGACACAAGTATAAAATCTAGATAGTTTGATGAAAAAAGCTTTACGCCATTAAAAAAATGAACATAAAATTTGCTGGCAATATTCCCGTATTTCAAAAAAAATGTGACTTTAAAAAAGTTCCATACAATGTAAAAAATGTAAGGTATATAAAAAAATGTGTATTTCTATTCACAAAAATATATCGTGACATTTCAAGAAATATTCACGTGTTTTCTAGAAAATATTTGTGAAATTTGCAAAAATGTTTATACAATGTAAAAAAATGTTTGTGTAGTTCAAAAAATGTTTATTGAATTTTTTTAATGTATAACATGTACATGGAAAATTTGTTACCATGTATTCAAAAAAGTGTTCAAACACATGTATTTAAAAAATGCTAGGGGTGGAATCTTGCTACACTCTCAATGGATCTCTATTGAAATGACTATTTGTGTACCTAAAATAATTTTTGGAAAAAATCATGAGCAAACTATGAGGCAGATGTAGTTCAAATTTGACAAATATTAACCAAGAATTTGAAAAATGTTAACCAAGAATTTGCAAAATGTTAGATTTGTATAAAGAAAATGTTTATCATGTATAAAAAATATATACAACTAGATAACTCCCCGCGCATTCATGCGGAAATTCATAGTAGGATCAATGTTAATATAGTGAAGAAGAGTAGTTCAACTCTCAATATGGGAGATGAAAAATAAAACATGGTTAAGTGGTTTTATATGATTCAGATTTTAGAATGTTTGCAGGGAAGGGAGTAATCTTATTCCTGAAGAAAAATGTTAGGTAGTGGAGGCATTTGGTCAAGCATCTAACACGCAATCTAGCAAGCTTGTTGGATAAAAAAAGAATTGTACAATAGTAGCTATTTACGAGTGTACACCCCTCCCCCTAAGAAGTTTTAGGAGGATCCAGCTACATCAATTAAAAGATTAATCCCCTACTTAGGGCTAGTTAATACATGCAGATCAACCCTAAAACAATTGCTTGGTTTATCTCCAAAAGAGAATACTTGCAAGTAGTTGTTGTTGCGGCCTCGTTGGCTTCCTTAGGCAATGTTGTTTGCCATTCCAAGATGCACCCCTGTGCACAATACGAGATCATTTGAACAACCCTAAAGCGTGAGGCAGCTGCAGTTCAAATCTGACCCGCTTCCTGCTGAATCGGTGGAAATTTGTGTTTTTCACTAGAGGTGGATCATAGCTTTTGACACCCAACCATTTTGTCAATTCTACATTAAATATGGCCTAGTATTTTAGAAAATTGATTTGGTCCAATTTTGCAACAAATATATGGTAGGTCCTTCACAAAAAACTCATTTTGGGCACTCAAAAAATGGAAAATGAAATTTCCGTCCAAAGAAAATGAAAACTTCCTTAGGCAACATTGTTTGCCATTCCAAGATGCACCCTTATGCACAATATGAGATCATTTGAACAAATTATGCCATGAATGCTACCATAACATTGATCATTTGGCTTGAAAGCAATTGATCTTCACACATGATAGCTCGTTTCTGAGAACACTTTCTTAAAATAATTACCGTATTACAAGTTTATTATTTTTCCTGGTAACTTGGACACATATAATGACACAATGCGAAGGTTTTCCAATTTTTTGATTTTTTTTTATTTTTCATGCCCATTTCAAAATGCGGTCAAAACGGTGGGCATGACCGTTCCTAGCTAGTGGTTGAATCTTGAAAAACTTTTGGTGTTTCTATGATTAAATATATACTTTTGAACCTAAAAATGATTTTTGAAAAAATAAAGAGCAAACTATGAGGTAGCTGCAGTTCAAATTTGACCCGCTTCCAACTGAATCGGTGGAATTTTTTCTTTTTCAGGAGAGGTGGATAAAAACTTTTGACACCAAACCATTTGGTCAATTGTTTATTAAATATGGCCTAATATTTTACAAAATTGATTTGGTCCAATATTTGAACAAATATATGGTAGGTCCTTCACAAAAAAACTCATTTTGGGCACTCGAAAAATGGAAAATGAAATTTTCATCCAAAGAAAATGAAAACTTCCTTAGGCAACATTGTTTGCCACTCCAAGATGCCCCCTTGTGCACAATATGAGATTATTTGAACAAACTATGGCATGAATGTGGCCATAAGATTGATCATCTGGCTTGAAAACCATGAATCTTCACACATGATAGCTCATTTCTGATAACACTTTTTAAAAATAATTGCCTTATTACAAGTTTATTATTTTTACTGACAACTTGGTCACATATAATGACACAATGCAAAGGTTTTCCATTTTTTTGATTTTTTTTGAATTTTCTATGCCCGTTTCAAAATGCGGTCAAAATGGTGGGTATGACCGTTCGTAGCTAGGGGTTGATTCTTGCAAATCTTTTGGAGTATCTATGAGGAAATAGATACTTTTGTGCCTAGAAATGATTTTTGAAAAAAATAAAAAGCAAACTATGAGGCAGCTGCAGTTCAAATTTGACCCACTTCCAACTGAATCGACGGAAATTTGTCTTTTTCACGAGAGGTGGATCAAATCTTTTGACATGTAACCATTTGGTCAATTGTACATTAAATATGGCCTAATATTTTATAAACTTGTTTTGGTCCAATTTTGCAACAAATATTTGGTAGGTCCTTCACAAAAAAAGCTCATTTTGGGCACTCGAAAAATGGAAAATGAATTTTTCGTGCAAAGAAAATGAAAACTTCTTTAGGCAACATTGTTTGTCATTCCAAGATGCACCCTTGTGCACAATATGAGATCATTTGAACAAACTATGCCATGCATGTGGCAATAAGATTGATCATCTTGCTTGAAAGCCATGAATCTTCACACATGATGGCTCATTTCTGAGAACACTTTAAAAATAATTACCGTATTACAATTTTATTATTTTTACTGGAAACTTGGTCACATAGAATGACACAATGCAAACGTTTTCCAATTTTTTGATTTTTTTTAGTTTTCTATGCCCGTTTCAAAATGCGGTCAAAACGGCGGGTATGACCGTTCGTAGCTAGGGCTTGATTTTTGAAAATCTTTTGGAGTATCTATGAAGAAATAGATACTTTTGTACCTAGAAATAATTTTTGAAAAAAATAAAGAGCAAACTATGAGGCAGCTGCAGTTCAAATTTGACCCGCTTCCAACTAAATTGGCAAAAAAATGTCTTTTTCACGAGAGGTGGATCAAAACTTTTGACACCCAACCATTTGGTCAATTATATATTAAATATGGACTCGTATTTTAGAAAATTGATAGAGTCCAATTTTGCAACAAATATTTGATAGGTTCTTCAAAAAAAACCCATTTTTGCCACTCCAAAAATGATTAAACATAGCTAGAAAATCAGAAATGCATACAAATTGGTGCTCATCCATAAAATGTGGTCTAACTCTATTGAAAATTTGTGTGGTGCCCTTTTGAAAAATATTTTTGATAGATGCTTCACAAAATCCCTCTATTTTTAGTACTTGGAAACTATTTTAAATCACTGATTTTCCGAACCAATCAGAACACTTCCCAGGGATCACCCCATTGTAGCTGATCTGAACCGTCCATATCCAGCAGATCCAACGTCTCTCAAGCCTCTCACCCCATTGTAGCCCAACCAAAACCCTAGCAGCCCCCTCTCTCTCCCCCTCTCCCCTAGAACACACTCGCCGCCGCCTCTCTCTCCCCTCTCTCTCCCCGATCCAGATCCAGCACCATACCCCGTACCGTACCACCAGTCCACCATGGCCGCCTCCTCCTCCTCCTCATTCCGGATCCACGCACCAACCCACCACCCCGCCGTGGGGGCGCGTCCGCGGCGGCTGCCCTTCCACGCCGTCTTCGTCCGCCCCCGCCGCTCCGCAGTCTCCTCCGTCTTCGCCTCCTCCCCGCAGCAGGCACCAGCACCGGGCGACGGCAACGATGCTAATGGGCCCACCGGCGTGCCCGTGCCCTTCTCCCGTGACGCCCCCATCGTGCTGCCAACGGGCCGCTATTTCTGTTTGTTGTTTGTTGCTCGCTGCGCTTCTGTATGCAAGTATATGAGGGTGCTTGTTTCTGAATGCAGGGCCGCTGACAAGTGCGGATTAGATGGGGGAGGCCAGTGGGGAGGGCCTCAGGGACGCGTACCAGGTGCGCTTCTTCTTCCCTTTCTCTCTCTCTCATCCACAAAAACTTCCCTGCTCGAGATGACGATGGTGATGAATGAATCTGAGTTTCTGACCGTGTCGCAATGCAACTCCGATCGATCGATTTTAGGGGTGCCCGGGAGCCTACAGTGAGGCTGCCGCCAAGAATGCCTACCCGAGCTGCGAGACCATGCCCTACGAGTACTTCGAGACCGCCTTCCAGGTACCATCCGCTCTCCCAAGTTCGTCTCCCCTCCTCCTCCTTTCGTCGCTGAGACGGGGAATTTTGTTCCCCTACTCGCTTTGTCCCTGTGGTGCCACTTCTAGATGACTGACTGACTATGTATTTGTACTAGCGCGTGCCGACAAAGCAGATCCTCGTCCCTACCATGAGAGGATGACCCTGTTCCGCTCCCAGGGCGCCGCCGAGGTGGTCATCTGGGATCCTCTTGAACAACTCTTGCTCGCTGTCGACTTCGATGGCAGGGTCACCAGCTCCATCGGCCCCCTCTTCGGCGGGATGTACTACTTGGATTTCATCCCCTACGTCAACTCATACACAGAGATCTACATGTACTACTCGGATTAAACTCCGTTCTACCGTACAATTACACTAGCAAGCTGTCTTACCGTATTATTGGATCTGCTAATCATTGCCTACATGTTAGATCGGTTTGATTTTGAGATGCAGCGAGACTTTGATGTTTCTGAATTCTGATGTGAAAGCATGTCTACGTTAGTTGAAATTTGCATGACTGTTCCTGTAGATCGATGGTGATATCAGTATGCATCCTAATTGCCAATCTCGAGTCTGCACTTCTGTATGTTTTTGATGTGAAACACTTATGCATGACTAATTGTTATGTTGATACAATTGCTTTGGTAGACAAGCATACAAATATGTATTAACTTTCCTGAAAGTTGAGCTTTTCTTAACTAGTCAAGAACTCCCCTCATTATGTGAAACACCTATGCATATGACTAATTCTGCATGTCAATTCTGTTCAATTCTGATTTCTTTGGTAGTCAATTATGTTCAATTGTGAAACACCTATGCATATGACTGTGAAAGCATGTCTACATCAGTACAACTTTGCATGCATATTTTATTGACTAGATATATACCTGTTGACTGTTCGTCTGTTCCTATGTACTGCATATTGTGTAATGGAGTTTGCTTGTATGGTGTTTGTGAAAATGTTTGTATGAAAATAATTGACATTCGTGACAGCGTACATGGCCATTAGAAATGCGGAAGCGTACAACAGCCGCGGCCGCCCACGCCCTGCTTCTCCTGGTCTCTGTGTACCCTGCTTGCATCCTGTCTGTTTGTGATTTGTTCTAGCAAGTATCTGTTCATGAGAAATAAGCTCTCCAGGATTCACTGGACCAACAACTACTTGTTCTAGCATGTTTATTTCAAGCAATTTGTGATTCATGCTGTTTGATGAACCAGTACCCATGTCGGGAGACTAGCAGAACTTGCAAACTTTAGTTTTCTCGCCAGTAGTCACTTATCCTGCTGTTCATGTCCATACATCATTTATCCTGGTTCTATGTTACAGGTGCTGCAAACAATTTATTAATGTGGGATGTGGCTCTATGTCCAGTTCTGTTTCTCTTCTAAAGAAATCCCCTCTGCCTCTGGTGTGCAGCAAGTGGATTGTTCTGTCTCTGTATTATTGTGTAGATTGGCCAAGTGTTCGTTGATCTGCAAGCCGGTTTAAGAGCTGGATTGGCCAGTCCAATTCAACACGGAGTTGAGTGTATGTTGAAACTTTTCGTCCATCAAGCGCCACCTCACCGCCTCCGGCCGCCCCAACGACGCCCTCGCCTTTGCCAACCTCCATTCCTCCATGAGGTACGCATGCATTTCAGTTGCCATTGCTCGCACTTTGTTCCTGATGTATTCCTTTGACAAATGAACCTAGCAGCATCAAAGTCAAGAATATCCACACCAAAATGCATTGGCTTGCTGAACCCTTCCTTACTTAATTCCCATTGAGCAAATATATTGAACTATGATGATTTGGTTGTAGTATTGCATTGCTAGTGTTTCATGCCATATTCATCATGTCCTGCACACATGCCTTATGATTGAGTAACTTTGATTTGTATTTCTACCACTGCCCTTTCTCAGTAAACTGTTTGTTTTTTCAATGGCTAAAGTACTATCTCCTGGTATTCTAGAATTTTGGTAGCTTCATGGACCTTTACTCTAACATGTTGTAATTCCAACAAATTGCCTCACAGAAGTTACTATATTGATGGTTGCAAGAAAAGTTAAAATATACTAGTGCTACCTTGATTTTTATACTGCTTGCCATTTATTTCTTCGTTTGATGTTTTATATGCTTCTGATGCATGATCCTTCTAATGCTAGGTGATTTGTTTCTTGGAATTTGGAAGAGAAAGATGATGAAGCATGGTGGTTATCTATCAATATGCCTTGTGTTCTGGTTGTACTTCATAGCTAGTTACATTGTATTCTGTACTGGTCAGCATATCTGGTTGTATGAACACTATGTAAAGATTGTAATAGGCTAATTTTGGCTATCATTTCAAGTATATAGTTCTGTTTCATTTGAAATACTTGTCGTCTGTGTACTGTGAAAATGTGAGAAATAGAAAGCTGATGAGTTGGACCTACTTATTGATAGAGGCCAAGGCCCAAAACATAAATAGCCTGCAAAAAGGCTGAGGCCCAAAACAGAAGTCGACTGTAAAAAGGCTGAGGCCCAAAAAGAAATGGACCATAAAAGTTCTATGTCTTAGAAACCAAAAAGGCCAAATTGTTGGGCTTGGCCCATGTACCTGATTAAAATCGACACGAAAATAAATAATAAATGGGCTGAATTGTTGGGCTCGGCCCATGTAAATCATCGAATTGGACCGGGCTGATTCTAATCAACGACCTTTTCATTTGGTCGCAATTTTTCCACGTCAGCTTGCCACGTCGGATCCGACGTGGCCTGGGCAGACAACCAGCGACCAAAACAAAAGGTCGTAGGGCTAATGAACTTTTGTTTTGGTCGTTGCCTTCTACGACCATATCACACAGAAGGTCGTTAAGTTTCATTAAAGACAGTCAACTTTTGACCAATTGTTTTTGGTCATAAAAAGGTCACAAATGAAAAACAATGACCATTCAGCGACCAATAGTGATGGACGCAAGTTGACATATTTCTTGTAGTGTCAACATTAATCATAAAGAACTCACATACTTATTGCAAAAGCCTATTAGTCATTGAAACAAAGTACTACGCGCATGCTCCTAGGGGGGGTAGATTGGTAGGAAAAGACCATCGCTCGTCCCCTACCGCCACTCATAAGGAAGACAACCAATAAATAAATCATGTTCCGACTTCATCACATAACGGTTCACCATACGTGCATGCTACGCGAATCACAAACTTTAACACAAGTATTTCTACCAATCCATAATTACTCACTAGCATGACTCTAATATCTCCATCTTTATATCTCAAAACAATCATAAGGAATTAAACTTCATATAGTATTCAATGCACTTTATATGAAAGGTTTTATTATATTCCTTCTTGAAACTGACAAACTACTCCAAAAGGATATAAGTGAAGATCAATGAGTAGTTGAATAATTATGCAGCTATATGAAGACTCTCTCTCTCTCTCATAAATAAAATTTCAGATCTTAAGTACTTTATTAAAACAGCAAGCAAAACAAAATAAAATGACATTCTAAAAATAGCATACATCATGTGAAGAAGCAAAAACTTAGGCTCAACCTATACTAACCGATAATTCTTGATGAAGAAAGGTGGGATGCCTACCGGGGCATCCCCAAGCTTAGATGCTTGAGACTTCTTGAAATATTAACTAGGGATGCCTTGGGCATCCCCAAGCTTGAGCTTTTGTGTCTCCTTAATTCCTTCTTTATCACGGTTTCCCTAAATCTTAAAAACTTCATCCACACAAAACTTAACAAGAACTTGTGAGATAAGTTAGTATAAATCAAATGCAAAACCTTATCATTCTATACTGTAGCAAATCACTAAAATTATTATTTAACATTGCATACTAAATGCCTCTGCATATTTGATACCCCTATCCTCAAATAGAATCATTAAACAAGCAAACATATGCAAACATAACAGCAATCTATTTAAACAGGACTGTCTGTAAAGAGTGCAATTGTACTCATACTTCCTTAACTCCTAAAATTCTGAAAAATCACCACAACGTAGAAAATTTGTTTTTACTCATTGTGTAAAAATTTCAAGATTTTATCATGTTCTGACTTTCCATAAGAATTCATAACAATGATAGAAAACTTTCTGTATTCAAAACAGCAACATAGAGACTTGCAAAATAAGCATGGTAAAGGCTATACTTGAAATTTTTATTGAACTAAAAGATGAAAAACATTAATCCAAATAACAGCAAGAAAATCCTAATAAAATAAAATTTTGCTCCAAGCAAAACTCATATCATGTGACGAATAAAAATATAGCTCCAAGCGAGGTTACCGATAATGTTGGAGACGAAAGAGGGGATGCCTTCCGGGGCATCCCCAAGCTTAGTTTCTTGGATCTTACTTTAATATTACCTTGGGGTGCCTTGGGAATCCCCAAGATTAGGGTCTTGTCACTCCTTATTCTCCTCATATCGATATCTCACCCAAAACTTGAAAACTTCAATCACACAAAACTTAACGGAACTTCGTGAGATAGGTTAGTATGATAAAACAAATCATTCACTTTGGTACTGTCAAGACAAGATTCAAATTTTTTTATCACATGATACCTACTGTACCCTATCATTTCTACAATTTATATTGAGCAATATAAGCCATAGAAACTAGGAAAAAAGCAAACTATGCATCGAAAACAGAATCTGTCAAAAACAGAACAGTCTGTAAAGATCTGAATTAATCTCATACTTATGTTACTCCAAAACTTCTGAAAAATTAGAAAAACGTATGGAATTTGCATATAAAGCCTCTGTAAAAAATTCAGATTGTTTCCTCATTCCAGTAAAAGATAGGAATTTCTATACTGGACGCAAAAGTTTCTGTTTTTGCACAGAATCAAGTCAACTATCAGCCACACTATCCCAAAGGCTTTACTTGGCACTTTATTCAAACAAAAGCTATAAAACATGATTAATACAGTAGATTAATCATGTGAACACACAAAAACAGTAGGGGTAAATATTGGGTTGTCTCCCAACAAGCGCTTTTCTTTAATGCCTTTTAAGCTAGGCATGATGATTTCAATGATGCTCACATATAAGATAAGAATTGAAACACAATGGGAGCATCATGAAGCATATGACTAGCACATTTAAGTCTAACCCACTTCCTATGCATATGGATTTTGTGGGCAAACAACTTATGGGAACAAGAATCAACTAGCATAGGAAGGCAAAACAAGCATAACTTCAAGATTTTCAACACATAGAGAGGAAACTTGATATTATTGCAATATGTAAAAGCATATGTTCCTCTCTCATAATAATTTTCAGTAGCATCATGAATGAATTCAACAATATAACCATCACATAAAGCATTCTCTTCATGATTCATAAGCATAGAAATTTTACTACTCTCCACATAAGCAAAATTCTTCTCATTCGGAATAGTGGGAGCAAACTCAACAAAATAACTATCATGTGAGGCATAATCCAATTGAAAATTAAAATCATGATGACAAGTTTCATGGTTATCATTATTCTTTATAGCATGCATGTCATCACAATAATCATCATAGATTGCAACTTTGTTCTCATAATCAATTGGAACCTCTTCCAAAATAGTGGATTCATCACGAAATAAAGTCATGACCTCTCCAAATCCACTTTTATCAATATTGTAAAAAGATTCAACACCCTCCAAAATAGTGGGATCATTAATACCTAGAGTTGACACTCTTCCAAACCCACTTTCATCAATATAATCATCATAAATAGGAGGCATGCTATCATCATAATAAATTTGCTCATCAAAACTTGGGGGACAGAAAATATCATCTTCATCAAACATAGCATCCCCAAGCTTATGGCTTTGCATATCATTAGCATCATGGATATTCAAGGAATTCATACTAACAACATTGCAATCATGCTCATCATTTAAAGATTTAGTGCCAAACAATTTATAGACTTCTTCTTCTAACACTTGAGCACAATTTTCCTTTACATCGTTTTCACGAAAGACATTAAAAAGATGAAGCATATGAGGCAACCTCAATTCCATTTTTTTGTAGTTTTCTTTTATAGACTAAACTAGTGATAAAACAAGAAACTAAAAGATTCAATTGCAAGATCTAAAGATATACCTTCAAGCACTCACCTCCCCGGCAACGGCTCCAGAAAAGAGCTTGATGTCTACTACGCAACCTTCTTCTTGTAGACTCGTGTTGGGCCTCCAAGCGCAGAGTTTTGTAGGACAGTAGCAAATTTCCCTCAAGTGGACGACCTAAGGTTTATCAATCCGTGGGAGGCGTAGGATGAAGATGGTCTCTCTCAAACAACCCTACAACCAAATAACAAAGAATCTCTTGTGTCCCCAACACACCCAATACAATGGTAAATTTTATAGGTGCACTAGTTCGGCGAAGAGATGATGACACAAGTGTAATATGGATGGTAGATATAGGTTTTTGTAATCTGAAAATATAAAAACAGCAAGGTAGCAAGTAGTAAAAGTGCACGAAAACGGTATTGCAATGCTTAGAAATAAGGCCTAGGGTTCATACTTTCACTAGTGCAAGTTCTCTCAACAATGATAACATAATTGGATCACATAACAATCCCTCAACGTGCAACAAAGAATCACTACAAAGCTTTTATCGGAGAACGTAGGACGAAAACGTGCATCAACCCCTATGCATAGATTACCCCAATGTCACCTCAGGAATTCGCGAGTTGAGTGCCAAAACATACATCAAGTGAATCAATAGAACATCCCATTGTCACCACAGATATCCCATCGCAAGACATACATCAAGTGTTCTCAAATCCAATACTCAATCCAACATAATGAAACCTCAAGGAGCAAGACTCAATTCATCACAAGAAGGTAGAGGGGGAGAAACACCATATGATCCAACTATAATAACAAAGCTCGCGGTACATCAAGATCATGCCAAATCAAGAACACGAGAGAGAGAGAGAGATCAAACACATAGCTACTGGTACATACCCTCAACTGCGAGGGTGAACTACTCCCTCCTCGTCATGGAGACCGCTGGGATGATGAATATGGCCACCGGTGATGGTTTCCCCCTCCGGCAGGGTTCCGGAACGGGCTCCCGATTGGTTTTTTGTGACTATAGAGGCTTGCGATGGCGGAACTCCTGATCTAGGTTTCTTTTCGGGGGTTTTGGAATTTATAGGAATTTTTGGCGTCGGTCTCACGTCAAGGGGGTCCACGAGGCGGCGGCAAGGTAGGGGGAGCGCCTCCCACCCTTGTCGTTTCCTCGGGACTCTTCTGGCCCAACTCTTGTGCTTCGGGGCTTCTTCTGGTCCATAAAAAATCACCGTAAATTTTCAGCCCATTCCGAGAACTTTTATTTCTGCACAAAAAACGACACCACGGTAGTTCTGCTGAAAACAGCGTCAGTCCGGGTTAGTTCTAATCAAATCATATAAAATTGTTGTAAACATGGCATGAATACTTCATAAATTATAGATACGTTGGAGACGTATCATACTCTTCTCCAATATTTTGTTCGCATTCTAAAAGAGAAACAAGCAGACACATCACAGGTTTACCATGTTGTATATGAAACTCATTTTGGTAAATCAGTTCAGTAGTAAAGTGGACAGGATAACAACATGAAACAAACATATATCTATGTACCATGGTCACTGTATGGTCTATATCATTCTAGTTTATGTTGCCAAATCAAGATAGAGACACAGTTCAAATCATATCTAGTTAAGACAAAGCAGCATAGACAGAATATAAGTGTGGGAAACTACACAGCAATAACAACACTTGCAATGTGCATGACATGAGAACATAACTGTTTATTCAATTGAAACTGAAATCAACATAGAGCAAGTTACAACAAAAAACCAGTTAAAGAAACAGGTTTAAAACATACCTGTTGCGCCATTGGAGTTTCAATTCCATCCTTCAAATTTGAAATTAGTTGGTATGAGTAAATACAGTGATGCAAGAGCAAAGGAGTATGAACCATAGCTACGGAACCTGACCTGAGAACAATTCTTCTTCTACTTTAAGCGTTGAGTTGGGGTTCAGAGTGGTGGTCCTCGTGCTTTGGGCACTCCAGTTGCCTTATTAATTGCTCGTGTTTGGGTGCTCTTTGGTGGAGACGGTGTTGTGTCAACTGGAACTGGGTTACTATCTGTTGGGGTTGGGGTTAGAAGGGGTGTAGCTGGTTCTCTGTCCAACTAGGTAGTGGTACAATCTGCGAGAGTCTGGGTTATGTGTGGTGGGGCTGGTTCTTGCGCAAGTACAACCATGGTTCTATCTGCATCGACTGGTAGCACTATCTTTTCTGAAGACCGTGTTGTTACTCCCTTAGATACTGCCATCACCCCCTCCAATTCAAATGGCTGATAAACAAGAAAAGTAATTGAATGTACAGACATTGTATGATAGACAAGTGCAATGGATAGTGGGGAATAAAAGAGGGAATGAAATAATTCACATTTATGTTGTCTAACCAAACAGGATAGCATGACACAATTTCACATATATGATGGCTAACTAAACAGGATAGCATGACACAATTTCACATATATGATGGCTAACTAAACAGGATAGAAAGACATAATTCAAAATAGGATGACTATGTAAACAGGATGACATGATATAACTATATGATGTGTTTATTAAATAGGTTGGCATGCCATAATTCACATACATGCCGCCTATGGAAACATGATGGCATGATATAATTCATGGATAGAATGACATAATTCAAAATATGATGACTATGTAAACACTAAACAGGATGAGATGATATAACTATATGATGTCTTTATTAAATGGGTTGGCATGCCATAATTCAGATAGATGCTGTCTATGTAAACATGATGGCATGATATAATTCAAATATATGATTTATATACTAAGCAAGTAAGCAGATGCCAATCGCATATATGATGTCTAAACTAAGTAGATGGCATTCAATATTGTGTATGTGATGTAAAAACTAAGCAATGCAAGACAATATATGCATGATATGAGTAATATAACCCTGCCAAGTTTGAGCATACACCTCAGGGGGGAAATAGGAATGGTCATCTGTCTCTGAATCCTCATTTGAGGAGCTATCTGTAACCAGCAAGATATCTGCTTCAGCAGGTAGCATTGTCTGCTCTGAAGACCTTTTCTTCACTCCAGATACTTCCATCACCGATTCAAATGGCTGATGCATAGGAAGGGTAATTGAATATACAAACGTTGTCGACAAATGGAATACGTAATACAAAAAAAGGATAGCATGATATAATTCACATATATGATGATTGTCTAAACAACATGGCATTGCATAATTCACATATATAATTCCCTGCAACAAGATAGCATTTCATAATTCACATATATAATGTCTTGCAACAAGATGGCATTACATAATTCACATGTATGGTAATTAAACACTAAACATGTGGCATTCACACAAAGCATGTATAAAATAAGCAAATGACATAGCAATGCAAGACACCATACGCATGATATGAGCCACATAACCCTGCCAAGTTAGAACATACACCTCGGGGGGGGGGGGATAGGACTGGTCATCTGTCTCTGAATCCTCCTCTGAGGAGCTATCCATAACCAGCGAGATATGCGCTTCATCAGATAACATTGTCTGCTCTGAAGACCTTGTTTTTTTTGCAGATTTTTTCATCGCCGTGTCAAATGGCTGATGCACACGAAGAGTAGTTGAATGTACTAACATTGTTGACAAATGTAATACGTAATGAAAAAAGGATGGCGTGATATAATTCACATATAAGATGACTAGCTAAGCAGGATGGCATTGCAAAATTCACATATATGATGCCTGGCTAAACAAGATGGCGTTGCATAATTCACATATATGATATAGAAACTAAAGAGATGGCATTCACACAAAGCATGTCTAAACTAAGCACATGATATATTTGATATATAAAGTAAGCAATGCAAGGCACCATATGCATGATATGACGAACATCAGCATGCCAAGTTAGAGCAAAGACCTCAGGGGGTAAATAGGAGTGGTCTGCTCCTTTTGAATCACCCTCAAAATAGTTATCTTCCTCTTGATTATAATTTGAAATGGGGGGCTTCCTTTGTGCCCACCATGGAGCGACGTCTGCATGAAATTTTCTTGCCACACAAGGCTCACCTCTGTTGCTCTACATGTTCAGTTCCATTGTGTACAATAACTGACATGCTTCGGAATAAAACATAGTGAGATTATGTAAGGAGTGCATGCAGAAATCCAGAGTGATGGTAGCAACCTGTGGATAGACCCAAAACTAGTGATTATAGGTAGATAATAGCTTCAGTTAAAAAACACAAATAATTGCTTCTTTACTGTTTGTTTCCCTCCCAACATGAAACTCATAGTAGACACCAGAGATTAACCAGATAGTAGATATATACTATTGATTGCGGCCCCGATATGCACCCCCCAACCATTTAAAAACTCAAGTTTGAGCATTAGTTTGGAACTGACTCAGAGTCTAATCGGTGAACATGATAATAAAGTAGCATGTAATATTAAGTGATGCATAACGTAAGCATACATGAAAGAGCGTGACCTCTCTTGCGGACCAGTGTATTCCTCAAGATCATCTGCTCAGTTGATGATGGTAATGCAGTTGTTGTGGCTGCCGGCGGCGGGGAAGAAGATCTAAGGCGGGGAAAGACAGTCTGGAGGGTAGATCCGTACTGTGGTGGACCCTTCTGTCGTTGGAGCAGCTGAGCTGGGGTGGACGATGGTGCGACAGGAGCGGTACAAACCACACAAGGTTTTCTTTTACAACTATCTGTAAGAGAAGTAATTCTATAAGGGCTCGTTTGAATTGTAGAATTCTAACAACCCAGGGATAGGAAATACATAGTAATAGGATAGGAATGCATGTGCAGAACAGAGAATTTGAAATCACAGGATTTTTGTCAATCTGGATGTTTGGTTCACAGGAATTGGAAGGTCACAGGAATGCAAAGAAGCATGGTCAAATTAAGTCAAAACACAAGAAAATGTACAGTTATAATGCTATTATGCTACTATCACTTAGTCTTATTCTTCATGAATAGGAATTTGAAAAGGAGGGCCAAGTGGATATGAAAATTCCTACGATTTTTCTTCGAAAGAGACACTAAAGGAACAAATCCTATAGTTTTCCTTTGCTCCATTCCTTTGAACCAAATGCATGAATAGTAGTACCATAGGAAACTTTCCAATTCCTGTGTTTTTCCTTCAGTTTTCCTTTCAACCACTGGCAATTCTAGTAGGCAGCCTTGAAAAGGCAAAAGCCTACACTCCAAAAATGTTTTTGTGCTACTTCCACTACTTTGGACCCAGGGCACTGCCCTACTAGCTCAACTCCTAGGCCCATCTACAAATGCATAGCTCAAACACATAGAAATAAATAATGATGGCTTTCGAGAGAGTCCATCATGGATAGCTAAGTTGCCTGGTGTCGGTGCAACGAACATCTGCATTTGTTGACCAGACTCATACACAGGCGTGCTAATGGTCATACATCCGATAGCAACATGTGATGCAAGGCCGAGCCAGAGAAGCCGCTCTTCGTGAGATAAAGGAGAGCATTAAGAAGAATAAAGCAGCAGGATATCACCTTGGGAAGGCCTCCCTTGCCGGGCAGGAGAGCCCGGCCAGGTCGAGAACGCCCCGAAGGCATGTCTAGGATCGCCCCGGCAGGCCTGCCGGGGCCGCCAAGGCCAAACTGCCGCCAAGACACCACCGCTCCACCGCACCTCAATGCCAGTCCCTTATCGATGCGGTGTCAAGCCCCCCAAGCGATTAAGTGGCATTCATTAAGCACGTGGCAGCTTGCTGGAAGACAGATCACACCCATTCGACACCCGTCCAGAGGCGTGTCAAGATGATAAGCAGAAGATGGCTAAGCGGCGATATAAGCTTGCCGGGGATGCACCCCCGCACGCCACCTAAGGTAGCATTTATGGCATTTTGTCCTAAGTTCCAGAGTTAGGTATGATAGCACTATTGGCAATCTAATCACAAGATAATGTCTATTTCGCCACTTTGGTTACCCCTTGAGCTATAAAAGGAGGTCCAAGACAACCTAGAGAGGGATTCGGACCCTCACACACTTGTACTCGTGTAGCAGCTCCCCCCGAGGCCGCCTTGCCAGGCTTGAGGACTGTGTGTTCTTTGTGTTCCTCCATCCAATCCACCACAAGCAGGAGTAGGGTTTTACGCTTCTAAGCGGCCCAAACCTGGGTAAAAACCACCAGAGTCCCATCGTCGTGCCGCCTCATGGCCTTCGCTCTTTGTGCAATGTGATCTGCCCCCTGCCGAACCACAAAAGGGGCCCGTGGCCCCATAGGTGATTGTGTCCACCCACGACATCTTTCGTGCGCCAGGTAGGGGGAATCGCTTGCGCGAACCCGAAGTTGTGAACAACGCGTCGTTCTTCATCATTGTCTTCTCCGTCCATGGCGCCCAAGAAGAAACCCGGCGCGACCGCACACCCCTCCACTTCGAAGGCCCCCTCGCATGCAGCTGCGGACGCTCTAGGCGCAACAGCGGTGTTGGATGAGGTGGGTACCGCGGGTGACACGACCGGCGTAGGCGGCGCCGTCGTTGTGTCCCCCGTGGCCGAAGCTGGAGCAGGAGACGCCGGGGCTGGGCGGCATCAGCAGCGTCCTGACGAGCTTGGCCCTGAAGCCATGGGTGGTGGGAACGCCCAGTCTCTACCTCCCCGCCGGACTGGCGGGTGCAGTCGTGACAGCGACGCCTGCTCCGGCACAAGCCGCGATCTTCTAGTTGCGCCCACCACGGGCGTGGCTGCAAGGCGCACACCTTTCCTAGAGCAAGATGGGCAGGACGGAGCGCCAAATGGGGCCGTTGATCCCCAAGCACGACCCACTCTTCGCCAGACCACCTTGGCGATCAGTTCATGATGGCAAGAACACGGCGACGCTCCTGCTGGTTCAACCAGGAGTCGAGCGACATTGCGGTATGCCTCGTTAGCCATGCCAAGCACGGCCTCGGAAGTAATGGCGCAGACCCAACCCTTGTTGAATTTCCCACCAGCAGCTGACAAGATGGATGAGTGGAGAGCCACTATCCAGAGCTTGATCGTCTTTACTGAAGCCGGTAAATCGCAGCATGCAGAGCCGTCGCGATGCCCATGAACGACGATGGCGGCCTGGGCTGACGGCCGTGTCGAGGGGGCTACACCAACTATATAGTCTCCTCTGCAACAGCAAGCCCAGAGGCAGCCTCAACAAACTCAACGTGTGGACGAGACGTCAATGGCTTCGTCTGGCCTGCAAACCCACCGAGATCAACGGCGGGTTCTGGAAGACCGGCGGAAGGAAGATGCGCGTGTCACCATAGAACGACGCTAGGAGGCACACCGCCAATCTAACAGATGCAATGGCCCAGACATTGATGAACCCGCGCCCAGTGTCGGCAGGTACTTGCCTTACGAGGTTGGGTGCCCTTCCTTCACTCGTGAGCTGCGGAAGGTCCGCTGGCCCTCTGTCTGAGCCTTCAAGCCTGAACTGCCGGAGAAATACGATGGAAAGTTAAACCCGACAGAGTTTTTCGACATCTACACGATTACCATTCAAGCCACCGGGGGCAGAGATGAAAATGTGTTCGCCAACTATTTCCCTTTGGCACTCAAGCCAAATGTGAGATCATGACTGATGCACCTGCCGGAAAACTCCATTTCATCATGGGCTGACTTGTGCAATGAATTTATTGGCGCCTTCACGGGTGGCCACCAAGAGCCTGGACAGCCCAGTGACTTGCAAGTCCTTCCATAGAAGGAAGGGGAGAGTTTGCGAAAATATATACAGAGGTTTAGTCGAGTGCACCGTAACATCCCAGAGATACACCCAGCAGCCGTGATTGCCGCGTACCATTCGAACATGCGCAACAGGAGGATGCGAGCCAAGATGAACGTCCGGGTGCCTAATACCGTCAATGAATTATATACTTTGGCAGATAAGTGCACTCGGATTGAAGAAGGAAGGTGACTCCCCGGAGAGGAGGCTGGTGTCGAGATTGATTCAGATAATGATGACGAGGCCACCAACCCGAAGAAGAGAAGCCGAAGGCGCAATAGGAAATGCAAAGAGAAGACAGTATTGGCCGTTGAGAGCTCTGGTGATCTCAATGCCGGCAAGAAGGCCAAAACCGAGGCCCCCGGCAAGGGAGCTGCCATGTGCGCTGATTGCCGGGAGGCCGTGGCAGTAGAGAAAGCCGGAAGATCAGACGGACCATACTGCAAAATCCATCGCACCAAAGGTCATGATCTCCAAGAGTGCCACCAAGTTGAGCAGCTTGTTAAGAAACAAAAGGCTGAATAAGAGAAGTGTGACAGGGAGAGAGACCAAGAGGGTGCTGGCAAAAAAGGCCGTGGTGGTAGAGGAGGCCTCCACGGCAAGGCCCCGCAGCAAAAGGAAAAACCTACTAGAGGTTGTGAAAAGAAAGAAGGAGATGATAGGAGTGATGAAGAGGATGAGGAAGAAACCAGCGAGCAAGAATTCCAGAAAGCAACCGAAGCCATGTGTATTGACGGGGGTGCATCTTCGCACTCCTCTCATCACCGGCTCAAACAGTGGGCACGTGAGGTCAATGTTGTGGAGCCAGCCGCAGACTCTTAAAGGCCACTTAAATGGTCCCGCACGCCTATCATCTTTGACGAGGAGGATCACCCCGACCGCACTACTGCGGTTGGGTGTTTGCCATTGTTGGTTTCCCCTACAATCCGCAACCTCAAAATGACAAAGATGTTAGTTGACGGTGGGGCTGGGTTGAACTTAATCTCCCCTAAAGTGGTGGGCAAGCTGCAGATCCTCGACGAGGAGCTCAAGGCTACGGGCACTTTCCAAGGAATCAACCCCGGCAGGAGCCGGCCTGAGGGGAAGGTTATGTTGCCTATGACATTTGGCGGGGAGCTGAATTATCGGACTGAGAGAGTTGTGTTTGATGTTGTTGAGCTTCCTTTGCCTTACAATGGTGTCGGATTCAGGGCTCCGCAGACCCAAGAAGGTTCAAACTCTGGGGCGTGTGCGAAGATCTCGACCTCACAAGCTTAGAGCCCTTTGCCCCACAACCTAGCCTAGCCAGATTCGTGTGAGCAAGGAAGAAGATGAACATGGCAGTTTACCTAGGTTCGGGCCACCCTGCGGTGTAATACCCTACTCGTGCTTTGTGGTCGATTGGCCTCACGAGGGGCTGAGGATGAACTAGTACAGAGGATGAACAACCTTGCGAGGGCTCGGGGGTGAGAATGAGTCGACCTCATCTATGGTGGTGGCTAACCTATATTTATAGTGGCCTTAGTCCTCTCCCCCCAAAATGTAGGTGGGAAGGGATCCCACAGTGGCCAATTTGAAAGGGGACAAGTAGTACATCCTATCCTAACAAAACATGGTCTTCTCCTGCAAAGCTTCTGGTCGTGACACAGTGGTGGGCTCGGTGATGACTTCCGCCTTGCCGAGCCTATGGTCTTGGTCTTGTAGCACCAGAATGGAAACCTTTGGGGGATTCCTCGGGAACCCATGCCTATCCTTGCCTCCTTAGCACCAAAGAGGAAACTGCCTCCTCTGCGCCCGCCTGGCCTTGGTCGTCATGGCTCACGTCATCGCAGCCTCATGAGGTGGGGTACCTGCATAGAAATCTCCGCTCCTCGGGAGGCCGCCTGGGGAGGCTGCTCCCTCAAGAGGTCTTGTTGTCATCCGCCTCGCGAGGCCAGGCCCCTCGCGAGGGTCTTTTCTTGCTGGTCTTGGAGATGGGCCGTACCAGGCCATTGAGGGAGCCATGCCATGGGCAGTAGGTAGGCAAGTCTGGGTACCCTGGTTCCCAGAACGCCGACAGCAGCCCCCGGGCCCAAGGCAGGCTTGGCTAGCTTCAAGGCGAAGCTAAGGGGCAAGGGCGAAGCACCGCGGGCCCCAACCGCCTGCGGGCCATGTTGACGCGTGGCGCTTGACGGGACGCATACACCTCTGCTTCCCCACGCCGCCTCAGCAACCATCCTGACTTGACAACTGCCTGGTGCATGCAGCAGGGCCATTATCGCCCGGAACATGGAAGGCCACCGGTAAGCCTTCCTCCGCCTATAAAAGTGGGATGGGAGCGGAGCCCCCAGCCCATCTTCATCTTCTTGCTTCTCGCTCCTTCTTCATCTCCGCCGTGCCGTCGTCTTGCCGAAGCATCCATGGTGCCAGTGAGGAGGTTTTCAGCCGAGGAGAAGGGCAAGGCCCGACGGGTGGAACCGGAGTTGCTCCCTCTAAAGAAGAGATGCAGTCATCCCCGCAAGGCCATCGCAGCGCCCAAAGCTATCCTACCCTGGTGTCAGTGCGCTCCGCCAGGGTTCCCCACCAGCGCTAGCATTCGTGCCCAAGGTCCTGCTCGTGGGAGCGGCCACGGGAGCCGTGGAGGACAAAACCGGGAAAGAGAGCAAGCGACGGCCGCACAACCACCTCGCCCGCAGGCCATGCCGACGGCACGGCCCGCGAGTTCCTGGTGTGGGCAGTGATGCTACCATGCACATGGATCCGGCTCCCGCAGTCCCTGGCAGGGGAGATACCGCCGAGGGGGCCCGTTGAGCTGTGGCTTCAGCACGACGGCTGCTGTAGCCAGGCTTCACAGGCGGAGGTCAAGGCCACCTCCTCTGGCGATGTCTTCATGACCCGGGGATGGGGGTGATTGCCCGCGCCTGCAACTCGGAGGGGAGGCACGCCCTCCACTTCGAGTACGATGGGGCATCAATGCTTTTCTTTAAGGTCTGCGGAGAGGACGGTGAATGTCTGGAGTGCTGCCCAAGGGGAGGCGGCCATGATGGCGATCTTTATGCTGGCCGGCGAGGTAGCAAGGCCGCTGGTGGTGAACTTGCCCTTGGCCTTGTCCGCGATACTTTCGGCAGTAGCGGCGCCTCCTCCGGACCAAGCTCAAGCGACGACGACTACTATGAGCCGCCACATCGTCGTGCCCGGGCCTAAGAGGGGGATGGCGTCGACAAGGTGTCATGACGTTGTGGGCGGCGCTGCATGGGTCGTGGTCCTCGGGAGACCTTTTTCTTTTGTTTCATTCCTGCATAGAAAATCATGAAGGGCCCCGCGGGGGTGTGTAAGGACCATGACGCTTGCGCCTTAATGTTAGCATTCCCAACTTATGCCGTGATTGCGTCTCTCACTTGGGCACGGGTCCCCCTTTTACTGTCGCGGTAGCTTAGTGCTCTACGCCGACAGGACTCAGTCCCCAAGCAAGCTTCGGCCGTTGCTGGTATGCCAGGTCGCGATGCCGTGGTCAAGGCCAGGAGGTGAGCGGCCTGAGGTCCGGTAAGAGCCCCCGAGGCGCGATGCTCGGGAGGTCCCCTTTAGTGCGCAAGCAGCTCCCGAAGGATTAAGAGGGAGGTTTCCTTGCCCGAGCGAGGTCACAGGAAACAAGATGCTAACGACAAGGTTCACGCTTGTGCGTGTGAGGCGACTTAGCTTAGCGAGCTTGTAGCCTGCGGTGGTTTTCTCATTATGAGGGCAAGCTTCTTCGGATTTTTGATTCTGAGCATGCTCCCTGTCCTGAAATAAATTAGGGCGAACCCTGCGAAGGGCATGAGAGAACACTGATGTCCATTATATTTCTAGAGGAGAGTGCCACCGACGTTGGGTCGCGCCCCTCCCTTGGTACTCCTCCGCAAGGTTTCACGACCCCATTTCTCTCACTCATCATGGTGCTATACGTTCTCAGGACCCGGCCCTCGAGCAGGGCTCAGCCACCACTAGTATGCCAGGTCGCGATGCCGTGGTCAAGGCCAGGGGGTGAGGGCTCGAGAGCCAGTAGGAGCCCTTGAGGCGCGGTGTTCAAGGGCCCCCCTTTTAACGTGCAATCGACTTGCGCGAGAAAGGAGTAGCTCACTCCGCGGGGGTGCCTAGGAGGGTTGTGCCCAATGGTATGTGGTGTAGCATCCTTCTGAAGTGGTGAGGTGTTGGCGAAGCCGTTCGAGGTCCTGTGTCTGGAGGCTCCTGGCATTAGTTAGTCATGAAATACAGAGGGTATTCGTGCTTGCTGCTCTGCCCATGATCTTTCCGTGAGAAGACGAAGGCACTAAAGGCCTGGCGAGGTGACGTGCGCGGGGCCGGCCGCGAGCCAGAGCTCAGTCTCTTAGGTTTATCAGCGCTGCAAGGACGGACCCAAGGACAAGCGCCGTGCCGGTAGCCCCCCTCGTGGGACGAGCAAAAGGCAGGTTAGCAACGTGCGGGGACCGCAAGGGTAACCCCAGAGATGATAGATCGTCAAGCGCAATGTTAACAACCATAGCAGGCATAACTGGTCTAGAATACATGAATCAAAGTGGCGCAACTGCGAGGTCGGGCCCCAGCAGCCTAAGGATGATGCAGCCCCGGGGGCGCCCTCAATCTGAACAAACCAAAAAGTCACCGGGCACCATCGTCGTGGGAGCATCGGGGTAGCTGAAGATGACTGCTATAGAAATTGCTCCTCATGAGTCGGGCGGCTCCGAAGGCCCGCCGAGCTCACGAGGCCCGTCAGGCTCGCGAGGGTCCGGCACTTCCTCCAACAGGACTGGCTGGCGCCTGGCCTCGTGAGCCGCCATGGCACTCTGCACGAAGCGCTGGTACGAGGCGGCCACATTCAGCAGGCCAAACGGCATGCAAACATAGCTGCAGGGGTAGCCCCCACTCTGGCTGACGCGGGACGGCCAAAAGAGGTCCTGCCAAGCAGCCCTGTTGAGGCCCGGGATGTTGACGCAGACACGCAGCTCGCTGCACACGTCAGGGGCCGCAGTTGCACTGGGAGGCAGTGCGGGGAAACGCTCGCCGCGCATGGCCCTCGCCTCCTGAAGCTCCTTGATTGCCTTGACGATGAACTCTCGCGCACCTGGCGCCTCGCGCCGTGCGCCTTGCTCGCGGGGGCGCGCCTCTCGAAGCACGCCTCCAAGTGGTGCCCGAGCACCTCCCTCGTCGCCCTGGTCAGGTCAGGGGCTCTCCAAACAGGAGCCCCCAAGCCCATCCTGAGGGAGGCGCCGAGCGTGCTTTCCTATGCGGGAGGAAGAGGCGCCCTAGCAGCGGGTGCGGGGCCTGAAGTACCGCCAGCAGGTGCGCCAGCCCCCTGGTGACTCTTGAGGAGGAGCTACTTCTTCTTGGGCGTGGTCTCAGGAGGCAGGACGGCGCCCTCGTCATCTGGGTTGTCAGCCGCTGTGGCTTGGTAGGCGCGTTCGAGGGAGCACACCGCATCCTTTTCATCGTAGGCGACCGTGATGATGCCGCCATTCCCTGGCATCTTGAGGACATTGTAGCCGTTGTGAGTTGCCGCCATGAACTTGGCAAGGGCCCGGTATCCAAGGATGGCGTTGTACGGGAGGCTGATGTGGGCGACGTCGAAGTCGATGAGCTCAGTGTGGTAGTTGTTGCAGTTGCCGAAGGTGACAAGGAGGCGTATCTTCCCCAGGGGGAAGGTGGAGCCGTCGTAACGCGGAGGCAGATCCGGCTTGAACTCGCCGGGCCAGACGACGTGGCGCAGCTCCGAGGTGAAAGCACGACAGCCTGCCGCACTCACAGGTGCGGGCCGCATGGGTGGAGCTCGGTCTTGACGCCCGCGTGTCACGACCTCTGGTAGCGCAGGGTCCTGGTGCTGGCGCTGTGGCGCCGAGAGCACGTGCGCATCAGCTTGCGGGCGTTGGATCACCTGGCAGCTTGCTTCATCATGCGCCGGCGCCCCGCGCGGCGGGTCACGCTGGGGCGCATCATGCCTGGGCTCCGGGTTGGCACCGCGCAGAGGAGGAGGAGGAGGAGGTGCGCAGTGAGCCATGTCGCCCGCCTGAGATGGCGGGGGAAGGAGCCAGCGGGACGGTGCAGGGGCCTCGCCGGCGGCACTGACGAGCTCGACGATGCGGCCAAGCCAGTCGACGTAGAGGTCGTTGGCCGGGCGGTAACACAGGAGCTCACGTGCCATGAGCAGTGCATCCTACGCATTTGCCGGCCCGCGACGAGCATGGGAAGATGATGCCATGGCTGGAGTGGATGGGGTTGCGGTGCGGCCATCACGCCGCACGGAAGGTGGCAGCAACGAATCCTGCTGCTCACGAGCAGTAGGGTCAGTGGCAGCGTTAGCCACCGGGGAGGCAGAATGGCGAGGAGCGCCGTTGCCCATGGGTGCCGTCTGGGCGACATGAGTGGCCCGGCACTCGGCACGGACACGGCGAGCATCGGCCATGGGAGTGACGGAACGAAGGTGAAGCGAACGGTGGAAGAAGGACTTCGACATGCCCCTACCTGGCGTGCCATATGTCTGATTTAGGGCTCCGCAGACCCAAGAAGGGTCGAACTCTGGGGCATGTGCAAAGATCTCAACCTCACAATCTTAGAGCCCGTCGCCCCATAGCCTAGCCTAGAGCAAGGAAGAAGATGAACATGGCAGTTTACCTAGGTTTGGGCCACCTTGCGGTGTAATATCCTACTCCTGCTTTGTGGTGGATTGGCCTCACAAGGGGCTGAGGATGAACTAGTACAGATGATGAACAACCTTGCGAGGGCTCGGGGGTGAGAATGAGTCGACCTCTTCTATGGTGCTGGTTAACCTATATTTATAGTGGCCTTGGTCCTCTCCCCCCAAAACGTAGGCGGGAAGGGATCCCACAATAGCCAATTTGAAAGGGGACAAGTAGTACATCCTATCCTGACAAAAGGTGGTCTTCTCCTGCAAAGCTTCTGGTCGTGACGTAGTGGTGGACTCGGTGATGACCTCCGCCTTGCCGAGCCTATGGTCTTGGTCTTGTAGCACCGGAATGGAAACCTTTGGGGGATTCCTCGAGAACCCACGCCTATCCTTGCCTCCTTAACACCAAAGAGGAAACTACCTCCTCTGCGCCCGCTGGCGCCCGCCTGGCCTTGGTCGTCATGGCTCACGTCATCGCAGCCTCGTGAGGTGGGGTACCTGCATAGAAATCTCTGCTCCTCGGGAGGCCGCCTGGGGAGGCCGCTCCCTCGGGAGGTCTTGGTGTCGTCTGCCTCACGAGGCTAGGCCCCTCGCAAGGCTCTTGTCTTGGTGGTCTTGGAGATGGGCCGTACCAAGCCATTGAGGGAGCCACACCGTGGGCCGCAGGCAGGCAAGTCTGGGTACCCTGGTTGCCAGAACACTGACAAATGGAATTCTTGGTTGCCCAGCTCTGGCAAAATTCATGGCAGCATCCCACTATGCCTATAACACCTTGAAGATGCCAGGGCTGATGGTTATCATTTCCATTCCGTGAGATAAGAAAGATGCAGTTATATGTGTGGATTAGATGTATCGGGACACAGTAGCAGCTGAGGCCACAGAAGCAGCAGCTCCGGCCAAGCAAACAAAGAAGGGGAAGAAGGCTAGTAGGGATGCCGGCAAGGACTCCGGGAAGCGCGCCTCTTCGGAGTGTGCCGCGCCTATTGATGACCTGCCGGAAAGTTCCACTAGCAAAAGACCCAAGGTTGCTTCACCTGCTGTAAAAAGGGTTGTGGTAAGGCAGGATGGCACTAACGGTACATTCACCATCAGCGCCACCCTTGATGACAAATAGGAAAGCGCGCTCGTTGCCTTCCTGCAGGCGAATGTCGATGTGTTTGCTTGGCAACCATCTGACATCCCCGGTGTTCCCAGGGAGGTAATCGAGCACCACCTTGCTATCTGTCCTCACGCTTGGCCTGTCAAGTAGAAGGTCAGAAAGCAAGCTTTAGAATGGCAACAATTCATTGCCTAGGAGATCAAGAAACATGAAGGAGATGGTTTGGTCAGAGGGATGCTGCATCCAATTTGGTTAGCAAACCCAGTGGTAGTGCGCAAGGCAAACGGGAAATGGAGACTCTGCATTGATTTCACTGACTTGAACAAAGAATGCCCAAAGGACCCTTTCCCCCTGCTGTGCATTGATCAAATTTTTGATTCCACTTCCGGGTGTAATTTGCTTTCCTTCTTGGATGCATACTCTGGGTACCATCAGATATTCATGTCCAAGGAAGATGAAGAGAAAACCACGTCATAACTCCATGTGGCATGTACTGCTTTGTACGTATGCCTTTCGGATTAAAAAGCATCGGATCCACTTTTGCGAGGGCAGTACAGATTGGTTTTGAACCTCAGCTGCATAGAAACATGGAAGCTTATATGGATGATATAGTGGTCAAAACCAAGGACAGATCAACACTCATTCAAGACTTGGAAGAAACCTTTGCAAACTTGTGCAAGATCAATCTGAAACTGAACCCCGAGAAATGTGTGTTTGGTGTCTCATCCGGTAAGATCCTTGGTTTCTTTATGTCCCAATGGGGAATAGAGGCCAATCCCGACAAAATCTAAGCAATCGAGCAAATAGAAGCACCCAAGGCTGTCAAGGACGTAAGGCGTTTGGCTGGATGCATTGCCGCGCTGAGTAGGTTCATCTCCAAGTCAGCTGAGCGCGCCTTACCTTTTTTCAAAATCTTGAAAAAGGCTGGCCTAGTGAATTGGACCCGGAGGCAGAAGCAACGTTGCAAGACCTAAAAACTTACCTTTCCTCTGCTCCCACCTTAGTCGCGCCTAAACCACAAGAGCCGTTATTGCTACACTTAGCTGCAATGAATCAAGTGGTTAGTACAGCACTGGTGACACAACGAGAAGTGGATGAGGAAGCAGCCACCGCAACTGACCCTTCCAGAGGTGGCACCAAAACACCCACGGCAGGACGTGACACAAACCAGGGGGAGGCGAGGCAAGCCGTCGAAGGCGATCCCAAGACCGTTGCAAGGAAGAGAGTGGTGCAGTGACCCATTTACTTTGTCAGCTCCCTGTTACAGGGGGCCAGGACGAGGTACTCTGGAGTGGAAAAGCTGATCTTCGGCCTTATCATGGCCTTGAGGAAGCTGTGCCACAACTTCCAAGCCCACGAGATCACAGTTGTCACCCGTTTCCCACTGCAACGCATATTAAGGAACCCCGAAGCCACCGGCAGGATAGTCAAGTGGGCACTATAGCTGTCAAGCTTCGGCTTGAAATACGAAAGCACCTCAACTATTCAAAGCAGGGTGTTGGAGGAGTTCATTGCAGAATGGACCCCCACTCCGGACGAAGAAGTACCAGAGACAGTTCTCACTGGCAAAGAGTCGCCTCAAGAGTGGATCATGTATTTTGATGGTGCTTTCTCGCTGCAGGGCACCGGAGCCGGCGTGCTTCTTGTTGCACCCACCAAAGAGCATCTCAAATATGTGGTCCAAATGCACTTTGCCTAGGAGAAGGCCACCAACAACACTGCTGAGTATGAGGGGCTCCTTGCCGAAATCAGAATCGCAGTGGAGTTGGGAATCAAGAAACTAATTATCCGTGGCGACTCACAACTCGTGGTGAGGCAAGTCAATAAGGATTATCAGAGTCTCGTTGATGGAGGCATATGTGGAGGAGGTGAGAAAGCTGGAAGAGCACTTTGATCGATTACAAGCAGAGCACGTGCCGCGTGCGGAAAATAACATCGTTAATCACTTGTCATACTGCGCCATGCAAAAGCTCCCTGTGTAACCAGGGACTTTTGTCCTTCATCTAACTCAACCGTCGGTGTCACCTTCAACGATGACCAGAAAAAGGAGAAAGTTGGAGTCCGACAAGTATCTCCCGGCAGGATTTCCCGAAGCCGCTGGTAGAGAGGCTACCGGGGACAACCCCTCTTCGGTTGGTGAGCAGCACCCTCCCGCGGAACCACAAGTTCTTGCGGTCGAGGTGAGCGCTCCCACGA
The DNA here is from genome assembly GCA_011799875.1 of Thinopyrum elongatum. NCBI lineage: Eukaryota > Viridiplantae > Streptophyta > Magnoliopsida > Poales > Poaceae > Thinopyrum > Thinopyrum elongatum. The sequence goes on from CM022299.1 coordinate 247,486,837, forward strand.
ACGAGGAGGTGCCTCTAGTCCTTGTTGTCGAGCCACAGGCTCCAACTTGGGCACAACACATAGTCCATTTCCTTCAAACAGGAGAGCTTCCTGAAGAGCAAGATGAAGCTGAAAAAGTAGCCCGACGATCAAATATGTACTAATTTGTCGATGACACACTGTAAAGAAAAAGGCCAAACGGTGTGAAATTGAAGTGCATTTGCCCGGAAGATGGGCTGAAGCTGTTGGCAGAGATACACAAGGGTGTGTGCGGCTCTCACATTGGATCAAGAGCCCTGGTCGGAAAAGCCTTCTGGCAGGGTTTCTATTGGCCCACAACCCTCCAGGATGCAACTGAGCTAGTCACAAAGTGTGAGGCCTGCCAGCTCCATTCCAAAAACATTCATCAACCAGCTCAAGTTCTCCAGACGATCCCTTTATCCTGGCCATTCTCGGTCTGGCGGCTCGATATCTTGGGCCCCTTCCCCCATGCTGCCCAGGGATTTGAACTCTTGTACATGGCAATCAACAAGTTTACAAAGTGGCCTGAGGTGGAGTCAGTGAGGAAGGTGACCACACAATCAACTGTCAAATTATTGAAAGGATTGGTGTGCCGCTTTGGAGTACCCAACAGAGTGATTACCGATAACGACACCCAGTTCACGAGCCGCACCTTTATGCAGTACATCCAAAGCCTTAGAAGCAGGGTATCCTTCGCCTCTGTTGCCCATCCATGGAGCAATGGGCAAGCTGAGAGGATGAATGATGAAGCACTGCGCGGGCTCAAGACGAGAACCTTTGGTAAGTTGCAAAAATGCAGCAAGCGCTGGATTGAAGAGCTGTCGGGGGTTCTTTGGTGCCTCCGGACGGCACCAAATCGAGCTACCGGCCAGACTCCCTTCTCCCTACTGTATGGGGCAGAGGCAGTGCTCCCCACGGAACTCATATACGGGTCACCTCGAGTACTTGCATACGACAAGGTAGAGGAAGAGCAGCTATGGTATGACGATGCCGTGCTCCTCGAGGAAGATCATCTCCGGGCTGCTGTGCGTGCTGCACGCTACCAGCAAGCTCTGCGCTGCTATCATAGCCGCAGGGTTCATGCCCGGTGCCTTGAGGAAGGCGACCTTGTCCTTAGGCATGTTCAATCCGCCAAGGGTACCAACAAGTTGACGCCGAAGTGGGAAGGCCCTTACCGGGTAGTACAAGTCACCGGACCTGGTGCAATCCATCTAGAGACCGAAGATGGCATCCAAATGCAAAACTCATGGAATATTGAGCATCTTCGTAAATTCTACCCATAAGGCGCGGTTGCCGGGCTCAGGCCCCCGCAACCACCTTTTGTACAAGCCTTGCCGATGGGCATGTAACCCTTTGTACAAAGCCAGGCGTAGACCCTGTGCGAAGATAATAAAATGAAGCACTGGCATCTAAACTTGCATGCATGTTTTCTGAAGTATGATTTTTCTATGATAACCAATCCATTTAAGGTGGATCGTATGCTGCTATTTTCTCGCCTGTACTGTCAATAGGGCCCTACCGTGGATGAACTCCCTGAAGGGAAGAAGTGAGACCAACCTAGCATAACGGTCCCCGACAGCTCCTTCTTGTTGGAGCGATAAGAAGGGCAGCAAACACAGATAAGTTTTCCTCGCATCCACAAGTACATCCCTGTATGAAAGTCTTGTGCGTAGAAAAACCTTGCCGCCCTCAACGTCTGTGCTCCCATCCTTTGATTTGAATGTTTTACTTCGGTTAGGATGGTTGAAGTGGCATTTGGAGGGGGATTGGCGAGGGGCCGGTTTCCTTCCACGCTCCCAACCCATCAGGTTGGGTCCATCGTCAGCAATAGAAGGGACCGGCAAGGTGTCTCACCGGGGAACCTTGTTTACTTGGAAGTATCGCCCTCGGCATGGACATGATACATGCACAAGTACCCGACACACATTTCTTTTTCATTAATACATGGATAAACAAGTACAAACCATACAAAGTACAAACATGGATGGAAGATTACATAATTTAAGCTAAAGTTTGGCAGATGCCTACATCTTTTAATCTGAAAAAAGATAAGTGCCCTATAATGCCTTTCTTGTCCCTCTCCTCCTAGGAACTACAGTGGGAGGTGAAGAGGGCAAAAGGGGCGCCTGAGCCGAAGCCCAGCCTGACAAGATCAGGAGGGCGAGGACGAAGCCGGAAGGGCAGAAGGAGCGACCAGCCGATGCCCTGGTAACCACCGCCAGGACCAGAGGAACACGATAGGAGGGACACCGACAGGGAAGACGAAGCCGGAGTCCACGCGGAAGCCTGTCGGGGGCCAGCTGGAGGAGGCGGAGGCATCCACACCCAACACCCTGGCGAATTGCTCTGCCGGAGAGAAGGCCAGGTGCAGATGATGGTGCCGCTAGCGCCTAGCTGACGGTGACAGTGCGTACAGTGCTCAGCTGGATTCCGAGCAGCCGTCCTCCCGCTCGGCGCCGTCGTCTTCACCGTCAGTGTCCTCTTCATCGCTGTCGCTCGAGGATGAGCTTTCGTCATCGGTAGAGCTCTCCGCGCATCACCCTAAGCAAGCACCCGAGCACCCGAAGACCTTGATGGAGAGAAGGTCAGCCTCCATTAATTTAAAATGGAGAACGTGCCCCTCCGCCAAGCTATGGGCACGAGCAAAGGTTTTCCAGCCACGCCGGAGAAGCATGACATGAGGTGCGGGGAACTCCACGTCCTCCTGCATGTTGCCATTATAGCAACCCCTCATGTGTAGCTTCAACCTGTGCGGCTGTTCAACCTCCATTACCCTTGCAAAAGGAGTAGGAAGCCGAAGATGGCTGCGCGGGGGCTCGCGTAGCCTAACGAGGAATTCCAGCGCCGTGTCTCCAACATGGCCCTCCAGTAGAGTCAAAGCGGCTGGAGGAGGAGTGGCCGAGACACCGCCGCGTCCCCCTCGGTCCCGAGCACCACGCCGGCCATGACCACATCTGCGGCTCCGCCTTGTGCACTGGATCCTGCCCCTGCATCCCAAGTAGGAAGCCCTTGTCATCGCTGCTGGAGCTCGACCACGCCCTCTTCCCCTCACCATGGTGGAAGAAGAGCACAAGAGCAAGGATAAGAGAATGTGTGAGTGAGCCCCTCCCGTCACCTCCGCATCTCCTTTTATAGCGGAGCGTGGCCGGGGGCTGGCTCCTCACCACCCAGGAGGCAACCGCCCCGCTTCGCCTATCTAGTTCGCCTGCGTCACTGACAGCGTCCAGATTCGCCAACTGCCCTCCTGTGCCAATCCGTGGCACCCTAATTTCTACCATGGCATTCATTCCCGCACCCTACGCATCCGTTACCTACCCTGGACAATGCATGCAGCATCCGTGGTGGAAACGGCAGGCATCATGGAGGGAGTAAAACGACAATTACCTTCCCCTCCCCCCGGGTCGTGCGCGTACACTACAATTAACTTCCCATGAACGTGGGAATCCCCTGGCCCTTTATGTGGGAAGCTCAACGACGTTCGACATTGCACGACTTGCGGGGAAACCAGGAACTAATTCAATTCTAGGTTAATGAAGAAGCAATAAAGATATCAAGGGAGACATGGATCCCACTGCGGCATGGTCGAAGTGTCCGCATGTGTATTTGTTGGGGCCTATGCCAACGATGCCCGGCGGCACATATGGGCCAGGCCCGGGGGCTCCTATCGGTGCAACGAACATCTGTGTTCATTGACCTGACTCATACACAGGCGTGCTAATGATCGTACATCCGACACCAACATGTGATGCAAGGACGAGCCAGAGAAGCCGCTCTTCGTGAGATTAAGGAGAGCATTAAGAAGAACAAAGCATCAGGATATCACGTTGGGAAGGCCTCCCTTGCTGGGCAGGAGATCCCGGCCACTACCTCGAAGGCAAGTCCCGGATCGCCGCGGTAGGCTTGCCGGGGCCGCCAAGGCCAAACCGCCGCCAAGACACCACCGCCCCACCGCACCTCAACGCCAGTCACTTATCGATGCGGTGTCAAGCCCTCCCCCCCCCCCTCCCGGCGATTAAGTGGCATTCACTAAGCGCGTTGCAGCTTGATGGAAGATAGATCACACCCATTTGACACCCGTCCATAGGCGTGTCAAGACGATAAGCAGAAGATGGCTAAGCGGCGATATAAGCTTGCCGGGGATGCACCTCGGCATGCCACCTAAGGTAGAATTTATGGCATTTTGTCCTAAGTGCCAGAGTTAGGTATGATAGTACTGTTGGCTATCTAATCACAAGATAATGTCTATTTTGCCACTGTGGTTACCCCTTGAGCAATAAAAGGAGGTCCAAGGCAACCTAGAGAGGGATTCGGACCCTCACACACTTGTACTCGCGTAGCAGCTCTCCCCGAGGCCGCCTTGCCGGGCTTGAGCGCTGCGTGTTCTTCGTGTTCCTCCATCCAATCCACCACAAGCAGGAGTAGGGTTTTACGCTTCTTAGCGGCCCAAAACTAGGTAAAAACCACTAGAGTCCGATCGTCGTGCTGCCTCATGGCCTCCGCTCTTTGTGCAATGTGATCTGCCCCCTGCCGAACCACAAAAGGGGCCCATGGCCCCATAGGTGATCGTGTCCACCCACGACACATGGCACCTCACTGCTTGTCATATAGTAGGGGAAACTAATCGTGTTTCATGTTACAACGCGTGCTCAGTGGACAATATATATAACATGTAGAGTACAAAAGCGATGCAACAAGTGTACAACCTCTTTGGCGAAGCCATGTTGATCTCAGCATCATTGGGTTGGTCGCTGAGGATGTTGCGGCTGATGTGGCTATCAGAGGAGGGGAAGAAGATCTTAGGCGTCTGGAGAAGGAGCCGAGGGTACTGCTCCGCTATGATGGAGGGTTTCGTCGTTGGAGCAGCTCCGGTGAGGTGTACGACGGCGGGGCTGAAGCAGGACAAGAGAGACAACATTAACCTGAGTGGAATTCTAAAAGCATCTCCAATAGATGATGTAAAATACATACCCACAAAGTGCTAGATGTAAAATACGTCAACCGCTCATCTCTGAACTTAATTGTTGAAACTGAATTTAACTGTCGAAACTGAATTTTGCTGTCAAAACTGAATTTTACTGTCAAAACTGAACGCACTAGTAGCAGAAAAGCAGTGCACTAATAGTTTTGGCCGTTTGAGCACTAGTGGTAGAGTAGCAGTGATCTAAATCAGTAGCCGCTCTGGCAGGGAATAGTCGTGGGGATCATGATCACCTATGGGGCCATGAGCCCCTTGTGGTTCGGCAAGGGGGAGATCACGTTGCACAAAGAGCATAAGCCATGGAACAACATGACGGCGGTGACACTGGTGGTTTTTAGCCAGGTTCGGGCTGCTGGGTAGCGTAAAACCCTACTCCTGCTTTGGTGGATTGAGTGGAAGAACACAACGAGCACGCATCACTCAAGCCCGGCAAGGGTGCCTCGGGGAGAGCAGCTACGCGTGTACAAGTGTGTGAGGGTCCGAACCTTTGTTAGGTCACCTTGGACCTCCTTTTATAGCTTAAGGGGTAACCACAATGTCAAAATAGTCTTTATCTACTGATTAGATAGCCAACAGTGCTATCATACCTAACTTTGGCAGTTAGGACAAAGTGCATTAAATGCACTGCTAGGTGTCATGCTGAGGATGAAGCCCGGCAGGCCTGTCAAGCCGCTTAATCATCTCTTGCTTACATCTTGACACACCTCTGGATGGGTGTCACATGGATAAAACTTGTCTTCCAATGGGCCGCCACGTGCTTAGTAGAGGCCACTTAATCACTTGGGGGCTCGACACCGCACCGATAAGTGACTTGCGTCGCTGTGCGGTGGAGCGGTGGTGTCTTGGCGGGGATCTCGCCTCTGGTAGACCCAGCAAGCTTGCCGGGGAAGTCTTGGACTTTTCCCTGGGGTGGCCTCGACCCGGCCAGGCTCCCCTGCCCGGCAAGGGAGTCTTTCCCAAGGTGATATTCTTCTGCCTTGGTTGTCTTGGTCTTCTTGATCCGCTCTTTGATCTCATTAAGAGCAGTTTCTCTGGCTTGGCCTTGGTTACCGGGGATGAGGCTTTTCGTCCGTGCACAAGTCAGGGAAACATACACCCCTGTTTGTGTACCCCGATAGAAGCCCCCGGGCCTGAGCCATACGTGTCACCGGGCACGTTGGGTTAGGCCCCAAACAGTGCGCGGACACGCGTCAAAAAAGTGCTGCACATGCAGCGGTTGTCATGATGAACAGTCAATCCACCATCCACTCCGCATAATTACCGAAGGACGTGGGGTCATGGGACTGTAGCAGTCAATAGGTAGTGCGCCCGTAAAACGGAAACTTCCTGAGAAAAGATAGCGAAGAGCCAGCCCCCCCGCACGTTCCTAATAAAAAGGCAACGCGAAGGGGCGCTGCTTGTTCGCATCTGTTCCTCCTTCCATCATCTTCTTCCTCAAGCCAAGCAACTGTTCCCACGCCAACATTCACCTCCATCGCTTCACCAACCCTTCTATTCCTCTGGTGATCCCAAAGGATGGGAAAGAAAGCCGCTGCCGCAAGGGGGAAGCGGGCGACCACCACGAAGGATGCTGCGACGGAAGGGAAGAAGAAGAGGGCGGCGGAGTTGAACAGGAAATGGCAGGAGGACATGGTTTTCTTTCCGTCGAGCCTGGACAGTCAAGCCCTGACAGCGAGGTATGCGTACATGTGGAGAAGGGTAGTCCCAAAGGGGCATGGAGTGCATGTGGTCCTGCCGGAGGGGAAAGAGGTTCGGCCGAACTCGTACCGCTTTTTCTGCGCGTACTTTATCTGCGGTCTCACCTCCCCCTTTTTTGATTTCTTTGAAGCCATGATGGTGGTGTATGGATTCCACCTTTTGGATTTCATGCCCAATGCAATGGCGTACATGGTGATGTTTGCTCACCTGTGCGAGAACTTTGTTGGAGTTGCCCCCAATGTGGATTTGTTCAGGCACTTCTTCGTCCCGCAGGTGGAGGACAACACCCACCGCTCTGGAAACATAAGCTGGATTCCCCGGGGCAAGAGGGATAATTGGGATTACCTCCATGGCCAGCAATGCGGCAGATGGGAGGAATGGAGGGAGGACTGGTGCTGGACCCAGGAAGAAGACGCCCCAGAGTACTGCAGGGTGCGAACGGAATGCGTTGTACGCGGCAGCGAATGGGGAAAGCCAGGCCTCACCGATGATAGGCTTCGCCCTGCGTTGAATCGAATCACGTGCTTTAAGGCTGCCGGGCTAACCATCGAGCAGGTGGGAGTTGACTTCCTCCAGCGCCGCATTGCGCCACTACAGAAGAGGGAGAGATTCGCCTGAGAGTATGGGGATGCAGCTGACAGGATGCGTCTGTACCTGGGCCTTGCCAACAACTTATCGATATATGGCCACGGCTGGCTGTGCGAACAGCTATTCGGCAGCCTCGGGCCATTCTCTTTGTCGGCAAGGGTCGTCCCACTGCACATCAACTCTGCCCGGGACCAAATTCTAAAGTGGATACCTGATTGCAATGCTTATGGGGTTGCAGGTGATTGGAAGTTGCCCGAACTTGATGCAGAGATGGAGTGGGTCTCCAGCCTGGAAGAAAGGGCTTCCAGGGTGGAAAGCAACATGTTCAAGCGCACCTCTAAAGCAAAGGCAGGATTTATTAGGAGGCGGATTGAAAAGGACAAAGCGCTCTGGGCAGCCAGGAAGGCGAGGCCTGGAGAAGAGGAGGAGGAGGAGGAAGAAGTGGAGGCCGAAGGCTCCTCAGATGAAAGGGATGAGAGGCATGCCGTGGAGGAAGCCGCCGGGATTAGTCCTGCCAGGGCCGAAGTTCTTCAGGCCATGGCAGCAGAGGCCCAAGGAGGAGGCAAGGTTGAGGAAATAGAGCAGCCAAAGGAGGAATGGCTCGCAATGGGTCCTCAAGCTCCAGAGCCAGATCTGGACCAGCGTCCCCGCAGGTGGGCCTGCCGGGGTACAGTGGCCCCTGTTCCCGCGCCAGCCACCAAGAGAGTGAAGAAGATTGCCTCCAAGAGCGACAAGCCGGATGTAGTACACCGCCATTCCTCCCACCTTTCTGAGGCCAAGAATCCACCCGCCAAGCGACGAGCGGTTACGGGGGTTGATACCAGCCCCCAGTCAAGTCCCGCGTCCTCGCGCAGCTCAATCCCGTCGGAGCCCCCAAATCCACAAAATGGCACAAAGCTGCCGGGGGGTTCTGCTCCCCGACCCTGAATAGGGGGAGAGCGAGCCTGCTACCTGCGAGATACGCACTGGGCTCCATGCTCATCGACCCAGAGTAAGGAGAATACTGACTTTTCTTGTTGAGGGGCCATGTAGTTGGTGCTTGCTGACTCTATCTGGCTTGTTGACTTGTTAGGGACGAAGAACCCCTCATCCACCGGGCCAAACGAACCAAGCAGGTGGCGTTGTCAGGGCCCTTGGCGAGTGCGGGCCTGGCGGAAGATAGCATAGAGGATCCTGCGCCCAGCCTCCAGCCCAGCTCTCGGCGCGAAACTATGGACCAAGCTTTGCCCGCAAGGGGAGACGCGGAAGAACGTGCCCTATCCCCTGCCAAGGGAGGAAAGGAGATCCACCAGGGTGGGACCCACCATGAGAGGCCCACCCCACCCATCGTTCAAGTAGATAAATCACCAGCAAGGGCCTCCACCGAGGGGTCAGCCCATGTTGAGGTCATGGTCACCGACGAAGGGGTCACGGACCGCACCACGGCAACCGATGTCACCGGGGAGACCGACGCCCTTCCGCGGCAAACTTCACCGGGTAATTTGCTTACCCTTGTCTCTTCTTATTTGAATTACTTTGCTTCCAGGTCTTCGACCCAGCGATTTGTAGCATCTCTTTATCATTGCTTGTTAACTTTGTCTGCAGCTTCGTTGGTCGAGGAACCAGAGCTGCTGGAAGAAGTGGCCAGTATTGGCAAGGATGCTGCCGAGGAGGCCGCCAGAATTGCTGCCACTGAAGACCAAGGTCATACTGCCGGAACCATACAAGAATTTCCCAAAGGAACAGAGAAAGCGCCCGACAACACATCTGGCCAAGACGTAGTCTTGAAGGAGAAAACCCCTCTGCAAACTATGGGGCCCCTTCCCTTGTTTGGTACACCGGCTGCAGTCCCATAGCCATCCTCGAGCAAGTTGGCGCTGGTCCTTGCCCATCCTGGGCTTGCAGCCCCCGGCTCATCTATTGCAGTGGGTGCGGACTTCGACGAAGACATCCGGCGCATCTTGGCACCATTATCCTAGAGAACCGAAGAGACTGATGATTCCGTTGGCGCAGCCATGGACCTATCCTTCTTGGAGTCCGTGGCAACATGTATCAAAGATATGTAGAGCAGGTACAGCCTGAAGTGGCAAAATGATCAAGGAGCAGCGCGACTCTGCCGGTCTCATGGATCAGAAGCTGAGGGAGAAGGGCAGCGAACTGCATGAGTGGCACAGCAAACACTCCCAATCCCTTCTACGGCAACAGGAGGTGACAACCATGGCCAAGGAGTATGTTGCTGCCTGGGAGACCCGCCTGGCGGAGCCCGAAGCACTTATAAACGCCAAGGAGAAGGATATCTCTACCCGGGAAGGGAACCTTGAAACCACCCTCCGCGGCAAGGATGAAGAACTGGAGGCTCTTGTCCAACAGCGTACTAAGGACCTAGAGGACAAGCACAAAGCGGCTCTTGACACGTTCATGCTTGACTCTTCTTCTCAGTTGAAGAAGGTCACCAATGAGCTTGCCGCTGCGTCTGCTGCCAAGACTGACCTTGACCAATAGGTGGCCAAGCTGACAAAGGATCTTGTCGAGAGCACCAAGGAACTCTTGGCTCTTAAAGAGGGAGCGCAGGAAGCAGAGACCCTCCTGAAGGAGTCGCAATCGCAACTTTCCTCCAAGAGCCAGGACCTTGACACTGCCAACGGCACCATCACCGATATGAAGGCACGGCTTGGCACTCTGGAAAGTGAGATTGAATCTGCCGGTGTTCGTGAGCAGTTGCTGATGAAGGACTTGGAGAATACAAGAATTCTCTGACGGGACACGGAGGATAAACTGCAGAACCAGATCGAGCAACGCAACCTCTAGATCAAGAACTTGGTTGACATTGCTGAGCGCCTCACTGCCCAAATCTTGAAGATGGACATGAAGAGCAGGGCTTTCTCCGTCAGCGACCATGAAGTTCCAAGTGTCAAGCTGACGCTTTTCTTTGAAGGTTTGATTGAAGGGCTGAAGATGTACGAGGAAGACAGGGCCGAATGCTCTGTTGTTGAATCCTGGAAGCTTGCCCGCGACGCCCTTTTTATGGTCTTTAGCAATCTTGCCTATCGCCATCCGGACCTCAACCTCTCCGACGGCTTCAAGAGGCTGCCACTGGGCGCCGACATTTCTGTTGCCAAGGCGAAGGCCAGTCCCTTTGCCGACAATGTCCTCTCCATCCCAAGGGTACCCTGAGATCAGCACGCCCAGCCTTGAGCCGTTCCTATCGTCATGGTGCCCTGTAAAAAAACAATCATGCATCATGTGTTTAGGTCCAGTACTGTTTCTGATTCTGCACTCGTGGAACTGATGTTTAATTATGCCAATGCACGCTATCCTTCTTTTATTTACCCATCGATGTTCGTATGGTTAGTTTCCTTTACGTACATTGGTTGCCCGCCAGTAGCATGTGAGGGAGTCCTGGATTAAGGGGTCCTCGAGCGTCCGAGCTATGTGACATGGGCCGGACTGATGGGCCGTGAAGATATAAAGTAGAAGGCCTTTCCCCGTGTCTAGATAGGACTTTCCCTTACGTGGACGGCAAGATTGGCGTCCGGATGTGTAATTTCCTTCCTGTAAACCGACTCTGTACAAACCCTAGCCCCCTCCGGTGTCTATATAAACCAGAGGGGTTAGTCCGTAGAGGCTATCATAATATCCATAGGCTAGACATCTAGGGTTTAGCTATTACGATCTCGAGGTAGATCAACTCTTGTGACCCCCATACTCATCAAATACAATCAAGCATGACGTAGGGTTTTACCTCCATTAAGAGGGCCCGAACCTGGGTAAACATTGTGTTCCCTTTGTCCCTTGTTACCTTAGATCCTCAGACGCACAGTTCGGGACCCCCTACCCGAGATCGGCCGGTTTTGACACCGACATTGGTGCTTTCATTGAGAGTTCCTCTGTGTCGTCGACGGAAGGATCAATGACTCGCCTTGTCATCAATGACAACATCACCTCTGGAGGAGCCCTAGCTCCGGGACAGATCCTCCAACTCGGCGGTTTTACCATGGGCGCCCGCTTGGCTGTTGAGCCGAAGGCGGCCCCCAAATCGCCAAACATCATCTCTGCATCGGCCTCGAACACTCTGAAAAGATGGATCCGGCAGATGCCTCGTCCTTGAATGAACTGCTAGATCGCATCGCCGCCTTGGGGGTCGCAACAGACTATGATCGGATTGGTCTTAAACCCGATCAGAGGGAAATCAAGTCCCCGATGATCACCCATCTGGTATCGGTCGTGGAGGAACAGGCCGAGGATACTTCTCCTCCTAAGTTGGTAACAAACTATGTTCAGATTTCCGAGCCCTGCGAGCCGTATACCCATCATCGGGAAGAGACCATAGGTCCTCCGAACATAGAATCTGGTGTTAAGCCCGAAAGTCACCATGGCCCTCCTGATCCTAGACCAGTGACCTCGGAGATTCTTCAAACTCTGGATCCGACAGCGGGTTGGGGTTCGGATTTTAGCCCACCCACCCACCACAAGCAATATTCCCCAAGCAATTCAGGTCCTCCAGATGTATGTGACCTAATGTATGTACGACAGCAACCTCAGGAAATGGTCCATCACTTCTGGGCCAGATTCCTCCTTGTTAAAAACAAGATTAAAGATTGCTGCGACGAGGACGCGGTTTCAATTTTCTGCCGCAACTGTATGGACGAGGGAATCCTCAATGCCCTCAACCGCCGCCGCATACTGCACTTTGCATATTTGGCACACATAGTACAGAAGTACTGCGCAATGGAAAGCACCTGGAAAGCCCAGACGGCCCAGTGGGAACCTCCCGCCTTTAAGCAGCCCACTGGACGGGCAAAAAGGATGCACCCTTACGGGGCACTCGATCATCATCTCATTGACAAGAAAATAAAACCCTTCATGGGACATAGAACTGTCCTTGATGAACTGCTCGGCAAACCGTGTCAGATACACACGACGCCGAATACCGAACCAACACATAGCCTTCGGGCATGTTGGGTACTCCGGCAGGTGGCTAAGAGTGGCGAGGCCATCCTCACCAACACCACCCCGGAGAAGCTCTCTTCGGAGGATAACGACCTTAATGTATTTACGGTCTTTGAGACCTTTCCTTCAAATAATCGGCGCAGAAGGGCGCTCCGCAACCTCACCGAAGTTAACCAAGTAGCCGCAATAAATCCTTGGAATGATACGGCAATAACTTTTACTGCCGACGACGAACCAAGGGCCAGATCAGTCCGAGCACCCGCCGCCTTGGTCTTAAGCCCAATCATAGATGGCTTTCGACTCACCAAGGTGCTCATGGACGGCGGCAGCGGATTAAACCTCATCTGCAAAGACACGCTCGATAAAATGCAAATGGACAAGAGTCGCATCGAGCAAAGCATCACCACCTTTCGAGGGATTATCCCCAGTCGTGAAGCATGATGTTCGGGGAAAATTAAACTTGATGTAGTATTCGGCACGCCGGAGAACTACATGTCCGAAGAGTTGCTCTTCCACGTGGCACCTTTCAATAGCGGATATCATGCCCTGCTGGGGCGAGACGCCTTCACACGCTTCCAAGCCATACCCCATTACGGGTATATGAAGCTCAAAATGCCAGGGCCTAACGGAGTCATCACCATCGCTAGTGATCCGGATATAGCGCTCCGCGCCGAAAACAAAACGGCATCCTTGGCCCTCGAGGCACTATCCGAAGCCCAAGTGGCCGAGGAGCTAACCACTCTGCACTCCACAGTGGACAAAGATGATGTAATCCTCGATAAGAGGCCGAAGTCCACTTCTTTCAAACTAGCAGACAAAATAGTAAAATTTCGAGTACACCCAACGGATCCCAACAAGACAGCCTCCATTGGAGCACAGCTAGATCCAACGATCGACACCGCACTAAGAGCATTCCTGCGCGAAAATTGGGATATATTCACCTGGCACCCTTCGGACATGCCCGGGATCCCACGCAGATGGGCCGAACATAGCCTCAATATTATAAAGGGGTTCAAACCAGTCAAGCAAACGCTGCGGTGATTTTTGAACCAAAACGACAGGCTATGGGGGAGGAGCTAGCTAAGCTTCTCGAAGCAGGGTTCATCAGGGAGATCAAACATCCGGACTGGCTAGCAAACCTGGTCATGGTACCGAAGAAGGATAAGTCCTGGCGCCTTTGTGTCGATTTCAAAGACCTTAATAAGGCCTGCCCTAAGGACCCCTTCCCGCTGCCCCGTATTGACCAAATCATTGACGCGACTGCAGGACACGATTCACTGTGTTTCCTCGACGCATACTCCGGATACCATCAAATTAAGATGAAGGAGTCCGACCAGCCCGCAATGGCATTCATTACCCCATACGGGCCTTTCTGCTTCAACACCATGCCGTTCGGACTCAAAAACGCTGGCACCACTTACCAACGCATGATTCAAACATGTCTGGAGAAACAGATTGGCAAGACAGTGGAGGCATACATAGATGATGTAGTCATCAAGACTAAACATGTCGAGTCATTGGTGGATGATCTACGCCTGACATTCGACAACCTCCGAACATATGACATACGGCTCAATCCGGAAGAATGTGTCTTCGGCGTTCCTGCTGGTAAACTACTCAGGTTCATTGTTTCCAATAGAGGAATCGAAGCAAACCCAGCAAAAATCCAAGCCCTGTCACAATTGGCAAACCCAACAGACCTAAAGCAGGTCCAAAAACTAGCTGGGTGCGTGGCAGCTTTGAGCCGCTTTATCTCCAGATTGGGAGACAAGGCACTGCCACTTTATCGCCTACTCCGACGAACCGACCACTTCGAGTGGACGGATGCGGCAATAGCTGGATTGGAAGAAATAAAAGCTTTGTTAGCAAGCAACCCAATCATCGCTGCACCAAGCGTCGGCGAACCTATGTTGCTCTACATATCTGCAACCCACCAGGTGGTGAGCGCCGTGCTCGTCGTCGAACGAGAGGAAGATGGACATAAATTCACACTCCAAAAACCAGTATACTATGTGTCAGGGGTCCTTACACCGTGCAAATCTCGATACCCACACTACCAAAAGATAGCGTATGCGGTCTTTATGGTATCCCGGAAGCTGCGGCACTACTTTCATGAGTGTTCGATCATGGTGGCATCCGAAGTACCACTCAATGATATCATAAATAATTGGGACACCACCGGCCGCATAGCCAAATGGGCCATCGAGCTCTTACCATTTGAAATAACATACAAGCCACGCTGAGCTATTAAATCTCAGGTGTTGGCCGACTTCGTCGCCGAATGGACGGAAGCCAAACTCCCTAAAGAATACAACACATACTCCAACTGGGTAATGTACTTCGACGGCTCTAAAATGTTAACCGGGCTAGGAGCCGGTGTCATCTTAACTTCCCCCACTGGGGACACAGTCCGCTATGTATTGCAAATAATGTACACGGACTCCAACAATGCAGCCGAATACGAGGCACTACTGCACGGTCTCCGGATAGCTGTCTCCATGGGCATTCAATGCCTAGAGGTGCGTGGGGATTCGAACCTCACAATATCCCAAATAAATGGAGATTTCGATGCAAAAGATCCAAAGATGATGGCATACCGAGACGCCGTACTCAAAATATCAGCTCGGTTTGAGGGGCTCGAGTTTCATCACGTCGCTCGAGAAAGTAATCAGGCAGCAGACATCCTTGCAAAATGGGCGCTAAACGCGATCCCGTCCCACCTAACACCTTTGTGGAAAGGATCTTCAAGCCATCCGTGGTATGGCAGGACGAGAGCAACAATACTAGTCCGGAGCCGATCATACCCTCAGATACGGAACACAATTCTGATATCGTCGGGGGCTCGGGCACCGAAATGACACCTTCCGCCCATGTAATCATGGCTGTCATTGCTCCATGGACCGAGCCCTTCCTAGCCTACCTTAATAGGCGGGAGCTCCCTGAGGACCAGAATGAGGCCCGCTGCATCGTTCGATGCTCGAAAGCCTACAAGGTTCATGAAGGAGAACTCTACAAAAAAAGTAATACCGGAGTTCTTCAAAGATGTATCTCCGAAGACGAGGGACAGCAGCTCTTGGCCGAAATACATGCCGGTTTCGGTGGCACCACGCCGCCGCTCAGGCCCTCGTAAGTAAGGCCTTCCGTACAGGTTTCTTTTGGCCTACAACCCGAGCAGATGCACAGGCTCTTGTACAGCGCTGCGTCGGATGCCAGCTTTTCGCCAATCAAAGTCACATGCCGCCCACCGCCTTAAAAACAATCCCCATTACCTGGCCTTTTGTGGTCTGGGGGCTGGATATGGTCGGACCCCTTAAAGGGGTAAGCCATAAGAAGAAATATTTGCTGGTTATGGTGGATAAATTCACTAAATGGATAGAGGCCAAACCAGTAAAAACGGCTGAAGCTGGACCGGTGATCGACTTTACATCCGGCGTTGTACACCGTTGTGGTGTCCCTCATAGCATCTTTATCGACAATGGCTCTAACTTCACAGCCGATGAGGTGAAAACTTGGTGTGCTGACTTGGGCATCAAGCTCGACTACGCCTTCGTATATCACCCTCAAACAAATGGTCAGGTCGAACGGGCTAATGGCTTGATAATGAGCGGCATCAAATCCAGACTCGTGCGATCCTTACGGGAGTCAGATAAGCACTGGGTCAAGGAACTCGATTCCGTACTCTGGGGGCTATGGACCACGCCAATTGCATCACCAGATACACCCCCTTTTTTATGGTGTATGACGCAGAAGCTATTTTGCCCTGCGACATTATTCATGACTCACCTAGAGTGCGCATGTATGAAGAGAGAGAAGCCGAGCTCGATCGGCAGGACGACCTAGACGGCTTGGAGGAGGAGCGTGATGTTGCAAAAGCCCGTTCTGCATTCTATCAGCAGCAGGCTCGGAGGTACCAAAGCAGAGAAGTGCGGGCCAAGACTTATAATGTCGGCGAACTCGTTTTACGCCTCCCAGAGAAGAAGAAGGACAAGCTCAAACCAAAATGGGATGGTCCCTTCATTATAGATGAAGTTCTCACTGGAGGAGCCTATCGCCTTCGTAATGCATCGGATAACCGCCTAGAGCCAAATCCATGGAACGCTGCTCGACTCCGAAGATTCTACGCATAAGTTTGGTCATACCTTTTTTTTTCTCCTCTTCATTTTGTTTTTGTTTTCTCGTTTCTATACGATTCCTAGGATGTGTTTGGATCAGCCAAACACCTGGAGGGTAAAACATCCTAAATTTATACATCCCACCATGACTGGGGGCTTCTTTAACCGAAGCTTATTATTATTTTGAGCCTGGAGCTCAAAATTTAAATGTCGTTTGCTCATATACATCCTTTTTGCCATTATATGCACCTCTATGACTTAAGTTTTTGCCAAGCTGGGTTGCCTTGCTCCTGTGTTTATGCCCTACGTTCCTGATTGTTCGGCTAGGGCGTAAAGGGAGCACCTCTGTGATTGTTACAACCGGGTCACCGGACATGTACCTCAGACAGGTGAAGCCGAAAGCTAGCGTTCTTAAGAGAATAAGTGGTCGGCAATCAAACGACAGATTGTTACATTCTTGTGACCACTCCAAATACCATGGGATAGTTTTTCCGTATAACAGACCAAAACCCCGGCACGCATAATTACTGCATGCCAACCCCAGGAAAGGAACCCTTAACGGAACTATTTTCCTTGGAAGATGTTTCTTACATATGTAATATAACATACATCCTGAACTACAAATTTTTGTCTGTTCGACATAGTGAATGTTTCTTTTTGTTCCTAATAGTATCCGGACATAGTGAATGTTTCTTTTCGTTCCTAATAGTATCTGGAAACACTCCACCATTTTGGGTCCCGAGGATAAAGCCGAAAGCCTGCGATGACAAAACTTTTTCATACGTTCGGATGAAGGCATAGGTTGATCATAACGTACTCTAATACATTGCATCAAATACCTATTCCTTATCTATTCCATCTATAAGGCTGTCTAACCTACAGTCTTCCTGCGAATACTTCGCAGCTATCATTACTTGGTCATACACCAAGCTCACTGGAATTTCTTTCCCGTCTGGTCCCTGTGGTCCCACTTGAGCCATGTGATTTGGATCTAGCTTGGTGAAGCATGTTTTCACCATGGCCCAGGCTTCTCGTGCGCCTTCACGGCAGGCGGATGTCTTCCATAGCTCAAACTGGCGTCGGGCACCTTTGAGCAGGTTTGCCAAGCCCTCCATACTTTCTGGAGGAGTATCGGATGGCCATAATGCCTTCACCATACTCTTCAACGCGGACAGCTCCTTTAGCACGTCACCTTGAAATTCGGATACTTCTTCTTCTGGCCTACCAGTTAACAGACCTACGGCAAACAGGGTCATGATATTCCAAATTATGGATTCAACATGAGCACCTAGGGAGATTCTAAATAACAGAGGAAGACATACCGAATATGCCGCCCTTCAGTTTTTCATTTTCTCTCTGAGCGGCCGATAACTGAGCCTTCAGGCTCTCTATCTCTTCGGATTGTTTGTCCTTTTCCTCCCTGGACGCACCCGTTGCACTCTTTTTCATCTACGCCAGTTCGGCGGTAATAGTGTTCAGCCGCATTTGGTTTGTTTTCAGCTCCTGGGCTAGCGCCGTGTTCTTTTCTTTAAGGACCTGTAGGGTATACCGATCCTTAAATCGGTTTGCCTCACCACTTCAAGTCTCGGGGGCTACTGGCACATGACTATCCAAAATTGCATAAATGCTTACCTGTATGTCCTTTGAGAACAGCTGAGTGACTCCGGCAAGTCCGTCTCGAGCGGCTCGGATATGTGCATCCACCGTGCTGAGTGCGGTAAATTCTTGCTTGGAAAAAGCCGGGGCACGCATGGCTTCCTTTAATCGACGGTGATTCATCACACTCTCCACTTCGGAATTTGTGACAGATACGTCGTCTGAATCCTCTTGAGGATTCAGATCTGGCATTGCCTTGGTTCTTGTCCTAGTTGGCGAGTCCGGCACCGGATTGGCGGACATTCGGCTAGCAGGGCATTTGCCCACGGTCTGCCGCGTGTTTCTCCTGACATCAAAGATAAGAAGGAGACTTTAAACAATCCGGACTCATGCCTAGGCATTTATTAAGTGGACATACCTCTTGGAAGACTGTGGGGTTTCTGCTGCACCCCCGGTCCCCTTTCATTTTGAACGGCTACCCTGCATAGGGGCCGCCCTCAAGGAGGTACGGTCTGCCGAACGCCGATCCTGTTAAAAGTCCGGAACGGCGTAATAAGCAAAGGTGCAGATAAGGGTTTCCTTTCAAGAGCCTTCCAAATACTTACGATGCAGAAGGGATAGAGGCGGGGGTAGTCGGCGGTGATAGCCACTCTTAAGCCGTCAAGGCTCGCTTGATAGAATACCCCATCATTGAACTCTATGTATATGTCCGGATCCTCGTGAAAGCCAGGGTCTCCATCATGGATATGATTCTCTGGCTGTGGAGCGGGACAGTGGACATCCTCGATCATCTTCCTCCATGACTGTTTTTGGTAACAAAGGGCAAAGTTGATTAGTGTCTGTAACAGCAATAAAGCAGCGCAGACAATCGAAATCTTACCCATTCTACGGGGTTGTACATGGAATAGCCCTCCCGACAGTTTAAGCGGAGGAAGTCTTCTTTCTCTCCCTTATACAGATCGACCAGGATTGTGGCCACTTCGGCAGGGGTATTCAGACCCTTCCGTCGGTAACGAGCAGCGTCGTCTTCTCCATTATAACACCATAAGGGAGTTACGCTGGATTGAAGAGGCTGGACGCACCTCTTTATTGCAATAGCCATGACCTCGACTATCGAGAGCCCGGTATGGGCTAATAACCTGATCTTGTTAACCAACCTTTTTATTTCTGCACTATCTTCCTCCTTGGGACTTCGGGGACGCCAGTTGAAGCGCTTCTTTAAAGGAGCACTGGAAAATTCAGGAAGGCCGCGCCGAACTGGGTCCGGCAGTGGGACGTCGTCTATATAAAACCATTCCGAAGCCCATTGAGAGTATACCTCGGGAGTTCCTACAAGGTATCCGGATCCGGCTATACGCCATACTTCGGCACCGCCCAATTCAAAAATAGAGCCTCCCCGATGGCGGGGAACGAGGCAAAAGAACTTCCTCCATAGTTCAAAATGGGCCTCGATGCCTAAGAATAGTTTGCAGAGGGCAACAAAACCTAAGATGTGCAGAATCGAACCTGGGGTAAGGTTGGAAATCCTAGGCCCCGCAGTAGAAAGGGGACGAAGCACACCCTCTCCTCCTTGTTGGGGTTGGGAAAATTCTCAGCCATCACATCATTGCCAATTGAGGCTAATCCTGCTCGAACAGGGACTAGATCCGTGAGGGGAAGGTAGCCCTGTGTTTGGAGTCGACTCAGCTGAAGATGAGGCATGGAACAACTCTGCTAATCACCCTCTTGAGGGCCATGAGGACGCTTAGATGAGCCTGGAGCGCTGGCCATGTTGGAAAGCTTTGTTCGCAGCTAATCTCGACGGTCTTTCTTTTGCGTGATATGAGATGGCATTTGGGGATCTAGCTCTCCTTATATAGATGCCATCCGAGCGTGGTGAGGGGCTTATTTGCAAAAAATCACAGGCTGTTCATATTCATCCGGCGTGCGGAAATCAAAGCGACTACAGAAAAGAATCATAAAAGCAGCACATCGAGGTCAGAGCTGGACTATCGTCAATCCGAATTACAAATGAAGAACCCGCCTTGCAAAGCCGAAGACATAAGCCGGATACTACGTCGTCATTGAAGCCAAGTTCGGGGGCTACTGAGGGAGTCCTGGATTAAGGGGTCCTCGGGCGTCCGGGCTATGTGACATGGGCCGGACTGATGGGCCGTGAAGATATAAAGTAGAAGGCCTTTCCCCATGTCTGGATAGGACTTTCCCTTACGTGGACAGCAAGATTGGCGTCCGGATGTGTAATTTCCTTCCTGTAAACCAACTCTGTACAAACCCTAGCCCCCTCCGGTGTCTATATAAACCAGAGGGGTTAGTCCATAGAGGCTATCATAATATCCATAGGCTAGACATCTAGGGTTTAGCTATTACGATCTCGAGGTAGATCAACTCTTGTAACCCCCATACTCATCAAATACAATCAAGTAGGACGTAGGGTTTTACCTCCATTAAGAGGGTCTGAACCTGGGTAAACATTGTGTTCCCTTTGTCCCTTGTTACCTTCGATCCTCAGACGCACAGTCCGGGACCCCCTACCCGAGATTGGCCGATTTTGACACCAACAGCATGCTGCCGCGATTGCTGCGAGGAACAGGTCCTTAGCATTCAGCTGGCGAGGATATGCCCCGGCAGGTTTTTCCTTAACGGTCTTTGACACAGCCGCCCACTTTGTTGAGCAGGCTCAAAACCAAGCAGGGGCGCACACAAATATAGTAAGGTACCATCATATGAAAGGCTTGCCGTATGAATATCCTGGTTGTCTGAAGGATACACGATGCAAGTTCCGAAGAAAAGTCAATGATCATGCTAACTTATCTTTCGTTCATGCTCCTCTCCCTTGCCGGGTATGCATTAGGTCATGTATAACACCTCCTTCCCCACTCGCGATCATTCCTCCTGTTTGTGCATCCATCCTTGTTCTGAAAAGACAAGAAACGAGAAGGTGCACAAGGGAAAGACTTGGCAGTTTACTAGTTATGCGCCCACCCCTGGCAAGAGTTGGAGGGGCTAATAGAACGTTTGCAGCTACCGATGTATGGTAGAAAGGAAGGGCTGGCTCCTCTCTCCCTTTCCTTATAGTGTTAATGATCTTGTCGGCGTTCTGGGATTGGGGGTACCCAGACCTGCCTGGGGGCCATGGTGTGGCTCCCTCGACGGCCCTGTACGACCCAGTTGCGACAACTCCAAGACAAGACCCTCGCAAGGGGCCCCTGGCCTCGTGAGGCGGACAGCACCAAGACCTCCAAGGGAGGTGCCTCCCCAGGCTGCCTCCTGAGGAGTGGAGATTTCTATGCAGGTACTCAGCCTCACGAGGCTGCGATGACGTGAGCCATGACCACCATGGCCAGGCGGGCGCCAGCGGGCGCAGAGGAGGCAGTTTCCATTTCGGTGTTAAGGGACTAGGACAAGCGTGGGTTCCCGAGGAGCCTCCCAAAGGTTCCCATTTCGGTGCCACAAGACCAAGACCACAAGCTCGGTAGGACGGATGTCATGGCCAAGCCCACCGCTGCATCATGACCAGAAGCTTTGCAGGCGAAGACCACCTTTCATTAGGATTAGATGTACTTCTTGTCCCCTTTCGAATTGGCCACTGTGGGATCCCTTCCTGCCTATGTTTTGAGGGAAGAGGATCAAGGCCACTATAAGTATAGCTAGCCACCATCGTAGACGGGGACCCGGATCAGATCCATTCCACCCTCACCATCGAGCCCTCACGAGGCTGCTGATCCACTATACTTGTTCATCCTCAGCCCCCTCATGAGGCCAATCCAACACAAAGCAGGAATAGGGTTTTACACCGCAAGGTGGCCCGAACCTGGGTAAACTGCCGTGTTCATCTTCTTCCACACTCGCGTGTGTTCGACGAGGCTAGGCTATGGGGCGACGAGCTTGAGACTTGAGAGGTTGAGATCTTCGCACACACCCTAGAGTTTGAACCTTCTTGGGTCTGCGGAACCCTGAATCCGACATTTGGCGCGCTAGTTAGGGGCGTGTTGAAGCTCCGCCTCTTCTCCAACCTTGCTCTACCCTCGCTCGGTCGTTCCCATGGCGGACGTTGCCCTACCGGTCTGGCTACCCGAAGCCTACGGGGGCGTTGCGGGCTGCCCGGCCTTCACTCCCGACCTGTGCCGGGTGCGGTGGCCCGTGAAGTTTAGGTCAATGCTACCCCCACGATACGATGGCGTTGCGGACCCAGAGGAGTTCCTCCAGCTATACACGCAGGCCATCCAAGTGGCGGGCGGCGACGACAAAGCCATGGCGAACTGGCTCCCCCTGGCCCTCACGGAGGTCCCTCGGTCTTGGCTCCACGGCCTCCCTGATACCTTGATCTACTCCTGGGAGGAGCTCCGCAGCCGGTTCATCGCACACTTTGTGGCCCCAGTGCCCCACGCGGTTGCATGCATCATCGGTGGGTCGCAGGCGCCTGCTTCTAGCCACCACATCAAGAAGTTCTTCCGCCAGCCAGGCGCCGCTCGGCCGCAGCATGAAGCTTCCCGTGGGTGCTCCGGGCCAAAGGTCGACATCACCTTCGACTTCAAGGATCACCCCAAGACTACGGTCGCAGCGGGTGCGCTCCCCATGCTATGCATGCCCACCATCAACAACGTTGAGGTCAACAAGACCCTCATCGACGGCGGCGCCGGCCTTAACATCATTTCCCTAGAAACCTTAAATATGCTCCAGGTGCCTCATGACCAGCTCGCACCCATCAGACCCTTCTTGGTGGTGACCAGGGGCTCTGCCACCCCCACGGGGCAGGTGCGCCTTCCCGTCACATTCGACAAGTGTGACAATTACCGCACCGGGATGATTGACTTTGATGTGGCCCACATCGGCCTCCCGTACAACACCATCCTGGGGTACCCAGCTCTCTCCAAGTTCATGGCGACAACCCATCCGGGCTACAACGTCATCAAGATGCCGGGCAGTAGTGGCATCATCACGGTGGCCGGGGACACCAAGGACGCGGTCGGGCTCTTAAGCTCGCCTACGGGGCCGCGGCGGCCTCTCGACCAGGTGCTGAGGACGCCCCGGAGGCCCTCAGGGCCGCGCCCATGAAGAAAAAGCAGTTGTTCTCTCAGGACTGGGCCGAGATGAAGCAGGTGCCCGTTGATGATGAGAATCCAGGCCCCACCTTCACCATAGAAGCCGGTCTCCCCCCGGAACAGGAGGAGGCGCTGATTGGCTTCCTCCGGGTGAACCAGGACGTGTTCGCTTGGGAGGCGTCGGACCTGGTCGGCGTCCCAAGGGAGGTGATCGAGCACCACCTGAGGGTATGCCCCGGTGCACGCCCCGTGAAGCAAAAGGAGCGATGTCAAGCACAAGAGAAGCAAGCATTCATTGTCCAAGAGGTCCACAAATTGGAAGAAGCTGGTGTTATTCGGGAAGTGTGGCACCCGGATTGGCTGGCCACCCCAATGATCAACCCCAAAAAGGAGGGAAAGAGCGTATGTGCATCGATTTCACAAGCCTCAACAAGGCTTGCCCTCAGGACCCCTTCCCACTCCCACGCATCGACCAGATCATGGACTCCACCGTCGAGTGCTAACTTATCTTTCGTTCATGCTCCTCTCCCTTGCCGGGCATGCATTAGGTCACGTATAACACCTCCTTCCCCACTCGCGATCGTTACTCCCGTTTGTGCATCCATCCTTGTTCTGAAAAGACAAAAAACGAGAAGGTGCACAAGGGAAAGACTTGGCAGTTTATTAGTTATGCGCCCACCCCTGGCAAGAGTTGGAGGGGCTAATAGAACATTTGCAGCTAACGATGTATGGTAGAAAGGAAGTGCCGGCTCCTCTCTCCCTTTCCTTATACTGTTAATGATCTTGTCGGTGTTCTGGGATTGGGGGTACCCAAACCTGCCTGTCTGCAGCGCATGGCGTGGCTCCCTCGACGGCCCTATATGGCCCAGCTATGACAACTCCAAGACAAGACCCTCGCGAGGGCCCCCTAGCCTCGTGAGGCGGACAGCACCAAGACCTCCAAGGGAGCGGCCTCCCCAGGATGCCTCCCGAGGAGCGGAGATTTCTATGCAGGTACTCAGCCTCACGAGGCTGCGATGAGGTGAGCCGTGATGACCATGGCCAGGCGGGCACCAGCGGGCGCAAAGGAGGCAGTTTCCCTTTCGGTGTTTAGGGAGCAAGGACAGGCGTGGGTTCCCGAGGAGCCTCCCAAAGGTTCCCATTTCGGTGCCACAAGACCAAGACCACGAGCTCGGTAGGACAGATGTCATCGCCGGGCCCACCACTGCATCACAACCAGAAGCTTTGCAGGCGGAGACCACCTTTCGTCAGGATTAGATGTGCTTCTTGTCCCCTTTCGAATTGGCCACTGTGGGATCCCTTCCCGCCTAAGTTTTGAGGGAAGAGGACCAAGGCCACTATAAGTATAGGCTAGCCACCACCATAGACAGGGACCCGGATCAGATCCATTCCACCCTCACCATCGAGGCCTCGTGAGGCTGCTCATCCACTGTACTTGTTCATCCTCAGCCCCCTCATGAGGCCAATCCACCACAAAGCAGGAGTAGGGTTCTACACCGCAAGGTGGCCCGAACCTAGGTAAACTGCTGTGTTCATCTTCTTCCCCGCTCGCATGTGTTCAGAGGTTGAGACTTGAGAGGTTGAGATCTTCGCACACGCCCAGAGTTCAAACCTTCTTAGGTCTGCGGAGCCCTGAATCCGACGGATCTCATGTCGGCGGGCATGAAGGCCATGCTGACGCGAACGGCTTTGCCGGAGCACCCTTGCTAGGGCATCGACCAACGGATTCGCACCAGCGCTCCACTCAGGATTTACACTTGGTGGGATAAATACTGGACCGAGTTCCACGCGGGCTCATCGATGCTGATGACGCTATCACCGCATGGCTCGATCATTGACAAGTGAGAAGGGAGGAGGGGGCCGACCACGCACCATTTTTCTTGCTTGCCCAAATGACTCTTTTTGGCATCAGACATGCTTGACAGGAGCTCATGAGGAGGGCGACATCGCTGCATGTTTTGCTCCTTTTCCGGACGCAGGTAGCATGGTGGCCATGCCACCTGAGCCGCCCGCGATTGTTGCATCACATCCGCCTTCCATTCCCGTCGCCGCCGCGGCTGCGGCAAAAACGAGCGATGGAATCCGGGTAGGACAAGGCGAGGGAATGACGTTGTTCTTCTTCTTCGAAACCATGGACGAAGGGAGTGTCGATGAAGAAGACGATGATGATAATGATGATGATGATGATCGACGATGGAGCTCGACGCGTTGTTTACGGCTTTAGGTTCGCAGAAGAGAATTCCCCCACCTGGCGTGCCACAGATGTCGTGGGGATCACGATCACCTATGGGGCCATGAGCCCCTTGTGGTTTGGCAAGGGGGATATCACATTGCACAAAGAGTAGAAGCCATGGAACAACATGACAGTAGTGAAACTGGTGGTTTTTACCCAGCTTCGGGCCGCTGGATAGCGTAAAACCCTACTCCTGCTTCGGTGGATTAATTGGAAGAACACAACGAGCAAGCAGCACTCAAGCCCGGCAAGGATGCCTCGGGGAGAGCAGCTACACATGTACAAGTGTGTGAGGGTCTGAATCCTTGGTTAGGTCGCCTTGGACCTCCTTTTATAACTTAAGGGGTAACCACAATGGCAAAACAGTCTTTATCTACTGATTAGATAGCCAACAGTGCTATCATACCTAACTCTGGCAGTTAGGACAAAGTGCATTAAATGCACTGCTAGGTGTCATGCTGAGGTCGAAGCCCGGCAGGCCTGCCAAGATGCTTAATTATCTCTTGCTTATCATCTTGACACACCTCTGGACGGGTGTCACTTGGATAAAACTTGTCTTCCAATGGGCCACCACGTGCTTAGCAGAGGCCACTTAATCACTTGGGGGCTCGACACCACACCGATAAGTGACTTGCGTCGCTGTGCGGTGGAGCGGTGGTGTCTTGGAGGGGATCTCGCCTCTGGCGGACCCGGCAAGCTTGCCGCGGAAGTCTTGGACTTGTCCTTGGGGCAGCCTCGACCCGGCCAGGCTCTCCTGCCCGGTAAGGGAGGCTTTCCCAAGGTGTTATTCTTCTGCCTTGGTTGTGTTGGTCTTCTTGATTTGCTCTTTGATCTCACTAAGAGCAGCTTCTCTGGCTTGGCCTTGGTTGCCGGGGAGGAGGCTTTTCGTCCGTGCACAAGTCAGGGGAAACATACACCCTTGTTTGTGTACCCCGACAGGAATGTACTACCAGAGAGTAGCCGGGGCAGTTGGTCGTGCAGCAGTAGCAGCAGCGCCCAGAGCAGCAGTGCGTGCGAGAGCCAGGTCAGCTGGTCATGTAGCAGCATCTCGGGTAGTAGCAGCAGGAGCTCGAGCGAGAGCCGGAGCTGCTGCTCGTGTAGCAGCAGCGCGAGCAATAGTAGAGCAGCAGCGCAAGCAAGAGCAAGAGCAGAGTAGCAGCGCGAGCGAGATCCGAAGCAGTAGCAGCAGGGCCAGTGAGAGCCAGAGCAGCAGTAGCAGGGCCAACGAGAGCCGGAGCAGCAGCAGCAGCTCCTACTAATGTGGATGTCGCCGCCGGGGGAGCGACGCCGTGGAGGAAGTGGCCGGCGACGCCGTCGTAGATGGAGCCCTGCCATGGTGGCTCGGGACCGAGCGCCGGCAGCACTGTGAGATCGAATCAAGAAGAAAATGCAGCGATTAGTGTTGAACCTCTTTGTTGGCGCTGATGAGGCAGCAGCTTCATCTTAGGAATCGGTGATGGTGCTGCTCTTCCGGTGGTGCAGGTGATGATGGCGCTGTGGGAATGGAGGTGGCGCGATAGACAAGGCGAACGTTGGGGCAGCTCCTTGGAGGTGGAGGACAGGGTGGCTGAATCAGTGGGACGATGAGATCGACGGCGGATCCTCATCCGGTGCGGTGGATGAGGGATGTCGAGCTGTTGCAGTGGACGATGTCGTTGGGGAAGAAGCTCCGGCTAGGTGGCGGACGGAGGAGGGTGTGGGTCTTCGTGGGTTTCCACGGCGTCGGTGTATGAATGGGGGGGGAGGAGGGGATGGGAGGGGAACCATGGCTTAGGGACACGCTTGTCCGAAATGTGTGGTAAGTTACGAAAGTACCCCCACCGATTTGAACTAGGTGGTTCTTTCGGTTCAGGTGTATCACAGGAATTTCACGTGTCGGGATTTCGCAGGAGGTGGGAGTTTTCATGCGCATTGCAATTTTGGGATAGCAAGGTGCAGGTTCAGATGGAGGCAGTTTTCGGAGCACAACGAGACAAAGAGATATGTTAAAATTTCAGGATAACAAGGCGCGGGTTCAAATTTACGGACAAGCCTAACGTGTATTGTACCAAATCAATTCGCACTTCCCTCGACGAAAAAACCAAAAAGAAATCAATTCGCACCACACAAGAGAGTCTAGTCCCATTTTACTGTATGAGTTACTACAAATGCCATTCAAAACTTTGAATCCATGTTATGTTCAATTAAAATATTTTGCTACGTGTATAATGCATGTAACCTGCTACTCAAATGATCATTTTAGTGCATTCCAAACGTATATACTACCGCTTCAATATGAACTAAATTTGAATTTGTTTCTCAATTTGAATAAGATCTACAATCATGATTGTTGTCAAGTTTAACCATTTGAATTCGTTTCTCTATTTTAATAAGATCTACAATCGTCATTGTTGTCAAGTTAAACCATCGTTTGTATATTATCTTCACAACACACCACATGATTACTGTCGAGTTAGATATGAACTATGTGTACTATATGAACTCGAAATCCAATTTTTGAATCCACTTTATGTTGATTTCAAATCATAGTACATTTCAATCTCTAGCTAGATCTTCATAATCTAAACCATGTCTCATATGTATAATGTGTTTATCACATAATTATGGTGCCCCGCCCCATACGCCCACAAGTATTTAGCTTTGAGATGCAAATGCCACACATTATCACAAATTCAAATAAAATGTGAGATTGTTCGATATATAGTATGGTTTAGATTGTTCGATATTTAGTTGTGAGCTGCAAACGCCATATATTATCACAAATTCAAATAAAATGTGAGATTGTTCGATCTATAGTATGGATTAGATTGTTCGATATTTAGCTATGAGTTGCAAACGCCACACATTATCACATTATAGTATAACATGTCCAAAACCACACCACGCGTATCACCGCTATATTCATGCATGCATAGGTTTATAACACTATGATCTCTTATTCAAATATATGAATCCACTTTCAAAACGAATTATGATCTTTGTTAGTCTCTTACACCCACACAATCCTATAACCTTTGTAGCTAGCACTAACTTTCTCTCGTGCATGCACACGCCCTCCTCGCCCTCCGCTCCCTCAGCACTCTATCCATCGCGCACATTCATTTATTTTCTTTAGGTCGTTCCCCCACAGTCTCCACAACTCCTTCTTTTTGACACACACCAATCGATAAACCTCTACAACGATGTCTGCCTACCACATACACACACACTTTTCATCTCCTCCTTTCTCTGTGCATGCCTCATGTCTCTCATACGGTCCCACACACGTGTAAACTCTCGCCCCTCTTTTCATCAATCTCACAATCGCACACTCCTCCCCCTATCTAGTAGGCCTCTCGCACCACCTCCTAGCTCCATCCCTCTCTCGCTATCCGTCTCTCTGGGCCCTATTTGCCTCTAACAAATGGATGTACACCGACCGATCTCCCACTATACATATAGCTAGCTAGGTCATTTATAACTCGTTTTCCCCACGTGCCGATCGATCTACCTCATTAGTTATGTCTCTCCCTTCATCTCACACACAACAATTGATCTACCGATCTAGTTAGGTATGCTTACCAAACACATATAGTACCCCTTCATCATCCATGCATGCCTCCCGACACATCTATCACGCACACGCACACATAGAAACACATCCCCTCTCTTCTTGATATTGCAGTTGTACCTTTAGTTTGTCTAGTAGGCCTCTCCCACCATCTTCGAGAAGCAACTCCACCACCCCTCCGGCACTCGACCCCTCTCACTCTCTCTCTCTCTCTCGCAACCTATTTCCTGTCCTTCACTTATATATGGATGTCGACCGATCACCCTAAAGTCATAGTTAGGTCTCTCCTTCTCAACACATATACGAGTCGATCTACCTCTCTAGTTTGATCTCTGCCTCCCGCCGCCCCCTCCCCCCCACACACACCGGTACATCAAGCGCTCTAGTCATGTCTCCCTGCCACACACAAACTTTCCCTCTCCCGTCCGATGTTCCGGTAGGTCAGTCGCCGTATATCTTTGACGTGCACACACACAATTTCGATGACTCTCTTCATCGATCTCACACCCACACACATGGTCCTCTCTTCGACTCTATAGATATCTATGACCCCTCCCTCTCTTCTCGTGGATCGCCCCCTCTATATATGATATAGCTAGGCCTCTATTTCCCACACATTGCATGTGTCACATTTTTATTTGAGATATCATCGACACATATTCCCACAAATACACTCATGAAATCACCCCCCATAAAAAACACACTCATGAACGCACGCGCCATCTCTCTAGGTTTGTATCTCTCTCACACACACCCACGTAGGTGGGGGACATGCATGAAGAGAAGAGGTGCACGCACGGCGCACGTACTCCCGTCTCTTTGCCAACCACACATGCACGGGTACATGGTGGAGCTCATTTCTGTATGAAAAGGCAACCCACGTGGTAATTTGACACGTGTACTGGTTGTCCACTTGATGGAGGATCTGTACCATGGGTGAACAAACAAATTGCGACTTGACACATGCAGGATCGAAAGTAGGTCTAGAGGGGGGGGTGATTAGACTACTTGACCAAATAAAAATCTAACCTTTTCCCAATTTTAGTTGTGGGCAGATTTTGGCAATTAGCACAAGTCAAGCAATCAAACTACACAAGCAATTCTAAGAGTGTAGCAGCGGAAAGTAAAACAATGCATATGAATGTAAAGGGAAGGGATTGGAGAGTGCAAACACAATGATGACACGGAGATTTTTGGCGTGGTTCCGATAGGTGGTGCTATCGTACATCCACGTTGATGGAGACTTCAACCCACGAAGGGTAATGGTTGCGCGAGTCCATGGAGGGCTCCACCCACGAAGGATCCATGAAGAAGCAACCTTGTCTATCCCACCATGGCCATCGTCCACGAAGGACTGGCCTCACTAGGGTAGATCTTAGTTGACACTGGAGGGGCAACTGTAGCTATGGTGGCAGGAGCAGAATGAGCAGGTCTCAAGTCTGCAACTGGCTCAGCAGAAGACCTCTGTTCCCCTGGCACTAACTAAAATCTGTCTGTAGTGGGTCTCTCATCATTGTCCTCATCATCATCCCTCAGCTTCTCCACTATGGTCTGAATCTCTGTGACCTTCACATCTAGGTCATATATCTTGCTCTCAACAATCCTTTCAAGACTCTCCTGATTCTGAGTCAAGGTGGCCAAGCTCTTCTCAATCCTCACGGTACCCTCAAGTAGATAAGTGAGCTGATCTTGCTTGGTCTTGAGATTCACTATTGAAGCATCTGGAACACTTGCTGCCTTTGCTGCTTTTGCAGCCTTTGCTTTCTCGATCTTCTCCTAGGCCTCAACACATGTAGGATGTGATGCACCCATGACAACCTCGTTGGCCTAAAAATCAGGCCTAAGAGGTAGATGCTCTTTGTCAAGCAGATATGTCCCAGTTCCAACCTTGGAGTTGATCAACATCTGAATGTGTGGGGCATACCCACAAGACCTCTTTTGGTCGGATGCTCTCCTCTTCACTGTCTCAACTATCAAGCTCATGACTTTGAACTTCTGGGGAACATCAAACAAATGTAGCAAGTTTATGGAGTGACCATGTATCATCCTGTGATCTCCAGACTTGGGCAACAAAGTATGCCTCAAGATGGTGTTCATGGTGGTCAATCTAGCAAGCAGATAGTAGATTGAACCAAGCTTGTGTGTCTCCAAAGCTGCATCAGTAATAGGCTTGTACATGTTTGCCATTGAGTTGTGATCCTTCCTGGGTTTGCTGTACACATCAAGATCATTTTCATCTTCCTTAGGAGCTTTGATGAGCTCATCCCATTCAGAAATTGATGACTGGTACCTGGTTTCCTCAGTCATCCAGACAATCTTACCATCTGGGTAATAGTGGGCAGTGGAGTAAAACTGCATAATCATTTCATCATTCCATTTTGTCAGTTTTTGTCCAAAAAATGCATCAACTCCATTCAGCCTGAAGCTCTCATGAACATGGGGAAAATAGTTTTCATTATCATCAATGTATTCCCAATCAACCCATTTCATATCACAGACTATGGGGTTCTTGTCCAGCAGCATAGTTTCATAGAAGTCCTGCTATTCTATGGTATGGAATCGATAGTCCACAGCAGTCCTTCTCCTTGTGGCATATGGATCTGTCTTCCTCCATTGTCTCCAACCTGCATATTTTCTCAACTTCATATTTTTAGCCACTGGATGATCATCATTATGATCTGGGATCTTGGGCTTCAATTTCCTGAGCACTAGTGGCTCATCATCCTCTTGAACCTCAGGCACTAGGGCCTTGTTCTTCTCTACAGCTGAAATGTTCCTAGTGGATATCTTTGCAGTAGAAGGCTTGGGTGCAGCTGGTTTGGGAGCAGACTTGGCTTGGAAGGAGCAGCACCAGTCTTGATAGCATCTGCCATCAACTTCTGAGACTTGGCAGGTGGTGCAATAGGCTCTTCCTCCTCCTCATCTTCATCAGAAGAATGCTTTTCAAATCCAGCCACTGGATCAACAAGTTTGCACCATCTTCCTCTTTTCCTCTCTTTCTTCTTGCTGACCTCTCCTCCAGCACCACTTGCTGGCTTCACTTGCTCTTGAGCAATAGTGTATTGCCTAGCCTTAGACATAGGGGCTCTTTTAGCAGGGGCTTTCTTGTGAAGGCTTGGCTTGGTGGCGGCAGCAGCACCAACATATTCCTTCTTCACCACTTTCTTTTTGAAGGTCACTTCCTCCTCAATCACAAAGTCCTCATATTCACTATCAGAATTCCTCTTTCTTCTCTGTCTGGTAGCAGCCTTTGGCAAGTTGCTTGGGGTGCTTCTGCTACCCTCATCATAGCTACTATTGGGACTAGTGCCCTCACTGAGGTTGACTTGCTCTTCTGACTTGTTCTGGCTGTCACTGGCCTCTGACATCTCTGCAACTGACCCTGTGAATAGATGGATGTGGGTAGAGTGGATGAGCATCACAAAAAATAGCTGGTTTTTGCAAAAAAATGATTCAAAATCTTAACTTTAGTTTTCTGCAAAAAGCATTTCGGAGCTACCGATTTGATAATCTCGGTGACACCGAAGCACTTAACAGAGCCTAAACATGCAGTTTCAGTCAGACTGAGTTGCAGTTCGATGACTCTGAGATGCTAGGGTTTCACTGAGAAATTGCTTTTGGTCTCACCGATCAGTACGTTTCGGTTAGACCAAGTTGTACTTAGTGCAATGGCCTGAGCCAATTGGTGGGACCAAAAACTTCAATTCGGTCGGTCCGAGTTGATTTTGGTGGAAACCTAACCCTAAGATTTTGCATCAAATCTAATCTAGAGGAATTTTTGTGTGGATAAGAAGCTTTCAATCGTGGCAAGAATACATGCATTTGCTTTGTGCATTGAATCAGAGTAAGGAAACAACACAAAGGGGCTGATCCATACCCTAACTTGGTGATGGTTCGCTACGGCGGCAACAGCGGAGGTGATTCCCGTTAACGGCAGCGGAGACCTGTGACGACGGTGCACAGGTGGAGACGACAACGATCCGGAGACCAAGAGCGGCAGCAATGGGGAGGCGCGAGCATGAGTGTTTGAAGGAATTTCCAAAAACGTCGGGTCGAGGTTTATATACCCATTTGCTATCAGTGGCGCCGAGTGGAACGGTTCGGTGGCACCGAGATGCAAAATTGCTTGCAGTTGCTGCAACT
Organism: Thinopyrum elongatum; assembly: GCA_011799875.1. Classification (NCBI taxonomy): domain Eukaryota; kingdom Viridiplantae; phylum Streptophyta; class Magnoliopsida; order Poales; family Poaceae; genus Thinopyrum; species Thinopyrum elongatum. The sequence goes on from CM022299.1 coordinate 247,519,706, forward strand.
CGGTGAGACCGAATTGTTCTAATCAGTGGCAGCGAGGTGAAAACCTAGATCAACCTAGTGGTTTCGGTGGGACCGAATAGGAATGAGTTGGTCTGACCGAAATTCACTAAGAGGTTTTGGAGGTCAGCCCTTGACGGATCGGTGGCTCCGAGTGCTCCTCACCCGGAGGGTCCGAAAAAAGACTTGTTCGAATTTTGTGATGTAGCATGAATGGAATTTGAGAAGAGAAAAAGCATACATAGCTAGAGGAGGTTCTTAGGCATTCTTGTCCATCCATTTGGCTAATAAAAACCAAACAATCAAAACTACAAATGGATGTCCTCAAATGAAGAAAATTATGCAACCAACATGCTCACACAATAAGATAGCAAATAAAACATGTGACAAAGCATGCACATACACTCTAGCATCTATCAAGCAATTGGCGATGACTAGGTCATCTATATATGAGTATATTGACTTAGGAGTCAAATGAGAACATTTGATCATAGGTCATACTCATCGTTTAAGCACAAGTGGGGTTGCCACTTTTACATAAAGCATTGTTGTATTCACACCATTAGAGTTGCTTTAGCTCAATTTTTAGAGCAAAGCTCCCCTACATGTGATATCCCCCCTAAGAGGGATGTACTAACCTTGGGTTTTGTCGATGATGACTTCATGTAGATAGTGAAGATGTGGATGCTCAATGTTGATGTAGATCTTTTGAAGCAATCCATTGGAATGTGTTGCACTTTCAATACCTACATGGGTTAGTCCCACAAGGAACATGCAAGGATATCCATAGACATAGAGTGAAACACAAATATGATGATGTCCATGAAAGCATTAGGTTACATTGTCCCTTGTCTTACCAACAAGAGGGTTTGTGACTCCATGAACTAGTGCATGATATGAAAGTTGATTGCACAAGTCCTTGCCAAAATGAATATGAGTGAAGTATGTCGGTGGAGTCAACCTCAAGAAAACTCTAGTTCTTCTTCTTTGGGATCCACATCAACTTGATGGGAATCCTTGGAGTTGCAGTTGTACTTGATGAAGTAGAACTTGACGTAGTCATGGGAACCCACTTGACCATGGCCTTAGGAGCTTCTTCAAATGAATCAATCTCTTCTTGAAGCTTGTCCTTGCCCTTTGGCTTGTGGTCGTGTGGTGGAAGATCATCTTGAGCTTGTGTTCCTTTCAAAGAAGTGGGATCATACTTCTCTTGTTGAGGAACAAACTTCGTCTTGGGGTATTGATCTTCTTCCCACTCAAATCCATTGGCATTGAACTTTCATTCAAAACCAACAACTTGATTCTTCCGGTGCCTTCCTTGCTTGCGTATAATTTCCTCAAATTGCTTATTCCCGGCAAGGCTCTCATAAACACCTTTCTCTATAATTCCCTTCAATAAGCTATTTTCTTGCTCAAGTGTAACTTGGCTAAGAGAATCATTAATGGAATCAAGAGGACTACTAGAAGCAACAATATTAGATTTAACATTGTTATTGTTACTACTAGAAGAAGAATCTTTCTTGCTCTTATTGCTAGATTTTACTTGTAGCATGTAAGTAGACAAGAGGAGACGTTTGGCAATGTAAGAAGAACTCTTCTTTTGAAGATCGTCATTGATAGCTTTTAGAAACCCATGTTCTTGCTCTAAATTAAGCTTCTCGAAGCATAGCTTCTCATGAGTTCTTAGGAGCTCTCTATGATCCTCTAGAGTTGTTTCATGAGCTAACGTAAGAGTGTTTAGTTCTTTAGTTAGATGCTCAATCTCCTTCTTATAATTGTCATTCGTTTCATCTTGATTAGCATGATTACTAGCAAGTTCATCATTGTTTTCATCACTAGAGTTGTCAACAAGTAAATTATCATCACCTAGCAAATCATCTTCATCACTATTGAAATCAACATACTCGGGGTGTGATACCTTAGGGCCTTTAGCCATGAAGCATCTTCCAATTCCTTCATTTGGTGAGTCAAATATGTCGTAGGAGTTGGTTGACACAAGTGCAAGACCGGCAACACCTTCATCTTGAGTACCTTCGGAGTCGGAGTGATAGCTTCTATCGGAGTAGTTGTCAGAGTCAGAACCGGATACCCATTCACCAACGTGAGCTTGATGTCTTCGTCTTGTGTAGCTCTTTGATGACTTCCTTTTCGAATCCTTGCTTCTACGAGAGGGTCTTCGTTCATAACGATCATCTCTACTCCTTCTCTCTCTTGGAGGTGATTCATCTCTTCTACTCCTCCTTTTTGGTGAGTCTTCTCTTTTCTTGTAGGGAGCCGTACACTCATTGGAGTAGTGTCCAGGTCTTCCACAGTTGTAGCAATTACGATCACGACTAGAAGATCTTTTGTCATTGTAGGATCTTGACTTGGAGCTTCTCTCTTTGCTTCTATTCTTGTAGAACTTGTTGAAGTTCTTCACCATTAGGCTCAATTCTTCATTGGAGACTTGCTTCTCACTTGATGTTGTAGGAGCATCACTTGAAGCTTTGTAAGCACCACTTGACTTGTTGTGGAGCTCTTCCTTATCCTTGAGTGACATCTCATGAGCAACAATTCTACCAATGACTTCTGTGGGCTTGGGATCTTTGTAATTGGGCATCATTTGGATGAATGTGCACACCGTGTCATATTTTCCATCCAAGGCTCTTAGGATCTTCTTGATGATGAATTTGTCAGTCATCTCTTCGCTTCCTAAGCCGGCAATCTCATTTGTGATGAGAGCAAGCCTAGAGTACATCTCGGTGACTCCTTCACCATCCTTCATCTTGAACTTGTCAAGTTGACTTTGAAGCACATCCAATTTGGATTCCTTGATGGACTCAGTACCTTCGTGCATATCAACCAAAGTATCCCAAATTTCCTTTGCATTCTCAAGGCGGCTGATTTTGTTGAATTCTTTGGGGCACAATCCATTGAAGAGTATATCGCAAGCTTGAGCATTGTATGGCAACATCTTCATTTCTTCCGCGGACGCTTCACGATTCGGTTCTTTTCCATCCTTGAAGAAATCACCTTGCAAGCCAATGTGCACAATATCCCAAATGGTGGGGTTATGACCAAGAATATGCATTTTCATCTTCTGCTTATAACTAGCAAAATTAGTACCATCAAAGTAAGGACCTCTACGGTGGTAATTTCCCTCGCTAGACGCCATACTCTCCTAGGTTGTGAAACCAAGACTATGATCACCAAAGCTATGGAAATCAAGGCAAATGGAGACCAAAGCTCTGATACCACTTGTAGGATCGGAACTAGGTCTAGAGGGGGGGGGGTGATTAGACTACTTGACCAAATAAAAAACTAACCTTTTCCCAATTTTAGTTGTGGGAAGATTTTAGCAATTAGCACAAGTCAAGCAATCAACCTACACATGCAATTCTAAGAGTGTAGCAGCGGAAAGTAAAAAATTGCATATGAAGGTAAAGGGAAGGGTTTGGAGAGTGCAAATGCAATGATGACACAGAGATTTTTGGCGTGGTTCTGATTGGTGGTGCTATCGTACATCCACGTTGATGGAAACTTCAACCCACGAAGGGTAATGGTTACCCGAGTCCACGGAGGGCTCCACCCATGAAGGGTCCATGAAGAAGCAACCTTGTCTATCCCACCATGGCCATCGCCCACGAAGGACTTGCCTCACTCGGGTAGATCTTCATGAAGTAGGCGATCTCCTTGCCCTTACAAACTTCTTGGTTCAACTCCATAATCTTGTCGGAGGCTCCCAAGTGACACCTAACCAATCTAGGAGACACCACTCTCCAAAAGGTAATAGATGTTGTGTTGATGATGAACTCCTTGCTCTTGTGCTTCAAATGATAGTCTCCCTAACACTCAACTCTCTCTCGCAGATTTGGATATGGTGGAAAGATGATTTGAGTGGAAAGCAACTTGGGAGGGCTAGAAATCAAGATTCTTGTGGTAGGATTGGCATATCTTGATCTCAACACATGAGTAGGTGGTTCTCTCTCAGAAAATGTATGGTGGAAGTGTTGGCATGTTCTGATGGCTCTCTCACATATGGAGAAGGGGGTGGAGGGGTATATATAGCCTCCACACAAAATCCAACCGTTACACACATTTTACCCAACTCGGTCAGACCGAATAGATGAACTCGGTGAGACCAATTTAGTTCAAAATGTGAACATTAGGAATCTCGGTGGGGTTGACTAGAACAAGTTGGTGGGACCAATGTGCTAGGGCTTAGGGCAAACATCAGCTCGGTGGCACCGATTGCATCAACTCGGTGAGATCGAAGTGAAGCAATAAGGTAACAGAGAAGATGTCAAGCCAACTCAGTGTGACCGATCGCAATTTCGATGAGACCAAAACAATTGCAAAATGCAACAGAGAGTTTGCAAGGCCATCTCGGTGAGACCGAGATCTGTATCGGTGTGACTGAACTATTAGGGTTTCTGGCAGTGGCTATGTCATATGAACTCGGTGGCTCCGGATAGGATGATTCAGTGGGGCCGAGTTTGACTTTGGGTTTTGGACATATTTGGAATGAGAAAGTGGTTGAGGGCTTTGGGGCAATATCACTAAGCACTTTGAGCTAGCAAGCCATTAAGCAACACCTCATCCCCTTTTAATAGAATTGGCTTTCCTATGGACTCAATGTGATCTTGGATCACTAAAATAGAAATGAAGAGTCTTGAGCTTTTGCCAATATGTGTCCTTAGCATTTTGAGGGGTCCACATCTCTAGTCCATGCCATGCCATTCATTGAACTTTCTGAAATATTAAACTTGAAGGGATATTAGTTCAATGAGCTATATGTTGTTATGAATTACCAAAACCACCCGGGGATTAGTTGCACTTTCAACACGTTATTTAAAAAAAGATTTTATTCCTTGATGGCGCACGTACAGAATATAAACCAATTGTTATGGAAGAAAAAAGAAAATCGCTCCACTATACTATACTATATAATACAGGCAGGATCCTCAGTGCTTGCTTTCTGGGGTCGGTCTCTTCTACTCTCTCACACAAGATGGTGGTGGCCACTCTCTCTCTCTCACCGCTGGTCCCTGATCCGGCCGGATCCAATCCACCGGAGGAAAGGGACGATGTGTAACGTTGCTTCGGTCGCCGGCGTCGATGCAGGAAACCACTGCCAGCGCGTCCCGATCTGCGGTACCCGTCATTCTCTCTAAGCAAGCTCCGGTGCGGTAGTGCCTTTGCCCCTTGCTCGCTACCGCAGTATGGGCAGATCCCGCCCGCCGTCGCCCTCCAGGTTACATCCCGACAACCCTCAGGTACATCTTCCTCTGGAACCGGCCTTGCTCCACCGCCCATCTTCCCACGTCGTTGCATGTGGATCTTCTCTAGTTATTTGCCTAAAACATATTGTAGCTCGGCCGGCGTACTTTCCATGTTTCATCAACAGTGCCACTATTATTGGAATTACACTTATTCAATATCCTTGTCAACAGGGATGCTCGGCTCCATTTTAGTGCAACTGCAATAAATGATGGGATGGTGCATCCATCCAACTTCTACATGTCTTGGCGGGCATCAATGAGCCGCGTGAAAATGGCTACTAACATGTCCACCGTGGCCAGGAAATGAAAGCATGGTTAGGGACCTGATCGATCATTTTTTCTTTATTTTTACACCTTCTCAAAACTTTGTCTTAAGTTGTGAAGTAAATATTGGGTCTGATATGTGAATCACCAATATGCATTAGCATGCATGTTAGTTTCCTTTGTATTTGTTGGAATGTTGTAACAAGAAAACCTTCCAGGCAAGACACATGAAAGAAAAGCTGAAAGCTTCGTAGCATTGTAGTAGTATAATTTTATCTCGCTGAGAAATTACATTTACTAGCACAGTATATATAAACAAATGCTGAAAGGTTGATAGCATTGCGAGAAACCATTCTAGGAGCACAGAACTTCCTTTCCTCGACATGTGGGACATCCAGCAGCCGGGTCCACGTACCATGCACCAAATTATGAGTGCACAACCGCAAGGAATACTACTAATGAGCAGTCACATCTCAAAGCCACACCTTTCCAGTAGTAAGTTGGACGCACGAACAACAGATCATTTCACACATCATAGAATCCTCTCGTAATCATTTTCCAAGAAAAACACCACATGTGAAGATTGGACGGTACTGTTGCAGCAAGGCATATAACCCTTCTCCGAAACATCAAGTATGGCCGTATGGGGATGGTTCCAAAAAATAATATTCCCTCCCTTCCGGTTTATGGGCCTCAATTCCAAATCTAAACCAATGAATGAACTAGTACTACTAGATAATGAGTGCTTACTACTGTATCATGTATGTACTAATTGCAACGCATGCATGTGTTAGTAGTACAATGACCACATATGAATTTGATGGTATGATTTGTGTAAGTTGCATGTCATATTATTGCTCTAACATGTGGTCAAAGTTAGCCTCAAAACGCATTTTAGACCCTATATGGATTGAGGGAGTACATGCATTGCTGAGTTTTCTCTTAATCCTTGCATGGAACGTTTTTATTGAAACTTGAAATGTGAACATGTGAATGGGAGGGACTACTACAACCCTTCCAAAAGAACTGTAGTACTAATGGTATCGTACTCCCTCCGTTCACCATATCACATGCTTAGTACTTTTGCGAATTATGGAAGTATTAAATTTATTCCACCACTCTGCATCTATTATGGTTAGGGAGATTTCAAATTGAGTCGTATAGACCGGAAAGTAGGCACTTAGGGCATCCACAATGTATGCTTTTTGTTGCCTCTAAGCCCTCTCTCTCCTCTTAGAGGGAGCCTCTATACATTGCATGAACTGACTCTAACAAAAAATTGGCTAGCATCGCGTCTAACATTAGAGGCTCCCTCTAACAATTTAACAATCCATCTGGTCTCACTTGTCAGCCTGAGGAAGCATAAGAAAGTACAAGAGAAATATTATTGGTTGGACAAATGTGGTGCTAATCAATACTTTTTAAATTTCTGCTAGGGCCCACCTTAGAGGTTGGTTATAGTCTCTATACATTGTGGTTTTTTCATTTGATAAGAGGCAAACCATGTGGGGCCTACCTTAGAGGCAAGGCTCTATACACTGGAGATGCTCTGTACTACTTTTGATGTGTCCCCTCAACTCGCAGAACGAGGAGAAGCTTGCTTAGTACGCCCTCTCCCCCGCCCACGGGCGCAGTGGCTTGCAGAGTCGCAGGACGAGGAGAAGCTTGCTTACTACGCCTACACCTGCTTCCTTGCCCACGCACGCAGTGGCTCGCATGACGAGGAGAAGCTTGCTTACTATGCCTATGCCCGCTCCCTCGTCCATGCGCGCGGTGGCTCGAAGGACGAGGAGAAAATTTAACTACTCCCTCCGTTAGATGTATACTCCTCATCCCTACCTTGGTTAGAGGGATTATCATATTGTTTGAAATATATGTCTTTTAGCAGATTTCATTATGAACTACTAGTACATACTCCAAATACTGATGTATATAGACGTATTTTAGATTGTAGATTCACTCATTTTGCTTCGTATGTAGTGCATATTGAAACAGACGTAGTAGTACGCACTCTCCCTCGCCCCTCGCCCACATGGTGGACATTCAGCAATTCATTCGGTGTCAGATAGCGAGAACCATATACTGTAGTACCATCATTGCTTGACTTCCCAAAGAGGCGAAGAGCCAAGCGCAAGGTTAATATTTTTTAGATGCCAAGTGCAAGGTTTATAGGAGAACGAGTAGTAGTACTACTAGTAGTATGTATTGTATGAGGAAGAAGGCAACAAGAATGTATGTTTTGCGTGATAGTCCCTTCTTACAGGACGTACTAGACCTAGTGGACCTCATTATTGCAATGGGAGTATCATAGATGGCAGGATTCAGAGTGGTGGGCAGCGGGAATAATATTCGGAGCTGCTTAGTCTTAAACCCCATGAAGTCCCATCGAAAGGAATAGCCATCCTCTACACGTGCTCCTATGTAAAATGAGTAAATGAGAGAAAAAGAGAAAGGGACAAAGTAAACAAAATCACCAGCCCTAGAGCCAGCCCTATTGTATCAGTGAATGATATTTCTATGTCGTGATTGACATGGCTATATTATTAACCATGCTACAGAGGTAGCAGCAGATGGATATTCAACGAGGAGTGAAATGATGGCTACTTCCTCGTCAAACATAGAGAAAGGTGGGCCTTATTATTTGACGGCTCATTAGTCATTATTACTTCCTATACTCTTTGCCCATATAATAACTGTGTGGTAGAGTAGTTGGCTATAATTTTAATAACCATGCTCGAAAAGAAGAGGTGCACGCACCCACACACGTAGCACTCTTTGCGTCTTCCCCAACCACACACGTGACACGGTGGAGCTCATTTCTGTATGATGATGCAGCCCATGTGATAATTTGACGCGTCTAGTACTAGTTACTTAATGGAGGGTCAGGAACCACGCATGAACGGTGCAGCATTATTTATAAATAAAGTTTTTTTTCTTCAGTGGCACGTACGCAATATAAATAGGTTCATATGGAGATAAAAAGAAACCGCTCCACTATATACATAGCTAGGAGCCTACACGGTTGCTTGCTGGGGTTACTCTCTTCACACTCTCTCGCACAAAATGACTGTGGCCACATCTCTAGTCACACATCCGGGCAGATCACGTCTGCCGGGAAGGGGTGGATGCTTTCTGTAGATGCGGTCGCCATCGCCGACGGTGAAAACCCACTGTCGGCGCGTCCCGATCAGGGGTCCCCGCCGTTCTCTCTCACAAAACCGGTGCGGTTGCCTTCGTCCCTTGCTCACTGCTACGACGTGGGTAGTTGCCGCCTCCAGCCGCCCTCCTCTAGCTACATCCCGACATCCCTCAGGTACAACTTCATTTACAGACGGCTTGCACCACTTCCCCAGCTGCCCACATCGCTCCATGTGGATATTTCTCTACTTTTTGCCCCGCACGTACCTCTACTGGCTTCTACTGTATTTGTGATGAGTTTATGTCTCATCTACTAGTCCCACTAGTCTTATTCTAATCACACTTCCTCAATTTCTTTGCCACAGGGATGCTCAACTCGATTTTAGTGAAACTACACAAAATGATCTGATGGTCAAAGGGTTGCAAACTTCATTTCTTTGGAAGGTTCGACGTTGCCAGCGTATAAAAGCCTGGTTAGGGTTTAGGGTTCAAGGCCTAGGGACTACATGGATCATTTTTTCTTTAGTTGTCTCTGTTCCAAAATAAGTGTCAACTTTAGTACAACTTTGTACTAAAGTTGGCATAAAGTTGAGACACTTATTTTGGAATGGAGGGAGTACATATTGGCTATGATCTATGAATCATTGAGATGCAATAGCATGCATGTTAGTCTCCTTTGTATTTGATGGAATGTTGCAACGGGGCAATCTTGGACGCAAGATACATGAAACAGAAGCTGAAAGCTTCATAGCATTATACAATTTTATCTCGCTGAGAAATTATAGTACTGTGTACTAAAGAGTTAGGTGTCGCACGGTGTCCAAAAAATATGGTGATAGTGTGAGGTGGGCCATGTAATCACTGAGTTGTGGTGTTTTCGCTGATTTTGCACTCCTCCGCTGTAAGAGTGGAGAAAATTGTAAAGAGTGGAGACGCTCTACCTCCTTTCGCTGAAACATGGGACATCCAGCATCCGGTGCATGTGTCATGCACCAAAGTAAAGTGTATAGTACTACTGAGACTCAGCACGGTCGTACCACCTCAGTAATAATGACCAATGAGCCGTCAAAACACATACACTCGGCAGTAAGTTGGACGGATGAAGCAACCATCACTCTTTTCGTTGAATCCGCTTCTCCCTTCAATGCATGTGCCAGTGAGAGGTCGCGTCCGCTCTGCCCGGGCATGAATGCGGCACTGATTGTCTAGAGCGGGGCTGACCATTTTGGGCGGGAAGCGCGCGTGGGCGATGGAGGGGCTTTGGATGGGCCAGGCTGGTCAGGAGAGGGCGTGGCATCTGTCCCGACCGGACGCCCGGAAATGAGAGGATGCACCGACTCTCGCAGCTAAATCGTAGTACTACACACCATCTCTCTGTAGGTCGATGTGTCGCTCTCTCTAACACACACACACGCTGTTACAACACACACACACACACATGCACACATGCACACACACGCACACACATGTTCATAGAATAGGAATATCATGGGAGTGGGAAGCCACAGGAAGTGAGATAAATGGAGTACATACAAGAAGAGAAGAGGTACACGCACGTCCGTCGGAGACACAGTCGCTGCCTCGCACTATAGCCCAGCTGACCATAGCACTACGGCCGAATCTGTGCCTCTCTTGCCCCGGTGATGCGGTCAACCGCTATATCTACAGCCGCGGGATTTGACGCCTGCGGCTGCCGGATTTGGAGCATTCCGGCAGCCTGTGACTGTGCCTTGCCATGGATTGTCCGGGTACCGGGTCGCACAACAATGGCAATGACTCGACATCGCGTGCAGGTACTGAATCCGCCTCTAGCCGCTCGGATCTATCCCATCGGCGAAACACCGACAAAGACACGGCGGGCCACCATCCGGGCTCGGCCCTGGCCCAGCGGCTAGTCGGTTCACCGTTGCTACTCAGAAAGTGCGATGGCTGCCCGCGGCATGTCCTGCGTCGCATTTCGACCATGCCAGTACATCCCGGATGGGTGTTCATCAAGTGCGAAAAAGATAAGGTGCGTAGTACTTCTTTTGATTCGGTTGTGCTACCTTATTCGGCGCATGTTCGGCAGCTTATACTCAAACTTGTGTGTAGGATGGATGCAAGTTTTGGTTTTGGGAAGAAGAATACATTGATCTACTGATAGCACGAAATTTGGTAGATGCTCATGCACTCCTTGCTAGAATACAGGCTGGAGATGAGACTAGAGATGATATTAGATGTGAAGCAATGTTTAGTTCTTTAGAATCGAAGAAGAAAGAAGTGTGCAAGCTCGAGAAGCCACATACCAATAATGAAGACATAGAGAAGATATTAATACAATTAGTGGGAGCAGTTATGGAAATTGGATATCTTTTAAAATGTCTAATTGTGGTTCTTGTTTTCTTTGGTCTTGCTATTCTAGCAATGAATTGGTGAATGTACTTCCCTGTATCAAAATGTCGTTGATGAAATAAAGAAATGTGTTGGAAAATGAATGTGTGCATACGGTCGGTGGCCATATTATACGTTGGTTCTGAATTTTTCTTCATTTATTGGGCTCATCTCATTTTCTTTGTTTAACCATATTATACAGTCTTATATCACTTCTTTCCACCACATGTTCACATTTCCAAGGTGCATTAAACTGATGCATGCAAGGATTAATAGAAACCAACCAGTGCGTGTAACCATTCCTACTCATTTAGTGGTCGTCCATGAATATATTGTAATTAATGCAGATTAAAGTTTGAGTAATTTTGTAAACTACGAGATGGAGTACATTTCTCCACTCATCATCTGCCTTGGTTGATGAAACCGACAAGGAGGGAGTAGTTAATATTTTTGGTTAAACTTTGAAAAAAAAATGACGTGGCGTAAAAACCTAGACGGAGGTAGTAGTACGAGATACGGTGGCACACTGACTTAGGCCGAATACAAGTGCCCAAAATTATTGGAAGAGAGCAAAGTGTAAATACAAAATAATTAAATTGAATTTCTGAAGAAAAAAATCGAAACGGAGGCAAAAGATTTGCCTCATCCATTAAATAAGAGGAGAATAGATTTTGACAGCTTGGAAGTGACCCTACAAATAATGGCATGGCAATTACTCTCGTACAACAATACGCCCTAGTTTCTTAGCACTCGCTGTAACCCTTATTATATACGGTGGCACACTGACTTAGGCCGAATACAAGTGCCCAAAATATTTAAAATAGGAGGATGGTGAAGCCCACCTTTCTGATATTTTGACCATGTGTGGTTCAGTTGTTGTTCACTTCGGACGGTTGTGTACGACACGTGAACGATAGTAAGTGCGACCGGGAGGCGTGAAGCGTTAATTGCGAGTTGACTCCTTGGAGGGTTAAATTTTCTTCATGTATTAGCATTGCCCTAGTATTTTTCTTCACTAGTATGTTAAATAAAGAGTTCCGTTTCATGCACATTTTAAAATGATTTTTTTGGAGAGAAAAAGAAAACTACTCCAACTATATACGTTGCAGCCTCAATGCTTGTTTTCTAGGGTTTGCTCTCTTCACACTCTCTCTCCACTATATATATACACGCTGGAGCCTCAGCGCTTGTAGTTGCTCTCTTCACACTCTCTCAACCTCTCCAGACCTAAACAAGACTGCATTGGCCTCTCGCTCTATCACTCTCCCCTCACTACTGGTTAAATAGCCAGTAGCATCCCGACAACCGGGGAAGGGAAGGAGGCTTAACGCTGTCGCCGTCGGCGAGCGAGGGAATCCACTGCCGGCGCCGCTGTTCTCTTTCACCTAGCGGCGGCACAGGAGGTCCTCTGACACCTTCTTCCTCGCTGCCTACCATACTGTGGGCAGATTGGCCTCCGGCCACCCACCGAGCCACACCCCGAGAACCTTAAGGTAATATTTACTTAATCCACATGCATTGCTCTAGCTGCATGTCGATTTTTTACCCTTCTACACTCGAATCTAGGTGTTGGATCAAACAGGAAAGTAGTGGGGAAAGTTGTATAGCATGAATCTAGGACGTGGTTCAAAGAGGAAAGGAAGTGGGAAAGTAGTACAGACTGGCTATCCAACACCTATGTTGGTCGAAAAGGGAAAAGGACGGCAAACGTAGTACACACATCTATAAGGAACTGATCTTTCTATGGGTGGGGGACAAGGCTGTAGAGTTTGAGCAGGACTAGATTTGCTGCCCTCACATAGGGAAAGGTGTCTAAAGAGAACAAAAATGGGACCAACACAAATATGCTCCTTGGTTGTTTGTTGCAACAGACTATGCATCACCCCTTTATACATTGGTAGATGCACATGGTGCTGGTGCATCCACTATCCCATACAACTCTTTTGCTCTTGTTAATCTAATAATGCCACTGGAAAATTGAAGCAATGACACAGTTAAAAGCAAATTACAGGTTTAACGAATTTTATTGTCAATATAATCTCTTTGTTAATATGAATCAATGCCACTGTTTGAGAAATGCTACTGTCTTGCTTTCTTTCCCATTTAGATAAGTTAGATGCTTCTTTTTGTGGGCTTCTATGTCATCCATCGGTATTGACCAATAATGGTTTCCTTTGCACCTCTGTGTAAACAGGGTTATCTACTTCACCTCGTTCCTATTGCGACCTTTTGTTGCACTGCACAAAACACTTTTGTTTTAAGAGTTTTTTGTGCAGTTCAACCGACAATGTTGCTTGATTGCTTGATCTTAGTGGAACTGCACAAGAGAAGATCTGACTTCCTATCTGTGTTGGCAAATTTGTTTCAGATCGTCTTCTTGTGAGTTGTTTGAATTCTGCGTCATGAGAGGTTAGTACTAGCCTTCTTCTACATGATTGTGCAGTGTGCTTTCATATGTTGTGCTACTTATACGGTAATGTTGCTTGATTTTAGTGAACTGCACAAAAGGATGCCGGACTTCCAATCCGTATGTGCACCGTAATATCCCATTGACGTAAGATAATGATATTTTGCACTGTTGGCCTGTATTTTGCTACTATAATCAGAAAATTAATGTTGTTGTTTAGTGCTATAGTTGTGCTCCCTAATTGACATGTCAAATCTTACATTGAAGGCAAAGCTTGTATGTTATTGAACCAAGTGATGAAGGGGAAGAACAAGCGGAAGAAGAACAAAAATCAACTCCCGGTGCTGTAATGTAGCACTAGAACTGTGATGACACGAGTAATGATATAGTTTTGCATCTTAATTTATTGCTATGGCTGGAACGAGCAATTGTTTTGCCACTGTGATTTGATACCACTCTTAATGTAATATGTAATTATCTCTACTTGTGCAAACAGGGATCTTGTTTGAAGATAACATATATTTTAGTTGAACTGCACAAGAAGATGTCGGAAACATTAAACTAATCGAGGAGTATATAGTAAGCATGGCAACCACAGTAGATAATAACGGATGGTTCCCGACAAGTGCTTCATTTGTATGCTCTACACAATAAGCCTCCTGACAAAGGTTGGTGCCCACGGATTTCATCCATATGATTGAGCTTTGTCATCTCTATTGGTGTTGTGCTACTGTTTAGCTACTATCATGAGAAAGTGGTATTGTTTTGCATGTTAATCTAAGGCTGCTAATAAATTGAGGCACCGGTTTGCCACCGTTATAGCCACTGATAAAATTAAGTAATAATACAGTTCAAGTTGAGCTGCTTTCTTTGGTATCATATCATTTCCTATGAGGATAATGAGGATGCATCTCTTTGTGACTATACATTTCATTAGTTACTCCCATTGTTAATGTAATGGTTGTTTTAAATATTTCCTTTACTTTTTTCGAGCAAAATGGGATGCTAGCATTTAGTTGTTCTCTTGTCTTCGCGCAACAGGATCATCCTCCTCTGAAGAAGAATATGGAGTATGTGAAGTGCCTAGTTCTGATTATGCCAGGATGAAGAAGCCCAGTCTATCTTCTCATCAGAAGGAGCAGTTGAAGGATGGTTACATTACTGCCCACAAGACCAAACTAACTTCAGCTGAGAAGGACTCACAGATTTCCATCTTTTTTGTTGTGATGGGCAAGTACAATGTTGTTTTAGGATTCTTTCTGGTGAGTTCCATTTTTTTAAATGTGTGCACCTGCATGGATCATGTAGGTGCCTGTTTAAACTGTAAATTCATAATTTAGTTTGCTTCATACTAATCACTTTTTTTGTATTTATGCAAACAGGCATGCTTAGCTTGATTTCAGTGAGAACTGCACAAAATGTTCTGATGGTGCCAATATGTTGAAGGCGTTGCAACATATAAAGGCGAAATCCTACAAGCTACATGCAAAGTTGGTTGATTTTAGTGTAACTGCACAAAAAGAACAGCTGGTTTATTTAGCACGAGGTTACATGCCAATGTGCAAACTGATGGCAAATCCCGCCCATTCCACGATCGTAGGCATTTGATATTTTGGAATGGGAAAACCTTCTCAAATTTTGCTCATTGATGTTCGCAAGAAGACATGCTTTTGATATTTTGGAATGGGACAAACTTTTCAAATTTTGCTCATTGATGTTAGCAAGAGGACATGCATTTGATATTTTGGAATAGGACGCCCTTTGCTGTTAGCAGCATCGATTGATTTTTCTTTATTTGTGTCTTCAGTTGTGAAGTAAATATTGGCTCTCACGTGTGAATAATTGAGATGCTCGATCGATTTTTCTTTATTTGTGTCTTTAGTTGTGAAGAAATATTTGCTTTGACGTGTGAATAATTGAGATGCATAATCATCGATCGATTGTTGTTCAATGAATTGCCAGGCCTATGAGTTTGATTGCAATGTACAAGCATGCTAAAAAGCTGCTCAAACTTTTGGGAAGTGTGAAACTACAGCAAACGACGTGATAACCGTGCGTCCTGAGAATAATGCTACTCCCACTGTCTAGGTCCCTGAGTTATCTTAGGTTGTGCACCGCGACCAAGGCGGAGGGAAAAACGAGGGAACTTTATGTTTATTTGCTTAATAGCATTGCATGCAATGTACTGACCACTGCATGTCATGTTTGGTAGTCTCAAGTCATCGATAGCATACACGCCCGGCATATCTTATTGGTTGATTCCTTTATTAATGTCAAAAAACAATAAAAGAGGTGAGAGTTAATGCACCGTGCCTAAGTGTTTTGGGATTATTTGGTTTTCATCAGGTGAACACCTAGACGGAGGGAGTAGTACGCATTAGTTTCGGTATTGTTTTGAATGTTCATGTAATGCAACTGATACAAGAATTCAAATTAAGTGGTCTAAATTCGTTCATACACGGCCTGATTTCATATAGACATGCCGAATTTCATTACATTTCAGACATTCTTCAACTACAAAGCGGTGCTCGTCCGGCTCTGGAGGTTTAATAAATTAACCTAATTTATGATCTCCCGTGCCCATTGCCCATCTCC
This sequence comes from Thinopyrum elongatum, assembly GCA_011799875.1. Classification (NCBI taxonomy): domain Eukaryota; kingdom Viridiplantae; phylum Streptophyta; class Magnoliopsida; order Poales; family Poaceae; genus Thinopyrum; species Thinopyrum elongatum. The sequence continues at coordinate 247,535,738 of CM022299.1, forward strand.
GGCCCAAGAACTGAAGCTTCCTTTCCAGCTCCGCTTTCGGAGCCACAAGAAGTGAAGCTGTCCGACTCCATGTCACTGCCAAGCAGCTAATCGGCCATCGATGTTCAACCCACCAAGCTTGGCTTCAACCGGAGGGTAGGAGCGGTGGCCTTACTTGGACTCAAGTGGCAGCGACATACCGTCTTCTACTCTTCCTCATTTTCTGTGTGCCGAAGCCTCGTTGCCGGTGGGGCGGTGCCTCGACGGAGCCACCGATGTCTCCTGCCTCGTTGCCAGCGGGGCGGCGCCTCGACGGAGCAGGGGAAATCCTCCTCCTCGTTGAAGGCGAAGCGGGGCCTCGGCGGAGCTGGCGATGTCCTCTGCAACATTGCTGGCGGGGCAGGGCCTCGGCGGGGCGAGGCCTCGACAGAGCAGGCCAAGTCCTCTGACTTGTTGCCGGCGGGGAGGGGCCTCGGCGGAGCCGGCGATGTTCTCTGCCTCATTCCCGACGAGACGGGGCTTTGGCGGGGCGGGGTCTCAGCGGAGCCGGCGAAGTCCTCAGGCTTATTGCTGGCATGGCGTTGCGTCGGCGGAGCCGGCAAAGTCCTCCGCCTCTTCGTCTGTGTCGCCAAACAGTGCCTCGCCCGCTTCATCGTCCTCCTTGTAGGCGGCCCCAACCTCCGCCACCCGCCAGCGCTCGAGGACGGTCTCGCGGGCAGAACGGTACACTCGAGCAGCGCCTCCTGCTCAACCTGCTCCACGGCGATCTGCTCCTCTGCCTGCAGGTGCTCCTAGAGGACCTGGTGGTTGTAGGCAGCGTCGGCATTAGCCTCCTAGAACTTCTCCTCTCGCTCCTGCCTCACCATGTCCATGTATTGGGCACGCGCCTCACCGATGATCATGGTGCAATGCACCCGCGAGGATGGCGCGGAGGAGGAGGTTGGCGGAGGCTCCTCGACCACCATGTTCTCCATTGGGACATCGTCGTTCTTCTGGTCCGTCGTTCGCCCGTCCCGAAGAGCAGTGGAGAGCGAGGAAGCCATGGTGGGAGTGGTGTGGAGAGGAGAAAGAGAACGGATGCGGATGACTGCGGCTATGGTAGAGGGACGGACGGGTGGTGCCAGAGGAGCCGCCTCGGCAACCGTGTATCATTAATGTGGGCGGCAGATGGAAGGACGGACGGCAAGTGTGTCATTTAAATGCGGAGCAGTCACCTGCACCGAGAAGCGGCGCGGGCGGCGCTGACCGTTTCGGGCGGGAAGCGCAAACGGGTGAGGGAGGGGGTCTGGGAGGCCAGCGCGGTGAGACTCATGCTTGGTAGCGGTCCGGTCCAGCAACCAGACATGCTGGCTTGCCAACGAGCTCGCCAAGCTCAGCAACAACAACCAGATGATGGACGAGGATTTTGACGAGGAGCCGGCACCACCGCCCAAGACGGTTCATGCCTTTTTCACCATAGAGCACGTGCGGCCGCACTTCGACGCCCTAATGGCGGAAGAGCTACCAGTGCTGCCGGAATCGGCATTCCGGCAAGTGCAGGAGGACCAGTGCTACAACCCCCGTCTCCTCAACGAGCACCGGCTCACGGAGAGACGAATCAACAGCGAACAAGCAGACATCAATGCCGTCGCGAACATGTGGCCCGATGATCCTGGCTTCCTGAATGAGCAACGGGCGCTGTATCAGACCATCCGTAGGGCCCACAAGGCCCTCTCCATCGACCTTCGAGTTGTTGCGCTCGCCGTGGCGCTGTCGTCTCGCGTTGTCAACATGGTCAACGAACATGAGGAATCAGGAGATGACTTTATGTGGAGAGGATGATAGTATGGACACACCAGGGCCATTGCCGTACGTACGCAAGTGCCTCCTTATTACAACTATATAAAAAATTGCTTCCTCCTAGTTTCCTGACTTCACGGTCCCACACCATTGTCAACGTATATAGTCAATAAACGAGAGAATTGCACAAGGAGCGGCCGACAGCTGGGACCCAGCAGCTTGAGCAGTATTTGTTTTTTGAGGGGTGAGCAGAATTTTGTTTGATCGATGTTTTTGTTGTTGTTCAGAGGAGCAGGGTATCAACTGGGCGGGCTGTGGCCCGTCTAGCCCTGGATATTATTTTATGTTGACCAAATATCTAGCCTAGATATAAAATTTTCAAGATGAAAAATGGCTTGCCCAGCTATACTTTTTCTGAGGAATACCCAAGCCATGCCAACTTGTTATACTCCAGCCCACTGGGCTGCAAATCTTTCTTACGAGGGATGCATTAGGATTGCCAAGAAAATGTGCTTTGAAAAATAATAAATGGGCTGTAATTATAAAAAATGTGCTGTAAATATTAAAAAATGCTAAGAACAAGTAATTAGTTTCAGAATTGGGATGACCTGTGCCACAAGTTTGTTGGTGCCTTCACGGGCGGCCATCAAGAGGCAGGGCGCCCAGCAATTTGCAGCTCCTTCCACAAAAGGAAGGGAAGAGTTTGCAGAAGTACATGCAGAGGTTCAGCCGCGTGCATAGGAACATTCCGGATATCCACCCGACAGCTGTGATTGCCGCATTACAGTCCAACGTACACAACCAAAGGATACATTCCAAGATGAATGTTGGGTTGCCCAAGACTATGAACGAGCTTTACACCTTGGCAGATAAGTGTGCCCTTACGAAGGAGGGGAGGCGACTCCCGGTGAAGAGGATGGCATCGACGTTGACTCAGAAGATGACGATGATGCTGCCAACCAGAAGAAGAAGAAGAACAATAAATGCAACAAGAAGCGCAAGGAGAAAGCAGTGCTGGCTGTTGAGGGATCAGGTACTCCTAGTACCAGCAAGAAGGCCAAGGCCGAAGCCCTCGGCAAGGAAGTTGTCGTGTGCATCGACTGCCTGGAAGCTGCGGCGGCCGAGAAGGCTGGGAAGGCTGACGGGCCATACTACAAGATCCATCGAACCAAGGGCCATGATCTCCAAGAGTGTCATCAAGTTAAGCAACTTGTCAAGAAGCATAAAGCTGAGTACGAGAAGCATGACAAGGAGAGAGACCAAGATGGCGTTGGCGGGAATGGCCGAGGCGGCCGAGGAGGCCACCTCGGCAAGGTCCCTCAACATCAAGGGAAACCTACTAAAGGGCATGAGACGAAGTAATGCGGTGATGAAAGCGATGAAGGGGATGAAGTGGAAACTAGCGAGCAAGAGTTTCGGAAAGCCACTGAAGCCCTATGCATTGACGGTGGCGCATCCTTGCACTCCTCTCACCGCCACCTGAAACAATGGGCGCGTGAGGTCAATGTTGTGGAGCCAGCGGCAGATTCTCGGAAACCACTCAAATGGTCTCGCACACCCATCATCTTTGACAAAGAGGATCACCCTGACCGCACCACTACGGTAGGATGCTTGCCATTGTTGGTATCACCAACAATCCACAACCTCAAGGTAACAAAGATGTTGGTTGATGGCGGGGCCGGGTTGAATTTGATTTCCCCCAAAGTAATTAGCAAGCTGCAGATAACATATGAAGAGCTCAAGGTTACTGGCACGTTTCAAGGAATCAACCCCGACAGGAGTCATCCAAAGGGGAAGATCACGCTGCCGGTGACATTTGGAGGAGAATTGAACTAGCGGACTGAGAAGATTGTGTTCGATGTGGTCGAGCTCCCGTTGCCATACAATGGGATACTTGGACGACCTACCCTGGCAAAGTTCATGGCGGCATCCCACTATGCCTACAACACCCTGAATATGCTAGGGCCGATGGGCGTTATTTCTATCCCATCAGACAAGAAGGACGCGATTATATGCGTGGACAAGATGTACCGGGATGCGGTCCTTGCCAAGGCCGTGGAAGCCATAGTCACCACCAAGGAAAACAAACAGGGGATAAAAGCTAGCAAGGATACTGGCAAGGAATCCGGGAAGCACGCCCCTCCGGGGTAAGCTGCACCTGTCGATGACTTGCCGAAGAGTTCCACTAGCAAGAGATCCAAGGTTGCTGCACCCACTGTGAAGAAGGTCCCTGCAGGGCTGGTTGGCGCTGATGGTACATTCACTGTCAGCTCCACCCTTGACGACAAATAGGAAAGAACGCTCGTTGCCTTCCTGCGGGCGAATGTCGATGTGTTTGCTTGGAAACCATCTGACATCCCCGGTGTTCCCAGGGAGGTAATCGAGCACCACCTTGCTGTGTGCCCTCATGCCCGGCCCATCAAGAAGAAGGTCCGGAAGCAAGCATTGGACCGGCAGCAGTTCATTGCCGAAGAGATCAAGAAACTTGAAGCAACTGGTTTGGTCAGAGGAGTATTGCACCCAACATGGTTGGCAAATCTAGTGGTAGTGCTCAAGGCGAATGGGAAATGGAGGCTTTGCATAGATTTCTCAGATCTGAATAAAGCATGCCCGAAGGACCCATTCCCCTTGTCGCGCTTCGACCAGATCGTGGATTCCACCTCCGGGTGTAATCTGCTTTCCTTCTTGGATGCCTACTTCGGGTACCACCAGATATTCATGTCCAAGGAAGACGAGGAGAAGACAGCGTTCATAACCCCATGTGGCACATACTGCTTCGTACGGATGCCCTTTGGGTTAAAGAGCGCTGGGTCCACTTCTGTATGAGCAGTGCAAATGGGGTTTGAATCCCAGCTGCATAGGAACATTGAAGCTTACATGGATGACATAGTGGTCATGACCAAGGACAGATCAACGCTCATTCAGGACTTGGAAGAAACCTTTGCAAACCTGCGCAAGATCAACTTGAAGCTGAACCCAGAGAAGTGTGTGTTTGGCGTTCCCTCCGGCAAGGTACTTGGCTTCTTTGTGTCTCACCGGGGGATAGAGCCTAACCCCGACAAGATCAGAGTGATCGAGCAGATTCAAGCACCCAAGACAGTCAAGGACGTGAGGCGTTTAACTGGATGTGTTGCCGCGCTGAGTAGGTTCATTACCAAGTCCGCCGAGCGCGCTCTACCGTTTTTCAAGATTTTGAAGAAGGCAGGGCCCATGAAGTGGACCCCAGAGGCGGAAGCAGCGCTGCAGTACTTAAAAACCTACCTTTCCTTTGTTCCCACCCTTGTCGCTCCTAAACCACAAGGGTCGTAGCTGCTATATCTGGCAGCGACCAATCAAGTGGTTAGTGCAGCACTGGTGGCACAACGAGAAGTGGAGGAAGGAGCAGCTGCAGCTACTGTCCTCCCTGGGGAAGGAAGTGAACTAGTCACGGCAGGGCTGAGTGCAGATCAAGAGAAGGAAGGGCAGAGAAGTGAATGCAGCCCCAAGACTGCGGCAAGGAAGAAGGTGGTCCTGCGGCCAGTTTACTTTGTCAACTCCCTATTGCGGGGGGCTAGGTCAAGGTACTCCGGCATGCAAAAGTTGATCTTTGGCCTCGTCATGGCCTCAAGGAAACTGTGCCACTACTTCCATGCCCACGACATCACAGTTGTCACCCGATTCCCTTTGCAACGCATACTGAGGAACCCGGAGCCCACCGGAAGAATAGTGGAATGGGCTTTGGAGTTATCAAGCTTTGGTTTGAAGTTTGAGAGCACATCAACCATTCAGAGCAGAGCGCTGGTGGAGTTTATTGCGGAGTGGACACCTACCCCAGATGAAGGGGCACTGGAAACAGTTATCCCCGGCAAGGAGGCCCCCCAAGAATGGATCATGTACTTTCATGGTGCCTTCTCACTACAAGGTGCAGGAGCTGGCGTGCTCCTCGTCGCACCCACTGGAGAGCACCTCAAGTATGTGGTCTAGATGCATTTCCTCTGGGAGAAGGCTACCAACAACACTGCAGAATATGAAGGACTCCTTCTCGGGCTCAGAATCGCGATGAAGTTAGGGATTAAGAAGTTGATCATTCAAGGAGACTCACAGCTCGTGGTGAGGGAAGTGAACAAGGATTATCAGAGTCCATTAATGGAGGCATATGTGGAGGAAGTGAGAAAGCTGGAGGAGCGCTTTGATGGATTCAAATAGAGCACGTGCCGCGTGCGGAAAACAGCATTGCTGATAATCTGTCAAAGTGCGCTACGCAAAAGCTTCCTGTGGAACCAGGGACTTTTGTTCTTCACCTGACTCAACCCTCCTTATCCCCAGCAACAATGGCCAGAAAGAGAAGGAAACTGGACTCCGGCAAGCCTCTCCCGGCAGAGCTTCCAGAAGCCCCTGGCAGAGAGGTTGGCGGGAACAACTCCACTTCCCTTGGCGAGCAGCATCCTCCCGCCAAACTACCAGTCCTTGCGATTGAGACATGCACTCCCACGAATGAGGAGGTGCTGCTGATCCTTATTGTCAAGCCTCAGGCTCCAACTTGGGCGCAGCACGTAGTCCATTACCTCCAAACATGAGAACTTCCCGAAGAGCAAGAAGAAGCTGAAAGAGTAGCCCGGAGGGCCAGTTTGTATTAGTTCGTCGATGACGCGCTATAGAGAAGGAGACCCGACAGTGTGAAATTGAAGTGCATTTGCCGGGAAGAGGGGAAGGAACTGTTGGCAGAGATACACAAAGGCATGTGCGGCTCCCATATTGGATCAAGAGCCTTGGTTGGAAAAGCTTTTCGGCAAGGTTTCTACTGGCCCACGGCCCTCCAAGATGCAATTGAGCTAGTCACCAGATGTGAAGCCTGCCAGTTCCACTCCAAGAATATCCATCAGCCTACTCAAGCTCTCCAGACAATTCCTTTATCATGGCCATTTTCGATCTGCGGGCTCGACATCTTGGGCCCCTTTCACCGTGCTACCGGGGGCTTTGAATTCTGGTATGTTGCCATCGACAAGTTTACAAAGTGGCCTGAGGTGGAGCCCGTGAGGAAGGTAACCGCGCAGTCAGCTATCAAGTTCTTAAAAGGATTGGTGTGCCACTTCGGGGTACCCGCCAGAGTCATCACCGACAACGATACCCAATTCACAAGTCGCGCCTTCATGCAATACGTTCAAGCCCTCGGAAGCAAGGTCTCATTTGCCTCTGTTGCCCATCCTAGAAGCAACAGACAAGCTGAGAGGGCGAACGCTGAAGTGCTGCAAGGACTCAAGACAAGAACATTTGTTAGGCTGCGGAAGTGCCGCAGGCACTGGATTGATGAGCTGCCAGTGGTTCTTTGGTCCCTCCGTACGACACCAAATCGAGCCACCGGCCAGACTCCCTTTTCCCTAGTCTATGTGGCAGAAGCAATGATCCCCACGGAACTCATATATGGGTCACCTCGAGTATTTGCCTATGATGAAGCAGAGCAAGAGCAGCACCGGCATGATGATGCCGTGCTCCTTGAGGAGAACCGTCTCCGGGCTGCTACGCGTACTGCATGCTATCAGCAAGTCCTGCGTCACTATCACAGCTGTAGGGTTCGTGCCTGGAGCCTTGAGGAAGGCGACCCTGTCCTTAGGCGCATTCAGTCTGTCAAGGGTGCAAACAAGTTGACGCCGAAGTGGAAAGGTCCTTACTGGGTAGTACGAGTCTCCAGACCCGACGCAGTCCGTTTGGAGACCGAGGATGTCATTCAATTGCAATACTCATGGAACATTGAGCATCTTCGTAAGTTCTACCCGTAAGGTGCGACCGTCGAGCCCTGCACGGCAGCCACCCTTTTGTACAAGCCTTGCCGATGCTGCATGTAACTCTTTGTACAAAGCCAGGCGCAGACCCTGAGCAACAGATAAATAAACGAAGCGCTGGGGGCCCCAAAAACTTGCATGCATGCATAGCATAACAAGAGCATGGCATGATCATGTAGATAAGGTCATATGTAGCTTTGTTTTCCTCTGCACTAAATTGCAGGGCTCTTGCCGCGGACTTGGTCCCGAAATGAAGAAACGGAAACAAGCCTATATATCAGTCCCCGACAAGCCAAACAGATAAGTTCCTTCTTATCCATAGATGTTCTATAAAAAGAAACTTGTGCATATAGAAACCTCGTCACCTTCGGAGCATGGGTGCTCCCATCCTTTGACTCGAACGTTGCTTCGGTAAAGGTGATTGTAGTGGCCTTTGACAGAGAAGGTTCGACAGGGGGCTGGTCCCTTCTCATAGTTTCGAGCCCGACATGCCAAGCCCCGCGGCAACAAACGGAAGGCACCGGTAGGATAGATTGCCGAAGAAAACTTGTTTACTTAAACGTATAGAGACATTCCACCTCCGCATGGACGTAGTACATGCACAATTACCCGACAAGGCCTCTCTTTTTCATTAATATGCGGATAAACAAGTACAGACCTTAGAGAGCACAAACATGGATAAAGAAGATTACATATTTAAGACCAAAGTTTGGCAAGTGCCTACATATTTTAGACTAAAAAAAGATAAGTGCCCCGTAACCCTTTCTTGTGCCTCTCCTCCCAGGAACTACAGTGGGAGGCGAAGAGGACAAAAGGAGTGCCTGGGCAGAAGCCCAGCCTGACCCCGTCAAGGACCACAGGGAGCAGCCTGACAAGATCGAGAGGGCGCGGGCGAAGGTGATGGATGGGGGGAGCGACTAGGCGACGCCCTAGGCACCGCCTCCAGGGCAAGCAGGACGCGGCAGGGCGAATGAAGCCGGAGCCCACGGGGAAGCCTGTTGGGGTCCAGCTGGAAGACTGCTGGAGGAGGCGGAGGCACCACCCGCACCCAATACCCCGGCAAATGGCCTTGCTGGGGAGGTGATGCAGGTGCAGATGGTGGTGCCGCCAGCTGATGGTGATAGTGCGGCTGGTGTTCAGCCGGAGTCGGAGCCGTTGTCCTCCCCATCGGCTCCGTCGTCATCATCGTCACTGTCCTCCTCGTCGCTATCGCTCGAGGAGTAGCTTTCGTCGTCAGTCGAGCTCTCCGCGCAGCACCCTAAGCGAGCACCCGAGCGTTCGAAGACTTTGACAGAGAGCAGGGTGGCGTCCATTAGCTTGAAATGGAGGGCGTGCCCAGACACCAAGCTATGGGCACGGGCAAAAGTCTTCCAACCACGCCGGAGAAGCATGACATGAGGAGCGGGGAACTCCATGTCCGCCCACATGCTGCCATTGCAGTAGCCCCTCATGTGCAGCCTCAGCCCCGGCAGATGCTCGACCTCCATCACCCTTGCAAATGGGGTAGGAAGCCGAAGGTGACTGCGCGGGGGCCCTCGCAGCTTGACGATGAACTCCAGTGGCTGGTCCCCGACGTGGCCTTCATTCGGGTCCTGAACAGCCGGGGGAGGTGCGATCAGAGCACCACCTCGTCCTCCTCGACCCCGAGCGCAGCGGCGACCACGTCCCTGTCCTCTCCCGCCTCCCCTCATGACGGGCTCCGCTCTCGCATCCCCAATAGGAGGAGGGAGGCTCTGTCGAGCAGAAGTCCTCGTCGCCGCTGCTGGAGTGCCACTACGCCCTCTCCCCCTCACCATGATGGACGAACAATGCCAGAAGGAAGGAGGAAGAGATAGGTGTGAGCCAGCACCTCGCCCACGTCCCCTTTTATAGGCAAACGGGGCCGGGGCTGGCTCATCACCCTGGGGGCAACCGCCCTGCTCGGCCAATGCGACTCCTCCGCACTACCAACGGCTCATGGAATCAAGGCTGACCCCATGCGCCAATCCGTGGCACCTGGCTTTCTGCCATGGCACATATTTCCGTGCCCCCTGCGTCTGCCACCAACCCTGCACAATGCATGCAGCACATGTGGCGAAAACGCCAGAAGGGGAGAAGCTGGTGGAATGGCAGTTACCGCCGCGTGAATGTGGGACGTGGGTAGCCACAGATCGTGGCTTAAAACTCCCCCATAACGTCTTGCACGATGCATGGAAAAACCAGAAACTGACTCAAGCACAGGTTAATGAAGAAGCAAGGAAAATATCAAGGGATGAGCTGCCACCAGCCCACTGCCTGTGTACCAGATAGGGCCTACCCCGATGATGCTCGACAGCGCATTCAGGCCAGGCCCGGGGGCTCCTGTCGGTGCAACAAACCCTAGTGTATGTTACCCAGACTGTACACAGGCTCAAGGGCAGGATTACAGTGACAAGACAAGGCCAAGCAGAAGAGATAGCTCTTTGAGAAATCAAAGGGCAGATCAAGAAGACCAAGACAAGCCTAAAGAACAAGATATCACTAAGGGAAAAACCTCCCTTGCTGGGCAGGCAAGCCTGGTCAGGTCGAGGCCAACCCAAGGGCAAGTCCCAAGATCTCCCCAGCAAGGGTTGCCGGGGCGCTGACGGCCGGCTTCCCCATCAAGCCTCCACCGCCCCACCTCACAGCAATGCAAGTCACTTATCAGTGTGGTGTCGAGCCCCCAAGTGATTAAGTGGCTGCCATTTCGGATGTTGCAGCCGTTTCTAAGGAAGATCACCCTTAAATGACACCCATCCAGGGGCGTGTCACGCAGGTGGACGAGAAGGTGGCTGAATGGTGCGACAAGGCTTGCCGGGCTACATCCACGACGTGACACTAAGAGATGCATTTAATGCACCTTGTCCTGTCTACAGAGTTAGGTATGATAGCACTGTGGCTATCTAATCACTGGATAATGATTGTTTTGCCATTATGGTAACCCCTTGGCCTATAAAAGGAGGGCCGTGGCAACCTTAGAAAGGATTTGGACCCTTGTACACTTATACGCGCGTGGGTACTCTCCCTGAGGCGACCTTGTCGGACTTGATTATTGCGCATCCATCACGGTCCCCCATCCAATCCACCAAAGTAGGAGTAGGGTTTTACGCCTCGCGGCGGCCCGAACCTAGGTAAAAACCACCCGCCTCACCATTGCCGTGCTTCTCTACGGCTTCTGCTCTTTGTGCAACGTGCCCTTCCCCCTTGCCAAACCACAAGGGGCCGATGGCCCCATAGGTGATCGTGTTGAACCACAACACTCGCACACGCCAACTAAATTACCAGGTACTTTTGTTTCTTAGTAACGATTCTAATGTTCATGAGAATATGATGCTACCTAAATTGGATACTTTTTTTTCTTGCTTACAAATGAAGGACCCAACATGGATAAGAAGGATGAACATTGGAGCATGGTCAAGCATGGAGATGATGGCGCGTGCAAGGGGAAAAAGAACAGAGTGTCTGGTGGAGTTTTTAGCACTTTGGAGCCACCATGATGACATCCAAGGACATGGAAGAAACATACGAGATGACCTTTCATAAATTTCGTCCATAGCTTAATATAGGTGTTGCGCCACCTTATTTTTTGGGCCAGGCCCATGTAATTTCGAAATACAAGTTTGTAGGCTATTTTTAGAGTCTGTATTGTAGGGGAAACGACTCAGGAGGTGTTTTAGTACCACCTTGCCAAGGTTGGATGAAATCCCCTCTCTTTTCCTCTATAAATACAACCCTTAAGGCAACATTTAGACTTGGGTTTTGTTTAGATTAAAAGTTCGCCATAGCTGCAACTTCGCATCCTTGGTTTGTGTTCAACGACCAGACCAAGACGTCACATAACCCCACTTCCACTAATAAAGATTTCCTCTTATATTCACAATATTCAGATTGCAATATCAATTTCTTGCTTGTTCTTCGATTGCGTGCAGGAAATAGACCTTTGTGATAAGGTTGATCATGCTCCCGCGTGGTCAATAACCTCTTGGAGTTGGTTTAGCGATTGCTAAGGTGCGACGTCCTCGCACGTTCGTAGTCGGATCACGAAAGTCTACTCTAGTGAAAACGATAGCCACCATCTCATCGAAAGACAGGAAACCTTATCCCTTATCAAATCCTCAAGCGAGGAAGAAGAAGAAGCTCCCTTACCTCAACCAGGAGATATGCATGTGGAGTTCAAAAAGTCAAGTTTGCCAAACAAGGTTAAGCCTTCCAGTACACGACTTACCCCTTATCGTCGTGTGCAGGATGATGGTGCTTCTTCCTTCGCAACCAAATTGCACCCTTTAGTTGATGGTGCGTTAACTATTACCAACAATCTTCACAAGGAGAATTTGGATCTTAAGCAGGAAGTCGGCGAGCTCAAGGAGGAGATTCGTACTCTTAGGGGAATCATCGCCAATAAAATTACCTCATCACCACCACCACCGAAGAAAGAAATTTGAGTACACGAGTATGGGCACCACCCTTGGCTTGTTCCATGCTTGCGAGAGGTGCCCCAGTATTGTATCACCATCACTTTTACCATTGCTGTCTATATTAGTTTGATCCTTAGTTATTTCGTGATCTAGTAGAATAAAGTTTTAGTATGATTTAGTTTTGAGTGCTTGTTTCGTTATCTATCTATCTATGTAATCGAGTGTGAGAGTTATATAATAAATAGTAGTTTGAGTTTGTTGCTTTACCTTCTTTAATCTTAGCAATAAAAATAATAAAAGGTCATATGCTAGTCCCATGGGGAGTAATGACTTCACATAAAAGAAATATAGTTGATAAAATTTGTTGGGAGGTAGCAAATATAGTATTGATTATTGATGCAATTCGTGGAAAGTAATAAAGAAAGAGAGGTATCACATATAAATATACTATCTTGGACATCTTTTATGATTGTGAGCCCCCATTAAATTTTCTATGCTAGATCAAATAGTTGACATTGGACAAGGAAGAAAACGTAATGAGTCATGTTTGATTAAATTTACATAGAAGTTATATTGTCATGGATCCTTTAACATATGGTGCTTGCTCATAATCTTTTGCTAGCAAAAATTTGCACTAAGTAGAGATACTACTTGTGCATCCAAAACCCTTGAACCCAGTTTCTTACCATGAGAGTCCACCATATCTACCTATGGATTGAATAAGATCCTTCAAGTAAGTTGTCATCGGTGCATAAAGGAATAAAAATTGCTCCTAAATATGTATGATCTTTTATTCTAAGGGAAAATAAGCTTTGTACGATCTTGTGATGGTAAAGAAATAAAAGCAACAAATTGCATAATAAATGTTGCTATCACAATGGGCAATATAAAGTGATGTTCCTTTTCATTAAGAGCTTGCACATACAAAAAACGAAAAGCGCATGACAACCTCTGCTTCTCTCTGTGAAGGGCCTATCTTTTACTTTTCTGTATTTACTTTTATGCAAGAGTCAATAATGTTCATCCTTATTTCGTTCTTATTTATTCTCTACTTGGCAAGCATCATGTGGTAGGGAAAGATCCAGGCATATATATCCAATTAGATCTAGTTAATCATAAGTTATTATTGTTGACATTATCCTCGAGGTAAATAAGTTGGGAGGTGAAAAATACAAACCCCATATTCCTATGTGTTTGACTGAAACTTTTGCTCCATAAATATACCATGAGTTTCATCAATCATGGAAGACTAAATGATAGTTGAGTATGTGAACTTTCTAAACAAAGCTCTTCATAGACTCTTTCTGAAAATATGATAAATTGCAATTGTTTCAATGACTAAGACCATAGTTTGTTAGTTTTCAATGAAGTTTATGGTTCATACTTTAGCATATGAGTGAATTGTTACTTTGTCATGAGAAGTTTTATGATGATATATTGCTGCTATGATAATGATCATGATGCTTTCATGTCTGTATTTTGTTTTACCGACACCTCTCTCTCTCTCTAAACATGTGGTCATAATTATCGAGTACGGCTTTCTCTTGAGGACAAGCGAGGTCTAAGATTGGGGTAGTTGATATGTCCATTTTGCATCATGTTTTCCTATTGTTATTTATTATGTTTTGTGTCATTATTTAACTTTATGATGTTATTCTAATGCCTTTTCTCTCTTATTTTGCAAGTTTCACTTGAAGAGGGAGATTGCCGGCAGCTGGACTTCTAGACCTGAAAAAGATACAACAGAGATAGATATTCTCCACAGATCCAAATGACCTGAAAATTTACCGAGAATTATTTTGGAATATATAAAAAATACTGGAGGAAGAATTACCAGAGGGGGGGCCAGCGAACATGACGAGCTCGGGGGGCGCGCCTTATGAGCTTGTGGGGCCCCCAGCAGGCCTCTTGTGCCCATCTTCTGCTGTATGAGGTTGTTTGCCCTAGAAAAAAAATAGAGAGAAGACTTTCGGGATGAAGTGCCGCCATCTCGAGGCAGAACCTGGGCAGGAGCACTTTTTCTCTCCGGCGGAGCGATTCCACCGGGGAAACCCCCCCCCCCACCCCGGAGGAGGAAGTGGAAGGCATCGACATCACCAACGATCCTCTCATCTTGGGAGGACCAATCTTTATCAACATTTTCACCACCACGATCTCCTCTCAAACCCTAGTCCATCTCTTGTATTGAATATTTGTCCTAAAACCTTAGATTGGTACATGTGGGTTGCTAGTAGTGTTGATTACATCTCGTAGTTGATGCTAGTTGGTTTATTTGGTGGAAGATTATATGTTCAGATCCTCAAGCATATTCAATACACCTCTGATCTTGAACATGAATATGATTTGTAAGTAGTTACTTTTGTTCTTGAGGACATGGGATGTGTCTTGTTATAAGTAATCATGTGAAGTTGGTATTCGTTTGATATTTTGATGATATGTATGTTGTCTTTCCTCTAGTGGTGTTGTATGAACGTTGACTACATGACACTTCACACCATAGTTGGGCCTAGGGGAAGGCACTGGGAAGTAATAAGTAGATTATGGGTTGCGAGAGTGATAGAAGCTTAAACCCTAGTTTATGCGTTAGTTCGTAAGGGGCTTATTTGGATCCATATGTTTCATGCTATGGTTAGATTTATCTTAATTCTTACTTCGTAGTTGCGGATGCTTATGAGAGGGAGTAATCATAAGAGGGTTGCTTGTCAAGTAAGAACAACACCCTAGCATCGGTCCACCCACATATCAAATTATCAAAATAGCGAACGAGAATCAACCCAATATGATGAATGTAACTTGACGGGAATTCCCATGTGTCCTCGAGAGCACTTTTCTTACAATAAGAGAACTTTTCAGCTTGTGCTTTGCTATAAAAAGGACTGGGCCACCTTGCTGCACCTTTGTTAATATTGCTACTTGTTACTTGTTATGAATCATCCTACCACAAAACTATCTGTTACCGCTACTTTTAGTACTTGCAGAGAATACCTTGCTTAAAACCACTTGTCATTTCCTTCCGCTCCTCATTGGGTTCGACAGCCTTACTTATCAAAAGGACTACGATTGATCCCCTATACTTATGGGTCATCAAGACTATTTTCTTACATCTCCAACGAATCTATAATTTTTTATTGTTTCATGCTATTATGTTATCATTTTTGTATGCTTTATATGCCATTTTATATTATTTTTATGGACTAAACTATTAACTTAGTTCCTAGTGCCAGTTCCTGTTTTCGACATGTTTTTTGTTTCACAGAAAATCCATACCTACAGAAGTCCAAACACGATGAATTTTTGACAATTTTTTCTAGACAATAAGAGACTATGGATGCTTCGGGAGAGGAACAGAAGACTCACGAGGCAGCCACAAGGATACTTAAAATTAAAATTTTGCCACCTAATATGAATGAAATTCTTGAATCTTTGAAAGCAATCCATGTCTCCATTGATTACAATAGGAAATAATTGATATGCATAGACATAGAAGAGAACGAGAGGAAAATGATGTTGAATTGTGTTTTCTTGCTAGTAATGATGAATATGTTAAAACTATTAGTGTATCCACTATTTAATCTTTCTTTAGAAATATTAAAGTTGATAATGAAGGGACTGAAGAAGAGTCAACTTAAGTTAAGTGGTGTCCCAATTGTTCAGAGGGTGATGATCTTGTTTCTAATAATGATAAAAGTGGGTTTGAACAGGTAAAACTTTAGATAGCAATGTTCTCACTAGTTTGGATTGCAAGGATTTTAATTATGATAGTTGTTTTCTTACTGAATGTATTTCCTTGCTTCAATCCATGATTAATTCACCCAATGCCTACAAACAAAATAAAGCTTTTACTAAACATATTGTAGAAGCTATTGTCAAAACTAATGAAGAAAGGCTTGATTAGAGGTCTCCATACTTAGAAAGTTGCATGGTAAGTGGGAGCCCACAATTAAGATTAAAATAAAGGATTATGAGTGCAATGCTTTGTACGATTTAGGAGCTAGTGTTTCAATTATGCCAAAAGTGTTGTATGATGTTCTCGGCTTCACGAACATGAATGAATGCTCCTCAAATTTGCACTTAGCGGATTCTATAAATAAAAAGCCTATGGGAATAGAGAATGATGTTCTTATTGTTGCTAATAGAAAATATGTGCCCGTGGACTTTATTTTTTTTTACATTGAATGTAACTCGTCTTGTGTAATTATACTTGGGCGATCGTTTTTTAGAACTATAGATGCTATTATCGACATGAAGGAAGGTAACAGACGGTTCCAATTTCCTCTAGAGAAAGGTATGGGACCTTTCCCTAGAAAGAAAATTAAACCTCCTTATGAGTACATTATGAGAGCCACCTATGCTATTGCTTTGAATAATGAAAATACTTGAAATCTTGCATTATGCCTAGCTAGCGGCATTAAACAATAGGGCTTGTTGGGAGGTGCCCAATAGTTATCTTTGTTTTTTCCTTTTGTTCCAGCGTGTCTACATGATTATTGCGACAGTATTAATTATGTCTGCATCTTTTCTTTTTTAGTTTTGAGCCAAGTAAAACCTTTAGGGTGATTTGGATGCTTGTTTATTCGAATCTGTGTAGAAATAGAAACTTTTTCGTTGAGTATATGAATTTGCATTCTTTACTGGAACATGATCAATTGTTGAAATTTTTACAAAATACTGCCATGCAAATTTTCTGTGTTGCCTTAATTTTTCATAATTTGTAGAGTTACACAAGTATGACAAAAAAATAGATCATTACGTGGTGTTCTGTTTTTATTGCATAGTTTGCATTTTTTAAATCTTCAATTGTAGAAATGATATAATATAGTAGGTATTATGTGGAACTATTATGAATCTTGTTTTTATAGTACCCAAGTTAAGTATTTATTTTATTATACTAATCTATCTCACAAGTTCCGTTGAGTTTTGTGTGAATGAAGTTTTCAAGTTTTAGTGAGATGGAGATATGAAGAAGAACAAGGAGCAGCAAGAGCCTAAGCTTGGGGATGCCGAAGGCACCCCAAATAATATTCAAGGAATACTTAGGCATCTAAGCTTGGGGATGCCTCAGAAGGTATCCCCTCTTTCATCGTTAATAGTATCAGTAAACCTCACTTGGAGCTATATTTTTATTCATCACATGATATGTGTTTTTCTTGAAGTATATTTGCTTTTATTTTTGTTTTTTGTTGTTGTCGTAATAATTTTTCTTGGTCACATTTATTATGAGAAGCCACACATTTATCTAATTTATAGAATGCTCACCCGTACTTCACTTATATATTTTTTGAGTTGAGGTAAATGCTCTAGTGCTTCACTTATACTTGGTGGTATAATAAAAACATGCATGGACTTGTAGATCATTGAATACAATATCATTTTTTATCCTTGCAATAATTTTGTGATATTAAAATGGTAATATGTGAGTGTGTTGGTACATAATTAAAGCTAAGTATTCATATTGGTATTAAAGTTTGTGAGTCTTTATGCATGAAAGGGGTGGTCGCTGGCATTAGCGCTGAGGTCGGAGTATAATTTATGATTGATTGAATAAACCTTTGTGTGTTGGACTGGGGGCGTGCTATTTGTGATTGGCATTGGGATTTCCTTGAAGATGAAGGGTGATGTAGTATAGTAGCAGAAAATATTTCCCTTAGTTAAGACCAAGATTTATCGAACCAATAGGAGATTCACGCAAACAACGGTCGATAGTACCTGCACACACACACAAAGCAATACTTGCACCCAACGTGGGCAAGAGGGTTGTCAATCCCCTTGTACTCATTAATTGCAATGATTAATTATGATAGTGGTAGATATATAAATTGCAAAACTAAATAAAAGTAAATAAATTGCAGTAAGGTTTTTATGGTTTGAGCAATATGAGGTGAATGGACCCAGTGGGCATAACTTTCACTAAAGGCATCTCTCAAGAACATAGCAATGGTGGGTACAAAAATTACTATTGGGCAATTGAAAGAAAAGCACATAGTTATGATGTTATTCCTGGCATGATCAGTACACAAGAATTGCATCCGTGACAAGTAGACCGACATCCATCTGCATCTACTAATATTACTCCACTTCGAGAGCACTTCTATGCTGGCCTCTCCAGGTATTAAGTTCATAACAAACAGAGTAATGCTTTAAGCGTGAAGACATAATGTAGACAAAATAAGACAAATCAATATGATTGAACCCCATCGTTTTACCCATAGTAGCAATAATACAAATGTGTGCCTGCTACTTGTGATGGGCATTGGGATTTCCCCGAAGAGGAAGGGTGATGTAGTATAGTAGCAGATAGTATTTCCCTCAGTAAAGAACCAAGGTTAATTAAACCAGTAGGAGATTCATGCAAACAATTGTCGATGGTACCTACACACACAAAAAAAATACTTGCACCCAACATGGGCAAGAGGGTTGTCAATCCCCCTGTACTCGTTAATTGCAAGGATTAATTTTTATAGTGGTAGATATATAAATTAAAAACTAAATAAATTGTAGCAAGGTATTTAGGGTTTTGGTAATATGAGGTGAATGGACCCAGGGGCCATAGCTTTCACTTGAGGCATCTCTCTCAAGAACATAGCAAACAATGGGTACACAAATTACTATTGGGCAATTGATAGAAAAGCGCATAATTATGATGTTATTCATGGCATGACATAGGCATTACGTTCATGACAAGTAGACCGTTAAACTTACTGACACCTACTACTACTACTACACCACTTTGTGAGCGCTTCTATGCTTACCCCTTTACGGATTAAGTTCATGACAAACAGAGTAATGCTTTAAGTATGATGACATAATGTAGACAAAATAAGATCAACCAATATGATAAAACCCCATTGTTTTATCCTTAGTAGCAACAATACAAATATGTGCCTCGCTACCCCTTTTGTCACAAGGTTAGGACACTGCTAGATTGAACCTACTACTATGCACCACTAACACTAAAGATCTAATCATGAACTTGGCCAAAGATAACTCATAGATCAGAAAGCATTACATAGCTATAACAATCACACATAATAAAGTTTAGAAATAACTCAATTACTTTCAATGAATAATCTGATCATAAACCCACCATTCATCGGATCCCAACAAACATACCGAAAAGAATTACATCATAACGATCTCTGAAGAGAACATTGTATTGAAGATCATAGAGAGAGAGGAGAGAGAGAGACATCTAGCTATTGCTATGGACCAGTAGATCCTATGAGGAACTAAATGTCGGCGTTCTGGGATCGGGGGTACCCAGACTTTCCTGCCTGCAGCCCAGCGCGTGGCCCCTTCGGCGGCCCGGTACGGCCCAGCTACAAGACCTTGCAAGCAAGACCCTCGCGAGGGACCCCCTGGCCTCGCGAGGCGAGCAATGCCAAGACCTCCCAAGGAGAGGCTCCCCGAACCACCCCACGATGAGCGGACATCTCTATGCAAGCCTCCCACCTCACGAGGCTCACGATGACATGAGCCATGACGACCAAGGCCAGGAGGGAACCAGCGGGCGCAGTCCAGAACAGTTTTCTCTTTGGTGCTAAGGAGGCAAGGACGTACACAGGTTCCCGAGGGATCCCCCAAAGGTTTTGGTTGCAGTGCAATAAGACCAAGACCATGAGCTCGGCAGGACGGATGTCATCATCAAGCCCACAGCTGCGTCACGACCAGAAGCTTTGCAGGCGATGATCACCTTTCATCAGGATAAGATGTACTATTGTCCCCCTTCAAAATTGGCCACTGTGGTATTCCTTCCCGCCTAAGTTATGAGGGAAGAGAGACGGGCCTAGTATAAATATAGGCTAGTCTCCACCGTAGTAGGGGGCGACTCATTCTCTCCTTTGAGCTCTCCCAAGGCAGATCACCCATTGTACTAGTTCATCCTCATCCTCCTCACGATGCAATCCACCACAAAGTAGGAGCAGGGTTTTACACCGCAAGGTGGCCCGAACCTGGGTAAATCTCTGTGTTGATCTCCTTCCCCCGCTCGCACGAACTCGACGAGGCCAAGCCATTAGGCGATGAGCTTGAGGCTGAAACTAGGCTAGATCTTTGCACACGCCCTAGAGTTCGAACCTTGATTCGGTCCGTAGAGCCCCGATTCTGACATTTGGCACACCAGGTAGGGGCGTGTCGAGGCTCTCCCTTCCGCTTCACTCCGTCTCTGCTTCGTCGCTTCCATGGCCGACGCAGGCCGAGTTCGCGCCGAGCACCAGGCCGCTCGCGGCGCCCGTGGGCTGCGGTGTTCCATGCCACTCTGCTTCTCCTGCAGCTAACGCTGCCTGTGACCCTGCTGCTCACGAGCAGCAGGACTCTTCGCTCCCGCCCTTCGTGCAGCATGATGGCTGCACCACCACTCCTTCCCTCACCCCCTCCACGGTGTCATCCTCCCACGCTTGTCGCAGGCCGGCAAACGCGCAGGCTGCGCTACTCATGGTGCGTGAGTTGCTGCGCTACCGTCCCACCAACGAGGGCTACGCTGCCTGGCTGGGTCGAATCACCGAGCTCGTCAACGCCGCCGGCGAGGCCCCGGTGCCATCCCACTCGGTCCGTTCCCCGCCCTCCCGTGCAGGCGACGTAGCTCACGGCGCAGCTCCTCCTCCTCTCTGCAGGGCCGACGCCGAGCCCAGGCACGACGCGCGCTCGCGCGACACGCGCTCGCGCGACCCGCCTTGCCCGGTGCCAGCCGCCGACGTGGGATGAGGCCAGCTGCCAAGTGGTGCAGCAGCCGCAGTACGACGTGCTTGCGCTCCCCGCACCGCGACGCCAGCACCAAGACGGGACAGCTCTGAGAGCTGCAGTGCATGGGCGTCAGGATCATGCTCCCCTCGCGCGAGCCGCACTCGGAAGTGCGGTGGGCTGCTGGGCCTTCACCCGTTAGCTGCGCCACATCGTTTGGCCTGGCAAGTTCAATCCAGGCCTTCCCCCATGATATGATGGCACCGCAGACCCTGCGGAGTTCCTCCAGCTTTACTCGCTGAGCATCGAGGCGACGAATGGCAACGACAACCATCAGGACAATGGGGCTGGGGGCCTCCAGGAACCTCGCATGATTGCCTGCATCCTTGGCGGTGCCCAGGCACCCACCTCGAACCGTGTCTTCAAGCAGTTCTCTCTTGAGGTGAACGCAGCCCTCCCGAAGCATGAGGCCGCGTGCCCCCTCAAGTGGTCACAGTACGCCATCACCTCCGACTCCAAGGATCACCTCATGTGTGCGGCCACTTCTGGCACGCTCCCCATGCTCTGCATGCCCACCACCAGCAACGTCTTTGTCACCAAAACACTCATCGATGGCGGCGCTGGCCTCAATGTGCTCTCTGTCGAGACCTTCGAGATGCTTCAGGTGCCCTGATACGTCTCCAATGTAGCTATAATTTATGAAGTATTCATGTTGTTATATTATTATTCTTGGATGTTTTACAATCATTTTATAGCAACTTTATATCAATTTTTGGGACTAACCTACTGACCTAGTGCCTAGTGCCAGTTACTGTTTTTTGCTTGTTTTTTACTTCACAGGAAATCAATGTCAAACGGAGTCCAAACGCAGCGAAAATTTTTGGAGAATTTTTTTTTTGGACCAGAAGACCCAGGATGGGCTAAAAAGTACCAGCGGGGAGGCCCGAGGTGGGCACAACCCACCTGGGCGTGCCCAGGAGCCCAGGCACGGCCAAGGGGGTTGTGCCCCCCTCTGTGACCTCCCGCACCGCCTCTTCGCCCTATAAATTGCCAAATATTCCAAAAACCCTGGGGGTAACCCTAGATCAGAAATTCCGCCGCCGCAAGCCTCTGTAGCCACGAAAAACCAATCTAGACCCCGTTCCGGCACCCTTTCGGAGGGGAAATCATCACCGTTGGCCATCTTCATCATCCTGGCGGCCACCATGATGAGGAGGGAGTAGTCCACCCTCGGGGCTGAGGGTTTGTACCAGTGCTATGTGTTTAATCTCTCTCTCTCTCTCTCGTGTTCTTGAGATGTCACGATCTTGATGTATCGCGGGCTTTGTTAATATAGTTGGATCATATGGTGTTTTCCCCTCTCTATCTTGTTGTGATGAATTGAGTTTTCCCATTGAGATTTCACTTTTATCGGATTGAATACATTTATGGATTTGAGAGGACTTGATCTATGTCTTGGCACTCAACTCGCAAATTCCCGAGGTGACATTGGGGTAATCTATGCATAGGGGTTGATGCACGTTTTCGTCCTTGTTTCTCCGGTAGAAATCTTGGGGCACTCTTTGAGGTTCTTTGTGTTGGATTGGGTATTATGAATCTGATATTGTTTGATGCATATCGCATAATCAACTCATGGATACTCGCAGTGACATTGGAGTATCTAGGTGACATTAGAGTTGGTTGATGTGTATCATACGGTGTTATTTTAGTACAAACTCTTGGTTAGATCGATCGGAAAGAATAGCTTGGTGTTATTTTAGGACGAACTCTAGGATAGATTGATCGGAAAGAATAGCTTTGAGGTGGTTTCGTACCCTACAAACAATTTCTTCTTATGTTCTCCGCCAGATAGGAACTTTGGAGTGATTCTTCATCGCACGTTGAGGGATGGTTATATGATCCAGTTATATTAGCATTGTTGAGAGATTGCACTAGCGAAAGTACGGACCCTAGGCCTCATTTTAAAGCATTGCAATATCGTTTGTGCTCACTTTTGTTACTTGCTACCTTGCTGTTTTTTATTGTTACTATTACAAAAATCAATATCTACTATCATTACTACACTTGTATCACCATCTCTTCGCCGAACTAGTGCACCTATACTACCATTGTATTTGGTGTGTTGGGGACACAAGAGACTTTTTGTTATTTGGTTGCAGGGTTGTTTGAGAGAGACCATCTTCATCCTACGCCTCTCACGGATTGATAAACCTTAGGTCATCCACTTGAGGGAAAATTGCAACTGTCCTACAAAACTCTGCTCTTGGAGGCCCAACACGAGTCTACAAGAACAAGTTGTGTAGTAGACATCAAGCTCTTTTCTGGCGTCGTTGCCGGGGAGGTGAGTGCTTGAAGGTATATCTTTAGATCTTGAAATTGAATCTTTTAGTTTCTTGTTTTATCACTAGTTTGGTTTATAAAATAAAACTACAAAAAAAATGAATTGAGGTGGCCTCATATTATTCGTCTTTATAATGTCTTTCTTGAAAATGATGAAAAGAAAAATTGTGCTCAATTGATAGAAGAAGAATTCAATAAAATGTTTGGCATGAATGATGAGCATTATTGCAATGTTATTAGTATGAATTCTTTGAATATCCAAAATGCTAATGATGATTGCACAAGTCATGACAAAAATGTTTCTTATAAGCATGTCAATTTTTGTTGAGTGGAAAGACTTTGTGAAGACGTGCCTTATAGGGAAGATAGATTTTGTAAGAAGCATAAACATGATAGAAACAATTTTTTGCTCAAAGTGATAGATGAATTTGCTACAAAATTATGTTGACTTTGTCCTATTACTTGTGAACTTTGCAATAAGGTTGGTCATCTCAATTTCCAATGCAAACTTTTTCATGATCAAATCATGGCCAAATATTGTAATGATTTGATCACCCTTGAACTTTATAATGAGCTTTGTCTATTTTGGGGGAGTGAAGAATTGACACGTAAAAATAGTTGGTTTGAAGTATTCATTCTCACGGGCGACATTGAAACTAATCTAAAAAATATCTATAAGTTTTGCATGGTAAATTGCAATGAGAATGCTTATATTGCCAACTATAGAAAGATGGGAAAACCAATAGAATATAAAAGGAATACTAATGAAAGGGTAAACATTTCCACTTTCCCTCCTATTGTCTCTCATGATGAAAGAGGTGACGAGGAGGAGCTCCCTATTCAACCAATCTCATCAATAAGAAGCTCGAAAAAATTAATTAAGCCTACACATGATGTGGTGAAGAAGAAGAAAAGAAGAAAGAATAGAGGTAAAAAGGTCCCAAATAATGTTGCTCCTATTATTGTTGTGGCTAATGAAAATGAATCAAAAATAATTGTGGAAGATGATGCACTTGATGATGATATTGCTTCTTTGTCTTATGGCACAATGTCCGAGAGCACTATTGATGATGATTTTGTTATGCCTATTGCTTGTTGTGATGATTATGATTGGGAAGATAATGATACTTCTTATAATCTTGGAAATCTTTTTGGCACCAACTTGGGAAATAGTGATGATAGCAATTGTTATACCATTGGTGCTATTCATACTATTAATGATGAGAGTGATTACGCTTATGATATGCCAAGCCACAAGCTTGGGGATGCTATGTTTGATGAGAATGACATGTTTGAGAACTTATTTGCTGCAATTAATGTTTTTCCCAATCTTGGGGATGATATGCTCAATGAATATGATCTTTTTAGTCCCCCTACTTTGAATGATCAAATTTGCTATGATGATTGCATTCCTCCTATCTATGATGAGAACAAAGTTGCTATTTATGATGATTATTGTGATGATACTTATGTTATAAAAAGTAGTGATAATTATTGTCATAATTTTTAATATCATTTTACTAAACATTACTCTTTTAATGTGGAAGCAATTTTTAGTATTCGAGTTTCATATGATACTCCCACTATTGTGAATGAGAATAAAATTGCTTATATGGAGAGTAATAAATTTTCTATGCTTTTGGATCATGAAAAGAATGCTTTATGTGATGGTTATATTGATGAATCTATTCATGATGCTACTGAAAATTATTATGAGAGAGGAACTTATGATTCATGATGCTCTTGTTATGTTTCAATTCTTATCTTTTATGCGAGCATCATTGAAATCATCATGCCTAGCTAAAAGGTATTAAAGAAAAGCGCTTGTTAGGAGACAACCCAACACTTTTACCTAATGTTTTTGTGTGTTCACAAGATTAGGCTACTGGAGTAATCTTTTTTTATAGCTTTTGTTTCAATAAAGTGCCAAGTAAAGCCTTCGGGATAGTGTGGATAATAGTTGACTTGATTCTGTGCAAAAACAGAAACTTTTGCGTCCAGTACAGAAATTCCTATCTTTTCTGGGACGTGAAAAAATTCTGAATTTTTTGCAGTTGATGGGTGTACAAATTTTTTACGTTGTCCAAATTTTTCAGAATTTTTGGTGCTACAGAAGTATGACCTTAGTTCAGATCTTTACAGACTGTTCTGTTTTTGACAGATTCTGTTTTCAATGCATAGTTTGCTTGTTTTAGTGTTTTCATAGCTTATATTAAGTGATATAAATTGTGGAAATGATATAGTACAGTAGGAATTATGTGAGAAAAATTATGAATCTTGTCTTGATAGTACCAAAGTGAATGATTCGCTCTTTATCATACTAACCGATCTCACGAAGTTCCGTTAAGTTTTGTGTGATTGAAGTTTTCAAGTTTTGGGTGAGATATCGAAATGAGGAGAATAAGGAGTGACAAGACCCTATGCTTGGGGATTCCCAAGTAACCCCAAGGTAATATTCAAGGAAGATCCAAGCAACTAAGCTTGGGGATGCCCCGGAAGGCATCCCCTGTTTCGTCTTCAACATTATCGGTAACCTCACTTGGAGCTATATTTTCATTCGTCACATGATATGATTTTTTCTTGGAGCGTAATTTTTTTTATTAGGACTTGATTTCTGTTATTTAGAATAATATTTTCATCTTGTATTTCAATAAAAGTGGCAAGTATAGCCTTTGCCATGCTTTGTTTGCAAGTATACGAGTTGCTGCTTCAAAACAGAAAGTTTATCGCTGTTGCAAAAATTCTCCAGAAAAGTCAGAATGAGATAGAATGTTGAATTTTTTTGCACAATAAGATATGATAAATTTTCTACAGTGTGGTAAATGTTCAGAATTTTTGGAGTTAGGATAATATGAGGATAATTGCACTCTTTACAGACTGTTCTGTTTAGGCAGATTGCTGTTATATTCGCATTGTTTGCATATATTTGCTTGTTTAATGATTCTATTTGAGGATAGGAGTATTAAATATGCAGAGGCATTTAGTATGCAATGTTGAATAATCATTTCAGTGATTTGCTACAGTAAATGATAAGGTTTTTGCATTGATTTATACTAACTTATCTCATGAGTTCTTGTTGAGTTTTGTGTGGATGAAGTTTTTAGGATTTAGGGAAACCGTGATATAAAAGGAATTAAGGAGACACAAAAGCTCAAGCTTGGGGATGCCCAAGGCATCCCAAGGTAATAATCCAAGAAGTCTCAAGCATCTAAGCTTGGGGATGCCCCGGTAGGCATCCCACCTTTCTTCATGGACAACTATCGGTTAGTATCGGTTGAGCCTAAGTTTTTGCTTCTTCACATGAGTTGTGCTTTTCTTAGAATGTCATTTTATTTTGTTTTGCTTGCTGTTTTAAGAAAATAATTAGATATGAAGTTTTTAAATAAGGTGGAGTCCTCAAATAGCTACCCATTTACTTAACTACTCGCTTGATCTTCACTTATATCATTTTGGAGTAGTTTGTCATCTACTCTTGTGCTTCACTTATATCCTATGAGTAAATTGTTAAATGAATCGAATATCATGAAGTTGAAATTATATGTTTATATCATGCCTAGCGGTAGCTTCACATTGGGTTTAGAAAGTGAAATCTTTTGAAGCTTGACAATCACAATATTGGTCATACAAGCAATTCATGAATGATTAGTATAAGGAAGAGAACTTTCACATACAAATATATTATCTTGGACATCTTCTATGATTGTGAATACCCATTAACTATTTTCAAAGTTGAGCAAATTAGTTGAAGTTGGACAAGGAAGACAACGTAATGAGTTGTGGTTGTGTATATTTGCATAGAAGTTATATTGTTATGGATCCTCCAACATGTGGTGTTTGCCTAGGATCTTTTGCTAGCCAAAAATTCGTACTAAGTAGAGATACTACTTGTGCATCAAAAAACCCTTAAACCCAGTTTCTTGCCATGAGTGTCCTTCATACCTACCTATGGATTGAATAAGATCCTTCAAGTAAGTTGTCATCGGTGCATAAAGCAATAAAAATTGCTCCTAAATATGTTTGATATTTTATTGTAAGGGAAAATTGAGCATTGTACAAACTTGTGATGGCAAAGTAATAAAAGCGACGGACTGCATAATAAAGGTTGCTATCATAAGGGGCAATATAACGTGACATTCCTTTGCATTAAGATCTTGGGCATCCAAATAAAAAGCGCATGACAACCTCTGCTTCCCTCTGCGAAGGGCCTATCTTTTACTTTGCAGTATTTACTTTTATGCAAGAGTCAATAGAATGCATTCTCATTTCAACCTCAATTATTCTCTAATTGGCAAGCATCATGTGGTGGGGAAAGATCTAGGCACATACGACCAGTCAAATATATATGATCATGATTTATTATTGTTGACAATTATCTCTATGATAAATGAGTTGGCAGGCGAAATATTAAGCCCATTTCTTTCTCTGTGTTCGATGGATGCCATTTGTTCTAAGAATATGCTTTGAGTACTAGCAATCATAGAAGACTATATGATGATTGAGTATGTGGAGCTCTTACTTAGAGTATGTTGAATAAGTTGAAATGCAATTGTTTAGTGACTAGGAATATATGTTGTTGAGTTTCAAGAGAATTCATTATTTGAACCTTAACATGTGAATTGGTTGCTACTTTAACATGAGAGGTTTTATGAGAAAGAATTGCTGTTATGATGCTAGGAAAAGTGATTGAAATTATCATTGATCAAACGAATGCAATTTCCTAGCATTCACACTTGATAAATTATTTCTTTTATCATTTATCTACTCGAGGACGAGTAGGAATTAAGCTTGGGGATGCTGATACGTCTCCAACGTATCTATAATTTATGAAGTATTCATGCTGTTATATTATCATTCTTGGATGTTTTACAATCATTTTATAACAACTTTATATCATTTTTTGGGACTAACCTATTGACATAGTGCCCAGTGCCAGTTGCTATTTTTTGCTTGTTTTTTACTTCGTAGGAAATCAATATCAAACGGATCACAAATGTAGCGTAATTTTTTGGAGAATTTTTTTTGCCCAGAACACCCAAGATGGGCTAAAAAATTACCAGAGGGAAGGCCCGAGGTGGGCACAACCCACCTGGGCGCGCCTAGGAGCCCAGGCGCGCCTAGGAGCCCAGGCGCGCCCAGGGGGGTTGTTCCCCCCTCGGTGACCTCCCGCACCACCTCTTCGCCCTATAAATTGCCAAATATTCCAAAAACCCTGGGGGTAACCCTAGATCAGAAGTTCCACCGTTGCAAGCCTCTGTAGCCAAGAAAAACCAATCTAGACCCCGTTCCGGCACCCTGACAGAGGGGGAAATCATTACCGGTGGCCATCTACATCATCCCGGCGGCCACCATGATGAGGAGGGAGTAGTCCACCCTCGGGGCTGAGGGTTTGTACCAGTAGCTGTATGTTTAATCTCTCTCTCTCTCATGTTCTTGAGATGTCACGATCTTGATGTATCGCGGGCTTTGTTAATGTAGTTGGATCATATGGTGTTTTCCCCTCTCTATCTTGTTGTGATGAATTGAGTTTTCCCTTTGGGATTTCACTTTTATCAGATTTAATACTTTTATAGATTTGAGAGCACTTGATCTATGTCTTGGCACTCAACTCGCGGATTCCCAAGGTGATATTGGGGTTATCTATGCATAGGGGTTGATGCACGTTTTCGTCCTTGTTTCTCCGGTAGAAATATTGTGGCACTCTTTGAGGTTCTTTGTGTTGGATTGAGTATTATGAATCTGAGATTGTTCGATGCATATTGCATAATCAACTCACGGATACTCGCGGTGACATTGGAGTATCTAGGTGACATTAGAGTTGGTTGATGTGTATCATATGGTGTTATTTTAGTACGAACTCTTGGTTAGATCGATCGGAAAGAATAGCTTGGTGTTATTTTAGTACGTACTCTAGGATAGATTGATCGGAAAGAATAGCTTTGAGGTGGTTTCGTACCCTACAAATAATTTCTTCTTATGTTCTCCGCTAGATAGGAACTTTGGAGTGATTCTTCATCGCACGTTGAGCGAAGGTTATATGATCCAATTATATTAGCATTGTTGAGAGAGTGCACTAGTGAAAGTACGGACCCTAAGCCTCATTTTCAAGCATTGCAATACCGTTTGTGCTCACTTTTGTTACTTGCTACCTTGCTGTTTTTTTATTGTTAGTATTACAAAAATCAATATCTACTGTCATTACTACACTTGTATCAGCATCTCTTGGCCGAACTAGTGCACCTATACAATTTACCATTGTATTTGGTGTGTTGGGGACACAAGAGACTTTTTGTTATTTGGTTGCAGGGTTTTTTGAGAGAGACCATCTTCATCCTACGCCTCCCACAGATTGATAAAACTTAGGTAATCTACTTGAGGGAAAATTGCTACGGTCCTACAAAACTCTGCGCTTGGAGGCCCAACATGAGTCTACAAGAACAAGTTGTGTAGTAGACATCATGCCATATGACCAGCTCATGCCCACCAGGCCATTCTCTGGGGTGACCGACGGTTCCACCGTCCCCCTAGGGCAGGTGGGCCTCCATGTCACCTTCGGCAAGCGCGACAACTACCACACCGAGCTCATCGACTTTGACGTTGCCCACATCGGCCTCCCATACAATGCCATCCTCGGGTACCCTGCCCTCGCCAAGTTTATGGCGGCAACCCACCATGGCTACAATGCCCTCATGCTGCTAGGGTGCAGCGGCGTCATCACGGTCTCTTGTGCTGAGAAGGACGCGGTCTTTTCTATCAAGCATGCCTACCGTGCCGCGGCAGCCAAAAACTCTGATGACGAAGGCAGCGTCCTGCCTCTCGAGGCCACCCCCGTGAGGAAGAAGCAGGTCCTTCCAAAGAGACGTCTGAAGGCCAAGAAACCTACTGGCAATGCCTTCGGCCCTGCGCTCGCTGCCGGGGTGCCTCTTCCTCCCGCATAGGAAGGCGCGCCCGGCGCCTCCCTCAGGATGGGCTTGGGGGCTTCCATTTGGAGAGGCTCTGACCTGACCAGCGCGACGAGGGAGGTGTTCGGGCACCACTTGGAGGCGTGCTTCGATGTGCGCCCCCGCGAGCAAGGAGCACGACGCGAGGCGCCAGGAGCAAGAGAGTTCATCTCCAAGGCGATCGAGGAGCTTCAGTAGGCACAAGCCATGCACGCAGCGAACGTCGCCCTACACCCCCACCGGTGCAGCCGCCTCGCGTCAACATCCCAGGCCTCAATAGGGCTGCTTCGCAGGACCTCTTCTGGCCGTCGCGCCTTGGCTGGAGTGTGGGCTACCCCTGCAACTATGTACGCATGCCGTTCGCCCTGCTGAACATGGGCACCTCATACCAGCGCCTCGTGCAGCGTGCTATGGCATCTCACAAGGGCAGGCGCTCGGCAGTCATGTCTCAGGAGGCCCTGGACCCACGCGAGCCCCCTTGACCTCGTGAGGTCCCTAGGCCTCCGGAGCCGCCTGGCGCATGAGGAGCAACCTCCACGACACACCTCTTCGGCTACCTCGACGCTTCTGCAACACCGGTGCCAGGTGACTTTTTGGTTTGTTCAACTGAGGGCGCCCCCCAGGCTACATTATCCTCAAGCTGCCAGGGCCCGTCCCTGCAGCTGTATCATTTTGCGCATGTATCAGAACTGGCTCTGCCTTCGATAAGATTTCCTTAATATTCCAACCTGCATGACCGGTGCTTTGCCACCATGAATGTCGCTGCGCCCTCATAACCCCACCCTCGACCGCCTCATGATTAGGGGCTGGCACGGCATCTGTGCTCGGGTTCGTCCTTGCAGTTTTGTTAAATCCAAGCGAGTGAGCTCTCTCTCGTGGGCCAGCTCCCGTGCACGTCACCTCCCAGTGTCCTTGGTGCCTTGTTCTCGCATGAGCTAATCGCGAGTGGGTTAGTAAGGGTGCGCGGCCCGGTTCATACAACCGCAGTCTGGCACTTCACCGTCACGTGAGCCACGCGCCGGATGTCCTTCCTTGGGTTGTTGCATGAGAAGACTTGACACGGCGTATGTGCTCGGGTTCGTCCCTGCAGCAATGATAAACCCAAGTGACTGAGCTCTGTCTGGCGGGCCGGCCCCGTGCAGGTGATTTCCTATGGGTCCTTGGTGTTCGGCCTTCTCATGCGATGGCCTCCAGTGGTTCACTCGGCGCAGGTCGCCCTCATCACACAAGTTACGTAAGCGCGCTATGCGCCAAAGTTCAGGCGAAACCCGCCTTGAGGTAGGGCCTCCTAACTCCCGCGCTGGCTCACGAGTGCCCAGATACACCTCCTCAATGTTCTGTCGTGCCAGCCACGCGTACGAACGACATAGGGCTATACATGCCCGGAGACTCTAATACAGAGCTCCCTACCCACGCCTAGTGGAAGCCCCATGCTCCGCGCTGGCGGGTACGGTCGAACCGCGACCATGCCCACGCCCGGTGGAAGCCCCATGCTCCGCGCTGGTGGATAAACAACCGAGGGTGCTTTATGGGTTACATCAACCTCAGGTTGGCCTCTTGGCTCTTCACATGGCACTGCTCGCAGCATTCCCCTGGGATGCAAGTGCGAGGGGGCTGGACATGGTGCCTATGCTTAGGTCAGGCGAGGTGCACACCACCTCACCAGGTCCCTGGTACCTGGTCTTCCCGCGTCCCTCCCGTGCGAAGACTAACAAGGAAAGGTATGAAGGGACCCGGATGAACCTTGTCGTCACCCATGTTTCCTTCATGAGGGCTGCTCGCACGTTAAGGGGGACCCCTGAGCATCGCGACTCAGGGGCCTCACTAGTCACGTAGCCCCTCGCCCCTTGGTTTCATCCTAGCATCGTGACCATACATCCCAATGGCGACCGAGGTATGCGCGGGGCTGGGCCCTGCCGATGTAGAGCATGAAGGCAAGCAAGAAGCAAACCAAGCATGAAAAGGAAATCACGAAGTTCAAACAGTTATTACAGGCATCAAACGTTTTACAAATTCAAACAAAGTCTTACGCCTCCACGAGGCATGAAAAGCATCACAAGATAAATTCTAGGAGGAGGGATCATCGTCGCCATGGCCATCGCCACCACCTGCCTCAGCTGCGACGGGCTCGTCTTCAACATCCCTGTCGCCACTACCATCACCGTCGCTGCCGCTTGCCTCAGCTGCCACAGGCTCGACGTCAAGGTTGCAGGTGAACTTCCCCAGCAGTGCGTCCACGTGGTCTTTCACAGCCGCCGCTGCGGTGGCGCGGGACTCGAGAGCAACCGGGCCGGTGACCACGTCGAAGTTGAAGCTGGGGTCGCAGAGGTAAAGGTGGCTGAAGACGCGTGTCGCAGCCACGGAGAAGAGGTCACGGCACTCCTCCAGGATGGAGTCCACCTTGGAGGCAGCACCTTCGAGCTCCTCGGCAAGCTTGGAGGAAAGCCCTGCGTAGCCGCCCTCAGGGTTCGCGAGCGGGTCCTTGAATCCTTCTCTGAAGATGGACTGCAGCGCCTGGTGAATCTTGAGCTTGAGGGAGGGGAAGGCGTCATGCTCCACGGCTGCTCTTCCTTCGACGTCGGCAAGGATCTTCTCCCTAGCGTCCAACCGGGCCATTGCCTCAGAGACATGCTTGGTGTGGGACGCTCGGGCTTTGGTCACCTCATCCCTCAGCTTGGTTAGGCGCTCGTGCCCACAGCCTGGTCGACGGCTGCTTCGACAACACAGAGTCATGACCGGAGAGGTACGCCTCATGAGTCTTGAGGTCGTCTTCCTATTGTTGAAGCAGCTGCGCACGTGCGGTCTGTTCCTCCTGGAGTGCCTTCAGGCCGGCCTCCTCATCGCCACAGCGCTTGGCAGCCACATCCAACTCGGAATGCGCCATGTCGCGGGCAGTCTTCGCCCTGTCAGCCTCCCTCCCACTCTCGGCGGTGAGGGCCTCGGCCCGATCCTGGGTCGCCTTGCTGGCCATAGACAGATCACTCCACCCCGCGGCGAGCTTCATGCGCTCTTGCCTGAGGCGCTCATCAGCGTCTTGGAAGTCCAGCTTGAGCCAGCCGGGCGCGACGCGGGCGTCGGTCAAGGCCCCGCACATGATCAGGGGATCATAGCTCATGAGCTCGAGGGCAAGACGTGGAGGAATTGCCGCGACGTCCTGAGCTGGCGCCACCACGGCGGGAGGACTCATAACACCCTTCGCCGGAGGCACAGGGGGCTCCATGTAGCTCTTCATGACTAGCTGTTGCGCCGCGTAGCTGGGGGGTCGCCATGTCAGCCGCCCCAGTCGCGGGCGTCTGGGTCGCTTGAGGCTGCGCCGTGGGCTGCGAATCATCGTGCCCGAAGGTGGGGGCTGGAGCGGCAGGAGAAGTCAAGACCGCCGCCTTCTCCCCTGAGGCCGGAGGTGTCGCGACCGAAACGAGCGGCGTGGCGGGCTGGATCACCATGGCCTCTACGACCGGCCCCTCGAGCGGCACCGGCGAGGCACCAGGAGCGGGTGGCACGCCCCCGCGCCCAAGGCTTGCGCCAGGCCAACATGGTGCGCCACCGCACCCGCTAATGCCGCGGCCAGGTGCCGCTGGCATCCTCAGTACAAGGGGCTCCTTCGACATGACGCCCATCTTCTTCTTCTTCGCCGCGCGACCACTTCTGGTCATCAAGAGGGGAATGATATGAACACACACGCAATCAGCGCCCGGTCGAAAAGCAGGGAAGGTCACTTACTCGTCTGGCACGGCCCACTTACTCTTCTTCGGCGGAGGCCGAGGCGCCCCCGCTCTTCTTCGGCGTTGCCTTGGTCGCGTCCCGGGGGCTGGCGGAGTGGCCATCGATGGGCCCCGCTATAGTGTCGCCACCTGGAGGGCTGAGGAGGTCAGCCTGAGGGGTCATGGCCGAAGAGGCCATGTCCGCCCTGGCGGGGGCTGCCCCATCCTTCGACTGGGCACCTGTCGAGGACGGGCCCGACTCCATGGGTGCTCCACTGAGATGTGGGGAGCCCTCCGGAGTAGGCGTTACCGCGCCCCTGCCAAACGTCGCCCGATCGGATGCTCGCGTCATCCGGGGAGCGGGCTCTGGCCGCTTTGGGACCTTGACAAAGTGCGGGTAGTCCGTAGCCGGGGGCTCATTGGCATCAGGGTCGTCCTCAAGATTGCGGAGAAGCTCGCGCTGCAATGGGGCGGGGGGATGCCTCCTCCAGGTCGTCGTCCTCGGTCTCCTCCGAGTCTTCTTCGCCGCTGCTATTGCTGGAGGACAGCACCACGAAGGAATTGGGATGGTCGGACGGCTCGAGCCCAGCTTGTTGATGGTGGGCATGGCAGCAACCAGATCCTCCTTGTCGTCGCGGTGGTACAACGGGGCGTTGACCTCGGGGACGTCCCCTGGATCGCCGCCGAGCAGAGTGATCAAGGTCGTGTCTAGCTCCTCACATGTCAGGCCAGCGGGGCGCAGCCTTATATCGTCCCTCGCGCGGTGGTACGCCCACAGGGGCTTCGAGTGTGACTGGAGTGGCGCCAAGCACTGCATCAAGAACTCCTTCACGATCATCGTCCCCGTCAGTAGCTTGGCCTCCATATCCGAGGCTATCCTTTCCAGGATGGGTTGCGCCCGCGGGTCAGTGAGCTTGGTGGAATCCCACTCTGGGATCCGCTTGGGCAGCTCCGTCAGGAGCTCCAGGAGCGGATCAGAACCCTGGACGTCCAAGAAGACCCAGCGGTGCCGGAAACCTTCCACCTTCTTCCCGGCTTTCAGGAGAAAATTTCTGCTCTGAACTGCGACGAAGGAGACGCACACGGACCGCTGCTCCCGATCATGGAATCACAAGCTGAAATGGTGGCGAAAGAGGGCCACTGAAGGCCTCACGCCCACGAAGGCCTCGCGGTAGAAGGCGAAGGTGGACAAGAGGAGATTGGAGTTAGGCTGGAGATGGAGGGCATGGACCTTGTAGTGCCTGAGGATAGCAGAGAAGAACTCTGAGAAGGGCGGGACGAGCCCTGAGAAGATGTTGTGGAGGAAGAAAGGGTAGACCGTCTTCGCCAAGGTGCTCCGCTCAGTGGAGCCGGCCCAGATTAGGGTCTTGCCCCACTTGTTCCTGTCACCCGCCGTCAGCGGGAGCATGGGGACGAGGTCCCCTCCTAGGCAATGGAGAAGGCGGTGAGCGCTTGTGGAAGAGATGAGGAGGTCGCGGCCTGGACCACGGGCTTTGATTTCCCGGCGGGCGCCATTCAGGGAGCTGCGGGCGCCGGTGAGTGGAGAAGAGAAGGGCGGCGATGTGGTTGGATCTGGAGGAGTTTCTGTCTGGATATGGGGTTCAGGAGCAAGGCGAGGGTGAGCAATGATGACCCCGTGCCGCGCGCCAGTCTTTTGTCAGTCTAGGAGGTTGCTGAGGCGACGTGGGGAGGTGGAGGCCTCCACGTCCTTTCGTGTGCCACGCATCAAGCCTGGCCCACAGGCGATTGGGGCCCGCGTCGCTTAGCCCCTCACCCCTTGCCTTCACTCCGAAGCCAGGCTAAGCATGCCTTGGGCCTGGGGGCTACTGTCGGTGTTCTGGGATCGGAATTACCCAGGCTTGCCTGCCTGCGGCCCAGCGTGTGGCCCCTTCGGCGGCCCGGTATGACCTAGCTACAAGACCTTGCAAGCAAGACCCTCGCAAGGGTCCCCCTGGCCTCGTGAGGCGAGCGATGCCAAGACCTCCCGAGGAGCGGATATCTCTATGCAAGCCTCCCGCCTAACGAGGCTCGCGATGACATGAGCCATGATGACCAAGGACAAGCGGGCGCCAGCGGGCGCAGTCCAGGACAGTTTCCTCTTTGGTGCTAAGGAGGCAAGGACGTGCGCGGGTTCCCGAGGGATCCCCCAAGGGTTTCCATTTTGGTGCAACAAGACTAAGACCATGAGCTCGGCAGGATAGATATCATCACCGAGCCCAAAGCTGCGTCATGACCAGAAGCTTTGCAGTCGAAGACCACCTTTCGTCGGGATAAGATGTACTATTGTCCCCCTTCAAAATTGGCCACTGTGGTATTCCTTCCCGCCTAAGTTATGAGGGAAGACTCATTCTCTCCCTCTGAGCTCTCCCGAGGTAGCGTACCCACTGGACTAGTTCATCCTCATCCTCCTCGCGAGGCAATCCACCACAAAGCAGGAGTAGGGTTTTACACCGCAAGGTGGCCCGAACCTGGGTAAATCTCTGTGTTCATCTCCTTCTGCCGCTCACACGAACTCGACAAGGCCAAGCCATGATGCGATGAGCTTGAGGCTGAAGCTAGGCTAGATCTTCGCACACGCCCCAGAGTTCGAACCTTGATTAGGTCCACGGAGCCCCGATTATGACACTACTCACACATCATCGAAGTTGCAGCAAGGTTCATGTATAGGCCCTCCGTGAATGATTCCCCCTTCGGCAGAGTACCGGCGGAGGCCTCGAGATGAGATTGCGGAAGAATGGTGACTTGTGGTGGTGGTATAATTTTTTCGGGTCTCGGTTTAGCGTTTTGGAATAGTTGGTGCATGAATTAGGTGAGACGGAGCCACAAGGGGCACAAGATGCGTCGTGCTGCCTTGTCATCTCCTCGTCTAGCTTCTGGACCTCCCCGAAGCTTCTTGGGTCTCTTTTGGTCCAGAAAAAATTATCAAAAAGTTTCATCACTTTTGGACTCCGTTTGGTATGGATTCATGTAAAACCAAAAAGATGCAGAAAACAACAACTGGCACTTGGCACTGAGTTAATATGTTAGTTCCCAAAAATGATGTAAAATGATGTATAAAGCATACAAGATTGACAATATAATAGCATGAATAATAAAAAATTATAGATACGTTGGAGACGTATCAGTGCCTCGCTACCCCTTCTATCACGAGGTGAGGACACCGCAAGATTTAACCTACCACAAAGCACCTCTCCCATTGAAGATAAATCAATCTAGTTGGCCAAACTAAACAAATATATCGAAGATAAATACAAAGCTATACTAATCACATGTATTGAAGTTCAGAAATAACTCAATTACTTTTACTGAACAATATGATCATAACCCACAATTCATCGGATCCCAACAAATGCAACGCAAAATATTACATCGAACTGATCTCCGAGGTGAACATTGTATTGAAGATCAAAGAGAGAGAGATAGAGAGATATCTAGCTACTACTATGGACATATAGGTCCTGTGAGGCAGTAAGGTTGATGTAGAGGCCATCCATGATTGATTCCTCTCGGACAGAGTACTGAAAAAGGCGTCCAGATGGATTCGCAGAAGAACAGAGACTTGTGGTGGCGAATTAATTGTTTCGGGTCTTGCTATTTTTGGAATATTTGGGAATTTATGGCACTAGAATTAGGTCAAACATAGCCACGAGGGGCCCACAAGGGGGCACGACGTGCCTACCCCCTGGGCTCACCATGATCCCTTGACGGCTCCTCGTCTGTCGTCTGGACCCCTCCCCGCCACGTGAAGCTTCTAGGGTCCCTTCTTGTCTAGAAAAAATCTCAAAAAGTTACGTCATGTTTGGACTTCATTTGTTAGTGATTTTCTATAAAACAAAAAGCATGCAGGAACAACAAACTGGCACTGGGCACTAGGATAATTGTTTAGTTCCAAAAAGCAAAAACTAATATAAAATGGCATATAAAGCATACACGATTGATAATATAATAGCATGAAACAATAAAAAATTGGAGATATGCCGGAGACATATCAGGGCGCGCGATGGTCAGCTCCTCCCTAGGAGAATGCAAGTTATGTTGGGAAACGTAGTAGAAAACAAAAAATGTTCACCCTCCGAACACCCTGGAACAACATGTAGAAGTAGATGAGTCGGTGTAGATTGTACTTGGAGTCCCTCGAACCATAGATGAATGATACGTCTCCAACGTATCCATAACTTTTTATTGTTCCATGCTATTATAGTATCAATCTTGGATGTTTTATATGCAATTATATATCATTTTTTGAGACTAACCTATTAACTTAGTGCCAAGTGTCAGTTGCTGTTTTTTGCCTGTTTTTGGTTTTCCAGGAAATCAGTAACAAACCAAGTCCAAATGCCACCAAACTTTTTGACCATTTTTTTCTAGACATAAGAGACTAGAAGCTTCGGGAGGAAGTCAGAAGGCAAAGGAGGTGGCCACGAGCCACCAGGGCACGCCAAGGGGGGTAGGCGTGCCCTGGTGCCTCGTGGGACCCTCGTTGCTCCATTTGACCTAATTCCAACTCTACAAATTCTCTAAAATTGGGAAACCAACAGAGAGACACCCAAAACACTTTTTCCTTTGCCGCAAGCTTCTGCTCGTGCGAGATCCCATCTGAAGGCCTTTTTCGGTGCTCTGCCGGAGGGAGAATCGATCACGGATGGCTTCTACATCAACCTTGCTGCCCCTCTGATGATGTGTGAGTAGTGTACCATAGACCTATGAGTCCATAGCTAGTACCTAGATGGCTTCTGCTCTCTCTCTTTGATCTTCAATACAACGTTCTCCTCGATGTTCTTGGAGATCTATTCGATGTAATCCTTTTTTGCGATGTGTTTGTTGGGATCCGATGAATTGTGGGTTTATGATCAGATTATCCATGAATATTATTTGAGTACTCTCTGAAGTATTTTATGCATGATTGTTATATCTTTGTATTTATCTCCGATATATCCGTTTGGTTTGGCCAAATAGATTGATTTATCTTGCAATGGGAGAGTGCTTTGTGATGGGTTCGATCATGCGGTGCTCAATCCCAGTGACAGAAAGGGACATGACACATATTTGTATCATTGCCATTAAGGATAAAATGATGGGGTTAATTCAGATTAATTGGGTTTACTTTCTCTACATCATGTCATCTTGTTTAAGGCATTACTCCGCTCTTTATGAACTTAATACTCTAGATGCATGCTGGATAGCGGTCGATGTGTTGAATAATTGTAGTAGATGCAGGAAGGAGTCGATCCACTTTTCTAGGATGTTTGCCTACATACATGATCATTGCCTTGGATATTGTCATGATTATTCACTTTTCTATCAATTGCCAAGCAGTAATTTGTTTACCCATCGTATGCTATGTTCAAGAGAGAAGCCTATAGTGAAAACTATGTGCCCCGGGTCTATTTTTATCATATATTAAAATCTAAAAATACCTTGCTGCAATTTATTTATTTTTATTTTATTTCTTGTTTTTGTTTATCTATCTATCACTACAAGGTTCGATCCTTGCAATTAACCGCCAAGGGATAGACAACCCCTTGTTTGTGTTGGGTGCAAGTATTTCTTATTTTGTGTGTACGTACTGCTAACGAGGTGTCACGTGGTTCTCCTACTAGATTGATAACCTTGGTTCTTAACTGGGGGAAATACTTATCTCTACTGTACTGCTTCATCCTCTCCTCTTCGAGGAAATCCCAACGCAGCTCACAAGTAGCAGGAATAATTTCTGGCGCCGTTGCCGGGGAGACATCACAAACATCTATCAAGTACCATCGCATAAACTTTAATCCCCTTTCATTTACTTTCATTTTCCATTTGCCTCTCGTTTTCATCTTCCCCACTTCTAAGACATTTTTACAAGAACACAAAAATATTTTCCATTTGCCTTTTTTGCTTGTTTACTTGTGTGCTTGTTTGCTCGCTTTATCATTATGACTAGCTCTTCTCTCGATGTGACTTTCCCTCCTTACCTAGGAGAAGGTTTAGGAATTTTAAATTTCAAGCATGCTAATGATGAATCTTTAAAATAAGCTTGGGATAGATCATTAGAAATACAAATGAGAGCTAAGCCTATGAGTCATGTTAAATTACTCCTTAGAAGCTTTTATGTTGGTCTACCTCTTGTTCATACACGTGTCTTGGATCCTATATTTGAAAATGATTTCCTTGGAAATAATGCCTTTGACACCTATGAGAAGATGAAAAGCATATTTAGACAACCGAAAGTTGTAACAATTGAGCCCACCATTCTAGTGAGCTATCGTCAAACTGAGTTGATAAAAGAAACTAAAACTAGTATGGATTCCAACTTTCGAGGGATAATCTTGCTTCTAAAATAAATATTAATGTGGTGTCACATAATAGGAGATTAGATGCTTTAGAACAAATGGTTTCTCTTTGTGTTTTGAAAGAAATAAAAATCCTTAGCACCAAGCTTGATCATATTGTTCATATTGTTGATAATGGCATATAGAGTGAAATAGGAGTTGCTAGGGACATTAAAACTAAAGACGACAACACTTGAAACTATGCGTTATGCCTAGCTTGGGGCATAAAACAATAGCGCTTGTTGGGAGGCAACCCAATAGTTATCTTAATTTTTCTAGTTCGTTTTCTATTTTTTGGTGTGTACACAATTATGCTACTGTTATGGTTGTGTTCTTGTGTTTGACTTAGTGTTTGTGCCAAGTAAAGCATTTGCAATGATTTGGATGATAGTTTCTTTGATTCTGTGAGAAAAAAGAATCCTTTTCGCCCAGTAATAGAATTGTCTAAATTCACTGGTGCATGATAAAATTCTGAAATGTTTACACATGATTGATATACAAATTTCGCATGTTGTCCTAATTTTTTAGAACTTTTGGAGTTAGAGAAGTATGGTTATTTTTGAATCATTACATACTGTTCTGTTTTTTGATAGATTATGTTTCTTTACTGGTTACTGTAGGGAAAACCCGCACAACCATAGCTCTTTATTGAATCATCACAAGGTTACATTATGTACAAAGTTTACCAAGGATAACCCAAAAGAAGGAAACAAAACCTATCCTAGACAGCAAAAAGCTACATCAAGGTGGAAGGAAAGTTACCCAATGCACAAGGCCCTCTTTAAACCTAGACTTAATCCTAAAGGAGAGCATAGACATATCATGAATAAAAGCTCTTCTCCACTGATTAAAGCTCGGCCTTGAACATTTGGCTTATCAGGACATATTCTATTTTCGTTGTGTTGTTTGCTTGTTTTGATGAATCTATGGATTGTACCGGGATGTATAAGCCATGGTGAAGTTATAATACAGTAGGTATAATGCAATAATAAAATATGAATTTATTTAAACAGTACCTAAAGTGGTGATTTGCTTGTTATACTAACAAATCTCACGAGTTTTTTGTTGACTTTTGTGTGCTGAAGTTTTCAAGTTTTGATTGAGACCATAATGGATGAAGGAATAAGGAGTGGTGAGAGCCTAAGCTTGGGGATGCCCGAGGCACCCCAAGGTAATATTCAAGGACTCCCAAGCATCTAAGCTTGAGGATGCCCCGGAAGGCATCCCCTCTTTCTTCTACCAACTATCGGTAAATTACTTGGAGCTATATTTTTATTCATCACATGATATGAGTTTTGCTTGGAGCGTCATCTATTATATGAGTCTTTGCTTTATTTGCTTTTTGGTTTGCCACAATCATCTTTGCTGAACACACCTTTTTGGAAGGGGCACAAATTATTCGTGATATGTTAAAATACTTTATGTGCTTCACTTATATCTTTTGAGCTAGGCAGTTGCTCTAGTACTTCACTTATATATTTTAGAGCACCGCTGTGTTTTTATTTTAAAGAAATAGTTGCACTCTCATTCTTCACTTATATTATTTCGAGAGTAGATAATAGTAATGGCAATATGCACAAGTTATGAATTTGGTCCTAATATGATAGGTATTAAGAGGGATATAATAAAAAAATTCATATAGATCACTTAATATGATAAGTTTGATTCCTTGCAATAGTTTTGCGATATAAAGATGATAATATGTGGGTTGTGCTAGTGAGTAATTGTGGTTTAGTAAGAATATTGGTGTTAAGGTTTGTGATTCCCGAAGCATGCACGTATAGTCTCTCGTTATGCTAGGAAGTTTGAGCATGGTTTATTATTGAGTGTCTTCCATTGTGTGAAGGTCGGGGGCGCGCGATGGTTAACTCCAACCAACCTCCCCCCTAGGAGCATGCGTAGTAGTACTTTGCTTCAAGGGCTAATAAACTTTTGCAATAAGTATGTGAGTTCTTTGTGACTAATGTGAGTCCATGGATTATACACTCTCACCTTTCCGCAATTTGCTAGCCTCTTCGGTACCATGCATTGCCCTTTCTCACCTCGAGATGTTGTGCAAACTTCACCGGTGCATCCAAACCCCGTGATATGATACACTCTATCACACATAAGCCTCCTTATATCTTCCTCAAAACAGCTACCATACCTACCTATTATGGCATTACCATAGCCATTCCGAGATATATTGACATGCAACTTCCACTGTTCTGTTTTTTATGACACACATCATCAATGTCATATTGAAAGTGCATTATATCGACTAGAGGGGGGTGAATAGGCGATTTTTACAAATTCGTCACTGAGGAATTTCAAGGTGAGGAAATTCCTAAGCAACGAACTACTTAGCAGCGGAATAAGTACTCTGATACAAACATAACATGGCATAAGCACAGTCATCATGATGAAATGAAATAGGCACAGAGTACAGGTAGCGTGATACAGGATAAGCAGGCTGAAGACAACTGACTGAAGAAATAGGAATGAGGAAATTGGGAAAGTCTTTAGTCGAAGTCTTCAAATAGTAACGATCAAATACACAGCAAGTATGCGAGGAAATGAAAGGGTTGAGGAAATAGAACCAGTAGCTCGGTGAAGACAATGATTTGGTAGACCAGTTCCAACTGCTGTGACAGTTGTACGTCTGGTTGGAGCGGCTAGGTATTTAAACCTGAGGACACACAGTC
The DNA here is from genome assembly GCA_011799875.1 of Thinopyrum elongatum. Classification (NCBI taxonomy): domain Eukaryota; kingdom Viridiplantae; phylum Streptophyta; class Magnoliopsida; order Poales; family Poaceae; genus Thinopyrum; species Thinopyrum elongatum. The sequence goes on from CM022299.1 coordinate 247,578,317, forward strand.
CTCACCGTATTCTCCTTGAGCTAAGGTCACACAGACCTCGCCCAATCACTCGTGGTAAGTCTTCACGTGACTTCTAAACCTTCACAGACTCGGTCGCTCGGCGATCCACAATTTCCTCTTGGATGCTCTAGACCATGACGCCTAACCGTCTGGAGGATGCACATTCCTCAAAGGTAACAAGCGTCGGTTCCACACAGGAACAATCTCTTTAGTGATGCTCAGTCACTTTGGGTTTGTAGGTGTTTGGGTTTTTTTTGGGTTTTTCCTCACTTGATGATTTTCGCTCAAAGTCCTCGGAGGATGGGGTGCTCTAAATGACAAGTGTTAATCTATCTCTCGGAGCAGCCAACCAACTAGTGGTTGTAGGGCGCGGCAACTTATAGCCTAGGGAGCAGCCCGACATGATAAGACATAAGTTCCCGTCAATGATATGACCGTTAGGTGGGTAGATATTTTGGGACAGCTGGCGCGTAGCACAACAACGATCCGAAATTTGAGTATCAAATTCCTCAGGGCTATCATGTTCCTCACTTGTAGGCAATCCGCACTAGCGAATTCCTAACTCCTCAGTCAGAACAAATTCCTCAGAGAACAGAAGAACTTCGTCTCTATCACTGAAGAAATTGACTGAACTGTATGAGATTTCCAATGGCTTCACTCGAAAGGATTGGGTAGGTGTAGGATTTTGAGGTGAGCATCACTTGGAAACTTTTCCTTAGTTTTACCTCGACCCCCTTTAACAGTATGGTGTTTCCTATGACTCAAGAAAAATAAAATGAAACTACGAAAACAAAAGTCTTCACGCTTCATAATCCTCGCATGAATATCAAGTCTTCAAGGTCACACCAATTTCCTCACTTTCAAAGTCTTCAAGAAAACCAAAGTCTTCAGCTGAAGACATTCATTTTTAGGGGTCGACTTTCATCGTAAATATCAAACTCCTCATAGACTTATAGAACCTGTGTACACTCACAAACGCATTAGTCCCTTAACCTATAAGTCGTCAATACACCAAAATCACTAAGGGGCACTAGATGCACTTACAATCTCCCCATTTTTGGTGATTGATGACAATATAGGTTAAGTTTTCAACGGGGATAAACATATGAAGTGTAAATACTGATATTGAGGAATTTGATTGCAAGATATAGAAGAACTCCCCCTGAAGATGTGCATATTTGAGGAATTTGCTTTAAGTAGCAAATGCACATTGTAGAGTAATATCATGGAGATCTCCCCCTATATCTTGTAATTCATACACGCATTTAACATATGATATGAAGAATTTGAAATGCATGATGAAATATGGTGACTGATGTAATTCAGCATGCGTGCATTAACATATTGAGGAAATAGCATGCAGAAAAATAGAGCAAAAGTATCAGACCACCATAGGACTTAAGTTTACAACTCAATCCAACAAATACTTCAGAAGAACGAGAGTTGTAACTTAGCAAAAAATGCCCATATATATAGACCCGCTGGAAGACTAACTCAAATTTCTCCCCCTTTGTCATCGAATGACCAAAAGGGACGAAAAATGAGGACTAACGCCCTTGAAGAATATCATCATGATGTCGATGGAGGAGCGCCAGCGTTGTTGGCGTCGTCCGTTGGAGTAGGGCCTGCCGCGGTGTCGTTCAAGTCTTCAGCTTCATCCGTCTAGCGCGATGAAGAATATGAACTGTCGACGAGCTGAGGAACTTTGACCTTCTTGAACTTCTTTGAAGGTGGTTGAGACCAGTCAAAGTCCTGTTGGAATCCCATCCCCTTCAGTTCTTCAGCACTATAAAGATTTGACAGAATAGCCCAAGTGCGGTCAAAGACTTCATGCAAGTAGTAGTGATTCTTCTTCACAGTATTTTGAGTGACTGTCATGTTCTGAAGAATTGCACCAAACTGACGCTTGACCCACTTGTGATTTCGATCAACTTTCTGATGAAGACTAAGGAGAAGTCCACGATCAGTCATCACACGCGGAGCTGTGGCTTGAGGATTTTGTTCTGAAGCTTTGGCGGCAGAACCTTGTGTTGCAGAGTCATCATTGGTGGAATAGGATGCAGCTTTGCGAAACTGTCCATCCAATGGACGAGTGCCTTCATCTATAATAGCAGCCTTGCCCTTCTCAATAGCTGAGGAAATAGTCCGTTTGAGGACTTCAATAGGGGGCAAATAGCTGAGATGATTTTGAAAGTCAGCCTTATAAGGAATTGAAGACCTTGATCTGATGAATTTCATGATCCAGGGAGCATAAGGCTTCAACTCAAAAGGTGACAGAGCAGCATTGGCCAAAGTCCTCATGAAGAAATCGTGGTAGTTGATAGGAATACCATGAATGATATTGAACAGCAGATTCTTCATAATGCCAACAACCTCTTCGTCATCAGAGTTGTGCCCCTTCATTGGACTGAGGGTTTTGGTCAATATGCGATAAACTATCCTTGGCACATAAAGCAATTCCTTGACGAGGAAAGTGGTCCTTGGAATTTGGCTAGCCTTCAAAGGCTTCATCAGTACTTGCATTAAATGATTTGAGAGTTTAGGTTCCTCATAGATGAGCCTAGCACCTTCAGTGGGAGGACTGACTGGGACGGCATGAAGCAATTCAGAGACCGGTGCTTTGAAATGAGTATTGTCGGTCATCCAGTCTAGCACCCATGAATTTACATCTTCAACATTTCAAGTGATATGCAGTGTGGCGTAGAATTGAAGAATGAGTTCTTCGTTCCAATCGCAGATGTCGGTGCAGAAGTTGAGCAGCCCAGCGTCATGAAGAACACTGAGGACAGGGGTGAAGCACGGAAGAGATTCCATATCCACATGAGGAATTTGCTCATGTGCAAAGATCTTGTCTTTATCAAACAGTAGAGAGGAATAGAAGTTCATTTGACTGACCGTCCAGAAACGCTTGCGACGAAGTCGAGTAGAGTCATAAGGATTGTAGTCAGTGAAGAATTGATGCTCAGTAAAGAAGTCATCAGCCTTGAACTTCTGCTTCTTGGTATGAGGATCCTGTGGCTTGGGCTGATGATTTACAGTTGAAGTCTTCACAGCCTCTTGACGCACAACCTCTGGAGCCACAGGCCGAGGAATTTCAGTAGCTGTATCAGCAGCAGCCTTGGCCTCCATTTCTTTAGCACTAGTGGCTGGAACTTCTTCAGGAATAGAATGAAGTGAAGATTGAGGTCCATCAGAGCCCGTATGAATTTCTTCAGTTGGCACAGGGGACTAAGGAACTTGATGTAGTGGGGTTGTCGGAGGTGAATTGGGGTGATGACTTTCCCAAAAGTCATCATTCAGAATAGGAGTTGTAGACCCAATATCCACATCCTCATCTTCTTCATCAATTTCTTCGACGCCTGCCTCTTCAGCTGTGAACTGAGGCATGGGTAATGATACCAGCGGAGTTGAAGGGATATCATCCACTTCAATGTCTTCATCCAACTGCTCTGACGAAGCAGCAGAAGGATTTTCTTTATCACGGTCATCATCTATGACATATTCCTCACCAAAGGGAACAATCTCCTTTGATGGCATGCTTGATATTGGAACAGCATCAATTGGGTTTTCAGTTGAGCTCGTCAAAGTCTTCACTTTCTTGGGAGCTGAAGACTCTGAAGATGCTGATGCTTTCCTTTTCTTCACCACAGCCTTCTCTGCGGCTTTGGTCTTCTTTGCTTCTGATGCAGAAGGAAGGTTGACATCTTTCATATGTGATGACTTTGCAGGAGGAGCAGATGAAATTGGTTGAATTTCTTCAGGCACAACTGATGCAGTTGCCCTGGCTTGTTCAGATTCCTCAGGCGCAGTAGCAGATGCATCAACTGGCCTGGATTGCTCTTCAGGCGCAACATTGGTGGTTGCCCTAACATTTTCTTCAGAGACTGGAATTTCTTCATCAGCCCTGGTGCTTTCATTTTCTTCAACAGTCTGATTTTCATCAGCAGTGCTTGCATGTTCATCAGTAGGCTAAGCAGATGTTTCAATCTGAGGAATTTCCAGTTCTTGTGCTGGAGCTGCATTGTTTGGTTTGAGTGTTTTGGCCAGCTTGACAAACCTGACTTTGGCACCTAGCCAATCTACTCGATATGCGTCAAATTCATCACTGAGAGTTTTGATCTCCTTTTGCAGATTCACAAGTTCATCAGCAGACATGTTTACAACATTTTTCTTCAGAAAACGCTCCTTCTTGTATTGAGCCTTCTTCACCTACCTGGCCTTTTCAAATTTCCATTTTTCTTCAGTAATGAAGGCCGTCAACATGTGACTTTGACCAGGAGTGAGGTTTAATTCAGGCAAAGGTGTGTTAGGGTTCTTGTGCCATAGATCAATGAAATCAAGGATCTTCCTTGGATCCAGCATGAGGGGCACAACACTGCCTTTGGCACTAGCGGCCCTTTGTTGTCAATCTCTGATGATCTCAGCTAATTCTTCATCATCAGCTTTGTCTTCGCTTGACGGAACCTGAAAGGCGACCTGCTTCTTGTGAGGACTTGGCCTTGTGCCTCATCTAGAAGTGGTCTTTTTCTTCAGCAAGGTCGGAGCTGTTGAAGACTGAGGTGGAGCTGAGGAACTTGCAGAGGCTCCTGATGCAATTGAGATTCCAGTAGTCTTTTGGCACGTGGCAAGATGCACAGGTGCTGAGGACTTTGTAGGAGCAGCTGAGGATTTTGCAACCGAGGGAGTTGGAGCTGCTTTTGAAGAAGTTGCTAGAGGATCAGGCCGTGAGGGCTTTGAAGAGCTTGGCCGTGAGGGCATTGCAGAGCTTGGCCGTGAGGGCATTGCAGCTGAGGAACTTGTCTTGACAGCTGATTTCTTCAGCATAGCCTTCTTAGGCTTGCTAGCAGAGGCCTCAGCAGCAACAACAACAGAATCTTCATTGAATTTCTTCACTGCCTCCTTAGCCATTTTGGCCAGCTTGGCGTGACACTTAGCCCACTCCTTGGGAAATTCCTCACCTCTTTTGATGCTTGTGGGATCAGCTTCTTGGCCTGGAGCCAATGGAGGTCTTGGACATGGAGGGTTAACAGCGAATTTCTTCATGTACTTTGGAGTCACATATTGATACTCCCTCCATTCTCTTGCCCATCTCCTCTCAATCTTCTGAATGCGCACTTTGCGCTCATTCTTAGTCTCTTTGCCATGAGTTGCTTCATCAGGAGTACAGTACCCTGCATAGATTTCTTCAGGGATCTCAAAAGCAGTATTTGTCTCTGGCCTCTTTCCTCCCTTCTGAAGTCTTTTACCATCAGCCATCTTCTTCACTTGAGGATTTTGAACAATCGAATTTTTAGACGAGGTATGCAATTTTTCTTCAAGGAACGCTGCAAATGAGTTAAGTTGATGAGAACCTAGAGATTCAGCAGCGGACATGTGTACCTGTGAACAGAATATAGGTGTGAAGAATTTGGAGAGGTCATATGCGTTCTCAGAAGTTTTTCAAAAATATCAAGTTTGAGGAATTTGACCAGGAGTGTCTTGAGGAATTTCACTAAGCGTTCTTTGACTTAGGTTCCAGAGTTGTATAGATTGAAAATCCACACAATTGAGGAATCTTGAAGAAAAATGTTGCTTAGAGAAATAGATCAAGAACAGAAGCAAGTTGGTGTTTAAGAACATGAAAGTTGAAGAATAAACACCTTTTGAAGATTTTTTGGAAATCATCAGAATCAACAAGGGCAGTAAAAATATATTTTATTTACGCTTGACGAAGAACATGACGAACTGAGAGTAGAAGTGTAGAAGTTCGTCCATTCAGATATTCCACGCCCTAACTTGGCGATGGAAAACAGCTACGGCGGCGGCGGAGTGAAGGTTTTCGCGGCCGGGTGTGAGTAAGACGACGACGAGGTCGAGGCAGTGAAGCTCTTCCTCGTCAGCGATGATGAAGTGTAGCGGTGGCGCTAGGTTTGAGAGCTCGAGTGAGGGGAGTGAGATCGAGCGGGGTAAATGAGATCTGAGGAGGGCGAGGGGTATTTATAGCCGAGGTGAAAAACCGCTCGTCCGAAGATAATGGACGAACCTGCCCCTGACCCTTCTCATCCTAGCGACATGTGTCACCCACGTACTGTGAAGTGGAGATCGTGTTAGATCGTGGGTGAATAGATAAATCTTATCGAGGGATGTGAAACGGTTTGAGCGGCAAGAGCCAAAAATTCATATAAGAATATTTTAAGGTTTCGTTCGCAAATTCTTCAGCTGTCAAGGACACAGTGAAGACTTTGAACGGGTTTCAAATAGAACGCACATGAAGAATTTGTGAACAGACTGGGTTGAGTTTAGCATAGAGGGGGAAAGGGTCCGATCACATTCACTTAGGCAAAAAGTCAACTTGAAGAATTAGCAATAAGTGAATGCTGTAGAGGACTCAAAAACTCAAATATATATATAGTCAATGAAGAACACAGTCGGAAAGAGTGAAGACTTTGCAAAGTTGAAGAATTTGAAAATTTGAAGAATTTGAAAATTTGAAGAATTTGCAAAATGAAGAAAAACTCAATTTTGAAGATTTTCAACTTTTGTGGTGGCGTGACCCACCGTATAAGAATGATGATTTCAGACACCGCGTACAATTGTCGTAGGGCTCTGAGAATCAAATTCTTCATTAATTTCTTCACACTTAGCAGGTTTGTCTTCATTGATTGAAGAAAAATGTTACTTCGTGTGTTGCACATCTAAGTCATCAATTTTGCATAAGTGTTACGATGTATGTCCTTTTCAAAGAACACTCGAAGATTCTAAGATATTTAGCTCACACCGCAACTTGCTAAATTTCTTCTCATCCAAGGGCTTTGTGAAGATATCGGCTAGCTGTTCTTCAGTCTTCACGTGCTCGATAGAGATGTCGCCCTTCAACACATGATCTCGAAGAAAATGATGACGAATCTGGATGTGCTTTGTCTTTGAGTGCTGAACTGGGTTATGAGCAATCTTGATGGCACTCTCGTTGTCGCAGTAGAGTGGCACATTCTTCATGTTGATGCCGTAGTCCTTGAGGGTTTGCTTCATCCACAGTAATTGAGCACAGCAAGAACCAGCAGCAATATACTCAGCTTCAGCAGTAGAGAGTGATACGCAGTTCTGCTTCTTCGAGGACCAACATACTAAGGATCGTCCGAGGAAATGGCATGTGCCTGATGTTGACTTGCGATCCACTCGATCACCGGCATAGTCAGAGTCAGAATATCCAATGAGATCAAAAGCCGAGGCCATGGGATACCATAATCCAAGTGTTGGAGTGTGAGCTAGATATCGAAGAATATGTTTCACAGGCTTATGGTGTGATTCCTTCGGTGTAGCTTGAAAACAGACACACATGCAAACACTAAGCATAATATCCGGCCTAGATGCACATAGGTACAATAAAGAGCCAATCATGGAGTGGTATACCTTTTGATCGAAGTCTATACCATTTTCATCGGTGCATAGATGACCATTTGTGGGCATAGGGATTTTGACGCCTTTGCACTCTTGCATACCGAATTTCCTCAGAATGTCCTTGAGGTATTTCTCTTAAGAAATGAAGATGCCGTTGCGTTGTTGACGAATTTGAAGACCTAAGAAGAATTTCAATTCTCCCATCATGGACATTTGATATTCCTCACTCATCATATAAGCAAATTAGTCACTGTAATGTTGGTTAGTACAGCCAAATATAATATCATCAACATATATTTGTCACACGAATAATTCATCATCATAGGTTTTGGTGAAAAGAGTTGGGTCGAGTGAACCGGGTTTGAAGCCTTTCTTCATGAGGAATTCCTTCAAAGTATCATACCATGTCCGAGGGGCCTGCTTGAGGCCATAGAGGGCCTTATTGAGTCTGAAGACTTTGTCAGGATGCTTAGGATCTTCAAAACCTGGGGGTTGAGCAACATATACTTCTTCCTCAAGCTTACCATTGAGGAATGCACTTTTCACATCCATTTGATATAAGATGATATTATGATGGTTAGCATAAGCAAGCAATATGCGAATAGCCTCAAGTCTAGCAACAGGTGCAAAAGTTTCATCGAAATCAATTCCTCAACCTGTGTGTAGCCTTGAGCTACAAGACGAGCCTTATTTCTTACCACAAGGCCATTTTCATCTTGCTTGTTGTGGTAGATCCATTTGGTACCAATGATATTGTGCTTGCGTGGGTCTGGTCGCTTGACAAGCTCCCACACATTGTTCAGCTCGAATTGATGTAATTCCTCTTGCATCGCTTGAATCCATTCAGGCTCCAAAAATGCCTCATCAACTTTGGTGGGCTCTGTGATAGAGACGAAAGCAAAATGCCCACCAAGGTTAGACAAATGTGAAGCTTTTGAGCGAGTAAGAGGACCTGGTGCGTTGATGTCATTGATGATTCTCTTAATCTGTACTTCATTTGCAACGCGAGGATGAGCAGGTTGATGACTTTGATTTGGCTCAGCATTTTCTTTAGAGCCATTTTCTTCAGATGCACCAGCATGATTTTCTTCACGATCTGGAATGACTTCTTCAGCAGATTCTTCGATAGGAATAACATCCTCAGTACCCTTTAGCTTGATGGATTCCTCAGGTGACATTTCATCTAGCACAGGAGGTAGGTGCTCTCTTTGCGAGCCGTTAGTTTCATCGAACCGCACATCTACAGTTTCAACAACATTGTTGTGATAGGTGTTGAAGACCCTGTAGTTGTGTGAGTCCTTTCCGTAACCAAGCATAAAACCTTCATGTGCTTTCGGTGCAAATTTAGAATTTTGATGAGGATCTCTAATCCAGCATTTAGCACCGAAGACTTTGAAATAACTCACATTGGGTTTCTTGTCAGCGAGGAGTTCATATGAGGTCTTCTTGAAGAATTTGTGAAGATATACCTTGTTGATGATGTGGCATGCAGTATCAATTGCCTCAGGCCAGAAGCGACGAGGTGTCTTGTATTCATCAAGCATGGTGCAAGCCATCTCAACAAGAGTCCTGTTCTTGTGCTCCACAACGCCATTCTGCTGAGGAGTGTATGGGGCAGATAGCTCATGAGTAATACCAAGTTCATCGAGATAGTCATCAAGACCAGTATTCTTGAACTCGGTCCCATTGTCACTACGTATATGCTTGATCTTCACACCGAAATTCGTCGAAGCCCTTGAAGAAAATCGTCTGAAGACTTCCTGCACTTCAGTTTTGTAAGTAATGACATGCACCCATGTGTAACGAGAATAATCATCAACAATGACAAAGCCATATAGAGATGCTGCATTTGTTAGTGTGGCATAATGAGTAGGGCCAAAGAGGTCCATATGAAGCAATTCAAAAGGACGAGATGTAGTCATGATAGTCTTCGAGGGGTGCTTGGCTCTGGTCATCTTTCCAGCCTCACAAGCCCCACAAAGATGATCTTTGAGGAATTTGACACCCTCGATGCCAATGACGTGCTTTTTCTTCACGAGCGTGTGTAAGTTCCTCATGCCAGCATGACCCAGTCGTCGATGCCATAGCTAGCCTTCTGAAGCTTTTACAAGTAGACAAGTGGCAGGCTGTGGTCCTGCAGAGAAATCAACAATATACAAGTCTCCTCTCCTAAAGCCTTCGAAGACTTTGGAATTGTCAGATTCCATGAGCACTAAGCAGCGATATTTGCCAAAGACAACAACCATATCAAGATCACAAAGCATTGAGACTGACATGAGGTTGAATCCGAGGGACTCGACAAGCATGACTTTGTCCATGTGTCGATCCTTTGAGATTGCAACCCTACCTAGACCCAATACCTTGCATTTGCCTTTGTCAGCGTAGGTGATATGCTTCAAATGTGATGGAGATAAAGGAGTGTTCATCAGTAAGCTCTTGTCACCGGTCATGTGATTAGTACATCCACTGTCGAGGACCCACTCAGTAGCTTTGGGTAAATCATCCTGCAGATGAATTAGTGCATCTTACGAACACATATACTTCAGAGTGAAGAATATGACATCAAATTCATCAGATAGAATTTCATGAATTAATGCAACATATGTATATATAGCAGTATGAGGACGTGAGAAATGAATAAATCATTTCTTCATGATTAGCTTGCGTCCTTTCAAGCATTTCAGGTCTCCAGCAAATTCTTCAGACGATATAGTTCGTCTAGAGACCTGACCCTGCATAAGAGGTTAGTTCTTTTTCTTCACCACCCACATCTGGAGGGGTGGCAAAGAGTTCATCATTCTATGAGCTCCATAAGAGAAAGGTGGCATTGAAGCCAAAGCGCTTCGTTTCACAGGAGAGGGATTAGCATAGGCATATGAGTAAGCAGAGAAATTCTTCGAGGACTTATGAACATAATGATTTGAAGAATAATGCACATAATCAGAACTCTTAGATTTTCCCTGCGAAACAGAAGCATTAGCATGATGATCATATGAGGAATTTGATCCATAAGATGACTTGTATTCATATGAAGACTTTGGTCCATATGAAGAATATGATCTGGGGTTCCTATTCTTCACAGGTGGTGCCATGAGGACATTCACCTGAAGACTTTCAAGGCACCTTTTGGGAACCCAGATTTTCTTCATAGGGGGACCATTCCTGCAGTTAATTCCAGCATATCTGGCAAATACTTCACCATTCTGATTTTTGAACAGTTTATAGTTGGAGTCAAATGACTCATCAGATGAATATGAGGATTCACAAGTAAAGACAGATAAAGTGGATGGATCTACGGGAGGTCCTTTCGCAGCAACCCATGAGGTTTTGGGATACTGCTCAAGTTTCCAGTAGGTTCCATCATCATTGAGTTTCCTCTCAAAGGCAATACCCTCTTTCCTAGGGTTCCTGTTCAAGATCTGCTTTTTGAGCACATCACAAAGAGTCTGATGCCCTTTGAGGCTTTTGTACATGCCTGTTACATACAATTCCTTCAACCCTGTATTTTCGTCAGTGATACTAGTGGTATCCTCAGATGAGGAATTTGTGACCACAGAGATAGTTGAAGAATTTGCAGCAATAGAAGCATTTGAACTTTCAGGTGAAGAATTAGTAGTTTCACGTTCAATGCATTCCAAGCATGGTGGAACAAATTCTTCCTGAGCGGAACTGAACTGTTGAGCAAGTAATGAATCATTTTCCTTTTGAAGATCTTCATGACTTACCCTTAGCTTCTCAAGATCTTGCTTTCTTTGAAGAAATTCATAAGAAAGCTTCTCATGATCGGCTAAGAGAGTTTCATGACGACTTTGAAGGTTGTCAAACTTAGACTATAGTTGCTGAAGATTATCAGTCAGTGTTTGAGTCCGATCCATTTCCTCACCCAACAGGTCATCACTTTTGTCTAGCATATTTTGAACCTTTTCCAAAGCCTTTTGTTGTTTAACAGCAATATTAGTAAGTTTGGAATAGCTGGGTTTGAGGTTATCATCAGATTCATCCTCACTTGATTCAGAGGAGGGATATTTGAGTACCTTGGCACCTTTTGCCATGAAGCAATAGGTGGGAGCATGGTCATCGTTGCCATCATCAGCAGTGTTGGGGAAGCCATTTTCCTCAGTGTTGAAGATGGACTTGCTAACATAAGCAGTAGCGAGGGCTAGGCTCGCCACACCAGAGTTTGACTCCTCAGATGCCTCCTCTTCCTCATGTTCCTCAGATTCAGCTTCAGAGTCCATTTCCTTGCCAATGAATGCCCGAGCTTTCTTAGAACTGCTCTTCTTGTGAGATGAAGACTTCGAAGATTTTGACGATGAGGACTTTGAAGATTTCTTCTTCTTCTTAGAGTCATCTGAACTATCATCCTTGTATTTCTTATTCTTTGATTCCTTTTCCCACTGAGGACAATCAGTAATGTAGTGACCAGGTTTCTTGCATTTGTGGCAAGTTCTCTTCTTGTAATCACGGGATGAGGAATCTGATTTCATGTCATCACCTCTTGAGGATTTTCCAAATCGGCCACGTCTAGAGAACTTCTGGAATTTTCTCATGAGCATTGCTAGCTCCTGACTCAGTTCTTCAGGATCACCAAGGCTGCTACCAGAATCTTCATATTCAGATTCAGAGACTGCCATGGCCTTCAGTGCATGAGATCTACCATAGCTCGGTTCGTAGAGATCTCTCTTCTCAGCAAGTTGGAACTCATGAGTATTTAGCCTCTCGAGGATATCAGTAGGATCAAGTGACTTGTAGTTTCCACGTTCTTGAATCATCAGTGCCAGTGTATCGAATGAAGAGTCAAGGGACCTCAGCAATTTCTTCACCACCTCATGGTCGGTGATGTCAGTGGCACCCAATGCTTGAAGCTCGTTTGAAATGTCAGTGAGGCGATCAAAGGTTTGCTGAACATTTTCGTTGTCGAGTCTTTTGAAGCGGTTGAAGAGATTGCGAAGAACGTCAACTCGAGAGTCACGTTGAGTTGAGACTCCTTCGTTGGCCTTGGACAGCCTATCCCAGATAAGCTTAGTTGTCTCCAAAGCACTCACTCTGCCATACTGCCCTTTGCTCAGATGGCCACATACGATATTCTTCGCTTGAGAGTTGAGTTGCTTGAATCTCTTCACATCAGCAGCGTTCACGGAAGGAGTGACGGAGGTAACGCCATTTTCCACAATGTACCAGAGATCGTTGTCAATTGCCTCAAGATGCATGCACATCTTGTTCTGCCAGTAGGGGTAGTTCGTCCCATCGAAGGTAGGACACCCAGCCGAGACCTTGATCATGCCTGCAGTCGACATAACTAAAACTTTAGGTGGTTAAACCAAAATCACACAGAACAAGGGAGTACCTTGCTCTGATACCAATTGAAAGTGCGTTATATCAACTAGAGGGGGGGTGAATAGGCAATTTTTACAAATTCGTCACTGAGGAATTTCAAGGTGAGGAAATTCCTAAGCAATGAACTACTTAGCAGTGGAATAAGTACTCTGATACAAACATAACATGGCATAAGCATAGTCATCATGATGAAATGAAAAGGCACAGAGTACAGGTAGCGTGATACAGGATAAGCAGGCTGAAGACAACTGACTGAAGAAATAGGAATGAGGAAATTGGGAAAGTCTTCAGTCGAAGTCTTCAAACAGTAACAATCAAATACACAGCAAGTATGCGAGGAAATGAAAGGGTTGAGGAAATACAACCAGTAGCTCGGTGAAGACAATGATTTGGTAGACCAGTTCCAACTACTGTGACAGTTGTATGTCTGGTTGGAGCGGCTAGGTATTTAAACCTGAGGACACATAGTCCCGGACACACAGTCCTCATCGTATTCTCCTTGAGTTAAGGTTACACAGACCTCGCCCAATCACTCGTGGTAAGTCTTCAAGTGACTTCCAAACCTTCACAGACTCGGTCACTCGGCGATCCACAATTTCCTCTTGGATGCTCTAGACCATGACGCCTAACAGTCTGGAGGATGCACAGTCCTCAAAGGTAACAAGCGTCGGTTCCACATAGGAACAATCTCTTCAGTGATGCTCAATCACTTTGGGTTTGTAGGTGTTTGGGTTTTTCCTCACTTGATGATTTTCGCTCAAAGTCCTCGGAGGATGGGATGCTCTAAATGACAAGTGTCAATCTATCTCTCGGAGCAGCCAACCAACTAGTGGTTGTAGGGTGCAGCTATTTATAGCCTAGGGAGCAGCCCGACATGATAAGACATAAATGCCCATCAGTGATATGACCGTTAGGTGGGTAGATATTTTGGGACAGCTGGCGCGTAGCACAGCAATGGTCGGAAATTTGACTATCAAATTCCTCAGGGCTATCATGTTCCTCACTTGTAGGCAATCCGCACTGGCGAATTCCTAACTCCTCAGTCAGAACAAATTCCTCAGAGAACAGAAGAACTTCATCTCTGTCACTGAAGAAATTGACTGAACTATATGAGATTTCCAATGGCTTCACTCGAAAGGATTGGGTAGGTGTAGGATTTTGAGATGAGCATCACTTGGAAACTTTTCCTTAGTTTTACCTCGACCCCCTTTAACAGTACGGTATTTCCTATGACTCAAGAAAAAGAAAATGAAACTACGAAAACAAAAGTCTTCACGCTTCATAATCCTCGCATGAATATCAAGTCTTCAAGGTCACACCAATTTCCTCACTTTCAAAGTCTTCAAGAAAACCAAAGTCTTCAGCTGAAGACATTCATTTTTAGGGGTCGACTTTCATCGTAAATATCAAACTCCTCATAGACTTATAGAACCTGTGTACACTCACAAACGCATTAGTCCCTTAACCTATAAGTCTTCAAAACACCAAAATCACTAAGGGGCACTAGATGCACTTACACATATTGCTTTGCATGATGATATAGCTGACATAGTATTTTGTGGCTCAGCCATTGTTCATCAATTTTTATACATGTCATGCTAGATCATTGCACATCCTGGTACACCGCCAGAGGCATTCATATAGAGTCATATTTTGGTCTAGTATTGAGTTGTAAGTAAATAGAAGTGTGATGATCATCATTATTAGAGCATTGTCCCAAGTGACGAGGCCAAAAAGAGCCCAAAGAGGCCAAAAAGAGACCAACAAAAAAGAAACAAAATGAGAGAAAAGAGAGAAGGGGTAATGCTAATATCCTTTCCACACTTGTGCTTCAAAGTAGCACCATGTTTTTCATATCGTGTCAGTGTACACAAACAAGAGTGTTTGTCTCCCTCTGACCAGTGCACAAACCGGCAAGGCCTTTTAGGCGAACCACCTTTTGCCAGGCATATCAAGAAATGCAAGTCAATAGGATATTACCTTGGGATGGCCTCCCTTGACGGGCAGGTGAGCCCGGCCAGGTCGAAGCCGCACCTTAGGGGAAGCCCAGACTCACCCCGGCAGGCTTGCCGGTGCCGCCAAGACCAAACCCCGCCAAGCTCTTTCAACGAAGAACCTCCACCAAGACACCACCGCTCCACCTCACTTCACCCAAGTCACTAATTCGTGCGGTGTCAAGTGTTAAGCAACTAGGTGGATCCTTTCAAGCACGTGGCAGCCTCAAGGAGAAGAGATTAGCTTTATTCACACCCATCCAGGAGGCATGTGAAGCTAATAAGAAGAGATAGATAAGCAGCGCAACAGGCTTGTCGGGGTTCACCCTAGGCATGACACCTAGCAGTGCATTTAATGCACTTTGTCCTAACTGCCAGAGTTAGGTATGATAGCACTGTTAACTATCTAATCAGACCCAAATGAATGCTTTGCCACTTTGGTCGCCCCTTAACCTATAAAAGGAGGCCCAAGGCAACCTAGCAAAGGGTTCGAACACTTCGACCCCCAGCATTTTGTAAGCTCACCTTGTTCTCCCCGAGGCACCCTTGCCGGGCCAGAGCGTGTCAAGCCTTCTTCCACCTCCAGATCAATCCACCAAAGTAGGGGCAGGGTTTTACGCTGCAAAGTGGTCCAAACCTGGGTAAAAGAGAGGGAGTCCATTGCCATGCTATCCCCCACTGCTTCTGCTCTTTGTGCAACGTGGCCGTCCCCATGCCGAACCACAAAGGGGCACCCCTGCCCCATAGGTGATCGTTCTTCCACGCCAACATCTTGGGCGCGCCAGGTAGGGGGGCGTCGCTTGTGCGAACCTGAAGCACTAGCCAGCGCGTTGATCTTCGTCGATCTACATCATCCTTTGGCATCGCCCAAGACCCCCAAGACGAGAAATGGAGCGATGACACCGTTTCATACCTCGTTGTTTCCCTAGTCCAAGGCTCCGAGCGCCACGGGCACTGCGGCCACAGCGGACAGAATGGGTGTTGTGTGTGGCACGACCGCCATGGGCATCGCTGTTGTTACCCTTACCATCGTCGCCTTTGAGTGGAGGATAGGGTGATGGCGGCGTGAAGGCGGGTAATCCGATTACCGATGAGCCAAGCCCGGCGGTAAGGGAGTTCTCCTCGCTAGGATGAACGGCCCGCTAAGCCGCGGGCGAAGGCTAATTCATCAGATCTCCACCCCAGCCTGCGGGGCAATATTGCCATGGAAAGAAATCACAGCGAAGTGTGTTTCCACCCAACCCCGGCAAGCCTCTCCACACATGGCGGTGCATCACAACTGTATCATATACGGAATGAGCGCAACTTCCCATGTGCGGGACTACCGTGTGGAAGAAAGATCTACGCCCTCGCCACAACAAGTGTAACCAAAGATAAGTTGCGAAACCTTCATTTCGTTTCAAGACTCTTTTTATGTACCCTTTTGCAATTCCTTTGGGTTTAGAGACTAGTGTTCGTATGAGATATCTGTAACGCGAAGGGATTCCTCCATGATCGATTGCATCCTAGCCTATTTTGAGTCCGCTCAATAGGCCTGGTTGCCGCGTCGAGAACATCGAGGGGTAACCTGCCGGTGGCACCGATGCTTGCGGAATGCTAAGGGCCTGCTCCCGACAGCAGCACGGCTATCGCTTGCCCCAGCGGGTTCCCAGCATGCGTAGGATTCGAGATCATACAAGAACCATGGGCAAGATAAACTTAAAAGGATAACATTGGGTTCATACAACTACTTAAGAGTACTATTACACACCATAAGGTAGCAAAGCCTGACACAGGGCTGAATTATGTCTTTTTGTTTGGCAGCAATAGAATAAACGAAGCAAGGGAAGTCAGTCCCGGCAGCCTCCTTGGACCCGGGGCACTCGGAGAACATTGTCGGCCAGAGGCCCGACGACTTGGGCGGCAACAGAAGTATCCATCTTGGCAGGCAAACTTTTGAAAGCATCAGAGGTGTTGACGTCGGGATGGCGATGCACGTAATTGACGAGAAGAGTGAAGATGGTGTCCTGGGCAAATCTTCGGGACTCATTAGCGAAGCAGACGGCTCTGTCGTCCTCATACGTCTTTAGTCCGTCGATGAGACCCTCGAAAAAGTGTGTCAGCATGACACTGGGGGCTTCATGCTCACTGACGGTGAAGGCCCAGCCCTTCATGTTCATCTTGGCGATCTGGGAGGAGATGCGCTCGGCTATGTCGACCATGTTCTGCAACCAGACGCCATACATCTCGGCCTGGTCCTGGAGCTTGGCCTCTACATCCTTCTGGAGAACTCCAGCGGTGTTGGCCTCCTCTGTCAAGGCCCTTTCTCGGTTCTTGGCCTGCTCAAGATCCTTCTCAAGGGTGCCAAGCTTGGCGTTCATGTCCTCAATGGCGCTGGAGGTAGTGTTCAGTTCCTGGTCCTTGGATGAGAGCTAAGATTGCAGATCCCCCAGTGTGGAGGTTGTTTTCCATGCTTCCTCCCGGAGGGCCTCGATCTCCTTTTTGCTCCCGGCAAGCTCTTCCTCCAGATTCACCGTTCTGGTCTCCAGATCTGTTTTGGCACTGGAAGCTGCGGCAAGGTTATCAGTCACCTCCTTGAGTTTTGCTGCCACGTCCAGGGCTTGTGAGTCGATCGATTTCTTATGGCTATCCTCCAGGTCCTTGACCCGCTACTGAATAAGACCTTCCAGCTCATCGTCCTTGCTGCGCAGAGTGTCGGACAGAGCCTGCTCACGAGCGGCAAGATCTTTGGCCTTGGCATTGAGCTCCACTTCACGCTCCGACAGCCTGCTATCACGAGCTCTTGCCTTCTTTGCTGCAGCAGCCATCCTCTCTTCTTGGTCCCTGAGCTCGCGGGATCTGCTATTATACCAGGAGCGCAAATCTTATGCTTTATCCTTCAGCTGCTGGGTGGCCACGTCCCGGGCCCTGCACTCTTCTTGGACTGTCACCGGGGTCATTCACTTCGTTGGTCCTCTGGGTCAGGGGAGCCAGTATGCGGCAGATCTCTTCATCAAAATTCACCCCAGCAAGGGATGATGAGCTGGGGGCTGTTGAGGTAGGGTGAGCTACAACCATCGCCAAGCCGCTTGCTGGGACAGTTACCCTCAAGTGGGAGGCGTCACTCTAAAAAGGTGCCTTCTCCTCAACTTCCATGGTTGGGATGGTCGTGTCACTAGGTATTCCCTCTTCCACCATTGAGGTTCCGTGGGTATCCTTGGGTGCCTCGGCAAGACCTTCTTCCGTGGCAACCTTGAGGGCCTTCGCGGCAGCATCCTTTCCTATGTCTGCCACTTCCTCCAAAAGCTCTTTTTCTTCAATCACAGGGGTTGCGAAGGGGTGGACGCAGGGAAGAAATGAAGATAAAAAATCAGAACCAAAAGATTGAGAAAACAGAGAGTTCCCAACGTGGATTCGAAGGGAGCTAGATTACCTGTCGACAGCTGACGAGAAGAAATTTCTCCTTCCCCGGCAGTATCCATTGCCGGCGGGCGGCAAGCAGCTCTTTCTTCCATGGGGGTGACTTCGACGCAGGCAGACCCAGCAGAAGGAGGTCTTGCCGGGGATCTCGTTCATTGGGTATCACTCATAGAAGGCACTGAAGTGGTTACTGTTGGCTGCCAGACTTCCCTCTCGGGGCTCCCGCCAGTATCCTTAGCGGGCGACAGAGGAACTTTAGCATGGCCACCGGCAGACGCGGTCTGACCCATGCCTTCGCGCGGGGGGGCTGGGAACAGAGTCACCACCGGCATCCCTTGCCGGTTCGGCATCCGATAATGATCCCAGCTCCTTTGCTGTTTTGGCCCGCTTGGCCCTTTGCGCCAGGGTCTCTTCGTCCCTGTCAAGGCCAACATAACAAGATTAGCCTAAAATCAAAGAAATACTATTGAAGGAAAAAACGATTGGAAATAAGGGAAACTGATGATTGTCCTCACTCTAGATCATTGAACATGGCATCCATTTCATACATCAGAGGCGGGGGTGATTCGCTGGCCCTCTTGAGTGGTGGAGGGGTCCTGCTCGCTGATGGTGCTGGGCTTGATGAAGGCATGGGGTCAACTCCTTTCACCGCCCGCTGTTGAGGAGACAAAGTTGGAGCTGGGGCAAGAAGAGCCGAGTGATGATGGACAACGTCTTCTGTGCCGCCCTTGGTGGTGGTCTTCTTCACTTTGGGCCCCGCCCGTGACAAGGACGGCACCACGGGCTCCTTGTTCCCCCACTTCCGAAGCCGGCGCTTCTGCTCTAGAGCCTGCGAGCCCTCTTCAAGTCCTTCCTCCTCTCCAGGCATGGCGGATCCCTCCGCTCTGGCAGCCTCAGTCCCGGCAACCTCAATCCCGGCAGCGCTGGTCCCGGCAGCTCCGGTCCCGGTAGCCGCGACATCCAGCGCCTCAAGCTCAACAATGTCTTCATCAAAATGCTCTTCCTCTGAAGCATTCCCTTCATCATCATCACCAGCAGCCGCAACAGCCTTAAGCCTTCAGGATTCTTCAAGCCTGCTGTGGATATACTTCTGCTCCTCCTCAGTGGTGCCCTTGGTGAAGTCAGTCTCCTTCCTGGTGGCTCTCTCCACTAATCTTGAGGCCCGGTTCATCTCGTCCTCCAAGCTCGGCAGCTCCCAGTCTGCTTTAACTCCATTGGCATTACAATCTGGCATCCACTTGAGGATTTGGTCCAACGCAGTATTGATATGCAAATGGACTATCCTTGCCGGCAAATGGAAAGTGCCAGCCTTGTGGAAAAGTTGCTCACACAGCCAGGCATGACTCATGACTGTCAGGTTGTTAGCAACGCCAGGGTACAACCGCATCCAGTCTGCAGCATTCTTGTACTCCCAAGTGAAGCGGTCCCGTTGTTGCAGCAGGGTGATGCGACGCCTGAGGAAATCATCACCCACGTGCTCAATGGTAAGCCCGGCAGCCTTAAGGCGGGCAATTTTGTTCAGTGTGGTGCGTAGCCTCTCGTCGGTTTCCCCCGGGTCGCTCCAATCCTTGCTGTATACCATGCATGTGGTCCGCGGTTGTCAAAACGGAGGGGCCTCTGGGTTCTTGATCCAGCACTAATCCCCTCTGCACTCCTCCCACTTGCCGTGCAGTTGCCTCCGAGGTAATCCCAATCTTCTCTCCTCCCACACGGAATCCAACATATGTTTCCCGAAAAAGATTTATCTTTGATGCGGGGGATGTAGAAGTGGCGGAACAGATCCACATTGGGGGCAACTCTGATGAAGTTCTCGTAGAAGTAGGCAAACACAGCCATGCAAGTCATTGCATTGGGCGTGAAGTCCAACAAGCAGAATCCAAAAGAATACATCATTGCGCTGAAAAAGTCGGAGAAGGGAGGAGAAAGCCCGTATTAGAAGTAAGCACAGAAGAGCGGATATGAGTCATTCAGAACCTTGGGTCCTTCAGGGAGGACGACTGGCTCTCCATGCCCTTTGGTTCTTCTCCCCCACATGAAGGCATACCTCTGGATCAAGGCGTTGCCGTCTAGGTTCAACGGCGAGAAAACCACATTTCTCTGCCGCCGCAGGACCAACTCCTCCGCCTCTCTCTTCTTCTCCTACGCCTTCTGATCTTCAGGATTGGCCACCTATTTTCCCTTCACGGCGCTCTTCTTACGCCCCATTTCCTCGGGTAATGAGGGGGGAGAGATCCGGTATGGCAGAGGAAGGAAGTGGTGACGGCGGAGGCAGTTTCTCTCTTGACTTGAGGAAGAAGATGAAGCGAAAGGGGCGAGAGATGTGAATGAACCGCGCTCCTTCGCGTCTTCTCTGTTTTATTGGGACCACGCGAAGGGGCTGGCTCAACACTATCCCTCGTGCAAAACCGCCTTTTTCAGGCACAATCCCCTAGTAACTGCTACAAAACCACAACCGCACGACTCGGGGTAATTGCGCGGAACGGATGTATGATTGACAAGGCAGTAAAGTCATTCCACATGGGCAGGAGGTTTCTGCCGCATGGCTGTGCACTGCTTGGGGCCCTAACCTAATACACTCACAGCGTGTTTGCTTAGGCCCGGGGGCTACTATCGATGTACACAAATAGGGGTGTTTGTCTCCCCCTGACCTGTGCACAGACCGGCAAGGCCTTTTAGGCGAACCACCTTTTGCCAGGCATATCAAGAAATGCAAGTCAACAAGATATTGCCTTGGGAAGGCCTCCCTTGTCGGGCAGGTGAGCCCGCCCAGGTAGAAGCCACACCTGAGGCCAATCCCAGACTCACCCCGGCAGGCTTGCCGGGGCCGCCAAGACCAAACCCCGCCAAGCTCTTTCAACGAAGAACCTCCAACAAGACGCCACCGCTCCACTTCACTGCACCCAAGTCACTAATCTGTGCGGTGTCAAGGTGTTAAGTAACCAGGTGGATCCTTTCAAGCACGTGGCAGCCTCAAGGAGAAGATATTAGCTTCATTCACACCCGTCCAGGAGGCGTGTCAAGCTGATAAGAAGAGGCAGATAAGCGGCACGACATGCTTCCCGGGATTCGCACTCGGCACAACACCTAGCAGTGCTTTTAATGCACTTTGTCCTAACTGCTAGAGTTAGATATGATAGCACTGTTAGCTATCTAATCACACCCAAATGACTGGTTTGCCACTATGGTTGCCAGTTAACCTATAAAAGGAGGCCCGAGGCAACCTAGCAAAGGGTTCGAACACTTCGACCCCCAGCATTTGTAAGCTCATGTTGCTCTCCCCAAGGCACCCTTGCCGGGCCAGAGCGCGTCGAGCCTTTTTCCACCTCCAGATCAATCCACCAAAGCAGGAGTAGGGTTTTACGCTGCAAAGCGGCCCGAATCTGGGTAAAAAAGAGGGAGTCCATTGTCGTGCTGTCCCCCACTGCTTTTGCTCTTTGTGCAACGCGGCCTTCCCCATGCCAAACCACAAAGGGGCACCCCTGCCCCATAGGTGATCGTGCTTCCATGCCGACATATAGAGGGTCTCCTATCCTTTTATTTTCATATAACTAGTGGGATTTCATTATTATAGAAGTTGGCTTATATATTTCAATGATGGACTTCCTAAAATGCCTGAGGTCTTCATGAGCAAGAAAGTTGGATTCACACCCACTTAGTTTTATTTTCGAGCTTTCATACACTTATAGCTCTTAGTGCATCCGTTGCATGGCAATTCCTACTCCTTGCATTGACATCAATTATTGGGCATCTCCATATCTTGTTGATTAGCCTCGTCAATGTGAGACATTCTCCTTTTTTGTCTTCTCCATATCAATCTCTACCACCATATTCTATTCCACCCATAGTGCCATATCCATGGCTTGGACTCATGTATTGCGTGAGGGTTGAAAAAGTTGAAGCATGTTAAAAAGTATGAGCCAATTGCTTGGCTAACACCAGGGTTGTGCATGATTTATATTTTGTGTTAAGAAGATGGAGCATGACAAGGCTATATGATTTTGTAGGGATAAGGTTATTTAGCATTGATATTTTGAAAGGCATGATTGTTTCTGGGTATGCCTTATTATTATTGTTTATGTCAAATTATAGACTATTGCTTTGAATCATTCAGATCTTAATATTCATGCCACAAAAGAGAGATTACAAGATGAACATGTTAGGTAGCATTCCACATAAAAAAATTGTTTTTATCATTTACCTACCCGAGGGCGAGCCAGAATTAAGCTTGGGGATGCTTGATACATCTCCAACGTATCTATAATTTTTGATTGTTCAATGCTATTATAGTATCAATCTTGGATGTTTTACATGCAATTATATATTATTTTTTGGGACTAATCTATTAACTTAGTGCCAAGTGCCAGTTGCTATTTTTTTGCCTGTTTTTTGTTTTCTAGGAAATCAGTACCCAACGAAATCCAAATGCCACAAAACTTTTTGACAATTTTTTTCTGGACATAAGAGACACTACAATCTTTGGGAGGAATTCAGAAGGTGAAGGAGGTGGCCACGAGTGACCAGGGCATGCCCAGGGGTATACTTGCACCCTGGTGCCTTATGGGCACCTCATTGCTCCATTTGACCTAATTCCAACTCTATAAATTCTCTATAATCGGGAAACCAACAGAGAGCCACCCAAAACACTTTTTTCGCCGCTGGAAGCTTCTGTCCTCACGAGATCCCATTCGGAGGCCTTTTCCGGTATTCTTCCGGAGGGGGAATCAATCACAGAAGGCTTGTATATCAAACTTGTTGCCCCTCATATGATATGTGAGTACTTTACCATAGACCTACGGGTCCATAGCTAGCTAGATGGCTTCTTTTCTCTCTTTGATGTTCTTGGAGATCTATTCGATGTAATCCTCTTTTGCGGTGTGTTTGTTGGGATCCGACGACTTGTGGGTTTATGATAAGATTATCCATGAATATTATTTGAATATTCTCTGAACTCTTTTATGCATGATTGTATAGCTTTGTATTTCTCTCTCATCTATCCATTTTCTTTGGTAAACTAGATTGATTTATCTTGCAATGGGAGAGGTGCTTTGTCATAGGTTTGATCTTGCGGTGCTCAGTCCCAGTGACAGAAAGGGACATGACACATATTTGTATCATGTCCATTAAGGATAAAATGATGTATTCATATTAATTGAGTTTGCTTTGTCTACATCATTTCATCATGCTTAAGGCGTTACTCGGTTCTTTATGGAATTAATAGTTATATGCATGCTGGATTGCGGTCATTATGTGGAGTAATAGTAGTAGATGCAGGCAGAAGTCGGTCTACTTGTCTCAGACATGATGCTTATATAGATAATCATTGCCTTGGATATCTTCATGATTATTCACTTTTCTATCAATTGCCCAATAGTAATTTGTTTACCCGCCGTATGCTATGCTCAAGAGAGAAGCCTCTAGTGAAAACTATGGCCCCCGGGTCTATTTTTATGATATTTTAAAAATCCAAAAATACCTTGCTGCAATTTATTTACTTCTATTCTATTTTGTGTTTTTTATCTATCTATCACTACGAGATTTGATCCTTGCAATTAACCACCAAGGGATTGACAACCCCTTATTTGCATTGGGTGCAAGTATTTGTTGTTTTGTGTGTAGGTACTGCTAACAAGGTGTCACGTGGTTCTCCTACTGGATTGATAACCTTGGTTCTTAACTGAGGGAAATTTTTATCTCTAGTGTACTGCATCATCCACTCCTCTCCGAGGAAATCCCAATGTAGCTCACAAGTAGCAATGAATGATCCCGCAAACCTCCCACGAATGGTCCCTCGAACGTAAGACCGAAAGTACGGCCTCTCCACAGATTGGAAGCGTATGGTCTTCATGATCTGTCAACGCTTCAATGTCCAGAGCTAATCATCGCTGCAGAATTAGAGGGAGGAGATCAGAACCACACTAGGCTTCTAATTACGATGATTAGAGGATCTAGGACTAGCTCTAATTGATCAACTAGAACCAATTAGAGCTAGAACTAAAGAACTAGACGAGGCTCCAAAACTTGTTTGTTCAAAAGTGCCAAATCCTCTAGTATATGTAGGTTGGGGGGAGGGGAGACGGGGCCCACAAGGGGAAGGAATCCCTCACCCTTTGGCCGGCCAAGGAGGGGAGAATCCCCCTCCAATTCATCATCCCCTTCCCCTTTCCATAGGGAGAAGAGGCACCACCTCCTTTGGGCCCAAGTGGCCCAAGGAGCCTACCACCACTTGGCCTTTTAAGGCCTGTTGCTATTAAATTAATTATTAAAGCCTCATCACATTTACTAGAGCCTTTTATTATTAATTTGACATCACCGAAAAAAATTTCCACCTATATATTATTTATCGGAAATACCCGGTGAGGGAGCCTTGGACTAAGGGTTCCTCAGGGCGACGGCCGATTGTACATGGGCCGGACTGGTGGAGTCGTATATTGATAGGAGATCTATGAAGCAGTGATGTGCCCTCCAATTCAAGAAGGCGGAGGATCTCTTTAATTCCTTATTGTAATCTATCTTCGGTAACCCTAACCCTATCGGTGTCTATATAAACCAAGGGTTTTTAGTCTTTAGGGCTAGAGCTACATTCATCACCTCACAGCCTTAGGGTTTAACTCAAGATGATCTCGAGGTAGATCTACTCTATAAACCACGTTATACATTCA
Organism: Thinopyrum elongatum; assembly: GCA_011799875.1. Classification (NCBI taxonomy): domain Eukaryota; kingdom Viridiplantae; phylum Streptophyta; class Magnoliopsida; order Poales; family Poaceae; genus Thinopyrum; species Thinopyrum elongatum. The sequence goes on from CM022299.1 coordinate 247,603,083, forward strand.
ATACAATCAAGCAGGACATAGGGTTTTACCTCTTCGAGAGGGCCCGAACCTGGGTAAACATTGTGTTCGTCGTCCCTTGTTACCCATCGCTCCTAGATCCACAGCTCGGGACCCCCTACCCCGAGGTCTGCCGGTTTTGACACCGATATTGGTGCTTTCATTGAGAGTTCCAATGTGGGATCACCAGAGTTTATCGATGGCTCAACCGGTCGTTGGAGACCACACCCATGCCGAGGGCTTCCCCGCCCTGGTCATCTCCTCGTCTTCGGTGGCATACTAGCGCGCGCCGATCCCACTAGTCGCCTCGACCAGATCGAAGGCTTCACCTCCGTCGAAGGGTTCATCGGTTTAGGGGCATCGACCCCAGGACCAGCAGACTCACAAAAATCCGGTATCCCTCAGAGTCCGGCCCTGAATCCCGACTCCGATAGACCATCCCAAAGATCTCCCGCAGAATCGCCGGAGTGTCCAGCACCCCCATGTGGCCAGCCGGCAGACCACCTGGTGAGTCTTTTTCGGGCAATGGGAATCTCTGTTACCAGGCCTACAGCCTATGATCGGATCGGGCTTAGACCCAACGACCAAAAAATCAACACCCCTCTGGCCACACACCTCGTCGCCACAGTCGAAGAGGCCCAGGAGGGGCCACAACCTTCCAAGCTAAAGACTGTGTACACTCGATTCCCCAGCTCGGAGTCAGACACCAGCCCGGATGTACGTCCGGAAATAACCCCCAGCTCAAGTCCCGGCCTCGAGCCTATTCGGCCACACACTAGTTCGGATCTGAGCCCTGTGTGGTCAGAACCAGACATGACTCATCCACCCATCAAGGATAGTCCGGAACCGCCGTAGGAGGGAATTCTCGAAATTTTCCCGCCTGCCCACCACATGGAATATAATTCGGACTCGGGAAACCCAGACATATGGGACCTCATGTACGTCAAGCAGCTGCCAAACGAGACAGTGCACCATTATTGGGCTAGATTTTCCTTTTTTGTCTTCTCCATATCAATCTCTACCACCATATTCTATTCCACCCATAGTGCCATATCCATGGCTTGCGCTAATGTATTTGCGTGAGGGTTGAAAAAGTAGAAGCATGTTAAAAAGTATGAACCAATTTCTTGGCTAACACTAGGGTTGTGCATGACTTATATTTTGTGTTAAGAAGATGGAGCATGACAAGGCTATATGATTTTGTACGGATAAGGTTATTTAGCATTGATATTTTGAAAGGCATGATTGTTTGTGGGTATGCCTTATTATTATTGTTTATGTCAAATTATAGACTATTGCTTCGAATCATTCAGATCTTAATATTCATGCCACAAAAGAGAGATTACAAGATGAACATGTTAGGTAGCATTCCACATAAAAAAAAATTGTTTTTATCGTTTACCTACCCGAGTGCGAGCTAGAATTAAGCTTGGGGATGCTTGATACAGATACAATGTATCTATAATTTTTGATTGTTCAATGCTATTATAGTATCAATGTTGGATGTTTTACATGCAATTATATATTATTTTTTGGGACTAACCTATTAACTTAGTGCCAAGTGCCAGTTGCTATTTTTTGCCTGTTTTTAGTTTTCTAGGAAATCAGTATCGAACGAAATCCAAATGCCACAAAACTTTTTGACGATTTTTTCTGGACATAAGAGACACTACAAGCTTTGGGAGGAAGTCAGAAGGCGAAGGAGGTGGCCACGAGCCACCAGGGCGTGCCCAGGGGTATACTTGCACCCTGGTGCCTTGTGGGCACCTCATTGCTCCATTTTACCTAATTCCAACTCTATAAATTCTCTATAATCGGGAAACCAACAGAGAGCCACCCAAAACACTTTTTTCGCCGCTGCAAGCTTCTGTCCTCACGAGATCCCATTCGGAGGCCTTTTCCGGTATTCTGCCAGAGGGGGAATCAATCACAGAGGGCTTGTATATCAAACTTGTTGCCCCTCCGATGATGTGTGAGTACTTTACCATAGACCTACGGGTCCATAGCTACCTAGATGGCTTCCTTTCTCTCTTCGATCTTCAATACAATGTTCTCCTTGATGTTCTTGGAGATCTATTCGATGTAATCCTCTTTTGCGGTGTGTTTGTTGGGATCCGATGAATTGTATGTTTATGATTAGATTATCCATGCATATTATTTGAATCTTCTCTGAAATCTTTTATGCATGATTGTATAGCTTTGTATTTCTCTCTGATCTATCCATTTTCTTTGGCTAACTAGATTGATTTATCTTGCAATGGGAGAGGTGCTTTGTCATAGGTTCGATCTTGCGGTGCTCAATCCCAGTGACAGAAAGGGACATGACACATATTTGTATCATTTCCATTAAGGATAAAACGATGTATTCATATTAATTGAGTTTGCTTTGTCTACATCATATCATCATGCTTAAGGCGTTACTCGGTTCTTTATGGAATTAATACTCTATATGCATGCTGGATTGCGGTCATTGTGTGGAGTAATAGTAGTAGATGCAGGCAAAAGTTGGTCTACTTGTCTCAGACATGATGCTTATATAGATAATCATTGCCTTGGATATCGTCATGATTATTCACTTTTCTATCAATTGCCCAATAGTAATTTGTTTACCCATCGTCTGCTATGCTCAAGAGAGAAGCCTCTAGTGAAAACTATGGCCCCCGGGTCTATTTTTATGATATTTTAAAAATCCAAAAATACCTTGCTGCAATTTATTTACTTTTATTCTATTTTGTGTTTTTTATCTATCTATCACAACGAGATTTGATCCTTGCAATTAACCACTAAGGGATTGACAACCCCTTATTTGCATTGGGTGCAAGTATATGTTGTTTTGTGTGTAGGTACTGCTAATAAGGTGACGCGTGGTTCTCCTACTGGATTTATAACCTTGGTTCTTAACTGAGGGAAATTTTTATCTCTAGTGTACTGCATCATCCTCTCTACTTCGAGGAAATCCCAACGCAGCTCACAAGTAGCAATGAATGATCCCGCAAACCTCCCACGAATGGTCCCTCGAACGTAAGACCGAAAGCACGGCCTCTCCACAGATTGGAAGCGTATGGTCTTCATGATCCGTCAACGCTTCACCGTCTAGAGCTAATCATCGCTGGAGAATTAGAGGGAGGAGATTAGAACCACACTAGGCTTCTAATTATGAGGATTAGAGGATCTAGGACTAGCTCTAATTGATCAACTAGAACCCATTAGAGCTAGAACTAAAGAACTAGAGGAGGCTCCAAAACTTGTTTGTTCAAAAGTGCCAAATCCTCTAGTATATATAGGTTGGGGGGAGGGGAGACGGGGCGCCACAAGGGGAAGGAATCCCTCACCCTTTGGCCGGCCAAGGAGGGGAGAATCCCCCTCGAATTCATCATCCCCTTCCCCTTTCCATAAGGAGAAGGGGCGCCACCTCCTTTGGGCCCAAGTGGCCCAAGTAGCCTACCACCAGTTGGCCTTTTAAGGCCTGTTGCTATTAAATTAATTATAAAATCCTCATAACATTAACTAGAGCCTTTTATTATTAACTTGACATCACCGAAAAATATTTCCACCTATATATTATTTATCGGAAATACCCGGTGAGGGAGCCTTGGAATAAGGGTTCCTCAGGGCGACGGCCGATTGTACATGGGCCGGACTGGTGGAGCCGTACATTGATAGGAGATCTATGAAGCAATGATGTGCCCTCCAATTCAAGAAGGCAGAGGATCTCTTTAATTCCTTATTGTAATCTATCTTCGGTAACCCTAACCCTATCGGTGTCTACATAAATCGAGGGTTTTTAGTCTTTAGGGCTAGAGCTACATTCATCACCTCACAACCTTAGGGTTTAGCTCAAGCTGATCTCGAGGTAGATCTACTTTGTAAACCACGTTATACATTCAATACAATCAAGCAGGACGTAGGGTTTTACCTCTTCAAGAGGGCCCTAACCTGGGTAAACATTGTGTTAGTCGTCCCTTGTTACCCATCGATCCTACATCCACAGCTCGGGACCCCTTACCCCGAGGTCTGCCAGTTTTGACACCGACATTGGTGCTTTCATTGAGAGTTCCGATGTGGGATCGCTAGAGTTTATCGATGGCTCAACCGATCGTTGGAGACCACACCCGCGCCGAGGGCTTCCCCGCCCCTAGTCATCTCCTTGTCTTTGGCGGCATACTAGCGCACGCCGATCCCACTAGTCACCTCGACCAGATCGAAGGCTTCACCCCCGTCGAAGGGTTTATCGGTTCAGGGGCATCGACCCCAGGACCAGCAGACTCACAAAAATCCGGTATCCCTCAGAGTCCGGCCCTGAAGCCCGACTCCGATAGACCACCCCAAAGATCTACCGCCGAATCGCCGGAGTGTCCGGCACCCCCATGTGGCTAGCCGGCAGACCACCTAGCGTGCCTTTTTCTGGCAATGGGAATCTCTGTTACCAGGCCTACGGCCTACGATCGGATCGGGCTTAGACCCGACGACCAAAAAATCAACACCCCTCTGGCCACACACCTCGTTGCCACAGTCGAAGAGGCCCAGGAGGGGCCACAACCTTCCAAGCTAAAGATGGTGTACACTCGAATCCCCAGCTTGGAGTCAGACACCAGCCCGGATGTACGTCCAGAAATAACCCCCAGCTCAAGTCCCGGCCTCGAGCCTATCCGGCCGCACACTAGTTCGGATCCGAGCCCTGTGCGGTCAGAACCAGACATGACTCATCCACCGATCAAGGATAGTCCGGAACCGCGGCAGGAGGGAATTCTCGATATTTTCCCGCCCACCCACCACACGGAATATAATCCGGACTCAGGAAACCCAGACATATGGGACCTCATTTACGTCAAGCAGCTGCCAAACAAGACAGTGCACCATTACTGGGCTAGATTTCTCCTGGTAAAGGACAGGATGGCACCTTGCTGTGACAAAGAAATAATTAAAGCCTTCTAGTTTAACTACAGGGATGAGGGCCTCTTAAACGCCCTTGCGCGTCGCCGAATTCAAAGCTTCACTGAACTATCAGACATGGTACACAAATATTGTGCCATGGAGAAGACTTCAAGGGCGCAATAGCTGAACATGGGGCCACAGCCCGCCGCGCGTCACGGAAGGCCCCGCCTTAAATGGGCTTACACAAATCGGTCACCGGAGCGCGAGTCTAAGGAAAGGAAAACTAGGCCCAGATCGGTGTTAGACGAGCTGCTGTATAAATCATGCCCAATACATTCGGTCTTGCTAGACGTAAACCCAACCCACAGACTTCGAGCCTGTTCGGTGGTAAGACAAGTGGCCAAATATGGCGAGCCAATCCTAGGCCTTACACCCCCAGATAAACAGTCCTCGGCCTCACCGCAGGACCACAATGTCCTTATGGTATACGAGAAGTTCACCTCAAATAATAAAAGGAAAAGGCTCTTCGAGAGCTCAATCAAATATATCAAGTGACGGCCACACAACAATGGGCAGCCACGCCTATCACCTTCAACAAGATGGATGAGCCAAGCCCATGTAATAACCACGCACCAGCTGCACTGGTCCTCGACCCCATTGTCGATGGTTTTCGGCTGACTAAAGTGCTGATGGACGGAGGCAGCGGCCTCAACCTCATTTATGAGGATACTCTAGACAAGATGCAATTCAACAGGTCTCGCATCGAACGCAGTCATACCACATTCCGAGGTATAATACCCGGAAGGGAGGCACACTGCTCGGGATGCGTAACCCTGGACGTTGTGTTCGGTACACCCGACAACTACAGATCCGAACCCTTGCTATTTCACATTGTGCCCTTCCGTAGCGGATACCACGCCCTTCTAGGACGTGAGGCATTCTCAATATTTCAGGCCATACCACATTACGGGTATATGAAACTCAAGATGCCAGGGCCCAACTGTGTGATCTCTCTTAAAAGCGACCCGAGCAAAGCCCTGCGAGCTAAAAATAAAACGGCATCCCTCGCCCTAGAGGCACTATCCGAAGCCCTCACGGCCGAAGAGTTGACAGCGCTACGCACTACAGTCTACAGGGATGACATGGTTCTCAGTAAAAGACAAAAGCCCACATCATTCAAGCCAGCGGACGAAATAGTCAAATTTCAAGTGCACCGAACAGATCCCAATAAAACGGCATCCATAGGAGCACACCTGGACCCCGCAGTCGACGAGGCGCTAAGGACATTCCTTCATGAAAATTGGGAAATATTCGCCTGGCACCCATCAGATATGCCAGGAATCCCACGAAGACTAACAGAGCACAACCTCAACATTTTACAAGGCTTCAAGCTAGTGAAACAAACCCTGCACCGATTTTTCGAAGCCAAATGGCAGGACATGGGCGAAGAGCTTACAAAACTGCTAGAGGACAGATTCATTCGCGAGATCAAGTACCTCGAGTGGTTAGCAAATCTAGTTATGGTACCCAAGAAGGATGTCCTGGAGGCTATGCGTCAACTTCAAAGACCTCAACAAAGCTTGCCCTAAGGATCCATTCCCTCTACCAAGGATAGACCAGATCATCGACGCCACCGCCAGACACGACGCATTATGCTTCCTTGACGCATACTCCAGATACCATCAGATCAAGATGAAAGAGTCTGATCAGGCAGCAACCACATTCATCACCCCCTACGGCCCCTTCTGCTTCAACACCATGCCATTTGTACTAAGAAACACGGGAGCCACATACCAGCGCATGATTCAAACATGCCTCGAAAACCAAATTGGCAAAACAGTCGAGGCATACATGGACGATGTGGTTGTCAAAACCAAACACATCGACCAACTGATAGACGACCTACGTCAAACCTTCGACAACCTACGGGCCTATGACATACGGCTCAACCCGGAGAAATGTGTCTTCGGGGTCCCTGCCGGAAAGCTACCCGGATTCATAGTTTCCCATAGAGGAATCGAAGCCAATACAGCCAAAATTAGAGCGCTATCTCAACTCGCAATACCAACGGAGCTTAAGCATGTCCAGAAGCTGGCAGGATGCGTGGCCGCCTTGAGCCACTTCATATCCCGCCTCGGAGAAAATGCATTGCCACTCTACAAACTGCTTAAAAAGACCAAGAACTTCCAGTGGACAGATGAAGCAACCACGGCACTCGAGGAGATTAAAACACTCATCGCTGGCAACCCTATCCTGGCCGCACCCGGCATTGGCGAACCCATGCTAATATACATTTTGGCCACCAATCAGGTGGTCAGCGCGGTGCTCGTCGTAGAACGGGAATCCGAGGGCCACAAGTTCCAATTCCAGAAGCCGGTCTACTACGTGTCCGAGGTGCTTAAGCCATGCAAATCATGATACCCGCACTATCAAAACATAGCCTACACGGTCTTCATGGCATCTCCAAAGCTACATCATTACTTTCAAGAATGCTCAGTCACAGTAGTGTCAGAGGTCCCCTTGAATGATATAATCAATAACAGGGATGCCACAGGCCGCATTGCCAAATGGGCCTTCGAGCTTCTCCCCTTCGAGATAACATACAAGCCATGCAGAGCCATTAAATCTCATGTGATGGCCGATTTCATAGCCGAATGGACCGAGGCCGAACAACCCCAGGAGTACTCTACATACTCCCACTGGACAATGTACTTCGACGGCTCAAAAATGTTAGCCAGACTGGGGGCTGGGGTCATCCTCATCTCCCCCACAGGCGACACTGTTCGGTATGTGCACCAAATAATGTATACAGACTCGAACAATGCAGCCGAGTATGAAGCACTACTACATGGTCTTCGTATGGCCACATCAATGGGCGTGCAGCACCTCGAGGTAAGGGATTCAAATTTGCCGATCTCTCAAGTCAATGGTGAATTCGATGCCAAAGACCCCAAGATGGCGGCATATAGAAAAGCGGTCCTCCGGATATCTGCTCGATTTGAAGGCCTAGAATTTCACCATGTCGCTAGAGGCAGCAATCAAGCAGCCGACGTCCTCGCCTACATGGGCGCCAAGCATGCCACGGTTCCCAAAAACACCTTCCTCGAGTGGCTTTTTAAGCCCTCCGTGGTATGGCAGGACAACGTCATCGGTGCACCATCCAATGAGCCCGCTCGCAATGCCTCGCCCGAAAATGAACAAGACGATCACGTCATCGGCGGCTCCGCACTCGAGGAAACACCTTCCGCACACGAGGTAATGGCCATAATCCCACCCTGGACAGAACCCCTGCTAGCCTACCTCACACAACATTAGCTTCCGGAGGATCAAACCGAAGCACGACGCATAGTTCACCGCTCTAAAGCATACAAGGTCCATGAGGGTGAACTCTATAAGAAGAGTACCACAGGAGTTTTACAAAGGTGCATCTCCGAAGAAGAGGGGCAGCAGCTTTTGGCAAAGATACACGTGGGCATGGGCAGACACCACGCGGCAGCTCGGGCTTTGGTCAGCAAAGCATTCCGAGCAGTTTTTTTGGCCTACCGCCCGTGAGGATGCCCGGACATTAGTCCAACACTGCGTCGGATGCCAGCTATTCACAAATCAAAGCCACATGCCCCCCCACAGCTCTTTGGACGATACTGATCACGTGGCCTTTTGCGGTCTGGGGTCTCAACATGGTCGGGCCACTCAAAGGGGGGACAAACAAAAAGAAGTACCTATTGGTCATGGTTGACAAATTCACCAAGTGGATTGAGGCAAGACCCGTCGCTTCGACCAAATCCGGACCAGTCGTCGACTTCTTATCTGATGTCGTACACCGTTACGGTGTCCCCCACAGCATAACTACCGATAATGGTACCAACTTCACTTCCCTGGAGGTTAAAGACTGGTGCGGCAAAATGGACATCAAGCTCGATTACGCCTCAATGTACCACCCACAGACCAACAGGCAGGTCGAACGGGCCAATGCACTCATTACGAGTGGCATTAAGCCTCGCCTAATTTGATCCCTTGAACAATCAGACTGCCATTGGGTCGAGGAACTCAATTCCGTACTATGGGGGCTGCGCACTACTCCTAATCGGTCAACTGGATACACACCATTTTTTATGGTATACGGTGCGGAAGCAGTTCTCCCATGCGACCTTATCCATGATGCTCCTAGAGTGTGCATGTACGAAGAAAAGGAAGCCGAGCTTGATCGGTAGGGCGATCTGGATGCTCTGGAAGAAGAGTGAGACATAGCTCCAGCTCGGTTTGTGTTCTATCAGCAGCAAGCACGATGTTACCACAACCGTGAAGTTCGGGCAAAGACATACAACGTGGGAGACCTTGTACTCCGACTCCCCGAAAAACAGAAGAATAAACTATCACCTAAATGGGAGGGACCGTACATCATCGATGAAGTACTTATAGGAGGACCGTATCGCCTTCGTCGCCCGTCCGACGATGGCCTCGAGCCGAACCTGTGGAACGCAGCAAGGCTACGGCGTTTTTACACCTGAGTCCGACTTAATTTTTTGCCTTTTTTTCTTCTTTTTTTTCTTTTTTTACCTTTTTCTCTCTTTCGCCGTGGTGCTAGTTCGGCTAAATCGAACCATACCAAGCACATACTATATACACCATTAAATGTAATACCTAGCTTTGCTTGGGGCTCCCTTAGAAGATCCGCATAAATGTATAAATCGCATTCATTATGATTGTATCCTTCTCATACATGTTAAGCCAACATATGCACTTGTTTGACTTAAGATCTTTGCCAAGCCGGGTTGCCTGGCTCCTGTGATTACCCCTACGTTCCCAATTTTTCGGCTAGGGAGTAAAGGGAGCACCTCTGCGATTGTTACGACCGGATCACCCGGGACCGTACATCAGATGGGAGAAGACGAAAGGTAGCGTTCTTACTGAATACAATAAGTCGGCCTAACGGAAGTGAATATAGCCTCGAGCTTATTACCAAGGTTCTTTTTTAAAGCCATTGGTGTCGGTTGACCCTACATGTCAGACTATAATTCTACCCGATGAAAGGCACTCTTGGAGGACCTATTTTCATCGGAAGATGTTTCTTATGTTACACAGTAATATAACATTGCTCTTCACATATGTTTCATATGTTTAAACCAGAAGGCCGGATTGCCTGGTTCCCAAATTATTGCCTTGTTTCCCATGGCACACAGTACGAAACACTCCCCGATCTCTGATCGGAGAGGCAGAAGCCGATGGCCGGTCAAGACAACATTCTTTCAAAAATAACAATAAAGAACGCAGATTGAGCATGGTCAACGTAAAGTACATAGATACATAGAATTAACAAGACTACCCATTGTCGACATTGTCTAGCAACTGTTCTAAAGCACAATCCTTTTGAGAATAGTGAGCGGCTTGTATCACTTCATCATACACCAAGCTCAGTGGTACCTCTTGACCGTCAGGACCCATGGGACCAACCCGGGCCATATGCACCGGGTCTAGCTTGGTGAAGCGGGTCTTTACCATAGCCCACGCCTCGCGCGCTCCTTCTTGGCAGGCCGAGATCTTCCATAGCTCAAACCTTCGCCGAGCCCCTTTAAAGCGACTGGCTAGTTCGGCCATACTCTCTGGTGGCGCATCTGACAGCCATAACACCTTTGCCATGCTCTTCATGGCCTTCCGGGCCTTTTCATAGGTCTTCAACAGTTCCTTTAGAAGGTTCCCATCATAAGCGCCTACTTCTTCCTCAGGCCGCCCAGTCAGGAGACCTAGGAAAGAAGGTGTTGCACATCACCATTAACACATCAATGACACTTGTCAACACTACAGTACGATCAACACTTATCGAATATGCCACCTTTCAGCTTCTGGTTTTCCTCCGTGGTTTGGGCCAGCTGAGCTTTCAAGCTTTTAATTTCCTTGACTTGCCGTTGATTTTCTGCCTTGAGCTCATTTTTCTCCTCTTGACTTCGTGTTAGTACTCGTTTACCAGCCTCTAGCTCCCTCCGCAGCTCGCTTACAGCTCCCACGGCTGTATGGAGAGTACGGTGTTAATGCTTGGCATACAACGTATACCTACAAGAATAGTCTTTACTACTCACCGGAAACTTCGTTGCTGGCTTTTCGAGCCTCATCCAGTTCGTCCTTGGCTTCGACCAACTATGTCCGGCTCACTTCAAGGTCCTCGGACAGCTTTTTGTTCTGATCTTTTGCGGCCTACAAAAATAATATCATTACACACCCTTAACTCGGCCGTCCCACCCGAATTAACGCTTGGGGGCTAGTTGGTTAGGGAACATGATCTGCTTTTAAGCTATATGTTGTGGGAAACCACGGCCACCTATGGGGCCATCAGCCCCTTTGTGGTTTGGCGGGGGGAAGGGCACATTGCACAAAGAGCGGAGAGCGTAGCACAACACGACAGTGGTCACACAGGCAGTTTTTACATAGGTTCGGGCCGCCGCGAGGCGTAAAACCCTACTCCTGCTTTGGTGGATTGATGAGAGGACCGTGGTGGAGACGTAGCGCTCTAGTCTGGCAGGGTCACCTCGGGGCGAGAGCAGCTACACGCGTATAATTGTACAAGGGTCCGAATCCTTTATATGGTTGCCATGGCCCTCTTTTTATAGATCAAGGGGTCACCACAATGGCAAATCAGTCATTGTGTACTGATTAGATAGCAAATAGTGCTATCATACCTAACTCTGCAGACAGGGCAGAGCGCATTGAATGCGCCACTTTGTGTCACATCATGGCATGCCCGGCAATCCTTGCCAGGCCGTTCGGCCACCTTCTCGTCTGTCTGCTTGACATGTCTCTAGACGGGTGTCATTTGGAGGTGATTTCCTTCGAAAGTGGCTCCCATGTGTCAAATAACAGTCACTTAGTCACTTGGGGGCTTGACACCGCACTGATCGATGACTTGCGTCGCTGTGAGGTGGAGTGGTGGAGCCTTGGCGGGGTAGTCCACCCTTGGCGTCCCCGGGGCAGTCTTGAGGTTTGTCTTCGGGGTGCCTTCGACCTCGCTGTGCTCGCCTACCCGGCAAGGGAGGTTTCTCCTTAGTGGAGTCTTGCTCATTTAGCTTGTCTTGGTCTTCTTGATCCGCCCTTTGATTTCTCAAAGAGCCATCTCTTCAACTTGGTCTCGTCTTGGATGTTGCAACCTTGTTTCCTAGCCTGTGTATAGTTTGGGCAACACACCTGGGGTTTATTGCACCAACACTATATACCTGCACCTTGGAAGCAAATAGACCGGCAATTCCATCTAGACCTGTCCGGGCCGCTCCAAGGTACGCATCCACCAAACTAAAAGCATTAAATTCCTGTTCGGCAAAGGCAGTATGATGTAAAGTCTCCCTCCGGCAGTGATGGTTCATTACGCTCTCGACTTTGGAATTAGTGACCGAAACATCGTCAGAGTCTGCTGGGGGTACGCCAGCCGCCGCATGTTCAAAGGATGCTCTGGCTTGTGTCAAAGACTTGGGAGCAGAGTTGCGGTTCGGTGCATCCGGGTGATCTTCGGATTGGTGTAGAGGCATGCGCCTTCTGCAAAATTGAGCAAGCTTTAATACAAAAGTGCCAACGGCGACCCTCGCTGCGATTCGGAAATATGTTACCTCTGGGCCGAGGAGGCAGGTGCCTCTGCTTCGGCAGATGCTTTCCGCTTTGATCTCCCATCAAGGGCCAGAGCCGGCATGGTCCGTGTTCCTCTCGAGGCATTCTTACGCATAGTGCGGAGACCCTTGGGAGTAGAAGTCAGCATGTGTGGTGTAGCGCGAGATGAGCGTCCTATTCAGGAGAGGGTCTTCTTTTCACTTACTGAGGAAGAAGGAAGAGCCCCGGGGTGATCGGCTGTTACAGCCACCTTGACGCCGTCAAGGCCCTCCTGATAGAACACCCCATCTTCAAATTCGATTGACGTCTCTGGGTCGTCATGATACCCCAGATCGCCATCACGAGAGTGATTCTCTGGTTGAGGAGGAGGACAACTAATGGACGCAACCTGACGCCTCCATCCCTATTCAAGTGGCGACCAGTAAGAATTCGGCGTGATCTGTGGACTCAAAGTAATGGATTGTGACTTACCCAGTCCGCCGGATTGTATCCGGAGCAGCCTTCTCGAATACACATGCAAGCGAACTCTCCTTCGTCTCCCTTGAAGAGATCAACCAGTATTTTGACCAGGGCCGCCTTGTTGTCTGGCCCTTGCCGCTGATGACATGTTACGTCGTTGGTCCCGTTATAGCACCATAAAGGGTGACCCCACTGTTGGAGGGGTTGCATGCATCGGGTAATGGCGATGGCCATTACATCGATCATGGTCAGCTTGCTACTAGTTAGCAGCCTGATCTTGGCTGATAGTGCATGCACTTCTTTGCTAACCTGTTGGGAAGGGCCTCTAGGCCGCCAGTTGTACCGCTTTATAGGCGGGTCATTTGAATATTTGGGTAGCCCTTACCAGATTGAATCAGTGAGGGGAACATCTTCAATATAAAACCACTCCAAAGTCTATCCTTCGGGATCTTTCTGTGGGGTCCCGATTGGGTACCCTGTCCCAGCTATTCGCCATACTTCGGTGCCGCCTACCTCACATATAGATCCCTCCCAGAGGCAGGGGACAAGACAAAAATACTTCCTCCACAAGTCAAAGTGGGGCTCGCAACTCAGAAATATCTCGCACAAGGCTACGAAGCCAGAAATGTGCAATATCGACCCTGGGGTGAGATTGTGGAGCTGGATCCCATAGAACTCTAGCAGACCCCGTAGAAAAGGATGAATAGGAAAACCCAAACCTCTTAGAAGGAAGGGCACAAGACATACCCTCTCCTCCTTGTTTGAGGCGGGGGAGTTCTCGGCAAGAGCGCGACCATCAATGGAGATGAGACCGGTGCGGACTGGGACCAGATCAGCTGAAGGGAGGAAGCGCTGCGTCTGCAAGTGACTCAGCTGGATATGCGAGACCGAGCAGCTCGACCAATTTCCTGGGAGTGGGCCGTGAGGGCGCGAGGAAGAGCCTGGGATGTCGGCCATGGCTTTGGAGAATTTTTTCGGTGTTGTTCTTGGCGAAGGGGAAGATAATTGTTCTTAGCACCGTTGAATCTATAAATAAGCGTCTTATCGTGAAGCCGAAAGGACGGGTGCGAGGAAGGACGGCATTGGGCCGCGCGCCCTCTGGAAAGGTGTGCGAAGCCCTTGCCCCAAGGAACGGCATTAAACTCTGATGGTCCCACCCCAATCTCGAGATGTCTTCGGATCTTAGAATCTTGAGATTGTCCGGACCCGAGTACATTAGAGCGGGTTCTGGATAAAGTTAGGTGAAATTAGCACGGCTTCAAACGTGGTAAAGGAACTCGTCTCGCAAGCCGATGATGTGAAGATTCCAGAAGATGATCCCCGGCGTTGGAGGTAAGTTCGGGGGCTACTGAGGGAGTCATGGACTAAGGGGTCCTCGGGGCGATGGCCCATTGTACATGGGCCGGACTGTTGGAGCCGTATATTGACAGGAGATCTATGAAGCTGTGGTGTGCCCTCCAAGTCAAGAAGGCGGAGGATCTCTTTAATTCCTTATTGTAATCTATCTTCGGTAACCCTAACCCTATCGGTGTCCATATAAACCAAGGGTTTTTAGCCTTAGGGTTTAGCTCAAGCTGATCTCGAGGTAGATCTACTCTGTAAACCACGTTATACATTCAATACAATCAAGCAGGACATAGGGTTTTACCTCGTCGAGATGGCCCGAACCTGGGTAAACATTTTGTTCGTCGTCCCTTGTTACCCATCGATCCTAGATCCACAGTCCTACTTCTTGAGATTGCGTTGGTTTTTCCCTTGAAGAGGAAAGCGTGATGCAGCACAGTAGAGGTAAGTATTTCCCTCAGTTAAGAACCAAGGTATCAATCTAGTAGGAGAAAACGCGTAAATCACCAATACCTGCACAAACAATCAAACACTTGCACCCAACGCGATAAAGGGGTTGTCAATCCCTTCACGGTCACTTGCAAAGGTGAGATATGATAGAGATAGATAAATAAAAGATAAAATATTTTTGGATTTTTTGGTATATAGATCTGAAAATAAAAGATTGCAAAACAGTAGATCGGAAACTAATATGATGGAAAATAGACCCGAGGGCCATAGGTTTCACTAGAGGCTTCTCTCATGAAGGCAAATAATACGGTGAGTGAACAAATTACTGTCGAGCAATTGATAGAAAAGCGCAAAGTTATGATGATATCCAAGGCAATGATTATGCATATAGGCATCACGTCCGTGTCAAGTAGACCGACTACTGCCTGCATCTACTACTATTACTCCACACATCGACCACTATCTAGCATGCATCTAGAGTATTAAGTTCATAAAGAACGGAGTAACACCTTAAGTAAGATGACATGATGTAGATGAATAAACTCAAGCAATATGATGAAAACCCCATCTTTTTTATCCTCGATGGCAACAATGCAATACGTGTCTCGCTACCCCTACTTTGTCATTGGGTGAAATCACGCAAGATTGAACCCAAAGCTAAGCACCTCTCCCATTGCAAGAAAAACCAATCTAGTTGGCCAAACCAAACTGATAATTCGAAGAGAAATACAAAGATATCAAATCATGCATAAAAGAATTCAGAGAAGATTCAAATAATATTCATAGATAAGATGATCATAAATCCATAATTCATCGGACCTCGACAAACACATCGTAAAAGAAGATTACATAGGATAGATCTCCAAGAACTTCGAGGAGAACATGGTATTGAGAATCAAAGAGAGAGAAGAAGCCATCTAGCTACTAGCTATGGACCCGTAGGTCTGTGGTAAACTACTCACGCTACTGATGGCATGCCACCTAGCTAACGCCAGCAATATTAATATATTGTGTTATCTATGGCGTTTATTGTGAGGCAACACCATCAATTTGTATTTTTCAGCAATAAAAAAAATTATACCCAGCGATTAGTATATGTGCAGCCATTTAAACTTCTAGTGGTAATTATAAAATCCACAAAATATACCCAACTATTAGTACAATTTTCAGTAACTACCTTGCAACTACCCACAAGCAAAAGTTATCCGGTAGCTAGTTCTACAAGCAAAAGTATCGTCATCGATCTCACGCAACTTGTTATCCGCTAACTAGCTACGATGAAGAATGATCCTCATCTCACGCAACTTGTTCCTGTTGCTCTGTCCCTCCTTTCTGAAATAGGCTATGCGGGTCTTCAGCTCCTCCTCTCGGCCTTCAAGAGCCGTATCTCCTTCTTCATAGACTCGATCTCGATGACCAGTAGCTGCTTCTGGTCGATGAGCTTCAATTTCTTATCGCAGAGATCTGAGTTATCGTCGATCATCTCAACCTTCTCTTTCTTTAGGGAGTCATTCAACTCCTTAAGTGCCTTAATTGTACTCTCCTTTCATGCGACAAGCTCACGGTTGAGCATGTCCACGTCACGTACCGGTAGCTGCTGCTGGACCGGTTCTGGAGAGGGGTCTTGTACATACGCCTGGCAAGTCAAATATTTGAAATCATTAATAAAGAATGGTTAGATGGTATATTGTCGGTGTACTAAGTATTGGGCCACTAGTACCCCGTACTTGTGCACGGGCAGTTGTAGCCATCCTCGCTGCAAGGCTTGCCGGGAACAGCTCGAGGTCGATTCAAGTCATCAAGTCAAAGATCTGAGGGTCAACGGATAAGCGAAGCTGGAATCCGAAGGCCAGTTCCCCGGCAAGATCCTTGCCGGGATGGCCTGTGGCGTCCGGCAAGGCTTGGCGCCCGGCAAGGCTCGGCGTCCAGCAAGGCTCGGCGCTCGGCAAGGCTCGGTGCCCGGCAAGGCTCGGCGCCCGGCAAGGCTTGGCGCCCGGCAAGATTCGGCGCCTAGCGAGATTCTGCCACTGTGCCCCCGCTTCGGCACAGTAACAAGTCTGACATTCTGGGTCCTTCTCTGGATGCATGGCGACGCGCCAGTGGAGGAGAGCTTAAGCGGTGCTGATGGGATGGCCCCTTTTTCCATCCCCAAGAAAGTGAGGACACCTAAACGGACACCTCATGGTGCATTAAATGCGCTTGTCCTAATCCGTCAGGGGTTAGGTATGATACCCTGTAGCTACTTTACACCGCGATGTATGTACATTTTGCCACTGTGGAGACCCCTTTGAGCATATAAAGGGAGGCCCAAGGCCACTGCTACAGAGGAGGAGGACTTCTGGCCCATTCTGCATGCGTAGCTGCTCTTTGAACGTACTGTTCATTGCGAGCGCTCCTGAAGGCTGGGCTCAAGAACATCAATAAGAACACAAAGCAGGAGTAGGGTTTTACGCTGATCAGCGGCCCAAACCTGGGTAAAAACTTCACGCGTCGATCACTGGTTCTGCTCTTTGTGTATACCTCTCCCCCCGCCGATCCTTAAAGGGATCTCTCGGGATCCCATAGGTGTCGTACCCCGACATCTTTGGCGTGCCAGGTAGGGGGATTGAAGGTTGCGTGAACCTGATCTAGTGCTCGGCGCCTTAGTTTCTTCATCATCTTCATCATCATGCCACCCAAGAAGAAGAGCGCTGCGTCAGCGCAGCCGTCCACGTCCGTTTTGCCTACACCTTCGCGTACAGGCGACGGCGTGGGTGCAGAAGGAAGAGGATTAGAACCTCCGCGGCGTTCTGGTGATCCAAGCCAAGCGAGCGGTATCGTTCGCAGTGGCAGTGGTAACCTGCACGCCGCTGGATCTAGAGATGGCGCTGTGTTGCCTACGGGTGGCACAACTAAATCTAGAGATCGAAGGGCGCCTGCTGGAGCTCCCATGCCGGCGCAAGCCTCGCGACCTACCCAGGTCGTGCAAGATGAGCGACGTCATGGCGCTGGTGGTTCGGGGCGTCCCCATGAAAAGGCCTCTGCGCATCGATCCCAAGATGCGCGGGGCCAGCATGCACACCAAGCTGCCGACGGAGGTGGCGCACGGTCGCGTGACCGTGGTGGTGCTCCTTCTAACATGGTTAGGAGTCAGAGCACCTCACGTACCTTGCACTTGTCGCAGCCACCTACGCCAGCGGAAGCCTTGGCACGTGCGCAGCTGCTCCTCGATTTTCCTCCCGCCCGGAGAAGATGGAGGAGTGGCGAGCTACTATCCAGAGCCTTATCGGCTTCGCCAACAAAGATGGACCGCAAGAGGCAGGGCCCTCGCAGCGGAGGCCCATCGATCCGGCGCGAGCCGATGTAGAGAAAACCGGAGGTGGTGCAACCACAGTGCACTCCCCTCCGCGGCACCAGCGGCGGCCGACGACTCAGCAAGTCGACTGCCATGAAGAAGTTTCCACGGCGTCATCCGATCCACGGATGCGTCGTGACCAGCGTCAAGTTCTCCAGGAACAAGGCAAGGAGGACGCTCGAACAACCATCGAGCAGCGATGGGAAGCGCAGTATCAGTCTAATAGGTGCGCGGGGCCGGCTGTCGACGAGCCTGCGCCAGGGGATGTAGGATACTTGCCTTATGAGGTAGGGACTCCAGCGTTTACCCGTGAGCTGCGGCAAGTCCGGTGGCCCAATTCCCGAACCTTCAAGCCGGAGGTCCCGGAGAAATATGACAGTAAGACCCATCCCTCGGAGTTCCTGAGCATCTACACCATTGCGGTGCAAGCTGCCGGGGCCGAGATGACAAGATACTCGCCAACTACTTCCCGTTGGTACTCAAACCCAACGTCAGGTCGTGGTTGATGCATCTGCCGGAGAATTCCATTTCTTCCTGGTCAGATCTGTGCCATCAGTTTGTTGGCGCCATTGTTGGAGGCCACCAAGCTCCTGGCCAAGAGAGCGATTTGCATATCATCCCTCAGAAGGAGGGCGAGTCCCTGCGCAAGTTTATGCAGAGGTTCAGCCGAGTGCAGTACAATATTCCCGACGTTCATCCTGCCGCTGTCATTAGCGCGTTCCACCAGAACATGCGTAACCGCAGAATGCGGGAAGAGCTGGCGATGAACAAAGTCAGGAGTATTGCCGAGCTTTACGCTCTGGCCGACAAGTGTGCTCGAGCTGAAGAGGGGAGGAAACTCCCTAGTGAGGCTATTGGCGCGGCGGGCGACTCCGAAGATGAAGACGCCGCGGCCCCGTCAAGGAAAGGCCGGCAGCGGAACAGGAAGCGTGGAGGCAAGGCCGTGCTTGCCGTCGAGGAATCCGACAACCCCGGCGCTGCCAAGAAGGCCAAGGTTAGCGACCCCGGCAAGGATCTTGCCGGGTGCCCTTCCTGTCAGGCCTTGGCGGCTGCCGACAAGTCGGAGAACTCCGGCAAGTAGTATTGCAAGATCCATCGCACCAAGGGCCACGATCTCCAGAACTGCCGGCAAGTCGAGTAGCTTGCCGAGAAGCAGAGGGCCGAATACGAGAGGCGAGACAAGGAGAAGGCCCAAGATGGTGCTGAGGGGTCCGGCAAGAAACGCGGTGGCCGAGGGGGTCGCCACGGCAAGGCCAAGCAGCAGAAGGATCGGCCCGCTCGGGGCCGAGACAAAGAAGGAGATGATGATGAGGAAGATGATGAATCCAGTGAGCAGGAATTCCAGAAGGCTACGGAGGCTATGTGCATTGATGGGGGTGCCTCGCTGCATTCTTCCCACCGCCAACTTAAACAGTGGGTGCGGGAGGTTAATGCAGCAGAGCCGTCCCCAGAGGCATGTCGGCCCCTGAAATGGTCCAGCACGCCTATCATTTTCGACGCCGAGGATCACCCTGATCGCACAACTGTGGTCGGGTGCTTGCCATTGTTGGTCTCCCCAACGATTCGCAACCTCAAGGTGACGAAAATGTTAGTTGACGGCGGGGCCGGCCTAAACTTAATCTCACCGGATGTGCTCAGAAAGCTTCAGATTCCCGACGAGGACCTCGAGGAAACGGGTACGTTTCAAGGGGTCAATCCGGGAAGAACCCAGCCTAAGGGCAAGATCACGCTGCCAGTAACATTTGGCAGCGAGCTTAACTTCAGGACCGAGAAGGTGGTGTTTGATGTCGCCAAGATCCCCATGTCATATAATGGGATCCTTGGTCGGCCAGCGCTGGCTAAGTTTATGGCGGCATCACACTACGCGTACAACATCTTGAAGATGCCTGGGCCGTTGGGCGTCATCACTATCCATTTTGATAAGAGGGAAGCGCTCATCTGTGCCGACCAACTTTACCGGGAAGCAGTTGCAGCACCCGCCATCAAGGCACCTGCTCCTGCCGCTGGAACTCCCGGGGGGAAGAAGAAGACCGGCAGGAACCTTGGCGCGAACTCCGGCAAGCGCACCTCCTCGGAGTGCTGCGCTTCCGTCAAGGACGTACCAGAGAGTTCCACCTGCAAGAACAAGAAGTCCAAGGCTGCCCCGCCGGAGACCAAGAAGGTGCCTGTCAGAGAGGACGGAACGGGGGGAAATTTCACCATAAGTTCCACCCTAGATGGCAAATAGGAAAGCGCACTCATTGCTTTCCTGCGGACGAATGTCGACGTGTTTGCATGGCAACCGTCTGACATCCCCGGTGTTCCCAGGAAGGTAATTGAGCACCACCTTGCTGTCTGTCCTCATGCGCGGCCCGTCAAGCAAAGGGTGAGGAAGCAGGCCTTGGAGCGGCAAGAATTCATTGCCGAAGAGATTAAAAAGCTGGAAGCGGCAGGACTGGTCAAAGGGGTGCTTCATCCAACCTGGTTGGCCAATCCGGTCGTAGTGTGGAAAGCGAATGGGAAATGGAGGCTTTGTATCGATTATACAGATATCAATAAAGCTTGTCCAAAAGATCCCTTTCCCTTGCCGCGCATTGACCAGATTGTGGGTGCCACCGCTGGTTGTGATCTCCTGTCCTTCCTTGATGCCTATTCAGGGTATCATCATATTTTTATGGCGAAAGAAGATGAAGAGAAGACCACCTTTATCACCCCATGTGGTACGTATTGTTTTATACGAATGCCTTTCGGGTTGAAAAGTGCTGGTTCAACATTTGCCAGAGCAATCCAGATTGGTTTTGAGCCACCACTCCATAGAAATATGGAGGCGTATATGGATGATATAGTGGTCAAAACCAAAGATAAAGCAACGCTCATTCAAGACTTAGAAGAAACATTTGCAAACTTGCGCAAGATCAACTTGAAGCTCAATCATGAGAAGTGCGTGTTCGGTGTCCCTTCCGACAAGCTCCTCGGATTCTTTGTATCTTGCCGGGGAATTGAAGCGAACCCCGACAAGATCAAAGCTATTGAGCAAATTGAAGCGCCGAGACGCGTCAAGGATGTGCGTCGTCTTGCCGGCTGTGTTGCTGCTCTAAGCAGGTTTATTTCCAAATCTGCTGAGCGCGCCCTACCCTTTTTCAAAATTTTGAAGAAGGCAGGTCCAATGAAATGGACTCCGGAAGCAGAGGCTGCACTGCAAGATTTGAAGAAATACCTTTCCTCTCCGCCGACGCTAGTCGCGCCTAAACCACAAGAGCCGTTGCTGCTGTATCTGGCAGCAACAAATCAAGTGGTTAGTGCTGCGCTAGTGGCGCAGAGAGAAGCTGATGAGGAGGCAACACCAGCAGCAGGACCGCCGGATGACGTGGCAAGATCTTCCCCGGCAAGGGTTGATCCCGGCGAGACAGGATCTGCGCAAACAGAAGAACCTGTGCAGAAGAAGAAGATGGTGCGGCACCCAGTTTATTTTGTTAGCTCTCTTTTACAGGGAGCTAGGTCAAGATATTCTGGTGTGCAGAAGTTGCTCTTCGGCCTCCTTATGGCCTCAAGGAAGCTGCGCCATTATTTTCAAGCACATCAGATCACCGTCGTCACTCGCTTTCCGTTGCAACGGATTTTGCAAAATCCGGAGGCAACCGGCAGGATCGTGGAGTGGGCATTGGAGTTGTCCAGCTTTGGCCTTAAGTTTGAAGGCACTTCGACGATCCAGAGCAGGGCCTTGGCGGAGTTCATTGCAGAATGGACCCCAACGCCAGATGAAGAAGTTCAAGAAACAACTCTCCCCGGCAAGGAAATCGATCAGCAATGGGTTATGTACTTTGACGGGGCTTTCTCGCTACAAGGCGCCGGTGCTGGCGTGCTGCTTGTTGCACCCACCGGAGAGCACCTCAAGTACGTAGTCCAGATGCAATTTCCCCGGGAGAGTTCGACCAACAACACTGCAGAATACGAAGGCTTGCTTGCCGGTCTCAGGATCACAGCAGACCTTGGTATCAAGAAGCTCGTCATCAGAGGCGATTCACAGCTTGTCGTCAGGCAAGTCAACAATAGTTATCAAAGTCCATTGATGCAAGCCTACGTAGATGAAGTGAGGAAATTGGAAGAGCGCTTTGACGGTCTCCAAATGGAGCACGTTCCTCGTGTCGAGAACAATATTGCTGATGATGTCAAAGCGTGATGCCCTCAAGTTGCCTGTGGAACCAGGAACTTTTGTGCTCCAATTGACTCAACCATCCGTGGCGCCATCGACGCGGCAAGAAAAGAGAAGAAAGTTGAACTCTGGCCAGTACTTCCCGGCAGAGCTCCCTGGAGCCGCCGGCAAGGAAGTTGCCGGGATCGACATGCCTGCCGGGGAACAACAGGCTCCGGCAGGGCCTCAGGCCCTAGCTGTTGAGACAAACGTTCCCCCGGCAGAGGAGATGCCTTTAGTCCTAGCTGTCGAGCCTCAGGCTCCAGCATGGGCGCAGCACATTGTCCATTTCCTTCAGACAGGTGAACTCCCTGAGGAGCAGGAAGAAGCAGAGAGAGTAGCCCGTCGGTCTGTTATGTACAAGTTCGTCGATGACGTCCTGTACAAAAATAGGCCGAACTGTGTGAAATTGAAGTGCATTCCTCGGGAAGACGGACTAGAGCTGTTGGCGGAGATACATGGGGGCATATGTGGCTCTCACATAGGGTCAAGAGCGCTAGCCAGGAAAGCATTCCGGCAAGGTTTCTTTTGGCCTACCGCTCTCCAGGATGCGACTGCACTAATAACCAAGTGTGTAGCGTGCCAGTTTCATTTGAAGAAATTACATCAGCCAGCTCAAGCTCTTCAGACAATCCCTCTCTCCTGGCCATTTTCGGTCTGGGGGCTCGACATACTGGGCCCTTTCCCCCGTGCTACCGGGGGCTTTGAGTACTTGTACGTTGCTATCGACAAGTTCACAAAGTGGCCGGAGGTGGAAGCAGTGAGGAAGGTGACAGCGCAATCAGCTGTCAAGTTCTTCAAGTGAATTGTTTGCCGTTTCGGTGTGCCCAATAGGATCATTACCGACAAAGGCACGCAGTTCACAAGTCGCACCTTCATGCAGTACGTCCAAGACCTTGTCGGCAAGATTTGTTTTGCCTCTATTGCTCACCCGAGAAGCAATGGCCAAGCGGAGAGGGCCAATGCTAAAGTGTTGCGCGGTCTCAGGACCAGAACTTTTGATAGGCTGGAAAAGTGCGGAAGACACTGGATTGATGAGTTGCTGGCGGTTCTTTGGTCAATCAGAACGACACCAAATCGAGCCACCGGCCAGACGCCTTTCGCTCTGGTCTACGGAGCGGAAGCAGTTCTCCCCACGGAGCTCATATACGGATCTCCTCGAGTGCTCGCTTATGATGAGCTCGAGCAAGAGCAACTGCGGCAAGATGACGCTGTGCTCCTTGAGGAGAATCGTCTTCAGGCTGCTGTGCGAGCTGCACGCTACCAGCAAGCTTTGCGCCGCTATCATAGCCGCAAAGTTCATGCCCGAAGCCTTGAGGAAGGCGACCTTGTTCTTCGGCGGATTCAGTCCGCCAAGAATTCAAACAAGTTGATGCCAAAGTGGGAAGGCCCTTATCGGGTAGTACGAGTCACCAGGCCCGGCGCTGTCCGCCTGGAGACCGAAGATGGCGTTCCAGTGAGCAATTCCTGGAATATCGAACATCTTCGCAAGTTCTATTCATAAGGAGCGGTTGCCAGGTGCTCCCGGCAACCACCCTTTTGTACAAGTCTTGCCGGCAAGGCATGTGATCCTTTGTACAAAGCCAGGCGCAGACCCTGAGCACAGATGAATAAATTTAAGTGTTGTACATTCCCTTATGGATTCCCATGTTCATATTTATATATATGCATGTTTGTCTAAGATGTTGCATGACACCTAATCCTGGTAAGTTCTAATGAACCGCCAAGGTTTCATGTCTTTATTTTCTCTTCTTTCTTTTTCCCAAAAGACAGAAGGATTCATCGCGTGCACATTTGCCGGGGGGGAAGAGGATATGAATACCAGGTGGCGACGTTCGGAATCGATGCTTGCCGGAGGAAGTACAGTGATAGAAAGCTAAGTCCTAAAAACTCAAAGCAAGTTTTTCTTTTATTACAAAGTTATTTCCTTGGACGATTCCGACCATTGTATGGAAAATCTGCACGCGAAGGAACCCTTGCCGTAATCGGTTGCGCCCTTATTTTGTTTCGAGTCCACTCAATAATTTAAGTGGCTGCACTGAGAACACCAAGGAGTCTTGCCGGCCGCTGCGCCTCCAGCAGGCTGCTGAAGTCCCGCACCCAGCGCTCGCGGCAGGTTGCGCGCCGGCAAGTTTTTCAATAAGCGTAGGATGAACTCCATGCATAAAGGAATCAGACAAGGAAAGTAACAAGCATGAACCTAAACATAGGCAAATTGTATTACATCCATGAGTTGCCGCAATCCTAACTTAAGACTTAATTGTCTTTTACATGAGATGACGACGGCAAGAATAAAAGGGAAGCACTCAATCCCTGCGCTGGCCTTCGATCCTTTTGATGGAGTCCACCTTCTCAAGGATTGGCGTGATACACTCTTCAAGCGCCTCAACATTTGCATCCTTTGGCAGATGGCCGAGCGCGTTGGAGAGGTCGATGCTGGGATTGCTGTGCACCACCTTGATGAGCACCTTGCGGAGGACGGCCCGGCAAAGCCGGCGGGTCTCGTTGGCCAGTTGGGTCGCCCGGCTAGACTGGAGCGCCCTCAACGCGTTGATGATGCTTTCAAAGAACATCGTCAACCTGGCACTTGGAGATATTCTTTCCTCGGAAGAATACTTGAAGTTCGACAGGCCCATGGTTGACAGTTCTACGGTAAGCTTCTCCGTGGTGGCGATGAGGCGTCCAGTCCAGATCTCCACTCCCTTTTCGTACTCGGTTTGGGCGGCAGCGGCACTCTTGAGCAGGTTCCTCTCTCCTTGGAGATCCTTGAGTAGAGCCTTCTCACGAGCCCTGCCGGTCTCGAGAGACTTCTGCAGCGTGGTCAGCTTCAGCTCCAGAACCGCAATATTATCAGCCGCAGAGGAGAGCTGCTTGGTCTTGTCAGACAGGGCAACTTGCATCTCCGCCAAGGAATGGAGGGTTTTTTCCCTGTCCCCCTTGAGCGTCGAGAGCTCCTTGCCGTGCTCTTCGAGATCTACTTCCAGCCTCTTCACTTTGTCGCTTAGCTCGTTCTTGGCGGCCTATGCAACTTTAGCAGCATCGACGGCCTCCTTGAGCTTGCCGGCGTGACTTGCAGTCAGAGCTTCGAGCGCCTCCTTATGTTTTTGCTCCAGCTCCTAGGTCCGCCGCGTGACAAGATTCTCGATATCCTCATCCTTGCTACGAAGCTTGGCGGCGAGCGCTTGCTCACGTGCGGTGAGATCTTCTTCGTGAGCATCAAGAGCAACGCGGCGCCCCGTCAGGAGAGCATCTTCGGCAGCAATCCTTTGAACAGCTTCATCATGTGCCTTCTCCATATCGAATTGCTTCAGGAGGATCTCATTCCACTGCTGGCTCACTTGTTCCCGGCCGGCAACCAACTCTTGGAGGGCCTCGGCGTGCCAGATCTGCATTTGTGCGACGCACCTTTGAAAATCCGCTTCGGCCGCCTCGACAACTGCCATTCTGGAGTCCGCCTTCTCTTTTCGTGCGCGATGGAGAGCCTGGAGTTTGCGGAAATTCTCGCCCATGGCCTGAAGGAGCTGATACTCTTCAGATTTGCCGCTGCTAGTGCTGGGGTCGTCGACAACTTCGAGCCCGGCAGCCGCAATGATTTCCTCGAAAACTTCTCCTTCGGCTGGTGCCCCAGTGCTTGCCGTCCCCGGCAAGTTGACGAACAGGTTCTCGCCAACCTTGAGGTACTTGCTGGATGAGGGGCCTCCAGATGTTGATGGCTGGTCTTCAGTGGCCGCCTCACCAGTGACAGGGGGCTCTGTGGCCGGTGCAGCGCCTGGCGCTCCTACGGCAGGAATGCTGTCAGTGCGGTCCTCAGCCTCCCTGTCGCCCTCTTCAGCAGGTTCTTCGGCAATTTCCTCTTGTGCTGTCTTGGCGGCCTCCCCGTCAAGAGCACCACCAGCCTCGGCAACGTCATCCTTGGTGGCTTCGCTGGCAGCGATCCTGTCTGCTTCGGCAGCGGCATCCCTGGCGGTCTCCTTGATGACGATGTCGACGTCCATGTGTTCCATCACAGGGAACTCTGAAGGGCGAAGGAGGAAGACAGAATAAGATCGAGGTTGAAGTTTGAAGTGACTAAAGATAAAGAGATAAGAGAAAAAGAATAACAAGCACTCTGAGGCGATCGAGTACCTGCGTCGAGCTGTCGGGAGGTGGCTTCGCCTCTCCCGGCAACTCTGGTTGCCGGGGGTGGGTTGCCGGAGTCCGTGCTTGCCGGCTCCTCCTCAATCAGGATGGGCTCGTCGGCAGGATCTCTTGCCGGAGATGTGCTTGTGGGCGGAGCGGTCGATGAAGGAGGCACAATGGGGATGTCTTCTCCTTGTTGCCGTTCTTCTCCTGCGAACCCAAAGATATCAGCGGCAAGAATGAAAGCCTCGGCACCAGTCAGCGGAAAAAGGACAATGAACTTACGCTGGGGGCTGTGCTGGGGGCTGCGCTGGGGGCTTCGTTGAGGACTGGACTCCGGGTTGACAATGACAGTTTCTGGCACACTCGTGGAGCCTGCCGGGGGCTCGTCACCCGTAGAAGTCCTTGACCTCTTCGCCATCCTCTCCAGCAAGGTTTCTGTGTCACTGCGGAAACAACACAAGCAAGTCAATAAGATTGATCCAAAATTGGAAGTTGAAAGCTGTGGCAAAGTACTCACTCTTCTTCTTCTCGCTCCGGACTAAAGCCGGAGATGTCGAAGTCGACCTCCGTTGCGATGTCTGAGTGGGGAGGCGGAGGAGGAGTCCTAGGCCGCTTGGCTGTGGCAGGTGCCGGGGCAGCTTCCGGTGCGGTAGTACGAGACCCTCCTGCCGCCCCAGCAGTGGCCACTGGTGTGGGTCTCGCGTGCCGCGCAGGCTGTTGATGAGCCCCCTGCCGCGGTCCAGTCTTGCCGGCCACTTTCTTGCCGAGGGCTTCGCCGCTCGAAGAAGGCTGGCTTGCCGGGATGCCTGATGCAGCCTTCCGAAGAACACGCTTCGTCTTCTTCGGGGGTGAGAGCTCTTCTCGCGTCTCTTCTTTGGCCGTGTCTTCGCCGGACGAGCTCTCAGCGGCTGTGCTGCCTTCTTCCCTGGCAACCTTGTCCTCCTCGGCAGGCTTTGCCTCCACTACCACCTCTACGTCGCTGGCTTCCCACTCTGTGAAGCCGACGCTGCCAGCCTCCGCGGCAAGATTTGCCTCCTCCACTCTAGTAGCAATATAAGCTACTTCTTGATCAGTGGTGGCTCGGATGAAATCTGACTCTTTCCGGACAGGCTTCTCCGTCAAGTTGTCAAAAAACTTCTGCGCTTCCTCCTCGCTTGGCTCGGCCCAGGTCGGGTCAAGGCCGTGGGCATTGAACATTGGCATGAAGTCAATGATTGACCCCAAGGCAGAATTGTTGCACAAGGGGACAATCCTTGCCGGCAGCCGGTGCTTGTCTTCACGCTGGAATAATTTCTGACGGAGAGCGCCAAGCTGCATAGCGGTCAGGTTGTTATTCAGCCCAAGGCGCAATCTCATGACATCTGCCGCGTTCTTGTATTCCCAAGCTGGCCTTCCCCTATTCTGCAGAGGGGCGATGCGGCGGCGGAGAAAGTCGAAGCCGATCATCTCCATCGTCAGTCCGGCAGCTTTTAGGCGAAGGATTCTAGTAGTGGCGATTGTGAGCTTCTCGTCCTCCGCTACGGGGTCGCTCCAATCCTTGCCATGGACCACCTTCTGTTGCCGGGGATGACAAAATGGATGGGGATCTGCTTCCTGGATCCAGCACCATTCAGCCCGCCACTCGTCCCACTTTTTGCGGTAAACTCCCTCTGGATATATTTCCTTATTCCAAGCCCTTGGGATCCAGGCAATAGAACCAGAGAGGGCCTCTCCTTTTTGGATGCGAGGGAAGAAATAATGGCTAAAAATAGCAGAATTGGGGGTCACGCCAACAAAGTTTTCGCAGAGATGGGCAAAGATAGACATGCAAAGTACTGCATTCGGCGTGAAATCGAGAAGGCGAAAGTCGTATGTGTACATGATATCATTGAATAAGTCGGAAGAGGGGGGACAGAGCCCGCAATAGAAATATGCAGTGAAGAAAGGGTATCTGTCCGATCCGCCTTCAGAACAAGCACCTGGGATTACGCGTGTGGCGGGATGGGCTTGCGTCCCCTTCGCCCACATGCATTGGTATCGCCCCTTCAGAGCTTCGGCATCGAGCGTTGGAGGGAAGACGACGAGCCTCTTCCGCATCTTCG
Organism: Thinopyrum elongatum; assembly: GCA_011799875.1. NCBI lineage: Eukaryota > Viridiplantae > Streptophyta > Magnoliopsida > Poales > Poaceae > Thinopyrum > Thinopyrum elongatum. The sequence continues at coordinate 247,631,503 of CM022299.1, forward strand.
CTAGTTTGCTCTCCGGAACATCGGCTTTCGCCTCCTTGCCCTTGCCTTTGCTAGCCTTGGGTGCCATGGCGACGGTGAGAACGAAAGCTGGGGATGGAGCGAACGCGGAAGCAACAGGCGGAAGAAGAGAAGGCTTCGCTCTGAGCTCGAGAGAAGGAGGCCGATGGCGATGGCCAGATTGAGAAGGAGAGGGGGGTAAATAGGTTTGTGCCTCTGCGACTTCTCCTTTTTATGGGGAAGGAGCGGGGCCGCCTCTTTTAGTCCTCAATGTGAATGCGCCTCTATAGGCGCGAGGCAGTTGCAGCCTTTTTGGCACGCTTCCCACGTCGTGCGCTCCGTGCGCGTAGTGGGGGGCGCAGTAAAACGACATATTTACGAGCGGTTAATTCCCTGCCATGCGTGCCCGTGCACTGTTTGGGCCTAGCCCAACAACGCTTCGCACTCGTGTATGGCCTAGGCCCGGGGGCTCCTGTCGGTGTACTAAGTATTGGGCCACTAGTACCCCGTACTTGTGCACAGGCAGTTGTAGCCATCCTCGCGGCAAGGCTTGCCGGGAACAGCTCGAGGTCGATTCAAGTCATCAAGTCAAAGATCTGAGGGTCAACGGATAAGCGAAGCTGGAATCCGAAGGCCAGTTCCCTGGCAAGATCCTTGCCGGGATGGCCTGTGGCGTCCGGCAAGGCTTGGCACCCAGCAAGGCTCGCCGTCCAGCAAGGCTCGGTGCCCGGCAAGGCTTGGCGCCTGGCAAGGCTTGGCGCCCGGCAAGATTCGGCGCCTGGTGAGATTCTGCCACTGTGCCACCGCTTCGGCACAGTAACAAGTCTGACATTCTGGGTCCTTCTCTGGATGCGTGGCGACGTGCCAGTGGAGGAGAGCTTAAGCGGTGCTGATGGGATGGCCCCTTTTTCCATCCCCAAGAAAGTGAGGACACCTAAACGGACACCTCATGGTGCATTAAATGCGCTTGTCCTAATCCGTCAGGGGTTAGGTATGATACCCTGTAGCTACTTTACACCACGATGTATGTACATTTTGCCACTGTGGAGACCCCTTTGAGCATATAAAAGGAGGCCCAAGGCAACTGCTACAGAGGAGGAGGACTTCTGGCCCATTCTGCATGCGTAGCTGCTCTTTGAGCGTACTGTTCATTGCGAGCGCTACTGAAGGCTGGGCTCAAGAACATCAATAAGAACACAAAGAAGGAGTAGGGTTTTACGCTGATCAGCGGCCCGAACCTGAGTAAAAACTTCACGCGTCGATCACTGGTTCTGCTCTTTGTGTATACCTCTCCCCCCGCCGAATCGTAAAGGGATCTCTCGGGATCCCATAGGTGTCGTACCCCGACATATATGTATATATGCATGTGTTTGCAATGCTCATGGATGTTTTTGTAATGTTACCTGGTTGGTGCTCGTTTCGCCTTTGTCAACTTCATAGGCCGTGAAGTTGCACGAGGACTGGTAGTGGCTATTCCAGCTAGTCATGGACGGAACTTTAAAATAGTAAAAAGTATATATAGGTTAATTATTATGAAAAGAACCAAACACACATGTCAAAGTATACAATGCAAATCTGTCCATAACATCATGGAGTATGCTACATTAGCAAAGACACTATTATATTCATCAAGGGTAAAACAACAACAATATATCATATAGCATGTGGATGGAGTATGCTACATGGCAAGTTTTAATTTTGCGAGTTTCAGACTTGGCAGTTTTCATCAAGGGTAAAACAACAACAATATATCATAGCATGTGCATAACTGGCTTTGGACAACAATAATATAGCACTATCGATATATTCACACAATTATATGGATGAAGTGTAGTATATATATGCTAGTTTGTATCTATAACATGTGGGCAAGAACCAAACACACACCTAACTTGGTGAAACTTTCCTAAGTTGAGTTGTGACAAAGTGTGGCAAGTTGTGGCTTGGAACCAAACAACCCCTAAGGCCTTGTTTGGATTGTGACTATATTTGCCACACTATTTTGCCACACCTAACTTGGAGCATTACTTTCGAGTGCAAACTTTCTTTGGACACTCAACTATTTTGCCACACCTAACTTGGAGCATTAAGTGGAAATTTTCTTTGGACACAATATATATTTGCCACATTGGACACTCAACTATTTGAATTAAACAGAAGATTCAATGAGAAGCGAGTGATATATGTGAGATGGTGCAAAAGTAGTACACAGCAGCAACTCAAACACTTTGTTACGGATTACAACAGCAACTCAAACACTTTGTTTCAAAATTTAGATGCTTCCAAAGATGATGACTTAAAAATTGACAGATTGCACTTCCAATTTCCAATTTCCAATTGACAACTCAAACACCTAAACCCAAACACCTTAATTTCTACAGCTAATCAAACACCTTAATTTGATTGACAGATTGCACTTCCAATTTCTACAGCTAGCACTCAAACACCTTAATTTCATTGACAGTGGCAGTGACCTACAACAAAAGAGGGAGGGATGATATGCTCACCTGGGTTGGAGCCGAGGGTCGCCTATAGTCTACTCCGTCACCGTCGCCATTGCCTGCTGCCATTGCCGTCGCCTACTGCAGTCACCGAAACCCTAGCATAGGGAATGCGAAACACACCTCTAATTAAAAAAAAGTCCAAATGGACCAGATGAGACTGGGAGGCTCAGATGTGTACCTCAGGACCGGAGAACGATGGCAATCGCCGGAATCGGCCAGAATCGAAGCGGCGACGACGAGTGGCGAGAGAGAGGGAGAGAAAGGGGAACGGGATAAACAGAGCAGGGCAGAGAGAGGGAGTATGTGGGTTGAGGGGGCCGTTGCCCCCGTTGGTTTTGACCCCCACGGCATCTCCTAATCCTATTTGGGCTAGCCCAATAAGAAAAAAGGTCATTATTTATGAAATGTCATTATTTGTATTTAAAATAATAGAAATTTAACAAAAGTAAACTATAATATACTATAAAAAATATCACCACATAAAAAACAAAAAATTAAAAAATTTGGAAGTGTCAAACTACATATTTGAAGGCTCAAAACTACATATTTCAAGTCTTAAACTAAAAAGGAAAAAAAAGTAATTTAAAGTCTCAAAGTACATATTTTAAAAAATGTCATTATGATTACCATTTCAAAATAATAGAAATTTAATAAAAGTAAACTATAATATACTATAAAAAAGATCACCACATAAAAAACTAAAAGTTAAAAAAAATGAAATGTCAAACTACATATTGAAGGCTCAAAACTATATATTTCAAGTCTTAAACTAAAAAGGAAAAAAAATGTAAATTAAAGTCTCAAAGTACATATTTTAAAAAAAGTCATTATTATTACCATTTAAAATAATAGAAATTTAATAAAAGTAAAATATAATGTACTAAAAAAAGCTCCACACATAAAAAATTAAAAATTAAAAAAATTGGAAGTGTCAAACTACATATTTGAAGGATCAAAACTATATATTTCAAGTCTTAAACTAAAAAGGAAAAAAGTAATTTAAAGTCTCAAAGCACATATTTTAAAAAATGTCATTATTTCTGTTTAAAAAAATAAAAAAAATAAAAGTAAACTATAATATACTATAAAAAATAATATACCAAAAAATAATAATATAAGAATGTTGGCATTGACAAAATGACAATACTGGCGTCGGAACCAACAACACGCCACAACTAAAGATAATAGTACTCGCGTTCCATGCTATTCCACGACAGCACTATATTACGCCTGGTACAAATTGTTGATCTCATATACTTTTGACGCTACCCTATTTTCCAACGCCACCACTATGCCCCTACTAATGTCGTACAAAATAAGCCAACGCCACCACTATTTGGAAAAAATATTGGTGGCGGTGGTTGTAAATGGCGCGCCACAAACTAAAGTTTTGGCTAGCACTTTTTCCACTAGTGCCATTGTCAGCCTCTCCACGTACAGTCGTCTTGCGATGACTCTCGCTTGTTGACCACGTTGACCACGCCACGCCGAGTGCACTAAGGCGGTGGACGACGGTGAGGCCCCAGACGGGAACGACCCGGAGATGGGGAAGACGCGGCAGTGGAGTCACAGACGGAAAAGTGTGCGAGACTTGACTGGTTCGAGTGCGCGCTAGGTCTACACTCGGCGAAGAATAACAGGAGGTGTGGAGGAGTGGTGGGATGGCCTTGCCATCTGTGGGGTAGTGTTTTGCTCCGAGGCGTGCGAAGCAGCGCTGCTAGACGCCGGAGGCTGGAGCATGCGGTCTTGCCAGCGCTGGAGGAAGAAGAAGAGAGATTGAAGAAGAATGTTGGCTGTTGGATGTAAATCCAATGGCTTGCTTAGGCTTTGACCTATTGGCCCACATGTCAGCGAGTCCATTTGGTGGGCTGGGTGAAACAATAATGTAGCGTCTATGCAGCCCATTTGTATGTTAGGTTAGAATTTACAGCCCATTTACAATATATTTTTCGAAATACACGAATTTGCTGGGCTGGGTTATCATGTTGGGCTGGACGAAGAAATGTTATAAAAACATAAACACGTGGTTGCACGTCTATTACTGCATTGGTCAGTAAAACATGAGCAAGGTTATGTCACCAGGACTTATTATTATTATTTTGTAAGAACTTATCATTTACGAAATAAAATAATATTTTAATTTGATGAGTTAATAAGACATGGGGTATTATTATCTTTTAGGCTAGACGTGGGACAGCTGAGTTGGTTCTAGGGAAAACTAGTGGGAGAAAAATCAGATTACCTCAAAAAAGAAAGTGGGAGAAAAATCTGAGATAGGATTAATAAAAAGGAAAAATGGAAGTGGTAAGGTCTATACAAAGGTTGGATGAAGACGGGTCAAACCGGAACCTTAGGTTGTTTAAAAAATATATATGTAACAAAATACAAATATAAATATAAATATACATACTAGTATAGAAGGGAAAACATAGGAAAGGAAAAACCGCACTGAAAAAAATGATACACCTGCTGGATCCCCATAATCATGTTGTGGACCGCAGATGTCCTAAGAAAGGAAACCTGCGCTGGGCGGCCACGGCCCAGTTGATACCTACTGGACCTTAAAAAAAGGAAACATCACAGCCCAGTGAACTAGTTACATACATAAGCAAATAGCCACTCAAAAAATAAAAGGCAAACAGGTTAGTGGGTTTTTAGACGAAATATTTTGGATAAAACAGATAATTACGACACATAGGATAACGCATGAAACACAGAGATGATAAAGGTGCTTAAATAGACAAACTACAGCATCTAGATCTTCCTGGCATGCTTGATCATGATGCTGCGGCTGTGTGTGTACTCCTCGGTTACGAGAACTAGACACGCCCTCATGTCCAAGATCCGCCTGTACATGTTGTAGCATACGTATCCGTCCTTGGCCGTGGAGGTGTTGTAGGCTAGATTCAGAGGTACCTCCCACGTGTTCAGGTCTAATGTATCCACATCTTCTTTCATGTTGGCGTAGCAGGGGTCGATGATGGCCGTTGCGAGGTCAACCATGGAGTCCTTCTCCTACCTGTTGCCGATGATCTTGTATTGCTTCTGGATGTCAACGAGCTTTTTGCACCAGATAGCCGAATCATAAAGCACAGTGGCGTTCTTCCTGCTCTCCACCGTAGCGAAGGTGCAGTCGGCGGTGCCAATGAAATGTGCGAAAGCTCCAGAACCTCTGATGGCCCTACAGTAATGGTAGACGAGAACCTTGTCCCGCACGCATACCTGGGTGACGGTGATCCGCTGGTCCTTGCCAGGAGATGGATGGATGGGCTCGAGGTCTAGTCCCAGGACCTTGTGCTTCTCCTCCTGTAGGTACTGCTTGAACTTGGCAAGGCAGAGCTTCACCGAGTCTGAACGGTGAACTCAAAGGTGAACTCCTTGCTGAAGTCCAAATCCAGCAGGCTCACCCCTCGGATCGCCATTGGAGTCTCTTCACATGCAGAGTTGATGTGGTGGTTCTCATTTTGTGGGGATTTGCGGCAGGGGGAAGATGAAGACAATGGGGAGATATGAAGAGCATAGGGCTCCTTATTTACACTGGGATCGGTGTGTAGTGGGGTACTGGGGGGCGGTAGCAGCAGGTCATTTTTTCAATCTTGGGGAACTGCAATCGCCAGTGAACATAGTGGGGTTGCGGCGGCAGCAATTATACTCCTACTACTCCTCCTCCCTCGCCCGCTATATGGACGGAAGAACACGCCTCCTCGACGCATTCAAACTCCTCCATTAAACTGACCTGGAAGCCGAGAAACCTATTCCGGCCACACGTACGTTCACGAGCGGGTAACTTTACTTAAATTTTATTCGGTTTACCTAAATTTTATTCCTAAAACTAGCAAAGCATTGGCTCGTTCTATCAGTGCAACAGGATCAACATGCAAAACAATTAGAATTATTACTCTCAGGAGGCACATGATCAGCTCATTTGCCGCACTTTCACAATTACAATACTACCAAGTTTGAACATCTTGTTATGGTTGCTGTCCTCTGCATCATCATGTCATGTTTCCCAGCTTGTAAGATTCACAACCAACTCATAAGATTCAAATAATAAGTACAACAGAGATGCCTACACATCTGAATGATTCACATATCACAGCCAATAGTTACTGTACAACTAAAATGTTGTGAGAATGCGAAGAAATAAATAAAAATCAACCAATTCTTCGTGTAAGCAATTTGATTCAAAGATTTGCTGAAACATTGAAACCAGTCCTATTTACGGCCACGTAGGTCAAACATTGGCAGATAAAATGTTCTGCATCACTGGTGGCACTACCACTTCCAACTTCTATGTTATAGATTTTTAAAGTAGTTTGGAGCCTCATCCTCAGTATTTAACAAATACACATAGCACAATCTAGTGGAATCATCAATCAACATCATGAAATAATTCTTTCCACCGTTAGTAAAGGCACCATTCATCTTGCATAGACCTGAATTTATGAGCTGATGACCTCTAGTGGTGCCAGGTGTCTCTCCTTCGTAGGCTTGTGAGGCTAACGAGGTTCTTAGCTTGCACATATGCACGACACTCAGAGCCTTTGGCTAAAGTGAAACTTGGGTTTAAAACCATGTTGGCTAACCGTGTCATACAACCCAAGACCATCCCAACATCTGTAGTTGAGTATTCCTGTTAGCACAGATAAAGAAAGAGCATGATTACTATAATAGTGGCACTAATTGAAGCAACTCTATTTTTAAAACGAGAAAAGATTGCGATAGAATAGCTTTATTAAAAACAATACAACATTAGCACATTATGACAAAGCGCGATCATGTGGCAGTAGAGGGAGGAGCATCGACTCATTCCAATCTCTTTTTTTGTGCAGTTCAACAAAAATTATGGCATCCGCCATGCCACAAGGGAGAGAGGGGGTCTGCGCGCATCCTCGACGGTAGGCCTGATGGACTCAACTAGTTCAGTGCACATGCTATGTGATTGATGCAGTGCACATGGACTTGACTCTTCTGGGTACGCCATCTGCAAGTTATCTACATTGGAAATGAAATGGTAGCTAAGATAGTAGCTCTATTTTAAATGTATTATTACTTCATTTTATCAGTGGGAGTAGCGGTGCCAAAACATTACCTCAAATTATTAGTGGCATTAAATGAAAATGCAAAAACACTATCATTCTTCTTTCTCATGGCAGTGGCAAAATAGTAGCACAAGATCACTAGCTGGATGTAGAGTCAAAAACAACAAAAAAGGAACATACCCGGTCATGGGAAACATACCTGAGAGAGGAGCCCTGCGCCACCACAACGGTAGGCCTGACGGACTCAGCCAGTTCAGGACTCGATTCTCCCGGATACGCCTTATGCAACTAGTGAACATGCAGCTCCACCCGGATGATTCAATTCATGCTACCTTTTTGTGCAGTTCTCCTAAAATGAAGCAATGTTTGCATCATGCAGCTAGCAAGAAGAACTTGGTCTCATGAGCTGGCAACTTCTTCTTTATTAGTTGCACTAAAATTGAGCAACATTACGGTTGGCTGTCATGCTCATGCAATGTGCAATCATAATTTGCTTATCCTTTTGTGAAGTTCCACTAAAATCAAGGGCCATTGTAGTGACGGCGGCGGCTAATCTTGCAAAGGCAAATAAACTGTTGCACGAGATTACCCACAGAGTTAGCCGAAGAGGTCAGTAACTCAAATCACCCTTTGTACAGTTCCACTAAAATCGAGAGACGTTGCCCATGTGACAGTTTCGTTGAACTGCACAAGACATGCTTTCAAAAAAGTGTTTTGTGGAGTTTACCAAAAGGTCACAATAGGAACAAGGTGAAATGTATATCTCTATCTGCACAAAAAAGATAAAAAGAAAACAGTTACTGGACAATAACCAGATATGAAACATACACGAAATGAAAAGAAGCATCTTTATTATCTTCATGGGAATCGTGTAAGGATAGTGGAAATTTTAAAATGTCACCATTGCTTCATATTACCGGAAACATTACGATCAACAATGACAGTAGTCAAATATGGCATTACTTTAATGGTGGCATTGCTTGTTTTGCCAGATACATTAGATTAACAGCAGCTAAAGAGTTGGTACAAGGGCATGTGAGAGTGGGGACACCAGGACATTCACCCATGTAAAGAAGCAACTTATCATAATGGGAAAATAGCAGGAGAGTACCATTTGTAGAACAATTTAATTGCATCATATTACTGGAGGCATTAGATAACAATAACATTTATTAGACATGTCCTTACCGTAATAGTGGGATTACTTCGTTTACAACTGCCCTTACATTAACAACAGCAAAAGGTGGGTATAAGGGCATGCGACAGTGGACGCATCAGCACCATGTACCTACAGGGATACATAAAGTGGTGATGCCAACATCCAATCAAGATCTGGGCTGGTCCCAAATTTTGTTCTCTTTACGCACCTTTTACTATGTGAGGGTAGCAAATCTAATCCTAGACATACTTTGTTGACTTGTCCCCCAGCCTCCACTTTCTTTCCTTTTTTAACAAATAATAGATCTGTTCCTTATCCTGTTTGTACTGTGTTTTCCCTTTATTTCCTTCTTCAACCAAGAGACCGGTTGTGTATCCAGTCTCTACTACTTTCCCCCTATTATTTCCTCTTTCAATCAAGTCCTAGATTCATGCTACGACTTTCCCCCCTTTCTTCCCTGTTTGAACCAAGTCCTAGATTCGACTGCATGAAGTATCTTGATCACTAATAATGCTAAAAATTTAGGTGGCTTTGGCAGAGCTGATGGAAATAGAAAAAGATCCACATGCAGCCACGTGGGGAGCTGGGGCAGTAGAGCGAGGCCATTTTCGAAGGAAGTTATACCTGAGGGTCGTTGGGTTGTGGCCAGGAGGCCGACGGGAAGTTGGATCTGCCCATAATTTGGCAGGGAGGAGGAAGGGGTCCGAGAACCTCCCGAGCCGGCGTTGTTTCGGATAGAACGACACAGGCAGAGGATCGGGACCCGCCAACAGCTGTGGGTATCCTCCCTCGCCGCCGATGACTGCGTGAACGATGCACCTAGTCCCCTACACACCCCAGCCGAAGGGATCTGGCAGGATCTGTGACTAGCGGTGAGCAGAGAGAAAATGTCGCTACCGCTGTCTTGTTTAGCTCTAGAGAGGATGAGAGAATGAAGAGAGCAACCCTAGTAAAGCAAGTGCTCAGGCTCCTGCCTATATATATATAGTGGAGTGATTATCTTTTCTCTCCACAAGAAGCATTTCAATTTGTGTACGTGGCATTAAAGAAAAGAAACTCTCTATTTAACGTGACTAACTGGATGTCGCACTTTGTACTGTACTGTACTACGGATTAGTAAAAGAAACACAAATGCACAGTTTACATTTTGAATTACTAGCTAGAGCTTGAACTGTATTTGTTTACATGTACCACCTTTTTCTTTTGGTTTTCTACTCCAATGTGCAATTCATCGATGCAAATTTATAGGAGTATTTAAAAGTCGAGGGCGGGCTTTTCCCGGGCAGTACGCGTGGTAGTTTCGCCTAGCTGGTTTGACAGAGAGGAGAGGAGGGTGAGGGAGTAGCGGATTCAACTTACTGCTAGAAAGCTAGGGCTGTGTGATTTGACGGCTCGTTACTGCTGGAAAGATGGGGTCTTGTGATATGACTACTCATTATAGTCATTATTACTGCGGCGCTACGACCGGGGTGAGGCACCCCCTCCGTTCCCCACTCTAATCTGGTGGATGACACGTCGACCTAGATGCTGGCTGAGCGGCGGGCCGGAACAATAGTGTGGGGTGGGACGCAAATGGCACAGGCGTGCTGTACTTGTTCCACTTTCTCGTTTTGAACTTATGACATGTAGAAACGCTTAGTTTTGAATATATAAGTTTGGTTGTCGCACCAATATATATACTCCCTCCATGTAAGCTGAAGTCAAAATTTGGCACAAAACACGATGGTAACCAGTCTACCTCCGTCCTGGTTTATTGGTCCCCATCGTAATCTGTGCCAAATTTTGACAATAAATTTGACTAACAAAATGTTCATGCATGTCACCAAAATTATATCATTGAAAACTATGGTCAAATATGAATCCAACGATATAATTTTTGTTGACATGCACTAACGTTTTGTCAGTTAAATCTATGGTCAAAATTAGCACAAATTACAAAAGGGAGAAATAAACCAGGATGTAGGTAGTAAACCAGGATGAAGACAGTGATACTACATATAATTAATGCCAAATAAGAGCAAGGGATCACACATGTCATTTACGATTGGAATAAAAATGCCATATACTAACACATTAAGGCCACGAGGCGATGTAGTGCTAGTTACAGGAGGCAAGAAGAAAGATGCATCAATCGACGACCTCCTCCTCCTCCTCAACTCAGGGTGCCAGCCCACCGAACGGCGGCTATGTAGCAGCGGCTTTCATGGCCAGGTCAACGTGCTTCTGAACAATGGCGTCAAAAGATTCCAGTCGGTTGAAGAAGGCCAACGTCTTTCTTTCCTCCCTGGCCTTGTAGTGGCCTATGTAGACAATTTCCTCGTAGACGTGGATGTGTAGGTCGATGGTTTCTTGCATGGGGAGGCGCTGCACGGTGAGCGCGGCCTCAAGGTGCACATTCTTTGTCACGACCTCTGACAGCTGTAGGGCCACCAGTGCTTGAAACAGTTTGTCACCATGGAGGCTAATGAGGGTGGCAGGCAACGACGATCCTGGGCATGCGGGCTGGAGGAGTACGGCAAGGTCGTCCGCGCACTTCTTGATGGCGGTGAACTTGTGGATGGAGCAGACCATCATCTCGTGCATGCGAGAGGCGAAGCCGGTGTCGACGAGGGCTATGACGCCAGCGGTCGCTAGCACCATCTAGAAATGCTGCGCGGTGCGGGGCCACAGGCCGGCATCTTGGATGATCTGGCACAGCCGACTGCCGCTCGTGTCCATTGACGCCATGGGTGCTTGTGGCTTCTGGTCACTTGGTCTTGGTCTTGGATTGGAGTGAGCAGTGTTGCGCAGAGACTAGGACTAGATGGATTGGTGTGGTGGGGTGCCCTTATGTGAGAGTCCAAACTGCATTGCATTCACATTGTGTTGGCTCCATTCTGCTTCTTCAATTAATTCCCTCCGCATGCTAATTGAGTGAGTATGCATCATTGACCATTCAACATTTCGGGAACTTCTACCCTCTCCCTCGTCGGCCTGCAAGCCATATCAACGTAAATGCGTGTCAAAAAGAGACTAGTCAGTAGTAGTACTACTACTACTACATTGTGCACCGCGACCAAGTCGGAGAGGAAAACGGGAGACCTTAATATTTATTTGCTAGTAATTAATACCATTGGATGCAATGAACTGACCGCTGCATGCCGTGCTAGGTACGTCTCAAGGCATTAAAAACATACACGGCCCACGTCTCTTATTGGTTGATTCCTATTCATGTCTAGAAACAAGAAACGTGGTCGGGTTTGTTTTGGGATTACTTGATTTCTGTAAGATGACTATAACTAGCAATCGCCACAATAACCGTAAGATCTGCATCCGATGGTGGCACCTATTGGACGCAAACAGCGATAGAAAAGTATTTCCACAAAACTGCCACAGCACGCCCCTCCCCTACACATCAGACTGCCACGCGAGCGTTCACAACTGCCATGTTCGGGTTGTGCTTGGCTCTTCGCCTCTTCGATAAGTCGAACAATGATGTTACAACTTCTATAGTACAGAATCAACTACTGCATGTCCACCGCATGGGGGAGGGAGAGCTTGTTGTAAGCAAAAGCTTCTCCTCATCTGCGAGCCACCTCACGCATGGGCGAGGGAGAGGGCATACTAGTAATCAAGCTTATCCTTGTTGTACGAGTTGATGCGACACATCATAGCATGATTTTCTCAAAAAGTTGTGTTTACTTATGCATTAATTACAATGCACACATACCATGAGTTTCCTCTTGATCCTTGCATCGGTTGATTTAATCACCTTGAAGTATGAACATGTGATGGTAAAACTTTCTAATGCCCTGGCCCTAAAGCGAGCCACCACATTCATGGGCGAGGGAGTTGTAATCAAGCTTCTCCTTGTTGTACGAGTTGACGCGACACATCAAAGCAGTGCACTCGATATATTTCAATAATTTGTGTTTACCGATGCATTAATTACAAAGCATGCATGCATGTCGTGACTTTCCTTTTGATACTTGCATGTGTTGATTTAATGCACCTTGAAGTAGCATGGATATGTCATGGTAAAGCTTTCTAATGCCCTGGCCCTAAAGCGAGAGATGGTGGTGCACGAGGAGGACGAGATCATACCGACGGAACAGGACCCGACGATGGAGGTCTCTATGGACCTCACCTTGCTCCACTGCCCCTTATGCCTCTGCCCCTTGAAGCCTCCAGTGTACGAGGTTCGAATACACCTCGTCCGTTCGGCTGATCGAGCAAGGTGCAGGTTTCTTGATTGATGTGTTGTTCGATTAATTTGTGCAGTGCAAGGGAGGGCACCTGGCCTGCGCAGACTACCACGGCGAGCACCCCGGGAACTAGCGGCAGTGCCAGAAGTGCAAGCGCGCTGGTGGCTTCAATGTGCACAACACAGTGATGGACGTTGTCCTCTCCTCGATGAGGGTAGAGTGCCCGCATGAAGGATGTGGGCTCTATGTCACTTACCACAAGCTCGCCGATCACCATAGCGTGTGTCTGCTCACGCCCTACAAATGCCACGTGCCCGTCTGCGGATACAAAGGCCCGCACCGGTGCTCCCCCACCACATCAGCACCGTGCATCCCATGCCAGTGCACAAGATCCAGTATGGCAAGGTGCTCCAACTGCAAGTGCTGGTGTCGGAGCCGCGGCGCTTGCTGTTCGCGGAGGAGGATGGCCGCACATTTTTCATGGTCAGTGGCGTGCTCCACATCGGCGTGCCTATCACCGTGTCGGTTGTCTGCATCAGAGCTGGGGCGTCCCCATCGCCGCGCTATGTGGCCAAGGTGTGGGCGAATGGCCCGCCGGGGGAGCCCCAAGGCAAGACCGACGCCGTCAAGGTGGAAATCAAGGTGACAAGCAGCAAGGAGCCCGGCGTCGTCGCCGTGGAGGAGCTGATCTTCTTCATAGTGCCGCCCAAGCTGCTGGCCGCGGCTGGGTTGTCGAGGATGGTGTCCCTCCACATTCAGATTAACAAGCTCACCTCCTAAATGATTCTATAGCGCCTTCTATTTATCTTAGTAATATGCTAATATAGGGTTTAGCTCGGTCACATTAGCTTAAGAGATGGTGGATTTTGGTGGCGATGCAACAATTACTTCGACATCAGATCAGCAGTTAAAGTAAATTCCAATAGTCGAAGGGATATTTTGTGTCTGTTGGATATAAAGATCCTTTGGGTAAGGAGTATAAGCTACTTTTATGCTTGTTTGTTGAGGAAGTGTTGCATACTTCTGCGAGTTGACGCGACACATCAAAGTAGTACTACTTCTAGTAGTACTCACCCGACTGCGCACCAGGAAGACCAAGCTCATGTCGTGTTGGTGCCGTGTGCAGCCCGCACATTAACCAAATCCTCGTGCCTCCAACTGAGCCTCCGTGTTTTAAATTTCTCAATCTCAAGGCCAAGGAGCAACGTGAACCTATGATAGAGCTAATCGGATGGTTGAGAACACTACAATTCGTAGCTACAGATGCGTGTGTGAGAGAGGACGAGTGTGTGCGTGCACCTCTTCTCTTTGTGTACAATGTACTAAACATAGAGTACAAGTGTATGTGGGTGGCATCAACCTAGAGAGCTAGAAATGCTGTGTGTGAGAAGTCCCTGTCGGGCCCGTGGGACTGGGGGTACCCAGGCCCGTCTGCCTGTGACCTGTCGCGTGGCATTGTCAGAAGGCCCAGCTGTCGGTGTCAAAACCGGCGGATCTCAGGTAGGGGGTCCTGAGCTGTGGATCTAGGATCGAAGGGGAACAAGGGACGATGAACACGGTATTTACCCAGGTTTGGGCCCTCTCAAAGAGGTAAAACCCTACGTCCTACTTGATAGTATTTGATGTATGGTATGGTTACAGAGTCGATCTACCTCGAGATCAGGCGAGCTAAACCCTAAGGCAATGAGGTGATGAATGTAGCTCTAGCCCTAAAGACTAAAACCCTCAGGTTTATATAGACACCGGCAGGGTTAGGGTTACACGCAATCCTTTACAAAGAAAGGAAGATCCTGCCTAATCTTGGCTTGGAGGACACACCACGGCTACGAAAATTCCTTATCCAGTCAAGGATCCGCACTCCAGCTTGGGCCCCATAATAACCCATCAATTTGGCCCAAACATAACAGGCTGGCAGCCCGAGGACCCCTTAATCCAGGACTCCCTCGGTAGCCCCCAAACTTGCCTCCAACGCCAAGGCTCATGTCCGACATCCGCACACCCCATGGTCTTCGGCTTGCGTGTTCTTCATCGTGTCTTGCACATGCTCAGAGTCAAGTGGTATTCGGAGTCTGAAGCGTCCATTTTACTTAGCTCCGAAGGTAAAAATCGTCTAGTGGGAATAGTGTCCTCGTCTGACAACTTTTTCCTCTTTAGCGAAGGGTCGCGACCAGTCATAATACTGGGCAGCCTGACTATTCTCGATGCTCGGCTCGAGGCCGCCCCCCTATTGGCACGTCCCATTATTGCTACAGTTAGCAACCTACGCCTTCTTCCACCTCCTCCTGTTGCTTACACAATCCTCTAAAGCTCCAGTGCCCTGTCTTTCTGCTCCGCGGCGAATCCCATCCTGCTCTCCCCAGCCATGGCCGGATCCGGAGCAAACGACAAATGGGATGTCTCCGTCGTTACCAACAATGACATCTTGGAGCTAAAGCGGACTGGCTACTTGTTGCCCGACATCGCTCACCGGGCCCCTGAAAAGGGCCAGCTCATCCCCATGACCAAGCCGGGTGTCGGTGCAACAAACCCCGGGTTCGTTGCCCAGACCGTGCACAGGCCTAAGATCAAGATTGCAACATCCAAGATCAGACCAAGCACAAGAGATCAGCTCTTTGAAGAATCAGAGTGCAGATCAAGAAGACCAAGTCAAGCCAAAGGAGTAAGACACCACTAAGGGAAAACCTCCCTTGCCGGGCAGGTGATCCTGGCATGGTCAAGGTTGCCCCGGAAGCAAGCCTCAAGACCGTCCCGTTAGGCCTGCCGGGCCCTATGAAGGCAAAATACCCCGCCAAGACTCCACCGCACCACCTCACAGCGACGCAAGTCATCGATCGGTGCGGTGTCAAGCCCCAAAGTGACTAAGTGGCTATTCTCTGCCACATGGCAGCCACTTCCTACAGAAATGACCTCCAAATGACACCCGTCTAGCGACGTGTCATGCAGACAGGAGAGAAGGTGGCCAAACAGCCCAGCAAGGCGTGTCGGGCAGGCCATGATGTGACACTAAGCGACGCATTTAATGCACTCTGCCCTGTCTACAGAGTTAGGTATGATAGCACTGTTTGCTATCTAATTAGTACACAATGACTGATTTGCCACTGTGGTGACCCCTTGATCTATAAAAGGAGGCCCATGGCAACCATAGAAAGGATTCGGACCCTCGTACACTCGTACGCGCGTAGCTGCTCTTGCCCCGAGGCAACCCTGTCGGGCAAGAATGTTGCATTTCCACCACAATCCACCATCAATCCACCAAAGCAGGAGTAGGGTTTTACGCCTCGCGGTGGCCCGAACCTCGGTAAAATCGCCCGTGTGATCTCTGCCATGCTGTGCAACATTCTCTGCTCTTTGTGCAATGTGCTCATCCTCCTTGCCGAACCATAGGGGGCTCATCGCCGCATAGGTGTCCATGGTTTCCCACGACATCTTTGGCGCGCCAGGTAGGGGGAAGCACTTGCGCGAACCGGAGAAGCATACGTAGCACGTCATCTTCTTCATCGTTCTCCTCATCGACGGCTCCATCGTCCATGGCGCCCAAGAAGAAACCCGGTGCCGCCGCCCAGCCGTCCTCCTCGAAGGCCCCGCCGCCAGTTACCATCGACGCCACGGGGGCTACGGGGACGCCTAGGGATGTGGACAATGCAGGGAATGTGGTCGACGCACGTGGCGTCGTCACCACCTCCCCTGTGGCCGAAACAGGAGCAGGAGGACCGGAGAAGGACAACACCAACAGAATCCCAGTGGTCACGTCCTACGAGGTACGGGTAGAGAGATCATTTCGTCTGCACCTCTCCGCCCGGCCGAAGGGCATAGCCACAGCGGTGGCACTCACTCTAGGGCGAATCGAAATCCTCTGGCCGCCCCCGCTGCGGGTGCGGCCGCAGGGCATGCACCACCCCCGGAGCAAGCTGACACAGCCGGTGCACTAAACGGAACCACTGGTCCACAAGCGCCTCCACCTCGTCACCACGCCATCCTGGCGATTGGCTCACGACAATGAGAGCACGATGCAACCACTACCGGCACCACCAGGAGCCGGGCGACGTTATGATCTTCATCGACATCCATGCCAAGCATCGCTTCGGAGGCCATGGCGTGTGCCCAACTGCTATTGAGATTTCCGCCAGTAGCCGGTCAGATGGATGTATGGAGAGCCACCATTCAGAGCCTGATTGGCTTCGCCGAGGCAGGAGGATCGCAGTGAGCTGGCTTGTAACAGCCTCCCCGGGCAACGACAACGGCCCCCGCTGCTGGCCATGCGGAACGGGCCACCCCCACGGTGCAGTCCCCTCCATGGCAGCCAGCGCGGGAGCCACGCAACCAAGAACCCGACGACGTCTCGATGGCTTCATCCGACCCTCGAGCGCGTCAAGGCCAACGACGAGTCCTGGAGGACAGGCAAAGGGAAGGCGGGCATGTCACCATCGAGCGACGCCGTGACGCCCACTGCTAGTCTGACATGCTTGATGGCCCCAACGTCGATGAGCCCTCATTCACCGAAGGTGGGTACCTGCCTTTCGAGGCTGGGTGCCCTGCCTTCACACGTGAGTTGCGGCAAGTCCGTTGGCCATCCACTCGCACGTTCAAGCCAGAGATACCAGAAAAGTATGATGGGAGACTGAACCCGACAGAGTTCTTGAGCATCTACACCATCGTTGTTCAAGCTGCTGGAGGAAGAGATGAGAAGGTATTTGCCAACTACTTCCCTTTGGCACTCAAGCCAAATGTGAGGTCTAGGCTGATGCACCTGCCGGAGAACTCCATTTCGACCTGGGATGACCTATGCCATGAGTTCGTTGGCGCCTTCACGGGTGGCCATCAAGAACCAGGGCGGCCCAGCAACTTGCAACTCCTTCCTCAGAAAGAAGGAGAGATTCTGCGAAAGTACATGCAGAGATTCAGCTCAGTCCATAGAAATATTCTAGACATCCACCTGGTAGCTGTGATAGCTGCGTTCCAGTCCAACGTACACAATTGTCGGATACGTTCCAAGATGAACGTTTGATTGCCCAAGACTCTGAAGGAGCTTTACACTCTGGTGGATAAGTGTGCTCGGGTAGAGGAGGGGAGGAGGCTCCCCAGAGAAGAGGATGGCGTCGATATCGACTCAGAGGATGATGACGAGGCCACCAGTCAGAAGAAGAAGAACAAGAAGCGCAATAAGAGGCGCAAGGATAAGGCAGTGATGACCGTTGAGGGATCGGGCACGCCTAGTACCGGCAAGAAGGCGAAGAGTGAGGTACCCGGCAAGGAAGTTGCCGCGTGCACTGATTGCCGGGAGGCTACAGCTGCCGAGAAGGCTGGGAAAGGTGATGGCCCGTACTGCAAGATTCATCGGACCAAGTGCCACGATCTCCAGGAGTGTCATCAGGTTGAGTAGCTTGTCAAGAAGCAGAGGGCTGAATATGAGAAGCGTGATAAGGAAAAGAGTCAGAATGGCGCTGGTGGGAAGGGCCGAGGCGTGGAGCAAACCACCCCGGCAAGGCTCCTCGGAATCAAGGAAAACCCGCCAAAGGCCACGAGAAGGAGGATTGCAATGATGAGAGTGATGGAGGGGATGAAGAGGAAACCAGCGAGCAGGAATACCAGAAAGCTACTGACGCCCTGTGCATTAACGGTGGTGCATCTCTGCACTCCTCCCACCGCCAACTTAAACAGTGGGTGCGTGAAGTCAATTCCGAAGTCAATGCCGTGGAGCCAGCGGCAGATTCTCGGAGGCCACTCAAGTGGTCCCGCACGCCCATCATCTTCGACGAAGAGGACCACCCTGACCACACCATCGTGGTAGGGTGCTTGCCATTGTTGGTCTCACCAACAATATGCAATCTCAAAGTCACAAAGATTTTGGTTGAAAGCGGGGCCAGGTTGAATCTGATTTTTCCAAAAGTCGTCAGCAAACGTCAGCAGAGGAAGAGCTCAAGGTTACTGGTATGTTTCAAGGAATCAACCCCGGCAGGAGTTGTCCTAAGGGGAAGATCACGTTGCCAGTGACATTCGGGCGAGAGTTGAACTACCGGACTGAGAAGATCGTATTTGATGTGGTCGACCACCCCCTGTCGTACAATGGAATCCTTGGTCGTCCAGCTCTAGCCAAATTAATGGCCGCATCCCACTATGCCTACAACACCTTGAAGATGCCAGGGCCGATGGGCGTCATTTCCATTCCGTCAGATAAGAAGGACGCAATCATTTGCATGGACAAGATGTACTGAGAGGCAGTCGCGGCAGAGGCCACTGAAGCTACTGTTCCCGCCAAGGAAAGTAAAGGGAAGAAGAAAGCTAACAAGGACGCCAGCAAGGAATCCGGGAAGCGTACATCTTCGGAGTACACTGCGCCTGTCGATGACTTGCCGGAGAGTTTCAATAGCAAGAGATCCAAGGTTGCTGCACCGGCTATGAAAAAGGTCCAGGCAGGGCTGGCTGGCGCTGATGGTACTTTAACTATCAGTGCCACCCTCGATGACAAATAGGAAAGTGCGCTCATTGCCTTCCTGCGGGCAAATATCGATGTGTTTCCTTCGCAACCATCTGATATCCCCGGTGTTCCCAGGGAGGTAATCGAGCACCACCTTGCTGTCTACCCACATGCCCGACCCGTCAAGCAGAAGGTCCGAAAGCAAGCCTTGGAGCGGCAGCAGTTCATTGCCAAGGAGATCAAGAAACTTGAGGCAGCTGGTCTGGTCAGAGGAGTATTGCATCCAACATGGTTAGCAAATCCTGTGGTGGTACGCAAGGCCAACGGGAAATGGAGGCTGTGCATAGATTTTATGGATCTGAACAAGGAATGCCTGAAGGACCCATTTCCCTTGCCGCCCATCGACCAGATTGTGGATTCCACCTCCGGGTGTGACCTACTTTCCTTCTTGGATGCCTACTCTGGATATCATCAGATCTTTATGTCCAAGGAAGACGAAGAGAAGACTGCGTTCATCACCCCGTGTGGCACATACTGCTTCATACGGATGCCTTTCGGTTTGAAGAGCGCCGGATCCACTTTCGCAAGGGCGGTCCAAATTGGTTTTGAGTCACAGTTGCACAGAAACATTGAAGCTTACATGGATGATATTGTGGATAAGACCAAGGACAGATCAACCCTCATTCAGAATTTGGAAGAGACGTTTGCTAATCTGCGCAAGATCAACTTGAAGCTAAACCCAGAGAATTGTGTGTTTGGCGTTCCTTCCAGCAAGCTACTTGGCTTCTTTGTGTCCTACCGGGGGATAGAGGCCAACCCCGACAAGATCAAGGCTATCGATCAAATTCAAACACCCAAGACAGTTAAGGACGTGAGGCGTTTGACTGGATGTGTTACCGCGGTTAGCAGATTCATTTCCAAGTCTACCGAGCGTGCCTTGCCGTTCTTCAAAATCTTGAAGAAGGCAGGACCCATGGAGTGGACCCCAGAGGCAGACACTGCACTGCAAGATTTGAAGGCCTACCTTTCCTCTGTACCCACTTTGGTCGCTCCTAAACCACAAGAACCGTTGTTGCTATACTTGGTGGCAACTAATCAAGTGGTTAGCGCGGCACTAGTGGCGCAGCGGGAAGTGGATGAACCGGCAGCTACAGCCAGTGTCCCCTCCGGGGAGGAAAGTGAGCATACCCCGGCAAGATCAGATGCAGATCAAGACAGAGAAGAGCAAGGCAGCGGAGGCAGCCCCAAGGATGCGGCAAAGAAGAAGGTGGTGCAGCGCCCAGTGTACTTCGTCAGCTCCCTGTTGTAGGGAGCTCAATCCAGGTACTCTGGCCTGCAAAAGTTGATTATTAGCCTTGTCATGGCCTCAAGGAAACTGGGCCACTACTTCCAAGCCCACGAGATCACGGTTGTCACCCGCTTCCCTTTGCAACGGATACTCTGAAACCCTGAGGCTACCAACAGGATAGTGGAGTGGGCCTTGGAGTTATCCAGCTTTGGTTTGAAGTTTGAGAGCACATCAACTATTCAGAGCAGAGCATTGGCAGAGTTTATTGTAGAATGGACGCCGACTCCTGATGAAGAAGTGTTGGAGACAGTTATTCCTGGCAAGGAAGCGCCCCAAGAATGGATAATGTATTTCGACGGTGCCTTCTCCCTAGGTGCAGGGGCTGGCGTGCTTCTTGTTGCTCTCACTGGAGAACACCTGAAGTACGTCGTCTAGATGCATTTTTCCCGGGAGAAGGCTACCAACAATACTGCAGAGAACTAGGGATCAAGAAGCTGATCATCCGCGGAGACTCGCAACTTGTGGTGAGACAAGTCAACAAGGATTACCAAAGTGCATTGATGGAGGCATACGTTGAGGAAGTGAGAAAGTTGGAGGAGCGCTTTGACGGATTGCAAACAGAGCACATACCCCGTGCGGAAAACATCATTGCTGATCATCTGTCGAAGTGCGCTGTGTAGAAGCTTCGTGTGGAACCAGGGACTTTTGTTCTCCATCTGACTCAGCCCTCCGTATCCCCGGCAAAAATGGCCAGAAAGAGGAGGAAACTGGACTCCGGCAAGCCTCTCCCGGTAGAACCTTCTGAGGCTCCCGGCAGAGAACTTGTCGGGAACAACTCCCCTTCGATCGCTGAGCTGCGTCCTCCTGCCAGGCCACCAGTCCTCGTGATCGAGGAATGCACTACCACAAATGAGGAGGTGCCGCTAGTCCTCATTGCTGATCCTCAGGCTCCAACTTGGGTGCGGCAAATAGTCCATTTCCTCCAAACTGGAGAACTTCCCGAAAAGCAAGAAGAAGCTGAAAGAGTAGCCCAGAGGGCCAGTATGTATCAGTTCATTGACGATACGCTGTATAGAAGGAGGCCCAATGGTGTGAAATTGAAGTGCATTTGTCGGGAAGGAGGAAAGGAACTGCTGGCGGATATACACAAGGGTATGTGCGGCTCACATAGCGGATCGAGGCCTCTGGTTGGAAAAGCCTTCCGGCAAGGATTTTACCAGCGGATCGAGATGCAGTTGAGTTGGTCACCAAATGTGAAGCCTGCCAGTTCCATTCCAAGAATATCCACCTGCCTACCCAAGCTCTTCGGACAATCCCTTTGTCATGGCCATTTTCGGTCTGGGGGCTCGACATCTTGGGCCCCTTCCCCCGTGCTACCGGGGGCTTTGAGTTCTTGTTTGTCGCCATCAACAAGTTTACAAAGTGGCCGAAAGTAGAGCCTGTGAGAAAGGTGATTGCTCAGTGAGCTATCAAGTTCTTGAAAGGATTGGTGTGCCGCTTCAGAGTCCCTGCTCAAATCATCACCGACAACGACACCCAATTCATGAGCCACGCCTTCATGCAGTACGTTCATGCCCTCGGAAGCAAGATCTCATTCGCCTCTGCTACTCATCCAACGAGCAACGGGCAAGCTGAGAGGGCGAACACTGAAGTATTGTGAGGACTCAAGACAAGAACATTTGATAAGCTGTAGAAGTGTGGCAGGCTGTGGAACGATGAGCTGTCGGTGGTTCTTTGGTCCCTTAGAACGACACGAAATCGAGCTACTGGGCAGACTCCTTTCACCCTAGTCTATGGGGCAGAAGTAGTTATCCCCACGAAACTCATTTACGGGTCACCTCGAGTACTTGCCTACAATGAAGTAGTGCAGGAACAGCACCGGCGTGACGATGCTGTGCTACTCGAGGAGAACCGTCTCCAGGCTGCTACGCGTGCTACATGCTACTAGCAAGCCCTGCGTCGCTATCACAGCCGCAGGGTTCATTCCTGGAGTTTTGAGGAAGGCGACCTTATCCTTAGGCGCGTTCAGTCCGCCAAGGGTACAAACAAGTTGACGCCGAAGTGGGAAGGCCCTTACCTGGTAGTACGAGTCACCAGACCTGGCGCAGTCCATCTGGAGACCGGAGATGGCATTCAGTTGCAAAACTCATGGAACATTAAGCATCTCCGCAAGTTCTACCCGTAAGGCGCGGCTGTCAGGTCCTGCCCGGCAGCCACCCTTTTGTATAGGCCTTGCCTCTGTTGCATGTAACCCCTTGTACAAAGCCAGGCGCAGACCCTGAGCAATAGAGAAATAAATGAAGCGCTGGGGGGCCCCCAACAAATTGCATGCATGCATAAGCATATCATGAGCATAGCATGCTGATATAGATAAGATCTCATGAGGCATCATTTTCATCTACATCAAACTGCAGGCTCCTACCGTGCATTAGGTCCCAAAGAGGAGAAGAGAAGACAAGCCTACATTGCTATCCCCGGCAAGCCCAAACAGATAAGTTCTCTCTCTTATCCGTATGTGTTCTGTAAGTAAAAACTTGTGCATAGGAAAACCCCGCCACTTTCGAAACTTAGGTGCTCCCGTCCCTTGATTCAAATGTTGCTTCAGTCATGGTGGTTGTAGTGGCCTTTGGCGAGAAAGTTTGGCGGGGGGATGGTCCCTCTTTATGATTTGTGCCCGGCAAGCCTAGCTCTGCGGCAGCAAACTGAGGGTACTGACAGGATAGCCTGCCAGGAAAAACTTGTTTACTTGAATGTATAGAGGCATTCTACCTCTGCATGGACATGTTACATGCACAAGTGCTTGGCAAGGTTTATCTTTTTCATTAATCTGCTGATCAACAAGTACAGATCTTACAGAACACAAACATGGGTAAAAGAGATTACATAATTTGAACTAAAGTTTGGCAAGTGCCTACATATTTTAGATTGAAAAAAGATAAGTGCCCCGTAATCCCCCTTTCTCGTTCCTCTCTCCCCAGGTATTGCAGTGGGAAGAGAAGAGGGCAGAAGGAGTGCCTAAGCAGACGCCCGAACCGATCCCGTCAAGGGCTTGCCGAGCGGAGCCTGACAAGATCGAGAGTGGCGAGGCTGCGAAAGAGAGAGGCGGAAGGAGCAGCTCGGCGGTGCCCTGGTCACCACCTCCAAGACCAACGAGAAGCCGAGCGCGAGCACCGGCGGGGGGAACCGCCGGAGCCCAGCTGGAAGACTGCTGGAGGTGGCGAAGGCACGAAGCGAGCGGCCCCCTCCCTGACAACCTGGAGGCCAGTGATGATGGTGCCGGGGAGGGAGAGGAAGAACGGAAAGATGAGGTGGCAGGTCGCCAATACGATACGAAGGCGTTAGTGCCGTCGTACTCCGACCTGACGCCCTGCCACCCGCCTTCTTCGTCTTCCCTAGTTCTTTCTTCGTCACGACCGCTCCGAGAGGGCGCTGGCATCTCGGGCTGTCACCTCCCTCGGAGAACCAGTGGGCCATGGCAGCGTCCGAGATGCGCGAGGGGCATCGCTCCTCTCCTTGTGGGGGCAGGGAGATGCCGTTGTCTTCAATGTTCGCCCCGACTTCACCATAGGGAGCAATGCTGGGATTACCACGAGCTCCGGGCGCCGCACCCCAGACGGGTACCTAGAACCTTTGGGGCTCCAGCATTGGAGGACGGCCAGTCCGAGCAAAGGAGACAAGCATTCCTCCATAATGGGAAAGCTTGATATCTCCTACACTACGAGCGGCTCGTCCATCGCATCTTTTCAGAGCTCGGACCAAACTCACTGCCCAAGCATTGACATAACCATTTGAAATCATCAACCACAAGCTAGGGCCTGGCCCCAGGCTCTCCCTTTCAGCATACCCCAGGAGAAAGCAGAAAACGGAGGAGGAGGGGTGTGTGGATGAATAC
Organism: Thinopyrum elongatum; assembly: GCA_011799875.1. Taxonomy (NCBI): domain Eukaryota; kingdom Viridiplantae; phylum Streptophyta; class Magnoliopsida; order Poales; family Poaceae; genus Thinopyrum; species Thinopyrum elongatum. The sequence goes on from CM022299.1 coordinate 247,655,984, forward strand.
TCCCACTCCTCCCCCACCCCTTCTTTTATAGGCGGGCTGAGGCTGAGAGCCGACCCCTCGGCGGGTAACCACCGTCGTCCTCCACCAATCCAAGAAGGCTGGGCCCCTGCCTTGACGCTCTCCCACACCACGCACGTCCGTTACCTACCCCACTCAATGCATGCGGCATACATGGCTAAGGATAAGGGCGTGGTGGGAAGAGTGAATTGGCAGTTACTCTCCCATGTGTTAAAGTCATTCATGGGCCATTACAAAAGTGGCCCTACCAAAATTGGCATTAGGTGACGCCCGGGAGAACCAGAAACTGACCTGGACTCAGGTTAATGAAGAGGCAAAGAAGATCTCAAGAGACAAGCAACTGCTACCCTTTCGCCTGTGCACTGCTTAGGGCCTACCCCGATGATGCCTGACAGCGCGTTCGGGCTAGGCCCGGGGGCTCTTGTCGATGCAACAGACCTCGGGTCTGTTGCCCAGACTGTGCACAGGCCTAAGATCAAGATTGCAACATCCAAGATCAGACCAAGCACAAGAGATCAGCTCTTTGAAGAATCAGAGTGCAGATCAAGAAGACCAGGTCAAGCCAAAGGAGCAAGACATAACTAAGGGAAAACCTCCCTTACTGGGCAGGCGGGCCTGGCAAGACAAGGTTGCCCTGGAAGCAAGCCTCAAGACCATCCCGGCAGGCCTGTCGGGCCCTATGAAGGCAAAATACTCTGCCAAGACTCCAACGGACCACCTCACGACGACGCAAGTAAACGATCGGTGCAGTGTCAAGGCCCAAAGTGACTAAGTGGCTGTTCTCTGCCACATGGCAGCCACTTCCTATAGAAATCACCTCCAAATGACACCCGTCCAGAGACATGTCATGCAGACAGGAGAGAAGGTGGCCAAATAACCCGGCAAGGCATGTGGAGTAGGCCATGATGTGACACTAAGCGGCGCATTTAATGCTCTCTGCCCTGTCTGCAGAGTTATGTATGATAGCACTGTTTGCTATCTAATCAGTACACAATGACTGATTTGCCACTGTGGTGACCCCTTTATCTATAAAAGGAGGCCCATGGCAACCATAGAAAGGATTCGAACCCTCGTACACTCGTACGCGCGTAGCTGCTCTCGATCCGAGGCAACCCTGCCGGGCAAGAACGCTGCATTTCCACCACAATCCACCATCAATCCTCCAAAGCAGGAGTAGGGTTTTATGCCTCGCAGCGACCCGAAGCTAGGTAAAATCGCCTGTGTGATCTTTGCCATGCTGCGGGATGTTCTCCGCTCTTTGTGCAATGTGCTCATCCCCCTTGCCGAACCACAAGGGGCTCATGGCCCCATAGGTGGCCGTGGTTTCCCACGACATCGGGCGAGAGGGTTGTGTTCCTCCCCCATTTCATCTAGGGGCTTGGAATTCCCCTACACCACTTCGTGAGGGGATTGATGTTCTTCTATGGGCTAGATTTCCATGATCTAGCCCCCAACTCCCTCCTCCACATCTAGGCCTTCATTATCATCTACGAGGCCCTCGTCCGAGTTGGCGGTGCCCAGGCAGACTACGGTGGGGCCATGCTCAGCAAGCTGACTCGGGTCTAGTGGCCGGAGGGCAGGTTCATCGACACCGTCAAGGTGTGGCAAAAAGAGTGGTTTTACATCACGGAACCAAGGGAGGCAACCTGGAAGGCAGCTCCCGAATTCAGGTTTGGACCCCCGGTGAGATTGGCCTCGTGGACTACAAAGAGTCCGGACTGTGGGTCCACTGCGGATGTGAAGCTGCTATAGAAGCGCGTCGTCAACGTGATGGAGACCGGTGCCAAGCTGACCAACATGGTCCAGATAATGCTCAAGTGCCAGCTCCTCCCATGCCAGCAAAGGGCGGACCCGAGGTAGGCATACAAGACCAAATACCCGGCCACCGTGCAGTTCCTCTTTGGCACAACACACGACAAGGCGTGGGGTCTGCTATTCAAGCCTCAAGAGGAGTGGCCGGGTGAGGAGGAGGACATCGGCCTTGACGCGGCGACCCCCCCCCCCCCCCCCCCCCCGACGGAGGTGAGTGGTCCTTCCGCTGAAATGTGTTCGAATAATCATAATGTGCATAATTTGTTCTAAACCTCTCTTTACGGATTTTTGCAGGGCTGGCTCAAAAAGGCCGAAAAGATCAGCAGTGAGGCGCCGTTGCCTGAAAAGCCCCGATCGGCTCAGCTAGAAAATCTACTGGCTGTGGTGCCTTACAAGGCGCCCGACAAGAAGGGCAAGAAGAAGAAGGATGTGCCGCAGGCCAGGGAGGGCCTCCACCAAAGAGCTCATCCGAACACCCGGTCCGGAGGTGCTACAGCCCCGTCTGCTCAGGATGGGGACGAAGACGAGGACGAGGAGGAAAGCACCTCCTCGCACTCCAAGAAGAGGGCGGCGTCCGAAGACGCCGAGTAGGTACAACCCCCTCAAGCCTCGAAGAGGCAGTGTCGGCCTAAGATGATCCTGCCTGACAACTCGGACTCCGATGAGGAGTCCGAAGCATCCGAAAAGGTTCCAGAGAAGGAGCCCAGCGTCAAGGCTCCAGCAGCCAGGTGCGTACTTTGGCATTTTTAGTTGCTTTATTTTTATCAATCCCTTACTCCTGGAAGCTGAACGTATGTCGTCACAGCCCACCACACGGCCATCCCCCGGAGCAGACCTCAGAAGGGACGTCCCCGGCCCCCGAACTGGTGGACAACGGGTCCATGTCACGCTCCGCACCTCCCCTGATCCCTGAAGAGGTCGGGGAAGTGCTGTCTCGAAAGACCCCTCCCCCTCTGAACACAGGGGAGGAGGCTGACGCTATCATGGCTAAGGCTGACGCCTTGGTCGCCAAGGATCAGGAGGGTGAGACCCTTCTGGCGAATGCGGAAGGGAAGTCTGGATCATCCGGACCCCCTCAGTCATCCGCACCTGAGCCCCCAAGGCACTCGATGGTGCCAGTCCCTCCCTCCGAAGAGGGAGGGTTTGAGGGCCCAACGCCCGCGCCGAACACCTCCAACCAGGCGGCGATGGGCTGGCCGGACGTGTTGGAGGAGTTGGTGAACAACTCCGTCATCGTCGACGGGCACCCCACACTTATGGGTGCGGTTTTACAGGGTGTTCGGTCCGTCCAATCCGGACTGAACGATGCTCTCCAAGGCCTAGTAACAGGCTTTGAGGTTAGTCAAGTAATACCCTTTTCCCGTAAAGAGGTTTGAACCCTTGGTTTTACTGCTTAAATAGGTCGTATGTATAGCAGCCCCAGATACTCTGTTAGAAGTACGAAAAAACTTGCAGAGGGTACAATTTCTGGAGGCCAATATTTAAAGTAGTGTGAACTTTTTGGATGTCTCAGGCATCTTCCGTGGCCATGGCTGCTAATGCCGCGACACTAGAGGAGATGGATCGGAAGCTCAAGAGCTCCGATGGAGAGCTTGACCTTGTCAACAAGCGGCTTGACGAGGCGCAAGGTAAGCCCTTGTTAAGATGTTTGATTTGTTTATTACCGGATATTTACTTTCCGGACTGTATGCTAATCATGTAATATGCGGATATTGCAGCTACCACCATCGAGGTAGAGCGCTTGAAGGCAGCTTTGGAGAAGGCCAAGGCCGAGGCGGCCGCAGAGAAAGCGGCCACCACAAAGGCGATGCCCGAGCTTGAGAAGGCCAAGTTTGCTGGTGAGAAGCACGAGGCTCGAGTAGCTGAGGTGCAGGTGGAGCTCAAGGATGCCATCAAGAAGTTTGAGGCCCTTGAGAAGGAAAAGGAGGAGCAGTCTTCCAAGCTGTCCAAGATCGAGAAGGAGCTACAGGAGGCGAGGACCAAAGTGCGAGGTGACCGTGAAGAGCTCCGCCAAGTGGGGCAAATCGCAGATGGTAAGAAGTACTTACTGCAGAGTGTGTTTGGAGGCAACAGGTTAGCCTTGTTGATGCTGGTCTGGCGCTCCGCAGGCATTTTCGCTGAGCTTCCGAAGAATGCGGCTGCTGCGGCAAAGCACTATGTGATGCGGGAGGAGAATTCAGAATGGCGGCTCTTCTGGTCACAGTTCCAGGCGCCCGAACACCCTTGGCTCCTCAGCAACCAAATGAAGCAGCTGATGGAGCTGCACCAGATGGCCGAGCTAGCCTTAAAGGACCTTTGTGTCCGGCTATGGCCTGGTGAGCCTATTCTGGACAACTACTTTGCTGGTGCAGAGGCTGCATGATGCATTGTCATGGATCAATGCCGTGAAGCGATCCGCGTGTGTGGAGGGTGCGAGGCTGTCCTTTGTGAAGACTATGGTGCATTGGCCGAGGATCAAGCTGTTGGATATGGCCGTTGGTCCTCCGCCGGCTGGGAAGGAGCACCGCCGTCCCGAGATGTACTTCTCCCAAGTTATGGAAGGTGCTCGGGCCATAGAGGGTCAGTGTTCGAAGGATGTAATCATCGAATGATTTCTTGTCCTGTTGCCACCCGAACATGTTGCTTTATCGTGCGGCCCGTGTTGTATTTATTGTTTTAATTTTGACTCCTGTGCGACTGTTTAGTTATTCTGAAAGTTATCAGTCGTCGGCTTCAGCCCCCAAGTAAATGTTACGAGGGGTGTTTTGTCTCCGCATTGTTACCCTTATCCGACGTCTCGGTGCCCAAAGGCGGCAGTGCGAGAGAGAGACTAGACAATCAGACTATGCGGCTTTATCGCTTTCACTTAGCCATCGGAGCTTGACGGCGGGGGCTAGTGACTAGCCCCCAAGTTTTGGTGATGTACGCGGGAGCCGAGGCATGCCTTTGTAGTCACTTGGTTTGTGCTAGGATGAACCCTTCATATGACATGGGTAAATCGCCAATGATTTCTTAGTTTAACACTTGTCGTCGGATCGCTGACCAGTTCTCGCTTACTATGACGATCAGTTTTCAGCTTTCTCCCCTGAGGCGCTTGACTGGACTAGCCAGAAGCACAATCGCAAGGGTTCTCCCTTTACCTTCTTAGCCGAACATGCGCAACGTAAGAAGGCAAGCACAGGATCCGGGCAACCCAACTATTGACCCAAGACATAGTTCAGAACTAATGCATATAGTGCAATATCCGAGATGCCGGACACTCGACGCGTGGTGGTGCCGGACTTAATATGTAGAGCTGATGGGAAAAATCAGGCCTTCGCTCAAGTAACCGGTTTATTACACGAGATGTGTATACCCAGCCGTTTCAAGAGCGGAGAAAGGAAAAGGAAGAGAAAGGGGCCTAATAATGTGGATGCCCGAACACCATGAAAGATGTTTTCATTTTCCATAAGCTTTGGACGTCTATCTGTACAATTTGAACTGCTGAGGTGTTTATAATGATGAAGAAAAGAAAATTTTAAAGAGGAAGGTTTACACAGGGCCTTGATGTGTGGGTCAAAGCCTCAACTGTGCCCTGATGCACGTTTGCGCCTTTCCTTCTGCGAGATGGAGGGGAGAAAATTGGATATCCCTTTAAAATGCCATGTGCTGGCAAGGGGTGCCTTCAAAAAGGGACCTTGAGATGTAAACCTGCCGTTGTAGCTTGATGTTGAGCGAGTCTGGAGTCCTGCCCGTTATCGTCCAAGGACGTGGTGATATAATAGTTCGGTTGAGCCGAACACATGGTGTTACGGGCCCCCACGGCCACACATGGTATCTTTAGTGCGAAGTTGTGCTGACGAGGCACGTAACGCATGGGGAAGACGGGCGTACCATGGGGGGCGTATCCCTATTTGTGGCGAACGCACGCGGGTTCCCATGACGGGGATCATGCTCGAGCCCATTTAAGTGTATCTTTTGCCTTTACAGCGGGCTGATACCTTGGCCTATTGGCGATGGACTAGTCTTTGGCTGCCAGTGCCGCAGTGTACTCCTCAGTCCGGAGCGAGTGTTTCGTGTTGCCATTTATCATTATGACGCCTGCAGGCCCAGGCATTTTTAGCTTGATGTATGCGTAGTGTGGGACAATGTTGAACTTGGCAAATGCCGTTCGGCCGAGGAGTGCATGATAGCCACTGCGGAATGGGGCAATGTCGAAGATCAAGTCTTCGGATCGGAAGTTGTCCGGCGAGCCGAATACTACTTCCAGCGTTACCATGCCTGAGCATCGGGCCGGCACACCTGGAATAACCCCCTTAAAGGTGGTGTGGCTGGATTTGATCCTTGATGGATCGATCCCCATTTTCCTCACTGTGTATGCGTAAATCAGATTGAGGCTACTGCTTTCATCCATTAGGACTCTCGTGAGGTGGTACCCATCGATAATGGGGTCGAGTACCAGGGCCGCTGATCCTCCGTGATGGATACTGGTCGGATGGTCCCCGCGGTCAAAGGTGATCGGGCAAGCCGACCACGGGTTGAACTTCGGCGCTACGGGCTCGACGTCGTACACATCCCGCAGTGCACGCCTCCTCTCTTTCCTTGGTATGTGGGTGGCATAGATCATATGCACTGTCTTGACCTCAGAAGGGAAGGGTTTTTGGCCTACATTGTTTGGCCTGTGTGGCTCATCGTCGTCCTCGCTTCGTGGGATTTTGCCCGATTCTTCGGCTATGAGCTTGCCATCTTGCTTTATCACCCAACAATTGCGGTTGGTGTGGTTAGCGGGCTTTTCGGCGGTGTCATTAATCTGGCAGGGCCTGTCCAGGATTGCGTCCAATTTAGTTGGCCCATCCTGATTGCCTTTAGAAGGCTTTTTCCGTGAGCCGGACTTCGGATTACGGAATCCGGCATTTATTGCCGTCTCGTTGGTTTCGCTGCCGTTGTGGCGATGCTTGTTCTTGTTCCGCCGTGGCTTTCCATTCCCGTCTCGGACCTCAGAGGTGCCAGGAGCTTTCGGGTTGGTGCTTCTACGAGCCAACCAACTATCCTCCCTGGCATAGAAATGGTTCATGAGGGAGGTAAGCGTCGCCATTGTCTTCGGCTTGTCCTGGCCGAGCTGCCTTGCTAGCCATTTGTCTCGAATACTGTGCTTGAAGGTGGCTATGGCTTCGGTGTCCGGACAGTCGACGATTTGGTTCTTCTTGGTCAAAAACCGGTTCCAGAATTGCCGGGCTGACTCACCAGGCTGTTGGATTAGGTGGCGCAGGTCATCGGCGTCTGGAGGCCGAGTATAAGTACCCTGAAAGTTGGCTCGAAAAGCATCCTCCAGCTCCTCCCAACATCCTATGGAGTCTTCGGGGATGCTGTTTAGCCAGTGTCGAGCCGGACCTTCGAGTTTCAATGGTAGGTATTTGATGGCATGAAGGTCGTCGCCTCGTGCCATGTGAATGTGTAGTAGGAAGTCTTCTATCCATACGGCCGGATCCGTCATCCCGTCGTAAGGCTCGATATTTATGGGCTTGAAGCCCTCCAAGAATTGGTGCTGGATCACTCTATCTGTGAAGCACAGAGGGTGAGCGGTGCCCCTGACTTGGGCTACATCGCGCCGGAAACCATCTGTCATCCGGGCTCGCTGTTGTTCCTAAGCTCTGTCGTTTCTGTCTATCCAAGCTTGGTAACTCTCACGTCGATCAGGAGAGTTGTCTTTGGGTCCATAGATGGATCTTGTCAGACCTGTGCGGGCATCTAGGTCGCGTCGTAGGTCGTACTCATAGGCAGGCCGAACTGGCTCCTTGCCTGGACAACGAGGTGGAGCGAGAGGCTGTTCGGTTTTATCGGCTGGCCTATCCCATCCTCGAGGGGGGCGGTTCGGATCGTCCGCCTTAGTTTGCCGTGCAGGTGCTGGCTCTATGGCCTCATTGTCAAATTGCGGCAGAAGCTTTCGCATTGGGTAACTTTTGGTCTGCCGTTCATAGCCGTACCCTTCTTCGGCAGCTAGGACTTTAGTCCATCAGTCATTGAGGGTGTCTTGCTCAGCCTTCATTCTCTGTTGCTGTTTCTTCAGGCTACGCGAGGTGGCAATGAGCTGCCGGTTGAACCGCTCTTGTTCCAGCTGGTCTTTGGGGATGATGAAATCCTCTTCGCCCAAGCTAACCTCCTCTTCGGAGGGGGAGGTAGTTGCTGTCTTCGGAATCACCGAGGTCCTCTAGGTTGAGCGGGTCTTCCTCCTTGTGATCGGCTAGAGGTTGCTCATTGGTGCCGTGGTCCTCGAGGTTGTCCGCGTTATCTGGAGTGTTGTTCTCTCTGGTGTTCGTGTTGCTTGCATGGGTTCGGCGTGCCTTGGAGTGAAGGCGTTATCTGCGGCGCCTGTGCGGCTCATCGCCGGGCTTGCCGCCATCCTGGGGGTGCCGTCGTCTTTTGGAGTGTCCACCATGTAAATGCCGTAAGTGGATGTGGGCGTCCAGCGGCCGGTGACGGCAGGCCCTGCGTCGGTGTTGACGGTGGCTCCACTATCCTTGTCCATGGAATATGCGTTTTCTGAAGTGTAGTCCAATATGTCGGTTAAGTCCTTGACCGTGGCTACAAGGTGGGTGGTGGGTGAGATGCAAAATTCCCCGAAGCACGTCTCAAAGGGGTGCTGAACACGAGCCGAGGGGTGATCCTCTCGAATAGCCATCCTTTGGATTCGGTCCAATGCCTCGCTTATTAAAGTGAGGGTCGTCGTACTGGTATGCGGTGGCCGTAGGGGGCTGGCTTCCGATGTGGCAGGGCAAGGGCTAATCGGGGCCAGAGCCAGATCCTGGTCTTCGAGGGTCGAGTGAACCTCGCAGTTCGAGGCCGGATAGTCTAAAGAAATCAAGGACAAGACCTGGTCTTCGGATATTGCTTCCGTGTTGGGCCTCAAAGCCGAGTTGTTGAGGGGGAGTTCGGCTAGTGGTAACCCCTGGCCATCGAACATCGACCCGTCGCTGGGGCTCAAGGCCGTAGGCGTGTTGCAAGGAGAGAGTTCAGCCGAAAGCGACTCTCGGCATCCAACCCTTGCTTCCGCATTGTGGCCTGAAGATGAGTCTTCGGTGGATATTGCTGGCATGATCAAGAGGGATTCCTGACCTCCGTTTGAGGCGGAGACGTCCGAGCTCGAGGTCGGCCGTAGGATAGGGGCCGATCCGTAGATTGGGACGAGGAAGGGTTCAGCAGCAGGCGTAGTGAATCCGGCGAAAACCAGTTCGCCGCGATCGTATGCAACATACTCTAGATTGCCGAATCGAATTCGGTGCTCAGGCGTGAAGCTATCGATCTATCTAGATGACCAGTTGGGTTGGCATGCAGCACGATGCTGCCGAACGGAAAGAGTTGGCCAGGAACAAAGAGGTCCCCGGAGCCAACTCCTTCTCCGATGATTAGGCGAGCCATTGATCCTTTTGGCAACCCAACAGTGGAACTCTCAATGAAAGCACCAATGTCGGTGTCAAAACTGGCGGATCTCGGGTAGGGGGTCCCGAGCTGTGGATCAAGGATCGGTGGGAAACAAGGGATGATGAACACGGTATTTACCCAGGTTAGGGCCCTCTCGAAGAGGTAAAACCCAATACGTCCTGCTTGATTGTATTTGATGTATGGTATGGTTACAGAGTCGATCTACCTCGAGATCAAGCGAGCTAAACCCTAAGGCAATGAGGTGATGAATGTAGCTCTAGCCCTAAAGACTAAAACCCTCCGGTTTATATAGACACCGACAGGGTTAGGGTTACACGTGATCGGTTACAAAGAAAGGACGATCCTGCCTAATCTTGGCTTGGAGTACACACCACGGCTCCGAAGATTCCTTATCCGGTTAAGGATCTGCACTCCATCTTGGGCCCCATAATAGCCCATCAATGCGGCCCAAACATAACAGGCCGGCAGCCCGAGGACCCCTTAATCCAGGACTCCCTCACCGATGCGGCCTGTCAGGACCCCAATTCTAAGTCACATCGATCTAGCATGTAACACATCATATCACTTTGCGGCCTAATGCACGGCATCCCCACGGTTGCCACCTTACCTGTCCCGGGACCGTTTGCTCCTTTTGGCTCACATATATGATAGTGTCGCTAGCATCCATATGACAGAGAACCCGAGACGACATGACTAGTCGTAAACCCAAGGTGGCAAAAACTTACAGGGACAAGCATACATGACCCAGCAATGCACGTGTCGGTCAGCAGCGAGTGAAACCGGTGTGTAGCAAGCTAGCATGTATCCGGTAAGCACCGCGTGACATTTCCCCGTAGGGACAGACACAGGAGCAAAGAAGGACACATGCCGATCATCCAACGTATTCCGGAGCAGTAGCAAGCTACCATGGCTAAGTGGAAGCACTAGGAGACATTTTCAATAACAGAGGCTACCAAGAATAAACAACTAGGTGTCGGATCCCACACATAGAAATACACGTTACACGTACGCATAACATCCAAGTATGTGCTATACAACATGGCATCACAACATAACTCAACAACGCATATAGATAAAGGCCCAAAAGAGCCACATAGCATTTATTACAAATAGGGGTCACATGACCCAACATACAGAGCATACAAGCAATAGAAGCATAACATGTCTGAGTACAGACAACTACAAATGAAAAAGGCTGAGAAGCCTGACTATCTACAAGACCCTCCCAAGGGTACAAGATCGTAGCTGAGGTAAAAAGCTAAATGTCGAAGTCCACGCGGAACTACTAGTGAGACTGAAGTCTCCTCTTCAAAACATAAATTTAGCAAACGTGAATACAAATGTACCCAGCAAGACTTACATCAGAACTAGCTACAAATGCATCAGTATCAACAAAGGGGTGGTGGAGTTTAACTGCAACAAGCCAACTTTGACTCAGTGGCTAGCCTGTACTACGACTGCTGGTAACTCTTTTGAGGTGGCGCACACGAGTTCACATATTCACCATATCAATACACCAGTATGGATCCGCTCCCGTCTCCCTATGAGAAGGCCATCCATAGCACTCACACTTATCTTGCGTGTTTTAGAGTATCCACTTTCAGTTGTCTTTGAACAATGTAAGCGTTCCAAGTAGTCCATATCCGCGGACGCGGCTACTCGAGTAGATCATATATAACCATGACTCAAAGGAACCCGGCCCCGTCCCATCAGCAATGTTCCCTCTTGGAACACGTATCTACGTCCAGTCCAGACACTGTGCCATGCCGTGTGTCACCCGGACACAAGCATCATGCGTCACCTTCCCACACACCTGACCGCAAATGTCCGTGTAATCGCAAGGTAGGCTCTGATAAGCACGGAACTCAATTCCTATGAGCCGTATCACAAGACAATCCACCATGTTTTCCAACATGGCCTCTCATCACCAACTTGACCAAAACGGGTCAAGACACTGAAGTCTCATCATTAGGACATGATCATTTCAATTCATCATCTAGATGGATCAGACCCGATACGACTCTAAGCGTAGCAAGTGAGCATGGAAGAGTGGTCACAACAAAGCCCAAGCAACTCCTAAGCATGCAAGATGATTTAGATATTTGGTGACAATGATAGGTCACGCAAAGGAAAGGGTTTCAACTACCGCAGCATGTAACAGTTGAATCGTTGTTGTCCTAATGCATTAAAAGAGAGCAGGAGCGAGAGAGTGGGATTGTATCAGAGTGATCAAGGTGGTTTTGCTTGCCTGGCACTTCTGAAGATAGTATAGCTCTTCATCGGTGTCATCGAACTCATCGTCGGAACAACGTCTACTGAGGGGGAACAACACCGGCAAACAAAGAAGGAACACAATCAATGCAATGCAACAATATGATGCATGTTCATGACATGTCAATATGCTGTGATTTGAGCTAATGCAGCTAGCAACAGAAGGGTTTGAGTTGATTTGAACCAAAGGTTCAAATTCAAATTCAGACTATGAATTTCCAAAGTGCATTAACATGTTTTGATCTACACAGTAGGCTAAAATTTCTTTGTCATGCATGAAACCAGTACCAATGGATAGATTGGATTTTTTTGATAATTTTTCATATATAAATCTTTTCAATGATTATTTTCTATGATTTTTTGAAGTTTAGGCATTTTCCTGGATTTTCTAATTATTTAGAATTAAACTAATTCTAGAAAAGGAATTACTGCGTCAGCACTACGTCAGGATGATGTCAGCGAGTCAACTGGTCAGCCCAGGTCAAACTGACCGACCAGTGGGTCCTGCATGTCAGTGACTAACTAAACTAACCTAATTTAGTTAGCACTAATCTAGCCTAATTAGCCGGGCAGGGCCCACATGTCATTAACCCACGGGAGGTCAAACCCCTAGTCAACCATGGCTAATACGCCGGCATTTAGCCGTCGGTGACAGCGGATGCGTCGGGGCGCTTCGGGAACGGGCTGTGTTGCCCCGTTCGTTGCGTGGCTGGGCTCGTTCGAGAGCCCAGACCAGTACGCGTCGGTCGGTGGCGCTAGCCGGGCCTAGGGCGGCTAGAGGCGGCAGCAGGGAGCTCGGTTGCAGGCACGGGCGGCGCTGCGGGGCTCAGGCGGGCGTGCGTGAAGCGGCGAGTGCAAAGGACACGACGGGCGGACCATTTGGTCGCCGGAGTCGTGTCGGCAGCGAGCGCAGGTGGCTGTGCATGCGGGTGAGAGTGGCGCGGCGGCTACAGCGTGCGACAACGAGAACGAAGAGGGGGACAAGTGGCAGCGGCTCACGGCGATCGCAGTGGAGTGGATGACGAGCTCGGAGGTGGCCGGAGCTGAGCGCGGTGGCGAGGGGGATCTCCGGTGATGGGCGATGAAGGCAGGGTCATGGAGGCATCTTCGGGGCATGCGAGCACTCGGGGCTCGGCTGGCTCGGTGCAGTGGACGGCGGGGGAGCTCGTGGGCATGTCGAGGAGACGAGGGAGCGACGGTGGCTGCGGCTTCACTGTGGCGCGGGTGGGGCTGCATCAGGCATGGCGATCAGAGGGCGAGAGAGAGAGAGCAGGGGGAGAGTGACGTGTCAGGGAGCTCGGGGCGGCACCGCGAAGGCTTTTTGAGGCATCGCCGTGCTGTCCAGGCAACACAGGCGAGTAGGGAGCTGCGTGGCGAGCTCGGGCACGCGTGCGCTGTCCCCCTCTGCCTACTGGCAGAGGTAGGGGGTGACTGGCACCAGGCCAGGTGGGCCGGCCCAGTGTAGGTAAGCGGCCTCTGGCCTTTTCTCTTTCTCTCTTTTCTATTTTTCTGTTTTTCTAATTATTCTGCTTTGTTTTGAATTAGTAAAAATACTAATTCATATTGTAAAATACTTAAAATAATTGTGGGCACTTTTGAAAATATTTCCAACAGCCCTCAAATGCTTTCAAGATTATTTGGACATTTAAAATATTTTATAGGATTTAAATGTCCAAATTCAAATACTTATGATTTAATTAAAAAATCCAGAGTGTCCTAGAGAAGTGTGCACCATTTTTGGCAGAGGTTCTAGACCATATCAAAAATGATGAACATTTATGAAGGGCATTTTGGGTTCATTGAAAAGATTTAATTTTGACCCTAGTTGAATTTCATTTGCTGCTAGGGTTTATCAGTCATCATTTCAAGTTTCAGATATTTTAACATGATGCATGGAAGCTTAAGCAATGACAGGCAAGGACTAAGCTAGGACTGTGGCAACTCACCCCCACTAAACAAGAATCTTGTCCCGAGATTCAAGACGTGAGGTAAGAAGACAGAGGGGACAGAAAGCTATCACAATCTTCACGATCTAGGCTATACTTCATAAGAACGTTGATTCGATCATCATCTTTGTCTCGATGTCTTGCTCTAAGAACTCCATCCAACAAGACAACAAGAAGAAAGGGAAAACTCTAGAAGAATCGATCTTCTCGAAGATCGAGCAACTGATGATCAACTCAAGGAATGATACATAGAACACTTCTTGAGCTAAGAGTCCAAACACACATCGGGAGGGATGGAAGAACAGATGACGGAGGTTCAATTTGGTAAGCAACAATTCCACATTTCAGTAAGATGGTGCATGGTTTCAGAGTAGCAAGGATATGAATTGCTATGATTCCATATCAGGGCACCTTAGGGAAGGCGACTCGTAGAATTATTCTTTGAAGTGGCAAAAAGAATTACTTTTGATTCAAAGATCATTGAAACCCTTTATACCAGCCTAAGGCAAATCACAATCGATCATTTGACGGAGTTCGAAAGAATGACATACTCGGACTAGAATGGATGATGTGGACTACCTTGTTGAAGACAACGCAATGAGTGATTTTTTGCTTATCATTTGAAATGGATGGGACCCATGGTAGGACCACTTTTGAAGATGATCCTGAACAGCAATTACTGAGAAGGCAACCCATGGAAAATTGGCACAAGGGCGGTGAGAGCTGGGGACAAAATGCAAATGTTGGGAAACATTCCAACCATCATATCTGCCTCAGATTCAGATCCGATTGGTGATAGGATACTTCAGACTCAGCGTGTCTGAAAAGAAAAGTTGCAACACCAATCAACAAGATGTCGTTGCGAGATTCTCAGGAATTGAACTATGATAGCAAGCTCCAAAACATGAGCTAGTTCTGCTACATACATGTGAACACGTTGTCCAAGACAAGCATGACCACATAGAAGTCTTACAACAAAATACTACCGAGTTCTGGTTGGGAACCATCATCGAGGATAACGGAATCTTGTACAAATCCGTCTGGTACCTTCAGGAGTAGCATTTAGAACTTACTATCCTTGAACACATCAATCAGTGGCTTGGTGTGCTAGGAAATACATGTGGAATGGAGGTAGCTAATCTCTCAAACCAAAGTATATTTCGCACATGCATGAATGATCTGGGATGATTCCAGAGGAAACAACATTGACTTGCTCGAATTCACGGCAGCAACTTGCATCAAATGCACATGAATTAGAGGAAGTCACTTCTTTCATCCAAACATATGCTTCATGAACGGGACATGAAGATAATGCTTATAAAAGTTTCCAACACTAACCTAGATGTTCAACATGAATCATGGACAAGATGAAAATGTTGTCAATGGGCTCAACAACAATCCATCTAGGCTTCCATATAGATGGAATTCCACAATTAAGTCAACAAGGTGATAGCATTGGTCAGAACCAAAAGATATAATGGTGTATGCTCGAGGAATCAACCATGAGTAAGACAACATTACGAACATCGTTGGTTTTGATTTGATTTGACGATAGCCCATACTCAAATCGAGGATTGGATAAGACAATAGCGCCGACAACTGATCATGAGGATCAATCGATGAAGATATCATCTTTCTTCATCAAACACATAAACGCAAGGATATCCATTTGAAAATGAACTAAGTGGGACAAGCTTTCATCTTCGAACTCTCCAAGTTGTTGTTTAGCTCAACCAACTAGTTCAGGGTATCCAACACAGAATCTTGGAGAATGGGTGGTTTAGAGGAAAACCAACACGACCGCGAACTCAACATAGCGGTCAGGGGACGACCTGGTGATACTTCCGAGAAGATATCCAGAAAATCACGAACCACCGATACGTTATTAAGCTCAAGAACAATCTTACTTTTCAGGCAAGATGATGTGATCACATGAGCAAGGATTGACACAATCCTAACTCTTGATCAAAGAGTGCACTAGGGAAAATGGACTAGGTAACACGATTAATCTTAGAACGATAATTCAATAACCAACACGCTAAGAATGAAATTATTGTGCATTAGCTACCAAGCAACGGGGTTGCTAGGAGTATTGATTTCACACATCATGGTTCACTTGTCGGCATTCCGGTTCCGACAACACAAGACCGAGGAATGAATAATGATGGCGAGAAGTATCACTGCAACAAGAATTAATAAGAGTTGGTGCAATTCTCATGACATTCCTGACATAAAGAGGGCAACACTCCAAGGTAGAGCAGAACAAAAGCTGGATTAGCATTTTGATCGGCGGAGTATGACTACTTTGACTCAATCCTGGATATGGATGAGGTACTAGAGTTTGTTTCTACTTGTCATTCCGAAATAGAACGGTTTGACGGACCACAAGAATAATAGGCATCGATGAACACAGTTGCACACATACTCTTGACTATCAATTGATAGACGATGGTTGGAATACAAGTGAAGAGTAACAACTCAAAGGAACATATAACTTTCTGAGTTGTGGATGCATAGATTAGTAGGTCAAGCATGCTCAACATATTTTTTTCCGGATAACCCATGTAGAAGGCAGGACTGGCAGAGTCATAATATAGAATGGGGAACTCATGGAGAGCACTCTTGTTGTGATCTTTTGGTTCAAGAACTTCTGCCATAAGCAGTTCATCGTATTTGGAAGAAGGAAATACCACGGGCCTCAATGACTATCGCAAAGGTTACTAATATGCTAAAGGAACTAGAAAACACTATCAACATGAAGTAAGTAGGGTGAATCTCGGGTTCAAAAACCCAGGAATAGAATGCCTACTAACTAAATGGCATCACGGGATGATTTCGAGAATGACGGCCAGAATCATCACACTGGGAACACAAACATGGCTAGATTACTAGGTGATTCTCTAAGACACCTAGGGTCATAATAATAGCTCCAACATATATGTCGAGGCAATAGAGTACCTCAACTCACTGATTTAGTGTGGTTAACCAGGCCTAAAAAGACATCAGAATTAGGGAGGAAAGATTTGCAATTGCATCAGACTATTTCAAAACCTGGGATTACTCGGACAGCATAACGGCTGTAAATGCTCAAAAAGATTTTGGGACATCCTGCAAAATGGTGGCATAACCACTCAACATCGCAATATCAAGGTTCCGAGATCAACTATCAACACACGAAAGTTGTAGGAACTGAACTGAGGCTTGAAACCAGCATTCCTATAAGTCTACGGATTAGTAACACATGATCCTGATAGAAGAATGAGAAGCCTAGTTCTTAATCCCCGTAGGAAAGAGGTGGGTGACTAAGATCAGAAGGGCATAAGGTAAAGGAGTAAAAAGAGCCTTACGTTCCCATCCGCAATCAATTCCCTTAAATAACTAAAGCATTTCTAGACTCAACTTCAACCTGTTTGGCTTGGTAATCCTGCAGGCAGTCAGGCTCTGAACCAAAGCTGTCATGACCCCGATCCTATGTCACCCCAATCTAGCATGTAACACATCATATCACTTTGCGGCATCACGCACGGCATCCCCATGGGTGCCACCTTACCTGGCCCGGGACCATTTGCGCCTTTTGGCTCACGTATATGATAGTAACACTAGCATCCATATGATAGAGAACCCGGCACGACATGACTAGTCATAAACCCAAGGTGGCACAAACTTACAGGGACATGCATACATGACCCAACAATGCATGTGTCGGTCAGCAGCGAGTGAAACCGGGCTGTAGCAAGCTAGCAGAACTCCGGTAAGTACTGCATGACATTTCCCCATAGGGACAGACACAGGAGCAAAGAAGGACACATGCCGATCATCCCATGTGTTCCGGAGCAGTAGCAAGCTACTATGGCTCGGTGGAAGCACTAGGAGACATTTCCCCATAAGAGAGGCTACCAAGAATAAACAACTAGGTGTCGGATCCCACACATAGCAATACACGTTACACGTGCGCATAACATGCAAGTATGTGTTGTACAACATGGCATCAAAACATAACTCAACAACTCATATAGATAAAGGCCTAGAAGAGCCACATAGCATTTATTACAAACAGGGGTCACATGACCCAACAAACAGAGCATACAAGCAACAGAAGCATAACATGTCTGAGTACAGACAACTACAAATGAAAAATGCTGAGAAGCCTAACTATCAACAAGACCCTCCCAAGGGTACAAGATCGTAGCTGAGGTAACAAGCTAAACGTGGAAGTCCACGCGGAACTACTAGTGAGACTGAAGTGTCCTCTTCAAAACATATAGTAAGCAAACATGAGTACAAATGTACCCAGCAAGACTTACATCAGAACTAGCTACAAATGCATCAGTATCAACAAAGGGGTGGTGGAGTTTAATTGCAGCAAGCCAGCTTTGACTCAGTGGCTATCCTGTACTACGACTGCTGGTAAATTTTTTGAGGCGGCGCACACGAGTCTACATATTCACCATATCAATACACCACTATGGATCCGCTCCCGTCTTCCTGCGAGAAGGCCATCCATAGCACTCACGCTTATCTTCCGTGTTTTAGAGTATCCTCTTTCAGTTGTCTATCAACAATGTAAGCGTTCCAAGTAGTCCATATCCGCGGACGCGGCTATTCGAATAGATCACATATAACCATGAATCAAAGGAACCCATCCCCGTCCCATCAGCAACGTTCCCTCTTGGAACACGTATCTATGTCCAGTCCAGACACTGTGCCATGCTGTGTGCCACCCGGACACACGCGTCATGCGTCACCTACCCGCACATCTGATCGCAAATGTCCATGTAACCGCAAGGTAGGCTCTGATAAGCACGGAACTCAATTCCTGTGAGCCGTATCACAAGACAATCCACCATGTTTTCCAACACGGCCTCTCATCACCAACTTGACCAAAACGGGTCAAGGCACCGAAGTCTCATCATTAGGACATGATCATTCCAATTCATCACCCAGATGGATCAGACCCGACACGACTCTAAGCATAGCAAGCGAGCATGGAAGAGTGGTCACAACAAAGCTCAAGCAACTCCTAAGCATGCTAGGATGGTTTAGCTATTTGGTGACAATGACAGGTCATGCAAAGGAAAGGGGTTCAATTACCGCAGCATGTAACAGTTGAATCATTGTTGTCCTAATGCAGTAAAAGACAGCAGGAGTGGGAGAGTGGGATTGTATCGGAGTGATCAAGGGGGTTTTGCTTGCCTGGCACTTCTGAAGATAGTATAGCTCTTCATCGGTATCATCAAACTCATCGTCGGAACAACGTCTACTGAGGGGGAACAACAGCGGCAAACAGAGAAGGAACACAATCAATGCAATGCAACAATATGATGCATGTTAAAGACATGTCAATATGCCGTGATTTGAGCTAATGCAGCTAGCAACAGAAGGGTTTGAGTTGATTTGAACCAAAGGTTCAAATTCAAATTCAAACTATGAATTTCCAAAGTGCATTAACATGTTTTGATCTACACAGCAGGGTAAAATTGCTTTGTCATGCATGAAACCAGTACCAATGGATAGATTGGATTTTTTTGATAATTTTTCATATATAAATCTTTTCAATCTGAGTTATAGATTATTTTCTATGATTTTTTGAAGTTTAGGCATTTTCCTGGATTTTCTAATTATTTAGAATTAAACTAATTCCAGAAAAGGAATAACTGCGTCAGCACTACATCAGGATGATGTCAGCGAGTCAACTAGTCAGCCTAGGTCAAACTGACCAGTGGGTCCCGCGTGTCAGTGACTAACTAAACTAACCTAATTTAGTTAGCACTAATCTAGCCTAATTAGCCGGGCGGGGCCCACATGTCATTGACCCACGGGAGTTCAAACCCCTGGTGAACCGTGGCTAATACGCCGGCGTTTAGCCGCCGACGACAGCGGATGCGGCGGGGCGCTTCGGGAACGGGCTGTGGTGCCCCGTTCGTTGCGTGGCTGGGCTTGTTCGAGAGCCCAGACTAGCATGCGTCGGTCGGTGGCACCAGCCAGGCCTAGGGCGGTCGGAGGCGGTGGCGGGGAGCTCGGCCGCGGTGGTCGGAGCTCGGTTGCAGGCGCGGGCGGCGTTGGGGGGCTCAGGCGGGCGAGCTAGCGCGCTAGGGAGGGCATGTGCAAAGCGGAGAGTGCAAAGGACACGACGGGCAGACCATTTGGTCACCGAAGTCGTGTCGGCGGCGAGCGCAGGTGGTGGCGTGTGCGGGTGAGAGTAGCGCAGGGGCTATGGCGTATGGCAGCGAGAACGGAGAGGGGGAGAAGGGGCAGCAGCTCATGGCGATCGCAGTGGAGTAGACGGCTAGCTCAGAGGTGGCCAGAGCTGAGCGCGGTTGCGAGGGGGATCTCCGGCGACGGGCGATGAAGGCGGGGTCGGGGAGGCGTCTCGGGGGACTGCGAGCGCTCGGGGCTCGGCTGGCTCGGTGCAGTGGACGGCGGTGGAGCTCGTGGGCACGCCGAGGAAACGAGGGAGAGGCGGTGGCTGCGGCTTCACGGCGGCGCGGGCGCGGCTGCGTCGGCCATCGCGATCAGATGGCGAGAGAGAGAGCAGGGGGAGAGTGAGGTGTCGGGGAGCTCGGGGCGGCACCGAGGAGGTGTTTCGAGGCGTCGCCGCGTTGTCCAGGCGACGCAATCGAGGAGGGAGCTGCGTGGCGAGCTCGGGCGCGCGTGCGCTGTCTCCCTCTACCTACTGGCAGAGGTAGGGGGTGACTGGCACCAGGCCAGGTGCGCCGGCCCAGTGCAGATAAGTGGCCTCTGGCCTTTTCTCTCTCTCTCTCTTTTCTGTTTTTCTATTTATTCTGCTCTATTTTGAATTAGTAAAAATACAAATTCATTTTGTAAAATCCTGAAAATAATTGTGGGCACTTTTGAAAATATTTCCAACAGCCCTCAAATGCTTTCAAGATTATTTGGACATTTAAAATATTTTATAGAATTTAAATGTCCAAATTCAAATACTAATGATTTAATTCAAAAACCCAGAGTGTCCTAGAGAAGTATGCACCATTTTTGGCAGAGCTTCTATAGCAATTCAAAAATGATGAACATTTATGAAGGGCATTTTGGGTTCATTGAAAAGATTTAATTTTGACCCTAGTTGAATTTCATTTGCTGCTAGGGTTTATCAGTCACCATTTCAAGTTTCAGATATTTTAACATGATGCTTGGAAGCTTAAGCAATGACAGGCAAGGACTAAGCTAGGGTTGTGACACGGCCCAACATCAATGCTTCGCGAGCAAGCCCCTCGCGAGGGCCCCGCCTCACGAGTCGGGCGTCAGCAAGTGTTATGAAGGGCTTCCGAGGGCCTCTCGCGGACGGTCTCCCGAAACCGTCTCCCAAGGTCCCTCACGGGGCGGACATCTCTTGGCTCGCGTCCCTGCCTCACGCTGCACATGGGTTATGCGAGCCACGACAAGCGGAGCCAGAAGGGCACCAGCGGGTGCAGACAAGGACGCTTTCCTCTTTGGTGCTAAGGGAGCAAGGCATATCCCCCTATGAAGCTTTGCAGACGAAGACCACCTTTAGTCAGGATAGGATGTACTCCTATCCCCCTATGAATTGGCCATTGTGATATCCTTTCCTGCCTAGAGTTTTCGGGGGAAGGGGACCGAGGCCAGTACAAGTATAGGTTAGTCTCCACCTTAGAACGTATCCCGGATCGAGTTCATCCACCCCTCAAGCCCGGAGTCACTCCTAAAGCCTCCCAAGGCCACTTGTACTCGCATATTCATCCTCGCCTGCGAGGCAATCCACCACAAAGCAGGAGTAGGCTCTTACACCACAAGGTGGCCCGAACCGGGGTAAATCGTCATGTTGATTCTTCCTTTCCTCTCGCTCGAGCACGCCGGAGCATCGTCGTTGAGGTAGTGAGTAGCATAGTGTGACTTAGTGGAGTTCCTCGCACACACCCCAGAGTTTGAACCAGTCCTTGGATTCCCGGAGCCCTGATTCCGACATTTGGCACGCCAGGTAGGGGTGTGCAGGAGTTCTTCCACTTTGTTCTGTCCCTACTCCATCGTTTCCATGGCCGCCGCCCGTCGTATTCGCGCCGCCCTGGTGGAGCGTGCAGGCTGTCTGTGTCGAGGTTTTGGGACTGGGGGTACCCAGACCCATCTGCCTGCAGCCCAGCGTGTGGCATTGCCAAAGGCCAAGTGCGGCCCAACTCCAAGACTTCACGAACAAGACTCTCGCGAGGGCCCCTACCTCGCGAGGTGAACAACATCATGGCCTCCCTGGGAGCGTTCTCCTGAGGCTACCTCCCGAGGAGCGGATACTTCTAGGCCCACACCCTGCCTCACGAAGCACGTGGTGACGTGAGCCATGACGACTTGAGCCGGAAGGGCGCCACCGGGCGCAGTCCAGGATAGTTTCCCATTTGGTGCTAAGGAGGCAAGGACATACGCGGGTTCCCAAGTAATCCCCAAAAGGTTTCCATTCCGGTGCAACAAGACCAAGACCATGGGCTCGGTAGGACAGAGGTCATCACCGAGCCCACCTGCGCATCACGACCAGAAGCTTTGCAGGCAAAGTCCACCTTTAGTCAGGATAGGGTGTACTCCTGTCCTCCTTCAAAATTGGCCACTGTGGTTTGCCTTCTGCAGAGCCCCGATTCCGGCATTTGGCGCGCAACGTAGGGGTGTGTTGAAGTCCTTCGGCCTCGCTCCATCCTCGCTTCACCACCCCCATAGCAGACGTCGTTCACGCTACCGCTGGTCCCGCCGTTCTCTGGAGCACCGCGGGTTGCCCGGCCTTCAGTCCTGACCTGCGCCGAGTGCAGTGGCCGGTAAGGTTTAGGCCGGTGTTGCCCCCGCGCTATGATGGTGCGGCTATCCTGAAAGCACAAGTGCTCCCTGGGTGATTTTGGTAATTAATGTCAACATATCTCTTATTGGACTAATACCTTTACCTAGTATATTTTAGATCAAATCAACAATGGCATGGCAAGGACAAGAGGATGTGGAACCCCTTCAAAATGCTAAGGACAAAGATTGGCAAAAGCTCAAGACTCTTTATTTTCATTTTAGTGATCCAAGATCACATTGAGTCCATAGGAAAGCCAATACTATTAAAAGGGGATGAGGTGTTGCTTAATGGTCTACTTACTCAAAGTGCTTACTGATATTGCTCCAAAAACCCTCAGCCACTTTCTCATTTCCACATATGTCCAAAACCTAAAGTCAAACTCGGCCCCACCGATTTGATCTATCCGGTGCCACCGAGTTCAGTTGACACAGCCACTGCCAGAAACCATAGACAATTCGGTCTCACCGATAGGGATCTCGGTCTCACCGAGATGGCCTTGCAAACTCTCTGTTACCTGCTGTAATTATTTTAGTCCCACCAAAATGTGCAATCGGTCCCACCGAGTTTGCTTGACCAACTCTCTGTTTGCTCATTGCTGAAATCGGTCTCACCGAGTTCATGCAATCGGTCTCACCGAGATGAGGTTTTGCCCTAACCCTAGCACATCGGTCGCACCGAGTTGATCATGTCGGTCCCACCGAGATTCCTAACGTTCACATTTTGAACTAAATCGGTCTCACCGAGTTCTTCTATTTGGTCTGACTGAGTTGGGTCAATTGTGTGTAACGGTTGGATTTTGTGTGGAGGCTATATATACCCCTCAACAACCTTCTCCATTAGAGAGAGAGAGCCATCAGAACGTGCCTACACTTCCACTACCCATTTTCTAAGAGAGAACCACCTACTCATGTGTTGAGACCAAGACACTCCAATCCCATCCCTTTACTTTCTTGCAATTAGCATGCTTTACTCTTTCCGTTGCTCATACTCTTGCCATGCTTGCTTGAAATGTATTGTGAATGCTTAAACTTGTCCTAAAACTCCACCTCAACTTGAAGAACTTAAAAACTGCTACTTTTGCTTGTTGAGTGTCTAATCACCCCCCCCCCTCTAGACACCTCTTCTCGATCTTTCATAACCCCTAAGAGTTCCTTTGGCTGTACGTCCAGGGCATCCAGGCTGCGGGCGTTGACGACAAGGCCATGGCTAACTGGTTCCCCCTCGCCCTCATAGGTGTCCCGTGCTCTTGGCTCTACAGCCTCCCGGAGGCCTCGGTCTCCTCTTGGGGAGAGATCCGCCGATGGTTCGTCACACGCTTCGCTCTTCCGGAGCCCAACATGGTCGCGTGCATCCTTGGCGGGTCCCAGGCGCATGCATCTGGTCACCATGCCAAGCAGCTCTTCCACCAAGCGAACGCCGCTCGGCCATAGCCTAAGCCACGCGAGGCTGCGCGCGGCCCAAGGTCACCATCACCTTTGACTCCGGGGACCACCCCAAATCTGCAGCCACCACGGGCGTGCTCCCCATGCTATGCACGTCGACCATCAGCAACGTGGCTGTCACCAAGACGCTTATCGACGGCGGCGCTGGCCTCAACGTTCTCTCCGTGGAGACCTTCGACATGCTTCAAGTGCCTTATTTCCAGCTCTTGCCCACTAGGCCATTCTCTGGGGTGACCAATGGCTCCACCACTCCCCTGGGGCAGGTGCGCCTTCCGGTCACCTTCTGCAAGTGTGACAACTACCGCACCGTGCTGATCGACTTTGACATGGCTTGCATCGGCCTCCCTTACAATGCCATCTTGGGATATCCGCGCTCGCCAAGTTCATGGCGGTGACCCATCCGGGCTACAACGTCATGAAAATGCCAGGCAGCGACGGCATCATCACCGTGGCTGGGGACAGGAAGGATGCGGTTCGAGCCCTCAAGCTCGCCTACAGGGCCGTGGCGGCCTCATGCCCAGACGCCAAGGGCACCCCAGAGGCTCCGGAGGCTGCGACCATGAGGAAGAAGCAGTTGTTCTCCCAGGATCGTGCCGAGACAAAGAAGGTGCTCGTCGGGAGTGACAACTCGGGCCCCACCTTCACCATCGGTGCCGGCCTCCCCCCAGAGCAGGAGGAGGCGCTTGTGAATTTATTCTGGGCGAACAAGGACATGTTCGTGTGGAAGGCGTCCGATCTGGTCGGCGTCCCGAGGGAGGTAATCGAGCACCACCTGGCGGTGTGCCCCAACGACCATCCGGTGAATCAGAAGGCGCAACGTCAGGCGCCGGAGAAGCATGCGTTCATTGTCCAAGAGTTGCACAAGTTACATGAAGTGTGGGTCATACAAGAAGTACGTCATCCAGAGTGGCTTGCCAATCCAGTGGCCATTCCCAAGAAGGGCGGGAAGGAGTGCATGTGCGTTGACTTCACGAGCCTCAACAAGGCTTGCCCTCAGGATACATTCCCGCTCCCGCACATCGAGCAGATCGTGGACTCCACCGCGGTGTGCGATCTGTTGTGCTTTCTGGATCCCTTCTCGGGCTACCACCAGATCAAGATGGCGACGGAGGACGTCGAGAAGACGACCTTCATTTCTCCGTGCGGCGTGTACTGCTACACCTGCATCCCCTTCGGGCTAAGGAGCGTCGCTGCCACCTTCCAGCGACTAATGCATATCGCACTGCGGCCACAGCTGGGGAGAAATGCGGAGGCATATGTCGACGACATCTTGGTCAAGTCGCATGTGGCTAGAACCCTGGTCGAAGACTTGGAGGAATCATTCGCCAACCTGCGCAGGGTGAATTTAAGGCTTAACCCTAAGAAGTGTGTTTTCGGGGTCGTATCCGGCAAGCTGCTCGGCTTTCTTGTCTCGCAGCGAGGGATTGAAGCTAACCCCGAGAAGATCAAGGCCATTGAAAGGATGCGCCCACCTCAGACCCTCAAAGAAATGCAGAAGCTGACGGGGTGTGTGACTTCCCTGGGGCGCTTCATCTCCAAGCTTGGCGAGCGCGCCTTGCCATTCTTCAAGCTGATGAAGAGAAAGGGTTCCTTTGAGTGGACCCCGGAAGTGGAGGAAGCCTTTGAAGACCTCAAGAGGTACCTCACAAGCCCGCCCATCATGGTGGCGCCCGCTCCCGCGAGCCCTTGGTAATCTACTTGGCTTCCACCCGCATTCGGCCAGCGCGGCACTCGTAGCAGTCCGGGAGGAGCGCGTCAGCATCCAAGGGAGGCTCGACAGCCCGCGTGAGGTCATGGGGCCCCTCGAGCCCTTGTTACGGCTGGGCGGCGTCCCTAGGGTCCCGCCCCTCCATCGCCTGACGAGGCGCTTGGGGCCGAGGCAAGCCGATGCCGACGCCGATGCCCCATGCCTCGTCAAGCACCCAGTGTACTTCATCAGCACAGTGCTACGGGATGTGCGCATGCTACCCTATGCAGCAAAAGCTCCTCCTCGCGCTCCTAGTCACTTCAAGGAAGCTGTGCCATTACTTCCAAGGCCATCCCATCAAGGTTGTGTCCGCATACCCCCTGGAGAAGGTGCTGCGCGGCCCCAAAGCTGCTGGTAGAGTCGCTGAGTGGAACATTGAACTGCAAGCCTTCCAGCTAGAATTAAGTACGACCAGTGTCATCAAGGGGCAGTGCTTGTCGACTTCGTGGAAGAATGGACAGATACCCATGACGAGGAGATGCACAAGGACCAGTCCCTCTTGTGTGCCTGGCGACGAGGCGCCCGATGGTTGGCTCATGCACTTCGACGATGCCTTCGCACGGCAGGGCGCGGGAGCCGGGGTCGTGCTCGTCTCCCCGACCAAGGATAGGCTCTACTACACTATCCAACTTTGCTTCCAGCACGGCAAGAAGGTCTCCAACAACATTGCGGAGTACAAGGGCTTGATCGTCGGGCTCAAGGTCGCGGCCGCTCTGGGGGTCAAGCGCCTCACCATCAAAGGTGATTCCTAGCTCCTTGTCAACTTCTCCAACAAAGAGTACAAGCCGAAGGACGAGCACATGGTGGCATACCTTGAGGAGGTAGGTAAAATTGAAAAGCACTTCTTAGGCTTGGAGTTGCAGCACGTCCCGCGAGGCACGAACAAAGAAGTGGACGATGTCGCCAAGCGAGCATCTCGCCGCGAGCATCAAAACCCTAGCATCTTTGAAGAGAGGCTCTTCAAGCCATGAGCTGCACCCCAGACAGCTTGCAGGACACTGCCCCTGGAGGAGCTACCTCACTACAGGAATCAGCTTCTTTGCCGTCTGGCATGGCAGACAGCGAAGGACTGGAAAGCGGACGGCAAAGGGCTTTGCCGTCAGCCGCGGACGGCAAACATGCCCGGCAAAGAAAGCTACGGTAAACAGCTCATTTGCCGTCTGCTTTTGGCCAGCGGATGGCAAAGACACCTTTGTCGTCGGTGGCAGACGACAATGAAGGTGGAAGGCAAAGAACATACTTTAGCCATGTTAGGTGGCTAACAGGAGGCTTTGTCGTCTGCCAGCTGACGGCAAACATGCCCTCCCCTTTGCCGTCTGCCTTGTGATGTCAGCAGATGCGTCACTCAACCCAGCTCTTTGCCGTCTGCCACAGACGACAAAGTGACCAAATGGGTCAGCTCCTAGGTTGCACAGGTTGCTGCCATGTGGCCTCTTTGCCATCGGTGGCAGACGGCAAAGGGCTCTTTGCTGTCAGTGGCAGATGGCAAAGTGCCAGTATTGTTACTGTTTTTTCTGTTTTCTGTTATATCCCTGCATTTTCAAAAGATATATATGATTATATAGTTTCAACCTCAAACATAGCCCATGTATCCAACATCTAGTAGTCCGTCAATGCAACAGAACACATAAGGTATTAAAAGATCCAATACATACATAGTTTCACGGAGTTCATCCATATATACATAAATAGTTTCACATTGTTCATCAATACAAATGAAAACCAGAACTAAACACTAGCAGTCCATTAATGCTGCTTCCATGAAGTGAATCAAACCTGCAAAAATGGGAGTAAGAAAGTTAGAAGAAGAAGAAGAAGAAAAAGAAGAAGAAGACTAGAACAAGAAGAAGAAGAAGAAGAAGAAGAAGAAGAAGCGGGCGCCACCATGATCTTTTTCTTCTTCTTCTTCTTCTTTTCTCATCTTTCTTCTTCTCTTCTATCTTTTTATCCTTTTCCTTATCATTCTCATTCTTCTTCTTTTATTCTTTCTTTTTCTTCTCTTTCTTCTTCTATTCTTTCTTTTTCTCCTCTTCCTTGTTTTTCTTCTTATTATTCCTTATTTGTGTCATTTTAGAGCTAACTTAGGTAATTATGCCATTTTTGAGCTAACTAAGCATATTATGTTTATTTGGAGGAAAATATTGTAAGTACATGTCATTTTTGTGCTAACCTAGGTGATGACACCATTTTGGTAAGTATAACTCATTTTTTATCTAACTTAGGTAATTTTGCCATTTTGGAGGAAAATAAGCTAAGTATATGACATTTATGAGAGAACCAAGGTTATTATGCCATTTTTGAGATGAATAAGCTAATTATGTCGTAAATGAACTAAATAAGCTAATTATGTCATTTTGGAGGATAATTAGCTAAGTACGTCTTTTTTGGGGAAAAATAAGCTATGTATGTGGCATAATAGGACTAACAAGCATGTACGAAGCTAAGTATGCATTTGTTAAGCAAAACACTAGAAAAAACTTACCGTCATCACAACAAATGCGATCAAGATCGCAATTAAGGTAACAATTGATCCAACGGCATAATGATACCAAGCCTCATTATCAATGGCATATTTTCTAATCTTACTAATCCTCAAGCGCATTGCATCCATCTTCAAGCGCATTGCATCCATGTTCAAGCGCATTGCATCCATCTTCATCTTGTGATCATAGACGACATTGGCAACATACAACTCCAATTTCATCTTCTCTTCTTCAATTCTTTTCATTTTTTCTTTCAAATACATGTTTTCTTTTTCAACTAAATTTAACTTCTCGACAAGAGGGTCGGTTGCAATTTCCAGTTCACATACCTGCTAGATAAAAATAACTCTATGTCAACTTGATGGCCATAATTGTCATAAATGCGAAATGCAACAAATAGTTATAAAAAAGAATATAGGACTTCCGAATCATAAACCGGGCAAGGGACGACGGGGACGGATATCAAGACCATGGCACTATGTATAACAAACAATCATACAAGTAAGAAAATTATACAAGTAACTATATAAATCATACAATCATACAAGTAACTATATAAATCAAGCACAACATAAAAAAATTGAATACCTAGCATGAACTAACAATATATATATGTATATAATACAAATTGAATACCTGACATGAACTAATAATAATCTTGATCATCGGGTTCAATAAATGCTCTGGGATCAATAAATGAATCATCATCATCACTATCATGAATGACGTGCTCATCGGGTTCAGCGGCATCAACATGTGGAAGGCCACCATTATGTAATCGGTCAAGCATTGACAAGTCATCCGCAGTAGTAACCTCTTCTTGTTTCGGCTCTTCTTGTTCTGGCTCAGGGGTGAAGTCAGATTCACTGTCGCTGTCTACTTCAAAGTTCTGGGGTGAAGTAGAGCGTTTCTTGAAGCATTTTTTTGGAAAAACGTGTTTCTTGGAAGAATTCACCTTCATATGTGTCTGGGTTAATGTGAGGTTCATAATCCTCTTCATTGGGGGGAGGTGGTCTAACACGTGGCGGCACTTCATAAACGACATCCCAACCATTCAGATTTGTATCAGCTTGGCAGGCCCACGGTAGATAGAAAACTTGGGTCGCCTGTTGAGCCGTAATATAGACATCGGGAACATATAAATGGGTGCTTTGTTTGATTTCGACTACCCCTATATGTTCATGAGTCCTTCTAGTCTCCTTCGGCTGGAACCTATAACATTTGAAGACTACGACGTTCGGTGGGTTTTCACCATAGAATAGAAGTTCATAAATTGCTTCAACTCTCCCATAATACTCGGTACCTCCATCGCCGATAGCATAGACACAACAATTTGTAGACTTTCGGTCGGCCATAGATAGCTCTTTGCCATAGGTACGAAAGCGATACCCGTTGATGTCGTACTTGTCAGATGAACGGACCTTATATTCAAAACCATTAGCGATTGTCTCAATTCGGTGTCCATAGACTCTGAATTAGCCTACAAGTTTAATACGAAAGGATTGTTGCGCTAGCCACAAATTAGATGAAGAAATGAGAATGGTCTAATAGAAATTACCATTTGTTTGAACCAAGAGATGAAACCAGGAAAGCCGCCTCCTTGCTTTGCCAGAAGCTCATACTCTTTGATGGATTCCTTTTCGATCTCCGTTCCATCCGAGAATTTGGTGACGTATCAACTGTACATCTTAAGTGCACGGAGGATTTTGTCCTAATGGTACAGGTTTGTAGGCATTACATGGCCTTTGGGTAGAAAGCGTCCAAATAGTGTCATCATCGCGTCGTAGCATTCTCTGCCCAAGTTGAATTGAGCCTTCAGAGCCATTACTTGTGAGATGGCATCCAGCTGACAAAACTCAGTGTGCTCGTGGAGAGGACGTTTTGAAGACTCCAACATTTCATTGAAGGCCTTTGCAGATTCCTCCATCTCATTGTCCGAATCCCGAGCATCATCAAAGTCTTGCACCATGTCTTGCATCCCGGTACCATGCTCGTTGGTGCGACGACGAACCACCTCAGCTCTGGCACATTGGGCAAACTCACCATGAAATGTCCACACCGTATAACCAGGCGTAAAACCACATTTGTGCAAGTGTTTGCCCACTTCATCCTCTGTCCTCTTTTCCCAATTGTCACACCGGACATAGGGGCACCAGGTTTTCCTCTGGCCTTTTGCAAATGCGGCTTTCACAAACCCCTTGGTTTTTGTTAACCATTCATTGGTCATCTCTTTCTGACTAGTGTGACCGGTGTACATCCACGCATGATCACTCATCTTGGCCTGCCTACATACTGGACACACAAGAAAGACATATATAATTCACCATGTATATATTCATCAGTTAATCTAGTTTATCAATTTTATTATGTCCATGCAACCTACACTCTAATAGGTAAAGATAGGTCCTAATCCCACCCGAGTATGTGTAGATTGGGTTTGTTTTTCCATGCTCTGCTCCGGATCCGACACAAAATTTTGGCAGCACCTCCCCGCTGTTCTCCTGATACACATTTCTGTAATAAACAAAGAGGATGTGTACCCGGAGAACAACAGGGAGGCACTGACGAAGTTTATGCGTCGGATCCGGAGCAGAGCATATGGGAAAACGAACCCAATCTACACATACTCGGGCTGTCTATGGATAACGTTGGACAATTCGAAAGAATCATGGTTATAAATACGCAAAGGCATGCATATTTATAACTATAACCCTTTCGAACGGGAGACGCATACTGGTCACGCATACTGATGATTGAAGACACCTATAGCTAGCAAGTTTCATCGGCACGAAGATAGGAACAGAGCAAATAATTAAGGGGGGAGGAGAAGATATCATTTGTGCTCACCCACGAACGCAAGGGCGGAGCTCGTCAAACGCACGGGGAGGTCGTCGAACACCAGACACTCGCAGTGACGAAACACTACACATTTAAATCCACACGATCAACACAAATATGATGTTTTTTATAACAAAATCAGAAAATATATGACCTAACTCATAATTTACGAAACTATGACCCCGTCGGCCTCTGGAAGGCCGAAGAGCACCTTTTCGGTCCACAGGAGGCCAAAGAGGTGTTGGGGGTCGGGGGTGAGTGGCGTCGGAGGCTGGTACTTATGGTTGCTCTGCCGGCAAACTACCCACAATGAATCAGTTCCTCCTCCTCTTCTTTTCTTCTCCTTCTCCTCCTCCTCTTCTTCTTCCTTTCTTTTCCTTTTGCATCTTCTTCTACTTCTTCTTCTTTTTTTCATCT
Organism: Thinopyrum elongatum; assembly: GCA_011799875.1. Lineage (NCBI taxonomy): Eukaryota > Viridiplantae > Streptophyta > Magnoliopsida > Poales > Poaceae > Thinopyrum > Thinopyrum elongatum. Next base: position 247,687,144 of record CM022299.1, read on the forward strand.
TTCTTCTTCTTTCTTTTCCTTTTCCCTCTTCTTCTACTTATTTTCTCTTCTTTTCTAGTTCTTTTTTCCTCCCGCTCTTCTTTTCTTCTCCTCCTCTTCTTCTTTTCTTCTCCTCCTCCTCTTCTTCTTCTTCTTCTTCTTCTTCCTTTCTTTTCCTTTTTCATCTTCTTCTACTTCTTCTACATTTTCTATTTTTATATATCCTACTAATTCTACTAATTCTCAAAAATCAGAGAACAAAATAAAAAACAGAGAAGATAATAAAAAAACTCACCGGAGCCGGGGCCACGGGGCGCCGGGGTGGGCGGGCGGCGGGCCGGGGTGGTGCGTGGGGGCGGCGGGTGGTGCGGCAGCGGCGGTCGGGGGTCGGTGCAGCGTCAGGGCGGAGGGGCGCTGGGGTCACGAGGTGCCGGAGTGGTCGTGCGGCGGGCGGGGTGATCGGGCGTGGGGGGCGGAGGGGCGCCGGGGTGGGCGGGCCATGGGCCGGGGCGGTGCAGCGTGGGGGCGGAGGGACGCCGGGGTGGGCGGGCCGTGGGCCGGGGCGGTGGGGCATTGGGGGCATCGGCGGCGTAGCGGGTTTGGGTGCGGTAGGTGAGAGAGAGAGGGGGGGAGGTGGAGGCGGCCGTTAGAGCCGTTAGGGTCAAACCTCTTTGCCGTCCGCTAGCAGACGACAAAGAGGTTGGGGGGTGGGCCGTTACAGCTCTGGCCTCCACTGGATCCCACCCACCTCTTTGCCGTCTGCTAGTGGACGACAAAGATCGTTTGCCGTCTGCTAGCAGACGGCAAAAAACAGGCTTACGGCAAATTGCATCTTTGCCATCAACCAGTTCTTTGCCGTCTGCTTTTTGTGAGCTGACGGCAAAGACCTTCTTTGCCGTCCGCAAGCTGACGACAAAGAACTGACAGATGGCAAATCCTCTGATTCCAGTAGTGCCTCTTGCACCGGCCGTGGGTGCCTTAACCTGCGGCCCGACCTCAGGAGCCCGTCTGCTCCTGCAACTGGAACCTCAGGCAGGCATCTGGGTCGATGAGCTCAAGGCCTATTTGCTCTACGGCACCCTACCAGAAAAGGACGCGAAAGCAGAGCGCGTGGCTCGGCAGGCCACTGCTTACTGCTTGAGGGATGGCAAGCTCTACCAAAGGTGCCCTAACGACGTCTCGCTAAAGTGCATATCGAAGGATCAAGGGCACGAACTGTCAGCCGATATCCATGGGAGAGACTGCGGGCATCATTCTTCATCGCATACTCTTATGGGCAAGGCGTTCCACAGCGGGTTCTATTGGCCTACGACACTCCACAAAGCCATTGAGCTGGTTCGGTCCTACGAGGCCTGCCAGTTTCATGCCAAGCAGATTCACCAGCCGGCGCAGGGGCTCCAAATGATCCCACTCTCGTGGCCCTTTGCGGTCTAGGGGCTGGACATACTTGGCCCGTTCCCTCTGGCAGCCGGCGGCTACCGCTACCTCTACGTCGCCATCGACAAGTTTACCAAATGAGCGGAGGTGGAGCCTGTGCACACCATCCATGCAGGCTCGACTGTCAAGTTCATCAATGGCCTCGTGAGCCGGTTCGACGTCCCCAACCACATCATCACCGACAACGGCTCCTAGATTATGAACAACCTCTTTAGGTCATATTGTGCTAACCTTGGAATGCATATATGCTACGCCTCGGTGGCACACCCACGGAGCAATGGCCAGGGTGAGCGCGCCAACGCGTAAGTCCTTAGGGGCCTCAAGAGCAGGAGCTTCAAAAAGAAGCTCGAGGCCTATGGTAGGGGCTGGCTGGACGAGCTCCCGTCCGTGTTTACGGGGCCCAAGGCGGTCCTCCCGTCTGAGATCAAGCATGGTTTTCCCACGGGTCCTGGCATTCGACGAGGCGCGCCAGGATGCCTCGCGGGAAACTGATCTTATGCTCGGTGAGGAGGCCCGCCGGCAGGCCTCTCTCCACGCTGCGAGGTACCAGCAGGCCTTGTGATGCTACCACAGCCACAAGATCCACCCTCGGACTCTCGAGGTTAGAGACCTTGTCCTGAGGTGGGTCCTCTCCAGAGAGGGCTTCCACAAGCTCTCACCCATGTGGGAAGGCCCGTTTCGGGTCGCCCACGTTTCTAGGCCATGCCCCGCGTGCCTGGAGACGAACGACGGGGTCCCCATGCAGAATGCCTGGAACATCCAGCACCTCCGCAAATTCTACCTGTGACACTCTCACATAATAATGAGTGGGGCTGTACACGCCCCGGAGTCTCCCACTGAGCCTTTCCACAGCCTCGCGGGAGCTCCCGCCCATGCCCAAGTGGAAGCCCCATGCTCCGTGCTGATGGAACGGTCGAACAATGACCATGCCCACGCCCAAGTGGAGGCCCCATGCTCCACGCTGGTCGGAAGACTAGTGTAGACGCCGGACGCGGCAACCTTTTCCTCCTTTCTTGTAAACCGGATTTGCAATTTCTCTGAATAAAGGTTGGAGTTTTTGTGTCTTTGCGTAGAAAAGGTTTGGTTTTTTTTCCTTGTAGTGTTTCCCTTCTTGAATTTCCCCCGAAAGCAGCAACGACGACTGCCTGATGCCCCCTCCCGAGCGTTCCGCGAGCGGGGGCTGGGCATGGTGTTTGCGCTTGGGCCAGCCCTAGCGGCATTAAGGACCCAGGCCGCAACAGTTGCGGGTCTGCCCCTGTGCACACCTCACCAAGACTCTGGTGTCTAAGTCCTCGCGCGATGCTCTTGAGTAAGCCAACAGGCACACGTTGCCCTCGGTCTCTGACCTCAGGAGCGCTCATCTCCTGGCCTTGCCTGGGCATCGTGACCCGGCATACTAGTGACGATCAACCCTCGCTCAGGGGCTGTGGACGCAGAATAAACATAAAGGAAAAGCAGCCTAGGAGGGCGCAAATACGGTTCGATACATCATTAAGAAGTTTCCATTAGTACCCTTTACATCCCCGCGGGGCCATACTTAAAATGTTGGCAGGTAAACAGAAGAAAGGTGACTTAAGGAGAAGGGTCGTCATCATCGTTGTCGGCAGCCCCACGCCCCTCAACTTCATGCTGGTATTCATGGCTGTCAGGAGTGAACCGTGCGATCAAGGCATCCACATGGTCCGCCGTCCATTCCCCCAGGGCATCACGAATTACCCTATGAATGGGGGCGGTCATGGCCTCGCAGTCGATGTCGGGATCGGAACGAAGGAGATGGCTGAAGACACGCGTCGACGCCTACGCAAGGTGGTCGTGGCTTTCTTCTTCAACAAGCTTACCCACCTTCTCCGCACCTCCCTTGAGCCGCTCCATGATCCTGGTGAAAAAGGCGAGGTAGCCAGCGTCGTCATGCACGAGCGGGCTGGAGACACTCTCCTTGCAGATGGAGCTCAGGACGCGGCTAGCCCTTCGTTTGAGGACTTGGAACATCATGGAGTGTGTGTGCTGCAGCCCCCAAGCCCGATTCGCCTTGTCTGCTGCCCGTTCAATGAGGGAAGTGACATCCCACACTTGCTGATAGAGGGATGCCAGCTTGGCTTCGGCCGCGGCTTGGGCGTCTAGGGCGGGTTATTGGTGCTTGTTCGCCACGGCCAGCTTCTTCTTGAGGCCGTCGATCTCATCCTTCAGTTCTCCATGCCGTGTGTAGAAACGGGTCTCCTAAAGCTTTAGTTTCTGGTGGTGGTCCTTGATGAGGGCCTAGCGGGCCCTCGTGATCCCCTCATCGATCTCCGCCTGAACCCTCGCCACCCGGGAGGCCAGTGATGCCGCGGCGGCTATTACTTGTCACTCCATCACCTCCAGACGCTCGTGCTCCAGGCTTTGCTCGGACATCACTAGTGCCAACGCCTCTTCAAGAGCGCAAAGCCTTGATTCACGGGGCCACGACCCTTCCACTGAGGTAGTCAGGGCGGCTTCGCGTGCTTTAGCTTGCCGCTCCAGGGCAGCATTTGAGGCCAGGAACTACCGCCCGCATTTTTCTGCGGCCTCGCGCCGTGGGTCCTCATTCTTGGCCTCCTCGAAGGTGCGGTTGCGGGCTTCTTTTGCCGCGGCGGAGGACTCCCCGTCCATCAAGCGAGCGGCCCCGTGCTATCAGCAGCTAAGGTTGATGGTGACTTTAAGTTGGCGCCACCCGCGCGCCAGGCGCAGGTGCTCGGCATCGAGGTGCGAGTTGACGTCGCGAAGTTTTGCTTCGAGCCGGCTCAGTGCGCCCCTCGCGTCCCGAAGAAGGCCATGCCGGCAGTGCCACGGCTGCACGCGAGCTCAAACACCCGGTTTGGGCTTCGTTCCATGCTCCAGTCCGTAGCGGAGGACCGGGAAGGTCCGGCCGCACTCGGCGGGAACCCGGGGCCGGCGGCCCCCTGTCTGGTTCCCCTGCCCGGGGCGTAGCCCTGTGCGGGCTAGATCCGAGCGCCGGCGAGAGGTGGCGGGATGAGCGGTGGCATTGCCCTCGCAAGCTTGATACCATCCCTGATGGAGGGCGCCAGGGATGGGGAGGCGAGGCCCGCCAGGGGTCGCCTTGAGAAGAACGTGATCTCCCTGGCGCGCGTAGACTTGGCCACCAGACCCGCGGGCGCGCTCCTGCCGCACGCCCCGAGCCCCCGGGAGATGGTGGCGGGGGCGCCCTCATCTCTTCGCCTGGAGAAGACCCGAGGAACAAGAGCTCAGGAAGGCTTGTCGCGCGAAAATCAAGGGGAGCAGCGCACTTACTTGTCCGTGGCGGCCCACTTTCTTCTCTTCAGGCCCCGCGGTGGTGAGCCGGCGCCGTACTAAAGCCGTCCCCTCCTCAGGGAGGCGCGAGGCCCAGGGGTCGGCATCCTGGAGCTCGGCGCATGGCTCCTCACGCTTGTGGCAGTGGACGCGCCCCCAAGCGGAATGATGCCACCGTTGCTCGGCTGTCGCCAGGGGCGCTTCGCCCTCGGTGCCCTCAGGGGCTGGAGCCACCAGGAAGGGGTTGTCTCGAAGCCCCTCATGGCCCTTGGGAAGCAACCCCCACTTACCGAAGCACGGCATCCCCCTGATGAAGTCTCTCCCACTCGTGTAGTTGTACAGGGGGAGCCCTTCCTGAGGAAGCGCGCTTGCTTCCCCGCAAGTCAAGAGGCGGAGTATCCCGCTCAGCACGTTGGGGGGCAGGGAAGCCACCTGGAGCCTCATAGCATCCTCGCGACCGGTGAAGGCCCACATTGGGCGGGAATGGCGCTGGAGGGGGGGCGATTCACCGTTGGATGAACTCCCTCACCACCATCGTCACTGTCATGCCTGCTGCCCTCAGGTCGGCCATCCTTGCCGTGACCCGTCGGAGTTTGGAGTAGGGGGCTATACTGGGCTGCGTCGACATGCACCCATTGCCTTTGGAAGCCCTCTGAGTTTGGGCGTATCTCCATGTCGATACCCTCACCCGCCGTCGCGCTCGCTACACGTAGTGACACACACCCGGAGCACTGCGCCGGTAGTCAGCCGCAGGTAGAAGAAGTGGTGGAGCAGCGCCACCGAGGGGGCGATGCCCGTGAAGGCCTCGCACAAGACCTCGAAGGAAGAGAGGAGGATGATGGATTTTGGGTCAAAGTGCAGCCCGTGGACCTGATAGTGCAAAAGCACGACTTTGAAGAAATCCGAGAACGGTGGCAGCAAGCCGGAGAAGAGGGCATGGAGGTGAAGGGTAATGGTGGTAGCCTCCAACTCGGTGGAGGGCCGAGAAGCAGGCCAGATCTTCGTCGCCTTCCACTCGTTGGAGTCGGCTGCGACCGCCGGGAGGACCTTGTCCAGCCCTTCGCGATTGAGCATGATGGACTGAACCAGGGTGGGGTCCAACCCTGCTTGGCGATCCGACGCCATCGTGGCCCTGCTCCTCTCCCTTTGGGGGGCCATGGTGACGCGGTGAGCCAAGGGCGGCACGAGATCCAGCGGGCGAGGCGCGAGCTTTCTTGGGAAGGAAGGAGCGAAAGACAAGCGCGCGGCTGAGCAATGATGGCCCTGCGGCACGCGCCAGGATTTTTGTCAGCCTGGGTAGTTGTCAAGGAGTCATGGGGAAGTGGGGGCGTCCATGCCCCGTCGTGCGCCATGCGTCGTGCCTGGCCTACAGGCGGTTGGGGGTTGCGTCGCTTTGCCCTCCCTTCTCCGCCTTCGCGTGGAAACCATGCCGAGCGTGCCATGGGCCCAGGGGCTGCCGTCGGGGTTCTGGGACCGGGGGTACCCAGACCCGTCTGCCTGCGGCCCAACGCGCGGCATTGTCAAAGGCCTAGCACGGCCCAACTCCAAGACTTCGCCAACAAGACCCTCGCGAGGGCCCCTACCTCGCGAGGTGAACTACATCAAGGCCTCCCTCGGAACGGTCTCCCGAGGCTGCCTCCCGAGGAGCGGATACTTCTAGGCTCGCACCCTACCTCACGAGGCGCGTGGTGACGTGATCCATGACGACTGGAGCCGGAAGGGCGCCAGCGGGCACAGTCCAGGATAGTTTCCCTTTTGGTGCTAAGGAGGCAAGGACGTACGCGGGTTTCCAAGGAACCCCTAAAGGTTTCCATTCCGGTCCAACAAGACCAAGACCATGGGTTCGGCAGGACGGAGGTCATCACCGAGCCCATCTGCTTGTCATGACTAGAAGCTTTGCAGACGAAGACCACCTTTAGTCAGGATAGAGAGTACTCCTGTCCCCCTTCAAAATTGGCCACTGTGGTATCCCTTCCCGACTAAGCCATGAGGGAAGAGGACCAAGGCCACCATAAATATAGGTTAGTCCCCACCGTAGAGAGGAATCAGATGGATTCATCCCTTGAGATATCCCGAGGCCGCTCACACTAGTACTAGTTCATACTCATCCTCCTCACGAGGCAATCCACCACAAAGCAGGATCAGGGTTTTACACCGCAAGGTGGCCCGAACCTGGGTAAATCACTGTGCCCACCTCTTCTTCCCGCTCGCTCGAGCACGACAGAGCCAAGTCGTGGGGAAGTGAGCAGTGAGTCGTAGGTAGGCAGAATCCTTCGTTCACGCCCCAGATTTTGAACCTTCTTTGGGTCCACGGAGCCCCGATTCCGATAGTCTGTCCCGCCGTTCTCTCAAATGCTACGGGCTGCCCACCCTTCACCCCCACCCTGCATCGGGTAAACTGACCGGTGAGGTTCAGGCCGGTGCGGCCCCTGCGCTACGGCGGTGCTGCTGACTCTGAGGAGTTTCTCCATCTCTACCCCTCGGGCATCCAGGCAGTGGGCGGCGTCAGCAAGGCCATGGCGAACTGGTTTCCCCTGGCCCTTGTGGGTGCCCCACGTTCTTCGCTCCTCGGGCTCCCTGAGGCCTCAATTTCTTCTTGGAGCGAGCTTCGTGACCGGTTCGCTGCGCATTTCGCGCTCCCAGGGCACCATGCGGTCTCATGTATCCTCGGCGGATCCCAGGCACCTATGTCCGGTCGCCACTCCAAGCAGTTCTTCCGCGAGGCGAACGTTGCACAGCCCCATTCTGAGGCTCCGCGGCCTCGCGTGCGGCCGGAGCGTGCCATCACTTTCGACTCCCGGGACCACCCTAAGTCTACAGCCGTCGCTGGCGCGCTCCCCATGCAATGCACACCCACCATCAGCAACATCTCTATCACCAAGACCCTCATCGATGGTGCCGCCGGCCTCAACGTCCTCTCTGCCTAAACCTTCGAGATGCTCCAAGTGCCCTATGATCAGCTCATGCCCACCAGGCCATTCTCTGGGGTGACTGATGGTTCCATCACTTCACTGGGGTAGGTGCGCCTACCAGTCACCTTCGGCACTCATGACAACTACCGCACCGATCTCATCGACTTCGACGTGGCCCACATCGGCCTACCGTACAACTCCATCTTGGGATACCCCGCGGTCACCAAATTCATGGCGGCGACCCACTCCGGCTACAACGTCATCAAGATGCCGGGCAGCGGTGGCGTCATTACAATCGTTGGAAGTGAGGAGGATGTCATTCGGGTCCTCATGCGCGCCTACAGGACTCTGGCGGCCTCGCGCCCAGGCCCCGAAGATGAGGTCGAGCCTCTGGAGGTCACTCCAGAAAGAAAGAAACAGCTATTCTCTCAATACCGCACCGAGACGAAGAAGGTGTCGGTTGATGGCAGCGGCGTAGGCCCTACCTTCACCATCGGCCCCAACCTCCCCCCAGAGAAGGAGAGCGTGCTCATCGCTTTCCTCCGGGCGAACAAGGATGTGTTCACCTAGAATGCGTCTGATCTGACCGGCATCCCGAGGGAAGTCATCGAGCACCACTTGGCGGTGTGCCCCAATGCTCGTCCCATCAACCAGAAGGCGCGACGCCAAGCACCAGAGAATAAGACGTTCATTGTCCAAGAGGTGCACAAGATGCGGGAAGCTGGGGTCATTCGGTAGGTGTGTCACCCCGAGTGGCTTGCCAACCCGGTCATCATCCCCAAGAAAGGTGGAAAGGAGTGCATATGCGTCGACTTCATGAGCCTCAACAAGGCCTGCCCTCAGGACCCCTTTCCACTCCCGTGAATCGTCCAAATCATGGACTCCACCGCCGAGTATGACCTGCTGTGCTTCTTGGACACCTTCTCTGGCTACCATTAGATAAAGATGGTGAAGGGGGATGTCGAGAAGGCGGCCTTCATCTCCCCATGCGGTGTGTTTTGCTACACCTGCATGCCCTTGGGCTTGAGAAGCACGGGCGCCACCTTCCAGTGGTTGATGCACATCACGCTGGGGCAGCAGTTGGGAAGGAATGTGGAGGCTTACGTGGACGACATTGATGTCAAATCACGTGAAGCAATGACGCTAATCGAAGACCTGGAAGAAACATTCGCCAACCTACGCACGGTTAGCTTGAAGCTCAACCCCGACAAGTGCGTTTTCGGGGTTCCGTCTGCAAGTTCCTCAGCTTCCTCATCTCTCACCGAGGGATTGAGGCCAACCCTGAGAAGATCGGGGCCATAGAGAATATGCGCCCCCCCAAGACCCTCAAGGAGATGCAATGGCTAGCTGGGTGCGTCGCGTCCCTGGGACGCTTCATCTCCAAGGGAGCGCGCCTTGTCGTTCTTCAAACTCATGAAGAGAACTGGTTCTTTGAGTGGACCCCGGAAGCAGACGTGACCTTTGAAGACCTCAAGAGGTACCTCACGAGCCCGCCCATAATGGTGGCACCACGATTTCGCGAGCCCTTGGTCCTGTATCTGGCAGCTACACTGCAGACTACCAGCGCTGCGCTTGTGGCGGTGCTAGAAGAGTGCGTAAAGACCAAGAAAAAGCTCCCAGAGCCACCGCGAGCCCGCCGGGCCCCCTCGGACCCTTGGGCCTCATGAGCCGGCCGAGCCTCTCGAGCCTTCGGTGCCTCAGGATGGCACCCCTAGGCCGACCACTCCCGGTGTGCCCCCCAAAGCTTCGGGGGCCTGTATGCCCCCACAGGGGCATGAGCTTGCGGAGGCCACATGCCTTGTCGAGCACCCTATGTACTTCATCAGCACGGTCCTGAGGGACACGCGCGCACACGGTACCCAATGCAGCAGAAGCTCCTCCTGATGGTTTTGGTCACCTCCAGGAAGTTGCCCCACTACTTCCAAGGGCATCCCATCAAGGTTGTCTCCACGTACCCCCTAGAGAAGATGCCACGCAGCCCTAACACCGCGGGCTGAGTTGCCGAGTGGAGCATCGAACTGCAGGCATTCCAGCTGGAGTTTTGCACCACCAGGGGGCCGTCCTTGCCGATTTCGTGGTGGAGTGGACAGACACCAACGAGGAGGAGCAGCACAAAGACAAGTCCATCCTGCCTGGGGATGAGGCGCCATTTGGTTGGACCATGCACTTCGACGGCATCTTCTCCAGGTAGGGTGTGGGGGCTGGGGTCATGCTTGCCTCCCAGCCGATGACAAGCTTGATGTGAAACCCCGAGACTGATGCGCCAGATGTCTTCCGTTTATTCGCCGTCGTTGGCATGTCATTCACTTGCGTGTTGCGCTTTGCCATCTCATCATGTGCATTTCATCTGGATGTTTTTCAAAATTTGCATCCGTCCATAGTTGCCGGGTCTCCCAGTTCTCTCTTCGTTGTCCGTGCTGAGTCCAACCACACTTGCACACGCCCGCGGCACCTCCGAAATATTATTTGATAAGTGGGATAAAAATGTTCTCGGAATTGGTTGAAAATTGGCGTGCGGTCAGAATACAAGGGATTAAGAGGTTCAAAGAGCCCAACATGCAGATCAAGAGGGACAAAGATCAAGCCAAAGAAGCAAGGCACCATCAGGAGAAGGGCCTCCTTTGCCAGGCAGGCGAGCTCGGCAAGGGGCAAGGCCACCCCCGGAAGACGACGTCCAAGACGTCCCGGCAGGGCCTGCCGGGGCACACGAAGGCAAAACCACCTCACCAACTACTCCACCACGACCCACATTGTTAATCAGTGCGGTGTCGAACCGCGGAGTAACTAAGTGGCAGCCATTCACCACATGGCAGCCTCTCCCTACAGGAAACACCTGCAGATGACACCCGTCCTGCGACATGTCAAGCGAGCGGGCGTGGAGCTGGCAAGATAGCCCGGCAAGCCTTGCTGGGCAACCAACAATGTGACATTGAGCGGTGCATTTAATGCGCCCTATCAGCCCGCAGAGTTAGGTATGATAGCGATGTTTGCTATCTTATCAGTGCATAATGACTGTTTTGTCATTGTGGTGACCCCTTAATCTATAAAAGGAGGCCCATGGCGACCGTAGAGAGGGTTAGGTGGTTGGGTAACTCAGACCCCCCATACGCGTGTAGCCACTGCCGCCCCGAGGCAACCCTTGCCGGGCAAGTGTATTGCGCTCCACCACCACCTTTCCACCATCAATCCACCAAAGCAGGAGTAGGGTTTTACGCCTCACGGTGGCCCGAACCTGGGTAAAAATGCTTGTGTGATCTCTGCCGTGCTGCCGCACGCTCGTCTGCTCTTTGTGCAACGCGACGCCCCCCTACCGAACCAGCAAGGGGCCTCCTGGTCCCATAGGTGGCCGCGGTTTCCCGCGACACTGCTGAACTTTTCCTGTCATACCTTTGGTTCCTACACACTGTTGCATTTGTCTGACAGTGTCATGTCTCTCTAGACACAGGTGAATGCACTAGACTTTTTGAGATCGAGGCCACCAACGGCATATGCCAAGGGTGTCCATTGACAACCTACCCAAGGTCTGGATTCACTGAGGAGGTACAATTGGACACATGGTCGGCTGCCTGTTGGTCTAGAAACTACACAATATCTCTGAAACCCACTATCCTCTAATGCATGAATCTCTATGCTCAGTTGGGCTACAACTAATTTATCATCATTTCATCTTATTCTATAATGCAAACATCATGTTTTTTTATCGAGAGAACAAATATTAAGAATTTTTTCTCATTCTATTGTAGCACTAGCGACTGTACGAACAGCGCTACTATGTTTGGCCGTTTGTTCTTGTGGCTTCCTGGCCATCGGCGCTTTACTGCTTTGTTCCAAAAAAAAAACCTGGTATGTTTATTCTACTGGTACAACTACTCTTTGGCTGGGACATTTTGGCTTGGAATAACATAAATGAACCTAAAATTTCTTAATATTTTATATCACTTTTTGTATTGATGTCCTTGTGCACACCATCTGGATGCTTTGAAAGTATTTACCCAACTTTCTTTTGATTTGAGTTGTCTTTATGTCAAGGACTATTACATAGCATTAAGAAAGGCCATACTTAACCAGAATAACAACTGCGACATTTCCTTGCGGAAAATCTATAATGTTATTTGCACTGGTGATGATAGCAGGTCTTCCGAATCGCTTCCTCGGCCTAACAATGCAGCCTACAAACCAACTCTTATCAACATCAGTAATGATGCTGGTAAGCACACCACGAAAGATTTACTTTTTAAAACCTACTACTTATACTCACCTTTTAAACCTCTTACTGTTTATAACTCTGTAGGCCCTTTGCACCGTCGCATGAAAGCCAAGAAATAAAAGAAAAAGGAGCACACATTGCATGGTACAAAACCGTCTACCATTACCATTGTCATGCCATTATACCTAATTTTATTTGCCTTCCTATTCATACTAATCTTTCAAACCCTCTTCATGATTATCATCATACAACACCTACAACTAAATCCATAAAACCAAAGTAGGCTAAACACAAGGCCTACATAACCCGTACGATCAAACAATGTTTCCATTTGCTCTACTAATACCAGTACATGCATATGCTTACACCAACCATTTTATATACCATTGAATAGGGGCACCCGACACTATCTACTTTCTAAGGTTTGATGGTCATTGTAGATGGGGAAACAAAGTGAGGCTATACAGGAAGCAGCTCACATGTTTGCCACTCAAAGAATGCCAAGACCCTATACACATCACCTGCAATTATATATACAATTCTTCTTAGTGTTGTTACCTTTCATTTCCAATATTTCTTTTCTCGGTGTTGTTACCTTTCATTTGCAGTATTTCTCAGTAAGTTTTACCAAGAAATATCTCCGCTGCTGTATTGACCCAAAGATTTATGACTTGCCAATAAAATCTAGAGATGGAAATCCCTGCATCAAAGCCCGTCTAATCAAAGGAGTTGATAACAGGGCAACAATTACCAGAGGATGGGCAGGCTTCTTCCCCGTAGCTAATAAGAAGGAAAGAGAAATATATGCCTTTGCCTTCAAGCGCAACTACAAGTGCTTGCGTCTCACCGTGCACGCCCTCTGAGCATCGTGTTCAGTCTACTAAACTACGTAATTAGCCTATGAAGTTCTGTGTGTATATCTTCACCCTAAGAACCTGTTTGCTTTTGACACTGGACTCTCTGGTCATCATGTTCAGTCTACTAAACTACCTAAATAGCCTATGAAGCTCTGTGTGTATAGCTTCACCCTAAGAACCTGTTTGCTTCTGGCACTACTCTCTGGTATGTATAAATTTGGAATCCATGATGCTATGTTATATCTGGGTAATATATATATATATATATTCCAACTGCGTCTAAACCCTGCTATAAAATGCAAATATTTTCTTATATTTAGGTGACAAACTTTCTGCTTCTGTGACCAAAAGAATCTATTTACATTGCCCCATATATGATCGTCAGTCAATATCCCAGAAGACCTAAAAGGGAAATTAATACTTTCTGAAATCCAAGTATACCACTATTATTGTATCCGCCATCATATCCACAATTGCTTACTTCCTCTTCTAAACATTCTTTTTTTTTTGGGTCTGAAAATCAATTTAAGTCATCCTACTATTTGTAATACAATCCACATTGCGTTATCTTTCCATCTACGTCCCCTACTTTCTCACTACTAACATCGCTTCTAACTCGCTTCTTGAGCCATTGGCGCAACCGGGTCATCTAGTTGTTATTTAAACTTGACTTGTGTGTATGTGTTGATCCGTTGCTCCGTTTTGATCATGTCCTATATGAAACTTGCTTAGAATTGCATATAGTTTTACAATATCTTGTTGCATCCATGTTTTGAAGTGTTTGTGATTGTGTTTTGCTTGCATTTGCATCAATGCCATGTTAAACTTGTTTAGCTCATATCTTCTAGACCGTAGCTCCGAATTAAATGATCAACACATGTAACTTGATTAGAAAAACATGTAGATCGTCGTGGTGCACTTTAACTTGTTGTTTAACAACTTTAACATAATGTTTTGTTCAGATCAGTACCAAATTCAAAATATGCATATGGGGATTTTCCGGAATTGTTATTTGTGTTTCCGGCCTCATTTAAACTTGCCTAAAAAGGTAGTTTGCATATGCTTCACCTCTTGCCATGAGAAAGAACATTTAATCTTGTCATGCATCATACTTGGTTGTGCATCATGCCTTGTTCATGTGTTGTTTGTTTACTATGTTTTTTGCTTCTTTCCGGTTGTGCTTCTTCTCGATAGTTTCGGTTTCGTTGTGATTGTGAGGATCCGTTCGACTACGTTGGTTCTTCTACTTCATGGACTCGATCTTCTTCCGAGTGGGATTTCAGGCAAGATGACCATTACCCTGGATACCACTACTATCTTTGCGTTACTAGATGTCTCGATGCTATCGCTATGTCGCGCTACCTACCACTTGTTTGTCAAGCCTCCCAAATTGCCATGATAAGCCTCTAACCTTTTCCACCTTCCCAACAAACCGTTGTTTGGCTATGTTACTGCTTTGCTCAGCCCCTCTTATAGCGTGGCTAGTTGCAGGTGCAGTTGCAGGTTGTTCCATGTTGGGACATGGATATCGTGGGATATCACAATATCTCTTATTTAATTAATGCATCTATAAACTTGGTAATGGGTGGTAGGCTCGGTCGTTTGCCTAGTGTTTTGTTCCACTCATGCCGCCTTAGTTTCAGTCATACTGGTGTTATGTTCCTTGATTATCATTCCTAACACGCTCAGGGGAATGGGACCCTCTTGACAGTTTGCTTTGAATAACCGCTTCCAGCAAGGCCCAACATTGGTTTGAACATTTGCCCAACATAATAAACATGATAATAAATTTGACGCATAGGGAGTTAGCGCTACTCGAGGTTCGTTATTCCACATAATACCGGGGGGCCAGTACTGATGGTGCTGGTCCAAACTAGAGCACCATGCGGGCTACCTGGGGCAACTCGGGACATCAGTTACTCTATGCTTCGCTCATCCGCCGTGTCCTGAGAATGAGATACGCGGCTCCTATCGGGATTGTCGACATGTCGGGAGGTCTTGCTGGACTTGTATTACCATTGTTGAAATGTCTTGTGCATCGAGATTCCAAGGATACTTCGGGTTGTCTCGAGGTTGATCGGGTTTTCTTGAGGTTGAGGTATTTCCACCGCAGCCTGCGTTGGCTTGTGATGGGCCAAGTTGGAACACCCCTGCAGGGTTAAATCTTTTCGTGTGCCGTGCCCGTGGTTATGTGGCGGATGGGAAATTTATAATATCCGGTTGTAGAGAACTTGACACCAGATCCGAATTAAAATACACCAATCGCGTGCGTAACCTTGACCGTCTCTTTTCGAGTGGGTTCGAGAAGAGAACACGGTGGGGTTATGTTTGATTAGCAAGTAGTTCAGGATCACTTCTTGATCATTACTAGTTGCGACCATTATGTGTAGTTACTTTTCTTACTCTTGTACTCGTAAGTTGGCCAGCATACAATGCTGAGTGTTGTTGCAAGCAAACCACTTATCCATTCCATACCCATTAAGCATTGCTAGTCTTGATACCCATGGTAATGGGATTGTTGAGTCCTCGTGGCTCATATATTAGTACAATAACAGATGCAGGTACACGTAATGCGATGACATGACGTGATAGTGATGCTTGCTTGTTTTGGAGTTCTTCTTCTTCTGCTTCTTCTTCTTCAATCGAGGGATAGGTTCCTGGTCGGCAGCCTGGGCTAGCAGGGTGGATGTCTTTCTCGTTTTTTGTTTGTTTTCATCCGTAGTCAGATGCCTCTTTTCTGTATGATGCTTGATGTATTAATGTGGCGTTTGTATGCCTTTGTATGTATCCCCATTTGAGTTGTATATGGTATGATGTAATGATATCCACCTTGCAAAAGCGTCTTCAATATGCGGCTCTATCCTTGGTGGGACCTTTGAGTTCCTCTCGGATAGGATCACATATTGGGCATGACAAGTTGGTATTAGAGCCTCGACCGACCATAGGAGCCCCCTTGAGTGATCGTAGCCTGGCCGTTGTTGAGTCTAGAAGGAAAAACCATTTTCGGAGTCTAGTTATCGGAGAGTAGGAATTCTTTTTATTCCTCATCCCCTTCGTCGCTCTGATGAGGAATCGTGACGTAGGTGTTTTGACTTACTCCTCTTCCCCTTCAAACTTTCTTTAGGGTCACGTAGGCTTCTTTTAATCGTTGCGTTGTCAATCCATTTCAACCAGTTCATTCATCTTCAATTTATTCCATCCTCTTCATCTTTTGCAAGATTGATTCTCAGTTCTTCTCAATGGTGGCCATTCCCTTCATCCCAAGTTGCCTTTATTTTTCCCACCCTCCCACCCTTTTTGTTCACGAAGTCCGAAGTCTCGAATCGGGCATTCACTGCATTCATGCGAAGCCTCTTCTTTCCTTCCTCAATTGCTTCAACCGGTGGATTCTTGTGTAGTTCATCATTGTTCGTCTCGTTTTCTTTTTCGGTGGATCCAATTCAATTTTTTGGATTGATCACATTCCTTTCCTTGGCTCAAGTGTTTCCCCTTGCTCGTTTGCCTTTCGCCATTTAATCGTTCCGGAGTGATAAAGACATCTTAGAAGATACATGTTTGCGTTCAAATTAATTCGAGGTTGTCACCTCATTCAAGTCTTTCTATTGTTCCGGTGCATCATCTCTCTTCTTCAATCATCCCAACGGTGTTTTCTTTTCAGTGGGCCCATAACCCACAGGTTTTTCCCCAGGATCCTACCTGACTCTTCTAATTTTTCCGGAGTTATTCTCATATTCTTCCCAAGTTCGACGTATGAGTTCTCTTCAGTCAATTCTCTTCTTCGGGATTTTCGTTCATTTCCTTTCAATTTCATCATCCTCTTTCTCTTCCGTTTCGTTCCTAAGATCTCGGGATGAGATCTTCTGTTAGTGGGGGAGTGTTGTGACACCCCGAGACCGATGCGCCAGATGTCTTCCATTTATTCGCCGTCGTTGCCATGTCATTCGCTTGCGTGTTGCACTTTGCCATGTCATCATGTGCATTTCATCTGCATGTTTTTCAAAATCTGCATCCATCCGTAGTTGACGGGTCTCCCAGTTCTCTCTTCGTTATCCGTTCATAGTCCAACCACACTCGCACGCGCCCGCAGCACCTCCAAAATATTATTTGATAAGTAGGATAAAAATGTCCTCGGAATGGGATGAAAATTGGCGCGTGGTCTTGTTATATTGTAGGTAGACCGCCTGCCAAATTTCGTCCCATTTGGAGTCCGTTTGATAGCCCAACGTTAAACTATAGCGGCACTATAGCATGTTCATGCGTTAGACGTTTTCGGTACCCGAAAACCTGTGCCGGGCCACTCTTCTCTCCTCTCATCTAAGCCAAACCCCCTCTACACAGCACACTAGCCCACCTACACTACCCCTCTCGTCGGAACCGTCCGATCGAGATCGAATGGCCCGAGAACCCCTCAAACCCCCCTAAACCTAATCCCTGCCTATTTAAACCCACCGCCAGCCCACCGCCGCCACTTGGCGCTCAGCCGCTGGCTGAGCCGCCACCAGCGCCACCGCTCCCCTCCAACCCCGTCGCGCCACCTCACCCCTTGTCCACCCAGCCTCCCCGCGGCCCGCCAGGCCCATCCGGAGCCCGCCCGGGCCCGACCGCGCCCCCGAGCCGCTCCGCTCCTCCTGCGCCCTGGCTGCCTCGATCCCGATCTGGATCAGGAGGAAGCCCGGCGCCGCCGCCTCCCGTCGTCCATCCCTGCCGCCTCGCGAGCCCTGCTGGCCGGTCGCCGAAGCGCGTCGCCGCCGACACCAGGTCGCTCCGTCCCCACCACCTCTCCTCTCCTTCCTCATCTTCTCCCATAACATATCTCTCTGCCGCCATGAACAGGGACCCCCGTGGCCGTCGAGCTCGAGCACCACGTCGACCCTGTCGTCAAGTCGCCGGATCCGTCCTCTCCGACCTCGGATCTACCCGTTCCGACCAGTCCCTGCCATGGCCGCCTCGCTGGAGCCCCTCCCCATGCCACGCCGCCGCCATGTCCCACATGCTCTAGCGGGAGCGCTCGAGGAGGACGCGCTGCCCCAACCACCACCTCCCCAGCCCAGGCCCCAAGCCGGCCTGCCCAACCTCTCCACCGCTTGGGCCGAGCCTGCAAGGTGAGAATCCTAGCCCACTCCCCGTTGCTCTATCCGATGCTCTGTGCACTGTATAGTTATCCGACGCTCAGTTTTCAGTCCAGCAAATTCGACCAAGTCCCTATTTCCCAGCATCACATATGCATTTTGTAGCTCCTGTAACTTTGTGCATGTTTCTCGGATGATGATGATTTATATATGTGAATTGATATACTCTTTGTGCTCTACATGATGGTGCCATCTTCATTCATGTTAGGATTCATCTTCATTTCATAATCTTCGTTGCAAAACTGCATCCTGATGTTAAGTGCTGCTAACTACAGAAAACTGTTATAACTTTGAATGTTTGCTTGATGGTTCCCACTAATACATAAGTCATATGCATATGATTCCTTCGTGTGCTTTGCTCTATGTTATGTGTACTTTAATGTCATACCCTTGGTTCCCATGTAGGGTTGCTGTAGCATGACTCATTCTTGCTCTACAGTTGCCATCATGCTAAATCTGTCAACCTGTTAACAGCATGTTCCATTTTGTAAAAATCATAGTAATTACTCTATGCATCCTATGAAGTTGTACCCATGGAGTAAGTTGGATTATGCCATGTCTACTACATGCCCATATCTTTTTAATAAATATTAAAATTGCTATGCTTGCTGTTATGTGCATCCCAAGACAGGATCATGATGTTAATGTTTGTGTTCCCAGATTTTCGAATTCATGCTTGCATATTGTTTTGATGGTTCCGATGAACCTGTTGCTCCTATGTATATGAAATATTGTGTGTTTTGAGATCCATGATATGTACTAGCATGCTATACCTTTTTATGCCATGTTCTAGCACTGTAGCATATTTGTTTCATGCCTCCAACATGCCATCATAGTAACTCTGCTCTTGTATATGCCCAGTTTTTCAGAACTTTACATTTTGCATTGATCATAGTAAATTAAACATGATGCTTATGAACCTAAATAGTAAGGATGAACTGTAGCATGTTATCTCTACTTTAAGTTTGTATCAAGTTTGTGCCCATATAGTTTCTGTAGCATGTTGTTTTGATGCTTACAATATGCCTAGTTGCTGCTTGGGACAGATTGATATTTAAACTTGTGTGTGTGTTGATCCGTTGCTCCGTTTTGATCATTTCCTATATGAAACTTGCTTAGAATTGCATATAGTTTTATAATATATTTTTGCATCCATGTTTTGAATTGTTTGTGATTGTGTTTTCCTTGCATTTGCATCAATGCCATGTTAAACTTGTTTAGCTCATATTTTCTAGACCGTAGCTCCGAATTAAATGATCTACATATGTAACTTGATTACTAAAACATGTGGATCACAATGGTGCACTTTAACTTCTTGTTTAACAACTTCAACATAATGTTTTGTTCAGATCAGTACCAAATTCGAAATATGCATATGGGGATTTTCCGGAATTGTTATTTGTGTTTCCGGCCTCATTTAAACTTGCCTAAATAGGTAGTTTGCATATGCTTCACCTCTTGCCATGAGTAAAAATATTTAATCTTGTCATGCATCATACTTGGTTGTGCATCATGCCTTGTTCATGTGTGTGTTTGTTTACTATGTTGTTTGCTTCTTTCCGGTTGTGCTTCTTCTCGATAGTTCCGGTTTCGTTGCGATTGTGAGGATCCGTTCGACTACGTTGGTTCGTCTAGTTTATGGACCCGATCTTCTTCCGAGCGGGATTTCAGGCAAGATGACCATTACCCTGGATACCACTACTATCTTTGCTTTGCTAGATGTCTCGATGCTATCGCTATGTAGCGCTACCTACCACTTCTTTGTCAAGCCTCCCAAATTGCCATGATAAGCCTCTAACTTTTTCCACCTTCCTAGCAAACCGTTGTTTGGCTATGTGACCACTTTGCTCAGCCCCTCTTATAGCATTTCTAGTTGCAGGTGCAGTTGCAGGTTGTTCCATATTGGGACATGGATATCATGGGATATCACAATATCTCTTATTTAATTAATGCATCTATATACTTGGTAATGGGTGGAAGGCTCGGCCATTTGCCTCGTGTTTTGTTCCACTCATGCTGCCTTAGTTTCTATCATACCGGTGTTATGTTCCTTGATTATCGTTCCCAACACGCTTAGGGGAATGGGAGCCTCTTGACAGTTCGCTTTGAATAACCGCTTCCAGCAAGGCCAAACATTGGTTTTAATATTTGCCTAACATAATAAACATGATAATAAATTTATCGCATAGGGAGTTAGCGCTACCCGAGGTTCGTTATTCCACATAATATAGGGGGGCCAGTGCTGATGGTGCTGGTCCAAACTAGAGCACCGTGCGGGCTACCTGGGGCAAATCGGGACATCAGTTACTGTACGCTTCGCTCATCCGCCGTGCCCTGAGAACGAGATACGTGGCTCCTATCGGGATTGTTGACATGTCGGGAGGTCTTGCGGGACTTGTGTTACCATTGTCGAAATGTCTTGTGCACCGGGATTTCGAGGATACTTCGGGCTGACTCGAGGTTGATCGGGTTTTCTTGAGGTTGAGGTATTTCCACCGCAGCTTGTGTTGGCTTGTGATGGGCCAGGTTGGAACACCCCTGCAGGGTTAAATCTTTTCAAGAGTTGTGCCCGCGGTTATGTGGCAGATGGGAAATTTATAATATCTGGTTATAGAGAACTTGACACCAGATCCGAATTAAAATACACCAACCGCGTGCGTAACCGTGACCGTCTCTTTTCGAGTGGGTTCGAGAAGAGAAAACGGTGGGGTTATGTTTTATTCGTAAGTAGCTCAGGATCGCTTCTTGATCATTACTAGTTGCGACCGTTATGTGTAGTTACTCTTCTTAATCTTGTACTCGTAAGTTAGCCACCATAAAATGCTTAGTGCTGCTGCAACCTGACCGCTTATCCATTCCATACCCTTTAAGCTTTGCTAGTCTTGATACCCATGGTAATGGGATTGCCGATTACTCGTGGCTCACAGATTACTACAACAACAAATGCATGTACAGGTAATGCGATGACATGACGTGAGAGCGATGCTTGCTTGTTTTGGAGTTCTTCTTCTTCTGCTTCTTCTTCTTCGATCGTGGGATAGGTTCCTGGTTGGCAGCCTGGGCTAGCAGGGTGGATGTCATTCTTGTTTTCCGTTTGTTTTCGTCCGTAGTCAGATGCCGCTCTTCTGTATGATACTTGATGTATTCATGTGGCGTTTGTATGCCTTTGTATGTATCCCCATTTGAGTTGTATATGGTATGATATAATGATATCCACCTTGCAAAAGCGTCTTCAATATGCGACTCTATCCTTGGTGGGACCTTTGAGTTCCTCTCGGATAGGATCACATATTGGGTGTGACACTTCGTTACGCCGTCCAGCTGCGCTTTCAACACGGTGAAAAGGTCTCCAACAACATCGCGGAGTACGAAGGCTTAATCGCCGGTCTCAAGGCCGCTTCTACCTTGGGGATCCAGCGCCTCACCATCAAGGGTGATTCTCAGCTCCTGGTCAACTTCTCCAATAAGAAATGCAGGCCAAAGGACGAGCACATGGCGGCATATCTGGAGGAGGTACGTAAACTCGAGAAGGGTTTTCTGGGTTTAGAGTTGCAGCAGATCATGCATGGCGTTAACAAGGAGGTCGACAACATCACCGAACGGGCGTCCCGGCGTGAGCCCCAGGGCCCCGGTGTATTTGAAGAAAGGCTCTTTGTGCCATTGGCCGTTCCCCCCGCCGTCGGCGTGACGTTGCTCCGCGAGGAACCCCCGCCCGCACCAATCACGGGTGCACCGGACTGTGGCCCGGCCTCCGGAGCCCGTCTGTTGCAGGCACTGGAGCCTCAGGAAGATAGCTGGGTCACGGAGTTCAAGGCCTACTTGCTCCACGATACCTTACCAGAGGAAGATGCCGAGGCAGAGCACGTGGCCAGGCAGGGCACGGCTTACTGCCTACAAGATGGTGAATTGTACCGCAGTCGCCCCAATGACGTCTCGCTGCGATGTATTTCAGAAGAGCAAGGACGCGAGGTGCTAGCTGACATCCATGGGGGAGACTGTGGGCACCACTCTTCGCCACGAAGGAAGGTGTTCCGCAGTGGGTTCTACTGGCCCACGGCGCTCCGCAACGCCACCAAGCTGTTTCGGTCTTGTGAAGCTTGATAGTTCCATGCCAAGCAGATCCATCAGCCTGCGCAAGGACTTCAGACAATCCCACTCTCGTGGCCCTTCGCGGTATGGGGGCTGGACATACTGAGCCCTTTCCCTTGCACGGTGGGTGGTTACCGCTACCTCTACGTCGCCATCGACAAGTTCACCAAGTGGGCGGAGGTGTAGCACGTGCGCACCATCCCAGCGGGCTCAGCCGTCAAGTTCATCAGAGGCCTCGTGAGTCAGTTTGGCATCCCCAACCGCATCATCACTGATAATGGCTCCCAGTTCACGAGCGGCCTCTTTAGGTCATATTGTGCTAACCTTGTAACGCAGATATGCTACGCGTCAGTGGTGCACCCACGGAGTAACGACCAGGCCGAGCGCACCAACGCGGAGGACCACAGGGGCCTCAAGACCAGGACCTTCAAGAAGAAGCTCGAGGCTAGAGGAAAGGGCTGGCTCGACGAGCTCGGGTCCGTTTTGTGGTCCATCCGCACCGCCGCGATGAAGCCCACCGGCGAGACCCCCTTCTTCCTTGTCTACGGGGTCGAGGCAATCCTTCCATCCGAGCTCAGCCATGATTCTCCGCGAGTACGGGCATTCGACGAGGCACGCCAGGATGACTCGCGGGGGGCGGCCTTGTGCTCCTTGAGGAAGCCTGCCATCAGGCCGCCCTCCGCGCCGCGAGGTAGCAACAGGACTTGCGGTGCTACCATAGTCGCAACATCTGCCCCCGCACTCTCGAGGTTGGGGACCTCGTCTTGAGGCAGGCCCTCTCCAGGGAGGGCCTCCACAAGCTCTCGCCCATGTGGGAAGGTGTCGGCGTGGAAGCACAATCACCTATGGGGAATGGGTGCCCCTTTATGGTTCGGCATGGGGACGGCCGCGTTGCACAAAGAGCAGAAGCAATAGGAGACATCACGACAATGGACTCTCTCTTTTTACCCAGGTTTGGGTTGCTTTGCAGCATAAAAATCCTACTCCTGCTGTGGTGGATTGATCTGGAGGAACAAGAAGGCTCGACGTGCTCTAGCCCAGTGAGGCACCCCGGCGAGAACGATGTGAGCTTACAAGTGTTGTCGGGTGGAAAATGTTCGAACCCTTTGCTTGGTTTCCTCAGGCCTTCTTCTATAGGTTAAGGGGTGACCACAGTGGCAAAATAGTCATTTGGGTGTGATTAGATAGCTAACAGTGCTATCATACCTAACTCTGGCAGTTAGGACAAATAAATTAAATGCACTACTAGGTGCCGTGTCGCGGGTGAATCCTGGCAAGCATGTCGCGCCGCTTATCTGCCTCTTCTTATCAGCTTGACACACCTCCTGGACGGGTGTCAGTAAAGCTAATCTATTCTCCTTGATGCTACCTCATGCTTGATAGGATCCACCTGGTTGCTTAACACCTTGACACTGCATTGATTAGTGACTTGGGTGCCGTGAGGTGGAGCGGTGGCGTCTTGTTGAAGGTTCCTTGTTGAAGGAGCTTGGTGGGCTTTGATCTTTGACGGCCCCGGCAAGCCTGTCGGGGCGGATCTGGACTTGTCCTTGGGGGCGGCCTCAACCTGGCCAGGCTCTCCTGCCCAGCAAGGGAGGCCCTCCCAAGGTGGCCCATAGCTACCTTATTCTTCTTAATTCTCTCCTTGATCTCACGAAGAGCGGCTTTTCTGGCTTGACCTGGTGTCATGCATTGGTGCTAGATGCATGATCGTCAGCATGCCTGTGCATGAGTCCAGTTGGCAAACCTGAATGTTTGTTGCACCGATAGGACACCCCGGGCCTGGCCCACACGTGATGTCGGGCATCATTGAGTTAGGCCCTAACAATGCACAGGTGTGCACCCTGACCATGTCATGGCGGGATCCATGTTTCTGAGATCTCCTTTGCTTCTTCATTAACCTGAAATTGAATCAATTCCCATGTTCCCCGCAAGTCGTGCGATGTCGAACGACATGGGTCTACCAGGGGACGCCCACGTTCACGAGAAGTTGATTGAAGCGTCTGCGAGCGATCCGGGGGGTAACTGCCTTTTTACCCATCCCACCACGCCTGCCGTTTCCACCACTTACGTTGCATGCATTGCGGAGGGTTGGTGGCGGACGCGTAGGGTGCGGGAATGAGTGCCATGGCAGAAATCATGGCACCAGGGATTGCCGCAGTTTGGCGGTCGGTGAATTTGGACGCCGTCAGTGACGCAGATGAACCGGATTGGCAAAGCGGGGCGGTTGCTATAGGATGGTGGGGAGCCAGCCCCCTCCCACGCTCCGCTATACAAATGGAGCGCGGAGGTGAATGGAAGGGCTCACCCACGCATCTTCTTCTTCTTCTTCTCGTGTCCTTCTCCCACCATGGTGAGGGCAAGGAGGCACGCTCAAGCTTCGGCGGCGGCGACAAGGGCCTCCTCCCGGTACCGCATCCCCGCACCGCCTGGGGACGCAGCCCCAGCCGGCACAGGATCCGGTGCGCAAGGTAGAGCCGCAGGACGTGGTCATGGCTAGCGCAGTGTTCGGGGCCGAGGAGGACGTGATGGTACTCTGGTCGCTCCTCCCCCATCCGCTCCGTCTCAAATGGAGGGTCATGTTAGAGATACAGCGCTGGAGTTCGTCGTCAGGTTGCGCAAGCCCCCGCGCAATCGTCTTCGGCTTCCTGGCCCTTTTGCAAGGGTGATGGAGGTTGAATAGCCACACGGGTTGAAGTTGCACATGACAGGTTGCTGTAATGGAAACATGCGGGTGGACGTCGAGTTCCCCGCACCTCATGTCATGCTTCTACGCGCGTGGCTGGAAAAGTTTTGCACATGCCCATAGCTTGGCAGAGCGGCACATCCTTCATTTTAAGCTAATGGAGGCTGGTCTGCTCTCCATCAAGGTCTTCGAGCGTTCGGGTGCTCGCTTAGGGTGCTGCGCGGAGAGCTCGACCAATGACGAAAGCTCCTCCTAGAGCGACAGCGATGAAGAGGACACTGATGGCGAAGACGGCGGCACCGAGCCCCCGGTCCTCAAGCGGGAGGACGGCGGCTCGGACTCCAGCTGAGCGTCGGTTGCACCGTCACCGTTAGCTAGGCGCTGGCAGCACCAACATCTGCAGCTGGACCCCGGCAGAGCAATTTGCCGGGGGGTGCTTGGCCTGGTCGACTCCGCTTCCACCAACTGGACCCCGGCAGGCTTCCTCGTGGACTCTGGCTTCGTCTTCCCTGCCGGTGTCCCTCTTGCCGCATTCTTCTGGTGTTGGCGGTGGTGACCAGGGATTCCCTTGTTAATCTTTCATGAATTGCATCATTGACCAATACTATGTTTGTTAACTTCCAAGAAATTTATCAATTATACATTTCTTTATGTAAAGTACTTTCCATGGGATTGGCATTTGATCTTTTTATTATTTTCATTGCTAAGATTGAAACATGAAACTAAAGAAGCAAAACTCAAACTACTCTTTATTATTAGATAACTCTCAACTCAATTACATAGATAGATCACGAAACTAGCAATCGAAAGTAGATCATACTAAACTTTTATTCTTCTAAATCATGAGACAACTTAGGATCGAACTAAGATAGGTAAAGATAATAAAAGTGATGGTGATACGATACCGCAGCACCTCCCCCAAGCTTGGCACAAGCCTAGGGTGGTGCCCAGACCCGTGTACTCAAGTCTCTTTCTTCGGTGATGATGGTGATGACGAAGTAGTGGGCTTGTCCTTCAGCTGCAGTAAGTATTCTATATTGCTATTAATACTCCTAAGGGCACGGTTTTGCTCTTCTAACAAAATAACTTCATGAGTGAGGAATGTATACTGAGCACACATTGTTTCAAAAACACTTAAAGTATCAATTTCAGATGGGGAGAGATGATCATAAAGGGGTTGCAACATGTCTCCCTTTTTTGCAGTCTCTCCTATGGGCATGGCTTGATCTCCCTCTTGGACCTGGCTTCTCGCGACCTCCTCAACTTTATTATGCTTTTCGGTGTCCTCCTCTCTAAACAACCAATCGTAATAAACCTTGCTGTAAGGGTGCTTGCCCAGCGAAGGTTGCACGATCTGGTGCTCGGTACGGAGCCTTTGGGGAGCCATGGGGATCTAGATCTGTTAGAAAAATAGCACAAAACAAGAACATAGGAGATTCTTGCGATACGGTGGTCAAAACATCCGGGAGTATATATAAAGATTTTTTATCTTGAGAAACAAGTATTCCAGAAGAAAAAGAGTCGGGAAGGCACACGAGGGGCCCAAAAGGCAACCATGCACGCCCTGTTGCCGTGTGACCTCCTTGTGAGTCCCCTCGGCTGTTTCTTAATTTTTTTTCCATTTTTCTAATGTTCCAAAACGGACAGAAACTATTTTTATGGAATTTTTGGAGTCGGTTTACTCTTTTTCAGGGTTCTGGAGTGTTCCAGAAGGTCTCTCTTATGTGTTCCACCGATGTCATAGTTTGAACAATATTAGTTTCAACATTAATAGGTGTACCTGAGATATAATGCTTATTCTTTGTCCATTAACCACTCTTGGATTAGTGCACTCGACGTTATTGATCTCGATAGCTCTGGAAAGATAATCTTCCTCAATGATATATGGTCCTTCCCATTTGGAGAGAAGTTTTCCTGCAAAAAATCTAAAACGAGAGTTGTAAAATAGAACATGCTCACCCACTTTGAATTCCGGTTTTTAATTATTTTATCACGCCATCTTTTAACTTTTTGTTTAAACAACTTGGCATTTTCATAAGCTTGGGTTCTCCACTCATCTAACGAGCTAATGTCAAATAACCTCTCTTCACCGGCAAGTTTGAAATCATAATTAATTTCTTTAATTGCCCAATATGCTTTATGTTCTAACTCAAGAGGTAAATGACATGCCTTTCCATAAACCATTTTATACAGAGACATACCCATAGGGTTTTTATAAGCAGTTCTATAAGCCCATAGTGCATCATCAAGTTTCTTAGACCAATTCTTTCTAGATCTATTAACGATCTTTGGCAAAATTAATTTGATTTCTCTATTGCTCAATTCCACTTGATCACTAGACTAAGTATGATATGGATATGCAATTCCATGGTTAACATCATATCTATGAAGAAGTTTACGGAAAGCACCATGAATAAAATGTGAACCATGATACGTCTCCAACGTATCTATAATTTTTTATTGTTCCATGCTATTATATTATCTGTTTTGGCTGTTTTATATGCATTAATATACTATTTTATATTATTTTTGGGACTAACTTGTTAACCTAGAGCCCAGTGCTAGTTTCTCTTTTTTCTTTGTTCTTGAGTTTTACAGAAAAGGAATATCAAACGGAGTCCAAACGGAATAAAACTTTACGATGATTATTGGACCAGAAGACATCCACGAAACTTGGAGTCAAAGTCAGAAGAGTCCCGAGGGCTCCACAAGCCCTCAGGGCGCGCCCTAGGGGGGGCGCCCCCTGGCTTGTGGGGCCCCCCGGGACTCCACCGACCTCCCTCTGAGTTCTATAAATGCCCAAATATTCCAATATCAATAGAAGCATCCACCAAAATACTTTTTCGCCGTCATAACCTTCTATTCCCGTGAGATCCCATCTTGGGGCCTTTTCCAGCATCTTGCCGGAGGGGGATTCAATCACGGAGGGCATCTACATCAATTCTATTACCCCTCTGATGAAGCATGAGTAGTTTACCATAGACTTACGGGTCCATAGCTAGTAGCAAGATGGCTTCTGCTCTCTATTTGATTCTCAATACCATGTTCTCCTCGATGTTCTTGGAGATCTATCCGATGTAATCTTCTTTTGCGGTGTGTTTGTTGAGATCCGATGAATTGTGGATTTATGATCAGCTTATCTATGAATATTATTTGAATCTTCTCTGAATTCTTATATGCATGATTTAATATCTTTGTATTTTTCTTCGAATTATCGGTTTGGTTTGGCCAACTAGATTGGTTTTTCTTGCAATGGGAGAGGTGCTTAGTTTTGGGTTCAATCTTGCGTGATTTCACCAAGTGACAAAGTAGGGGTAGTGAGACAATTATTTGTATTCTTGCCATCAAGGGTAAAAATATGGGGCTTTCATCATATTGCTTGAGTTTATCCCTCTACATCATGTCATCTTACTTAAGGCGTTACTCCGTTCTATATGAACTTAATACTCTAGATGCATGCTGGATAGCGGTCGATGTGTGGAGTAATAGTAGTAGATGCAGGCAGGAGTCTGTCTACTTGACACAGACGTGATGCCTATATTCATAATCATTGCCTTGGATATCATCATAACTTTGCGCTTTTCTATCAATTGCTCGACAGTATTTGTTCACCCAACGTATTATTTGCCTTGAAGAGAGAAGCCTCTAGTGAAACCTATGGCCCCTGGATCTACTTTCCTTCATATATTTTCAGATCTATATACCAAAAATACTTTGCTGCAATTTATTTACTTTTATTTTGTTTTAAGTTTTTGTAACTTTTATATCTATCTCTATCAGATCTCAGCTTTGCAAGTGACCGTGAAGGGATTGACAACCCCTTTATCGCATTGGGTGCAAGTGTTTGATTGTTTGTGTAGGTGCATATATTGGGGACTTGCGTGTTTCTCCTATTGGATTGATACCTTGGTTCTTAACTGAGGGAAATACTTATCTCTACTTTGCTGCATCACCCTTTCGTCTTCAAGGGAAAAACCAACGCAAGCTCAAGAAGTAGCAGGAAGAATTTCCGGCGTCGTTGCCGAGGAGATCTTCATCAAGCCTACCAAGTACCCACCATAAACTCTCATCTCTTGCATTAAATTATTTGCCATTTGCCTCTCGTTTTCCTCTCCCCCACTTCTAAAATGTTTTCCCAAAAACACAAAAATATTTGCCTTTTTATTTGCCTTCTTTCTGTTTGCCTTTATGTCTTACTTGGTTCTTTTGCTTGTTTGCTTGGAATAATTGTGTATTTATTGAAAATCAGAAAGCAAAAATTTTATGGATCCTCATCCACTTGCTAATCTTTTTAAGAGATCCAATTATGATGAACCAATTGCTAGTGAGTTGAGTGCACTAGATTATCTTTATGAAGTTTTGCTTGAAATTTGTGAATCTGAAAATTGTGATGAAGTGTTAAAAGAAGAAATTTATGAAGTGATTCACGATAGCTCCTTGAAAGAAAAGCATGATTGTAATGATGTTATTATAAATTTTGTTAATGTCAATTATGCTAATAATATGCAAAACCCTGAGCTTGGGGATGCTAATTTTGCTATGTCCACTACTTATTGCAATGATCATGATCGGGGTGATAATGCTTCTTATGATCTTGAAAATTTATTTAAGCCTCATGATGAATATGTTTGTGATAATATTAAAAGTGGGTTTGGAAGAGTGTCAACTCTAGAAAATAATGATCCCACTACTTTGGAGTATGATCAATCTTATGAAATTTTTGATAAAAGTGGGCTTGGAGATGTCATGACTTTATTTGATGACAATCCCAATATTTTGGAAGAGTGTCAACTTTGCATGCATGTGGATCATGTAGAGGAAATTTTATGTGATAGCTATATTGTTTAATTTAATTATGATCCTACTTGTAATTATTATGAGAGAGGAAAATATGGTTGTGGAAATATTCATGTTACTACATTACCTCTCGTTATGTTGAGTTTGCTATTGTTTCTTTCTTCTTCTTTGCATATGCTAGGATTTTCTTGCATTGATAATTTGTTTGCCTATAAGATGCCTATGCATAGTAAGTATGTTAGACTTAGATGTGTTTTTCACGTACTTTATGATGCTCTCTTTGTGCTTCAATTCTTGTCTTTCATGTGAGCATCATTAAAATTATCGATGCCTAGCTAAAAGGCTTTAAAGAAAAGCGCTTGTTGGGAGACAACCCAATATTTTTATTTTATGTTTTTATGAATAAATTTATCTTCTAGCCTCTGTTTAGATGTGTTTTGGTGTTTTAATTAGTGTTTGAACCAAGTTAGACCTTTGGGAGGGCTTACGGTGATAGTTGATTTGATCTTGCTAAAAACAGAAACTTTTGCGTCCAGTAACAGAATTGTGTAAATTCACTGGTGCATGGAAAAACCCTGAATGTTTTTACACAAGATTGATGTACAAATTTCATCTGTTGTCCTAATTTTTCCGAATTTTTGGAGTTACAGAATTATTAGAACAATTCAGATCTTCGCAGACTGTTCTGTTTTTGACAGATTCTATTTTCTATGTGTTGTTTGCTTATTTTAATGAATCTATGGGTAGTATCGGGGGGTATGAACCATGGAGAAGTTGGAATACAGTAGATATTACACCAATATAAATAAATAATGAGTTCACAACAGTACCAAAAAGTGGTGATTAATTTTCTTATACTGACGGATATCATGAGTTTTCTGTTGAGTTTTGTGTTGTGAAGTTTTCAAGTTTTGGGTAAAGATTTGATGGACTATGGAATAAGGAGTGGCAAGAGCCTAAGATTGGGGATGACCAAGGCACCTCAAGGTAATATTCAAGGATAACCAAGCATCTAAGCTTGGGGATGCCCCGGATGGCATCCCCTCTTTCGTCTTCGTCTATCGGTAAATTTACTTGAGGCTATATTTTTATTCACCACATGATATGTGTTTTGCTTGGGGCGTCTTGTATGATATGAGTCTTTGCTTTTTAGTTTGTCACAATCATTCTTTCCGTACACACCTTTTGAGAGGGACACGCATGAATCATGAATTTATTAGAATACTCTATGTGCTTCACTTATATCTTTTGAGCTAGGCAATTTTGCTCTAGTGCTTCACTTATATCTTTTTATAGTACGGCGGTCGCTTTATTTTATAGAAATTGTTGAACTCTCATGCTTCACTTATATTATTTTGAGAGCCTCTCTAAACAGCATGGTAATTTGCTTTGGTTATGAATTTAGTCGTAATATGATGGGCATCCAAGAGGGATATAATAAAAACTTTCATATAAAGTGCATTGAATACTATGTGCAGTATGATTCCTTATGATTGTTTTGAGATACAAAGATGGTGATATTAAAGTCATGCTAGTGTGTAATTGTGGATTGGTAGAAATACTTGTGTTAAAGTTTGTGATTCCCGTAGCATGCACGTATGGTGAACCTTTATGTGATGAAGTCGGAGCATGATTTATTTATTGATTGTCTTCCTTATGAGTGGTGGTCGGGGATGAGCGATGGTCTTTTCCTACCAATCTATCACCCTGGGAGCATGCGTGTAGTACTTTGTTTTGATAGCTAATAAACGTTTGCAATAAGTATGTGAGTTCTTTATGACTAATGTTGAGTCCATGGATTATATGCACTCTCACCCTTCCACCTTTGCTAGCCTCTCTAGTACCATGCAACTTCCACCGTTTCGTTTTATTAAGGCACGCTCCATCATTGTCATATTGCTTTGCATGATCGTAAGATAGCTAGCATGATGTTTTCATGGCTTGTCCATTTTTTGTTGTCATTGCTATGCTAGATCATTGCACATCCCGGTACACTGTTGGAGGCATTCATATAGAGTCATATTTTTGTTCTAAGTATCGAGTTGTAATTCTTGAGTTGTAAGTAAATAAAAGTGTGATGATCATCATTATTAGAGCATTGTCCCATGTGAGGAAAGGATGATGGAAGCTATGATTCCCTCACAAGTTGGGATGAGTCTCCGGACTTTATAAAAAAATAAAAGAGGACAAAGAAGCCCCAAAAAAGAGAGGCCAAAGAAGCCCACCAAAAAAATGAGAGAAAATAGAGAAGGGACAATGTTACTATCCTTTTTTCACACTTGTGCTTCAAAGTAGCACCATGATCTTCATGATAGAGAGTCTCCTATGTTGTCACTTTCATATACTAGCGGGAATTTTTCGTTATATAACTTGGCTTGTATATTCCAATGATGGGCTTCCTCAAATTTCCATAGATCTTCGTGAGCAAGCAAGTTGGATGCACATCCACTTAGTTTCTTTTTGAGGTTTCATAAACTTATAGCTCTAGTGCATCCGTTGCATGGCAATCCCTACTCACCCACATTGATATCTATTGATGGGCATCTCCATAGCGCGTTGATACCCCTCGTTGATGTGAGACTATCTCCTTCTTTTTGTCTTCTCCACAACCACCATATTCTATTCCACCTATAGTGCTATATCCATGGCTCACGCTCATGTATTGCGTGAAAGTTGAAAAAGTTGAGAACATTAAAAGTATGAAACAATTGCTTGGCTTGTCATCAGGGTTGTGCATGATTTAATACTTTGTGTGATGAAGATGGAGCATAGCCAGACTATATGATTTTGTAGGGATAACTTTCTTCGGCCATGTTATTTTGAGAAGACATGATTGCTTTATTAGTATGCTTGAAGTATTATTGTTTTTATGTCAACATTAAACTTTTGTTTTGAATCTTATGGATCTGAACATTCATGCCACAATAAAGAAAATTACATGGATAAATATGTCAGGTAGCATTGCACATCAAAAATTCTGTTTTTATCATTTACCTACTCAAGGACGAGTAGGAATTAAGCTTGGGGATGCTTGATACCTCTCCAACGTATCTATAATTTTTGATTGTTCCATTCAATTATATTATCTATTTTGGACGTTTTAAATGCATTAATATGCTATTTTATATTATTTTTGGGACTAACTTATTAACATAGAGGCCAGTGCCAGTTTCTGTTTTTTTCCTTGTTTTTGAGTTTTACAGAAAAGGAATATCAAACGGAGTCCAAATGGAATAAAACTTTACGATGATTTTTCTTGGACCAGAAGACATCCGCGGAACTTGGAGTACAAGTTAGAAGAGTCCCGAGGGCTCCACAAGCCCTCAGGGTGCGCCCTAGGGTGGGCGCCCCCCTGGCTTGTGGGGCCCCCGGGAGTCCACCGACCTCCCTCTGAGATCTATAAATTCCCAAATATTCCAATATCAACAGAAGTGTCCACCAAAATACTTTTCTGCCGCCGTAATGTTCTGTTCCCGTGAGTTCCCATCTTGGGGCCTTTTCCGGCATCCTGCCGGAGGGGGATTCGATCGCGGAGGGCATCTACATCAACTCTATTGCCCCTCCGATGAAGCGTGAATAGTTTACCAAAGACCTACGGGTCCATAGCTAGTAGCTAGATGGCTTCTTCTCTCTCTTTGATTTTCAATACCATGTTCTCCTCGATGTTCTTGGAGATCTATCCGATGTAATCTCCTTTTGTGGTGTGTTTGTCGAGATCCGATGAATTGTGGATTTATGATCAACTTATCTATGAATATTATTTGAATCTTCTCTGGATTCTTATATGCATGATTTAATATCTTTGTATTTCTCTTTGAATTATCGGTTTTTTTAGCCAACTAGATTGGTTTTTCTTGCAATGGGAGAGGTGCTTAGTTTTGGGTTCAATCTTGCGTGATTTCACCCAGTGACAAAGTAGGGGTAGCGAGACACGTATTTGTATTCTTGCCATCAAGGGTAAAAAGATGGGGTTTTCATCATATTGCTTGAGTTTATCCCTCTACATCATGTCATCTTACTTAAGGCGTTACTCCATTCTTTATGAACTTAATACTCTAGATGCATGCTGGATAGTGGTTGATGTGTGGAGTAATAGTAGTAGATGCAGGCAGGAGTCGGTCTACTTGACACGGATGTGATGCCTATATTCATAATCATTGCCTTGGATATTGTCATAACTTTGCGCTTTTCTATCAATTGCTCGATAGTAATTTGTTCGCCCACCGTATTATTTGCCTTCAAGAGAGAAGCCTCTAGTGAAACCTATGGCCCCCGGGTCTATTTTCCTTCATATATTTACAGATCTATATACCAAAAATTCCTTGCTGCAATTTATTTACTTTTATTTTGTTTTACATTTTAGTAATCTTTTATATCTATATCTCTATCAGATCTCACGTTTGCAAGTGACCGTGAAGGGATTGACAATCCCTTTATCGCGTTGGGTGCAAGTGTTTGATTGTTTGTGTAGGTGCATATATTGGGGGCTTGCGTGTTTCTCCTACTGGATTGATACCTTGGTTCTTAACTGAGGAAAATACTTATCTCTACTTTGCTGCATCACCCTTTCCTCTTCAAGGGAAAAACCAATGCAAGCTCAAGAAGTAGCAAACCATCATCATCCATTAAATATATAGGGACTCCAAACCTTGGGAAAATAACTCCTTTAAGCATTTTAATAGATGTGTTATGATCGGCACTACTAGTTGTAATAGCTTCTACCCACTTAGTAACGTAATCCAAAGCAACTAATATATGTGTATACCCATTAGAGGAAGGAAAAGGTCTCGTATAATCAAATCCCCAACCATCAAATGGTTCAATAACAAGTGAATAATTCATATGAATTTCCTAACGTCTAGCTATATTATCAATTCTTTGACATTCATCACAAGAAAGGACAAACTTACGTGCATCCTTGAAAATAGTAGGGCAATAAAAACCAGACTGTAATGCCTTATGTGCAGTTCTGTCTCCAGCATGGTGTCCTCCGTATGCCTCAGAGTGACACTTCCATAGGATTTGTTCCTGTTCATGATCAGGTATACATTGTCAAATAACACCATCTACTCATTCTTTATATAGATGTGGGTCACCCCAAAAGTAATGTCTTAAATCAAAGGCGAACTTCTTCTTTTGTTGGTATGTGAAACTAGGTGGTATGTATTTAGCAACAATGTAATTAGCATAGTCTGCATACCAAGGAGTATTACAAGAAGCATTTATAACAACTAATTGTTCATCAGGAAAACTATCATCAATAGGCAGTGGGTCATCAAGAATATTTTCCATTCTAGACAAATTATCAGCTATGGGATTCTCAGCTCCCTTTCTATCAATACTATGCAAGTCAAACTCTTGTAATAATAAAACTGCCGTAATCGGGGCTCCGCAGACCCAAACACGGTTCATACTCTGGGGCATGTGCGGACATCTAACCTAGACACAGCCTCAAGCTCATCACCTCATGGCTCGGCCTCGTCGAGTTCGTGCGAGCGGGGAAAAGAGGGGACGCAGCAGTTTACGCAGGTTCGTGCCACCTTACGGTGTAAAACCCTACTCCTGCTTTGTGGTGGATTGCCTCGCGAGGAGGATGAGGATGAACTAGTACAGTGGATGAGCTGCCTCGTGAGGGCTCAGAGGGAGAGAATGGATCGACCTTTCTCTATGGTGGAGACTAGCCTATACTTATACTAGGCCCGGTTTTGTTCCCTCATAACTTAGGCGGGAAGGAATACCACAGTGGACAATTTGAAAGGGGACAAGAGGTACATCTTATCCTGACGAAAGGTGGTCTTCGCCTGCAAAGCTTCTGGTCATGACGCAGTGGTGGGCTCGGCGATGACATCTGTCCTGCCGAGCTCGTGGTTTTGGTCTAATTGCACCGGAATGGAAACCTTTGTGGGATTCCTTGTGAATCCGTGTACGTCCTTGCCTCCTTATCACCAAAGAGGAAACGGTCCTCCACTGCGCTCGCTGGCACCCACCAGGCCTTGGTCATCATGGCTCACATCATCGCGAGCCTCGTGAGGCGGGGTACCTGCATAGGGATCTCCACTCCTCGAGTGGCAGGCTCGGGAAGCTGCTCCTCGGGAGGTCTTGGAGTCGCTCACCTCGCGAGGCCGGGGGGCCCTCGCGATGGTCTTGCTTGCAGAGTCTTGTAGCTGGGCCGTTGACGGGGCCACGCGCTGGGTCGTAGGCAGGAAAGTCCGGGTACCTCTGATCCAAGAATGCCTAGCCCCTGGGCCCAAGGCTGGCTCGACCCGGCTTCTAAGTGAAGGCAAGGAGTGAGGGCGAAGCGACGCGGGCCCCAATCGGCTGTGGAACAGGCTTGATGCGTGGCGCACGACAGGACGCGAATGCCTCCACTTCCCCATGTTGCATCGGCAACTACCCACACTAACAAAAGCCTGGCGCACGCCGCGAGGTCATCATTGCTCACCCTTGCCTTGCTCCTGATCCCCTTCTCCAGACATAAGCTCCTCCAGATCCAATCACATCGCCGTCCTTCACTTCTTCCTTCACCGGCGCCGACGACTCCCCGAATGGCGCCCGCCGGGAAATCAAAGCCTGTAGTCTAGGTCACAACCTCCTCATCTCTTCTACCGGCGCTCGCTGCTTCCTTTGTTGCCAAGGAAGGGGACCTCAGCACTGTGCTCCCGCTGTCGGCGGGCGACACGAACGAGTGGGGTGAGACCCTGATCTGGGCCGACTCCGCGGAACGGAGCACATTGGAGAAGACGGCCAACCCCTTCTTCCTCCATAGCGTCTTCTCAGGGCTTGTCTAGCCCTTCTCGGGGTTCTTCTAGGCCATCCTCAGGCACTACAAGATCCAGGCCCATCATCTCCAGCCTAACTCCATTCTCCTCCTGTCCATCTTTGCCTTCTACTACGAGGCCTTTGTTGGCGTGAGGCACTCGGTGGCCCTTTTCCGCCACTACTTCAGCTTGCGATTCCACGACCAGGAAGCAGTGGTCCGCGTGCGTCTCCTTTGTTGCAGTCCAGAGCGGAAATCTGCTCCTGAATGTCGGGAAGAAGGTGGAAGGCTTTCGGCACCGCTGGGTCTTCCTGGACGTCCTGGGTTCTGATCCACTCCTGGAGCTTCTGGCGGAGCTGCCCAAGAGGATCCCAGAGTGGGGTTCCGCAAAGCTCACCGAACCACGAGCGAAGCCCGTCTTGGAGCGCATAGCCTCGGATATGGAGGCCAAGCTACTGATCGGGGCGATGATCGTGAAGGAGTTCTTAACGCAGCGCTTGGCGCCGCTCCAGTTGCACTCGAAGCCCCAGTGGGAGTACCAGGGTGGAAGGGACGAGGTAAGGCTGCGCCCCACTGGCAAGACATGTGAAGAGCTGGACGCGGCCTTGGTTGCCCTGATCGGCTACATTCGTGTGGACATCCCGAAGGCCTACGCCCCGTTGTACCACCGTGACGACAGGGAGGATCTGGTTGCCGCCATGGCCGCCTTCAACGACCAGGGGCTCGAGCCGTCCGACCACCCGAATTCCCCTGTGATGCTGTCCTCTGGCAACAGTGGTAACAAAGAGGATTCGGAGGAGACTGAGGACGACGACCTGGAGGAGGTGCCCCCCATTGCAACGCAAGCTTCTCCGCAATCTTGAGGACGCCGACGATGCCGATGAGCCCCTAGCCGCAGACTCCCTGCGCTTTATCAGGGCCCCTAGGTGGTCGGAGCCCGCTCCCCGGACGACGCAGGCATCCGGCCGGGCGGCCTCAAGCAGGGGCGCGGTAGTGCCCTCTACGGGGGGCTCCCCACGCCTAAGCAGGGCGGCTAGGGAGTCAGGCCCGTCTTCACCAGGCACTCAATCGAAGGACGGGGTGCCCCCCGCCGGGGCGGACATGGCGTCTTCGGCCATGACCCCTCAGGCCAACCTCCTCACCCCTCCAGGTGGCGACACCATGGTGGGGCCCGTTGTTGGCCACTCTGCCAGCCCCCAGGACGAGACCAAGGCCACGACGGAGAAGAGCGGGGGTGCCTCGGCCTCCGCTGAGGAGGAGAAGAAGAGGAAGTGGGTCGTGCCAGATGAGTAAGTGACCTTCCTTGCTTCCCGACCGGGTACTGATTGCGCATGTGTTCATATCATTTCCCCTCTTGATGGACCGAAGTGGTGACGTGGCAAAGAAGAAGAAGAAGAAGAAGAAGAAGAAGAAGAAGAAGAAGAAGAAGAAGAAGATGGGTGTCGCATCGAAGGAGCCCCTTGTCCGGAGGGCACCATCGGCACCCAGTCGCGGCCACGGCGGGCGCAGAAGCGCACCACATCGGCTTGGCGGAACCCTTGGGCGCACAGGCGGCGCCGTGCCAGGGCGTACTGGCGTGCCGCCCGCTCCTGGTGCGTCGTCGGCACCGCTCGAGGGGTCGGCCGTAGAGGCCATGGTGATCCAACCTGCCGCGCCGCTCGTTTCGGCCACGACACCTCCGACCTCGAGGGAGAGGGCGCCAGTCTTGACTCCTCCTGCCGCTCCAGCCCGCGCTTCTTGACGCGATGAGTCATAGCCTGCGACGCAGCCTTAAGCGACTCCAACACCCGTGACCAGGGTGGTCGACACGGCGGACCCAGCGGCGCGGCCCAAGAGCCAGCCACGAAGAGCGGCGTGGACCCCCCTGCGCCGCTGTCGGAGGGAGTCACAAGTCCTCCCACCGTGGTGACGCCGGCTCAGGACGTCGCGGCAATTCCTCCGCGGCCATCCCTTGAGCTCATGAGCTATGACCCTCTGATCAGGTGCGGGGCCTTGGACAACGCCCGCGCCACGCTTGATCGGCTCAAGGTGGACCTCCAGGACGCTGACGAGCGCCTTAGGCAGGAGCGCCTGAAGCTAACCGCGGGATGGCGTGAGCTATCTACGGCCAACAAGGTGACCCAAGATCGGGCCGAGGCCCTCATCACTAAGAGCAGGAGGGAGGCTGACGAGGCAAAGACTGCTCGTGACATGGTGTGTACCAAGGCGGATGCGCCTGCCAAGCACTACGGCGATGCGGAGGCCATCCTAAAGGCGCTCTAGCAGGAACACGCCACATGCGCGCAGCAGCTTCAACAGCAGGAGGATGACCTCAAGGCTCACAAGGCGCAGCTCGCCGATCGTGACTCCGCGGTGTTGAAGGCACCTATCGACCAGGCTGCGGAGTGCGAGCGCCTGACCAAGCTGAAGGAGGAGGTGGCCGGAGCCCAAGCGTCCCATGCCAAGCACGTCTCTAAGGCAATGGCCCGGCTGGCCGCCAGGGAGATGATCCTTTCCGACGTCGATTGAAGAGCAGCCGTAGAGCATGACGCCTTCCCCTCCTTCGAGCTCAGGGCTCACTAGGCGCTGCAGTCCATCTGCAAAGGAGGGTTTAAGGACCCGCTCACGACCCCTGAGGGCGGCTACGCATGGCTTTCTTCCAAGCTTGCCGAGGAGCTCGAAGGTGCTGCCGCCAAGGTGGACTCCATCCTGGAGGAGGAGTGCCGCGACCTCTTCTCCGTGGATGCAACGTGCGTCTTCAGCCACCTTTACCTCCGCGGCCCCAGCTTCAATTTTGACACGGAGACCGGCCCGGTTGCTCTCGAGTCCCGCGCCACCATGGCGGCGGCCGTGAAAGACCATGTGGACGCACTTCTAGGGAAGTTCACCTCCAACCTTGACGCCGAGCCTGTGGTAGATGAGGCGAGCGGCAGCGACGGCGACGGCGACAGCGATGTTGAAGACGAGCCCGTCGCGGCTGAGGCAGGTGGTGGTAACGGCCATGGCAAAGATGATCCCTCCTCCTAGAATTTATCCTGCGACACTTATCTTGCCTCGTGGAGGCATAAGACTTTGTTTGAATTTGCAATACATTCGATGCATGTAATAACTGTTTGAACTCTGTGATTTCCTTTTCGTGCTTGGTTTCCTTCTTGCTTGCCTTCGTGCTCTACGTCGGCAGGGCTCAACCCCGTGCATACCTCAGCCGCCATTGGGAGGTCTAGTTGTGATGCCAGTACGAAATCAAGGGCGAGGGGCTACGTGACTAGTGAGGCCCCTGAGTCGCGATGCTCAGGTGTCCCCCTTGACGTGCGATCGGCCCTCATGAAGGAAACATGGTCGGCGACAAGGTTAATCCGGGGCCCTTCATACCTTTTCTCATCAATCTTCACCTGGAAGGGACGCGGGAAGACCAGGTACCAGGGACCTGGTGAGGTGGCATGCGCCGGGCCTGGCCTAAGCGTAGGCATCATGTTCAGCCCCTTCGCACGTGCATCCCAGGGGAATGCTGCGAGCAGTGCCGCGTGAAGAGCTGAGAGGCCATCCTAAGGTTGATGCAACCCATAGGCGCCCTCAGTTGTTTATCCACCAACGCGAAGCATGGGGCTTCCACTGGGCGTTGGCATGGTCACTGTTCGACCATATCCGCCAGTGCGGAACATGCGGCTTCCACTTGGCGTGGGCATGGTCGCGGTTTGACCGTATCTGCCAGCGCAGAGCATGGGGCTTCCACTGGGCGTGGGTAGGGAGCTCTGTATTAGAGTCTCCGGGCGTGTACAGCCCTATTTCGTTCGTACGCGTGACTGGCATGGCAGAACTTTGAGGAGGTGTATCTGGGCACTCATGAGCCAACGCGGGACTCAGGAGGCCCTATCTCAAGGCGGGTTGCGCCTGAACTTTTGGCGCGGAGCACGCTTGCTAAACCTGTGTAATGGGGGCGACCTGCACCGAGTGAACCTCCGGAGGCCATCGCATGAGAAGGCCAAACACCAAGGACCCATAGGAGGTGACGTGCACAGGGCCGGCCCGCCAGACAAAGCTCGGTCGCTTGGTTTTATCAACGCTGCATGGACGAACCCGAGCATAAACGCCGTGCCAAGTCTTCACATGTAATAACCCGAGGAAGGACATCCGGCGCGCGGCTCCCACGATGGCGAAGCATTGGACTGCGGTTGTACAAACTGGGTTGTGCACCCTAACTAACCCACTCGCGATTAGCTCATGCGAAGACAAGGCACCTAGTAACCCGGGAGGTGACGTACACGGGAGCTGGCCCGGGAGACAGAGGTCGATCGCTTGGGTTTAACAACACTATAGGGACGAACCCGAACATAGACACCGTGCCTACCCTTAATCAGGAGGCGGTCGAGGGTGGGGTTGTGAGGGTGCGGCGACATTCATGGTGACAAAGCACAGGGCACGCTGGTTGGAATACAAAGGAAATTTTATCAAAGGCAGAGCCAGTTCTGATACACGCGCAAAACGATACAGTTGCAGAGGTGGGCCCTGACAGCTTGAGCATAATGAAGCCCGTGGGGCACCCTCAATTGGGCAAACCAAAAATCACTTGGCTCCGCTATCATAGAAGCATCGAGGTAGCTGAAGAGGCGTGCTGTGGAGATTGCTACTCATGACCAGGGCGGCTCCTGAGGCCTGGGGGCCGCACGAGGCCCATGGGGCTCGCGAGGGTCCGGGGCCTCCTGAGACGCGACTGCCAAGCGCCTGGCCTCGTGAGACGCCATAGCACGCTGCACGAGGTGCTGGTACAAGGCACCCATGTTCAGCAGGCCAAACGGCATGTAGACGTAGTCGCAGGGGTATCCCCCACTCCGGCCGACGAGCGACGGCGAGAAGAGGTCCTGCGAAGTGGCTCTATTGAGGCCCAGGATGTTGACGCAGATGCGCAACTCACCACCCACGTCGGGGGAAACAGCTGCATTGGCGGGCCGTATGGGACGATGCTCGCCGTGCATGGCTTGCTCCTCCTGAAGCTCCTCGATTGCCTTGGTGATGAATTCGCGTGCTCTTGGCGCCTCTCACTGTGCTACTTGCTCATGGGGGCGCGCACCGAGGCACG
This sequence comes from Thinopyrum elongatum, assembly GCA_011799875.1. Lineage (NCBI taxonomy): Eukaryota > Viridiplantae > Streptophyta > Magnoliopsida > Poales > Poaceae > Thinopyrum > Thinopyrum elongatum. The sequence continues at coordinate 247,728,314 of CM022299.1, forward strand.
CCTCCAAGTGGTGCCTGAACACCTCCCTCGTCATGCTGGTCAGTTCAGAGGCTCTCCAGACGGAAGCGCCCGAGCCCTCCCGGAGGGAGGCGCCGGGCGTGCCTTCCTATGCGGGAGTTAGAGGCGCCCCTGCAGCAGGCGTGGGGCCTAAGGAACTACTAGCAGGTTTCTTAGCCTCTCAACAGCTCTTGGGAAGGAGCTGCTTCTTCTTCGCGGGGGTGGCCTCGGGAGGCAGGATGCCACCTTTGTCATCATAGTTCTTGGCTGCCACGGCACGGTCGGCATACTCAAGAGAACAGATTGCGTCCTTCCCATCGCAGGCGACCGTGATGACGCCACTGCACCCTGGCATCTTGAGGACATTGTAGCCATGGTGGGTTGCCGCCATGAACTTGGTGAGCGTAGGGTACCCGATGGATGGCATTGTACGGGAGGCCGATGTGGGCGACGTCGAAGTCGATGAGCTCGGTGTGGTAGTTGTCGTGCTTGCCGAAGGTGACAGGGAGGCGTACCTGCCCTAGGGGGACGGTGGAACCGTTGATCACCCCAGAGAATGGCCTGGTGGGCATGAGCTGGTCATAGGGCACCTGAAGCATCTCGAAGGTCTTGACGGAGAGCACGTTGAGACCTGCGCCACCGTCGATGAGAGTCTTGGTGACAGAGATGTTGCTGATGGTGGGCGTGCAGAGCATGGGGAGCGCACCGGCAGTGGTCGCGCACCTGAGGTGATCCTTGGAGTCGAAGGTGATGGCGTACTGTAACCAACTAAGGAGGCGTGCGGCCTCAAGCTTCGGGAGGGCCGCGTTCACCTCGCGAGATAACTGCTTGAAGACGCGGTTCGAGGCTAGCGCATGGGCGCCTCCAAGGATGCATGCGATCACGCGTGGTTCCTGGAAGCCCCCAGCCCCATCATCCTGATGGCTGTCGTCCTTCCTCCTTGGCCATGGTGTCAACAGAGGGAGGCCAGCATTACCCTGAGGATGGGCCTCACGAGGCTAGTCGCGCCAGGGGCCGTCACGAGTCAGATCACGCTAGCGATCCTCGCGAGGCTGGTCGCACAATTCCTAACGAGGGTTGCAGTTGTCCCAGCGGCCTTCGCCGCGGCCTCCTCCATGGCCGAAGCTACGGTCACCGCGCTTGGGGAGGCGGCCCAGGCGCTCGTCCCGGAGCGCCCTGAGCTCCGGGCAATCGTTGGTGTTGTAGGTGTGAATGTTGTGGAAGACGCAGAATGGGCGGTTATCCTTGGCCAGTTCGTCGCGGTCGCAACCGCGCTTTAACTCAGGCTCTGCTGCCAGCATGGTGGGGCCCTTGTGCTTCACCTCCTTGGCCTTCTTGTCTTCAGGATCGACGTTAGGGAGCTTGAGGAGAGAGAGGTAGCCCTCTTCTGCAATGGCGCACCTGTCCGCCAGGTTGAACATCTCAAGCGCTATGCACAGGTCATTGTGGATGGCGAGCTCCTCGCTCATCTTGACATCCATGACGCCCTCGGTGAACGCTAAGATGATGGCTTTGTCTGAGGCTTTCGGGATCTTTAGGCGAACGTTGGTGAAGTGCTTAATGTACTTGCAGAGGGTTTCACCCGGCTGCTGCTTCACGCACCGCAGGTCATTGACGGCAAGAGCGCAGTCGCGGGTGCCTTGGAAGTTGGCAATAAAACGCTCACGAAGTTCATCCCAAGAGGAGATTAACCGCTCCGGGAGGTGCAAGAGCTAGGAACGCGCGCCATCCTTCAGAGCCATGGGGAACCAGTTCGCCCTGACCTTGCCGTCGCCATTCGCCGCCTCGATGCTCAGCGAGTAGAGCTGGAGGAACTCCGCAGGGTCGAGGGTGCCATCGTAGCGCGGGTGCAGTTTTGGCTTGAACTTGCCGGGCCAAACGACACGGCACAGCTCACAGGTGAAGGTGCGGCATCCCGCCACGCTCATGGGTGTGGCCCGCATAAGGGGAGAATGGTCCTAATGCCCATGCGCTGCAGCCCCGAGTGCCGCCCGGTCTTGGTGCTGGCGAGGCGGTGCGGGGAGCGCACGCGCGTCGTACTGCGGCTGCTGCACCACTTGGTAGCTGGCCTCATCCCATGTCGGCGCTTCCGCCACGTGCGGCGGGTCGCACGGGCACAAGACGCGCCTATACTCGGCGTCGGCACTGCGTAGATGAGGACGAGGAGGAGGCGCGCCATGAGCTACGTCGCCCGCACGAGAGGGCGGGAGACGGAGCAAGTGGGATGGCGCCGGGGCCTCGCCGGCGGCGTTGACTAGCTCGGTGATGCGGCCCATCCAGGCGTCATAGCCCTTGTTGGCGGGGTGGTAGCACAGCAGATCACACGCCATGAGCAGCGCAGCCTGTGCGTTTGCCGGCCCGTGATGAGTGTGGGAGGACGACGCCGTGGTGGGGGCGAGGGAAGGAGTGGCAGTGCGGCCATCATGCTGCACGGAGGGCTGCATCGAAGAGTCCTCCTGCTCACGAGCAACAGGATCGGTAGCAGCGTTAGCTGCGGGAGAAGCGGAGCGGCGTGGAACACTACAGCCCACGGGTGCCGTCTGGGTGACATGAGTGGCCCGGCGCTCGGCGCGAACTCGGCGGACGTCGGCCATGGAAACGACAAAGCAGAGACGAAGCGAAGCGGAAGGGAGAGCTTTCGAAACCCCGTACCTGGCGCGCTAAATGTCAGAATCGAGGCTTCGCTGACCCAAACAAGGTTCGAACTCTGGGGCGTGTGCGAAGATCTAACCTAGCTATAGCCTGAAGATCATCACCTCATGGTTCGGCCTCGTCGAGTTCATGCGTGCGGGCAAAATAGGGGCCGCAGCAGTTTACCCAGGTTTGGGCCACCTTTCGGTGTAAAACCCTACTCCTGCTTTGTGGTGGATTGCCACACGAGGAGGATGAGGATGAACTAGTACAATGGATGAGCTGCCTCGTTAGGGCTCAGAGGGAGCGAATGGATCAACCTTTCTCTACGGTGGAGATTAGCCTATACTTATACTAAGCTTGGTTCTCTTCCCTCATAACTTAGGCGGGAAGGAATACCACAGTGGCGAATTTGAAAGGGGACAAGAGGTACATCTTATCCTGACGAAAGGTGGTATTCGTGTGCAAAGCTTCTGGTCATGACGCAGTGGTGGGCTCAGTGATGACATCCATCTTCCCGAGCTCGTGGTCTTGGTCTCGTTGCACCGGAATGGAAACCTTTGGGGGATTCCTTGGGAAACCCGTGTACATCCTTGCCTCGTTAGCACCAAAGAGGAAACTGTCCTCCACTGCACCCACTGGCGCCCGCCTGGCCTTGGTCATCATGGCTCACGTCATCGCGAGCCTCGTGAGGCGGGGTACCTGCATAGAGATCTCCGCTCCTCGGGAGGCAGGGTCGAGAAGCTGCTCCTCGGGAGGTCTTGGAGTTGCTTGCCTCGCGAGACCGGGGGGCCCTCGTGATGGGCCTGCTTGCATAGTCTTGTAGCTGGGCCATACCGGGTCGTCGACGGGGCGACACGCTGGGCCGTAGGCACGAAGTCTGGGTACCCCCGATCCTAGAATGCCGACAAAAACTCACCTAATTAGTCTAGGTTTGGCATCTTTCTTTTCCATAAGATATTTAATAGCAACATGATCGGTGTGAACAATTACTTTAAAATCAACAATGTAAGATCTAAATTTGTCACATGCAAACACGACCGCTAAAAATTCTTTCTCAGGAGTAGCATAATTTATTTGAGCACTGTCTAGAGTTTTACAAGCACAATGAATAACATTCAATTTCTTATCAACTCTTTGTCCTAGAGTAGCACCAACAACATAGTCACTAGCATATCACATATTTTCAATAGGCAGATTCCAATCAGGTGGTTGAACAATGGGTCCAGAGATTAAAGCTTTCTTAAGTATTTCAATGGCTTCTACGCAATCATCATAAAAAACAAATAGAACATCTTTTTGCAAAAGATTAGTAAGAGGCCTAGAAATTTGAGAGAAGTCTTTAGTGATGCCTATAAAAACCCTTAATATCTTTAGGACATGATGCCTATAAAATCCAGCATGACCAAGGAAGCTTCTTATACCATTAATATCTTTAGGACATGGCGTTTTCTCAATTGCATCAATTTTTGCTTTATCTACTTCCATACCTCGTTCAAACATTTTATGCCCAAGCACTATACCTTCATTAACCATAAAGTGGTACTTCTCGCAATTTAAGACAAGATTAGTTTCTTCACATCTTTGCAAAACTCGATCAAGGTTGCTTAAGAAACAATCAAAAGATTTCCCATAAACGGAAAAATCATCCATGAATACGTTAACAATCTTTTCACAAAAATCAGAGAATGTAGGATTCATACATCTTTGAAAGGTAGTAGGTCCATTACTGCTACTTATGAGCTGCATTGGGATTTCCCCGAAGAGGAGAGGATGATGTAGTACAGTAGAGATAAGTATTTCCCTCAATTAAGAAATAAGGTTATCGATCCAGTAGGAGAACCAAGCAACACCTCGTTAGTAGTACCTACACACAAAATAACAAATACTTGCACCCAACGCAAACAAGGGGTTGTTAATCCCTTGGCGGTTAATTGCAAGGATCAAATCTTGTAATGATAGATAGATAAATAAAAACACAAAATAAAATAATGTAAATAAAATTGCAGCAAGGTATTTTTATATATAGTTAAAATAGACCCAGGGGCCATAATTTTCACTAGAGGCTTCTCTCTTGAAGATAGCATACGGTGGGTAAACAAATTACTGTTGGGCAATTGATAGAAAAGCGAATAATCATGACGATATACAAGGCAATGATCATGTATATAGGCATCATGTCCGAGAGAAGTAGACCGACTCCTACCTGCATTTACTACTATTACTCCACGCATCAACCGCTATCCAGCATGCATCTATAGTATTAAGTTCACAAAGAATGGAGTAATGCTTAAGCAAGATGACATGATGTAGAAAAAGTAAACTCAAGCAATATGAATAGACCCCATCGTTTTATCCTTAATGCAACAATACAAATACGTGTCTTTCCCCCTTCTGTCACTAGGATATAGATCACCGCAAGATTGATCCCATCACAAAGCACCTCTCCCATTGCAAGAAAAATCAACCTAGTTGGCAAACTAAATCAATAGATCGGAGTGAAATACAAAGCTATAATAATCATGCATAAAAAAGTTCAGAGAAGACTCAAATAATATTCATGGATAATCTTATAATAAACTCACAATTTGTCGGATCCCAACAAACACACCACAAAAAAGGATTGCATCGAATAGATCTCCAAGAACATCAAGGAGAACATTGTATTGAAGATCAAAAAGAGAGAAGAAGTCATCGAGCTACTAGCTATGAACCCGTAGGTCCGTGGTAAACTACTCACACATCATTGGAGGGACAACAAGGTTGATTTAGAACCCCTCCGTGATCGATTCCTCCTCGGGCAGAGTGCCGGAAAAGGCCTCCAGATGGGATCTCACGAGAACAGAAGCTTGTGATGGCAGAAAAAATGTTTTCGGTGGCTCTCTGTTGGTTTCCCGATTTTAGAGAATTTATAGAGGCGGATTTAGGTCAAACAAAGCAAAGATGGGCCCATAAGGAACCAGGGCGCACCCTGCTGGCTTGTGGCCACCTCCTTCGCCTTTTGACTTCCTCCTGAACCTTCTAGCTAGGGTCTCTTATGTCCAGAAAAAAATCGTCAAACAGTTTGGTGGCATTTGAACTTCGTATGGTACTGATTTCCTAGAAAACCAAAAACAGGCAAAAAACAGCAACTAACACTAGGCACTAATTTAATAAGTTATCCCAAAAAATGATATATAATGACATATAATTGCATATATAACATCCAAGATTGATACTATAATAGCATGGAACAATAAAAAATTATAGATACATTAGAGATGTATCAAGCATCCCCAAGCTTAATTCCTGCTCGTCCTCGAGTAGGTAAATGATAAAAATAGAATTTTTGATGTGGAATGCTACCTAACATGTTCATCATGTAATCTTTCTTTTGTGGCTTGAATATTAAGATCCCAATGATTCAAAACAATAATAGTAATAAGGCATACCAACAAACAATCATGCCTTTCAAAATATCAATGCTAAAGAATGTTATCCTTACAAAATCATATAGCCTTTGTCATGCTCCATCTTCTTAACACAAAGTATTTATCATGCACAACCCCGATGACAAGCCGAGCAATTTGTTCATACTTTTTAACGCGCTTCAACTTTTTCAACTCTCACACAATACATGAGCGCAAGACATGGATATAGCACTCTGGGTGTAATAGAGTATGGTGATAGAGATAATATGGAGAAGACAAAAAGGAGAAAGTCTCACATTGACAAGGCTAATCAATAGGCTATGGAGATGCCCATCAATTGATGTCAATGCAAGGAGTAGGGATTGCCATGCAACAGATGCACTAAGAGCTACAAGTGTATGAAAGCTCAAAAAGAAAACTAAGTGGATGTGCATCCAACTTGCTTGCTCAGGAAGACCTCGGGCATTTGAGGAAGCCAATCATTGGAATATACAAGCCAAGTTCTATAGTGAAAAATCCCCACAAGTTATATGAAAGTGAAAGCATAGGAGACTCTGTATATGAAAACATGGTGCTACTTTGAAGCTCAAGTGTGGAAAGGATGGGTAACATTGCCCCTTCTCTCTTTTTCTCTCTTTTTTCTTTTTTTTCTCTTTTTTTCGTGGGCTCTTTTTGACCTCTCTTTTTTTTCATCCGAAGTCTCATCTCGATTTGTGGGGGAATCATAGTCTCCATGATCCTTTCCTGACTTGGGACAATGCTCTAATAATGAATATGATGATCATCACACTTCTATTTATTTACAACTCAAAAATTAAAACTTGATACTAGAACAAAATATAACTCTATATGAATGCCTCTGGCAGTGTACCAGGACGTGCAATGATCTAGCGTAACATGTATAAAAAATGATGAATGGTGGCTGAGCCACAAATACTATGTTAGCTATATGATCATGCAAAGCAATATGACAATGATGATGTATGTCGTCAATATGAAACGGTGGAAGTTGGGTGGCAACACTACAAAAAAAAGACACATCCATGACATATGGGCCGGTGGAGGCAGGAGGAAGTCGACGGTGGATGAACAGTAGCAGGTTGAGGCTGGAGGAAGTCGACGGTGGATGAGTAGTAGCCCATGGAGGCTGGAGCGAGGCAGTAAATGGTGGATGAATAGGACCCCATGGAGTCCCGTTTTGCGGTACGCCACACCCCTCCTGATGAACAAGACCCCATTTAGAACGTAGGCGCTCCAACACAAGTCCATTTCCTCTGTTTTGCGGTACGCCACACCCCTCCGGATCAATAGGAACCTGTTTCGACCGTCGGCACTCGAACAGAAGTCCGTTTCCTCCGTTTTGCGGTACGCCAGAACCTTCCCGATGAACAGGACCCTTTTCGACCGTACGCAATCAAACAGAAGGCCATTTCCTACGCCAGACCTCGTTTCGGCTATTTCGTCCAAGCCGGTTGGCTCCCGATGAACACGCGACACTGTTTACTCCGTTCTGACCCAGCCGGTTGGCTGCCGATGAATAGGACAACATCACTGTATGCGTTAGAGACCCCGCTCGTATGTACGTACGCATCCGTATTTACTATCTTGTAGCGTGGTTGTAGATACATGTACATGATATAGACGGGACTACATGACATGCTACGTCGGTGCCTCTACTTCAACACGTGCCGCTCCTTACTCGGCCACAGTACGTCGCTGTAGAGAGACCGATCGACCGCTCTATACGTACACGTTCGTGGCTAGATAGATAACACTACCTTCGCTTCAACCTGGTGGGTCCCAGCTGTCAGGGGGTAAGAAGGCATTTCCTTCCGTGCGAAGATAAAGCCGGTGGGTCCCAGCTGTCAGGGGGGAACATTTTTTCTTGAAACACAGAGGCCCTTCCGGTGGGTCCGAGCTGTCAGGTGGAGGAATCATTATTTTGCGCGTAATAAGGTGGCACTTCCTTGCGTGTGGCCATGGACACAACTGTCAGCCTCTCCACGTATAGTCCTCTTATGATGGTTGTCGTTCGTTGACCGCGTTGACGACGTTGTACCGTCCGAGAGCACCAAGGTGGTGGACGACAGCGCGGCCTAGGAAGGGAACGACCCGGACCTGGGGAATACGCAGCAGTGGATGCCCACGCGGAGGGGAGTACGAGGATTGACTAGTTCGGCTGCGGTTTGAGGCTGCCGTCGCTGGAGAATAATAGGGGGTGTGGGTGAGTAGAGGGAAGGCCTGGCCAGCGGTGGGAGTAGGGTGGGACGGCGAGGCCTGCGCGGGAGCACAACCGACCACTAGGGGCAGGAGCAGGCGGTCCCGCTGGCGCTGGTTTGGGTGGCTGGTGAAAGAATATCAGAGATTGCAAGAAGCAGCAAGACCGTTCGATTAAAATACAACGGTCACTATTGCTAGAATCGTTTGTTGACTAAGTTAACAAAGCCCTGCGTACGCGTCAACTCAGTAGGCCCACAGGTCAGCCTCCAAACCGGTGCGCCCCAGATGTCAGGGAGAGGAATCATTTTTTTTCGCGTAATAAGGAGGCAGTTGCTTGCGTGCGGCCATGGACCATGGGGGTCCCTACTGTCAGCCTCTCTACATACATCCCTATTCCGATGGCTGTCGTTTGTTGAATGTTGACCATGTTGAGCACGCCGCGCCTTGAGCACCAACGCGGTGGATGACGGTGAGGCCTAGGCATGGAACGACCCAAAGCCGGCGAAGACACAGCAGTGGATGCCCATGCTGAGGGGAGTATGATAGTTGACTGGTTTGGCTGCAGTGTGAGGCTGCTGCCACCGGAGAATAACAGGAGATGCGGGTGGGAGAGGGATGGCCAGGCCAGCAGAGGGAGTAGGGTGGGCCGGTGAACCCTGCGTGGCATCACAGCCGGCCACAAGAGGAGGAGGGAGCAAGTAGTCCCGCCGGCGCTGGTTTAGGCGGCTGGAGCAGGAAGATCAGGGATTGAAGAAGCACGTCGGCCGTTGGATGGACATCCAACAGTAACTGCTGCTAGAATCGTGTGTTGACTATAATTTGACAAAGCCTTGCGTAAACAAGTGAGCCTCAAAATCTATGGCGTGTACAACCCATTTGCTATTATTTTTATAATTTACAGCCCATTTGCTACTTCATATGGAATTTATTGCAGACCATTTTCTATTTTTAGAATTGCTGCCCATTTTCTGGTCAGTACCAGGGTTAAAATTTTGAACTAAAAAATATGCGAAATTTTAAAAATTCGCATATTTTTGCTGGGGAACAAAATATTTTTAATCCAAAAAATAGTAGCCATACTAACTAACACTACTGCAGGATGCTGCTAACGCAACACTACGATCAGAGACCCTTTGACGAAACTTTGTGCGATGCATTAATCACAAACGGTGATGTAAAAAAACCATCAAAAAAGATGCAAAATGTTTGCGATGGCCGATACATCAAACACGGTTCAGATTTTAGTTGCGTGTGCGATGCTGGGCATACGGTTGATCCAAATGAACTATTTGCGATTAGACAGAACAACAGAAACGGGCAGCCATATCAATGTGTGTGCGATATATAGCATACAGTTCGCTCCGATGAACTGTTTGCTATTAGGGAAAGTAATAGAAACGGTCAGCCAGATCAAGGTGTGTGTGATATACGGCATACGGTTCACTCGAATGAACTGTTTTCGATTAGGGAAGAGAACAAAAATGGTTCAACTTAACAAGATGTGTGTGATACGTGGCGAACAGGTCTGTAATCGAAAATGTGTGGGAAGACCGATAACAACACAGACGATTCCTGTTAACAAGCCGTGTGTGTTGTGAGCAAATGATTGCTAGTATACAATTGTCAGTGATTGATGAAATCATCACCGATGGGTTCCATTGTTTAGTCCGTGTGCAATGTGATTTGCTCTGTCCGCACAACATCTACGCTCCATCTACAGAGCATCAACATACATACTTAAAAAGACAGCATTGCAAAACCAAATTAAGCATACAATTACACAAGTGACTACACACATAACATTTCCACACACCAAAGTAAGCAATTACATGCATACTAAACTAGGAGAAACGAGCATCTAATCATCTACATCTTGTTGCGATGACGCTTGCCATTGCTCTGCTTCCGGCTGGATTTTTGGCCGTTTTGGGGAAGGAGGCACTTCCTCATGTCAACGACCCGCCTGTACATTTCGTAGCTCGTGTACGCCTCCTTGGCCGCCTACACGACGTGAGCTTTTTCAAGTTTCTCCATCCAGGGCGAGTGCCAGGCATGCTTGTCCTTGTTGCACAAATCCTTCATGTCTCTGTAGTAGGGATCGATGATGGCCTCGGCGAGGTGAACCAGTGAGTCCTTCTCATGCTCATTGCTGCCCCAGATCTTGTATTGGCCCTGAATGTCGACAAGATTCTGGCAGGCGATGCCCGAATTCTTGAGCACCTTTACATCGTTGGTGATGTCTATCGTAGCGAACATGTAGTGGGGGTTATTGACAAACCTGGCGAAACGCTCGCAAGGCCATGTGGCCAGGCAGTAGTGGTAGACGAGGACGTGATCGCGCATGCACATCTGGGCGACGGCGGCCTTGGGACGAGAACCGGCATGAGCGCGGGTGTACTCGAGGTCGAACCCAACCACATTGTACTTCTCCTCAACAAGCAACAGCTCCATGATGAGGATGGAGTGCTCCACCCAGACTGGGTTGTTGGTGTACACCACCGAGAGGTTAATTTGACATACATGACTTATAAGTTGACAGAAGTCATATCACTTTTTTTGAAACATGTCGTAAAGTAACACGATAGACCTTAGATTAACATGTGGTTAAAAATGGCTCATCTTGCAATTGACGCTGACACATTGCAGCACTCCTGCAAGGCCCGGAGGTTAATTTGAGGACAAGTACACACAGGTTAATTTGACATACATGACTTATAAGTTTCACAGAAATCATATCACTTTTTTTGGGAACATTTTATTGCGTTGAATGTATATAGTGCTCCATCCTATTAGTTGAATTAACCTCGAGGTCCATGTTTTGGAAACATGTCATAAAGTAACGGGATAGAACTTCATTCAAGCCAATCAACATGTGTTCAAAAAACAAAAAATATCAAAGAGTAACAAGATAGACCTTCTTCAAGTCAATCAACATGTGTTCAAAAAAAAGTCAAAAATTACAAAACAAGGACCTCGAGGTTAATTCAACTAATATGACAGAGCACTATATACATTCAACGCAATTAAATGTTTACAGTGATCCTGTCAGATTCAGGGCTCCACAGACCCAAAGGAAAGGTTCGAACTCTGGGGCGTGTGCGAAGAACTCGACCTATCCAGCCAACCAAATGCGTTGCCCTACAGCCTAGCTCGATGAACAAGGAAGAAGTAGGACACGGAAGTTTACCCAGGTTTGGGCCACCTTGCGGAGTAATACCCTACTCCTGCTTTAATGTGGATTTGCCTCGCGAGGGGCTGAGGATGAACTAGTACAAGGGAAGAACAACCTCACGAGGTCTGCTCTTGTGTGGGTGTGCTGGTGAGGTATCTCTGGATCGGATCCCTGCCTACGGTGGTGGCTAGCTTATATTTATAGTGGCCTCGGTCCTCTTCCCCCAAAGCGAAGGCGGGAAGGGATCCCACAGTGGCCAATTTGAAAGGGGACAAGTAGTACATCTTATCCTGACAAAAGGTGGTCTTCGCCTGCAAAGCCTCTGGTCGTGACGCTGCGGTGGGCTCGGCGATGACATCCGTCTTGCCATCCTGGCGGTCTTGGTCTCATTGCACAGGAATGGAAACCTTTGGCTGATTCCTCGGGTCCCCGCGCCTGCGCTTGCCTCCTTAGCACCAAAGAGGACACCTGCTCCTCTGCGCCCGCTGGCACCCGCCTGGCCTTGGTCGTCATGGCTTGTGTCACTTCCATGTCATGAGGTGGGTACCTGCATAGAAATCTCCGCTCCTCAGGAGCCACCTTAGGGAGGCCGCTCCCTCCGGAGGTCTTGATGTCGCCCGCCTCGCGAGGCTTGGCCCCTCGTGAGGGTCTTGTCTTGAAGGTGCTGCAGATGGGCCATACCAAGCCATCGACGGAGCCACGCCCTGGGCTACAGGCAGGCAAGTCTGGGTACCCTGGTTCCCAGAACGCCGACAGTAGCCCTCGGGCCGAAGGCACGCTCGGACTTGGCTTCGGGGCGAAGCCAAAGGTCAAGGGCGAAGCGTTGCGGGCCAGGCTGACGCGTGGTGCCTGATGGGACATGGGTGTCTCCACTTCCCCACGCCGCCTCAGCAACTGCCCGACTTGAGAACTGCCTGGTACACGTGGCCCAGCCATCATTGCTCGCCGCGCTTGCCTTCTGCTCCCTTCCTTTCCATCAGACTTGCGCTTTCCCTACGAGGTTCCACACCAGCTTCAATCTCCACCGCCATGGCTCCTAGGACGAAGAAAGGGAAAGCCCGTGCAACCGCGGAGCCCTCACCAGGGCCGCAACCAGCACTGGATCGGTCCACGGTGATCAACCAAGAGGGCTTGGACAAAGTCCGGCAAGCCGTTACCGCCGATTCTAACGAGTGGAAGGCGACGACGGTCTGGCCTGCCTCCCGGTTCTTGGAAGAGATGGAGGCCACCAAAATCCCCCTTCATCTCCACGCTCTCTTCGCCGGCCTGCTTCCCCCTTTTTCAGATTTCTTCAACGTCATGCTCTTGCGCTACCAGATCCACGCGCTGCATCTGGACCCTGGGTCCATCATCCTCCTCTCCGCTTTCGCCTTCTTGTGCGAGGCCTTCATGGGCATCGCCCCGTCCGTGGCCTTGCTCCGCCATTTCTTCTCGCTCCACTTGGTCGATGATAGGCAATGCTCGGGATGCGTGTCGCTCCAGGCGATGGCGGCGACGGCCGGCTCCTGCATCGACTTCACACTCCTCCCGGATGCGAGGGGATTCCGGAATCATTGGGTGTATGTGGACGCCACCATGCGCAGCCCTCTGCTCCTTCTCCCATCGGCGCCGGCGGAGCCGAGTTCCAGCTGGGGACACGCGGAGCTCATTGACTGTCGGCTTGCACATATCTTGTCCAGGCCGGGCAAGCTAAAGGAGGCAGGGGTGATGGCGGCGATGGTGGTGAGGGAGTTCGTCCGGCGGTGCATCGCTCCGCTCCAGCGCCATTCTCGCCCGTTGTGTGCCTTCACCGGCCCCGACGACCGCATGAGGCTCCAGTTGCCTTCGCTCCCCCCGAAGATGTTGCGCACAGTGCTCCAGCTCCTGACGGGTGACCCCGCACCTACTGTGCTCCCTTCCGAGGGGTGCCCTCTGTACAACTGCTCAAACCGGAGGGCCATTGTCGAGAAGATGTCATGCTTCGACGAGTGGGGACTGCTCCCCGAGGGCCACGAGGGACATCGTGAGAACCCCACCTTGGTGGCTCCTGTGCTTGTCAGCCCTGTGACGCGCGCTCCAGCCGGGGCCGCGGGATGACAAGCGTCGCCGAGCGCTCCTGAGGCGGCCGCTGGAGAGCACGCGCCACCGTGCGCTCCTGAGGTGCCGCTGGAGAGCAGGCGCCACCGTGCGCTCCTGAGGTGGCGGCCTACTCCTCCGCAGGCGGCGTGGGAGGAGCCCCGCCTACGGATGCATCTGCCGCCCCCGCAAGGAAGGGCTACATGCCAGCCTACGGCGTGTCCCTTCCAGACCTCGGGGTGCCCGGCAAGAGGAAGGGGCTCGGGAGCCATCACGGCGACACCTCACAGGCCCTGAAAAAGAGGAAGTGAATAGCCGTGGATGAGTAAGTACCTTGCCCTCCTAGATTTTTGCATACCGCGTCCTCCTCTGACTTTTGCCCCTCAGGATCCCTTCGGTCGAGGTGGTGAGCCCGCCCGGAGCGCGGCCTCCGGAGGCCTCTGGTTCGGTGGAGACCCCGGACCTCCCGAGCCAGGCGACCACGCGTGAGGTGGTGCCGGCTCACAAGCTGAGGCCACTGCTGGAAGGCCATGGGCCTACACTCCCGGCATCCTTCTTCTGGAGCAACCACTGGTGCATGGAGGTTGTGACGAGGGCTCCTCCACTGGTTCTTGCCGGTGGTTGGGCGATCCACGCGACGGCTCCATCTTCAAGCGGCAGGGCTGGACCACGCCGTGCCCCGTCCATGGCTCAGGGAGCGGTCGGAGGAGCTCCGGCCACCAGTCCCCTGCCGGGGCGTGGAGGAAGGGCCCAACCGAGCGCTGGAACTCGCACACGGGCATAGTGCCGTCCGTCACGACTTCCTACGGGAAGCGACAGGCGTACTAGGCCGCCTTGGGGCAGAGCTTGCCGATGTCGACACACGCCTCGAGGAGAAAGGCCTCCGCCTGGTGTGCGAATGGCACCAACTAAAGGTCACCATCAACCTCGGGGCGCTCACAACATGAGCGCACCTACGCGGAGGCGGAGGAGTCCCTTGCAGCTTCTCGGGAGGCTTGTGCTCACGCCCTGGAGGAGTCCCGGGCCACGGATCATCGTCGTGAGGTGGCCGAGGTGCGCGAGAGGGAGCTTCGAGCCTCCAACACCACCCTTTAGCAGCAAGTCCAGGCGCGTAGAGCTGCCGTTGCAGCGCCGCCAGGCGGGACCCCCACAGACGAGGCGGGAGACTGGTCGCGCGAGGACGCGCTGGCGCTCGAGGCATTGGAGCATAGCCTAGAGCGCGAGCGACTGGAGGTGATAAAGCACCAAGTAGCCACTGCCGAGGACACCCTTGCCTCTCGGGAGGCAAGGATCCAACAGGAGGTAGACCAGAAGGTAACGGGGATCCGCGAGGCCCTTATCGAGGAATACCACCAAAATCTGGGGCTCCAGGAGGCTCGCTTCAAGCAACAGCAAGTCGAACTGTGGGGCAAGGCCGATGCCCTTAAGGTGAAGCTGGCCACGGCACAGCGGCGCCAGAAGGCCGCCGAGGAGGCCCGGGCCACCACTGAGGCCGAGTTGTCCTCACTTCATCAGCAGGTCGCAGGTGTTACGTTCGTCATGGAGAGAGCCTCAGACGAGGCGGGCCACCGCCGAATGTTGCAGCGCAAGCGTTTGTTGATGTTCGAGGACCACAGGGTCAGGGCCAACCGGGCCCTGGACACCATCCACTGAATAGCTCATCCGGACACCCGGTTCGTAGGTGTAACAGCCCCGTCTGCTCAGGACGGGGACGAAGACGAGGACGAGGAGGAAAGCACCTCCTCGCACTCCATGAAGAGGGCGGCATCCGAAGTCGCCGAGGAGGTACAACCCTCTCAAGCCCCGAAGAGGCAGTGTCGGCCTAAGGTGATCCTGCCTGATAGCTTGGAATCCGATGAGGAGTCCGAAGCATCCGAAAAGGTCCTGGAGAAGGAGCCCAGGGTCAAGCCCCTAGCAGCCAGGTGCGTACTTTGGCATTTTTAGTTGCTTTATTTTTATCAATCCTTACTCCTGGAAGCTGAACGTGTGTTGTCACAGCGCACCGCGTGGCCATCCCGTCAAGCAGACCTCGGAAGGGACATCCCCGCCCCCCGAACTTGCGGACAGCGGGTCCGTGTCGCGCTCCGCACCTCTTCTCATCCCCGAAGAGGTCGGGGAAGTGCTGTCTTGAAAGACCACTCCCCCTCCAAACATAGGGGAGGAGGGCGACGCTGTCATGGCCGAGGCTGACGCCTTGGTCGCCAAGGATCAGGAGGGTGAGACCCTTCTGGCGAATGTGGGAGGGATGTACGGACCATCAGGACCCCCTCAATCGTCCGCACCTGAGCCCCCAAGGCACTCAACGGTGTCGGTCCCTCCCTCCGAAGAGGGAGGGGTTGAGGGCCTGACGCCCGCGCTGAACACCTCCAACCAAGCGGCGGCGGGCTAGCCGGACGTGCTGGAGGAGTTGGTGAACAAGTCCATCATCGTCGATGGGCACTACACCCTTATGGGTGCGGTTTTACAGGGTGTTTGGTCCATCCAATCTAGACTGAACGATGTTGTCCAAGGCCTGCTAGCAGGATTTGAGGTAAGTCAAGTAATACCCTATTCCCGTAAAGTGGTTTTAGCCCTTCGTTTTACTGCTTAAATAGGCCGTATGTATAGCAGCCCCCGAGACTCTGTAAGAAGTATGAAAAAACTTGCAGAGGGTCCAATTTCTCGAGGCCAATATTTAAAGTAGTGTGAAATTTTTTGATGTCTCAGGCATCTTCTGTGGCCACGGCTGCTAATGCCATGGCACTAGAGGAGATGGATCAGAAGCTCAAGCGCTCCGATGGAGAGTTGACCTTGTCAACAAGTGGCTTGACGAGGTGCAAGGTAAGCCCTTGTTAAGATGTATGATTGCTTTATTGCTGGATATTTACTTTCTGGACTGTATGCTAATCATGTAATATGTGGATATTGCAGCTGCCGCCGCCGAGGTAGAGGGCTTGAAGGTGGCTTTGGAGAATGCCAGGACCGAGGCGGCCGCAGAGAAAGTGGCCGCCGCGAAGGCGATGGCCGAGCTTGAGAAGGCCAAGCTTGCTGGTGAGAAGCACGAGGCTCGAGTAGCCGAGGTGCAAGTGGAGCTCAAGGATGCCGTCAAGAAGTTTGAGGCCCTTGAGAAGGAACGGGAGGAGTGGTCTTCTAAGCTGTCCAAGATCGAGAAGGAGCTCTAGGAGGTGAGGACCGAAGTGCAGGTGTCCGGGAAGAGCTCCGCCAGGTTGGGCAAATCCCAAATGGTAAGAAGTACTTACTGCAGAGTGTGTTTGGAGGCAACAAGTTTGCCTTGCTGACGTGGGTCTGGCGCTCCGCAAGCATTTTCGCCGAGCTTCCGAAGAGTGCGGCAGCTGTGGCGGAGCACTATGCGACGCGGGAGGAGAATTCGGAACGGTGGCACTTCTGGTCGTAGTTCCAGGCGCCCGAACACCCTCGGCTCCTCAACAACCAAATGAAGCAGTTGATGGAGCTGCACCGAATGGCTGAGCCAGCCTTGAAGGACCTATGTGTCTGGCTACGGCCTGGTGAGCCTATTCCGGACAACTACTTTGACTTGGTGCAGAGGCTGCGTGAAGCATTGTCATGGATCGATGCCATGAAGCAATCGGCATGCCTGGAGGGGCGAGGTTGTCCTTTACAAAGACTATGGTGCATTGACCAAGGATCAAGCCGTTGGATATGGCCGTTGGTCCTTCGCCGGCTGGGAAGGAGCACCGTCGTCCGGAGATGTACTTCGCCCAAGTTATGGAAGATGCTCGGGTCATAGAGGGTCAGTGTTCGAAGGTTGTAATCATCGAATGATTTCTTGTCCTGTTGCCACCCGAACATGTTGCTTTATTGTGCGGCCCGTGTTGTATTTATTGTTTTAATTTTGACTCCTGTGCGGCAGTAATCGGCTTCAGCCCCCAAGTAAATGTTACGAGGGGTGTTTTGTCTCCACACAATTACCCTTAGCTGATGTCTCGGTGCCCTAAGGCGGTAGTGCGAGAGAGAGACTAGGCAATCAGACTATGTAGCTTTATTGCATTCACCTAGCCATAGGAGCTTGACGGTGGGGGCTAGTGACTAGCCCCCAAATTTTGGTGATGTACGTGGAAGCCGAGGTGTGCCTTTGTAGTCACGTGGTTTGTGCTAGGACGAACCCTTCGTATGACACGAGTAAATCGCCAACGATTTCTTCGTTTAATACTTGTCGTCGGATCACTGACCAGTTCTCGTTTACTATGACGGTTAGTTTTCGGCTTTCTCCCCTGAGGCGCTTAACTGGACTAGCCAGAAGCACAATTGCAGGGGTTCTCCCTTTACCTTCTTAGGCGAACATGCGGAACGTAAGAGGGCAAGCATAGGAGCCAGGCAACCCAACTATTGACCCAAGACATATTTCGAAACTAATGCATATAGTGCAATATCCGAGACACCGGACACTCGACGCGAGGTGGTGCCGGACTTAATATGTAGAGCTGACGGGAAAAATCAGGCCTTCGGTCAAGTAACTGGTTTATTACACGAGATGTGTATACCCAGCCGTTCGAAGAGCGGAGAAAGGAAAAGGAAAGAGAAAGGGGCCTAATAATGCGGATGCCCGAACACCATGAAAGATGTTTTTATTTGGGATAATTGGTTTTATGCCCCTAGTTTTGTCCCACTTGACAGGATTGCCCCTAATTTCCAAAAGCCAGCGGTTCTGTCCAACCCACTTTGGTCATCTTGTGCCTTTTCCCTTTGACCGTTTGACCGTCACTTTGAAAACTTCATAACTAATTCATACTAAATCAAAAAAATGCAAATAAGATACCAAAATGTTTGGGAAAACATCACCTACATGTCAATGTCATTTGCATTCATGACAAAAGTGTTGGAAAGTGCCCATCCGAGGTTTAGCTCTTACGATACCACCATGAACAATAAAATCTTAAAAATTTCAAAAAAATTCAACAAAATTTGGTGTCAAAGAATCACAAATGTTTTAAGTGCTTGCCAAGTTTCATTAGGGAATGACATTTGTGGAAGTCATGGCAAAAAAATTAATCAACACTCCAAAATAGATTTTTTTTTTGGCCACGACTTCCATGAGTGTCATTCCCTGATGAAACTTGGCAAGCACTTAAAACATTTGTCATTCTTTGACACCAATTTTTTTTGGAATTTTTTGAATTTTTTTAGATTTTACTGTTCATGGTGGTATGATAAGAGCTAAAACTCAGATATGCACTTACCAACACTTTTGTCATGAATGCAAAAGACATTGACATGTAGGTGATGTTTTCCCAACCATTTTGGTATCTTATTTACATTTTTCGGATTTAGTATGAATTAGTTATGAAGTTTTCAAAGTGACGGTCAAACGGTCAAAGGGCAAAAGCACAAGACCACCAAAGTGGGTTGGACAGAACCGCTGGCTTTTGGAAATTAGGGGCAATCCTGTAGAGTGGGACACAACTATGGGCATAAAACCAATTATCCCTTTTTATTTTCCATAAGCTCTGGACGTATATCCGTACAATTCGAAGTGTTGGGGTGTTTATAATGATGAAGAAAAGAAAATTTTACAGAGGAAGGTTTACACAGGGCCTTGATGTGTGGGTTGAAGCCTCAACTGTGCCCTGCTGCACGTCTGCGCCTTTTCCTTCTGCGAGGTGCAGGGGAGCAAATTGGATATCCGTTTAAAGTGCCATGTGATGGTGAGGGGTGCCTTCAAAAAGGGACCTTGAGATGTAAACATGCCGTTGTTGCATGATGCTGAGCGAGTCCGGAGTCCTGCCCGTTATCATCCATGGACGTGGTGATATAATCGTTCGGTTGAGCCGAATACATGGTGTTACGGGCCACCACGGCCGCCCATGGTATCTTTAGTGCAAAGTTGTGCTGACGAGGCACATAACGCGTGGGGAAGGCGGGCGTAACGTGGGGGGCGTATCCCTATTTGTGGCGAATGCAGGCGGGTTCCCATAACGGGGATCAGGCTCGAGCCTGTTTAAGTGTATCTTTTGCATTTATGGCGGGCTGATACCTTGGCGTATTGGCGATGGACTGGTCTTTGGCTACCAGTGCCGCAGTGTGCTCCTCAGTCCGGAGCAAGCATTCCGTGTTGCCGTTTATCGTTATGACGCCTGTAGGCCCAGGCATTTTTAGCTAGAGGTATGCGTAGTATGGGTCAGCGTTGAACTTGGCAAACGCCGTCCGGCCGAGGAGGGCATGATAGCCACTGCAGAATGGGGCGATGTCGAAGATCAAGTCTTCGGATCGGAAGTTGTCCGACGAGCCAAATACTACTTCTAGCGTTACCATGCCTGAGTATCGGGCCTCTACACCAGGAATAGCCCCCTTAAAGGTGGTGTGGCTGGGTTTGATCCTTGATGGATTGATCCCCATTTTTCTCACTGTGTCTACATAAATCAGATTGAGGCTACTGCCTCCGTCCATTAGGACTCTCGTGAGGTGGTACCCATCGATAATGGGGTCGGGTACTAGGCCCGCCGATCCTCCATGATGGATACTGGTCGGATGGTCCCTGCGGTCAAAGTTGATCGGGCAAGACGACCACAGGTTGAACTTCGGCGCTACGGGCTCGATGGCGTACACATCCCGCAGAGCGCGCTTCCTCTCTTTCCCGTGTATGTGGGTGGCATAGATCATATTCACCGTCTTGACCTCAGAAGGGAAGGGTTTTTGGCCTCCATTTCTTCGGCCTGCGTGTCTCATCATCGTCCTCGCTTCATGGGCTTTTGCCCGAGTCTTCGGCTGTGAGCTTGCCGGCTTCCTTTATCACCCAACAATTGCGGTTGGTGTGGTTAGCGGGCTTTTTGGTGGTGCCATGAATCTGGCAGGGCCTGTCCAGGATTGCGTCCAATTTAGTTGGCCCATCCTGATTGCCTTTAGAAGGCTTTTTCCATGACCCGGACTTCGGATTACGGAATCTGGCATTTACTGCCGTTTTGTCGGTTTCGCCATCGTTGTGGTGACGCTTGTTCTTTTTGCACCGTGGCTTTCCATTCTTGTCCCGGACCTCAGAGGTGCCGGGGGCTTCCGGGTTGGTGCTTCTACGAGCCAACCAACTATCCTCCCAGGCACAGAAACGGGTCATGAGAGAGGTAAGCGCCACCATTGTCTTCAGCTTGTCCTAGCCGAGCTGCCTTGATGGCCATTCGTCTCGAATACTATGCCTAAAGGCAGCTATGGCTTCGGCGTCCAGACAGTCGACGATTTGGTTCTTCTTCGTCAAAAACCGGTTCCAGAAATGCCGGGCTAACTCACCGGGCTGCTGGATTACGTGGCTTGGGTCATCGGCGTCCGGAGGCCGGACATAAGTACCCTGAAAGTTGGCTCGAAAAGTGTCATCCAGCTCCTCCCAACATCCTATGGAGTCTTCGGGGAGGCTGTTTAGCAAAGTGTCGAGCTGGACCTATGAGCTTCAATGGTAGGTATTTGATGGCATGAAGGTCGTCCCCTCGTGCCATGTGAATGTGTAGTAGGAAGTCTTCTATCCGTACAGCCGGATCCGTCGTCCCATCGTAGGGCTCAATATTTACGGGCTTGAAGCCCTCCGGGAATGGGTGCTTCATCACTCTATGTGTGAAGGACAGAGGGTGAGCGGGGCCCCTGACTCGGGCTACATCGCGCCGGAGACCATCTGTCATCCGGGCTCGCTGTTGTTCCCGAGCTCTGTCGTTTCGGTGTAGCCAAGCTTGCTAACTGTCCCATCGATCAGGAGAGTTGTCTTTGGGTCCATATATGGATCTTGTCAGACCTGCGCGGGCATCTAGGTCGCGTCGTAGGTCGTACTCATAGGCAGGCCGAATTGGCTCCTTGCCTGGACGGCGAGGTGGAGTGAGAGGCTGTTCGGTTTTATCGGCCGGCCTATCCCATCCTCGAGGAGAACGGTCCGGCTCGTCTGCCTTAGTGTGCCGTGCAGGTGCTGGCTCTATGGCCTCATCGTCAAATTGTGGCAGAAGCTTTCGCATTGGGTAACTTTTGGTCTGCCGCTCGTAGCCGTACCCTTCTTCGGCAGCTAGGACTTTAGTCCATCTGTCATGGAGGGTGTCTTGCTGGGCCTTTATTCTCTGTTGCTGTTTCTTGAGGCTACGCGCGGTGGCAATGAGCTAGCGTTTGAACCGCTCTTGTTCCAGCGGGTCTTCGGGGATGATGAAATCCTCTCCGCCCAAGCTAACCTCCTCTTCAGAGGAGGGGAGGTAGTTATTGTCTTTGGAATCACCGAGGTCGTCTAGGTTGAGCGGGTCTTCCACTTCGTGATCGGCTTGAGGTTGCTCATCGGTGCCGTGGTCCTCGAGGTTGTCCGCGTTATCCGGAGTGTCGTTCTCTCCAGTGTCCGTGTTGCTTGCATGGCTTCAGCGTGCCTTGGAGCGACGGCGTTGTCTATGGCGCCTATGCGGCTCATCGCCGGGCTTGCCGTTATCCTTCCTGGGGGTGCTGTCATATTTTGGAGTGTCCACCATGTAAATGTCGTAAGTGGACGTGGCCGTCTAGCGGCAGGTGACGGGAGGCGCGGCATCGGTGTTGACAGTGGCTCCGCTGTCCTCGTCCATGGAATAGGCACTTTCCGAAGTGTAGTCCAACATGTCGGTTAAGTCCTCGACCGTGGCTACGAGGTGGGTGGTGGTGGGACGCAAAATTCCCCAAAAACTACTGGAATCAGGATCTTTGCCGTCAGCCAGCTCTTTGCCGTCTGCTAGCTGACGGCAAAGAAGGTCTTTGCCATCAGCTTACAAAGAGCTAACGACAAAGAAAGAGCTGACGGCAAAGACCATGTTTGCCGTCAGCCATTTCTTTGCCGTCTGCTAGCTGACGGCATAGAAGCTTGGCCATCTGCTAGTAGACGGAAAAGAGGGAGGGTGGCCCACTAATGAGTACCACCTAATGGCCACTTTTTTTTCTATCTGCTAGCAGACGGCAAAGAGAATAGCCAACCTAACAGCCGTTTCACCCCGGCCCCACCCCACTAGCTACGCTCTTTGCCGTCTGCTAGCAGACGGCAAAGAAATTAAACCTAACTAAAAAACGGTCGGCCCCACGCCACCCCTCTCTCTCTCTCCCTCACCTCACCCGTGCCGCCCCCGTGCCCGCCAGCCCCGTCGCCGACCTCCACCGCCCCCGACCCCCACCGACCCAGCCGCCCCCGACCCCCACCGACCCCACCGCCCCCGACCACCACCAGCCCCGACGCCCCCGACCCCCACCGCCCCACGCCCCCGACACCCCCGACCCCCCGCCGCTCAGACCCCCCGCTGCCCCGGCGTCCCGGCGCCCCGCCGCTCAGGCCGGCCGCCGCCCGTCGCCGCTCCGCCCCCCGCCGCCCGGCGCTCCGCCCACCGCCGCCCGGCGCCGCTCCGCCCCCTGGTGAGGCTTCTTTTTTCTTTTTTTTTCTGTCTTTTTTGTTGCTGTTTTTTGATTTAGGTTAATTAGTTAGTTAGTTAGTTTTTTAGGTTAATTAGTAACTTGTTTTACCCTACTGTACATAGGTTAATTAGTTAGTTATTTTTTTAGGTTAATTACTTAGTTAGTTTATTTTGGTTAATTACTTAGTTAGATAAGCCCAAGAACAAGATAAGAAAAGAAAGAAAGAAAGAAGACCTAAAAGGACTAGGAAGAGAAAACATAGAAAAAAGAAGAAGAAGAAAAAAGAAAACAGTGGCAAGCCTACTCCCCATCGTGCTTTGCCAAGCCTATTGTACGTGTCCACTTTTTTCCCTCCAAAATTTCAAAATTTATGCTAATTTGAATTTACTTTATGCACACAAAATAAACATGGATATACGGATATATGGATGGTTGGATGGGTTAACATGAATAGTAGTAGGGTGATTTTAGGTTAATAGATTTTAGTTGATTTTAGGTTAATAGATTTTAGTTGATTTTAGGGTAATAGATTTTAGTTGATTTTAGGTTAATAGATTTTAGGTTAGTTGATTTTAGGTTAGTAGATTTTAGTTGATTTAGGTTAATTAGTTGATTTAGGTTGATTAGTTGAAGAAGAAAAAGAAGACAAGAGGAAGAAGGAAAATAAGGAAAATGAAGAAGAAAAAGAAGACAAGAGGAAGAAGGAAAAGAAGGAAGAAGAAGAAAAAGAAGTAGAAGTGGAGATGAAAAAAAATAAGTAGAAGTAGAAGACGAAAAAAAGAAGTAGGAAAAGTAGAAAAAGAGGGTCGCCGAGGGAAAAGAGGGTCGCCGAGTGGTCGAGGGCTCAAGGATCAAGGGGAAAAGGAGTCGAGGGTCTAGGGGTCGAGGATCGAGGTGTCGAGGGGTCGAGGATCGAGGGGAAAAGAAGTCGAGGGTCTAGGGGTCGAGGATCAAGGTGTCAAGGGGTCAAGGGTCGAGGGGTCAAGGATCGAGGGGAAAAGGAGTCGAGGGTCTAGGGGTCGAGGATCGAGGTGTCGAGGGGTCGATGGTCGAGGGGAAAAGGGGTCGAGGGTCGCCGCCCCGACCCCCTGACCCCGACACCCCGACCCCGACATGACACCCCGACCCCGCCTCGACACCCCGACACCGCGACCCCGACACAGCACCCCGACCCCGACACGACACCCCGACAAAACACCACCGACACCCCGGACATGACACCCCGGAGACCACGACACTGGCACCCCCGACCCCCAGACACAGGCACCCCGACCCCGACACGACACCCCCGACACCCCGACCCCCGACACCTCCGGAAAAAGGTGCTCGTCGGCCTTCCAGAGGCCGACGGGGTCATATATTTGTGTATTATGAGTTAGGTCAGGTATTCAATTATTATTATGTACATATATATATTATTAATTAGTTCATGTTATTAGGTATTCAATTTTTTATTATGTTCATGATGATGATACACACCTAAATATTTTATTATGTTTATGTTGAACTAATTTCGTTTACTCTTTGTCATTGCAGGTGTTGACAGATGGTGGGTTGAGGTCGAGAGCGCTCCGAGCCTCCTTCCTCGGCGCGTGCTGGGTGGGGTGCTATTATTCCACCCCAGCACCTTCGGAGAGCGCTGGTAGACAGCATGCAGACACCGCGCGGGCGCTTCTTCTTCAGCCGGGAAAGGTCGGGGGAAGATGAAGAGGGCTGCTAGAGGTGGACGTGGTGGCGGGAGAGGTAGGAAGGCTGCTGTTCCTTCCTCACCGCCACCCCCAGCTGATTCTCCGGACCACCGGAGTGCTCCGTCTCAAGTGGACCCGTCAGACTTGGACCCGTTTTAGACTCCGGTCCACGAGCCTCGGGTCGACAAGCCTTGGGTCGCCGAGCCTTCGTCCCTCGAGACTCGAGCCCCAAAGTCTTCGTCCCACGAGACTCCGGTCCCAGAGTCGTCGTCCCACGAGACTCCGGTCCCAGAGTCTTCGTCCCGCATGACTCCGTAGACTAGTGGCCATGCTGATGGCGAGGACACCTGGTCTGACGATAGTTATAGCGAGGGCGAGCTGGTTGAGGGGGGCAAGAAGGTGTACCAGCGTGGTGGTACGAAGCTCCCGGCCGTGCCGGCGACCCGTGATCACAGGTGGTTGATTGAGCCTAACGGGGAGAAGTAAGTGCATTTACTCTTTTTTAACCTTTGTCCTTCATGTTTCTTGAAATTAATATCTAATGTGTTGGCCTTGTCATACTGCAGGGGTTGGATACACGCCAATGGTGTCCGCAGGCCCAACCAGGTCCTTGGTGTGCTTTGCCGGCACCACTTCCCGTGGTGGGTCACGTTGCCCGGTGAGGGTCAGGTTCCACAGCTAGCACTGACCTGGGAGTTGTACGTGGCTGCCCCGGCCCCGCCGGAGGAGAGGGTCGACGATGTCTTGTGCGAGACGGTGGCCGACATTGTAAGGCGGCGGTTTTGGGTAATTTCTCCTTTACAGAATTAAAAATCAACATTACCTAGTGATTGTACTAATTAGTGTTGTCTTGTTCGATTGCAGACCTTCTACAGGTGTTCTGAGGAACACGAGGCGGAGGCGGCTAGGGTTCTCGAAGCCGAGTGCAAGCGCCTACTTCAGAACTTACGGCACGAGGCTAGGGTGCAGGCTGTTCGAGACTACTACGCCTCGACTAACATTAGGAGGGCCAAGAAGAAGTGCCGCGGCAAGTATCTGAGTAAGGAGAAGTACATGCAGGTAATTACCTATTCTTAAGGCCTTGTACTTAGTTTCCTTGATTTCATTCATAGGCGTAGCGCTGAAATTTCTCTTTGCGTAACTTAGGTGCCCCCGAGATGGTGTGCAGATAGGATGGACTGTTGGGAGGCGATGGTGGATGAGTGGTGCTCTCCCCAATGGCTAGCCGTCCACAACAAGGCCAGGGATAAGCATGCCCAAATGAAAGGTGTGCCACACTATCAAGGGAGGTCCAACCTGTTTGAGTACGGGGATCACTGGGTATGTGCTTTGAGCCCTTAACGATTAATGCAATTTCATTCTTCATGCTAGCTTGAGCCCTTAACTAATATGTTGTTCCTCTCTTTTAGGAAAAACACAACAAGAAGGACGTGCCACCGCTGTACGACCTCTATGCCATGGCCTATACTGCCCCGTACAAGAAGGCCAAGGCATTCTCTGAGGATGACCTCGATCATCCAGAGAGCTTCACCAACATCTCCTCCCACAACAAGCTCGTGAGGTACAGAGACATTGGGAAGAAGAAGAAAGGGGAGGACTTCAACCTGAGCCAGAGTCCTTTTGATCCAGAGATCTTGATGCTATCTGGTGAGGGGAGGTACCATGGCTTGGTAGCCATTGGAGATGGACTCATACGTTGTCCTAGAACTCTCCGGGAGATCAAGAAGCGCCAGACGAGCTCCGATCCTGAGATACCGCCTCGTCCACGGCCAATGGAGCTCACCATCGAGGCTAGGGCCCAGGAGCTTCTGGCGGAGGCAAAGAAGCAGGTGGAGCAGACGGAGAGGGAGTTGGAGGAGAGGACGGCTAGTATGTTGGAGGCGGAGAGGAACCGGAACGACGCGTCTCACCGGGCCCTATACGAGCTCCTCGTGGTAAGTTTCTCCTGCATATTAGCCAAATCATGCACGTAATGTTCGTTTCATTACTAACTAATATGACTAACTCGTGAAAACAAAATGTGCAGTCCGTGTGCGAGAAAACCGGTCAGACCCCTCTGACGATGCCCCAGATTGGTATAGCGGACATGGTGAGTTTCATTTGAATGGTCATTAGTTACTAGTATTCACATTTCAGTTGCATCATGGTAACGAGACATTGCAAATGATCTTTGGTGCAGCATGCCTCCCGACAAGCATCGACCAATCCTTCTCCGTCTCGCACTGGCGCAACCCCGACCCCGACCGGTCCTTCTCCGTCTGGCACTGGTGCAAACCCGACCGGTCCTTCCCCTCCGTGATGACGGTAAGTTTTCTCTAGTGTTTTGCTTACGAAATGCATAAAGACCTAGAATTAGCTTTATTTCCTCCAAAATGCTTACCATAATGACCTAGATTTAGCTAATCTTCCTCCAAAATGACATAATTAGCTTACTTAGCTCCAAAATGATGTATACTTAGCTTTGTTTCCTCCGAAATGACCTAAGTTAGCTCTAATATGCTAAGTTATCTCTAATATGCTTAGTTACCTAGGTTTGTTCAATAATGACATACACTTAGCTTACATATGTGAAAAATGGCATAATTAGCTTACTTAGGTTTGAAATGGCATAATAATCTTGGTAACATCATATATGTCATATAGTTAGCTTATTTTCCTCAAAAATGGCATAATAAGCCTAATTAGTTCCAAAATGATCAATTTTACCTAAGTTAGCTCCAAAATGATCTAAGTTAGCTCTAAGTTAGCTGTAAAATGCTAAATTAGCTCTAATATGCTTAGTTACCTGGGTTAGCTCAATAAAGACCTATAATTAGCTTACTTATGTCAAAAATGGCAAAATATGCTTATTTAACTCAAAAATGGCATAATTAGCTAGGTTAGCTCCAAAATGACCAAGTTTACCTAGGTTAGCTCCAATATTATCCATTTTACCTAGGTTAGCTCCAACATGACCTATTTTACCTAGCTTAGCTCTAAAATGACCTACACACTTAGCATTTTTACCTAGCTTAGCTAAAAAATGGCATTTTTTCCTACCTTAGTTAGAAGAAGAAGAAGAAGATAAAGAAGAGGAGAGGAGAAAAAGAAAGAGAAGATAAATTCTTCTTCTTCTTCTTTTTCTTCTTCTTTTTCTTCTTTTTCTTCTAGCTAGTCTTCTTCTTCTTCTTCTTCTAACTTTCATCTTTCCTAATTTGCAGATTTGCTTTAGATGAGGAGCTTGCGTTCATGGAGTCTACTCTTCTCCTTGTGCTTCTTTTATGTTTTTGGAAACTTGTTGCAAACTTGTTGTTGGATATGTATGTATGGATGAAACCATTTTATGTTGGATATGTTGTTGGATAACTTGTTGTTGGAAACTTGTTATATATATATGTTGTTGCAAACTTATTATATATATGTTGTTGGAACTTGTTATATATATGTTGTTGGAAACTTGTCATATATATCTGTGAAATTCTGTCAAAGAGCTTTGCCATCAGCCAGCAGACGGCAAAGTTGACACGTGGCAGCTACCTGTGCAACCTGGGCTGGCCTATATGGGCACTTTGCCATCCGCTGGCAGACGACAAAGAGCCAAAGGACTTTGCCGTCTGCCAGTAGAGGGCAAAGCACGCCGTTAACCCCCTAACGGACCTAACCTGCCATGTGTGCCTTCCAGGCTCTTTGTCGTCTGCTGGCGGACGGCAAAGACCATTTCATCTTTGCCGTCCACCAGCAGACGGCAAAGAGCCCTTTGTCGTAGCCTATTCAGCCGGACCTGTTGCCGTCTTCTGGTGGACGGCAAAGGCCTTTGCCGTCCGCCAGGCATACCTTTGCCGTCAGCCATGGCAGACGGCAAATCTCCTGATTCCTGTAGTGAATGCACGTCTCAAAGGGCTGATGAACGCGAGCCGAGTGTGGATCCTCCCGAATAGCCATCCTCTGGATTCGGTCCAATGCCTCGCTTATTAAATTAAGGGTCATCAGACTAGTATGCGGTGGCCGCAGGGGGCTAGCTTCTGATGTGGATGGGCAAGGGATGATTGGGGCCAGAGCCGGATCCTGGTCTTCAAGGGCTGATTTAACCTCGAGGCCCGAGGCCGAAAATTCTATAGAAACTAAGGACAAGACCTGGTCTTCGGATATTGCTTCTGTGTTGGGGCTCGAAGCCGAGTTGTCAAGCGGGAGTTCGGCTAGGGGTAACCCATGGCCATCGAACGTCGACCCGTCGCTGCGGCTCAAGGCCGTAGGTGTGTTGCAAGGAGAGAATTCAGCCGAAAGCGACTCTCGGCGTCCGAACCTTGCTTCCGCATTGTGGCCTAAAGACGAGTCTCCGGCGGATATTGCGGGCACGGTCGAGAGGGATTCCTGGCCTCCATTCGAGGCGGAGACATCCGAGCTCAAGGCCGGCCGTAGGATGGGGGTCGATCTGTAGATTGGACCGGGGAAGGGTTCAGGAGCAGGCGTAGTGAATCCGGCAAAACATAGATCGCCGTCAATGTCCGCAACGTAGTCCAGATTGTCGAATCGAATTCAGTGCTCAGGCGCGAAGCTGTCGATCTGATCTAGATGACCAGTTGGGTTGGCGTGCAGCACGCTGCTGCCGAACGCAAAGAGTTGGCCGGGAACAAAGAGGTCCCCGGAGCCAACTCCTTCTCTGATGATTAAGTGGGCCATTGATCCTTTTGGCGACCCAACAGCAGAACTCTCAATGAAAGCACCAATGTCGGTGTCAAAACCCGTGGATCTCGGGTAGGGGGTCCCGAGCTATGGACCTAGGATCGATGGGGAACAAGGGACGATGACCATGGTGTTTACCCAGGTTCGGGCCCTCTCGAAGAGGTAAAATCCTATGTCCTGCTTGATTGTATTTCATGTATGGTATGGTTATAGATTCAATCTACCTCGAGATCAGGCGAGCTAAACAAAAGGCAATGAGGTGATGAAAGTAGCTCTAGCCCGAAAGACTAAAACCCTCTGGTTTATATAGACACCGGCAGGGTTAGGGTTACACGCGATCGGTTACAAAGAAAGGAAGCTCCTTCCTAATCTTGGCTTGGAGGACACACCAGAGCTCCGAAGATTCCTTATCCGGTCAAGGATCCGCACTCCAACTTGGGACCCATAATAGCCCATCAATCCGGCCCAAACATAACAGACCGGCAGCCCGAGGACCCCTTAATCCAGGACTCCCTCAGCAAACAATTGCCAGATATCATTACTAAAAAAAGGTTAAAACACCTGGGGGTAGAACTTGCACCGGCTGACCACTAACAATGATACTAACATAGTTGTAAAATGGTCAGACAACGTGTCTATGTGGTGTTTGGAATTATATGCAAACTAGCAAGATACCCGTGCATTGCACGGAACAGCAAGATGCATTTTTTTTACAAAACACCCGTTGTGATTGAACCATGCTGGAGTAATCCCATGTGTAAAAACTAATGATATCTCGAGAATTTAATAAAAAAAATGGTATCTCAAGAATTTCATCGAAAAAATGATATCTTGAGAAAGATAGAGATAAGGTGAGGAGGAGTGGGGCGCGGTGGTGATTGGTGGTCGGACTTAGCGGAGGCATGGGGATGGACGACGCCGGCAGCGGCCACCATGCCAGATTGTTCTAGAGGCTTCCTTTTTTAATTACTCAACAATGTAGTTGTGGGAGATAAGGATGAACGAGAGAGGTGCGGGTATCGTTTTCCAAAATTGCCATAGTTTGCTTTCTATGCGTCAGATATAGATCGGATGGTCTGTATTGCAAGATGGTAGGCACACCATCATGGCCAACTCGGTTTTTTATAAGAGTAGAGATAGAGAGTAGAGAGTAGAGACTAGTAAAAGAAAAGTAGGGAGTACTAGTAAGTACACCATCTATCGCTTCGTGTGCTACTTCTGCGCTCCATGCGGCGGGCGCAACGTCCCCGACAGCCACTCCCGTTTCATGGACGGCCTGGTTGATGCCTACAAGGTGCCCTGCATCTACAAGAGTTTCGGCTCAGAGAGGTACGTAGACCAGCACTCACTGGTGGAGTGTCGTGAGTGGACACGATCACCTATGGGGCTACGAGCCCCTTTTGTGGTTCGCCATGGGGGAGATCACATTGCACAAAGAGCGGAGGCCATGACGCAGCACGACGATGAGACTCTGGTGGTTTTTACCCAGGTTTGAGCCGCTGAGAAGCGTAAAACCCTACTCCTGCTTTTTGTGGATTGAATGGAGGAACACGACGACCCGCAACGCTCAAACCCGACAAGTTTGCCTCTGGGAGAGCTGCTACGTGAGTACAAATGTGCGAGGGTCCGAATCCCTCTCTGGGTTGCCTTGGACCTCCTTTTATAGCTCAAGGGGTAACCACAGTGGCAAAACAGATATTATCTTGTGATTAGATAGCCAATAGTGCTATCATACCTAAATCTGGCACTTAGGACAAAATGCCATAAATGCTACGCTTAGCTAGCGTGTGGGGGTGCATCCCCGGCAAGCTTATATCGCTGCTTAGCCATCTTCTGCTTATCGTCTTGACACGCCTCTAGATAGGTGTCAAATGGGTGTGATATGTCTTCCAACAAGCTGCCACGTGCCTAGTGAGTGCCACTTAATCGCCTGGGGTGCTCGACACCTCATCGATAAGTGACTGACGTCGAGGTGCAGTGGAGTGGTGGTGTCTTGGCGGCGGTTTTGGTCTTGGCGGCCCCGGCAGGCTTGCTGGGGCGATCCTGGACTTGTCTTTGGGGCGGTCTCGACCTGGCCGGGCTCTCCTGGCCGGCAAGGGAGGCCTTCCTAAGGTGATATCCTGCTGCTTTGTTCTTCTTAATGCTCTCCTTGATCTCATGAAGCGCGGCTTCTCTGGCTCGGCCTTGCATCACATGTTGGTGTCAGATGTACGATCGTTAGCACGCCTGTGTATGAGTCTGGTCAATGAATGTAGATGTTCGTTGCACCGACAGGAGCCCCTGGGCCTAGCCCATACGTGCTGCCGGGCATCGTTGGGGTAGGTCCCAACAAATACACAGGCAGACACTTCGACCATGCGGCAGCGGGGATCCACGTCTTCCTTGATATCTTTCTTGCTTCTTCATTAACCTGGAATTTAGTTAACTCCCGGTTTTGCTCGTGAGTCGTGCGATGTCAAACGCCGTGAGGTTTCCCATGTACGGGGCCAGCGGGTGCCCACGTTCAGGGGAAGTTTAATTGAAGCACTCAAGCACGACTCCTGGGGAGGAGGAGATAACTGCCATTTTACTTTCTCCACCACGCCTGTCGTTTCCGCCACGTAC
This sequence comes from Thinopyrum elongatum, assembly GCA_011799875.1. NCBI lineage: Eukaryota > Viridiplantae > Streptophyta > Magnoliopsida > Poales > Poaceae > Thinopyrum > Thinopyrum elongatum. The sequence continues at coordinate 247,760,089 of CM022299.1, forward strand.
GCTGCATGCATGATTTAGGGTAGGTAACTGATGCGTAGGGCGCGGGAATGAGTGCCATGGCAGAAAGCTAGGCGCACTGGATTGGCACAGGAGGGCGGTCGCCGAATCTGGGCGCTGTCAGCGGTGCAGATGAACTAGATAGGCAAACTAGGGCGGTTGCCTCCTAGATGGTGAGGAGCTAGCCCCCGGCCACGCTCCGCTATAAAAGGAGGCATGGAGGTGATGGGAGGGGCTCACCCACACATTCGCTTCTCCTTCCTCTTGTGCTCTTCTTCTACCATGGTGAGGGGAAGAGGGCGCGGTCGAGCTCCAGCAACGGTGACAAGGGCTTCCTCTCGGCATCGTACCCCTTCCCCTGCTGGGGACGCAAGAGTAGGATCTAGTGCACAAGGTGGGGCCATAGGACGTGGTCATGGACGGCACGGTGCTCGGGGCCGAGGGGGACGCGGCGGTGGCTCGGCCACTCCTCCTCCAGCCGCTTCGACTCTACTAGAGGGCCATGTTGGAGACACGGTGCTAGAATTCCTCATTAGGCTACGCGAGCCACCACGCAGCCATCTTCAGCTTCCTACTCCTTTTGCAAGGGTAATGGAGGTTGAACAGCCGCACGGGTTGAAGCTACACATGAGGGGTTGCTGTAATGGAAACATGCGGGTGGACGTGGAGTTCCCCGCACCTCATGTCATGCATCTCTGGCGTGGCTAGAAAACCTTTGCTCATGACCATAGCTTGGCGGAGTGGAACATTCTCCATTTTAATTTAATGGAGGCCGAGCTACTCTCCATCAAGGTCTTTGGGAGCTCGGGTGCTCCCTTAGGGTGCTGCGCGGAGAGCTCGACCGATGACGAAAGCTCCTCCTCGAGTGACAGCGACGAAGAGGACACTGACGGCAAAGACGATGGCGCTGAGCAGGAGGACGGCAGCTCGGAATCCAGCTGAGCGCCGGACGCACCGTCATCGTCAGCTAGGCGCTGGCGGCACCATCATATGCACTTGGCCTTCTCCCCGGCAGAGCGATTTGCTGGGGTGTTGGGTGTGGATGCATCGGCCTCCTCCAGCTGGACCCCGGCAGGCTTCCTCGTGGACTCCAGCTTCGTCATCCCTGCCGGTGTCTCTCCTGCCGTGTTCCTCTGGTCCTGGTGGTGGTGACCAGGGCATCGCTTGTCTGCTCCTTCCGTTCTTTCGGCTTCGCCCTCGCACTCCCGATCTTGTCAGGCTGCGTCCCGCAAGCCCTGACGGGGTCAGGCTGGGCTTCTGCCCAGGTGCCCTTTTTGCCCTCTTCACCTCCCACTGAAGTTCCTAGGAGGAGAGGGACAAGAAAGGCATTACGGGGCACTTATCTTTTTACAGATTAAAAGATGTAGGCATCTGCCAAACTTTAGCTTAAATTATGCAATCTTCCATCCACGTTTGTACTCTGTATGGTTTGTACTTGTTTATCCATGTATTAATGAAAAAGAAATGCCTGTCGGGTACTTGTGCATGTATCATGACCATGCAGAGTGTCATGGGTGGACACGATCACCTACGCGGCCATGAGCCCCTTATGGTCGGTATGGGGAGATCACGTTGCACAAAGAGCAGAAGCCATGAGGCAGTACGACGACGAGGACTCTGGTCATTTTTACCCTGGTTCAGGCCGCTGAGAAGCGTAGAACCCTACTACTACTTTGGTGGATTGGATGGAATAACACGATGAACACACAACGCTCGAGCCCGGCAAGGTGACCTCGGGGAGAGCTGCTACACGCGTACAAGTGTGCAAGGGTACGAATCCCTTTCTAGGTTGCCTTGGGCCTCCTTTTATAGCTCAAGGGGTAACCACAGTGGCAAAATAGTCCTTATCATGTGATTAGATAGCTAACAGTGCTATCATACCTAACTCTTGCAGTTAGGACAAAGTGCATTAAATGCACTGCTACGTGCCGTGCTGAGGATGAAACCCGGCAAGCCTGCCGTGCCGCTTAATCATCTTCTGCTTATTATCTTGACACGCCTCTGGATGGGTGTCAAATGAGGGTGATATGTCTTCCAACGAGCTGCCACGTGCTTAGTGGAAGCCAATTAATCACTTGCGGGCTCGACACCGCATCGATAAGTGACTTGCATTGCTGTGTGGTGGACAGGTGGTGCCTTGGCGGGGTTCTTGGTCCTGGCGACCCCTGCAGGCCTGCCAGGGTTTTCCTGGGTTTGCTTCCGGGGCAGTCTCGACTTGGCTGAGCTCTCCTGCTCAGCAACGGAGGCTTCCCCACGGTGGTGTCTTTCTATCTCGTATGTTGACTTGGTCTTCTTGATCGACTCCTTGATCTCACAAAGAGCAGTTTCTCTGGCTTGGCATTGCTTTGTATGTCGGTGTCGGACATGTGATGCCAGCACACCTATGTATAAGTGCGAGCAACAAATGTTAATGGTTGCTGCATCGACAGGAGCTCCCGGGCCTGGCCCATACGTGCTGCCGAGCATCATTGGGGTAGGCCCCAACAAATACACAGGCGAGCACCTGAGCCATGCCGCGATAGGATTTATGTCTCCCTTGATATTCTCCTTGCTTCTTCATTAACCTGTGACTGGATCAGTTTTAGATTTCTCTGTGAGTCGTTCTGAACGACGTGGGGCTACGCACGTAATGGTTCGTGGGCCGCCCACGTTCATGGGGAGGTAACTGCCATTTTACTCACCCAACTACTATTGCCATTTCCGCCGCGCACACCCCATGTACTGCGCAGGGTTGGTGCCTGAGGCATAGGGCGCGGGAATGAGTGCCATGGCAGAAAGCTCAGCGCCGCGGATAGGCGCAGGAGCATGGTCTGAGATTCCGGACGTTGCCAGTGACGCCAACGGACTGGATTGGTTGATCGTGGCAGTTGCGACGGGGTTGTGGGGAGCCAGCACCCTTCCACGCGTGGCTATAAAAGGGAGCGCAGAGGTGGGCGAAAGGACTCACCCATGCACCTCCTTCTTCTTCTTCTTCTGTGTTCTTCCACCATGCTGAGAGGGAGAGGATGCGGTCATGTTCCTGTTGTGGTGACGAGGACATCATCTCGTCAGCGCATCCCTGCCCCGGCCGGAGATGCGGGGGAAGAATCCAGCACACAAGGAGGTGCTGCTGGACGTGGACGCGGTCGGCGAGGCCCTGGTGGCCGGGGAGGACACGGAGGTGCACTGATCACTATAGGAATCAGTTGATTTGCTGTCTGCCATGGCAGAAGGCAAAGGACCAGAAAGCTGATGGCAAAGGTCTTTGCCGTCAGGAGCCGACGGCAAACCTGTCCGGCATTGTAAGTTACGGTAAACAGCTGATTTACCGTCTGTTTTTGCACAACAGACGGCAAAGACCCTTTTGTTGGTGCAACAGACCCTGGGTCCATTACACGGACTGTGCACAGGCCAGAGACAAGATTACAAGACCAAGATCAGACCAAACAAGGAGGATCAATTCCTTTGAAGGATCCAAGTGCAAGTCGAGAAGGCCAAGGTGAGCCAGAGGAACGAGGCATCGCTAATGGAAGGGCCTACCTTGCCGGGCAGGCGAGCCCGACAGGGTTGGGTTTTGCCCCAGAAGCAAGCTCCCAGATCGTCCCGGCAGGCCTGCCAGGGCTGGCGGAGGCAAGCCACTCCACCGCTCCACCTCACAAGCGACGCAAGTCAGTAATCAAAGAGGTGTCGAGCCCCAAGGTGACTAAGTGGCTGCTTTTTGCCACATGGCAGCCACTTCCTATAGCAAACACCTCCATATGACACCCGTCCTGAGACGTGTCAAGCGAGCAGGCGCGAAGGTGGTAAAACAGCCTGGCAGGGCCTGCCGGGCGAGCGGTGATGTGACACTGAGCGGCGCATTTAATGCGCTCTGTCAGCCTGTAGAGTTAGATATGATAGCACTGTTAGCTATCTAATCAGTACGCAAAGACTGATTTGCCACCGTGGTGACCCCTTAATCTAAAAGGAGGCCCATGGCAACGGTAGAAAGGGTTGGACCCTCGCATATCCATACACGAGTAGCCAATCTCGCCCCCAGAGCGACCTTGCCGGGCGAGCGTGCTGCGTCCACCACCATTATCCACCATCAATCCACCAAAGCAGGAGGAGGGTTTTACGCCTCGCAGCGGCCTGAACCTGGGTAAAGACTGCCCGTGTGATCTCTGTCATGCTGCGCGACGCTTCTCTGCTCTTTGTGCAACGTGCCCATCCGCCCGCTGAACCAAAAGGGGCTCATGGCCCCATAGGTGGCCGTGGTTTCCCACGACATCTTTGGCGCGCCAGGTAGGGGGATGACTTGCGCGAACCGAGAGCGTACGCTATGCGTCATCTTCATCGACATTTTCATCATCGACGGCGTCATCGACTATGGCGCCCAAGAGGAAGCTCGGAGCTGTGAATCACCCGTCCACCTCGAAGGCTCCGCCGCCCGCGACCGCCGACATCGCGGGGAACATGGGGGCTGGCGAGGGTGTGGATGCTGCGGTGGACGTGGTCGGCGAAGGCGGCGCAGTCACCAGCTCCCCCACGGCCGAAGCAGGAACGGGAGGTACTAGGGAAGGACAGCATCAACAACATCCCGATGGCCATGCTCCACGAGGTACGGATGAAGGGATCATTCCGCCTGAACCCCTTCTCATCGCCGACGGGCACAGCCGCATTGATGATGCTTGTTCTGGGGCGAATCGCAACCCTTCGGCCGCCCCCGCTGCGGGCGCGACCGTAGGCCACGCGCCACCCCCCGGGCGGGCTGACCCAGCTACTGTGCCCAACGGAGCTGCTGGCCCTCAGGCGCCTCCACCGCGTCATCATGCCGTCCAAACGGCTGGTTCGCAGCAGCAAGGGCGTGGTGCAGTCGCCACCGGCAGTGTCAGGAGCCGAGCGACACTACGATCTACATCGTCATCACCTATGCCAAGCACTGCCTCAGAGGCCATGGCGCGAGCCCAACTACTATTGAGATTTCCACTGGCGGCAGACTAGATGGATGAGTGGAGAGCCACCATCCACGGTTTGATTGGTTTTGCTGAGGTGGAAGGATCACAGCGGGCCGGACCGCCACGGCCTTCCCAGGCAGCAACGGCGGCTCATGCGGCTGGTCGTGCGGGAGGGGCCACCCTCATGGTGCAATCCCCATCACGGCAAGCCGCCCGGGAGCCACAAGACCAAGCACCCGATGATGCTTCGATGGCCTTGTCAGATCCTCGAGCGCGTCAAGGCCGGCAGCATGCCCCGAAGGGCAGGTGAGGGGAAGGCGCGCGCATCATCGACGAGCGGCGCCACGACAACCCCCGCCCGTCTAATGGGTGCGATGGCCCCGACATCGACGAGCCCGCGCTCGGAGATGGTGGGTGGCTGCCTTTCGAGGTTGGGTGCCCTGCCTTCACCCGTGAGCTGCGGCAAGTCCGTTCGCCATCCACTCGCATGTTCAAGCCAGAGTTACCCGAGAAGTATGATGGGAGACTAAACCCGGCAGAGTTCTTGAGCATCTACACCATCGCTGTTCAAGCTGCCGTGGGAAGAGATGAGAAGTTGTTTGCCAACTACTTCCCTTTGGCCCTCAAGTCAAATGTGAGGTCTTGGCTGATGCACCTGCCGGAGAACTCCATTTCGACCTGGGCTGACCTGTGCCACGAGATCATTAGTGCCTTCATGAGCGGCCATCAAGAACCAGGGCGGCCCAGTGACTTGCAGCTTCTCCAGCAGAAAGAATTAGAAACTCTACGGAAGTAATTGCAGAGATTCAGTCGAGTCCATAGAAATATCCCAGATATCCACCCAGCTGCCGTGATAGCAGCCTTCCAATCCAACGTGCGCAACCACAAGTTACGTTCCAGGATGAATGTTCGGTTGCCCAAGACTGTGAAGGAGCTCTACACTTTGGTGGACAAATGTGCTCGGGTAGAGGAGGGGAGGAAACTTCCTTGAGAGGAAGATTGCGTCAACATCGACACAGAAGATGACGACGAAACCATAAGTAAGAAGAAGAAGAACAAGAAGCACAACAAGAAGCGCAAGGATAAGACAGTGATGACTGTTGAGGGGTCAGGCACACCTAGTACCGGCAAGAAGACCAAGGCTGAAGCCCCCGGCAAGGAGGCTACCGCATGCGCTGACTACCGGGAGGCGGCGGCTGCCAAGAAAGCTGGGAAAAGTGATGGGCCGTACTATAAGATTCATCGGACCAAGGGCCATGATCTCCAGAAGTGTCATCAGGTTGAGCAGCTCGTCAAGAGGCGGAAGGCTGAGTATGAGAAGCGCGATAAGGAAAAAGGTCAGAATGGCGCTAGCGGGAAGGGCCGGGGTGGTGAAGAAAATCGCCCCGGCAAGGCTCCTTGGAACCAAGGGAAACCCGCCAAAGGCTGAGAGAAGGAGGATTGCAGTAATAAGAGTGATGGAGGGAATGAAGAGGAAACCAGCGAGCAGGAATTCCAGAAGGCCACTGACACCCCGTGCATTGATGGGGGTGCATCTTTGCACTCCTCTCACCGCCAACTTAAAAAGTGGGCGCGTGAAGTCAATGCCGTGGAGCCAGCGGCAGATTCTAGGAAGCCGCTCAGGTGGTCACGCACACCCATCATCTTTGATGAAGAGGACCACCCCGATGATATGTCTCCAACATATCTATAATTTATGAAGTATTCATGCTGCTATATTATCATTCTTGGATGTTTTACAATCATTTTATAGCAACTTTATACCATTTTTTGGGACTAACTTATTGACATAGTGCCCAGTGCCAGTTGCTGTTTTTTGCTAGTTTTTTACATCATAGAAAATCAATACCAAACAGAGTCCAAACGCAGCGAAACTTTTTGTGGATTTTTTATGGACCAGAAGACATCCAATGGGACAGAGCAGCACCTGGGGGGTGCCCCGAGGGGGGCACAACCCACCAGGGCACGCATGGGCCCCCAGGCGCACCCCGATGGGTTATGCCCACCTCAGTGGCCTCCCGCACCGCCTCTTCGCCCTATAAATTGCCAAATATTACAAAAATCCTAGAGGAGACCCAAGATCATAAGTTCCGCGGATTCCCGAGTTGACATTGGGGTAATCTATGCATAGGGGTTGATGCACGTTCTTGTCTTTGTTTCTCCGGTAGAAATCTTGGGGCACTCTTTGAGGTTCTTTGTGTTGGATTGAGCATTACAAATCTGAATTTGCTTTGGGGTTATTTTAGTACGAACTCTTGGATAGATCGATCGGAAAGAATGGCTTTGAGGCGGTTTCATACCCTACAAACAATTTCTTCTTATGTTCTCTGCTAGATAGGAACTTTGGAGTGATTCTTCATCACACTTTGAGGGATGGTTATAAGATCCAATTATATTAGCATTGTTGAGAGGTTGCACTAGTGAAAGTACGGACCCTAGGCCTCATTTTCATGCATTGCAATACCGTTTGTGCTCTGTTTTATCAATTGCTACCTTGCTGTTTTTTATTGTTCCTATTACAAAAATCAATATCTACTATCATTACTACACTTTTATCACCATCTCTTCGCCAAACTAGTGCACCTATACAATTTGCCATTGTATTGGGTGTGTTGGGGACACAAGAGACTTTTTATTATTTTGTTGCAGGGTTGTTTGAGAGAGACCATCTTCATCCTACATCTCCCACGGATTGATAAACCTTAGGTCATCCACTTGAGGGAAATTTGCTACTGTCCTACAAAACTCTGCGCTTGGAGGCCCAACACGAGTCTACAACAACAAGTTGTGTAGTAGACATCAAGCTCTTTTCTAGCGCCGTTGCCGGGGAGGTGAGTCCTTGAAGGTATATATTTAGATCTTGCAATTGAATCTTTTAGTTTCCTGTTTTATCACTAGTTTGGTTTATAAAAAGAAAACTACAAAAAAATGGAATTGAGGTTGCATCATATTGTTCATCTTTATAATGTCTTTCGTGAAAATGATGAAAAGGAATATTGTGCTCAATTTATAGAAGAAGAATTCTATAAAATGTTTGACAAAAAATCTTTGAATGATAAGCGATTGCAATGTTGTCGGTATGAACTCTTTGAATATCCATGATTCTAATGATATGCAAAGCTACAAGCTTGGGGATGCTATGTTTGATGAAGATGATATTTTTAGTCCCCCAAGTTTTGATGTGCAAATTAGTTATAATGGTAGCATGCCTCCTATTTATGATGATTATGTTGATGAAAGTGGGTTTGGAAGATGTCAACTCTAGGTACTAATGATCCCACTATTTTGGAGGGTGCTGAATCTTATTGTGATAATTATGAAAGTGGATTTGGAGAGGTCATGACTTTATTTAGTGATGAATCCACTATTTTGGAAGAGGTTTCAATTGACTATGACAACAAAGTTGCTATCTATGATGATTATGGTGATGACATGTATGCTATAAAGAATAATGATAACCATGAAACTTGTCATCATGATTTTAATTTTCAATCCCATGATAGTTATTTTGTTGAGTTTGCTCCCACTACGATTCATGAGAATAAATTTGCTTATGTGGAGAGCAATAAAATTTCTATGCTTGTGGACCATGAAAAGAATGCTTTATGTTATAGTTATATTGTTGAATTCATTCATGATGCTACTGAAAATTATTATTATAGGGGAACATATACTTTTACATATTGCAATAATATCAAATTTCCTCTCTTTATGGTGAAAGTTTTGAAGTTGCACTTGTTTTACCTTCCTATGCTAGTTGATTCTTGTTCCCATAACTTGTTTGCTCACAAAATCCCTATGCATAGGAAGTGGGTTAGACTTAAATGTGCTAGTCATATGCTTCATGATGCTCTCTTTGTGTTTCAATTCTTATCTTTTATGCGAGCATCATTGAAATCATCATGCCTAGCTAAAAGGCATTAAAGAAAAGCGCTTGTTGGGAGACAACCCAACACTTTTACCTACTGTTTTTGTGTGTTCACATGATTAGGCTACTGTAGTGATCTTGTTTTATAGCTTTTGCTTCAATGAAGTGCCAAGTAAAGCCTTTGGGATAGTGTGGATGATAGTTGACTTGAATCTGTGCAAAAACAGAAACTTTTGCCCTCAGTCCAGGAATTTTGAAAATTCACTGGAACGTTATTTTGATCTGAATTTTTTACAGGTGATATACATACAAATTCTCTACTTTTTCCTAATTTTTCAGAATTTTTTAAGTCGCATAAGTATGGTTGGAGTACAGATTACTACATACTGTTCTGCTTTTGACAGATTCTGTTTTCAATGCATAGTTTGCTTGTTTTCTAGTTTCTATGGCTTATATTGCTCAATATAAATTTTGGAAATGATATTCTACAGTAGGCATTGTGTGGAAACAATTATGAATCTTGTCTTTGATAGTACCAAAGTGAAATGGTTTGCTCTTTATCATACTAACCTATCTCACGAAGTTCCGTTAAGTCTTGGGTGATTGAAGTTTTCAAGTTTTGGCTGAGATGTCGATATGAGGAGAATAAGGAGTGACAAGACCCTAAGCTTGGGGATTCCCAAGGCATACCAAGGTAATATTCAAGGAAGATCCAAGCAACTAAGCTTGGGGATGCCCCGGAAGGCATCCCCTCTTTCATCTCCAACATTATCGGTAACCTCACTTGGAGCTACATTTATTTCGTCACATGATATGTGTTTTGCTTGGAGCATCATTTTCTTGTTAGGATTTGCTTGCTGTTATTTATAATAATGTTTTGCATCTTTATTTCCAATAAAAATGTCAAGGATAGCCGTTACCATGCTCATTTTGCAAGTATATGAGTTGCTGTTTCAAAACAGAAAGTTTATCGATGTTGCAAAAATTCCCGAGAAAAGTCAGAATGTGATAAAATGTTGAAACTTCTTGCACAATAAGCTCTGATAAATTTTCTATAGTGTGGTAAATTTTCATAATTTTTTTAGTTAAATAAATATTGATATTCTTTCATTCTTTACAGACTATACTGTTTTGGCAGATTGCTGTTATGTTTGCATTGTTTGCATATGTTTGCTTGTTTAATGATTCTATTTGAGGATAGGAGTGTTAAATATGCAGAGAAATTTAGTATGTAATGTTGAATAATAATTTTTTGTGATTTGCTACAGTAGATAATGATAAGGTTTTTGCATTGGTTTATACTAACTTATCTCACGAGTTCTTGTTGAGTTTTGTGTGTATGAAGTTTTTAAGATTTAGGGAAACCGTGATATAAAAGGAATTAAGGAGACACAAAATCTTAAGCTTGGGGATGCCCAAGGCACCCCAAGATAATATTTCAATAAGTCTCAAGCATCTAAGCTTGGGGATGTCCCGGTAGGCATCCCACCTTTCTTCATCAACAATTATCGGTTAGTATCGGTTGAGCCTAAGTTTTTGCTTCTTCACTTGAGTTGTGCTATTCTTGGAATGTCATTTTGTTTTGTTTTACTTGTTGTTTTAATAAAATACTTAGATATGAAAGTTTTTAAATAAGAGAGAGTCCTCAATTAGCTACCCCTTTACTTAACTACTCGCTTGATCTTCACTTATATCTTTTTGGAGTAGTTTGTCATTCACTCTTGTGCTTCACTTATATCCTATGAGTAAATTGTTGAATGAATTGATTATAATGAAGTTGAAATTATATGTTCATATCATGCCTAGTGGTAGCTTCACATTGGGTTTAGAAAGTGAAATCTTTTGAAGCTTGACAATCACAATATTGGTCATACAAGCAATTCATGAATGATTACTATAAGGAAGAGAACTTTCACATCCAAATACACTATCTTGGAAATCTTTTGTGATTGTGAGCCCCCATCAAAATATTATATGCCAAATTTTTTGACGTTGGACAAAGAAGATAACGTAATAATTTATGTTTGTTCATATTCACATAGAAGTTATATTGTCATAGATCCTTCAACATGTGGTGCTTGCCCCCCATCTTTGCTAGCCAAAAATTCCACACCAAGTAGAGATACTACTTGTGCATCCAAAAACCCTTAAACCCAAATCTTATTTTCAAGAGTCCACCATACCTACCTAAGGATTGAGTAAGATCCTTCAAGTAAGTTGTCATCGGTTCAATAAGGCAATAAAAATTGCTCCTAAAAGTGTTAGATCATTTAGTGTAAGTGAAAATTGAGCGTTGTACGAACTTGTGATGGCAAAGAATAAAAGCGACATACTGCATAATAAAGGTTGCTATCCTAAGGGGCAATATAACATGATGTTCTTTTGCACTAAGGGATTGAGCATACAAACAAAAAGCGCATGGCAACCTCTGCTTCCCTCTGCGAAGGGCCTACCTTTTACTTTTATGTATTTACTTTCATGCAAGAGTCAAAGTTTTTCTCTCTATTCCTTTTTAGTTTTCTCTTTTGGCAAGCATCATGTGGTGAGGAAAGATCTAGGCACATATATCCAGTTGGATATGGGTAGCATGAGTTATTATTGTTGACATCACCCTTGAGGTGAATATGTTGGGAGGCGAAATTATAAGCCCCTATCTTTCTATGTGTCCGGTTGAAACGTTTTGCTCATGTGTATGCGGTGAGTGTTAGCAATCATAGAAGGCTATATGATGGTTGAGTATGCAGAGCTCTTACTTAAGCTCTGTTGAATAAGTTGAATTGCAATTGTTTGGTGACTAAGAATATAGGTTGTTGAGTTTCAAGAGAATTCATTGTTTGAACCTTAACATGTGAATTGGTTGCTACATTAACATGATGAGTTTTATGAGAAAGAGTTGCTGTTATGATGCTAGGAAAAGTGATTGAAATTACTATTGATCAAACTTATGCACTTTGCTAGCATTCACACTTCATAAATTATTTCTTTTATCATTTACCTACTCGAGGACGAGTAGGAATTAAGCTTGGGGATGCTGATACGTCTCCAACGTATCTATAATTTATGAAGTATTCATGCTGCTATATTATCATTCTTTGATGTTTTACAATCATTTTATAGCAACTTTATACCATTTTTTGGGACTAACTTATTGACATAGTGCCTAGTGCCAGTTGCTGTTTTTTGCTTGTTTTTTACATCGCAGAAAATCAATACCAAACGGAGTCCAAACGCAGCAAAACTTTTTGTGGATTTTTTATGGACCAGAAGGCATCCAATGGGACAGAGCAGCACCTGGGGGGTGCCCCGAGGGGGGCACAACCCACCGGGGCACACCTGGGCCCCCAGGCGCGCCCCGGTGGGTTGTGCCCACCTCGGTGGCCTCCTGCACCGCCTCTTCGCCCTATAAATTGCCAAATATTCCAAAAACCCTAGCGGAGACCCTAGATCAGAAGTTCCGCCGCCGTAGGCCTCTGTATCCACAAGATCCAATATAAACCCCATTCGGGCACCCTGCTGGAGGGGGAAATCATCACCGGTGGCCATCTTCATCATCCCGGCAGCCACCATGATGAGGAAGGAGTAGTCCACCCTCGGGGCTGAGGGTTTGTAACAGTAGCTATGTGTTTAATCTCTCTCTCTCTCTAGTGTTCTTGAGATGCACAATCTTGATGTATCGCGGGCTTTGTTAATATAGTGGGATCATATGGTGTTTTCCCCTCTCTATCTTGTTGTGATGAATTGAGTTTTCCCTTTGAGATTTTGTTTTATCGGATTGAATACCTTTATGGATTTGAGAGCACAAGATATATGTCTTGCATACGAATACCCGTGGTGACAATGGGATATTATATTGATTCACTTGATATATGTTTTGGCACTCAACTTGCGGATTCCCGAGGTGACATTGGGGTAATCTATGCATAGGGGTTGATGCATGTTCTTGTCTTTGTTTCTCCGGTAGAAATCTTGGGGCACTCTTTGATGTTCTTTATGTTGGATTGAGCATTACGAATCTGAATTTCCTTTGGTGTTATTTTAGTATGAACTCTTGGATAGATCGATCAAAAAGAATAGCTTTGAGGTGGTTTCGTACCCTACAAACAATTTTTTCTTATGTTCTCCGCTAGATAGGAACTTTGGAGTGATTCTTCATCGCACTTTGAGGGATGGTTATATGATCCAATTATATTAGCATCGTTGAGAGGTTGCACTAGTGAAAGTACGGACCCTAGGCCTCATTTTCAAGCATTGCAATATCGTTTGTGCTCCATTTTTTCAATTGCTACCTTGCTGTTTTTTATTGTTCCTATTACAAAAATCAATATCTACTATCATTACTACACTTTTATCACCATCTCTTCACCAAACTAGTGCACCTATACAATTTGCCATTGTATTGGGTGTGTTGGGGACACAAGAGACTTTTTATTATTTGGTTGCAGGGTTATTTGAGAGAGACCATCTTTATCCTACACCTCCCACGGATTGATAAACCGTAGGTCATCCACTTGAGGGAAAATTGCTACTGTCCTACAAAACTCTGCGCTTGGAGGCCCAACACGAGTCTACAAGAACAAGTTGTGTAGTAGACATCACCCGACCGCATTACTGCGGTAGGGTGCCTGCCGTTGTTGGTCTCACCAACAATTCACAACCTCAAGGTCACAAAGATGCTGGTTGACGGCGGGGCTGAGTTGAATCTGATTTCCCCAAAGGTTATCAGCAGACTCCAGATAGCAGAGGAAGAACTTAAGGCCACAGGCACGTTTCAAGGAGTCAATCCCGACAGGAGCCATCCTAAGGGAAAGGTTACATTGCCAGTGACATTTGGAGGAGAGTTGAACTACAGGACTGACAAAGTTGTGCTTGATGTGGTTGATCTCCCCCTGCCGTACAACAGGATCCTTGGGTGCCCGGCCCTGGCCAAATTCATGGCAGCATCCCACTATGCCTACAACACCTTGAAGATGCCAGGGCCCATGGGTGTCGGTTCCGTTTCATCGGACAAGAAAGACGCAATTATTTGCATGGATAAGATGTACTGGGATGCGGTCGTGGTAGAGGTCGTGGAAGCCACGGTTCCTACCAAGGAAAAGCATAGCAGAGGCACTAGCAAGGAATCCAGGAAGCGTACCTCTATGGAATGTGCGGCACCCGTTGACGACATGCCAGAGAGCTCCAACAGCAACAGATCCAAGGCTGCTCCACCCCAAGTGAAAAAGGTCACGGCAGGGCTGGCTGGCGCTGATGGTACTTTCACTATCAGCGCCACCCTTGATGACAAATAGGAAAGCGTGCTCGTTGCCTTCCTACGGGCGAATATCGATGTGTTTGCCTGGCAACCATCTGATATCCCCGGTGTTCCCAGGGAGGTAATCGAGCACCACCTTGTTGTCTGCCCACATGCCCGGCCCATCAAGCAGAAGGTTCGGAAGCAGGCCTTGGAGAGGCAGTAGTTTATTGCCAAGGAAATCAAGAAACTTGAAGCAGCTGGTTTGGTCAGAGGATTACTGCATCCAACATGGTTAGCAAACCCAGTGGTTGTGCGCAAGGCTAATGGAAAATGGAGGCTTTGCATAGATTTTACGGATCTGAACAAGGCATGCCCAAAGGACCATTTCCCTTGCCGCGCATCTACCAGATCATAGATTCTACTTCAGGATGTGAGTTGCTCTCTTTTTTCGATGCATACTCTGGATACCATCAAATTTTTATGTCCAAGGAGGATGAAGAAAAGACCTCATTCATCACCCCATGCGGCACATACTACTTTGTGCGCATGCCTTTCGGGTTGAAGAGTGCCGGGTCCACTTTTGCAAGAGCAGTCCAGATTGGCTTTGAACCACAGTTGCACAGGAACATTGAAGCCTATATGGATGATATTGTGGTCAAGACCAAGGACAGATCAACCCTCATCCAGGATTTAGAAGAGACATTTGCTAATCTGCACAAGATCAACTTGAAACTGAATCCGGAGAAGTGCGTGTTTGGCATTCCCTCATGCAAGCTACTTGGTTTCTTTGTGTCCCACCGTGGGATAGAGGCCAACCCCGATATGATCAAGGCAATTGAGCAGATACAAGCACCCAAGACAGTTAAGGATGTGACGCGTTTGACAGGATGCATTGCCACACTTTGCAGATTCATCTCCATGTCTGTTGAACGTGCCTTGCCGTTCTTCAAGATTTTGAAGAGGGCAGGACCCATGAAGTGGACCCCGGAAGCAGATGCAGCACTGTAGGATTTGAAGGCCTACTTGTCTTCTGTGCCTACTTTGGTCGCACCCAAACCACAAGAGTCATTGCTGCTATATCTGGCAGCAACTAATCAAGTGGTTAGTGCGGCCCTAGTAGCGCAGCGGGAAGTAGAAGAAGCAGCCACCTCAGTGAGTGTCCCGCCCGGGGAAGAAGTAGAGAGCGGCCCGGCAAGGCCAGATACGGATCAGGGTGGAGCACGGTAGCGGAAGCAACCCCAAGGACATGGCAAGGAAGAAAGTGGTGCAGCGCCCAGTATACTTCGTCAGCTCACTGTTGCAGGGGGCTAGATCCAGGTATTCTGGCGTGCAAAAATTGATCTTTGGCCTTGTTATGGCCTCAAGGAAACTGCGCCACTACTTCCAAGCCCATGAGATCACGGTTGTCACCCGCTTCCCGTTGCAAAGGATACTTCGAAACCCAGAGGCCACCGGCAGGATAGTTGAGTGGGCATTGGAGTTGTCCAGCTTTGGCCTGAAGTTTGAAAGCACATCAACAATCTATAGCAGGGCGTTGGCAGAGTTTCTTGCAGAATGGACGCCAACCCCTGATGAAGAAGTACAGGAAACAGTTATCCCCGGCAAGGAAGCGCCCCAAGAATGGATCATGTATTTCGATGGTGCCTTCTCCCTGCAAGGTGCAGGGGCTAGCGTGCTTCTCGTGGTTCTCACTGGAGAGCACCTGAGGTACGTCGTCCAGATGCACTTTCCCCGGGAGGAGGCGACCAACAATACAGCAGAATATGAAGGGCTTCTTGCCGGGCTCAGGATTGCTACAGAATTGGGAATCAAGAAGCTGATCATTCAAGGAGATTCACAACTGGTGGTGAGACAAGTCAACAAGGATTACCAAAGCCCATTGATGGAGGCATACGTCGAGGAAGTGAGAAGATTGGAGGAGCGCTTTGACGGGTTGCAAACAGAGCAAGTACCCCGTGCGGAAAACAGCATTGCTGATCACATGTCAAAGTGCGCTGCGTAGAAGCTTCCTGTGGGACCAGGAACTTTTGTTCTCCATATCACTCAGCCCTCCGTATCCCCGACAACAATGGCCCGAAAGTGGAGGAAATTGGACTCCGGTAAGCCTCTCCTGGTAGAGCCTTTCAGGGCTCCTGGCAGGGACCCTGCCGGAAACAACTCCCCTTCAATTGCCGGGCTGCACCCTCCTGCCGGGCCAATGGTCCTCGCGGTCGAGGGATGCGCCCCCACGAATGAGGAGGTGCCGCTAGTCCTCGTTGCCGAGCCTCAGGCTCCAACTTGGGCAAGGCACATAGTCCATTTCCTCCGAACTGGAGAACTTCCCGAAGAGCAAGAAGAAGCTGAAAGAGTAGCCCGGAGGGCCATTATGTATCAGTTTGTCGATGACACACTATACAGAAGAAGGCCCAACGGTGTGAAATTGAAGTGCATTTGCCGGGAAGGAGGAAAGGAACTGCTGGCAGAGATACACAAAGGCATGTGCGGCTCCCACATTGGATCAAGGGCTTTGGTTGGGAAAGCATTCCGGCAAGGATTCTATTGGCCCACAGTCCTCCAAGATGCAGTTGAGCTCGTCACCAAGTGTGAAGCCTGTATGTTCCATTCCAAAAATATCCATCTGCTACCCAAGCACTCTATAAAATCCCTTTGTCATGGTCATTTTCGGTCTGGGGGCTCGATATCCTTGGCCCTTTCCCCCGAGCTACCGGGGGCTTTGAATTCTTGTTCATTGCAATCGACAAATTTACAAAGTGGCTGGAAGTAGATGTTGTGAGAAAGGTGACTGCTCAGTCAGCTATAAAGTTCTTGAAAAGATTGGTGTGCCGCTTCGGGGTCCCTGCCCGGATCATCACCGACAATGGCACCCAGTTCATGAGCCGCGCCTTCATGCAGTATGTTCATGCCCTCGGAAGCAAGATCTCATTTGCCTCTGTCGCACATCCCAAAAGCAATGGACAAGCTGAGAGGGCAAACGCTGAAGTGCTACGAGGACTCGAGACGAGAACGTTTGATAAGCTGCGGAAGCACGGCAGGCAATATTCAATGAGCTGCCGGTGGTTCTTTGGTCCCTCAGAAGGACACCAAACAGAGCTACCGGGCAGACTCCCTTCTCCCTAGTCTATGGGGCAGAAGCAGTTATCCCCACAGAACTCATTTGTGGGTCACCTCGAGTGCTTGCCTACGATGAAGTAGCGTAGGAATAGCACATGCGTGATGACGCCGTGCTTCTCGAGGAGAACCGTCTCCGGGCTGCTACGCGTGCTGCACGCTATAAGCAAGCCCTGCGTCGCTATCATAGCCGTAGGGTTCATGCCCGATGTTTTGAGGAAGGCGACCTTGTCCTTAGGCGCGTTTAGTCTGCCAAGGGTACAAACAAGCTATCGCCAAAGTGGGAAGGCCCTTACCGGGTAGTACGAGTCACCAGACCTAGCGCAGTTCGTTTGGAGACCGAAGATGGCATTCAATTGCAAAACTCATGGAATATTGAGCATCTCCGCAAGTTCTACCTGTAAGGCGCGGTTGTCGGGCCCTGCCCAGCAGCCACCCTTTTGTACAGGCCTTGCCTCAGCTGCATGTAACCCCTTGTACAAAGCCAGGCGCAGACCCTGAGCAACAGAGAAATAAATGAAGCACTGGGGGCCCCCGACAAGTTGCATGCATGCACAAGCATATCATAAGCATCGCATGATTCATGTAGATAGGTTGCATGATCATGTAGATAGATTGCATCTGGCATCATCTTCATTTGCTTAAACTGCTGGCTCCTGCCATGGACTTAGTCCTAGGAAGAGGATGCGAAGACAAGCCAGCACTGCGGTCTCTGGCAAGCCAAACAGATAAGTTCCGTCTCTTATCCATACATGTTCCGTGAGTAGGACTTGTGCATATGAAAACCTCGCCACCTCAGAAACAAAGGTGCTCCCATCTACTGACAAGAACACTATTTCGGTCAGGATGGTCGTAGTGGCCTTTGGCTGAAAGGGGTTGGCGGGGGGCTGGTCTCTTCCAATGGGTTATGTGCCCGGCAGGCTCAGCCTCACGACAGCAGTCCTATGGGGTACCGGCAAGGTAGCTTACCGGGATCTACTTGTTTACATGAAAGTATGGAGGCATTTCACCTCTGCATGGATATCGTACATGCACAAGTGCCCGGCAAAGCTTACCTTTTTCATTAATATGCTGATCAACAAGTACAAATCTCATGGAACATAAACATGGATACAAGAGATTACGTTATTTGAACTAAAATTTGGCAAGTGCCTACAGATTTAAGACTAAAAAAAGATAAGTGCCCTGAAATGCCCTTTCTTGTCCCTCTCCTCCAAGGCACGGTGGTAGAAGGCGAAGAGGGCAAAAGGAGTGCCTGGGCAGAAGCCCAGCCTGACCCTGTCGGGCTCCAGGATAGGATGCCCGGCGGGGGCGGGAGGGTGTGGACGCAGACATCGACGAAGAGCATGGCAGAGGCGACATGTCGACCGCCACCACCAAGGCCAGCAGGACACGACAGGGCTAACGGAGCTGCAGCCCGAGAGGAAGCCAGCTGGGGTCCAGCTAGAGGACTGCTGGAGGAGCCAGGGGCACCATCACCACCTCTGCATCCAACTTCCCGGCAAACCACCTTACCAGGGAGAAAACGCAGGTGCAGATGATGGTGCTGCTGCCTGATGAAGATGGTGCGGGCGACGTTCAGCCGGAGTCGGAGTCGTCGCCCTCCCGGTCACTGCCGTCGTCATCGCCGTCACTGTCCACCTCATCGCTTTCGCACGAGGAGGAGCTTTTGTCATCGGTCGAGCTCTCCACGCAGCACCCTAAGTGAGCTCCTGAGCGCCCAAAGACCTTGACGGCGAGTAGGCCGCTCTCCATTAATTTAAACTGGAGAACATGCCCCTCCGACAAGCTATGGGCTCCAGCAAAGGTCTTCCAGCTGTGGCGGAGGTACATAACATGAGGAGCAGGGAAGTCAACATCCACCCACATGCCGCCATTCCCACATCCCCTCATGTGCAACCTCAGTGCACGCGGCTGTTCGAGCTCCATCACCCTTGCAAATGGAGTAGGGAGGCGGAGGCGGCCGCGCGGAGGCTTATACAGCCTATAGACAAACTCCAAGGGTTGATCTCCGACATGGCCTTCCATCGGGGGAGGAGCGTCCGGTGTTGGCGCAATTGAGGCGCCACCCCGGCCTCCTCGGCCGCGCACACCGCGACGACCTCGGCCATGCCCCCTTCTGCCTCCTCTCATAGCGGGTTCAGCCCCCACATCATCAAGAGGAGGGGGGATACGCTGTCGAGCAGAAGTTCTCGTCGCCACCACCGGAGTACCAGCACGCCCTCGCCCCCTCACCATGGCAAGAAAGGGAAGCTTTGAAAGGGAGAAGGAAGGTGTGTGAGCAGACGCACTACTCCTACCCCCCTTTTTATAGGAGAACAAGGAAGGGGGCTGGCCTCTCGCCCAACTGGCGACTGCCCTGCTCCTCCAATGCGGTTCCCCTGCGCCTCCAATGGCTCGGGGAATCAGGGCCGCCCCTCTACACCACTCAGCGATGCCTGGCTTTCTGCCATGGCGCCCATTCCCGTGCCCTTCGCATCCACCACCTACCCTACGCAATGCATGCAGTACACGTGGCGGAGGCGCCCCAGGGCAGGAGGCAAGTGGGATGGCAGTTTCCTACCCCGTGATCGTGGGGCGTGGGCTGCCCGCAGATAGTGGTTCAGTTTCTCCCCTAAGCGTTTTGCACGACGCGCGGGAAAAACGGAAACTGACCCAAGCTCAGGTTAATGAAGAAGCAAAGAAGATCACAAAGGGCAGAGCCGCCCTTACATTTCTGCCTATGCACTGGTTAGGGCCTACCCCGACGACGCCCAGCGGCGCGTCGGTGCTAGGCCAAGGGGCTCCTGTCAGTGCAACAGACCCTGCATCCATTACATGGACTGTGCACAGGCCAGAGATAAGATTACAAGACCAAGATCAGACCAAACAAGGAGGATCAATTCCTTTGAATGATCCAAGTGCAAGTCGAGAAGGCTAAGGTGAGCCAAAGGAACAAGGCATTGCTAAGGGAAGGGCCTACCTTGCCAGGCAGGCGAGCCCGGCAGGGTTGGGTTTTGCCCCGGAAGCAAGCTCCCAGATCGTCCCGGCAGGCCTGCCAGGGCTGGCGGAGGCAAGCCAGTCCACCGCTCCACCTGACAAGCGACGCAAGTCAGTAATCAAAGAGGTGTCGAGCCCCAAGGAGACTAAGTGGCTGCTTTTTGCCACATGGCAACCACTTCCTACGGCAAACACCTCCATATCACACCCGTCCTAAGACGTGTCAAGCGAGCAGGCGCGAAGCTGGCAAAACAGCCCGGCAGGGCCTGCCGGGCGAGCTGTGATGTGACACTAAGCAGCGCATTTAATGCACTCTATCAGCCTGCAGAGTTAGATATGATAGCACTGTTAGCTAGCTAATTAGTACGCAAAGACTGATTTGCCACTGTGGTGACCCCTTAATCTATAAAAGGAGGCACATGGCAACAATAGAAAGGGTTGGACCCTCGCATATCCATACGTGCGTAGCCACTCTCGCCCCCAGAGCGACCTTGCCGGGTGAGCGTGCTGCGTCCACCACCATTATCCACCATCAATCCACCAAAGCAAGAGTAGGGTTTTACGCCTCGCGGCAGCTCAAACCTGGGTAAAGACTGCCCGTGTGATCTCTGCCGTGCTGCGCGACGCTTCTCCGCTCTTTGTGCAACGTGCCCATCCCCCCGCCGAACCAAAAGGGGCTCATGGCCCCATAGGTGGCCGTGGTTTCCCACGACACCCTTTGCCATCGGTGGTAGACGGCAAAGAACAGACGTTAGCCACGTTAGGTGGCTAACGGGAGGCTTTGTTGTCTGCCAGCTGACGGCAAACATGCCCTCCCCTTTGCTGTCTGACATCTGACATCAGCAGACGTGTCATGCCCTCCCCGCTCTTTGCCGTCTGCCACAGACAGCAAAACACACCAGCCTTTGCCGTCTGCCACAGACGGCAAAGTGACCAAATGGGTCAGCTCCCAGGTTGCACAGGTTGCTGCTATGTGGCCACTTTGCCGTCTGTGGCAGACGGCAAAGACCCCTTTGTCGTCGGTGGCAGACGACAAAGAGCCTGCATTTCCTCTTTTTATTCTATTTTTTTCTTATATCCAAGCATTTTCACAGCAAATATATGATATACATATATTTCACAGGGCAATTTCACAGCAAACATATGAGATATCCAACACATAAGTTTCATCGTACATACATAGTTCCATCCAACCATATATAGCAAGTTTTACATACATAGTTCTATCCATACATATTACAATAGTTTCATCCATATAGCAAGTTCCACATTGTTCATCGATACAAAAGAAAAGCAGAAAGGGAAAACAAGCACTCCATCAATGCAAGCTTCCGTGAAGTGAATGAAATTTGCAAATGGGAAAAGAGAAAGTTAGAAGAAGAAGAATAGAAGAAGAAGAAGAAAATGAATAAGAAGAAGAAGTATATGACATTTATGAGCTAACTTAGGTAAAAATGACATTTATGAGCTAACTTAGGTAAAATGGATCATTTATGAGCTAACTTAGGTAAAATGGATCATTTTTGCGTTAACTTAGGTAAAATGGATAATTTATGAGCTAACTTAGCTAAAATGGATATTTATGAGCTAACTTAGGTAAAATGGATCATTTTGGAGCTAACCTAGGTAAAATGGATTATTTTGGAGCTAACCTAGGTAAAATGGATCATTTTGGAGCTAACCTAGGTAATTATGCCATTTTTTAGTTAACTAAGCATATTATGCCATTTTTGACATAAGTAAGCTAAGTATAGGTCATTATTGAGGTAACCTAGGTAACTAAGCATATTAGAGATAACTTAGAGTTAACTTAGGTCATTTTGGAGCTAACTTAGGTAAAATGGATCAATTTGGAGATAACTTAGGTAAAATGGATCATTTTGGAGCTAACCTAGGTAATTATGCCATTTTTGAGTTAACTAACCATATTATGCCATTTTTGACATAAGTAAGCTAAGTATAGGTCATTATTGAGCTAACCTAGGTAACTAAGCATATTAGAGCTAACTTAGGTCATTATGGTAATCATATTGGAGGAAATAAAGCTAAGTCTAGGTCATTATGCATTTGTGAAGCAAAACACTAGAGAAAACTTACCGTCATCACGGAGGTGAAGCACCGGGGTGGCTCGTGCCGGTACCACCTAGAGAAGGATCGTGCGATGCTTGTCTGGAGTTACGCTGCACCAAAGATCATTTGCAATGTATCGTTAGCATGATGACACTCAAATGTTAAGACTAGTAACTAATGACCATTCAAATGAAACTCACCATGGTCCCCGGAGCAATGACTGGCATCGCGGAGGGCTCTGACTAGTCTTCTCGCACACAGACTGCAAATTTGGTTTTGACTAGTCAGTCATACTAGTTAGTAATGAAACGAACATTATGTGCATGATTTGGCTAATATGCAGAAGAAACTTACCACGAGGAGCTCGTACATGGCCCGGCTCTGCATGTCATTCTGTGCCCTCTCCTCCTCCAACATCCTAGCCATCCTCTCCTCCAACTCCCGCTCCTTCTCCACCGCCTTCCGGTCCCTATCCGCCAGAAGCGCCTGGGTTCTATCTCTCTCTCTCTCTGAAGAGCAGCCTACAACACCACTCCTTGTTAGCATTGTAATCTTCGATGGCCGCAAACACAATGTAATGGAGGAAAGATAGCTGAGTCTGTATAACTAACCTCGAAGGCGAGCTCGACTGGCCGTTGACGAGGCCTTGTCTCAGGAGCGGAGCTCGACTGGCGCGCCTTGATCTCTGGGAGAGTGCGAGGACAACGTATAAGTCTATCTCCAATGGCTATCAAGCCATGGGACCTCCTGCCACCAGATATCATCACCAGCTCTGGACCAATGGGACCTTGGCTCGGGTCAAAGTCCTCCCCTTTCCTTGCCTTCCCCTCATCTCTGTACTTCACAAGCTTTTTGTGGGAGGAGATGTTGATGAAGTTCTCTGGATGATTGAGGTCAGACGCACAGAATGCCATGACCTTCTTGTATGAGGCAGTACGGGCCATGGCATAGAGGTCGTACACCTCTGGCACCTCTGCCTTATTGTGTCGCGCCTAAAAGAGAGGAACAGAGTAAATTAGTAATTAAAGCGCTCAAGCTAGCATGAAGAATGAATTGCATGAATCATGAAGCAAACCACATACCCATTTTCCGCCTGAACTGATATAAGTTGGTGCTGCCTTGATGGTGTGGCAAACCTTCCATTTGGGCACGCAGGTCCTTGGCATTGTTGTGCAGGGCTAGAAATTGGTCTGAGCACCACTCATCCACCAACACCTCCCAACAATCCATCTGATCCACACACCATCTCGGGGGCACCTAAGTTAGTAAAGAGAAACTTGAGCGCTATGCCTACGAATCAAATCAAGGAAACTAAGTACAAGGCCTTAAGAATAGGTAATTACCGTCATGTACTGCTTCTTCTTCAGAAACTTTTCGTCGCATGCAGGCTTGGTCTTCTTAATACCACGCGAGGCGTAGTAGTCTTGAATAGCCTGCACCCGAGCCTCATGCCGTAAGTTTTGTAGTAGGCGCTTGCACTCGGCATCGATTACCTGTGCCGCGGCCTCCTTGTATCCCCCCTCACACCTGTAGAAGGTCTGCAATCAAATGAGATAACATTGATTAGTACAATAACTAGCTATTTGAAGATTTTTAATTGTGTAAAGGAGAAATTACCCTAAACTTCCTGATCACCATGTCTGCCCTCGTGTGGCACAAGACACCGTCGACCATCTCCTCCGGCGGGGCCGGGGCAGCCAAGTAGTGCTCCCAACTCAATCCTAGCTGTGGAAGCTGACCCTCACCAGGAAACATGACAAACCCCGGGATGTTTTGCTGGCAAAGCACACCAAGGACGGTGTTGGGCCTGCGGACATCCAGAGCATGGTCCCAACCCCTGCAGTATGACAAGGCCAACGCATTAGATATTTGAAGAAACGTGAAGGAAAAAGGTACAAAAAGAGTAAATGCACTTACCTCTCCCCATCAGGGAAAATCAACCACCTCTGCTCATGGGTCGCCGGCACGGGTGGGAGCCATGTACAACCACGCTGGTAGACGGTGGCGCCCTCAACCACCTCGCCCTCGCTATCCGCTGGATGCCCGCCACCATCAACATGGCCACTCGGCCCCTCAGGCGGATCCGACCAGGTACCCCATCCGAACGTCTCCTGGGATGTAGCCTGTTCCAGAGTCTCGTGGGCCGAAGGCCCGTCGACACGAGGCTCGTGGACCGGAGTCCTCGTAGCCTCGTCCTCAGACGGGTCCACCCTAGCAGTCATGTGCTCGGGTGATTCAGCTGGGGGTGGCGGCGAGGAAGGCGTAGGAGCCTGCCTACGTCTCCCGCGGCCACGTCCTAATCTACCTCCTCTCTTCTTCCCTCCTTGACCTCCTCTCCTGGTGGGCAACGACACCAACGAAGAAGCGCCCACCGGTGTCCCCAAACTGTCTAACAAAGCTCTCTGGAGAGGTACGGGTGGAATGGAAGTACCCCTCCCACCACGCGCCGATGAAGAAGGAGCCTCAGACTGGTCCGGACACGCGCCCACCATCTTTCAACACCTGCCATAACAAAGAGTAAATGAAATTAGTACAACATAAAAAAATTTAATACCAACATGAATAATAATATGTATATAACTTAAGTGTATCATCATCAAGTACAACATAAAAAAAATTGAATACCTAACTTGAACTTACAATATATATGTATATAATACAAATTGAATACCTGACACGAACTAATAATAATCTTGATCGTCTATATATGCTCTGGGGGAGATACCTAACACGAACTAATAATATAATACAAATTGAATTATCAACGTCAGGAAAATGTTCTTTCTTTGCATAATCTGTCCGGGGGGGGGTGATTGAGTGGATTGACCAATACGGGCCAACAACTGTATTGGGCTACCGTTAGACCAAACACATTGAACCCATCCGTGCTGATGGCGACTTGAGGATGCAGTGGATTTGCCGCTTTTTGCTCATATAATGCATTGAAGCGCTTCCACATAGAACCATCCGATGTGTGTACCATCATCAGATTCCCATCTGCATCTAGTTCGGTTCTTTTGCCCATTTTGTGCCACGTCATCTGTTTGGCCATCTCTTCGACCATGAAAAGACATTGAAGTCTTGGTACGATTGGCATATAACGAAGAACATTAACTGGGATTTTGGTCCGTGTCTTCTTACCCATACCGTTGTCTACCACAACATACCTGGAAGACTTGCAAATGGGACAATAGTTCAAGTCTACATACTCAAGCCTAAATAAGGCACATCCTTTCTCACAGGCATGTATCTTCTCATAGGGCATCTTAAGTGCACGAAGGATTTTGGCCGACTGGTACAGGTTTGCAAGCATTACATGGCCTTTGGGTAGAAAGCGTCCAAATACTGTCATCATCGCGTCGTAGCATTCTCTGCCCAAGTTGAATTGAGCCTTCAGAGCCATTACTTGTGAGATGGCATCCAGCTGACAAAGCTCAGTGTGCTCATGGAGAGGACGTTTTGAAGACTCCAACATTTCATTGAAGGCCTTTGCAGATTCCTCCATCTCATTGTCCGAATCCCGAGCGTCATCAAAGTCTTGCACCATGTCTTCCATCCCGGTACCATGCTCGTCGGTGCAACGATGAACCACCTCAGCTCTGGCACGTTGGGCAGACTCACCATGAAATGTCCACACCGTATAACCGGGCGTAAAACCACTCTTCTGCAGGTGTTTTCCCATTTCATCCTCTGTCCTCTTATGCCAATTCTTGCATCGGACAGAGGGGCACCAGGTTTAACTCTGGCCATTTGCAAATGCGGCTCTCACAAATCCCTTGGTTTTTGTTAACCATTCATTGGTCATGTCTTTCTGACTAGTGTGACTGGTGTACATCCACGCACGATCACTTATCTTGACTAGCTACCGGACACACAAGAAATATATATATAATTCAGCATGTATACATTCATTAGTTAATCTAGTTTGTCAATTTTATTACGTCCATGCAACCTACACTCTAATAGGTAAAGATAGGTCCTAATCCCACCCGAGTATGTGTAGATTGGGTTCATTTTCCCATGCTCTGCTCCGGATCCGACGCAAAATTCTGGCAGCACCTCCCCGCTGTTCTCCTGATACACGTTTCTGCAATAAACAGAGAGGATGTGTACCCGGAGAACAACAAGTAGGCACCGACGAAATTTATGCGTTGGATCCGGAGCAGAGCATATGGGAAAACGAACCCAATCTACACATACTCGGGCTATCCATGGATAATGTTGGACAATTTGAAAGAATCATGGTTATAAATATGCAAATGCATGCATATTTATAACTGTAAACCTTTCGAACGGCAGACACATACTAGTCACGCATACTGATGATTGAAGACACCTATAGCTAGCAAGTTTCATTGGCACGAAGACCGGAACAGAGCAAATAATGAAGGGGGGAGGAGGAGATGTCATTTGTGCTCACCCACGAACGCAGGGGCGGAGCTCATCGAACACTAGACCCTCGCAACGACAAAACAACTGCACATTTAAATCCAAAGATGAGTAACATATTATTGTTTTTGCCATCAACCTAACTAAATATTTACATCAGTATGCCACCGAAATATATGTCATTCAGGGTTCCGTCGACGTCGAGGCAACCCTAACCTACATAGATGTCATTTAGGCTTTCGTCGACGCCAAGGCACCCCCTAACCTAAATAGCCATCATTTAGGGTTCCATCGACACCGAGGAACCCCCTAACCCTTTCGTCCCCGGGGGCCCACAGGTATGGCGGCGCATGGTCGACAGGTCAGCATTCGGACCGGAGGATTCTTGGCCTGGGCGATGGCGTCGGGACAGGCGGGACTCATTGGCTCCTCCATCTATCCCCTCGGCAACAGGCGATCCTCGACCCTCTGCCCCAACACTCGACCCCTCGGCGACTGGCGATCCGCGACCCTCGTTCCTGACCCTCGACCCTAGTTTTGGCGACCGGCGATCCTCGACCCGGTTCCGTCGGCGCCGACGCACCACGTCGGCGATCCTCGACCCGGTTTTCCTTTTTCCTCTTCTTCTTCTCCTCTTTTTATTCTTCTTCTTCTTCTTCTTCTTCCTCTTCTCCTCCTCCTCCTCCTCCTCCTCCTCTTCTTCTTCTTCTTCTTTTCTTCTCCTCCTCCTCCTCCTCCTCTTCTTCCTCTTCTTCTTCTTCTTCTTCTTCTTCTTCTTCTTCTTCTTCTTCTTCTTCTTCTTCTTCTTCTTCTTCTTCCTCTTCTTCTTCCTCTTCTTCTAATTATTCTTATTTTTTTTAGTACTAAACCTAAACCTAAACCAAAAAATAAACCTAAAACTAAAACTAAAATTAAAACTAAAACTAAATCTAAACAAAACATAAACCTAAACAAAAAAACAAAAAAAAGCGGATCCAGGAGCTCACAGGGGAGGTGGCAGCCGGTGGAGGAGGGGGGCGGCTAGAGGAGGGGCCCGATGGAGGAGGTCTGCCGTAGGGGAGGGGGCGGCAACGTGGCCTGCCTCACGGCAGGGCTCGGGCGGCCGCCGCAGGGGAGGGGGCAGGGTGGCCGCCGCAGGGCGGCGAGACGGCCGCGGCAGGCGGCGGGCAGCCTAGTTAAGGCGGCGGGGCGACGTGGCCGGGGCGGCGGGGTGTCAGGGGTGGCAGGGGCGCGGTGGGGTTCAGGGGTGGTGTCCGGCGGTGGGGGTCAGGTGTGGTCGGGGTAGGGAGAGAGAGAGAAGACAGAGAGAGGAGGCGTGATGGAAAACGGCCGTTAGGTACTAATTTCTTTGCCGTCTGCTAGCAGACGGCAAAGAGGTGGGGGGTGGGCTGTTACAGCGCTGGCCTCCACTGGACCCGACCCACCTCTTTTCTGTCTGCTAGCTGACGGCAAAGAATCTTTGCCGTCTGCTAGCAGATGACAAAGACTTGGCTGATGGCAAATAGTATCTTTGCCATTAGCCAGTTCTTTGCCTTCTATTTTTTGTAAGCAGACGGCAAAGACCTCCTTTGCCGTCAGCTAGCAGACGACAAAGAAGTGGCTGATGGCAAATCCTCTGATTCCAGTAGTGGATCGCCCCTCCTCCAACCCCCTGGTTCGGAAGGAGGGCCATATCGGGGACACGCCATTGGAGTTCATCGTCAGGCTGCGTGGGCCCCCGCGCAGCCGCCTTCGGGTCCCTACCCCTTTTGCAAGGGTAATGGAGTTGGAACAACTGCACAGGATGAAGTTGCACATGAGGGGCTGCTATAATTGCAGTATGCGGGCGGATTCCCGGTACCTCACGTGACACTTCTCCGTCACGGCTGGAAAACTTTCGCACCTGCCCATAGCTTGGCAGAGGGGCACGTACTACATTTTAAGTTAATGGATGCAGATCTGCTCTCCATCAAGGTCTTAGGACGTTCGGGGTGCTCTCTTAGGGTGTCGCGCGAAGAGCTCTACCGACGACGAAAGCTCCTCTTCGAGCAACAGCGAGGAAGAGGACACTGACGGTGAAGACGACGGCGCCGAGCGGGAGGATAGCGGCTCGAAGTCCAGCTGAGCGCCGGACGCACCATCATCGTTAGTTGGGCACCGGTGGCAGCATCATCTGCATTTGGCCTTCTCCCTGGCAGAGCGATTTGTCAGTGTGTTGGGTGTGGATGCCTCTGCCTCCTCCAGCTAGACCCCGACAGGCTTCCCCGTGGACTCCAGCTTCGTCTTCCCTGTCGGTGTCCCTCCTGCCGCGTTCCTCTGGTCCTGGCGGTGGTGACCAAGGCATTGCCTAGCCGCTCCTTTTGCCCTTCCAGTTTTGCCCCTGCCCTCTCGATCTTGTCAGGCTGCATCCCGCGGGCCCTGACGGGGTCAGGCTGAGCTTCTGCCTAGGCACCCCTTTTGCCCTCTTCACCTCCCTCTCTAGCTCCTAGGTGGAGAGGGACAAGAAAGGCATTATGGGGCACTTATCTTTTTTCAATCTAAAAATTGTAGGCACTTACCAAATTTTGCTTAAATTATGTACCCTTTCATCCATATTTGTACCGTGTATGGTTTGTGCTTGTTTATCCGTGTATTAATGAAAAAAGATCTGCTTGCCGGGCACTTGTGCATGTATCATGTCCATGCTGAGGAATGATTCCTCCATACTCTCAAGTAAACAAGGTTTTCCGGCAAGACACCTTGCCGGTCCCTTCCGTTGCTGCCGCAGGTCTCAGCCTGGCAGATTAGGAGCGTGGAAGAGAACCGGCCCCTTGTCAACCCCTTTTTTTTCAAATGCCACTGCGACCAGCCTGACTGAAGTAATCTTCGAATCAAAGGATGGGAGCACAAAAGTTTTTAGGGCGACAAGGTTTTTCTACGCACAAATTTTTCACACAGGGTCATGCAATGGATGGTCAGGGGAACTTATCTACGTTACGCTGTCGGGTATCGATACGCCAGCTTGTCTTCACTTCCCCCCTCTGGGGAGTTTACCTGCGACAGGAGCCCTGTTGTTAGTACAGGGGAAAACATTAGCATATGATCTCATCTATATGATTCAAGGACTACAGCAAAGTCAGACTTAAATAGACATGCATGCAAGTTTTAGGCGCCAGCGCTTCATTTTATTATCTTTCCACAAGGTCTGCGCCTGGCTTTGTACTAAGGGTTACATGCGCATAGGCAAGGCTTGTACTAAAGGTGGTTGCCGGGAGCTGAGCCCGACAACCGTGCCTTACGGGTAGAACTTGCGAAGATGCTCAATATTCCATGAGTTTTGCAATTTAATGCCATCTTCGGTCTCCAGATGGACTGTGCCAGGTCTGGTGACATGAACTACCCGGTAAGGGCCTTCCCACTTTGGCATCAACTTGTTGGAACCCTTGGCGGACTGAACATGCCTAAGGACAAGGTGGCCTTCCTCAAGGCTCCGGGCATGGACCCTGCGGCTATGATAGCGGCGCAGGGCTTCCTGGTAGCATGCAGCACGCACAGCGGCCCGAAGACGATCTTCCTCAAGGAGCACGGCATTGTCATGCTAGAGCTGCTTTTGCTCTACTTCATCGTAGGCAAGTACTCGAGGTGACCCGTATATGAGTTACGTGGGGAGCACTGCTTCTGACCATACACTAGGGAGAAGGGAGTCTGGCCGGTGGCTCGATTTGGTGTCGTCCAAAGGGACCAAAGAACCACCGACAGATCATCAATCCATCGTCTGCCGCATTTCTGCAGCTTGTCGAAAGTTCTCATCTTTAGTCCATGCAACACTTCAGCATTCATCCTCTCAGCTTGCCTGTTGCTTCGGAAATGAGGAATAGAGACAAAAGAGACCTTGCTCCCAAGGCTTTGGACATACTGCATGAAGGTGCGGCTCATGAACTAGGTGCCATTATCGGTGATTACTCTGTTGGGTACTACAAAATGGCACACCAATCCTTTCAAGAACTTGACAGCTGATTGTGCGGTCACCTTCCTCACTGGCTCCACGTCCGGCTACTTTGTAAACATGTCGATTGCAACGTACAAGAATTCAAAGCCCCCAGTGGCATGGGGGAAGGGGCCCAGGATATCGAGGCCCCAGACCGAGAATGGCCAGGATAAAGAGATTGTTTGGAGAGCTTGAGCTGGTTGATGAATGTTTTTGGAACAGAAATAACAGGCTTCACACTTGGTGATGAGCTCAGTTGCATCCTGGAGGGTTGTGGGCCAGTAGAAATCCTGCTGGAAAGCATTTCCAACCAGGGCTCTTGATCCAATGTGAGAGCCACATATACCCCCATGTACCTCCGCCAACTGCTTCAGCCCGTCCTCTCGGCAAATGCACTTCAATTTCACCCTGTTTGGCCTCTTTCTGTACAGAGTGTCATTGACAAACTAGTACATACTGGACCGTCGGGCTACTTTTTCAGCTTCTTCTTGCTCTTCGGGAAGTTCTCCTATTTGAAGGAAATGGACTATGTGTTGCGCCCAAGTTGGAGCTTATGACTCTACAACACGGACTAAAGGCACCTCCTCGTTCATGGCAGCGCTTACCTCGACCGCCAGAACTTGTGGTTCCGCGGGAGGGTGCTGCTCACCAACCGAAGTGGGGTTGTTCCCGGCACCCTCTCTACCAGCGGCTTCAAGAATCCCTACCCGGAGATACTTGCCGGAGTCCAACTTTGTCCGCACGTGGCATGTGCTCTGCTTGTAACCCATCAAAGTGTTCTTCCAGCTTTCTCACTTCCTCCACATGCGCCTCCATCAACAGACACTGGTAATCCTTATTGACTTGTCTCACCACGAGCTGCGAGTCTCCACGGATGATTAATTTCTTGATTCCCAACTCCACCGCAATTCTGAGTCTAGTAAGGAGCCCCTCATACACAGCAATGTTGTTGGTGGCCTTCTCCCGAGGAAAGTGCATTTGAACCACGTACTTGAGATGCTCTTCGGCGGGCACAACAAGGAGGATGCTAGCCCCAGCACCCTACAACGATAAAGCACCATCAAAGTACATGATCCACTCTTGAGGCGCCCCCCTGCCGGAGGTGACTGTTTCTGGTATTTCTTCATGTGGAGTGGGCGTCCATTCTACAATGAACTCCGCTAATGCTCTGCTTTGACTAGTTGAGATACTTTCATACTTCAGGCCAAAGCTTGACAGCTCTAACGCCCATTCAACTATCCTGCCGGTGGCTTTGGGGTTACTCAGTACGCAATGCAGTGGGAAACGGGTGACAACCGTGATCTCGTGGGCTTGGAAGTAATGGCGCAGTTTCCTCGAGGCCATGATGAGGCCGAAGATCAGCTTTTATACTCCAGAGTACCTCGACCTAGCCCCCTGTAGCAGGGAGCTAAAAAAGTAGACTGCCCTTGCACCACCTTCTTCCTTGCCGCAGTTTTGGGATCGCTCTCACTATCTTGCTCCGCCTCTTCTTGATTAGCGTGTGCCACGACGGGTTTAGTTCCACCCCCGGAGGGTGCAGTTGCTGCATGTTGGATTCGGGGTTCCGCAGACCCTTGAGAGGTTTGAACTCTGGGGTGCGTGCGAAGAACTCTCCCTCCCTAGTCTGCGAGCTCAACGATTCCACAGCCTAGCTCGACGAACCGAAGGGATAAGAGACACAGCAGTTTATCCTGGTTCGGGCCACCTTGCGGTGTAATACCCTACTCCAGCTTTGTGGTGGATTGCCTCGGAGGGCTGAGGATGAACTAGTACAGAGGTGGAACGACCTCAGTAGGTGAGGTGTTCTTGAGCTCGATGAGCTGGTGAGGTGGTGGGGGTGGAATGGATCTGATCCCCCCCTATGGTGGTGGCTAAGTCCTATTTATAGTGGCCTTGGTCCTCTTCCTAAATATTGGCGGGAAGGGATCCCACAACGGCCAAATTTGAAGGGAGACAACTAGTACAAGTTATCCTAACAAAAGTAGCCTTCGCCTGCAAAAGTCTCTGGCGGTGATGCTGCAGTGGGCTCCGCGATGACCCCCATCGTGCCGTCCTGGCGGTCCTGGTCTTGTTGCACCGATATGGAAACCTTTGCTTTATTCCTCGAGACTCCGCACCTGCGCTTGCCTCCTTAGCACCAAAGAGGAAACTGGTACACTGCACCCACTGGCGCTCGCCTGGTCTTGGTCATCATGGCTCACGTCAGGTGAACCTCGCGAGGTGCGGCTTGCATTGATATCTCCGCTCCTCGTGAGCCAGCCTGGGGAGGCCGCCCCTCGTGGAGGTCTTGGCCCCTCGCATTCTTGAGTTGTTGTTGCTGAAGTTGGGCCGTACCAGGCCGTCGTTGGAGCCACGCCATGGGCCGCAGGCAGGCAAGTGTGGGCACCCCTGGTCCCAGGACGCCGACAGTAGCCCCCGGGCCCAAGCCGCGCTCGAACTTGGCTTCGAGGCGAAGCCAAAGGGCAAGTGCGGAGCGCTGCGGGCCCTAACCGCCTGCGGCCTGGGTTGCCGCATGGCGATTGATGGGACGTGGGCGCCTCCACTTCCCCACGCTGCCTTGGCAACTGCTCGACTTGATGAGACCCTGCTGCATGCAGAGAAAAATCATCATTACGCGCTATCGTCGAGGCCGGCGGTCGGCCTCCCCTTGGCTATAAATGAGGAGAGGGGCGAAGCCCCCTTGCTTGTCTCCGTCTTCTTGCCACCCGCTCCTTCTTCTTCCTTCTTGCCTCGCCGTCTTGCCGCGGTGCTCTGGAGGAGGCTCTTTCCATGCTGAACTAGCTTCGCGTCGACCTCCAAGGTGCCAACCGGCGCCTGGTGTCAGGGCGCCTAGAGCTGGTCTTGGTGTGGCTTCGAGCCGACGCATCCGTCAGGACGGCCTGACACCAAGCCGTGACGGCCTCGGAGGAAGGTGAGAAGGCAGCCAGCTTGGCCGCGGCCACCCGCGACGGCGGTGAAGGACGCCAAGGCCGCCGAGGAGCGCTGCCAAGCGGCGGAGGCCGAACTGAGTACTCTCCGCGATGAGCAGGCCACCGAGGCCCGTCAGCGCAAGGTGCAGGAGGAGGAGCTGAAGGCCCAGAAAGTTGCAGTTGCTGATCATGACGCCGAGCTGGAGCGGGCGGCCCGGGAACAGGCCACAGAGCGCAGCCGCCTGGAGAAGTTGAAGGAGGAGGCGGAGGCGGAGAAGGCCCAGCTGGAGGCCAGGGAGAGGCTCCTTGCCAAGGCTGAGGAGGCAGCCGTCGTGGGGCACGCTGCCTTTGACTCCCTCGAACAGAGGTCCCGCAAGGCACTGCAGGACCTCTAGAGGAGCGAGTTGAAGGAGCCGCTGGTGACCTCGGAGGAGGGCCCCGCCGAGCTGCTTCCCAAGCTCGTCATGGCGCTCAGGGGCATTGTCGTCAGATTTGGCCCCATGGTGGATGGGGAGGCCTACGCGCTTTCCACCTCGGCCGTGACACGCGTCTATTACCACCTCCGTCTTCACGACCCCAACTTCAACCTCAGTGCCATGCTTGAGCCTGTGGACCCGAATCGCTACACCGCCATTGCTGAAGCCGTGAAGGACCAGGTGGAGGCCCTGCTGCAGAAGTTCCTTGCCGTCGACCCCGCGACTACGGCTGGCGGCACGGGCGACGGCGATGTCGTCGACGACGGGACTCCCCAGGCGAGCGATGGTGGTGCCCAAGGCTGAAGGAGAAGCTTGATGGTGGCGCTCGCTCCATTTTATTTCCTGCAATATGAACCGTGCCTCGCGGAGGCGTAAGAACTCATGTTTGGTATTTTGGAGAAACAATATGTCTTGTAATAATTTGCTTGGATTTTGCGATTTCCTTCCCGTTTGCTTTAGTTTTCTGCGTCGGCAGGGCCCAACCCGGTGCATACCTCAGCCGCCATTGGGTCATCCGGGTCGCCAGGACGAGACCAAGGGGTGAGGGGCTATGTGACTAGTTAGGCCCCTGGGTCGCGATGCCCAAGGGTCCCCCTTGACGTACAAACAGCCCTCGGGAAGGAGACGCGAGATTAGGCCTTAACGTTCTGCGTCGGCAGGGCCTGGCCCCGCGCGTACCTTAGCCGCCGTTGGGTCATTCGAATCGCCAAGACGAGACCAAGGGGTGAGGGGCTACGTGAGCAGTTAGGCCCTTGGGTCGCGATGCCCAAGGGTCCCCCTTGACGTACAAACAGACCTCGTACCTATCCTCACCGGGCTCTCGCTCAGGAGGGTTGCGCGAAGACCAGGTCCGAGGGACCTGGCGAGGTGGCGTACGCCAGGCGTGAGCTAAGCGTAGCCCCCGTGCCCAGCCCCCTCGCACTACTCTCCCGGGGGAAAGCAGCGCGGTGAGGCTAAGCACCGAGCCTGGTGGCTCCCTGAGGTTACTGCGGCCGTGAGGCCACCCTCAGTTGTTTATCACCAGCGCGGAGCATGGCGCTACTATTCTTGCACAGGCATAGCCACTCCTCGACTGTGTCGACTGCCAGTGCAGAGCATGGTGCTTCCACTGGTACGTGGGAGTGGGCTCCCTCTGAGGAGAGCCCCCGGGGCGTGTACAGCCCCGCCCTGACACTTGGCTTGCACGGCAGGGCTAGAGGAGGTGTGTCTGGGCACCCGTGAGCCAGCGCGGGACTCACGGGGCTTTACCTCAAGGCGGGTTGCGCCTGGTCTTGATTGAGAGCACTTGTAATGATCCTGCGAGATGGTTAGGCAACCTGCACCGAGTGAACCTCCTGAGGTTACCACATGAGAAGGCCAAGCACCAACGGCCCCAGGAGGTGACGTGAATGGGGCCGGCCCGCTAGACAGAGCTCAACTGTTGGGTTTATTGACGCTGCAGGGACGGACCCGAGCACAGACACCGTGCCCAGTCTTCTCATGTGGATGTCCTGAAGAAAGACAGCCGGTGCGCGGCTCCCGTGGTGACGAGGCACCGTGTCGCGCGCCCTCACTCATCCGCCCGTGATTAGCTCATGCGAGGACAAGGCACCAAGGACCATGGGAGGTGACGTACACGGGAGCTGGCCCGTGAGCCAGAGCTCAGTCTCTTGGGTTTAGCGACGCTGCAGGGACGGACGCGAGCATAGACGCCGTGCCAGCCCTTAATCATGAGGCGGTCGTGGGTGGGCTTGCAAGGGCGTACGTCGTTCATGGCAACGAAGTACCGGACAGGCAGATGATAATCATAAAGCAACCGATGGCAAGAATAAGGCTAGTTCTGATAGATGCAAAGCGATACATGCCACAGGGACGGACCCACACGGCTTGGGGATGATGCAGCCCGAGGGGCACCCCCAACGGAGTGAATCATGATGCAAAAGGGTACATGTCACAGGGACAGGCCCACGCGATCTGGGGATAATGCTGCCCGAGGGGCGCCCCCAACTGAATAAACTGGAAAATGTCACCTGGTACCGTTGTTGAAGAGATGTTGGAGTAGCTGAAGATGTGTGGTGAAGAAGTCGCTCCTCACGAGTCGCCTGGGTCCTGAACCTCGGGAGGCTCTGGAGGCTCAGGGGGCTCGCGGAGAACCGTCACCATCTCCACTAGGACCGCCTGGTGCCTGGTCTCCTAGGCCACCAGGACGCGCCGCAGGTGGCGCTGGAAGGTGAGAGCCGCATTCGGCAGGCCGTATGGCATGCAAACATAGCTATGATGGGGGCCCTCGCACCGACCAACACGCGATGGCCAGAAGCGCTCCTGAGACGTAGCCCTGTTGAGACCGAGGTAGTCGATGCAGACGTGCAGCTCACTGTCCTCACCAGGACAAGGAGCCAAGCCAGGTGGCGGGCGGCGGTCGCCGCGCATGGCTCTTGCCTCTTGAAGCTCCTCGGTTTCCTTGATGACAAACTCCTGAGCACCAGGCACCTCGTGCCTTGTGCCCTCTTGGCAGAAGCGCGCGCTGAAGCACGCCTCCACGTGGTGCCCGAGCGCCTCCCTCATGACATTGGCTAGTTCAGAGGCCCTCCAGAGGAGAGCCCTCGAGCCCAGCCTACGAGGGGCGCCGGGCGCGCCATCCTATGCGAGAGAGGGGGCGCCCCATCCGAGGGTGCTGGTCCTGAGGTGGTGCCGGTGGAGAAACCGTTCTCCTGAGGCTCTTGGCGGAGCAGCTGTTTCTTCTTCTTGGGGGTAGCCTCAGGAGGGTAGATGGTGCCTTCGTTGTCTGGGTCCTCAACCGCCGCGGCCTGGTAGGCCCACTCGAGAGAGCACACCGCGTCCTTTTCCTCGCAGGCGATCGTGATGATGTCGCGGTTCCCTGGCATCTTGAGGACATTGTAGCCATGATGAGTCACCGCCATGAACTTGGCCAGGGCTGGGTACCCAAGGATGGCATTGTACGGAAGACGGATGTGGGCGACGTCGAAGTCGATGAGCTCGGTGCGGTAGTTGTCGCGCTGGCCGAAGGTGACAGGGAGGCGGATCTGCCCTATCGGGGTGGTGGAGCCGTCGGTCACTCCTGAGAAGGGCTTGGTGGGCTGCAGCTGATCATAGGGCACTTGGAGGCGATCGAACATTTCAATGGAAAGGACATTGAGCCCCGCACCGCCATCAATGAGGGTCATGGTGATGAGGACGTTGCTGATGACGGGAGAGCAGAGCATCGGGGGGGCGCCGGCGGTTGCCACGCACTTAAGCTGGTCTGACGAGCTGAAGGTGATGATGCACTTGGACCACCTAAGCGGGCGTGTGGTCTCAAGCCTGGGGAGAACCGCGTTCACCTCATGGGCGAACTGCTTGAAGATACGCTGGGAGGCTGGGGCTTAAGCACCGCCCAGGATGCAAGCGACGGCGCGAGGCTCCTGGAAGCCCACAGCCGCCTCATCCTGGTGGTGGTCGCCGTTCCTTCTTTGTGGCTGTGGCAGCGGAGGGAGGCCGGCGTTGCCCTGAGGACGGTCCTCACGAGACTGATCTCTCCAGGTGCCCTCGCGAGGCTGGCCCTGCTAGCGGTCCTCATGAGGCTGGTCACGCCACCCCTGGCGAGGTCCGCGGTCATCCCAGCGTCCTCCGCCTCAGCCTCCTCCGCGGCCGTACCCTCGATCGTTGCGCTCGGGGCATCGACTGAGGCACCCGTCGCGGATGGCCCTGAGCTCATGGCAGTCATTGGTGTTGTGGCTGTGTATGTCGTCGAAGACGGAGAACGGACGGCTGCCCTTGGATGACTCTGGGTAGTCGCAGCCGCGCTTCATCTCTGGTTCAGCCGCAAGCACGACCGCCCCCTTGCATTTCACGTCCTTGGCCTTGGCCTTCTTGTCTTCTGGGTCGGCCGCTGGGAGCTCGAGGAGGGAGAGGCATCCCTCCTCAGCTCTCGCGCACTTGGTCGCCATGTTGAACATCTCTAGAGCCGTGCACAGGTCTTCGTGTATGGCGAGCTCCTCCTTCATCTTGACAGCACGGACGCCATCAGAGAACGCTGAGATGATGGCCTCGTCTGACACCTTGGGGATCTTGAGACGGACGCTGTTGAAGCGCTGGATGTACTTCTGCAGGGTTTCCCCTACCTGCTGCTTGATGCATCGCAGGTCGCCCGCGGCAGGCGGGCGGTCGCGGGTGCCCTGGAAGTTGGCGACAAAACGCTCGCGCATCTCGTCCCAGGAGGAGATCGATCCTGCGGGCAGGTTCAGGAGCCATGAGCGCGCGCCATCGTTGAGAGCCATGGGGAACCAGTTCGCCATGACCTTCTCGTCGCCGTTGGCCGCCTCGATGCTCAGCTCGTAGAGTTGCAGGAACTTAGCAGGGTCGGGGGTGCCGTCGTAGCGTGGAGGCAGGTCGGGCTTGAACTTCCCCTGCCAGACGACGCTGTGTAGCTCGGGGGTGAAGGCTCGGCAGCCCGCGGTGGTTACAGGAGCCCGACATGGAGGTGGAGCTTGATCTTGACGCTCACGCGCCACCACCACAGGCGGCGCGCGGTCTTGGCTTGTGGGTGCTGGGAGTGCAGGAGCATCTTCTTGCGGCCGCTGGACCTCCTGGCAGCTTGCTTCTTCGCGCGCGGGCGCCCTGCGCGGCGGGTCATGCCGTGGGGCCGCCCGCCTTGGTGCGAGGGTGACGTCTTGATGGGGAGGTGGTGGAGGCGCTCCATGGGCTATGTCGCCCGCGGCAGGTGGCGGGCGAGGCAGCGAGAAAGACGGTGCAGGCGAGCCCCCTGCGGCGCTGACAAGCTCGGCGATGCGGTCGAGCCAGTCCTCATAGAAGTCATCGACAGGGCGGTAGCGCAAGAGCTCGTGCGCCATGAGCAACGCAGCTTGCGCGTCCGCCGGCCCGCGACGAGCGTGAGACGATGAACCAGCCAGAGTCAGTGACGGAGTGGCCGTGCGCCCATCACGCCGCACGGAGAGGTGCAGCGATGAAGCGTGCTGCTCGTGCCCCGCCGGGCCAGTGGCGGCGTTAGCAGCAGGCGATGGAGAACAGCGGGGAGGCCTGCCGACGTGTGCCGTCTGGGCGACGCGAGCGGCGGGGGAGGCCTGACGCTCAGCGCAGGCTCGACGGGCATCAGCCATGGAAGCGTTGGAGCAGCGGCGGGTCGACCGATGGGAGAAAGGCTCCGACGTACCCCTACTTGGCGCGCCAAATGTCGGATTCAGGGTTCCGCAGACCCTTGAGAGGTTCGAACTCTGGGGTGCGTGCGAAGAACTCTCCCTCCCCAGTCTACGTGCTCAACGATTCCACAGCCTAGCTCGATGAACCGAAGGGACAAGAGACACAGCAGTTTATCCTGGTTCGGGCCACCTTGCGGTGTAATACCCTACTCCAGCTTTGTGGTGGATTGCCTCGGAGGGCTGAGGATGAACTAGTACAGAGGTGGAATGACCTCAGGAGATGAGGTGTTCTTGAGCTCGATGAGCTGGTGAGGTGGTGGGGGTGGAATGGATCTGATCCCCCCCCCCATGGTGGTGGCTAAGTCCTATTTATAGTGGCCTTGGTCCTCTTCCCAAATATTGGCGGGAAGGGATCCCACAACGGCCAAATTCGAAGGGAGACAACTAGTACAAGTTATCGTGACAAAAGTTGTCTTCGCCTGCAGAAGTCTCTGGCGGTGACACTGCGGTGGGCTCTGCGATTACCCCCGTCCTGCTGTCCTGGCGGTCCTGGTCTTGTTGCACCGATATGGAAACCTTTGCTTGATTCCTCGGGACTCCGCGCCTGCGCTTGCCTCCTTAGCACCAAAGAGGAAACTGGTACACTGCGCCCGCTGGCCCCCGCCTGGTCTTGGTCATCATGGCTCACGTCAGGTGAACTTCGCGAGGTGCGGCTTGCATTGATATCTCCACTCCTTGGGTGCCATCCTGGGGAGGCCGCCCCTCATGGATGTCTTGGTGTCGTCCGCC
This sequence comes from Thinopyrum elongatum, assembly GCA_011799875.1. Taxonomy (NCBI): domain Eukaryota; kingdom Viridiplantae; phylum Streptophyta; class Magnoliopsida; order Poales; family Poaceae; genus Thinopyrum; species Thinopyrum elongatum. Next base: position 247,799,904 of record CM022299.1, read on the forward strand.
TCGCGAGGCTTGGCCCCTCGCGAGGGTCTTGAGTTGTTGTTGCTGAAGCTGGGCCGTACCAGGCCATCGATGGAGCCACGCCATGGGCCGCAGGCAGGCAAGTCTGGGCACCCCCAGTCCCAGGACACCGACACTGCAACTGCTTCCTCATCCACATCTCGCTGTGCCACTAGTGCTGCACTAACCACTTGATTCGTGTAGCTAGATATAGCAACACCGACTCTTGTGGTTAAGGCGCGACTAAGCTGGGAGCAGAGGAAAGGTAGGCTTTCAGGTCTTGCAGCGCTGCTTCTGCTTCCGGGGTCCACTTCATCGGGCCAGCCTTTTTCAAAATTTTGAAGAATGGCAAGGCACGCTCGGCAGACTTGGAGATGAACCTACTTAGCGCGGCAACACATCTAGTCAAACGCCTCACATCTTTAACAGTCTTCGGTGCTTGTATCAGCTTGATTGCTCTGATCGTGTTAGGGTTGGCCTCTATCCCCCGCTGGGTTTAGTTTGCCAGATGTAACACCAAACACATATTTCTCAGGGGTTAGTTTCAAATTTATCTTGCGCAGGTTTGCGAAGGTCTCTTCTAAGTCTTGAATGAGTGTTGATCTGTCCTTGGTCTTGACCACTATATAATCCATATAAGGTTCTACATTGCTGTGCAGCTGGGGCTCAAAACCAATTTTACTGCTCTTGCGAAAGTGGATCCGGCGCTCTTTAACCCGAAAGGCATTTGTACAAAGCAGTACGTGCCACATGGAGTTATGAACATGGTCTTCTCTGATGGTACCCAGAGTACGCATCCAAGAAAGATAGCAAATCACATCCGGAAGTGGAATCAACAATTTGATCAATGCGTGGCAAGGGGAAAGGGTCTTTTGGACATGCTTTGTTTAGGTCTGTGAAATCAATGCAGACCCTCCATTTCCCGTTTGCCTTGCGCACCACCACTGGATTCACCAACCAAGTTGGATGCAGCACCCCTCTCACCAAACCAGTTGCCTCATGTTTCTTAATATCCTCGGTAATAAACTATTTCCGCTCTAAAGCTTGCTTTCTGACCTTCTACTTAACGAGCCTAGCATGAGGACTAACAACAAGGTGGTGCTCGATTACCTCCCTGGGAACACCGGGGATGTCAGACGGTTGCCAAGCAAACACATCGACATTCGCCCACAGGAAGGCAGCGAGCGCGCTTTCCTATTTATCATCAAGGGTGGAGCTGATGGTGAATGTACCATCAGTGCTATCCTACCTTGCCAGAACCTTCTTCATGGTAGGTGAAACAACCTTGGGTCTCTTGCTAGTGGAACTCTCCGTCAGGTCATCAACAGGCGCGATGCACTCCGAAGAGGCGCGCTTCCCGGAGTCCTTGCTGGCATCTCTGCTAGCCTTCTTTCCCTTCCTTGTATCCTTGGAGGGAGCTGGGGCGTTAGCTGCCTCAGCTGCTACCGCGTCCCGATCCATCTGGTCCACACATATGATCGCATCTTTCTTATCTGACGGGATGGAAATGATACCCATTGGTCCTGGCATCTTTAAGGTGTTGTGGGCATAGTGAGATGCTGCCATAAACTTTGCCATAGCTGGGCGACCAAGAATCCCATTGTAAGGCAGAGGAAGCTCAACAACGTCAAACACGACCCTCTCGCTCCACTAGTTCAGTTCCCTGCCAAATGTCACAGGCAATGTGATCTTCCCTTTGGGCCGGCTCCTGCCGTGGTTGATTCCTTGGAATGTGCCCGTGGCCTTGAGTTCTTCATCAGGGATCTGTAGTTTGCCTACCACTTTAGGGGAGATTAGATTCAATCCAGCCCCGTCGTCAACTAGCATGTTTGTTACTTTGAGGTTGCGAATTGTTGGGGAGACCAACAACGGCAAACATCCTACCGCGGTAGTGCGGTCGGGGTGATCCTATTCGTCAAAGATGATTGGCATGTTGGACCACTTAAGTGGCCTTCGGGAATCCGCAGTTGGCTCCACGGCATTGACTTCACGCGCCCATTGCTGGAGCTGCCAGTGAGAGGAGTGCAAGGATGCGCCCCCATCAATGCACATGGCCTCAGTTGCCTTCTGGAATTCTTGCTCACTAGTTTCTTCTTCATCCTCCTCATCACTTCTATCATCTCCTTCTCTCTTTTCGCGGCCTCTAGCAGGCTTTTCCTTCCAATGCAGAGTCTTACCGCAGCGGCCTCCTCTGCCGCCAGGGCCCTTCCCGCCAGCAACCTCTTGGCCTTTCTCCCTGTCACGCTTCTCATATTCAGCTTTTTGCTTCTTGACAAGCTGCTCAACTTGATGACATTCTTGGAGGTCATGGCCCTTGGTGCAGTTGATTTTGCAGTACGGCCCGTCGGATTGCCCGGCCTTTTCGGCTGCTGCGTCCTCCCGGCAGTCAGTGCATGTAGCACCTCCCTTGCCGAGGGCCTCAGTCGTAGTCTTCTTGCCGGCACTAGGATCACCTGAGCTCTCGACGACCAACACTGTCTTCTCTTCGCGCTTTCTATTGCGCCTCCGGTTCCTCCCCTCTGAGTTGGTGGCACCACCATCGACATCTGAGTCAATTTCGATGCCAGCCTCCTCTCCGGTGAGTCGCTTCCCTTCCTCAGTCCGAGCACACTTATCCGCCAAGGTGTACAGCTCGTTCACGGTTTTGGGCAACCGGACATTCATCTTGACCCACATCCTTCTGTTGCGCATGTTCGAATGGAACACAACAATCATGGCTGCAGGGTGTATCTCTGGGATGTTATGATACACTCGACTGAACCTCTAGATATACTTACATAAATCCTCCCCTTCCTTTTGTGGAAGGACCTGCAGATCACTAGGATGTCCAGGCTCTTGGTGGCCACCTATGAAGGCACCAACGAACTCGTTGCATAAGTCTGCCCATGATGAAATGGAGTTTTCCGGCAGGTGCATCAGCCATGATCTCACGTTTGGCTTAAGTGCCAAAGGTAAATAGTTGGCAAACATCTTCTCATCTCTGCCCCCGGCGGCTAGAACAGCAATCGTATAGATGCTCAAAAACTCTGCCGGGTTTAACTTTCTGTCGTATTTCTCTGGCAGCTCAGGCTTGAAAACGCGGGCAGATGGCCAGCGGACCAACCGCAGCTCACAAGTGAAGGCAGGGCACTCAACCTCGAAAGACAAGTACCCGCCAGCACTGGGCGTGGGCTGGTCATCGCCTGGGCCATTGCGCTTGTCAGATTGACGGCGTGCCTCTCGGCGTCGCTCTATGGTGACGCGCGCATCTTCCTTCCATCATTACTCCAGAACATGCTGCTGATCACGACGGGTTTGCAGGTCAGATGAAGCCATCGACATCTCGTCGGGCTCGTCTGCCCGTTGAGCCCACCGAGGTTGTTGTTGGGCCTGCTGTCACGGAAGGGATTGCGCCATCGGCGCAGCCTCCTCAACACGGCTAACGCCTCGGGGAGCCATCGCTGTTCGCTGGCATCGTGATGGCTCTGCATGTTGTGATTTACCGGCCTCACCAAAGCCAACTAAACTCTGGATGGTGGCCCTCCACTCGTCCATCTTGTTAGCCGTTGGCGGAAAGTTCAACAGGAGCTGGGCTCGCGACATTGCTTCCGTGGCCGTGCTCGGCATGGCCAACGAAGCGGACCACGACGTCGCTCGACTCCTGGTGGAACCAACAGGAGCGTCGCCACATTCTTGCCTCCGTGGACCGGTCGCCAAGGCGGTCTGGTGGTGAGTGGGGCATGTCTGGGGGTCGACGGCCCCGCTCGGCGCTCCTCCTTGTCCATCTCACTCCGGGCAAGCCCTGTGCTTCGAAGCCGCGCCCATAGCGGGCGGAACTGGAGAATCATGGCTTGCGCCTGAGTAGGTTTCACTGTTGTGACTGCATCCACCAGTGCAACGGGGAGGTGGAGACTGGGTGTCCCCTCTGATACATCTCCGTCCTATCTATAATTTTTGATTGTTTCATGCCAATATTATACAACTTTTATACACTTTTGGCAACATTTTATATGATTTATTTGGACTAACATATTGATCCAGTGCCGAGTGCCAGTTCCTGTTTGTTGCATGTTTTTTGTTTCACAGAAAATCCATATCAAATGAAGTCCAAACGTGATAAAAATTTATGGAGAATTATTTTGGAATATATGTGATTTTTGGGACTTGGAATCAAAGTAAACGGGGGCCCACAGTGACCACAACCCACCAGGTCGCGTCGGGCACCCCCTGGCGCGCCCAGGTGTCTTATGCCCTCCTCATAAGTCAATTGGGGACCTTCTTCGGGCGCAAGAAAGATAATTTATGGAAAGAAATCGTGTAAAAATTTCAGCGCAATCGGAGTTATGGATCTCCGGGAATTAAAGAAACCGTGAAGGGCCAGATCTGGGGAATGCGAAACAGAAGAGAACAGAGAGGGAGATCCAATCTCGGAGGGGCTCCCGCCCCTCCACCGTGATGGAGGCCATGGACCAGAGTGGGAACTCTCCTCCCATATAGGGGGGAGGCCAAGGAATAAGAAGGAGGAGGGGGCTCTCTCCCCTCTCTCCCGGTGGCGCCGGAGCACCGCCGGGGCAAGGATCGTGACGGCGATCTACATCAACAACCTTGCTACCGTCAACACCAACTTTCTCCCCCTCTATGTAGTGGTGTAACACCTCTTCTCCCCGCTGTAATCTCTACTTAAACATGGTTCTCAACTCCATATATTATTTCCCAATGATCTATGGTTATCCTATGATGTTTGAGTAGATTCGTTTTGTCCTGTGGGCTAATCATGATCTTGGTTGGTATGACTGTATATTTTATTTATGGTGCTGTCCTATGGTGCCCTCCGTGTCACGCAAACTGAGGGGCCCCCGCTGTAGGGTGTTCAAATATGTTCATGGTTTGCTTATTGTCAGTGTTGCGGGGGTGACAGCAGCCTAAACGCGGATAAGTGGGTTATGGCATATGGGAGTAAAGAGGACTTGATACTTAATGCTATGGTTGGGTTTCACGACCTTAATGATCTTTAGTAGTTGTGGATTCTTGCAAGAGTTCCAATCATAAGTGCATATGATCCAAGTAGAGAAAGTATGTTAGCTCATGCCTCTCCCTCATGTAAAATTGCAAGAATGATTACCGGTCTTGTGATCGATTACCTAGGGACAAATGACTTTCTTGTTGACAAAAGCTATCTACTTTTATTACCTTGCAATTTATTCGTAGTTTTATTCTCGCAAAGTACTCGTAGTTTTATTATTGCAAAATAGTTTCATACTTGTTTTCGGTAAAGCAAACGTCAAGTGTGCGTAGAGTTGTATCAGTGGTTGATAGAACTTGAGGGAATATTTGTTCTACCTTTAGCTCCTTGTTGGGTTCAACACTCTTATTTATCGAAGAAGGCTACAAACGATCCCCTATACTTGTGGGTTATCAAGACCTTTTTCTGGCGCTGTTGCCGGGGAGCAATAGCGTGGGGTGAATATTCTCGTGTGTGCTTCTTTGCTTTATCACTAAGTTGTTTTTATTTCCTGTTCCAAGTTGTTCTCTATCTTTAGTTATGGATATGGAACACGAAACACCAAAAAAATTAGTTATACTTGCTACTCACAGAGATGGGGAACCTCCTAAAACCCTCGATGGTCGTTATGTGAAAAATATTATGCAATACTTTGATAATCCTAAGAAAACCCCATTCAACTTGATAATGGGAGACACGTTGAATCAACGTGAATACTTTAGGGATTATCGCTTGACACAAAAAGGGAAACTCTTATGGGATCAAATTCATATTTTGCATTGGTATGCTCGGGAACTATGCTTGAGATATGATTATACTTGTTGCTCTAGGATGAAGGCTCCACACCTTCCCTTTTCATGCAAATTTAGTGATAATGAAACCCTGGCTTCTTATGCTAATGGTAGATATGATTATTATGATGTGGAATGAATAGAAGAATTTGTTTCTTTTAAAGGTGCTTATGAAATTGAATCTTTGTTTGAAAAGTTTGAAGATTTTGATGATTCAGTTTATAGACCTGAAAATTTTGCTATCCTTAAATATTGCTATGACAATTATAAATTGAATTACGATATTGATGTATTTATTGAGAATGTCTCCGCTGTCCAAGAAGAGACTAATATTTTGCAGGACTCTATGGAAGAAGAAATTGATGAAACTGTGAGCTCATTGGATGAAAAAGATGATGAGGAGAGCGAAGAACAAAAGGAGGAAGAGCGGATTAGCTACCCGTGCCCACCTTTTGATGAGAGTAACCCTCCAACTCATACATTGTTTAACGTCCCTTCTTTCGTACTGAAGGATGAATGTTATGATAATTGCTATGATACCGTTGATTCTTTTGAAATATCCCTTTTTGATGAACTTGATGCTTGTTATGCTTGTGGCCAAGATGCCAATATGAATTATGCTTATGGAGATGAACTTGCTATTATTCCTTATGTTAAAAATGAAATTATTGCTATTGCACCCACACATGATAGTCCTATTATCTTTTTGAATTCTTCAAACTACACTATATCGGAGAAGTTTGCACTTATTAAGGATTATATTGATGGGTCGCATTTTGCTACTACACATGATGATTTTGATGAATGTAATATGCATGTGCTTGCTTCTCCTACTTGCAATTATTATGAGGATGAAACCCGGCAAGCCTGCCGTGCTGCTTAATCATCTTCTGCTTATTATCTTGACACACCTCTGGACGGGTGTCAAATGAGGGTGATCTGTCTTCCAACGAGCTGCCACGTGCTTAGTGGAAGCCACTTAATCACTTGCGGGCTCGACACCACACCGATAAGTGACTTGATCGCTGTGTGGTGGAGCGGTGGTGCCTTGGCGGTGTTCTTGGTCCTGGCGACCTTGGTAGGCCTGCCGGGGTTTTCTTGGGTTTGCTTCTGGGGTAGTCTTGACTTGGGCGAGCTCTCCTGCTCGGCATGGGAGGCCTCCCCAAGGTGGTGTCTTGCTATCTCGTATGTTAACTTGGTCTTGTTGATCCACTCCTTGATCTCACAAAGAGAAATTTCTCTGGCTTGGCATTGCTTTGTATGTTTGTGTCGGACATGTGCTGCCAGCACACCCGTGTATAAGTCTGGGCAACAAACATGAATGTTTGCTACACTAGCACTATGGGACAGCCCCTCGATACTTCCAAGTAAATAAAGGTCCCCGGCGAGACACCTTGCCGGTCCCTTCCGTTGCTGCCGCTGGACCCAGCCTGACGGGTTGGGAGCGTGGAAGGAAACCGGACCCTCGCTAATCCCCCACCAAATGCCACTTCAACCATCCTGACTGAAGTACAACTTTCGAATCAAAGCATGGGAGCACAGATGTTGAGGGCGGCAAGGTTTTCTATGCACAAGACTTTCATACAGGGACGTACTTGTGGACGGAGAGGAAAACTTATCTGTGTTTCCTGCCCTTCTTATCGCTCGGACAAGAAGGAGCTGCCGGGGACCGTTATGCGAGGCTGCTCTTACTTCTTCCCTTCTGGGAGTTTATCCACGGCAGGGGCCCTGTTGACAGTACAGGGGAGAAAACAGCAACATACGATCCGCATAAAATGGATTGGTTATCATAGTAAAATCATACTTAAGAAAACATGCATGCGAGCTTATGTGCCAGCGCTTCGTGTTATTATCTTTGGATAGGGTCAGCGCCTGGCTTTGTACAAAGGGTTACATGCCCATCGGCAAGGCTTGTACAAAAGGTGGTTGCCAGGGGCTGAGCCCGGCAGCCGCGCCTTACGGGTAGAATTTACGAAGATGCTCAATATTCCATGAGTTTTGCATTTGGATGCCATCTTCGGTCTCCAGACGGACTGCACCAGGTCTGGTGACTTGTACTACCCGATAAGGGCCTTCCCAGTTTGGCGTCAACTTGTTGGTACCCTTAGCGGACTGAACGCGCCTAAGGACAAGGTCGCCTTCCTCAAGGCTCTGGGCATGAACCTTGTGGCTATGATAGCGGCGCAGGGCTTGCTGGTAGTGTGCAGCACACACAGCAGCCCGGAGACGATCTTCCTTGAGGAGCGCGGCATCGTCATGCCGTAGCTGCTCTTGCTCCACTTCGTCGTAGGCAAGTAGTCGAGGTGACCCGTATATGAGTTCTGTGGGGAGCACTGCTTCTGCCCCATACACTAGGGAAAAGGGAGTCTGGCCTGTAGCTAGATTTGGTGTCGTCCTGAGGGACCAAAGAACCACCGGTAGCTCATCAACCCAGCGCTTGCCGCATTTTTGCAACTTGTCAAAAGTTCTCGTCTTGAGCCCACGCAGCACTTCAGCATTCATCCTCTCAGCTTCCCCATTGCCCCGTGGATGAGCAACAGAGGCGAAGGAGACTTTGCTTCCAAGGTAGGATGTACTGCATAAAGGTGCGGCTCATGAACTAGGTGCCATTATCGGTAATCACTCTGTTGGGTACTCCAAAGAGGCACACCAATCCTTTCAAGAACTTGACAGCTGATTGTGCGGTCACCTTCCTCACTGGCTCCACCTCAGGCCACTTTGTAAACTTGTCAATTGCCACATACAAGAATTCAAAGCCCCCGTCAGCACGAGGGAATGGGCCCAATATATCGAGCCCCCAGACCAAGAATGGCCAGGATAAAGGGATCATTTGAAGCGCTTGAGCTGGTTGATGAATGTTTTTGCAATGGAACTGGCAGGCCTCACAATTTGTGACAAGCTTAGTTGTATCCTGGAGGGCTTTGGGCCAGTAGAAACCCTGCCGAAAGGCTTTTCCGACCAGGGCTCTCGATCCAATGTGAGAACCACACACACCCTTGTGTATCTCTGCCAACAGCTTCAGCCCATCTTCCCGGCAAATGCACTTCAATTTCACACCGTTTGGCCTTTTTCTGTATAGTGTGTCATCGACAAACTAGTACATATTTGACCGTCGGGCTACCTTTTCAGCTTCTTTTTGCTCTTCGGGAAGCTCTCCTATTTGGAGGAAATGGACTATGTGCTGCACCCAAGTTGGAGCCTGCGGCTCGACAACAAGGACTAAAGGCACCTCCTCGTTCGTGGGAGCGCTCTCCTCGACCGCAAGAACTTGTGGTTCCATGGGAGGGTGCTGCTTACCAACCAAAGCGGGGTTGTCCAAGGCAGCCTCTCTACCAGCGGCTTCAGGAAGTCCTGCCAGGAGATACTTGCCGGAGTCCAACTTTCTCCTTTTTTTGGTCATCGTTGAAGGGGACATTGATGGTTGAGTTAGATGGAGGACAAAAGTCCTTGGTTCCACAGGGAGCTTTTGCATGACGCACTTCGACAAGTGATCAGCGATCTTGTTTTCCACACGTGGTACGTACTCTGCTTGCAATCCATCAATGTGCTCTTCCAGCTTTCTCACCTCCTCCACAAATGCCTCCATCAACGGACTTTGATAATCCTTATTGAGTTGCCTCACCACGAGTTGTGAGTCTCCACGGATAATCAGTTTCTTGATTCCCAACTCCACCGGCAAGGAGCCCCTCATACTCAGTAGTGTTGTTGGTGGCCTTCTCCCGGCAAAAGTGCATTTGGACCGCATACTTGAGATGCTCTCCGGTGGGCGCGACAAGAAGCACGCTGGCTCCGGCGCCCTGTAGCGAGAAAGCACCATCAAAATACATGATCCACTCTTGAGGCGACTCTTTGCCAAGGAGAACTGTCTCTCATACTTCTTCGTCCGGAGTGGGCGTCCATTCTGCAATGAACTCCGCCAACGCCCTGCTCTGAATAGTTGAGGTGCCTTCATATTTCAAGCCGAAGCTTGACAGCTCTAGTGCCCACTCGACTATCCTGCCGGTGGCTTCGGGTTTCCTTAATATGTGGTGTAGTGGGAAACGGGTGTCAACTGTGATCTCGTGGGCTTGGAAGTAGTGGCGCAGCTTCCTCGAGGCCATGATAAAGCCGAAGATCAGCTTTTGCACTCTATAGTACCTCGTCCTGGCTCCCTGTAACAGGGAGCTGACAAAGTAAACGGGTTGTTGCACCACTTTCTTCCTTGCCGTGGTCATGGGATCGCCTTTGACGGCTTGCGTCGCCTCCCCTGGTTTGTGTCACGTCCTGTCGTGGGTGTTTTGGTGCCACCTCCGGAGGGGTCAGTTGCTGTGGCTGCTTCCTCATCCACTTCTCACTCTGCCACCAGTGCTGCACTAACCACTTGATTCGTTGCAGCTAAGTATAGCAACAACGGCTCTTGTGGTTTAGGCGTGACTAAGGTGGGAGCAGAGGAAAGGTAAGTTTTCAGGTCTTGCAGCGCTGCTTCTGCCCCCGGGGTCCACTTCACTGGGCCAGCCTTTTTCAAAGATTTTGAAAAAAGGTATGGCGCGCTCAGCGGACTTGGAGATGAACCTACTCAGCATGGCAATGCATCCAGCCAAACACCTTACGTCCTTGACAGTCTTGGGTGCTTGTATTTGCTCGATTGCTTTGATTTTGTCAGGATTGGCCTCTATTCCCCGTAGGGACACAAAGAAACCAAGGAGCTTGCCAGATGGGACACCAAACACACATTTCTCGGGGTTCAGTTTCAGATTGATCTTGCACAAGTTTGCAAAGGTTTCTTCCAAGTCTTGAATGAGTGTTGATCTATCCTTGGTTTTGACCACTATATCATCCATATAAGCTTCCACATTTCTGTGCAGCTGGGGTTCAAAACCAATCTATATTGCCCTCACAAAAGTGGATCCAGCGCTTTTTAATCCGAAAGGCATACGTACAAAGCAGAACATGCCACATGGAGTTATGAACGCGGTTTTCTCTTCATCTTCCTTGGACATGAATAAATGATGGTACCCGGAGTACGAATCCAAGAAGGAAAGCAAATCACACCCGGAAGTCGAATCAACGTACAATTTGATCAATGCGCGGCAGGGGAAAGGGTCCTTTGGGCATGCTTTGTTCAAGTCAGTGAAATCAACGTAGAGTCTCCATTTCCCGTTTGCCTTGCACACTACCACTGGGTTTGCTAACCAAGTTTGATGCAGCACCCCTCTGACCAAAACAGCTGCTTCAAGTTTCTTGATCTCCTCGGTAATGAACTACTGCCATTCTAAAGCTTACTCTTTGACCGTCTGCTTGATGGGCCAAGCGTGAGGACAGACAGCAAGGTGGTGCTCGATTACCTCCCTGGGAACACCGAGGATGTCAGATGGTTGCCAAGCAAACACATCAACATTCGCCCCCAGGAAGGCAACGAGCGCGCTTTCCTATTATCATCAAGGGTGGCGCAGATGGTGAATGTACCATTGGCGCCATCTTGCCTTGCCGGGACCCTTTTTACAGCAAGTGAAGCAACCTTGGGTCTTTTGCTAGTCGAACTTTCTGGCAGGTCATCAACAGGCGCGGCGCACTCCGAAGAGGCGCGCTTCCCGGAGTCCTTGCCGGCATCCATGCTAGCCTTCTTCCCCTTCTTTGTTTCCTTGGCGGGAGCTGTGGCTTCTGCGGCCTCAGCTGCTACCGCGTCCTGATACATCTATTCCACACATATAATTACATCTTTCTTATCTGACGGAATGGAAATGATACCCATCGGCCCTGGCATCTTAAAGGTGTTGTACGCATAGTGGGATGCTACCATGAATTTTGCCAAAGCTGTGCGACCAAGAATTCCATTGTAAGGCAAAGGAAGCTCAACAACGTCAGACACAACTCTCTCAGTCCGATAATTCGGTTCCCCGCAAAATGTAACAGGCAATGTAACCTTCCCCTTAGGCCGGCTCCTGCCGGGGTTGATTCCTTGGAAAGTGCCCGTAGCCTTGAGCTCCTCGTCGGGGATCTGCAGCTTGCCAACCACTTTAGGGGAGATTAAGTTCAACCTAGCCCCACCATCAACTAGCATCCTTTAGGGTAAACCAACAACGGCAAACACCCAACCACAGTAGTGCGGTCGCGGTGATCCTCCTCGTCAAAGATGATAGGCGTGTGGGACCATTTAAGTGGCCTTCGGGAATCTGTAGCCGGCTCCACAACATTGACCTCACGAGCCCACTGTTTTAGCCGGCGATGAGAGGAGTGTGAAGATGCACCCCCCGTCAATATAGATGGCTTTGGTTGCTTTCTGGAATTCTTGCTTGCTGGTTTCTTCCTCATCCTCTTCATCACTCCTATCATCTCCTTTTCTCTTTTCACGGCCTCTAGCAGGTTTTTCCTTTTGCTCCGGGCCCTTGCCGCGGCGGCCTCCTCTACCACCGTGGCCTTTTCTGCCAGCACCCTCTTGGTCTCTCTCCTTTTCACGCTTCTCGTATTCAGCATTTTGTTTCTTAACAAGCTGCTCAACTTGGGGGCACTCTTGGAGATCATGACCCTTGGTGTGATGGATTTTGCAGTATGGCCCGTCGAATCTTCCGTCTTTCTCTGCTGCCACGGCCTCCCGGCAATCAGCGCACGTGGAGCTCCCTTGGCGGGGGGCTCGGTTTTGGCCTTCTTGCCGGCACTGAGATCACTAGAGCTCTCAACGACCAATACTGTCTTCCCTTTGCGTTTCCAATTGCGCCTCAAACTTCTCCTCTTCAGGTTGGCGGCCTCGTCGTCATCATATGAATCAATTTTGACACCATCCTCCTCTCCAGGGAGTTGCCTTCCTTCTTCAACCTGAGCACACTTATCCGCCAAAGTATACAATACATTGACGGTTTTGGGCAATCGGACGTTCATCTTGTCTTGCATCCTCCTGTTGCGCATGTTCGAATGGAACGCGGCAATCACGGCTACTAGGTGTATCTCTGGGATGTTACGGTGCACTCGACTGAACCTCTGTATATATTTTTGCAAACTCTCCCCTTCCTTCTACGGACGGACTTGCAAGTCACTAGGTTGTCCAGGCTCTTCGTGGCCGCCCGTGAAGGCGCCAACAAATTCATTGCACAAGTCAGCCCATGATGAAATGGAGTTTTCCGGGAAGTGCATCAGCCATGATCTCACATTTGGCTTGAGTGCCAAAGGGAAATAGTTGGTGAACACCTTTTCATCTTTGCCCCTGGCATCTTGAACGGCAATCGTGTAGATGCCCAAAAACTCTGCCGGGTTTAACTTTCCGTCGTATTTCTTCGTAGTTCAGGTTTGAAGGCTCGGACAGATGGCCAGCGGACCTGCCGCAGCTCACGAGTGAAGACAGGGCACCCAACCTCATAAGGCAAGTACCCACCGACAGTGGGTGCCGGTTCATCAACATCTGGGCCATTGCGTCAGTTAGATTGGCGGTGTGCCTCCCGGTGCCGTTCTATGGTGACGCACGCATCTTCCTTCCGCTGGTCTTTCCAGAACTCGCCGCTGATCTCGGTGGGTTTGCAGGCCAGACGAGGCCATCGACATCTCGTCTGGCTCGTCCACACGTTGAGTTTGTTGAGGCTGCCTCTAGGCTTGCTGTCGCAGGGAGACTGCATTGTTAGTGTAGCCCCTTCGACACGGCCGTCAGCCCGAGCAGCCGTCGTCATTCGTGGGCATCGTGATGGCTCCGCATGCTGCGATTTACCGGCTTCAACAAAGCCGATCAAACTCTGGATAGTGGCTCTCACTCATCCATCTTGTCAGCCACTGGTGGGAAATTCAACAGGAGCTGGGCCCGCGGCATTGCTTCTGTGGCTGTGTTTGGCATGGCTAACAAGGCAGACCGTGATATCGCTCGATTCCTGGTTGAACCAGCAGGAGTGTTGCCGCGTTCTTGCCATCTTGAACCAATCGCCAAGGTGGTCTGGCGAAGAGTGGGCCGCGCTTGGGGACCAACGGTCCTGTTCGGCGCTCCATCTTGCCCATGTTGTTCTGGGCAAGGTGTGCGCCTTGCAGCCGTGCCCGTGGTGGTTGCAACTAGAGGATCGTGGCTTGCGCCAGAGCGGGCATGGCTGTCGCGACTGCACCCGCCAGTGCGGCGGGGAGGTAGAGACTGGGCATTCCCTCTACCCGCGGCTTCTAGGCCAAGCTCGCCAGGATGCTGCCGATGCCGCCCAGCCTCGACGTCTCCTGCTCTTGCTTCGGGCATGGGGGACACAACGACGGCGCCGCCTACGCCGGTCGTGTCACCCGCAGCACTCGCCTCATCCAACACCGCCGTGGCACCTACGGCGTCCGCGGCTGCGTGCGAGGGGTCCTTTGAAGTGGAGGGGTGTGCGGTTGCGCCAAGTTTCTTCTTAAGCGCCATGGATGGAGAAGACGATGATGAAGATTGACACGCTGTTCACAACTTCGGGTTCGCGCAAGCTCTGACCCCAACCTGGTGCGCCAAAGATGTCATGGGTGGACACGATCACCTATGGGGCCACGTGCCCCTTTTGTGGTTCGGCAGGGGGGAGATCACATTGCAGAAAGAGCGGAGGCCATGAGGCAGCATGACGATGAGACTCTGGTGGTTTTTACCTCGGTTCGGGCCCCTAAGAAGCGTAAAACCCTACTCCTGCTTTTGGTTGATTGAATGGAGGAACACGATGAAACGCAACGCTCAAACCAGACAAGGTTGCCTCAGGGAGAGCTTCTATGTGAGTACAAATGTGTGAGGGTCCGAATCCCTCTTTGGGTTGCCTTGGACCTCCTTTTATAGCTCAAGGGGTAACCACAGTGGCAAAACAGATATTATCTTGTGATTAGATAGCCAACAGTGCTATCATACCTAACTCTGGCACTTAGGACAAAATTCCATAAATGCTACGCTTAGCCATCTTCTGCTTATATCGCCGGCAAGCTTATATAGCCGCTTAGCCATCTTCTGCTTATCGTCTTGACACGCCTCTGGACGGTTGTCAAATGGGTGTAATCTGTCTTCCAGCAAGCTGGCACGTGCTTAGTGAGTGCCACTTAATCGCCTGGGGTGATCGACACCGCATCGATAAGTGAGTGGCGTCCCCGGCAGGCGGTTTTCGTCTTGGCGGCGGTTTTCATCTTGGCGGCCCCGGCAGGCTTGCCGGGGCGATCCTGGACTTGCCTTCGGGGCGGTCTCGACCTGGCTGGGCTCTCCTGCCCGGCAAGGGAGGCCTTCCCAAGGTGATATCCTGCTGCTTTGTTCGTCTTCATGCTCTCCTTGATCTCACAAAGAGCGGCTTCTCTGGCTCGGCCTTGCATCACATGGTGTTGGATGTATGATCATTAGCACGCCTGTGTATGAGTCTAGTCAACGAACGCAGGTGTTCGTTGCACCGACATGGAGCATAGTTCTAGATGCGTGCACGCGCCCTGCTACTGCTATGAGTGCACGCCGCCATTTGAGGGCTCGTCGGCGAGCCTCATGCATCACCTCACGGCACCGTCCGGCAATCACTACTGGCCCACGGTGAACATCAAGTACGAGACGTGCTGCCCGTTTGCTGTGCCGGAGGTGCTGGAGGATCACCGCCGCCTGCTAGTCATGGAGGAGGACGTCAGCATCTTCCTCTTGGCCGTGGGCACAGGCTAGGCCCGCGCAGGCCGCTGCCCCGTCTCTGTAGTGTGCGTCAGGGGCAACGCCGCTGACGCTGACAAGAGGCCGTTGTACAGGTGCGTGCTTACTGTTACGGCCCCTCCGGCGTATGAATGCGACCTCGGTGCCTCCCTCACGCTGAATGGAACTGTGGCAAGCTGCTCCATTCCCGGCAATGTGGACATGGAAGAGGCCTGATATCATATTCACCCCAATACGATGCACGGGGACTCCAAGGAGGTTCACCAGGGCATATGCATTACCAAGTTAACTGTTCATCATTAGTCTTCGCTCAATGTAAGCCGTTGTCTAAGCATGTGGACACTTCTTATTTATATAGTATAGAACCTTCCATGCATGATCTTGCTCTATTAGAGTATCACGCTTGAATAAAAGTGTATTCATTTATGGTTTAGTCTAGAATCTTCCATGTATGCTTTTGCTCCATTAGAGTTCTCGCTAGCCATTTATGAGATTAATTGTGAATTTTTACTACAGTAATGGTGAAAGACTTATGATGAACCATTTCTTACATCTCCTCTGCCCCCTTCCAAGTCATCTTGATTTACATTCATGGTGGTCTAGAAAAAATAAACAAAATCGATACTCAAAAAGTAATTCTTAAAGATCATTTCTTGCAAACACAATAAGTGTTATTTCTTCAAAAGTTTTGGATGCAGGTTGAACAGTTGAACGCTTTTGTTTGCAAAAGATACTTTTTTTTATCTATTTAGCCTACATTTACTATTCACTCAGATGCTTGTGAGCTCTAGAGAAGAAATAATATCCGAAGAAACCTATCGATATTTGTTACACATGAGATGACCCCCACATACTTTGTCAAAATTAACAACTCCCCGATCAATCTATTTCACTGTTCCGTGCAACGCACGGGCACCTTATTATATATAGTACGACCATAAATTTAGCTAACAAAATGCTCATGCATGTCACCAAAAATTCTATCATTGAAAAATATGTTCAAATACGAATCCAACGATATATTTTTTGTTAACATGCACTAACATTTTTTTAGTTAAATCTTCAGTCAAATTACATGGGGGACTAATAAACCACGACGGAGGTACTAGTACTAGTATTGAGGGCGGCGCTGCACGGGAGTCTCACCCCGCTCGTGGCGCGGTAGTAAAGCCATCATGTCACAAAACCCCACCACTCACAGTAATAAGTGGCTAGGTAAAATGAACGGACAAGCAACCATCACATCCCTCATGTATTTTTTGCATTTCATCTCTCTGCATTTACTTTGTCCAGTCCATCTCGCACACTCGATCCCTAGCTACTACTCCTAGTACTAGTAGTAGTGGTACTCAAGTTGGAATTCCAATTGCACGGCACAACTTCTTAGGCACAAAATTCAGTAGAGGGTGTACGAAGCAGTTTGGGAATTTGCATGCCTTCCCGACAAGTGAGATACTCCGTACAGAGTACGATTGAGAAAAAGCCACAGAGAGAAGGAAGCTAAAGTAAACAATCAAACGAGCATTTTTGCATTTCTTTTGCATTGAATGGTTTCACAAGCTTGACTAGTGCTATTTTTCTAATTTTATGAAAACCGCATCGTAATGTTAAAATGTGCATTTGCATGTGTGTATACATACAAGAAGTAGTACAGTCTACAAGCATATATGGAGAGAGAGACGTGTACTGCGATATATAGTTAAGTTTGTGCTATATGCACGTACTTACAAATGCGTACGGATACAAAAGGTTTCCAAACTTTTACTTTTGAATACTTAATTAAGGATGCTAATAATTCCCGAACATTCAGGATTTATCATTTCTGTCCCAAAACTAATGAGATCGCCTTACGACACTAAATTATTCCTAATAAAAGCCACGGCGCTCGCAGGAGCGCTTGCGGTGAGCCACGAGTGCCCTGATGCACGGCTATTTCCCAGTGCGGCGACACAACGCCTCTTCCTCGGCCTCGCAACTCGCGAGGTGCCGATTGGCGACTTGCCGACGGGCGAGCGCGATCTCACAGGTCTGGTGATCCAGCGCCAACAGGTACTCCTCGCTGGAAGCATGCACCCGATCCACGTACAGCCAAGCGTAGATTAGGCGCTTGGGCCCGACTGTACTCACGGCTTTGGCACGGGCATCCTCTACCACCCACACGGCCCTCGCATGAGCCTTCTACCAAAGAGCCAATTGCCTGACTCTCTCGGACCCGACATAGGCCTGCCAGGCAGCATGCCTCGTGGCATGCTTCTCTTCATCGTCCTTCTTCTCCGCCTCTCTTTTGGCGCGCTTTGCCGAAGGCAAAGCCTCCCACAAGGAGACCTCCATTTCTTTCCAAAGCACCTCCAAGCTGGGGGGGCTCGATGGGCAGCGCGATGTTCTCCTCGTAGCGGGGAGCCGTCGCGTCCTCCGATGTGCGTGGTGGCGAGACTAGGAATGCCGACGTGTCCACCTCGACGCGTCGCGGCGAGGAGTGGAACGCTAACGGACCATCCTCCATTGGTGGCAGTGAGGGCGTCTAGGGCTTGGGAGGGGCGATGCCATGGTGGTCGACGGTCCTTAACTGAGAGGGAGGGGGAGGAGATAGAGGCGATGAACGTGAGATTTCTTCTGAATGTCGTGGGAGGCGTAGTATTTATAGTGAGCAATGCCACACCTACGTAAGATATGTTGCGTGATTAACGTAACAGCTAGGTGGGCATATTTTTGTTAGAGTAAATTTCGGCAGAGGGGAGGGGTGGAAATATTGCTGGTCACAACAGATTGGACGAGCGCGGGGGGATGAGAGTCATGCATGCAGATTGTTTTCACACGGGGAGGAGTGGTGGGACTGCCGGAGGGAGAAGGAGTGGTGGGACAGGGACTATATATGACATTGCAATATCATAACGCACCTAGACGGAGGAACTAGCCTGCATAGTGCATAGTATAAGTTTTGTCTGAAGTCAAAGTACCTCTACTTTGACCAAACTTATAGAAAAATGTATCAACATTGACAATGTCATATCAATATTTTTATATTCATTATGAAATGAGTTTCATAATATATATTTGGTATTGTAGATATTGATATTTTTAATATAAATATGGTTAAACTTTTGCAAACTTTGACTTGACACAAATCTTACGCAGAGTAAAAAAGACCAGAGGGAGTATCATGCATGCGGAGTAGGCAAAAGAAAATTGCTCATTTATAGTCGTCTGAAGTCTCAAAGGGCGAGACTGCGCGAGGGAGGCGCGATAGTTGACGTAATTAAGTGAAAGTTACATGCACGCACCGCCATGGCGTGCGAACATGCAGAAGCTATACCGTCCGGCCTACGATGTGGGTCTAGTAGACATGACATCTAGTGGGTCCCGCATAGTACTCGAGAACCCTTTGGGGGCATGCAGTCGTTTATCCACCGGGCAAGCCACCACCCCACGCCGTTCGCACGCCCGACTTGTCCCCGTACCTTACAACAGCTCGCTCCCAGTCATCCTGTCCATTCACATTACACTAGTTCCACTTCTCCTTACCCGCCTCCAAAATCCATGGCCTCCCAAATCTCCATGATCGGCGGTGAGTACAAGGTTAGAACCATCATCAGCGATGAGTTCATTGTCATCTACACCCGTAGATCTGCAACGGTGGAAGCATGCCTTGGTCGCTTCCTACACATGTTCCAAAGTTCAAAGGATGAGTGGGTCACTGGGCTAGATGTTGAGTACACCACAGTCCTGGAAAAGGAGAAGCTTCTAAAGGAGGCAGAGATGAAGAAGCCCGCCGTGATCCAGGTTTACGTACATAACATGTGCTTGGTCTACCACATATGCCATGCCGACATTAGGTGCCAAGATTTTGAGGTCTTCCTCAAGGACAAAAGAGTGAAAATCATTACTGTAGACTTTATGAACGACAGGTGAGTCCTGGGTCGGATAGGCCTCGTTGTAGGCCAACCCTTCGATCTCCAGAAGGGAAGCCTGGTGTCCTCCTCTCAGCCTTCAATGCTGACCCTGGCAATAGCCATGATTGATCCTTCGTATGATGAAGTGAAGAAACCTCACTCCAAGTTTCATCATGCATGGGAGTCGAAGACAATAGATGAAGATCACTTCATGAGCTTGAGGCTGCGGCTAGGCTAGATCTTCGTACACGCCCCAGAGTTCGAACCTTGTTGGGTCCGCGGAGCCCCGATTCCGACATTTGGCGTGCTAGGTAAGGGCGTGTCGAAGTTTTCCCTTCCGCTCCGCTCCTTCGCGCTTCATCTCTTCCATGGGTGTCGTCATCCGCCTCGCTGCTCCGGCCTCCGTCCCGAGGAACCCTATGGGCTGCCAGGCCTTTGCTCCTAACCTGGGCCAAGTGCGTTGGCCGGTTAGGTTTAGGCCGGTAATGCCCCCACGCTACGATGATGCAGCCGACCCCGAGGAGTTTCTCTAGCTATATGCCCAGAGTATTCTGGCGGCGAGAGGCGACGACAAGGCCATGGCGAACTGGCTTCTTCTGGCCCTCGCAGAGGTCCCGCGCTCTTGGCTCCTCGGCCTCCCAGAGGCCTCGGTATCCTCATGGGAAGAGCTCTGTGGTCAGTTCATTGCGTGCTTCACGGCTCTGGGGCCCCTCGCGGTCGCTTCCATGCTCGGAGGGTCGCAGGCGCCCGCATCTGGTCGCCACGTCAAGCAGGTCTTACGACAGGCAAGCGCCACCGAACTTTGACCTGAAACCCCGCGAAGCCGCGCGCGGCGCGAGGTCGTCATCACCTTCGACTCTAGGGACCACCGCCGGTGCGCTCCCCATGCTGTGCACGCCCACCATCAACAACATAGCGGTTACCAAGACACTCATCGATGATGGCACCGGCCTCAACGTGCTCTCTGTGGAAGCCTTTGAGATGCTTCAAGTACCATACGACTAGCTCCTGCTAACCAGGCTGTTCTCAGGGGTGACGAAGGGCTCCGCCACCCCCCTGGGGCAAGTGCGCCTCCCCGTCACCTTTGGCAAGCGCAACAACTACCGCACCGAGCTCATCGACTTCGACGTGGCCCGCATCGGCATCTCGTACAACGCCATCTTGGGATACCCTGCCCTCGCCAAATTCATGGTGGTGACCCATCCAGGCTTCAACATCGTCAAGATGCCGGGCAGTAGCGAAGTCATCACTGTGGCTGGCGAGAGAAAGGATGCGGTGCAGGTCCTCAAGCTCGCCTACGTGGCAGCGGCGGCTTCATGCCTGGACACTAAGGGCGCCCCGGAGGCCCCCGAGGCCGCGCCTGCAATGAAGAAGCAGCTATTCTCCCAGGACCGCGCCGAAACAAAGAAGGTGCATGTCGACAGTAGCGGCTCAAGCCCCACCTTCACCATTGGCGCTGGCCTTCCCTCGGAGCAGGAGGAGGCGCTGGTCAGTTTCCTCCGGGAAAACAAGGACGTGTTTGCATGGGAGGCATCCGATCTGGTGGGCGTCCCGAGGGAGGTAATCGAGCACCACCTGGCAGTATGCCCCGACGTGCGCCCGGTGAAGCAGAAAGTGCGGCGCCAAGCACAAGAGAAGCAGGCATTCATCATTCAGGAAGTGTGCAAGCTGCAAGAAGCCGGGGTCATTCGAGAAGTATGGTACCCGGAGTGCCTGGCCAACCCGGTTGTTGTTCCCAAGAAGGGTGGAAAGTAGCGCATGTGCATCGACTTTACAAGCATCAACAAGGCTTGCACTCAGGACCCCTTCCCACTTCCGCGTATCGACCAGATCATGGACTCCACCGTAGAGTGTGATCTGGTGTGCTTTCTGGAAGCTTTTTTGGGCTATCACCAAATCAAGATGGCGGCCGAGGACATCGAGAAGACGGCCTTCATTTCCCCGGGTGGCGTGTACTGTTACACTTGCATGCCCTTCGGGCTGTGGAGCACCGGTGCCACCTTCCAGCTGCTGATGCATATCGCGCTGGGACTGCAGCTAGGGAGGAATGCAGAGGCATATGTTGACGACATCGTAGTCAAGTCACGCAAGGCAAAGACCCTTGTCGAAGATCTGGAGGAAACGTTCGCCAACCTGCGCAAGGTGAATCTGAGGCTTAACCTGGAGAAGTGCATTTTCGGGGTCCCATCCGGCAAGCTGCTTGGCTTCCTTGTCTCGCACAAGGGATCGAGGCCAACCCCAAAAATATAAAGGCAATTGAAAAGATGCGACCACCTCAGACCCTCAAGGAAATGTAAAAGCTAGCAGGGTGTGTGACTTCCTTGGGGCGCTTCATCTCTAAGCTTGGCGAGTGCGCCCTTCCCTTTTTTCAAGCTGATGAAGAGAACGGGCCCTTTCGACTGGACCCCGGAAGTGGAGGTGGCCTTCGAGGACCTCAAGATGTACCTCACGAGCCCCCCCCCATCGTGGTGGCGCCCCGTCCTCACGAGCCCCTGGTGCTCTATTTGGCTGCCACCCCGCACTCGGCCAGCGGTGCTTGTGGCTGTTCGGGAAGAGTGCGCTAGTGCCGGCGTTGGGCTTGGTGGCCCGCACAAGGCCGCGCAGTCCTCTGCCACCTTAGGACAGCGCCCTAAGGACGCGCACCCCTTCAATGCCTGATGAGGCACCCGGGTCCCTCGCATCCCACGCGAGGCAGGATGCCGTCAACACCACGCGCCTCGTCGAGCATCCAGTGTACTTTGTCAGCACCGTGCTACGGGATGCACGCGCATGCTATCCTATGCAACAGAAGCTCCTCCTCACGCTCCTCGTTGCTTCTAGGAAGCTGCGCGACTATTTCCAGTTCCACCCCATCAAGGTTGTATCCGCATACCCCCTAGAGAAAATACTACACAGCCCCAATGCTGCAAGCAGAGTCGCTGAGTGGAACATCGAGCTCCAAGCTTTCCAGCTAGAGTTCAGTATGACTAGGGTTATCAACGGAGTGGCCTTGCCGACTTTGTGGTAGAATGGACAGATACTCCTACCCAGGGGCCGAGCGAGGACCGGTCCCTCCCGCCCGGCGATGAAGCGCCCGATGGCTGGGTCATGCACTTCAACGGCGCCTTCGCGCGACAAGGTGCGAGGGCTGGAGTCGTGCTCATTTCCCCGACCAAGGATAAGATCTTCTACGCCGTACAGCTCTGTTTCCAGCATGGCGAGAAGGTCTCCAACAACCTCCCAGAGTACGAGGGCCTAATCACCGGGCTCAAGGCCATGGCCACCCTGGGGGTCAGGCGCCTCACCATCAAGGACGACTCCCAGCTCCTCGTCAACTTATCCAATGCTGCTTTGGGAGGAGCTGCCGCTAGCGCTGCCCTCGGGCGCCCCAGCATGCGGCTCGACCTCAGGAGCGCGCCTGCTGCTGGTGTTGGAACCTCAGGCGGGCAACTAGACCGAGGAGTTCAAGGCGTACTTGCTCCATGGCGCCCTGCTGGAGAAGGAGGAAGACGCAGAGCGTGTGGCTCGATAGGCCACTGCTTATTGCTTGCAGGACGGCGAGCTGTACCGCAGGCGCCCCAACGGCATCTCTCTGTGGTGCATATCGGAGGAGCACGGGCGTGAGATATTGGCCAACATCCATGGTAGAGACTGTGGGCACCATTCTTCGTCACGCACCCTTGTGGGAAAGGCATTCCGCAGCGGGTTTTACTGGCCTATGGCGCTCCCCGACGCCACTGAGCTGTTCTGATCCTGGAAAGTAGATTCACCAGCAGGCGCAATGGCTCTAGACCAACCCGCTCTCATGACCTTTCGCGGTCTGGGGGCTGGACATTCTGGGACCATTCCCTCGGGCGGCCGGCGGTTACCGCTACCTCTACATCGCCATCGACAAGTTCACTAAGTGGGCAGAGGTAGAGCCTGTGCGCACCATCCCCGCAGGGTCAGCTGTCAAGTTCATCAAGGGCCTTGTGAGCCGATTCATTGTCCCCAACCGCATCATCACTGACAACGCCTCTCAGTTCACAAGCAATCTCTTCAGGTCATATTGTGCTAACCTTGGAACGCAGATATGCTACGCTTTGGTGGTGCACTCGCGGAGCAACGGCCAGGCTGAGCGCGCTAACGCGGAGGTCCTGAGGGGCCTCATGACCAGAAGCTTCAGGAATAAGCTCGAGGCCTGCGAAAGGGGTTGGCTGGACGAGAAGCAGCCCGTGTTGTGGTCCGTCCGCACCACCGCGACTAAGCCCACTAGTGAAACCCCGTTCTTCCTCGTCTACGGGGCCGAGGCGGTCCTCCTGCTTGAGATCAAGCATCGTTCCCCGTGAGTCCTGGCATCTGACAAGGCGCGCCAGGACGTCTCGCAAGGGAATGATCTTGTGCTCGGAGAGGAGGCGCGCTGCCAAGCCTCTCTCTGAGCCGCAAGGTACTAGCAGGCCCTGTGGTGCTACCACTGCTGCAGCGTCCGCCCCCGGACTCTCGAAGTCGAAGACCTCGTCCTGAGATGGGTCCTCTCCAGGGAGGGCCTCCACAAGCTCTCACCCATGTGGGAGGGCCCATTTAGGGTTGCCCGTGTCTCCAAGCCTGGCGCCGCATGCCTGGATACGGAGGACGGGGTGCCCATCCAGAATACCTGGAACATCCAGCGCCTCCACAAGTTCTACGCGTTACACCCTCACGTAATAATGAGTGGGGCTGTACATGCCCCAGAGTCTCCCAGTACGCCGTTTCGCGGCCTCGCGGGAGCTCGCACCCACGCCCCAGTGGAAGCCCCATGTTCTGCGCTCGGTCGAACAGCGACTATGTCCACGCCCAAGTGGAGGCCCCATGCTCCGTGCTGGTGGGAAGACTAGTATAGGCGTCGTACGCGTCTATTTTTCATCCTCTCTTGTAATCAAATTTGTAATTTCTCGGAATGAAGTTTGAAGTTTTTGCATCTTTGTTTGAAAAAGGGTCGGGATTTTCTCCTTGCAGTGTTTCCCTTCTTGAATCTTGTCTTTTAAATGAATTGGTGACTGCCTATTGCTCCCTCCCACGTGCCCCGCGAGCGGGTGCTGGGCACGGTGTTTACGCTTGGGCTAGCCCCAGCAGCGTCAAGGACCCAGGCCCCAACGGCCGCGGGTCCGCCCGTACGCACACCTCACCAAGGCTTTGGCGCCTAAGTCCTCACGCGATGCTCTTGAGCGAGCCAAGAGGCTTGTGTTACCATGACCCAGCGTACCAGCGGTGACTGACCCTCGCTCGGGGGCTCTAGGCACAGGGTCCTGACACCGGGCCGAGGCGCCTCAGGAGGCCCAATACCCTCATGAGCCCCCGGGCCCTGCGAGCCTCTCGGGCCTCCGGAGCCATCTGACTCATGGGGAGGAAGTCTCCCTGACAAGCTTCTTTGGCTACCTCTACGCTCCAGCATCATCATCGCCAGAATAGGAAGCACACATAGGATCAGAAGCTCCAAGCACGCCCCCACGATGCAGGAACCCACCAAGGGCCACGAGCACACCAAGGCAGGAACCTTTCGATTAACGCCAACATAATTGAAGAACATAAGAAGGAAACAATAATATAAAGGTGCGAGTGCCGCAGTTCATTACACGCCCCCGCGGGGCTTTCCATGATTTCTGGTGCAGGAAATAAAAAGCAAAAGAAACGGCCTCCTGAGGGCTGCAGCTCAGGAAGCACTGACTCCGGAGTCGTGGCGCCTAGTCGGTGTCATCCTCCTCCATGACCCGGGCGTGGCGACGTGGCGGCTCGTCATAGTCATTGTCGCTCAAGCTCCCCTCAGAGGAGCTGTCGCCGCAGCTAGAGGCATCGTGGCCATCGCCAAATGCAAGTTCACCAACAAGGATGTCCCCGCCCTGCTGGCCGTCGTCATCGGAGGGGTGATCACCATCGCTGCTGTCGCCCTCTGGGCAGCACCCTAGGCGTCCGCCGTCTTCCCTGAAGATCTTGCCGAAGAGCGTCGTCGCCTCGTCATATTTGAAGTGGAGGGTGTGCCTCCCATCCAAGCCGCGGGCGCGGGCGAACTTCTGCCACCCACGGGTCAGGAACACATAACCCGCGGGGGTAACCTCGACCTCCGCCCATGAGGACCAGTTGCAGCAGCCGTTGGGCTGCAGCCACAGCCCGACGGGTCCCCCGGCTGGCAGCTCTTCTACGAAGGAGCGCGGAAGATGAATCCAGGTACGTGGCAGGCTCTCCATCCACACCACGAACTCTCGGGCCATGTCGGCCGAGTGAGCTCATGGGCGAGGTGGTCTAGCAGCCAACGCGTGCATCCATCCGCGGCCTCGGCCGCTGCGGCCTCCGCGGCCGTTTCCGTGGGAGGGGTTCTTCCTGTAGCTGCCGGAGCAAGCGTGAACCACCAGCGGAGGGTGCCCACGCCCCCGAGATGACGCTGTGGGCATAGCCGTGGACTTGCGGGGGTGGCCGCGCCCCCTCTTGGGCGGTGGTGACTCCGGTCCCCCTTTGGGGGCTTTGCCCTTCTCTTCGGCGGAGAACCTCCTCACTGTCGCTATGGTTGCTTCGGCGAGATGGTGGCTGCGTTGAGGATTGGAGGAGAAAGGGCGAGAAGACAGAGATGGGATGGGGCTCTGCCCCCTCGCCCTCTTATAGGCGATCGTAGGACAACCGGTGCCCTTCCACCTTCGCGCAATGATGGCCTCGTAGCATGCACGTCCAGACCTTTGTTAGTCTGGGCGGTTGCCGAGGTGACGTGGTAAAGTGGAGGCGTCCGCGTCCCGTCGTGCGCCACGCGTCAAGCCTGGCCCGCATGTGGTTGGGGCCCGTGTCGCTTCACCCTTCACTCCTCGCCTTCGCTTCGAAGCCAGGACGAGTGTGCCTTGGGCCCGGGGGCTACTATCGGCATTCTGGGATCGGGGGTACCCAGACTTGCCTGCCTACGGCCCAGCGCGTGTCCCCATCGACGGCCCGATATGGCCTAGTTACATGACTCTGCGAGCAAGACCCTCGCGAGCCCCCCCCCCCCCCGGTCCTCGCGAGGCGAGCGACACCAAGACCTCCTGAGGGGCGGCTTCCCGAGCCTGCTTCCCGAGGAGCGGAGATCTCTATGCAGGTACCCCACCTCACGAGGCTCGCGATGACGTGAGCCATGACGACCAAGGCCAGGAGGGCGCCATCGGGCGCAGGGGAGGACAGTTTCCTCTTTGGTGCTAAGGAGGCAAGGACCAACGCGGGATCCCGAGGGATCCCCCAAAGGTTTCCATTCCGGTGAGACGAGACCAAGACCACGAGCTCGGCAGGACGGATGTCACCACCGAGCTCACCACTGCCTCATGGCCAGAAGCTTTGCAGGCAAAGACCACCTTTTGTGAGGATAAGATATACCTTTTGTCCGCTTTCAAATTGGCCGTTGTGGAACCCCTTCCCTCCTAAGCTATAAGGGAAGAGGACCAAGGCCACTATAAATATAGGCTAGTCTCCACCCTAGGGATGGGCGATTCTCCAGGAGATCCTCTTCGGGTAAATCCATCCTCTCACCCACTGAGCCCTCACGAGGCTGCTCATCCACCGTACTAGTTCATCCCCAACCTCCTCGTGAGGCCAATCCACCACATAGCAGGAGTAGGGTTTTACACCGCAAGGTGGCCCGAACCTGGGTAAACTGCTGTGTCCCCTCTTTGCCCGCTCGCACGAACTCGACGAGGACAAGCTATGGAGTGATGAGCTTGAGGCTGCGGCTAGGCTAGATCTTCATACACGCCCCAGATTTCGAACCTTGTTGGGTCCGCGGAGCCTCGATTCTGACAGGCACGGCCAGCCACGATGCACTGGACGCTGTGGTCCCCCATGTGCCAGCGTGCAGCAACTAGCCACTCCACTACGAGCTGGCCTGGAGCGTCGAGTTGATGCACCGGGGGCCAGCTTGGAGCAGCGCCTTGCTCCTTCGCTTGCTCGCCTGCAGCTTCGCCCATGGTACTGACGGCCTAGGGTGGGGAGGGAGGTGCGGCAGCAAGTTGCCTGGCTCGTCGGGGCACCCAGCCGGCTTTTATGCCGGAGAAATCATCTTCCTGCTCACCGGATGTTATGGAGAGTGTGGAGAAAATGGTGCAAGGAGGATATGGGGAGCGGTGGTGTGGTATGGTTCTTCCTAGGCGTCTGGCCTCGTTTAAATAGCGGGCGGATGAGAGGAGCCACCCCGCGTTGTGTTCTAAAATGTCGGCTGGCTCGCGGAAGGACGTGTTGCCGGCACACGCGCGGATTTAATAGAGGTAGGCGAGGCAGCCTGAAGCCGGTTGAATGCGGAGAGGAGGCGTGTTCAGCCTGGCATGCAGCGAGTGGGGTCCTCTTGGCTGGCGCGTCGGTTCAATGCCTGTGCTAGTGAGAGGTCGCGTCCGTGTCAGAGCAATCACTCCCTCCGGTACTTTTTTGTTTGGGTATAAGAAAATCTCATTTTGCATTCACATTTTACAAGTAAAATTCGTGGACAAACTTTGACCCAAAATACGATGGGGTCTAGTAAACCAGGACGGAGGTAGTAGTGATGAATTCCATTTTCGCTCCATACAAATCATTCTAAAGAACTAGTACACACGCCATTGAAATCGGAACTCTTACCCCGCTAAAAAAATGATATTTTAAACATGGCATCTCAATCAGTGGTGACTGGCAAGCCACCGCCTCCAGGTCGTTCACCTGTGGTCCCCGACCATCAACTCCTACGGATCATATTATCACGCGAGCTGACTATTTCCTACAAAGGTGCGCTCCACCACGTACCCGGCGAAAATGCTAGACCTAGGTAAAGTTACGTTGTCCTCTTACGTAACCTTCCTAACAACCCTCTCCACCCCCCTGATTTCAAGTGGGTGGGGCCCCCTCCCCTAATTCCTCCAACAAAAAACTTTCATGCAGATCATTACGTTAATCACGTAAAACTGTTTACGTAGGTGCCCGGTACTTGTGCATGCAGCAATCGTGCACCTATGGGTTTATTTGTTTACCATGCCTTACGTAACTCTCATGTGTGCGAGACAGCAAGAGATCGACTGTGTGCGTGCGCCTCTTCTCTTTGTATATGTACTCCAGCATTTGTCTAGTGTCCAAAAAATAATATAGTAAAACTAGCAATGTCCCAATGCGTTGCAACACATCCAGAGTAGAGTAATACATATTCACCAATTTGATAGAAAACAGTCTAGTTTTGATATACATATATCACTAAAAATATCTTATGTTTCACTCAAAATATATTCCTTTGGCTGTTTTGATGAGATAAGCGAGGAATGTAGTTGGTTTCAAGATTCGAGAAGTGGGATATTGTTGCAAAAAACCCATGTGTGTGTGAGCGAGAGAGGGAGAGAGGAGGAGGACAGAGTGCGTGTGTGACAAAGACATGAAGAGTGTGTGTGCGAGAGGTATGACCATAAAATGAGGTGATAGTGTGCGTGTGCACGATCAAGAGGGCGTGTCTCAAGAAGGGACAAAAAATCTACATAGATACAAGGAGCGAAAGTGTGCGGTGGATGGATAAACCTATCTAGAGGCTGGCCGATCACTATTGGTGAGAGATATACGCGTCAGGGGTGCGAAAGCGAGAGTTTTGTGTGTGTGAGAGACAGTAGTCAGTAGGGGGATTCAAAGAGGGAGTTGTGTGTGTGTGTGAGAGTGAGTGAGAGAGAGCGGGGGGAGAGAGAGAGTTTGTCTGATAGGTAAACAAATGAATAATGTCAGTTTTGGAACAGAGATGAAGATGGAAAGGAGACCCCAACAAATGATGTGTGTGCGGGAGAGAGTAATTTTAGTGGTAGGAGTCATATCTAGAAAGATATAGGCTGCATGAGAGAACCCTGGAGAGCAAGGCAAAGTGAAAGACGAGCGAGAGTGTGTGTGTGGCGGTGAAAAAGAAAGCTTAGGTAGCTATAGTGATACTAGAGAATGATAGAGACATGAGAGATGATGAAAAGCGTGTAACCTATGAAGACAGAGAGAGTGTGACACTTCTCGAGGGAGACGACAAGAGACCGTGTTTGCAAAAAACAGAGAAGCATGTAGTGAGTGTGTGGGTGAGATGGTGAAAAGAGAGTGATAGCTACATGGAGCACGCGAGAGAGACCTAGAGAGAGATGGGCATGAAACGAGATTCAAATATTTAGTTGTGTGCATAGAAGATGTCAACATAAAAGGGATTCAAATATTTGAATTCCAGATGATGATACATGCAATTCATATGCTAACCAAAATTGATCTATCAAACATGCATACTAATTTGAATTTGCGCGCGTGTATGTTATTTAATATATTGATATTACCGATCCATACATTTCAACTGAACATAATTTGGTTTCAAAAATTTGAATTCAAAATCGAACATAATTTGGTTTCAAAAATTTGACTTCAACCTTATGATTTTGAGATCATTGCATTTGCAAATCATATTTTATATATAAAGGAGCAGAATTCTTTGTTGTGCTTTTGAAAGTATACATAAAAATGATGTATATTGATTTGTATTCGAATACAAAATGGATCCTACCCGAAGAAAAAAAGAATACAAAATGGATTTAAATTGAGTTGGCACGATAAACATGCAATATTTTTCTGCAAAAATTTGAACGAAGGGGGGAAACTTGCACTAACCGCCTGAAACCAAAATCTGCGAGATGGAAATTGCTACTGCCTATCCCTGAAACGCAAAGCCTATCAGCTCGATTTCTATAGGTTTCGGTAGGGGTAGGCTTGTAATTTCACTCAAACATGACATAACCGCCTCCGCCTCTCACCTATCCGGATTCATACACGGTGGGCGCCAAAACACAGTTTCTCCTCGGCCTAAATCGCCTCTCACCCCGATTCATACACGGTGGGCGCCAAAACACAGTTTCTCCTCGGCTGAAATCTCCGTCGGCAAATATTTGGTGTATGCAAGATTACCGTCCTATCCCCAACCAACCAATATTGCTGTGATGTAGGAAATTGTAAAGGGGGGCTAAGTTTGTAAATTTCCTCGCATTTGAGGCAAGCGCATCCTGAAGACATGGTTCCCCCCTACCTCTCTCCTTCAATTTCCCCACTCGTACTCCGTGGGCACCAAAACACCCTCTCCACCTCAGTTTCCTCCGTCCGCCACCCCATCCACCGCCGTCCTCCTCCACCATGCCGGAGCTGATACCCCGACGCCGTCGTCCATTACAGGATCCTTGCATCGCGTCCTCTCGCTTCATCCGTGTCGTCGTCCACCTTGCCGAGGCCGCTCGTACCACCGTCTCGTCCAGCGCGCCGGGATATTCCCCTCGCCGCCAGCGTCTGCCCTCCTAGATCTGCTTCCACGCCGCCGACAGCCATCGCTACTGCAGCACCCTCAACGCCTCAGCAGATGCTTACACGGTGCCACACCTGAGGCATTACTCATTCGTATCTGCTCAAGTTATTTATCTCAGCAAGAAAATAGATCGCCACTGCTTTACAGTGATTTCTTGTCCGTCACTTAGAATCTTACTTGTTAGTTGAAAGCAAACATTATTTGCGAAGTTGACTTTGTCCGGTTTGCACCTTCAGATCCGCCATGGCACGCTCACGACTATACTCGCAATGCTTATCATTTTCCCATTTTATATTCCACATTAGCTTAAATGGCAGTCTACTGAATTTCAATTTGGGGTCAGTCCATTTTTGAGAGTTCGCTGGAGTTAGCCGGAGGGAAGGAAGGGGCTCGCCGGAGGGCTGCCCCATTATATATCTTAGGGTTTTGGGTGGGGACAATGCTTGTGGGGGGCTATCGTCGGGCTATGGTGGGGCCTCGCCGGAGGCAAAACTCGATGCGGGTGGGGGCTGGGGGTGGGGTAGGCTAGAGGGATATCCGGGGGCGGCCGAAGACTGGAGGTGGTGGGCGGTTCAGTGGAGGGCGGGCGCCGGTGGTTCGGCCAACGGCGCATGCGGTGGTCTGTAGGGGAAGAAAAGAGGGCGAGGAAGAAGAAGGGTTAGGAGAAGTAGGATCTTCATCCAACCACTTGAAATGGTTGACTGGCCCAAATGATGATAGTCAGGAGACTTGCATGTAGACATTCCCTTTATATTCAGTGTACCATCATCCTAGGTGCTTCGAGACGTGCTAGCACTGCTCCTCAACCCATCAAGCTAAACAACATGCCACTCATAATTCCAAACTTTGTTGCTCAAATACGAATCTGATATGATGTTGATATTACTAAAACAGAGAACGTTTAATTGGTCACCTAATGTTCCTACTTTACTTTCGAAAAGCACGTGTGCCACATATAGAGAGACAGCAGGGCGCTGCATTCTTTATGCTCTCTGGTTCATCATGTGTGGGCAATGAACATTTTATTATCCAAAATCTACTTGCTCTTCTTTAGCATGTTCCTCTTCTGTTCTTCTTTAATATGTACTCTCTCCATTCCTAAATATAAGTCTTTGTAGAGATTCCTCCATGGACTACATACGGAGCAAAATGAGTGAATCTACACTCTAAAATGTATCTATATATACCCGTATGTGATCCATAATGGAATCTCTACAAAGACTTATATTTAGGAACAAAGGGAGTATAATAGTTGTACAGTATGTTCCTTGTAGTGAAGAGGAGCAGTGACATTTGCAGTGTACAGGGCTATTCAGTCGCCTGTCATGGATGCTTTCAACTCTTCATGTTGGTCTACCCTAATATCCAGGAAATGCTGGGAGCTGTGTCACATTTGAGAGTTAGACTGATAGTAACAGTACTGCGCCTTCAGTTGTAGAGAGCAGGTATCTGAAGCCTTTCTAGCCGTACCGGCAATACTACCACATATTTTCCAGCAAGTTCCACTTTCCTGATTTTACTCGTGATGCTTAGGGTTTTCCCGTTATATCTACACTATGATCTGCATAGGTGCTTTGTGTCCTACTAGCAGCAGTCCACCCTTTAAAGCTAAACAACACACCAATCATAATTCCAAAGATTAGTTGTTCCAATACGAATGTGACATGATATTCATATTAGTTAACAGACATACATTTAATTTGTCAGCTAATGCTCCCACTTGAGTTTCCAAATGCCTGTGGCCACATAGAGAGAGACCGCATGGAATTGCATTTCTTTGGATACTCTGATTCATCTTGGGTGGGCAACCAACATTGTATAGAAAGAAACGGAATCTCCATAATATGCTTCCTCTTCTATTCTTTAAAATGTTCCTCTCATGTTCTTCTTTAATAAGTAAAGTATGTTCCTCATCAAGAAGGCAAGCAGGGACATCTGCAGTCGAGAGGTCTATTTGGCCGCTTCTGCAAGTTGCTTTCAGCAATTCTAGTTGGTCTGCCATAATATCCAGGAAATGCTGGGAGCTGTGCGGCCTTTGGGAGACTAGACTGATAGTAATAGTAGTGCGCCTTCAGGTGAATAGAGCTGGCCTGTAGGTGATCGATAGGCTTTTGATTAGTAGCGGCAATACAACCCCATATTTTCAGCCAGTTCCACTTCCCCTATTTATTTATGATGCTTATGATGTCCCCCTTTAATCGACACTACAATCTGCGTAGTGGCTTTGTGTCGTATTAGCAGCACTCCATCCTTCAAGCGAAACTACATGCCACTCATATTTCCAAAGCTTACATTTAATTGGTTAGCTAATGTTACTACGTGAGTTTTGAAATGCATGTGCACCACATATAGAGACATGTTGGAATACTATTTCTCTGTGCACTCTCATTGTCATGGTTTCGCAATAAACTTTCAATACAACATATTGTGAACCTATCATCTGCCAACTATCCTTACTTCTAGAGTTCCCAACAGGGAGCCTATTTTTTTGTGTAGTTGTGCCAGATTATATTGTTGTACACACCAAATTACAGCACACAAGGGCTCTCTCATCAAAATCCAGTGATAGCCCACAAGGGTTTACAAGGACCCCCTATTATATTAGAATATCCTCTCCATTACAAAGATAATCTCACTACTATTTATGTTGTTATGCTTCTCAGATATTGAACAAAATCACAATGAATATGAGAATGCGCACATCAGAAGAGTATCACGGAATAGTGCAATGACTAGCAAACATGGCATCGAGGCATTGAGTTCCATTTTCAATGGAATGAAGCCCACACGCTCCGCACCTATAGATTTGTGTTCGAAATATGATCCTAATGACTAAGTCATTCTGAGCTCAAGGAGTCAAAGGCAGATGTCCTATCATGTTCACCCTACAAGGTGCCTGTTCTAATTTGGCAAGGTTTTATCGGTTGCACGTAACTTGCGTAAGTTATCTTGCGTTTCTTCTGCTTCTTTGCACTGCCATGTGCTTAGTTTACTCATCGTATATGTGAAGTTGCCATGCCCACCCATTATCAATACACATTCCATTTGTCATCATACCATGTTTTTCCATTCAAATGCTGCTCTTGTGTATCAGATATCCAAAAGGAAGAGAGTGATTGCAGAACCTAAAGGAGTAGTAGCAAAGTCCTTGAAAAAGGTGGTGGTACCACAGAAATCAGACAACACCCCACCTATATTAGCAATAGAACCAGCGCCACAAAACCTAGGTTATCGCAACTATGTTGCTCGCTGCTTTGCTCTTGTTAGTACCTGTTGTCTTGTATCGCCATACTTACAATCATACCTGGTTGATTATGTGACATCAGTGTGCATGATAACCTGCATATCCACTATTCTCTCCTAATTATCAGATCTATATTAATGTAGAATAAACCCAATGCTTATGAAGAAGTTTAGCTCTACATTGTTCTTGTAAGTATGTGTTGTCCTTTATCACTATACTTATACTGTCAGCTAGTTGTTCATGTACCATCACTTTGCAGCTTATTTTCCCTTTGGCATCCATTTTGTACACATCTGCTCTATGTTTACTCTTACCGAAATGTTGAATAAAATGAATGCTACTGAAAATGTTTAGCTCTGCATTACTCTTGTTAGTACCTTTTGGCTGTATGATGTACCTACATTTATAGCCAGTTGATTATGTAGCATCACTCTACATCTTAGCTTAAATAATCTCCATTTTGTTCCTATATTATCACTTCTATATTTACTCTTAACAAAATTTAGAATAAAGGCAATGCTTATGAAGAAGACTCTATGGTAAACTTCTTGAATTGCCCGCCCATCAACATGGAAAAGGGCTTTATAGAGCCGGTCTTCATTACAAACGTATGTTTGTCCTTCTCGAGCCTTCAAACTTTGTTGTGTACATTTGGATAGCAATGACTGCAACTGCTGTTTATTTTTGTCATTTGCATCAAATAGCATGTTTAAAGTTTATTATGAAGTTCATAAACATAAGTTTCTCCTTCTCAATTTCAGTTTTTAGTTGTACAACCTAGGTCCTTATTCATACCATGTAAATTAAACTAAACATAGCAAGTGATCTTCCTTAGCACTACATGTATGCTTGTTGATCTGTAATCGAGTGGTGTGGTCAAACTACCAACTCCAGGACAATGTCATATCTGAAATTCCGTCATATCCTGCTATGTCTTAACTATGAACAATGCATATTATGTTCATGTTATTTAAATCATGTCTCTTTATTTACCAATCTGAAATGGGATAAATGGACAGTACACTCACCATCGATGCTTATACATTCTTTAGCACTGCATGTATGCTCGCGTTCCTCATCTGTAATCCAGTGGTGTAGTGAAGCTGGCCACTCCTGCATAATGCCATTTCCTGCCATGTCTTAATTGTGAACATTTTTTATTCTATTGTAATCCAGGTCTGTTTATTTGCCACTAAGAAATGGGATGAATCGACGACACTGTTGCTTATATGTGCAAAGCATGTTATCTGTCTGCTTTTTTTCTCTTTCAAGGTGATATCACTAACACCGAGAACTGCCATTGATGCTATGCAGCTAGAGTTGGATATAAACGTCAAACAAGTGCAGTCATCAGCTTGCTCAGCTGCTTGCGCTGCAGCTCCCAGGCAGGGCTAACCTTTCTTGAACTGTGTTGAAGTGTTGTCGGTTCTGTATATTATTTTAGGCGGCGTGTTTATTTGCACTGGTGGCGTCCTTTGATGCCCAGTGTATGTAATTTGTAGTCTGGTTGCGCTTTATTATCGCTGGTGGCGAACTTTTATGCCCAGTGCACGTAATATGCAGTAATTTCTTTGTTGTATAGTCTAGGTATATTATTCGTCATAATGCTGTAATTTAATTTCTGTATATGTTGTCGTCGCTCCCTGAAAAGGCCGTAAGCTTTGAAGGAGCGCAATAGGCCTAAATGTTCGGTTTATTATATAAAAAAATTACGGTACTAAAACTCGCCGACCCGCCAATCCCTATAAATTGGCCGAAATGTGGGCCTACAATCATGTCCGGCCAATAGCAGGCCTAGACGTAAACCAGTTCCCTAAGTTGGGCCAAAAAAAAGAATGGGCTTTTAACAGTTCGAAAAGTAGAATGGGCCTGAACAGTGTTGGAGGCCCATGATTGGCTCAACCACAAGATGGGCCGTTAACAGGCCAAAATATTTGTCGGGCCATGGTTGGCCGAACAACATAATGTGTCGTAAGCAGGCCATCATTAGGCCTAGTTATCTCACATGCCTTTAATGGGCCAATAGTCAGGTTGGGCTAAAATATATCCACGACGACTACGGGCCTTGTCGGTGCAATAGACCCTGGGTCCATTACATGGATTGTGCATAGGCCAGAGACAAGATTACAAGACCAAGATCAGACCAAATAAGGAGGATCAATTCCTTTGAAGGATCCAAGTGCAAGTCAAGAAGGCTAAGGTGAGCCAGAGGAACGAGGCATCGCTAAGGGAAGGGCCTACCTTGCCGGGCAGGCGAGCCTGGCAGGGATGGATTTTGCCCCGGAAGCAAGCTCCCAGATAGTCCCGGCGGGCCTGCCGGGGCTGGCGGAGGAAAGCCACTCCACCGCTCCACCTCACAAGCGACGCAAGTCATTAATCAAAGCGGTGTCGAGCTCCAAGGTGACTAAGTGGCTGTTTTCTGCCACATGGCAGCCACTTCCTACAGCAAACACCTCCATATGACACCCGTCCTGAGACGTGTCAAGCGAGCAGGCGTGAAGCTGGCAAAACAGCCCGGCAGGGCCTGCCGGGCGAGCTATGATGTGACACTGAGCGGCACATTTAATGCACTCTGTCAGCCTGTAGAGTTTTATATGATAGCACTGTTAGCTATCTAATCAGTACGTAAAGACTGATTTGCCACTGTGGTGACCCCTTAATCTATAAAAGGAGGCCCATGGCAACGATAGAAAGGGTTGGATCCTCGCATATCCATACACGCGTAGCCACTCTCGCCCCCAGAGCGACCTTGCCGGGCGAGTGTGCTGCGTCCACCGCCATTGTCCACCATCAATCCACCAAAGCAGGAGTAGGGTTTTACGCCTCACGGAGGCCCAAACCTGGGTAAAGACTGCCCCTGTGATCTCTGCCGTGCGGCGTGACGCTTCTTCGCTCTTTGTGCAACGTGCCCGTCCCCCCCCCCCCCCGCAAAACCAAAAGGGGCTTGTGGCCCCATAGGTGGCCGTGGTTTCCCACGACATCTTTGGCGCGCCAGGTAGGGGGATCACTTGCACGAAACCGAGAGCGTACGCTGCGCGTCATCTTCATCGACATTTTCCTCTTCGACGGTGTCATCGACTATGGCACCCAAGAGGAAGCCCGGAGCTGCAAATCACCCGTCCACCTCGAAGGCTCCGCCGCCCGCGACCGCCAACATCGCGGGGAATGCGGGTGCTCGTGAGGGTGTGGATGCTGCAGGGGATGTCGGTCGGCGCAGGCGGCACCGTCACCACCTTCCCCACGGCCGAAGCAGGAACACGAGGTACCGGGGAAGGACAGCATCAGCAACATCCCAACGGCCATGCTCCATGAGGTACGGATGGAGGGATCATTCCGCCTGAACCCCTTCTCCTCACCAACGGGCACAGTCGCAGTGATGCTGCTTGTTCTGGGGCGAATCGCAACCCTCCGGCCGCCCCCGCTGCAGGCGCGACTGCAGGGCACGCGCCACCCCCGGGGCGGGCTGACCCAGCAACTGTGCCCAATGTAGCCGGTGGCCCTCAGGCGCCTTCGCCGCGTCATCATGTCGTCCAAACGGCTGGTTCGCAGCAGCAAGGGCGCGGCGCGGGCGACACTATGACCTACATCGTCATCACCTATGCCAAGCACTGCCTCAGAGGCCATGGCGCAGGCCTAACTGCTGTTGAGATTTCCACCGGCGGCAGACCGGATGGATGAGTGGCGAGCCACCATCCATAGTTTGATTGGTTTTGCCGAGGCGGAAGGATCACAGCGGGCTGGACTGCCATGGGCTTCCCAGGCAGCAACGGCGGCTCGTGCGGCTGGTCGTGCGGGAGGGGCCACCCTCACGGTGCAATCCCCACCCCAGCAAGCAGCCCGGGAGCCGCAAAACCAAGCACCCGATGATGTCTCGATGGCCTCGTCAGATCCTCGAGGGCATCAAGGCCGGTAGCATGCCCCGGAGGGCAGGCGAGGGGAAGGCGCGTGCGTCATCGATGAGCGGGGCCGCGACTACTCCCGCTGTCCTATGTGTGTGATGACCCCGACGTTGACGAGCCCGCGCTCGGAGATGCCGGGTGCCTGTCTTTCGAGGTTGGGTGCCCTGCCTTCACCCATGAGCTGCGGCAAGTACGTTGGCCGTCCACTCGCACGTTCAAGCTAGAGATACCCGAGAAGTATGATGGGAGACTAAACCCGGCAGAGTTCTTGAGCTTCTACACCATCGCTGTTCAAGCTGCATTGGGAAGAGATGAGAAGGTGTTCGCCAACTACTTCCCTTTGGCCCTTGAGTCAAATGTGAGGTCTTGGCTGATGCACCTGCCGGAGAACTCCATTTCGACCTGGACTGAC
Organism: Thinopyrum elongatum; assembly: GCA_011799875.1. Taxonomy (NCBI): domain Eukaryota; kingdom Viridiplantae; phylum Streptophyta; class Magnoliopsida; order Poales; family Poaceae; genus Thinopyrum; species Thinopyrum elongatum. The sequence continues at coordinate 247,837,940 of CM022299.1, forward strand.
CTGTGCCACGAGTTCATTGGTGCCTTCACGAGCGGCCATCAAGAACTAGTGTGGCCCAGCGACTTGCAACTTCTCCAGCAGAAAGAGGGAGAAACTCTACGGAAGTACTTGCAGAGATTCAGCCGAGTCCACAGAAATATCCCAGATATCCACCCAGCTGCCGTGATAGCTGCCTTCCAATCCAACGTGCGCAACCGCAGGATACGTTCCAAGATGAACGTTCGGTTGCCCAAGACTGTGAAGGAGCTCTACACTTTGGTGGACAAATGTACTCGGGTGGAGGAGGGGAGAAAACTTCTTGGAGAGGAAGATTGCGTCGACATCGACTCAGAAGATGATGACGAAACCATCAGTAAGAAGAAGAAGAATAAGAAGCACAACAAGAAGCGCAAGGATAAGACAGTGATGACTGTTGAAGGGTCAGGCACGCCTAGTACCGGCAAGAAAGCCAAGGCTGAAGCCCCCAGCAAGGAGGCTACCGCATGCGCTGACTGCTGGGAGGTGGCGGCTGCTGAGAAAGCTGGAAAAAGTGATGTACCGTACTATAAGCTTCATCGGACCAAGGGCCATGATCTCCAGGAGTGTCATCAGGTTGAGCAGCTCGTCAAGAGACAGAAGGTTGAGTATGAAAAGCGCGATAAGGAAAAAGGTCAGAATGGTACTGGTGGGAAGGGCCGGGGTGGTGAAGCAAATCGCCCTGGCAAGGCTCCTCGGAACCAAGGGAAACCCACCAAGGGCCGAGAGAAGGAGGATTGCAGTAATGAGAGTGATGGAGGGAATGAAGAGAAAACCAGCGAGCAGGACTTCCAGAAGGCCACTGACGCCCTGTGCATTGACGGGGGTGCATCTTTGCACTCCTCTCACCACCAACATAAATAGTGGGCGCGTGAAGTCAATGCCGTGGAGCCAGCGGCAGATTCTCGGAAGCCGCTCAAGTGGTCACGCACGCCCATCATCTTTGATGAAGAGGACCACCCCGACCGCATTACTGTAGTAGGGTGCCTGTCGTTGTTGGTCTCACTAACAATTCGCAACCTCAAGGTCACAAAGATGCTGGTTGACAGCGGGGCCGGGTTGAATCTGATTTCCCCAAAGGTTATCAGCAGACTCTAGATAGCAGAGGAAGAACTTAAGGCCACAGGCACGTTTCAAGGAGTCAATCCCGGCAGGAGCCGTCCTAAGGGAAAGGTTACGTTGCCAGTGACATTTGGAGGAGAGTTGAACTACAGGACTAAGAAAGTTGTCTTCGATGTGGTTGACCTCCCCCTGCCATACAACGGGATCCTTGGGCGCCCGGCCCTGGCCAAATTCATGGCAGCATCCCACTATGCCTACAACACCTTGAAGATGCCAGGGCCGATGGGCGTCATTTCCATTACGTCGGACAAGAAAGACGCAATTATTTGCGTGGATAAGATGTACCAGGACGCGGTCGCGGTAGAGGTCACGGAAGCCACAGTTCCCGCCAAGGAAAAACATAGCAGAGGCACTGGCAAGGAATCTGGGAAGCGTACCTCTGTGGAATGTGTCGCGCACATTGATGACACACCGGAGAGTTCCAATACCAAGAGATCCAAGGTTGCTCCACCCCAAGTGAAAAAGGTAACGGCAGGGCTGGCTGGCACTGATGGTACTTTCACTATTAGCTCCACCCTTGATGACAAATAGGAAAGCACGCTTGTTGCCTTCCTATGGCGAATATCGATGTGTTTGCCTGGCAACCATTTGATATCCCTGGTGTTCCCAGGGAGGTAATCGAGCACCACCTTGTTGTCTGCCCACATGCCCGGCCCATCAAGCAGACGGTTCGGAAGCAGGCCTTGGAGCGGCAGCAGTTTATTGTCGAGGAAATCAAGAAACTTGAAGCAGCTGGTTTGGTCAGAGGGGTATTGCATCCAACATGGTTAGCAAACCCAGTGGTTGTGCGCAAGGCTAATGGAAAATGGAGGCTTTGCATAGATTTTACGTATCTGATCAAGGCATGCCCAAAGGACCCATTTCCCTTGCCGTGCATCGACCAGATCATGGATTCTACTTCAAGATGTGAGCTGCTCTCTTTTCTGGATGCATACTCTGGATACCATCAGATTTTATGTCCAAGGAAGACGAAGAAAAGACCTCATTCATCACCCCATGCGGCACATACTGCTTTGTGCATATGCCTTTCAAGTTGATGAGTGCCGGGTCCAGTTTTTCAAGGGCAGTCCAGATTGGCTTTGAACCATAGTTGCACAGGAACATTGAAGCCTATAAGGATGATATTGTGGTCAAGACCAAGGACAGATCAACCCTCATCCAGGATTTAGAAGAGACATTTGCTAATCTGCGCAAGATCAACTTGAAACTGAATCCGGAGAAGTGTGTGTTTGGCGCTCCCTCCGGCAAGCTACTTGGTTTCTTTGTGTCCCACCGTGGGATAGAGGCCAACCCCAATAAGATCAAGGCTATTGAGCAGATACAGGCACCCAAGACAGTTAAGGATGTGAGGCGTTTGACAGGATGCGTTGCTGTGCTTAGCAGATTCATCTCGAAGTCTGCCGAGCGTGCCTTGCCGTTCTTCAAGATTTTGAAGAGGGCAGGACCCATGAAGTGGACCCCAGAAGCAGATGCAGCACTGCAGGATTTGAAGGCCTACTTGTGTTCTGTGCCTACTTTGGTCGCACACAAACCACAAGAGCCGTTGCTGCTATATCTGGCAGCAACTAATCAAGTGGTTAGTGCGGCCCTAGTAGCACAGCGGGGAGTAGAAGAAGCAGCCACCTCAGCAAGTGTCCCACCCGGGGAAGAGGAAGAGATCGGCCCGGCAAGGCCAGGTACAGATCAGGACAAAGAGGAGCAAGGCAGCGGAAGCAACCCCAAGGACACAGCAAGGAAGAAGGTGGTGCAGCGCCCAGTATACTTCGTTAGCTCACTGTTCCAGGGGGTTAGATATAGGTATTCTGGCGTGCAAAAATTGATCTTTGGCCTTGTCATGGCCTCAAGGAAACTGCGCCACTACTTCCAAGCCCATGAGATCACGGTTGTCACCCGCTTCCCGTTGCAAAGGATACTTTGAAACCCAGAGGCCACCGGCAGGATAGTGGAGTGGCAATTGGAGTTGTCCAGCTTTGGCCTGAAGTTTGAAAGCACATCAACAATCCAGAGTAGGGCGTTGGCAGAGTTTATTGCAGAATGGACGCCAACCCTTGATGAAGAAGTACAGGAAACAATTATCCCTGGCAAGGAAGTGGCCCAAGAAGGGATCATGTATTTCGATGGTGCCTTCTCCCTACAAGGTGCGGGGGCTGGCGTGCTTCTCGTGGCTCCCATTGGAGAGCATCTGAGGTACATCGTCCAGATGCACTTTCCCCGGGAGGAGGCGACCAACAATACAGCAGAATATGAAGGGTTTCTTCCCGGGCTCAGGATTCCTACAGAGTTGGGAATCAAGAAGCTGATCATTCGAGGAGATTCACAACTGGTGGTGAGACAATTCAACAAGGATTACTAAAGCCCATTGATGGAGGCATACATCAAGGAAGTGAGAAGATTGGAGGAGCGCTTTGACGGGTTGCAAACAAAGCATGTACCCCGTGCAGAAAATAGCACTGCTGATCACCTGTCAAAGTGCTCTGCGCAGAAGCTTCCTGTGGGACCAGGAACTTTTGTTCTCCATCTTACTCAGCCCTCCGTATCCCCGAAACAATGGCCCGAAAGAGGAGGAAATTTTACTCCGGTAAGCCTCTCCCGGTAGAGCCTTTCGGGGCTCCTGGCAGGGACCCTGCCGGAAACAACTCCTCTTCGATTGCCGAGCTGCACCCTCCTGCCGGGCCACTGGTCCCCGCGGTCAAGGGATGTGCCCCCACGAATGAGGAGGTGCCACTAGTCCTCGTTGCCGAGCCACAGGCTCCAACTTGGGCAAGGCACATAGTCCATTTCCTCCAAACCGGAGAACTTCCCGAAGAGCAAGAAGAAGCTGAAAGAGTAGCCCAGAGGGCCAGTATGTATCATTTTGTCGATGACACACTATGCAAAAGATGGCCCAATGGTGTGAAATTGAAGTGCATTTGCCGGGAAGGAGGAAAGGAACTGCTGGTAGAGATACCAAATTGAAGTGCATTGGGAAAGCATTCTGGCAAGGATTCTATTGGCCCACAACCCTCCAAGATGCGGTTGAGCTCGTCACCAAGTGTGAAGCCTGTCAGTTCCATTCCAAAAATATCCATCATGGCCGTTTTCGGTCTGGGGGCTCGATATCCTCGGCCCTTTCCCCCGAGCTACCAGGGGCTTTGAATTCTTGTTCGTTGCAATCGACAAGTTTACAAAGTGGTCGGAAGTAGATGTTGTGAGAAAGGTGACTGCTCAGTCAGCTATCAAGTTCTTGAAAGGATTGGTGTGCCGCTTCGGGGTCCCTACCCGAATCATCACCGACAACGGCACCCAGTTCATGAGCCGCACCTTCATGCAATATGTTCATGCCCTCGAAAGCAACATCTCATTTGCCTCTGTCGCACATCCCAAAAGCAATGGACAAGCTGAGAGGGCGAATGCTGAAGTGCTGCGAGGACTCGAGACAAGAACATTTGATAAGCTACGAAGCACAGCAAGCAATGGATCAATGAGCTGCCGGTGGTTCTTTGGTCCCTCAGAACGACACCAAATCGAGCTACCGGGCAGACTACCTTCTCCCTAGTCTATGGGGCAGAAGCAGTTATCCCCACGGAACTCATTTACGGGTCACCTCGATTGCTTGCCTACGATCAAGTAGCGCAGGAACAGCACATGCGTGACGATGCCGTGCTTCTCGAGGAGAACCGTCTCCGGGCTGCTATGTGTGCTACATGCTATTAGCAAGCCCTGCATCACTATCATAGCCATGGGGTTCATGCCCGGTGTTTTGAGGAAGGCGACCTTGTCCTTAGATGCGTTCAATCCGCCAAGGGTACAAACAAGCTGTCGCCGAAGTGGGAAGGCCCTTACCGGGTAGTACGAGTCACCAGACCTGGCGCAGTCCGTCTGGAGACCGGAGATGGCTTTCAATTGCAAAACTAATGAAATATTGAGCATCTCCGCAAGTTCTACACGTACGGGCGGCTGTCAGGCCCTGCCCGGCAGCCACCCTTTTGTACAGGCCTTGCCTCAGCTACATGTAACCCCTTCTACAAAGCCAGGCGCAAACCATGAGCAATAGACAAAATAAATGAAGCGTTGGGGGCCCCCGACAAGTTGCATGCATGCATGAGCATATCATATGCATCGCATGATTAATGTAGATAGGTTGCATGATCATGTAGATAGATTGCATCTGGCATCATCTTAATTTGCATAACCTGCAGGCTCCTGCCGTGGACTTAGTCCTAGGAAGAGGATGCGAAGAAAAGCCAGCACTGCGGTCTCCGGAAATCCAAATAGATAAGTTCTGTCTCTTATCCATACATGTTCCGTGAGTAGGACTTGTGCATATGAAAACCTCGCCGCCTCAGAAACAAAGGTGCTCCCATCTACTGACACGAACGCTGCTTCGGTCAGGATGGTTGTAGTGGCCTTTGGCTGAAAGGGGCTGGCGGGGGGCTGGTCTCTCCCAATGGGTTCTGCGCCCGGCAGGCTCAGCCTCACGGCAGCAGCCCTATGGGGTACCGGCAAGGTAGCTTACGGGGATGTACTTGTTTACATGAAATTATGGAGGCGTTTCACCTCTGCATGGACGTCGTACATGCACATGTGCCCGGCAAAGCTTACATTTTTCATTAATATGCTCATCAACAAGTACAAATCTCACAGAACATAAACATGGATACAAGAGATTCCATTATTTGAACTAAAATTTGGCAAGTGCCTACAGATTTAAGACTAAAAAAAGATAAGTGCCCCGTAATGCCCTTTCTTGTCCCTCTCCTCCTAGGCATGGCGGTAGAAGGCGAAGAGGGCAAAAGGAGTGTCTGGGCAGAAGCCCAGCCTGACCCTGTCGGGCTCTAGGAGAGGATGCCCGGCGGGGGCGGGAGGGCGTGGACAAAGACGTCGACGGAGAGCATGGTGGAGGCGACCCGTCGACCGCCACCACCAAGGCCAGCAGGACATGGCAGGGCTAACGGAGCTGTAGCCCGAGAGGAAGCCTGCCGGGGTCCAGCTGGAGGACTGCTGGAGGAGCCAGGGGGCACCATCACCACCTCTGCATCCAAGTTCCCGGCAAACCACCTTGCCAGGGAGAAAACGCATGTGCAGATGATGGTTCTGCCGCCTGATGAAGATGGTGCGGGCGACGTTCAGCCGGAGTCGGAGTCGTCACCCTCCTGGTCGCTGCCGTCGTCATCGCCGTCACTGTCCTCCTCGTCGCTTTCGCTCAAGGAGGAGCTTTCATCATCGGTCAAGCTCTCCGCGCAGCACCCTAAGCGAGCTCCCGAGCGCCCAAAGACCTTGACGGAAAGCAGGCCGCTCTCCATTAATTTAAACTGGAGAACATGCCCCTTCGACAAGCTATGGGCTCGAGCAAAGGTCTTTCAGCCGTGGCGGAGGTACATAACATGAGGAGCAGGGAAGTCAACATCCACCCACATGCCGCCATTCCCATAGCACCTCATGTGCAACCTCAGTGCACGCAGCTGTTCGAGCTCCATCACCCTTGCAAATGGAGTAGGGAGGCGGAGGCGGCTGCGCGGAGGCTTATACAACCTGACGATAAACTCCATGGGTTGATCTCCGACGTGGTCTTCCATCAGGGGAGGAGGGTCCGATGCGGGCGCAATTGAGGCGCCGCCCCGGCCTCCTCGGCCGCGCACACCGCGACAACCTCGGCCACGCCCCCTTCTGCCTCCTCTCACAGCGGGTTCAACCCCCACATCATCAAGAGGAGGGGGGAGACGTTGTCGAGCAGAAGTTCTCGTCGCCACGACCGGAGTACCACCACGCCCTCGCCCCCTCACCATGGCAAGCAAGGAAAGCTTTGAAAGGGAGAAGGAAGGTGTGTGAGCAAACGCACTACTCCTACCCCCCCCTTTTTATAGGAGAACAATGCAGGGGGTTGGCCTCTCGCCCAACTGGCGACCGCCCTGCTCCTCCAATGCGGTTTCCCTGCGCCTCCAATGGCTCGAGGAATCAGGGCCGCCCCTCTACACCACTCAGCGACGCCTAGCTTTCTGCCATGGCGCCCGTTCCTGCGCCCTCCGCGTCCACCACCTACCATACGCAATGCATGAAGTACACGTGGCGGAGGCGCCCTGGGGCAGGAGGCAACTGGGATGGTAGTTTCCTACCCCGTGATCATGGGGCGTGGGCTGCCCGTAGGTCATGGTTCAGTTTCTCCCCTAAGCATTTTGCACGACGCGCGGGAAAACTAGAAACTGACCCATGCTCAGATTAATGAAGAAGCAAAGAAGATCTCAAAGGGCGGAGCCGCACTTACATTTCTGCCTGTGCACTGGTTAGGGACTACCCCGACGACGCCCAGCGGCGCGTCCGTGCCAGGCCCGGGTGCTCCTGTCGGTGCAACAGACCATGGGTCCATTACACGGACTATGCACAGGCCAGAGACAAGATTACAAGACCAAGATCAGACCAAACAAGGAGGATCAATTCCTTTGAAGGATCCAAGTGCAAGTCGAGAAGGCCAAGGTGAGCCAGAGGAGCGAGGAATCGCTAAGGGAAGGGCCTACCTTGCTGGGCAGGCGAGCACGACAGGGTTGGGTTTTGCCCCGGAAGGAAGCTCCCATATCGTCCCGGCAGGCCTGCCGGGGCTGGCGGAGGAAAGCCACTCCACCGCTCCACCTCACAAGCGACGCAAGTCATTAATCAAAGCGGTGTCGAGCTCCAAGGTGACTAAGTGGCTACTTTCTGCAACATGGCAGCCACTTCCTATAGCAAACACATCCATATGACACCCGTCGTGAGACGTGTCAAGCGAGCACGCGCGAAGCTGGCAAAACAGCCCGGGAGGGCCTACCGGGCGAGCTATGATGTGACACTGAGCGGCGCATTTAATGCGCTCTGTCAGCCTGCAGAGTTAGATATGATAGCACCGTTAGCTATCTAATCAGTACGCAAAGACTGATTTGCCACTATGGTGACCCCTTAATCTATAAAAGGAGGCCCATGGCAATGATAGAAAGGGTTAGACCCTCGCATATCCTTACACGCGTAGCCACTCTCTCCCTAGAGCGACCTTGTCAGGCAAGTGTGCTGCGTAGCAGGAGTAGGGTTTTACGCCTCACGGAGGCCCAAACCAGGGTAAAGACTGCTTGTGTGATCTCTGTCGTGCGGCGTGACGCTTCTCCTCTCTTTATGCAATGTGCCCGTCCCCCCTGCCGAACCAAAAGGGGCTCATGGCCCCATAGGTGGCCGTGGTTTTCCACGACAGGCCTTTAAGAGGCCGAAAGTCACTTCGGCCAAGAAATAGGCCCACATGCAACATAGGCCGTTAAATGGCCAAAATTGAAACCGGGCCGACAACGGCCCATATGTACCAATGGCCATTAACAGGCCGAAAGTAATATCGGGCTGAACTATTACATGGGCCTTTAAGAGGACGTACTTCAAATGGGCCCCCAATGGGGCCGAAAGCACAATGCCTGTTAACGGACCAGATCATATATGGGCCGTAATTTGGCCCAAAGAATGTCAGGCAGTTAACGGGCCGGATCCTATATGGGCCGTCATTTGGCCCAAAACATGGCAGACTTTTAACGGGCCGGATCTGATGTGGGCTGTCATTTGGCCCAAAACGTGATGGACATCTAATGGGCCGGATCTTATGTGGGCCGTAATTTGGCCCAAAACATGGCAGGCTATTAACGGGCCGGCCCAGTAGAGTATGACAAAATCTTGTGGGCCCTTGGCAGGGTCGGCCTTTTTATCTTAAGTGGGCCCTGCCAGGTGTCCAGGTCACATAGGCGCGTTCCCTCTAATGTACGGATGACATCTGTCCCAACGCTAAGCCGACACATGGATCCTCCGGCGAATGAGAATTTTACACGTGGACAATCCCCATTCGTCGGGCTGTTAGCGGGTTATCAGATCCAAACCAGAACCCGATAACTTAACGGCGACCCGTTACGGTGGATGCCATGTGTTAGCTACCATTGACGAAAACACTTCCATGGCGCGACATTTATCCTCATGGAAGTGGACACTTCCGTGATGATAGTTTTGGTATTGTCATGGAACACTTCTACGACAGCAAATGTATGACTATCTTGATTCTGTCAAAAAATCATCATGGATGTACATGCATGGCAGAAAACGTGACCTATTGTGACAAACACGTATCATCACGGAAGTGGTTTTTTTTGTAGTGCAATATATCTCGGAATGGCTATGGAAATGGCATAATAGGTAGGTATGGTGGCTGTTTTGAGGAAGATATAAGGAGGCTTATGTGTGATAGAGCATATCATATCACGTGGTTTGGATGCACCGGCAAAGTTTGCACCACATCTCAAGGTGAGAAAGGGAAATGCATGGTACCAAAGAGGCTAGCAAATTACGGAAAGGTGAGAGTGCATTAATCCATGGACTCATATTAGTCATAAAGAACTCACATACTTACTGCAAAAGTCTATTAGCCCTCGAAGCAAAGTACTACTCCCACCATTTCCTTATACAAGGCCACAAACTCAAAATACAGGTACTAAGGCAGAATTTAATGACCACTCACAAGCCAGCTTTTCTTCTCTTTTACCGGAGTCATTAATGTCGTCGCATGCAAAACTCTTCGGTCCTTGTCGGTGCAACAAACCGTGGTGTATGTTGCCCGGACTGTACACAGGCTCAAGAGCAAGGTTACAATATCCAAGACAAGGCCAAGCAGAAGATATAGCTCTTTGAGAAATCAAAGGGCGGATCAAGAAGACTAAGACAACCCAAAGAAGCAAGATATCACTAAGGAAAAACCTCCCTTGCTGGGCAGGCAAGCCTGGCAAGGTCGAGGTCACCCCGAAGACAAGTATCAAAACTCCCTCAGCAAGCTTGCCGGGGACGCCGAGGGCGGATCACCCCGCCAAGACGCCACTGCTCCACATCACAGCGACGCGGGTCACCTCTCGGTGCAGTGTTGAGCCCCCTAGTGATTAAGTGGATATTATTTGGCATGTGGCAGCCATTTCTGAGGAAGATCACCCCTAAATGACACCCGTCCAGAGGCGTGTCACGCACGTAGGCGAGAAGATGGATGAATAGCACGGCAATGCTTGCCGGGCTAGCCCCACGATGTGACACTAAGCGGTGCATTTAATGCACCCTGTCCTGTCTACAAAGTTAGGTATGATAGCACTGTGGCTATCTAATCACTGGATAATGACTATTTTGCCATTGTGGTCACCCCTTGACCTATAAAATGAGGGCCGTGGCAACCTTAGAAAGGATTCAGACCCTTGTACACTCATACGCGTGTAGCTGCTCTCGTCCCAAGGCGACCTTACCGGGCTTGAGCGATGCGTCTCCACCACGGTCCTTTCATCAATCCACAAAAGCAGGAGTAGGGTTTTATGCCTCGCAGCGGCCCGAACCTGGGTAAAAACTGCCCGTGTCATCACTGTCGTGCTGCTCTACGATCTCCGCCCTTTGTGCAATGCGTCCTTCCCCCTTGCCGAACCATAAGGGGCCGATGGCCCCACAGGTGGCCGTGCTGAACCATGACATCTTTGGCGCGCCAGGTAGGGGGGAGCGCTCGTGCGAACCCAGTGGTGTAAGCAGTGCGTCATCTTCATCATCGTCTTCTCCATCGACGACTTCATCATCCATGGCGCCCAAGAAAAAGTCCGGCACTGCAGCTCACCCGTCCACCTCGAAGGCCCCCTCGCATGCATCCACTGATGCCGCGGGGGCTACGGGGGTGCACGGGGACGTGGACGCCGCGGGGGACGTGACCGGCGCAGGCAGCGCCATCACTGTTCCCCCCTGCGGCCAAAGCAGGAGCAGGGGACACCGGAGGAGGACAGCGCTAACAGCATCCTAGCGGCCGTGCTCCACAAGATGCGGGTGGGGAGAACATTCCATCTCCACCTCTCCACCTTGCTGAAGGACGCAGCCACAACGATGTCGCTCGCTCTGGTGCGAATCGCAACCTTCTAGCCACCCCCGCTGCGGGTGCGGCTGCAGGGCACGCGCCATCCCCAGGGCAAGCTGGCCAAGGTGATGCGCTGAATGGGGCCGTCCATCCCCAAGTACATCGCCTCGTCGCCATGCCACCCTGGCGATCGGCTCACAGCGACGAGAGCACGGCGTCGCGACGACCGGCACCGTCAGAAGTTAGGCGACGTCGCGATCTGCATCATCATCTATGCCAAGCACCGCTTCAGAAGCCATGGCACGGGCCCAACTCCTGTTGAGATTTCTGCCAGCGGCCGATCAAATGGATGAGTGGAGAGCCACCATTCAGAGCCTAATTGGTTTTGCTGAGGCGGGAGGATCACAGCGGGCAGGCCCATCGCGGCCTTCACCAGCAACAACGGCCCGAGCCGCTGGCTGCACCGAAGGGGCCACTCCTACGTTGCAGTCCCCTCCAAGGCAGCCAACGCAGGGGCCGCAGCTAGAGCCACAGCCAAGCAATCAAGAACCCGACGAGGTATCAATGGCTTCGTCTGGTCCTCGAGCCCGCGGAGATCAGTGGCGGGTCCTGGATGAAAAGCAGAGGGAAGATGTGCTCGTCACCATAGAACGGCACCGCAAAACCCACCGCCAATCCGACAGGCGCAACGGCCCCAACATCGACGAGCCCGCGCCCTGTGGAGACGGATACCTGCCTTTTGTGGTTGGATGTTAACCTTCACTCACGAGCTATGGCAAGTCCGTTGGTTGTCTGCCCGTACGTTCAAGCCAGAGATACCAGAAAAGTATGATGGAAGATTGAACCTGGCAGAGTTCTTGAGCATCTATGGCATCACTGTTCAAGCCATCGGAGGAAGATATGAGAAGCTATTCGCCAACTACTTCCCATTGGCACTCAAGCCAAATGTGAGGTCGTGGCTGATGCACTTACCGGAGAACTCCATCTCGACCTGGGCTGACCTGTGCAATGAGTTTGTTGGCGCCTTCACGGGCGGCCATCAACAACCAGGGTGACCCAGCGACTTGCATCTCCTCCCACAGAAGGAAGGAGAGAGTTTGTGGAAGTATATGCAGAGATTCAGCCGGGTGCACAGGAACATTCTAGATATCCACCCGGCGGCTGTGATAGCTGCGTTCCAGTCCAACGTATGCAACCACAGGATACGTTCCAAGATGAACGTCCGGTTGCCCAAGACTATGAATGACTTGTACACTTTGGCGGATAAGTGTGCCCGAACAGAGGAGGGGAGGCGACTCCCGGGAGAAGAAGATGGCGTCGACATTGACTCAGAGGACGACGACGATGCTGTCAGTCAGAAGAAGAAGAACAAGAAACGCAACAACAAGCAGAAGGAGAAGACGGTTCTGGCTATCGAAGGGTCTGGCGTTCCTAGTACCAGCAAGAAGGCCAAGGCCGAAGCTCGCGGCAAGGAAGTTGCCGCGTGCAATGATTGCCGGGAAGCTGTGGCGGCCAAGAAGGCTGGGAAGGCTGACGGGCCGTACTGCAAGATCCATCGGACCAAGGGCCATGATCTTCAAGAGTGTCATCAAGTTGAGCAACTCGTGAAGAAGCAGAAGGCTGAGTACGAGAAGCGTGACAAAGAGAGAGACCAAGATGGCGTTGGCTGGAAGGGCCGAGGTGGCAGAGGAAGTTGCCCCAGCAAGGTCCCTCAACATCAAGGGAAGCCTGCCAAAGGCCATGGGAAGAAGGAATGTGATGATGAGAGCGATGAGGGACGAAGAGGAAACCAGCGAGCAGGAGTTCCAGAAGGCCACTGACGCCCTATGCATTGACGAAGGTGCGTCCTTGCACTCCTCTCACCGCCAGCTTAAATAGTGGCGCGTGAGGTCAATGATGTAGAGCCGGCGGCAGATTCTCGGAAACCACTCAAGTGGTCCCGCACGCCCATCATCTTTGATGAATAGGATCACCCTGACCGCACCACTGCAGTAGGGTGCTTGCCGTTGTTGGTTTCACCAACGATCCGCAACCTCAAGGTCACAAAGATGTTGGTTGACGGCGGGGCTGGGTTGAATCTGATTTCTCCCAAGGTCATCAGCAAGCTGCAGATAACAGAAGAAGAGCTCAAGGTTACTGGCACCTTTTAAGGGATCAACCCCGGCAGGAGTCATCCAAAGGGGAAGATCACACCGCCAGTGACGTTTGGAGGTGAATTGAACTACCGGACTGAAAAGATTGTGTTCGATGGTTGAGCTTCCGTTGCCGTACAATGGGATACTTGGACGACCTGCTCTGGCAAAGTTCATGGCGGCATCCCACTATGCCTATAACACCCTCAAGATGCCAGGACCAATGGGCATTATTTCTATCCCATCAGACAAGAAGGACGCAATTAGATGCGTGGACAAGATGTACTGGGACGCGATCGCTGCCGAGGCCGTGGAAGCCGCAGTCCCCGCCAAGGAAAACAAGCAAGGGAGAAAAGCTAGCAAGGATGCCGGCAAGGAATTCAGGAAGTGCGCCTCTCCGGAGTGTGCTGCACCCGTCGATGATTTGCTGGAGAGTTCTACTAGCAAGAGATCCAAGGTTGCGGCACCTACTGTGAAGAAGGTCCCAGCAGGGCTGGTTGGCGCTGATGGTACATTTACTATCAGCTCCACCCTTGACGACAAATAGGAAAGCGCGCTCGTTGCCTTCCTGCGGGCGAATGTCGATGTGTTTGCTTGGCAACCATCTGACATCCCCGATGTTCCCAGGGAGGTAATCAAGCACCACCTTGCTGTCTACCCTCATGCCCGGCCCGTCAAGCAAAAGGTTCGAAAGCAAGCCTTGGAGTGGCAATAGTTCATTGCCGATGAGATCAAGAAACTTAAAGCTGCTGGTTTGGTCAGAGGAGTGTTGCATCCAACATGGTTGGCAAATCCAATGGTAGTGCGCAAGGCGAATGGGAAGTGGAGGCTTTGCATAGATTTCACAGATCTGAATAAAGCATGCCTGAAGGACCCATTCCCCTTGCCGCGCATCAATCAGATTGTGGATTCCACCTCCGGATGTGACCTGCTTTCCTTCTTGGATGGCTACTCCGGGTACCACCAAATTTTCATGTCCAAGGAAGATGAAGAGAAGACCGCGTTCATAACCCCATGCGGCACATACTATTTTGTATGGATGCCCTTTGGGTTAAAGAGCGCTGGATCCACTTTTGGAAGAGTAGTGCAAATTGGTTTTGAGTCCCAGCTGCATAGGAATATTGAAGCTTACATGGATGACATAGTGGTCAAAGCCAAGCACAAATCAACTCTCATTCAGGATTTGGAAGAGACCTTTGCAAATCTGCGTAAGATCAACTTGAAGCTGAACCTAGAGAAGTGTGTGTTTGGCGTTCCTTCCGGCAAGCTACTCGGCTTATTCATTTCCCACCGGGGGATAGGGGCCAACCCCGACAAGATCAAGGCGATCGAGCAGATTCAAGCACCCAAGACAGTTAAAGATGTGAGGCGTTTGACTGGATGTGTTGCTGCGCTGAGCGGGTTCATTTCCAAGTATGCCGAGCGCGCCTTGCCTTTCTTCAAAATCTTGAAGAAGGCAGGGCCCGTGGAGTGGACCCCGGAGGTGGACACTGCTCTGCAAGATTTGAAGACCTACCTTTCCTCTGTTCCCACCCTAGTCGCTCCTAAACCACAAGAGTCATTGCTGCTATACCTAGCGGCAACCAATCAAGTGGTCAGTGTAGCACTGGTGGCCCAGCGGGAAGTAGATGAAGGGGCAGCCGCGACTACCGTCCCCTTCGGAGAGGAAAGTGAACTCGTCCCGGCAAGATCAGGTGCAGATCAGAACAAAGAGGAGCAAGGCAGTGGAGACAATTCCAGGATCACGGCAAGGAAGAAGGTGGTGCAGCAGCCAGTATACTTTGTTAGCTCCCTACTGCAGGGGGCTAGATCAAGGTACTCTGGCATGCAAAAGTTGATCTTTGGCCTCATCATGGCCTCAAGGAAACTGCGCCACTACTTCCAAGCCCACGAGATCACAGTTGTTACCCGCTTCCCCTTGCAACGCATACTGAGGAACCCTGAGGCCACTTGCAGAATAGTGGAATGGGCTTTGGAGTTATCAAGCTTTGGTTTGAAGTTTGAGAGCACATCAACTATTCAGAGTGAGGCATTGGCGGAGTTTATTGCAGAATGGACACCAACTCATGATGAAGAGACGCTGGAGACAGTTATCCGTGGCAAGGAAGCGCCCCAAGAATAGATCTTGTACTTTGATGGTGCCTTCTCCCTACAAGTTGTAGGAGCTGGCGTGCTTCTCATCGCACCCAGTGGGGAGAAGGCTACCAACAACACCACAGAATATGAAGGACTCCTTGCCAGGCTCAGGATCGCAACAGAATTGGGAAACAAGAAGTTGATCATTCGTGGAGACTCACAACTTGTGGTGAGGTAAGTGAACAAGGATTATCAAAGTCCATTGATGGAGGCATACGTAGAGGAAGTGAGAAAGTTGGAGGAGCGCTTTGATGGATTAAAAACAGAGCACGTACCCCGTGCGGAAAACAGCATTGCTGATCATCTGTCAAAGTGCACTGCGCAAAAGCTTCCTGTGCAACCAGGGACTTTTGTTCTCCACCTGACTCAGCCCTTCGTATCCCCGGCAACAATGGCCAGAAAGAGGAGGAAACTGGACTCCGGCAAGCCTCTCCCGGCAGAGCTTCCAGAAGCCCCCGGCAGAGAGGTTGGTGGGAACAACTCCACTTTGCTTGGCGAGTAGCACCCTCCCGCCGAACTACCAATCTTCGCGGTTGAGGCATGCGCTCCCACGAATGAGGAGGTGATGATGATCCTTGTTGTCGAGCCTCAGGCTCCAACTTGGGCGCGACACATAGTCCGTTACCTCCAAACAGGAGAACTTCCCGAAGAGCAAGAAGAAGCTGAAAGAGTAGCCCGGAGGGCCAGTATGTATCAGTTCGTCGATGACACACTATACAGAAGGAGGCCCAACGGTGTGAAATTGAAGTGCATTTGCCGGGAAGAGGGAAGGGAACTGCTGGCAGAGATACACAAAGGCATGTGCGGCTCCCATATTGGATCAAGGGCCCTGGTTGGAAAAGCTTTCCGGCAAGGTTTCTACTAGCCCTCGGCCCTCCAAGATGCAATTGAGCTAGTCACCAGATGTGAAGCCTGATCAGCCTACTCAAGCTCTCCAGACGATCCCTTTGTCATGGCCCTTTTTGGTCTGGGGGCTCGACATCCTGGGCCCCTTCCCCCGTGCTACCGGGGGCTTTGAGTTCTTGTACGTTGCCATCAACAAGATCACAAAGTGGCCGAAAGTGGAGCCCGAGAGGAAGGTGAACGCACAGTTAGCTATCAAGTTCTTGAAAGGATTGGTGTGCCGCTTCGGAGTACCCGCCAGAGTCATCACTGACAAAGGTACCCAATTCACAAGCCGCTCCTTCATGCAATGTGTTCATGCCTTCAGAAGCAAGGTCTCATTTGCATCCATTGCTCATCCCAGAAGCAACGAACAAGCTGAGAGGGCGAACACTGAAGTGTTGCGAGGATCAAGACAAGAACATTTGATAGGCTATAGAAATGTGGTAGGCGATGGATCAACGAGCTTCCGGTGACGCTATGTTGATTTATCCCAATGCAAGGTCCGATAACACCTCCAGAGCGCACCACGAGACGGACGATGTAGGTAGCAGTTCTCGCACGGGGGGTGACACCTCCGATGCGAGTGGTTCATCGAGCACGGCCACAACGGGGAAGAATCGGTCAACATCATGAACGTCGAGGGCATTGATCTCAGTAAGTTTTTAGCTCCATTTATGTGTCAGCTTCAATTTTGCATGCGTACTCATTAAGGTTGCCATGTTAGAGGTTGCATTATTTCATACTCTCTCTGCTGGTTAGGGAGTACATAGTCTATAGTTAGCTGATGATTAGCCTAGTTACTCATGCACAACAAGTGACAAAACGGATGTGAGTAATGTGAAACAGTAGTTTCAAGTTGAACGGTAAGTAATGAACTAAATACTGTGACCATTTGTGTGTAGATTGTTTCAAAAACATTATAAGGAGGACATGGTATTCTAATGACTGCAAGCGCAACATATATTTATAGATTTTGGTGGCAAATGGTAATGTTAGGTTGAAGCGTGGTCTTCCCAAAATATTGGAACAACTCATGCATGTTTCGCCGAGGATTCTTAGGCGCATATGGAATACAGGCCAAACTCTTCAGGGAGTCAACTCTGTGATCAACAAGAAGGCAAAAAATTGTGGAAGGAAAAGGTTGAGATAGACACTACCATGATTGAGGCAATACCCTTGGGTGAGCAGACGACTATATGTGATCTTTTGGCGTCAATGCATATGAAGCGCACCACTGTTTTCAAGCGGTTGAAGGAAAAGAAGGTCATGCGTCACTCAAATGCCCTTAAGCCTGACTTAACAGATGAAAACATGAAGGAATGTGTATGGTACTGCCTTTCCCGTCTGGTGCCCGAGAGCTTTCCAGAAAATCCCGTGTTCAATGCAGGATATGATCATGTTCATATAGATGAAAAGTGGTTCTACCGCATGAAGAAAAGCTAGAAATTTTACTTGGGCCCCACAGAACGAAATCCGAAGAGAAGCATGAGGAACAAGAACTACATAGAGAAAGTGATGTTCTTGTGCGCCATCACGAGGCCGAGGTTCGATGCTGATGGAAATTGCACTTTTGATGGCAAGATAGGTGTGTGGGCATTTGTTGAGAAGAAGGCTTCCTTGAAGAAGAGCAAGAATAGAAAACTTGGGGCTCTGGAGCTCAAGCTGATTCCGGTTGTGAACAAGGAAGTCAGCCTTAAGTTTCTCATCACGAGGGTAATTCTTACGATAAAGGCAAAGTGGCCTACTGAGGACCATCATCGTCCCATTTGTATCCAGCCGGACAATTCCAAAACTCATGTTTCGGTGAATGATAAGGAAGTCTTAGAGGTGGCATAGGCGGGTGGTTGGGAAACTAGGATTGTATGTCAGGCACCTAACTCTCCGGATGAAAACATTTTAGATATTGGCTACTTTGGGTCTATTCAGGCCATGTTTCACAAAAAGATGCCAAAAAATATCCACGAAACATTGGATAAAGTGGAGGATTCTTTGATTCAGTATCATGTTCAACGAATGAATCGGATTTGGCTAAGTCATCAAGCTTGCATGCACGAGACACTTAGGCTTAAGGGTTCAATTCACTATTTTGTTCCTCACATTAAGAAAAAATTGCTCAAGAGGGAAGGCCATCTACCGATTAGGCTTAAGTGTGAGCCGTCGTATATCTTAGCTGTTGAAAAATTTCTCAGTTCGTAGATGGTGTTGTATCAGCGTAACCCTATTGTAATGGAAACATCTATGCCTTAATGATGCATGTTTTTTACCATTCAGATTCAACTTGTTTTGTATACTCCATTATCACACTTACTCATTGCGCTTAAGCATTGCTAGCATTGTTCATAAATCATAAGAACAAAAGACAAATACTTGATTTGTAACTTGAACAACAGAGGATTAAAAGTAGAGTAGCATTGTTCATAAATCTATCAATGAAAGACAAACTAATCACACTTAAACAACACCTACTAGCATTGTTCATAATCCAACAATGGAATCACACTTCAAAATTTACAAAATAATGATCAAAGACAGATGAAAGTATCAGACTACTTCTCATCTACTAGTTCAATATCAATGGAATCTGGCACTACCGTATCCAGATCAAATGTATCGGGTACATACCTTGCCGTTTGTAATTTTTGGTGTCCAGAATATGTACCACTTGTTGGCGTGGATACATCTTGGTTACATCCTCAATGAAGATTCCTTCTTCCTCCTCATCGGTATCAAGGTCATCTTCCTTGCTGACGAGAAGCACCAGTGCATGTCCGGTCTCCTTCGCTACGTGAAGCCACCTTCCTAACGCACTCAAAGATCTCATGCTACATGTCGGCATCTTCTTCGGGAAATATACCGTACCCTCGACAGTGATGTCTGCAACCTGTACATCGACGACGCCTAGCTGCTGCTCTTCTGTTTCCACGTCGGAGTTGACAAGACCGGTGATGAAGTCGACGCCATCATGGCAGACCGCAGTTGGTTGCTGTGTCGCTGCCTCTAGCTCTACCGTCTCCAATGCTTGAAACAGAGTTGCGGCTACTGCTTCCCACCCAGCCACCAACACCGCTTGAAATGTAGTTGTCGACGCCTGTAGCCAAGTGTCCGCCGCTGCTTGAAACCAAGTTGCCGCCTGCATCCAACTTGCTGCCATCGACACTTGTAGCTCAGCCTCTACTGCCACTGCCTCCACCAGCCATAGGAGAAGAAGAAGATGGGATGGATGAGGGAGGAAGAAGGAGAAGAAGGAGACGAGTAGACGCAAGAAATGAATATGGAACGAAGGGGAAGTAGGTAGTAGCTAGCGTCTTTATCACTGCATGCATGCAGGTTTGCTTGTACGAGGAGCCCTCATTAATTTTTGCCTTGTTTTGTGTTGGTGGCCTTGTATTGAGGCAATTTGTATTTTTCATTCTGGCCTTGTATAAGGGAATGGAGGGTGTACTATGCATGCCCCCAGGGGGATAGATTGGTAGGAAAAAAACATTGCTCATCCCTGACCGCCACTCATAAGGAAGACAATCAATAATAAATCATACTCCAACTTCATAGCATAACGAGAGACTATACGTGCATTCTTCGGGAATCACAAACCTTAACACAAATATTATTACTAAACCACAATTACTCACTAGCACAACCCACATATTACCACATTTATATCACAAAACTATTGCAAGGGATCAAACTTGTCATATTCAGTGATCTACATGAAAGTTTTTATTATATCCCTCTTGAATACCTATCATATTAGGACCAAATTCATAACTCGTACTAATTGCCATTACTATTATCAACTCTCAAAAAGATATAAGTGAAGCATGAGAGTGCAACTATTTCTTTAAAATATAACCACCGCCGTGCTCTAAAAGATATAATTGAAGCACTAGAGCAACTGCCTAGCTCAAAAGATATAAGTGAAGCACATAGAGTATTCTGACAAATCACGAATAATGTGTGTCCCTCTGAAAAAGGTGTGTTCAGAAAAAATGATTGTGACATAGAAAAAACTAATATAATACACGACGCTCTAAGGAAAACTCATATCATGCGAACAAAAATATAGCTCCAAGTAATATTACCGATAGTTGGTAGAAGAAAGAGGGGATGCCTTCCGGGGTATCACCAAGCTTAGATGCTTGGGATTCCTTGAATATTACCTTGGGGTTCCTCGGGCATCCCCAAGCTTAGGCTCTTACCACTCCTTATTCGTTCATCCATTGTGATCTCACTCAAAACTTGAAAACCTCATCACACAAAACTCAACAAAAACCTTCATGAGATTCATTAGTATAACAAAGCAAATAACTATTTAGGTACTGTTGTAAACCCATTCGTATTTTATTATTGCATTGTACCTACTGGATTCTAAACTCACCATGGCTTATACCCCCGATACAATCCATAGATTCATCAAAACAAGCAAACAACGCAATGAAAACAGAATCCGTCAAAAACAGAATAGTCTGTAATGATCAGAAAAAGTTATATATAAAAAATTCAGAATTTGAGCACATTCCAATGAATTTAGAGAATTCTGTTACTGGGCAAAAAGGTTTATGTTTTTCACAGAATCAAAGCAACTATCATCCAAATCATCCCAAAGGCTTTACTCGGCACAAACACTAATTTAAACACAAAAACACAACTGTAACAGTAACATAATTGTGTGCACACAAAAAAGGGAAAAAAGAACTAGAAAAAAGAAAGATAACTATTGGGTTTCCTCCCAACTAGCGCTATTGTTTTACACCCCTAGCTAGGCGTAATGCATAGATTCAAGTGTTGTCATCCTTCTACTTAATTCCATAGGTGACCCTCATAATAGATTCATATGGTGGCTTAATTCTATTTCTAGGGAAGTGTTCCATACCCTTCTTAAACGGAAATTGAAATTTTATATTCCCTTCTTTAATATCAATAATAGCAACTATGGTTCGTAGGAAAGGCCTACTAAGTATCTATACCTACTAATAAAGCAAGGTGCGTTTCTTCAATTGTTTCATCCGTTCACCGTCGAAAAGATTTTTTTTCTATCCAAGGTGGTACTAAATTTTTGTTCGTCTATCTGCTAGAAAGAAAAAAGGATTGTCTAGAATTCCGTAATTGAGTCGTGCGCACTCTAGCCCAACGATGCCAACCCATTTATTATTGTGCATGTAGTTGGGAAGGCCTTATTTGTCGGACGGAGCGATAAATAGTTAAAGCTTCCCACAGGGCGCCTAAGACTAGGCCGTCGGCGTCCTGGGACAGGGGGTGCCCAGACTTGCCTGCCTGTGGCCCGTTACGTGGCTCCATCGACGGCCTGGTACGGCCCAGCTTCAGCAATGACAACTCAAGACCCTCGCGAGGGGCCAAGCCTCGCGAGGCGGACGACACCAAGACCCCCACGGGGGGCGGCCTCCCCAGGCTGGCTCCCGAGGAGCGGAGATATCAATGTAAGCTGCACCTTGCGAGGTTCACCTGATGTGAGCCATGATGACCAGGACCAGACAGGCGCCAGCGGGCGCAGTGTACTAGTTTCCTCTTTGGTGCAAAGGAGGCAAGCGCAGGCGCGGAGTCCCGAGGAATCAAGCAAAGGTTTCCATATCGGTGCAACAAGGCCAGGACCGCCAGGACGGTAGGACGGAGGTCATCGAGGAGCCCACTGCAGCGTCACCACCAGAGGCTTTTTGAAGGCAAAGACTACTTTTGTCAGGATAACTTGTACTAGTTGTCTCCCTTCGAATTTGGCCATTGTGGGATCCCTTCCCGCCTACATTTGGGAAGAGGACCAAGGCTACTATAAAGAGGACTTAGCCACCACCATAGGGAGGGGGGACCGGAGCTGGATCAGATCCATTCCACCCTCACCACCTCACCAGCTCATCGAGCTTAAGAACACCTCACCTCCTGAGGTCGTTCCACCTCTGTACTAGTTCATCCTCAGCCCCCCCCCCCCCCCCCGAGGCAATCCACCACAAAGCTGGAGTAGGGTATTACACCGCAAGGTGGCCCGAACCAGGATAAACTGCTATGTCTCTTGTTCCTTGGGTTCATCGAGCTAGGCTGTGGAATCATTGAGCAGGCAGACTGGAGAAAGAGAGAGAGTTCTTCGCACGCACCCCAGAGTTTGAACCTCTCAAGGGTCTGCGGAACCCCGAATCCGACATTTGGCGCGCCAGGTAGGGGTGCATCGGAGTTTCGCCTCTTCGTCCACTCCGCTCCTCCGTTCATCTTTCATGGCGGGCGCCGCTCCACCAGCCGGATCGACCGGCGCGCATGGAGGCGCCATGGGCCTCCAGGCCTTCACCCCCGCCTTACGACATGTGCGGTGGCAACCCAAGTTCAAGCCAGAGATGCCGCCTCGCTACGGCGGTGCGGCAGGCCCAGCGGCGTTTCTCCAGGCATATGAGGAGGCCATTTGGGTAGCCGGTGGCGACGACAAGGTCATGGCCAACTGGTTTCCCATGGCCCTCGCTGGCTTGCCACGCGCCTGGCTGCTCAACCTGCCGGAATCTTCTGTGGCCTCCTGGGAGGAGCTGCGCGGTCTCTTCATCGCGCGCTTCATGGCACCAGCGCCCCACGCCTTCGCAGCCCTCCTCGGTGGTTCACAGGCGCCGCCCTCGGACCGTCACATCAAGCAGTTCTTCCGCCAAGTAGGTGTCGCGCACGTGCGGCAGGGAGCTCCTCCGGGATGGGCGGCGCCCAAGGCCGACCTCACCTTCGACTCAAGAGATCACCCAGCAACCACCGCGGCGCAGGCGCGCTCCCGATGCTCTGCACCCCTACCATCTGCAATGTGGCGGTTACCAAGAGCCTCATCGATGGCGGGGCTGGCCTCAACGTGCTCTCTGTGGAGGCTTTCGGCTTGCTCCACGTGCCACATGGCCGGCTCCACCCCACCAAGCCCTTCTCCGGGGTGGTCGACGGTTCCACCAGCCCCCTGGGGCAGATCCGCCTCCCCGTCACCTTCGGCACTTGCGACAACTACCGCATCGAGCTTATCAACTTCGATATCGCCTGCATCAGCCTCCCGTACAACGCTATCCTTGGGTACCCAGCCTTGGCCAAGTTTATGGTAGCGACTCATCCTGCCTACAACCTCATGAAGATGTCGGGGAGCAGTGGCGTCCTCACCGTGGCCGGGGACACCAAGGAGGCCCTAATGGTCCTCAAGCTCGCCTTCAGGGCCGCGGCTGCAGCACGCCTAGCAGGTGGGGGAGCCCCTGATGCCCCGGGGGCTGCGCCGACGAAGAAGAAGCAGCTGTTCTCCCAAGATCGGGCCGAGATGAAGCAGGTGCCGGTTAACGAGGATGGAGCGTCAGGAGCCACCTTCACCATAGGAGCCAACCTCGCTCCAGACCAAGAAAAGGCGCTGGTCGGCTTCTTGCGCGCAAACAACGAGGTGTTTGCATGGGAGCACAAAGATTTGGTCGGAGTCCCGAGGGAGGTAATCGAGCATCACCTAAAGGTGTGCCCCAATGTGCGCCCAGTGAAGTAGAGGGCGCGGCGGCAGTCCACGAAGAAACAAGCGTTCATCGTCCAAGAGACCCGCAAGCTGCAAGACGCTGGTGTCATTCGGGAGGTGCGGTACCCAGAATGGCTGGCTAACCCAGTCATTGTCCCCAAGAAAGGCGGGAAGGAACGCATGTGCGTCGACTTCACCAACCTCAACAAGGCTTGCCCTCAAGATCCCTTCCCGCTCCCGCGCATCGACCAGATCATCGACTCTACCGCCGAGTGTGACCTGCTATGCTTCTTGGACGCATTCTCAGGATATCACCAAATCAAGATGGCGGTGCAAGATGTTGAGAAGACGACTTTCTTGACCCCGTGCGGGGTGTATTGCTACACCTGCATGCCCTTCGGGCTGCGTAATGCCGGAGCAACCTTCCAACGGCTAATGCACATCGATCTGGGCCAGCAGCTTGGGAGGAACGCCGAGGCTTACGTCGATGACATAGTGGTAATGTCTCGGGAGGCAAGGACCCTCATCGAGGACCTGGAAGAAACGTTCACCAGTCTGCGCAAGGTGGACCTGCGGCTCAACCCGGAGAAGTGTGTGTTTGGCGTCCCCTCCGGCAAGCTGTTGGGCTTTTTGGTGTCGCACAGGGGAATCGAGGCGAACCCCGAGAAGATCAAGGCGATAGAAAGGATGAGCCCGCCGCAGACTCTCAAGGAAATGCAAAAGCTGGCGGGCTGCATGACCTCGCTAGGGCGCTTCATCTCCAAGCTTGGGGAGCGCGTACACCCGTTCTTCAAGCTAATGAAGAAGAAAGGGCCATTCGAATGGACTCCGGAGGCCGACGCAGCGTTTCAAGACCTCAAGAGATACCTCACCAGCCCACCAGTGATGGTGGTGCCGTGACCTCTCGAGCCCTTGGTGCTTTACCTGGCCGCCACGCCACACTCTGCCAGCGCGGCACTAGTGGTGGTCCGGGAAGAGCGCCAGGCCGGGAACTCGCCAGGCAGCGCCACACGCCAGGACGAGATGACGCAGCTTCGGGACCTTGCTCTTGAAGCCCCAGCGGCGCCAGCAGATGACCAGGACCCCTAGGACGGCGCTCCTGGGAGCCTGGCTGCCCTTGCAGACAGCCGAGCCCCCGAGGACCCCCAGCCTCGCGAGGAACAAGACCTCACCAGCACTCCGGCCCTCATCAAGCACCCGGTGTACTTCGTCAGCACGGCATTGCGTGACGCACAGGCACGCTATCCCATGTCGTAGAAGCTCCTGCTCGTGCTCCTTGTCGCCTCTCGCAAGCTGCGCCACTACTTCCAAGGTCACCCCATCAAGGTCGTCTCAGCTTACCCACTGGAGAGGGTGCTTCGGAGCCCCAATGCTACGGGGAGAGTCGCAGAATGGAACATCGAGTTGCAGGCATTCTAGTTGGAGTTCAGCACCACCAGAGTCATCAAGGGTGCCGCGCTCACTGACTTCGTGGTGGAATGGGCTGACGTTCCCAGCCCTGAAGAAGGAGAGGACCTCCCACTCTCACCAGGAAGCGAGGCGCCAGACGGATGGGTCATGTACTTTGACGGCGCCTTCGCGCGTCAGGGCGCGGGGGCTGGAGCCGTGCTCATCTCGCCCACCCAGGACAAGCTCTACTACGTCATGCAGCTCTGCTTCCAGCGGGGTGAAAAGGTCTCCAATAACATCGCGGAGTATGAAGGCTTAATTGCCGGTCTCAAGGCTGCGGCAGCCTTGGGAGTGAAGCGCCTCACCATCAAGGGCGACTCCCAGCTCCTCGTCAACTTCTCCAACAAAGTATATGAGCCGAAGGACGAGCACACGGAGGCATATCTCGCAGAGGTACGCAAAATTGAGAAACAATTCTTGGGCTTGGAACTGCAGCACGTGCCACGCGGCACAAACAAGAAAGCCGACGACATCGCCAAGAGGGCGTCCCGGCGCCTGCCTCAAGAGCCCGACGTCTTCGAGGAGCACCTGTTCAAGCCCTCGGCAGACCCACCCACTGCGGAGGCTACGCTGCCTCAGGAGGAGCTCCCCCCAGCACCAACCTCGGGAGCCCCAGCCTGCGGCCCGACCTCAGGGGTGCGTCTGCTCCTCGCGCTCGAGCCTCGGGAGGGATGCTGGACTAAAGAGTTTACGGTATATCTGCTCCAGGGAACCCTACCGGGGAAGGAGGAAGACGCAGAGTGGGTGGCACGCCAACCTACAACATACTGCATTCAGGATGGTGAGCTTTATCGGAGGCATCCAAACAACATCTCTCTACGATGCATTTCCAGGGAGCAGGGGCGCGACTTGCTGACGGATATACATGGCGGGGACTGCGGGCACCATTCTTCATCACGCACCCTCATGGGGAAGGCATTCCGCAGCGGGTTCTACTGGCCAACGGCGCTCAACGACGCTGTAGAGTTGGTCAAGTCCTGCAAAGCCTGCCAGCTCCACGCCAAACTGACCCACCAGCCCGCTCAAGGCCTCCAAACCATTCCGCTCACGTGGCCGTTTGTGGTCTGGGGGCTGGACATCTTGGGACCATTCCCACGGGCGCCCGGGGGCTACCGCTACCTGTACGTCGCCATCGACAAGTTCACCAAGTGGGCGGAAGTGGAAGCTGTCCGCACCATCCAACCGGTTCGGCGGTCAAGTTCATCAAGGGCCTCGTGAGTCGCTTCGGGGTCCCTAATCGTATCATCACCGACAATGGCTCGCACTTCACTAGCAATCTCTTCAAAACATATTGTGCTAACATTGGAACGCAGATATGCTACGCTTCAGTGGTGCACCCCAGGAGCAACGGCCAAGCTGAGCGCGCCAACGCGGAGGTCCTGAGAGGCCTCAAAACAAGAACCTTCAAGAAAAAGCTCGAGGCCTGCGGCAGGGGCTGGGTCGATGAGCTCCAGTCCGTGCTGTGGTCCATCCGCACCACCGCCACCAAGCCGACGGGCGAGACTCCATTCTTCCTTGTCTACGGAGCCGAAGCAGTTCTCCCACACGCAGTCAAGCATCGCTCCACGAGGGTCCTGGCGTTCGACAAGGCACGCCAGGACGCCTCGCAGAGGATGGACCTCGTGCTGGGGGAGGAACGCCGCCATCAAGCCTCGCTCCAGGCGGTAAGGTACCAGCAGGCGCTGCGGCGGTACCACTGTCGCAGCGTCCGCTCCAGGACGCTCGAGGTGAGCGATCTCGTCCTGAGGCGGGTGCTCTCCAGGGAAGGGATGCATAAGCTCTCCCCCATGTGGGAGGGCCCGTTTAGGATTGCCCGCGTCTCCAGGCCTGGTGCTGTGCGCCTGGAGACGCAGGACGGGATCCCCATCCAGAACGCCTGGAGCATCCAGCACCTCCGGAAGTTCTACCCATGAAGCAAGGCCCAGTGCCTGTGAAGGTCTCCGCTCGTGACACTCTCATATAATAATCAGTGGGGCTGTACATGCCCCGGAGTCTCCAGTGTGCTGCTCTCCGGCCTTGGGGGCTCCTTCCCACGTCCTAGTGGCAGCACTAAGCTCCACGCTGGTGAGAAGACTAGACTAGGTGCCGGACGCGGCTGTTCATTTGCTTGCTTTTTGCAGCTGGTTTGCAACCTTTTAATGGAATTTGGAGCTCTAGTGTTTCTCGATTACCTAGTTGGTTTTCCCTTCTTGCCTCGCTTGCTTTCTTTTTCTGGGTCAAGGAGAACGGCAGTTGCCCGTCGCACTCCCTCGAGCGCCTCCCACGGGGGCTGGGCAGGTGTGTGCGTGCGTTGGGCTAGCCCACCCCGCGGACACACCTCACCAAAGCCCTGTTGCCCCAGGGCTTCGGCTTCCTTGATCTTCGTGAGGCACCCTCGATTGAGCTCGTGATTTGTGCACCCTCTTAAGTCCGTGCCCCACGGGTACCGCGACGCGGTGAACTTAGCCACGGCTAGTCATGACTGAGGGCTCATGCAAGGAAGAACAAGGCCTCCAAAAGGTTTTCTAACAAACCCTGCAGTTTTATGGTGCCTCCCGAGGCCGGTGGCTCCTAGGTCGGCAACAAGGGGGCCTCTCCAGATGCTAAAGGACGAGCCCTCATGAGGAGGGAAGCTACCGCGGGTGTACCAAGCTAAGTTATCCTACCACACCTGCTCGGGACATGAACACCATAGCATAACACAAGAATAATAAACATAGCATAGCTGCATAAGTGCCATGGTTCATTACATGCCCTAGCAAGGCTCTCTACTTTTTTCAAAATGCAGAAGAAAGGAAAGGTTAAACAAAGGTGGCCCGCGCGACTGCAACATTTCCTGAGGCTCGGCTCCGGAGGTTCTCTGGGCTCAGCCTAAGCCCTCCTCCTGCTTCACCAGGGCGCAGCGGCAAGAAGATCCGCCACCTCCCTCAAAGCGAACCCGGCGGCGGGGCCGCTGGTCGTAACCACCGCTGCTTGTGCTCTAGCCGGAGGAAGAGCCGCCGCCGCTGAACGAGCCGCAGCCGTCGCCAAGGCCAAGCTCGTCGTCGCCGCCGATGTCTTCGGGGCAGCACCCTGCACGGTGGCCATCTTCCCCAAACACCCTCACGTAGAGGGTCGCAACGCCGTCGTACCTGAAGTGGAGGGTGCACCTCCCGCTCAGGCCATGCGCGCGGGCGAACGTCTGCCAGCCGCGGGTCAGAGCCACGTTCCCGGCAGCAGAAACCTCGACCCCGACCCATGAAGCCTTGCTGCAGCAGCCGTCAGCTTGCAGCCAGAGGCCGTCAAGACCAGCAACCGGTAGCTCGCCCGCGAAGAAGCGGGGGAGTGGGAGCCAGGTGCCGGTCGGCCCTTCCGACCACACGACAAACTCTGGGAGCACTTCCGCCGAGTGGAAGCGCGGCCGAGGTGGCCGGGCGACCACGGCGTTCCTCCCTCCATCACGGGGGCTGCCTCGCCCCTGGCGGCTCTCACAGCGAGAAGAGGTGCCGCCACGACCACTAGAGGCGCGCCCACGTCCACAAGGAGCCACCACAGGGGCCGCCGCATGCTTGCGGGGGGTGACCTCGTCCTCTCTTGGGCGGCGGCGAGCCGGGCCCCTCCTTAGGGGCCTTCCCCTTCTCGGCGGCAGAAAACTTCCTCGTCAACGCCATGAACACCGCGGCAAGATGGCGAGGCAAGAAGGAAGAAGAAGGAGCAGGTGGCGAGAAGACGAAGATGAGCAAAGGGGACTTCGCCCCTCTCCTCATTTATAGCCAAGGGAAGGCCGATCGCCGGCCTCCACGATCGCGCGTAATGATGATTTTTCTCTGCATGCAGCAGGGTCTCGTCAAGTTGAAGCAGTTGCCGAGGCAGCGTGGTGAAGTGGAGGCGCCCGCGTCCCATCAATCGCCACGCGGTAACCAAGGCCGCAGGCGGTTAGGGCCCGTGGCGCTCCGCACTTGCCCTTTGGCTTCGCCTCGAAGCCAAGCTCGAGCGCGCCTTGGGCCCGGGGGTGCCCAGACTTGCCTTCCTGCGGCCCGTGACGTGGCTCCATCGATGGCCTGGTACGGCCCAGCTTCAGCAACGACAACTCAGGACCCTCGCGAGGGGCCAAGCCTCGCGAGGCAGACGACACCAAGACCCCCACGAGGGGCGGCCTCCCCAGGCTGGCTCCCGAGGAGCGGAGATATCAATGTAAGCTACACCTCGCGAGGTTCACCTGACGTAAGCCATAACGACCAGGACCAGGCGGGCGCCAGCAGGCGTAGTGTACTAGTTTCCTCTTTGGTGCAAAGGAGGCAAGCGCAGGCGCGGAGTCCCGAGGAATCAAGCAAAGGTTTCCATATCGGTGCAACAAGACCAGGACCGCCAGGACGGTAGGACGGAGGTCATCGAGGAGCCCACTGCAGCGTCACCACCAGAGGCTTTTGCAGGCAAAGACTACTTTTGTCAGGATAACTTGTACTTGTTGTCTCCCTTCGAATTTGGCCGTTGTGGTATCCCTTCCCGCCTACATTGGGGAAGAGGACCAAGGCCACTATAAAGAGGACTTAGCCACCACCATAGGGAGGGTGGACCGGAGCTGGATCAGATCCATTCCACCCTCACCACCTCACCAGCTCATCAAGCTCAAGAACACCTCACCTCCTGAGGTCGTTCCACCTCTGTACTAGTTCATCCTCAGCCCCCCCAAGGCAGTCCACCACAAAGCTGGAGTAGGGTATTACACCACATGGTGGCCTGAACCAGGATAAACTGTTGTGTCTCTTGTTCCTTGGGTTCGTCGAGCTAGGCTGTGGAATCGTTGAGCAGGCAGACTGGAGAGAGAGAGTTCTTTGCACGCACCCCAGAGTTCGAACCTCTCAAGGGTCTGCGAAACCCCGAATCCGACATAGGCCGACCCGTTTCCCCTTTTTCGTTGTTCTATTTTTATTTTTCTGTTCCTTTCCCTTTTATATTTCTTTTTCCTTTTTTCCTTCTTTTATTTTATTTTTTCTGTGAAGTAAAAATTTACAAAAATATTCAGAATTTCAGTTTTTGTTCAAATGTTCAAAAATGGTCAGAATTCCTAAATTTTGTTCCTGTTTTGAAGAACGTTTGAAACTTTTAAAAAATTCCCATTGCAAAATTTTCTCAACATACAGAAAATGTTATCATTTTTTAAAAATGTTTATGTTTTTCAAAAATTCTTCAAGATTTTTTATAAAATTTACATTTTATAAAATATCCCATATTTGAAAATATTCTTGTTTTAGTTAAATGTTCACAAATCAAAAATAATATTTGCGTCTAAGAAAACATTTTCTAAAATTGTTTTGAATGTTCCCCTTTTAAAAAAGAAAAAATTCAAAAATATTTGTGTTCTTATAAATTTTCATGTTTCCAAAATATTGTTTGTGAATTTCAAAAACTATTCCTGTGTCTAATTTTGTTCGTGTTTTCCAAAAATATTGGTATTTTAAGAAAAATGTTTGCATTTTTTGAAAATTGTTTGTGATTTAAAAAATTGATCATATTTTCAAAAATATTCGCAAATTCATTTTTTATGTTAAAAAAACCAAAAAATATCTCTAATCTGATGCTATAGTATTTTCTTAAATATTTGCGCTGGCCATTGGTTAGCGGTGCGCATTCGTTCTATGCCAGTTAACTATAAATGAAAGTAATTGTGGGAACATGCCAATAAAAGAGAGTATGTTGTTTGGCTTTACTTAGAGCAAAATTATAGGCACTTTAGCACTAAAATAATAAAAGAGAATAAACCCTCAAACAGAAGGCACATTCATGCCTGATTATTCTAATGAAACAGGATTTATGCGCTGCAATTAATAATCCACCCGGTTACGCTGTCGTAGGATAGAGTGATCGAAGCAACCGTGTCCTGAAGGTCGCCGCACAACAACCAAATGAGGAGGCAGGCATAACCTCAAGATGGAGGCTGACCCGGAGGAAAAAAAGGCATGAGTTGGGTGCTCGCCACCACGCTGACCAACACCACCACTATCAATATTTCACGTGTCTAACATGTCCAGCGAGAAGACCATAACTTCTTGCTCTGTCGCCTACCATTAGGGAGACCCCTTTGTTTGGATGACACATCAATTATCTTTCCCGTTGCTTCTCGCAAAAAAATATCTCTTCCGTTGCAATGCACAGGCATATGTGCTAGTTATAGGACAAGATGGATTGCAATCAATATCAAGCACAATGAAATCAATGGGCACATAATTCCAATTTGCATGAATAATAACATCATTTATTCTACCCAATGGTTTCTTAATAGTGGAATCCGCTAAGTGCAAATTAAGAGAACATTCAGCCATATTGGTAAAACCTAGCACATCAGATAGAGATTTTGGTATTGTGGAAATGCTAGCACCACTGGTACCATTACGTGCTATACAAATGGTTTTTACCCCCTTTCCGTGACAGAGTTTTAAACAGTCGCCTCGTCAGTGTGTGCGATAGGGGGGTCCTTCCCACACGACCCAGAAACCGTCGGGGATAGGCGAGCGAGTACTGACGATTGCCATAGAATAAACGTATGAGAAGTCGCGCCTGTCCCACGCGTTACATCTCGATGTTACATTTCTGATCCGAGAGACATCCGAAACGACTACGCCGCTATAGTCGTGTGGAAAAGGTGGGTATCACAAACATTTAATCTACCGATGTGTTTGCAATAGGTACGTTATCGCACACAGTTCAAAAATGTAAAATGTGTGCGGTGCCTCTACTATCGCCAACATGTACATTTTCATAACTGTGTGCAATAGGTATTCCTATCACACACGGCCTCCATATATGCACCGTCTTCTCTTTGTCCAATATTACACACGCATACAGGTTTGAAACGTTTGCCGTATTACCATGAAACGCACACGCATATGAGACGAAACTGTGTGTGCGTCCGTCGAGCATCGCAAACGTTTCACGTCAAAGAACTGTCTGTTCTATATTTTTCCATTGCACACGCTGTTTTCTTTCTAACTGTGTGTACATTATTTTATACGCCCTGCTTAATTTTATTTTTCACTGTAATTTATTACTCGAATTGGAAATTTTGAAATATGAAATGTGGAATTCAAATTCTCAGCACAATGGGTCAACAACCAATCCATAAATAAAATTCTCAGTACAATATGTTTAGTAATTAAGGATTAGACAACAATTAACTAAGATGAACCACAATATTTAGAGCCGGTAAAGGTGAAGAGACAAGTGTAAATCATTTTGGCTGCCGATGGTGTTGAAGAAGCGGAATGCCCATAATGTGCCGTCCTGCATGCCATAGGCGCAAAAAACTTTTGTCCAACCCCTTGTTACGATCGCCCGCCCATCCTTCACCGCCTTCAGGAAGACTTCTAGGCCATTATCATGGTAGTATGAATTATATACTTTAACCTTAGTTT
Source organism: Thinopyrum elongatum (assembly GCA_011799875.1). NCBI lineage: Eukaryota > Viridiplantae > Streptophyta > Magnoliopsida > Poales > Poaceae > Thinopyrum > Thinopyrum elongatum. Next base: position 247,870,334 of record CM022299.1, read on the forward strand.
CCACCACTCCGGTCATGTAGTTTGCAAGGTAATCATTAATAAATTGCTTCAAAAACCACTGAAAAGAGAGAACTTTCAGATATTCATGTCTAATAGAGTAACTCGTTGTGGGCTGGGGGAAAAGTCAACACATTACTTACCATCCTAAAGTTCACTGTTGTCTTGGACAAAGTGTAAATAAAGAGCTTAATTCCCGTCACCCGTCTCTTTCGCCTAACAATCTTTCTTAGTTTCCTCACTTGATGCTTGTTCATGAATATCTCATTGCCTCATATGCAAAAGGGATCGAAGTGTGGATCAGTACCGCTGATATATGTACCGACTGGCAAGTAGTAAATGTTAGAAGCTAAACTGCGATTGCACAAATGATGTAAAATACAACTACCTCCGTTCCTAAGTACAACTATTTTTAGAGATTTGAATATGAACTACATACGGATGTATATAGACATAGTTTAGATTAGAATGTAGATTCACTCATTTTGCTTCATATGTAGTCTATATTGGAATCTCTAAAAATACTTATATTTAGGAACAGATGTTTTATAAGACATGGGATGCAGCTAACCTCGATGGCAAACAACAGCATCGCCCATTGTAGCCCTTCGTAAGTACATGGAAAGGCAATGTTAACTACAACAAGGTTAACATCCACCAAAAATAGCAAATCGCAATAAAACGACAACATCTGTAGTGATATCTTCATTGCGAAAGAGTAGCACAGTAGCAAAGGGATGGATTAAAAATTAGATAGAATTGTATACTACAATAGTGATGTTTCACTATAGACAACCTAGAATAGCCATTGAAACTGGTACTGATAGAAATGAAATTGACAGAGTTAAACATCGCAAGGCAGGTGCTGCTAGAGCAGAGAATTGCCCTGTTGTCTATAAAAAGGTAGGAAAAATAGATAAGACGGGTTAGGCATGTTTACTACAATATGCTTAATACATCAACCGTACATAACATATCCATTGCAACTGGTATTGGTAAGATTGAACTGGTATTGGTAAGTCCTGAGGGGTAGTTGTTGCTGCACTTCATACGGGCAAGAGCCCGCCCCAAGTCAGCCGCAGTGGAGGCGAGGTGTTCCTCCGGGTCGAAGGATGGATCAGTGCCGCTGACATGTGTACCTACAAGAAGCCTGTAAATATTAGAAGCTAAACTGCAATTGCACAAATGATGTAAAATACTGTAAGACATGGGATGCAGCTAACCTCAACGGCAAACAATAGCACCGCCCGTTATGGCCTTGCGTTAGTACATGGAAAGGCATGTTAACTGCAACAGGGTTAGCATCCACCAAAAATAGCATATGGAAATAAAACGATAACATCTCGAGTGATATCTTCATTGCGGAGACTAGCATGGTAGCAAAGGGACAAATTAAAAAATGGATACAACTGTTAATTGCAACAGGCTTAACAGTGTCCTAAGTCATGTATTGTAAGTTTGTTGCTGCTATTGGTGAAATTGAGCTAGACAGTTCATACTTGAAAATCACACAGTGTGCAGTACTGAAAATAACAAGGCACGTTTAACTACAAGCAACCTAGTATAGCCATTAAAACTGGTACAGATTAAAATGCAATTGATAGAGTTAAACATCGCAAGGCAAGTGCTGCCAGAGCAGAGAATGGCCTAGTTGTCTATAAAAAGGTAGGGAAAATAGGTAAGATGTGTTGGGCCTGTTTACTACAACATGCTTAATACATCAACCGTACAAAATATAGCCATTGCAACTGGTATTGGTAAGATTGAACTGGTCAGTTCATACTTGGTAAGTCCTAAGGGGTAGTTGCTGAGGCACTTCATCTTGTCCAGCGCCCGCCCCAAGTCAGCGGCGGCGGAGGCGAGGTGTTCCTCCGGGTCGAAGCGCCGATCTGTGCAGCTGACATGTGTACCTATATGCATCTAGTAAATGTTAGAAGTTAAACCGCAATTGCACAAATGATGTAAAATACTGTAAGACATGGGGTGCAACTAACCTCGACGGCAAACAACAGCACCACCCATTATAGCCCTGCGTAAATACATGGAAAGGCATGTTGAGTACAACAGGGTTAGCATCCACCAAAAATAGCAAATGGAAATAAAACGACAGCATCTCTAGTGATATCTTCACTGCGGAGAGTAGCACGGAAGCAAAGGGACATCTTAAAAAATGGATACAACTGTTAATTACAACATGCTTAACAGCATCCTGAGTCATGTATTGTAAGTTTGTTGCTGGTATTGGTGAAATTGAGCTGGACAGTTAATACTTGAACATCACACCATGTGCACTACTGAAATAAACAAGGCACCAACATGCTTAATACATCAACCGTACAAAATATAGCCATTGCAACTGGTATTGGTAAGATTGAGCAGGTCCGATCATACTTGGTAAGTCCTCGGGGGTAGTCGCTGGGGCACTTCATCTGGGCCAGAGCCCGCACCAAGTCGGTGATACGTCTCCAACGTATCTATATTTTTTTTATTTTTCCATGCTATTATATTATCTGTTTTGGATGTTTTATATGCATTAATATGCTATTTTATATTATTTTTGGGACTAACCTATTAACCTAGAGCCCAGTGCCAGTTTCTGTTTTTTTCCTTGTTTTTGAGTTTTACAGAAAAGGAATATCAAACGGAGTCCAAACGAGCTGAAACTTTATGATGAATTTTTATGGACCAAAAGAAGACCCCGGAGCATCGGAGCCAGGCCAGGAGGTGGACGAGGAGCCCACAAGCCTGGGGGCGCCCCCCTAGGGCGCGCCTCTGTGGCTTATGGGCCCCTCGAGCGTCCCCCTGATGTGAGACCGACGCCAAAAATTCCTATAAATCACAAAACCCCCAGAAAGAAACCTAGATCGGAAGTTCCGCCGCCGCAAGGCTCTGTAGCCATGAAAAACCAATCGGGAGCCCGTTCCAGCACCCTGCCGGAGTGGGAAACCATCACCGGTAGCCATCTTCACCATCCCGGCGGTCTCCATGACAAGGAGGGAGTAGTTCACCCTTGGGGCTGAGGGTATGTACCAGTAGCTATGTGTTTGATCTCTCTCTCTCTCTCTCTCGTGTTCTTTATTTGGCACAATCTTGATGTACCGCGAGCTTTGTTATTATAGTTGAATCATATGGTGTTTCTCCCCCTCTACCTTCTTGTGATGAATTGAGTTTTACCTTTGAGGTTTCACTATTATCGGATTGAATACTATTATGGAATTGAGAACACTTGATGTATGTCTTGCGTGGGATACCCGTGGTGACAATGGGGTGTTCTATTGATTCACTTGATGTATGTTTTGGCACTCAACTCGCGGATTCCCGAGGAGACATTGGGGTAATCTATGCATAGGGGTTGATGCACATTTTCGTCCTACGTTCTCCGATAGAAAATTTGGAGTGATTCTTTGTTGCACGTTGAGGGATTGTTATGTGATCCAAATATGTTACCATTGTTGAGAGAACTTGCACTAGTGAAAGTATGAACCCTAGGCCTTGTTTTCAAGTATTGCAATACCGTTTTTACTCACTTTTTTTATTAGTTACCTTGCTGTTTTTATATTTTCAGATTACAAAAACCTATATCTACTATCCATATTACACTTGTATCACCATCTCTTCGCCGAACTAGTGCACCTATACAATCTACCATTGTATTGGGTGTGTTGGGGACACAAGACTCTTTTTTATTTGGTTGCAGGGTTGTTTGAGAGAGTCCATTTTCATCCTACGCCTCCCACAGATTGATAAACCTTAGGTCATCCACTTGAGGGGAATTTGCTACTGTCCTACAAAACTCTGCACTTAGAGGCCCAACAACGTCTACAAGAAGAAAGGTTGCATAGTAGACATCAAGCTCTTTTCTAGCACCGTTGCCGGGGAGGTGAGTGCTTGAAGGTATATCTTTAGATCTTGCAATTGAATCTTTTAGTTTCTTGTTTTATCACTAGTTTAGTTTTATAAAAGAAAACTACAAAAAAAATTGGAATTGAAGTTGCCTCATATGCTTCATCTTTTTAATGTCTTTCGTGAAAATGATGGAAAGGAAAATTGTGCTCAATTGTTAGAAGAAGAAGTCAATAAAATGTTTGGCACTAAATATTTGATTGATGAGCATGCTTGCAAAGTTGTTAGGATGAATTCTTTGAATATCCATGATGCTAATGATATGAAAAACCATAAGCTTGGGGATACTATGTTTGATGAAGATGATATTTTTTGTCCCCCAAGTTTTGAAGAGAAAAGTTATTATGATGATAGCATGCCTCCTATTTATTATGATTATGTTGATGAAAGTGGGTTTCAAAGAGTGTCAACTCTAGTTAGTGATCCCACTGTTTTGGAGGGTGTTGAATCTTTTCACAATATTGATAAAAGTGGATTTGGAGAGGTCATGACTTTATTTAGTGATGAATCCACTATTTTGGAAGAGGTTCCAGTTGATTATGAGAACAAAGTTGCTATCTATGATGATTATTGTGCTAACATGTATGCTATAAAGAATAATTATAACAATGAAACTTGTCATCATGATTTTAATTTTCAATTGGATTATGCCTCACATGATAGTTATTTTGTTGAGTTTGCTCCCACTACTATTCATGAGAATAAATTTGCTTATGTGGAGAGTAATAAAATTTCTTTGCTTGTGGATCATGAAAAGAATGCTTTATGTGATAGCTATATTGTTGAATTCATTCATGATGCTACTGAAAATTATTATGAGAGAGGAACATATGCTTTTAGATATTGCAATAATGTCAAGTTTACTCTCTATGTGTTGAAAATCTTGAAGTTATGCTTGTTTTGCCTTCCTATGCTAGTTGATTCTTGCTCCCATAAATTGTTTGCTCACAAAATCCCTATGCATAGGAAGTGGGTTAGAATTAAATGTGCCAGTCATATGCTTCATGATGCTCCCACTATGTTTCAAATCTTATCTTTTATGTGAGCTTCATTGAAATCATCATGCCTAGCTAAAAAGGCATTAAAGAAAAGCGCTTGTTGGGAGACAACCCCATATTTATACCTACTGTTTTCATGTATTAACATGATTAAGCTATTGTAGTAATCACGTTTTATAGCTTTTGTTTGAATAAAGTGCCAAGTAAAGCCTTTGGGATAGTGTGGTTGATAGTTGATTTGATTCTGTGCAAAAACAGAAACTTTTGCATCCAGTAACAGAATTGTTAAAATTCACTGGAATGTGGAAAAACTCTGGATATTTTACAGAGGATTTATATACAAATTTTATACGTTATCCAAATTTTTCAGAATTTTTGGAGTAACAGAACTATGATTTCAATTCAGATCTTCACAGACTTTTCTGTTTTTGACAGATTCTGTTTTCACTGTGTTCTTTGCTTATTTTGATGAATCTATGAGTAGTATCGGAGGGTATGAACCATTGAGAACTTGGAATACAGTAGATATTACACCAATATAAATAAATAATGAGTTAACAACAGTATCTAAAGTGGTGATTTATTTTATTATACTAACGGAGCTCACGAGTTTTCTGTTAAGTTTTGTGTTGTGAAGTTTTCACGTTTTGGGTAAAGTTTCGATGGACTACGGAATAAGGAGTGGCAAGAGCCTAAGCTTGGGGATTCCCAAGGCACCCCAAGGTAATATTCAAGGACAACCAAGCATCTAAGCTTGGGGATGCCCCGGATGGCATCCCCTCTTTCATCTTCGTCTATCGGTAAATTTACTTGAGGCTATATTTTTATTCACCACATGATATGTGTTTTGCTTGGAGCGTCTTGTATGATATGAGTCTTTGCTTTTTATTTTGCCACAATCATCCTTGATGGACACACCTTTTGAGAGGGACATGCATGAATCATGATTTATTAGAATACTCGATGTGCTTTACTTATATCTTTTGAGCTAGGCAATTTGCTCTAGTGCTTCACTTATATCTTTTTAGAGCACGGTGGTGGATTTATTTTATAGAAATTGTTGAACTATCATGCTTCACTTATATTATTTTGAGAGTCTATAAACAGCATGGTAATTTTCTTAGGTTATGAATTTAGTCCTTTTATGATGGGCATCCAAGAGGGATATAATAAAAACTTTCATATAAAGAGCATTGAATACTATGAGAATTTGATTCCTTGCATTTGTTTTGAGATATAAAGATGGTGATAATAGAGTCATGCTAGTGAGTAATTGTGGATTGATAGAAATACTTGTGTTAAAGTTTTTGATTCCCGTAGCATGCACGTATGGTGAACCGTTATGTGATGAAGTCGGAGCATGATTTATTTATTGATTGTCTTCCTTCTGAGTGGCGGTCGGGGACGAGCGATGGTCTTTTCCTACCAATCTATCCCCCTAGGAGCATGCGTGTAGTACTTTGTTTTGATATCTAATAGGCTTTTGCAATAAGTATATGAGTTCTTTATGACTAATGTTGAGTCCATGGATTATACGCACTCTCACCCTTCCACCATTGCTAGCCTCTCTAGTACAGCGCAACTTTCGCCGGTGCATTAAACCCTTCATATATCCTTCCTCAAAACAGCCACCATACCTACCTATTATGTCATTTCCATAGCCATTCCGAGATATGTTGCCATGCAACTTCCACCGTTCCGTTTATTATGACACGCACCATCATTGTCATATTGCTTTGCATGATCATGTAGTTGGCATAGTATTTGTGGCAAAGCCACCATTCATATTTTTTATACATGTCACTCTTGATCATTGCACATCCCGGTACACCGGCGGAGGCATTCATATAGAGTCATATTTTGTTCTAGAATCGAGTTGTAATTCTTGAGTTGTAAGTAAATAAAAGTGTAATGATCATCATTATTAGAGCATTGTCCCATGTGAGGAAAGGATGATGGAAGCTATGATTCCCTCACAACTTCGGATGAGACTCCGGACTTAAAAAAAAGAAAGAGCCCAAAGAGCCCAAAATATAAAAAAAGAGGCCAAAGAGCCCAAACAAAAAATGAGAGAAAAGAGAGAAGGGGCAATGCTACTATCCTTTTACCACACTTGTGCTTAAAAGTAGCACCATGTTCTTCATGATAGAGACTCTCCTACTTTATCACTTTCATATACTAGTGGGAATTTTTCATTATAGAACTTGGCTTGTATATTCCAATGATGGGCTTCCTCAAATTGCCCTAGGTCTTCGTCAGCAAGCAAGTTGGATGCACACCCACTTAGTTTCTTTTTGAGCTTTCATACACTTATAGCTCTAGTGCATCCGTTGCATTGCAATCCCTACTCACTCACATTGATATCTATTGATGGGCATCTCCATAGCCTGTTGATACGCCTAGTTGATGTGAGACTATCCCCTTCTTTTTGTCTTCTCCACAACCACCATATTCTATTCCACCTATAGTGCTATACCCATGGCTCACGCTCATTTATTGCGTGAAAGTTGAAAAAGCTTGATAACATTAAAAGTATGAAACAATTTCTTGGCTTGTCATCGGGGTTGTGCATAATGTAATATTTTGTGTGATCAAGATGGAGCATTGCCAGACTATATGATTTTGTAGGGATAACTTTCTTTGGCCATGTTATTTTGAGAAGACGTGATTGCTTTATTAGTATGCTTGAAGTATTATTGTTTTTATGTCAACATTAAACTTTTGTTTTGAATCTTATGGATCTTAATATTCATGCCACAATAAAGAAAATTACATGGATAAATATGTTAGGTAGCATTCCACATCAAAAATTCTGTTTTTATCATTTACCTACTCGAGGACGAGCAGGAATTTTTGATTGTTCCATGCTATTATATTATCTGTTTTGGATGTTTTATATGCATTAATATGCTATTTTATATTATTTTTGGGACTAACCTATTAACCTAGAGCCCAGTGCCAGTTTCTGTTTTTTTCCTTGTTTTTGAGTTTTACAGAAAAGGAATATCAAACGGAGTCCAAACGAGCTGAAACTTTATGATGATTTTTTATGGACCAAAAGAAGACCCCGGAGCATCGGAGCCAAGCCAGGAGGTGCACGAGGAGCCCACAAGCCTAGGGGTGCACCCCCTAGGGCGCGCCCCTGTGGCTTGTGGGCCCCTCGAGCGTCCCCCTGACGTGAGACCGACGCCAAAAATTCCTATAAATCCTGAAACCCCCAGAAAGAAACCTAGATCGGAAGTTCCGCCGCCGCAAGGCTCTGTAGCCATGAAAAACCAATCGGGAGCCCGTTCCAGCACCCTGCCGAAGGGGGAAACCATCACCGGTAGCCATCTTCATCATCCCGGCGGTCTCCATGACGAGGAGGGAGTAGTTCACCCTCGGGGCTGAGAGTATGTACAAGTAGCTATGTGTTTGATCTCTCTCTCTCTCTCGTGTTCTTTATTTGGCACAATCTTGATGTACCGCGAGCTTTGTTATTATAGTTGAATCATATGGTGTTTCTCCCCCTCTACCTTCTTGTGATGAATTGAGTTTTACCTTTGAGGTTTCACTATTATCGGATTGAATACTATTATGGATTTGAGAACACTTGATGTATGTCTTGCGTGGGATACCCGTGGTGACAATGGGGTGTTCTATTGATTCACTTGATTTATGTTTTGGCACTCAACTCGCGGATTCCCAAGGTGACATTGGGGTAATCTATGCATAGGGGTTGATGCACATTTTCGTCCTACGTTCTCTGATGGAAACTTTGGAGTGATTCTTTGTTGCACGTTGAGGGATTGTTATGTGATCCAAATATGTTATCATTGTTGAGAGAACTTGCACTAGTGAAAGTATGAACCCTATGCCTTATTTTCAAGAATTGCAATACCGTTTTTACTCACTTTTGTTATTAGTTACCTTGCTATTTTTATATTTTCAGATTACAAAAACCTATATCTACTATCGATATTACACTTGTATCACCATCTCTTCGCGAACTAGTGCACCTATACAATCTACCATTGTATTGGGTGTGTTGGGGACACAAGAGACTCTTTGTTATTTGGTTGCAGGGTCGTTTGAGAGAGACCATCTTCATCCTACGCCTCCCATGGATTGATAAACCTTAGGTCATCCACTTGATGGAAATTTGCTACTGTCCTACAAAACTCTGCACTTGGAGGCCCAACAACGTCTACAAGAAGAAAGGTTGCATAGTAGACATCAGTCGGCGGCGGCGGAGGCGAGGTGTTCCGGGTCGACACACACTGTGACCATCGCGCCATCGACCGCCATTAGCTCCTCAACCTCCACGTGATATGTGGTTGGGCTTGCACGGTGATGCTCTGGAGTAGAGGCAGTGGGGATTTCGAGGCATGAGGATGTTTCGCAGGCGCCAGTTAAGCAATTAGGCCGGGGCCAGGATAGAGATCGGTGGTTTACCTGACTGGATCGACGATGGTCGGGCAAAACGTAAATGTGGTTTAATCTGTGGTTGCGGCAGCGGCGGTTTGAGCTGCCAGGAGGGGGGCAGGGTGGGGAGATACTACGGAAACATGATGGGTGGGGATGTGGTGGGAGGAATAAATTCTGAAATCGCGCGCCTAATGAAAATTTCACTGCGAATCTTGAAACTTGGGCGGGGGAAACACACAACACAAATGAAGCGCCTAAAATACTCGTGTGCGAGAAAAGAGAAAATTGGCGGATCCAGTCTCCAAAAAAATCTACACGTGTATTTGATTAAATCGGTCAATGGAATGCTTGCTTTATTAGAAAAGATCACACAGGTAACTAACTTATGGATCATTAACGCAAAAAACGCACATGGGTACGCCATAGAAACCGTGTGTTTTGTGATCTTCTAATAATTCTTATATCTATCACCATCTATAGCCGCACCTGTAAATTTAAAAATCCCTTTCATTGTAGCAGGGTTATTCAATGTACACGAACGACGCAAAGGTGACACTCGATGAACAATCACCGGTTTATGAAATGCAATCAAGTGTCAACCTGCCTCGCTCACTGCTACTTCTTGAGCTTGTGTTGGTTTTTTCCTTGAAGAGGAAAGGGTGATGTAGCAAAGTAGAGATAAGCATTTCCCTCAGTTTGAGAACAAAGGTATCAATCCAGTAGGAGGAACACACAAGTCTCCAATGATAGCACCTACACAAACAAACAAATACTTGCACCCAATGCGATAAAGGGGTTGTCAATCCCTTCATGGTTATTTGCAAGGATGAGATCTGATAGAGATAGGTATAAAAGATAAATAAAAGTGCAAAACTAAATAAAAGTAAATAATTTGCAGCAAGTTATTTTTGTGTTTTTGGTTTTGTAGATCTGAAAATAATATGATAAAAATAGACCCGGGGGCCATAGTTTTCACTAGAGGCTTCTCTCTTGAAAGAACACATACGGTCGGTAAACAAATTACTGTTGAGCAATTGATAGAAAAGCGCATAGTTATGGCGATATCTAAGGCAATGATCATGAATATATGCATCATGTCCATGACAAGTAGACCGACTCCTGCCTGCATCTACTACTATGACTCTACACATCGACCGCTATCCAGCTTGCATCTAGTGTATTAAGTTACCAAGAACAGAGTAACGCCTTAAGCAAAATGACATTATGTAGAGGGATAGATCCAATCAATATGGTAAAACCGCCATATTTTTATCCTTAATGGCAATAATACAAATACGTGCCTCGCTACCCCTTCTGTCACTGGGTGAGGACACTGCAAGATTGAACCCAAAACAAAGCACCTCTCCCATTGCAAGATAGATCAATCTAGTTGGCCAAACCAAATCAATAGATCGAAGAGAAATACAAAGCTATCTTAATCAAGCATAAAAGAGTTCAGAGAAGACTCAAATAATAGTCATAGACAATCTGATTATAAATCCACAATTCATCGGATCTCAACAAACACAAAGCAAAAGAAGATTACATCGAATAGAACTCCAAGAACATCGAGGAGAATATTGTATTGAAGATCAAAGAGAGAGAAGAATCCATCTAGGTACTAGCTATGGACTCGTAGGTCTGTGGTAAACTACTCACACATCATCGGAAGGGTAGCAAGGTTGGTGTAGAGGCCCTCCGTGATTGAATCCCCCTCCAGCGGAGTGCCGGAAAAGGCCCCAAGATGGGATCTCACGAGAACAGAAGATTGCGGCAGCGGAAAAGCATTTTTGGTGTGCCCTCTGGTATACGGGGAATGTTTGGGTATTTATGGAGCTAGGATTAGGGTTAGAGGGACTATGGGGGGCCCACAAGTTTGCAAGGCGCCCCCCTAGGGCGCGCCTGGTGAGCTTGTGTCCCACCCTTGGCCTCGTCCCGAAGCTTTGTGGGTGTCTTTTTGTCCAAGAAAAATCTTCAAAAAGTTTCGTTCCGTTTGGACTCCGTTTAGTATTGATTTTCTGTAAAAGACAAAAACAAGGAAAAAAACAGCAACTGGCACTGGGCACTAGGTTAATAGGTTAGTCCCAAAAATTGATATTAAATAGCATAATAATGCATATAAAACATCCTAGATGGATAATATAATAGCATGGACAATAAAAAAATATAGATACGTTGGAGACGTCTCACTCAGATAGCCAGAATTGATCCTATGCAACAAACGAGAATCTTGCTGCCATCCGCCGGTGTGGCTATTTAAGTCGGTGTGCGGCCAACTCGTGCGGCAAGGTGGGACTAAAAACCAGCTGCGGCCAGCTCTAGTCTCCGGTGGCTTCGGGTGGCTACGGGCGGACATTTCTGGAGGATTTAGGGCCGGTGTACGGCTACAAAACTTCAGTTAACACATGCTAATTAACTCTCAAAGCCCTCAAAGGATGTGCTTATTGACATTGTACATTAATAATAGATAGTACCAACTTAAAGTACTAGTAATTTGCTCTAAAACTAGTATGTAGTACTGGTAGATGCTCATAATTAATTGTACAAACTTACGGGCGACACACACACTAACTACTTCTCACATGCTGGCATCAGGGCATGCTATCTAGATGCTGTCATTCTCCTTAGCGGCCTTGTCGGCGGCAGCCCACCGTGCTTGGATCTCCGCCAAGCTCTCTTCAGCATGGTGTGCAGCCTCTTCTTTCTTGCGGCGGCGGGACTCTCTTTTCTTGACTGCTTTCTGCCTTTTTTGCTCCTTCTGTGCGTCTTTGGCCGCGTCTTGATCCACTGCCCATTTGGCCATGGCAACATCAAAGTCCGCCCACGTAGTTATGCGGCCATGGGCAGCGATGAACTCAACACGGCGGGATGCCATTGCTTCCTTACTAGTTACTGTGTGGCGTGGTGCCATGAACGACGCTTGGAGAGAGCGCTGGGGCGGAGTGGCCAAACAACCGTGTAGAGCAGTGGTTTTTAAGAGCTCAAGGACAAACGGCGAAGGAAATTTGGCTTCCCTTACAATCTTGATCATTCATTATTGCACACGGTTCATCTCCGTCGCCTCAAGAAACAGTGTGCGTTGAGCCTATTGTGTGTTGCGTTATGATTGGTCGGAACCCCAGCCACGCGGATCGTGCGTGTGCACCATAGGATGCACTGCGGTCGAACGACAATCCACATCCCACTCATCACACCTGTGCAGCTGTAGCTGGATTGGATTTATCTGCGCTAAATGCCTAGAAAATGCACATAATCACCTAAATATGGTAAATTAGCCCAAAAAGTGCCAAATTTGAACCTGGTGATTTGTAGGGTGCATGTTCATCATAGAAAAACTCAAGGAGAAAGGATGAAGGAAATTAGGATTCCCCTTCAATCTTGGTGATTTCCCTCTCGAAACCATGAAACTTCCTTAGTGATGGTTCGATTTATGAAGGGTGTGCATGACGACATAAGGAAAACCTTCTCAAATTTTTACCAAGGCATGGTGAGGCCATACCATGGCACCACGCCAGGTGTCCTGTTTTTCATGCATGTATTTCAGTTCTCTATAGTTGAAAAACCAATAAACGACGCATTTGTGGTTGACTCTTGCCACACATATCCTTGAAATCTCTGCCCATTCCTTGTAAAAGGCATGAGAATTAACTAAATAGCACAAGCATGGTTTTCTAGACTGTTCTTGTGCACCTTTTCATGCATCGATTGTTTGAATTTGAATTATGTGCATTAATGCCTAAAGAATGCACATAATTGCCTAAAGATCGTAAATGAGCCCGGAAAAGTGGAGAATTTGAACACGATGATTTGCAGTGTGTATGTTAATCATAGTAAAAAACCTCAAGGACAAAGGACGAAGGAAGTTTGGATTCCCCTTCAATCTTGGCGATTTCCCTCACGGAACCATGAAACTTCCTCGGTGATGGTTCAACTTATGAAGGGCGTGCATGACGACATAAGCCAAACCTTCTCAAATTTTTACCAGGGCATGGTGAGGCCATACCATGGCACCATGCGAGGCATCAAGTTTTTCCAACATGTATTTCATTTTTGTATAGTTGAAAAACCAATAAACGTCACGTTTGTGGTTGACTCTTGCCACACGTATCCTTGAAATCTCTGCCCATTCTTTGTCCAAGGCATGAGAATTTACTAAATAGCACGAGCATGGTTTTCCAGACCATTTTTGTGCTCCATTTCATGCATCGATTGTTTAAATTTGAATTATGTGCATTAATACCTAGAAAATGCACATAATCGCGTAAATATGGTAAATGAGCCCGAAAAAGTGCCAAATTTGAACACGGTGATTTGCAGGGTGTATGTTCATCATAGAAAAAAAATCAAGGACAAAGGACGAAGGAAATTGGGACTCCCCTTCAATCTTGGTGATTTGCCTCTCAAAACCATGAAACTTCCTCAGTGATGGTTCGATTTCTGAAGGGCGTGCATGAAGACATAAGCGAAACCTTCTAAAAAAATTACCAGGGATTGGGCCGGGGATTTTTCTCATGGAGAAGGTAATTAATTTAGCAAAATATTCACTCATCTCTTATCACATTCAGTCCATCGCTGTTAATCAACCGACGGAAATCGCCATGGATTCATTTTTCTTCTAGCTGATTCGAGGGTTTTCATTCAAGTGCCCATAGTGCGAGCACAAATCAGGCAAGTGTTGTCACGGCCAGTCAGAAATGAAGTTCTATATCACCATTCCAGATGACTTGAGGGAGCACTCGGTTTGTTCAATCTCACCCTACCACGGTCGGCATGGCCTAAATTTATGAAGATATACCATATATTGCTACATTTGGATAAAAGGTACGGTGCCACATGCAGCCTAGACATCGAAGATGTTTTTTTTTCTAAATTAGGAAAATTAATGATGTATTGTTCATTCGGTTACTCTCATATTTGCATCAAATCTTTGTTACATTATCTATTTTTAATTATATGTTTTTGTACTTTGCTTTCAGCTACATATTGTTCTGTTCTCTCAGTTACTCCCATATTTGCATGTTTCTCTGTTATTTCAATATATCTAATTTACGATCTTAATTTTCATTTCAAGCAGTACATCCCTTGATTTGCAAGAACATGAGTAGAAGGAAATCTTGGGCTTTACTTTGTTGATGACTCCATGGATGTCATATTGACAACGCAACATGGTTTTACAATGAAAGTTAGCGTAAAACTTGATAAAGATGGTCACTCCTATTTTGATGCGGACCTTTGGAGAATTTTTTTTAAGTTTAATGAACTAAAAGCTGGCACCAAAATTCTAGTGCGTGCACCATAGCCTGGTCTAATTAACATGGATGTTTACTTCCCCAACGTCATCAGCCGATCACAGTCTGATCGAGGTTAGTGTTCTTTCAACTTTCTCCATGCTGGCATATTACTTAGCAAAAGCGGTGTATTTGTTCTGACTAACTGATCACTATTTAAGCAACCAATTGTGATTTCATTTTCTGACTCTGATCCTAGGTAGTAATAAATTCTATTTACCAATTTATGCCCACTATATATTCTTCTACCATGTTCTGAATAAATAATACCTTTCCACCTTTTAAGCAGGATATGTTGGATGCATAGTTAACGATCTGTATGTTACTCGGCGTACCCAATTTTACTGGAAAGACATTGTCATAAAATTTTACCAATGGTGCACACATTGAACAAGACCAATAGTGTGCACAAAACACTGGTACAAAGTCTTATTTTTATGTTGATGTGCATAAACTATATATATCTTCAACAATATTTTACAATTGGTTTTTATTCTACATTGCAACAGAAATTGCCCACTGCAGCTGTTCCTGAATCGATTTCCCGGCGTGGTCGAATTACACTTGTCCCTGCTAATAACACCAAAGTGATTGCAAGGTACTTCATTTCCCACAGAAATAGAACCATTCAAATTAACAAGTTCTCGCTTGTCGTGGCAATGCATCCACATTGGAAAATTGGAAACATTGTTCTACTCATGCTCTACCAAGGCACATGAGGGTTCTTTCTTTTCATTGACGAGATGCCAAGTCGCCGTGATGAAGCTGCTTCCAGCGGATAGTTGTGGTTGTTGGCCCCCAGCCTCTTAAAATGTGCTACTTGTTACTATGTTAAGTATCTAGATATGGACCATATGGTTGTAAAAATTGTTCAGTACCATGTTACCAAGATCCTCCTTTTGTCGAATAGTATCACCACTATATATATATGTTACTCAAGTGCTGTTAGCCAAGTTCTTAAATTTTTATGGAAAGTATTAGTATCGAACACAGTTCATTTAGTTTAAGCGTGTGCCGGGTAGAGTAGAGGATGCCCATGTTTTCGACGTGGTGATCAACACTGATATCCAGAAGGCATTTGCATATTAATTGTCCATATTGCAAATTCATATAATATACAGATAGGCCGGCCCATACAATTGACATATTTTACATGCATGAAGAAATCAATCGAGCATATAATCTAATCATGGCATGTATATTAAGATATGAGTGATTCAAGGCAATAGTCTATCAATTTGATATTGAAACAATAATACAAAACATGCTTGTATTTCATCATTGCCATTCATAATAATGGAGCTAACTGAAAGAACCTCTATACACTTAGTTGTGGTAAGCATGACACGCTCGTTCTTCCCTACATAGATATATCAAATCAAGAGTACCCCGATGACAAGCCAAGCAATTGGATCATACTTTTTAACATGCTTCAGCATTTTCAACCTCAAGCAATACATGAGCTTGAGCCATGGATATCACACTATGGGTGGAATAGAATGCGGTGATCGAGATCAATAAGGAGAAAAAAGATGAAAGTCTCGCATTGACGCGGCTAATCAATGGGCTATGGAGATGCCCATCAATTGATATTAATGCGAGGAGTAGGGATTGCCATGCAATGGATGCACTAAGAGCTATAAGTGCATGAAAGCTCAACAGAACTAAGTGGGTGTGCATCCAACTTGCTTGTTGATGAAGACCTCAGGCATTTGAGGAAGCCCATCATCAGAATAGATGTCGTGGTGGAACACGATCACCTATGGGGCCATCAGCCCCTTGTGGTTCGGCAGGGGGAGATCAATTAGCACAAAGAGCGGAAGCCATGGAACAACACAATGGTGGTGACGCTGGTAGTTTTTACCCAGGTTTGGGCCGCTGAAAAGCGTAAAACCCTACTCCTGCTTTGGTGGATTGAAGGGAGGACCGTAGTGGAAATGCAATGCTCAAGCCCGGCAAGGTCGCCTCGGGGAAAGCAGCTATGCGCGTATGAGTGTACAAGGGTCCGAATCCTTTTTCAGGTTGCCATGGCCCTCCTTTTATAGGCTAAGGGGTTACCAAAGTGGCAAATTAGTCATTATCTACTGATTAGATAGCCAACAGTGCTATCATACCTAACTCTGGCAGTTAGGACAAAGTGCATTAAATGCACTGCTAGGTGTCACTCTGAGGATGCAACCCGGCAAGCCTGCCGCCCCGCTTAATCACCTTCTTCCTGTCTGCATGACATGCCTCTGGACGGGTGTCATATAGGGGGAATCTCCCTTCCAAATGGCTGCCACGTGCCAAATGACAGTCACTTAATCACTTGGGGGCTCGACACCACACTGATAAGTGACTTGCGTCGCTGTGCGGTGGAGCGGTGGAGTCTTGGCGGGGATATTTGCCCTTGGCGGCACCGGCAAGCCTGTCGGGGAAATCTTGGGACTTGTTCTTGGTGCGGCCTCGACTTAACCAGGCTCGCCTGCCCGGTAAGCGAGGACTTATCTTAGTGACATCTTGTTCCCTTGGCTTGTCTTGGTCTTCTAGATCCACCCTTTGATTCCTCAAAGAGTTATCTCTCTGGCTTGTTCTCGTCTTGGGAGCTTGGTGCTGCCGGGTTGGAGACCTACTGTCCGTACACAAGTCGGGGGAAACATACACCCCTTTTTGTGTACCCCGACAGAGCCCTCGGGCCTGAGCCATACATATCGCTGGGCACGTTGGGTTAGGCCCCAAACAGTGCACAGACACGTTTCAAGGAAGTGCTGCGCGTGTAGTGGTTTGTTATGAGGACCAGTCAACTCAATGTCCACTCCGCATAATTACCGTAGGCCGTGGGGTCGTGGGACTGTAGCTGTTAATGTAAAACGGTAACTTCCTAAGAGAAAGTAGTGAAGATCCACCCCCCACGTTCATTCCTCATAAAAGAGAAAACACGAAAGGGCGCTGCTTATTCGCATCTGTTTCTCCCTCCATCATCTTCCTCCTCAAGCCAAGCGACCGCTCCTGCGCCCACACTCGCCTCCAATGCCTCACCCGGTCTTCCACCCTTTCCACAGCCCCGAAGGATGGGAAAGAGAGCCTCCGCCGCAAGAGGGAAGCGGGCGACCACCACAAAGGAAGCGGCAGCGAAGGGGAAGAAGAAGAGAGTGGCGGAGTTGGATAGGAAGCGGCAAGAGGATGTGGTCTTCTTTCTGTCAAGCTTAGACAGCAATGCCTTGGTCGCAAGGTATGCGTACATGTGGGGGAGGGAAGTCCCAAAAGGGCATGGTGCGCCCGTGGTCTTGCTGGAGGGGAAAGCGGATCCGTCAAATTTGTACCGCTTCTTCTACGCGTACTTTCTCTGCGGCCTCAGCCCCCCTTTCTCAGATTTCTTTGAGGTGATGATGGTGGTGTACGGATTGCATCTCTTCGATTTCACGCCAAATGTAATGGCGTGCATGGCGATTTTTGCCCATCTGTGCGAGAACTTTGTCGGAGTTGCCTCTAATGTGGATCTGTTCAGGCACTTCTTCGTCCCGTGGGTCGAAGACAGGACTCACTGCTCAGGGAATATAAGTTGGTTCCCCTGGGGAAAGAGGAATGTTTGGGATTATCTTCTTGGTCAGCAGCGTGGCAGAAGAGTGGAGGGCGGACTGGTGCTAGATTAAGGACGTGGATGCTCCAGAGTACTGCCGAGCACGGACAGAGTGCGTCGCGCGCGGCAGCGATTAGGGGAAGCCAGGCCTTACTGACGATAGGCTTCTCCTAGCACTGAACAGGATCGCCCGTCTCAAAGCTGTCGGGCTAGCCATCAAACAGGTGGGGGCTGATTTCCTCCGACGCCACATCGCGCTGCTGCAGAAAAGGGACAGGTTCGCCTGGCGGTATGGAGATGCCACAGACAGGATGCGCCTATATCCAGGCCTCACCAACAATTTATCGATTTATGGCCACGGCTGGCTGTGTGAACAGTTGTTCAGTAGCCTTGGGCCATTCAAATTGCCGGCAAGGGTTGTCCCACTAAATATCAACTCTGCCCTGGACTAGATTTTGAAGTGGATGCCTGACTGCAACGCTTATGGAGTTGAGGCTGATTGGCAACTACCTGAGCTTGATGCAGAGATCGAGTGGGTTCCCAATCTGGTAGAAAGGGCTTCCAGGGTGGAGGGCAACATGTTCAAGTGCACCTCCATGGTAGAAGCAGTGTTCATCAAGAGGAAGATTGAGGAGGACAAGGCGCTTCGAGCTGTGGGGAAGGCAAGGCCCGGAGGAGAGGAGTAGGAAGATGAAGAGGAGGCCGAAGATGAAGGCTCTTCCCATGGCTAGAGCGAGGGGCACGCCGCGGAGGAGGCTGCCGGGGACGAGTCTGTTGGGGTCGAAGCCCTTTATGCCGCGGCAGTAGAAGCCCAAGAAGGGGATGAGACCGAGGAGACGGAGCAGCCCGAGGAGGAGTGGCTCGCAACGGGCCCTCAAGCCCCAGAACTAGACCTTGAACAGCGCCCTCGTAGGCGGCCCAACTGGGGAGCAGCGGCCCCTATTCCTGCGCCCGTCAACAAGAGGGTGAAGAAGATCGCCTCTAAGGGCGACAGGCCGGACATGGTGCGCCGCCATTCTTCTCGCCTTTCTGAGGCCAGGACCCCTTCCTCCCAATCTTTGACAAAGATGAAGAAGAAACCCTCATCCACCGGGCCAAACAATCCAAGCAAGCAGAGTCGTTGGGGCCTTTGGAGGGCATGCGTTTTGCGGGAGGTAGCACGAATGACCCAGCACCGAGCCCCCGGCCCAGCCCCCGGCACGAAGGTATGGGACAGGCTTCTCCCGCCAGGGAAGGCATGGAAGAGCGTGTCCCATCTCCTTCCAAGGGAGAGGGAGATCATCTGGAGCAAGGCTCTCCAGGAGGGGCCCACCCTGGCCGATGTTCAAGCCGAGAAATCCCCGGCAAGGGCCTCCACGGAAGGATCGGACCATGTTGATGCTATGGCTACCGAGGAAGGGGGCGAGGGTCATGCCCCGACAGCTGATGTTGCCGGGGAAACCGATGTCCTCCCATGGCAAATAACTCCGGGTAATCCACTTGCTCTTTGTTTTTGTTGCTTGCGCTACTTTGCTCCAAATCTCTGACTCACCGATGTATGTTATTTCTTTGTCATTGCCTGTTGCTCTTGCTTGCAGTTCCATTGGCTGAGGAACCAGAGCTATTGGAAGAAGTGGCCAGTATCGGCAAGGATGCTGCTGAAGAGGCCGCCAAGATTGCTATCGCGAAGGGCCAGGAACATACTACCGGGGATATCCAAGAGGCCCCAAAGGAAGGAGAGAAGATCCCCGGTAGCATGCCAGGATCGGAGGTAGTGGTTGAAGAGAAAGTTCCCCTTCAAACTATGAGCCCTCCTCCCCAGTTTGGCACCTCGGCCGCGGCCCTACAACCACCTTCGAGCAAGCTGGCATTAGTTCTTGCCCAACCTGGACTCGGAGCCCCTGGCTCAACTACGGCAGTAAATGCAGACCTTGATGAAGAGATCCAGCACATCGTGGCTCCGCTTTTCTAGCGAGATGAAGAGGCTGATGATTCAGCCAATGCAGCCATGGACTTGTCCTTCCTGGAGTCCGTGGCAACAGGCATCAAGGACATGCAGAACAGATATAGCTTGAAGTGGCAGGCGATCAAGGAGCAGCGCAACTCCTCCAGTCTCATGGATCAAAAACTAAGGGACAAGGGTAGTGAGCTGTGTGAGTGGCACAGCAAGCAGTCCCAAACCCTTCTGCGGCAATATGAGGTGATAACCATGGCGAAAGAGGATGTCGCTGCTCGGGAAGTCCGTTTGGCAGAGCGCGAAGTGCTTCTGAACGCCAAGGAGGAAGACATCTCTTCCCGGGAAGGGAACCTCGAGGCCCCCCTCCGCAACAAGGATGGAGAACTGGAGGCCCTTGTCTAGCAGCGCACCAAGGATCTAGAGGATAGGCGCAAGGGGCCCTTGACACGCTCACCCTTGACTCTCCTGCGCAGCTAAAGAAGATTGCTGATGATCTTGCCGCTGCATCCATTGCCAAGGCTCATCTCGATCAACAGGTGGCCAAACTGACAAAGGACCTTGCCGGGAGTGCCAAGGAAATTGTGGCTCTCAAGGAGGAAGTGCTGAAGGCAGAGATTCTTCTGAAGGAGGTGCAATCGTAGCTTTCCTCCAAGAGCTAGGACCTCGACACTGCCAACGGCACTATTCCGGACATGAAGGCAAGGCTTGGCACCTTGGAGAGCAGAATCGAGTCTGCTGGATCTCATGAGAAGCAGCTGGTGAAGGACTTGGATAATGCGAGAATCCTCCGAAAGGACATAGAGGACAAACTGGCGAACCAAGTTGAGCAGCGTGACCTCTCGATCAAGAATCTGGTTGATATTGCCGAGCGCCTCTCTGCCTAGATCGCAACGATGGATATGAAGAGTTGGGCCTTCTCAGTCAACAGACATAAGGTTCCAAGCATCAAACTAGTGCTCTTCTTCGAATGCTTGATCGAAGGGCTGAAGACATACGAGGAAGAAAGAGCTGCTTGTTTTGCAAACGAGTCTTGAAAGCTCACTTGTGATGCCCTCCTCATGGTCTTGAGCAACCTCGCCTATCGCCATCCAGACCTCAACCTTGCTGATGGCTTCAGGAGGCTGCAGGCAGGTGCTGATGTTTCTGCTACCAAGGAGAAGGCCGCCCCCTTCGCTAACAAGGTTCTCTCTATCCCCAGGGTCCTAGACGAACGCCAAGCACAGCCTTGAATCATTCTTGTCGCCGTGGTGCCCTGTAACAGAACATAATGCATGTCTCGTGTTTAGGCACAGTACTGTATTTGCTTTCGCTCTTGTTGAACTGATGTTTAATTAGGCTTAAGTGCATGCTATCCCTCTTGCGTTTTACCCACGGATGTTCGTATGGTTGGCTTCTTTTTGTGTGTTTTGGTTGCCCGCCAGTAGCATGCTGTGGTGATTGCTGTGAGGAGCGGGTCCTTAGCATTCAGTTGGCGAGGACATGCCCCGGCAGGTTTTTCCTTAGGAGTCTTTTACACGGACGCCCACTTCGTTGAGTAGGCTTGAAACAAAGCGGGGGCGTAGACATATTCAGCAAGGTGCCATCACATGAAAGATTTAACCATACGAAAAACCTTGGTTGTCCGAGGGATAAGCAAATGCAAACTTTGGAGAAAAAGTCAGTGAACATGTTGACTTAGCTTTTGTTCATGCTTCCCTTAGTCGCGGTCGTTCATCACATCCGTATATCTAGAGAGGACAACGTTTGCGTATCTACCTTATGTCTATAAAATTAACAACGGAAAATATGCATAAGAAGAAAACTTGGCAGTTTATCAGTTGCACGTCCACCACCGGCAGGAGCCGGACGGGATAACAAAACACTTGTAGGTGATAATGTATGGCAAAAAGGAAGGGTCGGCTCCACTCTCCTCTTCCTTACACTGTTGATGATATCACGGAAACAGGCATACAGGTCACGCTGGCATGGACGACCCTGCCTGAGCATGCTTGCCGGGGCGTTAATCAACGGATTCGCACCAGCGTTTCGCTCAGGATTTTCCCTTGGCGGGAATAGTTGCTGGACCGAGTTCTGCGTGGGCTTATCGACGTTGATGATGCTACCCCCGCATGGCTCGATCGTCGACGAGGGAAAGTCGAGGAGGAGGAGGCCATATACCATATTTCCTGCTTGCCCCAGTGATTCTCTCGGGCACCGAGTATGTTTGGCGGGAACCCGCAATGAGGACGGCGTCACCGCATGCCTCGCTTCTTTCCTTCGGATAGGTGCAGCAAGGTGGCCACGCCACCCGAGCAGCCCGGGGCCGTCGCATCACCACCACCTTCCGTTCCCTCCACCACCGCAGTTGTAGTGGATATGGGCGACAGGATCTGGGTAGGGCGGCACGAGGGAGTGATGTGGCCTTTCTCTTCCGAACTTGTTGACGGAGGGAGCATCGACGTTGATGATGGTGCAGCTTGACGCGTTGTTCATGACCTCGGGTTCACACAAGCGCTTCCCCCTACCTGGAGCGCCATAGATCTCGTGGTGGAACAGATCACCGATGGGGCCATCAGCCCCTTATGGTTCGGCAGGGGGGAGATCACGTATCACAAAGAGCAGAAGCCATGGAACAACACGATGGTGGTGACGCTGGTGCTTTTTACCCAGGTTCGGGCCACTGAGAAGCGTAAAACCCTACTCCTGCTTTGGTGGATTGAAGGGCGGACCGTAGTGGAAACGTAGTGCTCAAGCCCGGCATGGTCGCCTCGGGGAGAGCAGCTATGCGCGTATGAGTGTAGAAGGGTCCGAATCCTTTTTAAGGTTGCCATGTCCCTGCTTTTATAGGCTAAGGGGTTACCATAGTGGCAAATCAGTCATTATCTACTGATTAGATAGCCAACAGTGCTATCATACCTAACTCTGACAGTTAGGACGAAGTGCATTAAATGCAGTGCTGGGTGTCACACTGAGGATGCAGCCCGACAGGCCTGTCGCACTGGTTAATCACCTTCTACCTGTCTACATGACACGCCTCTGGACGGGTGTCATATAGGGGGAATCTCCCTTCCAAATGGCTGCCACATGCCAAATGACAGCCACTTAATCACTTGGCGGCTCGACACCACACAGATAAGTCACTTGCGTCGCTATGCGGTAGATCGGTGGAGTCTTGGCGGGGATATTTGCCCTTGGTGGCCCCGGCAAGCCTGCCGAGGAAATCTTGGGACTTGTTCTTGGTGAGGCCTCGACCTGACCAGGCTCGCCTGCCCGGTAAGGGAGGTCTTTTCTTAGTGACATCTTGTTCCCTTGGCTTGTCCTGGTCTTCTTTTTTCGCCCTTTGATTCCTCGAAGAGCTATCTCTGTGGCTTGATCTCATCTTGGGAGCTTGGTGCTGCCGGGTTGGAGGCCTACTGTCCGTGCACAAGTCAGAGGAAACATACACCCCTGTTGGTGTACCCTGACAATATACAAGCCAAGTTCTATAATGAAAAATTCCCACTAGTATATGGAAGTGATAACTCAGGAGACTCTCTATATGAAGAACATGGTGCTACTCAAGCACAAGTGTGGTAAAAGGATAGTAACATTGCCCCTTCTCTCTTTTTCTCTCATTTAATTTATTTTTTTCTTTTTTCTTCTTCGATTTTTTATGGGCTCTTTTTGGCCTCCTTTTTTTTCGGAGTCACATCCCGACTTGTGGGGGAATCATGGTCTCCATCATCCTTTTCTCACTGGGACAATTCTCTAATAATGATGATCATCAAACTTTTATTTACTTACAACTTGATGTTACAACTCGATAAAACTATAGAAGATGACTCTATATGAATGCTTCTGGTAGTGTACCAGGATGTGCAATGATCTAACATAACATGTTGTCATGCGTACGAGCATCTATGGGATGATGGTTTTCCCTTTGCAGCTTGACTGGGGAGATTGTCAAGCAAAAAGAGCAGATCAAGCAATCAACGCAAGGATTTGGCCAGGTTCAGACCGCTGTGAAGCGTAAAACCCTACTCCTACTTTGTTGTATTGGATGTGTATATGCCCAGCTACAAGGAGCGCAACTTGCCGGCAAGGTGCATGGGAAGTGCAGTGATGACCCACAAGTATAGGGGATCAATCATAGTCCTTTCGATAAGTACGAGTGTCAAACCCAACGAGGAGCAGAAGGAAATGACAAGTGGTTTTCAGCAAGCTAATTTCTGCAAGCACGGAAATTATCAGTAACAGGTAGTTTGGTAGCAAGATAATTTGTAACAAGTAACAAGTAAAAATGGTAATAATAAGTGCAGCAAGGTAGCCCAATCCTTTGGATGGCATAGGACAGGCCGAAACGGTCTCAGATAATAAGCAAAGCATTCTTGAGGGCACACGAGAATTTCATCTAGTCACTTTCATCATGTAGGTTTAATTTGCATTCGCTACTTTGATAATTTAATATGTGGGTGGACCGGTGCTTGGGTGCTTTTCTTACTTGAACAAGCCTCCCACTTATGATTAACCCCCTCGCAAGCATCCGCAACTACGAAAGAAGTATTAAGATAAAATCTAACCGTAGCATTAAACATATGGATTCAAATCAGTTCCTGACGGAATAGCCCATAAACTAGGGTTTGAGCTTCTGTCACTCTAGCAACCCATCATCTAATAACTACTCCACAATGCATTCCCTTAGGCCCAAAGATGGTGAAGTGTCATGTAGTTGACGTTCACATAACACCACTAAAGGAATCACAACATACATTGTCGGATTCAGGGCTCCGCAGACCCAAGAAAGGTTCAAACTCTGGGGCATGTGCGAAGAACTTGACCTCTCCAACCAACCGATTCGTTGCTTTCATGGCCTAGCTTGATGAACAGGAAAGGAAGGAGACACGGCAGTTTACCAGGTTCGGGCCACCTTGCGGTGTAAGACCCTACTCCTGCTTTGGGGTGGATTAGCCTCATGAGGGGCTGAGGACGAACTAGTACAGAGGAAGAACAACCTCACGAGGTCTGTTCTTGTGTGGGTTTGAGCTGAGGATTCCCCCTCCTTCCTATAGTGGTGGCTAACCTATATATAGTGGCCTTTGTCCTCTTCCTCCAAACTGTAGGCGGGAAGGGATCCCACAACAGCCAATTTTGAAGGGGGACAAGTAGTACATCTTATCCTGACGAAAGGTGGTCTTCGCCTGCAAAGCTTCTGGTGGTGACGTCGTGGTGGGCTCGGCGATGACATCCATCCTGCTGTCTTGGTGGTCTTGGTCCCGTTGCACGGGAATGGAAACCTTTGGGTGATTCCTCGGGACTCCGCGCCTGCGCTTGCTTCCTTAGCACCAAAGAGGAAACCTGCTATGCTGCACCCGCTGGCGCCCGCCTGGCCTTGGTCGTCATGGCTTGCGTCACTCGAACCTCATGAGATGGGTGCTTGCATGGGAATCTCCGCTCCTCAGGAGTGAGCCTAGGGAGGCCGCTCCCTCTAGAGGTCTTGGCGTCGTCTGCCTCGCGAGGCTTGGCCCCTCACGAGGGTCTTGTCTTGCCGATGCTAAAGATGGGCCGTACCAGGCCGTCGATGGAGCCATGCCATGGGCCGCAGGCAGGCAAGTCTGGGTACCCTGGTTCCCAAAACGCCGACAGTAGCACTCGGGACCGAGGCGCGCTCGGACTTGGCTTCGGGGCGAAGCCAAAGGGTAAGGGCGAAGCGCTGCAGGCCCCAATCGCCTGCGGACTGAGTTGACGCGTGGCGCCTGATGGGACGTGGGCGTCTCCACTTCCCCACGCTGCCTCGGCAACTGCCCAGGCTGACGAAAAGACTGGCACCTGCCGCCGAGCCTTCATTGCCTGCTGCGCCTGTCCTCTGCTCCTCTTTTTCCTTGCGAGCTAGTACCTCCTTCTCCGGATTCTGCACCAGCACTAATCCTCTTCCACCGTCATGGCTCCTAGGTCGAAGAGAGGAGGGAAAGCACGCGCCCCCGTGAAGCCCTCGCCGGGGTCAGAACCCGCACTACTAGGAAAAGGGCTATAGCTGATATGGACATTAATGGCGCACCATGTATGTGGTGCGCCACTGCTATATAGCAGTGGCGCACCAGATACAGGTGCACCATTAGTGTCCTCATTACTAATGGCGCACCAGACACACGGTGCGCCATTACTAGCGATTTTTTTTTATTTTTCCAAAACTATTAATGGCGCACCAGGGCACAGTGCGCCATTACTAGTCACTCCGTGTGCCACTACTAACAATTTTTTTTTACTTTTTTTTCAAAACTAGTAATGGCGCACTATCCACTGGTGCGCCACTACTAAACATTTTATTTTTATTTTTTTGCAAAACTAGTAATGGCGCACCACGTAACAGGTTCGCCATTAGTAACCAGGGTTACTAATGGCGCACCTGT
Organism: Thinopyrum elongatum; assembly: GCA_011799875.1. Classification (NCBI taxonomy): domain Eukaryota; kingdom Viridiplantae; phylum Streptophyta; class Magnoliopsida; order Poales; family Poaceae; genus Thinopyrum; species Thinopyrum elongatum. Next base: position 247,896,787 of record CM022299.1, read on the forward strand.
TACGTGGTGCGCCATTACTAACTTTCTGAGTCTTATAATTTATTCACCAAATGCACCCCCCCCCCCGGTGGACTGCCTTTCCAGTTTCAAAAAAAAAAAAGAAAATGATAGAAATGTCAAAAAATAAAAGAAAATAAGATTCCCATGTGATATGTGGTCTAGTTGTTAGCAAAATTTACAAACATGAATTTTCTACTTTTTTGCAAAATCTCTCGAGAATTTGTAAAATGGGCATAACTTTTGCATACGAACTCCGATGAAAAAGTTTTTTATATGAAAAATCATCTACTCGAAAAGTTACATCCGAATTTAACCGGGAAACCTCGTTAAACATTTTCAGACTCCCCAAAAACCTAACAGAACGAAAGATACAGAGCTTTTAAGATCTAGAGGGGAAAGAATGGAAAAAAATTCAAACTTACTAGTGGCGCACCATTTGCTAGGTGCGCCACTAGTAACAGAAAAAAAATTGGTTTCGAAATTTTTTTTTGGAATTTTTTTTCAAAATATGATACGTAATATGACCGGGAAGTTTGAAATATTTTTTCAAAATTTCATCACACTAATGAACATGAACAAAGTCCTAGACATCAACAAGGTTTAATAGGATTGATATCATAGATATATCAACAAGTGCTTGTTAAGTGAGGTGGTGCTGGGGTTGGATAGAACTGCGAAGTCAAGCGTGCTCGGGCTGGAGTAGTGTGAGGATGGGTGACCTTCCGGGAAGTTTGACCACTTAGTGCGATTTGACTTGAGATTAAGCATATTGACCCGAGATTAAGCCATAGTGACTCGAGATTAAGAAAAAAAACGAAAAAAAAATTTGAAAAAAAAATTTGAAAAAAATTTGTTAGTAATGGCGCACTTCTATGTGGTGCGCCATTACTATCTGACTTAGTAATGGCGCACCACATAGAAGTGCGCCATTAGTAACCCAGAGCACAAGGTAAATATGGCCCCCCTGGGAGGCATACTAATGGCGCACCAGGGGACATACTAATGGCGCACTTCCTGGTGCGCCACTACTGTCTGGTATACTAATGACGCACCAGGGGTGCACCATTAGTATTTGTTACTAATGGCGTGATGATAGTGGCGCACCTGTAGTGCGCCATTAATGGCCAAAACAGGTGCGCCACTAATAAGCCTTTTCCTAGTAGTGCCACGTTGGACCAGTCCACGGTGATCAACCAGGAGGGGCTGGACAAGGTTCGGCAGGCCCTCGCCGTCGATTCCGATGAGTGGAAGGCGACGACGGTCTGGCCTACCTCCCGGGCCTTGGCCGACATGGGGGCCATCGAGATCCCAATCCATCTTCACTCCCTTCTGGTCGGCTTGGTCCCCCCTTTTTCTGATTTCTTCAACGTCGTGCTCTCGCACTATCAGATCCAAGCGCTGCATCTGGACCCAGGGTCCATCGTCCTCCTTGGTGCTTTTGCCTTCCTGTGCGAGGCCCTCGTGGGCATCGCCCCGTCTGTGGCCCTGTTCCGCCATTTCTTCTCGCTCCGCCTGGTCGACGATGGATAGTGCTCGGGGTGCATGGCGTTCCAGGCAGTGGCGGCGACAGCTGGCTCCGGCATCGACTTCACTCTCTGCCCAGATGCAAAGGGGTTTCGGAAGTAGTGGGTGTACGTGGACGCCTCCATGCGCAGCCCCCTGCTCCTGCTCCCGCGGGCACCGGCGGAGCCGAGCTCCAGCTGAGGACATGCGAAGCTCGTCGACCGGCTGCTCGCGCGCGTCTGGTCCAGGCTGGCCAAGCTGAAGGAGGCTAGGGTGACGGTGTCGATGGTGGTGAGGGAGTTTGTCCGGCGGCGCATCGCCCCGCTCTAGCGCCATTCTCGCCAAATGTGGGCCTTTACTGGCTGCAATGACGCCATGAGGCTTCAGGTGCCCTCGTTTCCTTCCAAGACGTTGCGCACGGTGCTCCAGCTCCTGACGGGTGACCCAACGCCTGCCGCGCTCCCGGCCGAGGTGTGCCTCTTGTACAGCTGCTCGAACAGGGAGGCCTTCGTAGAGAAGATGCCCCATTTTGATGAGTGGGGGCTGCGCCCTAAGGGTCTTGAGGGGCCCCATGAGAACCCTGTCCTGGTGGCTCCCATGCCTGTCAATCCTGTGGCGCACGCCCCAGAGGTGGTCGCAGGGGGGCGAGCGCCGTCGAGCGCCCCTGAGGCGGCAGCTGGAGGACAGGCGCCACCAAGTGCTCCTGAGGCGGCTGCTAGAGGGCAGGAACCACCAAGTGCTCCTGAGGTGACGATCCACACCCCCACAGGCAGAACGGGGGGAACCCTGCCCCTGAATGCGACTGCCACCCCCGCCGTGAGGGGAAACGTACCAACCTTCGGCGTACCCCTTCCGAATCTCGGGGTACTCCGCAAGAAGAAGGGGCTCGGGAGCTGCTGTGGCGGCGCCCCACGGGCCCTGAAACAAAGGAAGTGGATAGCTTCGGATGAGTAAGTACCTTGTCCTCCTGGATTTTTGTGCACCGCATTCTTTTCTGACTTTTGCTCCTCAGGATCCCTTTGGCCGCGACGGTGAGGCCGCCTGGGAAGCAACCTCCAGAAACCTCCAGTTTGCCCGTGACTCCAGACCTCCCGGGCCGAGCAACCGCGCGGGAGGTGGTGCCGGTCCGTGAGCCGGAGCCGCTACTGGAAGGCCATGGGCCTGCTCTCCCAGCGCCCTTCCCCCAGGGCCACCTCTGGGGTACAAGGGGCGTGCCAACGTCTCCTCCATTGATTCTTGCCGACGGTTGGGCAATCCCTGTGTCGGCTTCATCTTAGAGCGGCGGGGCCAGGCCACGCGGCGCCTCTGCCGTGGTCCGGGGAGCGGCTGAAGGAGCTTCGGCCACCAGCCCCCTGCCGGAGACTGGTGGGTCGTCTCGCGCCTCTTCGACAGTCCAGGGCATGGAAGAAGGGCTCGGCTGTGCACTGGGGCTCGCTCGCGGACACAGCGCCGTCCATCATGACCTTCTCCGGGAAGCGACGAGTGCGCTGGGTCGGCTTGGGGGGGGGGAGCTTGCCGATGTTGACACACGCCTCGAGGCGGAGGGCCTTCGCCTTGCGCGTGAGTGGCATCAACTGAAGGTCGCCATTAACCTCAGGCACCTACAGCATGAGCGCGCCTGCACGGAGGCTGAGGAGTCTCTTGCGGCCTCTCGTGAGGCTTGCGCCCGTGCTCTGGAGGAGGCCAAGGCCGCGGACCATCGCCGTGAGGCGGCCGAGGAGCGCGAGAGGGAGCTCCGAGCCTCGAACGCCGCCCTTGAGCGGCAAGTCTAGGTGCGTAGAGCCACCCTGGCGGTGTCACCAGGCATGGCCCCTACAGACGAGAAGGGAGTCTAGGCGCGCGAGGACGCGCTGGCGCTCGAGACCTTGGAACACAGCCTGGAGCGCGAGCGGTTGGAGGTGAGGGAGCGCCAAGTAGCAATGGCCGAGGACGCACTTGCCTCTCGGGAGGCGAGAATTCAGCTGGAGGTTGACCAAAAGGTGGCGGGGATCCGCAAAGCCCACATCAAGGAATACCGACGAAAGCTGGGGCTCTAGGAGACTCGCTTCAAACAGCGGCAGGTCGAGCTGCAGGGCAAGGCTGATGCCCTCAAGGTGGAGCTGGCCGCGGTAGAGCAGCACGGGAAGGTTGCTGAAGAGGCCCGGGTCACCGCTGAAGCCGAGCTGTCCTCGCTCCAGCAGCTGGTCACGGGTGTCACGTCCTTTGTGGAGAGGGCTACGGATGACGCGAGCTGCCGCTAAACGCTGCAGCGCGAGTGCTCCTTGATGGTCGAGGACCTCAGGGTCAGGGCGAATCGGGCCTTAGACACCATCTGCGAGGAGAGCGTCGTCCTCCCGTACGAAGCTGACGATGCCGGCTACCTCCACTTCTTCACCCAAGTCCTGACCTGCCTCGAAGGCAAGGCCATGAGGGCGTGCCAGCTCGTCGAAGAGAAGAGCCGAGATCTCCGTGGGCGCGCGTTCTCGCGCGTCTTCAGCTACCTCCTTAGGCTTAATCCGGATTTCGACTTCAACACCACGATAGCCCCCATGCCTAGGGTAACCCAGGGCGACCTAGCGAGTTGGGTGGACAACCATGTGGACGACCTGATCCAGGAATTCGCTCTTGCCGATGACGTGACTGCACTCACGACCGAAGAGGGCGGAGCTGATGGTGATGACGATGATGGCGACACCGGCGGTAGCGCATCCTGCTAGGCTTGTGATTCCCTACTTTTCCTGCACAGATTTCAGGCATGGCCCCACGGGGCGTGAAAGCATTTTTTGGAGGGGGCTCCCCTGTAATGTATGAAACAATGATGTGCCCTCTAGAATAATTTTGAACGTGCCTTCGTGAGCTGGAGGGCTCCCGACTAAAGTAGTTGACGCGACTTATCTTTTGTGTTCGCGGCCTTGGACGTGTTCTTGTATCGCAGAGGCACATCTCTCCTGAGGCGAGCCCTTCGGGGGCTCGTGAGAGCTTAAGGCCCCCTGGCGCGCGTGCTAGCTTGCTTGAGAGCACCGCGGGAGGAGTCGAACACCAAAGCTTTGGCAAGGTGTGCGCGCACGCGGGCCTGCGGCAGTTACGTCCTTGGCTCCGAGGGGGCCTTGACGCTGCCTGGGCTATCCCAGATGCGCACACCACACCCAGCCCCCGCTAGCGGGGCGCTCGCAGAGGGAGTAGCAGGTAGGAGCCAGGCCTCGAACATAAATCAAAGAGCAAAGAACACTGCAAATCAAAAAATTCCCCCCATTTTTTCTTTTAATAGGCGCGCGAAACTCCAAATTTCATTCCAAAGGCAGCAAATCGGGTTACAAAAGAGAGCAAAGAAGGTGGCCACGTCCGGCGCCTACACTAGTCTTCTCACCAGTGCGGAGCTCAGTGCTTCCACTGGGCGTGGGCATAGTCATTGGGGGACAGTGTCGACTGCCAGCGCGGAGCATGGTGCTTCCACTTGGACGTGGGTGGGAGCCCCCGTGAGGCATGAGGGCGGCGCTCAGGAGACTCCGGGGCGTGTACAGCCCCACTCATTATTACGTGAGAGTGTCACGAGCGGAGATCTTCACGGGCGCATGGCCTTGGCCATGGCGAGTTGAGGAACACTCCCCGCCCCCTGGGCAGGAACCCCGCTCCGCGCATCCCCCGGCCACCATTGGGGTGTCCGGAAACCAGGACAGGACCAAGGGGCAAGGGGCCACCCGAGCTGTGGCGAGGGGGCTGTGGGCCTCCTCCGGGGGAGAGGGCTCCCCGGCGCCTTCCCCAGGAGAAGACCCACTTCTAGCTTGCACACACTGGGGGTGGGGGCGGCGCTGCTCGCCCCGCAGCGCGGGGGAATCCTTCACGCTGAGCTCCCGCCGCACGCGAGGCGCGCCCCTTGTTCGGCCTCCGGGGAGGTGAGGCCAACCCCCGGAGGTGAGGCCAACCCCCAGAAGAGCACCATCTTGGCACTATCTACCTGCGATCCATGGTTAGCGTGGCATATCCCAATGGTGTTGATCGTAACTGACTGTTGTTGCCACGGGAGCCGTCCTCGGGGCGCCGGGCCGACTCGTAAAGGACCCCGGTCACAGGCAACCTTGGCGACTCCGTCGTCCGAGCCGATGAGGGGAGTGCGCACGGGCTTCCCCTGTGCCCGTACAATGAACCCATTGGCGGCGGTATGGGGGCGCCAGGGGCCGTCGTCCTGAGGCCAACCCCCAGCCCCTTGGCTCTGCCGCCCATCATCCTTAGCACCTGGTCATGTCGATCAGGGGGCGGCCCTTCGGCGTGGCTCCAGGAGGGGTCGCCTACCCCGACCATGCCCCGGGGAAACGCACCTTGGGTCGGGTCAGCGGCGCCTTGCACCAGACCCCTGCCACGAGGTCCTCCGTACTCTCCTCGAAAGGGCGAGCGGACGATGCGGGGACGGGCGCAAGCTCTCATTGGCGTCTGCGACATGGGCGTGATGCAGAAAGGTGCTGCGCCCTCGCAGGCGGCGTCGAGCAGCTCGCCAACTCGGCCGAGCAAAGCGTCATCCCCGCTTTCCACCAACCTGCATTGCAGTAACTCGCGCGCCATGAGGAGCGTAGCGCGCGTGTTCGCCTGCTCTCGACGAGTGCGCAGGGACGATGCCACGGCGTAACCAAAAGACCGCGCGATGACGCGAGTGCGGCACCGCACAAGGGGTGGTGGAAGTAGCTCGTGCCGCCGACGGTCGATTGCTCCAGTGGTCGCGATGGTCATGAGGAGCGTGGGGCACCGAGCTCTGTGGCCGGCAGGCACCGCCTAAGCGGTTCTAGCAGCCCATGTTCGGCGTAAGCTCGGCGACCTTCCTCCATGAAGGCGGTGGGGGCGGAAACGGGGAAAAGGTCAAAGAAGAGCCTCGACACGCCCCTACCTGGCGCGCCAAATGTCGGATTCAGGGTGTCATGGGAAACCACAGCCACCTATGGGACCATGAGCCCCTTTTGGTTCGGCAGGGGGATGGGCATGTTGCACAAAGAGCGGAGAAGCGTCACGCAGCATGGCAAAGATCACACGGGCAGTCTTTACCCAGGTTCAGGCCGCCGTGAGGTGCAAAACCCTACTCCTGCTTTGGTGGATTGATGGTGGATAATGGTGGTGGACGTAGCACACTCGCCCGGCAAGGTCGCTCTGGGGGCGAGAGTGGCTACGAGCGTATCAATATGCATGGGTCCAACCCTTTCTACGGTCGCCATGGGCCTCCTTTTATAGATTAAGGGGTCACCACAGTGGCAAATCAGTCTTTGCGTACTGATTAGATAGCTAACAGTTCTATCATATCTAACTCTATAGGCTGACAGAGCATAGTAAATGCGCTGCTCAGTGTCACATCATAGCCCACCCGACAGGCCCTGCCGGGCTGTTTTGCTAGCTTCGCGCCTGCTTGTTTGACACATCTCAGGACGGGTGTCATATGGAGGTGTTTGCTGTAGGAAGTGGCTGCCATGTGGCAAGAAGCAGCCACTTAGTCACCTTGGAGCTCGACACCGCTTTGATTAATGACTTGCGTCGCTTGTGAGGTGGAGCAGTGGAGTGGCTTGCCTCCGTCAGCCCCGGCAGGCCTGCTGGGATGATCTGGGAGCTTGCTTCCGGGGCAAAACCCAACCCTGCCGGGGTCGCCTGCCCGGCAAGGTAGGTCCTTCCCTTAGCGATGCCTTGTTCCTCTGGCTCACCTTGGCCTTCTCGACTTGCACTTGGATCCTTCAAAGGAATTGATCCTCCTTGTTTGGTCTGATCTTGGTCTTGTAATCTTGTCTCTTGCCTGTGCACAGTCCGTGCAATGGACCCAGGGTCTGTTGCACCGACAGGAGCCCCCGGGCCTGGCACGAACGTGCCGCTGGGCATCGTCGGGCTAGGCCCTAACCAGTGCACATACAGAAACATAAGGGCGGCTCCGCCCTTTGAGATCTTCTTTGTTTCTTCATTAACCTGAGCTCGGGTCAGTTTCCGATTTTCCCGCGTGTCGTGCAATGCCAATTGTGGTGGGGCCATTCTTGTAATGGCCCGTGAATGACTTTAACGCATGGGCGGATAACTGCCAATTCACTCTTCCCACCGCGCCCTTATCCTTAGCCATGTATGCCGCATGCATTGCATGGGGTAGGTAATGGAGGCGCGTGGTGCGGGAGAGCATCAAGGCAGGGGCCCAATCTTCTTGGATTGGTGGAGGAGGACTGCGGGTACTCGCCGGGGAATCAGCCCCCAGCCCCAACTCGCCTATAAAAGCAAGAGCGGGGGGGAAGCGGAGGCATTCATCCACATTCCTCCCCTCCTCCGCCTTCTGCGTCTTCTGGGTATGTTGAAAGGAAGAGCCCGGGGCCAGGCCCTGGGGCCTAGCTGGAGTTTCGCGTGAGCCCTATGGGGGCGCTCGGGTAGCGCGGCGGTAGCACCGGAGGTGGCGACTCTAGTGTGCTCGTTGTCGGGTTGCCCGTGGCTTCAACTTTAGTGAGAGGCGACGCAAACGACACCATGCCGAGGCCCATAATGGGCAGAAGGTGTGGTAGTCGATTGTGGTCTATCCCCCCTTTTCCTACGGCGTTGGAGGGAGGTTGCAGAGATGGTTTGCCATTGGTGAGGGCGGACCATATCTCCCCATACTCCGCCCGTCTGGTGCATGGGAGAGTCTCTAGTCCTTGTGCATGCTTCCTTAACGGGCGGGATCTTCATATCTCCTGGCCGTCGGGGACGTCCATGCTCTCTGTGGGGTTTCCTGGGGCGTGTGGCGTTCGCATCGATGGGCGTGGCGGGATCTTTGGGCGACGGTGGTGCAGAAGGTGGCGGCAACCCACGACACATCAAGAACGGGGGCGACCGTTCCGACGAGTCATGTTTGCCGCTGACTCCGTCTCGGTTCCCGGCAGTGCCACCGCCTGCACCTACCCTCCGGTTTCTTCCTCTTAGCCCAATGACGGTGTTCTCCTGATCCTGGGGAGGCGTCGAATCCCAGCCAGGCCCGCCTTCCGCCTTCTCTGTTCCTTCTTGTGATTTCCTGAAGGAGATGGACAAGGGCAAAGGCATCACGGGGCACTTATCTTTTTTTAATCTTAAACCTGTGGGCACTTGCCAAATTTTAGTTCAAATAATGTAATCTCTTGTATCCATGTTTATGTTTTGTGAGATTTGTACTTGTTGATCAGCATATAAATGAAAAAGATAAGCTTTGCCGGACACTTGTGCATGTACGATATCCATGCAGAGGTGAAACGCCTCCACACTTTCATGTAAACAAGTAGATCTCGGTAAGCTACCTTGCCGGCACCCATAGGACTGCTGTCGTGAGGCTGAGCCTGCCGGGCGCAGAACCCATTGGGAGAGACCAGCCCCCCGCCAACCCTGACCGAAGCAGCGTTCGTGTCAGTAGATGGGAGTACCTTTGTTTCCGAGGCGGTGAGGTTTTCACATGTATGGATAAGAGACGAAACTTATTTGTTTGGCTTGCCGGAGACCGCAGTGCTGGCTTATCTTCGCATCCTCTTCCTAGGACTAAGTCCATGGCAGGAGCCTACAGTTTATGCAAATGAAGATGATGCCAGATGCAATCTATCTACATGATCATGCAACCTATCTACATGAATCATACGATGCTTATGATACGCTTATGCATGCATGCAACTTGTTGGGGGCCCCTAGCGCTTCATTTATTTCTCTGTTGCTCAGGGTCTGCGCCTGGCTTTGTACAAGGGGTGACATGCAACTGAGGCAAGGCCTGTACAAAAGGGTGGCTGCCGGGCAGGGCCCGACAGCCGCGCCTTACGGGTAGAACTTGCGGAGATGCTCAATATTCCATGAATTTTGCAATTGAATGCCATCTCCGGTCTCCAGACGGACTGCGCCAGGTCTGGTGACTCGTACTACCCTGTAAGGGCCTTCCCACTTCGGCGACAGCTTGTTTGTACCCTTGGCAGACTGAATGCGCCTAAGGACAAGGTCGCCTTCCTCAAAACACCGGGCATGAACCCTACGGCTATGATAGCGACGTAGGGCTTGCTGATAGCATGCAGCACGCGTAGCAGCCCGGAAATGGTTCTCCTCGAGAAGCATGGCGTCATCACGCATGTGCTATTCCTGTGCTATTTCATCGTAGGCAAGCACTTGAGGTGACCCGTAAATGAGTTCCATGGGGATAACTGCTTCTGCCCCATAGACTAGGGAGAAGGGAGTCGACCCGGTAGCTCGGTTTGGTGTCGTTCTGAGGGACCAAAGAACCACCGGCAGCTCATTGATCCATTGCCTGCCGTGCATCCGCAGCTTATCAAACGTTCTTGTCTTGAGTCCTCGTAGCACTTCAGCGTTCGCACTCTCAGCTTGTCCATTGCTTCTGGGATGTGCGATAGAGGCAAATGAGATCTTGCTTCCGAGGGCATGAACATATTGCATGAAGGAGCGGCTCGTGAACTGGGTGCCGTTGTCAGTGATGATCTGGGCAGGGACCCCGAAGCAGCACACCAATCCTTTCAAGAACTTGGTAGCTGACTGAGCAGTCACCTTTCTCACGGCATCTACTTCTGGCCACTTTGTAAACTTGTCAATTGCAACGAACAAGAAGTCAGAGCCCCCGGCAGCTCGGGGGAAAGGGCCGAGGATATCGAGCCCCCAGACCGAAAACGACCATGACAAAGGGATTGTCTAGAGTGCTTGGGCAGGCAGATGGATATTTTTGGAATGGAACTGACAGGCTTCACACTTGGTGATGAACTCAACCGCATCTTGGAGGGCAGTGGGCCCATACAATCCTTGCCGGAATGCTTTCCCAACCAAAGCCCTTGATCCAATGTGGGAGTCGCACATGCCTTTGTGTATCTCTGCCAGCAGTTCCTTTCCTCCTTCCCGGCAAATGCACTTCAATATCACACCGTTGGGCCTTCTTCTGTATAGTGTGTCATCGATAAACTGATACATACTGCCCCTTCGGGCTACTCTTTCAGCTTCTTCTTGCTCTTCGGGAAGTTCTCCGGTTTGGGGGAAATGGACTATGTGCCTTGCCCAAGTTGGAGCCTGAGGCTCGGCAACGAGGACTAGCGGCACCTCCTCATTCGTGGGGGCGCATCCCTCGACCGCGGGGACCAGTGGCCCGGCAGGAGGGTGCAGCCTGGCAATCGAAGGGGAGTTGTTTCCGGCAGGGTCCCTGCCAGGAGCCCCGAAAGGCTCTACCGGGAGAGGCTTACCGGAGTCCAATTTCCTCCTATTTTGGGCCATTGTTGTCGGGGATACGGAGGGCTGAGTAAGATGGAGAACAAAAGTTCCTGGTTCCATAGGAAGCGTCTGCGCAGCGCACTTTGACAGGTGATCAACAATGCTGTTTTCCGCACTGGGTACGTGCTCTGTTTGCAACCTGTCAAAGCGCTCCTCCAATCTTCTCACTTCCTCGACGTATGCCTCTGTCAATGGGCTTTGGTAATCCTTGTTGACTTGTCTCACCACCAGTTGTGAATCTCCTTGAATGATCAGCTTCTTGATTCCCAATTATGTGGCAATCCTAAGCCCAGTAAGAAGCCCTTCATATTCTGCTGTATTGTTGGTCGCCTCCTCCCGGGGAAAGTGCATCTGGACGATGTACCTCAGGTGCTCTCAAGTGGGAGCCACGAGAAGCACGCCAGCCACTGCACCTTGTAGGGAGAAGGCACCATCAAAATACATGATCCATTCTTGGGGCGCTTCCTTGCCGGGGATAACTGTTTTCTGTACATCTTCATCAGGGGTTGGCGTCCATTCTGCAATAAACTCTACCAACGCCCTGCTCTGGATTGTTGATTGCTTTCAAACTTCAGGCCAAAGCTGGACAACTCCAATGCCTACTCCACTATCCTGCCGGTGGCCTCTGGGTTTCGAAGTATCCTTTGCAACGGGAAGCGGGTGACAACCATGATCTCATGGGCTTGGAAGTAGTGGCGCAGTTTCCTTGAGGCCATGACAAGGCCAAAGGTCAATTTTTTGCACACCAGAATACCTGGATCTAGCCCCCTGCAACAGGGAGCTGACGAAGTATACTGGGCACTGCACCACCTTCTTCCTTGCCGTGTCCTTGGGGTTGCTTCCACTGCCGTGCTCCACTTTGTCCTGATCCGTATCTGGCCTTGTCGGGCCGCTCTCTTTCTCTTCCCCTGGCGGGACACTTGCTGAGGTGGCTGCTTCTTCTACTTCCCGCTACGCTACTAGGGCCGCACTAACCACTTGATTAGTTGCTGCAAGATATAGCAGCAACGGTTCTTATGGTTTGGGTGCGACCAAAGTAGGCACGAAAGACAAGTAGGCCTTTAAATCCTGCAGCGCTACATCTGCTGCCGGGGTCCACTTCATGGGTCCTGCCCTCTTCAAAATCTTGAAGAACGGCAAGGCGTGCTCGGCAGACTTGGAGATGAATCTGCTAAGCGCGGCAACGCATCCTGTCAAACGCCTCACATCCTTAACTGTCTTGGGTGCCTGTATCTACTCAATGGCCTTGATCTTATCGGGGTTGGCCTCTATCCCACGGTGGGACACAAAGAAACCAAGTAGCTTGCCGGAGGGAATGCCAAACACGCACTTCTCCGGATTCAGTTTCAAGTTGATCTTGCGCAGATTAATAAATGTCTCTTCTAGATCCTGGATGAGGGTTGATCTCTCCTTGGTCTTGACCACAATATCATCCATATAGGCTTCAATGTTCCTGTGCAACTGTGGTTCAAAGCCAATCTGAACTGCTCTTGAAAAGTAGACCCGGCACTCTTCAATCTGAAAGGCATGCGCACAAAGCAGTATGTGCCGCATGGGGTGATGAATGAGTTTCTTCGTCTTCCTTGGACATAAAAATCTGATGGTATCCAGAGTATGCATCCAGAAAAGAGAGCGACTCACATCTTGAAGTAGAATCCATGATCTGGTCGAGGCGTGGCAAGGGAAATGGGTCCTTTGGGCATGCCTTGTTCAGATCCGTGAAATCTATGCAAAGCCTCCATTTTCCATTAGCCTTGCACACAACCACTGGGTTTGCTAACCATGTTGGATGCAGTACTCCTCTGACCAAACCAGCTGCTTCAAGTTTCTTGATTTCCTCGGCAATAAACTTCTGCTGCTCCAAGGCCTGCTTCTGAACCTTCTGCTTGACGGGCTGGGCATGTGGGCAGACAGCAAGGTGGTGCATGATTACCTCCCAGGGAACACCGGGGATATCAGATGGTTGCCAGGCAAACACATCAATATTCGCCCGCAGGAAGGCAACGAGCGCGGCTTCCTATATGTCATCAAGGGTGGCGCTGATAGTGAAAGTACCATCAGTGCCAGCCAGCCCTGCCGTGACCTTTTTCACTTGGGGTGGAGCAGCCTTGGATCTCTTGCTGTTGGAACTCTCTGGCGTGTCATCAACGGGCGTGGCACATTCCGCAGAGGTACACTTCCCGGATTCCTTGCCAGTGCCTCTGCTATGCTTTCCCTTGGCGGGAACTGTGGCTTCTGTGACCTCTGCCGCGACCACGTCCCGGTACATCTTATCCACGCAAATAATTGCATCTTTCTTGTCCGACGGAACGGAAATGACGCCCATCGGCCCTGGCATCTTGAAGGTGCTGTAGGCATAGTGGGATGCTGCCATGAATTTGGCCAGGGCCAGGCGCCCAAGGATCCCGTTGTATGGCAGGGGGAGGTCAACCACATCAAACACAACTTTCTTAGTCCTGTAGTTCAACTCTCCTCCAAATGTCACTGGCAACGTAACCTTTCCCTTAGGATGGCTCCTGCCGGGATTGACTCCTTGAAACGTGCCTGTGGCCTTAAGTTCTTCCTCTGCTATCTGGAGTTTGCTGATAACCTTTGGGGACATCAGATTCATCCCGGCCCCGCCGTCAACCAGCATCTTTGTGACCTTGAGGTTGCGAATTGTTTGTGAGACCAACAACGGCAAGCACCGCAGTAATGCGGTCGGGGTGGTCCTCTTCATCAAAGATGATGGCGCGTGCGTGACCACTTGAGCGGCTTCCGAGAATCTGCAGCTGGCTCCAGGGCATTGACTTCACGCGCCCACTGTTTAAGTTGGCAGTGAGAGGAGTGCAAAGATGCACCCCCGTCAATGCACAGGGCGTTAGTGGCCTTCTGGAATTCCTGCTCACTGGTTTCCTCTTCATTCCCTCCATCACTCTCATTACTGCAATCCTCCTTCTCTCGGCCTTTGGCGGGTTTCCCGTGGATCCGAGGAGCCTTGCCGGGGCGATTTGCTTCACCACCCCGCCCCTTCCCGCCAGTGCCATTCTGACCTTTTTCCTTATCGAGCTTCTCATACTAAGCCTTCTGCCTCTTGATGAGCTGCTCAACCTGATGACACTCTTGGAGATCATGGCCCTTGGTCCGATGAATCTTACAGTACGGCCCATCACTTTTCCCAACTTTCACAGTAGCCGCCACCTCCCGGTAGTCAACGCATGCAGTAGCCTCCTTGCCTGGAGCTTTAGCCTTGGCCTTCTTGCCGGTACTGGGCGTGCCTGACCCCTCAACAGTCATCACTATCTTATCCTTGGGCTTCTTGTTGTGCTTCTTGTTCTTCTTCTTCTTCTTGCTGATGGCCTCGTCGTCATCTTCTAAGTCGATGTTGACGCAATCTTCCTCACCAGGAAGTTTCCTCCCCTCCTCCACCCGAGCACATTTGTCCACCAAAGTGTAGAGCTCCTTCACAGTCTTGGGCAATCGAACGTTCATCTTGGAACGTATCATGTGGTTGCGCACATTGGATTGGAAGGCAACTATCACGGCAACTGGGTAGATATCTGGGATATTTCTGTGGACTCGGCTGAGTCTCTGCAAGTACTTCCGTAGAGTTTCTCCCTCTTTCTGCTGGAGAAGCTGCAAGTCGCTGGGCCGCCCTGGTTCTTGATGGCCGCCCGTGAAGGCACCAATGAACTCGTGGCACAGGTCAGCCCAGGTCGAAATGGAGTTCTTCGGCAGGTGCATCAGCCAAGACCTCACATTTGACTTGAGGGCCAAAGGGAAGTAGTTGGCGAACACCTTCTCATCTCTTCCCCCGGCAGCTTGAACAGCAATGGTGTAGATGCTCAAGAACTCTGCCGGGTTTAGTCTCCCATCATACTTCTCAGGTATCTCTGGCTTGAACATGCGAGTGGACGGCTAACGGACTTGCCGCAGCTCACGGGTGAAGGCAGGGCACCCAACCTCAAAAGGCAGGCACCCGCCATCTCCGAACATGGGCTCGATGACGTCGGGGCCATCGCACCCATTGGTCCGGCGGGGGTTGTCGCGGTGCCGCTCGTCGATGACGTGCACGCCTTCCCTTCGCCTGCCCTTCGGGGCACGCTGTCGGCCTTGATGCGCTCGAGGGTCCGATGAGGCCATCGAGACATCATCGGGTGCTTGGTTTTGTGGCTCCCGGGCGGCTTCCTGTGGTGGGGATTGCACCGTGAGGATGGCCCCTCCCGCACGACCAGCCGCACGAGCCGTCATTGCTGCCTGGGAAGGCCGTGGTGGTCCGGCCCGCTGTGATCATTCCGCCTCAGCAAAACCAATCAGACTTTGGATGGTGGCTCGCCACTCATCCATCTGGTCTGCCGCCGGTGGAAATCTCAACAGCAGTTGGGCTCGCGCCATGGCCTCGAGGCAGTGCTTGGCATAGGTGATGACGATGTAGATCGTAGTGTCGCTCGGCTCCTGACGTTGCCGGTGGCGACCGCGCCGCGCCCTTGCTACTGCAAACCAGCCGTTTGGACGGCATGGTGACTCGGCGGAGGCGCCTTGCCAGGCTATTTTTCCAGCTTCGCGCCTGCTTGTTTGACACGTCTCAGGACGGGTGTCATATGGAGGTGTTTGTTGTAGGAAGTGGCTGCCATGTGGCAAGAAGCAGCCACTTAGTCACCTTGGAGATCGACACCGCTTTGATTAATGACTTGTGTCGCTTGTGACGTGGAGCGGTGGAGTGGCTTGCCTTCGTCAGCCCCGGCAGGCCTGCCGGGACGATCTGGGAGCTTGCTTCCGGGGCAAAACCCAACCCTGCCGGGCTCGCCTACCCGGCAAGGTAGGTCCTTCCCTTAGCGATGCCTTGTTCCTCTGGCTCACCTTGGCCTTCTCGACTTGCACTTGGATGCTTCAAAGGAATTGATCCTCCTTGTTTGGTCTGATCTTGGTCTTGTAACCTTGTCTCTGGCCTGTGCACAGTCCGTGCAATGGACCCAGGGTCTGTTGCACCGACACAGGGCTCCGCAGACACAAGAAAGGTTCGAACTCTGGGGCGTGTGCGAAGAACTCGACCTCTCCAGCCAACCGATTCATCGCTCTCATGGCCTAGCTTGATGAACAGGAAAGTAAGGAGACACGACAGTTTACCCAGGTTCGGGCCACCTTGTGGTGTAAGACCCTACTCCTGCTTTGGGGTGGATTAGCCTCGCGAGGGGCCGAGGACGAACTAGTACAGAGGAAGAACAACCTCACGAGATCTGTTCTTGTGTGGGTTTGAGCTGAGGATTCCCCCTCCTTCCTACGGTGGTGGCTAACCTATATATAGTGGCCTTGGTCCTCTTCCTCCAAAATGTAGGCAGGGCGGGATCCCACAACGGCCAATTTTGAAGGGGGACAAGTAGTACATCTTATCTTGACGAAAGGTGGTCTTGGCCTGCAAAGCTTCTTGTCATGATGTCGTGCTGGGCTCGGCGATGACATCCGTCCTGCTGTCCTGGTGGTCTTGGTCTCGTTGCACGGGAATGGAAACCTTTGGGTGATTCCTCAGGACTCTGCGCCTGCACTTGCCTCCTTAGCACCAAAGAGGAAACCTTCTACGCTGTGCCCGTTGGCGCCCGCCTGGCCTTGGTCGTCATGGCTTGCGTCACCCGAACCTCATGAGATGGGTGCTTGCATAGGAATCTCCACTCTTCAGGACCCAGCCTAGGGAGGCCGCTCCCTCCGGAGGTCTTGGCATCATCCGCCTCGCGAGGCTTGGCCCCTCGCGAGGGTCTTGTCTTGCCGATGCTGAAGATGGGCCGTACCAGGCCGCCGATGGAGTCACGCTGTGGGCCGCAGCAGGCAAGTCTGGGTACCCTGGTTCCCAAAATGCCCACATACATATCATCAAAATATCGAACACATATCAAATTCACATGATTACTTGTAACATGACTTCTCCCGTGGCCTCAAGAACAATGGTAAATACTCACAAATAATATTCATGCTCAAGATCAGAGGGATATTAAATAGCATAATTGATTTGAACATATAATCTTCCACCAAATAAACCATATAGCATCAACTAGAAGATGTAATCAACACTACTAGTCACCCACATGTACCAATCTGAGGTTCTAGTAGAAAGATTGAACACAAGAGATGAACTAGGGTTTGAGATGAGATGGTGTTGTTGAAGATGTTGAGTAAGATTGGCCTCCCAAAGATGAGAGGGTTGTTGGTGATGACAATTGCTTTGATTTTCCCCTCCGGAAGGGAAGTTCGCCCGGCGGAATCGCTCCGCCGGAGGGCAAAAGTGCTCCTGCCCAAGTTCCGCCTCGAGACGGTGGCACTCCGTCCCGAAATTCCTCCCTTTATTTTTTATTGGTCAAAAGACCTTATATACTAGAAGATGGGCACCGGAGGTGGGCCAGGGTGCCCACCACCCACCAGGGTGCGCCTGGAGGGGCTGGCGCACCCTGGTGTCTTGTGGACACTTGGCAGCCCCCCTATGGTAGTTCTTTTCTCCAATATTTATTATATATTCCAATATAATTCTCCATAAAATTTCAGCTCATTTGGAGATGTGTAGAATAGGTATCTCTGACATAGCTTTTTCAGGTCCAGAATTCCAGCTGCTGGTATTCCCCCTCTTTGTGTAAACCTTGCATATTATGAGAGAAAAGGCATTAGAATTACTCCATAAAGTGTTATAAAGCATAAAAACATTATAAATAACAGTAGGAAAACATGATGCAAAATGGACGTATCAACTCCCCCAAGCTTAGACCTCGCTTGTCCTCAAGCGAAAGTCGATATCAAAAATCATGTCCACATGTTTAGAGAGAGAGGTGTCGATAGAAACAAAATACGGACATAGTAGCATCATGCATATTATTATAACAGTAACAACCTTCATCACCAAACTTTATCATATAACTTCTCATGAACAAGTAACAATTCATCATAAGATCGAAGTAAAAAGCATAAACTTTATTGAAAACCAACAAACTATGTGCTCAGTCAACTTTGCAACTACAATTCATCATATTTTCAGGAAGGGTCTCGTATCGGAGCCTTTTGGCAAGTCCACATACTCAACCATCATTTAGTCTTCTATGATTGTGAACACTCACAACATATATATGAGCCAAGAGTTTCAACCGGGCACATAGAAAGATAGGGGCTTATAGTTTTGCCACCCAACTTATTCACCTCAAGGGTGATGTCAACAATAATAACTCATGATCACTCATATCCAACTGGGTATATATGCCTAGATCTTTCCTCACCACATGATGCTTGCCAAAGAGAAAATAAAAAGGAATAGGAGAAAATACTTTGACTCTTGCATAAAAAGTAAATACATAAAAGTAAAAGATAGGCCCTTCGCAGAGGGAAGCAGAGATTGTCATGCGCTTTTTGGCTTTGTATGGACAATCCCTTAATGCAAAAGAACGTCACGTTATATTTCCCCTTATGATAGCAACCTTTATTATGCAGTCCGTCGCTTTTATTACTTTCCATCACAAGTTCGTGCAACGCTTATTTTCCCTTACACTAAAGGATCAAACACATTTGGAAGCAATTTTTATTGCCCTTTTTGCACTGATGACAACTTACTTGAAGGATCTTACTCAATCCATAGGTAGGTATGGTGGACTCTCAAAACATGAGTTTGGGTTTAAGGTTTTTGGATGCACAAGTATTACTCTACTTAGTGTGGAATTTTGGCTAGTGAAGATATTGAGCAAGCACCACATGTTGAAGGATCTATGACAATATAACTTCTATGTGAATATGAACAAACATAAATCATTATGTTGTCTTCCTTGTCCAACGTCAACAGTTTGGCATAAGATAATTAGTGGGGGCTCACAATCATAAAAGTTGTCCAAGATAGTGTATTTGCATGTGAATCTTCTCTTCCCTTATTTATTCTTTCATGAATTTCATCATTGACCAATGCTATGTTTGTCAACTTTCAACAAATTTTACCACTCATAATTTTCCTTATGTGATGTCATTACTTACCGTAAAATTAGCATATGATATTTTTCTTTTATTTTGATTGAAACATAAAAGTAAAGAAGCAAAAAACTCATACTAAACTTGATTATATAACTTTCACTCAATTACATAGATAGATAGATCATGAAACAAGCACTCGAAAATAGACCATACTAAACTTTTATTCAACTAAATCACAAAATAGCTAAGGATTGAACTAAGATAGGTAAAGGTAATAAAAGTGATGGTGATATGATACCGGGGCATCTCCCCCAAGCTTGGCACAAGCCAAGGGGAGTGCCCATACCCGTGTACTCAAGTCTCCTTCTTTGGTGATGATGATGATGGTGGTGGTGGTGGTGATGAGGTGGTCTTTTTCTCCAACTTGCGTCTGAGGCTAAAATTTTCCTCCCTTAGATCATCATTCTCCAGCTCATGCTTTAATACCCTCTTGCATAATGCCGGCTTGCTCTCCTGTAGAAAATGGGATGGGATAAATTGAACGTTAGGTTTGTTTCCTTTGTTAGGAAGGTTGACTTATTGAATTCCACATGCATATCTCCAGGTTGAGGTAGTGGATCTTCATCTTCATCGGAGCTATCATCCCTTGCTTCCTCCATGTCAGCATCTTGCTCCTCATCCGTGGTCCAACCGTAAGGATCCTCCTCCCCGTAGACCTTGGGTTTTGCAATATAATCAGCGGCATAGCTCTCTCCCTCCGAATCTTGAGACGACATATTTTCAGATCTGCCAGGAAAACAACACCAAACAAGAACAGAGGTGTTTTCTGTGATATGGTGGTCAAATCCTCAGGGTATATATAAAGATTTTTTTATCTTGGGAAAGAAGTATACAGAAGGAAAATGGAGACAGGAAGGTGCCCGAAGGGTCCACCACCCACCAGGGCGCGCCAGGTGGGGCAGGCGCGCCCCGGTGTCTTGTGGGCACCTGGGTTGCCTTCCCGGTTGTTTCTTATTTTTCTATTTTTTCTAATATTCCAAAACTGACAAAAAATATTTTTGCAAATTGTTCGGAGTCCGTTTACTTACCGTATCACGTACCTCTTCCTTTTCAGGGTTCTGTTGTGTTCTGGAAGGTTTCCTTTATGTGTACCTCTGGTGTCATGGTTTGGATAATGTTAGTTTCAACATTAATAGGCATACCTAAAATATAGGGCTTAATTCTTTGTCCATTCACCACCTTCGGATTGGTACCTTCGGCATTATTAATTTTGATTGCTCCAGAGCAATAAACTTATTCGATGATATATGGTCCTTCCCATTTGGCGAGAAGTTTTCCAGCAAAAAATCTAAAATGAGAGTTGTACAATAGAACATGTTCACCAACTTTTAATTCCCGCATTTGGATTCTTTTGTCATGCCATATTTTAACTTTTTCTTTAAATAGTTTGGCATTTTCATAAGCTCGGGTTCTCCATTCATCTAGTGAGCTAATATCAAATAACCTATTTTCACAGGCAAGTTTGAAATCATAATTGAGTTCTTTAATTGCCCAATATGCTTTATGTTCTAATTCAAGAGGCAAATGACAAGCTTTTCCATAAACCATTTTATATGGAGACATACCCATTGGATTTTGATAAGCTATTCTATAAGCCCAAAGTGCATCATCTAATTTCTTAGACAAATTCTTTCGAGACCTATTGACAGTTTTTTGTAATATTAATTTTATTTCTCTATTGCTAAGTTCAACTTGACCACTAGATTGAGGATGATAAGGTGATGCAATTCTATGGTTGACATCATATTTAGCAAGTGTCGTGGTTCAACACGGCCACCTATGGGGCCATCGGCCCCTTGTGGTTCGGTAAGGGGGAAGGGCGCGTTGCACAAAGAGTGGAGACCGTAGAGCAGCACGACAGTGATGACACGGGCAATTTTTACCCAGGTTCGGGCTGCCGCAAGGCATAAAACACTACTCCTGCTTTGGTGGATTGATGAAAGGACCGTGGTGGAGACGCAACGCTCAAGCTCGGCAAGGTCGCCTTGGGACGAGAGAAGCTACACGCGTATGAGTGTACAAGGGTCCGAATCCTTTCTAAGGTTGCCACGGCCCTCCTTTTATAGGTCAAGGGGTTACCACAATGGCAAAACACTCATTATCCAGTGATTAGATAGCCATAGTGTATCATACCTAACTCTGTAGGCAGGACAGGGTGCATTAAATGCACCGCTTAGTGTCACATCGCGGGGGTAGCCCGACAAGCCTTGCCATGCTATTCTTCCACCTTCTCGCCTTCCTGCGTGACACGCCTCTGGATGGGTGTCATTTGGGGGTGATCTTCCTCAGACATGGCTGCCACGTGCCAAATAACAGCCACTTAATCACTTGGGGGCTCGACACCGCACTGATAGGTGACTTGCGTTCCTGTGAAGTGGAACGGTGGCGTCTTGGCGGGGTGATCCACCCTCGGCGTGCCCTGCAACCTTGCCGGGGGAGTCTTGAGACTTGTCTTCGGGGTGACCTCGACGTTGCCAGGCTCGCCTACCCGGTTAGGGATGTTTTTCCTTAGTGATATCTTTCTCATTTGGCTTGTCTTGGTCTTCTTGATCCGCCCTTTGATTCCTCAAAGAGCTATATCTTTTGCTTGGCCTTGTCTTGGATGTTGTAACCTTGCCCTTGAGCCTATGTACAGTCCGGGCAAAATACACCAGGGTTTGTTGCACCGACAGAAGCCCCTAGGCCTGGTCCAAACGCGCTGCCGAGCGTCGTCAGGGTAGGCCCTATCTAGTACACAGGCGAAGAGTTTTGTGGTTGCTCATCCTTGAGATTTCCTTTGCTTCTTCATTAACCCGTGCTTGATTCAGTTTCCGATTTTTCCGCGCATCGTGCAAGATGTTATGAAGGAGTTGAGAGCCACGATCGATGGGCTACCCACGTCCCACGTTCACGGGGGGTAACTGCCATTCCACTAGCTTCTCCGCTTCTGGCGTTTCCGCCACGTATGTTGCATGCATTGCATTGGGTTGGTGGCGGACGCGGGCAACGCGGAAATGTGTGCCATGGTAGAAAGCCAGACGCCATGGATTGGCACAGGGGGTCGGCCTTGATTCCACGAGCCGTTGAAGGCGCAGGGAAGCCGGATTGGCAGAGAGGGGCGGTTGCCTCCCCTGACTGAGGAGCCAGCCCCCGGCCCCGTTTGCCTAGAAAAGGGAACGCGGGCGAGGTGTTGGCTCACACCTATCTCCTCCTTCTTTCTTTTGATACCGTTTCTTCATCATGGTGAGGGGAAGAGGTCGCAGCGGTACTCTAGTAGCGGCAACGAGGGCTTCTGCTCGACAGCACCTCCCTCCTCCCATTGGGGATGCGGAAGCAGAGCCCGCAATGAGGGGAGGCGGGAGAGGACGGGGACGTGGTCGTCGTGGCGCTCGGGGTAGAGGAGGACGGGGCGGTGCGCTGACCGCACCTCCTCCGACCGTTCAGGACCTGAATGAAGGCCACATTGGGAACGAGCCGCTGGAGTTCATTGTCTAGCTGCGAGGGCCTCCGCACAGCCGGCTTCGGCTCCCCACTATCTTTGCAAGAGTGATGGAAATTGAGCAGCCGTCGGGGCTGAGGCTGCACATGAGGGGCTGCTGTAATGGCAGCATACGGGCGGATGTGGAGTTCCCCGCTCCTCATGTCAAGCTTCTCCGGCACTGTTGGAAGTCCTTTGCTCGTGCCCACAGCTTGTTGGCCGGGCACGTCCTCCATTTCAAGTCAATGGATGCAACCCTGCTCTCCGTCAAAGTCTTCGGACGCTCGGGTGCTGCGCGGAGAGCTCGACCGACGGCAAAAGCTCCTCCTCATGCGATCGCGACGAGGAGGACAGTGACGGCAATGACGCCAGCGCCAACAGGGAGGACGACGACTCCGACTCCGGCAGAACACCAGCCGCACCATCATCGTCAGGCGGCAGCACCACCATCTGCACCTGCACCTCCTCTCCGGCAATGTGATTTGTCGGGGAGTTGGATGTGGAGGTGTGGATGGTGTCTCCGGCTCCTCCAGCAGCCTTCCAGCTAGGCCTCGGCAGGCTTCCTCGTGGGCTCCGGCTTTGTTCGCCCTGCCGCGTCCTGCTGGCCCTGATGGCGGTGGCCAGGGGTTCGTCTCCGCCACTCTCTTCACCATCACCTTTGCCCGCGCCCTCTCGATCTTGTCAGGCTCCTTGTCATGGGGCCTGACGGGGTCAGGCTGGGCTTCTGCCCAGGCACTTCTTTTGCCCTCTTCACCTCCCACAGTAGTTCCTAGGAGGAGAGGGACAAGAAAGGGATTACGGGGCACTTATCTTTTTTCAGTCTAAAATATGTAGGCACTTGCCAAACTTTAGTCTAAAATATGTAATGTTCTTTATCCATGTTTGTGTCTTATAAGATTTGTACTTTCTTATCGCATATTAATGAAAAAAGACAAGCCTTGCTGGGTAATTGTGCATGTACCATGTCAATGCAGAGGTGAGATGCCTCTATAAATTTAAGGAAACTATCTTGCCGGTGCCTTTCGTTTGTTGCCGCGGGGCTTGGCCTGCCAGGCACAAAATTACGGAAAGGGACCAGCTCCTCGTCGAACCTCCTTCGACGAAGGCCACTACAACCACCTTGACCAAAGCAATGTTTGGGACACAGGATGGGAGCACCTATGCTTCGGAGGTGACGAGGTTTTCATATGCACAAGTTTTCACTTTACAGAACATGTATGGAGAAGAAAGAACTTATCTGTTTGGCTTGTCGGGGACTGATATGTAGGCTTGTCTTCATTTCTTCTCTTCGGGACCAGGTCCACGGCTAGAACCCTGCAGCTTAGTGCAGAGGAAAACAATGCTACACATGCCCTGATCTACATGATCATGCTATGCTCATGTTATGCTTGTGCATGCATCTGAGTTTTTGGGGCCCCCAGTGCTTCGTTTATTTATCTGTTGCTCAGGGTTTGCGTCTGGCTTTGTACAAAGGGTTACAAGCAACATCGGCAAGGCTTGTATAAAAGGATGGCTGCCGGGCAGGGCCCGACAGCCATGCCTTACGGGTAGAACTTACGGCGATGCTCAATGTTCCATGAGGTTTGCAACTGAATGCCATCTCCGGTCTCTAGACGGACTGCGCCAGGTCTGATGACTCGTACTACCCGGTAAGGGCCTTCCCACTTCGCCATCAACTTGTTTGTACCCTTCACGGACTGAACACGCCTAAGGACAAGGTCGCCTTCCTCAAGGCTCCGGGCATGAACCCTCCGGCTGTGATAGCGATGCAGGGCTTGCTGGTAGCGTGCATGACGCGTAGCAGCCCGGAGACGGTTCTCCTCAAGTAGCACAGCGTCGTCACACTGGTGCTGTTCCTGCACTACTTCATCGTAGGAAAGCACTTGAGGTGACCCATATATGAGTTCCGTGGGGATCAATGCTTCTGCCCCATAGACTAGGGAGAAGGGAGTCTGGCCGGTAGCTTGATTTGATGTTGTTCAGAGGGACCAAAGAACCACCGGCAGCTCATCAATCCATCACCTGCCACATTTCTACAGCCTATGAAATGTTCTTGTCTTGAGTCCTCTCAGCACTTCAGCGTTCGCCCTCTCAGCTTGTCTGTTGCTTCTAGTATGAGCAACAGAGGCAAATGAGACCTTGCTTCCGAGGGCATGAATGTATTGCATGAAGGCGCGGCTTGTGAATTGGGTGCCATTGTCAGTGATGACTCTGGTGGGTACTCTGAAATGGCACACCAATCTTTTCAAGAACTTGATAGCTGACTTTGCGGTCACCTTCCTCACGGGCTCCACTTCCGGCCACTTTGTGAACTTGTCGATGGCGACGTATAAGAACTCAAAGCCCCCGGTAGCACGGGGGAAGGGGCCCAAGATGTCGAGCCCCCAGACAGAAAAGGGCCATGACAAATGGATCGTCTGGAGAGCTTCAGCAGGTTAATGGATATTCTTGTAGTGGAACTGGCAGGCTTGACATCTGGTGACTTGCTTGATTGCATCATGGAGGGCCGTGGGCCAGTAGGAACCTTGACGGAAAGCTTTTCCAACCAAGGCCCTTGATCCAATATGCGAGCCGCACATGCCTCTGTGTATCTCTGCCAACAGTTCCTTTCCCTCTTCTCGAAAAATGCACTTCAATTTCACACCGTTGGGCCTCCTTCTGTATAGTGCATTATCGATGAACTGATACATATTGGCCCTCCGGGCTACTCTTTCAGCTTCTTCTTGCTCTTTGGGAAGTTCTCCTATTTGGAGGTATCAGACTATGTGTCATGCCCAAGTTGGAGCCTGAGGCTCGACAACAAGGATCAACGGCACCTCCTCGTTCGTGGGAGAGCATGCCCCAACCGCGAAGATTGGTACTTAGGAGGGAGGGTGCTGCTCACCAAGCGAAGTGGAGTTGTTCCCGCCATGCTCTCTGTCGGGGGCTTCTGGAAGCTCTGCCGGGAGATCATTGTCGGAGTCTAGTTTCCTCCTATTTCTGGCCATTGTTGCCAGGGATACGGAAGGCTGAGTCAGGTGGAGAACAAAAGTTACTGGTTCCACAGGAAGCTTTTGTGTAGCGCACTTTGACAAATGATCAGCAATGCTGTTTTCCGCACGGGGTACGTGCTTTGTTTGCAATCCGTCAAAGCGCTCCTCCAACTTTCTCACTTCCTCCATGTATGCCTCCATCAATGGACTTTGATAATCCTTGTTCACTTGCCTCACCACAAGCTGTGAGTCTCCCCGAATGATCAACTACTTGATTCCCAGTTCTGTTGCGATCCTGAGCCCAGCAAGGAGTCATTCGTATTCTGCAGTGTTGTTGGTAGCCTTCTCCCGGGCGAAATGCATTTGAACTACGTACTTGAGGTGCTCCCCAGTGGGTGCGACGAGAAGCTCGACAGCTCCTGCACCTTGTAGGGAGAAGGCACCTTCAAAGTACATGATCCATTCTTGGGGCGCTTCCCTGCCGGGGATAACTGTCTTCGGCGTCTCTTCATCTGGAGTTGGTGTCCATTCTGCAATAAACTCCACTAATGCCCTGCTCTAAATAGTTGATGTGCTCTCAAACTTCAAACCAAAGCTTGATAACTCCAAAGCCCATTCCACTATTCTGCCAGTGGCCTCAGGGTTGCTTAGTATGTGTTGCAAGGGAAGCGGGTAACAACCGTGATCTCGTGGGCTTGGAAGTAGTGGCGCAGTTTCCTTGAGGCCATGATGAGGCCAAAGACCAACTTTTACACGCCAGAGAACCTTGATCTAGCCCCCTGCAGTAGGGAGATGACAAAGTACACTGGCCGCTGCACCACCTTCTTCCCTGCCATGATCCTGGAATTGTCTCCCGTTGCCCCGCTCCTCTTTGTTCTGATCTGCACCTGATCTTGCTGGGACGAGTTCACTTTCCTATCCGAGGGGATGGTGGTCGCGGCTGCTCCTTCATCTACTTCCCGCTGGGCCACCAGTGCTGCACTAACCACTTGATTGGTTGCCGCTAGGTACAACAGCAACGGCTCTTGTGGTTTAGGAGCGACTAGGGTGGGAACAGAGGAAAGGTAGGTCTTCAAATCTTGTAGCGCAGCGTCCGCCTCCGGGGTCCACTCCATGGGCCCTGCCTTCTTCAAGATTTTGAAAAATGGCAAGGCGTGTTCGGTAGACTTGGAAATGAACCTGCTCAGCACAGCAACACATCCAGTCAAACGCCTCACATCTTTAACTGTCTTGGGTGCTTGAAACTGCTCGATCGCCTTGATCTTGTCGGTGTTGGCCTCTATCCCCCGGTGGGACACGAAGAGGCCAAGCAGCTTGCCAGAAGGAATGCCAAACACACACTTCTCTGGGTTCAGCTTCAAGTTGATCTTATGCAGATTTGCAAAGGTCTCTTCCAAGTCCTGAATGAGAGTGTATTTATGCTTGGTTTTGACCACTATGTCATCCATGTAAGCTTCAATATTCCTATGTAGCTGGGACTCAAAAGCAATTTGCACTGCTCTTGCAAAAGTGGATCAAAAGGGCATCTGTACAAAATAGTACGTGCCGCATGGGGTTGTGAATGCGGTCTTCTCTTTATCTTCCTTGGACATGAAAATCTGGTGGTACACGGAGTAGGCATCCAAGAAGGAAAGTAGGTCACATCCGGATGTGGAATCCACAATCTGATCAATGCTCGACAAGGGGAATGGTTCCTTCGGGCATCCTTTATTCAGATCTGTGAAATCTATGCAAAGCCTCCACTTCCCATTCGCCTTGCGCACTACCACTGGATTTGCCAACCATGTTGGACGCAATACTGCTCTGACCAAACCAGCAGCTTAGAGTTTCTTGATCTCGTTGGCAATGAATTGCTGCCGCTCCAAGGCTTGCTTCCGGATGTTCTGCTTGACGGACCGGGCATGAGGGCAGACAGCAAGGTGGTGCTCGATTACCTCCCTGGGAAC
This sequence comes from Thinopyrum elongatum, assembly GCA_011799875.1. NCBI lineage: Eukaryota > Viridiplantae > Streptophyta > Magnoliopsida > Poales > Poaceae > Thinopyrum > Thinopyrum elongatum. Next base: position 247,923,807 of record CM022299.1, read on the forward strand.
ACCGGGGATGTCAGATGGTTGCCAAGCAAACACATCGACATTCGCCCGCAGGAAGGTAATGAGCGCTTTCATATTTGTCATCAAGGGTGGAGCTGATAGAAATGTACCATCAGCGTCAACCAGCCCTGCCGAGACCTTCTTCATAGCGGGTGCAACAACCTTGGATCTCTTGCTAGTAGAACTCTTCGGAAAATCATCGACGGGTGCAGCACACTCCGGAGAGGCGGGCTTCCCGGATTCCTTGCCGGCATCCTTGCTAGCTTTTCTCCCTTGCTTGTTTTCCTTGGCGGGTACTACGGCTTCCGCGGCATTGGCAGCGAGCGCGTCCCGGTACATCTTGTCCACGCATATAATTGCGTCCTTCAGCGAGGTGGAGAGGCGAAGATGGAATGTTCTCCCCACCCGCATCTTGAGGAGCATGCCGCTAGGAAACTGTTGACGTTGTCCTCCTCCGGCGCCCCCTGCTCTCACTTCGGCCGCAGGGGGAACAGTGATGGTGCCGCCTACACCGATCACATCCCCCGTGGCGTCCATGTCCCCGTGCGCCCCCATAGCCCCCGCGGCATCAGTGGCTGCATGCGAGGGGGCCTTCGAGGTGGAAGGGTGAGCTGCAGCGCCGGACTTTTTCTTGGGCGTCATGGATGATGAAGCTGTCGATGAAGAAGACGATGATGAAGATGACGCTGCTTACACCCTCGAGTTCACACAAGCGCTTCCCCCTACCTGGCGTGCCAAAGATTTTGTGGTTCAACACGACCACCTATGGGGCCATCGGCCCCTTGTCGTTCAGCAAGGGGGAAGGGCGCGTTGCACAAATAGCGGAGATAGTAGAGCAGCACAGCAGTGATGACACGGGCAGTTTTTACCCAGGTTCGGGCTGCCGCGAGGCGTAAAACCCTACTCCTGCTTTGGTGGATTGATGAAAGAACCGTGGTGGAGACGCAGCACTCAAGCCCGGCAAGGTCGCCTTGAGACGAGAGCAGCTACGCGCGTATGAGTGTACAAGGGTCCGAATCCTTTCTAAGGTTGCCACGGCCCTCCTTTATAGGTCAAGGGGTTACTACAATGGCAAAACAGTCATTATCCAATGATTAGATAGCCACAGTGCTACCATACCTAACCATGTAGGCAGGACAGGGTGCATTAAATGCACCGCTAAGTGTCACATCGTGGGGGTAGCCCGGCAAGCCTTGCCGTGCTATTCTTCCACCTTCTCACCTACCTGTGTGACATGCTTCTAGACGGGAGTCATTTGGGGGTGATCTTCCTCAGACATGGCTGCCACGTGCCAAATAACAGCCACTTAATCACTTGGGGGCTCGACACCGCACCAATAGGTGACTTGCGTTGCTGTGAGGAGGAGCGATGGCGGCTTGGCGGGGTGATCCGCCCTCGGCGTCCCCAGCAAGCTTGCCGGGGGAGTCTTGAGACTTGCCTTCGGGGTGACCTCGACCTTGCTAGGCTCGCCTGCCCGGCAAGGGAGGTTTTTCCTTAGTGGTATCTTGCTCATTTGGCTTGTCTTGGTCTTCTTGATTCGCCCTTTGATTCCTCAAAGAGCTATATCTTCTGCTTGGCCTTGTCTTGGATGCTATAACCTTGCCCTTGAGCCTATCACTACTAGGAAAAGGCCTGCTAGTGGCGCACCAGTTTTGCCTACTAATGGCGCACTACTGGTGCGCCACTAGCACCACGCCATTAGAATTAAATACTAATGGCGCACCCCTGGTGCGCCATTAGTATCTGGTATACTAATGGCGCACCACGCAGTGCGCCATTAGTATAGCCCACCGTGCGCCATTAGTATGCCTCCCAGGGGGCCATATTTACTTTGTGCTCTGGATTACTAATGGCGCACTTCTATGTGGTGCGCCATTAGTAACAATTTTTTTTCAAATTTTTTTTTTCATATTTTTTTTTCAATTTTTTTTTCTTTTTTTCTTAATCTTGGGTCATTATGGCTTAATCTCGGGTCAATATGCTTAATCTCAAGTCAAATCGCACTAAGTGGTCAAACTTTCCGAAAGGTCACCCATCCTCACACTACTCCAGCCCGAGCACGCTTAACTTCGCAGTTCTATCCAACCACAGCACCACCTCACTTAACAAGCACTTGTTGATATATCTATGATATCAATGCTATTAAACCTTGTTGATGTCTAGGACTTTGTTCATGTTCATGAGTGTGATGAAATTTTGAAAAAATATTTGGAACTTCCCGGTCATATTACGTATCATATTTTGAAAAAAAAATCCAAAAAAAAAATTCAAAACCAATTTTTTTTTCTGTTACTAGTGGCGCACCTAGCAAATGGTGCGCCACTAGTAAGTTTGAATTTTTTTAAATTTTTTCCCCTCTAGATCTTAAAAGCCCCGTAACTTTTTTTTTGTTAGGTTTTTGGGGATTCTGAAAATGTTTAACGGGGTTTTTCATATAAAAAACTTTTTCATCGCAGTTCGTATGCAAAAGTTATGCCCATTTTACAAATTCTCGAGAGATTTTGCAAAAAAGTCCAAAATTCATGTTTGTAAATTTTGCTAACAACTAGACCACATATCACATGGGAATCTTATTTTCTTTTATTTTTTTGACATTTCTATCATTTTCTTTTATTTTTTTTGAAACTGAACAGGCGGTCCACGGGGGGGGGGTGCATTTGGTGAATTTTTTTAAGACTCAGAAAGTTAGTAATGGCGCACCACGTAACAGGTGCGCCATTAGTAACCAGGTTACTAATGGCGCACCTGTTACGTGGTGCGCCATTACTAGTTTGAACTAGTAATGGCGCACTATACCCTGGTGCGCCATTACTAGTTTAAAAAAAAAAGAAACATTTGTTAGTAATGGCGCACGGAGTGTGTGGTGCGCCGTTACTAGTTAAAACTAGTAATGGCGCACTATGCCCTGGTGCGCCATTACTAGTTTTGCAAAAATAAAAAATAAAAAATTGGACACTAATGGCGCACCGTGGGTGTGGTGCGCCATTAGTGATATGGACACTAATGGCGCACCTACACATGGTGCGCCACTGCTATATAGCAGTGGCGCACCACATGTAAGGTGCGCCATTAGTGTCCATATCATCTATAGCCCTTTTCCTAGTAGTGTATGTACAGTCCGGGCAACATACACCAGGGTTTGTTGCACCGACAACAAGCATTTTACGGAAAGCACCATGAATAAAGTGTGAACCACCATCAGTCATTAAATATCTAGGGACTCCAAACCATGGGAAAAGAACTTCTTTAAGCATTTGAATGGAGGTGTTATGATCAGCACTACTAGTTGGAATAGCTTCTACCCACTTAGTGACATAATCAACAGCAACCAAAATATGTGTATACCCATTAGAGGAAGGAAAAGGTCCCATATAATCAAAGCTGCAAACATCAAAAGGTTCAACAACAAGTGAATAATTCATAGGCATTTCCTGACGGTTACCGATATTACCTATTCTTTGACATTCATCACAAGACAAACTTACGGGCATCCTTGATAAGAGTAGGCCAATAAAAACCAGATTGTAATACCTTATGGGTAGTTCTATCTCCTACATGATGTGCCCCGTAGGCTTCGGAGTGACACTTCCGAAGGATTTGTTCTTGTTCATGCTCAGGTACACAATGTCTAATAATACCATCTACTCCTTCTTTATAAAGATGTGGGTCATCCCAAAAGTAATGTGTGACGACCCCGGCTTAATCGTGCACTAATCATACACGCAAATGCGCACGATCAAGCCTAAGGACTCACTTGAAGATATCACAACACAACTCTAAAACATAAAATAAAGTCATACAAGCTTAATATTACAAGCCAGGGCCTCGAGGGCTCGAATACAAGCTCGATGGCATACAAGCGTCAGCGGAAGCATTAGATATCTGAGTACAGATATATTACAGAGAGAGAGAGAGATAAGCCTTCACAGAGGCGGGGTAAAAATAAAAACTACGATCGAAAGGCGTAGGCCTCCTGCCCTGGACCCTCCGATCCTACTCCTGGTCATCGAACGGCTCCTCGTAGTAGTAGTACTCGCCAGGCGGATAGTAGTACTGGTCGTCGGCTGGGGCTTCTGACTCAGGGGCTCCATCGTCTGGTGGCATCAAATGGAATATGGGGGAAAAAGAAAATAAAGCAAACGTGAGTACTCATCCGAAGTACTCAGCAAGCAAGGATCTACACTACATATGCATCATTGTCAAAGGAATGGCTGTATATGTGGACTGGGCTGCAGAAATGCCAGAGTAGAGGGGGAAAGCCTAGTCCTATCGAAGACTAGCATCTTCAACATTCTTCGATAGTCTTGCAGCATCAGGAGAGAGCAGATGAACATAATGTGAAGTAGTAGTAGTAATATCATCAACCTCGACCTGAGATCCTTTCTCGACTCCCTGCGAGAAAGCAATCCCAGAGCCGTACTATCCAGTTCTCATCACATGTTCTAGTTGTACCGATCGGGATACAACTCCGAGTGTCCGTTACCGTAGGACAGGCTATCGATAGAAGTTTCTTCCCTGCAGGGGTGCACCAACTTACCCACCACGCTCGCTTAACTCCGGCCGGACACACTTTTCTGGGTCATGCCCGGCCTCGGCTAAGCAACACGCCGCAACCCGACCAAATACCTAACAGAGAGGTCAGCACGCCGGACTAACCTATGCGCCCAGGGGTCTTGGGCCTTCGCCCCAGGAACTACTGCATGTTGCGTACGCGGCTGAAAGCAGACCTAGCAACCCCTTATACAAGCGCAGTTGCGTTTCCAGTCCAATTCAGCGCGCGCCGCTCAGTCGCTGACGTCTATTAAGCTCCGGCTGAAGTATACGACGCAGAACGCCCATACTATGCCCACGTGATGGTTAGTGCTATCGGGCCAGAGGCCCCTCGGATCAAATATCCAAACCATAGTGGATTAGGAGCGCGCGGAAACGAGCAGAGACTCACGATCGATGTGACCCCGTCGCCCCGTCTCGAGGACTTGCGGCAAGGGCTAAGAATGCCCGGCCACGCCTCGTAGTTATCTCGCGGGCACCATCCAGGTCAACCCGACTCCACATCACTTCGCAATAAGCTCGCGCGGGTACCCCTCAGGGCCGACCCGTCTTTAGTAACATGGTTTAGTGCAAGCCCACTTATCAACAGTAACTGTGTGTCTGACACCAGGGGAGCCCTGAGGAATCACCCTCGATGGAACCCCACCTGATGGTATCATCAAGGTGAACGAAGGAGGAATCACCCTCGAGGTCCACACTTGAGGAGTTGCGCGACGACGTCGTTATCGGGAATGGTGTAGGAGGAATCACCCTCGCTTACCACGACCGAGTAACTAACCTACAAGGTTAACATCAGAAGTGCTAACGAGGTATCACCCTCGGCACTCGACAGTAACCTAGCAGTGTCGGCAACTAAGGGGTAGTGATGTGCGGTGCCAGGGTCTAGTCTTCAATCCTGATGATCGGGTCTTTTGATGTCCAGCAGGGCGGTCGGGATCAAGTGGGGGTCTCGGTCGTGTCTCTACCCACCTTATACTAAGCAGTCTAGGATAACCGGTAAGGTAACAAAGCAGGGTACAATAATCAGGCTATGCAGCAGATATAGGAAAACAGTAGCAGTAGCAGTTCTAATGCAAGCATAAGAGAGAAGAGAATAGGCGATATAGGCATGCTCAAAATGGGGGTGCTTGCCTGTTTGCTCGGGGCAAGGGCAAGGTCTTCAGTAGTATCGTCGGGGACGTAGTCGTACTCCTGTGCGGCGTCTGCCTCGGGAGCTACGTCCACGTCGGGGTCTACCGAGAGAGAAGAGGGGGAAGAAATAGGTAAACATAATGCAAACAAATGAAATACGGTGCGTGTGATGCTATGATGCAGTGCAGGGTTGTCTAATTATGCATCTAAGTCATTTTAGCTATTTTTAGAATTAATCTGGGATTTAATATCTGACGTGTGTGCACTATTCATCTGCCGGATTCGGGTCCGGAGTTACGAGTTCTTCTACGTAGGAGGTTCCGATGGAGAAACAGACGGCACGATCAGACTCGTCTCGTCGTTCTGAGCAACTTTCATGTTTTAACTTTTTCGATCCGAGCTACGGTTTAAAAGTTATCAATTTTTAAAGATTATTTGAATTTCTGGAATTATTTTATTTATCAGAAAATGAATTATGACGTCAGCATGACGCGCTGCTGATGTCAGCAAGTCAACAGTCGGCTGACTAAGTCAAATATGACATGTGGGTCCAGTGGGACCCACATGTCAGCCTCTGTTTAGGCTAATCAGTGGATTAATTTAATTACCAGGGTTAATTAGGGGGTGGACCCCACATGTCAGTGAGACATTAGGTTAATTAGTTTATTTTTATTTCTGAAATGTTTTAATTAATTAATCAGGGAGGTGGGGCCCGCCTGTCAGCAGCTGGGCCGGTCCAGTCAGCAAGGCTGACTGGTCAACTGGCCGGCCGGGCCCCTGGGACCCACGGGTCAGTGACCCAAGGGGTGGCCCCGGGCCGACCACGGCGGCGGCCACCGGAGCAACTCCGGCGAGCCATTCCCGCGGCGGTTGGTCGCCGGAGTTGGCCGGAATCTCGCTACAGAGCTCTATTCTCCGTGATTCTACTTGCGTTCGGAGGCTGGCGATGTCGCACATCCAGCTGGGGCACTTGCCGGACCCGGGGATGACCGGAGCTGGGCCGGCGACGAGGTTTGGCGGCGGTGGAGTTCGGGGGAAGATGGGGACGGCGACTCCAAGCACGGCAGGCAGCAGCAGCTAGCTAGTCCTACTCCTAACGCGACGGCGAGCACGACCGTGGGCTCGAACGAGCTCAACGGCGACCGTTCCGATGGCAAAGCCAATGCCGGCGGAGCTCCGTTCGGTCGTCCATGGCGCGGCAGCTACGGCTACGCAGGAGGGCAACGAGAAGGAACAGGAGGTGGAGAGGCTCACCGAGAGGCGCACGGTGGCCGTTGGAAGCTTAGTAGCGTAGCCCGGCGACCGGAATTGGAGACGCTCGCCGGAGCCAGAGAAGAAGGGGGCGACGGCGTCCAGCGGCTGCAGGGGCTCCGGGCTCCTGCTCGTTGTTGGGGACGAAGTAGCGGAGAGTGGCGGAGCTCGTGGATGTGCTGGCGGAGCTTGGGAACGTCGGTGGCCGCGTCTACGGCAAGGCCACGGCGACGGTGGCGCTCGTCGACGGATCTGGGAGGAGAGGGAGAGGCGAGGCGCGCGTGGGAGAGGACGGGGGAGTGGATAGAGTGGCCAGGGGGGAAGCACTGAGGCTTGCCCTTATCCCCTCGGGTGGCTGCGGCGTCGGTGGCCGTCGGCGTATCGCCGCCCGGCTGGCGCTGGCGCGCGCGGCCAGGGGCGCGCCGACACGCACGAGGAGGGAGGTGAGGTGGGCCGCTGTTGGACTGGGCCGCACACTGTGCACTTAGGCCCAGCCAACAGTAGCGTTTTCCTTTTTCTTATTTCTCTTCTCCCTTTTCTTTTATTCTTTTTCTGTTTCAAAATGATTAGGCCACTTGTGCTCTTTTGTAAAATGTGGAAGTTGGCCCAAATATTGCAATGCAATATTATCTCTCACCAAAAAGTGGTTTGGGCAGATTTGGAGTTCATTTGAATTTGTAATGATTTTAAATGGATTTTAATATTCTGTTTAGGTGCTGTTTCACCTTGTTTGAGTCACTTGTCCAACTCCAAATATTTTGATATTGGTTTTAGAAATGTTCCTGGATTATTGGTCATTTAATGAACATTTTCCCAACAGCGTTTGATCAACTTTATAATTCACTTTTGAATTTGAGTTGATTTTCAGATGTGAATTTGAATTGGATCATTAACCCATATGACTTGGCACTGCAAATGATCATGACTTGGCAGTTTTAACAGAGTGTCACAGAGTTTATTACAAGGGGGTGTTACATAATGTCTCAAGTCAGAAGAATTTTTTCTTTTGTTGGTATGTGAAACTAGGTGGTATAAACTTAGGAACGATATAATTAGCATAGTCAAACATACCAAGGAGTATTATAAGTAGTATTTATTACATCTAGTTGTTCATTAGGAAAACATCATCAATAGGTAGTGGCTTATCAAGAATATTTTCTAACCTAGACAAGTTATCAGCTACGGGGTTCTCAGCTCCTTTCCTATTAGTTATATGTAAGTCAAATTATTGTAGCAAGAGAACCCACCTAATGAGTCTAGGTTTAGCATCTTTCTTTTCCATAAGATATTTTATAGCAACATGATCGGTGTGAACAATTACTTTCGAATCAACAATGTATGATATGAGTTTATCACAAGCAAACACAACTGCCAAAAATTCTTTCTGAGTGGTAGCATAATTTCTTTGGGCACTGTCTAGAGTTTTGCTAGCATAATGGATAACATTTAATTTCTTATCAACTCTTTGTCCTAGAACAACACCAACAGCGTAATCACTAGCATCACACATACTTTCAAAAGGCAAGTTCCAATCAGGTGGTTGAACAATAGCTGCAGAAGTTAAGGCTTTCTTTAGTGTTTCAAAGGTTCTACACAATCATCATCAAAAACAAATGGAACATCCTTTTGTAAAAGATTAGTAAGAGGCCTAGAAATTTTAGAGAAATCTTGAATAAACCTCCTATAGAAACCAGCATGACCGAGGAAACTATGAATACCTTTTTCTCAATTGCATCAACTTTAGCTTTCTCCACCTCAATACCTCGTTCAGAAATTTTATGACCCATGACAATGCCTTCATTAACCATAAAGTGACACTTCTCCCAATTCAAGATAAGATTAGTTTGTTCACATCTCTGCAAAACTCGATCAAGGTTGCTGAAGCTATCATCAAAAGAAGTTCCGTAAACGGAAAAATCATCCATGAAAACCTCAACAATCTTTTCACAGAAGTCAGATAATATAGAATTCATACATATTTGAAAGGTAGCAGGTGCATTACATAAACCAAAGGGCATACGTCTATAAGCATAAGTTCCAAAAGGGCAAATAAAAGTGGTTTTCTCTTGATCAGGTTGTTATAGAGGTATTTGAGAGAAACCAGAATATCCATCAAGAAAACAAAAGTGTGTGTTCTTAGATAATCTTTCTATCATTTGATCAATAAAAGGCAGAGGGTAATGATCTTTTCTAATAGCCTTGTTTAATTTCCTAAAATCAATTACCATTCTATAGCCAGTAATAATTCTTTGTGGGATAAGTTCATTTTTATCATTAGGAACAACAGTAATACCTCCTTTCTTAGGGACACAATGCACAGGACTTACCCATCTACTATCAGTTATGGGATAGATTATACCTGCTTCCAGAAGCTTTAGTATTCAGTTCTTACCACTTCTTTCATCTTAGGATTCAATCGTCGTTGGTGATCAACAACGAGTTTAGCATCAGGTTCCATATTAATCTTGTGCTGACAGAGAGTGGGACTAATGCTCTTATGATCATCAAGAGTATATCCAATAGCAGCACGGTGCATCCTTAGAATTTTTAATAATCCTTCTTCTTCATGTTCTGAAAGGTTAGCACTATTAATAACAGGATATATCTTTTTCTCATCAAGATAAGCATACTTCAGAGTGTCAGGAAATTGTTTTAATTCAAACACAGGATCACCTTTAGGTGGAGGAGGACCTCCTAGAGTTTCAGGAGGCAAATTGAGTTTAAGATTAGGTTGTTGTTCAAAGAATATTTTATCTATTTCATTTCTTTCACGCAAGTGCATATCATTCTCATGGTCTAGCAAGTATTTTTCTAGTGGGTCAGTAGGAGGTACGGCAATAGAAGCAAGACCAATTATTTAATCTTTACTAGGTGATTCTTTATCATGAGGTTGTCTACGAAACTTAGAGAAATTAAACTTGTCGGCGTTCTGGGAACCGTGGTACCCAGACTTGTCTGCTTGCGGCCCACGGCATGGCTCCATCGATGGCCTGGTACGGCCCATCTTCAGCACCAGCAAGACAAGACCCTCGCGAGGGGCCAAGCCTCGCGAGGCGGACGACGCCAAGACCTCCAGAGGGAGCGGCCCTCTCGGGCCGGCTCCTGAGGAGCGGAGATTCCTATGCAAGTACGCACCTCATGAGGTTGAGGTGACGCAAGCCATGACGACCAAGGCCAGGCGGGCGCCAACGGGCGCAGTGCAGCAGGGTTTCCTCTTTGGTGCTAAGGAGGCAAGCGCAGGCACGGGGTCCCGAGGAATTAGCCAAAGGTTTCCATTCCCATGCAACCAGACCAAGACCGCCAGGATGGCACGACAAATGTCATCGCCGAGCCCACCACGGCGTCACGACCAGAAGCTTTGCAGGCGAAGACCACCTTTCGTCAGGATAGGATGTACTACTTGTCCCCCATTGAAATTGGCCACTATGGGATCCCTTCCCGCCTTCGCTTTGAGGAAGAGGACCAAGGCCACTATAAATATAGCTAGGCCACCACCGTAGAAAGGATCCCCGAGCGAATCTGATCCAAACCCTCACTAGCTGCCACCCACACAAGAATATGCCTCCTGAGGTTGTTCTTCCTCTATACTAGTTCATCCTTAGCCCCTCACGAGGCTAATCCGCCCCAAAGCAAGAGTATGGTATTACACCGCATGGTGGCCCGAACCTGGGTAAACTGCTATGTTCATTTCCTTTCCCGTTCGCCGAGCTCGGCCGTGGGGGTGACGAATCGGTTGGCCGGAGAGGTTGAGTTCTTCGCACACGCCCCAGAGTTCGAACCTCCTTTGGGTTAGCGGAGCACTGAATCCGACATTTGGCGCGCCAGGTAGGGGCGTGTCGAAGGGTTGCGCCCTCGTCAGCCGTGCTCCACCCTCACCGCTTGGTTCCCATGGCAGGCGTCGCTCCACTCACAGGGCCGCCGGGCGCGTTTGGGGGCGTCGCGGGCCTCCGGGCTTTCTCCCCCACCTTGCGACAAGTGCAATGGCCGCTGAAGTTCAGGCCGGAGTAGCCACCGCGATATGATGGCGCGGCGGACCCTGCGGAGTTCCTCCAGGTGTATGCGGAGGCCATCTGGGCGGCCGGCGGTGACAACAAGGTCATGGCGAATTGGCTCCCTATGGCTCTTACGGTTGTGCCGTGCGCCTGGTTCCTCAACCTGCTGGAGTCCTCAGTGGCCTCCTGGGAATAGCTGCGCAGCCTGTTCATCGCGCGCTTCACGGCGCCGGTGCCCCACGCTGTCGCGGCCATCCTCGGCGGGTCGCAGGCGCCAGCCTCAGACCGCCACATCAAGCAGTTCTTTCGACAGTTGGGGGCCGCCCAGTCGCGGTGGGGGGCCCCTCCGGGCTGGGCGGCGCCCAAGGCCGACCTCATCTTCGAATCCATGGACCACCCCAAGACCACGGCTGGCGCCGGTGCGCTTCTTACGCTTTGCACCCCCACCATCTGCAACGTGCAGTCACTAGGACCCTCATCGACGGCGGCGCCGGCCTCAATGTCCTCTTCGTGGAGGCATTCGGTCTGGTTCATGTCACCGTCACCTTTGGTACGTGCAACAACTACCACACCGAGCTCATAGATTTCAACGTCGCCTGCATCGGTCTCCCGTACAACGCCATTCTCGGGTACCCGGCCCTCGCCAAGTTCATTGTGGCGACTCACCCCGGCTACAACATCATGATAATGCCGGGAAGCAGCGGTGTCCTCACCATGGCTGGGGACACCAGGGACATGCTCACGGCCCTCAAGCTCGCTTTCAAGGCCGCAGCAGCCGCGCGGCCAGACGCGGGGGGCGCTCCGGAGATCCCGGAGGCAGCGCCAGCAAAGAAGAAGCAGTTGTTCTCTCAAGATCGGGCCGAGACGAAGCAGGTGCCGGTCGATGAGGACGGGGGATCACACCCTACCTTCACCATAGGCGCCAGCCTCCCCCAGGACCAGGAAGAGGCGCTGGTCAGCTTCCTCCACGCGAACAAGGATGTGTTTGCGTTGGAGGCAACGGACTTGGTCGGCGTTCTACGCGGGGTTATCGAACACCACTTGATGGTGTGCCCTAACGTGCGCCCCGTAAAGCAGAAGGCACGGCGGCAAGCCCCGGAGAAGCAGTCATTTATCTTCCAGGAGACCCGCAAGCTACAAGAAGCCGGCGTTATTCGGGAGGTGCGGCATCCAGATTGGCTGGCGAACCCAGTTATCGTTCCCAAGAAGGGCGGGAAGCAGTGCATGTGAATCAATTTTACAAGCCTCAACAAGGCTTGTCCTCAAGACCCTTTCCCTCTTTCGCGCATCAACCAGATCATCGACTCCAGCACCGAGTGTGATTTGCTGTGCTTCCTGGACGCCTTCTCAGGCTATCACCAAATCAAGATGGCGGTGTAGGATGTCGAGAAGACGGCTTTCCTGACCCCGTGCGGGGTGTACTGCTACACCTGCATGCCGTTCGGGCTGCGCAATGCCGGAGCAACCTTCCAGCGACTAATGCACATCGCTTTGGGCCAGCAGCTCAGGAGGAACGCGGAGGCATACGTCGACGACATAGTGGTCAAATCTCGGGAGGTGAGAACTCTTGTCGAAGATCTGGAAGAAATGTTTGGCAGCCTACGCAAGGTAAACTTGCGGCTCAACCCGGAGAAGTGCAAGTTCGGCGTCCCGTCCGGTAAGCTGCTGGGCTTCCTGGTGTTGCATAGAGGGATCGAGGCCAACCCGGAGAAGATCAAGGCGATAGAGAGCATGAGCCCGCTGCAGACCCTCAAAGAGATGCAGAAGCTGGCAGGCTGCGTGACCTCGCTGGGGCGCTTCATCTCCAAGCTGGGCAAATGCGCCCTCCCGTTCTTCAAGCTAATGAAGAAGAAGGGCCCGTTCGAGTGCACTTTGGAGGCCGAAGCGGCCTTCCAAGACCTCAAAAGGTACATCACCAGCCCGCCGATGATGGTAGCGCCTCGCCCTCTAGAACCCCTGGTGCTTTACCTGGCCGCCACGCCTCACTCAGCTAGCGCGGTGCTCACGGCGGTCTGGGAAGAGCGTGCAGTTAAGGCTGCGCGGCGTAGTGCCCCGCACCCGACCGAGGTGCCGCAACCTCAGGACGGCGCTCCTGAGGCCTCGGCCGCCCCGCCGGGCGGCAGGGCTACCAAGGATGGCCCTCTTGAGGCCATGACTGCCCCGCCAGACGACAAAGCTCCTGAGACTCCCCCGCCTCGGGAGGGACAAGACCCTGCCGACGCCTCCTCCCTCGTCGAGCATCCCGTGTATTTCGTCAGCACGGTGCTGCGTGACGCGCGGGCGCGCTACCCCATGCCACAGAAGCTCCTGCTCGCACTCCTTGCCTCCAGGAAACTGCGTCACTACTTCCAAGGCCACCCCATCAAGGTTGTCTCAGCCTACCCCTTGGAGAGGGTGCTCTGAAGCCCCAACGCCGAGGGAAGGGTTGCCGAATGGAACATCGAGTTGCAAACGTTCCAGCTGGAGTTCAGCACCACCAGAATCATCAAGGGCGCGGCCCTCGCCGACTTTGTGTCAGAATGGATAGACACACCTGGCCGAGAAGTGGGCGAGGACCGTTCTCTTGCGCCCGGAGACGAGGCACCAGACGGCTGGGTCATGCACTTCGACGGTGCATTTGCACGCCAAGGCGCGGGGGCTGGGGCCGTGCTCATCTCACCTACCCAGGACAAGCTCTACTACGCCGTGCAACTCTGCTTCTAGCATGGCGAGAAGATCTCCACTCGCTGAGTATGAGGGCCTGATCGCCGGCCTCAAGGTTGCGGCGGCTCTAGGGGTTAGGCGCCTCACCATTAGGGGCGACTCCCAGCTCCTCGTCAACTTCTCCAACAAGGCGTACAAGCCGAAGGACGAGCACATGGAGGCATACCTTGAGGAGATACGCAAAATTGAGAAACGATTCTTAGGCTTGGAATTGCAGCACGTGCCACGTGGCACGAACAAGGAGGCAGCCGACATCCCCAAGAGGGCGTCCCGATGCTACCCTCAGAAGCCTGGCATCTTTGAGGAACGGCTCTTCAAGCCGTCAGCAGCTCCCCCCACTATGAGACCGGCGCTGTCTCGGGAGGAGCTGCCCCCAGCACCCCCCTCGGGCGCCGTGGCCTGCGGCCCGACCTCAGGAGCTCGCCTGCTTCTCGCGCTCGAGCCTCAGGAGGGGTGCTGGACCAAGGAATTCAAGGCGTACCTGCTCCGGGGCACCTTGCCGGAGAAGGAGGAAGACGCAGAGCGTGTAGCCTGCCAGGCCACCGCGTACTGCATCCAGGACAGTGAGCTCTACCGAAGGCGCCCAAACGATGTTTCTCTACGATGCATCTCGAAGGAGCAGGGGTGCGAGCTGCTGGCCGACATACATGGTGGGGACTGCGGGCATCATTCCTCATCGCGCACCCTTGTGGGCAAGGCGTTTCGCATCGGATTCTACTGGCCCACGGCGCTCAATGATGCCATTGAATTGGTGAGATCTTGTGGGGCCTGTCAATTCCATGCCAAGCAGATCCACCAGCCCGCTCAGGGCCTCCAGACCATCCCGCTCTTGTGGCCGTTCGCGGTCTGGTTGTTGGACATCCTGGGCCCGTTCCCTCGAGCACCCGGGGGCTACCGCTACCTCTACGTCGCCATCGACAAGTTCACCAAGTGGGTGGAGGTGGAAGCCGTCCGCACCATCCCAGCTGGCTTGGCCGTCAAGTTCATCAAGGGCCTCCTGAGCCGTTTCGGGGTTCCCAACCGCATCATCACCGACAATGGCTCTCAGTTCACGAGCAACCTTTTCAAAACATATTGTGCTAACCTTGGAACGCAGATATGCTATGCTTCGGTGGCACACTCACGGAGCAATGGCCAGGCCGAGCGAGCCAACGTGGAGGTCCTGAGGGGCCTCAAGGCCGGAGCTTCAAGAAGAAACTCGAGGCCTGCGGCAGGGGCTGGCTCCATCCGCACCACCGCGACCAAGCCCACGGGCGAGACTCCGTTCTTCCTCATCTACGGAGCCGAGGCGGTCCTCCCTCACGAGGTCAAGCATCGCTCCCCGCGGGTCTTCGCATTCGACAAGGCACGCCAGGACGCCTCGCGGGGGATGGACCTCGTGCTGGGGGAGGGGAGGAGCACCGCTGCCAAGCCTCACTCCGTGCAGCGAGGTACCAGCAGGCGCTGTGGTGGTACCACTGCCGTAGCGGCCGCTCCAGGACCCTCAAGGTGGGTGACCTCATCCTGAGGCAGGTGCTCTCCATGCAGGGGCTTCACAAGCTGTCGCCCATGTGCGAGGGCCCGTTCAGGATTGCCCGTGTATCTAGGCCTGGCGCAACGCGCCTAGAGATGCAGGACGGGGTCCCCATCCAGAATGCCTGGAACATCCAGCATCTCCAGAAGATGGGCACCGGAGGTGGGCCAGGGTGCCCACCACCCACCAGGGCGCGCCTGGAGGGGCTAGCGGGCCCTGGTGTCCTGTGGACACCTGGCAGCTCCCCTCTGGTAGTTCTTTTTTCTAATATTTGTTATATATTCCAAAATAAGTCTCCATAAAATTTTAGCTCGTTTGGAGATGTGCAGAATAGGCATCTCTGACATAGCTTTTTCAGGTCCAGAATTCCAGCTGCCGGTATTCCCCCTCTTTGTGTAAACCTTGCATATTATGAGAGAAAAGGCATTAGAATTACTCCATAAAGTGTTATTAAGCAAAAAACATTATAAATAACAGTAGGAAAACAAGATACAAAATGGACGTATTATGCAGCTACGGGTGCAAATGGGCAGGGTTTCGACCTTTGTAAAGGTAGCCATGGGCCTCCTTTTGTAGACTAAGGGGTCACCACAATGGAAAAGTGGTAAATACACATTGTAAATAGTGGCTACACTTCCAAATACCTAACTCTGATAGGTTAGGAAAAATGCATTAAATGCGGCATGAGGTGTTACGCTGGTAATGTTCCCCGGCAAGAATTGCCTCTCCTTAGGTGTCGTTCGCCCAACTACCGCCTATGCTTTGGACACACTCCTAGGACAGGTGTCATTAAAGTTGTGTGTTCAGTGGCGAGCTTCCATGTACCTAGATTGAGTTCACCTAACTACCTGCCCGCTCGATACCTATACGACAAGTGACAAGCTGGTCGCTGAAGTGGAGCGGTGGCGTGGTAGTGGGATCTTGCCGGGCATGGAGCTTGTTGGGTCTTTGTATGCTTGCCATCAAGGATCTTGCAGGCAACTCCAGCCTTGATCTTCTGTATTTCTGATCCCTGGCTTCGATATCTTCTTCATAGTCTTGTTGTCTAGTCTTGAGCTTGTTCTCAGTTTTCCTTCGGCAAGCCTTGCCACCGGGAAGGCTGCTACTGCTTGTGCACAAGTCTAGGGTACTAAAGTACCCAAACTTTAGGACACTGACACATGTATAAAAAATGATGAACAGTGGCTGAGCCACAAATACGATGTTAACTATATGATCATGCAAAGCAATATGACAATGAACATGTATGCCATAAAAACAGAATGGTGAAAGTTGCATTGCAATATATCTCAGAATGGCTGTGGAAATGCCATAATAGGTAGGTATGGTGGCTGTTTCGAGGAAGATATAAGGAGGCTTTTGTGTGATAGAGCGTATCATATCACGAGGTTTGGATGCACTGCCGAAGTTTGCACGGACTATCAACGTGAGAAAGGGCAATGCACGGTACCGAAGAGGCTAGCAATATACCGAAAGGTGAGAGTACGTACAATCCATGGACTCACATTCGTGATAAAGAACTCATATACTTATTGTGAAAGTTTATTAGCCCTCGAAGCCAAGTACTACTCGCATGCCCCTAGGGGGATAGATTGGGAGGAAAAGACCATCGCTCATCCCCAACCGCCACACATAAGGATCAATCAATGATAAACTATGCTCCGACCTCACTGGTAATGTCAGCGGCCACCACTTTACATGCATGAGGATTTACTTGTGTAAAGACTTACTTCCCTTAACACCATTATTAATACTCAACTTTAATTCTTTTACTAGCATGCCCCAATATTTCCACCTCAATATCGCAAAACTATTGCAAGGAATCAAACATATCATACTCAGTGATCTACAAGTTTTATGTAGGATTTTATGACTAACCATGTGAATGACCAATTCCTGTTAACTCTCTATAAATAGATATAAGTGAATCATGAGAGTTTGGTTCTTTCTATAAAATACCATGCTCTAATAAATATAAGTCAAGCAAAAGAGCATTCTACAAATAACGGTTTTCCAAATGTAGAGAAACGAGCATCCAAACTTCAAATGATATAAGTGAAGCACATGCAGCATTCTACAAAGCCATGCTCAAAACATATAATTGAAGTGCAAAGAGCATTCTATAAATCAACCAATGACTATCTCATAACAGCATGGTGCATTACTAAAATAAAAATAAAAGGCACACGATGCTCCAAGAATTTACGCATATCATGTGAACAAAACAAAAACTGAGACATACCTATAATTGTCGAAGAAGAAAGATGGGATGCCTTCCGGGGCATCCCCAAGCTTAGACGCTTGAGTCTCTGTCGGTGTTGGAGCCGACGATCTATGGGCGAGGAGCCCCTTTGCTGGTTCAGCAAGGGGTGGAGATCAAAGCAAAGAGCAAACACAACAAGGAGCGCACGGTTTTACCCAGGTTCGGGCTGCCCGGAGGCGTAAAACCCTACTCCTACCTTGGGTGTATTGGTGGTGATTGAGCACAAGTACACGGAGCGCTCTCCCCGGCAAGAGGTGGGAAGAGGGCAGCTACACAAATACCTATGCATGAGGGTTGTCAAGGATTCGAACCCCATCTAATGTTGCCTTGGCCCTCCTTTTATAGCTTAAGGGGTCACCACAGTGGCAAAAAGGTCATTACAGGGGCGATTAGACGGATGCAGATCCATCATACCTAACTCTGGTAGTTAGGACAAAATGCATTAAATGCGCTGCTAGGTGTCGTGTGGAGGTTGAAGCCTGACAAGGTTGTCGCGCCGCTTATCCAGCTATCTACTATTATCATGACATGCCATCAAGACGGGTGTCAATAAAGGTGATTTACTCCTCTAGTAAGCTGACACGCACGGGTTATGCCCACCTAAGCACATGCGAGCTCGACACCTTACTAATCAGTGGACAGCTGGTCCGAGAGGTAGAGCACTGGTGTTGGCGGGAAATCCATGCCCGAAATGCTTGCCGGGGCTTGACTTGCCGGCTCGCTCCTACTAGAGTTGGTTGCTCCTATTATAAAACTTGTGTCTTGCTCCAATGCTAGGTCTTCTTAATGCTCTCCTTGATCTCATGAAGAGCGTTTTCTCTTGCTTAGTTCTATATGAGACTTGGCACTGGACACATGAATTTGCAGTGCGCCTATACGTAAGTCAGGGCGACAAACACCCATGTTTGTTGCACCGACAGGAGCCCCCTATCCTGGCCCATACGTGCCGCCGGGCATCGTTGGGGTAGGCCCAACAAATGCAGAGGCGCACATACTGAACTTTCCGGGGGTGATGCTGTGTCCTTGAGATCTTCTTTGCCTCTTCATTAATCTGGACCTGGGCCAGCCCCCAGTCTCATCCTGATATCTTCGTCGCCCAGACGATGTGCGTCGTTCATGTCAAAAACCAGGGGCGTCCACGCCCATTAGATGCCATTAGGGCGCCCGCGCGTGAGTTGGCGTAACTGCCATTTTACCTTTAGTTCACCCACCACCCCTGCCATTTCTGCCACGCGCGCTGCATGCATTGTATTGGGTTGGTGGAGGACGAGCGGGGCTCAGGGACGTGCGCTTTGGCAGAAGATGCAGCGCCTCGGATTGGCGTAGTGGGACAGTTGATAGAGCAAGACGCCACCCAGGGATGCAGAGAGCCGGATTGGCGGAGCGGGGCGGTTTCTCCAGAGTAGTGGAGAGCCAGCCTCCCTGGCTTTCGCTATAAAAGGGAGGTGTGCGAGGGCTGGCGATGCTCATCCACCTTCATCTCCTTCTGCTTTCTTGATTCTGTCTTCTGTCATGGCAAGAGGAAGAGGCCGAGCTCGTGCTTCGGCCACGACGGTGAGAGCTTCTCCTCGACACCATACCTCGGCTTCGGTCGCGGCCGTGGAGCCTGGTTCCAGTACACGAGGCAGAGCCACGGGGTGAGGTCGGGGTCGACGCGGCGCCTGTGGTCGAGGCTGGCGGGGCAGCGCGCTCGTTGTTTCTCCTTCAGCAGCCCCACCACCGACAGAAGGCCATATGGGGGACACAGCACTTGAGTTCGTCGTCAAGCTACATGGTCCTCCTCGTAGTCGCCCGCAGCTTTCCCGTCCTTCCGCCAGGGTGATGGAGGTCGACTAGTGGCTTGGGCTGCGGCTACGCATGAGCGATTGCTGCAATGGCGCAGTGTGGGTGAACATTGAGTTCCCCGTGCCCCGCATCATGCTCCTTAGGCGTGGGTGGAAAACCTTCGCCCGCGCCCACTATCTTGTGGAGGGGCATGTCCTTTGCTTCAAGTTGGTGGAGTCTGACATGCTCTCCGTCAAGGTTTCTGGGCGTTCGGGCGCTCGCCTCGGGTGCTGCATAGAATGCTTGAGCGATGACGAAAACTCCTCCTCGAGCAAGAGCAACGAGGAGGACACCAATGGCGAAGATGGCGGCGGCGAGCATCTGGTCATCAAATCCGAAGACGACGACTCGGACTCCGGCTGAATAGCAGCAGCACCGTCATCACCCGTTGGGCGTCGGCGACCCCATCAGCTGCATATGGCCCCCGACAGGGCGATTTGCCAGGGGTTCTTCTTCTAGACGCCACCGCCGCCTCCAGCTGGACCCCGGCAGGCTCATGGACTCCGGCTTCGTCTTCCCTGTAGGGGGGGTGCTCCGCCTAGCCGCTCTCTTCGTCCTGGCTTCATCCTCCCTGCCGGGGTGACGCTCTCCTGATCTTGTTGGGTTGCGTCCCTCTAGTCCTGGCAGGGGTGACCAGGGCATCGCCTATGCGCTCCTTTTGCACTTTTTGCTCTCGAGATAAACCCTAGGAGGAGAGGGACAAGAAAGGCATTATGGAGCACTTTTCCTTTTTAATAAAAAAGATGTATGGTGTTGTTGTGTTTGAACCAAATTTATGTACTTCCTCATCCATGTTAGCGCTTGTATGATTTGTACTTGTCGTTTCACGCAATTTTAAAAGGAAAAAACCCGCTGGGAGTCTGCACTAGCTTTTGAAGTTTTCTAAGGGACTTGCCCCCAGCACCCTCCTTGCAAGTAGAGTTCCCGGCAAGGCTTCTTGTTGGCCTTTGGCGTAGCTACTACTAACCCTCAATCAAGTGGACTCGAAGCGAGTTAGGAGCGCGAATGGAGGTCGACCTCTTACCGGTTTATTTAGACGCGGCTGCACTTATCCTATCGAGCGGATGCAAGTCAAGGACAGGAGCACGAATGGTAAATGCAGTAAGGCCCCTTGCCGGTTTATTTAAACGCAGCTGGACTAATCCTGTCGAGTGGACTCGAGCAAGGACAGGAGTGCGAGTGGTAAACGCGACAAGGTTTCCTCGCGTGCAAGTTTCTCATACATAGGTGTAACATGGAATGACTGGGTGGTTTAAACAAGACAAACTTACCTTTCTTTGCTGTACTTCTTATCATTTAGATAAGGAAGAGCTGTTGTTGGGCCAAATAAACGAGTTTGTTTCCATCTCCTCCATCTCCATTTCCTCCCTGGGAAACTTGCTCGCGAGAATCCTTCTGCTTTTATCAGAAAGAGAGAGAGAAGGTAACATGAATCCTTCAATAACACATTAGTCACTCTATTTAAAACCAATGGAATCATATCAAAACTATGCTTAAGCAAGCTAGAAAACATGCATGCAAGTTTTTTAAAACACTGGGTTTTTATTAGATATGCATAGGGTCTTCGCCTGGCTTTCTACAAAGGGTTACAACTCTCGTTGACTATGCTTGTACAAAACAGGTTGCCGGGGCAAGGCCCGTCAACCGCGCCTCATGGGTAGAACTTGGGAAGATGCTCGATATTCCTTGAGTTTTGCACGCGAATGCCATCTTCGGTCTCCAGACGGACTACGCCAGGTCTGGTGAATCATACTACCCGATAAGGGCCTTCCCACCTCGGCATCAAATTGTTTGCACCCTTGGCGGACTGAACATGCCGAAGGACAAGGTCACCTTCGTCAAAGCTCTGGCATGAACCATGCGGGTATGGTAGCGGCGCAAGGCTTGCTGGTATCGTGCAGCACGTACAGGAGCCCAGAGACGATCTTCCTTGAGGAGCACGGCATCGTCATGCCGGAGCTACTGTTGCACTACTTCATCGTAGGCAAGTACTCGAGGTGACCCGTATTGAGTTCCGTGGGGAGCACCGGTTCTGCACCATAGACTAGGGAGAAGGGTGTCTGGCCAGTAGCTCGATTTGGTGTCGTTCTAAGTGACCAAAGAACCACCAGCAATTCATCAACCCAACGCCTCCCGCACTTGTGTAGCCTGTCAAAAGTTCTTATCTTGAGCCCACACAATACATTAGCATTTCCTCTCTCTGCTTGCCCATTGCTCTTTGGGTGAGCAACAAATGCAAAGCATACCTTGCTTCCAAGGCTTTGAGTGTATTGCATGAAAGTGTGGCTCATGAATTATCTGCCGTTGTCTGTGATGACCCTGTTTGGGACTCCGAACTGACAAACCAATCCTTTGAAGAACTTGACAGCTCACTGTGCAGTCACCTTTCTCACTTGCTCTACCTCAGGACACTTTGTGAACTTGTCAATAGCGATGTACAAGAACTCAAAGCCCCCGGTAGCACGGGGGAAGGGGCCCAAAATATCGAGCCCCCAGATCGAGAAGGGCCAGGATAAGGGAAACGTTTGGAGTGCTTGCGCTAGCTAATGTATGCTCTTTGAATGGAACTGGCATGCTTCACATCTTGTTACTAGCTCAGTTGCATCCTGAAGGGCAGTGGGCCAATAAAAGCCTTACCGGAAGGCCTTCCCGACAAGGGTTCATGCTCCTATATGGGAACCACTTACACCTCCATGTATCTCCGCCAACAACTTATGTCCATCTTCTCGTGTTATGCATTTCAATGTCACTCCATTGGGTCGCTTTTTGCACAGGATGTTGTCCACAAACTGGTACATACTTGACTAACGGGTTACTTTCTCAGCTTCCACTTGTTCTTCGGGAAGTTCTCCTGTTTGGAGAAACTGGACAATCTGTTACGCCCATGTAGGAGCCTGGGGCTCGACGAAAAGGACCAAAGGCATCTCTTCGACCATGGGAGCGTTGGTCCTGTCGGCAAGAATTTGGAATTCTGCACGAGACCGGTGCTCACCGGAAGCCGTATCGATGTTCCCGGTAGCTGTCTTGCCAGTGGCTTCTGGGAGCTCTGCCGAGAAGTAGTTGCCGGTACTTATCTTTCTTCGCTTCTTGGCTCTTGTTGACGGAGTAACTGTGGGTTGAGTTAAGTGGAGCACAAAAGTACCAGGTTCCACATGTAGCTTTTGGGCAGCACACTTTAACAGCTGGTCAGCAACAATGTTTTCTGCACGAGGAATGTGCTGTGACACCCTGATTTTGGCAACTTTTTCTTTTCAAACTTTTTCTTGGTTTTATTGGAAATTTGAATGATTTGAACCTTTTCCATTTGGACATGGACATTCTGAATTCTTTCCAAGTGATCCAAAGCCTCATCACCTTGCCAAAACTCTGCCAAGTACCTCAAGTACCCAAATTCCAATTTAAATCATTTTCAATAACTATTTTCTTTTATTTGAGAATTTAGGGCATTACTATGGGTTATGAAGCAACCTATAGTTTGGATGCTCAGAAAATTCTCAAATAATTCTTAAAAATCCTTTGGACTATATCTTGCTCCAATATCCAAAAATATTTCATATACTTTGCAAAATAATTCCTTTTAGCTCCTGGTCAGTCTGGACCTTTGTGAAGGAAGTGTATGCTAGGAGTGTCCAATTGCTTTCAAATTTTTATAGCATGAGGACACCCCCAAACAACCTTCCTACACCAAGTTTCAACCCCAGGAGATCATTCTAGTGAGCAGCACTTCAACATTTTGATTCTGGTCCAGAAATGTGGTTTGTACATGAACTACCCTCATTTCTTATCCAAACCACCTCAAACTTGACCAGTTTATAGTCCTTCCAACGTAGATCACTCCAGACACCAGATTTGGCTCAATCTCCACCTCATCTACTCTCCAGAACCGCCCCAAGTTCTCTGTCAGAGACTGTTGCTGATTCTACCATTCAACTCAGACCGGAGCTCTGCCGCGATCCCCTCTCCTCCACCAGCCACCTCCGACCAATTCCAGCTCCTCCTGACCCCTCCATCGTGACCATAGACCTCCACTGCTGCTCGAGAGCCTCTGCCCCGGTCGGATTGCTGCTGGAATCGCCGTCGCCGGCGACGCCCGAAACTGCCGTCCGCCGAGAAGAGGAGAGCGCTGTCGTCCGTCCACCTCCGGCCACACTCCGGGTACAGGGAGGACCACCACTCAACGCTTGACCCATCCCAGCCATCTCCAGACCCTTTCGCCATCAGGATCGCCGGCAACCACCGCCGGAGAGCCCCTCCTCTGCTCCTTCTTCCTCCTCTGTTTTGAATGAAGGGGTAAGTGGTGGCGCCCTGGGCCTTTATGCCTTCGACGTGGCCCAATCCTGGGCTTTTCTGTTAATTCAATTTTGATTTTAAATAAACTGATTTGACTAGTAACTTTGACCTTGAATAACTTTTTACAGAAAGGTCCAAATGACCTGATTCTTTTTGCATTGGGTTCATAATATGATTCTTTATTTTTCCACGAAGTTTGGTATTTTTCCCTCACTCACAGAATTGCTGGTGAAATAAACAGTGTTATGTGACATTTTCTTTTGCTATTTGAAAATATTTTCAGAAGGGGAATCCTGTGGATTTGAAGACCAGGAGTTTCTGAACAACCCAACTGATCAAGGCAAGCCAGGACATCCATATTATGAAGCATTTCATAGCATTGCATAATTCATATTCATTTCTTGCATATGTTTAATATAGATAATTCATAGTAAATTATTTAAATGCTTAAAGTTGATAACTCAGATTGATATGATCAATAACTATGCTTGCTAAGTGAAACATAGTTGGTTGATCAAGAGTCACCTGTCCGGGCTTACCCGTGCAGCCACATTCGCCGGTATGGGACGGCCTTGACTTGGTCTGGCTGCGTGTGTGACGCCCCCGGCCCGATCGTGCACTAATCATACACGCAAATGCACATGATCAAGCCTAAGGACTCACGGGAAGATATCACAACACAACTCTAAAACATAAATAAAGTCATACAAGCTTTATATTACAAGCCAGGGGCCTTGAGAGCTCGAATACATAAGCTTGGGAACAAGCATCAGCGGAAGCATCAGATATCTGAGTACAGATATGAAACAATAATAGAAAGGCCTTTAGAAAGGCGGGGCAAAATAAAACACTACGATCGAAAGGCGAAGGCCTCCTGCCTGGGACCCTCCGATCCTACTCCTGGTCGTCAGTTAACTCGTAGTAGTAATCATCCTCTGGGTAGTAGTAGCGATCGTCGGCGAGGACAGCTATCTTAGGGGCTCCGTCATCTTGGTCACGTCAAACTGATATGGGGAGAAAAGGAAAACAAAGCAACCGTGAGTACTCAGAAGTACTCAGCAAGCAAGGATCTACACTACATATGCAACATTTTCAAAGGGAGGCTGTATATGTGGACTGGGCTGCAGAAATGCAAGAATAGAGAGAAGGCCTAGTCCTATCGAAGACTAGCATCTTCATCGGTCTTGCAGAAATAGAAGAGAGTAGAACCGTACAATATAATGTAACAGTATCATTAAGTCTCAACCTCACCCAGAGATCCTTTCTCGACTCCCTGCGAGAAAGCAATCCCAGAGCCATACAGTCATCAACCTCGTCCTGAGATCCCTTCTCGACTCCCTGCGAGAAGCAATCCCAGAGCCATAGTATCCAAGTATCCAGTTCTAAATTGTATCAATCAGGATACAACTCCGAGTGTCCTTTACCGTAGGACCGGCTATCGATAGATGTTTTCTTCCCTGCAGGGGTTAAGAATGCCCGGCTGCGCCTCGTATTCACCACTCGGGCACCACACTGGCACCCGTCTTCATAACACTCGCCTCTCAGGCGCACGCGGGTACCCCTCAGGGTCGACCCGCCTATCCAAGTAACATTGTAAAATCCAAGTATCCGTGTGTCCATAACATCAGGGGAATCCGAGGTATCACCCTCGTTGGATTCCTACTCGATGTGTCTGTCAAGGTGAACTCGGAGGATTCACCCTTGATGGGTTCACACTTGATGTGTTGCATGACAGCGTCATTACCGGAAGTGGTGAAGGAGGAATCACCCTCGATGACCACTACCGAATAGCTACTCTACAGAGTTAACATCAGAAGTGCTACATGAGGTTTCACGCTCGGCACTCGATAGTAACGCTGCAGTGTCGTTACCACTAAGGGGGGGTGATGTGCGGTGTCGGGGCCTGGTCTTCAATCCCGTTGATCGGGTCTTCTGACGATCCAGCGCGGCAGTCGGGATAAGTGGGGTCACTGATAGGTCTCTACCCAGCCTATACTAAGCAGTTTAGGATATGCAGGTAATTATCAACAGCAGGTTACAATGAACAGGCTATGCATCAGAATAGGTAAAGCAGCAGCAGCAGCAATTCTAATGCAAGCATGAGAAATAGAATGGGCGATATCAGGATGATCAAAAGGGGGGGGCTTGCCTGGTTGCTCAGCGGCAAGGGCAAGGTTGTCAATGGTGTCTTCGGGCTCCGGAGCTGCGTCGGGATCTATCGAGAGAGAAGAGGGGGAGGAAACCATATAAATATAGAGCAAACATGAGCATGAAAAATACGATACACGGTGCTAGGAGTAGTCTAACGCAGCATTACACGTATCAGACGGAGCGGGAGAATATCTAACGATATTTTCCGGGTCTTTGGAATTATCGCACAGAGGATCCGATGGGGGACGGTTGCATGTTCGGATAGTTAGAGACGCGTGACGGACGAACGGACCACGAATTTGAATTCGTCTCGTCGTTCTGAGCAACTTTCATGTATAAAGTTTTTCGATCGGAGTTACGGATTGAAAGATATGATTTTCTAAAGTTTTTATTGATTTTCTGGAATTTATTTAATTATTTAAATCAACATTATCCAAAACAGTGTCTGCTGACGTCAGCATGACGTCAGCATCAGGTCAGCGGACTGTCAGGGTTAATTAGGATTAATTATTTAATTAGCATTTAATTAAACTAATTAATTAAATTAGATTAATCTAAACAGAGTTAATTAACCTAATTAATTAACTAATTAATTAACTAACTAATTTTAATTATTTTTAATTATCTATTTTTTTATTTTTATTTTACAGAGGCTGGCCCACTGGTCAGTGGCACAGCCGAACATGTCCGCGCTGTGCCCGTCCAGAGCCGGACATGTCCGCGCAGCATGGGTCAACGCACGCGCGCGCACGGACGAGCGGGCAGACGACGGCGAGCGGCGCGCGGGCGCACGTGCGGGGCAGCTGCGGCGAGCGGCAGCAGCAGGCGGAGCAGTAGCTGCGCGGCGGGGGCGGGCGAGCGTGGCACGGGAGCGGTGACCGCGACGGCAGGGAGAGAGAGCACGGGGAGCGGACGCGGTCCTCACCGGCGACGTAGATGAACAGGGCCGGCGAGGCTCGGTGGAGCCGACGGGGAGGAGGATGGGGAGGCGTTCGGCGACGGCGGTGGCTGGGTCTGGCAACGGCAGCGGGCGGCGGCGTCGGTGCCCCGTTGGGGAGGAGGTCGAGGACGGGGAGGCGGGCGCCGGCGACGGCGGGGCAGCACCGGGCGGCGTCGGAGAGGTGGCGGCGGGGTCAGCGCGGCGAGCAACGGCGCGGCGTCGACGCTGCCGGGGCAGAGACGGGGGCGTCGGGCGGAGGCGAGGGGGACCTCCCGATCCAGACCGAGAGAGCGAGAGGGAGAGGTGGATCGAGGGGAGTGGGGTGGATCGGGGCTAGGGTTCGGGGGGGCGTGGGGTTAGTAGAGGGGGGGGGTCCGGGTGGGCCGGCCTGGTGGGCCACTTGGCCTGCTGGGCCGAGGGGGGGTTCTTTCTCTCTTTTATTTTCTCTTTTGTTTTCTTTTGCTTCTGTTTTTTTATTTATTCTTTTCTCTGTTTTGCAAAAATGTCTAGGCTACTTCTGGACTTTTGTAAAATATGAGACTGGTCCAAATAATAACAGTGCAAAATTAGTCACTGCTAGAAATTGGTTTGGCATCCATATCTTTTTGTTTGGATTTTATTTAATTTGAAAAGGATTAAATAGTGCTATGTTGCTGCTGTTTCTTGTTGTTCGAGTCCTTTTACAATTCCAACAAATGTTGCAATCATTTTTATAAATGCTTTGGGAATATTTGCAACATGAGGCACATTTTAGTTTTCAGGTTTGGACAACTTTTATTTTCCACTTTTATTTAAATTTGAATTTTGACTTAGGAGTTGAAATGCAATATGATGTTAATGATGATCATGCACTGATAATCATGCTGACTTGGCATTATCAGAATGGGATTACTGTGGCTAACCACTGGGGGTGTTACAAATCTCCTCTACTAACAAGAATTCTCGTCCCGAGAATTAAGAGGTAGAAGGAAAAAGTTCGGGGTATTCCGCACGAAGATTATCCTCGCGTTCCCAAGTGGCTTCATCTTCCGTATGATTTGACCACTGTACTTTGAGGAACTTGGTAACTTCTGACGGGTCCGACGTTCAGCTTCATCGAGAATGCGGATCGGATGCTCCTTATAAGATAGATCATCTTGCAATTCGTGCACTTCGTGATCCACTGCTCGGTGCGGAGATTCTTTGAAGCATTTACGAAGTTGCGACACATGGAAGACGTCGTGGATATGAGAGAATTACGGCGGCAACTCCAATTTATATGCCACCTGTCCACGCCTAGCAATAATGCGGAAAGGACCAATGTAGCGTGGAGCTAGCTTGCCCTTCATTCCAAAACGGTGAGTGCCTTTCATCGGGGTGACTCGTAGATAAGCCTGATCACCAGGTTGATAAGTCAAACCCCATCGTTTGCGATCATAGTTGCTCTTCTGGCGGTCCTGAGCCGCCTTGAGATTTTCCAGGACAACACGAACTTGTTCTTCGGCGTGTTGAATAATATCCGGACCCACGAGCGGTCGTTCCCCAGTTTCTGACCAATTCAGAGGGGTTCGACACTTACGTCCATAGAGTACTTCGAAGGGGGCCATTTTCAAGCTGGCTTGATAGCTGTTGTTATACGAGAACTCAGCATACGGGAGAGATTCTTCCCATTTCTTGCCGAATGAAATAACACAAGCCTGAAGCATGTCTTCAAGCACTTGATTGACTCGTTCGACTTGGCCTTGAGATTGAGGGTGATAAGCTGAACTCCAGGTAATATGAGTTCCCATAGCTGTTTGAAAACTTTCCCAGAATTTGGAAGTGAAAAGGCCGCCACGGTCCGAACTGATCTCCTTCGGAATACCGTGGAGTGATACAATTCTGGAGATATACAACTCTGCTAACTGACTAGCAGTGATAGTCTCTTTGACAGGCAGAAAGTGTGCAACTTTAGAGAGTTGGTCGACGACAACAAGAATAGCATCGTGACCATTCTGTGACCTGGGAAGTCCTGTAACGAAATCCATCTGAACCTTATCCCATTTCCATAGAGGAATAGGAAGTGGTTGCAGAATTCTAGCAGGTTTCTGATGTTCTGCTTTAACGCGACGACACATATCACATTCAGCAACATATCGAGCAATATCCAACTTCATTTTAGACCACTAGTACCTTTGACGGAGATCACGATACATCTTGGTGCTACCCGGATGAATAGACAATGGTGTGTCATGTGCCTCCTTCATGACTTTGTCTGTCATGAGTTCGAAACAAGGTACGACAATGCGGTTTCTGAAATACAAGGTTCCATCTTCAGATAGCGAGAAATCCCTGTACTTTACAAGGTGAAGGTCTTTCTTCATCAGATCAATTTCAGCATCTTTAGCTTGCGCATCCTTAACAGCTTTCTCAAGATCTGGTTGTATCACAAGGTTATTTAGAGAGCCCTGTGGGACAATAAGCAGATTCAGGTTGCACAGTTCTTCAAAAAGACGAGGTTGTGCTCGCCTAACCATGAGGTTGTCGCAATAGGACTTGTGGCTTAAGGCATCAGCCATCACGTTAGCCTTGCCAGGGGTATAGAATATACCCAAATCATAGTCCGCAATGGCCTCCATCCATCTTTGCTGACGGAGGTTTAGAGATGGCTGAGTGAACAAGTACTTCAGACTTTTATGATCCGTGTAGATCTCGCAACGATTACCGAGAAGGTAATGTCGCCACAACTGCAGTGCATAGATGACAGCAGCTAGTTCTAGATCATGTACCGGATAATTCTCTTCATGTGGGCGCAACTGACGAGAGCCATGAGCAATCACCTTACGCTCTTGCATTAGGACACAGCCTAATCCTTCACGGGATGCATCACAATAAATCACAAAGTCTTTGCGGGTATCTGGAGGAGATACTACTGGGGAAGATGTCAGCTTGTCTTTGAGTGCTTGAAAACTTTCCTGACATTTTTCTGTCCATTCAAACTTAACGCCCTTGTGAAGCAGATCAGTCAGGGGCTTAGCAATCTTAGAAAAATTCTCAACAAATCGACGGCAATAGCTTGCTAGGCCGAGAAAACTTCTCACTTGCTTGACGTTCTTTGGAGGAGTCCAGTCCAGAATAGCCTGAACTCGTTCTGGGTTAACAGTAATGCCATCTTTGGAAATTACATGACCAAGGTACGTTACTTCAGAAAGCCAGAATTCACAGTTGGAGTATTTGGCATACAGCTGGTGTTCTCGGAGCCTTTCCAGTACAAGACGAAGGTGTTCAGCATGTTCTTCTTTATTCTTCGAATATACCAGAATATCATCCAGATATACCACGACGAACTTGTCGAGGTAATCCATGAAAATATAATTCATCAGACGGGAGAATGTGGCTGGAGCATTTGTTAAGCCAAATGACATGACAGTGTACTCGTAGGAGCCATAACGAGTAACAAATGCAGTCTTGGAAATATCCTCTTCACGAACACGGATCTGATGGTATCCCAATCTCAAATCAAGCTTAGAGAATACTGAGGAACCGGCAAGTTGATCATACAAATCATTGATCCGGGGAAGCGGATATTTATTCTGGATTGTAGCTTGGTTAATGGGCTGATAATCCTGAACCAATCGGTTAGTTCCATCCTTCTTCTTGACGAAGAGTGAAGGTGCTCCCCAAGCAGAGGAACTGGGGCGGATGAAACCTTTCTTAAGTGACGTGTCGATTTCCTCCTTAAGTTCAAGAAGATGATGCGGAGGCATCTTATAAGGGCGCTTCGCAATAGGGGTAGTGCCAGGTTTCAAGTCGATGACGAACTCAACAGCTCTAGCAGGGGTATCCCTGGAAGTTCTTCTGGAAAGACGTCTTGGAAATCACAAACAATTGGAACGTTCTCGATGCCTTCAAGAGGTGAAGCGTTCAATGCATTCAGGACATATATCTGAGCTTCGGCGTCCTGCACTGTACGAGCTGAGTATCTGACAGTCTGACCGGAAGGGTGTGTGAGGCGAACTGTTTCAGTGGCACAGTCAATCAAAGCTTTATGAGGCTTCAACCAATCCATACCGAGAATAATGTCTATGTTGGAGGTCTTGAGAGCAATGAGTGAAACGGGGAACATCAATCCTCCGATCACAATGTGGTTACCGTGGCTAACCATGGTAGTTTGCCAATTAGCCCCAGGCGAATGGATTACTAATGGGATGGACATCTCCTCGAAAAGTATATCATGGCTTCGCGCAAAACTTTCGGACATGAAGGAGTGCGATGCTCCAGAATCAAAGAGGACTGAAGCTGGGATTGAATTCACTAGAAGGGTGCCCATCACAATGTTGGGGTCCTGTCGAGCTTCTTCTATGTTAACTTGGTTGACATGGACCCGAACTATAGCAGACGGCCTGGCATTAGAGCTTCTGAGACGACGGTTCCGACAGCTCTTCTTGCAACCAACGGGAGGACGTGGTGCATCCTGATGAAAAGCCATAGCATCAGGCAGTCCATCATGAACCGATAGCTGTCTCGGCGGTGAAGGCAAACGAGGTGCAACATATGACGGCCTTGGTGTTGGAGCAGGTCGGTGGTAAACATTGTGTGGAATCCAGACTCGACGTTTCTGAATAGGTTGACCCGAAGACGAACCAACATCACGAGTGCGCTTGAGCGACTCCTGGTATTCAGTCAGAGCTGTTTCAATTTGGAAAGATTTGCTGACAAGCGTTGCGAAGTCTGTGCAATCATGGACTGCAAGTGTGAGCTTTATATCAGTACGTAGTCCTTCACGGAATTTATCCTGCTTGCGGGCGTCAGTGCATACGTCATCTTCAGCATAGCGGGATAGTTCGAGAAATTTCCTATGATATTCATCCATAGTCATTTTACCCTGAGAGAGTTTACGGAACTCCTGCTTCTTCTGGTCCATCAGACCTTGAGGAATGTACCGTGCACGAAAGGCTGACTGAAATTCCTGCCAAGTGGTTACGGTTTCAGCAGACAACATACCCTTGTGACTTTCCCACCATTGAGCAGCTGATCCCCTTAGGTGATACGTCGCATAGGTGACGTAGCTGTCAGGGATAACATTGGCTGACTTCATCTGGAAGGCAATGTCACGGAGCCAATCATCAGCATCCATTGGATCAGTCGAGCTGCGAAAAGTGGACGGATTGAGGCGCATGAATTCCGGCAGAGTTATTGGAGCATTCTGTTGCTGAGCAGTCTGGTTTGGAAATTGAGCCATTAGTCCGGTGATAAACTGCAGCATCATTGCGGCAATATAGGGTGGAGGTGGAGGATCGTCAGCCATCCTGCCAAATCAACAGGGGCAGTTTAGCAAGAAAAACTGCATGTGTATGGAATGATTCATGAAGTATCACGCTCAACAGAAGGAAGCGCAATAGATACTTCATCATATTCGCACCAGACATTCAAATCCACACATAGCCTCGGTTAGAATCCGGCATTACGACAGTAGAAAAGGGAGGGCTAGACAACTAGGCGGCGCGCAGGCACGCGGTAAGGAAGTACACAACAAGACATAGCAAAGGCTACATCAACGTCGGAGAAAACTATTGGAGCGTGGAATCTGCAAGTGAAACACAGGGTGCCCTCGATAAAAGGATCCTGTAAGCAGAACCTGGCCCATAATCTCGAAGCAAGGGGGGATATTTCAGAACTCCGGGTGGATGTGATCACGAGAACCTAAGGTTGGAGTTAGTAAAATTTTAACCCGAATAGAAGAGAGGTCAGAGTCCCAGAGTAAAGGTCGAGGAGTAAAAGATACTAATACCACCCAATTGGCGACGTGGGCCTGTAAGCCACACAGCCAAGTTAGTAAATTAGTTTTTCGGTTACTAGACTCAACTTCGGCCAAGGAGTTGGAAAGGGGGGGTTCCTACAGTCAGTCGGCTCTGATACCAACTTGTGACGCACCCGGCCCGATCGTGCACTAATCATACACGCAAATGCACACGATCAAGCCTAAGGACTCACGGGAAGATATCACAACACAACTCTAAAACATAAATAAAGTCATACAAGCTTTATATTACAAGACAGGGGCCTTGAGAGCTCGAATACATAAGCTTGCGAACAAGCGTCAGCGGAAGCATCAGATATCTGAGTACAGATATGAAATAGAAATAGAAAGGCCTTTAGAAAGGCGGGGCAAAATAAAACACTACGATCAAAAGGCGAAGGCCTCCTGCCTGGGACCCTCCGATCCTACTCCTGGTCGTCAGTTAACTCATAGTAGTAATCATCCTCTGGGTAGTAGTAGCGATCGTCGGCGAGGACAGCTGTCTCAGGGGCTCCGTCATCTTGGTCACGTCAAACTGATATGGGGAGAAAAGGAAAACAAAGCAACCGTGAGTACTCGGAAGTACTCAGCAAGCAAGGATCTACACTACATATGCAACATTTTCAAAGGGAGGCTGTATATGTGGACTGGGCTGCAGAAATGCAAGAATAGAGAGAAGGCCTAGTCCTATCGAAGACTAGCATCTTCATCGGTCTTGCAGAAATAGAAGAGAGTAGAACCGTACAATATAATGTAACAGTATCATTAAGTCTCAACCTCACCCAGAGATCCTTTCTCGACTCCATGCGAGAAAGCAATCCCAGAGCCATACAGTCATCAACCTCGTCCTGAGATCCCTTCTCGACTCCCTGCGAGATGCAATCCCAGAGCCATAGTATCCAAGTATCCAGTTCTAAATTGTATCAATCAGGATACAACTCTGAGTGTCCTTTACCGTAGGACCGGCTATCGATAGATGTTTTCTTCCCTGCAGGGGTTAAGAATGCCCGACCGTGCCTCGTATTCACCACTCGGGCACCACACTGGCACCCGTCTTCACAACACTCGCCTCTCAGGCGCACACGGGTACCCCTCAGGGTCGACCCGCCTATCCAAGTAACATTGTAAAATCCAAGTATCCGTGTGTCCATAACATCAGGGGAATCCGAGGTATCACCCTCGTTGTATTCCTACTCGATGTGTCTGTCAAGGTGAACTCGGAGGATTCACCCTCGATGGGTTCCCACTTGATGTGTTGCACGACAGCGTCGTTACCGGAAGTGGTGAAGGAGGAATCACCCTCGATGACCACTACCGAATAGCTACTCTACAGAGTTAACATCAGAAGTGCTACATGAGGTTTCACCCTCGGCACTCGATAGTAACGCTGCAGTGTCGTTACCACTAAGGGGGGGTGATGTGCGGTGTCGGGGCCTGGTCTTCAATCCCGTTGATCGGGTCTTCTGACGATCCAGCGCGGCAGTCGGGATAAGTGGGGTCACTGATAGGTCTCTACCCAGCCTATACTAAGCAGTTTAGGATATGCAGGTAATTATCAACAGCAGGTTACAATGAACAGGCTATGCATCAAAATAGGTAAAGCAGCAGCAGCAATTCTAATGCAAGCATGAGAAATAGAATGGGCGATATCGGGATGATCAAAAGGGGGGGGCTTGCCTGGTTGCTCAGCGGCAAGGGCAAGGTTGTCAATGGTGTCTTCGGGCTCCGGAGCTGCGTCGGGATCTATCGAGAGAGAAGAGGGGGAGGAAACCGTATAAATATAGAGCAAACATGAGCATGACAAATACGATACACGGTGCTAGGGGTAGTCTAACGCAGCATTACACGTATCAGACGGAGTGGGAGAATATCTGACGATATTTCCCGGGTCTTTGGAATTATCGGACAGAGGATCCGGAGGGGGACGGTTGCATGTTCGGATAGTTAGAGACGCGTGACGGACGAACGGACCGCTTATTCGAATTCGTCTCGTCGTTCTGAGCAACTTTCATGTATAAAGTTTTTCGATCGGAGTTACGGATTAAAAGATATGATTTTCTAAAGTTTTTATTGATTTTCTGGAATTTATTTAATTATTTAAATCAACATTATCCGAAACAGTGTCTGCTGACGTCAGCATGACATCAGCATGAGGTCAGCGGACTGTCAGGGTTAATTAGGATTAAT
Organism: Thinopyrum elongatum; assembly: GCA_011799875.1. Taxonomy (NCBI): domain Eukaryota; kingdom Viridiplantae; phylum Streptophyta; class Magnoliopsida; order Poales; family Poaceae; genus Thinopyrum; species Thinopyrum elongatum. The sequence continues at coordinate 247,958,358 of CM022299.1, forward strand.
TATTTAATTAGCATTTAATTAAACTAATTAATTAAATTAGATTAATCTAAACAGAGTTAATTAACCTAATTAATTAACTAATTAATTAATTAATTTTAATTATTTTTAATTATCTATTTTTTTATTTTTATTTTACAGAGGCTGGCCCACTGGTCAGTGGCACAGCCGGACATGTCCGCGCTGTGCCCGTCCAGAGCCGGACACGTCCGCGCGGCGGGGGTCAATGCGCGCGCACGCACGGACGAGCGGGCAGACGACACCGAGCGGCGCGCGGGCGCACGTGCGGGGCATCTGCGGCGAGCGGCGTAGCGGCGAGCGGCAGCAGCAGGCGGAGCAGCAGCTGCGCGGCGGGGGCGGGCGTGCGCGGCACGGGAGCGGTGACCGCGACGGCAGGGAGAGAGAGCACGGGAAGCGGACGCGGTCCTCACCGGCGACGTAGATGAACAGGGCCGGCGAGGCTCGGTGGAGCCGACGGGGAGGAGGACGGGGAGGCGTTCGGCGACGGCGGTGGCTGGGTCTGGCAACGGCAGCGGGCGGCGGCGTCGGTGCCCTGTTGGGGAGGAGGTCGAGGACGGGGAGGCGGGCGCCGTCGACGGCGGGGCAGCACCGGGTGGCGTCGGAGAGGTGGCGGCGGGGTCAGCGCGGCGAGCAACGGCGCGGCATCGACGCTGCCGGGGCAGAGACGGGGGCGTCGGGCGGAGGCGAGGGGGACCTCCGGATCCAGACCGAGAGAGCCAGAGGGAGAGGTGGATCGAGGGGAGTGGGGTTGATCTTGGCTAGGGTTCGGGGGGGGGGGGGCTGTGGGTTAGTAGAGGGGGGGGTCGGTGGGGGGCCGGCCTGGTGGGCCGCTTGGCCTGCTGGGCCGAGGAGGGTTTCTTCTCCTCTTTTATTTTCTCTTTTGTTTTCTTTTGCTTCTTTTTTTTATTTATTCTTTTCTCTGTTTTGCAAAAATGTCTAGGCTACTTCTGGACTTTTGTAAAATATGAGACTGGTCCAAATATTAACAGTGCAAAATTAGTCACTGCTAGAAATTGGTTTGGCGTCCATATCTTTTTGTTTGGATTTTATTTAATTTGAAAAGGATTAAATAGTGCTATGTTGCTGCTGTTTCTTGTTGTTCGAGTCCTTTTACAATTCCAACAAATGTTGCAATCATTTTTATAAATGCTTTGGGAATATTTGCAACATGAGGCACATTTTAGTTTTCAGGTTTGGACAACTTTTATTTTCCACTTTTATTTAAATTTGAATTTTGACTTAGGAGTTGAAATGCAATATGATGTTAATGATGATCATGCACTGATAATCATGCTGACTTGGCATTATCAAAATGGGATTACTGTGGCTAACCACTGGGGGTGTTACAAATCTCCTCTACTAACAAGAATTCTCGTCCCGAGAATTAAGAGGTAGAAGGAAAAAGTTTGGGGTATTTCGCACGAAGATTATCCTCGCGTTCCCAAGTGGCTTCATCTTCCGTATGATTTGACCACTGTACTTTGAGGAACTTGGTAACTTCTGACGGGTCCGACGTTCAGCTTCATCGAGAATGCGGATCGGATGCTCCTTATAAGATAGATCATCTTGCAATTCGAGCACTTCGTGATCCACTGCTCGGTGCGGAGATTCTTTGAAGCATTTACGAAGTTGCGACACATGGAAGACATCGTGGATATGAGAGAATTGCGGCGACAACTCCAATTTATATGCCACCTGTCCACGCCTAGCAATAATGCGGAAAGGACCAATGTAGCATGGAGCTAGCTTGCCCTTGATTCCAAAACGGTGAGTGCCTTTCATCGGGGTGACTCGCAGATAAGCCTGATCACCAGGTTGATAAGTCAAACCCCATCGTTTGCGATCATAGTTGCTCTTCTGGTGGTCCTGAGCCGCCTTGAGATTTTCCCGGACAACACGAACTTGTTCTTCGGCGTGTTGAATAATATCCGGACCCACGAGCGGTCGTTCCCCAGTTTCTGACCAATTCAGAGGGGTTCGACACTTACGTCCATAGAGTACTTCGAAGGGGGCCATTTTCAAGCTGGCTTGATAGTTGTTGTTATACGAGAACTCAGCATACGGGAGAGATTCTTCCCATTTCTTGCCGAATGAAATAACACAAGCCCGAAGCATGTCTTCAAGCACTTGATTGACTCGTTCGACTTGGCCTTGAGATTGAGGGTGATAAGCTGAACTCCAGGTAATATGAGTTCCCATAGCTGTTTGAAAACTTTCCTAGAATTTGGAAGTGAAAAGGCCGCCACGGTCCGAACTGATCTCCTTCGGAATACCGTGGAGTGATACAATTCTGGAGATATACAACTCTGCTAACTGACTAGCAGTGGTAGTCTCTTTGACAGGCAGAAAGTGTGCAACATTAGAGAGTTGGTCGACGACGACAAGAATAGCATCGTGACCCTTCTGTGACCTGGGAAGTCCTCTAACGAAATCCATCTGAACCTTATCCCATTTCCATAGAGGAATAGGAAGTGGTTGCAGAATTCCAGCTGGTTTCTGATGTTCTGCTTTAACGCGACGACACACATCACATTCAGCAACATATCGAGCAATATCCTGCTTCATTTTAGACCACCAGTACCTTTGACGGAGATCACGATACATCTTGGTGCTACCCGGATGAATAGACAATGGTGTGTCATGTGCCTCCTTCATGACTTTGTCAGTCATGAGTTCGAAACAAGGTACGACAATGCGGTTTATGAAATACAAGGTTCCATCTTCAGATAGCGAGAAATCCCTGTACTTTACAAGGTGAAGGTCTTTCTTCATCAGATCAATTTCAGCATCTTTAGCTTGCGCATCCTTAACAGCTTTCTCAAGATCTGGTTGTATCACAAGGTTATTTAGAGAGCCCTGTGGGACAATAAGCAGATTCAGGTTGCACAGTTCTTCAAAAAGACGAGGTTGTGCTCGCCTAACCATGAGGTTGTCGCAATAGGACTTGCGGCTTAAGGCATCAGCCATCACGTTAGCCTTGCCAGGGGTATAGGATATACCCAAATCATAGTCCGCAATGGCCTCCATCCATCTTTGCTGACGGAGGTTTAGAGATGGCTGAGTGAACAAGTACTTCAGACTTTTATGATCCGTGTAGATCTCGCAACGATTACCGAGAAGGTAATGTCGCCACAACTGCAGTGCATAGATGACAGCAGCTAGTTCTAGATCATGTACCGGATAATTCTCTTCATGTGGGCGCAACTGACGAGAGCCATAAGCAATCACCTTACGCTCTTGCATTAGGACACAGCCTAATCCTTCACGGGATGCATCACAATAAATCACAAAGTCTTTGCGGGTATCTGGAGGAGATAGTACTGGGGAAGATGTCAGCTTGTCTTTGAGTGCTTGAAACCTTTCCTGACATTTTTCTGTCCATTCAAACTTAATGCCCTTGTGAAGCAGATCAGTCAGGGGCTTAGCAATCTTAGAAAAATTCTCAACAAATCAATGGCAATAGCTTGCTAGGCCGAGAAAACTTCTCTCTTGCTTGACGTTCTTTGGAGGAGTCCAGTCCAGAATAGCCTGAACTCGTTCTGGGTTAACGGCAATGCCATCTTTGGAAATTACATGACCAAGGTACGTAACTTCAGAAAGCCAGAATTCACAGTTGGAGTATTTGGCATACAGCTGGTGTTCTCGGAGCCTTTCCAGTACAAGACGAAGGTGTTCAGCATGTTCTTCTTTATTCTTCGAATATACTAGAATATCATCCAGATATACCACGACGAACTTGTCGAGGTAATCCATGAAAATATAATTCATCAGACGGGAGAATGTGGCTGGAGCATTTGTTAAGCCAAATGACATGACAGTCTACTCGTAGGAGCCATAACGAGTAACAAATGCAGTCTTGGGAATATCCTCTTCACGAACACGGATCTGATGGTATCCCAATCTCAAATCAAGCTTAGAGAATACTGAGGAACCGGCAAGTTGATCATACAAATCATTGATCCGGGGAAGCGGATATTTATTCTGGATTGTAGCTTGGTTAATGGGCCGATAATCCTGAACCAATCGGTTAGTTCCATCCTTCTTCTTGACAAAGAGTGAAGGTGCTCCCCAAGCAGAGGAACTGGGGCGGATGAAACCTTTCTTAAGTGACGTGTCGATTTCCTCCTTAAGTTCAAGAAGATGATGCGGAGGCATCTTATAAGGGCGCTTCGCAATAGGGGTAGTGCCAGGTTTCAAGTCGATGACGAACTCAACAGCTCTAGCAGGGGGTATCCCTGGAAGTTCTTCTGGAAAGACGTCTTGGAAATCACGAACAACTGGAACATTCTCGATGCCTTCAAGAGGTGAAGCGTTCAATGCATTCAGGACATATATCTGAGCTTCGGCGTCCTGCACTGTACGAGCTGAGTATCTGACAGTCTGCCCGGAAGGGTGTGTGAGGCGGACTGTTTCAGTGGCACAGTCAATCAAAGCTTTATGAGGCTTCAACCAGTCCATACCGAGAATAATGTCTATGTTGGAGGTCTTGAGAGCAATGAGTGAAACGGGGAACATCAATCCTCCGATCACAATGTGATTACCGTGGCTAACCATGGTAGTTTGCCAATTAGCCCCAGGCGAATGGATTACTAATGGGATGGACATCTCCTCGAAAAGTATATCATGGCTTCGCGCAAAACTTTCGGACATGAAGGAGTGCGATGCTCCAGAATCAAAGAGGACTGAAGCTGGGATTGAATTCACTAGAAGGGTGCCCATCACAATGTTGGGGTCCTGTCGAGCTTCTTCTATGTTAACTTGGTTGACATGGACCCGAACTATAGCAGACGGCCTGACATTAGAGCTTCTGAGACGACGGTTCCGACAGCTCTTCTTGCAACCAACGGGAGAACGTGGTGCATCCTGATGAAAAGCCATAGCATCAGGCGGTCCATTATGAACCGATAGCTGTCTCGGCGGTGAAGGCAAACGAGGTGCAACATATGACGGCCTTGGTGTTGGAGCAGGTCGGTGGTAAACATTGTGTGGAATCCAGACTCGACATTTCTGAACAGGTCGACCCGAAGACGAACCAACATCACGAGTGCGCTTGAGCGACTCCTGGTATTCAGTCAGAGCTGTTTCAATTTGGAAAGATTTGTTGACAAGCATTGCGAAGTCTGTGCAATCATGGACTGCAAGTGCGAGCTTTATATCAGTACGTAGTCCTTCACGGAATTTATCCTGCTTGCGGGCGTCAGTGCATACGTCATCTTCAGCATAGCGGGATAGTTCGAGAAATTTCCTATGATATTCATCCACAGTCATTTTACCCTGAGAGAGTTTACGGAACTCCTGCTTCTTCTGGTCCATCAGACCTTGAGGAATGTACCGTGCATGAAAGGCTGACTGAAATTCCTGCCAAGTGGTTACGGTTTCAGCAGACAACATACCCTTGTGACTTTCCCACCATTGAGCAGCTGATCCCCTCAGGTGATACGTCACATAGGTGACGTAGCTGTCAGGGATAACATTGGCTGACTTCATCTGGAAGGCAATGTCACGGAGCCAATCATCAGCATCCATTGGATCAGTCGAGCTGCGAAAAGTGGACGGATTGAGGCGCACGAATTCCGGCAGAGTTATTGGAGCACTCTGTTGCTGAGCAGTCTGGTTTGGAAATTGAGCCATTAGTCCGGTGATAAACTGCTGCATCATTGCGGCAATATAGGGTGGAGGTGGAGGATCGTCAGCCATCCTGCCAAATCAACAGGGGCAGTTTAGCAAGAAAAACTGCATGTGTATGGAATGATTCATGAAGTATCACGCTCAACAGAAGGAAGCGCAATAGATACTTCATCATATTCGCACCAGACATTCAAATCCACACATAGCCTCGGTTAGAATCCGGCATTACGACAGTAGAAAAGGGAGGGCTAGACAACTAGGCGGCGCGCAGGCACGCGGTAAGGAAGTACACAACAAGACATAGCAAAGGCTACATCAACGTCGGAGAAAACTATTGGAGCGAGGAATCTGCAAGTGAAACATAGGGTGCCCTCGATAAAAGGATCCTGTAAGCAGAACCTGGCCCATAATCTCGAAGCAAGGGGGGATATTTCAGAACTCCGGGTGGATGTGATCACGAGAACCTAAGGTTCGAGTTAGTAAAATTTTAACCCGAATAGAAGAGAGGTCAGAGTCCCAGAGTAAAGGTCGAGGAGTAAAAGATACTAATACCACCCAATTGGCGACGTGGGCCTGTAAGCCACACAGCCAAGTTAGTAAATTAGTTTTTCGGTTACTAGACTCAACTTCGGCCAAGGAGTTGGAAAGGGGGGGTTCCTACAGTCAGTCGGCTCTGATACCAACTTGTGACGCCCCCGGCCCGATCGTGCACTAATCATACACGCAAATGCACACGATCAAGCCTAAGGACTCACGGGAAGATATCACAACAAAACTCTAAAACCTAAATAAAGTCATACAAGCTTTATATTACAAGCTAGGGGCCTTGAGAGCTCGAATACATAAGCTTGCGAACAAGCGTCAGCGGAAGCATCAGATATCTGAGTACAGATATGAAACAGAAATAGAAAGGCCTTTAGAAAGGCGGGGCAAAATAAAACACTACGATCGAAAGGCGAAGGCCTCCTGCCTGGGACCCTCCGATCCTACTCCTGGTCGTCAGTTAACTCGTAGTAGTAATCATCCTCTGGGTAGTAGTAGCGATCGTCGGCGAGGACAGCTGTCTCAGGGGCTCCGTCATCTTGGTCATGTCAAACTAATATGGGGAGAAAAGGAAAACAAAGCAACCGTGAGTACTCAGAAGTACTCAGCAAGCAAGGATCTACACTACATATGCAACATTTTCAAAGGGAGGCTGTATATGTGGACTGGGCTGCAGAAATGCAAGAATAGAGAGAAAGCCTAGTCCTATTGAAGACTAGCATCTTCATCGGTCTTGCAGAAATAGAAGAGAGTAGGACCGTACAATATAATGTAACAGTATCATTAAGTCTCAACCTCACCCAGAGATCCTTTCTCGACTCCCTGCGAGAAAGCAATCCCAGAGCCATACAGTCATCAACCTCGTCCTGAGATCCCTTCTCGACTCCCTGCGAGAAGCAATCCCAGAGCCATAGTATCCAAGTATCCAGTGCTAAATTGTATCAATCAGGATACAACTCTGAGTGTCCTTTACCGTAGGACCGGCTATCGATACATGTTTTCTTCCCTGCAGGGGTTAAGAATGCCCGGCCGCGCCTCGTATTCACCACTCGGGCACCACACTAGCACCCGTCTTCACAACACTCGTCTCTCAGGCGCACGCGGGTACCCCTCAGGGTCGACCCGCCTATCCAAGTAACATTGTAAAATCCAAGTATCCATGTGTCCATAACATCAGGGGAATCTGAGGTATCACCCTCGTTGGATTCCTACTCGATGTGTCTGTCAAGGTGAACTCGGAGGATTCACCCTCGATGGGTTCACACTTGATGTGTTGCACGACAGCGTCGTTACCGGAAGTGGTGAAGGAGGAATCACCCTCGATGACCACTACCGAATAGCTACTCTACAGAGTTAACATCAGAAGTGCTACATGAGGTTTCACCCTCGGCACTCGATAGTAACGCTGCAGTGTCGTTACCACTAATGGGGGTGATGTGCGGTGTCGGGGCCTAGTCTTCAATCCCATTGATCGGGTCTTCTGACGATCCAGCGCGGCAGTCGGGATAAGTGGGGTCACTGATAGGTCTCTACCCAGCCTATACTAAGCAGTTTAGGATATGCAGGTAATTATCAACAGCAGGTTACAATGAACAGGCTATGCATCAGAATAGGTAAAGCAGCAGCAGCAGCAGCAGCAATTCTAATGCAAGCATGAGAAATAGAATGGGCGATATCGGGATGATCAAAAGGGAGGGCTTGCCTGGTTGCTCGGCGGCAAGGGCAAGGTTGTCAATGGTGTCTTCGGGCTCCGGAGCTGCGTCGGGATCTATCGAGAGAGAAGAGGGGGAGGAAACCGTATAAATATAGAGCAAACATGAGCATGACAAATACGATACACGGTGCTAGGGGTAGTCTCACGCAGCATTACACGTATCAGACAGAGCGGGAGAATATCTGACGATATTTCCCGGGTCTTTGGAATTATCGGACAAAGGATCCGGAAGGGGACGGTTGCATGTTCGGATAGTTAGAGACGCGTGACGGACGAACGGACCGCGTATTCGGATTCGTCTCGTCGTTCTGAGCAACTTTCATGTATAAAGTTTTTCGATCGGAGTTACGGATTAAAAGATATGATTTTCTAAAGTTTTTATTGATTTTCTGGAATTTATTTAATTATTTAAATCAACATTATCCGAAACAATGTCTGCTGACGTCAGCATGACGTCAGCATGAGGTCAGCGGACTGTCAGGGTTAATTAGGATTAATTATTTAATTAGCATTTAATTAAACTAATTAATTATATTAGATTAATCTAAACAGAGTTAATTAACCTAATTAATTAACTAATTAATTAATTAATTATTTTTAATTATCTATTTTTTTATTTTTATTTTACAGAGGCTGGCCCACTGGTCAGTGGCACAGCCGGACATGTCCGCGCTGTGCCCGTCCATAGCCGGACACGTCCGCGCGGCGGAGGTCAACGCGCGCGCGCACGGACGAGCGGGCAGACGACGGCGAGCGGCGCGCGGGCACACGTGCGGGGCAGCTGCGGCGAGCGGCGTAGCGGCGAGCGTCAGCAGCAGGCGGAGCAGCAGCTGCGCGGCGGGGGCGGGCGAGCGCGGCATGGGAGCGGTGACTGCTACGGCAGGGAGAGAGAGCACGGGGAGCGGACGCGGTCCTCACCGGCGACGTAGATGAACAGGGCCGGCGAGGCTCGGTGGAGCCGACGGGGAGGAGGACGGGGAGGCGTTCGGCGACGGCGGTGGCTGGGTCTGGTGACGGCAGCGGGCGGCGGCGTCGATGCCCCGTTGGGGAGGAGGTCGAGGACGGGGAGGCGGGCGCCGGCGACGGCGGGGCAGCACCGAGCGGCGTCGAAGAGGTGGCGGCGGGGTCAGCGCGGCGAGCAACGGCGCGGCGTCGACGCTGCCGGGGCAGAGACGCGGGCGTCGGGCGGAGGCGAGGGGGACCTCCCGATCCAGACCGAGAGAGCGAGAGGGAAGAGGTGGATCGAGGGGAGTGGGGGTGGACGGGGCTAGGGTTCGGGGGGGGCGTGGGGTTAGTAGAGGGGGGGTGTCCGGGTGGGCCGGCCTGGTGGGCCGCTTGGCCTGCTGGGCCGAGGGGGGGTTCTTTCTTTCTTTATTTTCTCTTTGTTTTCTTTGCTTCTTTTTTTATTTATTCTTTTCTCTGTTTTGCAAAAATGTCTAGGCTACTTCTGGACTTTTGTAAAATATGAGACTGGTCCAAATATTAACAGTGCAAAATTAGTCACTGCTAGAAATTGGTTTGGCGTCCATATCTTTTTGTTTGGATTTTATTTAATTTGAAAAGGATTAAATAGTGCTATGTTGCTGCTGTTTCTTGTTGTTCGAGTCCTTTTACAATTCCAACAAATGTTGCAATCATTTTTATAAATGCTTTGGGAATATTTGCAACATGAGGCACATTTTAGTTTTCAGGTTTGGACAACTTTTATTTTCCACTTTTATTTAAATTTGAATTTTGACTTAGGAGTTGAAATGCAATATGATGTTAATGATGATCATGCACTGATAATCATGCTGACTTGGCATTATCAAAATGGGATTACTGTGGCTAACCACTGGGGGTGTTACAGCATGCTCTTTCACCGGTACCTCCAAAGAGGGAGGGTTATGCGTGCGTGCTTCCCTGACCAGGTAGACGGCGATAACCCTGTGAGCCCAGTTGAGTTGTTTTGCCGGCGTCCCCGTTTGGGACAGTTTAGTTTGGCCATGACGATGGCAAGTGTCATGAGGACACAGGGCCACCCAGGGCTTGACTCCAAGAGGGAGTGTGATTGCCGGTGGTACGATGCAAGAGTCACGAGTCAGACATGTTTCATTGGAGCAATGCTGGTCCACCCGAATGGGATCACGAGGTCAGTGCTCCATAGTGTGGGTAAAGTGCGCAACCTCTGCAGAGTGTAAAATCTATTCAAATAGCCGTGTCCATGGTTTTGGACAGCCCGACCAGACCTCTCTAGGTGATCAACCGTAATAACTGCAGTAATGATGAAAGAACTTGTCTTTCGAGCGGAAGTACTCGTTGGTATCAAGTATTCCAAGGGTTGTGAGGCAACCCGGAGTTGAGTAAGATGGTAACAGTAAGTGAATCACTTGAAGTTTAACCTGTTTATTGCCATGCTATTACTTGCTACATATTTGGTTGTCATGTGCTTGCGAGTACATTCAAAGTACTCACCTGGCGTATCATGCCAGATGCAGGAGAAGACTAAGACGGAGATCGCAAGGTCCATGTTGCGATGCCTAGGATGTGTCCACAGCAGTGTCCCTGTGGATGGAGTTTCTATCATGTTCCGCTATGCTGTAGTCTTCCGCTGTAGTATTCTGTAGTAATGCCGAGGCCCAGATGTGTTGGATAAATAATGTACATATTGTCGTAGCACTAGATGTGCTTTTGGCCTCGATGATCATGTAATATATGTGAGCTTGTACCGACTATTATCAATAAAAGTTCAGCTATGTTCTGTTCCAAGTTGTTGTGTGTTTCTAGAAGACATGATCTCTGGGTTGGAAACACGGGTAAACCGGTTCCCTAAGCCGGGGTGCCACAACGCTTGGTATCAGAGCCGTGCTGACTATAGGACACCCTAGGTAACCTGCGCTAGGACTGCGAGTAGTATAGGACTTTGAGCATGCATTTGGTTGCTGCATTTGATTGTTGCATGCCATGCATCATGCATCATAATTCATTATGTTACTAACCTTTGGCATTGTGAGTGTAGATGGCAGCAGTCCCGTATCACTTCCATCATGAGCCAGAACCCCACACTTTTCCAGCTCTGCTTCATAGCGTCTGGCTTCGACTGTATCCCAACGGTGAAGACCCGGTGTACCAGGTGTTTCGGGAGCAGTTGGGCGAGTCAGTATATGAGTACCATGCAGTGGCCTACATGACCGCGACTTCGGACATTGGAAGCTCTTCTCGCTCTTCCAAGGGCGGAGTGGCTTCTACTCCGGAGCTGGCGATCCAGTTTGCTGCTATGGAGGCTATTACTGACTTGCGCTTCCATGAGGTCGAGATGCGAATCCATCCAGGTTTCTTTCACTATCCCACTCTGTCACCTACGACAGGGCGAGTCCTTTTCCCACCTGTTGATCCAGCGTGCGATCATGCGGTTGGTGTTTTGTCCCGCTATCTGAACGCCAGTTACCATATGATCATTTCCCTAGCTGAGGAGCTGTGTCGTGTCCAGGAGGCACTTGCCGCAGCAACTCCAGCACCTCCACCTGTAGTTCCACCTATGTATCCACCACCAGTTCCATCTCCACATAGGCTGGGTACTTCTTCTAGCACTACTGTGCCGCCAGGCTTATCGTTTGGTAGTTGACGTGAGACTCCAGATGAGTGGGCCTCACTCCTAGCCACTCCTGCTTCGCTGATGCTGAGGCGACGTGCTTCTTCTTCCGCGGAAGGAGAGCCATCTCAGCAGCGACGTCGCGTCTCCTTTGACCCGGTGACTCACATCATCAGTTCTGATTCCGACTCAGGATCTGACGATGAGGACTTCTCGGATGGACAGTGTCTGTGTCACCGACGCACTAGACTGGAGTTTGCGTAGTAATGCATGCATCTTTGCATATGTCGACTGCCGTATGAGCAGTCTAGCCATGATATTTCCCCTACTAGCTTGCCATGTATGATGTTGGGTTGTCTTGTATAATTATGTTGTTTTCCTTTATTCGCTCTTTTAATAATGTTTTCCCTTGGTGTCATATAACTGTATTTTCCCTTATGGATGTTGCTCATCGATTCGGTATTTGCTTTGGGAACCAAATTTAGATGAGAAGAGGAAGTAGCAGTCAAAGCAGTGATGGAACCCCTGTCCGTCGCTCAGCCAGACAGGCAGGGCAACCACCCGAAGACTTACCACCACCACCACCTCAAGCACCAACCACAGATCAGATAATGAGAATGTTTGAGGAAAAGAGAAACCAAGACCTCATGGAATTTCTCAAGAGTATGCAGACTATAGTTGGTCAGAATAATGGCAATGGAGTGCATTCTAAACTGTCTGACTTCCAGCGTACAAAACCACCCAACTTTGGTCAGGCTGTGGATCCTATTGAGGCTGATGACTGGTTAAGAACCATGGAGAAGAAATTGGACATCGCTCGTTGTGAAGAAGCAAATAAAGTTCCATTCGTCACCCATTATCTCGAAGGCCCGGCAGCCATATGGTGGGACAACACCAAGCTAATGTGGCCTGCTGAAGAGATTACTTGGGAGAAATTCAAAGAACTATTTCGCAAGTATCATATTCCCACGGGCATCATGAAAGTGAAGCAGCGAGAATTCCTGGCTCTCACACAAGGTAGCATGTCTGTGGGAGAATATTTAAACAAGTTCAACAACTTGGCCCGATACTCTCCTTATGATGTGGCTACCGAGGAGAGTAAGATAGACCGGTTCCTCGGAGGACTTAATCACGCCCTCCGATGTCAGCTATGCATGTTGGACTTTCCCGATTTCCAGACCCTGGTAAACAAGGCCTTCATCGCCGAGCGAGAGCACATTTCTGGGAATGATGATCGTAAGAGGAAGTTCGAGCCAAAGAAAGACTACAAAGAGCCGTATGCGCAAAAGCTACATAGCTGGCAGCCAGCCCCAACGGAGAACAAGCCTATATGGAGCAATGGTGGCAACAGCAAGACAGGCACTCAGGCTAAGACCTTTGGCAAGAAGCCAATCATAGAAGACTGTTGCCGCAACAACACCTGTTTCACTTGTGGCCAGAGTGGACACTATGCCAAGCAGTGCCCTACTAATAATGGGAAGCAATCGATGGACCACAAGCCACAAGTCAACCACCTTGGGCGCCGCAACTTCAACCGTGGATGCGTCCACCACATCTCTGCCGAAGATATCTGTGAAGCTCCAGATATTGTCCTTGGTATGTTCTCTGTCAATAACATACCTGCCGTAATTTTATTCGATTCTGGGGCTTCCCACTCCTTTATTTCGCGAAACTTTGCCACCATGCACAAATTTTCTCCTTTGATTTTAGACAAAATCATGGTGGTGCAATCCCCTGGCTCCATGCTCAGAACAAATATAGTATATAAGGATCTGGAAATCTCAATCCATGGAGTCAAATTCCCAGCAACCGTTGTGGCTATTGAATCCTCAGGATTGGATGTAATCCTGGGAATGGATTGGTTGACCCCGCACCAAGTGTGCATCAATTGTGCCACTAGAACGGTGACAGTGGTAAACCCAGCCGGACAGACCGTCCAATTTTTGGCCAGCAGAATGATAACAAGGAAGGACACGGCATATCATACCACCGCTACGGACCTGAATTTGATTCCGGTGGTTTGTGAATTTCTGGACGTATTTCCTGAGGAATTACCAGGAATACCGCCAGATCGAGAATTGGAGTTTGCCATCGAGGTAGTACCTGGCACGGCTCCAATATATAAGAAATACTATCGGATGCCAGGCCCCGAGCTGGCAGAACTAAAGAAGCAATTGGACGAGTTGTTGCACAAGGGATACATTCGTCCAAGTATCTCACCATGGGGATCACCAGTGCTATTTGTCAAGAAGAAAGATGGGAGTCTACGGATGTGCGTAGACTATCGGCAACTTAACGAGGTCACCATCAAGAACAAGTACTCGCTCCCTCGAATTGATGACTTATTCGACCAATTGAATGGAGCGCGGGTATTTTCTAAGATCGACCTCAGGACGGGATATCACCAGTTGAAGATCCGGAAAGAAGATATTCCTAAGACAGCATTCACCACTCGGTATGGGCTGTATGAATTTACAGTCATGGCATTTGGATTGACAAATGCTCCAGCATACTTCATGAGCATGATGAACAAAGTCTTCATGGACTTCCTGGACAAATTTGTAGTGGTGTTTATTGACGACATCCTGATATATTCCAAGGATGAAGAGGAACATAAGCAACATCTCAGAGCTGTCTTGGAAACGTTGAGAACCCATCGCTTATATGCCAAGTTCAACAATTGTGAATTTTGGGTGAAAGAGGTGGGATTCCTTGGACATATTCTGTCAGAGCAAGGAATAGTTGTTGATCCCAGCAAGGTTACTGCGGTCTTGAACTGGAAGACACCAGCCACGGTGACCGAAGTCCGTAGTTTCCTGGGTTTAGCAGGCTACTACCGTCGCTTCATTGAAGGCTTTTCTAAGATAGCCAAGCCACTGACGGAGTTGTTGAAAAAGAACCAAAGGTTTATCTGGACAACGGAGTGCGACAGCAGTTTTATGGAGTTAAAGACGAGGCTGACCACAGCCCCTGTCTTAGTCCTGCCAGACATTCACAAGAGTTTCGATATATACTGCGATGCATCCAGGCGCGGAATTGGATGCGTGCTAATGCAAGAAGGGAAGGTTGTAGCTTATGCATCACGACAGCCACGACCTCATGAGACAAACTATCCCACACATGATTTGGAGCTAGCTGCTGTGGTTCATGCCCTGAAGATCTGGAGGCATTATCTTATTGGACAATGATGTGAAATATACACAGACCATAAGAGTCTCAAATATATTTTCACTCAACCCGACCTGAACCTCAGACAGCGAAGATGGCTTGAGCTAGTCAAGGACTATGATGTTGGAATAAACTATCATCCAGGGAAAGCAAATGTGGTCGCTGATGCCCTGAGCAGGAAACAAGCTGCTGTGAATGCACTAATTGCGGGTATGCATCTGAGCTTACAAGAAGAGTTTTCCAGGCTCAATATGGTGCTATGCGGCCCAATGACCCCGAACACGTTGGAAATTACTCCAACCCTCATGGAGGAAATCAAGGAAGCCCAGAAGTCAGATGAAGAAATTCGGAAGATCAAGGAGTTAATTCAGCAAGGGAAGGCCAAGTCCTTCCGTGCGGATGAACAGAGTACCGTGTGGTTCGAGAAACGAATTTGTGTGCCTAATCAGAACAACTTGAGGCAACAAATACTCAAGGAAGCACATGATTCCGCATATTCGATCCACCCGGGAGGTACCAAGATGTACCAAGATTTGAGGGAGACATTTTGGTGGCCTGGAATGAAGAATGATATTGCATACTATGTCGCCTGTTGCGATATTTGCAACAAGGTTAAAGCAGAGCACCAGAAACCAGCTGGACTACTGCAACCGCTACCAGTTCCTCAATGGAAATGGGACAACATATGTATGGATTTCATCATGGGACTACCCAAGTCCACGAGGGGTAATAACTCCATCTGGGTCGTTGTAGACACACTTACAAAAGTGGCACATTTCATCCCAGTGAAGACCACTTACAACGCAAACTAGCTGGCACAACTTTACATGTCTCGGATTGTCAGTTTGCATGGGGTACCCAAGTCTATCACCTCAGATAGAGGTTCCCTATTCACCTCAGCACTCTAGCATTGGTTACATCAAGCTTTGCGCACCATGCTGAAACACAGCACAGCATATCATCCACAAACGGATGGACAGACCGAGCGAGTAAATCAAATCTTGGAAGATATGCTTCGGTCCTATGCTCTCTCTCCTAGACCCAAATGGGAGGATTGTCTGCCGTATGCGAAATTCTCCTACAACAATAGTTACCAGGCCAGTCTCAAAGATGTCGCCTTTTAAGGCATTGTACGAACGAAAGTGCCGCACACCGTTAAACTGGTCTCAGATAGGAGATAGTCGCATATTTGGAACGGACCTGATGCTCGAGGTAGAAAGACAAGTCAAGGACATTCAAGAGCGCCTACGAGCAGCCAAGTCCCGACAAAAGAGTTATTACGACCCGAAGCATCGGGAAGTAACCTTCGAACCTGGAGACTATGCCTATCTGTGAGTAACTCCTATGAAGGGAGTGAAGAGGTTTGGTACCCGAGGAAAGCTAGCCCCACGGTACATTGGACCCTTTCTAGTGGTTGCTAGGAAGGGCAGAGTTGCATACTAGTTGGAGTTGCCACCAGTACTGTCGGATGTCCATGATGTTTTTCACATCTCAGAGTTAAGGAAATGCATCGCACCCCCAGCCAAGCAAGCGGATATGAGTGAATTAGAATTGGCTAAGGATTTGACTTATGAAGAGAAACCTGTCAGGATCTTGGAGGAGATGGAAAGAACCACTAGGAGTAAGGTGATAAAATTTTATAAGGTGCTATGGGAGCACCACACCGAGGAAGAAGCTACTTGGGAAAGAGAAGATTTTCTGAGATCCGCCTATCCATTTTTGTTCCCTGAGCAACCGAATCTCGAGGACGAGATTCATCCTAAGGGGGGTAGGTTTGTGACACCCTGATTTTGGCAACCTTTTCTTTTCAAACTTTTTCTTGGTTTTATTGGAAATTTGAATGGTTTGAACCTTTTCCATTTGGACTTGGACATTCTGAATTCTTTCCAAGTGATCCAAAGCCTCATCACCTTGCCAAAACTCTGCCAAGTACCTCAAGTACCCAAATTCCAATTTAAATCATTTTCAATAACTCTTTTCTTTTATTTGGGAATTTAGGGCATTACTATGGGTTGTGAAGCAACCTATAGTTTGGATGCTCAAAAAATTCTTTAAAATCCTTTGGACTATATCTTGCTCCAATATCCAAAAATATTCCATAAAATATTTCATATACTTTGCAAAATAATTCCTTTTAGCTCCTAGTCAGTCTGGACCTTTGTGAAGGAAGTGTATGCTAGGAGTGTCCAATTGCTTTCAAATTTTTATAGCATGAGGACACCCCCAAACAACCTTCCTACACCAAGTTTCAACCCCAGGAGATCATTCTAGTGAGCAGCACTTCAACATTTTGATTCTGGTCCAGAAATGTGGTTTGTACATGAACTACCCTCATTTCTTATCCAAACCACCTCAAACTTGACCAGTTTATAGTCCTTCCAACGTAGATCAGTCCAGACACCAGATTTGGCTCAATCTCCACCTCATCTACTCTCCAGAACCGCCCCAAGTTCTCTGTCAGAGACTGTTGCTGATTCTACCATTCAACTCAGACCGGAGCTCCGCCGCGATCCCCTCTCCTCCACCAGCCACCTTCGACCACTTCCAGCTCCTCCTGACCCCTCCATCGTGACCGTAGACCTCCACTACTGCTCGAGAGCCTCTGCCCCGGTCGGATTGCTACCGGAATCACCGTCGCCGGCGATGCCCGAAACTGCCGTCCGCCGAGAAGAGGAGAGCGTTGTCGTCCGTCCACCTCCGGCCACGCTCCGGGTACAGGGAGGACCACCACTCAACGCTCGACCCATCCCAGCCATCTCCAGACCCTTTCGTCGTTAGGATCGCAGGCAACCACCGCCGGAGAGCCCCCCCCCCTCTGCTCCTTCTTCCTCCTCTGTTTTGAACGAAGGGGTAAGTGGTGGCGCCCTGGGCCTTTACGCCTTCAACGTGGCCCAATCCTGGGCTTTTCTGTTAATTCAATTTTGATTTTAAATAAACTGATTTGACCTGTAACTTTGACCTTGAATAACTTTTTACAGAAAGGTCCAAATGACCTGATTCTTTTTGCATTGGGTTCATAATATGATTCTTTATTTTTCCACAAAGTTTGGTATTTTTCTCTCACTCACAGAATTGCTGGTGAAATAAACAGTGTTATGTGACATTTTCTTTTGCTATTTGAAAATATTTTCAGAAGGGGAATTTTGTGGATTTGAAGACCAGGAGTTTCTGAACAACCCAACTGATCAAGGCAAGCCAGAACATCCATATTATGAACCATTTCATAGCATTGCAGAATTCATATTCATTTCTTGCATATGTTTAATATAGATAATTCATAGTAAATTATTTAAATGCTTAAAGTTGATAACTCAGATTGATATGATCAATAATTATGCTTGCTAAGTGAAACATAGTTGGTTGATCAAGAGTCACCTGTCCGGGCTTACCCGTGCAGCCACATTCGCCGGTATGGGACGGCCTTGACTTGGTCTGCCTGCGTGCTCTTTCACCGGTACCTCCAAAGAGGGAGGGTTATGCGTGCGTGCTGCCCTTATCAGGTAGACGGCGATAACCCTATGAGCCCAGTTGAGTTGTTTTGCCGGCGTCCCCGTTTGGGACAGTTTAGTTTGGCCACGACGGTGGCAGGTGTCATGAGGACACAGGGCCACCCAGGGCTTGACTCCAAGAGGGAGTGTGATTGCCGGTGGTACGATGGAAGAGTCATGAGTCAGACAGGTTTCGTTGGAGCAATGCTGGTCCACCTGAATGGGATCATGAGGTCAGTGCTCCATAGTGTGGGTAAAGTGCGCAACCTCTGCAGAGTGTAAAATCTATTCGAATAGCCGTGTCCACGGTATTGGACAGCCCGACCAGACCTCTCTAGGTGATCAACCATAATAACTGTAGTAATGATGAAAGAACTTGTCTTTCGAGCGGAAGTACTCGTTGGTATCAAGTATTCCGAGGGTTGTGAGGCAACCCGGAGATGACTAAGATGGTAACAGTAAGTGAATCACTTGAAGTTTAACCTGTTTATTGCCATGCTATTACTTGCTGCATATTTGGTTGTCATGTGCTTGCGAGTACATTCAAAGTACTCACCTGGCGTGTCATGCCAGATGCAGGAGAAGACTAAGACGGAGATCGCAAGGTCCATGTTGCGATGCCTAGGATGTGTCCACAGCAGTGTCCCTATGGATGGAGTTTCTATCATGTTCCGCTATGTTGTAGTCTTCCGCTGTAGTATTCCGTAGTAATGCCGAGGCCCTGATGTGTTGGATAAATAATGTAGATATTGTCGTAGCACTAGATGTGCTTTTGGCCTCGATGATCATGTAATATATGTGAGCTTGTACCGACTATTATCAATAAAAGTTCAGCTATGTTCTTTTCCAAGTTGTTGTGTGTTTCCAGAAGACATGATCTCTGGGTTGGAAACACGGGTAAACCGGTTCTCTGAGCCGGGGTGCCACATGTACTCTATTTGTATGTCGTCAAAGTGTTCTTCCAACTTCCTCACTTCATTCACGTACGCCTCTATCAAGGGGTCTGGTAGTCCTGGTTTACTTGCTTCACCACAAGCTGTGAATCTCCTCGGATGATCAGCTTTTTGATCCCCAACTCTACTGCAATTCTGAGGCTGGCAAGCAGTCCCTCATACTCAGCAGTATTGTTGGTAGCCTCCTCCCGGGGGAATTGAATTTGAACCACATACTTCAGATGCTCTCCGGTGGGTGCGATAAGTAGCACCCCAGCACCAGTGTCTTGCAGCGAGAAAGCACCATCAAAGTACATGATGCAATTTTTCTCAGTTTCCTTCCCGGGGAGTGCTGACTCCTAGACCACATCATCTGGTGTTGGGGTGCATTCCACAATGAATTCAGCTAAGTCTCTGCTCTAGATAGTTGATGTGCTCTCAAATTTGAGTGCAAAGCTTGACAACTCCAATGCCCACTCCACTATCCTGCCGGTTGCTTCTGGATTCCCTAGAATACGTTGCAACGGAAGGCGGGTGACCACTGTAATATCATGTTCTTGAAAGTAGTGGCACAGCTTCCTCGAGGACATGAGTAGGCCAAAGAGTAGCTTCTGCACGCCTGAATACATTGACCTAGCCCCCTGTAGAAGGGAACGAACAAAGTAAACTGGTCACTGCACGACTTTCTTCTTCGAAGTAACTTGTTCTTCAGCTGTCTCTCTTTGCACTATTTTCTCCTTCCCGGCATCTGGCCTTGCTGGAGAATTTGCCACCCCATCGACGGAGGGCCCTGCCATGATTGCTTCTTAGTTCATCATTAGCTTCTCTTTGTGCAACTACTGCAACACTAACCTCTTGATTCGTTGCTGCTAAATATAGCAACAATGGTTCTTGTGGCTTAGGCGCGACTAGAGTTGGCACAGAGGACAAGTATCTTTTCAGGTCTTGCAAAGCCTCTGCTTTCGGAGTGCATTTTACTTGACCTGCCTTTTTCAAGATTTTGAAAAATGGCAGGTCACACTCAGCAGACCTTGAAATGAACCTCCTCAAAGCTGAAACACATCCGGCAAGACACCTCACGTCCTTGACAGTCTCGGGTGCTTGGATCTACTCGATGGCCTTAATCTTGTCGGGGTTCGCTTTGATCCCAGACTATGATATAAAGTATCCAAGGAGCTTGCCGAAGGGGACACCGAACACACACTTCTCGGGGTTGAGCTTCATGTTGATCTTTCCCAAGTTGGCAAATGTTTCCTCCAAATCTTGGATCAGGGTAGACTTGTCTTTTGTCTTGACCACGATATCATCCATGTAGGCTTCTATGTTTCTATGCAACCATGGCTCGAAACCAATCTGAACTGCCCTTGCAAATGTTGATCATGCACTCTTTAGTCCGAAAGGCATCCGTACAAAGCAGTACGTGCCACATGGAGTAATGAATGCGGTTTTCTCTTCATCTTCTTTGGACATGAATATCTGGTGGGATACAGAGTATGTATCAAGAAACGAGAGCAGGTCACAACCGGCAGTGGAGTCCACAATCTGGTCGATGCGCGGCAGGGGGCAAGGGTCTTTGGGCATGCTTTGTTAAGATCAGTGTAATCGATGCAAAGCCTCCATTTCCCATTTGCCTTGCGCACAACAACCGGATTTGCCAACTAGGTTGGATGTAGTACTCCTCTGACTAGGCCAGCTGCCTCGAGTTTCTTGATTTCTTCTGCTATGAACTACTGCCGTTCCAAAGCTTGTTTCCTGACCTTCTACTTGATGGGCCGAGCATGACGACAGACAGCGAGGTGGTGCTCAGCTACCTCCCTGGGAACACCAGGGATGTCAGATGGTTGCCATGCAAACACATCTACATTCGCCCGCAGGAAGGTCATGAGTGAGCTTTCCTATTTGCTGTCTACGGTGGCACTGATGGTGAAAGTACCATCAGTACCATCCTCTCTGTCAAGAATCTTCTTTGTCGCAGGTGGAGTGGCCTTGGATCTCTTGCCGGTAGTGCTTTCTGGTGAATCCCCGATGGGTGCGCAGCACTCCGAAGAGGCGCACTTTCGGGAAGGCTCACTTGATGTCTTGCCAGATTTCTTGCTGTTCTTTGTCTTGGCGGGAGCTATTGTCTTATCAGCTTCTCCTGCAACCGCATCTCTATGGAGCTTGTCGATACAAATGATTGCATCTTTCTGATCTGAGTTGATGGAGATGACACCAATGGGCACTGGCATCTTCAATGTATTATAGGCATAGTGAGATGCCGCCATAAACTTGGCCAAAGCAAGGCGGCCAAGGATTCCATTGAACGGCAAGGGGATCTTAACCACATCGAACACTATCTTCTCAGTTTGGTAGTTTAGGTCCCAGCCAAATGTCACCGGCAGCGTGATCTTTCCCTTTGGTTGGCTCCTTCCCGGGTTGATTCCTTGGAACGTCCCCATTTTCTTGAGCTCTTCCTCAGGTATCTGTAGCCTCTCGATCACCTCTGGGGAGATCAAGTTCAAGCCAGCCCCACCGTCAACTAACAATCGTGACCTTGAGGTTGTGAAGTGTTGGTGATACCAACAACGGCAAGCACCCGACAGCTATCGTGCGATCAGGGTGGTTCTCGGCATCGAAAATGATAGGCGTGTGAGACCACTTGAGGGAATTTCGTGAATCAGCTGTTGGTTCCATTGCAATTACTTCCCATTCCCACTGCTTGAGTTGGCGGTGGGAGGAGTGCAAAGATGCACTTTCGTCAATGCACATGGCTTTCGTTGCCTTCTGGAATTCTTGTTCGCTAGACTAATCATCCTCATCCTCACTTTCTTCGTCTTGTTCTCTCTTTTCTTTGCCCCTGGCGGGTTTTTCTTCCTTCTGGCCAGTGTTGTCGCAGCGTCCGCCTCGTCCACCATGGCCCATCTTGCCGGATCAACCTGTACCTTCCGATCTTTCTCCTTGTCTCGCTTCTCGTACTCTGCTTTCCGCTTTTAAACTAGCTGCTCAACTTGGCGACACTCTTTGATATCATGGCCCTTGGTACGGTGAATCTTGCAGTATGGCCCGTCAATCTTGCCAGCCTTCTCCCTCACAGCGGTGACCTGGCAATCAGCGCATGAAGTTGCTTCCTTGCCGGTACTCTCCGTTTTGGTTTCTTGGTGGGACTGGAGTTGCCGGACCCTTCCACAGCCATAACTGCCTTGCCTCTTCGCTTTCTGTTGCGCCTTCGTCCTTTGTTCCCCGGGGCGGTTGCATTGTCATTGTCAGAAGCGATCTCAGCAGTGCCTTCCTTCCCGGGAAGCCTTCTTCCTTCTTCAGCGCGTGCACATTTGTCTGCCAACGTATAAAGTTCGTTGATGGTCTTTGGCAAGCGGATATGCATCTTCTCCCACATATTGCAATTGCGCACATTCGTGTGGAATGCGGCAACTACAGCTGTAGGGTGGATATTCGGTATGCTGCGATGCACACGACTGAACCCCTGGATGTACTTGTGCAGGCTTTCTCCTTCTTTCTACGGATCACTTGCAAGTCGCTGGGCAACCCTGGACCTTTCTGTCCTCCGGTAAAAGCACTGACAAACTCATTGCAAAGATCTGACAACGAGGAAATGGAGTTTTCCGGCAAGTTCATCAGCCATGATCTCACCTTGGGTTTGAGCACCAACGAAAAGTAGTTGGCTAGGATTTTCTCGTCTCTTCCCTCGGCAGCTTGAACAACAATCATATAAATGCCCAAAAACTATGTTGGGTTTTGATTAATGTCGCATAGTTTCGGGACTTCAGGCTTGAACGCGTGGACCGACGGCCAGCGGACTTGCCGAAGCTCATGTGTGAAAGCGGGGCACCTGACCTCGTAAGGCAGGTACCCGCCAACAACAGGCGCTGGCCCACCGATGACTGGGCCATTGCGCTTGTTTGATTTACGGCGTGACTCTCGACGCCACTAGATGGTGGTACGAGCATCCTCTGCCCGTCTATCCAGCAACACTTGCCTCTGATCCCGCTAAGTCTGTGGATCTGAGGAAGCCATGGACGTATCGTTGGAATGCATGTTCTACTTGTCGTGTTGTGAGGGTCGAGGTTGCCGCTGGGACTGATGCCGGGGAGGGGGCAGCATCTGCGCCCGCGCCATCACCTCCGTCGCCATTTGGGGCATGTTGGAGCGCGAAGACGCGACATTGCTCAACTCCTAGCAGAGCCAGCATGAGCAGTATTGCGGTCACGTTGCAGAACCGTGAGAGCGGCAGTGGGAGCAGCGCCTGGAGATCTTGAACTTGATCAACTGGCGACATGCCATGCGGGAACTGTTGCGGAGGCACAACAGTACCGCTCAACGTCTTATCATGTCCATCTTGCGACGGGTGCGACATGTGTCTCGATGTCGTCTCCCCCGTGGCTGCTGGGGTTGGTGCAGCGGGAGGATCTCGTCTTGCACCGGACCGGGTGGTGTTGCTCCGGTGATTGCGCTCGCCCTGGCGCGGGGGAAGCGGGAGTTGCATGTCCGCACCGCCCGTACCATTGTCATGTTCATCGCCTGACGGTTGTGGGAGCTGACTGGCTCAGGCGTGCCCATTGTGTGCTCCCGCCATGGTGGGCACGGCGATAGCACCTCATGCGCTGGGCGCACCCCCTGTGGCTTCCGCACCACCCGTCGGAGTGGCGCCGCCTGCGCCATCCGTAGGCGAATGTGGTGGGAGTCTGGATGACGATGGTTTTGTTGTCATGGAGCTCTATTTCTTGGGCGCCATGGGTGATGAGGAAGACGGAGATCTTCTCGTGGCCGACGCGCTGCTCGCTGCCTTGATTCATGCCAATGCTGCCCCCTACTTGGCGCACCAAAGATGTCGGTGTTGGAGCCGGCGATCTATGGGGCGAGGAGCCCCTTTGCTGGTTCGGCAAGGGGTGGCGATCGACACAAAGAGCAAACACAATGAGGAGCACACGATTTTACCAAGGTTCGGGGCGCCCGAAGGCGTAAAACACAACTCCTGCCCTTGGTGTATTGGTGGTGGTTGAGCACAAGTACATAGAGCGCTCTCCCCCGACAGGAGGTGGGAAGAGGGCAGCTACATGAATACCTATGCGTGAGGGTTGTCAAGGATTCGAACCCCTTCTAATGTTGCCCTGTCCCTCCTTTTATAGCTTAAGGGGTCACCAGAGTGGCAAAAAGGTCATTACAGGGGTGATTAGACTGATGCAGAGCTATCATACCTAACTATGGCAGTTAGGACAAAACACATTAAATGCGCTGCTAGCTGTCGTGTGGAGGTTGACGCCCGGCAAGGTTGCCGTGCCGCTTATCCAACTACCTCCTATTATCATGACACGCCATGAAGACGGGTGTCAATAAAGGCGATTTACTCCTCTAGTAAGCTGACATGCACAGGTTATGCCCACCTAAGCACCTACGGGCTTGACATCTCACTAATCAGCGGATAGCTGGTCAGAGAGGCAGAGCGCTGGTGTTGGCGGGAAATCCATGCCCGAAATGCTTGTTGGGGCTTGACTTGCCGGCTCGCTCCTGCTGGAGTTGGTCGCTCCTGTTATAAAACGTGTGTCTTGTTCCAATGCTTGGTCTTCTTAATGCTCTCCTTGATATCATGAAGAGTGGTTTCTCTGGGTTAGTTGTATATGAGACTTGGCACTGGACACAAGAATTTGCAGCGCGCCTGTGCATAAGTCAGGGCGGCAAACACCCATGTTTGTTGCGCCGATAGTCTCCTAGAATATTTACTTGGGGTGTCTTAGGCATCCCCAATCTTGAAATCTTGCCTCTCCTTATTCTCCTCATATCGATACCTCCTCGATCTTCGAACACTTCATCCACACAAAACTTAACGAATTTTTTTATTAGAGGGGTTGGTACATATAACATCAAATCTCATCATGTCCTACTGTAATATTATTCTATAATTATAATCAAACATTACCCACTGTATGCTATCACAATTCTATGGCTCCCTGTCAATGGGGCTCAACAAGATTTCAAACATAAGCAAATAAAAAAACTATAACAGTAATCTGTAAAAATAGGACAATCTGTAAAGATGCAGATAGTACATATACTTCTGTAACTCAAAAACCTCTAAAAATTAGGACATGATAAAAAATTTGCATAGCAGTACATGTAAAAATTTCATAATTTTTGCACATTCCAGTAAATTAAAAATTCAAGAACTACGACGAAAGTTTCTGTTTTTTCACACCACACACAAAAAAAGCAATTTAAACATCTTAAATGTAAAACTTGGCACTTTAACTTTATAATACAATGGATCTATACAAGGGAATAATTATTTTTGTGAGAAACTTCCATGAAAAATTCTACATTGTTTCCGTGAGCATGAACACAAGTGTTCAAGGTCGATCCTCACTTCTCCAATGCATAACTTTCGAATCGCTTCTCTTTCTGGAAATTTTTTAGGTTCCCCTCTATATTGTTTTTGTTTTTAAAATTATTAAAGAACACAACAGAAATAAATGATTCTCTAAAACTTTCGGGTTGTCTCCTAGGCAACGCTTTCTTTAAAGCCATTAAGCTAGGCATATAGTGCTCAAGTAATTGATCCACCCGGATCCCAAGGTATATCAAAGACAATTTTAATTAACAATGATTTTAAATTTAGTAGTGAGAACAAATCAACATATATCACATAACAAACAGAGTCTAACTCTCTTCCTAGCACTGTCATGTCATAAAAGAACAATTTATGCACATATAGTAAAGGCCGGTACATATCATAAGTAGTTTCTTGCAATTTATCATATTAGAAACACAGAGAGGCAGAGATGTTCCTCTCTCATAATAATTGAAATTAGGAGCAGCAAGCACATGCATATTATATTCATCAAAAGCATCATGTGTAATGGTAAAACGCAACCCATAAATATAGTGCATGATAAGCGCAAACTTCTCCGATAGAGTGTAGTTGGGAGAATCCAAAAATCATGTGTGGGTGCAATAGCAATAATTTCATGTTTAACATAAGGAACTATAGCAAGTTCATCTCCATAAGCATCATCCATATTGGCATCATGGCCACAAGCATATCAAGCATCAATTTCATCAAAAAGGGATATTTCAAATGAATCCAAGGGATCATAGCAATCATCATAGCATTTATCCTTCGGTAAGCATGAAGGGAAATTAGACAATGTATGATTTGAAGAGTTAATCTCATTAGAAGGTGGGCACGGGTCGCTAATCCACTCTTCCTCCTTTTGTTCTTCGCTCTCCTCGTCATCTTTTCTATCTAATGAGCTCACAGTTTCAACAATTTCTTATTCCATAGATTGCTGCAAAATATTTGTCTCTTCTAGGACAACGGATACTTTATAAATAAATATATATGCAATGTATTTATAATTCTCATAGAAATATGTAAGTATATCATTATTTTCAGATCTGTAAAGAGCATCATCACAATCTTCATACTTTTCAAACAAAGATTCAATTTCATAAGAACCCTTAAAAGCAACAAATTCTTCTATTTGTTCCACATCATAGTAATCATATACGCCATTAGCATAAGAAGCCAAGGTTTCATTATCATTAAATTCACATAAAAAGGGAAGGTGTGGAGCCTTTATCTTAGCACAACAGTAATATCATACCGTAAGCATACCATTGCAAACAATCAATTTGATCCCATAAGAGTTTCCCTTTTTGAGACAAGCGATAATCCCTAAAGTATTCCCGTTGATCCAAAGTATCTCCCATTATCAATTTGAATGGGGATTTATCAGGATTATCAAAGCAGTGTTTAATACTTTCCACATAAGAGCATTGAGGGTTTTAGGAGGTTCCCCGTCTCTATGAGTAGCAAGTACAACTATTTTTTTGGTATTTCGTGTTCCATATCCATAACTAAAGATATAAAACAACTTCGAACAGAAAATTAAAACTACTTAGTGATAAAGCAAACAAGCACACACGAGAATATCCACCCCACACTATTGCTCCCTGGCAATGGCGCCAGAAAAAGGTCTTGATAACCCACAAATATAGGGGATCAATTGTAGCCTTTTTTGATAAGTAAGAGTGTCAAACCCAACGAGGAGATAAAGGTAGAATTAATATTCTCTCAAGTTCTATCGACCACCGATACAACTCTACGCACATCAAATGTTCGCTTTACCTATAACAATAATAAAACTAAAAGTACTTTGTAGGTGTAAAGGGGTAGGTTTGCAAGATAATAAAGAACAAGAAAATAAAAGTTAGGTGATGTTTTAATAAAATTACAATTAAGTTAGTATAACGAGTGTGGAAAAGTGGTGGTAGGATTTGCAGAATTGTCCCTAAGCAATTGGCAAAGTTTACTAGACCGATAGCAAGTTTTTTATGTGGGAGAGGCCAGTGCTAGCATGTCATCCCTTACTTGGAATTCTATGAACTTATGATTGGAACAATTAGCAAGAATCTACAACTACTAAAGTTCATTAAGCTAAAACCCAACCATAGCATTAAGATATATTGGTCCCCATTCAATCCCGTATGAATGAATTTCTATGTTAGAAAGAAGCTTCTGTCACTCTTGCCCTCCAACGCATAGTCCTACCAACATATAACTTACCCTAAGGTGTATCCACATGTGCGCTCATATGATGGGCACCAAAGGACAACAACATAACCATAAGCAACTTAAACCAATCGTAGCAATTCACCGATTACCCATAGGATAACAAAAATCTACTCAAACATCATATGATGGCAACACGTCATTGGATAATAATATGAAGCATAAAGCACCAACTTCAAGTAGGGGGTACAATAGGCTGCGGGAGAGTGGACCGCTGAATATAGATGAGGGAAGGTGATGGAGGTGTTGGTGAAGATGACAAAGTTGTTGGAGTAGATCGCTGTCACAGGATGATTGCCCCAGCGGCGTTCGGGCGCCACCGGGAGAGAGGGGGAGAGGGGCCCCCTCCTTCTTCTTCTTCCTTGGCCTCCCTCTCTAGCTGGGAGGAGGGTTTACCCTCTGGTACTTGGCCTCCATGGCTGCCAGAGGGCAAGAGCCCCTACGAGATTGGATCTCTCCCTCTGTTATCTTCTGTTTCGCGTTCCTGTTTTCTGGCCGAAAACCGTTTCTTATATTCCTGGAGATCCGTAACTTCGATTGGGCTGAAATTTTGAGGGGATTTTTATTTGGATATTATCTTTCTTGCAGCAAAAGGACACCCCAACCTACTTACAGGGAAGCCACAAGCCTTCTAGGCGCGCCCAGGGTAGGGGGTCGCGCCCCTTGAGCTTGTGGGACCCTCGAGCATCATCTCGCATTGATTCTTTTTCCCAAAAATCACATATATTCCAAAATAAATCTCCGTAAATTGTTATTGTGTTTGGACTTCATTTGATATAGATTTTCTGTGAAACAAAAGACATGCAACAAACAGGAACTGACACTAAGCACTGGATCAATATGTTAGTCCAAGAAAATCATATAAATTGTTGCCAAAAGTATGTGAAAGTTGTAAAATAATGGCATGAAACAATCAAAAATTATAGAGACGATGAAGATGTATCAGCTGTCGCTGCAACTCAGCATCTACAGAGAACACATGTGAAATTCAGAAAAGGGGGATAAGCATAAAGCTAACAACTTCGTAGCAAGCTGTCTAAACATGTCATGTAATAATTTGGAAAATGTACGGCTAATTTGTTCATTTTGTCTAACTCGGGTGCCCATGATCTATAAATCGACAATAACTAATTGGAACAAATATATATTATATGTACTAGTTAGGAACGTAGATAATGAACATATATAAGCTCTCCATTATTTTATAGCCAATTTGGGAACATACTGAACCAAATAGGAAAAGGGATCATGAGGAAATATGCCTCACCATGATGGAGAGCAGTAACTGACAGATTTTTGTGCAAATCCAGCAGGAGAGGCGAGGGTTACAAGATCGATATGCTTAAGGATGGCTGGCGAGCAAACAAAGACGGCAAGGCACGGGCAGCAGTGTGTTAGCAATGGCAGTGAAGGTAGGGTTGACGCTGAAGAGTGGGCACATGGATGGGTTGAGCACGCTGACGCCAAAAAGGGTTCTGGTGTGGATCTGGGGGAGGGGGCTAGTGATGGAGATCAGGCAAAATATACAGACTATTGAGTGAAACGGGGGCGGGCGGTGGGGGGATGTTGGCGGCTTCCGTGAAAAAAGTGAAAAAGAGCATCGGTCGCCACATGGACAGGCCTATGCAAACGGTTGCCTCTACGAGCCCGTGTGCACAAACAACATAATTTTGTTTGAAATGAAGACGTGTAATTTTGAAATGAAGACGTGGCCAGATCGTTTCACCTCAAAATTTTATCCACGGTACGCAATCACCATTATACCCTAGCTTTGATTTTCTACTGCATTTCAGGTCTTGTTTGCTATATCTAATCCATTTTTTTGCATTTACCATGCATTTAGTGCATATAAATCAAAATCCTACTGCAACTACATGTTGGTGTTAGCAAAGAAGGTCTAAAAATCAGTTGTGTGTCGCTTTGCGAGTTTTCGTTCATTGTCCGAGAAACAGGAAGAATTTTCAAACATTTCGGCCATGAGAAAGCTGCCACCGGCGTAGGACTTTGTCGGTGTACTAAGTATTGGGCCACTAGTACCCCTTACTTGTGCACGGGCAGTTGTAGCCGTCCTTGCGGCAAGGCTTGCCGGGATCAGCTCGAGGTCGATTCAAGTCATCAAGGAAATCGTCAAGTCAGAGATCTGAGGAGCAGCAGATAAGCAAAGCTGGAAATCGAAGGCCAGCTTCCCCGGCAAGATCCTTGCCGGGATGGCCGTGGAGCCCGGCAAGGCTCGGCGCCCGGTAAGCCTCGGCGCCCGGCAAGGCTTGGTTCCCAGCAAAGCTTGGCGCCCGGCAAGCCCTGGCGCCCGGCAAGGATCGGCGCCTGGCGAGATTTCGTCACTGTGTCACCGCTTCGGCACAGTAACAAGCCTGACATTCTGGGTCCTTCTCTGGATGCGTGGCAACGCGCCAGTGGAGGAGAGCTTAAGCGGTGCTGATGGGATGGCCCCTTTTTCCATCCCCAAGAAAGTGAGGACACCTAAACGGACACCTCACGATGCATTAAATGCGCTTGTCCTAATCCGTCAGGGGTTAGGTATGATACCCTGTAGCTACTTTACACCTCAATGTATGTACATTTTGCCACTGTGGAGACCCCTTTGAGCATATAAAAGGAGGCCCAAGGCAACTGCTACAGAGGAGGAGAACTTCTGGCCCATTCTGCTTGCGTAGCTGCTCTTTGAACGTACTGTTCATTGCGAGCGCTCCTGAAGGCTGGGCTCAAAAACATCAATAAGAACACAAAGCAGGAGTAGGGTTTTACGCTGATCAGCGGCCCGAACCTGGGTAAAAACCTCCCGCGTCGATCACTGGTTCTGCTCTTTGCGTATACCTCTCCCCCCCGCCGAATCGTAAAGGGGTCTCTCGGGACCCCATAGGTGTCGTGCCCCGACATCTTTAGCGCGCCAGGTAGGGGGATTGAAGTTTGCATGAACCTGATCTGGTGGTCGACGCCCTAGTTCCTTCATCATCTTCATCATCATGCCACCCAAGAAGAAGAACGTTGCGACAGCACAACTGTCCGGGTCCGTTTTGCCCGCGCCTTCGCAGACAGGCGATGGTGTGGGTGCAGAAGGAAGAGGACTAGAACCCCCGCGGCGTTCTGGTGACCCAAGCCAAGCGAGCGGTATCGTTCGCAGTGGCAGTGGTAACTTGCGCGCCGCTGGATCTAGAGATGGTGTTGTGTTGCCTACGGGTGGCACAACAAACTCTAGGGATCGAAGAGCGCCTGCTGGAGCTCCTGCGCCGGCGCGAGCCTCGCAACCTGCCCAGGTCATGCAAGATGAGCGACATCATGGCGCTGGTGGTTCGGGGCGTCCCCACGAAAAGGTTTCTGCGCATAGATCCCACGATGCGCGGGACCAGCATGCACACCGAGCTGCCGGCGAAGGTGGTGCGCGGTCGCGTGACCGTGGTGGTGCTCCTTCTAACTTGGTTAGGAGTCAGAGCACCTCACGCACATCGCACCTGTCGCCACCACCTACGCCAGCGGAAGCCTTGGCACGTGCGCAGCTGCTCCTCGATTTTCCTCCCGCCCCGAAGAAGATGGAGGAGTGGCGAGCTACTATCCAGAGCCTTTTCGGCTTCGCTAACAAGGATGGACCACAAGAGGCAGGGCCCTCTCAGCGGAGGCCCATCGATCCGATGCGAGCCGGTGCAGAGAAAACCGGAGGTGGTGCAACTACAGTGCACTCTCCTCCGCGACATCAGCGGCGGCCGACGACTCAGCAAGTCGACCGCCATGAGGAAGTTTCCACGGCGTCGTCCGATCCACGGATGCGCCGTGATCAGCGTCTAGTTCTCCAGGAAAGAGGCAAGGAAGACGCTCGAACAACCATCGAGCAGTGGCGGGAAGCGCGCTATCAGTCTGATAAGCGCGCGGGGCCGGTTGTCGACGAGCCTGCGCCAGGGAACGTAGGAGACTTGCCTTACGAGGTAGGACCTCCGGCGTTTACCCGTGAGCTGCGGCAAGTCCAATGGCCCAATCTCCGAACCTTCAAGCCAGAGGTCCCGGAGAAATACGACGGCAAGACTCATCCCTCGGAGTTCCTGAGCATCTACACCATTGCGGTGCAGGCTGTCGGGGGCCGAGATGACAAGATACTTGCCAACTACTTCCCGTTGGTGCTCAAACCCAACGTCAGGTCGTGGTTGATGCATCTGCCGGAGGATTCTATTTCTTGCTTTTCAGATCTGTGCCATCAGTTTGTTGGTGCCTTTGTTGGAGGCCACCAAGCTCCTGGCCAAGAAAGTGATTTGCACATCATCCCTTAGAGGGAGGGCGAGTCCCTGCGCAAGTTTATGCAGAGATTCAGCCGGGTGCAATACAATATTCCTAACGTTCATCCTGCTGCTGTCATTAGCGCGTTCCATCAGAACGTGCGTAACCGCAGGATGCGGGAAGAGCTGGCAATGAACAAAGTCAGGAGTATTGCCGAGCTTTACACTTCGGCCGACAAGTGTGCTCGAGCTGAAGAGGGGAGGAAACTCCCCGGTGAGGCTGTTGGTGCGGCAGGCGACTCAGAAGAAGAAGATGCCGCGGCTCCGTCAAGGAAAGGCCGGTGGCGGAACAGGAAGCGCGGAGGCAAGGCCGTGCTTGCCATCGAGGAATCCGACAACCCTGGCGCCGCCAAGAAGGCCAAGGTTGGCGACCCCGGCAAGGATCTTGCCGGGTGCCCTTCCTGTCAGGCCTTGGCGGCTGCCGACAAGTCAGAGAACTCCGGCAAGCAGTACTGCAAGATCCATCGCACTAAGGGCCACGATCTCCAGAACTACCGGCAAGTTGAGCAGCTTGCCGAGAAGCAGAAGGCCGAATACAAGAGGCGAGATAAGGAGAAGGCCCAAGATGGTGCTGAGGGGTCCGGCAAGAAACGCGGTGGCCGAGGAGGTCGCCGCGGCAAGGCCAAGCAGTAGAAGGATCGGCCCGCTCGGGGCCGAAATAAAGAAGGAGATGATGATGAAGAAGATGACGAATCCAGTGAGCAGGAATTCCAGAAGGCTACGGAGGCTATGTGCGTTGATGGGGGTGCCTCGCTGCATTCTTCCCACCGCCAACTTAAACAGTGGGTGCGGGAGGTTAATGCGGCAGAGCCATCCCCCGATGCATGTAGGCCTCTGAAGTGGTCCAGCACGCCTATCATCTTTGACGCCGAGGATCACCCTGATCGCACAACTGCGGTTGGGTGTTTGCCATTGTTGGTTTCCCCGACAATTCGCAACCTCAAGGTGACGAAGATGTTAGTTGACGGCGGGGCCGGCCTAAATTTAATCTCACCAGATGTGCTCACAAAGCTTCAGATTCCCGACGAAGACCTCGAGGAAACGGGTATGTTTCAAGGGGTCAACCCGGGAAGAACCCAGCCTAAGGGCAAGATCATGCTGCCGGTAACATTTGGCAGCGAGCTTAACTTCAGCACCGAAAAGGTGGTGTTTGATGTCGCCAAGATCCCCATGTCATACAATGGGATCCTTGGTCGGCCAGCGCTGGCTAAGTTTATGGCGGCATCACACTACGCGTACACCGTCTTGAAGATGCCTGGGCCGTTGAGCGTCATCACTATCCATTCCGATAAGAAGGATGCGCTCATCTGTGACGACCAACTTTACCGGGAAGCTGTTGCAGCACCTGCCATCAAGGCATCTGCTCCTGCCGCTGGAACTCCCGGGGGGAAGAAGAAGACCGGCAGGAACCTTGGCGCCAACTCCGGCAAGCGCACCTCCTCGGAGTGCTGCGCTTCCGTCGAGGACGTGCCAGAGAGTTCCATCGGCAAGAACAAGAAGTCCAAGGTTGCCCCGCCGGAAACCAAGAAGGTGCCTGCCAGGGAGGACGGGACGGGGGGAACTTTCACCGTAATTTCCACCCGAGATGACAAATAGGAAAGCGCGCTCGTTGCTTTCCTGCGGGCGAATGTCGACGTGTTTGCATGGCAACCGTCTGACATCCCCGGCGTTCCCAGGAAAGTAATTGAGCACCACCTTGCTGTCTGTCCTCATGCGCGGCCCGTCAAGCAAAGGGTGAGGAAACAGGCTTTGGAGCGGCAAGAATTCATTGCCGAAGAAATTAAGAAGCTGGAGGCGGCAGGACTGGTCAAAGGAGTGCTTCATCCAACCTGGTTGGCCAATCCAGTTGTAGTGCGGAAAGCGAACAGGAAATGGAGGCTTTGTATCGATTATACAGATATCAATAAAGCTTGTCCAAAAGATCATTTTCCCTTGCTGCGCATCGACCAGATTGTGGATGCCACCGCTGGTTGTGATCTCCTGTCCTTCCTTGATGCCTATTCAGGGTATCATCAGATTTTTATGGCAAAGGAAGATGAAGAGAAGACCGCCTTTATCACCCCATGTGGTACGTATTGTTTTATACGGATGCCTTTCGGGTTGAAAAGTGCTGGTTCAACATTCGCCAGAGCAATCCAGATTGGTTTTGAGCCACAACTCCATAGAAATATGGAGGCATATATGGACGACATAGTGGTCAAAACTAAGGATAAAGCAACGCTCATTCAAGACTTAGAAGAAACATTTGCGAACTTGCGCAAGATCAACTTGAAGCTCAATCCTGAGAAGTGCGTGTTCGGTGTTCCTTCCGGCAAGCTCCTCGGATTCTTTGTATCTTGTCGGGGAATCGAAGCTAACCCCGACAAGATCAAAGCCATTGAGCAAATTGAAGCGCCGAGACGTGTCAAGGATGTGCGTTGTCTTGCCGGCTGTGTTGCTGCTCTAAGCAGGTTTATTTCCAAATCTGCTGAGCGGGCCCTGCCCTTCTTCAGAATTTTGAAGAAGGCAGGTCCAATGAAATGGACTCCGGAAGCGGAGGCGGCGCTGCAAGATTTGAAGAAATATCTTTCTTCTCCGCCGACGCTAGTCGCACCTAAACCACAAGAACCGTTGCTGCTGTATCTGGCGGCGACAAATCAAGTGGTTAGTGCTGCACTGGTG
This sequence comes from Thinopyrum elongatum, assembly GCA_011799875.1. NCBI lineage: Eukaryota > Viridiplantae > Streptophyta > Magnoliopsida > Poales > Poaceae > Thinopyrum > Thinopyrum elongatum. The sequence continues at coordinate 247,992,924 of CM022299.1, forward strand.
GCGCAGAGGGAAGCTGATGAGGAGGCAACATCAGCGGCAGGACCGCCAGATGACGCGGCAAGATCTTCCCCGGCAAGGGTTGATCCCAGCAAGACAGGATCTGCGCAAACAGAGGAACCCGTGCAGAAGAAAAAGGTGGTGCAGCGCCCAGTTTATTTTGTTAGCTCCCTCTTGCAAGGAGCTAGGTCAAGATATTCTGGTGTGCAGAAGTTGCTTTTCGGCCTCCTTATGGCCTCGAGAAAGCTGCGCCATTATTTTCAAGCACATGAGATCACCGTCGTCACTCGCTTTCTGTTGCAACGGATTTTGCAAAATCCGGAGGCAACCGGCAGGATCGTGGAGTGGGCGTTGGAGCTGTCCAGCTTTGGTCTTAAGTTTGAAAGCACTTCCACAATTCAGAGCAGGACCTTGGCGGAGTTCATTGCAGAATGGACCCCGACGCCAGATGAAGAAGTTCAATAAACAAGTCTCCCCGGCAAGGAAACCGATCAGCAATGGGTTATGTACTTTGACGGGGCTTTTTCGCTGCAAGGCGCCGGTGCTGGTGTGCTGCTTGTCGCACCCACCGGAGAGCACCTCAAGTATGTAGTCCAAATGCATTTTCCCCGGGAGAGTTCAACCAACAACACTGCAGAGTACGAAGGGTTGCTTGCCGGTCTTAGGATAGCGGCAGACCTTGGTATCAAAAAGCTCATCATCAAAGGTGATTCACAGCTTGTCGTCAGGCAGGTCAACAAGAGCTATCAAAGTCCGTTGATGCAGGCCTACGTAGATGAAGTAAGGAAATTGGAAGAGCGCTTTGACGGTCTCCAAATGGAGCATGTCCCTCGTGCCGAGAACAGCGTTGCTGACGACCTGTCAAAGCGTGCTGCCCTCAAGTTGCCTGTGGAACCAGGAACTTTTGTGCTCCAATTGACTCAACCATCCCTGGCGCCATCGATGCGGCAAGAAAAGAGAAGAAAGTTGAACTCTGGCCAGTACTTCCCGGCAGAGCTCCCCGGAGCCGCCGGCAAGGAAGTTGCCGGGATCGACACGCTTGCCGGGGAACAACAGGCTCCGGCAGGGCCTCAGGCCCTTGCTGTCAAGACAAATGTTCCCCCGGCGGATGAGATGCCTTTAGTCCTAGTTGTCGAGCCTCAGGCTCCAGCATGGGCGCAGCACATTGTCCACTTCCTTCAGACGGGTGAACTCCCTGAGGAATAAGAAGAAGCGGAGAGAGTAGCCCGTCGGTCTGTTATGTACAAGTTCGTCGATGACGTCCTGTACAGAAAGAGACCAAACGGTGTGAAATTGAAGTGCATTCCTCGGGAAGATGGACTAGAGCTGTTGGTAGAGATACATGGGGGCATGTGTGGCTCTCACATAGGGTCAAGAGCGCTTGCCGGAAAAGCATTCCGGCAAGGTTTCTTTTGGCCTACCGCCCTCCAGGATGCGACTGCACTAGTAACCAAGTGTGAAGCATGCCAGTTTCATTCGAAGAAATTACATCAGCCAGCTCAAGCTCTTCAAACAATCCCTCTCTCCTGGCCATTTTTGGTCTGGGGGCTCGACATACTGGGCCCCTTTCCCCGTGCTACCGGGGGCTTTGAGTACTTGTACATCGCTATCGACAAGTTCACAAAGTGGCCGGAGGTGGAAGCAGTGAGGAAGGTGACAGCGCAGTTGGCTGTCAAGTTCTTCAAAGGAATTGTTTGCCGTTTCGGTGTGCCTAACAGGATCATCACCGACAACGGCACGCAGTTCACAAGTCGCACCTTCATGCAGTACGTCCAAGACCTTGGCGGCAAGATTTGTTTTGCCTCTGTTGCTCACCCGAGAAGCAACGGCCAAGCGGAGAGGGCCAATGATGAAGTGCTGCGCGGTCTCAGGACCAGAACTTTTGACAGGCTGAAAAAGTGCGGAAGACGCTGGATTGATGAGTTGCCGGCGGTTCTTTGGTCAATCAGAACGACACCAAATCGAGCCACCGGCCAGACGCCCTTCGCTCTGGTGTATGGAGCGGAAGCAGTTCTCCCCACGAAACTCATATACGGATCTCCTCGAGTGCTCGCTCATGATGAGCTCGAGCAAGAGCAACTGCGGCAAGATGACGCTGTGCTCCTTGAGGAGAATCGTCTTCAGGCTGCTGTGCGAGCTGCACGCTACCAGCAAGCTTTGCGCCGCTATCATAGCCGCAAAGTTCATGCCCGAAGCCTTGAGGAAGGCGACCTTGTTCTTCGATGGATTCAGTCCGCCAAGAATTCAAACAAGTTGACGCCGAAGTGGGAAGGCCCTTATCGGGTAGTACGAGTCACTAGGCCTGGCGCTGTCCGCCTGGAGACTGAAGATGGCGTTCCAGTGAGTAATTCCTGGAATATCGAACATCTTCGCAAGTTCTATCCATAAGGAGCGGTTGCCGGGGGCTCCCGGCAACCACCTTTTTGTACAAGTCTTGCCGGCAAGGCATGTGATCCTTTGTACAAAGCCAGGCGCAGACCCTGAGCACAGATGAATAAATTTAAGTGTTGTGCATTTCCTTATTCATTCTCATGTTCACATTCATATATGCATGTTTGTCTAAGATGTTGTATGACACCTGATCCCGGTAAGTTCTAACGAACCGCCAAGGTTTCATCTCTTTATTTTCTCTTCTTTCTTTTTCTTAAAGACAGAAGGATTCCTCGCGTGCACATTTGCCGGGGGGGAAGGAAGACATGAATACCAGTTGGTGACGTTCGGAATCGTATGCTTGCCGGAGGAAGAACAAAGACAGAAAGCTAAGTCCTAAAAACTCAGAGCAAGTGTTTTCTTTAGTTACCAAGTTACTTCCTTAGACGATTCCGATTCTTGTATAGAAAATCTGCACGCGAAGGAACCTTTGCTGTAATTAGTTGCGCCCTTATTTTGTTTCGAGTCCGCTCAACAATTTAAGTGGCTGCACTGAGAGCACCAAGGAGTCTTGCCGGCTGCTGCGCCTCCGGCAGGCTGCTGAAGTCCCGCACCCAGCGCTCGCGGCAGGTTGCGCGCCGGCAAGTTTTTCAGTAAGCGTAGGATGAACTCCATACATAAAGGAATCAGACAAGGAAAGTAGCTAGCATGAGCCTAAACATAGTTAAATTATATTACATCCATGAGTTGCTGCGGTCCTAACTTGAGACTTAACTGTCTTTTACATGAGATGATGGCGGCAAGAATAAAAGAGGAGCACTCAATCCCTGCGCTGGCCTTCGATCCTTTTGATGGAGTCCACCTTCTCAAGGATTGGCGCGATGCACTTCTCAAGCGCCTCAACATTTGCATCCTTTGGCAGGTGGCCGAGTGTGCTAGAGATGTCGATGCCAGGATTGCTGTGCACCACCTTGAGGAGTACCTTGCGAAGGACGGCCCGGCAAAGCCGACGAGTCTCGTTCGCCAGTTGGGTCGCCCGGCTAGACTGGAGCGCCCTCAACGTGTTGATGATGCTTTCAAAGAACATCGTTAATCTGGCGCTTGGGGATATTCTTTCCTCGGAAGAATATCTGAAGTTCGACAAGCCCATGGTTGACAGTTCTGCGGTAAGCTTCTCCGCGGCAGCAATGAGACGACCAGTCCAGATCTCCACTCCCTTCTCGTACTCGTTTTGGGCAGCGGCGGTGCTCTTGAGCAGGTTCCTCTCTCCTTGGAGATCCTTGAGTAGAGCCTTCTCACGGGCCCTGCCGGCCTCGAGAGATTTCTGCAGCGTGGTCAGCTTCAGCTCCAGAACCGCAATATCATCAGCCGCAGAGGAGAGCTGCTTGGTCATGTCGGACAGGGCGACTTGCATCTCCGCCAAGGAGTGGAGGGTTTTTTCCCTGTCCCCCTTGAGCGTCGAGAGCTCCTTGCCGTGCTCGTCGAGATCTGTCTCCATCCTCTTCACTTTGTCGTTCAGCTCGTTCTTGGCGGCCTCTGCAGCTTCGGCAGCATCGACGGCCTCCTTGAGCTTGCCGGCGTGACTTGCAGTTAGAGCTTCGAGCGCCCCTTGTGCTTCTGCTCCAGCTCCTGGGTCCGCCGCGCGACAAGATTTTCAATGTCTTCATCCTTGCTACGAAGCTTGGGGGCGAGCGCCTGCTCACGTGCGGTGAGATCTTCTTCGAAAGCGTCAAGAGCAACGCGGCGCCCCATCAGGAGAGCATCTTCGGCAGCGATCCTTTGAACAGCTTCATCATGTGCCTTCTCCATGTCTGATTGCTTCAGGAGGACCTCATTCCATTGCTGGCTCACTTGTTCTCGACCGGCAACCAGCTCTTGAAGGGCCTCGGCGTGCCAGATTTGCATTTGTGCGACGCGCCTTTGAAAATCCGCTTCGGCTGCCTCGACAACTGCCATTCTGGAGTCCGCCTTCTCTTTTCGGGCATGATGGAGAGCCTGGAGTTTGCGGAAGTTTTCGCCCATGGCCTGAAGGAGCTGATCCTCTTCAGACTTGCCACTGCTGGCGCTGGGATCGTCAACGACTTCGAGCACGGCAGCGGCAATAATTTCCTCGAAAATTTCTCCTTCGGCTGGTGCCTCAGTGCTTGCCGTCCCTGGCAAGTTGATGAATAGGCTTTCGCCAACCTTGAGATACTTGTTGGATGAGGGCTCGTCAGATGTTGATGGCTGGTCTTCAGTGGCCGCCTCACCAGTGACAAGGGGCTCCGCGGCCGATGCAGCGCCTGGCGCTCCTGCGGCAGGAATGCCGTCAGTATGGTCCCCAGCCTCCCTGTCGCCCCCTTCAGCAGGTTCTTCCGCGATTTCCTTTTGTGCTGTCTTGGCGGCCTCCCCGTCAAGAGCATCACCAGCCCCGGCAACATCATCCTAGGTGGCCTCGCTGGCAGTGATCCTGTCCGCTTCGGCAGCAGCATCCCTGGCGGTCTCCTCGATGACGGCGTTGATGTCCATATGTTCCATCGTAGAGAACTCTGAAGGGTGAAGGAGGAGGTCAGAATAAGATCGAGTTTTTAAATTTTGAAGTGACCAAAGATAAAGAAGTAGGGGGAAAAGAATAACTAGCACTCTGAGCCGATCGAGTACCTGCGTCGGGCTGTCGAGAGGTGGCTTCGCCTCTCCCGGCAACTCCGGTTGCCGGGGGCGGGTTGCCGGAGTCCATGCTTGTCGGCTCCTCCTCAATCCGGACGGGCTCGTCGGCAGGATCTCTTGCCGGGGATGTGCTTGTGGGCGAAGCGGTCGATGAAGGAGGCACAATGGGGCAATCTTCTCCTTGTTGCCGTTCTTCTCCTGCAAACCCAAAGATATCAGCGACAAGAATGAAAGCATCGGCACCAACCAACAGAAAAAAAGGGACAATGAACTTACGCTGGGGGCTGCGTTGAGGACTAGGCTCCGGGCTCACAATGACGGTCTCTGGCACGCTAGTGGAGCCTGCCGGGGGCTCGTCGCCCGTAGAAGTCCTTAACCTCTTCGCCATCCTCTCCAGCAAGGTTTCTGTGTCACTGCAGAAACAATACAAGTAAGTCAGTAAGACTGATGCAGGTTGCAAGGTGGAAGTTGTGGCAGGTACTCACTCTTCTTCCTCTCGCTCCGGACTGAAGCCGGAGATGTCGAAGTCGACCTCCGTTGCGATGTCTGAGTGGGGAGGCGGAGGAGGGGTCCTGGGCCGCTTGGCTGTGGCAGGTGCCGGGGCAGCCTCTGGCACGGTTGTACGAGACCCTCCTGCCGCTCCGGTGGTGGCCGCTGGTGTGGGTCTCGCGCGCCGCGCGGGCTGTTGACGGGCCCCCTGCCGCGGTCCGGTCTTGCCGGCCACTTTCTTGCCGGGGGATTCGCCGCTCGATGTAGGCTGGCTTGCCGGGACGCCCGATGCGGCTTTCCGAAGGACACGCTTTGTCTTCTTCGGGGGCGAGGGCTCTTCTCGCGTCTCCTCTTCGGCCGTGTCTTCACCGGATGAGTTTTCAGCGACTGCACCGCCTTCTTCCCCGGCTACCTTGCTCTCATCGGCAGGTTTTGCCTCCACCACCACCTCTGCATCGCTGGCTTCCCACACTGTGAAGCCAACGCTGCCGGCCTCCGCGGCAAGATTCGCTTCCTCCACTCTGGTAGCGATGTATGCTACCTCCTGATCTGTGGTGGCGCGAATAAGATCTGACTCTTGCCGGACAGGTTTCTCCGTCAGATTGTCGAAGAATTTCTGCGCTTCTTCCTCGCTTGGCTTGACCCAGGTCGGGTCAAGGCCATGGGCGTTGAACATCGGCAAGAAGGCAATGATCGACCCCAATGCAGAGTTGTTGCACAAGGGGACGATCCTTGCCGGCAGCCGGTGCTTGTCTTCGCACTGGAATAACTTTTGGCGGAGAGCGCCAAGCTGCATAACAGTCAGGTTATTGTTTAGCCCGGGGCGCAGCCTCATGACATCTGCTGCGTTCTTATACTCCCAGGCTGGCCTCCCCCTATTCTGCAGAGGGGCGATGCGGCGGCGGAGGAAGTCGAAGCCGATCATCTCCATTGTCAGCCCGGTAGCCTTCAAGCAGAGTATCCTGGTAGTGGCGATTGTGAGCTTCTCGTCTTCTGTGGCGAGATCGCCCCAATCCTTGCCGCGGACCACCTTTTATCGCCGGGGATGACAAAAAGGATGAGGATCTACTTCCTGGATCCAGCACCATTCGGCCCGCCACTCGTTCCACTTTTCGCGGTAAACTCCATCTGGGTATATCTCTTTGTTCCAGGCCCTTGGAATCCAAGCAATAGATCCAGAGAGAGCCTCTCCTTTTTAGATTCGAGGATAGAAATAGTGGCGGAAAAGAGCAGAATTGGGGATCACGCCGGCGAAATTTTCACAAAGATGGGCAAAGATCGACATGCAAAATACGGCATTCGGCGTGAAATCAAGAAGGCGGAAGCCGTATGTATACATGATGTCGTTGAAGAAATCGGAAAAAGGTGGACAGAGCCCGCAATAAAAGTATGCAGTGAAGAAGGGGTATCTGTCTGATCCGCCTTTGGAACTAGCACATGGGATTACGCGTGTGGCGGGGTGAGCTTGCGTTCCCTTCGCCCACATGCATTGGTATCATCCCTTCAAAGTTTCGGCGTCGAGCGTCAGAGGGAAGACGACAAGCCTCTTTCGCATCTTCACCAGTTCGCTCTCCGAAACTTCAGCCTTCGCCTCCTTGTCCGTGCCCTTGCCTTTGCTGGCCTTGGGCGGCATGGCGACTGTGGAAATGGAAGCCGGAGGACGGAACGAGCGCGGGAGCAGCGAGCAGAAGAGAAGAAAGGTTTCGCTCAGAGCTCGAGCAGAGGAAGGCGATGGCGATGGCCAGATTTGAAAGAAGAGGGGAGTGAATAGGTTTGCGCCTCCACGACTTCTCCTTTTTATGGGGAAAGAGCGGGGCCACCTTGTTTATCCCCCAATATGAAAGCGCCTCTATGGGCGCGAAACAGTTTGCAACCTTTTTGGCACACTTCCCACATCGCGCGCTCCGTGCGCGTAGTGGGGGCACAGTAAAACAAGATCTTTATGAGCAGTTAATTCCCTGCCACGCGTGCCCGTGCACTGTTTGGGCCTAGCCCAACAACGCCTCGCACTCGTGTATGGCCCAGGCCCGGGGGCTCCTGTCGGTGTACTAAGTATTGGGCCACTAGTACCCCTTACTTGTGCATGGGCAGTTGTAGCCGTCCTCGCGGCAAGGCTTGCCGGGATCAGCTCGAGGTCGATTCAAGTCATCAAGGAAATCGTCAAGTCAGAGATCTGAGGATCAGCAGATAAGCAAAGCTGGAAATCGAAGGCCAGCTTCCCCGGCAAGATCCTTGCCGGGATGGCCGTGGAGCCCGGCAAGCCTCGGCGCCCGGCAAGGCTTGGTTCCCAGCAAAGCTTGGCGCCCGGCAAGCCCTGGCGCCCGGCAAGGTTTGGTGCCCGGCAAGGATCGGCGCCTGGCGAGATTTCGTCACTGTGTCACCGCTTCGGCACAGTAACAAGCCTGACATTCTGGGTCCTTCTCTGGATGCGTGGCAACGCGCCAATGGAGGAGAGCTTAAGCGGTGCTGATGGGATGGTCCCTTTTTCCATCCCCAAGAAAGTGAGGACACCTAAACGGACACCTCACGGTGCATTAAATGCGCTTGTCCTAATCCGTCAGGGGTTAGGTATGATACCCTGTAGCTACTTTACACCTCAATGTATGTACATTTTGCCACTGTGGAGACCCCTTTGAGCATATAAAAGGAGGCCCAAGGCAACTGCTACAGAGGAGGAGAACTTCTGGCCCATTCTGCATGCGTAGCTGCTCTTTGAACGTACTGTTCATTGCGAGCGCTCCTGAAGGCTGGGCTCAAGAACATCAATAAGAACACAAAGCAGGAGTAGGGTTTTACGCTGATCAGCGGCCCGAACCTGGGTAAAAACCTCCCGCGTCGATCACTGGTTCTGCTCTTTGCGTATACCTCTCCCCCCGCCGAATCGTAAAGGGGTCTCTCGGGACCCCATAGGTGTCGTGCCCCGACAGACTTGTTGGTAATTTAATTACAGAAAATGCGGATCGAGTCCAAAAATCATGAAATTGAGTGTGTCACTGTGGCACGATCTCAAGACCTAGTGGAAACATTTTGGTAAAGTTGGCCACAAGTTACGATGATTGCTGCTTGGAAACCGGAGCATCTCACAAGAAGGGTCAAAGTTTCCAAAAGAAGACATGGCAATTCGGACTCCAGTCGCCGGTGACTTCATTGTTTTGCCTCGATTTTTTTCACAGTACGCAATCACCAATATACAATAGGTTTGATTTTCTGGCACATTTTAGGGCACGTTTGCTATATTTAAACCATTCTTTTCATTTATATAAATCAAATCCCAACTGCAACTACATGTGGGTGTTGGCACAGAAGGTCTGGAAAATTATTTGTGTGTCACTTTACGTGTTTTCATTGATTGTCCCAGGAATTGGAAGAATTTTCAAACATTTAGGCTGTAAGATGCGGCCACCGGCGTAGGTCTTGTTGGCATTTTAATTACAGGAACTGCAGGTGCAGTCCGAAAATCACAAAAATCACCGTGTCACCGTGGCGTGCTCTCAAGACCCCGTGGAAATTATTTGGCAAAGTTTGGCACAAGTTTCGATGGACACTCCATGAAAATCGGAGCATCTCACAAGAAGGATTATAGTTTCCAAAAGGAAACATGACAATTCATACTCCAGTCATCGGTAACTTCATCATTTCGCCTCGAAATTTTCTCCACAATACGCAATCACCATTATACCCTAGGTTTGGTTTTCTGGCACATTTCTGGGCTCATTTGCTATATTTAAGCCATTTTTTGCATTTACCATGCATTTTGTGCATATAAATCAAATCCCAACCGCAACTGCATGTGGCCGTTTGATTTGCGTGCATCCAACGATGTTGACGTATGATGCGTGCAGTTTGGGTTCTGGCCAAGCAAAACGCATGACTCACATCGCGCATAGTAGTAGGGGTCATCGGCCATGATTTGGTAGGCACACGGCTTTCATGCATGAACCGTGTGCTATTGGAAAACATGTGCATCAAGGAATAACATAATTTTGTTTGAAATGAAGACATGGTAATTTTGAAATCAAGACGTGACTTCATCGTTTCACCTCAAAAACAATTCCATGATATGCACCCAAGTATTGATTTCTGTCACATTTCAGGTCTCGTTTGCTATATTTAATCCATTTTTTCATTTACCATGCATTCTGTGCACATAAATCAAATACCAACCGCAACTACATGCACTACAAAAAAATGCACTTCCGTGATGATATGTGTTTGTCACAGTAGGTCACATTTTCTGTCATGCATGTACATCGATGACAATTTTATGGCAGAATCAAGATAGTCATACATGTGCTGTCATAGAAGTGTTCCATGACAATACTTAAATTATCATCACGGAGGTGACGACTTCCATGATGATAAATGCCGCGTCATGGATGTGTTTTTGTTAAGGGTAACGAACATGTGGCATCCATCATAACGGGTCGCCGTCAAGCTATCGGGTGTGGTTTTGGACCGATAACCCGTTAACAGCAACGACCAATGGCGACTTTCCACGTGTAAAATTCTCATTGGCCAAAGGAACCATGTGTCAGCTCCGTGTTTGGACAGATGTCATCCAGCCAATGGACGAGACGCGCCTATGATACATTGACACATGGCTCGGCCCAACAGTGGTCCATTTAGGTCAAAAGGTCGACCCGTTTGACTTGGTCAAAAGGTAGTGCGCCGGGCCACGAAAGACTGTTGACGGTCCGTTTGCGTATAGCCCATTTACAGCCCACTAACTTGCGGCCCATTATGGCCTATCCGAATTAGGCCCATTAGCGTCATTTGGGCCCTCCAATATGATTCCAGCCCGTTGTAACTTTCGGCCCATGTATGGCCCATGGCGTCTTTCGGCCCATATGAGGCCCATTGTAAATCAAGGCCCTTTAACGGCCTGTGGTGAAACTGGCCCATAATGAACAGTAAATCACTTTATACCGATTGACACCCCATTATTCCGTTGGGTCATTTCCAGCCCGTCTTACCTTTCAGCCTTCTAAGGACCATTTATTATTGGGCTCATTTCCAGCATATGATTACCTATGGTTCGCTACTACCCTGTTCCGCTGATGGGCCAAATTCAGCCCATGGTTACAGTCGGCCTGTTTGTGGCCCGTTAATCCAGTGGGCCGTTTTCATAGCGTCATCTAATACGGCCCATTAATGACCCATTATGCTTGTCGATAGAAATAAGCATGTTATACATACTAGCCTATTAACGACTCGTTATGGTCGGCCCATAAACAGATGATTCCCATTCTAGACCATTTACGGCCAACATTGCGCAGCACTATTGGTCCACGAATAGTATGGCCCATGTTTGAGCAATCAATCATATGGCCCGTAGAAGGCCCACTGATTCTATGACCCATAGAAGGCCCATGGATCATACGGACTTAGGAGGCCCATGGTCACTACAACAGGCAGCAGGACCGTGGTTACAACGGTCTGTATGTTGCCCATGGTTATTGTGGCCTAGTTGTAAATAAAAAGGTTACCGCAGAAAAAGAACTGCAGTGACTACATTAAAAAAAATAAACAAGAAAATAAGGAAATAAATAAGCAAGCAACTTATGCTAGGCTATTAAGGCTATTACAAATATTACATCCACTGGGCAACGATGGGTAGCACCGTCTTTTGTGAAGAACAGGTTTTTACTCCCTTAGATCCTGCCATCACCACCTCCAATTCAAATGGTTGATAAACAAGAAGATAAATTGAATGTACATACATTGTATGATAGACAGATGTGGTAATTCACATATATGTTGTCTAATAAAATAGGACAACATGACACAATTTCACATATATGATGGCTAACTAAACAGGATAAGCATGACACTGTTTTAGATATATGATGGATAACTTAACAGGATATAATGGCATAATTCAACATATGATGAGTATCTAAATAGGATGACATGACATAACTATATGATGTCTTTCTAAAGTAGGCTGGGATGAAATAATTCACATACATGTTGTTTAAGTATACAGGATGGCATGATATAATTCACATAATTGATTCATATACTAAGCAGCTGGCACTCGCATGTATGATCTCTAAACTAAGCAGATAGCATTGAATATTGTGTATATGATGTCTAAACTAAGCTATGCAAGACACCATATGCATTATATGAGAAATATAAACATTGCAAGTTAGAGCATACACCTCAGGTGGGATATAGGATTTGTCACCTGTCTCTGAATCCTCCTCTGAGGAGCTACTTGTAACCATTGAGAAATATGCTTCAACAAGTACCATTGTCTACTCTGAAGACCTTGCTTTCACTCCAGATTTTTCCATAATCGGCTCAAATGGCTAAAGCACATGAAGTGTAGTTCGATATACACAGATTGTCAACAAATGGAATACGTAATGAGAAAAAGGATGGCATGAGATAATTCACATATATGATGCTTGGCTACACAGGATGGCGGTGCATAATTCACATATATGATAACTGGCTAAAAAACATGGCATTGTATAATTCACATATTTGATTTAGAAAGTAAACAGGAGGCATTTACACAAAGCATGTCTAATCTATGTAGATGGCATGGCAATGCAAGACACCATATGCATGACATGAGCAATATAACCCTGCCAAGTTAGAGCATACGCCTCGGGGGGGGGGGGGGGGGGATACGCTTGGTCATCTATCTCTGAATCCTCCTCTGAAGAGCTATCTGTAACTAGCAAGAAATCTGCATCGACAGGTAGCACTGACAGCTCAGAAGACCTTGTTTTCACTCTAGATTTTACCATCACCGACTCAAATGGATGATGCATAGGAAGAGTAGATGAATGTACAAACATTGTTGACAAATGGAATACATGATGAAGAAAAATAGCATGGCACGATACAATTCACATATACGTTGACTGGCTAAAAATGATGGCATTGTATGATTCACGTATATGATGCCTGGCTAAACAAGATGGCATTGCATAATTCACATATATGATATCTTTACCTAATATTAAAGGGAGGAGGATTTCAGGGTTCTCCATCCATCATCTTTTTATCTCCATTGATTTTATGTTAACCATAAATATTGACGGCTGAGATTTAATAAAAAGATCGTTCTCTTTCCGTCACCAAACTTTTTTCCGGTTGCCCCAAGTATGCTCGTTCCTCCAATGTGTACAACTCCTACAGCGGCAACAGAGAAAAAGGAAAACACATGAGCACCATATCCTCATGGCTGCGGCCGTTCTTCATCTCTGCGGCCGTAGTGAAGGAAAACACACACGCTGCCCCTGCCGCTCGCCGCTGTCGTTCTTCATCTCCGGCTTACCTCCAGCACTACCACCGTCTTGTTCTCCTTCTTCTCCCCCTCCGCCTCTAATCTTTTCCGGCGCCATCCCAAGCTTCCTGGATCTCCAACGTCCTGCTGATCGGAGCCCGTGTTCTAGTAGGACAACTACTTCAACACGAATCCATGGGGTACCCGATCTGGATTTCACAGGGACTTCGGTGGGAAGCCTTTAACCAAGAAGGCTTCGACCAAAATCTCTGTTAAATCGCGTCACACTCCCGATATGGCCCCTCCTCCATTTACTGCTCTCGATCCCCTTCTTTGTTCACTGCCCGATGGTTAGCTGTGCTGGACGGAGTGGTGGCGTCGGGGCGTCGCGATCCTACTAGTTTATGGTGGAGCAAGTTCCTTGATGAACATTACGCATGAGGCTTGCCTTGCCCGACGCACTCGCCGCTAAGTGTAGGTCGAGGGAGGCACGACGGAGGCAACAGGGGCGCCGACCGGACGGCTGGATACGATGCTCGGCGAGAGGGGATGTAGAGGCTCACAGGAGCAGTGCCTTCCACGGCCGGCCCCCGGCTCAGGGGCGTTGGATTCGCTGGTGCGCTCACGCGTAGGTGTGATTTTCCCCCTGACTATGGTTGCCTTCCATCTCCGGCGACGATGACAAGCTCCGTCTGACTGACAGCGAGGTACCCAGTAGAAGTGGATGGCCGATGTAGACCACAGGAAACGTCCAACTAATTCTCCTCACCACGGCGAGGTACCAAGGTTCGATGCGATTAAGAGGTAGACATGACAGTAGTAGCGTTGATCCAGTTCAAGCAAATTTGCAATCGTATACATAAGTTATCTTCAGAATCTGCTACAGGTAGGTTGTCTTCCTACTCTTCTCCTGAGAATTATCTATTGAGTGTAGTATAAAGCTTGTTGGTGTTTTGAGCTGAAAGAAAGGAAAAAATGAACAATATGCTTTTCTGCACTGCTTCATCCTAGCGGCTGAGAGAGGCATTTATTCTCCTGTGAAGAGTGAACAAATTGTGTTCATTGGCTTGATATTTATTTATGGCAGCTAATTTACAGGTCATAGAAGCATTAGACGTAATCTGTAAGCACAGGCCAGGACCACGTGGATTGCATTTTGGTATATCTCAATGGATTATGCTTTTCTTTTTTCCATGTTACTTGGTGTTACATTTTGTTTCTTACCTGACCATCATTTTGTTTTGATATGTCCTATGTTTACAAAATAGTAGATAATGTTGTTGATGAAAGCTCAAGCAAGCTATGCTACTGCGATTAAGGTCTTCGTGATGACAATTTAGTTAGTATCACTGACAACGGCCATGGGGTATGCAGTTCCTAAAACCCGTGAAAAACTTCCTGAAGGTTCAGTGCTTCTACAAATATTCTGAATAATGTAACTGTTATGAGTTTAGTTCTGTGCTGCTGCACGGTGTCGAATATCCTGAGCATGGTTATTTCAGGGCCTATGGCATGGTAGATGTGTGGGACCGTGGCTGCGAGCTCGGCCATTGACACCCTCGAGCACTGACATCGACGCCTCTAGTCGGGCAGAATACTATGCACGAGCACAGTGCCGCGGCAATTTTCAGAGTCATTGACCCGTCGAGGATTAGTGTTAGTATTTTTGTTTTTATGACGTTCTGAAATTTAGAGGATCTGAAGGACCGCGGTCGTCAATTAGTGTTCACTCACACATGACACATGTGCTAAACCAAACGGCTGTTCGTTGGATAGTCATACAAAATCTGAAGGAATCCAGCCTTCATGTGTGTCTCCTGTTATATATCTCCACTTTGTTCCTCCCTACTCTGTTTTTCAGGAAAAATGTGGATTTGTGGCCATTTCCTGTATGCAGATGGGATGGCATCGGTTGTTCCTTGGTTGAAGGATGCAAAGCATCTCGCTGAATTCCAAGTTGTACAATTTTGGTTCTGCCTAGATACCCAGACATGGGAGATGAAACCTTCAAGTTGGGTAGAAATCTAGCCATGATTCTCGGTAATATTCTTTACTTGGTACTTGAGGATTACTCTTTACTTGGTACAAGGCACTTGATGATTTTAATATAGTCTGACCCTGTTGTAGATAGTAGTTTACATACATGCCAGATGCATCGAAGATGCGTTGCATTGTGTTCAATAGGTGGTCGTGAAGGGTGACTAAAAGTAATCCATCTTCACATCAAGTTTTTGCAATTCCAGGGATGAAAATCGAGATGCATCTTCCTGAATTTCAGGGATCGAAATAGATACAAACAGAAAATGGGTCAATGGAAGTTTGTAGTATCTGCATACTCTTGGGTGGCATATAAATCCTTGATCTCCTAATACTTTATTCCCATGTAAAATAGCTAATTTTTGCATAATCTGGTAGTGCACACAATAGTTAAGAAAGAAAACTGTAAGTTATGTATAGTGATGTGTTCATGTGTATTTCTTAGATCTAATATACAATCTATACATGACAACTTCAACTCATGTGCTCATTTTTGTACAATCATCTTTCAACTGAATTACCGCTAGTGTTCATCTTGGCTACTTCTGAACTTCTGCACAAACTAAATGGTGGAGGATGGCCACTACTAGTGAGTCTCAAATTGTCTGTGGTTTAGTCTCTTCTATTTTCTTGTGATGTGCATAAATCTATTAGCCTTATGTCTCAATAAAATAATATGCCTGAGAATAGGATTGAAAATCAAAGCTATTTATGTGGGATGTGAGACTGCTTGAAACTGGAGTATACCAATCAAAAATTTTCTTTTTGACATGTGAAAAAATAGGCTACACGAGAATGTTTGGTCTTTTTTGCATACTGAAAAAATAGGCGCTCACGGAAGCGTATCATATTTTGGCCTAGCATCAAAAGTCCAAGCATACAAGTGTTGAAATTATTTATAGCAAACTGAAATGTAATTAGCATTTTAAGCACACATAATCACTCTACTTTTACGTTATTAAATCTAAACTTCGCGCATTTGCCATTGAGCACAAATTAAGAAAAAGGACTAATGGTCTAATTTGCCTCAGTTCACAGTTTTATCTGGTCCGGTTTAACAATTTATTATATTGTTTTCCTGGTCCTAGGTCTAGGCAAGATGCAGTGACATGTTTGGCCAAAGTAGTTTCAGAGTGGTGCCTTAGAATAATGTTGGCAGGTCTTCGAATTTCCAAATGGCCTTTTAAAAATTCTTATCTCATCCTGGAGTGTGTTCACCGATGAATCTCACGCGTGACCTCATCATCAATGCGGTGCATATGTGGTTAGCTGAAAAAAACTAGAAGTGCCTTCCTCCAGGCCATGACCCTGCATGTTGCATGTTCCTTATGTCTTTACCAATGGCCATGAGGGTCATTCAGTACAGTACATAAGATACAATGATCTTTTTTGGTGGAATAGATACAATGATCTTTCACATCAAGTCCTGCACGTAAAATAAATCTAGGAAACAATTCTATTTTTATGTTGTGCTAGATTTCCTATTTTTTTGCATTCTGGTACTATTTCGTTTTGAATAAAAATGTTACTCATGACAACATACACTATTTGACCAAAGAATATTTCGGAGTGTCTCTTAGGAAATTAAGACGTGATAGCGACGTCACATTTTGGTTTTCCGAATGGCCTTTTAAAACTCTTTGTCTCATTCTAGGATATGTTCGTGCGATGGATCACAGGCACAATCTCATTGGCAATTTTTGCATAAGCTTCAAACCAACAACACTGGTACAACGAGGTGCTATACAAACGGTTTTTAACCCCTTTCCGCAACGGCGTTTCGAACCGTCGCCAAGTGAGTGACTGCGATAGGGGGGTCCTTCCCACATGACCCAGAAACCGTCGGGGATAGGGTCTCCTGATACACACGCTCGGCAAAATGAGGTCGTGTGCGATGGGCAAGCGATCAAATATGGCTATACGTATAGTTGTGCTAAAAAATATAATTATACATGCCAAATCGTTTCCGGTCATAAGTACATCCCACACAGTCAGTCCTGGCTAAATGTTTCCATTCGTATGTACATTCCACACAATCAATCCAAGGAATACATTTCCATTAGTATGTACATCCCACACAGTTAATCCAAGAAGTATGTTTCCGTTCGTATATACATCCCACACAGTCAGTCCAAGGAAAACGTTTTCGTTTGCAGGTACATCACACACAATTGTCCCCATTAAATCATTTATGATAGTGTTGCCATTGCACATGATATTAACAATTTTATTGTTTGCATTATTGAATGCATCACACACGGTGCGTAGAAGAAACTTTGTGCTAAAGGCTGTCCATCACACACACTTTTTATGTGGTAAACGTTTGCGCAAGCTGGCCTAATGCAAACAGTTTTTAAGAGGATGCCGTGTGTGATTGTTCATTGATCCTACATGGTTTATTCCGAGGAACTGTGTGCGTTGCCTGAGGTCATCGCCCACGGTGTTTTCTCAATAACCGTTTGCAATAGAAAAACCCAATTAGCAGCCTAATTGGCCATTAGCAGGCTAATTGTCTTATTATTAATAATCCATTTATTAATATAATTGATATTTCATATTAAGCACACAATATATTTCATTTCCATATTAAGGAAGCAGGATTTCATAATTGAAATACATCAGAGTACAACATCATATAGCTTCAGCACTCAGCTACCCCATTACACAACTGCACCAGCACCAAGTTTCACATGCAACATCTATAACCGTTCGAAATTAGCTTCATAGACGGTAAATAGACAGACGAATCTCATCTGAAAAACTACTGAAGCGGAAGGCGAAAATTGAGCCTTCAGCGATGTTGAAGGTCTTTGCAACTTTAGGCCAGTGCCTGTGGATGATTGACCATCCATCCTTTGTCCTCTTTAGGAACACTTCAATATTGAACCATGGGTGTTGTATGAATACCTTCCTCGCCTCCTGACCATACTGGTGGTTTTAGAGGTAATCATCAGTGAACTGCTTTGAAAAGGCCTGAAAACAAGGATGTGCATAAATATCTTCTCTAAATTGGAAATGGGGCAAAGGAATAAAAAAAGGCAAGGTATAATAGTTAGTACCATCCTGTAGTGAACTAATGTCTTCTTCATCGTGCAGACAAAGATCTTTTTGTTTTTTGTCGCTAATTTCTTTATCCTAACAATCTTTCTGAGTTTCTTGACTTGACTGGTATTCATGGACAACTCATTTCCCCATATGCAAAAAGGGTCGAACAGTGGGTCAAAACCTCTGACAGTAGGACCTACATATGCAAGACCAAATTGTTAAAAACCTAAATATTAGAATGGTTCCTGCAATTGCACAATAATGTGCTATTAGACAAAGGACCATTCATATGCAAACCTCGATTGTAAACCTCAGTGCCTTCCATTGTTTCCCTGCAACACATATAAGGTAGTTAGTGATCAGGTTAAGTGAGGGTTCGCATGCTATCAGTAAAATATATTGATGAAAAATAAGAACATTGCAGATTCATCAGATTAATTCGAGCCACATGGAAAACCCATTTATTCAAGCCAAGCATGATTAAGAACTAGGAAGTATAGCAATTGTATATGTTTCTCATGTATTAAGTGCAGCCAAATTCGATTTATTCCTCACATGCACAACAATACAAAATTCTACCCACGACAATTGAACATCGCATTACAGAATTGAACCAAGCAGTTAACTAAACACCACAACAAATGAAGCAAACATTAACTGAGAACCACATTGCACAATATAACATACTCCTAATAGAAGATCAGACAGTTAACCAAACCAAGCATATGCTTAACAACTTGGCAATATAGCAATTATATTTGTTTCTCATGTATTTAGTACAACCAAATTCAATTTATTTCTCACATGGTATACAATAACAGAATGCACCCACAACAATTGAACATCGCATTGCAGAATTGAACCAAATAGTTAACTAAACACCACAACAAATGAACCAAACGTTAACTGAGCACCGCATTGCAGAATATGTAACATACTAGAAGATCAGACACTTAACCAAACCAAGCATGCTTGACAACTAGGAAATATAGCAATTGTATTTGTTTCTCATGTATTTTGTAAAGATAAATTTGATTTATTTTTCGCATGGAAGACAATACAAAATTGCACCCTAAAGAATTGAACATCACATTTGCAGAATTGAACCAAACAGTTAACTGAAGACGACAACTAATTAACCAAACAGTTAATAAGTGAGCACCACATTGCATGACAAATAGAACATATAGACTGGAGCAACAGGTTGCATGGTAAAAGTAGATAGGACAATTCACTAGAATTTGTTAAGGAAAGGCAGGAGCAGCACATGCAACGGGTAAACCAAGCATGCTTAACCGGCGTAGCTAGCAAACTGAACATAGGTCCTTATAGTGAGCTAGTAAGACAAGCTACTCCTCATCGTCGGAGATATCGATGATGATTGGCTCCTTGGACATAGAAGAGGGTGAGGCCTCCACATCGTGGGTTCCCTCGTCATAGTGGTGAGTTGCCTGAGCCGCTCCGGGCACCAACCTGCTGCCTCTCGAGTTGAGGTAAGCACGGGCACGCTAAGATAACACCTCGTAGTCTTCGTCGAAGGCACCGACGGTGGCCTCGAGGAAACGCCACGAACTGTCATTTGAAGCAGCCAACTGCGTCGCGGCGTCGGCGCGCGAGGCGTCAACGGTGGCCTCGACAGCGAGGTGCTCCTCCAATATCTGGGGGTCGGCATGAATGGCGGCCATCGCGACCTCATCCGCGCGTGCGGCCGTGATTTGCTTCTCCGCTGCCAAATGCTCCTTGAGCTCCTGGCTATACCGCATGCACCATGGCTTAGGGCGGTGCTTATTTGGGGGAGGGGTCGGTGATTTGGGTGGAAGGTGTCGCGTCAGCGGTCGAGGCATGTGGGATGTGGAAGGAGGAGGAGGATGGGGGTCGGGTGTGGATTACCTGCCTGGATCGACGAGGCCGAGCAGCATGAGGAGGGTCGCCGGCGAGGAGGCGGCGTTGCAAGAAAGGAGTGAAGGTTTTAACTTGGAAAGGAAGGTGGAAATAGGGGAAATGTGGCTTTTGGTAAGGGGGAGGGGCGGGGAGGTAGATATTTCCGCGAAAGCCAAAAATTTTGGATCGGTGCAGCGAAAAAACTGGCGCGCAAAGTGTCATCAGACACGGTCCCTTATTCAGAACTGTGTACGATATATGAACATCACAAACGATTCAGATAGTTTAACCCGTGTGTGATGAGTTTGAACATAAAAAATTTGGGTTCGAATTCCCTGGTTACAGTGGTCATCCACCTCATTGCATAATTTGGGTACACAAAGGAGACTACAACACACCCACACTTCTTAATCGAGCAAGTTCAACAATTAAATAGAGCTAGCTGACCTAAACATTACTCTAACAAATTAAAGACCGGCGCTCTTAATTAAACAAAACAAAGAGTACTACTACAGCTGGTGCTCATCGATCTCCGCCGCCTCCTCCATGTCTAGTTCGCGCCCGATGGTCTCCTGGGGAAGGGGCTCCATGGCATCCATCGCACCATACTCGGCAAGCATCTCGCCATCTGCATCCGCCATCTCTTTGGAAAAGGACGCCACCAGCTAGGCGTGGGCGGCCGTGATCTGGGCTTGGACAGGCTCCGTTGTGGCAAGGTATGTGGCGGAGGAACGGACGGCTGCTCGAACGCTCTCGGCAATTGCCAACTCTTCAGCCGTGGGTTGCCGACCGTTGTCGGAGAAGCTTCGTTCGATTTGTGCGGTGACCGCCATGAGCTGGGCGTGGGTGGCCTTGACATGGTCGTGGGCGGCTTCCATCAGGGCTAAGACCGCCGCTATGGAACGGACAGCTGCTGTGCCGCTCTCGCCAGTTGCTATCCCCGAGGCAGATGTTGCTGCCGCCACCTGAGAAGCAATAGCGGCCGTTTGGGCTGCCTTGGCCGCCTGGGCGCACATTGTGGCCGCGCTCATGAACCTTGTTAGCATGCGCCTAGTGGCTGTGGCCGCACTCTCACCAGAGTGGGCCGCCGGAGTTGCCCTGACAAAGCGGGTCCACGTCCCCATCTTTCACCGACGACAATTGAACAGTGAAATGATATTTGGGGAGCGAGCTAGTGTGCTTGACACGCCGACTATGGACTATAGTCGATGCACCTTCTTGCATAAGCCATATGCGTACTATACTCCGACGATGCTCCAAGATATTTTGTGCTGCATCTCACACGGTTGGTGATAATTAAATGTGTGCGATCTACTTGATTTATCGTCTTTATTTGAATTACATAATGGGGTCACAGCGGCAAAGGAGGGTGTTTGAATTGCTAGAACTTTTATCTACAGTGAACATGCAACTATAGGTGTGTCGTCAAAAAAATTGGAATTATTCAGGGTTCGTTTGGACATTTTTATACATTAACTTGGTTTTCTAGGCATTTCAGGTGCATAGTTCAAAATTAAACTACATGCACATGCTCCGGTGCACCAAAATGGGTTGTAAAATCATATATGTGTCCATGGGTTGATGCTTATGTCCGATGCAAGAAATGGGAATGAATTTCAAACACCACGGAACCGTGGCTCTCCGGCAACGTTGAGGTACTTGCTTTGTAATTCTCGTAAATCCAAAACTCATCTGAAATTCATGAACCTTGGCATGCTATCATGAAATGGCATCAACATGCTGGGGTAAAAAATATTGTCCCATTTGGGGTAGGTTATGGTATAAGATTCTCACAAACCAGAGCTTCTCACAAGAAGCCTCATGGTTCCGGTAGGGAAACGTGTCACCTTTGTGGACGAAACGATATCTGTTGCCTCTTCTTAATTTCAAAAAATTTCTGGTGTCAACGTAGAACAACATGAGTATTCTGTCATTTTTTGGGATTTTTCGTGGTTTGCTATGACATTTTTATACATTAACTGAGTTTTCTATGCATTTATGTGCATAATTCAAATTTGAACTACATGTAGATGCTCCAGTGCATATAAACGGGTTGAAAAATCAAATGTGTGTCCTTGATTGCAAGCGTAGGTCCCATGCAAGAAATGGGAATGAATGTCAAACACTTTTGCCACCGTCGCTCGGCCGCTAACATTGAGATACATGGTTTTAAAATTCTAGTAAATTGAAAACTCGTCTAAAATTCATGAAACTTGACATGATATCATGGAACGGCATCAACATGCCGTGGTAAAAATATTGTCCCATTTGGGGCTGGTTTGGGTATAAGCTTCTCACAAACCAGAGCTTCTCACAACAAGCTACATGGTTACGTTAGGGAACGTTTCACTTTTCTGGACGAAACGATATCCGTTGCCTCTTCTTGATTTAAAAAAAATCTACTGTCAACATAGAACAACAGGAGTGTTGTGTTAATTTTTGGAATTTTTCGGGGTTCGTTTGGACATTTTTATACATTAACTGAGTTTTCTATGCATTTATGTGCATAATTCAAATTTGAACTACAGGCACATGCTCTAGTGCATATAAATTGGCTGAAAATCAAATATGTGTCCTTGGTTGCATGCTTAGGTCCCATGCAAGAAATAGGAATGAATGTCAAACACCTTGCCATCGTCGCTCGGGCGCAAACATTGAGATACATGGTTTTTAAATTCTAGTAAATCCAAAACTCATCTGAAATTCATGAAACTTGGCATGCTATCATGGAGCGGCACCAACATGCCATGGTAAAATTTTGTCCCATTTGGGGCAGGTTTGGGTATAAGCTTCTCACAACAAAGCCTGGTGGTTTCAGTAGGGAACGTGCAACCTTTGGGGATGAAATGATATCCGTTGCCTCTTGTTGTTTTCAAATTTTTTCTAGTGTCAACATAGAACAACAGGAGCGTTGTGTTAAATTTTGGAATTTTTCAGGGTTTGTTTAGACATTTTAATACATTAACTAGGTTTTCCAGGCATTTAATGTGCATAATTCAAATTTGAACTACCTATCCCCTGTCATGACCAGGATTATCCAGTCATCCAATATGCAGATGATACTTTAATCATTCTGCCTGCTGACAGGGTCCAGCTTATTGCTTTGAAGGACATGCTTAAGGTCTTCTCCCAATCAACTGGCTTAGATGTGAATTATCATAAATCCTTCATCATCCCAATCAATGTTTACCCTTCCTATATGTCTGAGCTTGCTGTTGCTTTTGGTTGTCAAATAGGAAAAATGCCATTTACTTACCTTGGTCTACCAGTAGGAACTACCAGGCCAAAGATGGTTGACTTTATGCCT
The DNA here is from genome assembly GCA_011799875.1 of Thinopyrum elongatum. Lineage (NCBI taxonomy): Eukaryota > Viridiplantae > Streptophyta > Magnoliopsida > Poales > Poaceae > Thinopyrum > Thinopyrum elongatum. The sequence goes on from CM022299.1 coordinate 248,015,939, forward strand.
ATGGTGGACTGCATGGAGAGAAGAATGTCAGCCAGCTCTTCTTTCCTTAATCAAGGAGAAAGGTTGCAGTTTCTCAATTCTGCCTTGTCCTCTATGCCTATTTTCTTCCTTTGTAGTTTGGCTATTCCTGCTGGGATTCTGAAATAACTGGAAAGAATTGAAAGGCAGTGCCTTTGGAGGAAACACAGGGAGGAGCCAGCTCCATCTTTGGCTGCTTGGGAGCTTATTTGTAGACCTAATAATAGGGGGGGGGCTTGGTATCCTCAACCTAGGGGTGCAGAACATTGCTCTCCTCCTGAAGCATGCAAACAAATTCCTGAACAAGAAATACCTTCCATGGGTGGCTTTAATATGGAATTCATACTGCCATGGCAGGGTGCCACAAGAAACAAGTGATTGTGGATCTTTCTGGTGGAGGGATATTTGCAAGGTAATGCAAAATTTTAGGGATACTTCTTGGGTAAAAATTAATGAGGGAGATACTGCTCTATTTTGGTCTGATAACTGGAAAATTGGTGAGGAGGCTGCTACTCTGCAGACCAGGTACCCAAGGCTGTTCTCATATGCCAAGGACCCTTGGATCACTGTCAAAGAGGTCTTTGAGGCTCAGGATTTTTTTGGGAATCTCCACCTTCCACTGTCAGAGCAGGCTTATGAGGAACTTATCATTTTGCAGTCTTTGATGGAGAGTCATAGTAGAGTGGCAGGATTAAGGGATGTTTGGTCTTGGCAAGGATCTTCCAGGGAGTACAAGCCCAAGATGTTTTACTCTCACACTTATCTATCTGAATCTTTTAATCCCCTGCTCACTTGGATATGGAGATCTTCCTGCACCATGGAAATTAAAGTGTTTGCCTGGATGCTCATTATGGACAGATTAAACACTAAAGATATGGTGAAAGGAGGCATTGGCATATGGAAGATGGTGTGAACTGTGTGCTCTGCCCTCTAATGACAAGAGAGACAAGGGACCATCTATTCTTCAACTGTAATTTTAGTGTGAGGGTGTGGAACTATCTCCAGATAGATTGGTCATATGGTGATTCAATGAATGAGCTGGTTATTCAGGCCAGGAGGAATTTTGGCAAGCCTTTCTTCACTGAGGTGGTTTTCATTGCTTGGTGGAATATTTGGATTATTAGAAATGGCAGAGTTTTCAGGAATGAAAGGGCTAGTTTCAATAAGTGGAGAAGTGCCTTCATCCATGATATCACCCTTATGCAGTACAGAATTAAGTTTGCCATTAAGGATGAACTCTTGAGATGGATTTCTTTTCTGCCTCCTTGAGGTTTTTTTATGTTTTTTCCTATTTCAGTAGCTTAGATTAGCCCTGATTACCTCTTGTAATCCTTGTACTTGTACTTGTTATTCCTTTTATTCAATAAAGCTTTTGATATGCTGTGGGAGTGTTGCCCCACAATTCCCAGTCAAAAAAATTCAAATTGGAACTACATGCACATGCTCAAGTGCATATAAATTGGTTTAAAAATCAAATATGTGCCCTTGGGTGCATGGTTAGGTCCATGCAACAAATGGGAATGAATGTCAAGCACCTTGCCACCATCGCTCGGCCACAAACATTGAGATACTTTGTTTTTAAATTCTAGTAAATCCAAAACTCGTCTGAAATTCATGAAACTTGGCATGCTATCGTGTAGTGGCATCAACATGCTGTGGTAAATTTTTTGTCCCATTTGGGGTAGGTTTGGTATAAGCCTCTCACAAACTAGAGCTTCTCACAATAATCCTGATGGTTTCGGTAGGGAACGTGCCACCTTTGGGGACGAAACGATATCCGTTGCCTCTTCTTGCTTTCAAAATTTTTCTAGTGTCAACATAGAACAACAGGGGTGTTGTGTCAATTTTTGGGATTTTTCGGGGTTCGCTATGACATTTTTATACATCAACTGGGTTTTCTAGGCATTTTATTTGCATAATTCAAATTTGAACTACATGCACATGCTCCAGTGCATAAAAATGGGTTGAAAAATCAAATGTGTGTCCTTAGGTGCATGCTTAGGTCCCATGCAAGAAATGGGAATGAATTTCAAACACCAGGGCACCATTGATTGCAGACAAAATGTTGAGATACATTATTTTTAAATTCTAGTAAATCCAAAATTCGTCTGAAATTCATGATACTTATCATGCTATCATGGAATGGCACCCGCCATGCTGTGGTATTTTTTGTGTCCATTTTGAGAGAAGGCGCACTCGAATAACAGCCAACAAAGGCATTCTGAAACAAATAGCTGCCACTTTAACATCTCATACATTTTGTATAATTTAAATCATGTGCGTTCTATTAACCATTCAAGTGACACCACGCCTCACTCTTTTAATGGCTAGGAGGTGCCGTGCGGACATGTGCTTGACTGAACAAGAGGCATGCGAGCTGTACTCCAATGCGCAGGCTCACCGGGAATCGTGCGAGCTGTACGCCATGCAGGCTCAAGGGGAAGCAAGCCCTTTGACTTCCATGGCCGCCCGCCTTGCTCGCATCCTTTCCATTAATGGCGCCCAAGCCGCAGTTTAATACGGGCCATTTCCCTACCGCAGACCTCCACCAATGCCATGGCGCAGAAGGATCAACTGCCACTAGTCTTCCAGTTGGGTTTAATACTTTATCTTGATCATATGAATATAAATTCGCAGTGTGACTGAATGAAAGATATGGTTTGAACGAACTTGCGTCTTTCTCTCTGAATGTACTGACTTATCAAACAATTTTTTTTGAAAAAAAACGTCAATGGTTTTTAAATATAAAACACTCATCGCAAACGTTTTAGTTAGAACACCAGTATGCAAACCGACAGCTTCCCCAGGAAGCCAAGGGAAAATGTGCTGAGCAGGATTTATGCACCTCTTGATCGCAAATGTTTTAGATAGAACACCCATATGTAAACCGACATCTTCCCCAGTAAGCCAAGGGAAAATGTGGCGAACAGGATTTGTGCAGCTCTTGTTCGCAAACGTTTTAGATAGAACACCCGTATGCAAAGTGAGAGCTATGGTCTTCCCCAGTAAGCCAAGGGAAAATTCGCCGTGCAGGATTTGTGCATCTCTTCAACGCAAACGGTTTAGATTGAATACGGTATGCAAAGCGAGACTTCGGTGCTAAGCCAAGAGAAAATCTGGCAAGCAGGATTTGTACCTCCCTTCAATGCAAACGGTTTTTTTCGGATAACCCGTGTGCAACAGCACGTACAGACAATTTGGTAAGATTTGCATCTCTCATATTGGGTATATTCTATATTGCCATTTGTCAAACTGGAAAGATTGACATTTGTTGATCTAGTAACATTGCCATTTGTCAATCTTGTAACACTGCCATTTGTCAAAATATGCAGCTAAAAATCACTAGCACTATCTAATTTTTGCAACTAAAATTCAGTAATTAAGCATACACTTCATTCATAGATTAAGCAGTCGTTCTTTTATACAAACAATTCAACTCGACAGCTGAACCGACCAAACTTTTCCCCAATTGTTGCCAACCACGTACTGAAATAGCTAGTTCAACTATATATACTACCCAATTTTAAGTACGTTGTACAGTTCCACCACATCTATAGTCAGATGAACTGAACAAAATAGCCCTTAAATACTACTACTATGGAGGGGCTTTGTACTACTTTCGGCAGCCTCTCCTCTGCTGAGCGCGCTCAGTAAGAGGCAGAGGAGGACAAGTCTACCAATGAGCTGGACAACTGCAATATGGTGCCTGCCGCTGTTGCACCTTCAGCGAGGCTCACCTCGAACTCCCTCTGCTGCTCCAGACAACCCCTCTCGACGCGGCGGGACTCCTCATAGATCTCCTGATTCCTCGCCTCTGCGTCGGCGTGTGCTGCGGCCATGGCGGTGGTCAGGCTCTTTGCGTCCTCGACGAGGTGCTCCTCCTTCTCTCGCAGGAAGTCGATGTAGCACGCAAGGTCACTGACGCACGTGTGGGCCTCCACCTCCGCCTCCCGCCTTCGGGCGGCGGTGGCAGAGCGGGTGATGACCCCGGCAGTCGATGGTGGGCTGGCGGCCATAGCGGCCGACGATGGGGTGGCGGCCACGACCACCACCTCCCACCTTCGGGGAGCGGTGGCGGAGCGGGTGATGGCCATGATGGCCGGCAGTGGGGTGGCAGCCATGACGGCCACCTCCCACCTTCCGGCCGCGACGGCGAAGTGGGCGATGGCCCTGGCTTTCGACAGTGGTGTGGCGGCCACGGCGGCAGATGGTGGGGTGGCGGCAACGGTGGCCAGCAACAACTGCCGATGGGCAGTGGCGGCGGAGCGTGTGGTGGGTGTTCCACGCACAGCCAACAGGAGCGGCGCCACGCGCACTACACTACGCCCAGGACTGAGCCGCTGCCGCGGTGTAGCCTCCCAACTGGAGCTGTCCTCTGCTGACCGCGGAGTGGCTGAGCGACGACAACGGACCAGTGCCATTGTCGATTGTGGGTGAAGCAGACGAGATAAGCTACAGGGAGGGAGGGGAAATTGCGACGCAGGACTCGCCGGCCGTGAGGGTTTATATAGCAGGCTGGTAAGCATTGGGATTTTGGGGGATTTCACTGAGTCGGCCGGGAAGCTTGCGCGGGAACAGGCTCACCACTGTTTGGCCAAAAGAACGCCCCCGCGCGCTGCTCAAGCTTGCGCTCGAAGCCGTCTGTGGCAGCGGGGTGACAAGACGTGTGAGAGGAGGACGAAAGGACACGTACACATACGGTTAATAAAAAACATTTGCGATTTTATTACCTACTACCCCGGCCCCGTCATGGTTTATAAGCAGGATTTAACTAATAAAATACGAATGCATGTCACCAAAGATTATATCGTTGGATTCGTATTTGAACATAGTTTCCAATTATATAATTTTAATAACATGCATTAACATTTTGTTGGTTAAATTTAAGGTCAAAATATGGCACAGAATATAAAGGGGACTAATAGACCAAGACGGAGGTAGTAGCACACGGCCGCTCTCTACGCAGCGACACAACTGCCGGCCGGCTTGTAGACGATCATTCCTTGCGTGTTCAACTACTCTATGCGTGTGGTTGCTTGCGGTTGAGGCGGCCGCGGCGCGCTCTGCTTGCATCCTGCCCGACTTGGTGTTAGCAGCAATCGTAGACAGAGCAAATCACGTGGCTCATTAGCAGCAATCGTTTGTGTTATTATTGGTCTTCGCACGCATTTCTGATTACAGACATGTTTGTTTGGGGCCTAACCCAATGTGCCCAGCGACATGTATGGCTCAGGCCCGGGGGCTTCTGTCGGGGTACACAAACAGGGGCGTATGTTTCCGCCTGACTTGTGCACGGATAGCAAGTCACCAACCCGGCAAGATTGCAACATCCAAGACGAGACCAAGCACAAGAGATCAGCTCTTTGAAGAATCAGAGTATAGATCAACAAGACCAAGCCAAGCCAAAGGAGCAAGACACCACTAAGGGAAAACCTCCCTTGCTGGGCAGGCAAGACTGGCAAGGTCAAGGTTTCCCCGGAAGCAACCCTCAAGTCATCCCGACAGGCCTGCCGGGTCCTGCGAAGGCAAAACATCCTGCCAAGACTCCACCGCACCACCTCACAGCAACGCAAGTCATCGATCGGTGCGGTGTCAAGCCTCAGAGTGACTAAGTGGTTATTTTTTGCCACATGGCAGCCACTTCCTACAGAAATCACCTCCAAATGACACCCGTCCATCGACGTGTCATGCAGATAGGAGAGAAGGTGGCCGAATAGCCCGGCAAGGCATGCCGGGCAGGCCATGATGTGACACTAAGCGGCGCATTTAATGCGCAATGCCCTGTCTGCAGAGTTAGTTATGATAACACTGTTTGCTATCTAATCAGTACACAATGACTGATTTGCCACTGTGGTGACCCCTTGATCAATAAAAGGAGGCCCATGGCAACCATAGAAAGGATTCGGACCATTGTACACTCGTACGCGCGTAGCTGCTCTCGCCTCGAGGCAACCCTGCCGGCAAGAACGCTTCGTTTCCACCATCAATCCACCAAAGCAGGAGTAGGGTTTTATGCCTCGTGGCGGCCCAAACCTGGGTAAAATTGCCCGTGTGATCTCTGCCATGCGGCGCGACATTCTCCGCTCTTTGTGCAATGTGCTCATCCCCCTGCCGAACCACAAGGGGCTCATGGCCCCCATAGGTGGTCATGGATTCCCACGATAGTGACGAAGATAGAGCATGACAAGATTATATGATTTTGTAGGGATAACTTTCTTTAGCCATGATATTTTGAGAAGACATGATTGCTTTATTAGTATGCTTGAAGTATTATTGTTTTTATGTCAATATTAAACTATTGTTTTGAATCTTATGGATCTGAACATTCATGCCACAAAAAGGAAAATTACATTGATAAATATGTTAGGTAGCATTCCACTTCAAAAAAATCTGTTTTTATCATTTAGCTACTCGAGGACGAGCAGGAATGAAGCTTAGGGATGCTTGATACATCTCCAACTTATCTATAATTTTTTATTGTTCCATGCTATTATATTATCTATCTTGGATGTTTTATATGCATTTATATGCTATTTTATATCATTTTTTGGGACTAACCTATTAACCTAGTGCCTAGTGCCAGTTGTTGTTTTTTTCCTTGTTTTTCACTTTTATAGAAAATCAATACCAAACGGAGTCCAAACAGAATAAAACTTTACGATGATTTTTCTTGGACGACAAGACACCCATGAAGCTTCGGGAGGAGGCCAAAAGACCCATGAGGGGGCCACAAGCCCTAGGGGCGTGCCCTAGGGGGTGGCCAGGGGGCTTGTGGGCCCCCCGTGACTCCTCTAACCCTAACTCTAGCACTATAAATCCTCAAATATTCCCCCTATACCAGAGGGCACACCAAAAGTACTTTTCTACCGCCGCAAGCTTCTATTCTCGTGAGATCCCATCTTGGGGCCTTTTCCGGTACTCTGTCGGAGGGGGATTCGATCAAGGAGGGCCTTTACAACAACCTTCCTGCCCTTCCGATGATGTGTGAGTAGTTTACCACAGACCTACGGGCCCATAGCTAGTAGCTAGATGTCTTCTTCTCTCTATTTGATCTTCAATACAATGTTCTCCTCGATGTTCTTGGAGTTCTATTCAATGTAATCTTCTTTTGGGGTGCGTTTGTTGAGATCCGATGAATTGTGGATTTATGATCTAATTATCTATGAATATTATTTGAGTCTTCTCTGAACTCTTTTATGCATGATTAAGATAGCTTTGTATTTCTCTCCAATCTATCAATTTGGTTTGGCCAACTAGATTGGTGTTTCATGCAATGGGAGAGGTGCTTTGTGATGCTTTCAATCTTGCGGTGTCCTCACCCAGTGACAGTAGGGGTAGCGAGGCACGTATATGTATCCTTAACATTAAGGATAAAAAGATGGGGGTTTTACCATATTGATTGGATCTATCCCTCTACATCATGTCATCTTGCTTAAGGCGTTACTCCATTCTTGTTAACTTAATTTACTAGATGCATGCTGGATAGCGGTCGATGTGTGGAGAAATAGTAGTAGATGCCGGCAGGAGTTGGTCTACTTGACACGGACGTGATGCCTATATTCATGATCATTGCCCCCGCCGACGATCCTTACTACTACTACTACTCCGAGGGTGGATACTACTACGAGTTGGCCGACTACTAGGAGTAGGTTCGGAGGGTCCCAGGCAGGAGGCCTGCGCCTTTCGATCATAGTGTTTTCTTTTGCCCCGCCTTTTAAGGGCCTATCTGTGTTTTCTTTTATATCTGCACTCAGATATCTGATGCTTCCGCTGACGCTTGTGCGCAAGCTTATGTATTCGAGCCCTTGAGGCCCCTGGCTTGTAATATAAAGCTTGTATGATTTTATTTATGTTTTAGAGTTGTGTTGTGATATCTTCCCGTGAGTCCTTAGGCTTGATCGTGTACATTTGCGTGTATGATTAGTGCACGATTGAGCCGGGGGCATCAGAAGTTGGTATCAGAGCCGACTGCCTGTAAGAATCCCCTTTCCAACTCCTTGGTCGAAGTTGAGTCTACTGGTCCAAAACTGTTTCACTAAATTGGCTGTGTGGCTTACGGGCACACGTCGCCAATTGGGTGGTATTAGGATCTTTTTTTCGTCGTCTTTACTCTGGGACTCTGATCTCTCTTCTATTCGGGATAAATGATTTTTACTGACGCCGACTCTAGGTTCTCGTAACTACTTCCTCCCGGAGAGCCCTTACTCCAGATGATTACTTGGTGCACCAGAAGATTCCGAAGATACTCTCTCATGTTCTTTCGAGAACTTGTGCTCATCGGATTTGCAATTCCCTACCACCGAGACATCCCTATGGATAGCTACTTATACTTGCCATCCATACCTTCATTCTCGATAACTCTTGTTAGTACCAGATACCCTGAACTACTTCCCGCTACTCCGAGAATCCTTTGTGATTACTACCTTGCAGCTCTTTCCGCACGATTACACCTACGAATAATTCCTCACACTTATTGAGGATTTGTTCATTCCTAGTTGTTCTTGTGTTACACAAAATTCTTCGAAATACTATTCGATTTTTGGAAGATCCTCAGCAGGTTATTGCTCCTGAATTCCTTACCTTCCTGCATTATGGTTAAATCCATATTTCTAGTAATCTCCGTTGACATCCTCTGTCACTATCATTTTGAGTCCCTTGATTCAATATATTGAGAATGCTCGCAATCCTCAATCAGATCCTAGAATTCATCCTTCCGGCTGAGACGTCATTTTTAACATGAGCTGGATCTTGATCAATCAAATAGCCATCGATTGTACCCCTAAGCCTACTCTACTTATCCATCCTTAATCAGAGCATTTGCTTCTGATCCCTTGATTTGGAAATCATAAATCCTTTGCAATTGAGCTTTGAATTAGTCATTTGATTCTATAATCCAGTGCCTTTGCTTTGTTTCGTCATCTGATTGTGTGCCGATGCCCACATCAACCCCGATATGGACCATCAGATCCTTTGTTGAATTATCATTCGACAGTGTCCTTTGTATGCAAAAACCTCAAGTTCTTCTCTGATACATAATGCCATTGGTAAATCCTATTCTCTGATTTGTCCAACCATGCTCTGCTTTCGAGCTGGTGATAATTACTCTCGAAGCTTGTGGTATATATTTCTAAGATGCCCCGATGGGTTGAACCTATGCCTTCCTTAATCTGTGTGAACTCGAAAGTTTTCCAAGGTTCATACTCCTTTGGTTATTCACCATGTAGGTCTTCGCACTCAAATCATTTTTAATAGAGCAGCGTATGAAAGGTTATGCATTGCAGAAGTGGGAGTCGGCCTTGAACTTTGTGTTCATGCCCATGGACACGATGTATATCTAGTCATTAAAGCTTCTCTTAAATTAATTATTCCCTTGGTATAAGTTCATCTTATATCTGGGATCTGGCCTTTTGCAATTATGGTTCCGACCATGTCCTCCTTTTAATTACCATTTCTCGTGCAAGATAAGCACTTGTCTTCTGTAGAGCAATACCCCAGTCCAACCTCTGCTTTGATTTGTCGTCGAGTATTACCCCCTGGTATCTTGAGATTATCACGGAACTACATAACTCCTTATGAGTCCTTCATCTACTATTATTTCTCACCGATTCCAATTTTTCCCCGGGTTCTGAGTTGTTAGACACTCAAGGACACCGATAACGGAATCGAGCCCGCATTGCGATTCGACAAGTATTCAAAATCTTCATTGCTTACAAGTTTAATACTCCATAATGTTAATCCTATCCTGAATGGCTACATCATTATTGTGCTAATACTAACAGTGCTACCTGGTCCTTCTTCCCAGAGCACAAATTTCGACGGTGAGCTAATCTTACGTCGAATTTCCTCGTCATATCATTTCTCCTTGAACAACAAACTTGATTTCGAGTTTGTGTCGTACCCATGGTTCCAATAACCTTTCGCTCCATCATTTCTTTGACTTGATGTCATCGCCGATCGATTACATCTTCATGGAATCTCTCGACAAATGTGTCATGATCATCATCAATATTCTAAGCCTTTCCAAGATATAAGTCGAATTCATGATGAGAAATACCGTCCTTGCCCTCAATGATTTGTGATAATCATTGACCACTTTATTGCCCTTCTCCCCCCCCCAACACAAACTTGTTCGTGTTTTGTGTTATACCTTGAGTTCCTTGCTATCCAGCATTTGTTCTTCTTTACCTTGGAAAATTTCCACCTTTTATGTCAAGAATATCGTGGGAATTTTACCACCTCTTGAGAATTCTTGATACAAGTGTTACTTCTCACCATCACCATTCTTTCTTGGTCCCCGTGTTGTTTATAACCGGAATGCCGACAAATGAACTATGGTGTGTGAATTCGAAACTTCTAGCAACCCTATTGCCTCCTGATGGATCCTTTGTGTATCCAAAGCCTGACCTTTACTGGAAGGCCATGTCAATGTTATCTCGAAGCATGACTGTGGTACTCCGATCTTCAATAAGAACATTTGAAGCACAATGCTAAAATTTCTTCATCAATTATCCAAACACCGTTGTATGGGTAATGCCATGAAATTTTTCTCCCCTCACCTAAAGGGTTTTCTACCTTTTTATCCTGTCATTGATATCATGCTCTGCTTGTCCTTGGAAGGATATACCCCTAAAATATGTGTTTGAACATATTTTCCTTTCCATTGTTTTGTTTAGCCTTTCTTGTAATCTAAACTAACTGAGCAGCAATAATTCCCTGCTTAGGTAAGCACCTTGTTGTATCACTCTGTCAGTAAGACCCTATTACTATTGTTGATGACATTCCGGTAACCACCGAAGGATGAGAACTTTGCCTATTGGTCTGCCTCGTTTAACGAGCAGGAAGATGGTTCTCTTTGTCCCTCGCCCTTGGTACCGATGTTGTTGCCGATATAACTGACAGGCTATTCTCTGCCATGCCTTGCTATCATAACCGTGCAAGATGTCAATGTCTTTCCTACTTTTAACCCATGTTGTGGGCCCATAACCCATAGTTCCACAGGATCGAAACCTGACTCTCCTGTACACCCCCTGTTCCCAAATTTATTCCCCGCGTGTGGCCTCGTATGTAATTCACGGGCCACCTTCCTAGTGATCTATTTTGGTAACAGACCCAGTACTTATTCTCGTTGCTCTAGGCCATTTTCACACTTTGTTTCAGACATCGAACGATTGCCTATTCACTTGAAACTTCTTACTGTACCTTCTTGCTTGGCTCCCGATGTGTTTAATTTGACCAACTCGAGAGATACCCATGTGTTCATTCATGGGATAACCCCGATGATTACCCCTTATAGTCTTCTATCATTGCCGAGTTGCCCCTTTACTATTCATAAGTACAATGGAGTTCCCGAAGAAAGGATGCCGACTTCGTCATGAGGACCTGAAACAGAGGAACGAAGACATCAATGTAGTGGGTCGACCTCGTCGAGAAGAGCAATCAACACTGAGAAGAATCGTTAGAATTTCGTAACCTAGTCTTTTCCCCTTCAACTCTTAATTCTCGGGACGAGAATTCTTATTAGTGGAGGAGATTTGTAACACCCCCTGTGGTTAGCCACAGTAATCCCCCTTTTGATAATGCCATGCCATCATGATCAACTGTGCTTAATCATCATTAGTAACATATCTCATTTCAAAATTCAAATTCAAATGGAAATTCAAGCTGAAAGTGAAAATAAAAGTTGTTCAAATCCAGAAACTAAAATGTTCATAATATTGTAAATATTCCAGAGACAATTCTAAAATTATAACCAACATTCACTAAATTATTTAATTGACTCAAACAGCAACAAAACAGAGATATTTAATCCATTTTCATTTAATTAAAATACAAATAAAATCCATTTGCTCCAAACCAATTTCCAGCAGTAAATAAAACTACACTATAATTATGTGGCTAGTTCACCTTTTTTTACAAAAGTCTATTTGGGGCTGAACAAATTGGAAAACGACAACTAAAAAGAAAAACAGAAAGCAGAAAAGATAATAGGAAAAAGGAAAAGGCCGCAGCACCTGGGCCTAAGTGGCACAGTGCCGGCCCAGCCCACTCCCCGCGCCTGTCCCCTCCTTCCTCCTCTGTTCACCGCCCCCGCTCGCTGTCGCCCGCACCGCACGCCGCGCCATTGCCCCCCTCTCTCCTGCACGACAGCGCGTCGCTGCGACCGTCCCTGGTGGATAAGGGGCAGCACCCCCTCCCCCGCAAACCCTAGGCCCCCTCCACTTTCCCCTCGCTCGCCTCTCCCTCTCTGTTCGTTCGACCGACCGAGCTCGTCGTCGCACCAACATCGCCGGCGTGTCCACCAACCTCCCCGCGCCACCTAGCCGTGTCCAGGAGGACCGCGGCGCTCGTCCACGTCGACCACGACCGAAGGACCAAGCCGGGAGGCCCTCCTCCATCGCCATCGCTGCCATCTCTGCCGCCTCTGCCCGGTGGTCGCCGTCGTCGACCTGCCGCCCCGAGTCTTCCCCGAGCCCACGCTAGCACATCTGCAGGGCACTATGAGCCCTTCCTCCCTCTCCCTCTCTCCCTGCGCTCTTCCCCTCGCCGTAGCTGCCGCTCCACCCATGGCCGTACTGGACGCCACGGAGCTCGTCGCCGACATGTCGTCGGTGACCAATTGGTCCCGTGGCCGTGTCCACTAACTTCCCCGCTTCGCGTATGGCCTCGCGGCGTAGCTAGTTTGCTCGCGCGCGTGCTGCTACTGCGCCTTCTTCGTCACCCGAACGCCACCATCCGCCATCACCGTCGTAGTGCTCATCTCCGGCCTCCCCAGCTCCGGCCACTGTCACCACTAGATGCGAGGTGGAGCGCTCGTTCGATCGAGCCCGAAAATGCTCGATTTGGAGCACCATAGGAGAAACCCGACCTCGCCGGAGTTCCACCACCGCTCGGGGCTCGCCGGAGAGCTCCAGCGGCCGGCGCTGACCTGGCCCCGGTGGGCCCCGCCCCTGTGCCACTGACCGATGGGCCCGAGGCCCCCTGTTGACCAGTTGACCAAGTCAACTGTGCTGACTGGGCAGGCCCCAGTCAATGACATGCAGGCCCCACCCCCTTTAAACGTTTTAAAATAAATAGATAAAATGTTAGTTAATTAAATAATTAATTAATTAACCTAATCAGTCACTGACAGTGCGGGCCCACTAGCTAATTAGGTTCTTTAGTTAGTTTTAACTCTGTTTATTAAACTAAGACACTAACATGTGGGTCCCACAGGACCCACCTGTCAGGTTTGACTCTGGTCAGCCAGAGTTGACTTCTGACATCATCTTTTCATCATGCTGATGTCACCGTTTACTGTTTTGGATAATTCGAATTAATAATAAATCTGTAATTTCAGAATATTGTTTAAACTTTGAAAAATCATAGAAAATAATCCGTAGCTCAGATCGAAAAACTTTGTACATGAAAGTTGCTCAGAATTTCGAGACGAATCCGACTGTGCGGTCCGTTCGTCCGTCACACGTCCCTAACAATCCGAACATGGAACCGTTCCCCTCCGGTCATCTGTCTGACAAATGTCCGGAACAGGGAAAACATTCCCGGATGGATTCCCCCTTCCTCGGTGTCGTGCAACCATACGTTAGGACACACCCGACACTGCATGTTGTCATGTCGTACATTGTGTTGCTCATGTTTGCTGTGTATTTATACTGTTTCCTCCCCCTCTTCTCTCTCATTAGACCCCGACGTAGTTCCCGGAACCGACGCAGCTCTAGAGACCGACGACACCATTGACGACCTTGCCCTTGCCGCTGAGCAACCAGGCAAGCACCCCCCTTTTGAGCATACCAATATCGCCTACTCTTTCTCTCTCATGCTTGCATTAGAATTGCTGTTGCTACTGCTTTACCTATTCTGATGCATAGCCTATTTATTGTAACTTGCATTTGAAACCTTACCTGCTTATCCTAAACTGTATAGTATAGGCTGGGTAGAGACCTATCAGTGACCCCACTAGTCCCGCCTGCCCCGCTGGATTATTCGAAGACCCAATCAACGGGATTGAAGACCAGGCCCCGGCACCACACATCACCCCCCCTTAGTTGTAACGACACTGCAGCGCTACTATCGAGTGCCGAGGGTGAAACCTCTTGTAGCACTTCTGATGTTAACTCTATAGAGTAGCTATTCGGTCATGGTCATCGAGGGTGATTCCTCCTTCTCCACTTCCGATAATGACGCTGTCGTGCAACACCTCAAGTGTGAACCCATCGAGGGTGATTCCTCCAAGTTCACCTTGACGGATACATCGAGTAGGAATCCAACGAGGGTGATACCTCGGATTCGCTTGATGTTATGGACACACGGATAATTGGACTTTACACTATTACTTGGAAGGCAGGTCGACCCTGATGGGTACCCGCGAGGGATATGGAGACGGGTTGACCTGGATGGTGCCCGAGTGATGAATACGAGGCGTGGCCGGGCATTCTTGGCCCTTGCGGCAAGTCCTCGAGACGGGGCGACGGGGTCACATCGATCATGAGTCTCTACTCGTTACCGCACCCCCAAGGTACTAACGATTTGGATATTCGATTCGAGTTGGCCTCTGGCCCGATAGCATTAACCATCATGTGGGAAAAGTTATGGGCACTCTGCATCGTGGCATCAATCGAAAGTTCTGTCAGACGTCTAGTTCAGCATTGTGGCATGGTCGGATCGTACCGACCATCCGAGGCGGTGCTGGTATCCACCCAGCACACAACGACCCGGAGTGCACAGGGCGATGGCCCAAGACCCCTGAGCGCTTAGGTTGTAGACCGGCGGGGACCTCTCTACTGAGCTCTAGGTAGGGTTGCGGTGTGTCGTTTGGCCGAGGCCGGGCATGAACTGGAAAAGTGTGTCTGGCCGGAGTTAAGCGAGCGTGGTGGGTAAGTTGGTGCACCCCTGCAGGGAAGAACTAATCTATGCATAGCCGGATCCTCGGTAACGGACACTCGAAATTGTATCCCAATCGATACAACTAGAATTGGATACTATGGCTCTGGGATTGCTTCTCGCAGGGAGTCGAGAAGGGATCTCTGGACGAGGTTGATGACTGTGTGGCTCTGGGATTGCTTTCTCACAGGGAGTCGAGAAAGGATCTCCGGGTGAGGTTGAGACTTAATGATACTACTACTTTATGCTGTACTAATCTACACTCTTCTAATGCTGCAAGACCACTGAAGATGCTAGTCTTCGATAAGACTAGGACTTCTCTCTATTCTGGCATTTCTGCAGCCCAATCCACATATACAGCCTCCCTTTGATAATGTTGCATATGTAGTGTAGATCCTTGCTTGCTGAGTACTTCGGTTGAGTACTCATGGTTGCTTTGCTTTCTTTTTCCCCATATCCTTTTGATGCAACCAGACGACGGAGACTCGGATACAGCTGCCCCCGCCGATGATCGCTACTACTACTCTGAGGGTGGATACTACTACGAGTTGGCCGACGACTAGGAGTAGGTCGGAGGGTCCCAGGCAGGAGGCCTGCGCCTTTCGATCGTAGTGTTTTCTTTTGCCCTGCCTTTTAAGGGCCTATCTGTGTTTTCTTTTATATCTGTACTCAGATATCTGATGCTTCCGTTGACGCTTGTACGCAAGCTTATGTATTCGAGCCCTCGAGGCCCTGGCTTGTAATATAAAGCTTGTATGACTTTATTTATGTTTTAGAGTTGTGTTGTGATATCTTTCCGTGGGTCCTTAGGCTTGATCGTGTACATTTGCGTGTATGATTAGTGCATGATTGAACCGGGGGCGTCACACCTGTTTACAAAAAAAAAAGGCCACCGCGTATGGCGCCTTCATTAGTCTTCCCACCAGCGCGGAGCATGGGGCCTCCACTTGGGCATGGGCATGATCGCTATTCGATCATTTCGCCAGCGCGGAGCATGCGGCTTCCACTTGGGCATGGGTGGGTGCTCCCACGAGGCCATGGGGCGGCGCACCGGGAGACTCTGGGGCGTGTACAACCCCACTCATTCTTATGTGAGAGTGTCACGGGTAGAACTTGCGGAGGTGCTGGATGTTCCATGCGTTCTGCATGGGAACCCCATACTCCATCTCCAAGCGTGCGACGCCTGGCCTGGAGACATGGGCAACCCTGAAAGGGCCTTCTGTCGGTGCAACAAACATTCATGTTTGCCGACCAGACTCATGCACAGGCTTGCTGATGATCACACATCCAGCACAAATGCATGACACAAGGTCAAGCCAGAAAAACCGCTCTTCGTGAGATCAAGGAGAGCATTAAGAAGAACAAGGTAGCTGTGGGCCACCTTTGGAGGGCCTCCCATGCCGGGCAGGAGAGCCTGGCCAGGTTGAGGCCGCCCCCTAGGATAAGTCCAGATCCGCCCTGGCAGGCTTGCCGGGGTCGTCAAAGATCAAACCCCGCCAAGCTCCGCCAACAAGGAACCTTCACCAAGACGCCATTGCTCCACCTCACCACACCCAAGTCACTAATTAGTGCGGTGTCACGGTGTTAAGCAACCAGGTGGATCCTATCAAGCACATGGCGGCATCAAGGAGACGAGATTAGCTTTATTGACACCCGTCCAGGAGCCATGTCAAGCTGATAAGAAGAGGCAGATAAGCGGCGCGACAGGCTTGCCAGGATTCTCCCTCGGCACAACACCTAGCAGTGCATTTAATGCACTTTGTCCTAACTGCCAGATTTAGGTATGATAGCACTGTTAGCTATCTAATCACACCCAAATGACTGTTTTGCCACTGTGGTCACCCTTTAACCTATAAAAGGAGGCCCGAGGCAACAAAGCAAAGGGTTCGAACATTTTCCACCCCACAACACTTGTAAGCTCATGTTGTTCTCCCCGAGGTGCCTCGCCAGGCTAGAGCGCGTCGAGCCTTCGTGTTCCTCTAGATCAATCCACCACAGCAAGAGTAGGGTTTTATCCTATTGCTTCTGCTCTTTGTGCAACGCGGCCGTCCCCATGCCGAACCACAAAGGGGCACCCGTGCCCCATAGTTGATCCTGCTTCCAGGCCGACATCTTTAGCGCGCCAGGTAGGGGGCATCGCTTGTGCGAACCTGAAGCAGCATCCAGCGCGTCAATCTTCGTCGACCTTCGTCATTCATGGCTCCCAAGAAGAAGAGCGGAGCCGGAGCGCATCCTTCCTCCTCGAAGGCTTCGTTACCCATGGTTGCGGGCACCACAGGCGCTGCGGCTGCAACGGACGGGGCCGGCGAGGCGACCGGTGCTACTAACACTCTCGTCGCGGCTGGGATAGGGATTGGGGCCACGGGTGTGGCCCAGCCCCTTCAGCAAGCCGCCGATCAAGCTCCCGCCGGTATGGGTCGCGGAGACGCTCAGCTTCCTCCTGCTCATCCCACCGGCGTGCTCAACCAATGCAACGTCAATGCCTGCTCTGGTGCGAGCCAAAATCCACTGGCTGCATCGCCCGGAAGGGCGGAGACAGGGCGTGTGCTCCGTCCCGCGTCGGGCGAGTGCAACGACACGCCGAATGGCGCCGTCGACCCCTAGCGACCACACCCGTACGGGAAAGGCCCGGCTGATCAAGAGCCTGGTCCACAAGAATAGCTCCAATCGCGTCAGGCCCCTCTGGCAACTGGCCCAAGGCGGCGAGAGCCCGACGGCGTTCCTGCTGGTTCATCCGGGAGTTGAGCGGTGTCGTGCTCTGCCTCCCATGCCATGCCAGAAACGGCAACCGAAGCGGTGGCGAGAGCTCAGCTACTGTTAGGCTTTCCTCCGGCTGTAGATAAGATAGTAGCATGGACTCTAGAGCTGTCAATTTTTGCCCTTAAATTTGAGAGCACAGCAACTATCCAAAGCAGAGCACTGGCAGAATTCATAGTAGAGTGGACACCGACGCCTGACAAAGAGACCGTGGAAACTGCCCTCCCCGGCAAGGAGGCCCCTAAGGAATGGATCATGTACTTTTACGGTGCTTTCTCGCTCCAAGGTGCTGGCGCAGGAGTATTACTCATTGCGCCCACCGGAGAACACCTCAAGTATGTCATCCAAATGCATTTCCCCAGGGAAGACGCCACCAACAACACGGTAGAATATGAAGGGCTCCTTGCTAGGCTCCGGATTGCTGTCAAATTCGGAATCAACAAATTAATAATATGCGGCGACTGCCAGCTTGTTGTGAAGAAGGTGAACAAAGATTATCAGAGTCCGCTGATGGAAGCCTACATGGAAGAAGTGAGGAAGCTGGAAGAGCACTTTGATGGGCTGCAAACAGAGCACGTACCCCATGCGGAAAACCACATCGCTGCTCACCTGTCGAAGTGCACTGCCCAGAAGCTTCCTGTGGAACCAGGCACTTTTGTGCTCCACCTCACCCAACCAACAGTTTCTCCGTCAGCCTTATCCAAAAAAAGAAGGAAGCTCAACACCGGCAAACATTTCCCGGAAGAGCTCCCTGGAGCCGATGGTGAAAAGGCAGCCGGAGGAGATCCTACGCTGGATGGAGAGCCGCACTCTCAAGCAGAATCCCAGGTTGTTGCTATTGAGGAAAGTGCTCCCACAGCTGAAGATATGCCTTTGGTCCTTGTCGTCGAGCCTTAGGCTCCGGTATGGGCACAACACATAGTCCAATTCTTGCAAACTAAGAACTTCCTAACGATCGAGAGCAATCTGAGAAAGTAGCCCGGCAATCGAGTATGTACCAGTTTGTGGACAACATTCTATACAGAAAGAGGCCGAACGACGTGAAGTTGAAGAGCATCAGTCAAGAGGATGGATTAGAGCTATTGGCAGAGATACATGGAGGCACATGTGGCTCACATCTGGGATCAAGAGCACTTGTCGGGAAAGCTTTCTAGCAAGGATTCTACTGGCCCACCACCCTCCGGGATGCAACTGAGCTCATCACCAGGTGTGAGGAATGCCAGTTCCACTCCAAGAATATCCATTAGCCAGCTCAAGCCTTGCAGACCATCCCTTTGTCCTGACCTTTCGCGGTCTGGGGGCTCGACATCTTGGGCCCCTTTCGCCGTGCTACCGGGGGCTTTGAATTCTTGTAGGTTGCAATTGACAAGTTTACAAAGTGGCCCGAAGTGGAACCAGTAGGAAATGTGACGGTGCAGTCAGCTATCAAGTTCTTCAAGGGACTGGTGTGTCATTTTGGAGTGTCCAACAGGGTAATCACCGACAACAACACCCAGTTTACAAGCTACGCCATCAAGCAGTACATCCAGAGCCTTGGGAGCAAGGTCTCTTTCGCCTCCACTGCCCACCCAAGGAGCAACGAGCAGGCTGAGAGGATGAACGCTGAAGTGCTATGGGGCTGAAGACAAGAACCTTTGATAGACTGCGAAAATGCAGCAAGCGCTGGATTGATGAGTTGCCGGTGGTTCTTTGGTCAATCAGGACGATACCAAATCGAGCTACTGGTCAGACTCCCTTCTCCCTAGTGTACGGGGCAGAAGCAGTGCTCCCCACGGAACTCATATATGGGTCACCTCGGGTACTTGCCTACGATGAAGTAGCGCAAGAGCAGCTACAGCATGACGATGCCATGCTCCTCGAGGAGGACCGTCTCTAGGAAGATGTACATGCTGTACGATACCAGCAAGCCCTGCGCCACTATCATAGCCGCAGGGTTCACGCCTGAAGCCTTGAGGAAGGTGACCTTGTCCTTCGGTGCGTTCAGTCCGCCAAGGGTTCAAACAAGTTGACACAAAGTGGGAAGGACCTTACCGGGTAATACGTGTCACCAGACCTGGCGTAGTTCGGCTGGAGACCGAAGATGGCATCCGATGCAAAACTCATGTAATATTGAGCATCTTCGTTAGTTCTACCCGTAAGGCGCGGTTGCCGGGCCTTGCCACGGCAGCTTGTTTTGTACAAGCATAGTCCCCTGGACTTGTAACCCTTTGTACATAGCCAGGCAAAGACCATGTGCAAAGATAATAAAAAGAAGCGCTGGCACAAAACATTCATGCATGTTTACTTAAGTATGATTTTGCTGTGATGACTAATCCTTTAAGGAGGATCATATGCAGCTGTTTTTTCCCCTGCACTTGTTGTTTGATTAACAGCAGGGCCCCCGCCGTGGATGAACTTCCCGAAAGGAAGAGTGAGAATGAGCCAGCATATTGGTCCCCGACAGCTCTTCTTTATCGGGAGCGATAAGAAGGACAGCAAACGCAGATAAGTTCACCTCGCCATCCATGATGTGTTCCTGTATGAAAAGCTTGTGCGTAAGGAAACCTTGTCGCTCCCAACATATGTGCTCCCATCCTTTGATTCAAAGTTTCTTCAGTCAGGTTGGTCGCAGTAGCATTTGGTGGGGGGGGGGGGGGGGGGGGGCTGACGAGGGGCCGGTTCCATGCATGGTCCTAACCCATCAGACAAGGTTCAGTAGCAGCTATGGAAGGAACCGGCAAGATGTCTTGCCGGGGAACTTTCTTTACTTGAAAGTATTGAGGGATCACTCCTCAACATGGATATGATACGTGCACAAGTGCCCGGCAGGCATTCTTTTTTCATTAATATGCAGATAAACAAGTAGGAATTATACAGGATACAAGCATGGATAGAGGGTTACATAATTTGAACTAAAGTTTGGCAAATGTCTACATCTTTTGATTTGAAAAAAGATAAGTGCCCCGTAATGCCTTTCTTGTCCCTCTCCTCCTAGGAGTTGCATCAAGAAGGAAAGGGGGAAAAGGAGCGCCTAGGCAGAAGCCCAGCCCGACCCCGTTAGGACACGCGGGACGCAGCCTGACAAGATCGGGAGGGTGCCTCCCCGGCAAGGAAGAAGAGGCCAGGGACGGAGAGAGCGGCCAGGCGATGAGAATATTCATATATAAATATACTATCTTCGAAATCTTTTATTATTGTGAGATGCCATTAAATATTTTATGTCAATTAGTTGACGTTGGACAAGTGTTGGTGTATTAAACATGGGTGTCTCATACTCTGACTTATGCATAGACAAGTAGCAGCTCCCCCACCAAATATCAAATCTTGAAGTAGGATTCCAATCAAAGAAATAGCTCCTTGGGAAACTGTTGGTGCAATGATAGGGCCCTTATGTTTTGGAGTTTGTTGACATAAATAGTATGGGACTTATGTTTTTGCTAGTGCACACAGAGTAACAGGTCCCTGAAGTATCGAGGAGTTTGATGCAAATGAAGAAGATAATCTCCCTGCGTAGCAGTGAATATTATCATCGAAGATAAAGCTAACAAGAGTAACCCCTAAAAATTGCTAAAGTTTTAGCAATTGGTTTGGTGCATGTTCGAAGCAAATGACTGCGCTCAAGGAAGAACGAAGATGAAGTTAAGACGTAGCATTTATTTTGTTGTTCTTCTTCTTTCATTGAGTCATAGGACCACCGTACTATTAAGATGGGTGTAGCATTCGAAGCTTTGATTCTCTGATACTAAACCCAAAACCTATGAAAGCTGTGAGAGAAATCTCTTTGTGCTCCAAGCAAATACTTGCCAGCAAGAGACTGTGATCTTCTTCGCTGCGAGAGATTTGTCTCGGACCAAGGAGTTAGCATTACTTGTTCCTCAAGTAATGTTACCGTTGCTCCAAAATCTGACCATTGTGAACGTGTCGGTTGGCCATTGGCTGGACCTCGTGTCCAAAATGGTCATTTCCCATCTGGGAAGGCGGCAGCTATAAATAGCCATCCCGCGCCGGCTTTGTCCGGCGGCTGCTCCATTTGATTCTGAGAAGTTTGTTGAGCAACCCAAACTCTGAGCGATTTGAGTTTAAAAACCGCCGAGAGAAAAACCCTAGAGCCGAAGAATTGGATAGTGGTTCAGCATCACTGGAATCTAAGATTAGTACGCTCTGCCTATTACTCTTGGGAGCTGCAAACTCTCTAGCCGGTTAGGTGTCAATTTGTTTAGAGACCAAGAGTGATTGTGGTTCTCGAAGAAGAAGTCTGTAAAGGTTCGGAGATTGCCTTCAAGTATCTACCACGAGTGATCGGCATCGGTTGACGAATCGATTGCCGAGGAGAATAGGATGAAGAGAGTTTATCTTCCGTGTTAAGTCACAATGCCTCCAACCAGACGTAGTCCTTGTGCAGAAGGATGAACTGGTCGAACAAATTCCTTGTCGCCATCGAGCATCATCGATTATCTCTGTCACTCATGTTTACTTTCGATGCGTTTTCATTCGTATGATTTACTTTGATGCATGTCTTAGTTATCGTTCGGCACCTTGTTTTAGTTCACTGTAGTTTGTTTTTCATTCATTCCGCTGCTAGGTTATGAGAAATTTATGTTTTCCGAAGAAAATTTAACACTCCCATTCACCCCCCCCCTCTGGTAGACATACTTCTTTCCTACAATTGGTTTCAGAGCAAGGTACTCCTTGACTCTGCTCATTTTAGTCTAATGACTTTGGAGTTTAAGTATGTCTTTAGTGAACTACAAGCCGCATCTTAAGATTCCCATATTCAATGGGACAGACTATCCCTTCTAGAAGGAGAAGATGAAGATCCGTCTTTGAGCAATAGATGATGATATGTGGAACATGGTGCATATCGGGTTCACAGTTGTTATTCCTCAAACTCCGACCGATGAAGAAAAGAAGCTCATTCAACTGTATGCTCAAGCCAAAGATGAAATTGGTGGCCATCTCTCTCGAGCACAATTCCTTCGGTATCGCTAGTGTGAAACTGCAAAGGAGCTGTGGGATGTCCTCGAAAAGATCAATGAAGGAGTTTCAACTCAGAAAGAAGCTCGAATTGATACTCTTCGGGTGAAGTTCAATCCCTTCAAGCGCATTGGAAATGAAAGTTGTCAGCAAACCTTCGATCACCTCAGTGACATAGCAAATGAACTTCAAGGACTCGGCGCCAAAGACATCACTGATCATGAAATTGTGAAGAAACTTCTTTGATCTCTTGACAGTTCATTTGACACACTTGTTCTGATGATTCGAGAGCATACTGATTTCAAAAGCCTCAACTCTGCTGATGTTATGAAAAGACTGAACACTCACGAGGAACAAGAAGAAGAGAAAAGAGATCTATATGGCTCAACTCAACGCAAAAATCATGCTCTCAAAGCTGTGGCTGATTCCTCAGATGGAAATGCCGAAGAAGATTCTGATGATCCAGAACGACTCAGCAAAGATCTTGCACTGATCACGAAACGATTCCAACATTTCCACAAGAAGAGCCATATCCAAAAAAGAAGTTCAAGCAACTCTGGGGGTTCAAAATCTTCAAAACCTGCCGGAGAATGCACCTGTTTCAAGTGCAAAAAGCGCGGACACTTCATTTCGGACTGCCCTCTCTGGGAAGCTGAAATCCGTGCTAGTGGGAGATATGATTCAGGCAACTATCGAGGGAAAAGCAAGAGAAAGAACTACGACTCCGATGATGAGAAGAAAACGAAGAAATTCTTTAAGAAGAAGGACAACTCCACGTCAAAATCTTCGTCAAGATCCTTGTCAAGAAATCCTTCCAAGTCCTCCTCCAACTGCAAGAATTCCTCTTGCAAGGCCAAGGCATACATCGGCAAGGAAATGGATTCTAATGAAGAATAATCGTCAGGTTCCAAAGAAGAAGAAGAATCTGATGAAGATTCCGACTCTGGCATGGCGGGCATAGCATGTGCCTCCTCTGCTACGACAAACTTCTTCAGGAGTCCTTCAAGCGACGACGAATCTCCTGCCTACTGCTTCATGGACAAGGCTTCAAAAGAGAAGGTATCCTCAAAACATCATTAGGTTCACTCCAGTGATCAATATTCTTCTGACGAGGATGACCATGCTAAGTTGATCAAAATTGCTAATATTCAACAAAATTCTCTTGAGAAAATTGAGAAAACCCTCAGGAAATCTGAAGGGTTGTTGGTTGAGGAGATGGAGAAAAACCAGTCGCTGACTGAAGACTATTCCACTCTCAAGTCACGAATGGATGAACTCTCAACTCATCATGATTTTCTCTCAGTGGACCATGAAAGATTAACCTATGATTACCTGAAAAGCAAACAGGAACTCGAGGCGCTGAGAGAGGCTCATGAGGATTTGATGAGAGAAAATTCTCTTCTCACCCAACAACTTAAAGAGAAACCTAAAGTGTTTGAGCCACCATGTCTAAAATGCCTTGAGCGAACTAATGCTGAATCAAATGTTGAATCATCTGTGAAGGCTAACCACTCTATCGAGGAAAATGTTTCTGTTTCTGATGAAAATGCTAGGTTAAAGGATCTTCTTCAGACATGAATGTTCAAATCTCTCAAAGGGCATCAAACCCTATGTGATGTTTTGAAGAAATTTATCCTTCACAAAAATCCCGAAGGTATCAGTTTCGAAATAAAACTGAATGAAGATGGTTCTTACTGGGAACCACATCAATATCCTCAAACTGCGTGGGTTCCTACAAAGAGCAAAACGCTCAATCCAGCATTACTTTCAGGATACAACTCTCCTATTCCTGAATATCCTGATGATGATTCCCTAGACAACTATAAGTTGTTCAAGAATCAACATGGTGAGACTGTTACTCGCTATGTTGGACCAAACAATAGAAATGGCCCCCGTAAGAAAGCAATTTGGGTGTCAAAGAAAACTGTTGATGCTTTACCTATTTTTGCTCGACTGACCATGCAGGCACAAAGAATTCGACAGAATGGGTATATGCATACTTGATACAATCACTATGCTCATGCGTCTGGAAAGAATTTTAATGCTTACTCTTTCAATTATGCTCGCTCCTCATCGAGTAACAACTATGCTTATCGAAAGAAATCATATACTGCTCGTTCATTTGTTTCGAAGCCACCTGCAAAGATGTGGGTGGTTAAGAAATCCTAATTCTTCTACAGGACTATGTCTCCGGGTGCACTGAATGGATTATGGACAGTGGATGCACTAGTCATATGACCGGAGACAAGTCATTGTTTGTCGACCCCAACTTAACTGCTTCTCCTCTGAAGTATATCACTTTTGGCGACAACAACAAAGGGAAGGTAATTGGGCTAGGTAAAATTGCTATATCCAAGGACAAATCTATTAATGATGTGCTACTTGTTCAATCCCTTGGATTAAATCTTATGTCAGTTGGCAAGCTATGTCATTTAGGCATGCTAGTCTTATTCTCTATCACCAAATGCATTGTCTTCATGGCCTCTGACAATTCCTTCGTCTTTGAGGGAATTAGAAAGGGTGATCTTTATATTGTGGATTTCTCTAAGGGTCCCTCAGTCCAAACTTGTTTCCTTGCGAAAGCAACCAAAGGTTGGCTGTGGCACCGTAGACTTGGTCATGCGGGTATGAGAAATTTGCAAACTCTGCTGAAGAAAAATCATCTTCGTCAGATTCCTGATGTAAAATTCAACAAGAATCATCTCTGTGCTGCCTGTGAGGCTGGTAAATTGGCTAAGAAGCATCATTCATCCAAGACAGTTATGACCACAACAAGACCACTGGAAATTCTTCATATGGATTTACTCGGTCCTCAAAACTATGCAAGCTTCGGTGGCAGTCACTATGGTCTGGTTGTTGTTGATGATTTCTCTCGACACACTTGGGTATTCTTTCTTGAAGACAAGACTTGTACTCAAGATATCTTCAAAAGCTTCGCTAAGAAGACCCAGAATGAATATGACGTGCGAATTAAGCATGACAAAAGTGACAATGGAACTGAGTTCAAAAGTACTCGCATTGCTGAATTTCTCGATGATCATGGTATCACTCATGAGTTCTCTGCTGCATACACTCCCCAACAGAATGGATTTGTTGAACGAAAGAATAGAACTCTCATTGAAATGGCAAGAACTATGCTCAGTGAGTACAAAACTCCCATTCGCTTCTGGGCTGATGCCATTAACACTGCTTGTCATGTTATCAATCATGTTTATCTTCACAAGCTCTTTAAGAAAACTTCATATGAGCATATCACTGGCAAGAAACCAAACGTTTCTTATCTACGTGCTTTTGGTGCACCTTGTTACATTCTTGATATGAATCATTCCTCCAAGTTTGCACCTAAGGCACATGAAGGCTTCCTTCTTGGTTATGGTTCAAACTCGCATACATATCGTGTCTATAACTCTCACCACATGAAAGTTATGGAAATGGTAAATGTGCGGTTTGATGAATCTAACGGCTCTCAAAAGGAGCACCTGCCAAATGTGATAGATGAACCACTGATATAGGATGCTATTTGGCAAATGCCCATTGGGAGCGTCAAGCCTGTTGAAGGAAATGTACCTAAGTCCTCTCATGATGATGCTCCTCTGACTCGAAGTAGAACTCATCAACCCACTGCTGAAGCAAATGCTCCTCCGAATGGAAACGACAATCAAAATCCAAATGTCGATCAAAATGGCAATCCTAAGGGGAATGATGACACAAATACTGATGCTGATGATAATGACCGTCACAAAGAAAATGTTCATCCTCGTGTGGCGAATCGAGTTGATCCTTCACTAATTATCGATGAAATTGAGAATCCAGGTTATCGACCCACAACTCGTTCTCGCACTCGTTTGGCTAACTACTGTGGAAGTTTCTCTTTTGTTTCATTAGCAGAACCTAACAAATATGAAGAAGCCACGAATGATTCGGATTGGATGAATGCCGTGCAAGAGGAGTTGGTGCAATTCAAATTGAATGATGTATGGGAACTGGTTGACAAACTGAATCCCAAGAAGCACAATATCATCGGCACAAAATGGATTTTCCGCAATAAGCAAGATGAAAATGGTATTGTGGTGAGAAACAAAGCACGATTTGTTGCTCAAGGGTACACATAGGTAGAAGGTATCGATTTTGGTGAAACATATGCTCTTGTTGCACGCCTTGAGGCAATTCACATTCTTCTCGCTTATGCAAATTACAATGATATTCTGCTTTACCAAATGGATGTGAAAAGTGCTTTCCTCAATGGTGAAATTGATGAGGAAGTTTGTGTTAGACAGCCACCTGGCTTTGAACACCCTGAGTTTCCTAACAAAGTTTTCAGGTTGAAGAAAGCTTTATATGGGCTAAAGCAATCCCCTCGAGCATGGTATGACACCATGAAGAAGTTTTTGCTCGACAAAGGGTTCAAGCCAGGATCCACAGATCCCACACTTTTCACTCATGCTATTGACAATGATTTATTCGTTTGTCAAATCTATGTGGATGATATTATCTTCGGCTGTACTAACAATGCTTGCAGCTTAGAATTTGGAAAAATGATGTCCGATAAATATCAAATGTCCATGATGGGTGAACTCAAATTCTTTCTCGGACTGCAAATTCGTCAACAAGCAAATGGCATATTCATTTCTCAGGAGAAATATCTGAAAGAGTGCCTGAAGAAGTTCAAAATGCAAGATTCCAAAATGAAGGGGTATAAGACTCCAACGCCCAAGAATGGTAAGCTAGATGCAGATGTGTATGGTAAGGATTATGATCAGAAAGCCTTTCATTTGATGGATTTGGTTTCTATCCGAATGCATTTCTCTCAATGCTATTTGCTCGTCTGCTTGTGTTTCTGCCTGAGTGAAATTTCTAGGACCCTATTTTCCTTCTGATCTATCTCTTCCAGTCTATGATGTTCCGTTGCAAATGCTCAAATTTATCTAGAATGAAACTTATCTGGTGTCCTTGACCACGATTAAGATTTGGTCCGAACATTAATCTGTTTTTGCGAAAGCTGTCCAAAATTTGGGGTTTCACGCCCAAGTTAGGACCACGATCTTTGACGATTGCGACGTGCAACATATCAACTGCCAGTCCATCATATCCGTTGAATCGCAATCGTCTCTACCTAGAGACTGTCCGATCAAAAACCTCTGCGTGCGGTTATTTCCATTCGCCTATATAAACAGCACCGCTCCTTTCTTCCACCTTACCCTCTTTCTCCTCGCTCTCTCTCCACCGAAATGCTTGTCGCAGTGCTCCTCCGTGAGCTCGACACCAACGACCCCTTCACCGCTTAACTGCCAAAAAGAGGTCACCGGAGTCATTCCACGCCACCGCTGGACATCTTCTTCCCCGCGCCGCTGTAGCTGCTGCACATCACTGAGCTAGGGTACGTGTAGTACGAACTCGGGCCTCCATCTCTCATGATTCAAGTTCATCTATGGTTAATTTTCTTCGATTTTACCGCATATCTTAGATCTAGGTTTTTACCTTTCTAGTGCGGATGTGGTTTGTAGTTTTTCCTCGCATCCAAATCTGTCAGATCTAGGGTTTGTGTTATGTTTCGCTTGAATGATATGGCTAGCTCGTTGTCTAGTATTATTCTTCGGTCCTACTAGTTCGATCTATATGTTTCATTCATTCGAAACATCTCTCAAAGTCTGTATCTAGTTCTTCCTCAAAATGTCTTTTGTTCGAAAAATCTTTCGCTCTGAGCATTTGTGACTCTGTCCCCATTTTCCCTCGTACCTATTCTCTTTCACAGGTGAATGCAGTATGTTGAAGATTCTGCTAAGCCACATAGTATGGCTGATGACGAAGAGGCATTCATGGCCACAGCTGACGAATCAAAAGTGCCAAATGCAAAGGGCCCAACGGAAGGCCCGTCCTCTAGCAAAAGAAAAAGAGTCGAACCAAATGCAAATGAGCAAGAAGCAAATGCTTCGAAGAAGAGGAAAGGTGTCATGCAACCACTCACAAATACAGCTCAGTATATCTCTCATGATGATTACAACACAGTACCTGGAGAAGATTCTACTCAGAGAAAAGGACGTGTGCAAAAGATTCGGCGTCACTGGGTACGAAAGTGGTTTAACTACAAGATGATTCATCCTTGCTAAGCCAAGAACTTTGCTTTCCATCCCCCGTGGGGTGACTGTCGCGAAATTGGACTCATACGGGCAGGTGAACCCCAGCAAAGGCCTCCACCACCTCCTGACGCTCATGAGTCGTCCACCAAGACTCCAGACTCTTATCCTGAAGAAAAGGCCACGCGCCTCAAGAATGCTGAAAAGTGAGCCAAGAAGGCTGCAAAAGAACAGGCGAAGGAAGAAGAAAACAATCGTCTCATCAAATCAGACATTGAGAAGAAAAAGGCAGAAGGAAAAGCAGAACACCGAACGAAGAACAAACATGATCCAAAATCTACTGCTCTGAAGAAAAACAGTGCACCGATGAAAAGGCATGCTAAGCCAGCTGAACCTGAAAGTGATTCCTCTGATCAAGATGATCCTCCGCTCACCCAAGAAGAAATTAGTGCAACTCTCTCCAAACAAGTGAATGTAACTACATCCACTGTTCTGCCTGATCTTCGAGCGAGTGCAGTCCCAATTGTACCTCCGAAGAAGAACTAGTTGAAGAGAAAGACCCCTGCAACCACTGTCACCATGGTTGACAAAGTGAATACAGAACCTCATCCTGATGCAATAAACTTGCAAGATTTGGTGGTTGTAGCCCCTGTTGGCTCAGCCAAGCCAGGAGAAAAGCTTCCGAAAGAAAAGTTGACGGAAATCAAAGCCCCAACTGCTAAGAAAAATGTTCCAAGTGTTGATATTGTGAAGGAAAAGGCTGCGCAGTTTGCTCCTAAGCTGTCACAACCTTTGGCTTCGGTGCGTCCGACCGAACAAAATGTAGCACAAGATGCTCCAGCTGCACAGCCTCAAGATGATTCTACTGCACCACACTATTTCAATCAAGTGTTCATCATGGAACAACTTGACAGATTTGTGGAAAACCTGTTTGATGGAGAAGTGGCATCTTTGCCCATTCCCTCTGCAGTAATTACTCAAGCTTCTGATCTAATCAACAACATGACAAATGACTCTGTTGAGATCAATGACCTCACTGCCCAACTCCAGGAGCTTAACGACCATATGCAAAATACGAAATCCAAGTTTGTCATCAAGCAACTTGAAGCATCTCATGTGGATGTCAATAAGGCTCTGACTATCCTTCGGCATAGAAGATTGGGATTTCATTCGGATCTGGATCAAATCGTTCGCAAAATTTGCCTCGATCATCAAGCCCAAGTGACTAGGTACAATGATCTTGTCAAAAGGCACATCAATCCGTCGAAGCAAAAGAAGAAGAAAAAGATAGCAAAGAAAAATGCTCCTCCTCCAGAAACCGATACATAGAGAGAAAAGTCTCAAGAACGAGCAATTCCTTTGCCAACTCTTGAACCAGTTGCAGATGTATCTCCTTCGCCGAAGCCAACCGAACCAGTGCCTGTGGCCTCCCCAGCTCCTGCAGAAAATCTGTCTCTGCACCAAGTGTCCGAAGAAGGTGAAACTCATCAGTCTCAAGGTCAGGCCTCTCCAGCTCGTGTTGAACCAAATGATTTGGTTCCTCCCTCTGCTCCTCAAACAACTCCTGAAGCAAATCCTCACCGGTCTCCAGGGGCTGACAAAACTTTGGTGCCTGATTGTGCACCTAAACAAGTGTCTAATCCATCTCCTCTGAGAATTTCACTCAAGACTGCACGATGAACCTCAGATGTTGATCCTTCTGCAACCAAATTAGCGTCAGCTCATCATTCAGATTCCATTATCTATGGTGATGAAGTGATTTCTGTTGAAGATGATTAAGTACCCTTATCCTCGCGAGTGACTGCCATTGTTTTCCGTCGGCGTTGGCGTCAAAGGGCCTCTTTTCAATCGGAACACTCATCCGCTTTTCTTTCAAGAGAGTCCATCCAGCAAGCTCCGTACGTTTGAATCTCCTCGGTTCTGGACTCAGGAACAGGCAATATACTATTCACGGATTCTTTATGACAGCCTCAAGATTTTCCCTCATGAGTTCCCAGATATTCCTGCTATGAAGAACATCGGTTGTTTCAACCAAATACTACAAGACATCGAAGACTTTGGTCTCACACATGTCTTTGGCTATCAGCATCCATGGAATAGGGAGATTATTCTTCAATTTTATGCAATGTTATATATCTCCGGAGATGAATCAAATAGTTCTTGTGCATCTTGATGGATTCAGCTCAGTGTCCAAAAACTATCAAGGTATTTGCGCCCTGGATTCAGAAAGTGGTTGACTATGCAATGAAAACCGAATATCTTGCCAAAGTCACTCACAAAAGCTTCATTCCTCCTGTGCGTGATATGCTGAAAGTAATGGAAGATTTCTATTCGGGCAAAGCACCAGTGTCAAGCCCTACTGATTATCATAATACCTTCAATGGACCAAAGCTACCTAAGCGTGATCGTCTGCTGAACACTCAACCTCCTTCACATCTTGAAGTGAGCATGCGCACTCAACAGCTACTGCTAAAGCATATGGCCGAAGACCGTCAAGAGAAAGAGCATCTGGTAGCCGAACTTAATGCTATTCACAACCGAACAAAAGTTGTGCACATGATTACAGCATAAAACAAGAAGCATTTATGGAAATTGCTTCGGAAATTTTTCTCAAAGAAGCAACTGAGTCACTCTCACCTTCAAGAACTCTATGAATACATTGATCAAGGATTTACTGCTGAAGACTTTTAAGATCGCATTACTCTGCCTCTGCCAGCTCGTGAACCAACAACGAATTACTTCGGATTCAGCTGCGCAAACTACTTGATGAGTCAGAAGAAACCTCGCCCACCGAAAAACCTACTGAAGAAAATCCTCTGTCTCGCAAGACTCATGCGGCTGATTCCAATGTGCCTTCCACTTCTCAGCCTCAAGCAAGTATTGAAGGATCTGCTGCTGCCGATGAGGTTGATGATCTCCCAGCCACCTTCGAGTCAGAAACCTCTTCGGGAAGTTCTTCGGGCGATGCCTTGGAGTGAATCAGATTCACCTTCTTTCGCACTCATGTTTTTCGTCACCTTTTTGAGACTAGTTGACAAAAAGGGGAGAATTACATTGAGAGTTTTGATTGATTTGCTCTGTTGGATTTGGTCTCCTTGTTTATTCGCTCTGTTTTCGAGGCTTTTGCGCTGTGAATTTCTAAGACAATTTAAGCCAGTCTTTATGCTCTGATGTAAAACTTCTGATATGGGTTGTAATATTAATAACCCTACCTACTGCAATATATTCTCTCTCCAAGTATTTGTGTTGCAGGTGGAACTATTGTCAGAAGTCATGAATGATTGCACTATATTCTCGTTGGATTACCTATCATCAGTGCGAATCATTACCTCGTATGATTGAAAATCCTCCACTCACTCAAATTAATTGCAAGGAACTTCATTGTATATCAATGACCCTGCATACATCTAGGGGGAGTATATTTCATCATCGAGTCAAGTAACGCAAGTTCACTCTTGTTCAATTTATATTTCACTTATCTATCTTCACTTCGATGATTATCTAATTTGTGAACAACCGTCCAAAAAGGGGGAGAATGTTGGTGAAATGATAGGTCCCTTATGTTTTGGAGTTTGTTAACATAAACAGTATGGGACTTATGTGTTTGCTAGTGCACACAGAGTAACAGGTCCCTGAAGTATCGAGGAGTTTTATGCAAACGACGAAGATAATCTCCCTGCGTAGCAGCGAAGATTATCACCAAAGATAAAGCTAACAAGAGTGACCCCTAAAAATTGCTGAAGTTTAAGCAATTGGTTCAGTGGATGTTCGAAGCATAATGAAGATGAAGTGAAGACGTAGCATTTATTTCGTTGTTCTTCTTCTTTCATTGAGTCATAGGACCACCGTACTATTAAGAGGGGTGTAGCGTTTGAAGCTTTGATTCTCTGATGCTAAACCAAAACCTATGAAAGCTGTGAGAGAAATCTCTTTGTGCTCTGAGCAAATACTTGCCAGGAAGAGACTATGATCTTCTTTGTTGCGAGTGATTTGTCTCGGACCGAGGAGTTAGCATTACTTGTTCCTCAAGTAATGTTACCATTGCTCCAAAATCCGACCGTTGTGAACGTGTCAGTTGGCCATTGGCTGGACCTCGTGTCCAAAATGGTCATTTCCCATCTAGGAAGGCTGCGGCTATAAATAGCCACCCCGCACCGGCTTTGTCCAGCGGCTGCTCCATTTGATTCTGTGAAGTGTGTTGAGCAACCAACCCTCTGAGCGATTTGAGTTTAAAATCCACCGAGAGAAAATACCCTAGAGCCAAAGAATTAGATAGTGGTTCAGCATCACTGGAATCTAAGATTAGTATGCTCCGCCTATTACTCTTGAAAGCTGCAATCTCTCTAGATGGTTAGGTGTCAATTTCTTCAGACACCAAGAGTGATTGTGGTTCTCGAAGAAGAAGTCTGTAAAGGTTCAGAGATCACCTTCAAGTACCTACCATAAGTGATCAACATCGGTTGACGAATCAATTGCCGAGAAGAATAGGGTGAAGAGAGTTTATCTTCCGTGTTAAGTCACAGCCCCTCCAACCAGACGTAGTCCTTGTGCAGAAGGACGAGCTGGTCGAACAAATTCATTGTTGCCATCGAGCATCATCGGTTATCTCTGTCACTCATGTTTACATTTGATGCGTTTTCATTCGTATGATTTACTTCGATGCATGTCTTAGTTATCGTTCGGCACCCTGTTTTAGTTCACCGTAGTTTGTTTTCATTCATTCCGCTGCTGGGTTCTGAGAAATTTAAGTTTTCTGAAGAAAATTTAAAACTCCCATTCACCCCCCCCCCTTTGGTAGACATACTTCATTCATACAGAAACCATGAAGCGCATAAAGAAGACCAAGGAATAGAACAAGACAAATACCAAGGCAAAGCACTGGAGGCAACCTTTGCTGGCAAGGTCGAGCCGGCAAGGCGCAGACCCGACAAGCCCCGTGGCTAAGAAAACCCCGCCAACTACCAGCTCTCCACCTCACCAGCCAGCTGGTTACAGATCGGTGATGTGTCGAGCCCGCAAGCAGCGAGGTGGATTTCACTGGCACGTGTCGGCATGCTGGAGAGAAGATTACCTTTATCGACTCCCGTCCAAATGGCGTGTCATGCTAATAGGAGTTAGCTAGGCAAGCAGTGCTACATCCTTGCCGTGGCTTCTCCTCCTGGTGAGACCTAGCAATGCATTAAATGCACTTTGTCCTAACTAGCAGAGTTAGGTATAATAGCATTGTTTGCTGTCTATTCACGATGTATTTACCTTTTTGCCACTGTGGTAACCCCTTGAGCTATAAAAGGAGGGCCAGGGAAACAGAGACAAGGGTTCAAACCCATTCAAACGCCACACATGTTTGCTCATGTAGCTGCCTTCTCCTAGCACCTTGCCGAGGGAGAGCGCAATGTGTACTTGTGCTCCACATTCTCAATACACCAAAAGCAAGAGTAGGGTGTTACACCTCCGAGGTGGCCCGAACCTGGGTAAATGACCCTCACGATCTCTGCTATCCTGCTCTTTGCGCTTTGTGCAATCCCTTTGCCGAACCACAAAGGGGCTTGTTAGTCCCATAGATCGTCGTTCCACACCGACATCTTTGGCGCGCCAAGCAGGGGGTCCACTAGCGTGAACCTGGCTAGCAGATAGCATGTTGATTTCATCGAGTTTCATCCATCACCTCCATCGTCCATGGCGCCCAAGAAGAAGGGCCCCATGATGATGAAGCCTTCCACGTCTAAGTCTCCTCCACACACATCTGCGGGCGGCGCAGAAGGCACCCTCGGCCCGGACAATGTGGACGTCACAGTAGGCACGATTGGTGCAGGCGGCACGGTCATTGTTCCCACTTTGATAGGAGCGGGCAGTGGGGGCGCTGGAGACGGTCATCTTCCCCGACCCTCCGATGGAGACAACCACAATGGCGTAGGTGGCACGAGCATGCAACTGCCGCCTCCTCCGCGCACCAGCGAGCGCAGCCATCAGAGCAATGCGGCCCAGTCAGTTGCGAGCGGAGATCCTCCCGCTGCGGCGACAACGATGGCGGCAGGGAGGGAGACGACATCAAGGCGCACGCCACGCCCATCATGGGATGGCCGCGATGTGACTCCAAGCGGCGTTTCTTATAATGCGCAGCAGCGCCCGCACGGCAAATCACCTGCGGATCAAGCGCAAGATCCTCAAGTGCCGCCTCCGTCACGCCAACCTGCTGCTACCCACGCAGTACGGCGGCAAGATCGCAATGGCGCTCCTTCAGGCTCTGCCAGGAGTCGATCGCCGCCGATATCTTCGCTCTCCAACATGCCTTCGACGGCAACAGAGGCGATGGCGTGAGCCCAGATGCTGTTGAATTTTCCTCCAACAGATGATAAGATGGATGAGTGGGTGACCACCCTTGAGAGTTTGATCGGGTTTGCGGAGGCTAACAAACCCCAGCTGGCAGAGCCCTCACGACACCCTCAAACTGCACCAGTAGCTCAAAACGACGACCATGTTATGGGTGGTGCGCCGATAGTGCAGTCACCTCCATAGCATCCGCATCGACAACGGCCTCAGCAGTCGGAGCGAACCCAATGAGGTACTATTCCCGATAATGTGTCCATGGGTTCTTCAGATCTGCAGACGCAATAAGATCAGCGGCAGGTTCTATTGGATAGGGAAGCCGAAGACGCTCGTACCACCATTCAACGGCGCCGGGAGGCGCACCGTCAATCTGACAATCGTAACGGTCCAATCGTCGACGCGCCAGCACCCGTTGTTGGCAGGTACCTGCCTTACAAGGTTGGGTGCCCAGCTTTCACCCATGAGTTGCGGCAAGTCCATTGGCCGGCTGTTCGGGCATTCAAACCGGAGGTGCCGGAGAAGTATGATGGCAAGCTCAACCCGGCAGAGTTCCTGGGCATATAAACGATTGCCGTGCAAGCTGTCGGGGGAAGAGATGAAAAGATCCTCGCCAACTATTTCCCATTGGTACTCAAACCCAATGTGAGATCTTGGTTGATGAATTTGCCGGAGAATTCCATTTCTTCATGGTTGGATCTATGCAATGAATTCATTGGTGTCTTCACCGGCGGCCAGGAAGGACCCCGGCAGCCCAGCGATTTGCAAGTGGTCCCACAGAGAGAGGGAGAAGATCTGCGCAAATACATCCAGAGATTCAACCATGTACATCACAGCGTACCAAACATGCACCCTGCTGGGTGATTGCCGCATTCCACACTAATGTGCGCAATCGAAAGATGTGAGAGAAGATGAACATACGGTTGCCGAACACTGTCAATGAGCTCTACACGTTGGCGGACAAGTGTGCACGTGCTGAAGAAGGAAGAAGGCTTCTTGGGGAAGAGGCTGGCGTCAAAGTCGATTCTGAGGACGACGATGTTGCCGCTCCGAAGAAGAAAGGCCGAAGGCATAATAGGAAGCGCAAGGGCAAGTCAGTTATGGCTGTTGAAGGGTCCGACAATTCTAGCCCCGCCAAGAAAACCAAGAAGGAGACCTCCGGCAAGGAAGTTGCTACGTGCGCTGGTTGTAAGGTAGCTGTGGCAGGCGAGAAGGCTGGCAAGTCTGACGAGTCATACTGCAAGATTCACTATACCAAGGGCCACGACCTCCAAGAGTGTCGTCAAGCCGAGCAGCTGGTCGAGAAACCAAAGTCTGAATATGAGAAGCGCGACAAGCAGAAGGGCCAGGATGGTACGAGTGGGTCTGGCAAGAAGGGTCGCGGTAGCTGAGGAGGGCGCCGTGGCAAAACCAATCAGCAAAACGAGAAGCCTGCCATGGGCAGAGAGAAAAAATAAGGAGATGAAGAGAGTGAAGTGTAAGATGGCGACGGATCCAGTGAGCATGAGTTCCAGAAGGCGACGAAAGCCATGTGCATTGACGGGGGTGCATCTTTGCATTCCTCTCACCGTCAACTTAAACAGTTGGTGCGTGAGGTCAATGCGGTGGAGCCGACAGCGGATGCCCAAAATCCCCTCAAGTGGTCCCACATGCCTATCATTTTTATGCCGAGGACCACCCTGATCGCACAACTGCGGTCGGGTGTTGGCCGCTATTGGTTTCACTAGCAATACGCAACCTCAAGGTCACAAGAATGTTAGTAGACGGTGGGGCTAGCTTGAACTTGATCTCTCCTGAAGTGATCGAGAGGCTACAGATTCCTAAGGAAGAGCTCAAGAAAACCAGGAACATTCCAAGGAATTAACCCGGGAAGGAGCCAGACTAAGGGGAAAATCACGCTGCTGGTGACATTTGGTGGGGAACTGAACTACAGAACTGACAAGATCATGTTCGATGCACTAGTGCAGGATGGTCCTAACGTGACACTACAATCAGAGACCCTTCGATGAAACTGTGTGTGATGCATTAATCGCAAACGGTGGTGTAATAAAACCGTCAAAAAAATGATAAGAAACATTTGTGATGGCGGAGCCATCAAACACGATTCAGATTATTGGTGCGTGTGTGATGCGTGACATACAGTTCACTCAAACGAACTATTTGCAATGAGCATAACAATAGAAACGGTCAGATAGATGAAGGTGTGTGTGATATACAACAGAAACGGCCAGCCAGAACAAGGTGTGTGCGATATATGGCATACCGTTCACTCGGATGAACTGTTTGTGATGAGCCAAGACAACATAAATGGTTCAACTTAACAAGATGTGTGTGATACGCGGCAAACAGGTCCGTAATAAAAAATGTGTGTGAAGACTGATAATAACAGAGACGATTGCTTCTAATAAGCCATGTGTGTTGTGGGCAAACGCTTGCTGGTATACAACTGTCAGTGATTGATGAGATCATCATCGACGGGTTCCCTAGTTTACTCCGTGTGGGATGTGATTTGCTCTGTCTTCAGATGAACAACATATATAACCAAAATAAACATCCAATTACATAAGTAACTATACAAAACATTCGCACACACCTCAATAAACAATTACATGAATTCTAAACTAGGAGAAACGATCATCTAATCATCTACTTCTTGTGACGATGCCGCCACTGCTCTGTGGCTCGATCCCTCATCTGGGGCAGGAAGAAGGCACTCCCTCATGTCAACGATTGGCCTGTACATCTCATAGCTTGTGTACATGTCCTTGGCCGCGTACATGACGTGTTCTTCATCCAGTCTCTACTCCCAGGCACTGTGGTAGGCGTTCTTGTCCCTGTTGGTCTCATCCTTCATCTTCATGTAGTAGGGGTCAATGATGGCCAAGGCAAGGTCAACCATGGAGTTATGCTTGTTCTTCAGGCTGCCCCAGACCCTGTAGTGGTCACAGATGTTCACAAGATTCCGGCAGGCCAAGCGCGAAATCTGGAGCGCCTTTAGATTGTTGGTGGTTTCCACCGTAGCGAAACTATAGTCGCGGCTGTTGATAAACCTGGTGAAACACTTGCAAGGCCTTATGGCCAGGCAGTAGTGGTAGATGAGGATGTGATGGCGCATGCACAACCGGGCGACGGCAACCTTCTGATCGCGCCCGGCATGACCGCTGGTTAACTCAAGGTCGAAGCCAACCACATGGTACTTGTCCTCAGCAAGCAACTGCTCCATAGTTTGGATGGATCTCTCCACTGAGACCGGCTCATTTGTTTACACCACCGAGAGGTCCATCCCCCTCACGTGGGTGTCCACTATGTGAGGCGAGGTGAACTGCCATCCATTGTTGTTGTTAGCCACGGGGAGCGTTGTTGGAGCCACAGGGAGCAAAATTGGAGCCACTGGATATCCTCTCAGTATGTGTCGTCGTGGGTGTGCTGAATTATTGTGTCATGGGTGCAAGAGATGAAGGTAAATGGCAGATGGAATAAATGGGGGCCCGGCAGCCTGGATCCTCGGCACGTCCGCATATCAATTTTTGCAGCATGTAACTGCATCATGGCGCCGTGCCCGACACGACTGCATGCATAATGGCGGCACGAACGTACATTATTGTGTGTTGACCCCAAACACTGGTGGAGCATGCGGAGGGACGCGAGAGCAGTGCGCGCGCGGCGAGATGCGAGCAGAGCGCGCCGCGGCCGCCTCAACCGCGAGTAACCACATGCATAGAGTAGTTCGGCAGGCAGTTGCGAGCGGCTGCATGATGTGAAACTATGTCGTGTTCAACATCACACGGTGGTGGAACAATCATTCGCAACGGTTGTAGAGAGCGGCCATGTGCTAGTACCTCTGTCCTAGTTTATTAGTCCCCTTTGTATTCAATACCAAATTTTGACCTTAATTTAACTAACAAAATGTTAATGCATGTTATAAAAAATAATATAATTGGAAACTATGTTCAAATACGAATCCAACAACATAATCTTTGGTGACATGCATTCATATTTTATTAGTTAAATCTCTAGTCAAAATTATGCACAAAAACACAAAGAGGACTTATAAACCAGGACGGAGGTAGTAGGTAAGTAAATCGCACACGTTTTTTTAATTAACCGTATGTGTACATGTCATTTCGTCCTCCTCTTGTACATCTTGTCACCCCGCTGTCGCAGACGGCTTTGAGCGCAAGCTTGAGCACCGCGTAGGCGTTCTTTTGGCCAAACGGTGGCTTGAAGTGGTGCCAATGAATCATCGGTGAGCTTGTTCCCGCGCAACCGCACAGGTTCCCGTGCATAGCCGCGCAAGCTTCCCGCCCGACTCGGTGAAATCCCCCAAAATCCCAATGCTTACCGGCCTGCTATATAAACCCTCACGGCCGGCGAGTCCTGCATCGTATTTTCCCATCCCTCCGTGTAGCTTATCCCGTCTCCTTCTCCCACAATCGCCAATGGCACCGGTCCGCCATGGTCACTCAGCCACTCCGCCATCATCAGAGGACAGGTCTAGTTGGGATGCTCAGCCACTCCGGATTCCACTTGTCCAACTCGTTGGTAGGCTCCTCCTCGTCTGCCTATTTCTGAGCGCGCTCGACAGAGGAGAGGCTGCTGGAAGTAGTACAAAGCGCCTCCATAGTAGTACTATTTAGGGGGTATTTTGTTCAGTTCATCTGACTATAGATATTGTTGAATTGTACTACATACTTAAAATTAGCTAGTATATATAGTTGAACTAACTATTTCAGTACGTGGTTGGCAACAATTGGGGAAAAGTTTGGTCGGTTCAGCTGTTGAGTTGAACTGTTTGTATAAAGAACAACTGCTTAATCTATGAATGAAATATATGCTTACTGAATTTTAGTTGTAAAATTAGATAGTGCTAGTGATTTTTAGCTGCAAATTTTGACAAATGGCAGTGTTACATTGTTGACAAAGGGCAATGTTACTAGATTGACAAATGTCAATCTTTCCAGTTTGACAAATGGCAATATACCCAATATAATAGATGCAAATCTTACCAAATTGTCTGTACGTCACTACTAGGGAAATGCTTATAGGTAGGACATCAGTAGTAGCGCTGCTTATGTGGCCAGTGCTACTGACACTTAGTAGTAGCGCTGGTTGACAGAAAGCACTACAGGTACGAAAGTAGTAGTAGCGCTTGGCCACCAGGCAGCGCTACTGCTAAGTGGTCCCATGGCCATCGGCAGGGGCTACACATAGTAGTAGCGGTTGGTGGGAACCAGCACTACTACTAGGAACTTAGCAGTAGCGCTGGGCTGGCAGCCAGCGCTACTGTTATTGATACCTTATCCTCCCCCCGCGCGCCGGCTCAAACACTCCCTTTCCCACACACTCTCATCGTCCACTGCCGCCGCCCGCTGTCGTCGTTACACCACCGCCGTCGCTCGCTGCCGCCTTTGCCCAGTATGCCGCCTCCCTCCCTTCTCCTTCCATCCCTCCCTTCTCCCTCCCTCCCTCCGACCTTGCCTCTCCCTCCATCGTCCCTCGCCCTTCTCCCTCCCTGCTCCCTCCCCCTCTTCCTCCATCCCTCTCTCCCTCCCAGCCATTTCCCTCCCTTCGATCCCTCCTGCATTGCATGCATAGATAGATGGATAAATAGATGAATGGATAGATGGTTAGAACTATGGTATTTTTGATATATTGTATAGATAGACAAATGGATGGATGGATATATTGATGGATATATAGATAGATGGATGGATGGATAGATGTTAGGGCTAGAACTAGGGTATTTTTAGTAAATGTATAGGTCATTTCAATTTTTAGGGTTAGAACAAGGTTTTACAAATTATTAGGGTTAGAACTAGGTTTTACAAATTTTGTTTCTATTTTAGACATATGGTTTCACTAAGTCCTAATAATTTTTTTGTTTATATTTTGTTTTTGTAGAAATCAACGAGCCCCTACATCATCCTGGCCGCCGTTGTCCCCGTCACCGACCCCCTCCGACCTCGAGGTGAGACCAGCCAAATCCCCATGTTGATGGTGATGTAGATGTTTTGATAGATGTAGTAGAGTAGTAGATGAGTAGCTGTGACAATGTGATGACCAGCCAAACACCTCCAAGTGGCCTATGTTTTGCTGGAGTGTCGATTAATTTCAATTCCAGCAAATTTCAGGTGCTCGATATGCCCTTTCTAGCAAAGGTCATGCCGGATTATTCCGTGAATTTTGGCATGACTTGTGCTAGAATATGTAGGAAATATCGAGTTGCCCGGATTTTCTAGAAAGATAATTAAACGACATTTTGGGTTGACTTTAAGTTTGTCGAGGCTCCATAAATGACAGTGAAAAAATGAGTGAGGGAGAAAGTCTGCACCATATATTAGAGAAGAAGAATCCCGACTGTTGTCATGGGGGTTGTTTCTCCTTCTTCTCCTTGTGCTAGACCTTTGTTATGCACTAGGGGAAGGAGGAGTAATGACCATAACGACAGTTGAAAAATGTGGCACCCCGGCTCAGAGAACCGGATTACCAATGTTTCCAGCCCAGAGACCATGTCTTCTGGAAACACCCAACAACTTGATACATAACAGAACTAAACTTTATTGATAAACTCAAAGTACAAGCTCATATTTTACATTCATAGCGAGGCCAAGAGCACCATAGGTGCTGCGACAGTATCTACATTATTTATCCAACATAGCAGGGCCTCGATACTACTTGGTACTTCTATGGCGTAGCAGAACATAGCGGTTCTCCTTCCACAGGGACACTGCTGTGGACACAACCTAGTAGCATGAGTCATTGGGACCTCCGTCCTCAGCTTCTCCTGCATCTGGCATGATATGCCAGGTGAGTACTTTGAATGTACTCGCAAGCTCACAACAACAAAATAATGCAGCAAACAATAGCATGGCAAGTAGCATGTTGGACTTTTTTTTTAAATGGCTCACTTACTGTCTCTGGTTATTCACTTACTCACTTTCGGGTTGTCCCACAACCCTTAGAATTCCCACCAACTATTTTCATCCTCAAGACGAGTTCTTCCATCATTACTATCACTTTTACGGTTGACAACCTAGTGAGGTCTGGACGGGCTGTCCAATACCGTGGACGCGGCTATTCGAATAGATTTTACACTCTACAAAGGTTGCACACTTTACCCACACTATGGAGCACTGACCTCGTGATCCCATTCGGGTGGACCAGCGTTGCTCCAACGAAACTTGCCTGACCCGTGACCCTCCCATCGTATCACCGGCAATCATTCTCCCCCGGAGTCAAGCCCTGGGTGGCCCCTGTGTCACCCCGTGACACCTGCCACCGTCGTGGCCCAACTAAACTGTCCCAAACTGGGACGCCGGCACAAAACTCAACTGGGCTCATAGGGTTATCGCCGTCTACCTGATCAGGGCAGCACGCACGCATAACCCTCCCTAGATGGCGATACCGGTGAAAGAGCACGGAGCCAGACCAAGTCAAGACCATCTCATACCGGCATGTGTGGTTGCACGAAAAAGCCCGGACAGGTGACTCAAGATCAACCGTCTACCATCACTTAGCAAGTATAGCCACAAATAACTCAAGTTATTATCCACCAAGTATTTAACTTAATTTGCCATGGATTGTTCTATAGCAAATGAACGTAAATAATTGATTCAAATATGCAATGCTATTGATATGCTCATGAAATAGAAGTCATGGCTTGCCTTGCTCTGTTGGGTTGCCTGAAAACTCCTGATCTTCAAAGTTGCCAGAATTTCCCTCTGAAAATGATTTAAAATAGCACTTTAAAATATCACATAATACTGTTTTAATCACCAGAAATTCTGTGAGTGTGAGAAAAATACCAAACTTTACCAGGAATTAAAGGGGCTCAAAACAAACCTAATGTAAAAAGAATCAGGTGATTTGGACTTGTAAATAAAAAGTTGTGGCCAGTCAAAGTTTCTGGTCAAAACAGGAATTGAAATTAAAAACAGAAAATCTCCAGCGCGCCATGTCAAAAGCGTAAAGTGGAAGTACGCTTCCACTTACCGCTTTAGCGCGCGCGGCTGAGCCGCTGACGAGCGGGTCCCGTAGCTAGTTTTAAACAGAAGGGAGAGAGGGAACAGAGGGAGGCGGGGCTCCGGTGGTCGTCGCCGGCGATGCGTGCGGTGGCAAGGTCAGGCGACCAAGGGAATAGAACGAGCGTACTATGGCGAACGCGTTCGTACCCGCAGGGTCTCGAGAGGTGGCCGGATGGCGTCGCCCCCTTCTTCTCCAGCGACGGTGACGCTCGGGGGGTCGTCGAAGATGGCGGTTCCGGTGGTGGTTCAGCTAGGGGAGAGGTCGTGGGGCACCAGGGGGATGCCCTAAGCTCAACAGTGGGGTCGAGCAGGGCTGGGGTTGGCCGGAGTTGGCTGGCTGTGGAAGGGGATCGAGTGGCAGAGCTTCTGCCGGAGCTGAGGGAGACAAGCTCCCGGCCCTCCTTGGGGTGCTCTAGTGGTGGCTGGTGGGTGCTGTGGTGAGGTGGTGAGGAACGGAGGAGCTGGGCGAGGCTATTTATAGCCGGGTGGCGAGTGCCCGAGCCGTATAGCGCCGCGGCGAAGCTGCCGGAACCAGGGTGAGCTGGCCGTCGCACTGGCCTGCGGACCACATGGGGAGGGGACGTGAGCGAGCAGGTGAGACGAGACTGGAGCAGAGCCATTAAGGGCAAGCGGACAACCACAGTGAGGGGAGCTCACTGTTCTGCCCGTGGCGGAGCTTGGCCGTGAGCGGCGGCGGCCTTCGCCGGCGACCGAGAGGGTTCGAGAGTGGCCACGCGTGCGGCTAGGAAGCTGTCGGCACCAAGGACAAGGAGGGGGCAACAAGGGACGGTTGGAGTGGTCGCGTCTGACGCGCCTGGGCGCACAGAGCGCGCCGCAGGGCATGCCAGCACGGTGATCACCACGCGTGCTGGTGTCTGGAGGCCTCGCGATCCTGCACAGACTTGTCCATAGCTTCGACCTGAGCTCAAATAGGTACTGCAAGTCTTTGGATAGGATTAGATTGAGCGAGGTTCGAAGAACTAAGCCAAAACAGCTTCTGGC
This sequence comes from Thinopyrum elongatum, assembly GCA_011799875.1. Taxonomy (NCBI): domain Eukaryota; kingdom Viridiplantae; phylum Streptophyta; class Magnoliopsida; order Poales; family Poaceae; genus Thinopyrum; species Thinopyrum elongatum. The sequence goes on from CM022299.1 coordinate 248,059,968, forward strand.
TAAGATCTTGGGAGGGATCTGGAGAAGCATTGGGTTGGGCATGAAGCCAATGGAGATGTCTAGAGTTATCTGGGTTGGAAGGACTACAAGCTGGTTAAATTTGAGAGAGTTTGGACCATTTTTGAACATAGTTCCTGTGTAAACCACATTCTGGTCCAGAAACTTGCTCTACTTGGTTCACTCACATAGTTGATCTGGTGAAGCTAAATTTTGGTGTAGGAGAATCATTTGGTGATTAGGAGATGTCATTAAAATTTCAGCTCAAGAGGAAACCTCTAGATAGTACTTCCTTCACAGAGATTCAAAATGAGTAGAAACTTGGCAGAATTTTGCTGCTAAAAAGTTGTATTGGCCAACATGATATTTTTGGGTATTGTGGCTAGATAGGTTCTCTAGTACCTCAGAGAATTTATTTGGGGAGTTTCTGAGTTAGGAAAATAAGGGCTGCTTCACAAATGAACAATTCTGACCAGAAAGAAAATAATTATTCTGGCCATTATTTAATATTGGGCAATGGAATATTTTTGAAGATTATGAGGTTATATGATGATGAGAAGATGTGGCAAAAATTTGGAACTCTTCTGACCATCAAAACTATAGGTTGCTTCACAACCCATAGAGATGTCATAGCCTCCCAAGGAACAAAATGAATTATTTGGAAAAGATCAAATATTGAAATTTGACCCAGGAGGGTTGTGACAGAGTTTTGGCAGGTTGGTGATGGTTTTGGGTCAAGAGGTTCAAGGATTCGTAAGTCCAAAGCCACTTCAAAAGATTCAAAATCATCCAAAATTCTAATAAAACCAAAAAGACTTAGAAAAGAAAAAGTTGTCAAAATCAGGGTTTCACAAACCTACCCCCCTTAGGATGAATCTCGTCCTCGAGATTCGGTTGCTCAGGGAAAAAGTACACGTATGCAGATTTTAGAAAGTCTTCTCTCTCCCAAGTAGCCTCTTCCTCAGTGTGGTGTTCCCACAGTACTTTGTAAAACCTGATCATCTTACTCCGAGTAGTTCTTTCCATCTTATCCAAGATTCTGACAGGTTTCTCCTCATAAGTCAGATCTTTAGCCAGTTCTAACTCACTTATATGTGCTTGCTTGATTGGTGGTGCAATGCACTTTCTCAGCTGTGATATGTGGAACACATCGTGAACGTCAGCCAACTCCGGTGGTAGCTCCAACTGATATGCTACCCTACCCTTCCTTGCAACAACTGGAAACGGTCCGATGTATCTTGGTGCAAGTTTTCCCCGGGTATGAAACCTCTTTATTCCCTTCATAGGGGTTACTCGGAGGTAAGCATATTCTTCGGGTTCAAAGGTTACTTCTCAGTGTTTTGGATCATAGTAACTCTTTTGACGGGACTTGGCTGCCTGAAGACTCTCCTGAATATCCTTGACTTGCCTCTCAGCCTCGAGCATCAAGTCTGTGCCAAAAATACGACTGTCTCCTATCTGAGACCAGTTTAATGGGGTACGGCACTTCCGTCCATACAGTGCTTCAAACGGTGACATCTTGAGACTTGATTGATAGCTGTTGTTGTAGGAGAATTCTGCATAGGGTAGGCTATCCTCCCATTTGGGTCCATGAGTGAGAGCACATGATCGAAGCATATCCTCTAGTATCTGATTTACTCGTTCGGTCTGTCCATCTGTCTGAGGGTGATACTCTATGCTATGCTTCAGCACGGTTCCCAAGGCTTGGTGTAATCATAGCCAGAATGCTGAGGTGAATAGGGAGCCTCTATCCGAGGTGATGGACTTGGGTACTCCATGAAGGCTGACTATCCGGGACATGTAGAGTTGTGCGAGCTGGTTTGCATTAAAAGTGGTCTTTACCGGAATAAAGTGAGCCACTTTCGTGAGTATATCCACGATGACCCAGATAGCATCATGACCTCTTGCTGATTTGGGTAGTCCAATAATGAAGTCCATGCATATGTCGTCCCACTTCCACTGGGGAACTGGTAAAGGCTGTAGTAGCCCAGCGGGTTTCTGGTGTTCTGCCTTGACTTTATTGCAAACATCACAGCAGGCTACATAGTATGCTATATCCCTTCGCATTCCTGGCCACCAGAAGGTTTCTTTTAGGTCTTGATACATCTTTGTGCCTCCTGGGTGGATGGAGTAAGCGGACTCATGAGCTTCCCTGAGTATTTGCTGTCTTTGGTTGTCTTGATCGGGTACGCATATCCACTTCTCAAACCATAAGGTGCCTTGGTCATCCATACGAAAAGACTTAGCCTTCCCTTGCTGTATCAACTTCTTGATTTCTTGTATCCCCATATCTGGTTCTTGCGCTTTCTTAATTTCCTCCATAAAGGTTGGGGTAATTTCTAAGGTATCCAGATTAACTAGGCCGCATAACACCATATTGAGTTTGGCAAACTCTTCTTGCAACCTGGGGTGAATACTTGCGGTCAGAAAGTTCACGGTGCCTGGTTTTCTACTAAGAGCATCGGCAACCACGTTGGCCTTTCCCGGATGATAATTTATCCCTAGATCATAATCTTTGACCAATTCTAGCCATCTTCGCTATCTGAGGTTTAGGTTAGGCTGAGTGAAAATATACTTGAGACTCTTATGGTCCGTGTATATTTCACAGCGTTGCCCAATGAGGTAATGCCTCCAGATCTTTAAGGCATGGACTACTGCTGCTAGTTCCAGATCATGCGTGGGATAGTTCTCTTCATGAGGTCATAGTTGCCGGGATGCATATGCTACAACCTTGCCTTCCTGCATTAACACGCAGCCGATTCCATGCCTGTATGCGTCGCAGTATATGTCAAAGCTCTTGTGGATGTCTGGGAGAACTAAGACAGGGGCCGTGGTTAGCCTTGTCTTCAGCTCTAGGAAACTGCTTTCGCATTCCGTTGTCCAGACAAACCGTTGATTTTTCTTAAGCAGTTCTGTCAGTGGCTTGGCTATCTTAGAGAAGCCTTCTATGAAGCGACGGTAATAGCCTGCCAAACCCAGGAAACTGCGGACTTCAGTAACTGAGGCTGGTGTCTTCTAGTTCAAAACTGTAGTTACTTTGCTGGGGTCGACGGCTACTCCTTGTTCTGACATAACGTGTCCTAGAAAGCCCACCTCCTTGAGCCAGAATTCACATTAGCTGAACTTGGCATACAGACGATGGGTCCTTAATCTTTCCAAGACGGCATGAAGGTGTTGTTTGTGCTCTTCTTCATCCTTGGAATATATCAGGATGTCATCAATGAACACTACTACAAATTTGCCCAGGAAGTCCATGAAGACCTTGTTCATCATGCTCATGAAATAGGCTGGAGCGTTCGTCTGTCCAAACGCCATGACCGTGAATTCATACAGACCATACCGGGTAGTGAAAGCCGTTTTGGGGATATCCTCTTTTCTGATTTTTAGCTGATGATATCCCGTTCGAAGGTCAATCTTGGAGAATACATGTGCTCCATTTAGTTGGTCAAACAAATCGTCGATACAAGGGAGTGGGTACTTATTCTTGATAGTGACCTCATTCAGCTGGCGATAGTCTATGCCCATTCGTAGACTTCCATCTTTCTTCTTAACAAACAATACGGGTGCTCCCCATGGCGAGACACTTGGTCGAATGTACCCTTTCTGTTGTAGTCCATCCAATTGCTTCTTTAATTCTGCCAACTCAGGGCCTAGCATACGATAGTATTTCTTGTAAATCGGAGCGGTTCCGGGAATCACCTCAATTGCAAATTCTAACTCCCGATCAGGTGGCATTCTCGGTAGTTCCTCAGGAAATACATCCGGGAATTCACAAACTACCGGAATCAGGTTCATATCCATACCGGTAGCTTGGTATGCTATTCCCTTTCTTGACATCATTTTGCTGGCAAGAAATGTGACTGTCTGTCCTTCCGGGTTAACCAGTGTCACTGTCCGGGTAGCGCAGTTAATGCACACCTGATGTGGTGTCAACCAATCCATCCCCAGTATTATATCCAATCCAGGGGATTCAATGGCAACAAGTGTAGCTGGAAATTTCACTCCATGTATCGAGATTTCCAAGCCTTTATAAATCAGATTTGTCCTGAGCAGGGAGCCAGGGGATTGTACCACCATGATTTTCTCCAAGAGCGAAGGGGAAAATTTGAGCAAGGTGGCAAAACTCCGCGAAATAAATGAATGGGAAGCTCCAGACTTGAATAAAATTACTGCGGGTATGTCGTTAACAGAAAACATACCGAGGACTACGTCTGGGCCTTCGCATGCTTCTTCGGCGGAGATATGGTGGACGCGTTCGTAGTTGAAGTTATGGTTGGGGTGGCGTCCAATGGTGTTGACCTGTTGCTTGAATTCGGATGGGGGCTTCCCGTTTCTGGCGGGGCACTGCTTGGAGTAGTGTCCGCCTTGGCCACAATTGAAACAAGTGTTGTTGCGGTGGCAATCCTCCAACACGGGCTGTTTGCCAAAGGTCTTATCCTGGCTGACCGTCTTATTGTTGTTGTTGCCATTGTTCCATGCGGACTTGTATTCAGATGGGCCCGTCTGCCAAATACGTGGCTTCTGCGGAAATTGCTCCCGGTTGTCCTTCTTGGGTTCAAACTTCCGCTTGCGATCGTCATAGCCGGACTTGTGTTCACGCTCTGCTATGAAAGCCTTGTTTACCAAAGTCTGGAAGTCCGGAAAATCCAACATACAAAGTTGACAGTGAAGAGTATGATTCAGTCCTCCAAGGAAGCAGTCTATTTTCCTTTCTTCGATGGACACATCATGGGCGGAGTACCGTGCCAGATTATTGAACTTGTGCAGATACTCTCCCACAGACATATTACCTTGCATGAGAGCAAGAAATTCCCTTTGCTTCACCTTCATTATGCCTATAGGGATATGATACTTACGGAATGCCTCCTTGAACTTCCCCCAAGAAATATCTTCTCCAGAAGGCCATGCCATCTTAGTATTGTCCCACCATATAGCTGCTGGCCCTTCAAGGTAATGAGTGACAAAAGGAACCTTGTCTGCCTCTTCACAGCGAGCTATATCCAGCTTCTTTTCCATGGTCCTTAGCCAATCATCAGCCTCCATTGGGTCCACAGCTTGACCAAAACTGGGTGGCTTAGTACGTTGAAAGTCAGATAACTTGGAATGTGTCCCATTATTGTTATTCTGGCCCACTATAGTCTGCATACTCTTTAAGAATTCCATGAGATCCTGGTTTCTTTTCTCCTCAAACATTCTCATGATCTGTTCAGTAGTCGGTGCCTAAGGTGGTGGTGGTGGTAAATCTTCCGGTGGTTGTCCTACTTGTCTGGCGGATCGACGAACGGGGGTTCCATCGCCGCCTTGGCTACTACTTCTCTTCATCCTAAATTTGTTCCCATTGCAAAATACCGAATCGATGAGGAACATCCATAGGGGAAAAACACAGTAATAGGGCACCAAAAGAAAGGTTGCGAGAGAAAAGTCGAATGAAGCAAACGACATAATTATACAAGATAACCCAACATCATACATGGCAAGCTAGTAGGGGGTAATATCATGGCTAAACTGCTCATATGGCAGTTGACATATGCAAGAATGCATGCATTAAACTCAAGCCTCCACTCTAGTGGTGAGGGTGGCACGAACACTGCCAAGCTGTAGACTCCTCATCATTTGATCCTGAGTCCGAATCCGAACTGATGATGTGGATCGCATCCTCCGGATTAAAGGAAACACGACGACGCTGCTGAGAGGGTTCTTCTCCCGGGGAGGTAGGAGCACGACATTTCAGCATCGGAGCAGCTGGAGTAGCTAGGAGCGAGGCCCACTCTGCCGGGGTCTCACGTCGACTACCAGATCAAAAGCCTGGTGAGATAGTGGAACTGGAGGGAGCATCAAACGTACGAGGAGGTGGAACTGGCGGTGGATGCACAGGTGGAAATGTAGGATGAGGCAGAGATGATGCGATAGACACCGCTGCGAGTGCCCCTTGGGCACGAGACAGCTCCTCGGCCAAGGAAACGATCATGTGGTAACTGGCGTGCAGATAACGAGATAAAACACCACTGGCACGATCACTCGCCGGTTCAACAGGTGCAAAAAGGACTCGCCCTGTCGTAGGCGACAGGGTGGGATAGTGAAAGAAACCTGGATGAGTCTGCATCTCGACCTCATGGAAGCGCAAGTCAGTGAGAGCCTCCATCGCGGCAAACTGGATCGCCAGCTCCGGAGTTGAAGCTGTTCCGCCCTTAGAAGAGCGAGAATAGCTACCAATGTCCGAGCTCGCGGTCATAAAAGCCTCCGCGTGATACTCATATACTGACTCAGCAAGCTGCTCTCGGAACACCTGGTATACTGGATCTTCGCCGTTGGGATATAGTCGAAGCCAGACTCTACGGAGCAGTACAGGAAAGGTGAACGGTGCTGGCTCATGATGGTAGTGGTATGGAACTGGTGCCATCTACACTCACAATGCCAATGGTTAGTAAAACAATGAATCATGATGCATGCCATCCAACAATCAAATGCAGCAAACAAGGTGCATACTCAAATCCTTCACTAATCGCGGTTTCTAGCGCAGGCTAACTAGGGTGTCCTACAGTCAGCACGGCTCTGATACCAAGCGTTGTGGCACCCCGGCTCAGAGAACCGGATTACCATTTTTCCAGCCTAGAGACCATGTCTTCTGGAAACACCTAACAACTTGATACAGAACAGAACTGAACTTTATTGATAAACTCGAAGTACAAGCTCATATTTTACATTGATAGCAAGGCCAAGAGCACCATCGGTGCTGCGACAGTATCTACATTATTTATGCAACATAGTAGGGCCTCGATACTACTCGGTACTTCTACGGCGTAGCGGAACATAGCAGTACTCCTTCCACAGGGACACTGCTGTGGACACAACCTAGTAGCATGAGTCATTGGGACCTCCGTCCTCGGCTTCTCCTGCATCTGGCATGATACGCCAGGTGAGTACTTTGAATGTACTTGCAAGCTCACAACAACCAAATAATGCAGCAAACAATAGCATGGCAAGTAGCATGTTGGACTTTTTTTTAAATGGCTCACTTACTATCTCCGGTTATTCACTTACTCACTTTCGGGTTGTCCCACAACCCTTGGAATTCCCACCGAGTATTTTCATCCTCAAGACGAGTTCTTCCATCATTACTATCACTGTTACGGTTGAACACCTAGTGAGGTCTGGACGGGCTGTCCAATACCGTGGACGCGGCTATTCGAATAGATTTTACACTCTGCAGAGGTTGCGCACTTTACCCACACTATGGAGCACTGACCTCGTGATCCCATTCGGGTAGACCAGCGTTGCTCCAACGAAACTTGCCTGACCCGTGACCCTCCCATCGTATCACCAGCAATCATTCTCCCCCGGAGTCAAGCCCTGGGTGGCCCCTGTGTCACCCCGTGACACCTGCCACCGTCATGGCCCAACTAAACTGTCCTGAACGAGGACGCCGGCACAAAACTCAACTGGGCTCACAGGGTTATCGCCGTCTACCTGATCTGGGTAGCACGCAGGCATAACCCTCCCTAGATGGCGATACCGGTGAAAGAGCATGGTGCCAAACCAAGTCAAGACCGTCCCATACCGGCAAGTGTGGTTGCACGAAAAAGCCCGGACAGGTGACTCAAGATCAACCGTCTACCATCACTTAGCAAGTATAGCCACAAATAACTCAAGTTATTATCCACAAAGTATTTAACTTAATTTGCCATCGATTGTTATATAGCAAATGAACGGAAATAATGGATTCAAATATGCAATGCTATTGATATGCTCATGAAATGGAAGTCATGGCTTGCCTTGCTCTGTTGGGTTGCCTGAAAACTCCTGATCTTCAAAGTTGCCAAAATTTCCCTCTGAAAATGATTTAAAATAGCACTTTAAAATATCACATAATACTGTTTTAATCACCAGAAATTATGTGAGTGTGAGAAAAATACCAAACTTTACCAGGAATTAAAGGGGCTCAAAACAAACCTAATGCAAAAAGAATCAGGTGATTTGGACTTGTAAATAAAAAGTTGTGGCCAGTCAAAGTTTCTGGTCGAAACAGGAATTGAAATTAAAAACAGAAAATCTCCAGCGGGCCACTTCGAAAGCGTAAATTGGAAGTACGCTTCCACTGACCGCTTCGGCGCGCGCGGCTGAGCCGCTGACGAGCGGGTCCTGTAGCTGGTTTTAAATAGAAGGGAGAGAGGGAACCGAGGGAGGCGGGGCTCCGGTGGTCGTCGCCGGTGATGTGGGCGGTGGTGAGGTCGGGCGACCGCGGGAATAGAACGAGCGTACGACGGCGAACGCGTTCATACCCGCAGGGTCTCGAGAGGTGGCCGGACGACGTCGCCCCCTTCTTCTCCGGCGACGGTGATGCTCGGGGGTCGTCGAAGACGGCGGTTCCGGCGGCGGTTCAGCTAGGGGAGAGGTCGTGGGGCACCAGGGGGATGCCCTAAGCTCAAGAGTGGGGTAGGGCAGGGCAGGGGTTGGCCGGAGTTGGCTGGCTGGGGAAGGGGATCGAGCGGCAGAGGAAGACAAGCTCCCGGCCCTCCTTGTGGTGCTATGGTGGTGGCTGGTGGGTGCTGTGGTGAGGTGGTGAGGAATGGAGGAGCTGGGCGAGGCTATTTATAGCCGGGCGGCGAGTGCCCGAGCCGTATAGCGCCGCAGCGAAGCTGCCGGAACCATGGTGAGCTGGCCATCGCACTGGCCTGCGGATCACGTGGGGAGGGGACGTGAGCGAGCAGGTGAGACAGGACTAGAGCGGAGCCATTAAGGGCAAGCGGACAACCACAGTGAGGGGAGCTCACTGTTCTGCCCGTTGCGGACCTTGGCCGTGAGCGGCGGCGGCCTTCGCCAGCGACTGAGAGGGTTCGTGAGTGGCCACGCGTGCGGCTAGGAAGCTGTCGGCACCAAGGACAAGGAGGGGGCAGCGAGGGACGGCTGGAGTGGTCGTGTCCGACGCGCCTGGGTGCACAGAGCGTGCCGCAGGGCATGCCAGCACGGTGATCACCACGCGTGCTGGTGTCTGGAGGCCTCGCGAGCCTGCCCAGACTTGTCCATAGCGTCGACCTGAGCTCAAATAGGTACTGCAAGTCTTTGGATAGGATCAGATTGAGCGAGGTTTGAAGAACTGAGCCAAAACAGCTTCTGGCTAAGATCTTGGGAGGGATCTGGAGAAGCATTGGGTTGGGCATGAATCCAATGGAGATGTCTCGAGTTATCTTGGTTGGAAGGACTACAAGGTGGTTAAATTTGAGAGAGTTTGGACCATTTTTGAACATAGTTCCTGTGTAAACCACATTCTGGTCCAGAAACTTGCTCTGCTTGGTTCACTCACATAGTTGATCTGGTGAAGCTAAATTTTGGTGTAGGAGAATCATTTGGTGATTAGGATATGTCATAAAAATTTCAGCTCCAGAGGAAACCTCTAGATGGTACTGCCTTCACAGAGATTCAAAATGAGCAGATACTTGGCAGAATTTTGCTGCTAAAAAGTTGTAGTGGCCAAGATGATATTTTTGGGTATTGTGGCTAGTAGGTTCTCTAGTACCTCAGAGAATTTATTTGGGGAGTTTCTGAGTTAGGAAAATAAGGGCTGCTTCACAAATGAACAATTCTGACCAGAAAGAAAATAATTATTCTGGCCATTATTTAATATTGGGCAATGGAATATTTTTGAAGATTATGAGGTTATATGATGAGAAGATGAGAAGATGTGGAAAAAATTTGGAACTCTTCTGACCATCAAAACTATTGGTTGCTTCAGAACCCATAGTGATGCCATAGCCTCCCAAGGAACCAAATGAATTATTTGGAAAAGATCAAATATTGAAATTTGACCCAGGAGGGTTGTGACAGAGTTTTGGTAGGTTGGTGATGGTTTTGGGTCAAGAGGTTCAAGGATTCGTAAGTCCAAAGCCACTTGAAAAGATAGAAAATCATCCAAAATTCAAATAAAACCAAAAAGACTTAGAAAAGAAAACGTTGTCAAAATCAGGGTGTCACAAAAAATCAGTGAGGAAGTGTCCACCATATACACCACATGAGATGAGATGAGAGTTTTCAAGAAAAGACTCGACAGACCGACAGTCAACCTGTGATGAATAATAATGATCTAATTTAGTTTTTGTAGTACATATATTGAATTTTACAAGTTTAATCTTTGAATTATGAACATAGGAAATGTCTGACGACGATGATAGGATCCCGGAGTGCGACTACTGTGGCGACGACCGGGGTCTGTGCGACAGGCCTCACCTGGTAGATGGTCGGCGCTTCAGTGTTAAACTCGATGAGACCTTTGATGTTGAAACGGTACGCAACGACAAGTCTTTTTTCGTAATTAAGCATGACTTATGCTTTTTCAACGTGTAATTTTTGTCTTTTACAATTCGACTAGCTTATCCCATGCCATGCAGGACGCTATGTCTTGGAGCATCTGAGTTTCGAAGATCATGAAAATATGGAGACAAAGATAGTTCATCTCAGGACCCATCATGGTTATGATTTTGCTGTAAAGCTATACAATTCGAAGAGCATATCCCATTTTGTTGCTCGAATTGGGAAGCACTGTGCAAGGCGTATGATTTTCAGGAGGGTATGTATGTCACCTTATATCTTGGTGATCATGACGATGGCATTTGGGTCCTTGTTGATACGCTTCCACTTCTACCTCTATGTGAGTTTCTCAAACATATTTATTAAGTAATTTATATTGTTTATTTCAAAATAGTTGACAGCTTATTTCAAAATAGTTGGCAGCTTATTTCCATTGACAGCTTATTTTCATTCTTCAAAAAATGTACGGAAGATGGTAGACAGAATCTACTACACTGATGGCGCTGAATTAACTTATGAGGAGAACGATCATCTTATCTCATTTATTATTGATGTTGAGAATTACAATATCAATTATGAAACTCCTGCACATTATGGTCAATACATGCCATTGGTGCACGTGTTGAACTACGGTAACATCCATGGAAATGGCATGGTAAGATTTTTTACTATTACGACATCCGTGCATCTTCTGCATATATTCTTCTAAAGCCAAACTACATTGCTAACTATGATGTTATTATTACGTTTTTCAACAGAAAATCCCGAAGGATTGTTTGTCTGATCTGATGTTTCCAAAAGGTCGGCTTGATGTTATTAGCTTACGGCCAGGTCATCCTAGGCTTCACCGCAGTTCATACCGGATTTCTAAAACCGATGAAGACATGATAATCAAAGAATGGAAAAAATGTATGGACAATCATAGGGAGCTACTTGGAAGCAACATTTTGCGAAGCGCAAGAATTGGAGACAGGATAATCTCCATTCTCCATAGTGGAGCGTCAGGGCCACTCTTGTTTTATGCTATTTTACCTTAGAGAGGGTAGTAGGTCCTAGCTAATACTCATGATCATGTGCTAAGAACAATTAAATAGGGTTGGTTAGATGACAAAGATGATGATGAGTATGACTTGTTATTATGATAACGAGTAGAAGTTGTATGATGATGATGAGTATGACTTGTTATTATGTTAACAATGATGAGTTATTTATTATTATGATGATGCATGATGCTAAGTTGTTATATGAGCATGATGAGTTATTATATATATTAGTGGGTGAAATGAACGTGGATTAGATTCAAGTGGAGGCAACATGTGGTGCACATCGAAAGTACTACTCGATGTGCACCACATGTTGCCTCCACTTAAATCTAATCCACGTCCATTTCACCCACTGATGTATATAATAATTAATCATGGTCATAAAATCATATGATGAAAGTACTGTATATAAAACCTATACAAATACAGCGACAATAAGCTGCATTTTAAAAAATACAGGAAAATTTAGCAGTAGCGCTTTTCATAAGAAACGCTACTGCTACTTACTATTATCAGTAGTGCTGTTTTCAATGGAGCGCTACTGCTAATTTGGTATATCAGTAGCGCTAGAAAACCAGCGCTACTGCTACCAGTTAGCTGTAGCGCCTTAGTGGTAGCGCTTGTACCAGCGCTACTGATAGCTATAAATCCAGCGCTACTGCTAGGGTTATCCCTAGTAGTGCATGGTTGCACATGGGTCATCAAAAAAAATCATTTGCGTTAAAGGAATGCACAAATCCTGCGCGCCAGATTTTCCCTTGGCTTACTGGGGAAGGACCAGGAAAGTATGCAGTGCTCACAGCCTTGGGGTACTCCCAGTGCTCCAATGTCAAAAAGCAATTTTAAATGTTTAAAAAAATTCCAAAAAATTAAAACATTTAGGTCCAAAATTGAAATGTACATTGAGAAACAAAAAAGAGAAATACATATCTGAATAGTGTCAATGTGGTTTTTGCCTCTTCTTTACACTATTCATGCTAGATTTCACTTTTTTGTTTCTCAATATGTGATTCGAGTTTGGACTGAAATTTTTAGGGCTTGTAGTCACATTCATTGTAAACATTCACAATTTTTTCGGAATTTTTTGAAACATTAAAAAAATATTTATTGGCATTGGAGTACCGGAGTACCCCAAGGCTGGGAGCACCGGATACTTTCCCGGGAAGGACCATAGCTCTCGCTTTCCATACGGGTGTTCTATCTAAAATGTTGGCGATGAAGAGATGCACAAATCCTGCGCGGAAAATTTTCCCTTGGCTTACTAGTAAGCTCTCGGTTTGCATACAGGTGTTCTATCTAAAACATTTGAGATGGGTGTTTTAAATTAAAAAACCAAATCATTTGATAAGTCTGTACATTGAGAGAGAAGAACGCAAGTTTGTTCAAACCATAGGTTTCATTCAGTCACGCTTGTCAGATTCAGGGCTCCGCAGACCCAAGAAGGTTCGTACTCTGGGGCGTGTGCGAAGATCTCAACCTCTCAAGCTCCGAGCTCGTCGCCCCATAGCCTAGCCTAGCCGGACTCGCGCAAGCAAGGAAGAAGATGAACACGGCAGTTTGCCAAGGTTTGGGCCAACTTGCGGTGTAAAACCCTACTCCTGCTTTGTGGTGGATTGGCCTCACGAGGGGCCGAGGATGAACTAGTACAGTGGATGAACAGCCTCACAAGGGCTATGTTGGTGAGGGTGGAAAGGATCTGATCCCTCTCTACGGTTGTGGCTAACCTATATTTATAGTGGCCTTGGTCCTCTTCCCCGAAATTTAGGCGGGAAGGCATCCCACAGTGGCCAATTTGAAAGGGGACATGTAGTACATCTTATCCTGACGAAAGGTGGTCTTCACCTGTAAAGCTTCTGGTCATGACGCAGTGGTGGGCTCGGCGATGACATCCATCCTGCCGTACTGGTGGTCTTCGTCTTGTAGCACCGGAATGGAAACCTTTGCCAGAGACCTCAGGAACCCACGCCTGTCCTTGCCTCCTTAGTACCAAAGAGGAAACTGCCTCCTCTGCGCCTGCTGGCGCCCGCCTAGCCTTGGTCGTCATGGCTTGTGTCATCGCAGACTCATGAGGGTGGTACCTGCATAGAAATCTCTGCTCCTCGGGAGGCAGCCTGGGGAGGCCGCCCCTTCCAAAGGTCTTGGTGTCGTCCACCTCGCGAGGCCAGGGGACCTTCGTGAGGGTCTTGTCTTGGCGGTCTTGTAAATGGGCCATACCAGGCCGTCGAAGGAGCCACGCCGCTGGGCCGCAGGCAGGAAAGTCTGGGTACCCTGGTTCCGAGAATGCCGATAGTAGCCCACGGGCCCAAGGCGCGCTCAGGTTTCGCTTCAAGGTGAAGCCAAAGGGCAAGGGTGAAGCGCCACGGGCCCCAATCGCCTGCGGGCCAGGCCGACGCGTGGCGCTTGACGGGACGTGGGTGTCTCCGCTTCCCCATGTTGCCTCGGCAACTGCCCGACTTGATAACTGCCTGGTGCATGCAGCGGGGCCATCATTGTTTAGAGCATGAGAGGCCATTGGTTAGCCTTCCTCCGCCTATAAATGGGAAAGGGGGGCGGAGCCCCCAGCCCATCTTCCTCTTCTCACTGCTCGCTCCTTCTTCTTTTCCATCGCGCCACTATCTCACCGAGGCATCCATGGCGCCAGTGAGGAGGTTTTCCGCCACCGAGAAAGGAAAGGCCCCCAAGGAGGGACCAGGCTTGCCACCGCCCAAGAGGGGCCGCGGCCGTCCCCGCAAGTATGCTGCGACGCTGGCTGTGGCTCCCCGAGGGCGTGGGCGCACCCCCTTGAAGGTCGGCGCCGCCTCTGCAAGTCGTGGAAAGGCTCCTTCCAATGTTAGAAGCTGTCGCGGCCAAGGCGGCCACGGCCAAAGGGGGGAAGCATGCGGCGGCCATCCGGCCCCCGCGCCCGCGATCCCATTCGGCTGACGCGTCCTCAGAGTTCGTGGTGTGGGCGGAGAGGCCGGCAGGCACCTGGTTCCAGCTCCCGCACTTCTTCGCGGGTGCGCTGCCGGCCAGAGGGCCTGGCGGCCTCTGGCTCCAGGGCGACGGCTACTGCAGCAAGGCCTCATGGGTGGAGGTCGAGGTCACCCCCGCCAGCTACGTGTTCCTGAATCGTGGGTGGCAGTTGTTCGCCCGCGCGCGCGGCCAACAGGGGAGATGTACCCTCCACTTCAGGCACAATAGAGCAACGATCCTCTACGCTAGGATCTTCGAGGGGGATGGCAGGCATCTAGGGTGCTATCTGGAGGGCGACGACGGTGACGACGACGTCGACCCGTCCTCCGACGATGGCCGGAGGGGCAGTGGTATCCTCGACGGTGAACTCGCCCTCGGCGACGGCCGCGGCGCCTCCGGCAGTGACGGCTCTTCCTCCGAGGAGAGCACGAGCGACGATGACTACGATGAGCCGCCACGTCACCGCTCCCGGACCGAGGAAGGTGGCGAGCCACCACGTCGCCGCGCTCCTACTCAGGAGGACAACGAGCCGCCTCGCCATCATGCTCCAATGAAGCAGGAGGAGGACTCCGAATGAGCGCAGGCATCGCTGGAGCCAGGCATCGGGAGCTGCGGTGGTCGCGAGGCCGCTTTTGCTTTTTTTTCTTTTTCCCTGCATCAATAAATGTAGAAGGCCCTACTGGGGCATGTAATGGACCATAGCGCTTGTGCCGTTATGTTAACGTTTTTATTTCATATCTTAGCATTCGTGTTGCTACCAATCGACAAATTCTTGTTGATCGCGATGAGGATAACTTAGCTTGGTGTGCTTGTGGTAGACTCCTGCGCCGCGGGGGCGTGCTCCTCTAGAGCTTGGATCCCCTGCGTGCCTCTTGTTCCAGAGAGATCTTGCTGGGGATTTCCCTCTTTAAGGATCCGAAGGTTCTCAGGCCTCAGGAGGCGCCTAGTGGCCGCGAGGTCTCTAGCGGGCCTTGAGGATGTGGGGCCTCCGAAGATACCTCACAGGGAGGCGCGCCACACGCGAGCCCCCGAGTGAGGACCGATCGCCACTGGTACACCAGGTCAGGATGCCCGGCAAGGCCAGGAGATGAGGACTCGGGAGGGCATACATGCCCGTTGGCTCATTTACGAGCGTCGCGCAAGGATTAGGACGCAATGCTTTGGTGAGGTGTGTTTGTGGGCGGACCCAGGCATCCACACTGTGCCCAGCCCCCGCTCGCGAGATGCACGGAGAGGAGTTATGGGCAACTGCAAGACTCGAAAGAGCAAAAGCTGCAAGGAAAAAAATCCCATCCCTTTCAAATAAGGACGCGAGAACTTCAAATTTAATTCCAAGAAGTGGCAAATCGGCTACAAAAGCAAGCAAAAGAACAGTCGTGTCCGGCGCCTACACTAGTCTTCTAGTCTTCCCGCCAGCGCGGAGCATGGGGCTTCCACTAGGCGTGGGCATAGTCGTTGAAAGATCGTGTTATCCGCCAGCGCGGAGCATGGGGCTTCCACTTGGGTGTGGGTGGGAGCCCCCGTGAGGCCCCAGGGCGGCGCTTAGGAGACTCCAGGGCGTGTACAGCCCCACTCATTATTACGTGAGAGTGTCACGGGTAGAACTTCCAGAGGTGCTGGATGTTCCAGGCATTCTGGATGGGGACCCCGTCCTACATCTCCAGGCGCGCGGCATCAGGCCTGGAGACACGGGCGATCCTGAACGGGCCCTCCCACATAGGCGAGAGCTTGTGAAGCCCCTCCCTGGAGAGCACCTGCCTCAGGACAAGGTCACCCACCTCGAGGGTCCTAGAGCGGACGCTGCGACAGTGATACCGCCGCAGCGCCTGCTAGTACCTCGCGGCATGGAGCGAGGCTTGGCGGCGGGCGTCCTCCCCGAGCACGAGATATGTTCCCCGCGAGGCATCCTGGTGTGCCTCATCAAATGCCAAGACCCGCGGGGAGTGGTGTTTGACCTCGTGTGGGAGGACCGCCTCAGCCCCGTAGATGAGGAAGAATGGGGTCTCGCCGGTGGGCTTAGTTGTGGTGGTGCGGATGGACCACAACACGGACTGAAGCTCACCGAGCCAACCCCTGCCGTAGGCCTCAAGCTTCTTCTTGAAGCTCCTTGTCTTGAGGCCCCTCAGGACCTCCGCGTTGGCGCGTTCGTCCTGGCCGTTGCTCCGTGGGTGTGCCACTGAAGCGTAACATATGTACATTCCAAGGTTAGCACAATATGTCCTGAAGAGATTGCTTGTGAACTGAGAGCCATTGTCAGTGATGATACGGTTGGGGACCCCGAAATGGCTCATGAGGCCCTTGATGAACTTGACGGCTGAGCTAGCAGGAATGGTGCGCACGGGCAACAACTCCGCCCACCTGGTGAATTTGTCGATGGCAACGTAGAGGTAGCGATAGCCCCCGGCGGCTCGGGGGAACGGGCCCAGGATGTCCAGCCCCAGACCGCGAATGGCCACGAGAGCAGGATAGTTTGGAGGCCCTGAGCGGGCTGGTGGATCTGTTTGGCGTGGAACTGGCAGGCCTCACAGGATCGCACCAGCTCGGTGGCATCGTTGAGTGCCGTGGGCCAGTAGAACCCGCTGCAAAATACCTTGCCCACGAGGGTGCGTGATGAAGAATGGTGCCCACAATCCCCGCCGTGGATGCCAGCCAGCAATTCGCGCCCTTGCTCCTTGGATATGCATCGCAGTGAGACGTCATTGGGGCGCCTTCAGTAGAGCTTGCCATCCTGCAAGCAATAAGCGGTAGTCGGACGGGCCACGCGTTCCGCATCTTCCTCCTTCTCCGGCATGGTGCCGCGGAGCAGGTACGCCTTGAACTCTTCGGTCCAACAACCCTCCTGAGGTTCCAGCGCCAGGAGGAGGCGGGCTCCTGAGGTCAGGCCGCAGGCTGGGGCGCCCGAGGCGGGGCCAGGGGCGGCTCCTCCCGAAGCAGCGCCAGGCCTGCCGTGGGGGGGTGCTGTCTGCCTCCTTGTTCGTGCCACGCGGGACATGCTGCAGTTCCAAGCCCAGGAAGCATTTTTTGATTTTGCGTACCTCTTCTAGGTATGCCTCCATGTGCTTTTCCCTAGGCTTGTATTCCTTGTTGGAGAAGTTGACGACGAGCTGAGTGTCGCCCTTGATGGTGAGACGCTTGACCCCGAGGGCAGTCGCGGCCCTGAGGCCAGCGATTAGGCCCTCGTATTTCGCAATGTTGTTGGAGGCCTTCTCGCCATGCTGAAAGCAGAGCTGCACAGCGTAGCATAGCTTATCCTAGGTTGGCGAGATGAGTACGGCTCCAACCCCTGGCAAATGCACCGTCGAAATACATGACCCAGCCATCAGGCGCCTCGTCTCCGGGCGCGAGGGACCGGTCTTCACCCATCCCCCGGTCAAGGGCATCCGTCCATTCCGCCACGAAGTCAGCGAGGGCTACGCCCTTGATGACCCTGGTGGTGCTAAACTCCAGCTGGAACACTTGCAGCTTAATGTTCCACTCGGCAACCCTCCCCGCGGCATTGGGGCTACGGAGCACCTTCTCCATGGGTTACGCGGAGATGACCTTGATGGGGTGGCCTTGGAAATTGTGGCGCAGTTTCCTGGAGGCAACAAGGAGCGCGAGCAGGAGCTTCTGCGGCATGGGGTTGCGTGTGCGTGTCACGTAACACCGTGCCGATGAAGTACACCGGATGCTTGATGAGGGAAGAGGCAACGACGACGTCCCGCTCCGCTTCGAACGAGGGGGCCTCGGGAGCCTTTTAGTCCGATGGAGTCGTTGAGGCCTCAGTTGCGCCATCCTGAGGTGGCGATGGCGCGACAGTACACGGGGCGCTACGCTGTGCACCCGCACCTCCACGCTCCTCCCTGACTGCCATGAGCACTGCGCTAGCCGAGTGGGGCGTGGCGGCCAGGTAAAGAACCAAGGGCTCAAGAGGACAAGGCACCACCGTCACCGGCGGGCTCGTGAGGTACCTCTTGAGGTCTAGGAAAGCCACCTCAGCCTCCGGAGTCCACTCGATGGGGCCCTTCTTTTTCATCAGCTTGAAGAACGGGAGGGCACACTCGCCAAGCTTGGAGATGAAGTGCCCCAGTGAGGTTACACAGCCCGCGAGCTTCTGCATCTCCTTGAGCGTCTGTGGCAGGCCCATCCTTTCTATTGCCTTGACATTCTCGGGGTTAGCCTCGATCCCTCTGTGCGACACCAGGAAACCCAGCAACTTGCCGGACGGGACACCGAAAATGCATTTCTCCGGATTGAGCCGCAGGTTTACCTTGTGCAGGTTGGCAAACGTTGCTTCCAGGTGTTCGACAAGGCTCCTTGCCTCCCGTGACTTGACCACTATGTCATCGATGTACGCCTCTGCGTTCCTCCCGAGCTGCCGACCTAGAGCGATGTGCATCAATCGCTGGAAGGTCGTGCCGGCATTCCGCTGTCGGCGTTCTGGGAACGGGGGTACCCAGACTTGCCTGCCTGCGGCCCACAACGTGGCCCCATCGACGGCCTGGTACGGCCCAGCTTCAGCGACAACAACTCAAGACCCTCGCGAGGGGCCGAGCCTCGCGAGGCGGACAACACCAAGACCTCCACGAGGAGCGGCCCCCTCAGGCTGGCTCCCGAGGAGCGGAGATCTCTATGCAAGCCTCACCTCGTAAGGTCCGGATGACGTGAGCCGTGACGACCAAGGCCAGGCGGGCGCCAGCGGGCGCAGTGTACCAATTTCCTCTTCGGTGCTAAAGAGGAAAGCGCAGGCGCGGAGTCCCAAGGAATCAGCCAAAGGTTTCCATTCCCATGCAACAAGACCAAGACTGGCAGGACGGCAGGACGGAGGTCATCACCGAGCCCACCACGGCGTCACAACCAGAGGCTTTTGCAGGCGAAGACTTCTTTTGTCAGGATAACATGTACTAGCTGTCTCCCTTCAAATTTGGCCATTGTGGGATCCCTTCCCGCCTTTCATTTGGGAAGAGGACCAAGGCCACTATAAATATGACTTAGCCACCACCGTAGAGAGGGGGGTTCACATCGGGTGGACGGATCATTCAGATCACCCACACACTCACCAGCTCACTCGAGCTCAAGAACACCTCTCCTCCTGAGGCTGTTCGCCACGGTACTAGTTCTTCCTAAGCCCCTTGAGGCAAATCCACCGCAAAGCAGGAGTAGGGTTTCACAACGCAAGGTGGCCCGAACCTGGGTAAACTGCTGTGTCTCTTTTCCTTACAATTCGTTGAGCTAGGCTATGAGATTAGCGAGTAGGCAGACTGGGGAGGACGAGCTCTCCGCACGGACCCCAGAGTTCGAACCTCTCAAGGGTCTGCGGAACCCGAAATCCGACATTTGGAGCGCCAGGAAGGGGTGCGTCGGAGCCTCTCTTCTGCCGGTCAATCCACCACCGCTCCACCGCTTCCATGGCTAACGCTCGTCGAGCTCGTGCTGAGCGCCGGGCCACCCTCGCCGCCCGCGTCGCTCAGACGGCACCGGCGGGTGACGGCTGCCCTCGCCGTCCCCCGTCTCCAGTGGCGAACGGCGCCACCGGCCCCGCGGGGCACGAGCAGCAAGCTTTGTCGCTGCACCCTTCTATGCGGCGGGATGGACGCACCGCCACCCCGTCGCTGACTCCGGCTGCTTCATCGTCTCATGCTCATCGCGGGCCAGTGAACGCGCAGGCTGCATTGTTCATGGCGCACGAGCTCCTGTGCTACCGCCCCGTCGACGACCTCTACGAAGACTGGCTGGACCGCATCACCGAGCTTGTCAGCGCCGCCGGAGACTCTCCTGCACCGTCTCACTCGCTGCCTCACCCGCTGCCTGCTGCGGGTGACGTAGCCCACGGAGCACCTCCTCCACCTCCCCGTCAAGACGTCACCCTCGAGCCAAGGCGCGAGGCCCCGCGGCACGACCCACCGCGCAGGGCGCCGGTGCGTGAAGAAGAAAGCTGCCAGGTGGTGCAGCGGTCGCAAGAAGATGCTCGTGCGCTCCCAGCACCGCCACATCAAGACCGCGTGCCGCCTCCAGCGGCGGCGCACGAGCGCCAAGACCAGGCTACACCTCCACGACGGGCTCCCGTGACCACAGCGGGTTGTCGCGCATTCCCTCTGGAGCTACGCAGCGTCGTCTGGCCGGGGAAGTTCAAGCCCGACCTGCCTCCGCGCTACAACGACACCCCCGACCCTGCCGAGTTCCTGCAGCTCTACGAGCTAAGCATCGAGGCAGCCAACGGCGATGAGAAGGTTATGGCGAACTGGTTTCCCATGGCCAGCAAGGATGGTGCGCACTCATGGTTGCTGAACCTGCCCGCGGGATCGATCTCCTCCTGGGACAAAATGCGGGAGTGTTTCGTCGCTAACTTCCAGGGCACTCATGACCGTCCACCGGCTGCGGGTGACCTGCGGTGCATCAAGCAGCAGCCAGGAGAGACCTTGCAGAAGTACATCTAGCGCTTCAACAACGTCCGCCTCAAGATCCCCAAGGTGTCGGACGAGGCCATCATCTCGGCATTCACTGATGGCGTCCGCAACGTCAAGATGAAGGAGGAGCTCGCCATACATGAGGACCTGTGCACGGCTCTGGAGATGTTCAACATGGCAACCAAGTGTGCGAGAGCTGAGGAAGGTCGCCTCTCTCTCCTCGAGCTCCCAGGGGCTGACCCAGAAGACAAGAAAGCCAAAGCCAAGGACGTGAAGCGCAAGGGACCGGCCATGCTCACGGCCAAGCCAGAGATGAAGCGCGGCTACGACCACCCAGAGTCATCCAAGGGCAGCCGCCCGTTCTGCGTCTTCCACAACGTGCACAGCCACAACACCAACGACTGCCAGGAGCTCAGGGCCATTCGCGATGGGCACCTCGGTCGTCGCCCTGAGTGCGGCAACCGAGGCTACAGCCGTGGAGGAGGCCGAGGTGGAGGACGCTGTTACGACCGCGACCCCCGCCGAGAATGGCGCGATCAGCCTCGTGAGGACCGCTGGCAGGGCCAGCCTCACGAGGGCCCCTGGAGGGACCAGCCTCGTGAGGACCGTCCTCAGGGCAACGCTGGCCTTCCTCCGCTACCGCCACCACCAAGAAGGAATGACGACCACCACCAGGACGAGGGGGCTGCGAGCTTCCAGGAGGCTCGTGCCATCGCCTGCATCCTTGGCGGCACTCAGGCCCCTGCCTCTCATCGCATCTTCAAGCAGTTTGCCCGTGAGGTGAATGCGGCCCTCCCCAAGCTCGAGGCAATGCGTCTGTTCAAGGGGTCCAAGTGCACCAACACCTTCAGCTCATCCGTTCAGCTCAAGTGCAGGGCAACTGCCGGCGCTCTCCCGATACTCTGCTCGCCTACCATCAACAACGTGCTCGTCACCAAGACTCTCATCGATGGCGGTGCGGGGCTCAACGTTCTCTCCATCGAGACATTTGACCGACTCCAGGTGCCCTATGACCAGCTGCAGCCTACCAAGCCTTTCTCAGGAGTGACCGACGACTCCACCACCCTGATAGGGTAGATCCGCCTCCCTGTCACCTTCGGCAAGCGGGACAACTACCGCACCAAGCTCATCGACTTCGACGTCGCCCACATTCGCCTTCCATACAACGCCATCCTTGGGTATCTGGCACTGGCCAAGTTCATGGCAGTAACTCATCATGGTTACAATGTCCTCAAGATGCCAGGAAGCTGCGGCGTCATCACGGTCGCCTGCGAGGAGGACGCGGTGTGCTCTCTCGAGCGCACCTACCAGGCTGCGGCGGTCGAGAACCCAGACAATGAAGGCGTCGTCTACCCTCCTGAGGCTGTCCCCAAGAATAAGAAGCAGCTGCTCCGCCAAGGACCTCAGGAGGGCGGGGTGTCCAGTAGCACCACCTCAGGCTCGGGCACCACATGGAGGCGTGCTTCAGCGCGCGCTTCCGCCAGGAGGATACAAGGCACGAGGTGCCAATTGCTCAGGAGTTCATCAACAAGGAAATCAAGGAGCTTCAAGAGGCAAGAGCTATGCGAGGACAGCGAGCTGGACGTCTGCGTCAACATCCCAGGGCTCAACAGGGTCGCATCTCAGGAGCACTTCTGGCCATCCTGCGCTGGCCGATGCGATGGTCCCCCTCACAGCTATGTTCGCATGCCTTTGGGCTTGCCGAGCGCAGCTGCTGCATTCCAGTGCCACATGCGGGCCGTCCTGGTGGCTCATGAGGCCAGAAGCTAGGTGATCCTGTCAGAGGAGGAGATGGATCCTCGTGAGCCCCCCGGGCCCCCAGAGCCTCCCAAGGATTAGGGCCTGGGCGGCTCACGAGGAGCGACTTCTGCGGCACGCGTCTTCAGCTACTCCAACACCTCTTCAGCAATGGTGCCAGGTGACATTTTCTGGTTTGTTCAGTTGGGGGCGCCCCTCGGGCTGCATTATCCCCAAGCCGTGTGGGTCCGTCCCTATGGCATGTATCGTTTTGCATCTATCAGAACTAGCTCTACCTTATCCATGAGTTCATTTATGATTATCACTTGCCTGTTCGATGCTTCGTCACCACGAACGTCGTACGCCCTTGCAAGCCCACCCATGACCGCCTCATGATTAAGGACTAGCACGGCGTTTGTGCTCGGGTCCGTCCGTGCAGCGTCGCTAAACCCAAGTGGCTGAGCTCTGGCTCGCAGGCCAGCTCCCATGCACGTCACGTCCCATGGTCCTTGGTGCCTTGTTCTCGCATGAGCTAATCGGGGGCGGGTAAGTTAGGGCGCGTGACCCGGTGCCTCGCCACCGCGGGAGCCGCGCGCCGGTTGTCTTTCTTCAGGACATTCTCATGAGAAGTCTGGGCACGGCGTCTGTGCTCGGGTCCGTCCTTGCAGCGTCGACAAATCCAACGGCTGAGCTCTGTCTGGCGGGCCAGACCCGTTCACGTCACCTCCTGGGGTCCTTGGTGTTTGGCCTTCTCATGCGATAACCTCAGGAGATTCACTCGGCGCAGGTTGCCTAACCATCTCGCAAGACTATCACAAGTGCTACGAATCAAGTTCAGGCGCAACCCGCCTTGAGGTAGGGCCTCGTGAGTCCCGTGCTAGCTCACGAGTGCCCATACACACCTCCTCTAGCCCTGACGTGCAAGCCATGTGTCAGGGCGGGGCTATACATGCCCCGGGGTCTCCCCTCAGAGGGAGACCCCACCCACGTACCAGTGGAAGCACCATGCTTCGCGCTGGCAGTCGACACGATCGAGGAGCAGCTATGCCCGTGCAAGAGCGGTAGCACCATGCTCCGCACTGGTGATAAACAATTGGGGGCAGCCTAACGGCTGCAATAACCTCAGGAGAGCCACCAGGCTTGGTGTTCAGCCTCACCGCGCTGCTTTCCCCTCGGGAGAGTAGCGTGAGGGGGCTGGGCACGGGGGCTACGCTCAAGTCATGCCTGCATACGCCACCTTGCCAGGTCCCTCGGACCTGGTCTTCGCGCATCCCTCCCGAGCGAAAGCCCGGCGAGGACAGGTATGTGGTTTTTTGTTCGCACGTCAAGGGGAACCCCAAGGCATCGTGACCCAGGGGCCTAACTGGTCACGTAGCCCCTCACCCCTTGGTCTCATCCTGGCGATCCGGACGACCCAACGGCAGCTGAGGTATGCCAGGGCCGGGCCCTGCCGACGCAGAACATCAAAGCAAACAGAAAGGAAACCGCAGAACCTTAGCAAGTTATTACAAAACAAACTGTCTCTTAAAGTTCCAAAGCATAAGTTCTTACACCTCCACGAGGCATGATACATGTTGCAGGAATAAAACAGGGGGAAAGCGCCGCCATCCCCTTCAGCCTTGGACTCGACCATTACCCGCTTGGGGAGTCCCGTCATCGACAACATCGCTCCCGTCCTTGCCGTCAGCCGTACGCACGGGGTCGACGACGAGGAACTTCCGCAGCAGGACCTCCACTTGACCTTCACGGCCTCTGTAGCAGCATCTTGGAGTTCAGGGTCCACGGGTTCGAGCAGGGCACCAAAGTTGAAGCTGGAGTTCCGAAGATGGAGGTGGCTGAAGACACGCGTTGCAGCCGAGGCCGTGAAGGTCAAGTGCCCTCGAGCCCTCGACGAGCTTGGGGAGTAGCCTGGCGGGGCCATCCTCCGGAGTCACCAGAGGCTCCTCGTACCCGCTCCCATAGAGATCCTGCAGCGCCTTGCGGGACCTCTGCTCGAGGGAGTCGAAGGCGGCACGCCCCACGGTGGCCGCCTCGTCAGCCTTGGCAAGGAGTTTCTCCCTGGCCTCCAGCCGAGCCTTCTCGCCGAAGACAAGCTGGGCGTGGGACGCCTGGGCCGCCTCCACCTCCTCCTTCAGCTTCTCCAGGCGGCCACGCTCTGTGGCCTGCTCCCGAGATGCCTGCTCCAGCTCGGCGTCACGACCGGCGACCACAGACTCCCGCTCCTTCATCTTTTCCCCCTGCTCCACGAGTTGGCGGGCGCGGGTGGCCTGCTCATCGCGGAGGGCGTTCAGCTCGGCCTCCGCCGCACGGTAGCACTCCTCAGCATCCTTCGCGTCCTTCAACGCCATGTCACGAGCGGCGGCGGCCACACCGGCCACCTTCTGGCCCTCCTCTTCAGCAGCGTTGGCTTGGTCCCAGGCCGCCCTGATGGACGAGTCAGCCTGGAGCCACCGCGAGATCAGCTACAGGCGCCCCGACGCCCGGCGCCAGTCAGGGCCCCGAAGATTGTTCCGTAGTTGATCCAACACAGAGAAGGCCTGCTCCAGAGTACCGGGCGCGGTAGAAGATCCGCGGCCCGCCACCGTGGCGGCTGGATGAGGAGATGGCGACGGCGTCAAGACCAGCGAAGCAGAAGCAGCAAGGATGGCCGGGGGCTCCGGAGCCCTCGGGTCGTCAGCAGGCGCACTGAAGGCGAGCGTCTCTGAAGCAGGCGCGGCTGTGGAGGCATCCTTCTCCTGAGGCTGGGCACCTGTGCCTTGCGAGGGCAACCTTGCGGCAGGAGGACGCGAGCCAGCCTTGTCCGTCTGCCCCAGGACCTCCGGGGCCGAGGTGGGCTGCTTGGCCGTAGGAGTCCTCGCCTCCTCCTTCTTCCTTTTCGCTGCTGGCGTTGGCCTAGCCGCAGAGGGGAAAATGTCAGAGCACTACATCAAGAGTAGGAAGCAAAGACAAGATGGTGCGCTTACTGGTCCGTGGCGACGTAATCCCTCGTCCTCTTCAGGAGTGTGATGCCCAGATGCTTCATGGGTGCGAGCCCCGCCGCGTTCTCGGGAGCGGATGAGCGCGCAGCGGCCGGATCTGCGGCAGCGGCGGCCGACGGTGGGGCGCAGGCGCCACCTCGGGGAAGCAACAACGACCTGTCCTTCTTCGGGACACCCAGCTTCAGCTTCTTCGGAGGGGTGCCCCTAGACCTAGTGGTGACCCCGGCGGAGCGCGGTGACTCCCTGATGGGGTACTCATCGGCGTCGTCGTCAGGAAAGGTGCGGAGGAGCTCGCTCCACCGTGGGGGAGAGGTCTCCCCCACCTCCTCCAAGGTCACCTCCGAGCTCTCGTTCTCCTCCTCCACAGAGGGATCGCCGGAGGACACCGGCACCAGGGAGCTCAGGGGCAGGGAAGGCTCCAGTGGCACGAGCCCCCACTCGTTGAAGACAGGCATGGTGGCGGCTATCTTCTCCCCATCGGCACGATGGTACAACAGGAGATGGGTGTCCAAGGGGCCACCCTGGTCCTTCCCGAGCAAGGTGCGCACGACCTTGGTCAGCTCCTCGTCAGACAAGCTGTCCGGGCGCAACCGGAGATCGTCTTTCGCGCCCTTGAAGCTCCACAGGGGGCGCGAGTGTGCCTGGAGCCTTGTAGTCCGATGGAGTAGTTGAGGCCTTACGAGCGCCATCCTGAGGTGGCGATGGCGCGACTGTACGCATGGCGCTACGCTATGCACCCACACCTCCGCGCTCCTCCCTGACCGCCATGAGCGCTGCGCTAGCCGAGTGGGGCGTGGCGGCCAGGTAAAGAACCAAGGGCTCAAGAGGACGAGGTGCCACCATCACCGGCGGGCTCGTGAGGTACCTCTTGAGGTCTAGGAAAGCCACCTCAGCCTCCGGAGTCCACTCGAAGGGGCCCTTCTTTTTCATCAGCTTGAAGAACGGGAGGGCACTCTCGCCAAGCTTGGAGATGAAGCGCCCCAGCGAGGTTACGCAGCCCGCGAGCTTCTGCATCTCCTTGAGGGTCTGTGGCGGGCTCATCCTTTCTATTGCCTTGACCTTCTCGGGGTTAGCCTCGATCCCTTTGTGCGACACCAGGAAACCCAGCAACTTGCCGGACGGCACACCGAACACGCATTTCTCCGGATTGAGCCACAGGTTTACCTTGCGCAGGTTGGCGAACGTTTCTTCCAGGTGTTCGACAAGGCTCCTTGCCTCCCGCGACTTGACCACTATGTCATCGACGTACGCCTCTGCATTCCTCCCGAGCTGCCGGCCTAGAGCGATGTGCATCAATCGCTGGAAGGTCGCGTCGGCATTCTGCTGTCGGCGTTCTGGGAACGGGGGTACTAGCTGTCTCCCTTCAAATTTGG
Organism: Thinopyrum elongatum; assembly: GCA_011799875.1. NCBI lineage: Eukaryota > Viridiplantae > Streptophyta > Magnoliopsida > Poales > Poaceae > Thinopyrum > Thinopyrum elongatum. The sequence continues at coordinate 248,086,736 of CM022299.1, forward strand.
CCGTTGTGGGATCCCTTCCCACCTTTAATTTGGGAAGAGGACCAAGGCCACTATAAATAGGACTTAGCCACCACCATAGAGAAGGGGGTTCACATCGGGTGGACGGATCATTCAGATCACCCACACACTCACCAGCTCACTTGAGCTCAAGAACACCTCTCCTCCTGAGGCTATTCGCCTCTGTACTAGTTCTTCCTCAGCCCCTTGAGGCAAATCCACCACAAAGAAGGAGTAGGGTTTTACACTGCAAGGTGGCCCGAACCTGGGTAAACTGTTGTGTCTCTTTTCCTTTCAGTTCGTCGAGCTAGGCTGTGAGATTATCTAGTAGGCAGACTGGGAAGGACGAGCTCTCCGCACGCACCCCAGAGTTCGAACCTCTCAAGGGTTTGCGGAACCCGAAATTCGACATTTGGCGCGCCAGGTAGGGGTGCGTCGCAGCCTCTCTTCCGCCGGTCGATCCACCACCGCTCCACCGCTTCCATGGCTGACACTCGTCGAGCTCGTCCTGAGCGCCGGCCGCCCTCGCCGTCCCCCGTCTCCAGTGGCGAATGCCGCCACCGGCCCCGCGGGGCACAAGCTGCAAGCTTCGTCGCTGCACCCTTCTGTGCGGCGGGATGGACGCACCGCCACCCCGTCGCTGACTCCGGCTGGTTCGTCGTCTCATGCTCGTCGCGGGCCGGCGAACACGCAGGCTGTGTTGCTCATGGCGCGCGAGCTCCTACGCTACCGCCCTGTCGACGACCTCTACGAAGACTGGCTAGACCGCATCGCCGAGCTTGTCAGCGCCGCCGGAGACTCTCCTGCACCATCTCACTCGCTGCCTCACCCGCCGCCTGCTGCGGGTGACGTAGCCCACGGAGCACCTCCTCCACCTCCCTGTCAAGACATCGCCCTCGAGACAAGGCGCGAGGCCCCGCGGCGCGACCCGCCGCGCAGGGCGCCGGCGCATGAAGAAGAAAGCTGCCAGATGGTGCAGCGGCCGCAAGTAGATGCTCGTGCGCTCCCAGCACCGCCACATCAAGACCGTGCGCCGCCTCCAGCGGTGGCGTGCGAGCACCAAGACCAGGCTCCACATCCACGACGGGCTCCCATGACCACAGCGGGTTGCCGCGCATTCACTCCGGAGCTACGCAGCGTCGTCTGGCCAGGGAAGTTCAAGCCTGACCTGCCTCCGCGCTACGACAGCACCCCCGACCCTGCCGAGTTCCTACAGCTTTAAGAGCTGAGCATCGAGGTAGCCAACAGCGACGAGAAGGTTATGGCGAACTGGTTTCCCATGGCCCTCAAGGATGGTGCGCGCTCGTGGCTCCTGAACCTGCCCGTGGGATCGATCTCCTCCTGGGACGAAATGCAGGAGCGTTTCATCACCAACTTCCAAGGCACTCGCGACCGTCCACCGGCTGCGGGTGACCTGCGTTGCATCAAGCAGCAGCCAGGAGAGACCTTGCAGAAGTACATCCAGTGCTTCAACAGCGTGCGCCTCAAGATCCCCAAGGTGTTGGACAAGGCCATCATCTCGGCGTTCACTGATGGCGTCCGCGACGTCAAGATGAAGGAGGAGCTCGCCATACATGAGGACCTGTGCATGGCTCTGGAGATGTTCAACATGGCAACCAAGTGTGCGAGAGCTGAGGAAGGTTGCCTCTCTCTCCTGGAGCTCCCAGGGGCTGACCCAGAAGACAAGAAGGCCAAAGCCAAGGACGTGAAGCACAAGGGACCGGCCGTGCTCGCGGCCGAGCCAGAGATGAAGTGCGGCTGCAACCACCCAAAGTCATCCAAGGGCAGCCGCCCGTTCTGCTTCTTCCACAATGTGCACAGCCACAACACCAACGACTGCCAGGAGCTCAAGGCCATTCGAGATGGGCGCCTCGGTCGTCGCCCTGAGCGCAATGACCGAGGCTACAGCCGCGGAGGAGGCCGAGGTGGAGGACGCTAGGACGGCCGCGACCCCCGCCAAGAATGGTGTGATCAGCCTCGTGAGGACCGCTGGCAGGGCCAGCCTCCCGAGGGCCCCTAGAGGGACCAGCCTCATGAGGACCGTCCTCAGGGCAACGCTGGCCTTCCTCCGCTGCCGCCACCACCAAGAAGGAATGACGATCACCACCAGGACGAGGGGGCTGCGGGCTTCTAGGAGGCTCGTGCCATCACCTGCATGCTGGGCGGCGCTCAGGCCCCTGCCTCTCATCGCATCTTCAAGCAGTTTGCCCGTGAGGTGAACGTGGCCCTCCCCAAGCTCGTGGCAACGCGTCCGCTCAGGTGGTCCAAGTGCACCATCACCTTCAGCTCATCCGATCAGCTCAAGTGCGCGGCAACTGCCGGCGCTCTCCCGATGCTCTGCTCGCCTACCTTCAGGAACGTGCTCGTCACCAAGACTCTCATCGATGGCGGTGCGGGACTCAACGTTCTCTCCATCGAGACATTCGACCGACTCCAGGTGCCCTACGACCAGCTGCAGCCTACCAAGCCTTTCTGAGGAGTGACCGACAGCTCCACCACCCCGATAGGGCAGATCCGCCTCCCTGTCACCTTCGGCAAGCGTGACAACTACCGCACCGAGCTCATCGACTTCGACGTCGCCCTCATTCGCCTTCCATACAACGCCATCCTTGGGTATCCGGCCCTGGCCAAGTTCATGGCAGTGACTCATCATGGTTTCAATGTCCTCAAGATGCCAGGAAGCTGCGGCGTCATCACAGTCGCCTGCGAGGAGAAGGACGCGGTGTGCTCTCTCGAGCGAGCCTACCAGGCTGCGGCGGTCGAGAACCCAGACGATGAAGGCGCCGTCTACCCTCCTGAGGCTGTCCCCAAGAAGAAGAAGCAGCTGCTCCGCCAAGGACCTCAGGAGGGCGGGGTGTCCAGCGGCACCACCTCAGGCCCGGTGCCCACTGACGGGGCGCCTCCCTCTCTCGCATAGGAAGGCGCGCCCGGATGCCCTCTCAGGCTGGGCTCGGGGGCACTCCTCTGGAGGGCCTCTAACCTGGCCAACAACATGAGGGAGGCGCTCGGGCACCATGTGGAGGCGTGCTTCAGCGCGCGCTTCCGCCAGGAGGATACAAGGCGCGAGGTGCCAGGTGCTCAGGAGTTCATCACCAAGGAAATCAAGGAGCTTCAGGAGGCAAGAGCTATGCGAGGCAACCATCGCCCACCACCCGGCGCGGCTCCTTGTTCCAGCGAGGACAACGAGCTACGCGTCTGCGTCAACATCCCAGGGCTCAACAGGGCCGCATCTCAGGAGCGCTTCTGGCTGTCCCACGCTGGCCGATGCGAGGGTCCCCCTCATAGCTATGTTCGCATGCCTTTGGGCTTGCCAAGCGCAGCTGCTGCATTCCAGCACCACATGCGGGGTGTCCTGGCGGCTCATGAGGCCAGAAGCCAGGCGATCCTGTCAGAGGAGGAGATGGATCCTCGCAAGCCCCCCGGGCCCCCAGAGCCTCCCGAGGTTCAGGGCCTGTGCGGCTCATGAGGAGCGACTTCTGCGGCACGCGTCTTCAGCTACTCCAACACCTCTTCAGCAATGGTGCCAGGTGACATTTTCTGATTTGTTCAGTTGGGCGAGCCCCTTGGGCTGCATTATCCCCAAGCCGCGTGGGTCCGTCCCTGCGGCATGTATCGTTTTGCATCTATCAAAACTAGCTCTACCTTATCCATGAGTTCATTTATGACTATCACTTGCCTATCCGGTGCTTCGTCACCACGAACGTCGTACACCATTGCAAGCCCACCCACTACTGCCTCATGATTAAGGACTAGCACAGCGTCTGTGCTCGGGTCCGTCCCTACAGCATCGCTAAACCCAAGTGGCTGAGCTCTGGCTCGCGGGCCAGCTCCCGTGCACGTCACCTCCCATGGTCCTTGGTGCCTTGTTCTCGCATGAGCTAATCGGGGGAGGGTAAGTTAGGACGCGTGACCCGGTGCCTCGCCACCGCGGGAGCCGCGCGCCGGTTGTCTTTCTTCAGGACATTCGCCTGAGAAGTCTGGGCACGGCGTCTGCGCTCGGGTCCGTCCCTGCAGCGTCGACAAATCCAACGGCTGAGCTCTGTCTGGCGGGCCGGACCCATCCATGTCACCTCCTGGGGTCGTTGGTATTTGGCCTTCTCGTGCGATAACCTCAGGAGATTCACTCAGCGCAGGTTGCCTAACCATCTCGCAGGACTATCACAAGTGTTACGAATCAAATTCAGGCGCAACCCGCCTTGAGGTAGGGCCTCGCGAGTCCCGCGCTAGCTCATGAGTGCCCATACACACCTCCTCTAGCCCTGCCGTGCAAGCCACGTGTTAGGGCGGGGCTATACATGCCCCGGGGTCTCCCCTCAGAGGGAGCCCCCACCCACGTACCAGTGGAAGCACCATGCTCCGCGCTGGCAGTCGACAGGGTCAAGGAGTGTCTATGCCCATGCAAGAGCGGCAGCGCCATGCTCCGCGCTGGTGATAAACAACTGGGGGCAGCCTAACGGCTGCACTAACCTCAGGAGAGCCACCAGGCTCGGTGTTCAGCCTCACCGCGCTGCTTTCCCCTCGGGAGAGTAGCGCGAGGGGGCTGGGCACGGGGGCTATGCTCAAGTCATGCCTGGCGTACGCCACCTTGCCAGGTCCCTCGGACCTGGTCTTCGCGCATCCCTCCCGAGAGAAAGCCCGGCGAGGACAGGTATGTGGTTTTTTGTTCGCACATTAAGGGGGACCCCTGGGCATCATGACCCAGGGGCCTAACTGGTCACGTAGCCCCTCATCCCTTGGTCTCGTCCTGGCGATACGGACGACCCAACAGTAGCTGAGGTATGCGCGGGGCCGGGCCCTGCAGACGCAGAACATCAAGACCCACTCTTGCGTCTCCTTCCCGAGGGCTGTTCGTATGTCAAGGGGGAATCCTGAGCATCGCGACTCAGGAGCCTAACTGGCCACGTAGCCCCCCACCCCTTGGTCTCGTCCTGGCAATACGGACGACCCAACGGCGGCTGAGGTATGCGTGGGGCCGGGCCCTGCCGACGCAGAACATTAAAGCAAATGGAAAGGAAACTGCAGAACCTTAGCAAGTTATTACAAAACATGCTGTCTCTTAAAGTTCCAAAGAATAAGTTCTTACGCCTCCACGAGGCACGATACATGTTGCAGGAATAAAACAAGGGGAAAGCGCCGCCATCCCCTTCAGCCTTGGACGCCACCGTTGCCCACTTGGGGAGTCCCATCATCGACAACGTCGCCGCCGTCCTTGCCGTCAGCCATAGCCACGGGGTCGACGGCGAGGAACTTCCGCAGCAGGGCCTCCACTTGACCCTTCATGGCCTCGGTAGCAACATCTTGGAGCTCAGGGTCCACGGGTTCGAGCTGGGCACCAAAGTCGAAGCTGGAGTCCCGAAGATGGAGGTGGCTGAAAACACGCGTTGCGGCCGAGGCCGAAAGCACGCGGGCTTCCCCCTCCACCATGGGGCCCACACCGAGGACGATGCCCTCGAGTGCCGCGACGAGCTTGGGGAGCAGCCCGGTGGGGCCTTCCTCTGGAGTCACCAGCGGCTCCTCGTACCCGCTCCCGTAGAGATCCTGCAGTGCCTTGCGGGACCTCTGCTCGAGGGAGTCGACGGCGGCACGCCCCGCGGTGGCCGCCTCCTCAGCCTTGGCAAGGAGTTTCTCCCTGGCCTCCAGCTGAGCCTTCTCGTCGGAGACAAGCTGGGCGTGGGACGCCTGGGCCGCCTCCACCTCCTCCTTCAGCTTCTCCAGGCGGCCGCGCTCCGTGGCCTGCTCCCGAGATGCCTGCTCCAGCTCGGCGTCACGACCGGCAACCGCAGACTCCCGCTCCTTCAGCTTTTCCCCCTGCTCCTCGAGTTGGCGGGCGCGGGTGGCCTGCTCGTCGCGGAGGGCTTTCAGCTTGGCCTCCCTTGCGCGGCAGTGCTCCTCAGCGTCCTTCGCGTCCTTCAATGCCATATCACGAGTGGCGGCGGCCACGCCGGCCACCTTCTGGACCTCCTCTTCAGCAGTGTTGGCCTGGTCCCAGGCCGCCCTGACGGACGAGTCAGCCTGGAGCCACCCCGAGACCTGCTCCAGGCGCACCGACGCCCGACGCCGGTCGGGGCCCCAAAGATCATACCGGAGTTGATCCAACACAGAGAAGGCCTGCTCCAGAGCACCGGGCGCGGTAGAAGAGCCGTGGCCCGCCAGCATGGCAGCTGGATGAGGAGATGGCGACGGTGTCAAGACCAGTGAAGCAGCAGCAGCAAGGATGGCCGGGGGCTCCGGAGCCGTCGGGTCGTCAGCAGGCGAGCGTCTCTGAAGCCGGCGCGGCCGCGGAGGCATCCTTCTCCTGAGGCTGGGCCCCTGTGCCTCGCGAGGGCAACCCTATGGTAGGAGGACGCGAGCCAGCCTTGTCCGTCTGCCCCAGGACCTCCGGGGCCGAGGTGGGCTGCTTGGCCGCAGAAGTCCTCGCCTCCTCCTTCTTCCTTTTCGCCGTCGGCGTTGGCCTAGCCGCAGAGGGGAAAATGTTAGAGCGCTACATCAAGAGCAGGAAGCAAAGACAAGATGGTGCGCTTACTGGTCCATGGCGACGTAATCCCTCATCCTCTTCAGGAGCAGAATGCCCACAGGCTTCGTGGGCGCGAGCCCCGCCGCGTTCTCGGGAGCGGATGAGCGCGCGGCGGCCAGATCTGCGACAGCGGCGGCCAACGATGGAGCGGAGGCACCACCTCGGCGAAGCAACGATGGCCTGTCCTTTTTCGGGACACCCAGCTTCAGCTTCTTCGGAGGGGTGCCCCTAGACCTAGTGGTGACCTCGGCGGAGCGCGGCGACTCCCTGACGGGGTACTCATCGGCGTCGTCATCAGGAAAGTCGCCTCCGAGCTCTCGTTCTCATCCTCCCCGGAGGGATCACCGGAGGGCACCGGCACCGGGGAGCCCAGGGGCAGGGAAGGCTCCAGTGGCACGAGCCCCCACTCGGTTAAGACAGGCATGGTGGCGGCTATCTTCTCCCCGTCGGCGTGACGGTACAACGGGAGATGGGCGTCCGAGGGGCCACACTGGTCCTTCCCGAGCAAGGTTCGCACGACCTTGCTCAGCTCCTCGTCAGACAAGCTGTCCGGGCACAACCGGAGATCGTCTTCCACGCCCTTGAAGCTCCACAGGGGGCGCGAGTGTGCCTGGAGCGGAGCCAGGCGCTGTGTCACGAACTCCTTGACAATCATGGCCCCTGTCAGCTTCTCCGCCTTCGGGTCCTCCTCCTTCTGGTCGGCCGTCATCCTCTCCAGCAACTGCTCCACCCTGGGGTCGATGAGCTTCTCGTGAGCCCATCGATCCAGGGGCTTCGGCAGTGCGGTCGGCAGCTCCAGCAAGCGTGGGAGTGCTTGGCGTCCATGAAGATCCATTTGTTCCGGAAGTCCTCCACCTTCTTCCCGGCCTACGAGATCGTGTTGCTGCCATTTGCCACGATGAAGCTGGCGCACCCAGAGCACTGGCCGCTGCTTATCCGGAGGTAGACAAAGTGGCGGAACAGCGCGACGGAGGGCGTCACCCCCACGAACGCTTCGCAGTAGAAGGCAAAGATCGACAGGAGGAGGATGGAGTTGGGATGAAGATGGAGGGCATGGAGACCATAGTGGTTGAGGATGGCATAGAAGAAACGGGAGAAAGGGGGAACCGGCCCAGCGAAGATGTTGTTCAGAAAGATGGGGTAGAAGGTGTCACCCAAGGCTTCCGACTGGGCGGAGCCGACCGGAGCGCCGTCTCCCCTCCCTCATTGTCGGCGCCCGCCGTCAGTAGGAGCACGGCGGCAAGGTGCTTCTCCTCTGTGATGGAGGACGCGCTCAAGGCTGGCTCAAACCAGAGAGCCAAGCGTGCGGCGGAGGCCGACAACTTTGCCTTGTCGGTGGCCATCGGTGGCGAGCCTGGGGAAAGGATTCAGCAGATCTGGAGGCGCGCTAAGTAGAAGGAGAAGGGGATCTGGAGCAAGACAGAAGGAAGGCAATGACGGCTCAGCGACAAGCGCCAGCCTTTTTGTCAGCCAGGGACGGTTGCCGAGGCAGCGTGGGGAAGCAGAAACGCCCACGTCCCATCAATCACCACGCGTCGACCAAGGCCGCAGGCTATTAGGGCCCGCGGCGCTCCGCACTTGCCCCTTGGCTTTGCCTCGAAGCCAAGTTCGAGCGTGCCTTGGGCCCGCGGGCTACTGTCGGCTTTCTGGGAACGGGGGTACCCAGACTTGCCTGCCTGTGGCCCACGGCGTGGCCACATCGACGGCCTGGTACGCCCCAGCTTTAGCGACAATGACTCAAGACCTTCGTGAGGGGCCCAGCCTCACGAGGGGCCAAGCCTCGCGAGGCGGACGACACCAAGACCTCCACGAGGAGCGGCCCCCTCAGGATGGCTCCCGAGGAGCGGAGATCTCTATGCAAGCCTCACCTCGTGAGGTCCGGATGACGTGAGCCGTGACGACCAAGGCCAGGCGGGCGCCAGCGGGCGCATTGTACCAGTTTCCTCTTCGGTGCTAAAGAGGCAAGCGCAGGCGCGGAGTACCGAGGAATCAGCCAAAGATTTCCATTCCCGTGCAACAAGACCAAGACTGCTAGGACGGCAGGATGGAGGTCATCACCGAGCCCACCACGGCGTCACAACTAGAGGCTTTTGCAGGCGAAGACTACTTTTGTCAGGATAGCATGTACTAGCTGTCTCCCTTCGAATTTGGCCGTTGTGGGATCCCTTCCCGCCTTTCATTTGGGAAGAGGACCAAGGCCACTATAAATAGGACTGAGCCACCACCGTAGAGAGGCGGGTTCACATCGGGTGGACGGATCATTCAGATCACCCACAGACTCACCAGCTCACTCGAGCTCAAGAACACATCTCCTCCTGAGGCTATTCGCCACTGTACTGGTTCTTCCTCAGCCCCTTGAGGCAAATCCACCACAAAGCAGGAGTAGGGTTTTACACCGCAAGGTGGCCCAAACCTAGGTAAACTGTTGTGTCTCTTTTCCTTATAGTTCGTCGAGCTAGGCGGTGAGATTAGCGAGTAGGCTAACTGGGGAGGACGAGCTCTCCGCACGCACCCCAGAGTTTGAACCTCTGAAGGGTTTGCGGAACCCAAAATCTGACATCCACAACCCAAAGGGCATGCAGGTGTAGGAGTACACCCGCACGGGGAAAGGAAGGCTGCCTTCTCAATGTGGTGCACTGCCATCTTGATCTGGTGGTAGCCCGAGAAGGCATCCAGGAATCACAGCAGGTCGCACTCGGCGGTGGAATCAACGATCTGATCGATGCTCGAAAGAGGGAACGGGTCCTAAGGACACGCCTTGTTGAGACTCGTGAAGTCGACGCACATGCGCTCCTTCCCGCCCTTCTTGGGGACGATGACCAAGTTGGCCAGCCAATCCGGGTGCCGCACTTTCCGCATGACACCGGCTTCTAGCAGCTTGCGGACCTCCTGGATGATGAAGGATCGCTTCTCTTGGGCTTGCCGCCGCGCCTTCTGCTTTACCAGGCGTGCACTGGGGCACACCATCAAATGGTGTTCAATCACATCCCATGGGATGCCGACCAAGTCCGTCGCCTCCCATGCAAACACATCCTTGTTAGCATGGAGGAAGCCGACCAGTGCCTCTTCCTGATCTAGGAGGAGGCCGGTGCCTATGGTGAAGGTGGGGCCTCAACCTACGTCGTCGACAGGCACCTGCTTCATCTCGGCCCGGTCTTGAGAGAACAATTGTTTCTTCTTTGCGGGCGCGGCCTCCGGGATCTCTGGAGCAACCCCAGCACTTGGCCGCGTGGCTGCCGCGGCCTTGAAAGCGAGCTTGAGGGCAAGGAGTGCATCCTTGGTGTCCCCCACCACGGTGATGATGCCGCTGCATCCAGGCATCTTGACGATGTTGTAGCCAGGGTGCGTCGCTGCCATGAACTTGGCAAGGGCCGGATACCCAAGGATGGCGTTGTACGGGAGGCCGATGTGAGCGACGTCGAAGTCAATGAGCTCGGTGTGGTAGTTGTAGCACGTGCCGAAGGTGACTGGGAGACGTGTCTGCCCCAAGGGGGTGGTGGAGCCATCGACCACCCCCGAGAAGGGCTTGGTGGGTGCGAGCTGGTCGTAGGGCACTTGAAGCAGGTCGAAGGCTTCCACGAAGAGGATGTTGAGGCCAGCACCGCCATCGATGAGGGTCTTGGTGACCGCAACATTGCTGATGGTGGGCATGCACAGCATGGGGAGCGCACCGGCACCGACTGTGGTCCTGGGGTGTTCCCTGGAGTCGAAGGCGATTGTCACAGCCCTAGAATTGATTGTAATAAGTTGCATAAGCATCCATGCATGATGTCTAAATTTATTTGAAAAGTTGAAATGGGGATTGTTCAAACCCTAGCACAAGATCAAATCAACTAGGTTCAAATAAAAAAATATTCTCAATGAACCCAAAATGCCCTTCAGAAAAGTTCATCATTTTTGGATTGGTTGAAAACCTCTGCCAAAATGGTGCACATATTTCTAGGACCATTCTGGATTTTTGAATTAAATCATAAAGTATTTGAATTTGGGCATTTAAATGCTATAAATATTTTAAATGCTCAAATTATTCTGAAATGATTTGAGGGCTGTTGGAAATAATTCAAAAGGTGCCCACAAATATTTTCAGGAGTTTTGGAAGTGATTTAGTATTTTAACTAAATCAGAAACAGACAAAAGAAATAGAAACAGAAATAAAAACAGAAAGCAGGAGAGAGAGAATGCTCACCTGGGCCTCACCTGTGCTGGCCCAGCCCACCTGGCCTGGTGCCAGTCATCCCTAACCTCTGCCAGTAGGCAGAGGTGGGACAGCGCACGCGCGCGTGAGGCGCCACGCCTCCTCCTGCTTGCCGCCAAGCCTCTGGACACGTGGGTGAACGCCCCAGAGCCGTCCCGATCTAGCCGACACCCCCACTCCTCCCCTGCTCTCTCCCTCGCCTCTGCACCGCCGTAGCCGGACGCCACCGTCGCCGCCGCCCATTGTTGCCGCGTCCACCGCCACCCCCTCGCCTCTCCGACGCGCCCTCGAGCTCCGCCGTGCCGCCCTCACCCTCTCCGTCGACGCACGCAATGCCGAACGCCTCGAAGCACCGTCCCCGACCCCTTCTTCCTCCTCGGGTCCCCGAAGATCCTCCCTCGCACCCCAACTGCTCTGGACCATCTCCGAGCTCGCTGACTTGCTCGTCCGACTCGCCGTGAGCCTCTGACCCCGGCCATCCCTCTCTTCTTCCTTTTAGGCCACCGTAGCCATCGGACCGCCTACGCCCGAACCCGTTGCTAGGCCCCCGCTAGCACCACAGCACAACCCGCGCTCACACCCGAGCTCCCGCCACCGCGGTCGAGCTCCTCGCCGTCGCCTCCAGCCGCCCTAGCTACTGGTGCCTGCTGCGCTGGACGCAGGCGAGCTCCAGCTCCCCGTAGCCGCTCTCCGCCATCCATTTGGACGCCGGAGGAGCAATCCCGAGCCCCTCCGCCGTCTTTGGCCTCGCCGGCGTCCAGTCGCCGGTGGGTTTGACCCTGTCTGACCAGGATTTGACCGCCCTGGGTCACTGACGTGTGGGCCCGCCTGGCTAATTAATCTAGTTTAGGTTTAAACTTAATTAGTTTAGCCCTGTTTGACTGACACGCGGGCCCCACTAGTCAGGCTTGACCTGGACCGGCCTTGTTGATCGCTGACATTATAGTGACATCATGCTGATGCAGTAATTCTTTTCTGGAATTTAAATAAATCTTAAATGGTTTATTCATTTCAGAAAATATTTTAAACTTCTAAAAATCATAGAAAATCAACCGTAACTCCAAATGGAATAATTTATATATGAAAAATGATCAGAAAAATCCAATCTATCCATTTGTACTGGTTTCATGCATGACAAAGCAACTTATCCTTGCTGTATAGGACAAAACATGATAATGCACATTATAAATTCATAACTTGAGTTTGAATTTGAACCTTTGGTTCAAATCAACCCAAACCCTTCTGTTGCTAGCTGCATTAGCTCAAATCACAGCATATTGCCATGTCACATTCATGCATCATATTGCTGCATTGCATTGATTGTGTTCCTTCTTTGTTTGCCGGTTTTGTTCCCTCTCAGTGGACGTTGTTCTGACGTTGTGATCGTTGACACCGATGAAGAGCTATTACTATCTTTAGAAGTGCTAGGCAAGCAAACCCCCCCTTGAGCATTCCGATACAATCCCACTCTCTCGCTCCTGCTCTCTTTTACTGCATTAGGACAATAATGATTCAACTGTTACTTGCTGCGGTAGTTGTACCCCTTTCCTCTGCGTGACCTGTCTTTGCCACAGTAAATAGTTGAAACCCACTAGCATGAGTAGGAGTTGTTTGAGCCATGATGTGCCTACTCATTTTTGCTTGCTTGTCATGCCTGCTATTGCTTAGAGTTGTGTCAGGTCTGATTCATCGGGGATGAATTGGAATGTGGTCATCATGTCCTACTGATGAGAGCTAAGTGTGTGAACACGATTTGGTAAAGGTAGCGGTGAGAGGCCATGTAGGAGTACATGGTGGGTTGTCTCATTGAAACCGTCCTCAGGAACTGAGTTCTGTGTTTGTGATCCAAGAACAACTACTACCACACGTTGGGCCCTAAAATATGACCTCGCTCGACTTATTAACCCCCCTGTCCTCTGTCCAGGAGTTGCAAGTAGTTTCTGGTGTTTGTAGTGTGCTGGAGGCCGTGCGTAGCGCTGACCGGAGGGGTGGGCAATGATGCGGTAGGCAAGTGGCACGGTGTACCGGGTCGCCCGTTTGGTGCCTCAGGAACCCTGCACACATCGTTCGGGGCCGTAGTGGAAACCTAGGCCGGACTCCCTGCGAATGGAACCTGAATAGGCGATAAACCTGGACTAGAGACTTGTGTGGTTAGTCAGGTCGTGGTCTACACCCACGTAGGCTTTCGCTTGAAGTCTGCTGAGCACATGTCGTGTGTAGACGCTAAGTGGTGGAAACATGTGTGAAGAAGAACACCCCTGCAGGGTTATAAATGATCTATTCGAATAGCCGCCTTCGCGGAAATGGACTACTGGGTTGCTTATGCAGTTCATAGACAAGTGAAAGTGGATACCCTAAAATGCGCAAGATAAGCGTGAGTGCTATGGATGGCCTTCTCGTAGGGAGACGGGAGCGTATCCATAGTGGTGTATTGATATGGTGAATATGTGGACTCGTGTGCGCCACCTCAAAAGAGTTACTTGCAGTCGTAGTATAGGATAGCCACCGAGTCAAAGCTGGCTTGCTGCAGTTAAACTCCACCACCCCCCTTTGTTGATACTAATGCATATGTAGCTAGTTCTGATGTAAGTCTTGCTGGGTACATTTGTACTCACGTTTTCTTAATTTATGTTTTTGCAGAGAGACTTCAGTCTCACTAGTAGTTCCGTGTGGACTTCGACGTTTAGCTTGATACCTCAGCTACGATCTTGTACCCTTGGGAGGGTCTTGTAGATAGTCAGGCTCTAAAGCCTTCTTCCTTTTCAGATGTCTGTACCCAGACATGTTTATGCTTCTGTTGCCTGTATGCACTGTATGTTGGGTCATGTGCCCCATGATTGTAATTCTTACTATGTATGACTCTTCGGAGCCTTATTAATAAATACATTGAGTCGTAGAGTTTTGTTGTGATGCCATGTTGTATTTGCACATATCGACCATATTGTGTGTTTGATTTTGAAATGCTTGGTATGTGTGGGATCTGACTATCTAGTTGTTTATTCTTGGTAGCCTCTCTTATGGGGAAATGTCTCCTAGTGCTTCCACTGAGCCATGGTAGCTTGCTACTGCTCCGGAACACATGGGATGATCGGCATGTGTCCTTCTTTGCTCCTGTGTCTGTCCCTTCGGGAAATGTCACGCGTTGTTCCTTTAAGTCCTTGTATCTTGCTACGACTTGGGTTCATATGTTGATGACTGACATGTACATTGCTGGGTCATGTATGCCTGTCCCTGTAAGTTAGTGCGACCTTGGGTTTACGACTAGTCATGTTGGCCCGGGTTCTCTGTCATATGGATGCTAGCGACACTATCATATACATGAGCCAAAAGGCGCAAACGGTCCCGGGCCAGGTATGGTGGCACCCGTGGGAATACCGTGCGTGAGGCCGCAAAGTGATATGATGTGTTACATGCTAGATCGGTGTGACTTAGGATCGAGGTCCTGACAGCGATGTCGGTCTCAGGCGCTGCGCGGCATGGAGGAGCCCCTTGCTGCGGCCGAGTAGCTCCCACCCGACGGAGGAGCTGCTTGACATGGCGGCCCGAGGCTGGCGCCTGTGAGCTATCGAGGATGGACGCAACAGTGTGGGGCACCGGCGCCGCAAAGTGCGTGATGAACAGGCTGCGCAGCTCCTCCTGGGAGGCTACCGAAGACTCCGGCAGGCTGAGCATCCAGGCGCGCGGCACGCCTGTGAATGCCATAGGGAGCCAGTTCACCATGACCTTGTTGTCGTCGCCCGCAGGCCAGATGGCGTGCACGTACAACCGGAGGAACTCCTCGGGGTCCGCCGCGCCGTCGTACCGCGGTGGCAACGCCGGCCTGAACTTCTGTGGCCACTGCACCCGCCGCAGGCCAGGGGTAAAGGCCCAGTGGCCCGCAGTACCTCTACAAGTGCCCGACGGCCTGATGGGTCGGACGGCGTCGGCCATGGGAACCATGAAGCGCGGGCGGAGCGCAGTTGGTGAAGAGGTAGAACTTCGATACGCCCCTACCTGGTGCGTCAAATGTCGGATTCAGGGCTCCGCAGACCCAAGAAGGTTCGAACTCTGGGGCGTGTGCGAAGATCTCAACCTCTCAAGCTTTGAGCTCGTTGCCCCACAGCCTAGCCTAGCTGGACTCGCGCGAGCAAGGAAGAAGATGAACATGGCAGTTTACCCTGGTTGGGCCACCTTGCGGTGTAAAACCCTACTCCTGCTTTATGGTGGATTGGCCTCACGAGGGGCTGAGGATGAACTAGTACAGTGGATGAACAGCCTCGCGAGGGCTATGTTGGTGAGGGTGGAAAGGATCTGATCCCTCTCTACGGTGGTGGCTAACCTATATTTATAGTGGCCGTGGTCCTCTTCCCCCGAAATGTAGGCGGGAAGGGATCCCACGGTGGCCAATTTGAAAGGGGACAAGTAGTACATCTTATCCTAACAAAAGGTTGTCTTCACATGCAAAGCTTTGGTCGTGACGCAGCGGTGGGCTCGGCGATGACATCCGTCCTTCCATACTGGTGGTCTTGGTCTTGTAGCACCGGAATGGAAACCTTTGCCAGAGACCTCGGGAACCCACGCCTATCCTTGCCTCCTTAGCACCAAAGATGAAACTGCCTCCTCTGTGCCCGCTGGTGCCCACCTGGCCTTGGTTGTCATGGCTTGCGTCATCTCAGCCGCATGAGGCTGGTACCTGCATAGAAATCTCCGCTCCTCGGGAGGCAGCCTGGGGAGGCCGCCCCCTCCAAAGGTCTTGGTGTCGTCCACCTCACAAGGCCTGGGGGCCTTTGCGAGGGTCTTTTCTTGGCGGTCTTGTAAATGGGCCGTACCAGGCCATCGAAGGAGCCATGCCGCCGGGCTGCATGCAGGCAAGTCTGGGTACCCTGGTTCCCAGAACGCCGACAATGTTGGGACTTTATATTCATACGATCGAGATACAGTATTAAATCTCAAAAAAACTAATTGCGGTGGCAACGGAGGCGGCGTGCTGCATCGATGTTGTCGTTATCATCCTCCAGGACGCCATTGTTAAAGTCTTCAAGGCAGCTCAGAATGTTCTTCACATGGAAATCAAAGACCCTGTCGTCACACGATCGATGGGCGCGGCGCGGGAGGACGGAAACTCGCGGCGCTGCGAGGTAGCGGTCGACGATGGCGTCCCATGACGCTGAGGAGGGCGCGTGCACGTGCACGGGCATGGCGGCTGCAGGCAAACGTACGAGGACCGGTGCCGCGGTGGGTGTAGGGGCGCGCACGGGCACGGGCGGTGGCGCCGACACTGGCATGTACACGAGCTCACGTGGGTCCGTGGGGACCTCGCTGACGCTCGCGGCAGCCAGCGCTGCGATAGTGCTTGGTGACCACCCCGTCAATGCTACAGGGATGGTTGCTGCCGCGGACATGGGGATGGGATCTGGGACGGGCACGGGGGCAACATCTGCCGCGGCCAGCTCGTTCAGGGCCATGTCCATGAGGCTCCATTCCTCCTTATTTTCTATCTCCTCCGGCTCAGAGTCGACTTCACCAAACTGGTAGACTAGTGGCAGATGATCCTTCTGCGTCATGGCATTGGTGGAGGTCTATGGGAGGGGAATGGGAGGCGAAGAGTGAGGCCTCCCGTATTAAACAACGGCTTAGGTACTATCGTGGTTCCACACGGCCACCTATGGGGCCATCGGCCCCTTGTGGTTCGGCAAGGGGGAAAGGCGCATTGCACAAAGAGCGAAGACTGTAGAGCAGCATGGCAGTGATGACACGGGCAGTTTTTACCTAGGTTCGGGCTTCTGCGAGGCGTCAAACCCTACTCCTGCTTTGGTGGATTGATGAAAGGACCGTGGTGGAGACGCAGGGCTCAAGCCCGGCAAGGTCGCCTTGGGACGAGAGCAGCTACGCGCGTATGAGTGTACAAGGGTCCGAATCCTTTCTAAGGTTGCCACGGCCCTACTTTTATAGGTCAAGGGGTTACCACAATGGCAAAATAGTCATTATCCAGTGACTAGATAGCCACAGTGCTGTCATACCTAACTCTGCAGACAGGACAGGGTGCATTAAATGCACCGCTTAGTGTCACATCGCGGGGGTAGCCCGGCAAGCCTTGTCATGCTATGCATCCACCTTCTTGCCTGCCTACATGACACGCCTCTGGACGGGTGTCATTTGGGGGTGATCTTCCTCAGAAAGGGCTGCCATGTGCCAAATAACAACCACTTAATCACTTGGTGGCTCGACACCGCACCGATAGGTGACTTGCATTGCTGTGAGGTGGAGCGGTGGTGTATTGGCGGGATGATCTGCCCTCGGTGTCCCCGGCAAGCTTGCCGGGGGAATCTTGAGATTTGTCTTTGGGGTGACCTCGACCTTGCCAGGCTCGCCTGCTCGGCAAGGGAGGTTTTCCTTAGTGATATCTTGTTCATTTGTCTTGTCTTGGTCTTCTTGATCCGCCCTTTGATTCCTCAAAGAGCTATATCTTCTGCTTGGACTTGTCTTAGATGCTATAACTTTGCTCTTGAGCGTGTGTACAGTTCGGGCAACATACACCAGGGTTTGTTGCACCGACAGGAGCCCCCAGGCCTAGTCTGAACGCACTGCCGAGCGTCATCGGGGTAGGCCCTATCTAGTACACAGGCGAAGAGTTTGTGGTTTCTCATCCTTGAGATTTTCTTTGCTTCTTCATTAACCTGTGCTTGAGTTAGCTTCCGTTCTTTCCGTGTGTTGTGTGATGCTAATCATGGTGGGGCCATTTCTATAATGGCCCGTGAATGACTTTAACTCATGGGGGAGTAACTGCCAATTCACTTATCCTACCACGCCCTTATCCTTTGCCACGTATGCTGCATGCATCGAGTGGGGTAGGTAATAGAGGCGCGTGGTGCGGAAAAGAGCATCATGGTAAAGGCCTGGTCTCCTTGGATTGGTGTAAGAGGGCGGTGATCGGATCCAGCCATCGGTGGTAGCTCGGACGGGTCGGATCGGAAAGAGCCCCTCAGGGGTGAAGGATCAGCCCCCCAACCCCAGCCTGCCTATAAAAAGGTGGTGCGAGGAGGAGCGGAGGCGCCCATCCACGCACCTCTCCCCTTTTAGTTCTTGCCTTCTTCTTTGTTATGTCGAGTGAGGGAGACCGGGGCCAGGCCCCGGGCTCTGGCTTGGCGGTGACGATGCCAAATGCTCGTGCTAACGCTTGGGGAGTGAGTCTGGTCCAGGGTTATACGAGATGCGGTGGCCACAGATGTGGGTGTTGAATTGACTGTAGTGCGGGAGGCATTGCGCTTCTCCAAAACGGTGGAGCGCTCGTTTCCCCCCACACAAGCCAGCCACCTGGAGGGCAGTACTTGCCCTTGCCGCAAGTCGTTGAGGCTTGTCATCCCATCGGCGAGGCCCCTAGGGCTTCTGGCGCCCGCCTGTGGTGTCGCCCTTGGGATCCTTGGTAATCCCAGCACTGCTCCTTCCAACGGGGTCGGGATTGAAGCTGAAGATGGCGGTGTCTTCCTGCCCGCCAAGGCGGGGAGCGGCACTCCTCGCACACCTCGGACACTGCCGCCTTCTGCCGCTTCTCTAGGGGAGGCGATGGGCCAAGGGGTCGACATCCTCCTGGAGCGATGGTGATGGGGAAAAAGCAAGGGAAGACGGAGAAGGCGGGTGGCAGGCCGTCAGGTCGGAGTACGATGGCAACGACGCCTTCGTCTCATATTGCCAGCACGCTGCCTCATCTTTCTGCTCTTCCCCTCCCTCCCCAGCACCATCATCACCGACC
This sequence comes from Thinopyrum elongatum, assembly GCA_011799875.1. NCBI lineage: Eukaryota > Viridiplantae > Streptophyta > Magnoliopsida > Poales > Poaceae > Thinopyrum > Thinopyrum elongatum. Next base: position 248,105,171 of record CM022299.1, read on the forward strand.
ACTTCCGAACGGTTGCCGGGGAGGGGGTAGCTCTCTTGGTGCCTTCGCCTCCTCCAGCAGTCTTCCAGCTGAGCTCCGGTGGCCCTCCCCGCCGGCACCTGTGCTGGGGCTTCTTGCTGGCCCTGGGGGTGGTGACCAGGGCACCGCCGAGCTGCTCTCTCCGTCCGCCTCCTTCGCACCCTCGCCACTCCCGATCTTGTCAGGCTGCGCCCGCCGAGTCCTGACGTGGTCGGCCTGGGCTTCTTTTCAGGCACTCCTTTTGCCCTCTTTGCCTCCCGCTGTATTTCCTAGGAGGATAAGGACAAGAAAGGGATTACGGGGCACTTATCTTTTTTCAGTCTAAAATATGTAGGCACTTGCCAAACTTTAGTCTAAAATATGTAATCTTCCTCATCCATGTTTGTGTCCTGTAAGATCTGTACTTGCTTATCGCATATTAATGAAAAAAGACAAGCCTTGCCGGGAACTTGTGCATGTACCATGTCCATGCAGAGGTGAGATGCCTCTATACGCTTAAGTAAACAAGTTTTCTCAGGCAAGCTATCTTGCCGGTGCCTTTCATTTGTTGCCGCGGGGCTTGGCCTACTGGACACAAAACTATAGAAAGGGACCAGCTCCTCGTCGCACCTCCTCCGTCAAAGGCCACTATAACCACCTTGACCGAAGCAACGTCCGGGACACAGGATGGGAGCACCTATGCTTCGAAGGTGACGAGGTTTTCATATGCACAAGTTTTCACTTTATAGAACATGTATGGATAAAAAAGAACTTATCTGTTTGGCTTGTCGGGGACCGATATGTAGGCTTGTCTTCATTTCTTCTCTTCAGGACAGGGTCCACGGCAAGAACCCTGCAGCTTAGTGTAGAGGAAAACAATGCTACATATGCCCTGATCTACATGATCTTGCTATTCTCATGTTATGCTTATGCATGCATGCAAGTTTTTGGGGCCCCCAGCACTTCGTTTATTTATCTGTTGCTCAGGTTCTGCGCCTGGCTTTGTATAAAGGGTTACATGCAACATCAGCAAGGCTTGTACAAAAGGGTGGCTGCCGGGCAGGGCTCGACAGCCGCGCCTTATGGGTAGAACTTACGGAGATGCTCAATATTCCATGAGTTTTGCAACTGAATGCCATCTCCGGTCTCCAGATGGACTGCGCCAGGTCTGGTGACTCGTACTACCCGGTAAGGGCCTTCCCACTCTGGCGTTAACTTGTTTGTACCCTTGGCGGACAGAACGCTCCTAAGGACAAGGTCTCCTTCCTCAAGGCTCCAGGCATCAACCCTGCGGCTGTGATAGCGACGAAGGGCTTACTGGTAGCGTGCAGCATGTGTAGCAGCCCGGAGACGGTTCTCCTCAAGTAGCACAGCGTCATCACGTCGGTGCTGTTCCTGCGCTACTTCATCATAGACAAGCACTCGAGATGACCCGTATATGAGTTCCGTGGGGATCACTACTTCTGCCCCATAGACTAGGGAGAAGGGAGTCTGGCTGGTAGTTCGATTTGGTGTCGTTCGGAGGGACCAAAGAACCACCGACAGCTCGTCGATCCATCGCCTGCCACATTTCTACAGCCTATCAAATGTTCTTGTCTTGAGTCCACTGTAGCGCCCAAGATGGGATTCTATCCCAATCACGTGATGAACTCATGATTGGGGCACAACCGCATTTTGAGCGCATAGCAAGGTGGATATCATTACAACATACCATGTACTGAATAGATAAGAATACAAGATAAAGGCTTACACTCGCCACAAGCTACAACATGAATACAACAGTTCATCAATACATAGCAATCATCATACAGATGAGCAGGATCCGACTAAAGATGAAATCAAACGAAAAATAAGAACGACATCCACCTTGCTAATCCCAGGCTCCCGACCCGGAACCAATCCCTTGATCGAAGAAGAAGCAGAAGAACTCCAAAACAATCAAGTATCGCTCTCACGTCAGATCATCGCATTACCTGTACCTGCAACTGGTGTTGTAGTAATCTGTGAGCCACGAGGACTAAGCAATCCCATTACCATGGGTATAAAGACTAGCAAATCTTAATGGTATGGAATGGATACGTGGTGAGGTTGCAGCAGCACTAAGCATTGTATGGTGGCTAACTTACGAGTACAAGAATAAGAAGAGAAACTACACATAACGGTCGCAAACTAGTAATGATCAAGAAGTGACCCTAAACTACTTACGAGTCTAACATAACCCCACTATGTTCTCTTCTCGAACTCACTCGAAAAGAGACAGTCACGGTTACACACGCGGTTGGTGTATTTTAATTCGAATCTGGTGTCAAATTCTCTACAACCGGATATTAAAAATTCCCATCTGCCACATAACTGCGGGCATGGCTCTCGATAAGATTTAACCCTGCAGGGGTGTCCCAACTTAGTCCATCACAAACTCTCACGATCAACGGAGGAAAATCCTTCTCCCGGAACAACCCGATCAAGCTCAGAATCCCGGTTCACAAGACATTTCGACAATGGTAAAACAAAACCAGCAAGACCTCCCGACGTGCCGACACCCTGATAGGAGCCTCGCGTATCTCGTCTCAGGCCACGATCGGATGGGACAAGCTACGAGTAAAACCAATCCTCGAGTTTCCCATGGTGGCCCCGCAGGCTGCCCGGTTTGGACCAACACTTATGAGGAGCACTGGCCCGGGTTGTTGATTAATTATCCTCGGGTACCGGTAAGTCCCTATGCAAGTTTTAGTCATCATTAGGAAAATGGTAAAACCAAAGTTGGGCCTTGCTGGAAGAGTTTTATTCAAAGCGAACTGTCAAGGGGGGCCCATAAATCCCGACTATGTTAGGAACGTAAAATCAAGGAACATAACACCAGTATGACGAAAACTAAGGCGACAAGAGTGGAACAAAACACCAAGCAAAAGGCCGAGCCTTCCACCCTTTACCAAGTATATAGATGCATTAATTAAATAAGAGATATTGTGATATCCCATGATATCCATGTCCCAACATGGAACAACCTGAAACTGCACCTGCAACTAGCAACGCTATAAGAGGGGCCGAGCAAAGCGGTAACATAGCCAAACAATGGTTTGCTGGGATGGTGGAAAAGGTTAGAGGCTTAACATGGCAATTTGGGAGGCTTGATAAACAAGTGGTAGGTAGCGCGACATAGCGATAGCATCGAGACAACTAGCAAGGAAAGATAGTAGTGGTATCCAAGGTAATGGTAATCTTGCCTGAAATCCCGCTCGAAGAAGATCGAGCCCATGAAGTAGACGAACCAACGTAGTCGAATGAATCCTCACAATCACAACGAAACCGAGAACTATCGAGAAGAACCACAACCGGAAAGAAGCAAACAACATAGTAAACAAACATCGCATAAACATGGCATGATGCACAACCAAGTATGGTGCAAGTCCATTTTAATAAGGCATGGCATGGCAAGAGTGCAACAAACAATACTACAAATTAAGTGGAGCTCAATATGCACAAAGTTGCATATTGACGAAACACCCCATTCGAGTTATTTAGTTCGCTCTCGTTTATGAACAAGACAAGATTAAATGTTGGTTAACATGGCAAAAGGTGAAGCATGAGTAAACTATACATCTAGGCAAGTTTAAATGAGGCCGGAAACAACAAACAACAATTCCGGAAAATCCCCATGTCTATATTTCGAATTTGCTACTTTTCTGCCCTAAACCATATTTTTTTGTTAATAAACATGCAAAATAAGTGCACCATGTTAATCTATGCATTTTTATACCCCATTTACATATAAAGTTTATTTAATTCAGAGCTACGGTTATTTAGTTACGAAATAAATCATTTTAACATGGCATTCAACAAATTAAATGCAAACATCATTTTAAACATTTTTAACATGGATGAAAGTGGCATATTATGAAACTAGATGGAATTCTAATCATTTTTCATATATAAAACATTTTAATCCGATGCACGGTTAATGAGTTATTATACGCATGATGTGCAAGGACTTTTCTGTAAAATCTGTTTTCCATGGGTAATTGGCAAAATCGTCCAGAGCGAAAAAAAACAATGCGGGCCGAATCTGCAACGGTATCGGCTAACAGAGAGGAGGGGCTGGAGCTCACCTAGCTGGGCCAGGCCCAGTTCGGTGGAGAGGCCAAGGCAGGCCGGCTTGGAGGAGTTGGGCCACGGCGCGGGATGCGGCCAGGAGGGTGCTGGAGGCGGGCGCTCCTATTCTAACGAAGCAGAGGGAGCAGGGCACTGGCAGCAGGTCAAGGCAGGGGCCAGGCGCAGCAGCAGCTTGGTCTCCGGCGGTGGAGCGGCGACCTGGAGGCAGGGACGAGGCCTGGGCGCAGGGACTCGCCGAATCTGATAGAGACAGCGATGAACGGAGCAGGGCCACGGCGGGAATTGCAAGGCCATGACGGGAAAAATTCAGAGAAGATACAGAGAGGGAGGAAAAGAAATTGAAGGAGAGGAGAAGGGCGAGAGGCACAGGCCTGCTGGAAGATGAGGATGCAGGACGCGCGGGGGCGAGGAGGTCTGGATCGCCGGCGAGGCCTTGAGGTGGAGCAGAGGCAAGTCGGGCAGCAGCGGTGCTCCATGGGTCGGGCGGTTCTAAAACTTCAAGGCCATGGCGAAGTCAAGACAGAGGTGGGTGGGGTCGGGCCAATGAGGCGCCCATGGCGTTGGACTTGGCGGGTTGTAGGTCCGGCAGGGGCGGCGACCGTGATGCAGGGAAGGGTGGAGGTGTGGAACCGGTGAGGCGGCGGAGAGATCTAGGCATGGGGCGGCCATGGCGTTCCTGGTACAGAGGCAGAGAGAGTGAGAGAGAATTGGGAGAGAGAGAGAGAGAGAGTTTCACCAAAGAAAAGAGAAAGGGGAAGGGAGCAGGGGTGGCGAGGACGGCCTGCTAGTGCTACTCCGGCGAGGAGGCTCGGGGAGGGACGGAGACGCGCGGTCCAGCGGGCACTCGGTGGTGGCTGCGCGCTGGGCTGCTGATGCGGGCACGAGGAGAAGCAGAGGCTTCGGGCGCACGCGGGCATGGGAGAAGGAGCTCGGACTCCTGGTTGGTGGGTGGAGGAAAATGAGAAGGGGATCCCGAGGTGGATGGAGACCGGGTGGCGGCAGCGATGGGACAAACCTCCTAGAAATTAGGGTTGGCTTGTGTCGTGGTATTCTCGCGTCAGTCGGCAGGGGGGTCCGTGAGACGACAGATGCCACGGAGTGGCTTGAGGTGAGGGCAAGACTGCCGTGGAATATCCGGAACGGGTGTTCCGCAAAAGCACGCGGGGGTTTATCCAGGTTCGGGGCTCTCCGGAGAGATAATACCCCTACTGCTGCATGTCTGAATATATGTCTATATCTGCAGTACAGAGTGCTCCTGAAGCTGTATCTGAGATCTGTGCAATGGGTACCTGATCTCGCATATATGCGTATGAGCATAAGTGTGTGGTGGCCGTGGCGCTGGTGGCCGAATGAGTGGCTGCGCATGCATGCATGCGTGAGAGTGGATGGATGTGTGCTAGTGTGTGTGCGTGGGAGCCTGAGAGTGAGAGAGCTCCCTGGTTCACTTTATATAGGAAGTGAGCCTGAGAGTGAGAGAGCTCCCTGGGTCACTTTATATAGGAAGTGCACAGGGGACAAGAGGCGGCCTGCGCGGCCTAACTACACTATTTGGGAGACATCGATGTGACACGTTACAGCTGCTACAGTGCGCCGCTATTAGTCAACAGTGCACGGGTGCAGGCGTCTTGTCCACGGTATGGCCGTCTTGTCGGTGTCCGGTCGGAGCTGGAGTGGTTGACTCGCGTAGCAGGCCGGCTGGAGCAGCCGGACGGGGAGCCGGCCGGGCAGCCGGGTGGCGGGCCGGCCGGGGCAGTCGAACAGGGGTCCGCCTGGAGCGACCGAGTGGCGAGCCGGTCAGAGCAGCCAGACTGAGGGGCGTGGGCCGCCCCGATATCTTGAAGCGTTGTTTTGCCGCCCTTGGGGTACCCGGGGGTCATTCCCCTGACAGTAGCCTCCGATCCTCCGGGCAACTTGGAAAAGTTGGGTGGAGGTTTTTTAGCGGCCGTCGATGTAGAAGATGCTGATGACGGCCGGCTGCGGGCTGTAGCCGGCACGGCTTGCTTCCAGCGGGGGGTGCGCGAGCGCACCCGCTGGGTGTAGCCTCCGAGCCTCCGGGCAACTTTGGAAAAGTTGGGTGGAGGCTTTTCGCGGTTGTTGGTGCAGACGATGGCGTCAAGGGGCCGGTTGCAGCCGACGCCGGGCGTGCAACAGGCGCGACATGTTCCGAGCGGGGGCGTGCAAGCGCACCCGCTGGGTGTAGCCTCTGAGCCTCCGGGCAACTTGGAAAAGTTGGGCAGAGGGTCTTGTTGTTGATGATGAAGCCGACAGCGGTGTCGAGGGCGCCGGGCGCGGACACGGAGTTCGCCGGCCGATGGGCGCGGGGCCCTGTCGGGCGCGGACGCGGAGTCCGCCGGCTGGTGCTGTCGGGCGCGGATGCGAGGTCCGCCGACAGGCGATGTCGGGCGCGGACGCGAGGTCCACCGACTGGTGCTGTCGGGCGCAGATGCGAGGTCTGCCGGCTGGCGATGTCGGGCTCGAACGCGAGGTCCGTCGACTGGTGCTGTCGGGCGCGGACGCGAGGTCCACCGTCTGGTGCTGTCGGGCGCGGACGCGAGGTCCGCCGACTGGTGGTGTCGGGCGCGGACGCTGAGTCCGCCAACTGATGGTGTCAGGCGCGGACGCGGAGTCCGCCGACTGATGTTGTCGATGACAGCCGGCCTCAGGCTGCAGCCGGCGCGGCTTGCTTCCAGTGGGGGCGCGCCAGCGCACCCACTGGGTGTAGCCTCCGAGCCTCCGGGCGACTCGAAGAGTCGGGTGGAGGGTTTTTGCTGTAGATGAAGCGGGCGGTGGGATGCCGGTTGCAGCCAGCGTCGGGCCCGCAACCAGCCTCCGGGCGAGGAGGGGGTTCCCCTCAGCGATGATCGTGCAAAAGACAAGGTTAGTCCGCGCAGATATATCAAATGTTTGCTTTTAGCAGTGCAAGATTTATGCGGAGTGTGCCGACTCGGTTTCGTCCGAGCCCCCTTCAATCTTTTTCATATCCCCTCTGCTCTTTGGCTTGTACTCTCGCTAGCCAGACAGCCGCGCTGCGGTCTGTGGCTGAGAGTGGGCCGCGGAGTGGAGTGTACAGTACTCAGACTCTGGGAGCAGATTCAACTGAGCAGATACTCATAAAGCAAACGGCCGGGTCGCCCGAACCGTTTTCTCCCCGGACGTGTTTCGCTTGGGTGGCCTCTAGCGTTTGCTCTTGCTAGCCGGACAGCCGCGCTGCGGTCTGTAGCTGAGACAAAGAGTGAGCCTTCGGTACCGCGGACGCTACTAAGCCGTCTGCGGGAACAAACGTCTCAGGCCAAGCGGCCAGCCCCCGGGCCAACTCTGGCTGGCGCCGGGGCGAACAGTGGTGTAACTGTAATAAAATGCGGAGATAGCGCCCCGAGCATCGCTCGGGGTTATCCGTGTTTGCGAGGTGCAAAAGTATGCGGGTGAGGAGCTCACATTGCTTTGATGCAGACGAGGCGGAGGTTGACGAAGACAGCCGGCGCGGCTTGGCGCTCGCGGAGCGCGCCGGCGCACCCGCTGAGTGTAGCCTTCGAGCCTCCGGGTGCTCGAAGGGGGTCCCAGCCGGTCAGGCTCGACCGGTAGGCGGCGTAGTGGGACGCAGCCGAGCTGGCTTGGCACAGCCGGTGATGCGTCGAGGCGGCCGGGTCGGCTTGGCACAACCGACCGGGCGCTGAAACGGGCAGGCAGGCGGGTCGCGGCTGGCCGTCCGAGTGGCGAAGCAGGCCGATGGGCCAGCCGGACGTCATCTTCTTTTTCTCTTCGGCCGGCTTCTGGCTGCCGGACAAAATCTTTTCTCTCTGCAGCCGGCCGCTGGCAGCCGGACGGACACTTTTTTCTCTTCGGCCGGCTGCTGGCAGTCGGACGGAAGTTTTTTTTTTGCACCCGGCAGCATCTCTTTTTTCCAGCCGGCCCGTTGACTTTTCTCGTTTCTTTTCAGCTGGCTTGCTCTTTTTTAGCAGCCGGATGGGCAATCAACCCACGTTTTTCTTTTATCTCTTGTCTCCAGCCGGCCTGAGAGCGCACGTGGCATGGCCGACGAGCAAACCACGTGGGGCAGCGCTGCAGCGCTGCGCAGAGCAGGACCTGGCGGAGCCATGTGAGGCGGAGCGTGCCAGTCGGAGGCGAGAGCCAACGGGGACGCGAGCCGGCGGGTGCTGTATGCGGTAGCGGGAGTCGGCACAGCAGACGGCCAGGCCGGCGGTGGAGCGGCCAGGCGGAGTCGGCAGGGTGGCCAGGTGGAGCCAGCAAGCAGGCGGTTCGGCAGACGGGCATGCGAGCGCAGCGCTGACACGGAGCGCGGGCGAAAGCACGGCCGGACGCAGCGGCCGCGTGGAAAGCCAGCCGCGGCAGTCGGCTTGCGCCCCGCGCAGGTGAGGAGGAGCGTCGCTGGCGCGCGGGAGGTGCGGGGCTGCGGCCGGCTAGAGCGGCAGTCTGTCGGGGACGACGCGGAAGGGGACGGACCCGGCGGCGCGGGAGGAGCCGGCGTCGAGCGGCGCAGCGAGCCGGCTGCGGGGCAAGCAGAGCCGGCGCGCGAGGCAGGCACAGCCTGGCACGGGACGGAGGCAGACGGCCAGGCGGGGCGGACGCAGCCCGGCGGGGCGGCTCGGGAGGAGGAGGAGGCACGAGGCGCGGCCAGGGCCGCGGGCGCGGAGCAGGTGGCCAAGCAGGCATGCGGCGCGGGCGAAGCCGGACCTGGCCGTGCGTGGGGTACCGGAGGAGGCGCGAGGCCGGCTGCGGGGCGGACGGAGCCGGTCGGGGCCGGGCGGAGCGGGCCGCACACATGGAGCGGGGCGAAGCCGGCAGCCGGCTCTGGTGAGCTGAAGCCGGTCCGGGCCGGGCGGCGCGGAGGCGCAGAGCGCGACGGAGCCGGCCGGGTGGCAGGGACGGCGAGCAGGAGGAGGCCTCTGGAGGTGGTCGTCTGGCGCGGCGGTTACTCAGGCAGCGCGGCCGCGAGCTCCCAGGCGCACGGGGGTGGAGCCACAGGGACGCGGGACGGCGCACGGGAGCGCGGGGCCGCCGGCGAGAGGCACGGGCCGGTGGCCCGCGTGAGGAGGAGCTCGAGTGGGGGAAGAAGGATCGGCGAGGGAAGGCCCGTGCCCTAGCACGGCGGCGGCTTGGCCAGCAGTACGGCAGGAGCCGTGGCCGGTGGTGGTGGTGCGGGCGCTCGGCCGCCGCTGGAGGCGGAGGTCGTCGGCGCCGGCGTCGGGCGCGCGGTGGAGCGGGGCGATGAAACTGGCCGGAGCCCATGTGCGGGCGCGCGAAGGCGACGAGCGCCGCGACACGGGGCGGCAGGCGGGCAGCAGCTCGGGCAGGGCGTGGAGCAGCGCATGGGTGCAGCAGGAGCAGCTGCAGCAAGGCAGCAGTGCCATGGCGAGCTAGTAGTAGAGGCAGAAGGAGAGGAGGGAGCAAGGCGCTGGCTGCCGTGCGGAGCAGGAGGTGCTCGGCGGGGACGCAGAGCCACGGGGGCGACGGACGCGGCGATGGAGGCGCATGCGTGCGGAGGCCAGCGAGACGCAGAGGCGCGCAACCGAAGCAAGCTTCTGAATTGCTAGAGACTGGGCAGTGTCCGTCTCACACCCGAACAATGTACAGGCAGTGTACGATTATTATCTGGGGAATATCTAGCTTTTGTCTGAGATGTGCTTGGGTAGCATCCAACTTGCATCTGACCGGTGTATGGGACGTGTATGGCTATAGTCTGAGGTTTGCGAAGTGTACGAGGTACATATGCACCATGGACGAGCTCGGGCCGCGAGGTGCGCGGCACAGAGCGTCCGTGGAGAAGAGAGCGAGGCGGACGAGGCCGAGGCTGCCGACGTGGACGCGCCGTCCCGCGCAGACGTCCCAGGGGCGTGTCGATGTAGAGCCCCCGAGCATGGCCGGAGAGACGACGGTGGCGTCACGGCGGGGATGACAAAGGTGGTGAGGCCGCCGACGAGGGCACACCATCACGCGCGGCCGCCCCGGGGGCGTGTCGATGTCGAGCCCCCGAGTGCAGCCGGAGAGACGATGGCGATGCCGCGGTGAGGATGACGAAAGGGGTCCCGCCCGGACCGCAGTTCTAGTAGCAGCTTGCCCCACGGTAGGCGCCAACTGTCGTGGTATTCTCACGTCAGTCGGTAGGGGGGGCCGCGAGACGACAGTTGCCATGGAGTGGCTTGAGGTGAGGGCAAGAATGCCATGGAATATCCGGGACGGGTGTTGCGCAAAAGCACGCGGGGGTTTACCCAGGTTCGGGGCTCTCTAGAGAGATAATACCCCTACTCCTGCATGTCTGAATATATGTGTATATCTGCAGTACAGAGTTCTCCTGGAGCTGTATCTGAGATCTGTGCAATGGGTACCTGATCTCGCATATATATGCGTATGAGCATAAGTGTGTGGTGGCCGTGGCGCTGGTGGCCGAATGAGTGGCTGGGCATGCATGCATGCGTGAGAGTGGATGGATGTGTGCTAGTGTGTGTGCGTGGGAGCCTGAGAGTGAGAGAGCTCCCTGGGTCACTTTATATAGGAAGTGCCCAGGGGACAAGAGGCGGCCCGCTCGGCCTAACTATACTATTTGGGAGACATCGATGTGACACATTACACCTGCTACAGTGCACCACTATTAGTCAACAGTGCACGGGTATATCCGTCTTGTCCGCGGTATGGCCGTCTTGTCAGTGTTCGGTCGGAGCTGGAGTGGTTGACTCGCGTAGCAGGACGGCTGGAGCAGCCGGACAGGGAGCCGGCCGGGCAGCCGGGTTGCGGGCCGACCGGGGCAGTCGGACAGGGGGGCGCCTGGAGCGACCGGGTGGCGAGCCGGTCGGAGCAGCCGGACTGAGGGGCGTGGGCCGCCCCGATGTCTTGAAGCGTTGTTTTGCCGCCCTTGGGGTACCCGGGGGTCATTCCCCCGACAGCTTGATTTGGTAGGTGGTGGTTTTATATAGGGAGGTAGGACTAGGTTTGGACCCTTCGATCATAATCGGGCGGTCGAGAATATTTTAGGGATGTTTGGGGATGATCCGGATCCAACGGTCATGACTGCCCGGGTCCGGTTCGGGGAACTTTCAGACGCGCACACGAGGGGGGTTTAATGGGCTCGGAGAAGAGTGTTAGGTTGATCTGAGAGGAGGTCAACTGAGGCAAGGAAGGAGCGGCAACTATGAGCGGATGCAAGTTTTTTTTAAATGACGGCAACGGAGTGCCGATGCAATGCATATGATGCGGCGATGAATGCAACAAACAAATGAAACACACTGGAACAATGAAATACATGGAAGGCATCTGGAGCGTCGGTCTCGGGTCGTCACAACTCTCCTCCACTTACAAGAGATCTCGCCCCGAGATCTAGGGATGACGCCGGAGGGAAGCGAAAGAGGAAGTGGTAAAACAAAGTTGCTTCTTTGACAAACGAATGAAACCAATGAACCTTGAGAGGATAAACAACTTGAAAGAAAGAAGACAATTGAGATGAACGAAGTTGAAAACACTCCGGTAGAAAAGAGAAATAAGGAACATCATGTGAACCTTGGAGGTTGCAAACACATTAATCAAGGGACAAGGAAGAATTTGCAACCATTTTGGTTGAAACGGGCTAGAAAGGAAGAGAAAGAATTCGAACAACACTCCAATTGAATATAGAAAGAAGGAACAGAACATGAACTAGACAAGATGGAATGATGCTTGACAAGAGCAACAACACAATGCCTCCGGAATAAAAGAAAGGATGGAATGAAAAGAACGGAGAAGGGAGAAACATCTCTCACAATTGAACTTGAAGGAACATTACTACAGAAAAGGGTTGAACGGAGTTGTTGGAAAATCAACAATCAAAAGATATACTCCAAGGAAGAAAATGATGGGTTTAAATATCTCATTCTTGACAAGTTGTGAATCATGAACACAAAGGGAAATTGTCAAGAATGATATAAGACCACCCTAAAAGAGAAGGTAGAAGGAATTGCACTTCGGAATGCACAATGAAGAATACTTGAGCTCCTCCAACAAGGATCTTGATGAACACTCCAAGAATTAATTAAATCTTTAACGAACCACCATGAAGAAACTGTGGAAGAACTCCGGATAAATAAGGATGATGGAAAAGAAGCAAAGATTGCAAGAACAAGAATTGAACGCTTGCAATGATTTAGATGGACCTTCGGGACGAGATAATTGAGAGAGCTTGGAACTCCGAAAAGAAAAGATGAGGCATCTCGAACCGAGAATGTGATATGATGAAAAACTCCGGAAAGAAAGATGAATCACTTCTAATCAAGAATTTACTCATCATGAACAATCTCAGGAAGAAAATAATTGAATCACCTCAAGGAAACAAGAATAAGATTTACTGTATGTTTATCCTTCATCAACTTAAATTGATGACAAGCAACGGATTTGGCATACTACTTATTCTCGTTGAGAAGGATTAAGGAAAGATATAGCGCAAACTTGGGAAAATCTTCAACAAACCACCGGTATGATTTTGGAAGAACAAATGAATTGATATGATAAAGAGAAGAGGAATCTTGAAAGAACCACCGTAAGAATTGAAAACAATTGAAGAAAAGAGGACGAATCGCCGGGAAGAATTATAAATTGAACAAAGATACTTGAGGGAATTTAGATACAAGAGAAAGAAGAGAACATCAGCTGACTAGAGAATACTTGAATGATGCACCGGAAGAATTGGGGAATGAGAGCTGGAAGTTGAGAATGAATAATTTGAAGTGATGGGATCTGGAGAATCAAACTCAGAAGACTCCTGAAATGCTTCGGATTGATATGAAAATATTTTCTCACCATCAAAACACTTTGAGAGAATAGCATGAAGCTTGAACATCAAATCTTCAAGAGAATGGACCAAGATTTAGAGGAAACGCTTCTTCGGTCTTCAAAAGCTGAGAATGAGGACGAGAAACACCACCAAAATTCTTGAGACACTCCTGAACAATGAAGAATAGAAAGGTCGAACCAACGATGAAATTAATTTGAAAGTGATCTTGGAGAAGGCATAAGATGCGATTCTATCCCAGTCACGTGATGAACTCATGATTGGGGCACAACCGCATTTCGAGCGCATAGCAAGGTGGATATCATTACAACATACCATGTACTGAAAAGATGAGAATACAAGATAAAGGCTTACACTCGCCATAAGCTACAACATGGACACAACAGTTCATCAATACATAGGAATCATCATACAAAAAACCAGAATCTGACTACGGGTGAAATCAAACGAAAAAGAAGAACGACATCCACCCTGCTAATCCCAGCCTCCCGACCCGGAGCCTATCCCTTGATCGAAGAAGAACAGAAGAACTCCAAAACAATCAAGCATCGCTCTCACGTCAGATCATCGCATTACCTGTACCTGCAACTGTTGTTGTATTAATCTGTGAGCCACGAGGACTCAGCAATCCCATTACCATGGGCATCAAGACTAGCAAAGCTTAATGGGTATGGAATGGATAAGTGGTGAGGTTGCAGCAGCACTAAGCATTGTATGGTGGCTAACTTACGAGTACAAGAATAAGAAGAGAAACTACGCATAATGGTCGCAATCTAGTAATGATCAAGAAGCGATCCTGAACTACTTACGAGTCAAACATAACCCCACTGTGTTCTCTTCTCGAACTCACTCAAAAAGAGACAGTCACGGTTACACACGTTGTTGGTGTATTTTAATTCGAATCTGGTGTCAAGTTCTCTACAACCGGATATTAAAAATTCCCATCTGCCACATAACCGCGGGCACGGCTTTCGATAAGATTTAAACCTGCAGGGGTGTCTCAACTTAGTCCATCACAAACTCTCATGATCAACGGAGGAAAATCCTCCTCTCGGAACAACCCGATCAAGCTCGGAATCCCGGTTCACAAGACATTTTGACAATGGTAAAACAAAACTAGCAAGACCTCCCAATGTGCCGACATCCTGATAGGAGCCGCGCGTATCTCGTCTCAGGACATGATCGGATGGGACAAGCTACGAGTAAAACCAATCCTTGAGTTTCCTCGTGGTGGCCCCACTGGCTGCCCGGTTTGGACCAACACTCATGAGGAGCACTGGCCCGGGTTGTTGATTAATTTTCCTCGGGGTACTGGTAAGTCCCTATGCAAGTTTTAGTTGTTATTAGGCAAATGGTAAAACCAAAGTTGGGCCTTGCTAGAAGAGTTTTATTAAAAGCGAACTGTCAAGGGTGGCCCATAAACCCCGACCGTGTTAGGAACGCAAAATCAAGGAACATAACACCGGTATGACAGAAACTAAGGCGGCGAGAGTGGAACAAAACACCAAGCAAAAGGCCGAGCCTTCCACCCTTTACCAAGTATATAGATGCATTAATTAAATAAGAGATATTGTGATATCGCATGATATCCATGTCCCAACATGGAACAACCTGAAACTGCACCTGCAACTAGCAACGCTATAGGAGGGGCCGGGCAAAGTGGTAACATAGCCAAACAACGGTTTGCTGGGATAGTGGAAAAGGTTAGAGGCTTAACATGGTAATTTGGGAGGCTTGATAAACAAGTGGTAGGTAGGGCAACATTGCGATAGCATCGAGACAACTAGCAAGCAAAGATAGTAGTGGTATCCAAGGTAATGGTCATCTTGCCTGAAATCCCGCTCGGAAGAAGATCGAGTCCAGGAAGTAGATGAACCAACGTAGTCAAACGAATCCTCACAATCGCAAAAAAAACCGAGAACTATCGAGAAGAACCACAACCGGAAAGAAGCAAACAACATAGTAAACAAACATCGCATAAACATGGCATGATGCACAACCAAGTATGATGCATGTCCATTTTAATAAGGCATGGCTTGGCAAGAGTGCAACAAACAATACTACAAATTAAGTGGAGCTCAATATGCAACGAGTTGCATATTGACGAAACACCACATTCGAGTTATTTAGTTCGCTCTCGTTTATGAACAAGACAAGATTAAATGTTGGTTAACATGGCAAAAGGTGAAGCATGAGTAAACTATACATCTAGGCAAGTTTAAATGAGGCCGGAAACAATAAACAACAATTCTAGAAAATCCCCATGTACATATTTCGAATTTGCTACTATTCTGCCCTAAACCATATTTTATTGTTGTTAAACATGCAAAATAAGTGCACCATGTTAATCTATGCATTTTTCTACCCCATTTACATATAAAGTTTATTTAATTCGGAGCTACGGTTATTTAGTTATGAAATAAATCATTTTAACATGGCATTTAGCAAATTAAATGCAAACATCATTTTAAACATTTTTAACATCGATGAAAGTGGCATAATATGAAACTAGACGGAATTCTAATCATTTTACATATATAAAACATTTGAATCCGATGCACGGTTAATGAGTTATTATATGCATGATGTGCAAGGACTTTTCTGTAAAATCTGTTTTCCATTGGTAATTGGCAAAATCGTCCAGAGTGAAAAAAAACAATGCGGGCCGAATCTGCAACGGTATGGGCTAACAGAGAGGAGGGGATGGAGCTCACCTAGCTGGGCCAGGCCCAGTTCGGTGGAGAGGCCAAGGCAGGCCGGCTTAGAGGAGCTGGGCCATGGCGCGGGACGCGGCTAGGAGGGCGTTGGAGGCGGGCACTCCTATTCTGACAAAGCAGAGGGAGCAGGGTGCTGGCAGCAGGTCGAGGCAGGGGCCAGGCGCAGCGGCAGCTTGGTCTCCTGTGGCGGAGCGGCGACCTGGAGGTAGGGACGAGGCTGGGGCGCAGGGACTCGGCGGATCTGATGGAGACAGCGATGAACGGAGCAGGGCCTTGACGGGAACTGCAAGGCCATGACGGGAAAAATTCAGAGAAGATACAGAGACGGAGGAAAAGAAATAGAAGGAGAGGAGAATGGAGTGAGGCACAGGCCTGCTAGAAGACAAGGATGCAGGACACGCGGGGGCGAGGAGGTCTGGATCGCCGGCGAGGCCTTGAGGTGGAGCAGAGGTGAGTCGGGCAGCAACGGTGCTCCATGGGTCGGCGGGGTTCTGAAACTTCAAGGCCATGGTGAAGTCGAGACAGAGGCGGGGTCGGGTAGATGAGGCACCCATGGCATTGGACTTGTCCGGCTATTGTCATGGGAAACCATGACCACATTTCGGGCCATGAGCCCCTTTTTGGTTCGGCGGGGGGATGGGCACGTTGCACAAAGAGCGGAGAAGCATCGCGCAGCACGACAGAGATCACACGGGCAGTCTTTAACAAGGTTCGGGCCGCCGTGAGGCGTAAACCCTACTCCTGCTTTGGTGGATTGATGGTGGATAATGGTGGTGGACGTAGCACACTCGCCCGGCAAGGTCCCTCTGGGGGCGAGAGTGGCTACGAGCGGATGAATATGCGAGGGTCCAACCCCTTCTACAGTCGCCATGGGCCTCCTTTTATAGATTAAGGGGTCACCACAGTGGCAAATCAATCTTTGCGTACTGATTAGATAGCTAACAATGCTATCATATCTAACTCTGCAGGTTGACAGAGCGCATTAAATGCGCCGCTCAGTGTCACATCACAACCCGCCCGGCAGGCCCTGCCTGGCTATTTTGCCAGCTTTGCGCCTGCTTTATTGACACATCTCAGGACGGGTGTCATATGGAGGTGTTTGCTGTAGGAAGTGGCTGCCATGTGGCAAAAAGCAGCCACTTAGTCACCTTGGAGCTCGACACCGCTTTGATTAATGACTTGCGTCGCTTGTGAGGTGGAGCGGTAGAGTGGCTTGCCTCCGCCAGCCCCGGCAGGCCTGCCGGGACGATCTGGAAGCTTGCTTCCGGGGCAAAACCCAACCCTGCCGGGCTCGCCTGCCTGGCAAGGTGGGTCCTTCCCTTAGCGATGCCTTGTTCCGCTGTCTCACCTTGGCCGTCTCGACTTGCACTTGGATCCTTCAAAGGAATTGATCCTTCTTGTTTGGTCTGATCTTGGTCTTGTAATCTTGTCTTCGAGCCTGTTGGCTTGATGTCCGTGCACAGTTAGGGGGAAACATATACCCCTGTCTGTGTTCCCCAACATAAGCCCCCGGGCCTAAGCCATTCGTGTTGCTGGGCACGTTGGGTTAGGCCCCAAACAGTGCACGGACACGCGGCAAAAAAGGGCTGCTCGCATCATGGTTTGTCATGATGACTAGTCAATCCAACGTCCATTTCACGCAATTACTGCGAGTCATGGGGTCATGGGACTGTTGTAGTTAATGTAAAACGGTAACTTCTGAAGCGTCGCGCCCCCGCTCCACGCCTTTTCCATTTAAGATAGGAAAACGCGGAACGGCACGGTTCACCTGTCGCCTGTCCTGCCCTCCCATCATCTTCCTCCGCAAGCCAAACAACCGCCCCTCCTTTCTCTCCCTTGCCCGTCACCGTTCCCCCACCTGATTCTTTCCCCCGTTCGCACTGGCGTCCACGGGAATGGGGAAGAAAACTGCAGCAAAAGGGAAGCAGACGGCAGCGCCGAAGGAGGTGGTCGCCGAGGGAAGCAAGAGGGCGGCGGAGCTGGACAAGAAGTGGAGGGGAGACGTCGTCTTCTTTCTGTCAAACCTGGACGGCCAGTGGGGCCACCACGGGGAAACCTGCAGGCAAGGTACGGTTACCTATGGGGGAGGGAAGTCCCGAAAGGGCACGGCACGCCCAATGTTTTGGCGGAGGGGGAAGAGGATCCACCAAATTCATACCGATTCTTCTGCGCAAATTTCATCAGCGGCCTCTGCCCCCCTTTTTCTGATTTCTTTGAGGCGATGATGATGATTTATGGATTCCACCTCCTAGACTTCACACCAAATGCAATGGTGACCGTGGCCATCTTTGCCCATTTGTGTGAGAACTTTGTTGGAGTCGCCCCCAATGTTGATCTGTTCAGGCATTACTTTGTCCCGCGGGTGGAGAACAAAACTCACCGCTCCGGGAACATCAGCTGGATGCCATGGGGGGCAAGGAAGTCCTGGGATTATATCCCTGGTCTACAGTGTGAGAGGTGGGATGAGTGGAGAGGAGACTGGTGCAGGATTCAAGATGAGGAAGCCCTAGAGTTCTGGGAAGCACGAACAGTGTGTGTCGAGCGTAGCAAGGAATGGAGCGCATTCGGCCTCACCAATGATAGGCTTCGCCTGGCAATAAACAGGATCACCTGCCTGAAGGCTGCCGGGCTAACCATTGAGCACGTGGGGGCAGATTTTCTCCTTCGTCGCATCTCGCCACTGCAGAAGAGGGACAGACCCGCCTGGTTGTATGGTGATGCTGGGGATAGGATGAGATTGCTCCCATGTTTGGCCAATAACTTGTCTCTTTATGTCCACGCCTGGTTGTGTGACCAGCTGTTTGGCCGCTTCGAGCTGTTCAAGCTCCCGGCAACCGTTATCCCTCTGAATGTCAATTTGGCCCAGGACCAGATCTTGAAGTGGATGCCGGATTGCAACGCTCATGGGGTGGCAGGTGATTGGCGGTTGCCCACTCTTGACAAAGAACTTGAATGGTCCAACGCCCTGGTGGAGAGGGCTATCAGGGTGGAGACCAACGTGTAAATACGCACCTCCACCGTGGAGCCAGCGTTTATCAAGAATAGGATTGAGGAGGACAAAGCTGCCCGAATTGCTGCAATGGCAAGGGCTGCAAAGGTCGGGATGGGAAAAGCTGAGGATGAGAGTTCCTCCCATGGTGGTAGCGAGGCGCAGGCCACGGAAGAGGTTGCCGGGGAAGATCTTGCCGAGGACGAGACTTCCGGGCTTGAGGCTCTAGCTACAGCGGTAGCAGAGCTCCAAAAGGAGGAGGAGGCTACTGAGGCAATGGAGCCCGAAGCGGAGTGGCTCGCGGCTGGTCCTCAAGCCCCCGAGCCAATTTTGGATCAGCGTCCCCGCAGGCGTGCTGCTAACTGGGGAACGGTGGCCGCAAATCCAGCGCCTGCCGCCAAGAAGGTGAAGAAGACCACCACCAGAAATACCAAGACAGACGTGGCGTGCCGCCAGTCTCCTCGCCTTGATGGGATCAAAGCTTCTCCCGCCAAGCAATCGGTGGATGTGGAGGGTGATTCCAACTCTCATTCTGGCACGAGCTCTTCGCAGAGCTCGTCTTCATTGGAGCCCCTAGCGCTTCAGCAGGGTTTGGGGCTGCCGGAAAGCTCCGCCGCCCCATTCCAAAAAGAGAGGCAGAGCATCCCCGCCGCCCATGGAATTTGAATTGAGCTCCATGCTCATTGATGAGGAGTAAGGAAGATTTCCCTTTCCGTAATAACTTTAGTATACTTGATTATCTTTGCTGGCTGACCATTTGTTTTGCTGTCGTTGGCATGGAGGAGGAGGAAACTGAGGCCCTCATCGATCAGTCGAAGAGGCTCCGACGTCCTGGGTCGCTGAAGACTATGGAGAGCTTGGGCTTGGTGGGGACCAATACGGAGGATCCCGCACCGAGCCCCCAGCCCAGCCCCCGGCCTGAAAGTGGAGGGCTGGTTCCTTCTGCTGGAGGCAACGGAGACGAGCTTCCCACCCCTCCAGCTGGAGGAGGCGGCAAGACGACACGGGATGAGCCCTCCGTGGAAGGGTATGTTCCTCCCGCTGACCTAGCCAAAGAACCCCTGGCGAGACCCTCCTTGGACGAGCCCGCACAGAGCGTTGCCGTGGCTACCACGACAGGGGGTGGAGTTCATGGCCCGGCAACTGATGCTGTCGGGGAAACTGAGGCCCCTGCCGGGTAGGCTTCTCCGGGTACTTAACTTCCACTCTTCTCCTTTCTCTTATGTATCCCCTCTCCCTATATCCTGGTAATCTAAAACTTCTGCCTTTTTTTGCCATTCGCTTGTCCTTTCATCTGTAGTCCTCTAGGCCGAAGAGCCAGAACTGCTGGAAGAGGTGGCCAGCATAGGGAGAGCTGTCGTGGACAAGGCCGCCGAGATCGCCACCGCGGAGGGACAGGGCCCCGCTGCCGGGAGTGTTCAAGATTCTTTGGCGGTGGCGGAACATACTTCTGAAAGTGCCCCAGAGGTGGGAGTGGTGGTCGAGGGGAAGATTCCCCTCCGAACCATGGATCCATTTCCGTCCTTTGGGCCCATGGTGGGGACCTCGCCATCCCCCTAAAGCCAATTGGCGCTAGTGTTGTTGCAGCCAGGGATTGGAGCCCCCGGCCCATCGGCATCGACGAACGTGGAGCTTGATGAAGAGCTCCAGCGAATCCTGGCATCGCTGCACCAAGGGGTTGAAGGATCGGGCGATTCTGTCACCGTTGCAATGGATTTGTCCTTCCTAGAGTCCGTGGCAGCGGGCATCAAAGAAATGCAGGCCCGACATGACCAGAAGTGGCAGGCGCTCAAAGAGCAGCATGAGTCCACCAACAAAGTGGACCAGAAGCTGAAGGACAAGTGCCTGGAGCTGCACGAATGGCATGGCAAGCAGTTCCAGGTACTTATGAGGCAGCAGGAGGCGATCCTGATGATGAGGGAAGATGTCATGGCCTGTGAAGCGCGCCTGGCGGATCGCAAGGCATGTCTGGATGCCAGAGAGCAAGAGATTTCTCTCCGGGAGGAGAAGCTTGGAGCCATCCTTCGCGCCAAAGATGATGATCTGGAAGCCCTCGTGCAGCAACGCACCAAGGAGTTGGAGGACAAGCGCTGCCATGGATGTCCTCACAACTGATTCTGCTGTTCGACTGAAGAAAACCACTGATGATCTTCCTGCCGCATCTGCTGCCAGGACTGACCTTGATCGACAGGTGACTAAACTGACTGAGGAGCTTGCCGGGAGCACCAAGGAGGTGGAGGCTCTCAAGGAGGAAGTGCGAAAGGCGGAGGTCCTTCTGAGCGATGTGCAGTCGCAGCTTTCCTCCAGGACCCAAGGCCTTGAAACCACCAACGGCACCATCACGGATCTGAAGGCCAGGATCGGCACCTTGGAAAGTGCGGCAGAGTCCAACGGAGCCCGCCAGCAACAGCTGTCCAAAGATCTAGACACCGCCCAGCGCCTCCGGGAGGATGCAGAGGACAAGCTGACGAACCAATCCGAGCAGGTGAACCTCTGGATCAGGAGCATGATCGACATCCCTATGCGCCTTGCTGCCCAGACCGTAGGGATGGGTATGGACGGGACAGCTTTCTCGATCAACCGGCAGGAGGTCCCTAGTGCCAAGCTGGGAGTTTTCTTCAACGAGCTGATCGAAAAGCTGAGGGTGCATGAAGTGGGGAGGGCCAAGCGCTTCGCGACCGAGTCCCGGAAGCTTGCTCATGATGCCCTCCTCATGGTCCTGAGCAACATCGCCTGCCGTCATCCAGACCTCGGCCTTGCCGACGGATTTAAGAAGCCGCCGGTGGGTGCTGATGTTCCAGCTGCCAAAGAGAAAGCTGCCCCTCTGGACGCCAGGGCCCTTCACGTCCCAACGGCTTCACGCAGTCGCCAGGCTTGACTCCAAGCTATTATTGTCATCGTGCTATCCTATAACAAAACATGATGTATGCTTCGTGTTTATGTGTCGTACTGTTTATGTTTGCGTGGAGCTGATGTCCCCTGCTTAATCTTAAACGCATGTTTATCCCTCTGAGCTTATATGCTTGTGTTCGGATGATTAGTCCCTATGCATGTTCTGGTTGCTTGCCAGTATCATATTGTCGCGATTGTCGTAAGGGTCCGGCCCTTAACATTCATCTTGGCGTGGATGCGTCCCGGCAAGTTTTTCCTTGGTAGCTCTCGACACAGCCGCTCGTTCTATGAGCAAGGCTCGGGATAGAACGAGGGTGCAGAAAAGAACTAGCCAAGGTTCCATCACACGAAGGATTTCATAGTACAAACACTCACTAAAACCGAGGGATAAACGGATGCAAAAATCTAGGATTCATCAAAAGGAAATGATTGCGTGGACTTAGCTTTTGTTCTTGCTCCTTCCCATCCTTTCCAGTTGCGTGCGTTTGGCGTGCTCGCGATACCCGGAAAGACGGAGGCCAAGCGAATAACTCTCTGGTTCCCGGCAGGGACCAACATACGTCAAGCGTGTCTGGCGGGCGGCAGGATATGGTGCCGGGCTTTCCTGGCCCCTCTTTCTCTCCTCCATTCTTTTCGAACAATCCGACAGCGGCTGGCGCAACAGTCCCACCAGTGCGGACGGCCTTGCCGGGGCATCGATCAATGGATTTGTATCGGTGTTTTACTCAGGGTTTCCCTTAGCATGGTAAATGCTAAACCGAGTATCGCGCTGTACTCATCGACATTGATGATGCTAGGGCCAGAGCAACTCGATTGCCGAAGAGGGAGAGAGATGGAAAGAGGAGCCTCGTCCCCGCGCGCCTTGCCCCTTCTCCCCGGACGGCGCCCGAGCGATGGTCACGTCGCCTAGGCAGCCTGGGGGGAGCATACCACTGCCAGCACCGATCTTCACCACGGCCACGACAGCGGTGGGATGAGATGAGGAACAAAGCAGGTGCGGGGACGGCCCCGCTCTCCCGCTTTGTCTTCATATCTCCATGAGCACCACCGACGCCAAAAGCTTTGGCTGGGCTGCAATGGAGACGACACGCTGCCAACGCTTCTCAGGTTTGCGCAAGTCATCCCCCTACTTGGCGTGCCAAAGATGTCATGGGAAACCACGGCCACCTATGGGGCCATGAGCCCCTTTTGGTTCGGCAGGGGGATGGGCACATGGCACAAAGAGCGGAGAAGCCTCGCGCAGCACGGCAGAGATCACACGGGCAATCTTTACCCAGGTTCGGGCCGCCGTGAGCCGTAAAACCCTACTCCTGCTTTGGTGGATTGATGGTGGATAATGGTGGTGGACGTAGCACACTCGCCCGGCAAGGTCACTCTAGGGACGACAGTGGCTACGAGCGTATGAATATGCGAGGGTCCAACCCCTTCTACGGTCGCCATGGGCCTCCTTTTATAGATTAAGGGGTCACCACAGTGGCAAATCAGTCTTTTCGTACTTATTAGATAGCTAACAGTGCTATCATATCTAACTCTGCAGGCTGAGAGAGCGCATTACATGCGCCACTCAGTGTCACATCATAGCCCGCCCGGCAGCCCCTGCCGGGCTGTTTTGCCAGCTTCGCGCCTGCTCGTTTGACATGTCTCAGGACGGGTGTCATATGCAGGTGTTTGCTGTAGGAAGTGGCTGCCATGTGGCAAAAAGCAGCCACTTAGTCACCTTGGAGCTCGACACCGCTTTGATTAATTACTTGCGTCGCTTGTGAGGTGGAGCGGTGGAGTGGCTTGCCTCCGCCAGCCCCGGCAGGCCTGCTGGGACGATCTGGGAGCTTGCTTCCGGGGCAAAACCGAACCTGCCGGGCTCGCCTGCCCGGCAAGGTTGGTCCTTCCCTTAGCGATGCCTTGTTCCTCTGGCTCACCTTGGCGGCCTTCTCGACTTTCACTTGGATCCTTCAAAGGAATTGATCGTCCTTGTTTGGTCTGATCTTGGTCTTGTAATCTTGTCTTCGAGCCTGTTGGCTTGATGTCCGTGCTTAGTCAAGGGAAAACATATACCCCTGTCTGTGTTCCCCGACAGTTGTAGGTACGGCAGGGGCGGTGACCGTGAGACAGGGAAGGGTGGAGGCATGGAACCGGTGATGCGGCGGAGAGATCCAGGTGTGGGGCGGCCATGGCGTTCCTTGTACAGAGGCAGAGAGAGAGTGAGAGAGAATCGGGAGAGAGAGAGAGAGAGCTTCACCGAAGAAAAGAGAAAGGGGAAGGGAGCAGGGGTGGCGAGGACGGCCTCCTGGTGCTACTCCAGCGAGGAGGCTCGGGGAGGGACAGAGACGCACGGTCCAGCGGGCACTCGGTGGCGGCTGCGCGCTGGGCTGCTGATGCGGGCACGAGGAGACGCAGAGGCCTCGGGCGCACGTGGGCGTGGGAGAAGGATCTCGGGCTCCTAGTTGGTGGGTGGAGGAAAACAAGGAGAAGGGGATCCCAAGGTGGATGGAGACCAGGCGGCGGCGGCGATGGGACAAACCTCCTAGAAATTAGGGTTGGCTTGATTTTGTAGGTGGTGGTCTTATATAGGGAGGTAGGACTAGGTTTGGACCCTTCTATCGTAATCGGGCGGTCAAGAATAAATAGCTTAGGGGCGTCCAACAAAGAACCGAAGATATTTTAGGGATGTTTGGGGATGATCCGGACCCAACGGTGATGATTGCCCGGCTCGGGTTCGGGGAAGTTTCAGACGTGCACACAAGAGGGGTTTCATGGGCTCAAAGAAGAGAGTGTTAGGTTGATCTGAGTGGAGATCAACTGAGGCAAGGAAGGAGCGGCAACTACGAGCGGATGCAAGTTTTTTTTTAAACTACGGCAACGGAGTGCCGATGCAATGCATATGATGCGGTGATGAATGCAGCAAACAAATGAAACACACGGCAACAATGAAATACATGGAAGGCGTCTGGAGCGTCGGTCTCGGGTCATCACATCCATGCAGCATTTCAGTGTTCGCCCTCTCAGCTTGTCCGATGCTTCTGGGATGAGCAACAGAGGAAAATGAGACCTTGCTTCCGAGGGCATGAACGTATTGCATGAAGGCGCGACTTGTGAATTGGGTGCCATTGTCAGTGATGACTCTGGCAGGTACTCCGAAATGGCACACCAATCCTTTCAAGAACTTGATAGTTGACTATGCGGTCACCTTCCTCACGGGCTCTACTTCCAGCCACTTTGTGAACTTGTCGATGGCGACGTACAAGAACTCAAAGCTCCCGGTAGCATGGGGGAAGGGGCCCAAGATGTCGAGCCCCCAGACCGAAAATGGCCATGACAAATGGATCGTCTGGAGAGCTCAAGCAGGCTGATGGATATTCTTGGAGTGGAACTGGCAGGCTTCACATCTGGTGACTAGCTCAATTGCATCCTGGAGGGCCGTGGGCCAGTAAAAACCTTGCCGGAAAGCTTTTCCAACCAGGGCCCGTGATCCAATATGCGAGCCGCACATGCCTTTGTGTATCTCTGCCAACAGTTCCTTCCCTTCTTCCTGGCAAATGCACTTTAATTTCACACCGTTGAGCCTCCTTCTGTATAGTACGTCATCTGGCCCTCCGGGCTACTCTTTCAGCTCCTTCTTGCTCTTCGGGAAGTTCTCCTGTTTGGAGGTAACGGACTATGTGTCGTGCCCAAGTTGGAGCCTGAGGTTCGACAACAAGGATCATCAGCACCTCCTCGTTCGTGGGAGCGCATCCCTCAACTGCGAGGATTGGTAGTTCGGCGGGAGGGTGCTGCTCGCCAACCAAAGTGGAGTTGTTCCCGCTGTAACACCCCCAAAATATTTCTTTTGGATTTTCAAAATCTTTTCCTTAAAATAAAATACTTTGAATTATTTTTGCCTTATTCTCTTTCTAGTTCCTCTGTTCTGAAAATTATTTTTAATTTTTAACTGGGTTTCAAAAATTTTGAATGGTTCTATTTTGGGTGAATTATTTATTGGGTAATTATTTTTGAGAGATCAAAAATATTTTCCTTTTAGAAAAGTTTTGGATAATTCAAATTATTTCAAGAATATGGCCTTTGCTTTTCTCTCTAGCACTTCCAAAATTCATCCAATAATTTTTCTACCACCCCTCAATTATCCCACAAGTCATTCACACCTTCTAGTACAGTATCCAACTCTCTCCCACCCCACAAAAAATATTTTTCATATTTCAAATAAATTCCAAAGTGGGAATTTATATAATTCATGATTTCTTTGATTTACAAAGGAACTATATTTTCTAGAACTCTTCTACCTCCACCAAAAATTATCTTAGCAACTAGATAGTACCCACAACCCATTTCACCAAAAACTTTGGGTTCCATAGTTCAAAATACTTTCAATCCAAAATTGGGCCAGAAACAAATTCCTTGCTCAAAACCTATTCTAAACTTCTCCAAAAATTCTGAAACTTTGCCATCCCCTTTGTATTACATCAGTACATCACCAAAAAAAAATTCAAAAATTCCAAAAATGCCCAAGGACATCTAGCATTTCATCAAGCACCTTTGGTGCACACTGTTCATAACTGACAAAATTCAGTTAACTGAATTTTTCAGTCAACAGAGGAGGCCGCCGCCATGCACCGCACTCCACCTCCTCTCCTTCTCCTCCACGCCTACTTTCCTCTTAACTGCGTTGCCTCGGACCCCTCTCGTCAATCCCTCGCTGTCAACTGGCTGGTGGCTGGCCGGTGCAACAGCCGCTGCGCTCGGCCACAGCGGACTGAGCGGATCAGCTCGACCACCGACCTCCATCACTGCTCCGGTGCTCGCCGGCGACCAACTCCACCACCGACCGACACGGGATCCCACCCCGAGCACATCCCGATCATCGCCGTCCCTTCAAACGCTAGCGATCGCTGCCGGTGGCCACCGCACCCTCTCTATGCACGCGCGCGAGGCGCGTTCGAATTTCAAACCTGACGGGTAGGGCCCGCCCGTCAGTGTTTTATCCTTTTCTGTTATTTTTGAAAGCGTCTTCTGCCTCAGTACGTTTTCTAAGCTGGAAAACGAATTCCATTCCGAGGCGTTTTCTTTTTTTACAGCAGGGACCCAAAAAATATATGTTCTTATTACAGAAAGGTCCCTGGGATTTAGACTTTTATAACTTTTTAACCACTAGTCCAAACGACTTGTTTATTTTTTTGAAATTCTTATTTTTCTCTCTAGTTTTTTTAGTATTTATTTAAAATTATTTTGAGACAAGTTTTTGTACTATGATGAAATTTTTTATTTGAGTTTGAATTTGAATTTTTCAGAAAAAGAAGAGGGGAACCTTGCCGGGAATTTCGAACGGTTTTCCCCTGACTACTTTGGACAAGGCAAGCATGTTGAACCCGGGATATGATGATTGCATTTGCATGACTGCAATAGTTTTGAGTTTGCACCATATGAAAAGCATACCGCAAGTGCATGCATGCACGGTCTTGTATATTTTCTCTTGCATGCATTCCACTCAAGTTTCGACATGCAGAAAGATTGTGAGAAACCAGGAGTGTACTCCTGCCTTGGACGTGCTGGTGGGCATGGGCCTTGTTTTGACACGGTGGTGTCATGTGACATATGTGGAATACACCGGTGATAATAAGTAACACCTCCTGAGTCGGCCTGGATCGAGTCTTGTTCCGTTACACCTAGCTGGATACCGTGCTGCCACGAATCCTTCTGCAAGGAAGGTACGGCTTAGTAAGTTGTTAACCCCTATCCAGGTACACACCACATAGAGGGCCACGATGAGGGTTTCCATGGCCATGGAGTAAATCCTATCATCGGGTCAGGGGGCATCGGTGTTCCGGTTGTAACTGAGAGGGGGCACCCGTTGGAATCCATGTGTATTAATAGTGATCCCATGCTACTCGAGATTGTTGTCTCCCCGACTTAGAGTTTTTCTGGAATGATGCTTTGGGTGATTCCTGGCATCCGGACGGTTATTCTGGTGTGTGGTGGTCAGGTGTGTTTTCAACCCAAAGACCGTAATGGGAATTAGTCAGTGTCATGGTACTGACTAAGGAAATCCCATACACTTGGTTAAAGAGTACACCCTCTACAGAGTTTCAACCTATTCGAATAGCCATTGTCCATGGTCAAGGGCGTTAGCTGGGTGGGTCAAGTGTCGGTCCCGGTGTCGGTCTTCGGAGGAAATAATTATAATATGCCTAAAATATTTTTGTAGGATAATTTTGACACCCTGATGCTACCATGAATATCTTGCTATGCTTATCAATATTATTATGGTTATGCATATTATTGTGGACTAACCCGTTTCTCTTATTTTATTTTTTTCTGAGTGTCTCAGGGGCTGGCTAGACTACCCCGGGCATTCGGTTTTATTTTCAAGACCTCTTGTGGCGTCCCTCGAGTTCACAGGCGGTCTATCACGCCACTACTCTTGTGGATACCCGATTGGCATTTCTCGTCAAGACCGACCATGGCGTCACTTTGACACCCGACTGGCATTTCTTTTCAAGACCTCTTGTGGCGTCGCTTGGATTCTCACGCGGTCCTGTCTCGCCCGATTTTCCTTTTAGGCACCCGTTCGGCATTTCTTTTCAAGGCCTTCCGTGGCGTCGCTTGAGTATTCGGGCGGTCCTGTCTCACCCGACTCTCTTTTAGACACCCGACTGGCATTTTCTTTTATATTCTGAATGTCACCTGGGCTGGCTAGACTACCCGTGACATTCATTAACTTCGATTTTTATTAGGCCTGATTATGGCTGACATGCTGTATTTACTTCCCTATCATTTTGTTATATTCATGCCATGTCTAAGATTTTAGTCAACATGAGCATTTAGTAGGATCCAACATGAGCATATGCATTTGTTATATCTTTTGTTCATTATGTTTGCGAGTACATTCAAACGTACTCATAGGCTTTTCCCTGGCTATTGTCTTGGCTAGATCATGTTTCAGAGAGGAGCACCATGAAGCCCCCGCAACCTAGGAGTTGGAGATAGCAGCCACGCGAGATAGGAGTTATCCAAGTCAGCTGTTCCTGTGGGAATGGAGTCCCATCAGCATTGGAGGCCGACGAGTCACTTCCGTCATCCACCACTAGAGATCCCTATTATATTCATTGGACCTTTATGTTCTTGTACTCAATTTCTTGTAATTGCCTTGAATTCTGTATCAAGAACGTGTCCACGAGCAACAGTAATCCTGGGGTTGGTGATGACACGGGGGTCATTTGCTGGGATTTTTTGTCCCGGTAAATCCGGCCCCGACAGACTTGGTATCAGAGCCAGGCTGACCATTGGCTAATCCTATCTTAGCCTGGTCGCTATCTCCAGGTTTCCACACCATTCACATCCTTTCCTGTCAACAGTCAAGCCCGTCCTATCAGATAACCGCACAGTCTCCAGCCAACATCTTTTTGACAGTCGGTGCCCAACCTATCAATCTAGCCCATAGGCTGTATGCCTGTGGCCATCACCTAAGTTGTCCCATCCGCAAGCATGCGATGGAAGACACTGCTGGCTTATAAGACAAGCCTTGCCTCGACTCAGCACATCACAGCCTTCACTCGCAGCCTGATATCCGACACCCCAAGATCCCCGGCCCCATCATGCACCACGAGACCACCACAGTCGAGCTTGAAGGCTTTGTAGCCATCCTCGCCAATCTCACTCAGCGAGCTTTTGGCATGGAAGAACCGCCAGAGTATGTCATGTACCAGGAGCACACGAGTGATTCCAGCCATCACTTTTGGCCCACGGTGCACATCTACGGGAGGAGCATCACATCGGAGCATACCTACCGGTTCACCAGGAGGACGACCTCCGACGAGCCCCAAGCCATCCAACTTGCAACCCGAGAGGCTGTAGTTCATCTTCGGCATCTGTTGTCGAGGGTTAACTGCCGCCCTTTCTACTACTACCCTAGCCGTGAAGGCTATGGTAGACCGACCCAAGTAGCCAATGGAGACCAAGAGTCGGATTCTGCTCTGGTGCATCTGGTGCGCTACCTGAGAGCGCAAGAGGCACTGTTCGATCAGGTAACTTTTGACCTGATTGAGACCCGCAGGACGCTCGCTCTCCTGACCCCGGTAAGAAGTGAAGCTGCACCCGACACCGACACCACGATTGTGCTCCTTGGAAGGCCAGTTGAGCCCCCAAGGTATGCCCCTGTCATCCACCCAGGCAATGCAATCGTTTCCCGGATGAACTCCGTCGTCTCTTGGGGATTTTCTCCAACGGGACTGTAGCCACTACACCCCGTGTGGGTCATCATCGCTACCCCAACCCTGCAGCTCCTCATTCCACTCCAGCCAGCTCTGACACTGAAGCCCATAGAGAGGCCTCAACATCCACAAGGCGCGCCCGACTAGAAGTCAACGAAGTGGACTGAGTCCACTAGAGTGGTCATCGAGGCCCCTGTAATCATGTTGCCCTTTAGATCCCACCCTCGTGTTGTAGATGACCGCGAGTATGTTTGTTATAGTATCTGGCGCTAGTTTGCGTGATGCAACCTTTGTATTGTATTTTAAGGCGTATGACATAAGTGCATTGCTATGTTTGCATTCTGCATATGATTGTTTGTTGTGATTTGCATTTAGTTCCTCCGCCCTTAACAAATCTCGAGGACGAGATTTTTCTTAAGGGGGGGTAGGTGTTGTAACACCACAAAAATATTTCTTTTGGATTTTCAAAATCTTTTCCTTAAAATAAAATACTTTGAATTATTTTGGCCTTATTCTCTTTCTAGTTCCCCTGTTCTGAAAATTATTTTTAATTCTTAACTAGGTTTCAAAAAATTTGAATGGTTCTGTTTTGGGTGAATTATTTATTGGGTAATTATTTTTGAGAGATCAAAAATATTTTCCTTTTAGAAAAGTTTTGGATAATTAAAATTATTTCAAGAATATGGCCTTTCCTTTTCTCTCTAGCACTTCCAAAATTCATCCAATAATTTTTCTACCACCCCTCAATTATCCCACAAGTCATACACACCTTCTAGTACAATATCCAACTCTCTCCCACCCCACAAAAATATTTTTCATATTTTAAATAAATTCCAAAGTTGGAATTTATATAATTCATGGTTTCTTTGATTTACAAAGGAACTATATTTTCTACAACTCTTCTACCTCCACCAAAAACTATCTTAGCAACTAGATAGTACCCACAACCCATTTCACCAAAAACTTTGGGTTCCATAGTTCAAAATTTTCAAAATTCCTTCAATCAAAAATTGGACCAAAAACAAATTCCTTGCTCAAAACCTATTCTAAACTTCTCCAAAAATTCTGAAACTTTGCCATCGCCTTTGTATTGCATCAGTACATCACCACAAAAAAATTCAAAAATTCCAAAAATGCCCAAGGCCATCTAGCATTTCATCAAGCACCTTCAGTGCACACTGTTCATAACTGACAAAATTCAGTTAACTGAATTTTTCGGTCAAGATAGGATGCCGCCGCCGTGCACGGCACTCCACCTCCTCTCCTCCTCCACGCCTCCTTTCCTCTTAACTGTTTTACCCCGGACCCCTCTCGTCAGTCCCTCGCTATCAACTGGCTGGTGCAACAGCCGCCGCGCTCGGCCACAGCGGACCGAGTGGATCAGCTCGGCACCCACCTCCATCACTGCGCCGCACCTCCCCGACCTACCTCTCCTCCCACGCGTCGGTTCTCTCCGCTTCTCCGCGCGCTGACCATGCCAACCACGCCGTCTGGAGCCCACTGTCAGTCGCTGTAGTAGGACGGCGTCCGCCATGGCCGTACCCAGCTCTTCGGTGGAGGGAATGGATAGAGCCAAGCTCGTCCACACAGAGGCTTCTGGAGAGTTTCATTGATCTCCACGATCATGCGCTGAACCTGCCCACCGTCCACAACCTACCTCGCCGGCGGAGTTACTCCGGCGTCAGCCGCAAGCCACAGGCTTCCCCCGATCGCGTATAAAAAGAGGCCCCTGAGCCCCATTCTCTCCTCGTACCACCCACACCACATCTCAATCGAGCTCCCATGCACTCGCCCGACCTCGAGGAGGTCACCTTCCCCGTCTCCGGTCACCGAGCCGCCGCCAACCTCCCCGATCACCACAATGCCTATAATCCACCTCCACCACTGAAACTTTGCCAGCAGCTCTCTCTCACACCAACTCGTCGATCCCGCGCCCCAATTTCACCTCCCAAGCTATCTCCGGCGAGATCCACCACCACCCGAAACGCCGTCCGCTACCGTCGACCTCGCCATCGCTCTGGTGCTCGCCGGCAACCAACTACACCACACACCGACACAGGATCCCACCCCGAGCACATCCCGATCATCGCCGCTCCTTGAAACACCGGCGATCACCGACGATGGCCACCGCACCCTCTCTGTGCACGCGCGCGAGGCGCGTTCGAATTTCAAACCTGACGGGTGGGGCCCGTCCGTCAGTGTTTTATCCTTTTCTGTTATTTTCGAAAGCGTCTTCTGCCTCAGTACATTTTCTAAGCTGGAAAACGAATTCCGTTCCGAGGTGTTTTCTTTTTTTACAGCAAGGACCCGAAAAATATCTGTTCTTATTATAGAAAGGTCCCTGGGCTTTAGACTTTTATAACTTTTTAACCACAAGTCCAAACGGCTTGTTTCTTTTTTTGAAATTATTATTTTTCTCTCTAGTTTTTTTAGTATTTATTTAAAATTATTTTGAGACAAGTTTTTGTACTGTGATGAAATTTTTTATTTGAGTTTGAATTTGAATTTTTCGGAAAAAGAAGAGGGGAACCTCGTCGGGAATTTCGAAGGGTATTCCCATGACTACTTTGGACAAGGCAAGCATGTTGAACCCAAGATATGATGATTGCATTTGCATGACTGCATTAGTTTTGAGTTTGCACCATATGAAAAGCATACCGCAAGTGCATGCATGCACGGTCTTGTATATTTTCTCTTGCATGCATTCCACTCAAGTTTCGACATGCAGAAAGATTGTGAGAAACTAGGAGTGTACTCCTGCCATGGACGTGCCGGTGGGCACGGGCCTTGTTTTGACACGGTGGTGTCACGTGACATATGTGGAATACACCAGTGATAATAAGTAACAACTCCTGAGTCGGCCTAGATCGAGTCTTGTTCCGTTACACCTAGCTGGATATCATGCTGCCACGAGTCCTTCCGCAAGGAAGGTACGGCTTAGTAAGTTGTGAACCCCTGTCCAGGTACAAACCACATAGAGGGCAACGATGAGGGTTTCCATGGCCATGGACTAAATCCTGTCATCGGGTCAGGGGGCATGGGTGTTCCGGTTGTAACTGAGAGGGGGGCACCCCTTGGAATCCACGCGTATTAATAGTGATCCCATGCTACTCGAGATTGTTGTCTCCCCGACTTAGAGTTTTTATGGAACGATGCTTTGGGTGATTCCTGGCATCCGAACGGTTATTCTGGTGTGTGCTGGTCAGGTGTGTTTTCAACCCAAAGATTGTATTGGGAATTAGTCAGTGTCACGGTACTGACTGAGGAAATCCCATACACGTGGGTAAAGAGTACACCCTCTACAGAGTTTCAACCTATTCGAATAGCCGTTGTGCACGGTCAAGGGTGTTAGCCGGGTGGGTCAAGTGTCGGTCCCGATGTCGGTCTCCGGAGGAAATAATTATAATATGCCTAAAATATTTTTGCAGGATAATTTTGACACCCAGATGCTACCATGAATATCTTGCTATGCTTATCAATATTATTATGGTTATGCATATTATTGTGGACTAACCTGTTTCTCTTATTTTATTTTTTTCTGAGTGTCTCAGGGGCTGGCTAGACTACCCCGGGCATTCAGTTTTATTTTCAAGACCTCTCGTGTCGTCCCTCGAGTTCACAGGCGGTCTATCACGCCACTACTCTTGTGGATACCCGATTGGCATTTCTCTTCAAGACCGACCGTGGCGTCACTTTGACACCCAACTGTCATTTCTTTTCAAGACCTCTCGTCGCGTCGCTTGGTTTCTCGGGCAGTCCTGTCTCGCCCGATTCTCCTTTTAGACACACGTTTGGCATTTCTTTTCAAGACCTTTCGTGGCGTCGCTTCAGTTTTCGGGCGGTCCTGTCTCACCTGACTCTCTTTTAGACACCCGATTGGCATTTTCTTTTATTTTCTGATTGTCACCTGGGTTGGCTAGACTACCCGTGACATTCATTAACTTCTATTTTTATTACACCTGATTATGACTGACATGCTGTATTTACTTCCCTACCATTTTGTTATATTCATGCCATATCTAAGATTTTAGTCAACATGAGCATTTATTACGATCCAACATGAGCATATGCATTTGTTATATCTTTTGTTCATTATGTTTGCGAGTACATTCAAACATACTCACAAGCTTTTCCCTGGCTATTGTCTTGGCCATATCATGTTTCAGAGAGGAGCACCACGAAGCCCCCACAACCTAGGAGTTGGAGATAGCAGCCACACGAGATAGGAGTTATCCAAGTCAGCTGTTCCTGTGGGAATGGAGTCCCATCAGCGTTGGAGGTCCACGAGTCGCTTCCGTCATCCACCACTAGAGATCCCTGTTATATTCATTGGACCTTTATGGTCTTGTACTAAATTTCTTGTAATTGCATGGAATTCTGTATCAAGAAGGTGTCCACCTACAACAGTAATCCTGGGGCTGGTGATGACATTGGGGTCATTTGCTGGGATTTTGTGTCCCGGTAAATCCGGCCCCGACAGACTTGGTATCAGAGCCAGGCTGACCATTGGATAATCCTATCTTAGCTTGGTCGCTATCTCTAGGTTTCCACACCATTCACATCCTTTCCTGTCCACAGTCAAGCCCGTCCTATCCGATAACCGCACAGTCGCCAGCCAACATCTTTTTGACAGTCGGTGCCCAACCTATCAACCTAGCCCATAGGTTGTATGCTTGTGGCCGACACCTAAGTTGTCTCATCCGCAAGCGTGTGATGGAAGACTCTTTTGGCTTATAAGAGAAGCCTTGCCTCGACTCAGCACATCACAGCCTTCACTCGCAACCTGATATCCGACACCCCAAGATGCCAGGCCCCATCGTGCACCACGAGACCACCGCAGTAGAGCTTGAAGGCTTTGTAGCCATCCTCGCCAATCTCACTCAGGGAGCTTTTGGCATGGAAGAACCGTCGATGTATGTCGTGTACCAGGAGCACACGAGTGATTCCATCCATCACTTTTGGGCCACGGTGCACATCTACGAGAGGTGCATCACATCGGAGCGTCCCTACCGGTTCGCCGGGAGGACGACCTCCGACGAGCCCCAAGCCATCCAACTTGCAGCCTGAGAGGCTGTAGTTCTTCTTTGGCATCTGTTGCCGAGGGTTAACTGCCGCCCTTTCTACTACTACCCTAGCCGTGAAGGCTATGGTAGACCGACCCAAGTCGCCAATGGAGACCAAGAGTCGGATCCTGCTCTGGTGCATCTGGTGCGCTACCTGAGAGCGCAAGAGGCATTGTTAGATCATGTCACTTTTGACCTGATTGAGACCCACAGGACACTCGCTGTCCTGACCCCAGCAAGAAGTGAAGCTGCACCCGAGACTGACACCCTGATTGTGCTACTTGGAAGGCCAGTTGAGCCCCCAAGGTCTGGCCTTGTCGTCCACCCGGGCAATGCAATCGTTTCCCTGGATGAACTCCGTCGTCTCTTGGGGATTTTCTCCAATGGGACTGTAGCCACTACACCCCGCGTGGGTCATCATCGCTACCCCAACCCTCAGCTCCCCATTCCACTCTAGCCAGCTCCGACACCGAAGCCCATAGAGAGGCCTCGACATCCACAAGGCACGCTCGGCTAGATGTCAACGAAGTGGACTGAGTCCACTAGAATGGTCATCGAGTCCACTGCAATCCTGTTGCCCTTTAGATCCCACCCTCGTGTTGTAGATGACCGCGAGTATGTTTGTTATAATATCTAGCGCTAGTTTGCGTGATGCAACCTTTGTATTGTATTTTAGGGCGTATGACATAAGTGCATTGCTATGTTTGCATTCTGCATATGATTGTTTGTTGTGATTTGCATTTAGTTCCTCCGCCCTTAACAAATCTCGAGGACGAGATTTTTCTTAAGGGGGGTAGGTGTTGTAACAGCCCAAAAATATTTCTTTTGGATTTTCAAAATCTTTTCCTTAAAATAAAATACTTTGAATTATTTTGGCCTTATTCTCTTTCTAGTTCCTCTGTTTTGAATATTATTTTTAATTTTTAACTGGGTTTCAAATTTTTTGAATGGTTCTGTTTTGGGTGAATTATTTATTGGGTAATTATTTTTGAGAGATCAAAAATATTTTCCTTTTAGAAAAGTTTTTGATAATTAAAATTCTTTCAAGAATATGGCATTTCCTTTTCTCTCTAGCACTTCCAAAATTCATCCAATAATTTTTCTACCACCCCTCAATTATCGCACAAGTCATTCACACCTTCTAGTACAGTATCCAACTCTCTCCCACCCCACAAAAATATTTTTCATATTTTAAATAAATTCCAAAGTGGGAATTTATATAATTCATGGTTTCTTTGATTTACAAAGCACCTATATTTTCTACAATTCTTCTGCCTCCACCAAAAATTATCTTAGCAACTAGATAGTACCCACAACCCATTTCACCAAAAACTTTGGGTTCCATAGTTCAAAAATTTCAAAATTCTTTCAGTCCAAAATTGGACCAGAAATAAATTCTTTGCTCAAAACCTATTCTAAACTTCTCCAAAAATTCTGAAACTTTGCCATCACCTTTGTATTGCATCAGTACATCACCACAAAAAATTTCAAAAATTCCAAAAATGCCCAAGGCCATCTAGCATTTCATCAAGCACCTTCGGTGCACACTGTTCATAACTGACAAAATTCAGTTAACTATATTTTTCAGTCAACAGAGGAGGCCGCCACCGTGCACCGCAATCCACCTCCTCTACTTCTCCTCCACGCCTCCTTTCCTCTTAACTGCATTGCCCCAGACCCCTCTCGTCAGTTCCTCACTATCAACTGGCCGGTGGCTGGCCGGTGCAACAGCCGCCGCGCTCGGCCACAGCGGACCGAGCAGATCAGCTCGGCCACCGACCTCCATCACTGCGTCGCACCTCCCCGGCCTACCTCTCCTCCCACATGTTGGTTCTCGCTGCTTCTCCGCGCATTGACCACGCCAACCACGTCGTCTGGAGCCCACTGTCAGTCGCTGGAGTAGGACGGCGTCCTCCATGGCTGTACCCAGCTCTTCGGTGGAGGGAATGGATAGAGCCAAGCTCGTCCACACAAAGGCTTCTGGAGAGCTTCATTGATCTCCACAATCATGCGCTGAACCTGCCACCGTCCACAACCTACCTCACCGGCGGAGTTACTCCGGTGTCAGCCGCAAGCCACTGGCTTCCCCCGATCGTCTATAAAAAGAGGCCCCCAAGCCCCGTTCTCTCCTCGTACCACCCACACCACATCTCCATCGAGCTCCCATGCACTCGCTCGACCTCGAGGAGGTCACCTTCCCCGTCTCCGGTCACCGAGCCGCCGACAACCTCCCCGATCACCACAATGCCTATACTCCACCTCCACCGCTGAAACTTTGCCAGCAGCTCTCTCTCACACCGACTCATCAATCCTGTGCCCCAATTTCACCTCCCGAGCTATCTCCGGCGAGATCCAGCACCACCTGAAATGCCGTCCGCCGCCGTCGACCTCTCCGTCGCTCCGATGCTAGCCGGCGACCAACTCCACCACCCACCGACACGGGATCCCACCCCGAGCACATCCCGATCATCGCCGCCCCTTGAAACACCGGCGATCACCGCCGGTGGCCACCGCACCCTCTCTATGCACGCGCGCAAGGCGCGTTCGAATTTCAAACCTGACGGGTGGGGCCCGCCCGTCAGTGTTTTATCCTTTTCTGTTATTTTTTAAAGCGTCTTCTGCCTCAGTATGTTTTCTAAGCTAGAAATTGAATTCCATTCCGAGGCATTTTTTTTACAGCAGGGACACAAAAAATATCTGTTCTTATTACACAAAGGTCCCTAGGCTTTAGACTTTTATAAGTTTTTAACTACAAGTCCAAACTACTTGTTTCTTTTTTTGAAATTCTTATTTTTCTCTCTAGTTTTTTTAGTATTTATTAAAAATTATTTTGAGAAATTTTTTTGTACTATGATGAAATTTTTTATTTGAGTTTGAATTTGAATTTTTCAGAAAAAGTAGAGGGGAACCTTGCCGGGAATTTTGAAGGGTTTTCCCCTGACTACTTTGGACAAGGCAAGCATGTTGAACCCGGGATATGATGATTGCATTTGCATGACTGCACTAGTTTTGAGTTTGCACCATATGAAAAGCATACTGCAAGTGCATGCATGCACGGTCTTGTATAATTTCTCTTGCATGCATTCCACTCAAGTTTCGACATGCAGAAAGATTGTGAGAAACCAGGAGTGTACTCCTGCCTTGCACGTGCCGGTGGGCACGGGCTTTGTTTTGACAAGGTGGTGTCACGTGACATATGTGGAATACACCAGTGATAATAAGTAACACCTCTTGAGTCGGCCTAGATCGAGTCTTGTTCCGTTACACCTAGCTAGATATCATGCTGCCATGAGTCCTTCCGCAAGGAAGGTACCGCTTAGTAAGTTGTTAACCCCTTTCCAGGTACACACCACATAGAGGGCAACGATGAGGGTTTCCATGGCCATGGACTAAATCATGTCATCGGGTCACGGGGCATGGGTGTTCCGGTTGTAACTGGGAGGGGGGCACCCCTTGGAATCCACATGTATTAATAGTGATCCCATGCTACTCGAGATTGTTGTCTCCCCGACTTAGAGTTTTTCTGGAACGATGCTTTGGGTGATTCCTGGCATCCGGACGGTTAGTCTGGTGTGTGCTGGTCAGGTGTGTTTTCAACCCAAAGACCGTAATGGGAATTAGTCAGTGTCACTGTACTGACTAAGGAAATCCCATACACGTGGGTAAAGAGTACACCCTCTGCAGAGTTTAAACCTACTCGAATAGCCGTTGTCCATGGTCAAGGGCGTTAGCTGGATGGGTCAAGTGTCAGTCCCGGTGTCGGTCTCCAGAGGAAATAATAATAATATGCCTAAAACATTTTTGCAGGATAATTTTGACACCCTGATGCTACCATGAATATCTTGCTATGCTTATCAATATTATTATGGTTATGCATATTATTGTGGACTAAACCGTTTCTCTTATTTTTATTATTTTCTGAGTGTCTCAGGGGCTGGCTAGACTATCCCGGGCACTCGGTTTTATTTTCAAGACCTCTCATGGCGTCCCTCGAGTTCACAGGCGGTCTATCACGCCACTACTCTTGTGGATACCCGATTGGCATTTCTCTTCAAGACCGACCGTGGCATCACTTTGACACCCGACTGGCATTTCTTTTCAAGACCTCTCGTGGCATCGGTTGGATTCTCGGGTGGTCCTGTCTCGCCTGATTCTCCTTTTAGACACCCGTTTGGCATTTCTTTTCAAGACCTTTCATGGCGTCGCTTGAGTTTTCGGGCGGTCCTGTCTCACCCGACTCTCTTTTAGACACCCGATTGGCATTTTCTTTTATTTTCTGAATGTCACCTGGGCTGGCTCGACTACCCGTGACATTTGTTAACTTCTATTTTTATTACGCCTGATTATGACTGACATGTTGTATTTACTTCCGTATCATTTTGTTATATTCATGCCATGTCTAAGATTTTAGTCAACATGAGCATTTAGTAGGATCCAACATGACCATATGCATTTGTTATATCTTTTGTTCATTATGTTTGCGAGTACATTCAAACGTACTCACAGGCTTGTCCCTGGCTATTGTCTTGGCCAGATCATGTTTCAAAGAGGAGCACCACGAAGCCCCCGCAACCTAGGAGTTGGAGATTGCAGCCAAGCGAGATAGGAGTTATCCAAGTCAGCTGTTCTTGTGGGAATGGAGTCCCATCAGCATTGGAGGTCCATGAGTCGCTTCCGTCATCCACCACTAGAGATCCCTGTTATATTCATTGGACCTTTATGGTCTTGTACTCAATTTCTTGTAATTGCCTCGAATTCTGTATCAAGAAGGTGTCCACCAGCAACAGTAATCCTGGGGCTGGTGATGACACGGGGGTCGCAAGACTACCAAGAGAAGACCCTCGCGAGGGCCCCCCGGTCTCGCGAGGTGGACGACACCAAGACCTCCAGAGGGAGCGGCCTCCCCAGGCTGCCTCCCAAGGAGCGGAGATTCCTATGCAAGTGCCCGGCCTCATGAGGCTGCGTTGACGTGAGCCGTGACGACCAAGGCCAGGCGGGCGCCAGCGGGCGCAGAGGAGACAGTTTCCCTTTCGGTGCTAAGGGAGCAAGGACAGACATGGGTTCCCAAGGAGCCCTCCAAAGGTTTCCATTCCGGTGCAACGAGACCAAGACCAAGAGCTCGGCCGGACGGATGTCATCGCCGAGCCCACCGCTACATCACGACCAGAAGCTTTGCAAGAGAAGACCACCTTTCGTCAGGATAAGATGTACTACTTGTCCCCTTTCGAATTGGCCATTGTGGGATCCCTTCCCGCCTAAGTTTTGAGGGAAGAGGACATAGGCCACTATAAATATAGGTTAGCCACCTTTGTATAAGGGGTCGACCCATTCTCACCCCCCGAGCCCTCACGAGGGAACTCATCCACTGTACTAGTTCATCCTCAAACCTCCTCATGAGGCCAATCCACCACAAAGCAGGAGTAGGTTTTTACACCGCAAGGTGGCCCAAACTTGGGTAAACTACCGTGTCCATCTTCTTCCCCACTTGAGCGTGTATTCGGTGAGGCTAGGCTGTAGGGTGATGAGCTTGAGGCTTGAGAGGTTGAGATCTTAGCACACGCCCCAGAGTTCGAACCTTCCTGGGTCTGCAGAGCCCTGAATCCGACAAAATCCCCCGGTAGCAGGGGGAAAGGGGCCCAAGATGTCGAGCCCCCAGACCGCAAAAGGCCAGGACAAAGGGATGGTCTACAAGGCTTGAGCTGGCTGATGGATATTCTTGGAGTGGAACTGGCATGACTCACACTTGGTGACGAGCTCAATTGCATCCCGGAGGGCGGTGGGCCAGTAGAATCCTTGCGGAAAGCTTTCTCGACAAGTGCTCTTGATACCAGATGTGAGCCACACGTGCCTCATGTATCTCTGCCAACAGCTCTAGTCCATCCTCTTGACTGATGCACTTCAACTTCACACCGTTCGGCCTCTTTCTGTACAGAATGTTGTCCACAACCTGGTACATACTCGATTGCCGGGCTACTTTCTTAGATTGCTCTGGATTGTCAGGAAGTTCTCTAGTTTGCAAGAATTGGACTATGTGTTGTGCCCATACTGGAGCCTGAGGCTCGACCACTAGGACCAAAGGCATCTCTTCAGCTGTGGGAGCACTTTCCTCAACGGCAAGAACTCGGGATTCTTCTTGAGAGTGCGACTCTCCATCCAGCACAGGATCTCCTCCGGCAGCCTTTTCACCAGCGGCTCCAGGGAGCTCTGTCGGGAAATGTTTGCTGGTGTTGAGCATCCTTCTTTTTCTGGCCAAGGCTGACAGAGAAACTGTTGGTTAGGTGAGGTGGAGCACAAAAGTGCCTGGTTCACAGGAAGCTTATGCGCAGCGCACTTCGACAGGTGATCAGCGATGTTGTTTTCCGAACGGGGTACGTGCTCTATTTGCAGCCCATCGAAGTGCTCTTCCAGCTTCCTCACCTCTTCCACGTAGGCTTCCATCAACAGGCTCTGATAATCTTTGTTCGCCTGCTTCACAACAAGCTGGGAGTCACCGCGTATGATTAATTTCTTGATTACCAATTCGACAGCAATCTGAAGCCCGGCAAGGAGCCCTTCATATTCTGCCGTGTTGTTGTTGGCGTCTTCCCTGGGGAAATGCATTTGGACGACATATTTGAGGTGTTCTCCGGTGGGCGCAACGAGTAATACTCCTGCGCCAGCACCTTGGAGCGAGAAATCACCGTCAAAGTACATGATCCATTCCTTAGGGGCCTCCTTGCCGGGGAGGGTAGTTTCCATGGTCTCTTCATTAGGCGTGGGCGTCCACTCTGCTATGAATTTTGCCAGTGCTCTTCTTTGGATAGTTGCTGTGCTCTCAAATTTTAGGGAAAAACTTGACAGCTCTAGAGCCCATTCTACTATCCTGCCGGTGGCTTCGGTGTTCCTCAAGATCCGCTGCAGTGGGAGGCGAGTCACAACGGGGGTCTCGTGGGCTTGAAAGTAATGGCACAGCTTCCTCGAGGCCATGTGGAGGCTAAAGATTAATTTTTGGACACCATAGTACCTTGATCTCACTCCCTGCAAGAGGGAGCTAACAAAGTAAACTGGTCGCTGCACCATTTTCTTCCTTGCCACCCCCTCCTGTTCCTCAGCACTGATCTGCGGTCCCCCTTTGTCACCACTGGCAGGCCTTGCCGGGGATAAAGCTGGCCCAACACCGGCAAGTTCTGTCATAGTAGCTTCTCCGCTCTCCACTTCCCTCTATGCTACCAAGGCTGCACTAACCACTTGATTTGTTCCCTCCAGGTATAGCAGCAACGGCTCTTGTGGCTTGGGTGCGACCAAGGTTGGAGCAGAAGAAATGTAAGCCTTCAAATCCTGCAGCGCAGCCTCGGCCTATGGAGTCCATTTTACTGGACCAGCCTTCTTCAAAATTTTGAAGAACAGCAAGGTGCACTCAACGGATTTAGAAATGAACCTGCCCAGTGCGGCCACATAGCCAGTCAAGCATCTTACATCCTTAATTATCTTCGGGCCTTGGATCTGCTCCATTGCTTTGATCTTGTCGGGGTTGGCTTCTATCCCTCGCTGAGACACAATGAACCCAAGAAGCTTGCCGGACGGAATGCCGAACACACATTTCTCCAGATTAAGCTTCAAGTTAATCTTCCGCAAGTTTGCAAAGGTTTCTTCTAAATCCTCTATGAGTGAAGATTTGTCTTTGGTTTTGACCACGATATCATCCATGTATGCTTCAATGTTCCTATGCAGCTGTGGCTCGAACCCAATCTGCACGGCCCTTGCGAATGTAGAACCAACACTCTTCAGCCCAAAGGGCATACGCACAAAGCAGTACGTGCCACATGGGGTGATGAAGGCGGTCTTTTCTTCATCTTCCTTGGCCATAAAGATTTGGTGATACCCAGAGTACGCATCCAAGAAGGACAACAAGTCACATCCAGAGGTGGAATCAACAATCTGATCAATGCGCGGCAAGGGGAAGGGGTCCTTTGGACAAGCTTTGTTCAAGTCAATGAAGTCAATACAAAGTCTCCACTTCCCATTAGCTTTGCGCACCACCACTAGATTTGCTAACCAAGTGGGATGCAGTACCCCTCGAACCAAACCTACTGCCTCTAGTTTCTTGATTTCCTCAGCAATGAACTATTGCCGATCCAAGGCTTGCTTTCTGACTTTTTGCTTGACGGGGCAGGCGTGAGGACAGACAACAAGGTGGTGCTCGATTACCTCCCTGGGAACACTGGGGATGTCAGAGGGTTTCCAGGCAAACACATCGACATTCGCCCATAGGAAGGTAACAAGCACGCTTTCCTATTTATTGTCAAGGGTAGCACTAATGGTGAAGGTACCATCAGTGCCACCCTGCCGTGCCGGAACTTTCCTGATTGCCGGGGGAGCAGCCTTGAATCTTTTGCTAGTTGAACTTTCCGGCAAGTCACTGCCGGGCGCGGCATACTCTGAAGATATGCGCTTCCCGCAGTCCTTATCAGAGTCCTTGCTGGTTTCCTCAACTTTCTTCTCCCTCTTGGTGGGAGCTGGGGCCTCGACGGCCTCTGCTACAACCGCATCTCTATACATCTTATCCACAAAGATAATTGCATCTCACTTGTCCGACAGGATGGTGATGACTCCAATAGGACCAGGCATCTTCAAAGTGTTGTAGGCGTAGTGGGACGCCGCCATGAACTTGGCCAGAGTTGGTCGTCCAAGAATCCCGTTGAATGGAAGGGGAAGTTCAACAACATCGAACACAATCTTCTCTGTCCTAAAGTTTATTTCCCCACCAAATGTCATAGGCAAGGTAATCTTTCCCTTTGGCTGGCTCCTTCCTTGGTTGATTCCTTGGAAAGTGCCAGTTTTCTTCAAGTCCTCATCTGGAATCTGGAGTTTCTTCAGCACACCAGGAGAAATCAAATTCAAGCCTGCCCCGCCGTCAACCAACATCTTAGTGACCTTGAGGTTGCGAATTGTTGGTGAAACCAATAATGGCAAACATCCTACCGCAGTGGTGCGGTCTAGATGATCCTCAATGTCAAAGATAATGGGCGTGCGTGACCACTTGAGCAGCTCCCGAGCGCTTGCTACTGGTTCTGCTACATTAACCTCACGTGCTCACTGCTTGAGCTGGCAGTGAGAGGAGTGCAAAGATTCACCCCCATCAATGCACATCACCTTAGTAGCTTTCTGGAACTCCTATTCACTGGTTTCATCATCTTCCTCTTCGCTGTCATCTTCATTTTCTTTCCTCTCACGGCCTCTGGCGGGTTTTTCTTCTGCTAATCAGCCTTGCTGCGGTGTCCGTTACGACCACCGTGACCCTTCCTGCCAGTACCATTCTGGTTTCTCTCCTTGTCGCGCTTTTCATACTCAGCTTTCTGTTTCTCAACCAATTGCTCGACTTGCTTGCAATCTTGGAGATCACGACCCTTGATCCTATGGATCTTGCAGTATGGCCCGTCAGACTTGTCAGTTTTCTCAGCAGCCGCTGCCGCCCTGCAATCAGCGCATCCAGCAGCCTCCCTGCCGGGCGTCTCAATTTTTGCCTTCTTGCCGGTGCTGAGATCACCAGTACTCTCAACGGACATCACTGCCTTCTCCTTCCGATTCTTTTTGCGTTTCTTGTTCTTCTTCCTAGGGCAGC
This sequence comes from Thinopyrum elongatum, assembly GCA_011799875.1. Taxonomy (NCBI): domain Eukaryota; kingdom Viridiplantae; phylum Streptophyta; class Magnoliopsida; order Poales; family Poaceae; genus Thinopyrum; species Thinopyrum elongatum. The sequence goes on from CM022299.1 coordinate 248,149,511, forward strand.
AGTGTCGTCGTTGTCCTCTGAATCGACTTCGACGCCAACCTCTTCCCCAGGAAGTCTTCTCCCTTCTTCAGCACAAGCACACTTATCTGCCAGTGTGTAAAGCTCACTGACGGCCTTAGGCAACCGGACATTCATCTTAGCCCGCATTCTGCGGTTGCGCACATTCGTATGAAATGCGGCAATCATAGCTATCGGGTGTATCTTTGGAATGTTGCGGTGCACTCGGCTGAACCTCTGCAGATACTTGCGCAAACTCTCTCCCTCTTTCTGCAGAAGGGTTTGCAGGTCACTAGGCCGCCCTGGTTCTTGATGGCCGCCCGTGAAGGCACCCACGAACTCGATGCACAGGTCGGCACAAGAGGAAATGGAATCCTTCGGCAGGTGCAGCAGCCAGGACCTCACGTTCGGCTTGAGGCCCAGCGGGAAGTAATTGGCAAGCACCTTTTCATCCCTTCCTCTGGCAGCTTGAACGACAATCGTATAGATGCCCAAAAACTCTGCCGAGTTCAGTTTTCCGTCGTATTTCTCTGGCAAGTCAGGCTTGAAGGTGCGAAATGATGGCCACTAGACTTGCCGCAGCTCGCGCTTGAAGGCTGGGCACCCTACCTTGTAAGGTAGGTACTCGCCAGCACTGGGCACGGGTTCGTCAACATCAGCCCCGTTGCGCCTATTGGATTGACGGCATGTCTCGCGATGCCGCTCAATGGTGACGTGGGTGTCTTCCTTCTTCCTTTCCCTCAATACTTGATGTTGGTCTCGTCGGAGTCATGGATCAGATGAGGCCATTGATGCCTCATCACGATCATCGTCGTCTGGTGGCCGCTGGGTTCATCGGGGCTGCTCTTGGGACAGTTCCCGCAGCGGGGACTGCACCGTGAGCATGGTCCTGCCATCTTGGTCACCAGTGGGGGTTGCTGGCATCGTCCGCGGGCGCCGTGATGGCTCCGTGCATGGTAATTTATTGACCTCAGCGAAACAGAGGATATTTTGGATGGTAGCTATCCTGTCTGCGACCGGAGGAAAGTCCAGCAGCAGCTGAGCTCTCGCCACCGCTTCGGCCGCCATTTCGGGCATGGCATGGGAGGCAGAGCGCGACACCGCTCGACTCCTGGTTGAACCAGAAGGAACGCCGTCGGGCTCTCGCGGCCTCGGGCCAGTTGCCAGAGGGCCCTGACGCGATCGGAGTGGTTCTTGGTGACCAGGCTCTTGATCAGCCGGACCTTTCCCGTGCGGGCATGGTCGATGGGCGTCGACGGCGCCATTAGGGGTGTCGTTGCACTCGCCCGACGCGGGACGGAGCGCACGCCCTGTCTCCACCCCTTCGGGCGACGCGGCCAGTGGATTTTGGCTCGCACCAGAGCGGGCATCAATGTTGTGTTGGTTGAGCATGCCGGTGGGAGGAGCAGGAGGAAGCTGAGCGTCTCTGCGACCCGTACCGGCGGGAGCTTGATCGGCGGCATGCTGAAGGGGTTGGGCCGCACCCACGGCTCCAGTCCCTATCCCAGCCGCGGCGGGAGTGTTAGTATCACCGCTCGCCTCACCGGCCCCATCCGCCGCAGCCGCAATGCCTGCAACCACAGGTAACAAAGCCTTCAAGGAGGAAGGATGCGCTCCGGCTCCGCTCTTCTTCTTGGGAACCATTCATGACGAAGATCGACGAAGATCGACGCGTTGGATACTGCTTCAGGTTCGCACAAGCGATGCCCCCTACCTGTCGCACCAAAGATGTCGGTGTGGAAGCACGATCACCTATGGGGCACGGGTGCCCCTTTGTGATTCGACATGGGGACGGCCGCATTGTGCTACTTCTTGAGCTTGCGTTGGTTTTTCCCTTGAAGAGGAAAGGGTGATGCAGTAAAGTAGTGATAAGTATTTCCCTGAGTTAAGAACCAAGGTATCAATCCAGTAGGAGATACACGCAAGTCTCCAATCCATGCACCTGCACAAACAATCAAACACTTGCACCCAACGCGATAAAGGGGTTGTCAATCCCTGCAAGGTCACTTGCAAAGGTGAGATCTGATAGAGATAGATATAAAAGCTTACTAAAACATAAAAAAAATAAAAGTAAATAAATTGCAGCAAGGTATTTTTGAGTTTTTTGGTTTATAGATCTGAAAATATATGATGGAAAATAGACACGGGGGCCATAGGTTTCACTAGAGGCTTCTCTCTTGAAGGCAAATAATACGGTGGGTGAACAAATTACTGTCGAGCAATTGATAGAAAAGCGCAAAGTTATGATGATATCCAAGGCAATGATTATGAATATAGGCATCACGTCCGTGTCAAGTAGACCAAAACAATTCTGCATCTACTACTATTACTCCACACATCGACCGCTATCCAGCATGCATCTAGAGTATTAAGTTCATAAGAATGGAGTAACGCCTTAAGTAAGATGACATGATGTAGAGGGATAAACTCAAGCAATATGATGAAAATCCCATCTTTTTACCCTTGATGGCAACAATACAATACGTGCCTCGCTACCCCTACTTTGTCACTGGGTGAGAACACCGCAACATTGAACCCAAAACTAAGCACCTCTCCCATTGCAAGAAGAACCAATCTAGTTGGCCAAACCAAACCAATAATTCGAAGAGAAATACAAAGATATCAAATCATGCATATAAGAATTCAGAGAAGATTCAAATAATATTCATAGATAAACTGATCATAAATCCACAATTCATCAGATCTCAACAAACACACCGCAAAAGAATATTACATCGGATAGATCTCCAAGAACGACGAGGAGAACATGGTATTGAGGATCAAAGAGAGAGAAGAAGCCATCTAGCTACTAGCTATGGACCCATAGGTCTGTGGTAAACTACTCACACTTCATCAAAAGGGCAATAGAGTTGATGTAGAAGCCCTCCGTGATGGAATCCCCCTCCGGCAGGATGCCGAAAAAGGCCCCGAGATGGGATCTCATGGGTACAGAAGGTTACGGTGGCGGAAAAGTATTTGGTGGACGCTTTTGGTGGTTTGGGAATATTTCTGAATTTATAGGCCAAAGATTAGGGTTGGAGGACTCCCGTGGGTCCCACAAGCGAGGGGCGCCCCCCTAGGGCACGCTCTGAGTGCTTGTGGAGCCCTCGGGACTCTCCTGTCTTCCTCTCCAAGTCCTACGTGTGTCTTCTGGTCCAAGAAAAATCATCGCGAAAGTTTTATTCCGTTTGGACTCCGTTTTCTGTAAAACTCAAAAACATGGAAAAACAGAAACTGGCATTGGGCTCTAGGTTAATAAGTTAGTCCCCAAATTAATATAAAATAGCATATTAATGCATATAAAACATCCAAAATAGATAATATAATAGCATGGAACAATAAAAAATTATAGATACGTTGGAGATATATCAAGCATCCCCAAGCTTAATTCCTGCTCGTCCTCGAGTAAGTAAATGATAAAAATAGAATTTTTCATGTGGAATGCTACCTAACATATTTATCCATGTAATTTTATTTATTGTGGCATGAATATTCAGATCCATAAGATTCAAAACAAAAGTTTAATATTGACATAAAAACATTAATACTTCAAGCATACTAATAAAGCAAAGTTCAAAAAGAAACTAAGTGGGTGTGCATCCAACCCGCTTGTTCACGAAGACCTAGGGCAATTTGAGGAACCCATCATTGGAATATACAAGCCAAGTTCTATAATGAAAAATTCTCACTAGTATATGAAAGTGACAACATAGGAGACTCTCTATCATGAAGATCATGGTGCTACTTTGAAGCACAAGTGTGGTAAAAGCATAGTAGCATTGCCCCTTCTCTCTTTTCTCTCATTTTTTTTGTTTGCGCTTCTTTTGGCCTCTTTTATTTTTCTAAAGTCCAGAGACTCATCCAAACTTGTGAGGGAATCATAGCTTCCATCATCCTTCCTAATATGGGACAGTGCTCTAATAATGATGCTCATCACACTTTTATTTACTTACAACTCAAGAATTACAACTCGATACTTAGAAAAAAAATGACTCTATATGAATGCCTCCGGCGGTGTACCGGGATGTGCAATGATCAAGAGAGACATGTATAAAAAAATATGAATGGTGGCCTTGCCACAAATACTATGTCAACTACATGATCATGCAAAGCAATATGACAATGATGTAGCGTGTCATAATAAACGGAACGGTGGAAGTTGCATGGCAATATATCTCGGAATGGGTATGGAAATGCCATAATAGGTAGGTATGGTGGCTGTTTTGAGGAAGGGTATATGGTGGGTGTAGTGCACCGGCGAAAGTTGCGTGGTACTAGAGAGGCTAGCGATGGTGGAAGGGTGAGAGTGCGTATAATCCATGGACTCAACATTAGTCATAAAGAACTCACATACTTATTGCAAAAGTTTATTAGCTATCGAAACAAAGTACTACACGCATGCTCCTAGGGGGATAGATTGGTAGGAAAACACCATCGCTCGTCCCCGACCGCCACTCATAAGGAAGACAATAAATAAATAAATCATGCTCCGACTTCATCACATAATGGTTCACCATACGTGCATGCTACGGTAATCACAAACTTTAACACAAGTATTTCTACCAATCCAGAATTACTCACTAGCATGACTCTAATATCACCATCTTTATATCTCAAACAATCATAAGGAATCAAACTTCTCATAGTATTCAATGCTCTTTATATGAAAGTTTTTATTATATCCCTCTTGGATGCCCATCATATTAGGACTAAATTCATAACCTATGCAAATTACCATGCTGTTTCGAGAGACTCTCAAAATAATATAAGTGAAGCATGAGAGTTCAACAATTTCTATAAATAAAGCCACCGCCGTGCTCTAAAAAGATATAAGTGAAGCACTAGAGCAAAATTGCCTAGCTCAAAAGATATAAGTGAAGCACATAGAGTATTCTAATAAGTTCATGATTCATGCGTGTCCCTCTCAAAATGTGTGTACAGAAAGGATGATTGTGGCAAACTAAAAAGCAAAGACTCATATCATACAAGACGCTCCAAGCAAAACACATATCATGTGGTGAATAAAAATATAGCCTCAAGTAAATTTACCGATAGACAAAGACGAACGAGGGGATGCCATCCGGGGCATCCCCAAGCTTAGATGCTTGGTTGTCCTTGAATATTACCTTGGGGTGACTTGGGCATCCCCAAGCTTAGGCTCTTGCCACTCCTTATTCAATAGTCCATGAAATCTTTACCCAAAACTTGAAAACTTCACAACACAAAACTAAACAGAAAACTCATGAGATCCGTTAGTATAAGAAAATAAATCACCACTTTTTGGTACTACTGTGAACTCATTATTTATTTATATTGGTGTAATATCTACTGTATTCCAACTTCTCCATGGTTCATAACCCCGATACTACCCATAGATTCATCAAAATAAGCAAACAACACATAGAAAATAGAATCTGTCAAAAACAGAATAGGCTGCGAAGATCTGAATTGTTCTCATACTTCTGTAACTCCAACAATTCTGAAAAATTTGGAAAACAGAGGAAATTTGTATATCAATCTTGTGTAAACAATTTAGGGTTTTTACATGCTCCAATTAATTTAACAATTCTGTTACTGGACGCAAAAGTTTCTGTTTTTCAGCAAGATCAAATCAACTATCACCGTAAGCCATCCCAAAGGTCTTACTTGGCTCAAACACTAATTAAAACACCAAAACACAATTACTACAGAGGTAATAATGTGTATTTATTGAAAAACAGAACCAAAAACAAAAACATGAAAATAAAATTGGGTTGCCTCCCAACAGACACTATTGTTTAATGCCCCTAGCTAGGCATAAAACATAGATCTAGGTATTGTCATCTTTGGTATGCAATCCATAAGTAGCTCTCATAATCCAAAACAATTCTGCATCTACTACTATTACTCCACACATCGACCGCTATCCAGCATGCATCTAGAGTATTAAGTTCAAAAGAACGGAGTAACGCCTTAAGTAAGATGACATGATGTAGAGGGATAAACTCAAGCAATATGATGAAAATCCCATCTTTTTACCCTTGATGGCAATAATACAATACGTGCCTCGCTACCCCTACTTTGTCACTAGGTGAGAACACCGCAACATTGAACCCAAAACTAAGCACCTCTCCCATTGCAAGAAGAACCAATCTAGTTGGCCAAACCAAACCAATAATTCGAAGAGAAATACAAAGATATCAAATCATGCATATAAGAATTCAGAGAAGATTCAAATAATATTCATAGATAAACTGATCATAAATCCACAATTCATCAGATCTCAACAAACACACTGCAAAAGAATATTACGTCGGATAGATCTCCAAGAACAACGAGGAGAACATGGTATTGAGGATCAAAGAAAGAGAAGAAGCCATCTAGCTACTAGCTATGGACCCATAGGTCTGTGGTAAACTACTCACGCTTCATCGGAAGGGCAATAGAGTTGATGTAGAATCCCTCTGTGATCGAATCCCCCTCTGGCAGGATGCCGGAAAAGGCCCCAAGATGGCATCTCACGGGTACAGAAGGTTACGGTGGCGGAAAAGTATTTTGGTGGACGCTTCTGGTGGTTTGGGAATATTTCTTAATTTATAGGCCAAAGATTAGGGTTGGAGGACTCCCGTGGGGCCCACAAGCTAGGGGGCGCGCCCTCCTAGGGTGCGCCCTGAGGGCTTGTGCAGCCCTCGGGACTCTTCTGCCTTCCTCTCCAAGTCCTACGTGTGTCTTCTGGTCCAAAAAAAATCGTGGCGAAATTTTTATTCCGTTTGGTATTCCTTTTCTGTAAAACTCAAAAACAAGGAAAAAACAGAAACTGGCACTGGGCTCTTTGTTAATAAGTTAGTCCAAATAATAATATAAAATAGCATATTAATGCATATAAAACATCCAAAACAGATAATATAATTGCATGTAACAATAAAAAATTGTAGATACGTTGGAGACGTATCACGTTGCACAAAGAGCAGAAGCAATAGGGGACAACACGACGATGGACTCTCTCTGTCTCTCTTTACCCAGGTTCGAGCCGCTTTGCAGCGTAAAGCCCTACTCCTGCTGTGGTGGATTGATCTGGAGGAACACGAAGGTCGACACGCTCTAGCCCGGTGAGGCACCTCGGGGAGAACAACATGAGCTTACAAGTGTTGTGGGGTGGAAAATGTTTGAACCCTTTTCTTGGTTGCCTCAGGCCTCCTTTTATAGGTTAAGCGGTGACCACAGTGGCAAAACAGTCATTTGGGTGTGATTAGATAGCTAACAGTGTATCATACCTAAGTCTGGCAGTTTGGACAAAGTGCATTAAATGCACTACTAGGTGTCGTGCCGAGGGCGAATCCCGGCAAGCCTGTCACGCCGCTTATCTGCCTCCTCTTATCAGCTTGACATGCCTCCTGGACGGGTGTCAATAAAGCTAATCTCTTCTCCTTGATGCTGCCACATGCTTGATAGGATCCACCTGGTTGCTTAACACCTTGACACCACACTGATTAGTGACTTGGGTGCGGTGAGGTGGAGCTGTGGCGTCTTGGTGAAGGTTCCTTGTTGAAGGAGCTTGGCGGGGTTTGATCTTTGACGGCCCCGGCAAGCCTGTCGAGGCAGATCTGGACTTGTCCTCTGGGGCGGCCTCGACCTGGCTAGGCTCTCCTGCCCGGAAAGGGAGGCTCTCCCAAAGTGGCCCACAGCTACCTTGTTCTTCTTAATGCTCTCCTTGATCTCACGAAGAGCGGCTTTTCTGGCTTGACCTTGTGTCATGCATTTGTGCTGGATGTATGATCGTTAGCACGCCTGTGCATGAGTCCGGTCGGCAAACGTGAATGTTTGTTGCATCGACAGGCAGGTGCATAGTGGGTAGTCCTGGTGTCTGCTACAGGCACAGCTGAGGACCTGGGTGCCCTTGGCACTGTCTGAAACCTCTCAGTGGTAGTGTCCTTATTTCCATCTTCAGCATCATCTCTCAGCTTCTCCACAATAGACTGTATCTCAGTGACCTTGACATCAAGATTGTACATCTTGTCCTCCACTATCCGCTCTAAGCTCTCTTTGCTCTTGGCTAAGTTAGCCAGACTTCGCTCAATCCTCAGTGTTGCTTCTAGTAGATATGTCATCTAGTCTTGCTTAGTCTTGAGATTGGCTATTGGGACATTTGGTGCATTGGCTACCTTTTCTGCTCTTGTCGCTTTTGCTGCCTCTGCCTTCTCTTGAGCCTCAACTGAAGTTGGATGTGAAGCGTCCATCACCACTTCATTATCTTCAAACTCTGGCCGAAGAGGAAGGTGTTCACTGTCAAGTAGATATGTATCTATACCAACCTTGGAGTTGATAAGCATCTGAATGTGTGGTGCATATCCACATGAGCTCTTCTGGTCGGCAGCTGTCCTCTTGATTGTTTCAACAATCAGGCTCAGGACTTTGAACTTTTGTGGAACAACAAAAAATGGAGCAGGTTGATGGAGTGGCCATGAATCATCCTCTCATCTCCAGACTTGGGTAACAAGGTGTGCCTCAGAATATAGTTTGTGGTGGCCAAACCAGCAAGCAAATAGTATATTGATCCATACTTGTGTGTTCCCAAATCCTTGTCAGGAATGGTCTTGTACATATGTGACATAGTGGTGTGAACCATCCTAGGTTTCCCATACACATCAACATCATTTTCATCTTCCTCTGGGGCATTAATGAGAGAAGCCCACTTAGAGATAGATGAGTGGTATCTAGTGCCCTCAGTCATCCACACAACTTTGCCATCTGGATAAAAATGTGTTGTGGAGTAGAACTGCATCACCATCTCATAATTCCATTTTGTAAGCTTTTTTCCAATGAAAGCATCAAATCGTGTAAGCCTGAAGCTCTCATGAACATGGGGGAAGTAATCTTCATTTGCATCTATGTACTTCCAGTCCACCCATTTCATGTTGCTTATGATGGGCTTCTTGTCAAGTAGCACTATCTCATAAAAATCTTGTTGTTCTCGGGTATGGAGATGATAGTAACAAGCTGTTCTTCTCCTTGTAGAATAGGGATCACTTTTCTTCCAATCTCTCAGACCTTTGTCCTTTTTGAGCTTCATATTTTCAGCAACTGGATGTCCATCATCATGATCTGGAATCTTTGGCTTCAACTTCCTGAGCAGTGGTGGCTCTTCATCCTCTTGGACTTCTGGCACCAGGGCCTTGTTCTTTTCAGCAGCTGGGATGTTCCTAGTTGATCTCTTAGGTGCAGGAACTGGAGCTTTGGGCTTGGACTTGGAGGGGTTGGCAGACTTCATAGCATCAGACATTAATTTCTGAGTCTTTGCAGGAGGTGCAACTGGTTCCTCTTCCTCCTCTTATGCATCATCAACCATCATAGATGGTCTGCCAATCACTCTGGCAATGGTCTTATCCTTTCTCTTTTTCTTTCCAACAGCAGCTTCTTCATCATCTGATTGTTCAAGATTGAAAGTCATAGTTTCTTGAGTAGATTTTCTGATTTTAGACATAGGAACTCTCTTGGCAGGGGCTTTCTTCTGAGACCTGGTTTGGTAGCAGCTGCAGAGCCATACTCTTTCTTGAGCACTTTCTTCTTTGTTGAAGTGACCTCCTCGTCAACCACAAAATCCTCATCCTCACTCTCTGAGGTTCTCTTCTTCCTTGTCCTTGTGGCAGACTTAGTTAGATTGCTTGGAGTGCTTCTGCTGCCATCATTATAACTACTACTAGGGCTTGTGCCCTCACTCAGATTAACCTCTTGCTCTGACTTGTTCTGGCTATCACTTGCATCATACATCTTGCAAAGCATACCCTGTGAATAGATAGGTATGGACAGAGTAGATGAGCATCACAAAAAACAGCTGGTTTTGCAAATATTTGAATCAAAACTTTAGTTTTAGTTTTCTACAGAAAGCATTTCGGAGCTACCGATATGAACATCTCGGTGACACCGAAGCACTTACAGAGCCAAAACACACAAAAATTGGTCAGACTGAGTTGTGGTTCGGTGGCTCCGAGATGCTAGGGTTTCACAGATATTCTCCTGTCGGTCTCACCGGTTAGTACATTTCGGTGGCACCGAGTTGTACTTAGTGCAATGGCCAGAGCCAATCGGTGACCGAAAGTTTCAATTCAGTCAGTCCGAGATGAGTTCAGCGGAAACCTAACCTAAATTTTTTCTTTGAATCTAAACTATTTGAGCTTTTCTGTGGATAGAAGGATTTCAAACATGGCAAGATACATGGTATTATCCTTGTGCTTAGAATCGGAAAGGGGATAGCACGAGGAGGTTGAATCGTACCCTAGTTCGGTGATGATCCTCTACGGCGACTACGGTGGTGGAGATTCCCATTGACGGTGATGGAGACCTGCGGCGATGGCGCACAGGCGAAGACGGCAACGATCCAGAGACCAAGGGGTGGCATCAATGGGGTGCGGGTACGAGTGGTTTGAAGTGATTTTCAACTGTACGGGTCCGCTGAATATATACCCATGTGCTGTCGGTGGCACCGAATGGAATGTTTCGGTGGCGCCGAGATGCAAAACTGCATGCAGTTATCGCAACTTGGTGAGACCGAGTCATTCTAATCGGTATCACCAAGATGAAAACCTAGATCGGTCTAGTGCTTTCGGTGGGACCGAGTTTGAGTTGTTGGTCTGACCGAAATGCACAAGAAGGTTTTGGAAGGCAGCCCTTGACGGATCGGTGGCTCCGAGTGCTCCTCACCTGGAGGGTCCGAAAAAGACTTGTTCAATTTTTGTGATGTAGCATTAATAGAGTTTGAGACAAGAAGAGCATAGATAGCTAGAGAAGGTTCTTAGGCATTCTTGTCCATCCATTTGGCCAATAAAAACCAAGGCAATAAAACAACAAATGGATGTCCTCGAATGGAGAAATTATGCAACCAACATGCTCACACAATAAGATAGCAAATGAAACATGTGTCAAAGCATGCACAAACAATTCTAGCATCTATCAAGCAATTGGTGATGACTAGGTCATCTATATATGAGTATATTGACTTAGGAGTCAAATGAGAACATTTGATCATAGGTCATACTCATCGTTTAAGCACAAGTGGGGTTACCACTTCTACATAAAGCATTAATGTGTTCACACCATTAGAGTTGCTTTAGCTCAATTTTTTTAGAGCAAAGCTCCCCCTAGATGTGATATCCCCCCTAAGAGGGATGAACTAACCTTGGGTTTTGTCGATGATGACTTCATGTAGATATTGAAGATGTGGATGCTCTGTGTTGATGTATATCATTTGGAGCTATCCATTGGAGTGTTGCACTTTCAATACCTACACGGGTTAGTCCCACAAGGAATATACAAGGATAACCATAGACATAAAGTGAATTCACATATGATGATGTCCATGAAAGCATTAGATTACCTTGTCCCTTGTCTTACCAACAAGAGGGTTTGTGACTCCATGAGCTAGTGCAAGATATGAAAGTTGATTGCACAAGTCTTGCCAAAATGAATATGAGTGAAGTATGTTGGCGAAGTCACCCTCGAGAACACTCTAGTTCTTCTTCTTTGGGATCCATATCAACTTGATGCGAATCCTTGGAGTTGTAGTTGAACTTGATGATATAGAGCTTGACGTAGTCTTGGGAACCCACTTGACCATGGCCTTAGGAGCTTCTTCAAATGAGTCAATCTCTTCTTGAAGCTTGTCCTTGCCTTTTGACTTGTGGTCTAGTGGTGGAAGATCATCTAGAGCTTGTGTTCCCTTGAAAGAAGTAGGGTCATACTTCTCTTGTTGAGGAACAAACTTTGTCTTGTGGTATTGATCTTCATCCCACTCAACTCCATTAGAATTGAACTTTCGTTCAAAACCAACACCTTGATTCTTCCGGTGCCTTCCTTGCTTGCGTACAATTTCCTCAAATTGCTTACTCCCGGCAAGGCTCTTGTAAACACCTTTCTCTATAATTCCCTTCAATAAGCTATTTTCTTGCTCTAGTGTAACTTGGCTAAGAGAATCATTAGTGGAATCAAGATAACTACTAGAAGCAACAATATTGGATTTAGCATGGTTATTGTTACTACTAGAAGAAGAATCTTTCTTGCTCTTGTTGCTAGATTTTACTTGTGGCATATAAGTAGACAAGAGGAGATGTTTGGCAATGTAAGAAGAACTCTTCTTTCGAAGATCATCATTGATAGCTTTTAGGAAATCATGTTCTTGCTCTAAATTTAGCTTCACAAAGCGTAGCTTCTCATGAGTCCTTAGGAGCTCTCTATGATCCTATTGATTTGTTTCATGAGCTAAGTTAAGAGTGTTTAGTTATTTAGTTAGACGCTCAATCTTCTTCTTATTATTGTCATTCCTTTCATCTTGATTAGCATGATTACTAGCATGTTCATCATAGTTTTCATCACTAGTTTTGTCAACAAGTAAATCATCATCACCTAGCAAATCATCTTCATCACTATTGAAATCAACATACTTCATTTGGTGAATCAAATATGTCGTAGGAGTTGGATGACACAAGCGCAAGACCAACAACACCTTCATCTTGAGTATAGTCGGAGTCGTAGTGATAGCTTCTCTTGGAGTAGTTGTCGGAGTCGGAACTGGATACCCATTCACCAACGTGAGCTTGATGTCTTTGTCTTGTGTAGCTCTTTGATGACTTGTCCTTCGTTTCCGAATCCTTGCTTCTACGAGAGGGTCTTCGTTCATAACGATCATCTTTACTCCTTCTCTCTCTTGGCAGTGATTCATCTCTTCTACTCCTCCTTTTTGGTGAGTCTTCTCTTTTCTTGTAGGGACCCGTACACTCATTGGAGTAGTGTCTGGGTCTTCCACAATTGTAGAAATTACGATCACGACTAGACGATCTTTTGTCATTGTAGGACCTTGACTTGGAGCTTCTTCTCTCTTTGCTTCTATTCTTGTAGAACTTGTTGAAGTTATTCACCATTAAGCTCAATTCTTCATTGGAGACTAGCTTGTCACTTGATGTTGTAGGAGCATCACTTGAAGCTTTGTAAGCACCACTTGACTTGTTGTGGAGCTCATCCTTATCCTCGAGTGACATCTCATGAACAACAATTCTACCAATGACTTCCGTAGGCTTGAGATCTTCGTAATTGGGCATCATTTGGATCAAAGTGCACACGGTATCATATTTTCCATCCAAGGCTCTAAGGATCTTCTTGATGATGAATTTGTTGGTCATCTCTTCACTTCCTAAGCCGGCAATCTCATTTGTGATGAAAGCAAGCCTAGAGTACATTTCGGCGACTCCTTCACCATCCTTCATCTTGAACTTGTCAAGTTGACTTTGAAGCACCTCCAACTTGGATTCCTTGACGGACTCGGTACCTTCGTGCATGTCAACCAAAGTATCCCAAATTTCCTTTGCATTCTCAAGGCAACTGATTTTTTTGAATTCTTCGGGGCATAATCCATTGAAGAGAATATAACAAGCTTGAGCATTGTATTGCAACATCTTCAATTCATCCGCGATGGCTTCACGATCCGGTTCTTTTCCATCTTCAAAGTATTCACCTTGCAAGCCAATACGAACAACAGCCCAAACGGCGGGGTTATGACCAAGAATATGCATTTTCATCTTATGCTTCCAACTAGCAAAATTTATACCATCAAAGTAAGGACCTATACGGTGATAATTTACCTCGCTAGACGCCATACTCTCCTAGGTTTTGAAACCAAGGCTATGATCACCAAAGCCATGGAAATCAAGGCTAATGGAGACCAAAGCTCTGATACCACTTGTAGGATAGAAAGTATGTCTAGAGGGGGGTGATTAGACTACTTGACCAAATAAAAATCTATCCTTTTCCCAATTTTAGTTGTGGGCAGATTTTAGCGATTCACACAAGTCAAGCAATCAACCTACACATGCAATTCTAAGAGTATAGCAGCGAAAAGTAAAACATTGTATATGAAGGTAAAGGGAAGGGTTTGGAGAAGGCAAACACAATGTAGACACGGATATTTTTGCCGTGGTTCTGATAGGTGGTGCTATCATACGTCCACATTGATGGAGACTTCAACCAACGAAGGGTAACGGCTGCGCGAGTCCACGGAGGGCTCCACCCACGAAGGGTCCATGAAGAAGCAACCTTGTCTATCCCACCATGGCCATCTCCCACGAAGGACTTGCCTCACTCAGGTAGATCTTCATGAAGTAGGCGATCTCCTTGCCCTTACAAACTTCTTGGTTCAACTCCACATCTTGATGGAGGCTCCCAAGCGACACCTAACCAAACTAGGAGACACCACTCTCCAAAAGGTAATAGATAGTGTGTTGATGACGAACTCCTTGCTCTTGTGCTTCAAATGATAGTCTCCCCAACACTCAACTCTCTCTCTCTGATTTGGCTATGGTGGAAGAGTGATTTGAGTGGAAAGCAACTTGGGGAAGGCTAGAAACCAAGGTTCAAATGGTAGGAATGGAATCTCTTGATCTCAACACATGAGTAGGTGGTTCTATCTTAGAAAATGTATGGTGGAAGTGTAGGCATGTTCTGATGGCTCTCTTGCAAATGGAGAAGGGGGTGGAGGGCTATATATAGCCTCCACACAAAATCCAACCGTTACACACATTTGACTCATCTCGGTGGGACCGAATGGTTAAACTCGGTGGCACCGATCAGTTCAAAAATGTCAACGTTAGGAATCACAGTGGGACTGACTGGAACAACTCGGTGGGACCGATGTGCTAGTGCTTAGGGCAAACCTCATCTCGGTGGCGCCGATTGCATCAACTCGGTGATACTAAAGTGAAGCAATAAGGCAACAAAGAGTTGGTCAAGCCAACTCTGTGAGACCAATTGCATAACTCAGTGAGACCGAAATAAATTCAACAAGTCACAGAGTGTTGGCAAGGCCAACTCGGTGAGACCGAGATCCGTATCGGTGAGACCGAATTGCTAGGGTTTTTGGTAGTGGCTATGTCATATGAACTTGGTGGGTCCGGATAGAACGACTCGGTGGGGCCGAGTTGGAGTTTAGGGTTTTGACATATTTGGATGGATAAAGTGGATGAGGGTTTTAGGAGCAATATCACTAAGCATTTGAGCAAGCAAGCCATTAAGCAACACCCCATCCCCTTTTAATAGTATTGGCTTTCCTATGGGCTCAATGTGATATTGGATCACTAAAATAAAGATGAAGAGTCTTGAGCTTTTGCCAATATTTGTCCTTAGCATTTTGAGGGGTCCACATCTCTAGTCCATGCCATGCCATTCATTGAACTTCCTGAAATATTTATCTTGGATGGATATTAGTTCAATGAGCTATATGTTGTTATGAATTACCAAAACCACCGGGGGATTAGTTGCACTTTCACCTGGTGTCTCGTGGGCACCTGGGTTGCCTTCCCGGTTATTTCTTATTTTCCTATTTTTTCTAATATTCCAAAACTGACAGAAAATATTTTTTGCAGATTTTTCAGAGTCCGTTTACTTACTGTATCACGTACCTCTTCCTTTTCAAGGTTCTAGAGTGTTCTGGAAGGTTTCTTTTATGTGTTCCTCCAGTGTCATGGTTTGAATAATATTGGTTTCAACATTAATGGACGTACCTGAGATATAGTGTTTAATTATTCGTCCATTGACCACCTTTGGGTTAGTACCTTCGGCATTATTAATATTGATAGCTCCAGAGCGATAAACTTCTTCGATCATATATGGTCCTTCCCATGTGGAAAGAAGTTTTCCTGCAAAAAATCTAAAACAAGAGTTGTACAAAAGAACATATTCACCAACTTTGAATTCTCGCTTTTGCTTTCTTTTTTCATGCCATCTTTTAAATTTTTCTTTAAATAGCTTGGCATTTTCATAAGCTTGGGTTCTCCATTCATCTAGTGAGCTAATACCAAATAACCTCTTTTCACCGGCAAGTTTGAAATCATAATTGAGTTCTTTAATTGCCCAATATGCTTTATGTTCTAACTCAACAGGCAAATGATAAGCTTTTCCATAAACCATTTTATATGGAGACATACCCATATGATTTTTATAAGCTGTTCTGTAAGCCCAAAGTGCATCATCTAATTTCTTAGACCAATTCTTTTGGGGCCTATTGACAGTTTTTTGTAATATTAATTTTATTTCTCTATTGCTAAGTTCAACTTGACCACTAGATTGAGGATGATAGGGTGATGCAATTCTATGGTTAACATCACATTTAGCAAGCATTTTACGGAAAGCAGCATGAATAAAGTGTGAACCATCATCGGTCATTAAATATCTAGGGACTCCAAACCTAGAGAAATAACTTCTTTAATCATTTTAATGGAAGTGTTATGATTAGCACTACTAGTTGGAATAGCTTCTACCCACTTAGTAACATAATCAACAACAACCAAAATATGAGTATACCCATTAGAGAAGGAAGAGGTCCCATATAATCAAAGCCCCAAACATCAAATGGTTCAACAACAAGTGAATAATTCATAGCTATTTCCTGACGCTTACTGATATTACCTATTCTTTGACATTCATCACAAGACAAGAAAAACTTACGTGCATCCTTGAAAAGAGTAGGCCAATAAAAACCAGATTGTAATACCTTATGCGCAGTTCTATCTCCTGCATGATGTCCTCCATAGGCTTCGGAGTGACATTTCTGTAGGATTTGTTCCTATTCATGCTCAGGTACACAACGTCTAATAATACCATCTACTCCTTCTTTATAAAGATGTGGGTCATCCCAAAAGTAATGTCTTAAGTCATAGAATAAATTTTTCTTTTGTTGGTATGTGAAACTAGGTGGTATAAATTTAGCAACGATATAATTTGCATAGTCAGCATACCAAGGAGTATTAAGAGAAGCATTTATTATAGCTAGTTGTTCATCAGGAAAGCTATCATCAATATGTAGTGGGTCATCAAGAATATTTTCTAACCTAGACAAGTTATCAGCTACGGGGTTCTCAGCTCCTTTCCTATCAGTGACGTGTAAGTGAAATTCTTGTAACAAGAGAACCCACCTAACGAGTCTAGGTTTAGCATTTTTCTTTTCCATAAGATATTTTATAGCAGTATGATCAGTGTGAACAATTACTTTGGAATCAACAATGTAAGATTTTAATTTATCACAAGCAAACACAACTGCTGAAAATTCTTTCTCAGTAGTAGCATACTTTCTTTGGGCACTGTCTAGAGTTTTGCTAGCATAATGGATAACATTAAATTTATTATCAACTCTTTGTTCTAGAACAACACCAACAACATAATCACTAGCATCACACATAATTTCAAAAGGCAAGTTCCAATCAGGTGGTTGAACAACAGGTGCAGAAGTTAAGGCTTTCTTAAGTGTTTCAAAGGTTTATACACAATCATCATCAAATACAAACGGAACATCCTTTTGTAGAAGATTAGTAAGAGGCCTAGAAATTTTAGAGAAGTCTTTAATAAACCTCCTATAGAACCTAGCATGACCAAGAAAACTACGAATACCTTTAATGTCTTTAGGACATGGCATTTTCTTCATTGCATCAACTTTAGCTTTATCCACCTCAATACCTCGTTCAGAAATTTTATGCCCCAAGACAATGCCTTCATTAACCATACCGTGGCACTTCTCCCAATTCAAGACAAGATTAGTTTGTTCACATCTCTGCAAAACTCGATCAAGGTTGCTTAAGCAATCATCAAAAGAAGTTTCGTAAACTGAAAAATCATCCATGAAAACCTCAACAATCTTTTCACAAAAATCAGACAATATAGCAGTCATACATCTTTGAAAGGTAGTAGGTGCATTACATAAAACAAAGGGCATACGTCTATAAGCATAAGTTCCAAAAGGGAAAGTAAAAGTGGTTTTGTCTTGATCAGGTTGTGATACGGGTATTTGGGAGAAGCCAGAATATCCATCAAGAAAACAAAAGTGTGTGTGCTTAGATAATCTTTCTAGCATTTGTTCAATAAAAGGCAGAGGGTAATGATCTTTTCTAGTAGCTTTATTTAATTTTCTAAAATCAATTACCATCCTATAGCCTGTAAGAATTCTTTGTGGGATAAGTTCATTTTTATCATTAGGAACAACAGTAATACCTCCTTTCTTAGGGACACAATGAACATGGCTTACCCATCTACTATCAGCTATGGGATAGATTATACCTGCTTCCAGAAGCTTTAGTATTTCAGTTCTTACCACTTTCTTCATCTTAGGATTTAATCGTCGTTGGTGATCAACAACAGTTTTAGCATCGGGCTCCATATTAATTTTGTGTTGATAGAGAGTGGGACTAATGCCCTTAAGATCATCAAGAGTATATCCAATAGCAGCATGGTGCTTCCTCAGAATTTTTAATAATTTCTCTTCTTCATGTTCTGAAAGGTTAACACTAATAATAACAGGATATATCTTTTTCTCATCAAGATAAGCATACTTCAGAGTGTCAGGCAATTGTTTTAATTCAAACAAAGGATCACCTTTAGGTGGAGGAGTACCTCCTAGAGTTTCAATAGGCAAATTGTGTTTAAGGATAGGTTGTTGTTCAAAGAATATTTTATCAATTTCATTTCTTTCACGCAAGTGCATATCATTCTCATGGTCTGGCAAATATTGTTCTAAAGGATCGATAGGAGTACGGCAATAGAAGCAAGACCAATTATTTCATCTTTACTAGGTGATTCTTTATTATGAGGTTGTATACAAAACTTAGAGAAATTAAACTCATGAGACACATCACCAAAGCTAATACTGACAGTTTCTTTCTCACAATCTATCTTAGCATTGACAGTGTTCAAGAAAGGTCTACCAAAAATTATGGGACAAAAGTCGTCTTGTGGGGAACCAAGAACTAGAAATCAGTAGGGTATTTTATTTTCCCACAGAAGACTTCAACATCTCTAACAATCCTAGGTGGTGTGATGGTGTCTCTATTTGCAAGTTTAATAGTAACTTCTATGTCTTCTATTTCAGCGGGTGCTATGTCATTCATAATTTCTTGGTATAAGGTAAAAGGAATAGCACTCACACTAGCACCTAAATTGTAGCGACCCGACCTCAAACGGTCAAGCCTCTGTGTATCTGTGCCATCCCTGGATCAGTATGCTGGCACACACAGTACATCAATGTATATATCAAAGTGCAATCACATGTATAAATAACGTAAAACTGATATATACCTCATAATTGTCAGCGGAAACAAATAGTCGGGTGTGGAGTCCCATCAACGCCATCGGCAGGTTGAGTGTAGACCGTAACCCTGTACCGTACTCTTACTCGTCAGAAGAAAGTATCTGCAACATGATACGTTGCAGCCGTGTAGGTCAGTACATTGAATGTACCAGCAAGATCACAACATGAGAAAACAGATGATAAAACTATACTATATGCAAATTGGCTTTGTGGCTCTGTGTCTGAGTTTTGTTTTGCGTAAAAGCTGGTTTTATTTTCCCTACATCAAAGGAATATCAGGAGTCTGTACTACAGAGTTTTCTATCATGACATGGTTCCGCCAACCGATGTCTCATAGCCCAGAACAATCATAAGTTGCCCACAATTAAGTTATCAGTCCGGTGTTAAGAGTTCCGAGATAGATCCAAGTCCAGAGGCTCAAGTTGTCCGTAACCGGGGACACGGCTAATCGATTAGGTTTTAACCCTCTGCAGAGGTTTGCACACTTTACCCGCAAGATTCGATCCCTCTTTTTTACGTTCTCGCTCTTCAGGATGTTTGAGAACAAGACGACTGAAACATGGTCTTCCGAAGAGTTCCCCTGACCACTGTCCGGTGCTCATCCAATCCTACCATAGTTCTACATCTGCTAGCACCGTCCTAGCCAGAGTCACAACTAAGGTCAACCAAGCCAGAGCCCATAGTGACTTGCGGTTGCACAGGTAAGCTTCCGGGCATGAAGTATTCTTCCGTCTCTTTGAGTCTGGGTGAAGCTTTCCTCAAGATGTCATGGCGCTTCTCCATGCATCCCGGCCATCCACTGGTTGCTCCAGGGTGCCCGTCAACCATCCTTCACCCAGTAATGTGTATTGAATTCTTGTCTCGAGTCTTGAAGTCTTGAGGCCTCGAAGGTGCAGTCCTTGCAGATTCCAGCATGGAGTTGTCGTCATTGACGTAGAGTCCTCCTTCTTCACACCACTCTCGTGCACTCATACCAAACCCCGTCTACTAAAGCGTAGCATTAAAACTATATAACGTCCCGGGCTTGGTAACAGGGAGATGGGTTCCTACCTCATGCATTCTACTCAACTACAAGAAATCAATATCACTACTGGAGGGATTATTGAAAGGGTGCTACTACATGCAAATAAAACATAGGTATGAAAAACATGGTCAAAGTGAACTTGCCTGGTAAGTTGATGAAGATAATAACGCTCTTGGAAACTTTGATAAACTATTCGTCACTCCGAGAAAATCTATATAGTCAAACATAGCATTCATATAAGCAATCATTCTAGCAAGCAATACTAACTCTCAAAATAACAATTTAAAACAACAAATAAAAACTCAATAATAAAACTCCAACAAATTCCAAAGAAGCTTCAAATAAAACTAGAAAGAAAAACTACTAACGAAAATCTATGACTTTGCTACAAACACCTAACTATGACCTATACTAGTTTTTATACAAAACTAAATAAAATAAATTTTGTCTACTGTAGTCAACAGGAATATAAACAAATTGTCCAAAAGTGACAAAAAGAAATAAGTTAAAACTAATAAAAACAATAAAGAAAAAAGACAAACAAAACTATAAGTAAAATGGTACTGTTTTGCTAAAAACCTAATTTAAAATAAACTAAAAAAATAAATAACTATATGATACTGGATAGGCAAAATAGTAACAAAACCGTAGCAAAAAGAATCAATCAAAAATACTTTGTAAAACTCAAAATATGACCAAATTAGTGATTTGAACAAATTTTATCAAATTCAAATTTAAACTACTCAAATTTGAAAACTAAGTACACAAACGGAAACTTCAACAAATTTGTGACACAATGCAAAAAGAATCACTAAATTTAGATCTAAAACATAAAAGTTATTAACAATCTAAAACAGAAACTATTTCTAAAAAAAAACATAAACGAAAAAAAAAACCAAACGTGCAGGTGCTACGCGTCGGGCTGCTATTGGGCCTAGAGGATGTGCGATCCGATCTATAAAATGCTCGGCCGATACTTAATGAAACCGCACGTGCTAGTAAAGGAAAAACCGACTGGCTAAACGGATTAGATCTAAACCGTAAATAAACCGATTTAGTAACAAAAAACCTAACCATTCACTGTGAGCTAATCTACAACGTCGAAGGGAAATCGGACGATCGAGGGCTTACCGCGTCGGTGGAAGAGCTCCGGCGAGGTCGTCGTCGGCGGTGGCGGCTCGGGGATGATGCAGGCGAGGCCTCCGGTGGTCCTCGGCGACGGGGAAGACACCCAGGCGATGCGGAAGACAACGGCGATGACGATGGTGGTCGACGGTGAGCTCGAGGACGGCGGATTGAAGCGGGGCGAGCTCGACGGCGGCGGTGGTGTTCGGTGGTGAAGGGGGCGATGACTCCAGGGGTCCTTGGCGATGGAGGAGCGGCTCAGGGAATGCGGGGGAGCAAGGGGAGTCTGGAGTTTGCTCGGGAGGCGTCGGGGAGGTGTGTGGTGCTCGGGTGGGTGGCAATGGCGGCGGTGGCCGAGGTGAACTCCGGCGAGATCGGGTTAGGGTGAAACGGCCACGGGAGATCGTGATTTTTGCGAAAATCGGACAAGCGGAGGGAGGGCAATATTTATAGGGCGGTGGGCGTGCGCGAGGGGCAAAGATCCGAGCGAATCCCGTGAGGATTTGGATCGGGACACTATTCATGAAGAACACGAAAGGGAGAGAGGAGGGGGATGACGAGCGGGTCCCGCATGTTGGTGACTGTGAGGTAGAGGCAGAGAGATCGGGCGCCCGAGGCATACCGATTCGGTGCGGGGTTGGCCTTGGGCCCGTGGGGGTGCGGGAAGAGAGAGAGAGAGGGAGTGGGCCTCGGGGTCAGGTGGGCCAGCTACGGCTGTTTAAAAAAAACAGTTTTCTCTTTTCTTTTTTTTTTGTTTTCAACAGAGATCAGAAGAAATAAAACTAAACAGAAAAAAAACATTATATAGACATATAATATATCAAAATGTTCAGAAAAAGATTTGCTAAATCATGAACATATTTTCAGAGGCAAATAAATTCCACAAAAATTTAAATAAAGCAAACAGTGCTACTGTTGCAATAAAACCCAATAAAAATCATTTTGAAAAGACCATATTGATTTCAAATTTATTTTCTCCACTTTTCTATTGTAGGGAATCATTTTACCCTATTTTCCATATATTTATTTTTAGGAGGAAAATAATTTGAATAAAATCCAAATAACTCCAAATTGAAAGGGGTTTCAAAATACTTCCAAATGACTTTCAATTTGATTCTTTTAACTTCCAACTCATATTTCATATAGTTTGAAGAAGTCATTTTATCTTCTCTCATGAAAATCATTGAGTTGCATAAATTTTTGAATTTGAAATATTTTCAAATGAAATTCAAATTGTTTTCAAAACCCTTTTCATTTCAAATGGAAGAAGTCATGTCATCTTCACTCTAGGTTTTTTGTGTTTGAATTGAATTTAAATTGAGATCAAAATGCAAGGATGAAATTTTGGGAAAGTCATTTCATTCCCTCTCATTCAACTTTCAAAAAGTTTCAAATTCCACTCAATCATTCACACAGCAATCAAACAAACAGTCAAAACTATTTATTCAATATAACATTCCAAAATATAGAATTTTGGGATGTTACATAAATCCCATAAACCATTATAGCAATGATCTCCTATTTTAACTGAGACAATAGGCATGCCAACAATAGGTCTATGTTTATCTTTTTCATCGGGTTTGGCAATTTTTGCTGCTTCATCACAGAAGTAAATAACATGCCCATCAATGTTTTCGACCAAGAGATCTTTTACCAAAGCAACACTAGGTTTCACTTTAATTTGTTCAGAATGTTTAGGTGCTTTAATATTACTTTTGCGAACCACGGTTGATACCTTAGAATGTTCCTTTATCCTAACAGGGAAAGGTGGGTTTTCACTATAAGCAGTAGGCACAACTGGATCAACATTGTAAATGATAGTTTCCTCTTTAGTTATTACCGGTTCTTTAATTTCATCTTTAATAGGGGGATGATATTTAAACCACTTCTCCTTAGGGAGATCAACATGAGTAGCAAATGATTCACAAAAAGAGGCTACTATCTCAGAGTCAAGTCCATATTTAGTGCTAAACTTGTGAAAAGCATCGGTATTCATAAAAGATTTAACACAATCAAACTCAAGCTTAATACCTGACTCTTTACGTTCATCGAGTTCCCAATCTTCATAGTTGCGTTTAATTCTTTCTAAAAGTTCCCACCTAAATTCAATAGTCTGCTTCATAAAAGAACCAGTACAAGAAGTATCGAGCATGGATTGATCATCACGAGAAAGCCGAGCATAAAAATTATGAATAATAATTTCTCTTGAGAGCTTGTGATTAGGGCATGAATATAACATTGACTTAAGACTCCCCTAAGCTAGAGCGATACTTTCTCCTTCACAAGGCAAAAAATTATATATATAATTTTGATCATGATGAACTAGATGCATAGGATATTTTTTTTGGTGAAATTCCAATTTTAATCGATTCCAGTTCCAAGATCCAATATCATCGCATAGCCTATACCATGTCAATGCTTTTCCCTTCAAAGATAAAGGGAAAACCTTCTTCTTAACTTCATCTCCGGGTAAACCTGCAAGCTTAAACAATCCACAAATTTCATCGACATGTATCAAATGCATACCAGGATGTTTCATTCCGTCTCCTCCATAAAGATTAGCTAGCAGTTGTTCTAACATACCTGAAGGAATTTCATAACCAATATTTTTGGTAGGTGTAGTAGGTTGAGGGGCAAATCTTTGTGTTTCTGGTCGAGGTGAAGATACCCCGAACAAACCCCTCAAAGGATTGTTTTCCATAGTGACAAGTGACAATAAATTTCAGCACATAGTATAGGTTTTTCCTTACTGTTTTCCACTTACCAAGAGCGCTTCACTCCCCGGCAATGACACTAGAAAAGAGTCTTGACGACCCACAAGTATAGAGGTTCAATCGTAGTCCTTTCGATAAGTAAGACTGTCGAACCCAACGAGGAGCAGAAGGAAATGACAAGTGGTTTTCAGCAAGGTAATTTCTGCAAGCACTGAAATTGTCGGTAATAGGTAGTTTGATAGCAAGATAATTTGTAACGGACAAATAACGGAAATGGTAAATAAAGTGTAGCAAGATAGCCCAATCCTTTTTGTAGCAAAGGACAGGCCAAAACGGTCTCAGATACTATGCAAAGCATTCTTGAGGGCACACGGGAATTTCATCTAGTCACTTTCATCATGTTTGTTTGATTCGCGTTCGCTACTTTTATAATTTGATATGTGGGTGGACCGGTGCTTGGGTGGTGTTCTTACTTGAACACGCCTCGCACTTATGATTAACCCCCTCACAAGCATCCGCAACTACGAAAGAAGTATTAAGATAAAATCTAACCATAACATTAACCATATGGATCCAAATCAGTCCCTTACGAAGTAGCGCATAAACTAGGGTTTAAGCTTTTGTCACTCTAGCAACCCATCATCTAATAACTAATCCACAATGCATTCCCTTAGGCCCAAAGATGGTGAAGTGTCATGTAGTCAATGTTCACATAACACCACTAAGGGAATCACAACATACATATCATCAAAATATCGAACACATATCAAATTCACATGATTACTTGCAACATGACTTCTCCCGTGGCCTCAAGAATAAAGGTAACTACTCACAAATAATATTCATGCTCAAGATCATAGGGGTATTAAATAGCATAATGGATCTGAACATATAATCTTCCACCAAATAAACCATATAGTAATCAACTACAAGATGTAATCAACACCACTAGTCACCCACAGGTACCAATCTGAGGTTCCGGTACAAAGATTGAAAACAAGAGATGAACTAGGGTTTGAGATGAGATGGTGCCGTTGAAGATGTTGATGTAGATTCTCCTCTCAAAGATGAGAGGGTTGTTGGTGATGCCGATGGCTTTTATTTCCCCCTCCAGTAGGGAAGTTCCCTCGGCGGAATCGCTCCGCCAGAGGGCAAAAGTGCTCCTGCCCAAGTTCCGCCTCAAGATGGCGGCGTTCCGTCCTGAAAGTCCTCTCCTTATTTTTTTTCTAGGTCAAAAGACCTCATATACCAGCAGATGGGCACCGGAGGTGGGCTGGGCTGCCCACGACCCACCAGGGGATGCCTGGGGGGCCTGGTGCGCCCTGGTGTCTCGTGGGCACCTGGCAGCCCCCCTCCGTGTCGTGGGAAACCACGGCCACCAATGGGGCCAGCATCCCCTTTGTGGTTCGGCGGGGGGAAGGGAACGTTGCACAAAGAGCAGAGAGCGTAGCGCAGCACGGCAGAGATCACACGGGCAGTTTTTACGCAGGTTCGGGCCGCCGCGAGGCGTAAAACCTTACTCCTGCTTTGGTGGATTGATGGTAGATTGTGGTGGAGAAGCAACGCTCTTGCCCGGCAAGGATGCCTCGGGACGAGAGCAGCTACGCGCGTATGAATGTACAGGGGTCTGAATCCTCACTATGGTTGCCATGGCCCTCCTTTTATAGATCAATGGGTCACCACAGTGGCAAATCGGTCATTGAGCACTGATTAGATAGCGAACAGTGCTATCATACCTAACTCTGCAGGCAAGACAGAGCGCATTAAATGCGCCGCTTAGTGTCACATCTTGGCATAGCCCGGCAAGCCTTGCCGGGCCGTTTGGCCACCTTCTCACCTGCCTGCATGACACGTCTCTGGACGGGTGTCATTTGGAGGTGATTTCCATAGGAAGTGGTTGCCACATGCTAAATAACAACCACTTAGTCACTTGGGGGCTTGACACCACACCGATCAATGACTTGTGTCACTTGTGAGGTGGAACGGTAGAGCCTTGGCGGGGTAGGCCGCCCTCATTATGACCGGCAGGCCTACCGGGGCTGTCTTGAGACTTGTCTTCGGGGTGACCTCGACCTCGCCAGGCTCGCCTGCTCGACAAGGGAGGTTTCTCCTTAGTGGTGTCTTGCTTCTTTATCTTGACTTGGTCTGGACTTGGACGTTGCAAGCTCGCCTGCAAGCCTGTGTATAGTTTGGGTAACACACCTGGGGTTTGTTGCATCGACAGGAGCCCCCGGGCTTGGCTTGAACGTGCTGTCAAGCATCGTTGGGGTAGGCCCTGTCAAGTACATGGGCGAGGAGGCTTGCGGTGGGGCCGTCTTTGTAATGGCTCATGAATGACTTTAACACACGAGCGGGTAACTGCCAATTCACTCTTCCCACCACGCTCTTATCCCTGGCCATGTATGCTGCATGCATTGAGTGGGGTACGTAATGGAGGCGCGTGGTGAGGGAGGGCATCAAGGCAGTGGCCCAGTCTTCTTGGGTTGGTGGAGAGAGACAGCGGTTACCCACCGACGGACCAGCCCCCAGCCCCCAGCCCGCCTATATAAAAGGGGGGCGAGGGGAAGCGGAAGTGCTCATCCACGCACCTCTTCTCCCCCTTTCCTTCTTTCTTCTTGCAATGTTGAGAGGGAAAGACCGGGGCTAGGCCCGGGCTCGAGCTTGGGGTTGATGATGTTGAACACTCGTGCTGGCGCCCGGGGAGTGGAAGAAGGGCGCGGTCAAGCTTTTGCTAGGGTAGGACCCCTTTCCAGTCTTTGCACAGAGTACCCGGCCTGGGATGGCGGCCTGGTGCTCGGTGTAGGCGGAAAGGGCCTCAGGGGGTGCGCGGGCGGTGCGGCGGTAGCGCTGGAGGTAGTGACTCCAGCGTGCTCGTCGCCGGGCCGCCCGAGGCTCCAATTTTAGTGAGGGGCCACGTGAGTGACACCATGCAGAAGCCCATAATTGGTGCAAAGCGTGGTAGTCATCCGTGGACTATCCCCCCTTCTCCTGTGACGTCGAAGGGAAACCGCGGAAGCGATTCGCCATTGGTAGCGGCAGATCCCTTCTTTTGGGGTATTGCTTATCTTGTGCCTGGGCAAGTTCCTTGCGCCCGTGCATGCTTCTTTAGGGGACAGCATCCTTCTAGCTTTGGGTCGTCGGAGACAACCATGCTCTCTGTGGAGCCCTCCGGAGCACCTGGTGACCGTCCTGGCCGCCACGATGGGCGTTTAAGCAATGGTGGGCGTGCCTCCTTAAGCGACAGTGGTGAGGAAGGTGGCGGCAACCCACGACGCATCAAGAACAAGGACGACCGTTTCGATGAGGCATGGTTGCCGGCAGCGCCATCACCACCAGCTGGGCCCTCGGCAATGCTACCATCCGCACCTACCCTTCGGTTTCTTCCTCCCAGCCCGGGAACGGCACCATCCTGATCCTGGGGAGGCGCTGAATCCCAGGCAGGCCTTCCCTCTGTCTTCTTCATCTTCCCCTGCAACTTCAAGGAGGGGAAGGATAGAGCAAAGGCATCACGGGGCACTTATCTTTTTTTCAATCTAAAATATGTAGGCATTTGCCAAACTTTAGTCTAAATTATGCAATCTTCTTTATCCTTGTTTGTATTCTGTAAGATTTGTACTTGTTAATCAGCATATTAATGAAAAAGGCAAGCCTTGCCGGGTACTTGTGCATGTAACATATCCATGCAAAGGTGAAATGCCTCTATACATTAAAGTAAACAAGTTTACCCCGGCAGGCTATCCTGCCGGTACCCTCAGTTCGTTGCCATGGGGCTAGGCCTGCCGGGCACAAACCATAGGGAGGGACCAGCCCCCCGCCAAATCTTTTCCGCCAAAGGCCACTACAATCATCCTGACCGAAGCAACGTTAGAGTCAAGGGATGGGAGCACCTAGGTTTTAAAGGTGGCGAGGTTTTCATATGCACTAGTCTCTACTTACAGAATACGTATGGATAAGAAAGAAACTTATCTGTTTGGCTTGCCGGGGATCGCAACGTAGGCTTGTCTTCTCTTCTCTTCTTCAGGACCAACTCCACGGTAACAGCCCTGCAACCTAGTGCAGATGAAAATGATGCCATGTGCGATCTTATCTACATGATCATGCTATGCTGATGATATGCTTATGCATGCATGCAAGTTTTGGGGCCCCCCCAGCACTTCGTTTATTTCTCTGTTGCTCAGGGTCTGTGACTGGCTTTGTACAAGGGGTTACATGCAACATCGGCAAGGCATGTACAAAAGGGTGGCTGCCGGGCAGGGCCCGACAGCCGCACCTTACGGGTAGAACTTACGGAGATGCTCAATGTTCCATGAGTTTTGCAACTGAATGCCATTTCCGGTCTCCAGACGGACTGCGCCAGGTCTGGTGACTCATACTACCCGGTAAGGGCCTTCCCACTTCAGCGTCAACTTGTTTGTACCCTTGGCGGACTGAACGCGCCTAAGGACAAGGTTGCCTTCCTCAAAACTCTGGGCATGAACCCTGCGGCTGTGATAGCGACACAGGGCTTGATGGTAGCGTGCAGCACGCGTAGCATCCCAGAGACGGTTCTCCTCAAGTAGCACAGCGTCGTCATGCCGGTGCCATTCCTGTGCTACTTCATCGTAGGCAAGCACTCTAGGAGATCCGAATATGAGTTCTGTGGGGGTAACTGCTTCTGCCCCATAGACTAGGGAGAAGGGAGTCTGCCCGGTAGCTCGATTAGTTGTCGTACGGAGGGACCAAAGAACCACCGGCAGCTCATCGATCCATCGCCTGCCGCACTTCTGCAGTCTATCGAAGGTTCTTGTCTTGAGACCTCACAGCACTTCAGCGTTCGCCCTCTCAGCTTGTCCGTTGCTTCTGCGATGGGCGACAAAGGCAAATGAGATTTTGCTTCCGAGGGCATGAACGTATTGCATGAAGGCGCGGCTCGTGAATTGGGTGCCATTGTCGGTGATGATTGGAGCAGGTACCCCGATGCGGCACACCAATCCTTTCAAGAACTTGATAGCTGACTGCGAGGTCACCTTCCTCATGGGCTCCACCTCTGGCCACTTTGTGAACTTGTCGATAGCGACAAACAAGAAATCAAAGCCCCTGGTAGCACGGGGGAAGGGGCCCAAGATATCGAGCCCCCGGACCGAGAAGGGCAATGACAAAGGGATCGTTTGGAGAGCTTGGGTAGGCTGATGGATGTTCTTGGAGTGGAATTGGCAGGCTTCACATTTGGTTACTAGCTCAATTGCATCTTGGAGGGCCGTGGGCCAGTAGAATCCTTTCTGGAAGGATTTTCCAACCAGGGCCCTCGATCCAATGTGTGAGCCGCACATACCCTTGTGTATCTCTGCCAACAGTTCCTTTCCTTCTTCCCGACAAATGCACTTCAATTTCACACCGTTGGGCCTTCTTCTGTATAGTGTGTCGTCAATGAACTGATACATACTGGCCCTATAGGCTACTCTTTTATCTTCTTCTTGCTCTTTGGGAAGTTCTCCTTTTTGGAGGAAATGAACAATGTGTCGTGCCCAAGTTGGAGCCTGGGGCTTGGCAACAAGGACCAGCGGCACCTCCTCATTCGTGGGAGCGCACTCCTCGACCGCAGGGACCGGTGGTCTTGCGGGATGTTGCAGCTCACTGAACAAAGGGGAGTTGTTCCCGCCAAGCTCTCTGCCGGGGGCTTCGGGCGGCTCTGCCAGGAGAGGCTTGCCGAAGTCCAATTTCCTCCTCTTTCTGGCCATTGTTGATGGGTATACGGAGGGCTGAGTCAGTTGGAGAACAAAATTCCCTGGTTCCACAAGGAGTTTTTGCGCATCGCACTTTGACAGATGATCAGCAATGCTGTTTTCCGCGCGGGGCACGTGCTCTGTTTGAAATCTGTCAAAGCGCTCCTCCAACTTTCTCACTTCCTCAACGTATGCCTCCATCAATGGGCTTTGGTAGTCCTTGTTTACTTGTGTCACCACATGTTGTGAATCTCCGCGGATGATCAGCTTCTTGATTCCCAGTTCTGTTGCAATCCTGAGCCCGGCAAGGAGCCCTTCATACTCTACAGTATTGTTGGTAGCCTCCTCCTGGGGGAAATGCATCTGAATGATGTACTTCAGGTGCTCCCTAGTGAGGGCAACGAGAAGCACGCCAGCTCTTGCACCTTGTAGGGAGAAGGCTGGGGTGCTTCCTTGCCGGGGATGACTGTCTCCAACACTTCTTCATCAGGGGTTGGCGTCCACTCTGCAATGAACTCTGCTAGTGCTCTGCTCTGAATGGTTGATGTGCTTTCAAACTTCAAATTAAAGCTGGACAACTCCAAAGCCCATTCCACAATTTGCCAGTGGCCTCGGGGTTTCGGAGTATATGTTGCAAGGGGAAGCAGGTGATAACCGTGATCACATGGGCTTGGAAGTAGTGGTGTAGTTTCCTTGAGGCCATGGTGAGGCCAAAAACCAACTTTTGCATGCCAGAGTACCTCGATCTAGCCCCCTGTAACAGGGAGCTGACGAAATACACTGGGCGCTCCACCACTTTCTTCTTTGCCGCGACCATAGAACTGCTTCCGCTGCCCTGCCTTTCTTCGCTTTGCACTGACTCTAGTCTTGCCGGGACGGGTTCACTTTCTTCTCCAGAGGGGACGATGGTGGCGGGAGTTGTTTCATCTACTTCTCGTTGTGCCACCAGTGCCACACTAACCACTTGATTAGTTGCCGCCAAGTATAGCAGCAACGGATCTTGTGGTTTGGGAGCAACTAAGGTAGGCACAAAAGAAAGGTAGGCCTTCAAATCTTGCAGCGCAGCGTCCGCCTCAGGGGTCCACTCCACGGGTCCTGCCTTCTTCAAGATTTTGAAGAATGGCAAGGCGCGCTCGGCAGACTTGGAAATGAACCTACTTAGCGTGGCAACGCATCTAGTCAAACGTCTCACATGAATCTGCTCGATAGCTTTGATCTTGTTGGGGTTGGCCTCTATCCCCCGATGGGACACAAAGAAGCCAAGTAGCTTGCCGGAAGGAACGCCAAATACACACTTCTCCGGGTTTAACTTTAGGTTAATCTTGTGCATATTTGCAAAAGTCTCTTCCAAATCACGAATGAGGGTTGATGTGTCCTTGGTCTTGACCACTATATCATCCATGTAAGCTTCAATGTTTCTGTGCAGCTGGGACTCAAAGCCAATCTGTACTGCTCTTGCAAAAGTGGATCCGGCGCTCTTCAACCCGAAGGGCATCCGTACGAAGTAGTACGTGCCACATGGGGTTATGAACGCGGTCTTCTCCTCATCTTCCTTGGACATGAAAATCTGGTGATATCCAGAGTATGCATCCAGAAAAGAGAGCAAGTCACACCCGGAGGTGGAATCCACAATCTGGTCCATCCGCGGCAAGGGAAATGGGTCCTTCGGGCATGCCTTGTTCAGATATGTGAAATCTATGCAAAGCCTCCATTTTCCATTACCCATGCGCACCACCACAGGATTTGCTAACCATGTTGGATGCAGTACTCCTCTGACCAGACCAGCTGCCTCAAGTTTCTTGATCTCCTCGGCAATGAATTGCTGCCGCTCCAAAGCTTGATTCCGGACCTTCTGCTTGACGGGCCGGGCATGTGGGCAGACAGCAAGGTGGTGCTCGATTACCTCCCGGCACTCGTGCAGAGACGTGCTATACAAATGGTTTTTACCCCCTTTTTGCGATGGAGTTTTAAACCGTCGCCTAGTGAGTGTGTGCGATAGGGGGGTCCTTCCCACACGACCCAGAAACCATCGGGGATAGGCCCTTCGGCCACACACGCGGGGGCAAAATGAGCTCATGTGCGATCGGGCGAGGCATCGAAACCCAATCGTTTTTGTTCATATGTACATCCCACACGGTGAATCCCAGAAAAACATTTTCATTCGTATGTATATCACACACAGTTTTTTGTGTGGAAACGTTTGTGCAAGGTGGCCTAACGCAAACAGTTCTCTTCCGGAAGCCGTGTGTGATTGTTAGTTGATTGGACACGCCTACTTTCTAGAAATCGTGTGGGTTGTTTGAGTTCATCGCCCACAGTGATGTCTAAGTAACCATCTGCAATAGAAAACCCCAATAAGCAGGGTAATTAGCCTATTATTGATAATCCATGTAGTAATGAAATTGACATTTCTTATAAAACACAATAGATATTTCATATCCGTATAACGGCAACCTAGATTTCATAATCGAATTACATCAAATAGCTTCAGCACTCAGTTACGCCATTACACAACAGCACCAAGTTTCACATGCAACATCGAAAACCTTTGGAAAGTAGCATCATACACGGTAAATAGACAGATGAATCTCATCTGGGAAACTGCAGAAGCGGAAGGCAAATATTGAGCCTTCAGTGATGTTGAATGTCCTTGCAACTTTAGGCCAGTGGCTATGGATAATTGCCCACCCAACCTTCGTCCTCTTCAGGAAGACTTCAATATTGTACCGTGGGTGTTGAATGAATACCTTCCTCGCCTCTTGACCATGCAGGTGGTTTGAGAGGTAATCATCGGTGAACTGCTTTGAAAAGTACTGAAAACAAAGATATGCATAAATCGCTGTTATAAATTTTGAAATGGCGCAAGGGGTAAAAACAAGGTAAAAGAGTTAGTGCCATCCTATAGTTGACTGATGTCTTCTTCATTGTGCAAACAAAGATTTTGCTGTTATTCGTCGCAAGTTTCTTCATCCTAACAATCTTTCTGAGTTTCTTAATTTGACTGATATTCATGGACATCTCATTTCCCCATATGCAAAATGGGTCGAACAGTGGGTCTAAGCCTCTGACAGCAGGACCTGCATGTGCAAGACCAAATTGTAAGAAACCTAAATATTAGAATGATTCCTGCAACTACACAATAATGTGCTATTAGCGAAAGGACCATGCATGAGCAAACCTCGATGGTAAACCGCAGTGTCTCCCATTGTTTCCATGCAACACACATAAGGAAGATCTTGATCAGGTTAACTGAGAGTTGCCATACTATCAGTAGAATATGTATTGAGTACAACCAAATTCGATTTATTTCTCACATGCATAACAATACAAAATTGTACCCACAGCAAATGAAAATCAAATTGCAGAATTGAACCAAATAGTTAAATGGACAGCAGACCAAATGAACCAAAACAATTAAGTGAGCACGACATTGCAGAATAGAAACATGTACTAGAAGATAAGACAGTTAACAAAACAAAGAATGCTTGAGAATAGTACTATGAAATGTAGCAATTGTTGGACCAAACTGTTAACTGAACATTACATTTCAGAGGACCAAACTGTTAACCGAACATCAGATTGCATATTAACATTATAGAGGACAAATCACTAGAAGGCACTGGCGGTGGCCTCGAGAAAACAGCACGAACTGTATTTTAAAGTAGACAACCGCGAGGCGGTGTCGACGGTGGCCTCGAAGATGAGGTGCTCCTCCAAGATCTGGCGGTTAGCACGCATGGCAGCCATAGCGACCTCGTGCGCGCGTGTGGCTGTGATTTGCTTCTCCACCGCCAGATGCTACTGAGCTCCACGTTATACTGCGTGCAAAATGGTTGTGGGCGGCGCTTAATTGGAGGACGGGGCCAGTTATTTCGGCGGAAGGTGTCGCGCTGTCGGTCGGGGCATGTGGGACGGGGAAGAAGGAGGATGGTGTGGGTGGGGTGTGGATTACCTGACCATATCGATGAGGCCGTGCAGCAAGAAGAAGGGCCGGCGGCGAGGAGGCCGCGCAGCAAGAAGAAGGGTCGCCGGCTAGGAGGCGGCACTGCAAGAAGAAGGGTCGCCGGCAAGGAGGCTGAGCTGCCAGTAAGCAGCAGTGAAGGTTTGAACTTGGAAAGCAAGGAGGAACAGTGGAAATGTGGCCTTTGGTGGGAGGGAGGGGGCGAGGAGATACATATTTCCGCGGTGGCAGAATTTTTTTGCTCTGTGTCATGAGAAACTGGCGTGCAAGTGTGGTTCAAGCGCGGGCGGTGGACTGTAGATGACGAAGCTTCCTATGTAAGCTAGACAAGACGGTGCGCCAAGATATTTTATATCGCATCCCACACGATTCTTGCTAGTAAACTGTTTGTGGTATACCTGATTTTTTCATTATGTTTTGAAAGACAAAATGGTGTTACAGAGGGAAAGGATGGTGTTTGAATTGATAGAACATTTATGTACAGTGAACATGCAACTACATGAGTGTCGTGTTTAAATTTGGAATTATTCCGGGTTCGTTTGGCATTTTTATGCATTAATTGAGTTTCTGGGCATTTAATGTGCATAATTCTAATTTGAACTACAAGCACATGCTCCAGTGCACAAAAGTTTGTTGAAAAATCACATGTGTTTCTTTGGGTGAATTTATAGGTCCCATGCAAGAAATGGGAATGAAATTCAAACATCTGGGCGTCGTGGCTCGGCCAGGGACATTGAGAAAGTTGGTTTTTAAATTCATGTAAATTCAAAACTCGCCTGAAAATCATGAAACTTGGCATGGTGTCATTTCGTGGCACCAACATGCTGTGGTAAAAAAATTGGCCGCATTTGGACAAGTTTTGGTATAAGCTTCTTTCAAATCGGAGCTTCTCTCGAGAAGATTCGTGGTTCCCGAGGGGGGACGTGTCACCTTTGTGTGCGAAACGATATACGCTGCCTCCCCCGCCTTGATTTTTTACAGAGGCAACATAGAACTATATGAGTGCCGTGTTAAAATTTGGAATTATTCCGGGTTCGTTTGGACTTTTTATACATTAATTGAATTTCTGGTCATTTAATGTGCATAATTCAAATTTGAACTACAAGCACATGCTCGAGTGCACCAAAGTTGGTTGAAAAATCACATGTGTGTCCTTGGGTGAATTTCTAGGTCCCATGCAAGAAATGGGAATGAAATTCAAACATCTGGGTGTCGTGGCTCGGCCGGAAATATTGAGAAACTTGGTTTTTTAATTCATGTAAATCCAAAACACGCCTGAAAATCATGAAACTTGACATGGTGTCATGACATGGCACCAACATGCTGTGGTAATTTTTTGGCCAAATTGGAACAAGCTTTGGTATAAGCTTCTTGCAAACCGGAGCTTCTCTCAAGAAGGCTCGTGGTTCCGAGAGGGAATGTGTCACCTCCGTGTGCGAAACGACATACACTGCCTTCTCCCGCCTTAACTTTTTTACACAGGCATCTTAGACCAAATAGGAGTTTCGTGCTAAATTTTGGAATTATTCCGGGTTCATTTGGCCTTTTTTATACATTAATTGAATTTCTGGGCATTTAATGTGCATAATTCAAATTTGAACTACAAGCACATGCTCCAGTGCACCAAAGTTGGTTAAAAAATCACATGTGTGTCCTTGGGTGAATTTGTAGGTCCCATGCAAGAAATGGGAATTGAATTCAAACATCTGGGCGTCGTGGCTCGGCCGGAAATATTGAGAAACTTGGTTTTTTAATTCCTGTAAATCCAAAACATGCCTGAAAATAATGAAACATGGCATGGTGTCATGACATGGCACCAACATGCTGTGGTAATTTTTTTGGCCGAATTGGGACAAGCTTTGGTATAAGCTTCTTGCAAACCGGAGCTTCTCTCAAGAAGGCTCGTCGTTCCGAGAGGGAACGTGTCACCTCCGTGTGCGAAACGACATGCACTGCCTTCTCCCGCCTTGATTTTTTTACACAGGCAGCTTGGACCAAATAGGAGATTTGTGCAAAATTTTGGAATTATTCCGGGTTTGTTTGGCCTTTTTTATACATTAATTGATTTTCCAGGCATTTAATGCACATAATTCAAATTTGAAGTACAAGCGCATGCTCCAGGGTACAAAAGTTAGTTGGAAAATCATTTATGTGTACTTGGGCGAATTTCTAGGTCCCATGGAAGAAGTGGGAATGGAATTCAAACATCTGGGGGTCTTGGCTCGGCCGAAAACTTCGAGAAACTTGGTTTTAAAATTCCCGTAAATCCAAAACTCGCCTGAAAATCATGAAACTTGGCATGGTGTCATGACATGGCACCAACATGCTGTGGTAAAAATTTTGTCCGATTTGCGAAGGCGCACACATTAACAATCAACAAAGACATTTTGGAACAAGTCCTGTCATGTTACAAATCGAAAACACAAGTATTATTGAAACCATGGGCGTTCTACTTACCATTTACGTGCCGCCACGCGTCCCCTTTTTTTTATTGGCTAGAAGGTGCCGTGCGGGGTAGTTATTTGAGTACGGGAGGTGTGCGATCAGACCCCTGCGCGTGCTCATCGGGAGGAGAGCCCTTTGACCTCTATCCGCCGCCCACCTCCCTCCCAACGTCTCCATTAATGGCGCCCGAGCCCATGTTTCATGGCGTGGCTATGTCTCACTCGACTGAGATTTAAGAGAGAAAAAAGAAAATCTAGAAAGAAAGTTTTGCACGAATCTTGATGTAAGATTCGACGGACCTATATAGCATCGACTGCGACTTATAGCAAGACTAATGAATATAAGGACGATGACAGTGGATAATAATTGTCTTACATCTTTAGGAAGATAATTAAAAAAGCCACATGCGGCAACGCCCAAAATACACAAGGGCAAAAGAAGAAGGAAGACAATGATCTGGCTCGCTGATCTCTACTTTCTTGATGCGTTGCTGCAGGCCGCGGGAACTAGTCTCCGCGGCGAGCAACGATGAGCTCTTTCGTGTCCTCAAGACGCTGCTTGAGAGCATCCACGGATTCCTCCACCAGCCTTTGGCGCTCGATGCAGAGCATGTCATTCTCGTCCATAAGTTTCTTGACGATGACACTGGTCCTCTTCAACAAGGCAGTGGTCCCCTCCTACTCCTCCGCACTTCCGACGATCGTCACCTTCAGTAGGTCGTGCTCGGCCCGGAGCGTCGCATTGCCCTCACTTAGTTGCCGGATGACACCGGTAGCCTGTTCAAACGAGGCTTTCATGTCGTCCTTCAACCTCGCCCAGCCGGAGATCTGATCCATCTACCTATGGACGATTGCATTCATGCGTCTGTAGGAGTCCTCGCCTGCCCGCGAGACATTTTCCTAGGCCGCCGCGGCGCGGGAGGACATCTCTGCTGTATTCGCGGCGCGGCGAGACATCTCTGCTGTATTCGCGGCGCGGCGAGACATCTCTGTTGCTTCCGCGGCGTGGCCGGACTAGCCGCTGCATCGACGGCACGGCGGGACCTCCGTGCTGCTTCGGCAGCGCGGTGGGACCTCTGTTCTGCTACGGCCGCTCGGCGGGACATGTCGGTTGCTTTCGCGGCGAGGCCGGACATCTCTCGTGCTTCCGCTTCCATGCTCGCCTCTCCCTGGTGGTAATCTCTCGACCCAGAACTCACGCTGGCCATGGCAGACGCAAGGGAACGATGATGAATGACTTGTTTGTTTTTGTGGATGAGGAGTTGAGGAGGAGTGTGCAGTCATCTTGGAGTAGTAGTATTTATAACCGAGTACTAATACGCTCCTAAGTGGGAAACCGTTTAGGTTTTGATCGGTGTGAACAGGTTTGCAATTAAATATAGCGTGGTAGTAATTTGGAATGTGACGGGACGCAGGCTCAAAATTTATTGATGGTTCTATAATTTCTAAGTGCGGCACAACTCCCGGACGGCGTAACGTGGGCACGCTTTCTCGGCCGCGTACATGGCGTTTGCACCATAGGGTGCACCGCAATAGGCAATGTCAGCACACGTCTTGTTCCAACAACCGTGCACGCTCGTTATTACCATCGCGCATGCTTATTTTAATTAGAATGTGTGCCCATCTAGAGCACACACGTTGATCTGTCTAACTGTTTCTGTTTGTTGTGGCTAATCGCAAACAGTTCATCCATGTGAAGTGTATGCCATAAATCGCAGACACTTTGATCTGGCTGACTGTTTCTGTTGTGTTGCCTTATCGCAAACAGTTAATCCTTCTGAAGCGTATGCCCTCAATCGCACATACCTTCATCTGGCTGCCCGTTTCTGTTGTTCCGCCTCATCACAAACAGTTAATCCGAGTGAACTGTATGCCGTATATCGCACACGCTTTCATCTGGCTGCCCGTTTCTGCTCTTTTTCCTCATCGCAAACAGTTAATTGAAATGAACCGTATGCCCCGCATTGCACACGCAACTAAAATCTGAACCGTGTTTGATGAATCCTTCATCGCAAACGTTTTGCATCTTTTTTGACGGTTTTTTACATCACCGTTTGCGATTAATACATCGCACACAGTTTCGTCAAAGGGTCTCTGATCGTAGTGTCGCGTTAGCAGCATCTTGAAGTAGTGTGGGAACACCGGGGATGTCAGATGGTTGCCAAGCAAACACATCGACATTCGCCCGCAGGAAGGCAACAAGCGCGCTTTCCTATTTGTCATCAAGGGTGGTACTGATGGTAAACGTACCATCAGCGCCAGCCAGCCCTGCCGGGACTTTCTTCACAGCAGGTGTAGTAGCCTTGGATCTCTTGCTATTGGAACTCTCCGGCAAGTCATCAACACACGTAGCACATTCCGGAGAGGTACGCTTCCCTGATTCCTTGCTGGCATCCTTGCTAGTTTTCTTCTTTTTCTTGCTTTCCTTGGCGGGAGCAATGGCTTCCGCAGCCTCTGCAGCAACCGCTTCCCGGTACATCTTGTCCACGCATATGATTGCATCTTTCTTGTCTGACGGAGTGGAAATGACACCCATTGGTCCTGGCATCTTCAAAGTGTTGTAGGCATAGTGGGATGCCCCCGTGAACTTGACCAGGGCTGGGCGACCAAGGATTCCATTGTATGGCAGGGGGAGGTTAACCACGTCAAACACGATCTTCTCAATCCGGTAGTTTAACT
This sequence comes from Thinopyrum elongatum, assembly GCA_011799875.1. Classification (NCBI taxonomy): domain Eukaryota; kingdom Viridiplantae; phylum Streptophyta; class Magnoliopsida; order Poales; family Poaceae; genus Thinopyrum; species Thinopyrum elongatum. The sequence continues at coordinate 248,188,250 of CM022299.1, forward strand.
CCTCTCCGAACGTCACCGACAGTGTGATCTTCCCCTTAGGACGACTCCTGCCAAGGTTGATCCCTTGGAACGTACCAGTAACCTTGAGTTCTTCATCTGCTATTTGGAGCTTGCCGGTGACCTTTGGAGAAACTAGATTCAACCCAGCCCCGCCGTCAACCAACATCTTTGTGTCCTTGAGGTTGCGGATTGTTGGTGAGACCAACAATGGCAAGCACCCTACCGCGGTGGTGCGGTTAGGGTGATCCTCTTCGTCAAAGACAATGGGCGTGCGGGGCCACTTGAGCGGGTTCCGAGAATCTGCCGTTGGCTCCACGGCATTGACTTCACGTGCCCACTGTTTAAGTTGGCGGTGAGAGGAGTGCAAAGATGCGCCCCCGTCAATGCACAAGGCGTTAGTGGCTTTCTGGAACTCCTGCTCGTTGGTTTCCTCTGCATCTCCTTCATCAGTCTCATCATCGCAATCCTTCTTCTCATGGCCTCTGGCGGGTTTCCCTTGATACTGAGGAGCCTTGCCGGGGCGGCCTGCTCTGCCGCCTCGGACCTTCCCGCCAGCGCCATCTTGATCTTTCTCCATGTCACGCTTCTTGTACTCAGCCCTCTGCTTCTTGACGAGTTGCTCAACCTGATGGCACTCCTGAAGATCGTGGCCTTTGGTCCGATGGATCTTACAATATGGCCCATCACCGTTCTCGGCTTTCTCGGCAGCCGCGGCTTCCCGGCAATCAGTGCACGCGGCAGCTTCCTTGCCGGGAACCTCGGTCTTGGCCTTCTTGCCGGTACTGGGTGCGCTCGATCTTTCAACGGTCATCACTGCTTTGTCCTTGCGCTTCTTGTTCTTCTTCTTCTGATCAGTGGTGCCGTCGTTGTCCTCTGAGTCGACGTCGATGCCATCTTCTTCACCGGGGAGTCGCCTCCCCTCTTCTACCCGAGCACACTTACCCACCAGAGTGTATAGCTCATTCACAGTCTTGGGCAACCGAACGTTCATTTTAGAACGTATCCAGCGGTTGCGTACGTTGGATTGGAACGCAGCTATCACAGCTGCCGGGTGGATATCTGGGATGTTCCGGTGCACTCGGCTGAATCTCTGCATGTACTTCCACAAACTTTCTCCTTCCTTCTGCGGGAGGAGCTGCAGGTCGCTGGGTCGCCCTAGTTCTTGATGGCCACCCGTGAAGGCGCCAACAAACTCATGGCACAGGTCAGCCCAGGTCGAGATGGAGTTCTCTAGCAGGTGCATCAGCCAAGACCTCACACTTGGCTTGAGTAAAGGGAAGTAGTTGGCGAATACCTTCTCGTCTCTTCCCCCGGCAGCTTGAACAGCGATGGTGTAGATGTTCAAGAACTCGGCCGGGTTCAGCCTCCCATCATACTTCTCTGGTATTTCTGGCTTGAACGTGCGAGCAGATGGCCAACAGACTTACCGCAGCTCGCGAGTGAAGGCGGGGCACCCTACCTCGAAAGTCAAGTACCCACCTTCACCTGGCGTGGGCTCATCGACGTTGGGGCCATTGTGCCTGTCAGACTGGCGTTGGGTTTCGCGGCGCTGTTCTATGGTCCCGACGTGCTCGAGGGTCGAACGAAGCCATCGATGCATCATCGGGTTCTTGCTGCGGCCCCTGCGCTGGCTGTCGTGGAGGAGATTGCACTGTGGGGGTGACCCCTTCGGTACGACCAGTGGCTTGGGCCGTTGTTGCCGCCTGCGGAGGCTGTGACGGGCCTGCTCTATGTGATCCTCCCGCCTCGGTGAAACCAATCAAACTCTGAATGGTGGCTCTCCACTCATCCATCTGGTCGGCCGCCGGCGGAAATCTCAACGGGAGTTGGGCCCGCGCCATGGCCTCCGAAGCAGTGCTCGGCCTAGATGACGACGTAGAACGTAACGTCGCCTGGCTTCTGATGGTGCCAGCAGTGGCAACGCCGTGCTCTCGTGTCGGTGTACTAAGTATTGTGCCACTAGTACCCCGTACTTGTGCACGGGCAGTTGTAGCCGTCCTCGCGGCAAGGCCTGTCGGGGAATAGTTCGAGGTTGATTCAAGCCACCAAAGAAATCATCCAGTCAGAGATCTGAAGATCAGCAGATAAGAAGATCTGGAATCCGCAGGCCAGCTTCCCCGGCAAGATCTTGCCGGGGTGGCCTGCGGAGCCCGGCAAGGATCGACTCCCGGCAAGGCTTGGCGCCCGGCAAGGTTTTGTTGCTGTGCCACCGCTCTAGCACAGCGACAAACCCGACATTCTGGGTCCTTCTTTGGATGCGTGGCGACGTGCCAGTGGAGGAGAGCTTAAGCGGTGCTGATGGGATGGCCCCTTTTTCCATCCCCAAGAAAGTAAGGACACCTAAACAGACACCTTACGGTGCATTAAATGCATTCGTCCTAGTCCGTCAGGGGTTAGGTATGATGACCTTGTAGCTACTTTACACCTCAATGTATGTACATTTTGCCACTGTGGTGACCCCTTTGTGGTATAAAAGGAGGCCCACGGCAACTGCTACAGGGGAGGAGGATCTTCTGGCCCATTCTGCATGCGTAGCCGCTCTTGAACGTACTGTTCACTATGAGCGCTCCTGGAGCCAGGGCTCAAGAACACTAATCATAACACAAGGCAGGAGTAGGGTTTTACGCTGATTAGCGGCCCGAACCTGGGTAAAATCGCCCCGTGTCGATCATTGGTTCTACTCTTTGCGCATACCTCTCCCCCCGCCAAATCATAAAGGGGTCTCTTGGGATCCCATAGGTGTCGCATGCCGACATCTCGTCGCCGCGAGCCAGTCGCCAGAGTGGCATGGCGGCGAGGTGGATGTTCTTGGGGATTGGCGGCTCCGTTCGGCGCATCGGCTGGGTCGGCCCGCCCCGGTGGTGGTGCATGCCCTATGGTCGTGCCCGCAGTGGGGGCTGTCGAAGGGTTGCTGTTCGCCCCAGAGCGAGCGCCATCGCTACGGCTGTGTCCTTCGGCGGGGTGGAGAGGTGCAGACGGAATGATCTCTCCACCCGCACCTTGTGGAGCGTGGCCACTGGGATGCTGCTGATGCTGTCCTCCTCCTCCGGTGCCTCTAGCTCCCGCTTCAGCCGCAGGGGAGGTGGTGACGATGCCGCCTGCGCCGACCACGTCCCCTGCAGCGTCCACTTCTCCGTGCACCTCTGTGGCCCCCGCGACATCAACGGCCGCGTGTGACGGGGCCTTCGAAGTGGACGGGTGAGCTGCAGCACCGGGCTTCTTCTTGGGCGCCATGGAGGACGAAGCCGTCGATCAAGAATATGGTGATGAAGATGACACACTGCGTACACTTCTCAGGTTCGCACAAACGCCCCCCCTTACCTGGCGCGCCAAAGATGTCATGGGAAACCACGGCCACCTATGGGGTCATCAGCCCCTTTGTGGTTCGGCGGGGGGAAGGGCACATTGCACAAAGAGCGGAGGGCGTAGCGCAGCACGGCAGAGATCACACGGGCAGTTTTTACCCAGGTTCGGGCTGCCGCGAGGCGTAAAACCCTACTCCTGCTTTGGTGGATTGATGGTGGATTGTGGTGGAGACGCAACACTCTTGCCCGACAAGGATGCCTCGGGTCGAGAGCAGCTATGCGCGTATGAATGTACAGGGGTCCGAATCCTCTCTATGGTTGCCATGGCCCTCCTTTTATAGATTAAGGGGTCACCACAGTGGCAAATCGGTCATTGAGCACTGATTAGATAGCGAACAGTGCTATCATACCTAACTCTGCAGGCAGGACAGAGCGCATTAAATGCGCCGCTTCGTGTCACATCGTGGTGCAGCCCGGCAAGCCTTGCTGGGCCGTTTGGCCACCTTCTCACCTACCTGCATGACACGTCTCTGGATGGGTGTCATTTGGAGGTGATTTCCATCGGAAGTGGCTGCCACGTGCTAAATAATAGCCACTTAGTCACTTGGGGGCTTGACACCACACCGATTGATGACTTGCATTGCTTGTGAGGTGGAACGGTAGAGCCTTGGCGGGGTATGCCACCCTCATTATGCCCGGCAGGCCTGTCGGGGCGATCTTGAGACTTGTCTTCGGGGTGACCTTGACCTCGCCAGGCTCGCCTTCCTCGCAAGGGAGGTTTCTCCTTAGTGGTGTCTTGCTTCTTTATCTTGACTTGGTATGGACTTGGACGTTGCAAGCTCGCCTCCAAGCTTGTGTACAGTTTGGGCAACACACCTGGAGTTTGTTGCACCGACACTCCGGTAGTTCTTTTCTCCAATATTTATTAAATATTCCAAAATAATTCTCCATAAAATTTCAACTCATTTGGAGATTTGCAGAATATGTATCTCTGATGTAGCTTTTTCAGGTCCAGAATTCCAGCTGCCGGTATTCTCCCGCTTTGTGTAAACCTTGCATATTATGATAGAAAATGCATTAGAATTACTCCATAAAGTGTTATTATGCATAAAAACAATATAAATAACAGTAGGAAAACATGATGCAAAATGGACGTATCAAGGGGCGAGGATGCTTCTTCTTGACCAATTGTAGCTTGGAACATAGCTCGTCACTTGCCAAGTTGTGGCAACTTCCTCCATCGATGATGACCTTCACGGAACGTCCGTTGATGCCGACCTTGGTGTGGAAGATATGGCACCGTTGGTCTTCATCTAGTTGGTGTTGAAATGTCAAGACCTTGGAGACCACAAGAGCAGGACTTTAATCATTGTCACAAAAGACTTGCTCATCTTCCTCTTCATTCACTCGACGATGCATGGCGACATGCTCGAGGGCTTCCATATCATCTTCACTCATGGAGCCGTATGTACCATCATCATTCACAATCATGGTTCGCCGGTTGATGCATTGGAAGGAATTGTGTGCACAGGCACCACATGTGAAGCACTTGAGAGAACTTGTCTTGACGGGGTCATCCGGTGGCACCGATGATGAGGGAGTCTTGGACTTGTAGTTGCTTGCCGTAGGTCTTGGAAGAATACTTGGCGTATTTGAAGTCTTCTTGCACTTGTCGCTCGGCCTTGGTCGCTTGATGAAATAGCTCGAGAAGGTTGGAGTAGGGTTGGAAGTCGGCGATCTTCTTGATTGGATGATTAAGGCCATTCAAGAAGCGTGCCATAGTCTGCTCATCATCTTCCATAACATTCGCTGTTATCATGGCAATCTCCATCTCTTGATAGTATTCTTCCACAGTCTTCATGCCTTTCTTGAGGAGTTGCAACTTTTTGAAGAGATCGCGGGTGTAGTGTGTAGGCACGAAGCGAGCTCTCATGACATCCTTCATTTGTGCCCAAGTCACGACGGGTGGTTCGCCTCTCTCCCGTCATCTTGTGAGCACTTGTTCCCACCAAATGAGGACATAGTCTTGAAACTCGAGGGATGCCATGGCGATCTTCTTTTCCTCGTCGTAGTTGTGAAGACAGAATATCTTGTCGATCTTTAATGCCCATGAGATATATTCTTAAGGATCGGTGCTTCCAGAGAACTTGGGCATGGTGAACTTGAGCTTGCCGTAGCGTAGTTCTTCATCATGTGGACGAGGGTGGTGTCGCGCTTGTCATGGGCGAAGGTCATCAATCTCACGCTCCTCTTGAGGGACTCACTGATGGGGTCGAGCCATATGTGCCCGGTTTATTCTTTCTTGTTACTCTTCACGTCGGGCGGCTTCTTCTTGTTGTGCTCAACGAAGGTCTTCCTCTTGCTCATGGATGAGGCGGTTGCGAGCGGCAACGGCTCTAGTGCACTCGCGAAGTGCTTGTTGAGCCACTTGAGCTTGTTCTTCATGACTTTGCTGCTCTTGCCAGAGTGCATTGCCGTCTTGAGATGCTTGACATGGACGATGTGGTGGTGGTTGCTCTTGATCCATGGCTTCTTGTTCTTGGTGTCACTCCTTTTCACGTGCTCGAACTTGGTCTTGTAAGCCATTGCCATGGAATGGATTTGCATCCGAAGAAGAGTACGACGAAGAGTGGTGACTTGAGTGGCGCCATCTTGGTGAAGAAGTTGTGGAAGACGCGTAGCTCACGATCATGTTGCGGAATTCTTCCATTTGTGTGGTGAGCTTGGCGTCGAGGTAGTCCCATTGTCGTTCTTCCGATTGGCGTAGGTCTGTGGCGAGTTGGTCGATGCGATCACCAAAAGCTTCACTTTCTTGATGTAGAGTTCATTGTGCGATAAAGAAGTGATTCTTGGTGATGAAGTCGCGTTCGTCATCTTGCTCCTCGAAGAGTGGGTTCGCTGAAGAAGAAGGCCTATCCATCATGTGGAAGTGGTGGTGAGTAGGAAAGTGAGACAACAATACGAAAGTTAACTTTTCCGAAGATTATGGATGTACCAAGTATGATCCCACGTGATGCTATAATAGTAGAATTGGTACCGGGTTTTGTTTTCTCACAACTACAAGTAAAAGGCTTATGGAGGAGCTTGGTTAGGGAGTGGTAAAAATAATTCAAGCAAATGTTAGTCAAGATGTCAACAAACTTGAAAAGATGCACAAATCGCAAGTAAGACAAATAGATCAAACCCAAGGATATCACTAGGAACACACACACGGAAGATAGATGGGATCTGCACAACCAAGGAATGAGATCTAAGAGGTGGATCCACGGAAATGCTCTTGTTATACGGACACTAGAGAGAGGCTAGCTCGATTGCTCTAATGGGCTAGATACGCTAGTGCACCAACCTAAGAGAGAAACGGCCTGTCTACTATCCCAAGTATGCTTATGTATGTATGAACCGAGATGATGAACTAGGCAAAGTGGCTCAATGCTATTACTTACAAGCTCTTGCTTCTCCTTTACTTTTCTTAAAAGCTTTTTTTTTACTATGATACAATGCTTGATATTCGAGAGAGATGTAACACTAAAGGTGCACTAAAAGCGTGGCCCAGCAATACTCAAATTGCTAGTCTCGATGGGTAAGTAACACAAAAGAGGCTCGAGGCTATCAAGGTAATGGCAAGGTATGATGTTAGGATGTCATCGAGGTTACCGTCATTGCTTACGGTAGTATGATGATGAAGTGGTCGATGTCGAAGTGGAGTTTGAGTCAATGGTGAGTGGCAGTGATGATGAAGTCAAGTCGGGCCTAAGTAGCCAAAACACCTTAGGACACGTGTAAACTGCAACTCCGAAACTCAAACACTCACGGGAAGTATTGCGGAAGATCAAATGTGGTGGTGGAAAGGCAAAATGGTGGAAAACAGGAAGTGGCAGAACCGTTCTGTGAGGCCCATGCACACGGGGTAAGTGAAGCTCGTGTGCACGAGGTCCCGATGGCCCATGCGCACGGGGTGTTCTGGCAGCGCAAGAACACCTTCGGATCCATGGAGATTTTCAAATTTTCGGCCAAAATCGATGGTGGGGTGGATGGGGAATGGTGGTAAAGGGTAGATCCACTTGTCATACACCAAATTCGTGGATCAAATCAACCAAATCTCACAAGATCTAACAAATTGAAGAAAAAAGTTTGGGGCTATTTTTGGTGGGGATTTTTGAATTAGGACGAAAAACAACAAAATCAAGCTAGAATATGGGGGGTAGAGACTCCAAGATGTGAATCAACCTTGCTCATGATACCAAGATGTTGTAGGGTGAAACCCTAAGAGGGATCTTTTCACACTTGGAGGGGGAAAAGGGATGAACACCAAGAACACAAAGAGGAATTCACTCCAACAAAACCTTATTACACATCCAGTAGAATAGTAAATACATAGATCCACAAGCATACAAGAACAATCCAAGGAAACAAGCACAAAGATAAGGTTCTTCCCACTCCTAAGGAGGTGAGGTATTTTTGATAGTCTTCTCCAAAGAGGAGGTCTTGAAATCCACTCGGGATCCTCTCCTAAGAGGTCTTGATCTCCAAGAGGAGTGGTAGAAGGAGCAAAGCCATATCAATACACTACAAAAAAAAGACACATCCGCGACATTTTGGCCCGAACGATTTTTTTTTCTATCATGCTTATGACACTTCTATGACGATAATTGGGACAAAAGCACGTATCATCATAGATGTGGTGGGCTCTTACTTCTATGACAAAAAATCATGACAAAAAATGGGCTTTTCATCCGCGGGCCAGGGACGCACCTACATGACATTCTTTGGGCCGTCCATGACGGAAAAAATCGTGGTAGAAGTGAGGACGAGGAAAATTTCGGGGAGTTCCTGGTTACGGTGGGTGTTCGGGGCCGAGCGATGCACAGAGGGATTGCGCGTTTCTCTCGTACATATATGCGCATGTGTGCGAGGCGTTGGGCTCTAACTGAACCCGAGTGAGGCATTCGCTTACTGAACCCGAATGATTGCACTAGCTACGTTACTGAACCCGAGCGATCGATCCCTTGGCTGTTAACTGAATCCGAGCGATTCGTTCACTACTGCTGGTGACTGAAGCCAATCGAACTAGCTGCTGCTGCCTCTTGATGAACAGTGACCGTTGTTGGGGGTTGGATGAACAGTTCCCGGTGGGGGTTGGATGAACAGGACCCCGTGGTAGTATAGGCTGTTGCCGCTGGATGAACATGACCGTGATCAAGACGAGGCAGCCACACACGACCTGATCGAGCCAGTTGGGGGTGGATGAACAGGACCCCGTGGAGGGCTGGTTGAACAGTAGCCAGTGGAGGGTGGATGAATAGGACCCCGTGGAGGGCTGGATGAACAGTAGCCGGTGGAGGCTGGATGAACAGGACCCCGTGGATGAACAATAGCTGGTGGAGGCAGGAGGAAGTCGACGGTGGATGAACAGTAGCAGGTGGAGGCTGGAGGAAGTCGACGGTGGATGAACAGTAGCCCGTGGAGGCTGGAGCGAGGCAGTAGACGGTGGATGAACAGTAGGCCGTGGAGTCCCATTTTGCGGTACGCCACACCCCTCCCAATTAACAGGACCCCGTTTCGACCGTAGGCGCTCCAACACAAGTCCGTTTCCTCCGTTTTGAGGTACGCCGCACCCCTCCCGATCAACAGGACCCCGTTTTGACCGTAGGCACTCGAACAGAAGGCCGTTTCCTTGGTTCTGTGGTACGCCAAACCCTTCCCGGTGAACAGGACCCCGTTTCGACCGTACATGGTCGAACAGAAGGCCTTTTTCCTCCGTTTTGCGGTACGCCAGATGCCGTTCCGGCTGTTCCGTCCAAGTCGGTTGGCTCCCGTTGAACACGACGCATTCCGACCCAGTCTATTGCCTCCCGATGAACAGGACGCTGTTTCTCCATTCCGACCCAGCCGGTTGGCTGCCGATGAACAGGACGCCGTTGCTGCCGTCCGTTGCCTCTCCATGTACACGAGCCATGGCCGTACGTATGCGCGAGTAGGCGTTCGAGACCTTGCCCGTATGTATGTACGTGGCCGTATTTTTTGGCATCTGGCTGTTACTGGACTGCCTGAACTGCTACGTCGGGGGCTCTACTACTACACTTGCCGCTGCTACTTGGCCATGGTTCATCATTGCAAAGAGACCGATCGACCAGTATGTATGTACACGTTCGCGACCAGACAGACAACCCTACGTACGATTCGACCGGGTGGGTCCCAGCTGTCAGGGAGGATAAGGAGGCACTTCCTTCCGTGCGAAGATATAACTGGTGGGTCCCAGCTGTCAGGGGGAAACATTTTTTTCGCAAAATATAGAGGCCCTTCCGGTGGGTCCCCTTCTGTCAGGTGGAGGAATAATTATTTTACGCGTAATAAGGAGGCACTTACTTGCTGTGGCTGTGGACCCAGCTGTCAGCCTCTCCACGTACAGTCCTCTTCCGATGGAAGTCGTTCCTTGATCACGTTGACCACACCGCACCGAGAGCACCAAGGCGGTGGACAAGGGCGAGGCCTAGGAAGGGGACGACGTGGAGCCGGGGAAGACGCGGCAGTGGATGCCCACGTGGAGGGGAGTACAAGGGTTGACTGGTTTGGCTGTGGTGTGAGGCTGTCGTCACCGCAAAATAACAGGGGTTGTGGGTGAGTAGAGGATGGCCTGGACAGCGTTTGAAGTTGGAGGGGGCGATAAGGCCTGCGCGGCAGCACAGCCGGCCACGGGACGCAGGAGCAGGCGGCATGGCCCGCGATGGTTTGGGCGGCTGGAGCAAGAAGACCAGATGTTGAAGAAGCACGACGGCCGTTGGATGGATATCGTACGGTCAACCCTGCTAGAATCATTTATATTGACTAATTTGACAAAACCTTGTGTCCGCGTCAACTTAGTAGGCCCACAAGTCAGCCTCCAAATATGGTGGGTCCCACCTAGCATCGGGGGTATTCATTTTTTTGTGCGTCATAAGGAGGCACTTACTTGCGTGCGAAGATATAGCTGGTGGGTACGAGTTGTCAGTGGGGGGAATGGTTTTTTCACGAAATACAGAGGCCCTTCCGGTGTGTCCCCGCTGTCAGGTGGAGGAATTATTATTTTGCGCGTAATAAGGATGCACTTCCTACTCACAAAAAAAGGAGGCACTTCCTTGCGTGCGGCCGTGGATCCAGCTGTCAGCATCTCCACGTACAATCCTCTTCCGATGGATGTTGTCCGTTGACCATGCTGTGCAGAGAGCACCAAGGCGGTGGACGATGACGAGGCCAAGTAAGGGAACGACCCGGAGCCGAGGAAGACTCGGCAGTTGTTTCCCACATGCAGTGGGTACGAGGGTTTACTGGTTCGACTGCAGTATGAGGCTGCCGTCGCCGGAGAATAACAGGAGGTGTGGGTGAGTAGAGGGATGGCCAGGCCAGGGATGCGAGTTGGGTGGGGCCGTGAGGCCTACCCGACAGCATAGCCAGCCACGGGAGGCGGGAGCGGGCGGTTCCGCCGGCGCTGGTTTGAGCGGTTGGAGCACGAAGATTAGAGATTGAAGAAGCACGATTGCCGTTGGATTGACATCTAACGGTCTGACGCAGGTAGAGTCGATTGTTGACTAATTATTTTTTTGAGAAACCTTGTGTACGCATGAACTTAGTAGGCCCACAAGTCAGCCTCCAAATCTGTGGCAGAAAACATAGAGCCCATTTGCTATTTTTTAATAATTTGGAGCCCATTTGCTAATTCTTAAGGAATTTAATACAGCCCATTTTCTGCCCAGGACCACGGTCAAAAAGTTCAGCCTAATTTTGCATATTTCGGTGGAGTCTGAACTGTTTTAATCCAGAAATGATAAACATTTATTTTTTAAGAACTTATTGATTTGCCAAAAAATTGTTTTATTTTTGTAATCTAGTAATACGTGGGACAATTGAGTTGGTTTTAGGGAAAACCAGTGGTAAAAAAATCAGCGCTGGGAGGGAAAATAACAATAAAAAAATAAGGATGTAAAGATGAAAAGGGAACTTTATGTATTTTCAATATAGTAATACATGTATATGAACTAGTAAAACTATAGGTAGAGATTAGAAAACGGAAGTAGGACATGGCGTTTCAAGAGGAAAATAGAACTGGGCTCTATTTTTTCTTCACTAAAAAAACTGTCTACGGATGTTTTAAGAGAAAATATAACTAAGGCTGGCGGGCCAGAGGCCAGTTGATACCTGCTGGATCTTTGTGCCCCATTGTCGTCATGGGTTGGGCCTGTTAAAAACAAAACCAAGCCTGGGCAGTCTACAGCCCAGTTGAAACTTGCTCGACCTGAAAAAACAATATACCTGCTGGATCCCTGTTATTAGTCTGTACTTGCAGAATTCTCTCGTTTATTGACTACGTTGAAAATTTCATGGGTGTCTCAGATGTCAGCATTATTTTTCCATCGTGATAATAAGTGCATGCACTTGCTTGCGTATGGCCATGGACCTACTAGTTCCGTACGGTTAGGCCCTGTATGGACAGCCGTCTTGTGGTTCCACGGACGAATTTCATGCAAATCGGATGGTTTTCAGTGAAACTGGACTAAATTCATTGCATTTTACATATTTCTTTTTATTATGGAATATTTTATAGATTTCAACTAATAATAACCGACTAGGCCTTTTTGGTCCATGGGGGAGGCGCTTCACGTGATTGAGGTCACGACACTTAACTGTTCTGGAAGGCCCAAATCCATCGCTCCTCTTTTTTAACAATTTGCAGTTGGGCTTGGCATGCCACAGCCCAGTTCCGATGTGCTGCATTCAACTATCAGCCTGTGAAATCGGATGGATCCCGTGCGTACTTCGACGATGTAAAAAATTTGGAGAACTGGGAATTCGAACGGCACGTGCTTATGCTACCCATCAAATAAAAATCAGGTGCCTGAACATTCATTTTGAAACAAATGATTCAGCTTTATATCCACGTCGACCCTCGACATGATGGTTGGAAGCAGATGCAAGTTCATACCGAAAGATTCTTAACAACAATACAAACTTGCAGACGACCAGGTAGTACAAGTATACCAATACCAAACTAACTTATAATCTTTTTAGTCCTGGCCCTAGTGTTGGTCTGGTAGAAAATCTTGCAGACGACTAGCTCCCTCTCCTTCTCTTGCTCCAGTTCCCAGAGGTGGTACTGGTGCATCACCCAGTTGGTCCTCTGCTGGTCAAAGTTCTTGTTGGTGTGCATCACCAGAACCTTTTTGCTGCCCGTCTGTCGGCCGTTGACCATCACCGGCAAGGTATTGCCGGTCTTGTGCCACAACGCGTGCATGTCGCACTCCGACTGTATCTTGCGACGCGTTCGCGTGCCCCTTTTGAACGCCCTGGAGTTGCGCTGGAAGAAATGCTTGCTTAGGCCACTCAGTGTGATACCTGCAGTATTGGCGAATACAAGTTTTAGGGTACGTAGTTGGCATTTTCGTAACATCTTTGGCATGTTGCAGTCACTTGCTTCACTTTTTATTAACTGTCAAATTGTAATTGCTTCACTAGGTCTGCGTCTAAAAAGAAAAATAGACGTATAAACAAAGGAATATGTTTGTGCAAGTAGACGGCCGATTGGTGTCTCCCCTGGAAGTTTCTCAGGATGGGTGTAGCATATGCCGTGCTCTCTGTCGATCGTTGGTATGAACAAATCGATGAGAGGGTGAGATCTCGCGCTGTCAACACCACTCACTTTGCCTCAAGGAGCTCGATCAGCTCCTGATCCATGGGATCGAACTTGACGCCAACTGGCAGCACCGACCAATCCTTCTTGGACTTGCATCGGTTAATTCTAGTTAAATGGTACTCAATGTATGATCAATCAACTATTTTAATAAATGATGAAAGATTTCGACAGATAAGTGGTACTCCAAATCTGAAGGCTGATAAGTCTCCAATGTATCTAATTTTTTTGCTTGTTTCATGATGTTATATTATCATTCTTGGATGTTTAACAATCATTTTATAGGAACTTTATATCATTTTTTGGGACTAACCTATTGACATAGTGCCCAGTGCCAGTTCCTGTTTTTTACTTCGCAGAAAATCAATACCAAACGGAGTCCAAACGCAACGAAACTTTTTGGAGATTTTTTCCGGACCAGAAGGAACAACTTGGGTCGAAGAAGTACAAGAGGGGTGCCCCGAGGGGGGCACAACCCACCTGGGTGCGCTTGGGGGCCCAGGTGCGCCCTAGTGGGTTGTGCCCACCTCGGTGGCCTCCCGCACCGCCTCTTTGCTCTATAAATACCCCGAAAATCCAAAAACCCTAGGGGAGTCAACGAAACACAATTCCAGCCGCCGCAAGTTCCAGAACCACCAGATCCAATCTAGACACCATCACGGAGGGGTTCATCATCCTCATTGGTGCCTCTCCGATGATGTGTGAGTAGTTCATTGTAGACCTACGGGTCCGTAGTTAGTAGCTAGATGGCTTCCTCTCTCTCTCTCTCTCTTTTGATTCTCAATACACTGGTCTCTTGGAGATCTATTTGATGTAACTCTTTTTGCAGTGTGTTTGTTGGGATCCGATGAACTTTGAGTTTATGATCAGATCTATTTTATCCATGAAAGTTATTTGAATTTTGATCTCTTATATACATGATTTCTTATAGCCTCATATTTCTTCTTCGAATCTTTGGTTTAGTTAGGCCGACTAGATCGATTTTTCTTGCCATGGGAAGAGGTGCTTTGTGATGGGTTCGATCTTACGGTGCTCAATCCCAGTGACAGAAGGGGACATGACACGTATGTATCATTGCTATTAAGGATAACAAGATGGGGTCTATTCCTACATGAATAGATCTTGTCTACATCATGTCATCATTCTTATTGCATTACTCTGTTTCTCCATGAACTTAATACACTAGATGCATGCTGGATAGCGGTCGACGTGTGGAGTAATAGTAGTAGATGCAGGCAGGAGTCGGTCTACTAATCTTGGACATGATGCCTATATAATGATCATTGCCTGGATATCGTCATAATTATTTGAAGTTCTATCAATTGCCCAACAGTAATTTGTTTACACGCCATATGCTATTTTTCTTGAGAGAAGCCACTAGCGAAATCTACGGCCCCCGGGTCTATTCTTTATCATATTTGCTTTCCGATCTATTATTTGCCACTTTTATTTTCAGATATATTATTCCAAAAACCCAAAAATACCTTGCTGCAATTTTTTGTTATTTATTTTATTTCGTGTTTCCGCGAGACCTATTTATCCAAGCTACTACAAATTTATCTAACTTTTACCCGGGAGGGATTGACAACCCCTCTTACGCGTCGGGTTGCAAGTATTTGTTCTTTGTGTGCAGGTACCGTTTACATAGTGTTGCATGGTCCTCCTACTGGTTCGATAACCTTGCTCTCATCACTGAGAGAAATACCTACCGTAGATGTGCTACATCATCCCTTCCTCTTCGGGGAAAATACTGACGCGGACACGAGCCATCAAGAAAGGATTTCTGGCGCCGTTGCCGGGGAGACACCATCAACATCTATCAGGTTCCTAATCACAAATCTCATCTCCTTGCAATTTATATTATTTGCCATTAGCCTCGTTTTCATCTCCCCCGCTTCACAAAAATTTGCCGTTTTATTCGCCCCCTTTTTCGTTCGCCGTTTTCTCGTCAGATCTATCCTTTTGGTTGCAATCTGGTTTGCTACTTTTGCTTGTGTTACCATGTGCCTTCTATTTGCTTGCATCTTTGTTTGCTAAAAATCTATTGATATGGATCCTCATCCACTTGCTAATCTTTTCAAAAGATCTGATTATGTTGAACCAATTGCTAGTGAGTTGAGTGCACTTGATTATCTTTATGAAGTTTTGCTTGAGATTCTTGAATCTGAAAATTGTGATGAAGAAATTTATGAAGTGATTCATGATAGCTCCTTGAATGAAAAGCATGCTTGCAATGATTTTACTATAAATTCTATTAATGTCAATTGTGATCATAATATGTAAAACCACAAGCTTGGGGATGCTAATTTTGATATGTCCCTACTTATTGCAATGATCATGATTGGTGTTTCTTCTATTGATTCTTTGTTTAGTAAAATTAAAATTGATGATAAAGGGACTGAAGAAGAGTCAACTTTAGTTAGAAGGCATCCCGATAATTTGGAGGGTGAAAATCTTGTTGAAAAAAATGATAAAAGTGGGTTTGGAGAGGTCAAAACTTTAACTAGTGATGTGCCCACTCTTTTGGATTACAAAGACTTTAATTATGATAATTGCTCTTTGATTGATTGTATTTCTTTGTTGCAATCCATGATTAATTCACCCCATGCTTATGAACAAAATAAAGCTTTTACTAAACATATTGTTGATGCTATGATGAAAGCTTTGGAAGAAAAGTTGGAATTAGAGATCTCAACTCCTAGAAAATTACATGATGAATGGGAACCCACCATTAAAGTCAAGATTAAAAATTATGAATATTTTTCTTTATGTGACTTGGGTGCTAGTGTTCGCACACGAAAATGTCACCATGTACCCTCAACGCCGGGGGTGATGCACCGCAGCTCACGTCAAAGGAGACCCGATTGGAAGCGCGGTACGCAAGCAATCCGGCGGGTGCTTTTGAGGACCCGAAACCCCACACGCCCGGGAGGGACCGCGTCAGGGTGCGCGGCAGCTATGGGCTGCCCTAGGTCGACCTGATCGCCCCTAGGGCCTTGAGGTTCGCCGCCCTGCAAATGAGGAACGAACGAAGAACGAGAAGAAGAACAAATGGAGAAGGTAAAGGTAAAGATAAAAGATGATAGATTGATGTGTCGATTGTGTGTTGTTCAATCGGCCATCACCCCTTAGGTATATAAGAGGCGGATGGACTTCCCGTGTAAGGAAAGGTTAGAATTCACGTTCAAAACCCTAGTTTGGGTCCAACTCAGAATCTAAACTTTCCAAAACTGTTCGGTTTACAACCTGGCTGCACCTTGCGGGTCACGTTTGAGGCAGTAAACGACCTCAGATGGAAACGAGCCCAAAAGCAATCTTGACCGTTTCGACGAGACGAACAACTTTCATTATGAACATGTTTTGATCAGAGGCCATCTTGAGGGGGTTTTCGGCTGTTTTCCGAAGTCTGCAGCAGAGAAATCCAAAAGCAGGACGAACATCCCCGGAGTGTCCGGCCATCCTCGGAGGAATCCAAAACCCGGATGATTATTCCCGGAGTGTCCAGCCATCCTGATGGAGCCGCGCATTTTCCGCTCTAACTTTTGCATACGAACTCCGATTGAGATGTTTTTTATACCATAATCAACCGCTTCGACGAGACGCACAACTGTCATGTTGAAACTTTTTTCATTTGCGGCCATCTTAATTGGGTTTCAAGCCATTATTTAATCTGGTGTCAACATGAGCATCTCTGAACTTGTCATAATTTTTGCATCCGATCTCCGTTTTAGACCATCTTCATATCCATCTTAATCTTCTCAAAGAGAGCCATCCCATGGGGACTTTCAAGAATAAGTTTGAATTAATCTTGACATAGCTTCAAGCTACTCTTTATAATCGTGCCACTTTTGAGCGTCAACACATGCCCCCCTATTTTTCGGCAAAGCTAGCGTGTCGAAAAATAACTTGTACTGTGTTGGTTCTAAGGACGATGTCAACACTCCATCGGCCATTTATATGCTTAGGGCGATAATTATATATTAGCCATCATTTTTTTGAATCCTTGATGCAAACTTGGGCGAAACCTTCTCAACTTCATTAACAATCCAATGATAAAGTTCCATAGATATGTATCTCAAGGTCATCCTCTGAACCATATTGTTCACCCTTTTGCTAGGATTTTGTAGATAATCAACACAAAACTTTCTCCAATCCTTACTTTCGCCTGCATAAAAATTTCATTAGTGGCCGAAGCTGTGGACCTCGGTTCGGCCTTACCTATGTTGATGAGAGTAAGCATAGGCTATTGAGAGATGTGCAATACACCATGATTAACATAGTAGCCGGATGCTTGCTGTGCCAACTCTTTCGAATTGTCATGTCTAAATATATGAACAATTTTAAAGCAACCCAAGGTAAATTTTGCATCTAGACATACCCCAAGATAAACTATAAGTGATTCGTCAAAACATTGATAATCCTTGGATATTTGTTGCACTACTCATAACGAATCACCGAAAGCCTCAATATGTATAGCACCTATAGCAAGTAAAAGATTCAATCCGAATAACAATGCATATTCGGCTTTGATTAATTGTGCAAAAAAATATTCTAAGCGGCATGAGGCTTCAAAAATAGTACCATAAGGAGATATATAAACAACACCAACACTTTGGCCATTGCTACGAATTGAACCATCAAAACATAATCTCCATAGTACTAGAGAGACAAGGCTAATATCAATATTATGCATGTCATTAATCCGATGTTCAGTAATAAAATCAACTATGATTTGGCGTCTTATAGATATCAAAGATGCATAAACCAAATCATATCCAAACAAAGTATAAGCCCACTAGCCAATTCTGCAACTATGAATTGGTCTATGCAGCATATATTCAATGACATCGGTCATGATGTCTCAACTCCATTCAATCATAATATAGACATACATATAAATTTCCATGAGCATGTACGTTGTCTCGCTCTCCAATCGAACTAAGGATGATGTTAGAATACTACACCGGCCATGCATTGACGTACTCTTAGGACGATAGATAAATATCGGCCATTACCATGTAAACTTCATTCAAAGCACATATAGCCGAAATAAACAAATGAAATAACAAATCAAGTATTTCGGCCCTTTGGATCAGCAACAAACTTGTAGCTAATAAAATGTATAGTGATTTGGTAATACCCTTTCATGATGTAAGAAATTATATTGCAACCATGGATCATTATAAGCCCATTGAGGGTAACCAATCATACCTGATGATGAATTCCATGGAATAGGCATTAATGGCATAGTTGAAAAATATGGATAATGTGTGGACAGAAGATGTTGAAACCTTTGGCTTGGTCCTTCATAGTTTTCACACATTTCCCTCTTCACCTTTCCCGCACTTCTTGTAATGGAAGCTTGCACATAATTCTTATTTTGAGTACTTCCTTTGGGAACCCATGCCATGTTCCTTTCTTCAAGTTCTTGTGCACTAAGTTTTTGTAATTTCTTCTTTTGCCAATATGATAAGCCGAGTGGCATCTCGGCTGCGATTTTGTTTGAAGCAATGGCAATTCTTGTTTTACCTTGTGCACTCTCAACTTCTTCTCTTTAGATTTTGCACTTGATTGACTTGCCTCGTTGCCTTTTGTAGCCAATGTCAACACTTTAATTGGTTGTTTTTCATTTGAGATCATATCTGAAGTGGCACTCTTACGACCATCTCTTTTGACGTGGTAGACTTGCTCAACCACCTCCTTATTCTTCCTTGTGCTTCGGACCAATACTTTTTTATTGAAATGGTCTTGAACATATGACTGCTCACTGAATGCTGGTCTTCTTGGAGCTGCATAATATTGGTGAGATGGTTTATAATAATATGGAGAATGTGCCCTTGTATCATACCTGTCCCATGATGGATATGGATTTACGTGAGCATAGGGAGGTATCCACGATATTGGCATTGGCGGCCCAAAATAAGGATATGAATATGTTGCATTCAGATCTCACTTTGCCAATACCGATCCTCGGATTTGCACTTAGCGGGTGAACTTGATACTTTTGAATTATTTGGCCGATAAGCACTTTTCTCCTCACTCTTCTTCTGATATTTTTCCAATAGTTGCTTGAAAGTGACTTTTAACCTTTTACTTTTGTGCTTATCTTGGCCTTTGCTTTCTTTTGATTTGCTTTCATAGATCATTGGATTTACTTGCTGCCCCCCAGTCCTTGGCATCTTCATTGTAGCTTCGATGGAATTCTCGTCCTCAAGTTTATGTTCATTATACTCTTCAACAACTTCTTTACTTGAAAGCTTGATCCCGTCACCTGTAGCTTTTACCCTCTCCTGTTTAAATGGATCAGCTTGAAGCAGCCTATGCAAAAACTTTTTGGCATCAGGACCAATCGGAATAGACTGGTCATCTCTTGGTGTTTCAACAAATTTCAATCGTCCTTTTTGAATGGCCGATTTAACTATTTGATGAAACATGTTGCAATCCTCAAAATTATGCTTAAACAAATCATGCAACTTACAATACATTCGTCCTTGGATAGATGGCTCAACATGGTGATCAAGAATTATAATATAATTATTTCTCAACAAAAAGTCAAAGATTTGATCACACACGTTTGAATTGAAGGTATAATTTTTATTTTCTAGCCGATCTTGCTGTGAGAATGGCTTTGGAGTTAAGCAAACGAATGGTTAAAATTTTGCATGACTCCATTCTGCTATGCATTGTGCTTTGCACTCTATCTCCGATGTCTTTGGGTAAGATATTATACTAGCATCGGTTTTCTCAAAAGAATCTAAACTTGACTTTATATTTCCGAAAAAATAGTTAGAAAACACATGTCTCAATTGAAACCAAATGCAAGCCAAGTAAGAAATAAGCAAAGCTACCCAATTAGATATGAAATTTAGATAAAGCAATGGGGAAAGCCTTGGCTGTAATAATAAGTCACTATCGGTCTGTATAGATGGTGCAATGGGTTGACCGATATGCTCTATAACAATTTTATTGCTAACAGGTAAATTGCCCTTCTTCATTGGTCTTTCAAAATTACTTATGAGGATTTTTCTAATAGATGCATCAACAATCAAGTTGTGACCAAATCTGAAAACAGGTAAATTACTTGCTAGACATACCTCTTCAAATATGTTGGGAGAGCATGATGGTGGTGTGACTTGAACACTATCTTGCTCTGTATTTGGATGGCTCCCCAACGCCTCTTCATCATCTTTTTCTTGATTCTGTGCATCATTACATTGACGATTTTTGTCAGCCGAACATTGTTCGGCAACTTGTTCTTGTCCTTCAAGTTCATCAATTTCTATGGCACGGAACTCATAGGGCAGGAAGTAGGTTCCATTAACTTCAGAAAAATCAAGCATGGTTGTTTTGCCATGCTTTCCATGCCCTTTCTCAATACTACTTGCCTCTTTGGATTTGATGGATTCGGAATATATACTACTTGATTCAGCTTTTTCAACCGAAGCACTTTCATGTTCCGAATCATCCTTCTTTTCATTGATACTACCAATTGGCAATGCTTCTTTTATCTGAGCCAATTCTTTTTCTATTTGTTTCTGGCGGCGAGCGGCAAAATTGGCTTTAAGACTTTTCTCAATTTCAGCCCACTCCGGATATGATTGACCCCCAATGTTTTTAGATTCTTTTGGCAATGACACTTGGGTGCTGCCAAAACTTTGCAATTGTGTAGGGGGTGTATAATATGATGTAGTACTAGGTGAAAGCATATGCATTGTTGTAAAACCATATTTTTGCTCACCAATTTTACCAATTGGCAAAGATTCATTTTCTTGCAAAACTCTAACTTTTATTGCATTATAATCAGGAACTAACCCCATATAATGTTCTTCAAGGCAAAGAGCACTAATCTTATTATTTAGGGCTATATCCCTTATTAATTTAGTCACTTTCCATTCTGTAAGGGATTGCTCCACAATACTTTTAGATTCTTTCGGCAATGAGGTGTCACCGAAATTATGCAATTGCGTAGAGGATGCATTATATGGTACAATATTAAATGATGTCATGTGCACTCTTGGAATTTTTCACTTATTCGTCCATGACCATGAAGGTGCGGAGCTGAATTATGAGCATCTACAGTTGTATACGGTGCCAAAAAATTACTAACATGAGGTGTAGCATATGACGGTTGAGAGTAACTGGCCGAATAGCCAGTAGTAGCATGGCCAATTCTCTCATTCATCGACATGGTTGGATTAGTATATTGCACATTAGTTGCCGATGAATAAAAGGGTGAAACACTTTCTTGCATGACATTGAAAATTTTAACATTAGGTGTTTCAAATTTATTAACCGAACTCACCATATTGTTCATCGGCATAACTGATGAGGACATCAATACCATTGTTACACCCACAACCCCTGCTGCTATACATACTGGACCAATTACTATAGCTCACGCACGCCAATTGAATTACCAGGTACTTTCGTTTCTTGGTGACAATTCTAATGTTCATGAGAATATGATGCTACCTAAATTGGATACATTTGTGTTGATTACTAATGAAGGGCCTAGCATGGACAAGAGGGATGAACACTGGAGCAGGATCAAGCATGGAGATGAAGGCGCGTGCGAAGGGATCCAGAATGGAGTTTCTAGTGCATATTTAACACTTTGAAGCCTCCGTGATGACCTACAAGGACATGGACGAAATATACAAGATGCACCTTCATAAATTTCGTCCATAGCTTATTTTAGGTGCTACGCCACCTTATTTTTGGGCCAGGCCCATGTAATTTCGAAATACTTAAGTATAGGCTGTTTTTAGAGTCCGTATGTGTGAGGAAACAAACTTAGGGTTGGTTTCGGACCCCTCCTACAAGGGCCACGAAATTCCCCCTACTCCTCCATATATACAGCCCTTAGGGCGTCGTTTAGACTTTGGGTTTTGTTTAGATTAAAAGTTCGCCATAGCTGCAACATCACGTACTTCATTTGTGTTCAACGACCAGACCAAGACGTCACAGAACCCCACCTTCATTAATAAAGCTTTCCTATTATATTCGCAATATTCAGATGGCAATTTCAGTTTCTTGCTTGTTCTTCATTTTCTTGCAGGAAATAGACCTTCGTGGTCAGGTTGATCGAGCTCCGACGTGGTCAATAACCTCTCGGAGTTGGTTTAGCGATTGCTAAGGCGCGACGTCCTCGCATGTTCGTAGTCGGATCGTCAAAGTCTACTCCACCAAAAAACGATAGCCACCATCTCATCGAAAGACGGGACACCCTTGCCTCTATCAATAATGATTTGTGGGGTTGCCGATGCATGAGAGTTGGGATACATATGGTGCATATTACTAGTATCATATGAAGTTGAAGCATGTAAATTACTTTGAATCGGCCCTTGCACGTAGTTAGATGCATGATCGAAAAAACTAGGGCTGGCCGATAGAGTATACTCATTAAACGATCTAATAACACCATATGAATTATTTGCATCTACACAACGGGATTGTGTATTCATATTACCTTTGTAGACTGCAAACCCTAGATGACGATCTCTTCTTAGCAAGAACGGGCTGGAGACCGTTCGAAGCTTCATTCCCCAGCTGAGTCACCAAAAAGTGTGTTCACACATGAACACATCGCCGTGTACCCTCGACGTCGGGGGCGATGCACCGCAGCTCACGTCGAAGGAGACCCGACCAGAAGCGCGGTACGCAAGCAATCCAGCGGGTGCTTTTGAGGACCCAAAACCCCACACGCCCGGGAGGGACCCTGTCAGGGCGCGCGGCAACTATGGGCTGCCCTAGGTCGACCTGATCGCCCCTAGGGCCTCGAGGTTCACCGCCCTGCAAATGAAGAACGAACAAAGAACGAGAAGAAGAACAAAGGGAGAAGGTAAAGGTAAAGATAAAAGATGATATATTGAAGTGTCGATTGTGTGTTGTTCAATCGGCCGTCACCCCTTAGGTATATAAGAGGCGGATGGACTTCCTGCACAAGGAAAGGTTAGAATTCACGTTCAAAACCCTAGTTTGGGTCCAACTCGAAATCCGAACTTTCCAAAACTGTTTGGTTTACAACCTGGCTGCACCTTGCGGGTCACGTTTGAGGCAGTAAATGACCTCAGATGGAAACGAGCCCAAAAGCAATCTTGATCGTTTAGACGAGACGAACAACTTTCATGTTGAACGTTTTCTTATCAAAGGCCATCTTGAGGTGGTTTTCGGCTGTTTTCCGAAGTCTGCAGCAGAGAAATACAAAACCCGGACGAACATCCCCGGAGTGTCCGGCCATCCTCGGAGAAATCCAAAACCCAGATGATTATTCCCGGAGTGTCCGGCCATCCTGATGCAGCCATGCATTTTCGGCTATAACTTTTGCATACGAACTCCGATTGAGACGTTTTATATATCAAAATCAACCGCTTCGACGAGATCCACAACTTTCATGCTGAAACTTTTTTCATCTGGGGCCATCTTAATTGGATTTTAAGCCATTCTTTAATCTGGTGTCAACATGAGCATCTCTGAACTTGTCATAATTTTTGCATCCGAGCGCCGTTTTAGACCATCTTCATATCCATCTTGATCTTCTAGAAGAGAGCCATCCAATGGTGACTTTCAATAATAAGTTTGAATTAATCTTGACATAGCTTCAATCTACTCTTTATAATCGTGCCATTTTTGAGCATCAACACAAGGTTGATGTTGTTCAAAAGTGGCCTATGTACGGAGACACAAGGAAAGCGAGTCATCGTGTGTGTGATAGAGACTTCATGAGAGATCTAGAATAGATGGTGTAGAGAACAACGTGTGAGATTGAGAACGATGATACGCTAGGAAGCTATGAAAAGAGTCACGACATATATGTATATAGGGAAGGAGCTGGGTCAGCTCCGCATGTGGGAGAGATAGAAAGAGGAGAGTGGTGCACAAGGAGACAAAGCGTGCTTGTTTTGTAGTGGGGGTGGTGAGTGAGGTGTGTATCAATTAATGCGAGAGAGAGGCAGAGAGATGGTGGAGAGTGTGCGAGAACCACATAACTAGGGAGATAGACGTTTGGGGGCGATGTTTTGTGTGTATGGGAAAGATACACTACTATATAGTGCGTGTGCTTGGGAAAGAGAGATGCCGGGAGACCTAGAGAGTGGGGGGAGAGATGTGTGCATGCCCGAGAGACAAAGTGATAGAGACCTATATTGGGTCCGGACTTAGAAGAGAGAAGGGGGTTAATGTGCTCCTGTGTTCATGTCCGGGGGAGAGAAAGGCTTGTGGAGTGGGGGGGAGGAGTGGGGACGGGGTGGTGGGCTTCAGATAAAGAGTGAGGTGTCTATATTTGAGAGACTTAAACGTAAGTGAGATATATATGGTCAATAGTGTGTGCACTCATGGTTGATCAATTTGTTCCACAGTTTCATGGTTGATATATTTGAGAGACTATCATTTGAAGCACAAGAGCAAGGAGTTCATCATCAACACACCATCTATTACCTTTTGGAGAGTGGTATCTCCTAGATTGGTTAGGTGTCACTTGGGAGCCTCCGACAAGATTGTGGAGTTGAACCAAGGAGTTTGTAAGGGCAAGGAGATCGCCTACTTCGTGAAGATCTACCCGAGTGAGGCAACTCCTTCGTGGGCGATGGCCATGGTGGGATAGACAAGGTTTCTTCTTCATGGACCCTTCGTGGTGGAGCCCTCCATGGACTCGTGCAATCGTTACCCTTCATGGGTTAAAGTCTCCATCAACGTGGATGTACGATACCACCACCTATTGGAACCATGCCAAAAATCTCTGTGTCTACATTGCGTTTGCCTTCTCCAAACCCTTCCCTTTACCTTCATGTGCAATGTTTTTCATTCCACTGCTATACTCTTAGAATTGCAGGTGTAGGTTGATTGCTTGACTTGCACTAGTTGCTAAAATCTGCCAACACTTAAAATTGGGAAAAGGCTAGATTTTTATTTGGTCAAGTAGTCTAATCACCCCCTCTAGACCTACTTTCGATCCTACAAGTGGTATCAGAGCTTTGGTCTCCATTTGCCTTGATTTCCATAGTTTTGGTGATCATAGCCTTGGTTTCACAACCTAGGAGAGTATGGCGTCTAGCGAGGGAAATTACCACCGTAGAGGTCCTTACTTTGATGGTACTAATTTTGCTAGTTGGAAGCATAAGATAAAAATGTATATTCTTGGTCATAGCCCCGCTGTTTGGGCTATTATGCGTATTGGCTTGCAAGGTGAATACTTCGAGGATGGAAGAGAACCGGATCATGAAGCATCCGCGGAAGAATTGAATATGTTGCAATACAATGCTCAAGCTTGCGATATCCTCTTCAACGGATTATGCCCAGCAGAATTCAACAAAATCAGCTGCCTTGAGAATGCAAAGGAAATTTGGGTTACTTTGGTTGATATGCACGAAGGTACCGAGTCCGCCAAGGAATCCAAATTGGATGTGCTTCAAAGTCAACTTGACAAGTTCAAAATGAAGGATGGTGAAGGAGTCGCTGAAATGTACTCTAGGCTTGCTCTCATCACAAATGAGATTGCTGGCTTAGGAAGCGAAGGGATGACAGACAGATTCATCATCAAGAAGATCCTAAGAGCCTTGGATGGAAAATATGATACCGTGTGCACCTTAATCCAAATGATGCCCAATTACAAAGATCTCAAGCCAACGAAAGTCATTGGTAGAATTGTTGCTCATGAGATGTCACTCAAGGATAAGGAAGAGCTTCACAACAAGTTAAGTGGTGCTTACAAAGCTTCACATGATGCTCCTACAACATCGAGTGAGAAACAAGTCTTCAATGAAGAATTGAGCCTAATGGTGAAGAACTTCAACAAGTTCTACAAGAGTAGAAGCAAAGAGAGAAGTTCCAAGTTAACGTCCTACAATGACAAAAGATCTTCTAGTCGTGATCGCAATTGCTACAATTGTGGAAGACCCGGACACTACTCCAATGAGTGTACGGCTCCCTACAAGAGAAGAGAAGATTCACCCAAAAGGAGAAGTAAGAGAGATGAATCACCACCAAGAGAGAGAAGGAGTAGAGATGATCATTATGAATGAAGACCCTCTCGTAGAAGCAAGGATTCGGAAAGGAAGGACAAGTCATCAAAGAGCTACACAAGACGAAGTCATCAAGCTCATGTTGGTGAATGGGTATCCGGTTCTGACTCCGACAACTACTCCGAGAGAAGCTATCACTCCGACTCCGAATATACTCAAGATGAAGGTGTTTCCGGTCGTGCACTTGTGTCATCCAACTCCTACGACATATTTGACTCACCAAATGAAGGAATTGGAAGATGCTTCATGGCTAAAGGCCCTAAGGTATCACACCCCAAGTATGTTGATTTCAATAGTGATGAAGATGATTTGCTAGGAGATGATGATTTACTTGTTTATAAAACTAGTAATGAAAACTATGATCAAATTGCTATTAATCATGCTAATCAAGATGAAACGAATGACAATGATAAGAACGAGACAAAGCGTCTAACTAAAGAACTAAACACTCTTAAGTTAGCTCATGAAACTACCTTAGAAGATCATCGAGAGCTTTTAAAGACTCATGAGAAGCTACCCTTTGAGAAGCTAAATTTAGTGCAAGAGCATGGGTTCTTAAAAGCAATCAATGATGATCTTCGTAAGAAAAGTTCTTCTTACATTGCCAAGAATTTACTCTAGTCTACTTACATGCCACAAGTAAAATCTAGAAACAAGAGCAAGAAATATTCTTCTTCTAGTAGTAACAATAATCATGCTAAATCCAATATTGTTGCTTCTAGTAGTTCTCTTGATTCCACTAATGATTCTCTTAGCCAAGTTACACTTGAGCAAGAAAATAGCTTATCGAAGGGAATTATAGAGAAAGGTGTTTACAAGAGCCTTCCCGGAAGTAAGCAATTTGAGGAAATTCTACGCAAGCAAGGAAGGCACCGGAAGAATCAAGGTGTTGGTTTTGAACACAAGTTCAATGCCAATGGAGTTGAGTGGGAAGAAGATCAATACCCCAAGACGAAGTTTGTTCCTCAACAAGAGAAGTATGACCTCACTTCTTTCAAGGGAACACAAGCTCAAGATGATATTCCACCATAAGACCACAAGCTAAAGGGCAAGGACAAGCTTCAAGAAGAGATTGATTCATTTGAAGAAGCTCCTAAGGCCATGGTCAAGTGGGTTCCCAAGAATACATCAAGTTCTACTTCATCAAGTACGACTACAACTCCAAGGATTCCCATCAAGTTGATGTGGATCCCAAAGAAGAAGAACTAGAGAGTTCTTCAGGGTGACTCCACCAACAAACTTCACTCATATTCATCTTGGCGAGGACAAGTGCAATCAACTTTCATATCTTGCACTAGTCCATGGAGTCACAAACCCTCTTGATGGTAAGACAAGGGACAAGATAACCTAATGCTTTCATGGACATCATCATATGTGTATTTCACTTTATGTCTATGGATACTCTTGCATGTTCCTTGTGGGACTAACCCATGTAGGTATTGAAAGTGCAACTCACTCCAATGGATTGCTCCAAATGATCTACATCAACGTTGAGCATCCACATCTTCAACACCTATATGAAGTCATCATCGACAAAACCCAAGGTTAGTTCATCCCTCTTAGGGGGGGATGTCACATCTAGGGGGAGCTTTGCTCTAAAGAATTGAGCTAAAGCAACTCAAATGATGTGAACACAACAATGCTTTATGTAAAAGTGGTAACCCCACTTGTGCTTAAACGATGAGTATGACCTATGATCAAATGTTCTCATTTGACTCCTAAGTCAATATACACATATATGGAGACCTAATCATTGCCAATTGCTTGATAGATGCTAGAGTGTTTGTGCATGCTTTGTCACATATTTCTTTTGCTATCTTATTGTGTGAGCATGTTGGTTGCTTAATTTTCTCCATTCGAGGACATCCATTTGTAGTTTTTCTTGTTTGGTTTTTCTTTGGCCAAATGGATGGACAAGAATGCCTAAGTTCTCCCTCTAGCTATCTATGCTTTTCTCGTCTCAAACTCTATTCATGCTACATCACAAAGTTTGAACAAGTCGAATTCGGACCCTCTGGGTGAGGAGCACTCGGAGCCACCGATCTGTCAAGGGCTTAACATCCAAAACTTCTTAATGCCTTTCGGTGTGACCGATTCATTTCTTTTGGTCTCACCGAAATCATTGAGTTGATCTAGGTTTTCACCTTGGTGCAACCGATTAGAACAATTCGGTCACACCGAGTTGCAGTAACCACTTGCAGTTCTACATCTCGGTGCCACCGAGTCATTCCACTCGGTCACACAGACAGTGACTGGGTATATATATGCCGCAGGTTGATTTTTGGAAATTTCTTCAAACACCCAACCGCTCCTTCCCAACTCTACCGCCCCCTTGGTCTCCAGATCGTCGTCGTCATCGCCAGTGCCTCCTGTCGCTGGTCTCCGTCACCGTCAATGGAAACCTCACTGTCGTTGTCGCCGTAGCGAGTTTGTCGCCAAGTTAGGGTACGAACTCGACCTCTTTGTGCGTTCTCTTATTCCGATTCTTGCACAAAGATCATTGCCATTGTTCTTACCATGAATGAGATCAATCTATCCATCGAAAAAACTCCTTAGAATAGATTTGATGCAAAAACTTAGGGTTAGGTTTCCGCCGAACTCATCTCGGACTGACGGATCTGAGGATCTCGGTCTCACCGATTTGGCCCAGGACATTGCACAAGTACAACTCGGTCTGACCGAAGTGTACTGATCGGTGTGACCGAGTTCACTTTCTCTGTGAAACCCTAGCATCTCGGAGTCACCGAACTGCATCTCGGTCTGACCGAAACTGTATGTTTAGACTCTAAAGTTGCTTCGGTGTCACCGAATTTGTCAAATCGGTAGCTCCGAAATGCTTTCTGTAGAAAACTAACATTAAGTTTTTGACTCAACTTTTTTGCAAATTGTGCTGCACTTTGTGATGCTCATCCACTCTATCTCTACCCAACTATTCACAGGGTCAGTTTCAGCAATGTCAGAGGGCAATGACAGCCAGAATAGATCTGAAGAGCAAGTGAATCTTAGTGAGGGCACTAGTCCCTCAAGCAGCTATGATGAAGGTAGCATAAGCACTCCAAGCAACTTGCCTAAGGCTGCTACTAGGCAAAGGAAGAAGAGAACCTCAGAATCTGAATATGAGGATTTTGTTGTTAATGAGGAAGTGACCTTAAAGAAAAAGGTACTCAAGAAGGAGTATGCTGCTGCTGCTGCCACAAAACCTGGTGCTAAGAAAGCTCCACCTAGGAGAGATCCTATGTCTAAACCCAGGAAAGTTCCAACCAAAGAGACTATGCAGTTCACTATAGAGCAATTTGATGATGATGAGGCTGCAAAAGATGGCAAGAAGAAAAAGAGAGCTAGAACCATTACTGCCAAAGTTCTTGGATATCCTTCTATGAGGAGAAGTGATGATGAAGAAGATGAGGAGGAAGAGGCTGCTGCACCTCCACCAAAGACCCAAAAGCTCATGGGGGATGCTATAAGGTCTGGGGCTGCTCCATCTAAGCCCAAGACAGCTCCCAAGCCTCCAACTCAAGCTCAAGCTCCAAAACCTGCTGCACCCAAGAGATCCACCAGAAACATATCTGCCACTGAGAAGAACAAGGTCCCAGTGCCTGAAGTTCAAGAAGAGGAAGAATCCCAAGTGCTTAGAAAGTTGAAGCCAAAGATTCCTGATCATAGTGATGATCATCCTGTGGCTGAAAACATGAAGGAAAGAAAGGATGCTGGTCTAAGACTCTGGAGATAGACTGATCCCTATGCCACTAGGAGAAGGACTGCTGTAGATTATCGTTTCCACACCAAGGAATAGCAGGACTTCTATGAGATAGTCTTACTAGACAAGAAGCCTATTTGTCAGTGACATTAGATGGGTTGACTGGACATATATTAATGACAATGAGTACTACTTCCCGGGTGTGCATGAGAGCTTCAGGATGAATGAAGTGGACAAGTTTGTTCGTCAAAATTTGACAAAATGGAATGATGAAATGATAATGCAATTCTACTCAACTGCTCATTTCTATCCAGATGGCAAGATAGTCTGGATGACTGAAGGAACAAGGTATCAATCAACAATTTCTGAGTGGGCCAAGTTGATTAATGCACCAGAAGAAGATGAGAATGACACTGATGTATATGCCAAGCCAAGAAAGGATCACAACTCCATGGCAAATATGTACAAGACCATTCCTGATGATGCCTTGGAGACTCACAAGCTTGGGTCCATATACTATCTGCTGTCAGGTCTGACCACCATCAACACCATCTTGAGGCACACTCTGTTGCCCAAGTCAGGAGATCATAGGATGATCCGTGGTCACTCAATCAACTTGCTCCATATGTTTGATGTGCCACAGAAATTCAAAGTGATGACTTTGATTGTTGAGACAGTGAAGAGGACTGCAGCTGATTAGAAGAGATCATGTGGATATGCCCCTCATATACAGATGTTGATCAACTCCAAGATGGGAACAGGGACTCATCTTCTAGACAAAGAGCATCTTCCCCTGAGGCCAAAATTTGAGGACAATGAGATTGTCATGGATGCTTCTCATCCAACATGTGCTGAAGCCCAGGAGAAGAGAGAGAGAGAGCAAAGGCTGCAAAAGCAGGAAAGGAGCCACTGCACCAGATGCTTCAACTGTGATGCTCAAGACCAAGCAAGATCAACTCAGTTATCTGCTTGAGGCTACTGTGAGGACTGAGAAAGGCTTGGCCACCCTAACTCAGAATCAAGAGAGTCTTGAGAGGATCATTGAGACTAAATTCCATGATCTAGATGTGAAGGCCATAGAGATCCAGACTACTGTGGAGAAGCTCCAGGAAGAGATTGAGGACAGGAATGATAGACCAACCACTGATACTTTTCAGAGAGTGCCATGGGCACAAAGGTTTTCAGCAGTGCTAGTTGTCAGTGATACTAGGACTACACTCTCAGCACCTGCAGCAACTGCCACTGTTGCACCTCCAGTTTCAACTCCTCCAGCTCCACAGACATCAGCTGAGGTATTTGCAGACAGACTCCTCTCCATGCCATCTACGCACACCGGAGCAACCAGCCAGAAGACCACTTCAGGAGCTCCAAGAGATCATTCCTAGAGTGCTGCAAAGCACTATGCATTTTCAAGCTTTTTGGTAACTTGTTGCCAAAGGGGGAGAAAGTGTATAGATCATTAGGCTTCGAGAGAGAGAGCAGTTTGCCTTTTGTTGTTTCTCTTGCTACTTTTATCATTTGCTTTGATCGTTTGCTCATTTGATTCATGCTACAATATTTGTGCTTGTGTGTGAGATACTTTTGTGACTGTGTGCTTGATCATATTATGCCTTAATGTGTGCTTGCATGATGTTATCTATGATACTTGTGTATGATCAATCATTTTTATCCTTGGTGATGAGTGCATGTTCTTTATATCTTATCATTTTGAGCGCTCCACCAAAATGTATGTGACATGGAAGAGTGACCCATGATCCTAATCGATTGTGCATTTGCATTCAAAAACAAATTTTAAATAATGCACAATTTAGGGGGAGCTTTTGCTTATCACATACTTCTCAAAGTGACGATGTATTTCATTCATATTATCATTTGTCGAAGCTTTGATCTATATGTTGTCATCAATTACCAAAAAGGGGGAGATTGCAAGTGCAACTAATCCCCGGGTGGTTTTGGTAATTCATAACAACATATAGCTCATTGAACTAATATCCATTCAAGTTAAATATTTCAGAAAGTTCAATGATTGGCATGGCATGGACTAGAGATGTGGACCCCTCAAAATGCTAAGGACAAAGATTGGCAAAAGCTCAAGACTCTTCTTATTCATTTTAGTAATCCAAGATCACATTGAGTCCATAGGAAAGCCAATACTATTAAAAGGGGATGAGGTGTTGCTTAATGATCTACTTGCTCAAAGTGCTTAGTGATATTGGTTCTCATTTTCACATATGTCCAAAACCCAAAGTCAAACTCGGCCCCACCGATTTGATCTATCCGGCGCCACTGAGTTCAGTTGACATATCCACTGCCAGAAACCCTAGACAGTTCGGTCACACCGATATGGATCTCGGTCTCACCGAGATGGCCTTGCATTCTCACTGTGACATGTTTCACTCTTTCGGTCTCACCGAGTCAGTGATCGGTCACACTGAGTCTGCTTGTCATTCGCTATGTTGCTTATTACTTCATTTTGCTCCCATAGAGTTGAGGTAATTGGTCACACCGAGTTGATGTTTGCCCTGGCCCTAGCACATCAGTCACACCGAGTTGTTCCAGTCGGTCCCACCGAGATTCCTAACGTTCACATTTTGAACTGAATCGGTCTCACCGAGTTCGTCTATCCGGTCTGACCGAGTTGGGTCAAATGTGTGTAATGGTTGGATTTTGTGTGGAGGCTATATATACCCCTCCACCCCGATCTCCATTTGTGAGAGAGCCATCAGAACGTGCCTACACTTCCACTACTCATTTTCTGACAGAGAACCACCTACTCATGTGTTGAGACCAAGACATTCCAATCCTACCATAAGAATCTTGATCTCTAGCCTTCCCCAAGTTGCTTTCCACTCAAATCATCTTTCCACCATATCCAAATCTGTGAGAGAGAGTTGAGTGTTTGGGAGACTATCATTTGAAGCACAAGAGCAAGGAGTTCATCATCAACATACCATCTATTACCTTTTGGAGAGTGGTGTCTCCTAGATTGGTTAGGTGTCACTTGGGAGCCTCCGACAAGATTGTGGAGTCGAACCAAGGAGTTTGTAAGGGCAAGGAGATTGCCTACTTCATGAAGATCTACCCGAGTGAGGCAAGTCCTTCATGGGCGATGGCCATGGTGGGATAGACAAGGTTGCTTCTTCGTGGACCCTTCATGGGTGGAGCCCTCCGTTGACCTGCGCAACCGTTACCCTTCGTGGGTTGAAGTCTCCATCAACGTGGATGTACGATAGCACCACCTATCGGAACCATGCCAAAAATCTCCGTGTCTACATTGCGTTTTCCTCCTCCAAACCCTTCCCTTTACGTTCATGTGCAATGTTTTTCATTCCGCTGCTATACTCTTAGAATTGCATGTGTAGGTTGATTGCTTGACTTGCACAAGTTGCTAAAATCTGCCAACACTTAAAATTGGGAAAAGGCTAGATTTTTATTTGGCCAAATAGTCTAATCACCCCCTCGAGACCTACTTTTAATCCTACATAAGCCAGTGTTTGCGACATTGAAATTACTGTCTACCCTTGACACTTCACATCCTAATCGGCCTGATTTCCATTGCTGTCGATAGGGGTAGGTTAGTAACTTCAATCAAACGTGAAACGACCACCTGTCTCCCCATTCATCCATGGTGGGCGCCAAACATGGGCGGCAAACACACATTGGATTTGAACTCATCTGAAAGACCTCTCTCTCTCTTTGAAAGGATCGAGAAGATGTGTCTAGAGGGGGGGGGGTGATTAGACCCTCAACAAAGAAAAGTAGCAGTTTTTAATCTCTTCAAGTTAAGGTGGAGTTTTAGCACAAGTTTAAACATTGACAATACATTTCAAGCAAGCATGGCAAGAGTATATGAGCAGCGGAAAGTAGAGCATGCAAGTTCCAAGAAAGTAAAGGGATGGGATTGGAGTGTGCAAATGCAATAGGAGACACGGAGATTTTTGGCGTGGTTCTGATAGGTGGTGCTATCGTACATCCACATTGATGGAGACTTCAACCCACGAAGGGTAACGGTTGCGCGAGTCCACGGAGGGCTCCACCCATGAAGGGTCCACGAAGAAGCAACCTTGTCTATCCCACCATGGCCATCGCCCACGAAGGACTTGCCTCACTTGGGTAGATCTTCATGAAGTAGGCGATCTCCTTGCCCTTACAAACTCCTTGGTTCAACTCCACAATCTTGACGGAGGCTCCCAAGTGACGCCTAACCAATCTAGGAGACACCACTCTCCAAAAGGTAATACATGGTGTGTTGATGATGAACTCCTTGCTCTTGTGCTTCAAATGATAGTCTCCCCAACACTCAACTCTCTCTCACAGATTTGGATATGGTGGAAAGATGACTTGAGTGGAAAGCAACTTGGGGAAGGCTAGAGATCAAGATTCTTGTGGTTGGATTGGAATGTCTTGGTCTCAACACATGAGTAGGTGGTTCTCTCTTAGAAAATGAGTAGTGGAAGTGTAGGCACGTTCTGATGGCTCTCTCTCAAATGGAGAAGGGGGTGGAGGGGTATTTATAGCCTCCACAAAAAATCTAACCATTACACACAATTTACAAAACTCGGTGGGACCGAATAGTGAAACTTGGTGAGACCGACCTGGTTCAAAATGTGAACGTTAGGCTTTTCGGTGGGACCGATAAGGTCAACTCGGTGAGAACGATGTGCTAGGGTTAGGGAAAAACCTCATCTCGGTGAGACCGATTGCATGAACTCGTTGAGACCGATTTCAGCAATAAGCAAACAGAGACTTGGTCAAGCAAACTCGGTGGTACCGACTGCTTATCTCGGTGAGACCGAAGTAACTGCAATAGGTAACAGAGAGTTTGCAGGGCCATCTCGGTGAGACCGAGATCCCATCGGTGAGACCGAACTGATTAGGGTTTCTGGCAGTGGCTATGTCAAGTGAACTCGGTGGGGCCGAGTTTGACTTTAGGTTTAGGACATATTTGGAATTGAGAAAGTGGTTGAGGGCTTTGGAGCATATCACTAAGCACTTTGAGCAAGTAGACCATTAAGCAACACCTCATCCCCTTTTAAAAGTATTGGCTTTTCCTATGGACTCAATGTGATCTTGGATCACTAAAATGAAAATGAAGAGTCTTGGGCTTTTGCCAATATGTGTCCTTAGCATCTTGAAGTGGTTCCACATCCTCCTGTCCTGCCACTCCACTGTTGAACTCATCTGAAATATACTAGATGAAAATATTAGTCCAACAAGAGATATGTTGACATTAATTACCAAAATCACCCAGGGAGCACTTGTGCTTTCAATCTCCCCCTTTTTGGTAATTGATGACAACATACATCAAAGCTTTTAGATAAAGATATGAAGTGTAACAAGTAAAGCTTTGGAAGAACATGCAACATGCATTGGCTCCCCCTATATGTATGCAATCATATGAAGATAGATTATAAAAGTATGTGAATGCATAAACATGTCAGAGCAAGCAATGAGTTACATGTATCTTGGCTATATGCATCAGAGCAAATGATGTGAAGAGCAGAAAATATACCTACATGTTCATGAGTCCTTCTTGCAAACAATATGTACATCAGCAAGAGATCCTCATGCACATGAGTGTGATGCATATACTTACCTTGTGGCCTTGAGCTGACTTTGGAAGAGATGAACCTAAGAAAACAGGGTTATATAACACAGGAACATCTACTAAACAGAGCAAGAACAGGAAACCACAAGAGTACCAAGACTCGGATGACATGTAGTGAGTGAGTACTTAGTACTCTATTTGGATATTGACATGTCCCCATGGGATAAAGATATGCAATGAATTCCAAAGATTTTCTTCCCTTAAGTGTCTTTCTCCCCCTGAATCTGATATTGGATAATGGGAGAAGATAGGGAATAGAAGATCAAAGCAAAGAGACACAAAGTAACATCTACTAACATGTCTTTCCCCTCTTAAAGACATGTGGCTTCTCTCCTCCTTGTATACCAGGCATCTGGGATGGCTAAGAAGTCTCCCTCTCCCTTTGATGTGGTTAAGATTTAATGTGCTCTCTCCCCCCTTTGACATCAATTTCCAAGAAGGGATCTTCTGGAGCATGAGTCAAGTAGGTTTGGTCCTTGAGTCACATTACAAAGCAATATGTAATTTAAGATGCTGGTAGAGGACAAGAATCCTCGAGTGGAGCTGGAATAGATATGCAGGATGCAAATGGCAAAACGTTTCCTCAGTAGTGAAATCGGTAACACCGATTTTTTTTTTCTTCGGTGACCCCAAGTTGTTTCGGTTTAGCCGATAAGAAAAAAATCGGTGAGGCCGAATTTAACACAAAGAGAAAAAAAATTGTCATCTTAGCTCACTAGCCAAATAAGATCTCACAAAGATTTGCAGGGAATTAACTGAAGGACTTGCAATGAATTAAATGCAGGGAATGCAGAAAATAACAGAGAAAAGAAAAGAAATATAGATGAAGTATGCAAGAGATAAATGCAAGAACACAGAGAAACACTAGAGAACTTCATCTAGAATTGGTCGGCGACAGAGTCACCTATGTTAGAGTATATTGACTTAGGAGTCAAGTAAAGACACTTGATCATAGGTCATACTCATCGTTTAAGCTCAAAATGGGGTTGCCATTTTTCGTTTAAGCATTTTGATGTATTCACATCTTGTTGAGCTGCTTTGACCCATGCCTTGGGGTAAAGCTTCTCTAAGATGGAATAACATACCTTGGGTGGTGGTGTTGATCTTGATCATGTAGTTGAACTTGTGTTGGATGCTCAAGGTTGATGTAGTTCATCAAGACTTGGGAGCACCACTTGTAGTTTGAGTTCACCTTCCTACATGGGTTAGTCTTGCAAGGAAGAGCACTTGTGTGTCCAAAATGACAATAATGAAACTTGATACCAAATGAAATTTGATATATTGTCAAAGGATATATTGAAAGGATTCATGCTTCCTTATCTCCAACCACCATATTGTAGAGACTTGGTGATGTAGAGATTGCTTAGAATGTGAGTGAGTTGCAATCTCATAGAGTTGGGCTCATCCAAGTACCTACAAGGGTTAGATAACATGCAAGGGTACAAGTATAGATCCAAGACATATGATCATCATCATAAGAGAAATATCAAGGATTAGTCATGTAATGGCTCATGCCTTGCATGCATCCAAATGGAGTTTCTACTCCAAGTTTGAGGCATCAATGATGTTCAATTCACCTCCCAAACGGCAAAATACTTTCTCATCAAGCGGTTTGGTGAATATATCGGCCAATTGCTTATCGGTACGAACATGCTTAAGATCGATATCTCCTTTAGCAACATGATCTCGAATGAAATGATGATGAACTTCAATATGCTTAGTTCGAGAATGTTGCACGGGATTGTGAGCAATCTTAATAGCACTCTCATTATCACAAAGCAATGGAACATGTTTCACATAGATCGCATAATCTTTAAGAGTTTGGGTCATCCAAAGTAATTGAGCACAACATGAACCGGAGGCAATGTATTCCGCTTCGGCGGTGGATAAGGATACCGAGTTTTGTTTCTTGGAGGACCAAGACACAAGAGATCTACCAAGAAATTGACAAGTACCCGAAGTGGACTTTCTATCAACCTTGTCTCCGGCATAGTCCGAATCGGAGTAGCCAACAAGATCAAAAGAAGACCTCTTAGGATACCAAATGCCAAAGTTTGGTCTGTGAATTAAGTATCTCACTGCCTTAAGATGACATTCTTTGGGGGCCGCTTGATATCGTGCACACATGCACACACTTAGAATAATATCGGGACGGGAGGCACATAGATATAACAATGAACCAATCATAGAGTGGTAAACCTTTTGGTCAACCGGTTCGCCATCCTTAGTCAAGTCAAGATGTCCACTAGTAGGCATGGGTGTATTCATACCTTTGCATTCTTGCATGTTGAACTTCTTGAATAAGTCCTTGGTATACTTTGTTTGAGAAACAAAGGTACCCTCCTTAGTTTGCTTAATTTGCAAACCAAGAAATAACTTGAGTTCACTCATCATAGACATCTCAAACTTCTCTGACATTAGTCTTCCAATCTTTTCACTAAAATGAGGGTTAGTCGAGCCAAATATGATATCATCAACATAAATTTGGCACACAAATAATTCACCATTAAACCTTTTAGTAAAAAGTGTTGAATCAATTTTTCCAATCTCAAAGCCTTTTTCAATAAGGAACTTGGTCAAGCATTTATACCACGCTCTAGGAGCTTGTTTAAGACCATAAAGAGCTTTGTGAAGTTTGTAAACATGGTCGGGTTTCTTAGGATTAACAAAGCCGGGAGGTTGTTTAACATAAACATCCTCCTCAATTTCACCATTTAGAAAAGCACTTTTAATGTCCGTTTGATACAATGTGATATCATGATGGTTGGCATAAGCAAGTAAGATGCGTATGGACTCAAGTCTAGCAACAGGGGCATATGTCTCACCATAATCCATACCTTCGACTTGAGTGTAGCCTTGAGCGACGAGACGTGCCTCGTTGCGTACAACTTGTCCATCTTCATCTTGCTTATTCCAAAACACCCATTTGGTACCAATGACATTGTGCTTCTCATCGGGCTTGTCAACCAACGTCCACACTTGGTTCCTCTAGAAATTGTGTAGCTCTTCATGCATGGCGTTCACCCAATCCGGATCATCAAGAGCATCTTCAACCTTCATAGGTTCAATACTAGAAATGTATGAGTAATGTTCACAAAAGTTATCCAAACGAGTTTTAGAGCGAGTAATTCTCCCGGTTTGGATACCGTCAAAGATTTGTTCGACGGGAAGGTCTCTTGAGACTCTTGCTCTAACTCGTGAGAGCTTTTTTTTAGGTCGGGGTAGAACATCCTCTTCATCATCTTGTTCTTCCTCTTGGCCTTCTTTGTTGTTGGTGTTGTCGTTCTCTTGTGGAGGCAGAGAAGGAGGTTGATGAGGTTCATCTTGGTGTACTTCCTCATTTTCTTCATCTTGGCGAGTCCCACTTGTGGATGCCTCCGAGTCAACTCGTGGTTCACCTTGTCGTGAGGTAGAAGCTTCCACTTGGACGGACGAGGTAATCTCCTTCACCTCCATTGGACGAATCTTGCCAATAGACAAGTCTTGGATTGCTTCCGAAGGGTCTTTGTCTCCTACATCAATTGGCAGTTGCTCTACTTGCGAGCCGTTAGATTCATCAAACTTCACATCTACCGTCTCTTCAACCTTTCGGGTGAAATTGTTGTAGACACGGTAAGTGTGAGAGTTTGAGCCATAACCGAGTAGGAAACCTTCATGAGATTTAGGAGCAAATTTCGAGCGACGATGCTTATCGAGAATGTAGCACTTTGAGCCAAATACTCGAAAGTATCCAACTTGGGGTTTGTTACCAGTGAGAAGCTCGTATGCCGTCTTGCCGAGTAGCTTGTGAAGATATAAACGATTTGTTGCATGACAAGCTGTCTCAACCGCTTCCGCCCAAAAGTGTTTTGGCATCTTGTACTCATCAAGCATCGTTCTCGCCATCTCAATAAGAGTCCGGTTCTTCCTCTCAACAACTCCATTTTGTTGAGGCGTGTACGTAGCCGAGAACTCATGTGTAATCCCTTCTTCGTCAAGAAAGGTGTCCACATTTGCGTTCTTGAACTCCATTCCGTTGTCGCTGTGAACCTTCTTGATCTTCACTTTAAATTGATTTTGGGCCTTCCTAGCGAAGTTCTTGAAGATCTTTTGGACCTGCGATTTATCATCAAGAAAGAACACCCACGTAAATCTTGAAAAATCATTGACTATGACTAAACCAAATGAATTTCCACCGAGACTTTTATAGGCGTTTGGACCAAAAAGATCCATATGAAGCAGCTCAAGCGGCCTTCTCGTGGTCATGATGTTCTTCACGGGGTGGCTTCCTCCAACCTATTTTCCTGCTTGACAAGCACTGCACAATCTATCCTTGTCAAATATAACATCTTTCACTCCAAGGATATGATCACCTTTAATAAGCTTATCAAGATTTCGCATGCCCACATGACCTAACCTTCTATGCCACAACCAACTTTATAAGATTTAGCAATTAAGCAAGTTCTAGGTTGAGCCTTTTTAGTGAAATCAACAATGTATAGATCACCTCTACGTATACCAGTAAAGACCATTTTATGATTATCTCTTCGAAACACTTGACAATCTACTTCAGTAAA
Source organism: Thinopyrum elongatum (assembly GCA_011799875.1). Classification (NCBI taxonomy): domain Eukaryota; kingdom Viridiplantae; phylum Streptophyta; class Magnoliopsida; order Poales; family Poaceae; genus Thinopyrum; species Thinopyrum elongatum. Next base: position 248,228,096 of record CM022299.1, read on the forward strand.
TAGGACATTGAAACCGAAATCGGCTAGTCTAGATACAGAAAGTAAATTATGCCCAAGAGATTCAACGAGCATAACATTTTGGATGGAGCTGTCATGTGAGATGGCCACCTTACCAAGGCCAACCACCTTACCCTTTGAGTTATCACCAAAAGTGACATATTTTCGAGGGCCGTTGTTTTCAGCAAGCTCACGAAACATATCCTTGTCTCCGGTCATGTGATCGGTACATCCACTATCAAGAACCCATTCCTTTCCTCCAGCCATGTAGCCGCGAAGATTAGCCATAAGACCAAAGTGTCTCATAGACTCATCGAGATCAAAGTCACTTTCATCATCCTCATCATAGTATCCATGTTTGACATTGTCTTGTGATTGATCATCACCTAGAGAGAGTGATTCATTAGATTTATGATTACGACAATGTTCATCTTTATGAATTCTAATGACTTCCGAGATGATATTACTAATGATTCCAACATCTCCTTTGGCACGCATAAGGTCACGAAGCTCAAATAGATAGTCACCAAACATAGGATCTTTACGATTCATCTTATTTAAAGCAATGGACTTTTGAAGAATCACATCTAGATTTTTCAAGGAATAGTCTGGAAAGCGGTCCTTAAGGAATCTCCACATGGTGTAAGCACAATCAAGAGTAGGCAAGCATGCTATCAAATTTCTAGGCAAACCTCTAGTAATAAGATTGACAGTTCTAAGATTGTGAATCATGTCGAGAGACTCATCGAGGGTAGGATGCAAAGGATCAACAAGGGGCGCACATGGGCTAGTAATGTACTTGTTTAAGTGATACTCATTGAAAATCTCAAGCATCTCATTTTTCCAAGCATTAAAGAACTCTCCATCAAGTATGGGTACTCTATGTCTAAGACTCCCCATCGTAGACTCATCCATCTTCCTCCAATGGTGATTAAACCAAAGCAATGGAGACCAACGCTCTGATACCAATTGAAAGGATCGAGAAGAGGTGTCTAGAGGGGGGTGATTAGACCATCAACAAAGAAAAGTAGCAGTTTTTTATTTCTTCAAGTTAAGGTGGAGTTTTAGCACAAGTTTAAACATTCACAATACATTTCAAGCAAGCATGGCAAGAGTATATGAGCAGCGGAAAGTAAAGCATGCAAGTTGCAAGAAAGTAAAGGGATGGGATTGGAGTGTGCAAACGCAATAGGAGACACGGAGATTTTTGGCGTGGTTCCGATAGGTGGTGCTATCGTACATCCACGTTGAAGGGAGACTTCAACCCACAAAGGGTAACGGTTGCGCGAGTCCATGGAGGGCTCCACCCACGAAGGGTCCACGAAGAAGCAACCTTGTCTATCCCACCATGGCCATCGCCCATGAAGGACTTGCCTCACTTGGGTAGATCTTCACGAAGTAGGCGATCTCCTTGCCCTTACAAACTCCTTGGTTCAACTCCACAATCTTGACGGAGGCTCCCAAGTGACACCTAACCAATCTAGGAGACACCACTCTCCAAAAGGTAATAGATGGTGTGTTGATGATGAACTCCTTGCTCTTGTGCTTCAAATGATAGTATCCCCAACACTCAACTCTCTCTCTCACAGATTTGGATATGGTGGAAAGATGATTTGAGTGGAAAGCAACTTGGGGAAGGCTAGAGATCAAGATTCTTGTGGTTGGATTGGAATGTCTTGGTCTCAACACATGAGTAGGTGGTTCTCTCTTAGAAAATGAGTAGTGGAAGTGTAGGCATGTTCTGATGGCTCTCTCTCAAATGGAGAAGGGGTTGGAGGGGTATTTATAGCCTCCACACAAAATCTAACCATTACACACAATTTACCAAACTCGGTGGGACCGAATAGTGAAACTCGGTGAGACGGACCTGGTTCAAAATGTGAACGTTAGGCTTTTCGGTGGGACCAACAAGGTTAACTCGGTGAGACCGATGTGCTAGTGTTAGGGCAAAACCTCATCTCGGTGAGACTGATTGCATGAACTCGGTGAGACCGATTTCAGCAATAAGCAAATAGAGACTTGGTCAAGCAAACTCGATGGTATCGACTGCTTATCTCGGTGAGACCGAAGTAACTGCAATAGGTAACAGAGAGTTTGCAGGGCCATCTCGGTGAGACCGAGATGCCATCGGTGAGACCAAACTGATTAGGGTTTCTGGTAGTGGCTATGTCAAGTGAACTCGGTGGCGCTGGATGAATCAAATCGGTGGGGCCGAGTTTGACTTTAGGCTTAGGACATATTTGGAATTGAGAAATTGGTTGAGGGCTTTGGAGCATATCACTAAGCACTTTGAGCAAGTAGACCATTAAGCAACACCTCATCCCCTTTTAATAGTATTGGCTTTTCCTATGGACTCAATGTGATCTTGGATCACTAAAATGAAAATGAAGAGTCTTGGGCTTTTGCCAATATGTGTCCTTAGCATCTTGAAGGGGTTCCACATCCTCCTGTCCTGCCACTCCACTGTTGAACTCATCTGAGATATACTAGATGAAAATATTAGTCCAACAAGAGATATGTTGACATTAATTACCAAAATCACCCAGGGAGCACTTGTGCTTTCACTCTTCCTCCATTTTCCCATTCATACACATGGGCGGCAAAACAAACTCTCCTTGTCTGAAATCGATGTAGGCAAATATTTTAAATAGGGGCAGGTGTGTAACTTCCCTCAGACGTGACACAACCGCCCTAGCTGTCAGCCCCATTCATACACCGTGGGCGCCAACCATGGGCGGCAAAACACCCTCTCCTCGCCCGAAATCGCTATCGGCAAATATTCGGGAAATGCGACATAACCGTCCTATCCCCAACCGATGAGATGTCCGAAATTTTAAACGGGGGCTAAGTTTGTATAACTTTCCCACATTTCAGACAAGCGTGTCCCAAAGTTTGAGATTCCCTCCCTCTCCCCCTCCATTTCCCCATTCATACACCGTCGGCGCCACAACAACCTCCCCACACCGGCCAGCCTCCTCCGTCTGCCACCCCATCCTCCACCTTGCCGGAGCCGCTACCCCTACCCCGTCGTCCACTGCAAGAGATGGACGTCTCTCATCCATGGCGCCGGACCAGGATCCTTTCATCGCGTCCTCTCGCTTCATTGGCGCCGTCGTCCACCTTGCCATTGCCACTCCTACGACCGCCTCGTCCACGACAGCAAGACTTATCCCCCGACCCGGTCGTCTGCCCTCTCAAGTCTTCTTCCGCGCTGCCAACAACCATCGCACCCGCAGCACCCGCAACGTATCAGCAGGGGCCTACACAGCATCGCAAGAGAGGTGGTACTCTTTCATATCTGCTTCAGTTATTGATCTCACCCGGAAAATAGATCGTAACCTATTTACTGTACTTTTCTTGTCCATACCAAATCGTAGTGGCTAGTTGAAAGCAAACATTGGTTGCAAAGTAGCCTTTGTCTGGTTTCTACCTTCAGATCCACCATGGCATGGTCATTATACTCATAAAGCTTATGGTTTTGCCCCTTTATATTCACTACCATCATCGTAGGTGCTTCGTGTCGTGCTAGCAGTGCTCCTCAAGACCTCAACCCATCAAGCAAAACAACATGCCACTCATAATTCCAAAGCTTAGTTGTTCAAATACGAATCTGATATGATGCTCATATTACCAAAATAGAGAACGTTTAATTGCTCAGCTAATGTTCCTATATTCGTTTCGAAAAGCATGTGCGCCACACATAGAGAGACAGCAGGGATTTGCATTTCTCTGTGCGATATGGTTCATCATGGGTGGGCAACACACATTGTATTATCTAAAATCTGCTTACTCTTTGTTATTATGTTCCTCTTCTGTTCTTCTTAATAAGTATATTACTTCCTCCGTTCCTAAACTGCCTTGGGTGCGTGCGTGTGTTGTGGTGGAGTGCGCTTGTACCGGGTGTTGTTCATCGTTGCTTTATTTATAAACCGGGGCGAAAGCCTTTTTTGGTAAAACATAAGTCTTTTTAGATATTCCAATAAGAACTACATACGGATGTATATAGACATATTTTAGAGTGTACATTCACTCATTTTGCTCCGTATGCAGTCCGCATTCGAATCTCTAAGAGACTTATATTTAAGAACGGAGGGAGTAGTACAGTATGTTCCTTGTCGGGAAGTAGAGCAGGGACATTTGCTGTCGACAGGTCTATTGGGTCGCTTCAGATGGATGCTTTCAACGATTCTAGATGGTCTGCCATAATATCCGGGAAATGCTGGGAGCTATGTCGTCTTTGATAGTCTAGACTGATAGTAATAGTATTGTGCCTTCAGTTGAATAGAGCTGCCCCTTTTGGGGCCGAAGCCTTTCCGAACCCTTTCTTGCCGTACTGGAATACAAGCCCATATGGTCCAGCTAGTTCCACTTTCCTGATTTTACTCTTGATGGTTAGGGTTTTCCCCTTTTATCAACCCTACTATGATCTGCGTAGGTGCTTCCTGTCGTACTAGCAGTATTCCACCCTTCAAGCTAAACAACACAGCACTCATAATTCCAAAGCTTAGTTGTTCAAATGTGATTGTGATATGATACTGATATTAGTTAATAGACACATTTAATTGGTTAGCTAAAGGTCCCACTTGAGTTTCCAAATGCATGTCGCGGCATATAAAGAGACAGCATGAATTGCATTTCTTTGTCACTTGTTGACTCTACTTTCTTGTCCATACCAAATCTTAGTTGTTACTTCAAAGCAAACATCGGTTGCTAAGTACCCTTTGCACGGTTTGTAGCTTCAGATCTGCCATGCCACTAGCACGGTCAACTCTATACTCATCATGCTTACGGTTTCCCCATTTTATGATTACCACGATCAGTCTACGTGGTTCGTGTCGTAATAGCACTGCTCCACCCATCAAGCTAAACAAGCTTAGTTGTACAAATTCAAATCTGATATGATGCTAATATTAGTAATACTAAGACAGGTTTAATTGGTCAGCTAAATGTTCCTACTTTAGTTTCGAAATGCATGTGAGCCACATATGGAGAGACCGGAAGGAATAGTATTTCTTTGTGTGCTCTGGTTCATCATGGGTGGGCAACACACATTGCATTATCTAAAATCTGCTTGCTCTTTGTTATTATGTTCCTCTTCTATTCTTCTTAATAAGTATATTACTTCCTCCGTTCCTAAACTGCCTTGGGTGCTTGAGTGTGTTGTGGTGGCGTGCGTTTGGACAGGGTGTTGTTCATCGTTGCTTTATTCATAAAGCAGGGCAAAAGCCTTTTTCGGTAAAACATAAGTCTTTTTAGATATTCCAATAAGAACTACATACGGATGTATATAGACATATTTTAGAATGTACATTCACTCATTTTGCTCCGTATGTAGTTCGCATTCGAATCTCTAAGAGACTTATATTTAGGAACGGAGGGAATAGTACAGTATGTTCCTTGTCGGGAAGTGGAGCAGGGACATTTGCAGTCGACAGGTCTGTTGGGTCGCTTCAGATGGATGCTTTCAACTCTAGATGGTCTGCCATAATATCCGGGAAATGCTGGGAGCTATGTCGTCTTTGATGTAGAAAATATAGAACCTATAATATTTGTTGTATTGATCTGACCCTTGTGTAGGGCATATATAGATGTACATGTGTGTGTGCGAGAGAGACACGGAGTAGAGGGCAAGTCATCCATGATTTAATATATTCTATCTATAAATCCTATCTTTATCTTAAACACACATTTGAGAGTCTAGACTGATAGTAACAGTATTGTGCCTTCAGTTGAATAGAGCTACCCCTTTTGGGGCCGAAGCCTTTCCGAACCCTTTCTAGCCGTACCGGCAGTACAAGCCCATATGTTCCAGCTAGTTCCACTTTCCTGATTTTACTCGTGATGCTTAGGGTTTTCCCCTTTTATCTACACTAATATGTTCTGCGTAGGTGCATTCTGTCGTACTAGCAGTACTCCACCCTTCAAGCTAAATGACACAACACTCATAATTCCAAAGCTTAGTTGTTCAAATATGATTGTGATATGATACTGATATTAGTTAACAGACACATTTAATTGGTTAGCTAAAGGTCCCACTTGAGTTTCCAAATGCATGTTCCGACATATAGAGAGGCAGTAGGAATTGCATTTCTTTGTCACTTGTTGACTGTACTTTCTTGTCCATACCAAATCTTAGTTGTTATTTCAAAGCAAACTTCGGTTGCTAAGTACCCTTTGCGCGGTTTGCAGCTTCAGATCTGCCATGCCACTACCACGGTCAACACTATATTCATCATGCCTACGTTTCCCCATTTTATGATGACCACGATCAGCCTACGTGTTTAGTGTCGTAATAGCACTGCTCCACCCATCAAGCTAAACAAGCCTGGTTGTACAAATTCGAATATGATATTATGCTGATATTAGTAAAACTGAGACATGTTTAATTGGTCAGCTAAATGTTCCTACTTTAGTTTCGAAATGCATGTGAGCCACATATGGAGAGACCGGAAGGAATAGTATTTCTCTGTGCGCTTTGGTTCATCATGGGTGGGCAACAGACATTGTATAGAAAGACTTGTAATATCTTCAATCTGCTTGCTCTTCTGCTCTTCTTTAACATGAGCCTCTTCTCTTCTTCTTTAATAAGCATGTTCCTTGTTGGGAAGAGTAGCAGAGACATTTGCGGTTGACAGGTCAGGTCGAGTTGTTCTCCCTTAGTCTATTTTGAATTTGTCAGGTCAGGTTGAGTTCTTCTTCTTTACTATATGTTGAAGCTGTCATTTGCGAAGTATCATCACTTCTGGAGCTCTCATATTTTGAGTAGTAGGCCACATTATATTAATGCACACACCAAATTACAACATGCATGGCATCTCTCAGAAGAATTGCAGAGATAGCACAAAGGGGTTTACAGGGAGGCAGTATTGGATTAGAATCACTTCTGCATTACAAAGATAATCTCACTTATTTTTATGTTTTCATGCATGTCAGGTATTGAACATGATCAAAATGAATATGAGAATGGGCGCACAAGAGGAATATAGCGGAACAATCCACTGGCTAACAAACTTGGCATGGTGGAGGATGGCCTATCTTATTTACCCATCAAGGTGCTTGCCCTATCTTGGCAAGGTTGTATTGGTCGCACATATCTTGCATATGACCTCTTGCATTACTTCTAATTTGTTACACCACCATCTGCTTAGTTTAAGCATCATATGTGAGTATATGCCATACCTATCCATTTTCTTTACCTATTCCATGTACCATCATATTATGTTTTTCCAGTCAAATGTTGTTCTTTCGTAATAGATGTCCAAAAGGAAGAGGGTGAGTGTAGATCCTCAAGGAGTACAAACTAGGTATTTGGAAAAGGCAGTGATACCTATTAAATTAGATAGATCAGCAGCCATAGAAAACACAAGCCCAACTGTACCACACTTTACCCCTACTCCACTGGCCAAACCCCTATTAGAACTGCAGAGAGCCCAGCGTCAGGTACTGTCTATGATATCAATTCAAAAATTGAACTCCTACATTTCTGCATGTGCCTTACCTTCTCTCTTGTATGAAAACTAATTTCAGATGAATCTCATTTGTCAAAGGATCATAGGATCTCACAACAATACCGGGCACTGCATTGCTCTTGTCAGTACCTCTTACCCTTTGTCAGCATACTTACACTCATTGTTGTTTGATTATGCAGCATCACTATAAATGTTTGCTTCCTGATCCTCCCTTCGCTCGAAATTATAAGATATATATTTACTCTTAGATAAATGTAGAATTAACACAATGGTTATGAAGTTCTGTATTGCTCATGTAAGTACCTGTTGTCATGTACTCCCTCTGTATCGAATTAATGGTTGCTCAATTGGATGTATTTAGAACTTAATAGTGCTAGATACATCCATTTGAGCGACAAGTAATAACGGACGGTGGTAGTATTACTGTACTTGCATTGCGAGATAGTTGATTGTCTAGCATTACTCTGCATCTTATCTGTCCTGCCCTCCACTTTCCCCAAATTATCAGATCTACATTTACTCTTACCAAAATGTTGAATAAAGTCAATGCCACTGCACACGTTGATGTCTGCATTCCTCTTGTCAGTACCTTTTGCCTTGTAACCCTGTACTTAATTAATAGCTATTTGATCATGTATCATCACTCTGCACCTCAGCTTCATTATCCTCTATTTCTTCCAATATTATTTGATCTATATTTACTCTTTACAAAATGTAGAATAAAGGCAACGCTTATAAAGAAGTTTCCTTGGGGAATTTCTTGAATTATCCTTCCATCGACATGGAGAAGGGCTTTGTCCAGCCCGTGTTAACATGTAATGTAAGTTCATCCTTCTCAAGACTTCAAACTTTGCTCTAGTATAGATTTGGATAGGCATCATTTCCTACACTGTTGTTTACTTTGGTGTTTACATCTGATTGGATGTTTGCAACAACTACCAGTTTTAAATTGTAGTTGTAAAAACATGTTCCTTATGCAGAATAGATCCATTTATTTGCTTATATATTTGTGAAACCTGTTATGTGTGTCCTTGTTTCTCTTTCAGAGTCATATCTCTTATGTCAGGCAGAACTTTAGGGAAGATAGTGAGCCAAACCATCTTGAAGAGAGCGAGATGACCCCAAGGTCATGTCTTGATGAAGACAGTGCGTTGAAACTACTCACCAGCAGCTGTGAGACAACCTCTGTGTAATTGCTGCCTCAATCAGTTTGACTTCTTCAGTCTCAACTTAAAGTCGAAAGGCTTGCTTCAGCTCAGCTCCAACTTGATGTCAATGATGTAAAGAAGACCTCAAAGGACACCCATGCGTGCTTTCTTGCTACGTAACTAGGGTTAGAGCACCTATCGTTGACACAACTGAGGTCTCATCAGCTTGTTCAGCTGCTTTTGGTGCACGTCCAGGGCAGGCCTAATGCCTTCTAAAGTGCTCTCAGTTTTGTATATTATTTTATTAGCGTGTTTATATGCACTGGTGGCGACCTTTGATGCCCAGTATATGTAATCCGCGGTCTCGTTGCGCTTTATTATCACCAGTGGCGAACTTTGATGCCCAGTGGATGCAATATACCATAATTTCTTTATTGTATAGTCTAGGTTTATTCTTGGTCGGTATGATGTAATTTAGGCCGGAAGCTTCAACGGATCTCAATGTTGTGGGTCTTCAGGCCATCCCGTAACTCGCTATATATGGGCCAAAACGTGGGCCTATAATCATCTTGGGCCATTAGCAGGTCTAAACGTATAGTAGTTTTCCGCCTTTAACAGGCCGAGTAAAGTTCTGGCCAGCTGGGCCAGAGAATACCATGGGCATTTAACAGGCTAAAACCTAGATTGGGCTAGAGCCGAAAAATTCACGGGCCAACACAGGCCGAAACTGCCTTAGGCCCATGTTTGGCCCAAATAAAAAATGAGTCATTAACAGGCCAAAATATATCTCGGGCCCTATTTGGCCCAATAAAATTATGGGCTTCAAGCATGCCGGTATCAACGTGAGCCGTAGGCCCAACTGTGTCACGGGCCATTAACAGATGGGTTGTAAGCAGGCCGGATTAACCGTGGGCTGTAATTAGGCCCAATTGTTACACGGGCCATTAACAGGCTGATAGGCCAGTTGGGCTAAAATTTATCCACGAAGTCTACGGGCCGTTAAGAGGCCTAAAGTCACTTTGGACAAGAAATAGCCCAGTTTTCAGCATGGGCCGTTAAATGGCCTAAAGTGAAACTGGGCTGACAACGGCCCAGATGCACCACAGGCCGCTCACAGGCCGAAACTATTATCGGGCCGAACTGGTAAACCGGCATTTACCAGGCTGTAATACAAACCCGGCTTAGAATAGGCCCAAAAGAACAGTGGCCTGTTAACGGGCCTGATCTGATATGGGCCGTAATTTAGCCTAACACACGACAGGCTGTGAAGGGGCCGGATCTGATATGGGCCTTAATTTGACCCAAAACATGGCAGGCTATTAACGGGCCAGCCCACTAGTGTCTAAAAAAATATGGTGGGCCTTTAGCTGGGCTGGCCTTTTTACCTTAAATGGGCCACTGTTGAGCTGTGCCACGTGTCAACATATCATAGGCGTCTTCTGTCCATTGTAGGGATGACATCTGTCCCAACGATGAGCTGACACGTGGATCATCCGGCGAATGAGAATTTTACACATGGAAAATACCCATTGGTCTGGGCTGTTAACGGGTTATCAGACCCAAACCAGAACCCGATAGCTTAACGGCGACCCGTTATGTTGGATGCCACGTGTCGGTTAACCTTGACGAAAACACTTCCATGACGCGCCATTTATCGTCAAGGAAGTGGACACTTCCATGATGATAATTTTGGTATTTTCATGGAACACTTCTACGACAACACAGGTATGACTATCTTGATTCTGTCATAAAATCATCATGGATGTACATGCATGACAGAAAACGTGACCTACTATGACAAACACGTATCATCACGGAAGTGTATTTTTTTGTAGTGATATCTCACATATACTTTGCTAACCCTAAACATGACCCTAGGTACGAAATATATAGGTATGTGGGAGAGGGGGACGAAGTGGAGGCCCAAACAGTAGCTCTCGGTCGACCATCCTCATGGGCCTGTGCGCACGGGGTAAGTTGGGCCCGTGCACACGGGGGTCCTGTGTGCACGGTACACAGCCGTGCGCATGGGGTGCTACAGCGTCAGCTCCCTGGGTAGCCCGTGCACACGGGGTCTTGGGGCCTGTGGGCACGGGGTCGCCTGGGAGGTGCAGTCTTGCTCCTCTTGGCTTCCTTCTTCTTCCTTGACGCCTTGGGATGCTTCTCCTCCTCCTTTGGGGTGTCCCTCAGCTGCTTGGTGGCATCGGTCTTCATATCTAATGACACATAGCATGTTTTGGTCAGGTAGCAACCAAGTCCCATTCATATCCACATCTTTCTCAAGTAGGAGTGAGTTCACCTCGGTTTCAATTGCGCGTGCTCGAGCTCTTGTCATGGGTCCACGTGGCGCTTGATGAGTTGGTGTAGCGTCCATGGGGGTGATGGAAGGATGCTCCGCATCAATTATGTTTCAGTTGGAGATGCCCGGATGACCGGAAGGAGACCTGGATGTCCGGGCAAAACTGGCAGAGGGAGTTGGAGGCTGGGAGAAAAAACAACAGGTGAAGCCGGACGTCGAGATGACCATCCGGATGATCCGGCTCAAGTGAAAGTTTTTTTGTCATATTGAAAATTATATGGTGAGGAGATGAAGAGAGATGAGATCCACAGAGGTAGTGAGGAAAATACTATAGCCTAGGAGTGTGAGCAAGTATATACATATATATCTGAGTACACACTCGTGACACACCACAAAGTAATAAGTCACACCATGATAAGAGTCAGTCAAACCTCCAACTAGGGAGGGCGGTGGCATAGGCCACCATGTGTGAGTATACATAACTTGGCACCACAAAGATTTGAACCTTGGGCCCAAAGTCACAACTCCATCATTTAAAGTAGGGTTTTCTATTTCTGTGTCCCTCCTTCCTTAGTTGTGCTTAGTTTTGCCCATAGCATCAAATTTTCCTCACTTTTGCCCTCCACCACTCGGCCCATTCTCACGAATGCCCAAACGGAGCACTGCCGTCAGGTCAATGCAGTTGACCGGTACCTGCTCAGTTACTGACGCGTGGGTCCTCGCTTCTTCGGACATGTGGGCCCCGAATGGCAGGTAGGTCGTGGCCATGACCGCTTATGACGAGTGTGACCTGGGCTCGGTGAGCTATTGCTTTCTTTCACCTGAAATAGCCCGACCCCGACCAAGCAGCCGCATCCCCACCTAGCCTCCGCCGCTGCCATTCCCATTGCAGTCCCCCCGCTGCCCTGCCCTAGAAGCCCCGCCGCCCACTCCGATCATCCGCCTGAGCTCCTATGGCGAAGCGACATGGTGATACATCGCAGCCCGCAGGAACCATCCGATATAGTTGGGTGATGGGTACATTTCTAATCAAAACCCTAGTAATTCAGATTAGGGGATTTAATTGTTGTTCGTTGAGCTGCTCCATGCCCTTATTTCAAACAGTGTTGACATTTTTTTAGGATTGGATTCGTGATAGTGACAGCTAGTGTGAAAAAACAAAAACCCTAGAAATTTTGATTTGTGAATTTCTTCTTTGATTGATTACTAGCTCTACCTGGATGGAAGAGGGCGATGGAAGAGTTTTGCGCTGGAGATGAGCAGTTGCTGGCCAAATGCAAGGAAATATGCTACTGGTTTTTGAGTGTGAAATCTCTCGAGTTGCACTTGCTGGGCCTAACCTTGGAAGTAATAGCAGATTAAACGAAGCGGATTATTCCTGAAGGCAAGGGGGCAATTACAATGAAGATCCTCCTCTAGGCAATGGCAGAGACGATGGAGTCGCCGGATCCTCTACAGCGAGCTCATTGGTACGAGTACCACTCCTGCCTCTCATCGCCGAATCTAGAGCCGGAAGGGTTTGTGAACTTGCGTATTATTGGCATTGTCGATGAGGAATCAGAGGAGGAGGATTCAGACGATGAGGAGGAGGAGGAAGATGATGAGGTGGAGGAGGAAGGTGATGCTGACGAGGAGGAGGAGGAATAAGTTTCTGGGGAGGAGGATGAGGAAGAAGTTTCTGATGAGGAGGAGGAAGAGGATTTTGATGAGGAGCAGGAGCAGCAGGAGGAGGAGGATGCCAAAGATGTGGGCTATCAGGGGTATGGAGATCATCGCTCATCCTTCGCAAGCAGACATGGATCTGACGATTGCATTAGACGATGAGGATGATCTGAAGGATGACTCAGAGCTTTTCAATGCTGATGCCGAGGAGGATGTACCGCTGCTCAGATTGGAGGCAAAGCCGGGCTGCAGGACTGCCCCAATTTTGGTGGAGTACGAGTTCAGCCCTCAGTTTGAGCAGAATGCTGAATGGTCCCACCAGCGCATGGCTCGCCATCTTAAGCGTCTCCAACCCCCTTCTAGCAAGTGATAAGGATCCGACATGTGGATGCCCATCGTTATATGAAAACATATATGTTATTTGAATGTGCTTAATGAATTGGTCTATGCTACATTTTGGATTTTGTATGTTCAGATGGTTTTTGCATGTGTGCATCATGCAAAACTTAACTAAAGTAGCAACAACATGCAAAACTTACCAAAAATAGCGACATGCAAAACTTATCAAAAACAGGAACATGCATAACTTACTTAAAAAAGAATCCATGCACAAGGAATTTATGTTGTGAAGTTTTTTTTCTCAAAATTGTGGTATTGCAAGTCCATGATTTTTCCTAGTAACTAGTTCACACAAAAGGGCTCCATGCGCAAGGATTTCATTTTTTTGAGGCTTTTTTCATTTTCTTTGATTTTTTTTCAAAATGAGGTCAAACTTGCAAGGTTGACCAGACCTACCAAACTGTTGGGAATTTCAACTTTTGTTGTGCCCAGTGCTTACACCACCAATTCAAAAGGTAAAAATGATTTTTGCCAATTTTCAGGACAAACATACATGACACTTGTAGTTCAAATTTGAGATAGTTCGAATAAATCTATAGAAAATCAGTAAATGGATGAAATATAGAAATGAAGCTTGAAAATTCATGTAACTTGGGCAGTGTGCATCCACTGTGGTCTACTTTGGATGAAAAATGGAAAGACCCAATTTTGTTACTTTTTTATAGCACTTACTTCATAAAGAAAGTGATTTCTGGCACTTAAAGAAAATGGAAAAATAAGTTTTTATTCGAAAAAAACTATAATTGCTATGCTAACATTGTCCACAATGGTAACACCCATGGGTGTGCCAAATTTGGACATGTAATTATGAAGTATGTCGTGGATGTGGCCATGACCATGGCATATATGCATTGAAATCCATACAACTTCATAGTGGATAGGCCATTTTGTGAAGCTTTTTTTTTCAAAATTGTGGTATTGCAAGTCCATGAATTTTCCCAGTAACTAGTTCACACAAAAGAGCTCCATGCACATGGATTTCATTTTTTTGAGGCTTTTTTCATTTTCTTTGATTTTTTTAGAATGAGGTCAAACTTGCAAGGTTGACCAGACCTACCAAACTATTGGGAATTTCAACTTTTGTTGTGCCCAGTGCCTACACCACGAATTGAAAAGTTAAAAATGATTTTTGCCAATTTTCAGGACATACATACATGACACTTGTAGTTCAAATTTGAGCTACTTCGGATAAATCTGTAGAAAATCAGTAAATGGATGAGATATAGAAATAAAGCTTGAAAATTCATGAAACTTGGGCAGTGTGCATCCACTATGGTCTACTTTGGATGAAAAATGGAAAGACCCAATCTTATTACTTTTCGTTACCACTTACTTCACAAACAAAGTGATTTCTGACACTTAAAAAATGAAAAAATAAGTTTTTATTCCAAAAAAAACTATAATTGCTATGCTAACATTGTCCACAATGGTAACACCCATGGGTGTGCCAAATTTGGACAGGTAATTATGAACTATGCCATGGATATGGCCATGACCATGGGCATGCATTGAAATACATACAACTTCATAGTGGATAGGCCATTTTGTGAAGTTTTTTTTTCAAAATTGTGGTATTGCAAGTCCATGATTTTTCCCAGTAACTAGTTCACACAAAAGGGCTCCATGCACAAGGATTTCATTTTTGGAGGCATTTTTCATTTTCTTTGATTTTTTTTTCAAAATGAGGGCAAACTTGCAAGCTTGACCACACCTACCAAACTGTTGGGAATTTCAACTTTTGTTGTGCCCAGTGCCTACACCACAATTCAAAAGGTAAAAATGATTTTTGCAAATTTTCAGGACATACATACATGCCACTTGTAGTTGAAATTTAAGCTAGTTCGGATAAATATGTAGAAGTTCAGTAAATAGATGAAATATACAAATAAAGTTTGAAAATTCATGAAACTTAGGAAGTGTGCACCCATTATGGTGTACTTTGGATGAAAAATGGAAAGACCCAATTTTATTATTATTTTATACCACTTACTTCACAATAAAGTGATTCCTGGCAAAAAGTAAACGGTCTACCTGGGATCTGGTTATATACTGTTCGGTCAACAAGGGTTTTTTTTTTTGCAAAAAATGCAGCTCTCTCTCTTCTCCAGCCGCAGCCCGTATGCCGGCCTCCGGCCATCAAGAGGGCAGAGCCACATGGCGGTGCCCCATTGTCACCACCACCTCCCTTCCGGCCACCAAACAGTCCCGTCAATTCTAGATGCCTCGAAAACAGTCTGCCGCCACCGACGCTCCACTCCCCGCACTCCCTTGATTAAATTCCGGCGTCCGGCATCATTCCACCGATGCCTCAAGCCATTGCTTCCACGTGCCACGCAATCCAAATCTAGTTCAGCCGCCATGGTGAGAAAGGTAAAGACCACAAGGATCTCAACAGGAGGTTTCTGCCTCAGGGCGCCGGTGCCCGGCACCGGTGACGGCTCCAACACAGGAGCAGCGGCGTGCTCCAACTCGAGCGTGGGGGCCAACCCTTGCTCTAACTTCTACTACGACGCCCCCTCGGTGCGCTCGGGCTCCTACCCCGACTACTCCGAGATCGAGCCCACACCGTCTGAGCTATCTCATAATCGCAGGGAGCTCGAGTAGGAAGACGCCGGGGAGGAGGTGGCCTTCGAGGCGATGCAGGAACACCTCGATGTCTACGACGTCAAAGATGCGGCCACTGTTGGGCTGTGCCACATATCAACATATCATAGGCATCTTCCGTCCATTATAGGGATGATATCTATCCCAACGATGAGCTGACGCGTGGATCATCCGGCGAATGAGAATTTTACACGTGGAAAATCCACATTGGTCTGGGCTGTTAACGGGTTATCAGATCCAAATCGGAACCCGATAGCTTAACGGCGACCCATTATGTTGGATGCCACGTGTCGGTTACCCTTGACGAAAACACTTCCATGACGCGCCATTTATCATCATGGAAGTGGACACTTCCATGATGATAATTTTCGTATTGTCATGGAACACTTCTACGACAACACAGGTATGACTATCTTGATTCTGTCATAAAATCGTCATGCATGTACATGCATGATAGAAAACGTGACCTACTATGACAAACACGTATCATCACGGAAGTGTATTTTTTTGTAGTGATATCTCACATATACATTGCTAACCCTAAACATGACCCTAGGTATGAAATATATAGGTATGTGGGAGAGGGGGACGAAGTGGAGGCCCAAATAATAGCTCTCGGCCGACCATCCTCATGGGCCTGTGCGCAAGGGGTAAGTTGGGCCCGTGCGCACGGGGGGTCCTGTGTGCACGGTACACGGCCATGCTCATGGGGTGCTACAGTGCCAGCTCCCTGGGTAGCCCGTGCACATGGGGTCTTGGGGCCCGTGGGCACGGGGTCGACTGGGAGGTGCAGTCTTGCTCCTCTTGGCTTCCTTCTTCTTCCTTGACACCTTGGGATGCTTCTCCTCCTCCTTTGGGGTGTCCCTCAGCTGCTTGGTGGCATCGGTCTTCATATCTAATGACACATAGCATGTTTTGGTGAGGTAGCAACAAAGTCCAATTCATATCCACATCTTTCTCAAGTAGGAGTGAGTTCACCTCGGTTTCAATTGCGCGTGCTCGAGCTCTTGTCATGGGTCCACGCGGCGCTTGATGAGTTGGTGTAGCGTCCATGGGGGTGATGGAAGGATGCTCCACATCAGTTATGTTTCAGTTGGAGATGCCCGGATGACCGGAAGGAGACCTGGATGTCTGGGCAAAACTGGCAGAGGGAGATGGCGACTGGGAGAAAAAACAACAGGTGAAGCCGGACGTCGAGATGACCATCCGGATGATCCGGCTCAAGTGAAAGTTTTTTTGTCATATTGAAAATTATATGGTGAGGAGATGAAGAGAGATGAGATCCACAGAGGTAGTGAGGAAAATACTATAGCCTAGGAGTGTGAGCAAGTATATACATATATATCTGAGTACACACTCGTGACACACCACAAAGTAATAAGTCACACCATGATAAGAGTCAGTCAAACCTCCAACTTGGGAGGGCGGTGGCATAGGCCACCATGTGCGAGTATACATAACTTGGCACCACAAAGATTTGAACCTTGGGCCCGAAGTCACTGCTCCATCATTTAAAGTAGGGTTTTCTATTTCTGTGTCCCTCCTTCCTTAGTTGTGCTTAGTTTTGCCCATAGCATCAAATTTTCCTCACTTTTGCCCTCCACCACTCGGCCCATTCTCATAAAAGCCCAAACAGAGCACTGCCGTCAGGTCAATGCAGTTGACCGGTAGCTGCTCAGTTACTGACATGTGGGTCCTCGCTTCTTTGGACATGTGGGCCCCGAATGGCAGGTAGGCCGTGGCCATGACCGCTTATGACGAGTGTGACCTGGGCTCGGTGAGCTATTGCTTTCTTTCACCTGAAATAGCCCGATCCCGACCGAGCAGCTGCATCCCCACCTAGCCTTCGCCGCTGCCATTCCTATTGCAGTCCACCCGCTGCCCAGCCCTAGAAGCCCCGCCGCCCACTCCGACCATCCGCCTGAGCTCCGATGGCGAAGCGACATGGTGATACATCACAGCCCGCAGGAACCATCCGATATAGTTGGGCAATGGGTACATTTCTAATCAAAACCCTAGTAATTCGGATTAGGCGATTGAATGGGCGATTTTATTGTTGTTCGTTGCGCTGCTCCATGCCCTTATTTCAAACATTATTGACATTTTTTTAGGATTGGATTCGTGATAGTGACAGCTAGTGTGAAAAAACAAAAACCCTAGAAATTTTGATTTGTGAATTTCTTCTTTGATTGATTACTAGCTCTACCTGGATGGAAGAGGGCGATGGAGGAGTTTTGCGCTGGAGATGAGCACTTGCTGGCCAAATGCAAGGAAATATGCTCCTGGTTTTCGAGTGTGAAATCTCTCGAGTTGCACTTGCTGGGCCTAACCTTGGAAGTAACAGCAGATTAAACGAAGCGGATGATTCTTGAAGGCAAGGGGGCAATTACAATGGAGATCCTCCTCTAGGCAATGGCAGAGGCGATGGAGTCGCCGGATCCTCTACAGCGAGCTCATTGGTACGAGTACCAGTCCCGCCTCTCAACGCCGAATCCAGAGCCGGAAGGGTGTGTGAACTTGCGTATTATTGGCCTTGTCGACGAGGAATCAGAGGAGGAGGAGTCAGACGATGAGGAGGAGGAGGAAGATGATGATGAGGAGGAGGAAGGCGATGCTGACAAGGAGGAGGAGGAATAAGTTTCTGGGGAGGAGGAAGAGGAAGAAGTTTCTGATGAGGAGGAGGAAGAGGATTCTGACGAGGAGCAGGAGGAGGAGGATGCCAAAGATGTGGGCTATCATGGGTATGGAGATCATCGCTCATCCTTTGCAAGCAGACATGGATCTGACGATTGCATTAGACGATGAGGATGATCTGATGGATGACTCAGAGCTTTTCAATGCTGATGCCGAGGAGGATGTACCGCTGCTCAGATTGGAGGCAAAGCCGGGCTACAGGACTGCCCCAATTTTGGTGGAGTATGAGTTCAGCCCTCAGTTTGAGCAGAATGCCGAATGGTCCCACCGGCGCATGGCTTGCCATCTTAAGCGTCTCCAACCCCCATCTAGCAAGTGATAAGGATCCGACATGTGGATTCCCATCGTTATATGAAAACATTTATGTTATTTGAATGTGCTTAATGAATTGGTATATGCTACATTTTGGATTTTGTATGTTCAGATGGTTTTTGCATGTGTGCACCATGTAAAACTTAACTAAAGTAGCAACAACATGCTAAACTTACCAAAAATAGTGACATGCAAAACTTACCAAAAACAGGAACATGCATAACTTACTTAAAAAAGGAATCCATGCACAAGGAATTTATGTTGTGAAGTTTTTTTCTCAAAATTGTGGTATTGCAAGTCCATGATTTTTCCTAGTAACTAGTTCACACAAAAGGGCTCCATGCACAAGGATTTCATTTCTTGAGGCTTTTTTCATTTTCTTTGATTTTTTTCAAAATGAGGTGAAACTTGCAAGGTTGACCAGACCTACCAAACTATTGGGAATTTCAACTTTTGTTGTTCCCAGTGCTTACACCACCAATTCAAAAGGTAAAAATGATTTTTGCCAATTTTCAGGACAAACATACATGACACTTGTAGTTCAAATTTGAGATAGTTCGGATAAATCTATAGAAAATCAGTAAATGGATGAAATATAGAAATGAAGGTTGAAAATTCATGTAACTTGGGCAGTGTGCATCCACTATGGTCTACTTTTGATGAAGAATGGAAAGACCCAATTTTGTTACTTTTTTATAGAACTTACTTCACAAAGAAAGTGATTTCTGGAACTTAAAGAAAATGGAAAAATAAGTTCTTATTCGAAAAAAACTATAATTGCTATGCTAACATTGTCCACAATGGTAACACCCATGGGTGTGCCAAATTTGGACATGTAATTATGAAGTATGTCGTGGATGTGGCCATGACCATGGGCATATATGCATTGAAATCCATACAACTTCATAGTGGATAAGCCATTTTGTGAAGCTTTTTTTTCAAAATTGTGGTATTGCAAGTCCATGATTTTTCCCAGTAACTAGTTCACACAAAAGAGCTCCATGCACAAGGATTCCATTTTTTTAGGCTTTTTTCATTTTCTTTGATTTTTATAGAATGAGGTCAAACTTGCAAGGTTGACCAGACCTACCAAACTGTTGGGAATTTCAACTTTTGTTGTGCCCAGTGCCTACACCACGAATTGAAAAGTTAAAAATGATTTTTGCCAATTTTCAGGACATACATACATGACACTTGTAGTTCAAATTTGAGCTACTTCGGATAAATCTGTAGAAAATCAGTAAATCGATGAGATATAGAAATAAAGCTTGAAAATTCAAGAAACTTGGGCAGTGTGCATCCACTATGGTCTACTTTGGATGAAAAATGGAAAGACCCAATCTTATTACTTTTTGTTAGCACTTACTTCACAAACAAAGTGATTTCTAACACTTAAAAAAATGAAAAAAATAAGTTTTTATTCCAAAAAAAACTATAATTGCTAAGCTAACATTGTCCACAATGGTAACACCCATGGGTGTGCCAAATTTGGACAGGTAATTATGAACTATGCCATGAATGTGGCCATGACCATGGGCATATGCATTGAAATCCATACAACTTCATAGTCGATAGGCCATTTTGTGAAGTTTTTTTTTTCAAAATTGTGGTATTGCAAGTCCATGATTTTTCCTAGTAACTAGTTCACACAAAAGAGCTCCATGCACAAGGATTTCATTTTTTGAGGCTTTTTTCATTTTCTTTGATTTTTTTTTCAAAATGAGGGCAAACTTGCAAGGTTGACCACACCTACCAAACTGTTGGGAATTCCAACTTTTGTTGTGCCCAGTGCCTACACCACAATTCAAAAGGTAAAAATGATTTTTGCCAATTTTCAGGACATACATACATGCCACTTGTAGTTCAAATTTGAGCTAGTTCGGATAAATATGTAGAAGTTCAGTAAATAGATGAAATATACAAATAAAACTTAAAAATTCATGAAACATGGGAAGTGTGCACCCATTGTGGTCTAATTTGGATGAAAAATGGAAAGACCCAATTTTATTATTATTTTATACCACTTACTTCACAAAAAAGTGATTCCTGGGAAAAAGTAAACGGTCTACCTGGGCTCTGGTTATATACTGTTTGGTCAACAAGGGTTTTTTTTTTGCAAAAAATGCAGCTCTCTCTCTCTTCTCCAGCCACCGCCCGTACGCCTGCCTTCGGCCATCAAGAGGGCAGAGCCACATGGCAGTGCCCCATTGTTACCACCACCTCCCTTCCGGCCACCAGACAGTCCCGTCAATTCTAGATGCCAAGAAAACAGTCTGCCGCCACCGACGCTCCACTCCCCGCACTCCCTTGATTAAATTCCGGCATCCGGCATCTTTCCACCGATGCCTTAGTCCATTGCTTCCACGTGCCATGCAATCCAAATCTAGTTCAGCCGCCATGGTGAGAAAGGTAAAGACCACAAGGATCTCAACAGGAGGTTTCTGCCGCAGGGCGCCGGTGCCCGGCGACGGCTCCAATACATGAGCAGCGACGTGCTCCAACTCCAGCGTGGGGGCCAACCTTGGCGCTAGCTTCTACTACGGTGCCCCCTTGGTGCGCTCGGGCTCCTACCCCGACTACTCCGAGATCGAGCCCACACCGTCTAAGCTATCTCATAACCGCAGGGAGCTCGAGGAGGAAGACGCCGGGGAGGAGGTGGCCTTCGAGGCGATGCAGGAGCACCTCGACGTCTATGATGTCGAAGATGCGTCTGAGGAAGACGATGTACCATCTCCTGCGTATGATGCTGCCATGCTTACTGCCTAGGTTGAGGAGGTCATGCGTAGTGCATCAGCAGCTCGACCAGGTGGTGCTAGCCGCGTATCTTTCGACGATGCAGGCAGAGGCTATCAGGTGCGTTCGGCTAAAGAAGAGGCCATAGCTCGAGAGCATAGGAGGGCGGCTACTCTGCGTGCAGTAGCCGCCGTCGAGGCGGAAGGCGTGAGACCTGACGTCATCATCCTATCCTACTCCTCCGACGAAGACCAAAACAATGACGAGGGCGGCACCATCGTCCTTTCGGATGATGAAGACAAGTAGCCTTCCATTTGTTGACGTTGCTGCCGCCGCCGCCTGGCAATCTAACGTCGCCATTATTACAATAGCGTATTAGTGTAATTTCACTATGTCAGTTTGCTTTGTTAATCGTTGAACAAATCTAAGAACGTGGTTATTCAGTTTTATCCTAATCTCTGAATCTTTGAATTTGCTGTGTTGTATCTTTCTAGTGTCACTGATTCGTGGGCCCTTCTGTAACATAAACACCTCTGCGTCCTATCTCTCTAGTGTCACTAGCTCATGGGCCCTTCGGTAAGGAAGTAAATATCAGGACAAAAAGGCTCAGCTATGACCATAAGCAAACAGACATAGTGAGCTGAAATGGTTCGCACGTTGCATAATCTAGCGTTGGTCCCGAGTTTGACCCCCACGGGCCGCAATATATTGCACCCTTTTTTCCACATAAATCAACCACTAACATGTGGGTCCCGCGGTGTCCCATCCTTCTGTATATTTCAATATTTTTTACTTATATACTAGACACTGACAGGTGGGTCCCGGGTGACCCACACGTGAGTGTGTGCGGCAGGTAACGGTCAACTGCATTGACCCGACAAAAATGCTACCGTTTGGGTGTTTTTGAGTGTGCGGTGATTGCTGGAGAGGAAAAGTGAGGGACGTTTGTTGGGTGGGGTAAAACTGAGGAGTACTAAGCAACAGAGGGCGCAAAAATAGAAAGCCCTTTAAAGTACCAGTCACACAAGAATGGACATAGTAACTTTGAGAGGGTTTGTTTTATTTGTGCATCATGTAGAGAGAAGAAGATTCATGAATTGAATTTCTCCCCATAAATATATTCCTACATCTACACAGACATGAAGTAAATGTATGCATGGGTACAAGATTTCACATAACACTATCAAGCTCCAAGATACCAAGTTCACGCCTAAGTTGACAAAACCTTGCTTCATCCAATGGTTTGGTGAAAATGTCGGCAAGTTGCATATCCATACCAACATGAGTAATATCAATGTCACCCTTTTGCACATGGTCTATCAAGAAGTGATACCTTATATCAATGTGCTTGGTACGAGGGTGATCAATAGGGTTTTCAGCATTTTTTTATGGCACTTTCATTATTGCATAGAAGAGGCACATGTCTATAAGTGATACCATAATCCTTCAAAGTTTGCGTCATCCATAGCAATTGAGTTGCATAGTTTGCGGTTGCAATGTATTCGACTTTGGTGGTGGAGAGGGAGACACAATTTTGCTTCTTCGAGGACCAACTTACCAAGGAGCATCTGTCGGTGTCAAAACCGGCCGATCTCGGGTAGGGGGTCCCGAACTGTGCGTCTGAGGATCAAAGGTAACAAGGGACAAAGGGAACATGGTGTTTACCCAGGTTCGGGCCCTCTTAATGGAGGTAAAACCCTACGTCCTGCTTGATTGTATTTGATGAGTATGGGGGTTACAAGAGTTGATCTACCTCGAGATCGTAATGGCTAAACCCTAGCTGTCTAGCCTATGAAAATTCGGATGGCCTCCATGGACCAAACCCTCCGGTTTATATAGGCACCGGAGGGGGCTAGGGTTGTACAGAGTCGGTTTATAGAGGAAGGAAACTATACATCCAGACGCCAAACTTGCCATCCACGCAAAGGAGAGTCCCACCCGGACACGACGAAAGGTCTTCTGCCTTGTATCTTCACGACCCATCAGTCCGGCCCATGTCACATAGCCTGGCACCTCGAGGACCCCGTGATCCAGGACTCCCTCAGTAGCCCCTGAACCAGTCTTCAACGACGATATGTTCAGCGCGTAGATTGTCTTCGGCATTGCAAGGCGGGTTCCTCCTCTGAATACTCGAAAGTGATCTTCTGAATAAAAGAACTGTATCCAGCTCTGCATGGCAGTCACAACCCTCAACCACGAAGGTGAAATACTTAGTCAAAGTAATGTCCATCAACTGACAACTTTTTCGGCGAAACATCACATCTAGCCTCTTTATCATTTCGAACAGTTTTTTGGCCTCCCGCTTCGCACTTCGAGACACGGCCTCTATTGACACGCCTCGTCAAAGCGGAGATTGTGTCCACTTATTGCGGGATCCTCATCAATACGGGTTTGGGTAATCCAACCGTGCCATTCGCACGACCCCTTGGGAACAGGCGAGTTTTAAGGCTTGAGGGGCGGGCACTTGATATTCATTGCCTATATAAGTGGATAAAGATCCCTTTTTCTCCCCACGCCTTCTTCCTTCTCCTGTTTTCCCATCCTCAAGCTCCTGCGCCCAAGCTTCAATCTTCCCACCGCCGCCAACCTCTCCAGTCATGTCCGGTTCTGGCTCAAAGGGCAAGTGGGAGGCCTCCTCCGTCACGGAGAAGGACATCAAGGAGCTCCGGGGGGCGGGATATCTGTCCGCGGAGATCGCGCACAGGCTCCCTGCCAAGGATCAAGTCATACCCACTCTGGAGCCTGGCGAAAGGGTTGTATTCATCCCCCATTTCCTCCGTGGACTAGGGTTTCCCCTCCACCCCTTTGTCCGCGGCCTCATGTTCTACTACGGGCCAGATTTCCATGATCTAGCCCCAAATTCTTTCCTCCACATCTCGGTGTTTATCGTCGTGTGCGAGGCGCTACTCCGCATCCCCCCACACTTCGGCCTATGGCTAAAAGTCTTCAATGTGAAGCCGAAGGTGGTCGATGGGTAACATGCGGAGTGCGGCGGTGCCATGGTGAGCAAGATCCCCAACACCACCTAGCCTAAAAGGGCCTTCGTGGAGACCGTCAAGGTGTGGCAGCAGGAGTGGTTCTATATCACCGAACCTCGCGGCGCCAGGTGGGCGGCCACTCCTGAGTTCAGATCCGGATCCCCTATGCGGCTCGCGTCGTGAACCAACAAGGGTCTGGACTGGGGGTCGACCGCGGATGTGATGACGCTACAAAAGCGCATAAAAAATATGATAAGCAAGAATACCAGTCTCACTGACATGATTCAGGTGATGCTCTTCCCCCGGATCCTCCCCTGCCAACTCCGGCCTCTTCATATGTGGAGGTTCAATCCGGAAGGTCCGCGGACCCTGCAGCGTTTCTTCGGCACAATGCACGAAGAGATCTGGAAGCTGCTCTTTAAGACCCAGAAGTCGTGGCCGAAGAAGACCGAAGACATCGGTCTTCACATTGAGAATCCGGCCACACCGGTAAGTATTTTAGTTCCAAACACAATTTTCGGTAAATAAATCAAAGGTTATACTGAGATTTCTATTCTTTCATTCAGGGCTGGACAGCGAAGGCGGAGCGTATCAAGTATCCGGCTCCACTACCTGAAGACCTAGCCAATCCTCTGCTTACGATGATGTTGGTTCCGGCGCCGTATCAGGCGCCGGAGAAGAAGGCCAAGAAGAAGGGCAAGGAGGCCAAGGGCGGCCTCCGCCGTTAGGGTACTTCGGACGCAATGTCTGGAGAAACCGAAGCCCACTCCTCCCACGAGGGGGATGAAGATGAAGAGGAGGAGGAGGCGGAAAGTGGTTCTCCCCTAAAGGGGGGAAGGAAGAAAAGGGCCGCCTCCGCAGACCTAGAGGAGGGGGCATCCAAGAGGGAGAAGATAACCCTCTCGGACGGTTCGGATACGGACGCCGAACACACCCCCAAGAGGTGCCCCAGGGAAAAACCCCTGGCCAAATCGTAAGTGTCGAAAAGGATACTTTAGAAAATATTCGATCTGTTATGGTTGTAATATAACATATCATATTGTGTGTTTTCGCCCAGCCCGCGACCTCCCCCAACCATCGCTGTCCGAAGGGAGTTCTCTGCCGCCCGAGATGGCAGAGAGCGAGATGCCACCACGAGCCCCTTCACCAATCACCATGGATGACACCAAGGTGTTGTCCCGAAGGACCTCTCCTGGCCACGGAGGGGCAAGCAAGGCTGCCGAGAAGGCGCCCGAGGATAATACCTCGGCTGCCGAAGACATGGAGGGGGCGACCCCCATGGCGACCGACGGCGGGGGTCCTGAGCAATCTGGCCCCCAGCCGGACATCATTCCGGAGACCAATGTGGCCCCGGAGTCAACGAGCAGCCCCCTTCGAAGGAGGGGGGAGCATCAGCTCCGACAGCGGCCTCCACTAATCCAAAGGCACCGAATACCTTGGTGGAAGCACTATGACGTGCTACCGTCGTGGAGGAGCCCCGCACCCTGATGGGTGTGGTGGTTGAGAAGATTCAGTCCACCAAGAGTGGGCTGAACGAAGCCTTCACTAGCCTGCTAACAGGCTTCGAGGTATGCGACATAATGCTCTAGACGCTTTTTATGAAGGGACAAACCTGTGCATAGATAGTAGCCCCTGAGACTCTGTCTGGTTTTGAAAAAGCCGGACAGAGGATCATATATTATTCGGAAGAGGTGATGTACTTTTATATCGTATAATAGGCTTCCATGTTGGCGGCAACCGCCCAGGCCGCTGAAGTTTCCAATCTCAAGTGGACGCTGCAGCTGGCTGATGATGATATCGATCGCATGAACAAACGGTTCAATGAGGCGCAAGGTATGTTTGAAATATTTCGCACATGCCTGAATTGATATGCAAATTCTGAGTTTAAACTCATGCGCTGCTATGTGTATGACTGCAGGCGGCATGGCCGAGGTCGAGACCCTCAAGAGTGCCCTTGCCCAAGCCAAGGAGGAGACGAAGGCGAGCAAAGCGGCCGCAGACAAAGCGGCTGCAGATTTAAAGTCCGAACAGGTTGCCCGCCGCCAGTACGAGGAGAGGGTGACCGAAGTGGAGCAAGAGCTCAAGGA
The DNA here is from genome assembly GCA_011799875.1 of Thinopyrum elongatum. Lineage (NCBI taxonomy): Eukaryota > Viridiplantae > Streptophyta > Magnoliopsida > Poales > Poaceae > Thinopyrum > Thinopyrum elongatum. Next base: position 248,254,478 of record CM022299.1, read on the forward strand.
CGCTGCCGGCAAGTGCGAGTCCTTGGAGGAGAAGAATAAGGCCCAAGCGGCCGAACTCTCCAAGGCCCTCCAAGAGGCCAAGGAGGCGAGGACCGAGTCCCGGGCAGCTCGTGCGGAAATCTAGCAGTCCGAACAGATAGCGGCTGGTAAGACCTTTCTTTTGCAGACTATATTTGGCGGTCAAAGATATGCCTTGCTCACTCGACTGTGGAGTTCTCCAAACGCATTTGCGGATCTTTCGAAGAGTGCCGCCGACGCCGCGTAGTTCTTCTGGGCCCAGGAAGGGCACATGATGGAGAAGCTCTTCTGGTCATAGTTCGCGGCGTCGGAGCATCCGGCGCTGTTGAACAACCACATGATGCAATTGGCTAAGTTGCACAGGATGCCCGGATTGGCCATGAGGGACGTCATAGTCCGGCTGTGGCCAACCGAAGCCATTCCTAGCAGCTACTTCGGCCTGGTGCAGCGACTGGCCGACGCGCTGCCCCGGATTGAAGCTGTCAAGCGCTCGGCGTGTATAGAAGGTGCGCGGATGGCCTTTGCCCGTGTCAATATGCACTGGGAAAAGATGAAGGCCGCCGCCGTGGCGGTCGAGGGCCCACCCGAAGCCAAGGACCACCGCAAGCCAGAGCAGTATTTTGAAGATGTCCTTGAGGGTGCCCGATTAATAGAGGGCCAATGCTCAAAGGATATCGTATTTGAGTGAATGTATCCGAGCTACCCAGATGTTGTTTTAGAAACCAAGGCTTTGTAATATATTTATGTCTTTATCTGGAATTGCTAGCCTCCTTTGCGGCCGTATTTTGTTATCTTGAAAGTTTGCCAGTCGTCGGCTTCAGCCCCCACGTAGATACTACGGGGGTGTTCGGAATAACGCATGATCACTCTTGACCCAACGTCTTGGTCCATGAAGGAGGTGTCTGCGTAGGCGAACCAGGCAATTAGACTATGCTGCTTTATCACTTTCACTTAGCCATAGGAGTTTGACGGTGGGGCTAAGTACTAGCCCCTGGTGCGTATGCGGCTATCCGAAATGGGATGCCTTAAGCACATGACCGGACAAAGGCCGGTCCTTCGCATAATACGGAAGAAATCGCAAAAGATTTATAGCAAATCGCCGAATAGCTGACCAGCTCTTGCCGCACCATGACAGTCAGTTTTCGGCTTTCTCTACTGAGGTGTTTGACCGGCCGAACCAGAAACACAATCGCAGTAGTTCTCCCTTTACTACCCTAGCCGAACGAGCGGAACGTAAGGTAGTAACCACAGGAGCCGGGCAACCCAACTATTGACCAAAGACATGATTCGGAGCTGATGCATATAATGCAATATTCGGGACGCCGAAGTACACTCTAGAAGCGTTTGGACTTTTTAAAAAAAAAATATAGGTGGCCGAATAGAGCCCCTGGCATTTTAAGCTATGCCGAAGTGTATATGCCAATCTGACATGAAGAGGGAATACAGATTATGAAATAAACCAATAACGAATAGGGTTGGTAAAAACTGTTTCCATTATAGTCTGATTGATACGTCAAAACGTGCTTTTACAGATAATGCTATAAGCATCAGGGCTATTTTACATGCCGAGAATTTGAGAACAAGGGAAAGCTGTATACAGGTCCTAAAAAAGAAAAGGTATCTTGAAGATCCTTTGGACACCCTGCCGCACGTCTGCGCCGCTTTTCGCCTTGGTGGAGGATCCTTTGAAAGGATCGACGATCATGTATATAGAAGGGGCTTGGGAAAGGACCCTGCGCCACCATAAAGTGACTTTAGGTTTTAAAGAACCTGTAATATGAGAGAAAAGAGGAAAAAGAAGAAGGAGATTAAGGTCCGAATAGGGTCGAGTCGTATTATGGACCTCGTCCGCGGAGTGCCTCCGTCGTCGCCCAAGGTATTTTGAGTGCGTAGTTATGCACACGCGGTACATATGCCGCGATTAGATGGGGCGGTGGACGGAGGCAGAACTGCTAGTCCAGTACCGGATTGACCGAGCTGTCATTCTGCAGAGTGGATCGGACTCATTTAATAGTGTCCGGATGCTTGATGGTCGATGAAGTGTTCTGCTTGATAGGGACGCTCTGTACCTCGGCTGCAAGGGCTGCGGTGTGCTCCTCGGTACAGAGGGAGCGTTCCATGTTTCCATTGACTGTGATAACGCCGCGGGGTCCAGGCATCTTGAGCTTTAAGTAAGCATAATGCCGGACTGCACTGAAGCGGGCGAAGGCAGTACGTCCGAGCAGTGCGTGATAACCACTGCGGAAGGGGACGATGTCGAAGATCAAGTCTTCGCTTCGGAAATTGTCCAGTGAACCAAAGACTACTTCCAATGTTAATGAGCCCGTACAGCGGGCCTCGATGCCGGGTATCACTCCTTTAATGGTGGTGTTACTAGGCTTGATTCTTGACGGGTCAATACCCATTTTGCGGACAGTGTCTTGATAGATCAAGTTGAGACTGCTACCGCCGTCCATGAGGACTCGAGACAGATGATATCCGTCAATAATTGGATCGATGACCAGGGCCGCCGAACCTCCGTGACGGATACTGGTCGGGTGGTCCCTGCGATCGAAGGTGATCGGACAAGCCGACCATGGGTTGAATTTGGGGGCGACGGGCTCTATGGCGTAGACGTCCCTTATTGCGCGCTTGCGCTCCCTTTTGGGGATATGCGTGACATATATCATGTTCACTGTTTTCACCTCAGGGGGGAATTTATTTTGTCCCCCTGTGTTCGGTAGGCGGGGCTCGTCATCGTCCTCGCTTGGCAGCCCTTTCCCCTTATGTTCGGTATTTAACTTACCGGCCTGTTTGAAGACCCAACAATTTCTGTTGGAGTGGTTGGCAGGCTTGTCGGGGGTGCCATGAATCTGGCAAGGCCGATCGAGTATTTTGTCCAAATTAGATGGACTATCCTTATTTCCTTTGAATGGCTTCTTCCGCTGACCGGATTTAGAGCCACTGAATCCGGCGTTAACCGTTGTGTCTTCAGTTTCTTCGTTATTGTTTTGACGCTTGTGTTTGTTGTGTCGTGGCCTGCCATTGCCGTCCCTGACTTCGGAGGTGCCAGGGTCGCTGGTACTATTGCTTCTACGAGCCAACCAGCTGTCCTCTCCCATGCAAAAGTGGGTCATGAGTGCAGTAAGAGCTGCCATAGACTTTGACTTTTCCTGACCAAGGTGTCGGGCGAGCCATTCGTCGCGGACGCTATGTTTAAAGGTCGTGAGGGCTTCGGCGTCCGGACAGTCGATGATTTGGTTCTTTTTAATTAAGAACCTAGTCTAGAGTTTGCGGGCTGACTCACCGGGTTGCTGGACTATATGACTAAGGTCATCAGCATCCGGAGACCGGACATAGGTACCTTGGAAGTTGTCTCTAAAGGCATCCTCCAAGTCCTCCCAGTTACCGATAGAGTTCTCTGGTAGGCTGTTTAACCAGTGCCGCGCTGGTCCTTTCAACTTTAGGGGGAGGTATTTGATGGCGTGGAGATCGGCACCACGGACCATGTGAATATGGAGAAGAAAATCGTCAATCCATACCGCGGGATCTGTCGTTCCATTGTATGATTCGATGTTTACGGGTTTAAACCCTTCTGGAAATTGGTGCTGCATTACCTCATCGGTAAAGCACAAGGGGTGTGCGGCGCCTCTGTATCGGGCAACGTCACAACGAAGTTCGGATGACATCCGTGTTCGGTTTACGGCCCGAGTTTGGTTATGCTGCTCGCGCCAAGCTTGAAGGCCGTCATCTCTCGTCGGAGCACGCCTCCTTGATCCGTATATTGATCTGGTCTTGCCGGCTCTATTGTCCAGGTCCTGACGTAAGTCGTAGGTGTAGCCCTGAGTTGCTACCTCTTTGTCTCGATGGTGAGGTGGCGCGGGTTGGTGTTCGGCATGAGTAGCCGCTGTGTCTCACCCACGTGGTGGTCGGTCTGGTTGATCAGCATGATTATGTCTTGACGGTATTGGCTCTAGGGCCTCGTCATCGAATTGTGGCAGTAGCCGACGCTTCGGATAGCTCTTTGTTGGGCGTTCGAGGCCGTACTCCTTGGCAGCTAGGACCTGGGTCCATCTATCGTTGAGCGTATCCTGTTCAGCTTGACGCTGTTGCTGTTTCTTTTTTAGGCTCCTCGCAGTTGCGATGAGCTGTCGCTTAAACTGCTCTTGCTCGAGGGGTTCCTCTGGCACGATGAAGTCTTTGTTACCGAGGCTGACATCCTCCTCGGAGATCGGTAGATAGTTACTATCTTTCGAATCCTCATTCCCGACTGGCTCGTCGGGGTTAACTTGTCCCTCTTCCCAATTATCCTGCTCTACGGCAGGCTCAATGGGTTGGTCAGAGTCTTCGGCATTCTCCGGAGTGTCAATGTCTCTGGTGCCGGTATTACTTTCTTTTTCCCGCCGCGATCGTGAACGGCGCCGCTGCGTCGACGCTTCGGTGGTACCTTGATGGGCTTGTCCTCGATCGGATCTTGCTTGCCATCGTCGTCCTCTTTGGGTGTATCCACCATGTACACGTCGTATGTAGAAGTGGCAGTCCGACGTCCGATGATGGGCGGATTTTGGCTTGGTTCGGCTCCGGCATCATCGTCCATACCGTCGATGTCTTCGAAGGCGTAGTCGAGCATGCCGGTTAAGTCTTCGACAGTGACTACCAAGTGGGTGGTGGGTGGGACACAAAATTCCCAGCACTCAGCCCTTAGTTCGGGCTGGGCGTAATTCTGAGCTGATACCTCTGTGATGGCGAGAGACCGCATTAAGTCCAAGGCCTCGCTTAAGAGCGAAGGCCGGACAGGGAACCGAGGACCTGCGGAGCTGGGCATGGCAGACTCTGCCAGGTTGTGTTCACCAGCCGCAGACCTTGAGAGTTTGTTGTTGGCCTCCAGAGGCGAGTTCGGCTCTCCGATGACAAGGAGGGTCCTGCTTGATTCCAGGCTAGCCGAACATACAGTTGCTTCTAGGTCTTCGGCAAAGGGCTCCATGGGAGGAGAGGGTCCGGTGGGTTTTAAGATCCCATCTTCGGATGAGGTGGCCTGCCCAGGATCTATGGCCAGGGCAGGGATAGTAGTTGGTCCTTGAGTGGCGCCTGATGACGGATCCGATGGGTTGCCTTCTTGAAGATGAGGAATAGTGGTCGAGGCCGTGAACCCTTCGAAGATCAAGTCTCCTCCGATATCAGCGACGTAATTCAGGCTCCCGAATCTGATCTGATGACCAGGGGTGTAGCTGTCGATCTGCTCAAGGTGACCAACTGAATTGGCGCGTAGAGCGAAGCCGCCGAATACAAAAAGTTGACCGGGGAGAAAGGTCTCCCCAGAAACAGCATCGTTGTTGATGATCAAACGAGCCATCGATCCTTCTGCGATGACACAGTGGAACTCTCAATGAAAGCACCAATGTCGGTGTCAAGACTGGCCGATCTCGGGTAGGGGGTCCCTAACTGTGCATCTGAGGATTGAAGGTAACAAGGGACAAAGGGAACACGGTGTTTACCCAGGTTCAGGCCCTCTTAATGGAGGTAAAACCCTACGACCTGGTTGATTGTATTTGATGAGTATGGGGGTTACAAGAGTTGATCCACCTTGAGATCGTAATGGCTAAACCCTAGCTGTCTAGCCTATGAAAATTCTGATGGCCTCCACGGACCAAACCCTCCGGTTTATATAGGCACCGGAGGGGGCTCCGGTCAATTTACAGAGGAAGGAAACTATACATCCGGACGCCAAACTTGCCATCCACGCAAAGAAGAGTCCCACCCGGACACGAAGAAAGGTCTTCTGCCTTGTATCTTCACGGCCCATCAGTCCGGCCCATGTCACATAGCTCGGCCACCCGAGGACCCCGTGATCCAGGACTCCCTCAGCGTCCAAGAAATTGACATTGATGAGGACATCAATACCATTGTTACACCCACAGCCCCTGCTGTTATACATACTGGACCAATCACTAGAGCTCGCGCATGGCAATTGAATTGCCAGGTACTTTTGTTTCTTGGTAACAATTCTAATGTTCATGAGAATATGATGCTGCCTAAATTGGATACATTTGTGTTGATTACTAATGAAGGGGCTAGCATGGACAAGAGGGATGAACACTAGAGCAGAAACAAACAAGGAGATGAAGGCGCGCGCGAAGGAAACCAGAACGGCTTTTCTAGTGCAGATTTCAGTACTTTGAAGCCTCCTTGATGACATACAAGTACATGGACAAAATATACAAGATGCCCTTTCATAAATTTCGTCAATATCTTATAATAGGTGCTGCGCCACCTTATTTTTGGGCCAGGCCCATGTAATTTCGAAATACTTGAGTATAGGCTGTTTTTAGAGTTCGTATGTGCGGGGAAACAAGAGTTAGGGTTGGTTTCGGACCCCTCCTCCAAGGGTCACGAAATTTCCCCCTCTTCCTCCATATATACAGCCCTTAGGGTGTCGTTTAGACTTTGGGTTTTGTTTAGATTAAAAGTTCGTCATAGCTGTAACTTCTCGTACTTCGTTTGTGTTCAATGACCAGACCAAGACGTCACAGAACCCCACTTTCATCAATAAAGCTGTCCTCTTATATTAGCAACTTGCTTGTTCTTCATTTGCTCACAGGAAATAGGCCCTCGTGGTCAGGTTGATCGTGCTCCGGCGTGGTCAATAACCCCTCAGAATTTGTTTTAGCGATTGCTAAGGCGCGATGTCTTCACATGTTTGCTGTCGGATCGTCAAAGTTGACTCCCACAGAAAACAGTAGCTATCTCTTCGAAACATCGGGACACCTTTGCCTCTATCAAGCGGTATCAGATTTCTAGGTTGCTCGGTGAGATTTTCTAGTTTTTCATAGTTTAGATCGAGTCTGTTCTTCATACCTACAGTCCATTAAAAAGCCACAAGAAAATTAGGGTTAGTTCATCATATCCAAACCAATCTGAGCCATAGCATAATCTTTTCTATATTTGCTTTGTTGATTTTGTGGTTGCATCATCGTGTCAAGTTGCTGGTCTTAGTGTCTAGTCCTTTAAAGTTTCGAGTTCTATTCACAAGTTGTCACGCCGCCGCCGCACCATCGTCACCACCGCTGCCATATACCACCATCATCATCGCCGCTGCCATATACCACATATCCACCGCCATCACGCTAATCCAAGTTCACCTCCATAACAGATTCGCCACCAGTCTGTGTTCCATCGACCTACATATCTCTGCCACCAGTCCGAGTTGCCACCAGATACACATCCGCCACCAGTCCGAGTTCCACTAGCTTCATCTCCGCCACCAGTCCGAGTCCAGTATTTGTTACTTTGTTTTCGTTTTCCAGATCACGCCATACTATGAGTCATGACCAAGTCGAACTCCCCAACTTTCGTGCCACCCGTAGAAGAAAAATAGTTCCAAACTAAAAAAAACTAAGTCTAGAAAATTCTGGCTAGGCAGTTTTTAGGCCATTTGTAGACTTTTTCGAAAAAAAATTGTTGCGGAGCAAGAAAAAGGAAAAAAAGTGAACAAAAATCAGAGTGTGCTCCTCCCTTGTTTATGTGCAGCGCCGTGATTTTTTTAGTGTTCTAGGCTCGCGTCTCTAGCACGATCTAGCCTAGGACCAGCACAGTACCGTCGTTGAGCGTTTATTCAACTTTGCATCTCTGAATTGATTATTGCTGACCTTTTTTGCTACCATATTATAAGCCTTCCCAGCTCCACATACAACTACATCGTGTGTTTGACACCACCTGGCAATCACTCTGTCCAAGCTTTGAGAGTTTTGACTACAAAGGTTGCCGCTCACCACCTGCTGCTAGCTAGGTAAGAACTGGTAAGAATTTGAGATTTGCTTGACGGATTTGTGACACCCCACCACCATCACTTTTTAGTAGTCTGTAGGATCATATTCTTGTGTGTTTCTATTGCTGCTAACGAAGGCAGGATCACAAGCCGACGAGATTGACTGGGAGAACATGACGAAGAAGAAGCTTCATGATAAATTTCAGCAAATGTTGAGTCAACAGGTGGAAGACGTGATGGCCAGCTTTGGAAAGGCACTGGAGAGGATTGATGACATTGAGAAGACAATTGACACCAAGTTGGATGCCAAGATCGATGAAGTACTCGCACGTCTACCACAGCCACCACCCGCATCTGCTACACCATTGCAACAACATCAACAACCACCTCCACGCCGCGATCCAGCAGGGCAAGCGCAGCGTGTTCCTCTTGAGCCAGGACAAACTTCTTGTGCCGCTACTACTGCTGTCGATGCTTCTATAGCTCCTACTGCTACTGCAGAGGTGGAGGATTATTATGAGGATTAGGTTGATCAAAATTAGAACTATGTGCAACCACCAGCACCACCACCAGCAGGTCGACCTCATGCATATAATCGCAACGGTAGGGCTGCAACACCACCTCAGGTACGAGATTATGATCATATTCCTAAACTAAAATTGAATATTCCATCATTTGAGGGTAGATACATTCCTGATGTATATCTTACTTGGGAGTTAGAAACTGAATAACGTTTCACATGCTTACAATATCCTGAGGATAGACGTGTTGCTGCTGTTGTTTGTGAATTCACTAGTTTTGCTTCTGTTTGGTGGTCTGAACATTGTAGATTATATCATGATAATATCCCTACTACTTGGACTGCTTTGAAAACTGCTATGCGTACTCATTGGGTTCCACCATATTATCGACGTGAATTACTTCGAAAACTGCAGCATTTGAGACAAGGAAAAAAAATCTGTAGAGGAGTATTATCAGGAATTACAAACTGGCATGATTAGATGTGATATTGTTGAGGATAATGAAGCTATGCTTACATGTTTTATGGGTGAATTAAATAGAGAGATTCAGACCATTTTAGAATATAAGGAGTATAACAATATCACTCATTTATTCCATCTTGCTTGCAAAGCTGAACGTGAAGTGCAGGATCGACAGGCATTGGCGCGAACTAACTTTTCTGCAGGTCGACCTTCATCATGGACACCACATGCATCTTCTACTTCCATGCGTTCTGCTACAACGGCACCTCCGTGAGCTACCACCTCCAGCTGTGATACAAGAAAGAAGGCACTAGCACCACTATCTGCCAAGAGCACACCTACCGGGCCTGCACAGAGCTCTTCTTCATCCATGGCATCACCAGGGCACACACATGATATTATTTTTCATCGTTGTAAGGGTAGAGGTCATTTTGCGAGAGAATGCAAATCTCCGCGTGTTATGATTGCTACTGAGGATGGTGGGTATGAGTCCGCTAGTGACTATGATGAGGAGACTTTGGCTCTTATTAGAAGTGAAGAACATGGTGTAGATGATTCTGATCATGAGACGCAATACATGGCTGCTGAAGATGCTGATAGGTATGAAAGTTTAGTTGCTCAACGTGTTTTGAGTGTGCAGGTCACACAAGCTGAGCAAAATCAGAGGCATAATTTGTTCCATACAAAGGGAGTTGTGAAGGAACATTCTGTTCGCGCCATCATAGATGGAGGGAGCTGCAACAACTTGGCTAGCATGGAGATGGTGGAGAAGCTATCTCTCACCACAAGACCACATCCACATCCTTACTACATCCAATGGTTCAACAACAGCGCAAGGTTAAGGTAACACGTACTATTCATGTGCATTTTAGTATCTCTACATATGCTGATTATGTTGATTCTGATGTGGTACCCATGCAAGCATGTTCCTTATTACTTGGTAGACCATGGCAATTTGATAAAAAATTCTGTACACCATGGTAGAAACAATCGGTATACTCTTGTTCATAAGGATAAACATATTACTTTGCTTCCTATGTCTCCTGATTCCATTTTGAAAGATGATATTAATAGAGCTAATAAAGCAAAACAGGAGAAAAATAAGAGTGAAAATCAGATTGTGGCAAAATAATTTGAGCAACAAATGAAGCCTAATAATAAATCATCTAGTGTTGCTTCTGAAATTAAATAGAAAAGTGCATGTTTACTTGCCAGAAAATCTGATATTGATGATCTAGATGTCAGCAAATCTGTTTGCTACGCTTTTGTGTGCAAAGAGGCATTATTTTCATTCGAGGACGTGCCTTCCTCTTTACCTCCTGCTGTCACTAACATTTTGCAGGAGTTCGCTGACGCCTTTCCACAAGACGTGCCATCGGGATTACCACCTATTCGAGGGATTGAGCATCAGATTGACTTAATTCCGGGTGCTTTGCTGCCATACCGTACCAATCCTGAGGAGACGAAGGAGATTATGCATCAAGTACAGGAGCTGCTCGACAAAGTTTATATATGTGAATCTCTTAGTCCTTGTGCTGTTCCTATTATACTAGTGCCAAAAAAGGATGGTACGTCGTGTATGTGTGTTGATTGTAGAGGCATTAATAATATTACTATTCGTTATCGTCATCCTATTCCTAGGCTAGATGATATGCTTCATGAATTGAGTGGCTCTACAATATTCTCCAAAGTAGATTTGCGTAGTGGATACCATCAAATTCGTATCAAATTGGGAGATGAGTGGAAAACAACATTTAAAACTAAGTCTGGATTGTATGAGTGGTTAGTCATGCATTTTGGTTTAACTAATGCACCTAGTACTTTCATGAGATTAATGAACGAAGTTTTACGTGCTTTCATTGGACGATTTGTGGTAATTTACTGTGATGATATATTGAATTATAGCAGATCTTTGGAGGAACATTTGGATAATTTACGTGCTGTTTTTTATTGCTCTACGTGATGCACATTTGTTTGGTAACCTTGGGAAGTGCACCTTTTGCACCGACCGAGTATCTTTTCTTGGCTATGTTGTTACTCCTCAGGGAATTGAAGTTGATAAAGACAAGATTGAAGCTATTGAGAGTTGGCCGCAGCCCAAAACGGTCACACAAGTGAGGAGTTTCCTTGGCCTCGCTGGTTTCTATAGGTGTTTTGTGAGAGATTTCAGCACCATTGCTGCACCTCTCAATGAGCTTACAAAGAAGCATGTGCCTTTTGTTTGGTGTACCGCATAGGAAGAAGCTTTCACGGTATTGAAAGATAAGTTGACACATGCTCCTCTACTCCAACTTCCTGATTTTAATAAGAATTTTGAGCTTGAATGTGATGCTAGTGGAATTGGCTTAGGAGGTGTGTTATTACAAGATGGTAAACCTATTGCATACTTTTCTGAAAAATTGAGTGGGCCTAGTCTGAATTATTCTACTTATGATAAGGAATTATATGCTCTTGTTCGGACTTTGGAAACATGGCAACATTATTTATGGCCCAAAGAATTTGTTATTCATTCTGATCATGAATCTTTGAAACATATTAAAAGTCAAGCAAAACTGAATCGTACACATGTTAAATGGGTTGAATTCATTGAGACTTTTCCTTATGCCATTAAACATAAGAAGGGTAAAGAAAATGTTATTGTTAATGCATTGTCTCGTCGTTATACTATGCTGTCACAACTTGACTTTAAAATATTTGGTTTGGAGACCATCAAAGATCAATATGTGCATGATCCTAAATTTAAAGATGCATTGCGGAATTGTAAAGAAGGGAGAACATGGAACAAGTTCGTCATTAAAGATGGATTTCTGTTCCGTGCTAACAAGCTATGCATTCGAGCTAGCTCTGTTCGTCTTTTGTTGTTGCAGGAGGTACATGGAGGAGGATGTACTTACTACACATTTCTTTTGACCAAAGATGAGATGGGATGTTGAGCGCTTTGTCGCTCGCTGCACTACATGTCAAAAAGCTAAGCCACGACTCAATCCTCATGGTTTATATATGCCTTTGCCTGTACCTAGTGTTCCAAGGGAGGATATATCTATGGACTTTGTTTTGGGTTTACCTCAAACAAAGAAGGGGAGGGATAGCATATTTGTTGTCATGGATAGGTTCTCGAAAATGGCACACTTTATACCATGTCATAAAAGCGATGATGCTGCTAATGTTGATGATTTTTTCTTTCGTGAAATTATTCGCTTGCATGGTGTGCCAAATACTATTGTTTCAGATCATGATACTAAATTTCTTAGCCACTTTTGGAGATGTTAATGGGCTAAGTTGGGGACTAAACTGCTTTTTAGTACTACTTGTCACCCCCAAACTGATGGACAAACTAAAGTAGTCAATAGAACATTGTATACTATGCTTAGGGCTATTTTGAAGAATAACAAGAAAATGTGGGAAGAATGCTTGCCTCATATTGAATTTGCTTATAATCGTTCGCTGCATTCTACTACTAAGATGTGCCCTTTTGAAATTGTATATGGTTTCCTACCTCGTGCACCTATTGATTTGTTGCCTCTTCCATCTTCCGAGAAGGTTAATTTTGATGCTAAACAACGTGCTGAACTGATCTTAACAATGCATGAGCTAACTAAGGAAAACATTGAGCGTATGAATGCTAAATATAAACTTGCTGGAGATAAAGGTAGAAAACATGTTGTCTTTACATCTGGAGATCTTGTTTGGTTACAATTGCGTAAGGATAGATTTCCTTATTTACCCAAATCAAAGCTAATGCCACGTGTTGATGGTCCTTTTAAAGTGTTAGAGAAAATAAATGATAATGCATATAAACTTGACCTGCCTACAGATTTTGGGGTTAGTCCCACTTTAAACATTGCAGATTTGAAGCCTTATTTGGGTGAGGAAGATGAGCTTCCGTCAAGGACGACTTCATTTCAAGAAGGGGAGGATGATGAGGACATCAATACCATTGTTACACCCACGGCCCCTGCTGCTATACATACTGGACCAATTACTAGAGCTGGCGCACAGCAATTGAATTACCAGGTACTTTTGTTTCTTGGTAACAATTCTAATGTTCATGAGAATATGATGCTGCCTAAATTGGATACATTTGTGTTGATTAGTAATGAAGGGGCTAGCATGAACAAGAGGGATGAACACTGGAGCAGAAACAAACAAAGAGATGAAGGCGCATGCGAAGGAAACTAGAACGGCGTTTCTAGTGCAGATTTCAGTACTTTGAAGCCTCCTTGATGACATACAAGGACATGGACGAAATATACAAGATGCCCTTTCATAAATTTCATCCATAGCTTATAATAGGTGCTGCGCCACCTTATTTTTGGGCCAGGCCATGTAATTTCGAAATACTTGAGTATAGGCTGTTTTAGAGTTAGTATGTGTGGGGAAACAAGAGTTAGGGTTGGTTTCGGACCCCTCCTCCAAGGGTCACGAAATTCCCCCTCTTCCTCCATATATACAGCCCTTAGGGCGTCGTTTAGACTTTGGGTTTTGTTTAGATTAAAAGTTTTCCATAGCTACAACTTCGCGTACTTTGTTTGTGTTCAACGACCAGACCAAGACGTCACAGAACCCCACTTTCATCAATAAAGCTTTCCTCTTATATTAGCAATATCCAGATTGCAATCTTAGTTTCTTGCTTGTTCTTAGTTTGCTCGCAGGAAATAGGCCCTCGTGGTCAGGTTGATCATGCTCCGGCATGGTCAATAACCCCTCGGAAGTTAGTTTAGCAATTGCTAAGGTGCGACGCTTCGCAAGTTCGTAGTCAGATCATTAAAGTTGACTCCCATAGGAAACGATAGCTATCTCATCGAAACATCGAGACACCTTCGCCTCTATCAGACATGCACCAGAGGTAGACTTCTGTCCCACTTTGTCTCCGGCCCAATCAACATCCTTGTACCCAATGAGTGCAAACTTGGTGTCGGTTCTAAATCCGACATATCTTGTAGTAGGGGTCCTAAGCTAGGCATCTTGGAGCGATGGTAACATGGACACATGATTTTACCCAGGTTCGGGCTCTCTCGAAGAGATAATACCCTACGTCCTGCTTTTGATTGTATTCATATGGGTATAGTACACAGTATATGTATCCATCACGAGATTGTTCTATGAATATGAGATCATCCATCGACTAACCTGGCCTCGGTTTATATAATGCACCGGAGGCCTAGGGTTTAGAAGAGTCCTTGTCTTGTGCGCCAAGTCTTGTGGAGTCTTCCTTGTATACGTCATGGGCTACCCGAAGTGGCCCATGATTGAACCGCCATGGGGGTCCCCGGCCCAATCCACCTAGTCGAGAGACGACATGGTGAGTACCCCCTAGTCCAGGACACCGTCAGTAGCCCCGTGAATCGGCCTTCAAGTTGGGGATGCCCCTCGATTCTTCCAAATTGTTCTTTGTCTTTGGTCGTCGGTCTTGAAAACTTGTTCAACAAATCTTCCCATCTCTGATCTCTAGGATCGCCGAGGTGTATCCGAAGTTCACACGTCGGGCATCCGAGGAGCCCCTTTAAGTTCTCGGACTTTGTCAATGCCTTGTTATTTTTCATGTCGCACCTCGGGTTTGAAGTTTTTCCCGTGCGGCGGTTCCTCTTGCGCCCGAGCTCCAACGCTGAACCGCATCTGAGGTGTCTTTTTGTAGCCGAGCTTAATGTCAGAAATGCCCTCTACGGAGCCAGCCACTTGCATCCGAGCTTTACGCCGGACTGCTTCTGAAGTGGTGCACCACCTCGGCAGTGGGCTGAGTTTTTGTGGAATTTATTTCTGATTGGTGCAATTTATTTGCTGACGAGATGTATAGCCGGTAGCCCCCAAGGTGCATGTCGGCCTAAAATCTGGGATGCACCTGAAAGATAAAACCAAACCGCTTATCCCTGTAGCCCCCGAGACTCAGGGCGACTCGTGAAATCGGCATGAGGATCGATTCCTTGCTCGGCAACATACTTTACGAACAAAAACGCGGTGTGCATAGTCCCCGAGACTCAGGTTGGGTGCGGCCGACCAACCTGAGGATCGTGATCTCCTCGGAAATTGTTTTGCACTTTGAATTTTCTACATTGAATAGGCTATGCAGTAGCCCTCGAGCCACTGGTCGGGTGGCAACACCAGATCAGGGGATGGTTGTACCCCTTTAATGGATTTTAATTGAGAAGCGCAAAACCTAGTAGCCCCTGAGCCTTGATTTGGGCATGGGTGGCCGAATTAAGGATCGATATCGAGAGTAAATTGACTTTAATCATAATTTATGTGTAATGATTCTATGTATCCAAGTACTTTACATCATTAACGCTCGGATCCGCATTGTACAAAACTTTGTTGACCCGCCATCGGCTTCAACCTCCTCGACCAGTAGCCGGGGAGTGTTTGTCCTACTTTATAAAGCCTTTATGAGGGAAAAGATTTACGGCAAACAAGGCAATCCAGCCATATGGTTTTATAAACAAAGGCACACGGAGAGATATGTTATATTACTATTTAACATAAGAAACATCTCCTGGGAAAAATAGTTCCTTTTCCCAGGCAGTCATGTTGACCATGATCATGAAACCTCACCTCCGATCAATGTGCGAGGAAAATATTGAGGATTTAGTTTGGGAAAAGTTCCTAAACTCAGTGGTCTTAATGAACCAAAATTTTCACTTTTGTCGTTCTCGGCCAATTATATTCTTAAGACAGCTAGCTTTCGGCTTCACCCAGTCTGAGGTACTAACCTGGATGACCCGCTAGTAACAATCACAGAGGTGCTCCCTTTACCCCTAGCCGAAGAGTCAGGAACATACGGGTAAACACAGGAGCCAGGCAACCCAGCTTGGCCAAGATCTTAAGTCGAATTGATGCATATTTATGGCTTTATAACGATGATTACAGAAGGCATCGCTCGTATATTGAATACAAACACTAATGATATGTGGGCTCTCCAGGAGTCCCGATGTAACCCTGCTGAGGTGCCTCAAGGAGCCCTCGACACATGTTGTGATAGTCAGCTTTTAAGCTGCATTTGCAGCTTTATGCTATATGCTTGTTTTGACTCTGTTGCGGCCGTTTATCATTCGAAAGTGGCCCATCATCGGCTTCCACCCCTTTGTAGATGCTACGCAGGGTGTTTCTGCAGTAACAAGACAACCCTTAGTTGATGTCTCGGTGACCGGAGGCGGTTGTGTTAGCGAAAACGAGGCTATCGGATATTTAGGCTTTACAACTTTCATTTAGTCATAGGAGCATAAAGTTGGGAGGCCAGTTACTAGCCCCCTATTAGTGTTCGGTGTCAGCCGAGGTCAAGCCATTAACACTTCGGCAAATTTTATGAAAGGCCCATCGTTTAACATGGGGTAACCTCTATTGATCTATAGTTGGACATAGTCATCAGATTGCTTGACCAGTTTACGCTCATTGTGACAGTCAGTTTTTGGCTTTCTTTACTAAGGTACTTGACCAGTTAAGTTGGAAGTACAATCGTAGGGGTTCTCCCTTTACCCTTAGCCGAACAATCGGGAATGTAAGGAGTAAGAACAGGAGCCAGACAACCCAACTATTGACCAAAGACACAATTCAAAACCGATGCATATAAAGCAATATCCGAGAACGTTTTGCCGAGGACCCCATGGAGTACCCCTCCTTTTGGTTGGTTCGGCTCTAGTCGCAACTCCCTGTTTAATATTGCCAATGCTTTAAAGGTGGCCGACACTGTACTGTGAGAGTGATGCTCAGAGACACACAAATAGGCTAAAAGTGACATAAGCTCAGAAAACCGAAAAACTCACATAAAAACTTTACGTCTAAATTAAATCAAGTTTTTTTGTGCCAATTCGAAATTGGTCTCAAAATTAATTTGTGCTTCTGTCGTGCTTTAACATAAAACTTCTGATCTCCAGACTTCAAGCGGGTCAGCCTTCGGCCTCAACCTCCTTATCCCCAAGGCGGAGTGCTTCTCAGAGGCCAGTTTAGCGAACTAAACTCGAGCGGCTTTAGAGAGAAACCATACTATCCGGCTATTGGACCACACACTCGAGTCGAAAAAAGGAGTAGCAGAAAAATATTTTGCAACGACTAAGAAGAAAATACTTATTATCATTATAAAATGGCTCGTAAAAATATAAGAGCCCCTAGTTAACATGGGAAAAAGAAGTGTTTTTGACAAAACAATGTTTTTAACAAACTAAGTTTTTTAACAAACCTTTTTTTAACACAAATATAATGCTTGATCGAACCAAACAAAAATTAGACATTTAAAAAATTTGAGCATGAAAGCGACTTAGCTTGTCGGGGATATACCCCGCGGTATAACCTGGCCTGAAGTATGACCCGGCTGGGACTTGGCCCCTCATCGCTAACCTGCCCGGACTAGGCAGCTCAAGGAGAGGCATGAACGGCCCGCTCATGGAGAAGGTCCAAGAAGAGCAAGACATGGCAAGGGAAGCAAGACCCGAACTTGTATCCGGCTTGTAATAGAAGATAGACTAGTCCTAATCCTACTAGGACTCTACATTTAAGCCAGCCCCTTCAACTTATATAAGGAGGGGCAGGGCACCCAAGGGGGACAAGTTTGAGAGAGACAGTCAAGTCTTAGACATGATCAAAGTAGATGCTCTCGAGATCGAGGTAGCGAAACATCGCCCCTGTAACCGAGGTCATCATCATCATCAATATCAATCAAGCAGGATGTAGGCTTTTACCTCCACCGCGAGGTGCAGAACCTGGGTAAAACTCGCGTCTCTCGATTCTGATCAACCCTGTTCAAGATACTACCTAGTTGCGATGGTCTCACGACTAAGTCGACACACTAGGACATCTGCCGTGACAAAACCATAATAGTTGCCGTCCACTACGGGGCCTACGCGTAGTTGTGTTGTGTTCTTGGAAGGATTTCTCTCAGGGATCGAGAAAGCTCGCGATTGGCCGGATTCAAATTTCAACTGGTTTGATTTTCATTAGCAACGGCGGCAACCCGCCATACCAATGCCCACACGCACGTCAACAACATGGCACCTTACGCGGGGTTGAAAGAAATGCTATCGAGCAGTCATAATAAAAGTAGAGTTGTACGGTGCGCACCGCTGCATCCAGATGATTCGTTGAAACCAGATTGATGCCGCCTTTAAAAGCCAAGACGGACAGAAATTTTCTACTACTTCACACGCAGCCGCTGAAATTACTACAAGCCCTATCCTCGTTTTTTTTTCAGATCAGAAGGAAACCAAGCGCTGTCAAGGTGTCGCATGTATGGACGACAGCAGTTGCAATCAAAGTCAAGGAAAGGGTCCAATCAGTAGCGTCAAAAAACAAAATAAAAGGAGAAAAGGAAACATCCCACGACCCGGAAGTGGATTGGGACATGAGACTCGGTCTCCGCCATCGAGCCGGCCTCGCTTCACCGATCTCCGTCGGGCCGTCCCCGAGCATCACCTCGTGGCCTCCGCTCTTCTCCGCCGCGCAGGCGTGTATCCGCACCCGGAACACCCCCACCTCGCCGAGCTCCACGCGCCGCAGCAGACCCTCCGCATCCGCGCTGCCGCGGACCCCCTCGTCGTTCGCTTTGCGATGTCCGGGCCGCCTCCGTGCTCCACCTGATGCGCCTGCTGGACATGGGTTGCAACACCTCACCGCGCCCGAGCTCCGCCACTTGCGAGCACGCCCGCCCCCGCACTCAGCCGCGCGCCGGCTCTGCCTGTTCACCGCCTGCCTAGCCGCCTCCACATCTTCGCGCCAGGTCCGGCCACTCCGAAGTCGCCCCGCACGCCCCGCTCCGCCGGGCCACCTCCGCGTCGGCTCTGCTCCAGCTGGCCTCCCAGCTCCAGCCGCACGCTAACCCACACCGGCTTGCCTCCGCCTCGACCTTGCATCGAGTCGCGGGCAGCTGCTATTTTTCTCTGTGGCCTCGCCTACGCCACGAGCCGCCCCCGCGCGGACCCTCCGCCATAACTTGCCCCCGACGTGGACGCCTTCGAGCCGCCGTGAGTCACCGACCTTCGCCTTCAAGCCGTCGAGGATCGCGCGAAGCCGCCACCATGAGTCGCCGGCCTCCGCCTTCAAGCCGTCGAGGACCGCACCAAGCCACCGCCGTGAGTCACTGATCTCCACCTTCAAGCCACCCTGGTCTCTGCCGGCGCCATCGACCTGCCCTCGCCTCCACCTCCGAGCGGCCCCTGCGGCCTCGCCTCTGTTGCGACCATGGCCTCGGTCTCTCTTGAAACGTAATGCGAAACAGAAGGGGTGGCTCGTGCTCGGCTGCTCCTGCAGGTATAAATATATGGCACAGTCGCGACATCTCTCTGCTGTTCTCTACGCTCTGGCTTCAGCAACAAACCAATAGTCCAGCTCAACTGCTCAAGTAGCCAGCGAGCGAGCGAAATGGCACATTCTTCCTGCGCTCGCCCGGGGTCACGGGTGACGCACTGCTCCCCATGCTACGACAGCAGCAGGCACGTCGAGTTCAGCGGCTGCAACGTCCCCAATGATATCCTCCCGTTGCTCGGCGCCACCGCCGCCGCCCGGTCGTCCGCTGGCAGGTACGGTTAAACTTAGGGTTTGGGAAACTGCTCGACTAGGGATGGCAATTTTATCCATGGATATGGATACCCACGGATATCCGACCCCGTTGGGCAAGGGTATGGAGAACATTTCTACCCATGGGTACATGGGTTTCGATACCCGCGAACAGTTGGTCGGGCATGGTTATAATTTCTGCTCCATGGATATCTAACCGATACCCGTATGACATGTAGGCACGTATGTTAGTGAGAGTAGATAAACCCCAACACGCCTCACAAGAGCACAAAGCCTAGCACAACCCATGTTCCCTAATCCTCCCCGTGTTCACAAGAGCACAAAGACTACAGATTAGATGAAAGATACGTCGCACCAATGTTATCACACCAAAGAACTGGTGGCTACTCTTGAGAGACTCCCAACTCTGTCAACAAAGACTATACCGAAATGAGCTTAGCCGTGGCATTGGCAACCGCCTTGTACTCTGCTTCAGTGCTACTCTGAGATACTGTGGCATGCTTGCATGCACTCGAGGCGATCAAGTTGCGACCAAAGAAGAAAGCATAGTCCCCAGTTGATCGCCGGTCATCTGCATCAGAGAACACTGAGAGAGCACTCGAGGAGGTAGACCGAAGATGCAAGCCATAGGAGACAGTATGAGAGAGGTAACACAGGATACGCTTCACAGCTGACCAGTGTGAAGTTTGAAGAGAATGAAGATACTGGCACACACGGTTTACCGCATAGGAGATGTCCGGTCATGTGATAGTCAAGTACTGCAAGCCACCAACAATATTGCGGTACTCTGTAGCATCATCTGAAGGAAGCAAGGCACCATCCAAGGCTGATAACCGATCAGTCGCAGACATAGGGGTGGTAGCATGCTTGCACTGCAACATACTAGCACGTCATAGCAAGTCCAAGAAATACTTATGATGAGTGAGAGTCAGGCCAGCAGGGGACCGTGAAACCTCCAGACCAAGGAAGTAATGGAGAGCACCTAGATCCTTGACAGCAAAATGACCACCCATCGCAGATAGCAAATGAACAGCGGCAGTCACTGAGGAGCTGATAAGAATAATGTCATCAACATAAACCATCAGGTACATAGTAACCTCAAGACGATGGAACATGAACAGAGATGTGTCAGCAGTGGACGAAGCAAATCCAAGACGGCGAAGAACCGAGCCAAGTCGGGCCTGCCATGCACGAGGAGCCTGCTTAAGTCCATAAAGCGCCTTAACAAGACGACACAAATGATGTGGACGAGCAGGATCAACAAAACCTGGAGGTTGCCGCATGTAAAACTCTTCCTCCAAGACCCCATGGAGAAAAGCATTCTGAACATCAAGCTGACGCAGAGACCATCCTTTGGCAACAGCCAAGGACAGAAGCAGACGAATGGTGGTAGGTTTGACAACTGGATTGAAGGTATCCTCATATTCAAGACCATACCGTTGTTTAAACCCTTTGGCCACCAACTGTGCCTTGTATCGCTCAATAGAACCATGAGCATGCTTCTTCACCTTAAACACCCACTTGGAGTCAATGATGCTGACACCAGACACAGGAGGAACCAAGCGCCAAGTATCTTTCCTCTATAGTGCCTGAAACTCCTGCTCCATGGCACTGCGCCAATGAGGAATCCGAAGAGCCACCTGAAAATGCCGAGGCTCAGCAGTGGGGTCAGCATCTGTCTGTGCCATACATGCCGCAATCCACGCAACCGTGTCGTCAGTGCGCTCCTTTGGCCGAACAATACCACTCTGACTGTGCGTACGAGGACGCAGAATAGCGGTATGCGGTGGAGGTGGCGGCGGAGATGGAGTCGATGAAGATGGCGACGAGGACGCAGACCGCTCCCCAGATGCAGAGCCACTCGCGCCAAGTGATCGGCCTGGCAAGGAAGGCGTGGATGCCAGCTCGATTAATGCGGGCGGGGATGTCGGGTGGGCCCCCGTGGCAAAGGCCGGTTCGGGCGAAGCTGGCTCGGCCAGCTCGGCCAACGCATGGCCAGCCCCATGTTAGACCGAAGTAATAGGGCCCGGCTCGGCCAGCCCCGTTAGCAAGCCACGTGATGGAGGGGCGTCACGAGAGGGCTCGGCGGATGTCCGTGGGGATGCGGGCGGCTGCTCATCCAGAAGCACGAGGCATGCTCCGCGCCCAGTACCTGCACGATGGTTAGGTAGCAACAAGGGGGTATACGCAGCATCAAAAAATTGACCAGGCAAAGGTAAAACCGATTTCTCAGGTGCAGTGGGAGTGGTGGAGGTGACCGAAAGTGCGGAAAAAGGAAAAACATTCTCATCAAACACCACATCACGTGAGATGTAGACACTGTTAGAGGGAACATGAAGACACTTGTACCCTTTATGAAGAGAACTATAACCAAGAAACACGCATTGTTTAGACCGAAACTCCAACTTGCGTTGGTTATATGGACGAAGATGTGGCCAACACGCACACCCAAAGACCTTGAGAAACGTATAATCAGGAACTTCATTCAGCAAGAGCTCAAGTGGTGTTTTCATCTGACGGAGTCATGTAGGGAGTCTGTTAATGAGAAAGCATGCGGTGGAAAACACATCACTCCAAAACCGGAAAGGAACGAAGGCATGGGCAAGCAAAGCAAGACCAGTCTACACTATATGACGATGCTTGCGCTAAGCTACACCATTTTGCTGATGTGTATGAGGACAAGACACATGATGTGTAATTCCAAGCTTATTAAAGAATGCATTGAGGTTGTGATACTCACCCCCCCCCCCAATCGGATTGCACATGAATGATTTTATGACTGAGTAGACGCTCAACATGCGCTTGGAATTGCAAGAAAACATTAAACACATCAGACTTGCGTTTAAGAAGATAAAGCCAAGTGAACCGACTGTAAGCATCAATGAAACTGGCATAGTAATTATGACCATTAACAGAGGTTTGGGCATGGCCCCATACATCCGAAAACACAAGTTCAAGCGGTTTACTGACTACACGACTCGACTCAGAAAAAGGAAGTTGATGACTTTTGCCTTCCTGACAGGCATCACAAACTGCATCAACATGTTTATTGGACACTACTGGAAGCTCATGACGATGAAGTACATGGGGAACGATGGGAGTGGCAGGATGACCAAAGCGCACATGCCAATGTGATGGAGACACACGAACACCACTGAAAGCACTAGGAGCTGGTGGCACATCAAGTGCATAGAGACCATTATTGCGCAGTTGACCTTTAAGGAGTACGTCCCTCATGTCTCGGTCCTTAACAAAAAAATTAAAAGGATGAAATTCAGCAAGAACATTATTATCACTAGTAATTTTAGGAACTGAAAGCAAACTACGTGAAACAGAGGGAACATGAAGGACATTAAGAAGACGTAATTGTTTGGATCGACGTGTAAGAAGTGATGCCTGACCATTATGTGAGATGTGCGTACCTTCCCCATTAGCGGTGCAAACCTGATCGTGTCCACAGTACAGCTCCTGTGTAGAGAGCTTGCCCATCACACTCGTCAGGTGATTGGTAGCTCCCGTATCCATGTACCAAGATGCATCAACTGGGTAGGAAGTAGTATGCCCCTGCTCATGACTCGCCAAGGCAGCCTGCTTCTCATTACCCTTGCCATTGTTCCCGATCCCCAAGAAATCCTGCTTGAAGCGACGATGGCAACGGGAGGCAAGGTGACCATCAAGCCCACACAGTTGGCAGGGGACCTAAGCACCACATGAAGGACAGCAGGCACGGACTCGACCTCCCGTGGAGGTAGTGGTGTTCCGCGAATTAGGCGCGGTCGGCGAAGATTTGCCACTTGTTGGTGGCTTGTAGGGCTTGCCCTTGCCATGCATTGCAGCGTTGGCGGAAGGGAAGCTCAGTGTAGAGCGACGAGTCTGAATGCACTGTTCGGTGGCAAGAAGACGCGCATACAACTCACGCAGCTGGATGGGAGTGTCACGACCATTCATATTCTCCACCAAGTTGTCATATTCGTCACCCAGTCCATTGAGCACATAAGAGGTGAACTCCTCCGGACCAAGAGCCTTGCCAATGGAGGCAAGTGTGTCAGCCATACCCATCACCTTGTTGAAGTAGTCAGTGACGATGAGGTCATTAAGCTTCACCTCCCCAAGCACAGTGCGAATAGCATGAGCACAAGCCTAGGACTGCGAAGCAAAACTGGTATGAAGTGCCATCCACGCATCCCGAGACGTAGTGGCGAAGATGACCAGTGACGAGACTCCCTCCGTGAGAGAGGACTGGATAGCAGAGAGGATGGCTTGATCCTGAGCCACCCAAGCATGATGCGCCAGATGATATGGCGGAGGGCACGGCAGTGTGCCATCAACATAACCCACCAAATAGCGACTACGGAGGAGCGGCAATAACTGCGCACGCCACGACAGATAGTTATCCGTCGTCAGTTTCACCGGGATGAGGTGCGTGAAGTAGAATGGTGTAGCAGCGGTGACATGATCCGGCAGAGGCGGTGCGTAGTAGCCCTGATGCGGACCACCACCAGGTACACCATAAGCCAGCTCGGTCGAAGAAGCCACAGGCGGCGGAGGATACGACACCGGGGAAGCAACAGAAAACGGAGCAGGCGCACCATAATATGACATGACCGGAGGAACCAGCTGGTACCCGCCATAGACCGGCGACACTGGGGCACCATGGGTATTCGTCCGCGTTGCGCTGAAGGAAGCAACACTTGGAGGAGCTGCAGGTGTACCCGCGTAGTGATACGCGGACAGTCCCGCGTATGGCACCGCGGACGTAGCACCTAGAGGAGTCATAGGCGGACCCGCATAGTGAGCTGCAAGCGGACCCGTGTATGGCCCTACGGGCGATCCCTCGTAGTTCAACGAAGGAGCAGCAAGCCTGACGCTGTGAGAAGCTGCAGGCGGAATCACGTAGGGCACCGCGGCTACTGCGTAGCTTGGCGCATGCGGCCCTGCTGGCGATGGCTGGACGGATTGGGAGCCCGCGGGTGCAGCCGCATGCAACCTCGTTGGCGCGATGTGGGGAGTGCCCGCGGATGCAGCCGCATGCACCCCCACTGGCGCGATGTGGGGAGAGCCCACGGATGCAGCCGCGTACAGGCCCACTGGCACGGCGTTGTGGGATCCCGCGGACGCAGCCACGTAAGGTCCGTTGTAGATCGGTGCATGATTCATCCAGTGGACCTTTTGTTTAGAATCTTATGGATTTGAATATTCGTGCCACAATAAAGAAGATTACATTGATAAATATGTTAGGTAGCATTCCACATCAAAAATTCTGTTTTTATCATTTACCTACTCGAGGACGAGCAGGAATTAAGCTTGGGGATGCTTGATACGTCTCCAACGTATCTATAATTTTTTATTGTTCCATGCCATTATATTATCTGTTTTGGATGTTTTATATGCATTAATATGCTATTTTATATTATTTTTTGGGACTAACCTATTAACCTAGAGCCCAGTGCCAGTTTCTGTTTTTTCCTTGTTTTTGAGTTTTACAGAAAAGGAATATCAAACGGAGTCCAAACAGAATAAAACTTTCGCGATGATTTTTCTTGGACCAGAAGACATCCAGAAGACTTGGAGAGGGGGCTAGAATGTTCCCGAGGAGGCCACAAGCCTGCTAGGCGCACCCCGGGGGGGTGCCCTAAGGGCTTGTGGGGCCCTCGGGAGTCCTCCAACCCTAATCTTTGCACCATAAATTCCCAAATACTCCCAAACCATCAAAGGCATCCACCAAAATACTTTTCCGCCGCCGCAAGTCTCTGTTCCCGTGAGATCCCATCTTGGGGCCTTTTCCGGCACCCTGCCGGAGGGGTATTCAATCATGAAGGGCCTCTACATCAACCTTGTTGCCCTTTCAATGATGCGTGAGTAGTTTACCACAGACCTACGGGTCCATAGCTAGTAGCTAGATGGCTTCTTCTCTCTCTTTGATCTTCAATATAATGTTCTCCTCAATGTTCTTGGAGATCTATTCGATGTAATACTTTTTTGCGGTGCGTTTGTTGAGATTCGATGAATTACGGATTTATGATCAGATTATCTATGCATATTATTTGAGTCTTCTCTGAACTTTTCTATGCATGATTAAGATATCTCTATATTTCTCTTCGAACTATCGGTTTGGTTTGGCCAACTAGATTGGTTTTTCTTGCAATGGGAGAGGTGCTTAGTTTTGGGTTCAATCTTGCGGTGTCCTCACCCAGTGATAGAAGGGGTAGCGAGGCACGTATTGTATTGTTGCCATCAAGGATAAAAAGATGGGGTTTATATCATATTGCTTGAGTTTATCCCTCTACATCACGTAATCTTACTTAAGGCGTTACTCCGTTCTTATGAACTTAATACTCTAGATGCATGCTGGATAGCGGTCGATGTGTGGAGTAATTGTAGTAGATGCAGAATCGTTTCGGTCTACTTGACACAGACGTGATGCCTATATTCATGATCATTGCCTTAGCTATCATCATAACTTTGCGTTTTTCTATCAATTGCTCAACAATAATTTGTTTACCCATCGTATGCTATCTTCAAGAGAGAAGCCTCTAGTGAAACCTATGGCCCCTGGGTCTATTTTCCATCATATATTTTCAGATCTATAAACCAAAAAAACCCAAAAATACCTTGCTGCACTTTATTTATATTTACTTTAGTTTGCCTTTTTATTTATCTTTTATACCTATCTCTATTAGATCTCACTCTTGTTCGAGACCGTGAAGGGATTGACAACCCCTTTTTCGCGTTGAGTGCAATTGTTTGCTAGTTTGTGCAGGTGCATAGATTGGATACTTGCTTGTACCTCCTATTGGATTGATACCTTGGTTCTTAACTAAGGGAAATACTTATCTCTACTTTGCTGCATCACCCTTTCCTCTTCAAGGGAAAAATTAACGCAAGCTCAAGAAGTAGCAAGCCACTAGTGAAATCTACAGCCCCCGGGTCTATCTTTTATCATATTGTTTTCAGATCTATTACTCCAAAAACCCAAAAATACCTTGCTGCACTTTTTATTTACTTATTTTATTTTGTGTTTTTGCTAGATCTATTTATCCAATCTCATACAATTTAATCTATCATTTTACCGAGGAGGGATTGACAACCCCTCTTACGTGTTGGGTTGCAAGTATTTGTTCTTTGTGTGCAGGTACCATTTACATAGTGTTGCTTGGTTCTCCTACTGGATTGATAACCTTGGTTTCATAACTGAGGCAAATACTTACCGTAGCTGTGCTGCATCATCCCTTCCTCTTTGGGGAAATACCAACGCAGTTTCAAGCCACGTCAGTGGGTGAGAAAATTTTATCTGTATCTGATCTGACATCGGCCTCCCGAGATCGATCTAATGTCGGCCCTGGTACTATTGACGGGGCCTGGTTAACGTGGTTGTCATAGTGCATCATCGGATCCGAGCTCCAGACATGGTTCAATGATGCAAGATTTCCATCCCATAGTTGGTATAGAACCTGCTCTTGGGTGGAAGCCATCTGAGGTTCCTCTACCAGATCAAATGTCTTGGGATAGGGTATTGTAACACCCCGGGTGTCATGCTACAGTAAACTCCTGTTAATGGTGCCAAGTCATCACAATTATTTTTTGCTAATAACTTTTTTCCAAAACGACCTCAAATTCAAATTTTAAAAGACAAGTTAAATTATTATTCCTTCGAATAGTAAAACAAAAATGTTCAATGAGATGAAAATTTTCACTAAGTAATTATCATATAGGAACCAACATCTTTTGAAATATTTAAATTGCTTTAAATATTCAAAAAAATAGGACCAACAACATTAACTAGACCATTTAAATTTAGACAAATAATTAAAACCATCCAAAATAAATTGAAACTTGTTGTACTAACTCATCACAGTGCCTAGTATTTATGTGCAAGGTTAGTACCAAACAAAACTCATTTGCTATTTATTACAATTGCAAAACAGGAGAGAAAATTAGAAACATAAAAGAATAAAGAAAAGGAGCTATGGGGCACTGTGTGGTTGGGCTTCAATGTGAACAGTGTGTGGCCCAACCCACCTACTCCTCATCTCCTTTCTCCTGTACACAGGGCAGGACGTGTCGCTCATCCACCGGCACCATGGCCGGCGATGCACACACGTCGGGCATCCACCCGAGATCCGGAGAAGATAAGGCCGACCCCAAGCCCCCCGCAACGAACCGTAGACCTCACATCCCCCTTCCCCTTTGCCCGTGCGCTCGATCCAGAGCTCCACCGCAACCCCGTCGCCATGCTCACCGTCGATCCCATGGACATCGGCTATGCCTCATCTTCGCTCCATGCCTAGGAGGACTGGTGCATCACGCTGGGCACCACCCTCCAACGGGATCGTCGCCGGAACGCCTCCAGCCTCGCCATCGGGGTCTTCTTCACCGTCGGCCGTCGAGGATACCCGCCGTTGACCCATCGATGTTCGACCTCTTCTGGCCTCCCCGACCCATCCCGAGACCCTCCGAGCATCGCTGTGAGCTTGCCCCCCGCTAGTTTTCCCATTCCCCTTTTGTTCTCCGCCGCCGTAGTTCGCCGCACCACTGCGGCAGGAGCTTGCGCTCGCTGCGCGTCCTGCCTCGTGCCCTAGGCCGTGCTCGGCCGCCCTCTACATCACGCGCTTGCGCCCCCCTCTAACCCACTCGCCTGTAGCGACGACGCCGCCGCCGACCGCGCTCGACCTGCTGCCCGCGCTCACGCCGCGTTCGGGCCCTGCCCTGGCCGCGCCTTCTTCTACCGCGCTCGCGCAACCGCGCGTGGCCTCGCCTTCGGCCACACCATTCCCCTATGCCTGCCCACGCGTACACGCAGCCGCCTACCTCCACCGTCTGTGCCCTGCCTCATCCCCGGCTGCTCACGCTCACCGACGCCTCGTTGTCGCCGCAGCTCGCCTTGGTCGAGCCCGCCTCCACCATCTGCTGCTGCTGCCGCTTGCCGCCGCCGCCCTAGGCCGCTTCCGGCCACCGCCCCAGGCCGCCTTCGGCTGCCGCCCCGGCCCTCGTGATTGCTCCTCCGGCCAGCCGCGCGGTGGCCGTGCGGGTGCACGCCCGCCCCTGGTGGGCTTGACCTGCCTAAGGCCAGGGGGTAATCCCCTTTTTGATTTGCAACTACCCCCCCCCCCACACTAACTAGGTCCATGACGAGTGGGCCCACACTCCTAATTAACCACTAACAAAATGTGCCACTGACATTGGGCCCCGCTGATAATTAAACAAAATTAATAAAGCCAGAGTCAATGACAGTTGGGCCCCCATTGACCTAGTTGACCAGTCAACATTGACTCGTTAACTGCTGACTGTACCAGCTGACTCACCCCCTGGCCCCACTATCATACACACAAGCTAGGTTAGCGCTAGGTGACAAAAGAATAATCTGTTTTAATTCGAATTATTAATATTCCAGAAAATCCAGAGAATTAGAAAATCATTTAAAAACTTTGAAAAATCATATAAATTAATCTGTAACTCAGATGAAAATAATTTATATATGAAAATCGATCAGAAAAATGTAACGAATCTGATTGTGCATCCACTTACCTGTGACATGCCCCCCATCACAGTGAACATGGAACCTTCCCCTCTGGATCGCCTGTCCGATAATTGCCCAGAGCCGTGAAAATACTCCCGGATATTTTCCCGCTCCACCTATGACACTTAGCACCGCGTTAGGTCATCCCTAGCACATCGTTTTACTATGTCATGCTTTGTGATGCTATTGTTTCCTCTGTTATTTATTTGTTTCCACTTCGTTGCTTCTTTTTCGGTAGACCCCGTGTCGTGGGAAATCATGGCCACCTATGGGGCCATCTGCCCCTTTTGATTCGGCAGAGGGCTGAGCACGTTGCACAAAGAGCGGAGGACCGTAGCGCAGTGCGGCAGTGATCACACGGGTAGTTTTACCCAGGTTTGGGCCGCGGCGAGACGTAAAACCCTACTCCTGCTTTGGTGGATTGATGGTGGATTGTGGTGGAAATGCAGCGCTCTTGCCCGGCAGGGTTGCCTCGGGGCGAGAGCAGCTACGCGCGTATGAGTGTACAAGGTTCCGAACCCTTTCTCTGGTTGCCATGGCCCTCGTTTTATAGATCAAGGGGTTACCACAGTGGCAAATCAGTCATTGTGTGCTGATAAGATAGAAAACAATGCTATCATACCTAACTCTGTAGGCAGAGCAGAGGGCATTAAATGCGCCGCTCAGTGTCATATCGTAGCCTCCCCGGCAAGCCTTGCCGGGCTGCTTGGCCACCTTTTCGCTTGTCTGCTTGACACGTCTCTGGACGGGTGTCATTTGGAGGTGGTTTCCTATGGAAGTGGCTGCCATGTGTCACATAACTGCCACTTAGTCACTTGGGGGCTTGACACCGCACCGATTGATGACTTGCGTCACTGTGAGGTGGAACCGTGAAGCCTTGGCGGGGTAATTTGCTTCGGTAGTGCCCGGTAGGCCTGCCGGGACGGTCTTGAGGCTTGTCTTCGGGGCCACCTCATCCTCGCCAAGCTCGCCTGCCCGGCAAGGGAGGTTTTTCCTTAGCAGTGTCTTGGTCTTCTTGCCCTGCCCTTTGATTCCTCAAAGAGCCATCTCTCCTAGCTTGACCTGGTCTTGGATGTTGTAACTTAGCTCTTTTAGGCATGTGCATGGTCTGGGCAATAGACCCAGGGTTTGTTGCACCGACAGGAGCCCCCGGGCCTGGCCCGAACGCGCTGCTGGGCGTCGTCGGGGTAGGCCCCTTTCCAATGCACAGTCAAGAGGGCAGCAGTTGCTTCGTCTTTTGAGATCTGCTTTGCTTCTTCATTAACCTGAGCCCAGGTCAGTTTTTGGTTCTTCCGCTCGTCGCGTAACACCAATTATGGTGGGGCCATTCTTGTAATGGCCCGTGAATGACTTTAATGCACGGGCGAGTGACTGCCAATTCACTCTTCCCACCACGCCCTTATCCCCGGCCACGTATGCTGCATGCATTGAGTGGGGTAGGTAACGAAGGCGCGTGGTGCGGGAGAGTGCCAGAGGGGGGCCCGGTCTTCTCGGGTTGGCAGAGAGGGACGGTGGTTACCCATTGATGGATCAGCCCCCAGCCCCCAGCCTGCCTAGAAAAGGGGGGCAGGGGGAAGCGAAAGTGCTCATCCATGCTCCTCCTCTCGCCCATTCCTTCTCTTTTCAGGTAATGTTGAGGGAGAGAGACCGGGTCCAGGCCCCGGGCTCGAGCTCGAGGTTGATGATGCCGGAAGCTTGTGAAGGAGCCTGGGGAGAAGAAGGGCGTGGTCACGCCCTTGCTGAGATAATATCCCTCTCTTGTCCTTGTACGGGCCTTAGGAGGGCGTGTGGGCGGCGCGGCGGTAGCGCAGGAGGCAGCGACTCCGGCGCGCTTGTCGCCGGGCCGCCCGGGGCTCCACTTCTAGTAAAGGGTCATGTGAGTGACACCACGCCGGAGTCCGCAGAGAGTGGTAGTCACTCTCGGCCTATTCCTTTTTCTCTGGTGAGGCTGAGAGGAGACTGTGGAATCAGTTCGCCATTGGTAACGGTGAACTCTTTCCTCCAGGGTACTACCGGCCTGGCGTATAGGCAGGTCCCTCGTGCCCGTGTATGCCTCTCCGAAAGGCGGCGTCCTTCTAATCTTCGGGTCGATGGAGACGACCATGCTCTCTGTGGCATCTCTCGAAGCTCCCGGTGCTCATCCCAGCTGCCACGGTGGTGGCTTGAGTGGCGGCATGCGTGCCTCTTCGAGCGACGGCAACGAGGAGGGTGGCGGCAACCCACGACGCGTCAAGAGCGGGGATGACCGCTCCGACGTGGCGTGATTGCCCGGCGGCACCATCGTCTCCGGCCGGGCTTCGATAGCGCCACCATTCGCGCTTGCCCTCCGGTTTCTTCCTCCCAGTCCGGGAATGGCACCATCTTGATCCTGGGGAGGCACCGAATCCCAGCCAGGTCTTCCCTCCGCCATCTTCGCCTTCCCCTACAGTTCCAAGGAGAATAGGAGAAAAAGCAGAGGCATCATGGGCAATTATCTTTTTTCAATCTAAAATATGTAGGCACTTGCCAAACTTTAATCTAAATAATGTAATCTTCTTTATCCTTGTTAATGTTCTGTAAGATCTGTACTTGTTCATGTGCATATTAATGAAAAAGACAAGCTTTGCCGGGCACTTGTGCATGCGTAATACTCATGCAGAGGTGAAATGCCTCTATACGTTCGAGTAAACAAGTTAGCTCTGGCAAGCTATCCTGTCGGTACCCTCGAATTGTTGTCATGAAGCGAAGCCAGCCGGGCACAAATCATAAAGAGAGACCAGCCCCCCGCCAAGTCTTCTCCATCAAAGGCCACTGCAACCATCCTGACCGAAGCAACGTTCGAGTCAAAGGATGGGAGCACCTAAGTTTCGAAGGTGGCGAGGTTTTCATATGCACAAGTTTCAGCTTACAGAACACGTAAGGATAGGAAGAGAACTTATCTGTTTGGCTTGCCGGGGATTGCCACGTAGGCTTGTCTTCATTTCTTCTCCCTTGGGACCAAGTCCACGGCAAGAACCCTACAACTTAATGCAGATGAAAACAATGCCTCATGCGACCTCATCTACATGATCATGCTATGCTCATGATATGCTTATGCATGCATGCAAGTTTTGGGGGCCCCCCAGCGCTTCATTTATTTTTGTTGCTCAGGGGTCTGCGCCTGGCTTTGTACAAGGGGTTACATGCAACAGCGACAAGGCCTGTACAAAAGGGTGGCTGCCGGGCAGGGCCCGACAGCCGCGCCTTACAGGTAGAACTTACGAAGATGCTCAATGTTCCATGAGTTTTGCAATTGAATGCCATCTCCGGTCTCCAGATGGACTGCGCCAGGTCTGGTGACTCGTACTACCCGGTAAGTGCCTTGCCACTTCAACGTCAACTTGTTTGTACCCTTGGCGGACTGAACACGCCTAAGGACAAGGTCGCCTTCCTCAAAACCCCGGGCACGAACCCTACAACTGTGCTAGTGACGCAGGGCTTGCTGGTAGCGTGCAGCACGCGTAGCGGCCCGAAGACGGTTCTCCTCACGTAGCACAGCGTCGTCACGCCGGTGCCATTCCTGCGCTACTTCATCGTAGGCAAGCACTCGAGGAGACCCGAATATGAGTTTCGTGGGGATAACTGCTTCTGCCCCATAGACTAGGGAGAAGGGAGTCTGCCCGGTAGCTCGATTTGGTGTCGTTCTAAGGGACCAAAGAACCATCGGCAGCTCGTTGATCCATTGCCTGCCACACTTCTGCAGCCTATCAAAAGTTCTTGTCTTGATGCCCCGCAACACTTCAGCGTTCGCCCTCTGAGCTTATCCGTTGCTTCTGGGATGGGCGACAGAGGCAAACGAGATCTTGCTTCCGACGGCATGAACATATTGCATGAAGGAGCGGCTCGTGAATTGGGTGCCATTGTCAGTGATGATCCGGGTAGGGACTCTGAAGCGGCACACCAATCCTTTCAAGAACTTGATAGCTGACTGAGCGGTCACCTTCCTCACGGGCTCCACCTCTGGCCACTTTGTGAACTTGTCGATAGTGACGAACAAGAACTCAAAGCCCCCGGTAGCACGGGGGAAGGGGCCCAAGATATCGAGCCCCCAGACCAAGAAGGGCCATGATAAAGGGATCGTCTGAAGAGCTTGGGCAGGCTGATGAATGTTCTTGGAGTGGAACTGGCAGGCTTCACATTTGGTGACGAGCTCAACTGCATCTTTGAGGGCCGTGGGCCAATAGAAACCTTGCCGGAAGGCTTTTCCAACCAGGGCCCTTGATCCAATGTGTGAGCCGCACATACCTTTGTGTATCTCTGCCAACAGTTCCTTTCCTTCCTCCCGGCAAATGCACTTCAATTTCACACCGTTGGGCCTCCTTCTGTATAGTGTGTCGTTGACAAACTGATACATACTGACCCTCCGGGCTACTCTTCCAGCTTCTTCTTGCTCTTCGGGGAGTTCTCTAGTTTGGAGGAAATGGACTATGTGCCGCGCCCAAGTTGGGGTCAGAGGCTCGGCAACAAGGACCAACGACACCTCCTCATTCGCAGGAGAACACTTCTCGACCACAGGGACCAGTGGTCTGGCGGGATGGTGCAGCTCGCTGATCGAAGGGGAGTTTTTCCCGCCAAGCTCTCTGTCGGGGGCCTCGGGAGGTCCTGCTGGGCGAGGCTTGCCGGAGTCTAGTTTCCTCCTCTTTCTGGCCATTGTTGCCGGGGATACGGAGGGTCGAGTCAGATGGAGAACAAAAGTCCCTAGTTCCACATGGAGCTTTTGCGCAGCGCACTTCGACAGATGATCAGCGATGCTGTTTTCCGCATGGGGTACGTGCTTTGTTTGCAATCCGTCAAAGCGGTCCTCCAACTTTCTCACTTCCTCAACATATGCCTCCATCAATGGACTTTGGTAATCCTTGTTGACGTGTCTCACCACAAGCTGCGAATCTCCACGAATGATCAGCTTCTTGATTCTCAGTTCTGACGCAATTCTGAGGCCAGCAAGGAGCCCTTCATACTCTGCAGTATTGTTGGTGGTCTTCTCCCGGGGAAAGTGCATCTGGACGACGTACTTAAGGTGCTCCCCAGTGGGAGCAACAAGAAGCACGCCAGCCCCTGCACCTCGTAGGGAGAAGGCACCATCGAAATACATGATCCAATCTTGGGGCGCTTCCTTGCCGGGAATAACTGTCTCCAATACCTCTTCATCGGGAGTTGGTGTCCACTCTGCGATGAACTCTGCTAATGCTCTGCTCTGAATGGTTGACGTGCTTTCAAACTTCAACCCAAAGCTGGACAACTCCAAAGCCCATTCCACGATCCTGCCGGTGGCCTCAGGGTTTCGGAGTATGCGTTGCAAGGGGAAACGGGTGACAACTGTGATCTCGTGGGCTTGGAAGTAGTGGCGCAGCTTCCTTGAGTCCATGATGAGGCCAAAAATCAACTTTTGCATGCCAGAGTACCTCGACCTAGCCCCCTGTAACAGGAAGCTGACGAAGTACACTGGGCGCTGCACCACTTTCTTCTTTGCCGTGACCAGAGAACTGCTTCTGCTGTTCTGCCTTTCTTCGCTCTGAACTGACTCTGGCCTTGTCGGGATAGGTCCACTTTCTCCTCCAGAGGTAATAGTGGCTGTAGTTGCCGCGTCATCCACTTCCCGCTGCGCCACCAGTGCTGCGCTAACCACTTGATTGGTTGCCGCCAAGTATAGCAGCAACGACTCTTTTGGTTTGGGAGCGACCAAGGTGGGTACAGAGGAAAGATAGGTCTTCAAATCTTGCAGTGCAGCATCTGCTTCCAGGGTCCATTCCATGGGCCCTGCCTTCTTCAAGATTTTGAAAAATGGCAGGGCGTGCTCGGCAGACTTGGAAATGAACATGCTCAGTGCAACCACGCATCCTGTCAAACGCCTCACGTCCTTGACTGTCTTTCGTGCTTGAATCTGCTCGATAGCCTTGATCTTGTTGGGGTTGGCCTCTATCCCTCGATGAGACACAAAGAAACCAAGTAGCTTACCGGAGGGGACGCCAAACACACACTTCTCCGGGTTCAGCTTCAAGTTGATTTTACGCAGATTGGCAAAGGTTTCTTCCAAATCCTGGATGAGGGTTGATCTATCCTTGGTCATGACCACAATATCATCCATGTAAGCCTCAATGTTTCTATGTAGCTGGGGCTCAAAGCCTATCTATACTGCTCTTGCAAAGGTGGATCTGGCGCTCTTCAGCCCGAAGGGCATTGATGTCTACTACACAACTTTATTCTTGTAGACTCGTGTTGGGCCTCCAAGCGCAGAGTTTTGTCAGACAGTAGCAATTTTCCCTCAAGTGGATGACCTAAGGTTTATCAATCCGTGGGAGGCGTAGGATGAAGATGGTCTCTCTCAAACAACCCTGCAACCAAATACAAGAAATCATTTGTGTCCCCAACACACCCAATAAAATGGCAAATTGTATAGGTGCACTAGTTCGGCGAAGAGATGGTGATAAAAGTGTAATATGGATGGTAGAAATATATTTTTATAATCTGAATAAATAAAAACAGCAAGGTAGCGAATGATAAAAGTGAGCACAAATGGTATTGCAATGCTTGAAAACAAGGCCTAGAGTCCATACTTTCGCTAGTGCAATCTCTCAACAATGCTAATCTAATTGGATCATATAATCATCCCTCAAAGTGCGATGAAGAATCACTCCAAAGTTCTTATCTAGCGGAGAACATAAGAAGAAATTGTTTGTAGGGTACGAAACCACCTTAAAGTTATTCTTTCTGTTCAATCTATTCAAGAGTTCGTACTAAAATAACGCAAAGTTATTCTTTCCGTTCGATCTATCCAAGAGTTCGTACTAAAATAACACCATATGATACGCATCAACCAACTCTAATGTCACCTAGATACTCCAATGTCACCACAAGTGTCCATGAGTTAATTATATGATACGCATCAAACAATTTCAGATTCATAATA
The DNA here is from genome assembly GCA_011799875.1 of Thinopyrum elongatum. Lineage (NCBI taxonomy): Eukaryota > Viridiplantae > Streptophyta > Magnoliopsida > Poales > Poaceae > Thinopyrum > Thinopyrum elongatum. The sequence goes on from CM022299.1 coordinate 248,290,162, forward strand.
CTCGATGCAACACAAAGAACCTCAAAGAGTGCCCCAAGATTTCTACCAGAGAAACAAGGATGAAAACATGCACCAACCCTTATGCATAGATTACCACAATGTCACCTCGGGAATCCGCGAGTTGAGTGCCAAGACATAGATCAAGTGCTCTCAAATGCATAAAAGTATTCAATTCGATAAAAAACGAAATCTCAAAGGGAAAACTCAATTCATCACAACAAGATCGAGAGGGGAAAACACCATATGATCCAACTATATTAACAAAGCCCACGATACATCAAGATCATGACATCTCAAGAACACAAGAGAGAGAGAGAGAGATTAAACACATAGCTACTAGTACAAACCCTCAGCCCCGAGGGTGGACTACTCCCTCCTCATCATGGTGGCCGCCGGGATGATGAAGATGGCCACCGGTGATGATTTCTCCCTCCGGCAGGGTGCCGAACGGGATATAGATTGGTTTTTTGTGGCTACAGAGGCTTGCGGCGGTGGAACTTCCGATCTAGGGTTACCCTGAGGGTTTTTGGAATATTTGGCAATTTATAGGGCGAAGAGGTGGTGCGGGAGGCCACCGAGGTGGGCACAACCCACCTGGGCGCGCCTGGGCCCCCAGGCGCGCCCTGGTGGGTTGTGCTCCCCTCGGAGCTCCTTGGAGCTCCCCTTTGGTACTTCTTTGGCCCACCGGGTGTCTTCTGGTCCAGAAAAAATCTTCAAAAAGTTTCACTGCGTTTGGACTCCGTTTGGTATTGATTTTTTGCGATGTAAAAAACAAGCAAAAAACAGCAACTGGCACTGGGCACTATGTCAATAGGTTAGTCCCAAAAAATGATATAAAGTTGCTATAAAATGATTGTAAAACATCTAAGAATGATAATATAACATCATGAATACTTCATAAATTATAGATACGTTGGAGACGTATCAGCATCCCCAAGCTTAATTCCTACTCGTCCTCGAGTAGGTAAATGATAAAAGAAATAATTTATGAAGTGTGAATGCTAGCAAAGTGCATAAGTTTGATCAATGATAATTTTAATCACTTTTCCTAGCATCATAACAGCAATTCTTTCTCATAAAACTTCTCATGTCAAAGTAGCAACCAATTCACATGTTAAGGTTCAAACAATGAATTCTCTTGAAACTCAATAACCTATGTTCTCAGTCGCCAAACAATTGCAATTCAACTTATTCAACAAAATCTAAGTAAGAGCTCCACATACTCAATCATCATATAGTCTTCTATGATTACTAGTACTCAAAGCATATTCTTAGAACAAATGGCATCCATCGAACACAAAGAAAGATAGGGGCTTAATATTTCGCCTCCCAACTCATTTATCATAGAGATAATTGTCAACAATAATAAATCATGATCAAATATATTTGACTGGTCATATGTGCCTAGATCTTTCCCCACCACATGATGCTTGCCAACTAGATAATAGTTGAGGTTGAAATGAGATTTCATACTATTGACTCTTTGCATAAAAGTAAATACTGAAAAGTAAAAGATAGGCCCTTCACAGAGGGAAGCAGAGGTTGTCATGCGCTTTTTATTTGGATGCCCAAGCTCTTAATGCAAAGGAACGTCACATTATATTTCCCCTTATGATAGCAACCTTTATTTTGCAGTCCGTCGCTTTTATTACTTTGCCATCACAAGTTCGTACAACGCTCAATTTTCTCTTACAATAAAAGATCAAACATATTTAGGAGCAATTTTTATTGCTTTATGCACCGATGACAACTTACTTGATGGATCTTATTCAATCCATAGGTAGGTATGGTGGACACTCATGGCAAGAAACTGGGTTTAAGGGTTTTTGGATGCACAAGTAGTATCTCTTCTTAGTACGAATTTTTGGCTAGCAAAAGATCCTAGGCAAACACCACATGTTGGAGGATCCATAACAATATAACTACTATGCAAATATACACAACCGTAACTCATTACTATGTCTTTGTTGTCCAACTTCAACAAATTTTCTCAAGTTTTAAAATAATTAATGGGTATTCACAATCATAGAAGATGTCCAAGATAATATATTTGCATGTGAAAGTTCTCTTCCTTATACTAATCATTCATGAATTGCTTGTATGACCAATATTGTGATTGTCAAGCTTCAAAAGGTTTCACTTTCTAAACCCAATGTGAAGCCACTACTAGGCATGATATGGACATATAATTTTAGGATATTCAATTCATTCAACAATTTACTCATAGGATATAAGTGAAGCACAAGACTAAATAACAAACTACTCCAAAAAGATATAAGTGAAGATCAAGCGAGTAGTTGAGTAAAGGGGTAGCTAAGTGAGGACTCTTTCTTATTTAAAAACTTTCAGATCTAAGTACTTTATTAAAACAGCAAGCAAAACAAAACAAAATGACATTCCAATAATAGCACAACTCATGTGAAGAAGCAAAAACTTAGGCTCAACCGATACTAACCGATAATTGTTGAAGAAGAAAGGTGGGATGCCCACAGGGGCATCCCCAAGCTTAGATGCTTGAGACTTCTTGAAATATTATCTTGGATGCCTTGAGCATCCCCAAGCTTGAGCTTTTGTGTCTCCTTAATTCCTCTCATATCACGGTTTCCCTAATTCTTAAAAACTTCATCCACACAAAACTCAACAAGAACTCGTGAGATAAGTTAGTATAAATCAATGCAAAAACCTTATCATTCCTTACTTTAGCAAATTACTAAAATTATTATTCAACATTGCATACTGAATGCCTCTGCATATTTAATACTCCTATCCTCAAATAGAATCATTAAACAAGCAAACATATGCAAACAATCCAAACATAACAGCAATCTGCCAAAACAGGACAGTCTGTAATGGATGAAGGAGTGTCCATACTTATTTAACTCAAAAAATTCTGAACATTTACCACACTGTAAAAAATTTATCATAACTTATTGTGCAAAAAGTTTCAACATTTTATCACATTCTGACTTTTCTGGAGAATTATTGCAACAGTGATAAACTTTCTGTTTTGAAACAGCAACTCATATATTTGCAAAATAAGCATGGTGATGGCTATCCTTGCCACTTTTATTGAAATAAAAGATGCAAAACATTATTCTAAATAACAGCAAGTAAATACTAATAAAATAAATGGACTCTCCAAGCAAAACTCATATCATATGACGAATGAAAATATAGCTCCAAGTGAGGTTACCGATAATGTTGAAGACGAAAGAGGGGATGCCTTCTGGGGCATCCCCAAGCTTAGTTGCTTGGATCTTCCTTGAATATTTCCTTGGGGGTGCCTTGGGCATCCCCAAGCTTAGGGTCTTGTCACTCCTTATTCTCCTCATATCGATATCTCACCCAAAACTTGAAAACTTCAATCACACAAAACTTAACGGAACTTCGTGAGATGGGTTAGTATGATAAAGACAAATCATTCACTTTGGTACTGTCAAAGACAAGATTCATAATTGTTCTCACACAATGCCTACTGTACGATACAATTTCCACAATTTATATTAAGCAATATAAGCCATAGAAACTAGAAAACAAGCAAATTATGTATTGAAAATAGAATCTGTCAAAAACAGAACAGTACGTAAAGATCTGAATTAAGGTCATACTTATGTAACTCTAGAAATTCTGTAAAATTAGGAAAACGTAGAAAATTTGTATACCCATCAACTATAAAAAATTAGAATTTTTCCACGTTCCAGTAAAAGATAGGAATTTCTGCACTGGACGCAAAAGTTTCTGTTTTTGCACAGAATCAAGTCAACTATCATCCACACTATCCCAAAGGCTTTACTTGGCACTTTATTGAAACAAAAGCTATAAAAAAAGATAACTACAGTAGCCTAACCATGTGAACACACAAAAACAGTAGGTAAAAGTGTTGGGTTGTCTCCCACCAAGCGCTTTTCTTTAATGCCTTTTAGCTAGGCATGATGATTTCAATGATGCTCGCATAAAAGATAAGAATTGAAACACAAAGCGAGCATCATGAAGAATATGACTAGCACATTTAAGCCTAACCCACTTCCTATGCATAGGGATTTTGTGAGCAAACAATTTATGGGAACAAAAATCAACTAGCATAGGATGGCAAAACAAGCATAACTTCAATATTTTCAACACATAGAAAGGAAACTTGATATTAGTGAGAATCCTACAAGCATATGTTACTCTCTCATAATAATTTTCAGTAGCATCATGAATGAATTCAACAATATAGCCATCACATAAAGCATTCTTTTCATGATCCACAAGCATAGAAATTTTCTTACTCTCCACACAAGCAAATTTATTCTCATCAATAGTAGTGGGAGCAAATTCAACAAAATAACTATCATGTGCTACTTGATTGACATAATCAAATTGAACATTAAAATTATGATGACAAGTTTCATGGTTATCATTATTCTTTATAGCACACATGTCATCACCATAATCATCATAGATAGCAACTTTGTTGTCATAATCAATTGAAACCTCTTCCAAAATAGTGGATTCATCACTAAATAAAGTCATGACCAATCCAAATCCACTTTCATAATTATCACAATAAGATTCAACACCCTCCAAAATAGTGGGATCATTAGTACCTAGAGTTGACACTCTTCCAAACCCACTTTCATCAATATAATCGTCATAAATAGGAGGCATGCTACCATTATAACAAATTTGCACATCAAAACTTGAGGGACTAAAAATATCATCTTCATCAAACATAGCATCCCCAAGCTTGTAGCTTTGCATATCATTAGCATCATGCATATTCAAAGAATTCATACTAACAACATTGCAATCATGCTCACCATTCAAAGATTTTATGCCAACCATTTTATTGAATTCTTCTTCTATCAATTGAGCACAATTTCCCTTTCCATCATTTTCAAGAAAGACATGATAAAGACGAATAATATGAGGCCACCTCAATTCCATTTTTTTGTAGTTTTCTTTTTATAAACCAAAGTAATGATAAAACAAGAAACTAAAAGATTCAATTGCAAGATCTAAAGATATACCTTCATGCACTCACCTCCCCGGCAACGGTGCCAGAAAAGAGCCTGATGTCTACTACGCAACTTTATTCTTGTAGACTCGTGTTGGGCCTCCAAGCATAGAGTTTTGTAGGACAGTAGCAATTTTCCATCAAGTGGATGACCTAAGGTTTATCAATCCGTGGGAGGCGTAGGATGAAGATGGTCTCTCTCAAACAACCCTGCAACCAAATACAAGAAATCTCTTGTGTCCCCAACACACCCAATACAATGGCAAATTGTATAGGTGCACTAGTTCGGCGAAGAGATGGTGATAAAAGTGTAATATGGATGGTAGAAATATATTTTTATAATCTGAATAAATAAAAACAGCAAGGTAGCGAATGATAAAAGTGAGCACAAACGGTATTGCAATTCTTCAAAACAAGGCCTAGGGTCCGTACTTTCGCTAGTGCAATCTCTCAACAATGCTAATCTAATTGGATCATATAACCATCCCTCAAAGTGCGATGAAGAATCACTCCAAAGTTCTTATCTAGAGGAGAACATAAGAAGAAATTGTTTGTAGGGTACGAAACCACCTTAAAGTTATTCTTTCCGTTCGATCTATTCAAGAGTTTATACTAAAATAACGCAAAGTTATTCTTTCCGTTCGATCTATCCAAGAGTTCGTACTAAAATAACACCATATGATACGCATCAACCAACTCTAATGTCACCTAGATACTCCAATGTCACCACAAGTATCCATGAGTTAATTATACGATACGCATCAAACAATTTCAGATTCATAATACTCGATCCAACACAAAGAACCTCAAAGAGTGCCCCAAGATTTCTACCGAAGAAACAAGGACGAAAACATGCACCAACCCCTATGCATAGATTACCCCAATGTCACCTCGGGAATCCGCGAGTTCAGTGCCAAGACATAGATCAAGTGCTCTCAAATCCATAAAAGTATTCAATCTGATAAAAAACAAAATCTCAAAGGGAAAACTCAATTAATCACAACAAGATAGAGAGGGGGAAACACCATATGATCCAACTATATGAACAAAGCCCGCGATACATCAAGATCATGACATCTCAAGAACACGAGAGAGAGAGAGAGATTAAACACATAGCTACTGGTACAAACACTCAGCCCCGAGGGTGGACTACTCCCTCCTCATCATGGTGGCCGCCGGGATGACGAAGATGGCCACCGGTGATGATTTCCCCCTCCGGCAGGGTGCCGGAACGGGGTCTAGATTGGTTTTTCGTGGCTACAGAGGCTTGCGGCAGCGGAACTTCTGATCTAGGGTTACCCCGAGGGTTTTTGGAATATTTTGCAATTTATAGGGCGAAGAGGCAATGCGGGAGGCCACCGAGGTGGGCACAACCCACCTGGGTGCGCCTGGGCCCCCAGGCACGCCTGGGCCCCCAAGCGCACCCTGGTGTGTTGTGCTCCCCTCGGAGCTCCCCTCTAGTACTTCTTTGGCCCACCGGGTGTCTTCTGGTCCAGAAAAAATCTCCAAAAAGTTTCGCTGCGTTTGGACTCCATTTGGTATTGATTTTCTGCGATGTAAAAAATAGGCAAAAAACAGCAACTGGCACTGGGCACTATGTCAATAGGTTAGTCCCAAGAAATGATATAAAGTTGCTATAAAATGATTGTAAAACATCTAAGAATGATAATATAACAGCATGAATACTTCATAAATTATAGATATGTTGGAGACGTATCAGGCATCCGTACAAAGCAGTATGTGACGCACGGGGTTATGAACGCGGTTTTCTCCTCGTCTTCCTTGGACATGAAGATCTGGTGGTATCCGGATTAAGCATCCAGAAAGGAAAGAAGGTCACACCTGGAAGTGGAATCCACAATCTGGTCGATGCGCGGCAAGGGGAACGGGTCCTTCGGGCATGCCTTGTTCAGATCTATAAAATCTATGCAAAGCCTCCATTTCCCAGTCGCCTTGCGCACCACCACTGGATTTGCCAACCACGTGGGATGCAACACTCCCCTGACCAAACCAGCTGCTTCAAGTTTCTTGATCTCATCGGCAATGAACTGTTGCCACTCCAAAGCTTGCTTCCGTACCTTCTGCTTGACGGGCCGGGCATGAGGGCAGACCGCAAGGTGGTGCTCGATTACCTCCCTGGGAACACCGGGGATGTCAGATGGTTGCCAGGCAAACACATCGACATCTGCCCACAGGAAGGCAACGAGCGCGCTTTCCTATTTGTCATCGAGGGTGGCACTGATAGTGAAGGTACCATCAGTGCCAGCCAGCCCTGCCGGGACCTTCTTCACAGTAGGCGCAAGAGCTTTGGATCTCTTGCTATTGGAACTCTCCGGCAAGTCATCGACAGGCGCAGCGCACTCCGGAGAGGCACACTTCCCAGATTCCTTGCTGGCATCCTTGCTAGCTCTCTTCATTTTCTTACTCTCCTTGGCGGGAATACTGGCTTCCGCGGCCTCTGTCGCAACTGCTTCTCGATACATCTTGTCCGCGCATATGACTGCATCTTTCTGATCTGACAGAATGGAAATGACTCCTATCGGCCTTGGCATCTTCAAGGTGTTGTAGGCATAGTGGGATGCCGCCATGAACTTGGCCAGAGCTGGGCGACCAAGGATTCCATTATACGGCATGGGGAGGTCAACCACGTCAAACACAATCTTCTCAGTCCGGTAGTTTAACTCCTCCCACCCCCCACCCCGAACGTCACCGGCAGCGTAACCTTTCCTTTAGGATGACTCCTACCGAGGTTGATTCCTTGGAACGTACCAGTAACCTTGAGCTCATCATCTACTATCTGAAGTTTGTTGAGGACCTTTGGAGATATCAGATTCAACCTAGCCCCGCCGTCAACCAACATCTTTGTGACTTTGAGGTTGCGTATTGTTGGTGAGACCAACAATGGCAAGCACCCTACCGCAGTGGTGCGATCAGGGTGATCCTCTTCGTCAAAGATGATGGGCGTGTGGGACCATTTGAGCGGCTTCTGAGAACCTGCCGCTGGCTCCATGGCGTTGACTTCACGCGCCCACTGTTTAAGTTGGCGGTGAGAGGGGTCCATAGATGCACCCCCGTCAACGCACAAGGTGTCAGTGGCTTTCTGGAATCCTGCTCGCTGGTTTCCTCTTCATCTCCCTCATCGGTCTCATCACTGCAATCCTTCTTCTCACGGCCTCTGGCGGGTTTCCCTTGATTCTGATGAGCCTTGCCGGGGCGGCTTACTCCGCCGCCACGGCCGTTCCTGCCAGTACCATCCTGATCCTTCTCCTTATCTCGCTTCTCGTACTCAGCCCTCTGCTTCTTGATGAGCTGCTCAACCTGATGGCACTCTTGAAGGTCGTGGCCCTTGGTCCTATGGATCTTGCAATACGGCCCCTCACCCTTCTCGGCCTTCTCGGCAACCGCAGCCGCCCGGCAGTCAGTGCACGTGGCAACCTCCTTGCCGGGTGCTTTGGCCTTGGCCTTCTTGCCGGTACTAGGTGTGCTTGACCCTTCGACTGCCATCACAACTTTCTCCTTGCAATTCTTATTGCGTTTCTTGTTCTTCTTCTGGCTGGTAGCGTCATCGTCATCATCTGAATCGATGTCGACGCCGTCCTCTTCGCCAGGAAGTCGCCTTCCCTCCTCTATGCGAGCACACTTATCCACAAGAGTGTATAACTCATTCACAGTCCGGGGCAGCCTCATGTTCATTTTGGAACATATCCGGCGGTTGTGCATGTTGGACTGGAATGCAGCTATCACGGCTGCCGAGTGGATGTCTGGGATGTAGCTGTGCACTCGGCTGAACCTTTGCATGTACTTCCGCAGGGTCTCCCTTCCTTCTGCGGGAGGAGTTGCAGATCGCTGGGCCGCCCTGGTTCTTGATGGCCACCCGTGAAGGCGCCAACAAACTCATGGCACAGGTCAGCCCAAGTTGAAATGGAGTTCTCCGGCAGGTGCATCAGCCAAGACCTCACCTTTGGCTTTGAGTGCCAAAGGGAAGTAGTTGGCGAACACCTTCTCGCCTCTTCCCCCAGCAGCCTGAACAGCGATGGTGTAGATGCTTAGGAACTCTGCCGGGTTTAATCTTCCATCGTACTTCTCTGGTATCTCCGGCTTGAATGTGCGGGAAGATGGCCAACGGACTTGCCGCAGCTCGCGAGTGAAGGCGGGGCACCCAACCTCGAAAGGTAGGCACCCACCCTCACCGAGCATAGGTTCGTCGACGTCGGGGCCGTTGCGCTGATCAGACTGGCGGCGGGTGTCGTGGTGTTGCTCAATGGTGACGCGCATGCCTTCCCCCCGCCTGTCTTCCTGGGCTTGCCGCTGGTCTCGACGCGCTCGAGGGACGGATGAAGCCATCGAGACATCGTCGGGTTCTTGATCGCGTGGCACTGGATGTGGCCCTTGCGCAGGCTGCCGCGGAGGGGACTGCACTGTGGGGGTGCCCCCCTCGGCATGGCTAGCTGCGCGGGCCGTTGTCGTCGCATTGGGAGGCCATGGCGGGCCAGCTCACTGTGATCCTCCCTCTTCGGCAAAACCAATCAGGCTTTGAATGGTGGTTCTCCACTCATCCATCTAATCGGCTGCCGCCGGAAATCTCAACAGTAGCTGGGCCAGCGCCATAGCCTCCGAAGCGGTGCTTGGCATGGATGATGACGTAGATCGTTGCGTCGCCTGGCTCCTTACGGTGCCAGCAGTAGCAGCGCCATATTCTCGCCGTCGTGAGCCCGCGGCTATGGTGATGTGGTAACGAGGTGGAGGCGCTTGAGGGCCAGCAGCTCCGTTTGGCGCATCGACTGGGTTGGTCCGCTTTGGGAGTGGCGCACACCCTGCGGCCGCGCCCGTAGCGAGAGCGACCAGAGGGTTGCGATTCGCCCCAGAGCGAGAGCCGCCGCTGCGGCTGTGCCTTTCGGCCGGGCGGAGAGGTGCGGACAGAATGATTTCTCCACCCGTACCTTGTGGAGCGTGGCCGTCGGGATGCCGTTGGTGCTATACTTCCCCGGCGCCTTCTGCTCTTACTTCCACCGCAGGGGAGGTGGTGGCGACGCCGCCTGCGCCGGCCATGTCCCCCGCCGCGTCCGTGTCCCCGTGAATCCTCGTGGCCTCCGCCGCATCGGCAGCCGCGTGCAGCGGGGCCTTTGAAGTGGACGGGTGGGCTGCATCACCGGGCTTCTTCTTGGGCGCCATGACTGACGGAGCCGTCGATGAATATGACGTGCTGTGTATGCTTCTCGAGTTCGCGCAAGCGCTCCCCTACCTGGCGCGCCAAAGATGTCGTGGGAAATCACGGCCACCTATGGGGCCATCGCCCCCTTTTGGTTTGGCAGGGGCGCTGAGCGCGTTGCACAAAGAGCAGAGGACCGTACCACAGCACGGCAGAGATCACACGGGCAGTTTTACCTAGGTTCGGGCCGCCGCGAGGCGTAAAACCCTACTCCTGCTTTGGTGGATTGATGGTGGATTGTGGTGGAAACGCAGCGCTCTTGCCCGGCAGGGTTGCCTCGGGGCGAGAGCAGCTACATGTGTACGAGTGTACAAGGTTCTGAACCCTTTCTCTAGTTGCCATGGCCCTCCTTTTATAGATCAAGGGGTTACCACAGTGGCAAATCAGTCATTGTGTGCTGATTAGATAGCAAACAGTGCTATCATACCTAACTCTGTAGGCAGAGCAGAGCGCATTAAATGTGCCGCTCAGTGTCACATCGTAGCCTCCCCGGCAAGCCTTGCCAGGCTGCTTGGCGACCTTTTCGCCTGTCTGCTTGACACGTTTCTGGACGGGTGTCATTTGGAGGTGGTTTCCTCTGGAAGTGGCTGCCATGTGTCGCATAACTGCCACTTAGTCACTTGGGGGCTTGACACCACACCGATTGATGACTTGCGTCGCTATGAGGTGGAACGGTGAAGCCTTGGCGGGGTAGTTTGCTTCGGTAATGCCCGGCAGGCCTACCGCGACGGTCTTGAGGCTTGTCTTCAGGGCCACCTCGTCCTCGCCAGGCTCGCCTGCCTGGCAAGGGAGGTTTTTCCTTAGCAGTGTCTTGGTCTTCTTGCCCTGCCCTTTGATTCCTCAAAGAGCCATCTCTCCTAGCTTGATCTGGTCTTGGATGTTGTAACTTAGCTCTTTTAGGCCTGTGCATGGTCTGGGCAACAGACCCAGGGTTTGTTGCACCTACACCCCGATAATGCGATAGACCCCGATACTGCGATAGACCCCGCAACCGCTGATGATCTGGTGGTCGTCTACTTTGTTTGAAGATCTGTTTTTGTCAGCAGAGCTTCCAGGCAAGCAAACCCCCCTTGATCATTCTGATATCGCCCATTTCTTTCCGTCTCATGCTTGCATTAGAACTACTACTGCTTTTGTATGATCCTATTCTAATGCATAGCCTATTTTTGTAACCTGCAATTGTTACCTTACCTGCTTATCCTAAACTGCTTAGTATAGGTTGGTTAGTGATCCATCAGTGACCCCTCACCTTGTCCCAGTTGCCCCGCTTTATGTTCAATGACTCGATCAATGTGATTGACGTCCAGGCCCTGACACCGCACATCACCCCACTAAGTTGTACGACTCTGCAGAGTTACTATCAAGTGTCGAGGGTGATAACTTGTACTATCGAGTGCGGAGGTGGCAGACAGCAGCGACAACAGTGCTCGGCCGAGCAAAGAGGGCGAGGGGAGAGGTGAGAGCAAGTGGGAGTGGGGGTAGGTGGAGGGGAGGAGTCCGAGGGGCCGTGGGGTGGCTGATACATCCACTTTGCATCATGCTTTTATGTTAATATTCATTGCATTATGGGCTGTTATTATACATTATGGTACAATACTTATGCCTTTTCTCTCTTATTTTACAAGATTTACATGAAGAGGGAGAATGCCGGCAGCTGGAATTCGGGACCGGAAAGGAGCAAATCTGAGAGACCTATTTTGCACAACTCCAAAAGTCCTAAAAATTTATGGAGAATTATTTTTGAATATATAAAAATTATTGGGCAAAGAAACTACCAGAGGGGACCCACCAGGTGGCCACAAGCCTGGGGGGTACGCCCCCAAGGCTTGTGGGCCCCCTGGCAGGTCTCTGGTGCCCATCTTCTGCTATATGAAAGGTTTTGACCTAGAAAAAATCAGAGAGAAGCTTTCGGGACGAAGCGCCGCTGTCTCGAGGCAAAACTTGGGCAATAGCAATATAGGGCTCCGGCAGAGCGATTCTGCCAGGGAAACTTCCCTCCCGGAGGGGGAAACCGAAGCCATCGTCATCACCAACGATCCTCTCATCGAGGGAGGGTCAATCTCTATCAACATCTTCACCAGCACCATCTCCTCTCAAACCCTAGTTCATCTCTTGTATTCAATCTTTGTCCCAAAACCTCAGATTGGTACCTGTGGGTTGCTAGTAGTGTTGATTACTCCTTATAGTTGATGCTAGTTGGTTTATTTGGTGGAAGATCATATGTTCAGATCCTTAATGATAATTAATAACCCTGTGATCTTGAACATGAGCATGCTTTGTGAGTAGTTACGTTTGTTCCTAAGGACATGGGAGAAGTCTTGTTATAAGTAATCATGTGAATTTGGTATTCGTTCGATATTTTGATGAGATGTATGTTGTCTTTCCTCTAGTGGTGTTATGTGAACATCGACTACATGACACTTCACCATGATTTGGGCCTAGGGGAAGGCATTGGGAAGTAATAAGTATATGATGGGTTGCTAGAGTGACAGAAGCTTAAACCCTAGTTTATGCTTTGCTTCGTAAGGGGCTGATTTGGATCCACATGTTTCATGCTATGGTTAGATTTATCTTAATTCTTCTTTCATAGTTGCGGATGTTTGCGAGAGGGGTTAATCATAAGTGGGAGGCTTGTCCAACTAAGGACAGCACCCAAGCACCGGTCCACCCACATATCAAATTATCAAAGTAACGAACGCGAATCATATGAGCATGATGAAAACTAACTTGACAATAATTCCCATGTGTCCTCGGGATCGCTTTGCTTTATATAAGAGTTCGTCCAGGCTTATCATTTGCTACAAAAAGGATAGGGCCACCTTGCTGCACCTTTGTTACACTTGTTACTTGTTACCGGTTACCCGTTATGAATTGTCTTATCACAAAACTATCTGTTACCGATAATTTCAGTGCTTGCAGAAAATACCTTGTTGAAAACCGCTTGTCATTTCCTTCTGCTCCTTGTTGGGTATCAACACTCTTACTTATCGAAAGTACTACGATAGATCCCCTGTACTTGTGAGTCATCAAGACTCTATTCTTGCGCCGTTGCCGGGGAGTGAAGCGCCTTTGGTAAGTGGAATTTGCTAAGGAAACATTTATTTTACGTGATGAAATTTACTGTCACTTGTCACTATGGAAAATCCTTTGAGGGGATTGTTCGGGGTATCTTCACCTCGAACGGAAGAGCAAAGAGTTGCTCCTCAACCTACTGCACCTACTGAAAATATTTATTATGAAATTCCTTTGGGTATGATAGAGAAACTGCTAGCTAATCCTTATGCTGGAGATGGAACACTACATCCTGATTTGCATCTAATCTATGTGGCTGAAGTTTGTGGATTATTTAAGCTTGCAGGATTGCCCGAGGATGAAGTCAAGAAGAAGGTCTTCCCTTTAACTTTGAAGGGAAAGGCATTGATATGGTATAGGCTATGTGATGATACTGGAGCTTGGAATTACAACCGATTGAAATAGGAATTTCATCAGAAGTTTTATCCTATGCATCTGGTTCATCGTGATCGGAATTATATATATAATTTTTGGCCTCATGAAGGAGAAAGTATCGCTCAAGCTTGGGGGAGGCTTAATTCAATGTTATATTCATGCCCCAATCATGAGCTCTCAAGAGAAATTATTATTCAGAATTTTTATGCTCGGCTTTCTCGTAATGATCAATCCATGCTCGATACTTCTTGTACTGGTTCTTTTATGAAGAAGACTATTGAATTCAAATGGGATCTCTTGGAAAGAATTAAACGCAACCCTAAAGATTGGGAGCTCGACGAAGGTCAGGAGTCAGGTATAAACCTTGAGTTTGATTGTGTTAAATCTTTTATGGATACCGATGTCTTTCGTGAATTTAGCACTAAATATGGACCTGACTCTAGGATAGTAGCTTCTTCCTGTGAATCATTTGCTACTCATGTTAATCTCCCTAAGGAGAAGTGGTTTAAATATCATCCTCCCATTGAAGTAAAAATAGTAGAACCCATTAAAGCTGAAGAAGAAACCATTACTTATAATGTTGATCCAGTTATTCCTACTGCTTATATTGAGAAACCACCTTTTCCTGTTAGGATAAAAGAACATGCTAAAGCTTTAGCTGTAGTCTGTAAGAGTTATACTAGAACACCTACACCCCCTGAACAAATTAAAGTTGAACCTAGTATCGCAATGGTTAAAGATATCTTGGTCGATAATATTGATGGGCGTGTTATTTATTTCTGTGATGAAGCTGCTAGAATTGCTAAACCTGATGAAAAGGATAAACATAGACATGTTGTTGGCATACCTGTCGTCTCTGTTAAGATAGGAGATCATTGTTATCATGGCTTATGTGATTTGGGTGCTAGTGTGAGTGCAATTCCCTTTACTTTATACCAAGAAATTATGAATGATATTGCACCTGCTGAAATAGAAGATATTGATATTACTATTAAGCTTGCTAATAGAGATATTATCTCACCAATTGGGATTGTTAGAGATGTTGAAGTCTTGTGTGGGAAAATAAAATACCCTACTGATTTTCTAGTTCTTGGTTCCCCACAAGATGATTTTTGTCCCATTATATTTGGTAGACCTTTCTTGAACACTGTTAATGCTAAAATAGATTGTGAGAAAGAAATTGTTAGTGTAAGTTTCGGGGATGTGTCTCATGAGTTTAATTTCTCCAAATTTTGTAGACAACCCCATGATAAAGAATTGCCTAGTAAAGATGAAATTATTGGTCTTGCTTCTATTACCATGCCTCCTACTAATCCTTTAGAACAATATTTGCTAGACCATGAAAATGACATGTTCATGAATGAAAGAAATGAAATAGATGAGATATTCTTTAAACAAATGCCTGTTTTGAAACACAATTTCCCTGTTGAGACTCTTGGAGATCCTCTACCACCCAAGGGTGATCCTGTGTTTGAGCTTAAACAATTACCTAATACTTTGAAATATGCTTATCTCGATGAGAATAAGATATATCCTGTTATTATTATTAGTGCTAACCTTTCAAAGCGTGAAGAAAAGAAATGATTGAAAACTCTGAGGAAGCACTGTGCCGCTATTGGATATACTCTTGATGATCTTAAGGGCATTAGTCCCACTCTATGTCAGCATAAAATTAATATGGAACCTGATGCTAAACCAGTCGTTGATCACCACCGACGGTTGAATCCTAAAATGAAAGAAGTGGTAAGAAATAAAATATTAAAGCTTCTAGAAGCAGGTATAATCTATCCTATTGCTGATAGTAGATGGGTAAGTCTTGTTCATTGTGTCCCTAAGAAGGGCGGTATTACTGTTGTTCCTAATGATAAAAATGAATTCATTCCGTAAAGAATTGTTATAGCTTATAGAATGGTAACTGATTTTAAAAAATTAAACAAAGCTACTAGGAAAGATCATTATCCTTTACCTTTCATTGATCAAATGCTAGAAAGACTATCAAAACATACACATTTTTACTTTCTAGATGGTTATTCTGGTTTCTCCCAAATACCCGTGTCACAAGAGGATCAAGAAGAACTACTTTTACATGCCCTTTTGTTACCCTTAATTATAGACATATGCCTTTTCTTTTATGCAATGCACCTGCTACTTTTCAAAGATGTAAGGTTGCTATATTCTCTGACTTTTGTGAAAAGATTGTTGAGGTTTTCATGGATGATTTCTCCGTATATGAAACTTCTTTTGATGATTGCTTAAGCAACCTTGACCGCATTTTGCAGAGATGTGAACAAACTAATCCTGTCTTGAATTGGGAGAATTGCCACTTTATGGTTAATGAAGGTATTGTCTTGGGGTATAAAATCTCCGAAAGAGGTATTGAAGTTGATAAAGCTAAAGTTGATGCTATTGAAAAAAATGTCGTGTCCTAAAGATATCAAAGGTATAAGAAGTTTCCTTGGTCATGCTGGTTTCTATAGGAGATTTATTAAAGACTTCTCTAAAATTTCTAGGCCTCTTACTAATCTCTTGCAAAAAGATGTTCCATTTGTTTTTGATGATGATTGTGTAGAAGCATTTGAAATCCTTAAGAAAGCCTTAATTTCTACACCTATTGTTCAACCACCTGATTGGAACCTACCCTTTGAAATTATGTGTGATGCTAGCGATTATGCTGTTGATGCTGTTCTAGGACAAAGAGGTGATAAGAAATTAAATGTTATCCATTATGCTAGTAAAACTCTAGACAGTGCTCAAAGAAATTATGCTACTACTGAAAAAGAATTTTTAGCGGTTGTATTTTCTTGTGACAAGTTCAGATCTTATATTGTTGATTCTAAGGTAACTATTCACACAGATCATGCTGCTATTAAATATCTTATGGAAAAGAAAGATGATAAACCTAGACTTATTAGGTGGGTTCTCCTGCTAAAAGAATTTGATTTACATATTATTGATAGAAAGGGAGCTGAGAACCCCTTAGCAGACAACTTATCTAGGTTCGAAAATATTCTTGATGACCCACTACCTATTGATGACAGCTTTCCTGATGAACAGTTAGCTGTTATAAATGCTTCTCGTAGTACTCCATGGTATGCAGACTATGCTAATTATATTGTTGCTAAATTTATACCACCTAGTTTCACATACCAACAAAAGAAAAAGGTTTTCTATGATTTAAGACATTACTTTTGGGATGACCCACACCTTTATAAAGGAGTAGATGGTGTTACTGGACGTTGTGTACCTGAGCGTGAACAGGAACAAATTCTAAGCAAGTGTCACTCCGAGGCCTATGGAGGACACCATGCTGGAGATAGAACTGCACATAAGGTATTACAATCTGGTTTTTATTGGCCTACTCTTTTCAAGGATGCTCGTAAGTTTGTCTTGTCTTGTGATGAATGTCAAAGAATTGGTAATATTAGTAGACATTAGGAAATGCCTATGAATTATTCACTTGTTATTGAACCATTTGATGTTTGGGGATTTGATTATATGGGACCTATTCCTTCCTCCAATGGGTATACACATATTTCGGTTGCTGTTGATTATGTTACTAAGTGGGTAGAAGCTATTCCAACTAGTAGTTCTGATCATAACACCTCCATTAAAATGCTTTAAAAAGTTATTTTCCCGAGGTTTGGAGTCCCTAGATATTTAATGACTGATGGTGGTTCACAGTTTATTCACGGTGCCTTCCGTAAATTGCTTGCTAAGTATGATGTTAACCATAGAATTGAATCTCCTTATCATCCTCAGTCTAGTGGTCAAGTAGAATTAAGTAATAGAGAAATAAAATTGATCTTGCAAAAGACTATTAATAGCTCTAGAAAGAATTGGTCTAAGAAACTTGATGATGCATTATGGGCTTATAGAAATTCTTATAAGAATCCTATGGGTATGTCTCCATATAAAATGGTGTATGGAAAAGCATGTCACTTACCTCTTGAACTAGAACATAAAGCTTATTGGGCAATTAAGGAGCTCAATTATGATTTCAAACTTGCCGGCGAGAAGATGTTATTTGACATAGCTCACTTGATGAATGGAGAACCCAAGCCTATGAGAATGCCAAATTGTTTAAAGAAAAGGTTTAAAGATGGCATGACAAAAGGATACAAAAGCGTGAATTTAATGTAGCTAACCATGTCTTGCTACACAATTCTCGTTTAAGACTTTTCGCAGGAAAACTTCTCTCTAAATGGGAAGGACCTTACATTATCGAACAAGTTTATCGTTCCAGTGCCATCAAGATCAACAACGCCGAGGGCAATAACCCGAAGGTGGTAAACGGGTAAAGAATCAAACATTATATCTCAGGTTCTTCCATAAATGTTGAAACAATATTATTAATACCATAACACCGGAGGAGTACATAAGGGAGACCTACCAGAACGCTCCAGACCCCTGAAAAGGAATAGGTATGTGATACGGTAAGTAAACCGACTCCAAAACTTTCCCAAAAGCAATTTTACTCCGTTTTGGAATATTTAAAAAATTAAGAAAATAAAAAGTAGTCTGAAAAGTGCATGAGGAGGCGACAAGCCTTGGGGGCGCGCCCTACCCCCTGGGTGCGCCTCCCAGGCTTGTGGCCACCTCGTGTGCCCTCTGGACTCTGCTTTCTCCTAGAATACTTCTTTTCCATGGTAAAAATTCATTATATAATCTCCCAAAGGAACCACCGTACCACGGCAATATCCCCTGTTTTTGTTTCGAGCTATTTTTGCAGCAGATTTAGAGCAATATGTCTTCGCAAGATTCAGATGGAGAGAGCTATGTTTCCCATTATACTACGGGTCCAAATATCTTTCGGGAAATTTACCCTTACCTATGGTCCTCGGAGGAAGAGCAAGATTTCGACCCGAAGGAGGAGCAAGATTTTGACATGGAGAAAACAAGGAACGAGAGCTCCGACAAAGATGAAGATCCATTACCTCAACCTGGAGATATGCACGTGGAATTCAAGAAGTCAAGCCTTCCTAAGGCCAATCTATCTCACCCCGTTTTCTACAGGATAGCAAGGCGGCCTTATGCAAAAAGATATTGAAGCTTGAGCTCGAGAAGGATAATCTAAGGGAGGAAAATTTTAGCCTCAGATGCAAGTTGGAGAAGAAGAATGCTACAACTCCATCATCACCACCGCCGAAGAAAGAAACTTGAGTACATGGGTATGGGCACTCCCCTTGGCTTGTGACAAGCTTGGGGGAGGTGCCCCGGTATCGTATCACCATCACATCTTTACCTTTATCGTTTTTCTTAGTTCAATCCTTTTGGTTATATCTTGGTTTAGTAGAATAAAGTTTTAGTATGATCTAGTTTTGAGTTTTGCTTTGTGTTCCCTCTATGTAATCGAGTCCGACAGTTATATAATAAAGATTAGTTTTGAGTAGAGGGCTTTGCTTTCTTGCTATGATCTTGAGAAAAGAATAGAATAAAAGAAATAAAAAGATTATATAATAATCTTATGGGAAGTGATGACTTCACATATAAGAAGTATGTCGCATAAAATTTGTTGGGAATTGACAAACATAGTTTTGGTCGTTGTTGCAATTAATAGGAAGTAATAAAGAAAGAGAGGTCACACATATAAATACACTATCTTGGACATCTTTTGTGATTGTGAGCACTCATTAAAATATTATATGCTAAAAGGTTGTTGTTGGACAAGGAAGACAACATAATGGGTTATGTTTCCTTATATCCGAATAGAAGTTATATTTTCATGGATCCTCCAACTTGTTGAGCTTGCTTCTCATCCTATGCTAGCCAAATCTTCTGCACCAAGTAGAGATACTACTTGTGCATCCAAAATCCCTCAACCTAGTTTTGCCATGAGAGTCCACTATACCTACCTATGGATTCAGCAAGATCCTTCAAGTAAGTTGTCATCGGTGCAAGCAATAAAAAATTTGCTCTCTAAATATGTATGATCTTTTAGTGTGAGGAAAATAAGCTTTATACGAACTTGTGATATGGAAGAAATAAAGCGGGGACTGCATAATAAAGTTCTTTATCACAAGCGGCAATATGAAGTGACGTTCTTTTGCATTGTGATTTTGTGCATCCAACCATAAAAGCGCATGACAACCTCTGCTTCCCTCTGCGAAGGGCCTATCTGTTACTTTTACCTTCTACCTTTATACAAGAGCCATGGTGATCTTCACCTCTCCTTTTTATACTTTTTTCTTTTTGGCAAGCACTATATGTTGGGGAAGATCCAGATATATATATCCACTCGGATGTAGGTGTTCATAAACTATTATTGTTGATGTTACCCTTGAGGTAAATGGTTGGGAGGCGAAACTATAAGCCCCTATCTTCCTGTGTGTTTCATTGAAACTTTGATCTCATAAGTATCACGTGAGTGTTAGCAATTAGGAAAGATTAAATGATGGTTGAGTATGTGAACTTGCTAAATAAAAGCTCTTACATTGACTCTTTCCGATGTTATGATAAATTGCAATTGTTTCAATGACCAAGATCATAGTTTGTTGGTTTTCAATAAAGTTTTTCATTCATACTTTACCTTATGAACGAATTGTTACTTTAGCATAAGAATTTATATGACAATATATGTTGATGTTCTAAAGATGATCATGATGCCCTCATGTCCGTATTTTATTTTATCGGCACCTCTATCTCTAAACATGTGGCCATGATTATCGATTTCGGCTTTCGCTTGAGGACAAGCGAGGTCTAAGCTTGGGGGAGTTGATATGTACATTTTGCATCATGCTTTTATGTTAATATTTATTGCACTATGGGTTGTTATTATACATTATGGTACAATACTTATGCCTTTTCTCTCTTATTTTACAAGATTTACATGAAGAGGGAGAATGCCGGCAACTGGAATTCTGGACCGAAAAGGAGCAAATCTGAGAGACCTATTCTGCACAACTCCAAAAGTCCTGAAAATTTACAGAGAATTTTTTTGGAATATATAAAAATTATTGGGCAAAGAAACTACCAGAGGGGACCCACCAGGTGGCCACAAGCCTGGGGGGCGCGCCCCCAGGGCTTGTGGGCCCCCTGGCAGGTCTCCGGTGCCCATCTTCTGCTATATGAAAGGTTTTGACCTGGAAAAAATCAGAGAGAAGCTTTCGGGATGAAGCACCTCCGTCTCGAGGCGGAACTTGGGCAGGAGCAATCTAGGGCTCCGGCAGAGCGATTCTGCCGGGGAAACTTCCCTCCCGTAGGGGGAAATCGAAGCCATCGTCATCACCAACGACCCTCTCATCTAGGGAGGGTCAATCTCCATCAACATATTCACCAGCACCATCTCATCTCAAACCCTAGTTCATCTCTTGTATTCAATCTTTGTCCCAAAACCTCAGATTGGTACCCGTGGGTTGCTAGTAGTGTTGATTACTCCTTGTAGTTGATGCTGGTTGGTTTATTTAGTGGAAGATCATATGTTCAGATCCTTAATGATAAATAATACCCCTCTGATCTTGAACATGAGCATGCTTTGTGAGTAGTTACATTTGTTCCTAAGGACATGGGAGAAGTCTTGTTATAAGTAATCATGTGAATTGGTATTCGTTCGATATTTTGATGATATGTATGTTGTCTTTCCTCTAGTGGTGTTATGTGAACGTGGACTACATGACACTTCACCATGATTTGGGCCTAGGGGAAGGCATCGGGAAGTAATAAGTAGATGATGGGTTGCTAGAGTGACAGAAGCTTAAACCCTAGTTTATGCGTTGCTTCGTAAGGG
This sequence comes from Thinopyrum elongatum, assembly GCA_011799875.1. NCBI lineage: Eukaryota > Viridiplantae > Streptophyta > Magnoliopsida > Poales > Poaceae > Thinopyrum > Thinopyrum elongatum. The sequence goes on from CM022299.1 coordinate 248,311,540, forward strand.
GCTGATTTGGATCCACATGTTTCATGCTATGGTTACATTTATCTTAATTCTTCTTTCGTAGTTGCGGATGTTTGCGAGCGGGGTTAATCATAAGTGGGAGGCTTGTCCAAGTAAGGATACACCCAAGCACCAGTCCACCCACATATCAAATTATCAAAGTAACGAACGCGAATCATATGAGCATGATGAAAACTAACTTGACAATAATTCCCATGTGACCCAGGAGCGCTTTGCTTTATATAAGAGTTCGTCCAGGCTTATCCTTTGCTACAAAAAGGATTGAGCCACCTTGCTGCACCTTTGTTACACTTGTTACTTGCTACCCGTTACGAATTATCTTATCACAAAACTATCTGTTACCGATAGTTTCAGTGCTTGCAGAAAATACCTTGCTGAAAACCGCTTGTCTTTTCCTTCTGCTCCTATTGGGTTTGACACTCTTACTTATCGTAAGGACTATGATTGATCCCCTATACTTGTGGATCATCAGCTACTTTCACTTTACCCCAGAACCATGACTGAAGTCAGGTCGGCCCCGAGGGGTACCCGCGAGAGAAATGTGAAGTCGGTTTGACCGTTGATACGTCTCCAACGTATCTATAATTTTTGCTTGTTCCATGCTGTTATATTATCATTCTTGGATGTTTTACAATCATTTTATAGCAACTTTATATCATTTTTTTGGGACTAACCTATTGACATAGTGCCCAATGCCAGTTGTTGTTTTTTACTTCGCAGAATATCAGTCCCAAACGGAGTCCAAACGCAGCGAAACTTTTTGGAGAATTTTTCTGGGCCAGAAGACACCTGATGGGCCAAAGAAGTACCAGAGGGGGGCTCCGAGGTGAGCACTACTCACCAGGGCATGCCCAGGAGCCTAGGCACGCCCAGGTGGGTTGAGCCCACCTCGATGGCCTCCCGCACCGCCTCTTCGCCATATAAATACCCAAATATTCCAAAAACCCTAGGGGAGTCGACGAAACACAATTCCAGCCACCGCAAGTTCTAGAACCACGAGATCCAATCTAGACACCATCATGGAGGGGTTCATCATCCTCATTGGTGCCTCTTCGATGATGCGTGAGTAGTTCGTCATAGACCTACGGGTCCGTAGGCAGTAGCTAGATGGCTTCCTCTCTCTCTTTTGATTCTCAATACAATGGTCTCTTGGAGATCTATTTGATGTAAATCTTTTTTGTGGTGTATTTGTTGGGATCCGATGAACTTTGAGTTTATGATCAGATCTATACCCATGAATATTTTTTGAGTCTTCTTTTGATCTCTTATAGCATGATTATTTATAGCCTCGTATTTCTTCTTTGAATCTTTGGTTTAGTTAGGACAACTAGATCGATCTTTCTTGCCATGGGAAGAGGTGCTTTGTGATGGGTTCGATCATTCGGTATTCTTTCCTAGTGACAGAAGGGGCAGCAAGACACGCATGAATCGTTGATATTAAGGTTAACAAGATGGGGTCTATTCCTACATGAATAGATCTCTGTGACGCCCCCGACCCAATCGTGCACTAATCATACACGCAAATGCACACGATCAAGCCTAAGGACTCACGGGAAGATATCACAACACAACTCTACAACATAAATAAAGTCATACAAGCTTTATATTACAAGCCAGGGGCCTCGAGGGCTCGAATACATAAACTTGCGTACAAGCGTCAGCGGAAGCATCAGATATCTGAGTACAGATATGAAACAGAAACAGAAAGGCCTTTAGAAAGGCGGGGCAAAATTAAAACACTACGATCGAAAGGCGAAGGCCTCCTGCCTGGGACCCTCCGATCCTACTCCTGGTCGTCAGTCAACTCGTAGAAGTAATCATCCTCTGGGTAGTAGTAGTAGTCGACCGACGGCAGGGCAGCTGTCTTAGGGGCTCCGTCATCTTGTTACGACAAACTGATATGGGGAGAAAAGGAAAACAAAGCAACCGTGATTACTCAGAAGTACTCAGCAAGCAAGGATCTACACTACATATGCAACATTTTCAATGAGAGGCTGTATATGTGGACTGGGCTGCAGAAATGCGAGAATAGAGAGAAGGCCTAGTCCTATCGAAGACTAGCATCTTCAGCGGTCTTGCAGAAATAGAAGAGGGTAGAACAGTACAATATAATGTAGCAGTATCATTAAGTCTCATCCTCACCCAGAGATCCTTTCTCGACTCCCTGCGAGAAAGCAATCCCAGAGCCATACAGTCATCAACCTCGTCCTGAGATCCCTTCTCGACTCCCTGCGAGAAGCAATCCCAGAGCCATAGTATCCAAGTATCCAGTTCTAAATTGTATCAATCGGGATACAACTCCGAGTGTCCTTTACCGTAGGACCGGCTATCGATAGAAGTTTTCTTCCCTGCAGGGGTGCACCAACTTACCCAACACGCTCGATTAACTCCGGCCGGACACACTTTCCTGGGTCATGCCCGGCCTCGGCCAAACGACACATCGCAACCCTACCTACAGCTCAGCAGAGAGGTCCCCGCCGGTCTACATCCTAAGCGCAAGGGGGTCTTGGCGATCGCCCCTCGCCCTCCGGGTCGTTGCGCACAGGGTGGATACCAGCATCGCCTCGGGTGGCCGACACGATCCGACCGTGCCGCCATGCTGAACTGGACGTCTGACAGAGCTTTCGGCTGATGCATACGATGCAGAACGCCCATACTATGCCCACGTGATGGTTAGTGCTATCAGGCCAGAGACCTGCTCGGATCAAATATCCAAATCGTTAATGGACTAGGGCTTGCGGTAATGAGCAGAGACTCATGAAAGATGTGACCCCGTCGCCCCGTCTCGAGGACTTGCTGCAAGGGTTAAGAATGCCCGGCCGCGCCTCGTATTCAACACTCGGGCAGCATAGAGGCACCCGTCTTCACAACACTCGCCTCTCAGGCGCACGCGGGTACCCCTCAGGGTCGACCCGCCTATCCAAATAACTGTGTATGGTCCAAGTATCCGTGTGTCCATAACATCAGGGGAATCCGAGGTATCACCCTCATTGGAATTCCTACTCGATGTGTCTGTCAAGGTGAACTCGGAGGATTCACCCTCGATGGGTTCACACTTGATGTGTTGCACGACAGCGTCGTTACCGGAAGTGGTGAAGGAGGAATCACCCGCGATGACCACGACCGAATAGCTACTCTATAGAGTTAACATCAGAAGTGCTACAAGAGGTTTCACCCTCGGCACTCGATAGTAACGCTGTAGTGTCGTTACAACTAAGGGGGTGATGTGCGGTGTCGGGGCCTGGTCTTCAATCCCGTTGATCGGGTCTTCAGATTATCCAGCGGGGCAGTCAGGATAAGTGGGGTCACTGATAGGTCTCTACCCAGCCTATACTAAACAGTTTAGGATATGCAGGTAATTATCAACAGCAGGTTACAATAAACAGGCTATGCATCAGAATAGGTAAAGCAGCAGCAGCAGCAATTCTAATGCAAGCATGAGAAATAGAATGGGTGATATCGGTATGCTCAGGGGGGGGGGCTTGCCTGGTTGCTCGGCGGCAAGGGCAAGGTTGTCAATGGTGTCTTCGGGCTCCGGAGCGGCGTCGGTCTCGGGGAACTGCGTCGGGGTCTAACGAGAGAGAAGAGGGGGAGGAAACAGTATAAATATAGAGCAAACATGAGCAACGCAAAGTACGGCATGACAATATGCAGTGCCGGGTGTGTCCTAACGTATGGTTGCACGTCACCGAGGAAGGGGGAATCCATCCGGGAATGTTTTCCCGGTTCCGGACAATTGTCAGACAGATGACCGGAGAGGGACGGTTGCATGTTCGGATAGTTAGGGACGCGTGACAGACGAACGGACCACGTATTCGGATTCGTCTCGTCGTTCTGAGCAACTTTCATGTAGAAAGTATTTTCATCCGAGTTATAGTTTTATTTTATATGATTTTCTAAAGTTTTTATTAATTTCTGAAATTTAATTATTTATTTAAATTCAACATTATCCAGAATAGTAACTGATGACGTCAGCATGACATCATGCTGACGTCAGCATAATCTGACAGGTGGGGCCCGCTGTCATTGACTGATTAGTTAATTAGTGTTAACTAATTAATTAATACTTAATTAAACTAATTAACTAAATTAGACTAACCTAATCAGGATTAATTAACTAATTAATTAATTAATTAATAATTTTAATAATTTTTATTTCTATTTTCTATTTTTATTTTATTTTATTTTTTTAAACAGTTCTGGGCCGTGGGCCCCACTGGTCAGGGGCAGCGGGCGGACGTGTCCGGGCCGGCCTGTGCGGGCACCGGACATGTCCGGTGCGCACAGCAGGCGCGCGCGCGGGGCCGGGCGCATTGCGCGGAGGCGAGGCCGCGGCGCGGTAGCGGGGCCAGCGCGGGGCGGCGGACGCGTGCGCGGTCGCGCGGGGGTGAGCGGGCGGAGGGGCGTGGCTGCGGGAGGAGCTGCAGGGGGGCGGTAGCGGCGAGCGGCGGCCCGGAGCGCGGCTCCGGCGCGCGGCCCCGGCGAATGGCGACAAAGGGAGAGGGGAGAGCGGCAGCGGAGGCCGGGGGGGTGCTCCCGAGTGGGGGAGGCGAGGCAGGGGTGGCCGGCGGCGTTGGTGGGGACGGGGTGGGGTGACGCGCGTTGGGGGCGCATAGGGGAGGAGGCGGTGGCGATGGCGTCCGGCGACGGTGTCGGCGCGGGGCGGCGGCAAGCGCGCCCGATCCCTCCTGGATCAGAGGGGGAGAGGGAGGAGAGGAGAGCGAGAGGTGGTGAGAGTGGGGATTAGGGTTAGCGGGGTGGGGTGGACCGGGGGATAAAGGGGGCGAGCGGCTGGGCCGGCCTGCTGGGCCGAGGCCCAGTCGGGGGAGGGGGGGTCCCTTTTCTTTTTGTTTTCTTTTGTTTTTCTTTTCTTTTCTTTTTTTCTATGTTTTACAAATAGTTTGGCCACTAAATGGTTTTTGCAAAATATGAGACCTAGCCCTTAAATCTCAGTGCATTGAATGCCACTGCAATAAAATGGTTTTAAATCCAAATGTTTTCTTTTAGATTTTATTTAAATAAATAGGTATTAAATAGTGTTGTTTTGTGGTTGTTAGGGTCACCTAATTTATTTATTATTTGTTGGTTACAATTTTAGAATAGTCTCTGGAATATTTGTTATTTAATGAACATTTTAGTTTTTATGTTAGACAACTTTTATTTTCCACTTTCATTTAAATTTGGATTTTGACTTAGGAGTTGAAATGCAATATGATGTTAATGATGATCATGCACTGTTAAACATGATGACATGGCATAATCAAAAGGGTGATTACTGTAGTTAACCACCGGGGGTGTTACAAATCTCCTCTACTAACAAGAATTCTCGTCCCGAGAATTAAGAGGTAGAAGGAAAAAGTTCGGGGTATTCCGCACGAAGATTATCCTCGCGTTCCCAAGTGGCTTCATCTTCAGTATGATTTGACCACTGCAGTTTGAGGAACTTGGTAACCTTCTAACGGGTCCGACATTCAGCTTCATCGAGAATGCGGATCGGATGCTCCTTATAAGATAGATCATCTTGCAATTCGAGCACCTCGTGATCCATTGCTCGGTGCGGAGATTCCTTGAGGCATTGACGAAGTTGCGACACATGGAAGACGTCGTGGATATGAGAGAATTGTGGCGGCAATTTCAATTTATACGCCACCTGACCACGTCTAGCAATTATGCGGAAAGGACCAATATAGCGTGGGGCTAGCTTGCCCTTGATTCCAAAACGGTGAGTGCCCTTCATAGGAGTGACGCGCAGATAAGCTTGATCACCAGGTTGATAAGTCAAACCCCATCGTTTGCGATCATAGTTGCTCTTCTGGCGGTCCTGAGCCGCCTTGAGATTTTCTCGGACAATACGAACTTGTTCTTCGGCGTGTTGAATAATATCCGGACCCACGAGCGGTCGTTCCCCAGTTTCTGACCAATTCAGAGGGGTTCGACACTTACGTCCATAGAGTACTTCGAAGGGGGCCATTTTCAAGCTGGCTTGATAGCTGTTGTTATAAGAGAACTCGGCATACGGGAGAGATTCTTCCCACTTCTTGCCGAAAGAAATAACACAAGCCCGAAGCATGTCTTCAAGCACCTGATTGACTCGCTCGACTTGGCCTTGGGATTGGGGGTGATAAGCTGAACTCCAGGTAATATGAGTTCCCATAGCTGTTTGGAAACTTTCCCAGAATTTGGAAGTGAAAAGACCGCCACGGTCCGAACTGATCTCCTTCGGAATACCGTGGAGTGAAACAATTCTGGAGATATACAACTCTGCTAACTGACTAGCAGTGATAGTCTCTTTGACGGGCAGAAAGTGTGCAACTTTAGAGAGTTGGTCGACGACGACAAGAATAGCATCGTGACCCTTCTGTGACCTGGGAAGTCCTGTAACGAAATCCATCTGAACCTTATCCCATTTCCATAGAGGAATAGGAAGTGGTTGCAGAATTCCAGCTGGTTTCTGATGTTCTGCTTTAACGCGACGGCAAACATCACATTCAGCAACATAACGAGCAATGTCCTGCTTCATTTTAGACCACCAGTACCTTTGACGGAGATCACGATACATCTTGGTGCTACCCGGATGAATAGACAGCGGGGTATCATGGGCCTCCTTCATGACCTTGTCGGTCATAAGCTCGAAGCGAGGTACGACAATGCGGTTTCTGAAATACAAGGTTCCATCTTCAGACAGCGAGAAATCCCTGTACTTTACAAGGTGAAGGTCTTTCTTCATGAGATCAATTTCAACATCTTTAGCTTGCGCATTCTTAACAGCTTTCTCAAGGTCTGCTTCAACAACCAAGGTTTTTAAGTATCCTTGAGGAACTATCTCGAGATTTAGCCTTCGAAGCTCTTCATACAGGAGTGGTTGCTCTAGCTGGACTTCAAGTTCACAGCAATAGGATTTGCGACTCAACGCATCAGCCATTACATTAGCCTTGCCAGGGGTATAAGAAATACCCAAATCATAGTCTGCAATAGTCTCCATCCATCTTTGCTGACGGAGGTTTAGAGATGGCTGAGTAAACAAGTACTTTAGACTTTTATGATCCGTGTATATCTCGCAACGATTATCGAGGAGGTAATGTCACCACAACTGCAGTGCATAAATGACAGCAGCTAGTTCTAGATCATGTACCGGATAATTCTCTTCATGTGGGCGCAACTGACGAGAGCCATAAGCAATCACTTTACGCTCTTGCATTAGGACACAGCCTAATCCTTCACGGGATGCGTCACAATAAATCACGAAGTCTTTGCGGGTATCTAGAGGAGATAGTACTGGGGCAGATGTCAGCTTGTCTTTGAGTGCTTGAAAACTTTCCTGACATTTTTCTGTCCATTCGAACTTAACGCCTTTGTGAAGCAGATCAGTCAAAGGCTTAGCAATCTTAGAAAAGTTCTCGACAAATCGACGGCAATAGCTTGCAAGGCCGAGAAAACTTCTCACTTGCTTGATATTCTTCGGAGGAGTCCAGTCAAGAATAGCCAGAACTCGTTCTGGGTTAACGGCAATGCCATCTTTCGAAATCACATGTCCAAGGTAGGTTACTTCAGAAAGCTAGAATTCACATTTGGAATACTTGGCATAGAACTGGTGTTGTCGGAGCCTTTCCAGTACTAGACGGAGGTGTTCGGCATGTTCTTCCTTATTCTTTGAATAGACCAAAATATCATCTAGATATACCACGACGAACTTGTCGAGGTAATCCATGAAGATGTAATTCATCAGCCGGGAGAATGTGGCTGGAGCATTTGTTAAGCCAAATGACATGACAGTGTACTCATAGGAGCCATAACGAGTAACAAATGCAGTCTTCGGAATATCCTCTTCCCGAACACGGATCTGATGGTATCCCAATCTCAAATCAAGCTTAGAGAATACTGAGGAACCGGCAAGTTGATCATACAAATCATTGATCCGGGGAAGCGGATATTTGTTCTGGATTGTGGCTTGGTTAATGAGCCGATAATCCTGAACCAATCGGTTAGTTCCATCCTTCTTCTTAACAAAGAGTGAAGGTGCTCCCCAGGCAGAGGAACTGGGGCGGATGAAACCTTTCTTAAGTGACGTGTCGATTTCCTCCTTAAGTTCAAGAAGGTGGTGCGGAGGCATTTTATAAGGACGCTTCGCAATAGGAGTTGTGCCATGCTTCAAGTCGATGACGAACTCAACAGCTCTAGCAGGGGGTATTCCTGGAAGTTCTTCTGGAAAGACGTCTTGGAAATCACGAACAACTGGAACGTTCTCGATGCCTTCAAGAGGTGAAGCGTTCAATGCATTTAGAACATATATCTGAGCTTCGGCGTCCTGCACTGTACGAGCTGAGTATCTGACAGTCTGACCGGAAGGGTGTGTGAGGCGGACTGTTTCAGTGGCACAATCAATCAAAGCTTTATGAGGCTTCAACCAGTCCATACCGAGAATAATGTCTATGTTGGAGGTCTTGAGAGCAATGAGTGAAACGGGGAACATCAATCCTCCGATCACAATGTTGTTACCGTGGCTTACCATGGTAGTTTGCCAATTAGCCCCAGGTGAATGGATTACTAATGGGATGGACATCTCCTCAAAAAGTATATCATGGCTTCACGCAAAACTTTCGGACATGAAGGAGTGCGATGCTCCAGAATCAAAGAGGACTGAAGCTGGGATTGAATTCACTAGAAGGGTGCCCATCACAATTTTGGGGTCCTGTCGAGCTTCTTCCATGTTAACTTGGTTGACATGGACCCGAACTATAGCAGACGGCTTGGCATTAGAGCTTCTGAGACGATGGTTTCGACAGCTCTTCTTGCAACCAACAGGAGGACGTGGTGCATCCTGATGAAAAGCCATAGCATCAGGCGGTCCATCATGAACCGATAGCTGTCTCGGCGGTGAAGGCAAACGAGGTGCAACATATGACGGCCTTAGTGTTGGAGCAGGTCGGTGATGAACATTGTGAGGGATCCACACTCGACGCTTCTGAACAGGCTGACCCGAGGATGAGCTAGCTTCATGAGTGCGCTTGAGTGACTCCTGGTACTCAGTCAGAGCTGTTTCAACTTGGAAAGATTTGCTGACAAGCGTTGCGAATTCTGTGCAATCATGGACAGCAAGTGCAAGTTTTATATCCGTACGCAGTCCTTCACGGAATTTCTCCTGCTTGCGAGTGTCAATGTCGACGTCATCCGCAGCATAGCGGGATAATTCAAGGAATTTCCTCTGATATTCATCCACAGTCATTGTGCCCTATGAGAGTTTACGGAACTCCTGCTTCTTCTGGTCCATCAGACCTTGAGGAATGTAACATGCATGAAAAGCTGACTGAAATTCCTGCCAAGTGGTTACAGTCTCTGCAGGCAACATAGCCTTGTGGCTTTCCCACCATTGAGCAGCTGGGCCCTTCAGGTGGAATGTCGCAAAGGTGATGTAACTGTCAGGAGCGACATTAGCTGATTCCATCTCAAACAGGATGTCACGAAGCCAATCATCAGCATCCATAGGATTGGTGGAGTTGCGGAAAACGGACGGACTGAGGCGCACAAATTCTGGCAGAGTTATTGGAGCATTCTGTTGCTGAGCATTCTGAGTTGGGAATTGAGCCAATACTCCGGTCATAAACTGACGGTTAAGCTCAAACTGCTGACGGTTGAGTTCAAACTGCTGCATCATGGCGGCAATATAAGGTGGAGGTGGAGGATCGTCAGCCATCCTGCCAAATCAACAGGGGCAGTTTAGCAAGAAAAACTGCATGTGTACGGAATGATTCATGAAGTATCACGCACAACAGAAGGAGGTGCAGTAGATAGACACTTCATCATATTCGCACCAGACATTCAAATCCACACATAGCCTCGGTTAGAATCCGACATTACGACAGTAGAAAAGGGAGGGCTAGACAACTAGGCGGCACGCAGGCACGCGGTAGGGAAGTACACAACGAGACATAGCAAAGGCTACATCAACGTCGGAGAAAACTATTGGAGCGAGGAATCTGCAAGTGACAACACAGGGTGCCCTCGATAAGAGGATCCTGCAAGCAGAACCTGGCCCGCAATCTTGGAACAAGGGGGGATATTTCAGAACACCGGGCGGATGTGATTACGAGAACCTAATGTTGGGGTTAGTAAAAAATTTAACCCGAATAGAAGAGAGATCAGAGTCCCAGAGTAAAGGTCGAGGAGTAAAAGATACTAATACCACCCAATTGGCAACGTGGGCCCGTAAGCCACACAGCCAAGTTAGTAAAGTAGTTTTCGGTTACTAGACTCAACTTCGGCCAAGGAGTTGGAAAGGGGGATTCCTATAGGCAGTTGGCTCTGATACCAACTTGTGACGCCCCGGGCCCAATCGTGCACTAATCATACACGCAAATGCACACGATCAAGCCTAAGGACTCACGGGAAGATATCACAACACAACTCTACAACACAAATAAAGTCATACAAGCTTTATATTACAAGCCAGGGGCCTCGAGGGCTCGAATACATAAACTTGCGTCCAAGCGTTAGCGGAAGCATCAGATATCTGAGTACAGATATGAAACAGAAACAGAAAGGCCTTTAGAAAGGCGGGGCAAAATTAAAACACTACGATCGAAAGGCGAAGGCCTCCTGCCTGGGACCCTCCGATCCTACTCCTGGTCGTCAGTCAACTCGTAGAAGTAATCATCCTCTGGGTAGTAGTAGTAGTCGACCAACGGCAGGGCAGCTGTCTCAGGGGCTCCGTCATCTTGTTACGACAAACTGATATGGGGAGAAAAGGAAAACAAAGCAACCGTGAGTACTCAGAAGTACTCAGCAAGCAAGGATCTACACTACATATGCAACATTTTCAATGAGAGGCTGTATCTGTGGACTGGGCTGCAGAAATGCGAGAATAGAGAGAAGGCCTAGTCCTATCAAAGACTAGCATCTTCAGCGGTCTTGCAGAAATAGAAGAGGGTAGAACAGTACAATATAATGTAGCAGTCTCATTAAGTCTCATCCTCACCCAGAGATCCTTTCTCGACTCCCTGCGAGAAAGCAATCCCAGAGCCATACAGTCATCAACCTCGTCCTGAGATCCCTTCTCGACTCCCTGCGAGAAGCAATCCCAGAGCCATAGTATCCAAGTATCCAGTTCTAAATTGTATCAATCGGGATACAACTCCGAGTGTCCTTAACCGTAGGACCGGCTATCGATAGAAGTTTTCTTCCCTGCAGGGGTGCACCAACTTACCCAACACGCTCGATTAACTCCGGCCGGACACACTTTCCTGGGTCATGCCCGGCCTCGGCCAAACGACACATCGCAACCCTACCTACAGCTCAGCAGAGAGGTCCCCGCCGGTCTACATCCTAAGCGCAAGGGGGTCTTGGCCATCGCCCCTCGCCCTCCGGGTCGTTGCGCACAGGGTGGATACCAGCATCGCCTCGGGTGGCCGACACAATCCGACCGTGCCGCCATGCTGAACTGGACGTCTGACAGAGCTTTCGGCTGATGCATACGATGCAGAACGCCCATACTATGCCCACATGATGGTTAGTGCTATCAGGCCAGAGACCTGCTCGGATCAAATATCCAAATCGTTAATGGACTAGGGCTTGCGGTAACGAGCAGAGACTCACGAAAGATGTGACCCCGTCGCCCCGTCTCGAGGACTTGCTGCAAGGGTTAAGAATGCCCGGCCGCGCCTCGTATTCAGCACTCGGGCACCATACAGGCACCCGTCTTCACAACACTCGCCTCTCAGGCGCACGCGGGTACCCCTCAGGGTCGACCCGCCTATCCAAGTAACTGTGTATGGTCCAAGTATCCGTGTGTCCATAACATCAGGGGAATCCGAGGTACCACCCTCGTTGGAATTCCTACTCGATGTGTCTGTTAAGGTGAACTCGGAGGATTCACCCTCGATGGGTTCACACTTGATGTGTTGCACGACAGCGTCGTTACCGGAAGTGGTGAAGGAGGAATCACCCGCGATGACCACGACCGAATAGCTACTCTACAGAGTTAACTTCAGAAGTGCTACAAGAGGTTTCACCCTCGGCACTCGATAGTAACGCTGCAGTGTCGTTACAACTAAGGGGGTGATGTGCGGTGTCGGGGCCTGGTCTTCAATCCCGTTGATCGGGTCTTCAGATTATCCAGCGGGGCAGTCAGGATAAGTGGGGTCACTGATAGGTCTCTACCCAGCCTATACTAAATAGTTTAGGATATGCAGGTAATTATCAACAGCAGGTTACAATAAACAGGCTATGCATCAGAATAGGTAAAGCAGCAGCAGCAGCAATTCTAATGAAAGCATGAGAAATAGAATGGGCGATATCGGTATGCTCAGGGGGGGGGGGGCTTGCCTGGTTGCTCGGCGGCAAGGGCAAGGTTGTCAATGGTGTCTTCGGGCTCCGGAGCGGCGTCGGTCTCGGGGAACCGCGTCGGGGTCTAACGAGAGAGAAGAGGGGGAGGAAACAGTATAAATATAGAGCAAACATGAGCAACGCAAAGTACGGCATGACAATATGCAGTGCCGGGTGTGTCCTAACGTATGGTTGCACGTCACCGAGGAAGGGGGAATCCATCCGGGAATGTTTTCCCGGTTCCGGACATTTGTGAGACAGATGACCGGAGAGGGACGGCTGCATGTTCGGATAGTGAGGGACGCGTGACAGACGAACGGACCGCGTATTCGGATTCGTCTCGCCGTTCTGAGCAACTTTCATGTAGAAAGTATTTTCATCCGAGTTACGGTTTATTTTATATGATTTTCTAAAGTTTTTATTAATTTCTAAAATTTAATTATTTATTTAAATTCAACATTATCCAGAATAGTAACTGATGATGTCAGCATGACATCATGCTGACGTCAGCATAATCTGACAGGTGGGGCCCGCTGTCATTGACTGATTAGTTAATTAGTGTTAACTAATTAATTAAACTAATTAACTAAATTAGACTAACCTAATCAGGATTAATTAACTAATTAATTAATTAATTATTAATTTTAATAATTTTTATTTCTATTTTCTATTTTTATTTTATTTTATTTTTTTAAACAGTTCTGGGCCGTGGGCCCCACTGGTCAGGGGCAGCGGGCGGACGTGTCCGGGCCGGCCTGTGCGGGCATCGGACATGTCCGGTGCGCACAGCAGGCGCGCGCGCGGAGGCGAGGCCGCGGCGCGGTAGCGGGGCCAGCGCGGGGCGGCGGACGCGTGCGCGGTCGCGCGGGGGTGAGCGGGCGGCGGGGCGCGGCTGCGGGAGGAGCTGCAGGGGGGCGGCAGCGGCGAGCGGCAGCCCGGAGCGCGGCTCCGTTGCGCGGCCCCGGCGAATGGCGACAAAGGGAGAGGGGAGAGCGGCAGCGGAGGCCGGGGGGTGCTCGACGGGGGGGGGGGCGAGGAGCGAGCAGGGGTGGCCGGCGGCGTGGTGGCGACGGGGTGGGGCGAGGCGTTGGGGCGGCGTAGGGGAGGAGGCGGTGGCGATGCGCCGGCGACGTGTGTGTCGCGCGGGGCGGCGTCGAACGGTGGCGAGGCGCCCGATCCCTCCTGGATCAGAGGGGGAGAGGGAGGAGAGGAGAGCGAGGGGGGTGAGAGTGGGGATTAGGGTTAGCGGGGTGGGGTGGACCGGGGGATAAAGGGGGCGAGATGATGTGCCGGCCTGGTGGCCTGCTGGGCCGAGGCCCAGTCGGGGGAGGGGGGGTCCCTTTTCTTTTTGTTTTCTTTTGTTTTTCTTTTCTTTTTTTCTATGTTTTACAAATAGTTTGGCCACTAATAGGAGTGCAAAGGGTGATGGGCCCAAGACCCCTACGCGCTTAGGATGTAGACCGGTGTGTTGGCCTCTCTGTTGAGCCTAGGTAGGACTGCGGTGTGTTGATCGGCCGAGGCTGGTGTAGGAACGAAGTATGTCAACTAGAGGGGGGGAGAATGGGAGTTTTAAAATTTCTTTGGAAATCTCAAAACTCTCGGAACCCAGCAGCGGAGCGAATGAAAAACAAACTACAGCGAGCTATAACTAAGTACCGAATGTAAACGAAAACATGCATCGAGGCAAATCACATGAAAGAAAATAGATCGAATGTAAACATGGGTAACAGAGGTAACCAGTGATGCTCTATGGCGACAGGGTATTTGTTTGACCAGTTCGTCCTTCTGCACAAGGACTACGTCTGGTTAGAGGGGTTGTGACTTAACACGGAAGACAAACTCTCTTCACCCTATTCTCCTCGACAATTGGTTCGTCAACCAATGCCGATCACTCGTGGTAGATACTTGAGGCGATCTCCAAACCTTTACAGACTTCTTCTTCGAGAACCACAATCACTCTTGGTCTCTGAAGAAATTGACACCTAACCGTCTTGAGTGTTTGCAGCTCTCAAGAGTAATAGGCGGAGCGTACTGGACTTAGATTCGAGTGATGCTGAACCACTATCTAATTCTTCGGCTCTAGGGGTTTTCTCTCGGTGGATTTTAAACTCAAATCGCTCAGAGAGGGGGTTGCTCAACAATATTCTCAGAATCAAACGGAGCAGTCACCGGACAAAGCCTGCGCGGGGTAGCTATTTATAGCCGCAACCTTCCTTGGAGGGAAATGACCATTTTGGACATGTGGTCCAGCCAATGGCCAACCGACACATTTACAACGGTCGGATTTTGGAGCAACGGTAACATTACTTGAGGAACAAGTAATGCTAACTCCTCGGTCTGAGACAAATCTCTCGCAGCGAAGAAGATCACAGTCTCTTGCTGGCAAGTATTTGCTCGGAACACAAAGAGATTTCTCTCGCAACTTTCATAGGATTTGGGTTTAGCATCAGAGAATCAAAGTTTCGAATGCTACACCCCTCTTAATAGTACGGTGGTCCTATGACACAATAGCGAGAAGAAGAACTACAAAATAAATGCTACGTCTTCATTTTGTCTCCTCGGACGCACTCAATTTCCTCGGGCAGGCACCGAACCAATTGCTTCACTTCAGCAATTTTTGAGGGGTCACTCTTGTTATCATAATCTTCGGTGATAACCTTCACTGCAGCGCAGGGAGATTACCTTCATCATTTAGTTCAAACTCCTCATGATCTCAGGGACCTGTTACTCTGTGTGCACTAGCAAACACATAAGTTCCATACTGTTTATGTCAACAAACTCCAAAACATAAGGGGCATATCATTGCACCAACAATCCCCCCCCCTTTTGGACGGTTGTTGACAAAACAGATAATCAACGAAGTGAAGATAGATAAGTGAAAAGTAAATCGAACAAGAGTGAATTTGTGTTACTTGACTCGATGATGAAATGAACTCCCCCAAGATGTATGCAGGGTTTCAGATATGAGATAAAATTCTCCTGCAATTCATTGAAGTATATAGAGGAAATTTCAATCATTCGAGATAATGATTCGCACTGATGATATATAATCCATCGAGATCGTAGTGCAATCATTCATAACTTCTGATGATAATTCCACTTGCAAAACAAATGCTTCGAGAGAAAATAGTGCCGCAGGCGGGGTTATTAACATTACAGCACATAAGTTTTACAACTGAGAGCAAATAGTCTTTAAGCATAAGCTCAAATCTCACACGAAACCAAACCAACAAAACTCCAAAAGCAAATCTATCGAAACTCGATGTAATTCTCCCCCTTTTTGTCAACTAGTTGATAAAGACATGACTACCTTGGATACGACCAAAAATATTGCATACATGTATATTTGTGAGGTGATTTCTAATGCAAACTATGCAATAATTTATTTATGTCATCCAGGACAAAGATACTTCACAAACTTTTGTGCCATGTCTAATTGCAGGTGTATGGGACATTTGTACAATTCACATATGAAGATAAGGGAAAAAGAGAAGTTTAGGTGCTGTTCAAAAAGTCCTCTCACGTCACTTTTGGGCCAAGAGAAGTTAGAGTCCAAGTCTCTCACGTTCTGGATTCAGATTCGGACTACACAGACATACCTGACTCAAAACGCCAAGAACTTTTTCATACGAACTCCGAATTGGGTGATTATTTTTTTGTTGGAAAGTAGATTTCGTGCTCTTTCCAACCCAATTGGATTCACCTTCAAATTCATCCGGAGCGTTGAGTTATCAACGAAACAATCTGACGCTGCAGCAAAATCCGAGTCAAACTACAAGTCCAAAGGTGTTGCATCACCTCCACTTGGGCCCATGAGCCTTGTACGACCTAGGGTTAGTTTTAGGCTGCCTTGGGACGTCCTCCCACCTCCTTGGCCGCCACCCCTTACTCCTATATAAGTAGATCCATCTAGTAGCTTTTTCCTTGGGATTTGTTTAGTTAAAAGTTAGCCATTGCAACTTCGTGTACTTCGTTTGTGTCCAACGACCAGACCAAGACCGCTTTCGGATCCCCACCATTATCAATACTTCATCTATATTCGCAATATTCAGATTGCATTATCATATTCTTGCTTGTTCTTCGATTGCGTGCAGGAATAGACCTTCGTGGTCAGGCTGATCGTGCTTCCAGCATCGTCAGTAACCTCAGGAGATTGGTTTAGCGATTGCTAAGGCGCAACGTCGTGCACGTTTGTAGTCGGATCATCAAAGTTGGCTCCACCAAATCGATAGTTACCATCTCATCGAAAGATCGGGACACCCTCGCCTCTATCACTAGTGTCAAAAAGGTGACGAAGAACATGAGTGCAAAAGCTGTGAACTTGATTCACTCGGTGGCATCTCCAGAAGAACTATCCGAGGAGACTTCTGATTTGGAAGTAACTAGAGTATCATCATCTTCAATGGCAGCAGATTTTACTTCAGGAACAGAAGTGCATTTTTGTGATGATGACAGCACATTAGGATCAACCACTGGAGTAGCACGAGACAACACATTTCCTTCAGCTGGTTTGTCTATCGGTGAGGTTGCTTCAGATTCCTCGAGCAATTTTCGCAGCTTGAAATAAAGTAGATCAGTTGTTGGCTCATGAGCAGGCAGAGGAGGAGTAATGCGATCTTGGTAATCTTCAACAGAAAATCCTTTGTCAAGATACTCATAAAGCTCTTTGAGATTGACATGCAGAAGTTGTTTTTCATTGAAAAACTTGCGAAGCAATTTCCAGAGACGTTTCTTGTTCTCTGCCGCAAGCATATGCACCACTTTAGTTCTGTTGTTGATTGCATTTAGCTCGGCAGCCAGATGTTCTTTCTTTCGGCGATCCTCAGCCATATGCTTCAGCAGCAGCTGTTGCGTGCGCAAACTCACTTCGAGGTGCAATGGAGGTTGATGAGATATCTGTCGATCACGCTGAGGCAGCCGTGGCCCATCGAATGTGTTGCTTGAGGGCTGGGCACGGGTACTCTACCCGAAGAAATATCTTCCATAACTTGCAGTGTATCACGCACTAGAGGAATGAAGCTTTTATGACTTACTTTTGCCAAGTATTCGGTGCGCATAGGATGATCAATCACTTTCTGGATCCATGGCGCATATACTTTGAGGCATTTTGGATGCTGAGCAGAATCTTTCAGGATACGCAAGAACATGTCCTCGACATCAAAGACATATCGCTCGGATATTGCATAGATGGCATTTCGATGAACATCAGAGATGACATTATCAATGTTCATCCTGGCCAGAGGGCGGATGGTGTAGGTGAGCAAATGGTAGAGAGTTTGATTTTCGAATGTCAAATGCTCGGGCAAGGGAGGACCATTGTAGTCATGAATCTTTTCTTTGTCCATGGTGCATCGAAAGATTTCATCTGAAATGACATCAATGTTATGCACTCTAATCTCAGTTTTGTCGTGCTCGAACTGACAGAAATGAAAATGTGACACAAAATCTGTTGAAGTGCATTTTATATGTTTCCCTTCGGTCATCCATTCCATGATCCACTTAGAGCTATCAGATTCATCACCAGAGATATACAAGGTTGCATAGAACTGAAGTATGATTTCTCTGTTCCACGGATGCTCGAATGCAAAGAAATTTATGAGGCTAATATCTTCCAGATCTTGCAGTAACTGAGTAAAGCAGCCAATATTCTTCATAGCAGAGATGTCCGGGAACTCATGAGGAAATATCTTTCGGCTGTCATAGAGAATCCGAGAATAAAAGATGGCTTGTTCTTGAGTCTAGAAATGAGGTGATTCAGAGGAGCGTGGCCCTTTATATGGACTTTCTTGAAAGAATTGGGGATGAGTGTTCCGATTGAAAAGTGGCCCTTTGACACCAACATGAGTCGAGAACAATGGTAGTTATTCACGAGGATATGGATATTTAAGTTCATCTTCAACTGAAATTACTTCATCTCCATAAACTACAGAGTCTGTATGACGAGCATAAGCAGATCTGACTGCAGATGGACCAACATCTGAGATTCTTTGTGCTGTGTCGATGGAAATCCGTAGTTGAGAGGGAGCAGATTCTTTAACAGGCGACACTGAAGTTGAATCAGGCACTGGAGACTATTGCAGTTGTTCTTCGGGAATCTATTATTGTGCAGAGGGAGGAACCGAAACATTTGGTTCGTCACGAGCAGGAGAAGCTTGGGGCTCGGACTGAGGGATTTCTCTGTCTTCTTAGACATGTGGCTGAGAAGGAATATCATCTTGAACAGGGGAGGCCATAGGCACTGGTTTAGTTGGCCTAGGCGAGGGAATTGCATCAGAGACTTGAGCAGTGGGTTCCGAAGGAATTGCTCGCTCAGGAGATCTTTCCTTTTGAGGCTGAGCGTCAGCATGAACTGGTGACATTTCTGTCGTAGCAGGAGGGGCATTTTTCTTCGCAGTTTTCTTTCGCTTCTTTTGAGCCGGCTGAGCAGTTTGATCAATGTGTCCTTTGACAATATCATTATAGTCAGTAGCTTGTTCTTGATGCTCATTGTAGATTTTGCGAACAATATCATCCAGATCTGAGTGAAAACCCAATCTTCTACTACAGAGGATATTCAAAGCCCGATTGATATCCATGTAAGATTCTTCAAGTTGTTTAATGACAAACTTGGAAGATGCAGTTTTCATTCGATCGTCAAGGTCTTTGAGTTCGGTAGTGAGGGAGTTGATTTCAACAGAATCTTCTCTCATTTCTCAAACAACATCAGATGCTTGTGAAATAACTTCAGATGGAATTGGCAAATATGCCACTTCACCATCGAACAGATTTTCAATGAACTTGTCCAGCTGCTCCATGATGAAGACATGATTGAAATAATGTGGAGCATCAGATATAACATCAGTCTGTGCAACTAGAGCAGTTTGCACTGGAACTTGCGCGGATGGAGGCATAGAAGCCAGTGGTTGAGTCAAAGTAGGGGCAAACTTGGCAGCCTTTTCCATCGGTGTTGTATCTCGAGGAGCAGTTTGCTCGGTGGTTGGTGCCTTGATTTTCTTCACCTTTGGCTTAGGAATTGGTTCGCCTGGCTTGGTAGTGCTAATAGGAGCATCAACTACGAAATCCTACATGTTTATTCCTTCATGATGAGGAGTTGTATCCACAAAATCCTTCATGGTAATAGTTGTAGGTGGAGTCTTTCTTTTCAATATGATCTTCTTCGGAGGTGCTATTGGAACTGCACGAGCCCGAAGATCAGGTAGCACTGTAGAAGTTGTGATGTTCACTTGTTCACTGAGAGTAGCATCAACTTCCTCTCTTGTTGGCGGTGGATCATCTTTATTGGAAGAATTGCTTTTAGCATTTCTATCGATTGGTTCAGCCGGCTTCTTCTTCGGTGCACTCTTTTTCTTTGCACCGGGATCATGTTTGCGTTTGGAGCGACCTTCTTCCATCAGCCTTCTTCTTCTCAACTTTATCTTTGAGAAGGCGACGATTTTCTTCTTCACGAGCTCTTTCTTTTTCTGCCTTCTTGGCTCTCTTTTCAGCATTCTTCTGGCGTTTAGCCAGTTCATCAGGATAGGGTTCAGGAGTCCGAAGGGAGGACTTATCAGCATTTGGTGGTGGCGGCGGTCTCTCCTGGGGATCACTTGCACGAATGAGGCCAATTTCATGGCAGTCACCCCATGGAGGATGAAAGGCAAAGTTCATCGCAAACCGAGGACGAATCATCTCATAGTTGAACCACTTGCGCACCCAGTGGCATCGAATCCTTTGCAGACGCTTGTCTCTTTCTCATTTTGACTCTCCTGGAACTGTATTATAGTTATCATGAGAGATGTATTGAGCTAAATTTGTGTATGGTTGTCTGCCACCTTTCTTTTTCTTTGGAGCATCTTCTTCTTGCTCGTCAGCATTTTGCTCGTGTCTCTTACTTTTTTAGAGAAAAGGCTAGCGCCCGACTTTATAAATAAAGCCACCAGGCAGAGTCAAACATGACCACCAGCACACATAGATAAAGTTTAGGCCAGAACCATGCCAACAAGCCAGACAAAATAAACAGGCACGCATGCCCAACAAACCAAAGAAGAGAGGCACGCAGGCCAACAACCTACTACTAAGGATTACACATCAACATTGCAGCGCCTCAGTGGGGTTGGGGGTTGGAGAGTTGGTTGGCCGACGCCTTTACTTTGTTGATTAGATCCTCCATGCCCTCCATATCGGCCGCTCTAGTCAATAATTTCCACTGCTGCAAGAGGATAAGCATTTTAAATAACACATCAGCAGGCTTGTTAGCAAAAACGCCCTTGATCGTAAATTTGTTACGAGTAGTCCACAAGGACCAGCACATAGCAGCCAGACCAACCCAAAAATCTCTTTGTACGACCAGTAATGTTATCAGCCAAAGTCCTAAGGTGAGCGAAGGACTGAGGCGCCCAGTTAACGCCCATCCACGATCGTACGCAGCCCCAAGCCAACTTGGCCAGAGGGTAGGAGAAGAAAATATGCTCGGTATTCTCCAATACACCACACAAAGCACAAGAAGCAGAGCCCCGACCATTGCGCTTGTGGATCTGATCAGCAGCTGGCAGGTGCCCCCTCAAGGCCTGCCAGAGAAAGACCTTGATCTTAGGGGGAACCTTGGCTGCCCACATCTACCGGAATTTCGAAGTGGGGGTCCCATCGCAGAGCCTAACATAAAGGGATTTAACAGAAAAGGACCCAGAGGCGCTATGGGGCCAGGTAACAGAGTCCTCCTCCTCCGAGAGGTTTGGGAACAAAGCAGCAAGACGGTGCCAGTCCGACAACTCTGCAGGAGTCAGAGACCTCCGAAGACTCAGGTCCCAGTTAACACTAGACAGATCAGAGATAGAGATCTCAGGATTAGAGCAGTAAGAGAACAACACCGGGAAGGAGTTCGCGAGAGTATCATCCCCAATCCACCAGTCCAGCCAAAATCTAGTGGAATGACCATTGTGCACCACAAACTTAACATGGTCCCGAAACACATCGTGCAGTTTAACCAGGTCCCTCCAGAAGTGAGAGCCATTCCCAGCCCTGGCAAACATGGGGCTGGTGTTCAGAAAGTATTTAGATTTTAGGATATCATACCAAAGCGTGCCAGGACCACTAGTCATGATCTGCCACCACCATTTAACTATCAGACATTTGTTCATAACCACGGTGTTCAGGATGCCCAGCCCCCCATGGCTCTTGGGTCTACACATGATTTTCCATTTGACGAGCCTATATTTCTTCTTGTTATCGACCGAGTTCCAGTAAAAGGTGCCTCTGTGTTTGTCAAAACCAGCGTGAGTACCCAACAAAAGAAGAAAGAAGCCCATGGTGAAGATCAGGAGGGAAGAGAGGCACGCATTGATGAGACTGACTTTCCCGGCCTGGGTGTTGTAGCGGCCACGCCAAGGCATGACCCTGTTGCCCACCTTTGCCACCAGGGGGTTAAAGACTTGGGCATGAAGGCGGAAGGGGAATACCGGCAGGCCTAAGTATTTGAACGGAAGGAGCCCAAGGAGCAGTTTAGGAGGTGGGCCACCCTGGTTGCTTCCTTGACATCAGTACCAGTCATGATAACCTCACTTTTAACAAAGTTGATCTTGAGCCCCGACAAGGCTTCGAAGCACAGCAGGATAAATTTCAGATTTGCCAAGCAAGCATCATTAAGCTCCACCAGAATGATCATGTCGTCAGCATATTGAAGGTGGGTAACACCTTGGGGGAGGAGGTGGGAGATCACCGGGGAGATGTGGCCAGCAACTGCCGCCCTAGATAGAAGGTAAGAGAGGGCATCTGCCACAAAATTGAAGAGGATAGGGGAGGCAGGGTCCCCTTGCCGTAGGCCACGGCCATTGGCAAAGAAGTTAGTGATGTTACCATTAATGGACACGGCCGTGTGCCCCCCAGAGACCAGCTGCATCAATCTATGGACAAAGCCAGCATGAAAACCTTTGGCGAGGAGGACCTGACGCAGGAAAGACCAGTTCACCGAATCGTAGGCCTTTTCAAAGTCTAGCTTAAGGATGATCGTGCAAGTTCTCCTCCGCTGGAGATCATGCACAATTTCATGAAGGCAAAGGACTCCATCTAGAATGTAGCGTCCCTTAATGAAGGCAGACTGAGTGGGGCTAATAATGCGGTGGGCTACTGGGCCTAATCGGGTCGCCAGACCTTTAGCCGGAAACTTCACGAAATTGTTGATCAAGGCTATCAGACGGAACTGGGAAATGAGCTCTGCGCCTTTCACCTTAGGGATAAGAGAGAGGACAGCATAATTCAAACGGGAAATGTCCACGGTTCCAAGATAGAATCCTTGGATAACCGCACAGACGAGGGGTCGAAGAGAGGGCCAGAAGCGTCGGAAGAAAGGGATGGAGAAACCGTCAGGACCGGAGGCCGAATTGGCATTCGCCGTCTTGAGCACGACCTCGATCTCCTCCATAGAAAGGGGAATCATCAGAGACTCATTTTCGTCATCAGAGACCAGGTTATGCAATGGCCAAAGGTTGGGCGAAATCTGAAACCCCGAGTCCGGCCTAGCCGCGAACAAGCCAACATAGAAGTCATGGATATGAGAAAGAATGGCGGAGGGGTCCGTGACGCGGGCACCATCCACCATCAAACTAGTGATCAGGCATCTCTGGCACCTCCCATTAGCGATCGCGAAGAAGTAAGCAGTTGGCAAGTCTCCTTTCAAGGTCCAGTTAATGCTACCTCGTTGTTTCCAATAAAGCTCCGCCAGCCGATGCAGCTGCATCAAGTTGGCCTCAAGATCATATCTCTGACGCCTGCCGTCAACAGACAAGCCGACCGAATCGGCCTGTGCGTCAAGAGCCGAAACCTGCCCCAATAGGTCTTGCTTGGCACGGAGGGCCTCCGCGGCCTGATTACTGCCCCACCCTTTCAAAAACTTCCTAAGTTGGTAGGAGCAGAAGTGCCAATTGTCCATGGGCCCAAAGGAGCTAGTACGGGAGTTTAGGAGGGAATTAATTTTCGCAGAGAGCATATCCACAAAACCGTCAATCAAAAGCCAGGACGCATCAAATTGGAATCTAGATACTTTGGCAAGGGAAGTGATGCCTAGATCAAGGATGAGGGGGGAGTGGTCAGAGCCGATGTGAGACATCGCACTAAGAGAAGCACGGGGGAACAGAAGGTCCCAAGAAGCAGAGGCGAAGACGCGGTCCAGGGCAGAGCGAATGTGGTTAGCCTGGTGGTTAGACCAGGTGAAACGGGCCCCGGACCTGGGGATCTCCCGGATAGCACAGTTAGCGATGAAATCATTAAAGGCATTCACGAGAGGCCAAGAGAAGGAACCATTATTCTTATCGGACGGGCACCTAAGCAAGTTGAAATCACCGGCAATGACCAGGGGCAACTGGCACTCATCAATCTTAGACGAGAGCTCACCTAGGAAAAGCTGCGACATCGAAATATCCGCAGTACGGTAAACCACCATAAACTCCCAAAGAACATTACGCTCTTTATGGAATACTACCATGCTGGCCCAGAAGAGGCCATGATCAAAAGCCACATACTCAAACACATCGTCTCGGGCCCCGATAAGGATCCCACCAGAGTGTCCAGAAGCAGGAAGGAAGCGCCAAGAAAAATGGTCTGCCCCAGCAATTCCAGAGAGGTCCGAACGAGAGAAATCAGATTTAAAGGTTTCCATAAAACCCACCAGATCAATATTATCAGCATGAACAAGGTCATGAATTCGGTCCCGACGCCCCCTAGCGCCAAAACCACTAATATTCCAGATAAGAGCTTTCATTTGGAAGAGAGGTTTTTAATATGCAGACTCGACCTGCTCGGGATCACACAGGGTTTAGACTTGGATTTGGAGACCCGAACCTTTTTGATAGTGGAGGGAGGGGGGCCACAACCCCCGTCCCCCACGGCCCCATGGGATGCCTCCGTTGCCGCCTTAGACTGGGCGGCAGCCTCCTTGGCCTTGGCTAGCGCAGCCTGGGCCTCCTCATTCAACCGAATGACCAAGAGCAAAGAGGGAGAGCCAAAGTTGGGATCCAAAGAAACACCAATGTCCTTAAGGATATTCAAAAGATGAGCATCTGGCAAAGATGGCAAGACCAAACAAGAGGGGGAGGAGGGAACAGGGGGGTACCTTGCTGGCCTGAGGCCATTGGAGACTTAGCACGGGCAGGCCCGCCCTGTGTAGGAGAGGCAGCAGAATGACAGCGAAGCCCCTTCCTGGTCGTGGACACCGGCGATCTCACCGGAGCCAGACCAGCGCGAGCCGTAGGAGAAGCACCGCCATCCGACCCCAGACAGGCCGCCGCCACCGCCCGCAGATCCTCATCCAGTCGACGACACATATCCACACCCAAGGCCTTGTTCCCCTTCGCCGCTCTGCTCATGGCAGAGAATTTCCGCACTGACACCTTCCTCTTAGACTGCTTGCTAACCGGGCTCGCAGGAGACACCACAGCATCTTGAGGCACATCCATGATACCAGACAGGGAAGGAGAAGCCGGCCTGGTAACCGGGGCTAGAGTAGTAGAGGCAGCCCCGGAGACGGGAGTGGCCCCAACCCCACCAACAACACCACCACGCGAGGAATCCTGCAACCCATCCTTGCCTCCCTTGCCAGCCCCAGCCGAAGGAGGACCAAAATCAAACAGACCACATGTCTCTGAGCCCATCGCCTCCCACTCCGACGAGGTGAAAGGATTTGCATTGCTGCCAGCACCCGTCTCGCCCCCACCATGAGAGCCAGGGTTGGACGGTTTTGGGGCCGGGGGCGGGGCAGGAGGGGGAGGGACCTGCTGAGCCGCAGTGGCCTCGGAACGAACGCGAATGCGGAAGGCCTCCGAGGTGGGGAAGAAAGTGACTGAGCCATGCACATTCTCAGGGTTGAGGCACCAGATCTTCATGCGAATCGGACCGGGAGGGTCAAGAGAAGCTTCATCCACAGAAACGGGCTTGCCAATCAGTTCTCCAAAGGACATCAGAAATCTAGCATTACGCAAGCCAGACGGCACCTCATCGAGCAGCACCCAGATGTCAGACAGAGAGGCCACAGCCTTGGCCCCATCCATTGTGGCTTTGACAGACACCATGACCTGATTCAGAGGGAGGGTGAAGCTCGAGCAGGAAGCCATCATCTTCAAGCTCTCCTTAGTGGGGAAAGTAACAGCAAAGCCTCTGTCGGAGATTTGCTGAATCTGCCAATCCCAACCATCGAGCCCCCATTCCTTAAGCTCGTCAGAGATCACCTGGAGGGGGACTGGATCAGAGATAACCGAAATGATCGCCGCATTGGACGCCACTGGGGCAAACACTGGCATCCCTAGATCACCATCAAGCGCAAAGAACTCACAACCCGGCAGCCCGGAGCCAAACTTCTTGAAAGCAGGAAACGGAGAACGGTTGCTGCAGTCCACAGTAAGATGCCCTTCGGCACGGCATATCAGATAGAAAGGGGGAAAGGAATAGTGAGACTGGAAGTGGCCAGCCCGATGGCAGGCGAAGCAGGTGAGGGTAGCAGAGCCACCGGACGAGCCACCCCCACCCCCAGAAACCGGCCCAGGTCCACGCGAGGGAACAACGCCAGGGGGGAGCGGCGGGGGAGGGAGAAGAATCCCGTCGCCGATCCCACCTGAAGACGAGCCAGGGATCTGGGGGGAGGTGCGACAAAACTTGGAGGAGGGGAAGCCGCTGCCCGAGCCAGCCCCTGGGCCACCGGACCGGCCCCCACCCGCCCCACGGCCACGGCCCGCCGCGCCGAAGCCAGATCCAGCACCACGGCCAGCGGCATGGGCCGGACCCACCGGCCGACGAGGCGGATCGGGGCGGGGAGGGGCCGCCGACGCGACCAACGAGCCCGAGGACGCCGCCTCCCAAGGATCCAGCCCAGCCACCTGCGCCACCGACGCCGCCCGATCGCGCTCCTCCTGCTGCAACCACGCCGGCCCCGCCGCCCACGCCTTCCTATCAGCCGCCACCTGCTCCCGCATGGAGCGCTCCGCCTCCAGCTTCTCCCGGAGCTCGGCTTCGTACGCCAGATCCGCAGATCTGCCCGCCTCAGCCGAGCCTTCCCGCTCCCGCTTGCTACCGGATAGAGCCTCCCAGGAGGAAGCCCTGGACTTGTCCATGGCGACCACCGTCGCAAAAGAGATCAAGAGGGGAGGGGGAGGACGAGCTCGCAAGACACGATGGATCCGCAGAGGGTAGCGGCACACGTCAGAGGAGGAGGCAGGAAACCCTAGCATGGGCGTGACCGAACCCTTCCGAACCTATATATACCCAAGGGGTAATGGGCTGGGAGGACGGGCCGAAGGAACCGGGCCAGGCGGACTGGAGGAAACCTGGTGGGCCAGAACACGACACACGGGCCTAGACAGGACAAGAGGGGGGAAATCAGCCTCAGAGAGGGAAGGCACCAAGGGCCCACAGCCAGGCCCACCAGCCCGAATCGCCCCCGCTCCAAACGGCCCAAGGCCCACCCCCGCAACAGCCGAGGCCGCTAGGGTTAGGGCAGGAACCATGACAGAGGCAGAGCCCGATCTCCCGCCGCCGGCCACCACCGGCGACGAGTAGGCGACCACCGAGCACGGAGAACACCAGCCACCACAAGCCAGGCGAGGGGAACGGGCCACCTTACGCCCCCAGAGCCAGACCAAGACGGCGGAGAGATGGCACCGGAGCGAGGGGGAGGGGACGGAAGCCTACCAGATCCACGGGCACGACGGCGGACCACCTGCCACCCCGCCGAGCAAGGCGGCGAACGACAGGCCCGACCACGGCCCCCAGGGGAAAACTTACGAGCCTTGCCCCAAGGAGCCGGCGATGCAGGCCGGAGAAGATGAGCAGGAACGAGCGCATCCACCTCCGATCCCGAATCCGAATCCTCCAAGGCCCAGAACTTGTTCGACAGATGGGGAAGGAGGAGAGGGAACCAGGGGCCTGAGAGCTAGCAGACGCAGGGCCCGGAGGAGAGGGTGAGCATGGAGGGGAGGAGAGGGATCTAGGGCAACCAGTCTCCGGTGAGGCCGCGAGGGGGGAGGCAGGGAGAGGGGGCGCCGGGGGAGGGGAGGAGAGGGAGGGGGAGGAGGGGAGAGCCATCCTTAACGCACAGATCTTCTGTCTCTTACTTTTGCTGGTTGTTGGGCCTACCGTTGGGCCCTTTGCATTCGGTGTTTTTGATTCATCTGTTGTACCCAAAAGGATATCCTCTCCATCAGCCATGCTCATTGGTCAAGCAGAATCTTCAACATACTGCATACACCTGTGGAAAAGAATAGATGCGAGGGAAAATGGGGACAGGGTTACAAATGCTCACAACAAAGATTTTTCAAAGAGAAACGTTTTTTATGAAGGAATAGATGCAGACTTTGAGAAATGTTTCGAATGAAAGAAATGTATAGGATGAACTAGTCTGTCCGAAGAATATACTAGTCTGCGTGCTATGCATTCCATTCGTACGAGACATAACACAAACCCTAGCACTACAAAAAAAACCACTTCTGTTATGATACGTGTTTGTCACTGTAGGTCACGTTTTCTGTCATGCATGTACATCCATGATGATTTTATGACAGAATCAAGATAGTCATACCTGTGCTGTCGTAGAAGTTTCCATGACAATACCAAAATTATCATCACGAAAGTGTCCACTTCCATGACGATAAATGGCGCGTCATGGAAGTGCTTTCGTCAAAGGTAACTGACATGTGGCATCCACCATAACGGGTCGCCGTTAAGCTATCGGGTTCCAGTTTGGATCCAATGACCCGTTAACAGCCCGGACCAATGGGGATTTTCCACGTGTAAAATTGTCAATGGCCAGAGGAACCACGTGTCGGCACAGCGTTGGGTCAGATTTCATCCACTCATTCGATGGGAGGTGCCTATGATACGTTGACACATGGCACGACCCAACAGAGGCCCATTCAGGTGAAAAGGCCGGCCCGTTTGACTTGGTCAAAAGGTAGCGGGCCAGCCCATGAAAAGCCTGTTAAGGGCCTGTTCGCATATAGCCCATTTACAGCCCGCTAACTCACGGCCCGTTATGGCCTATCCGAATTGGGCCTAGTAGCATCATTTGGGCCGTCCAATAAGATTCCAGCCCGTTGTAACTTCCGGCCCATGTATGGCCCATGACGTCTTTCGGCCCATACGAGGCCCTTTGTAACTCTGGGCCCATTAAAGGCCCGTGGTGAAACTGGTCCATAATGAACAATGTAGCGCTTTACACCCATTAGCGGCCCATTATTCCATTGGGCCATTTCCAGCCCGTGTTACCTTTCGACCTTCTAAGAGCCCATTTATTCTTGGGCTCATTTCCAGCATTCGGTTACTTACGGTCTGTTACTGGCCTGTTCCGCTTGTGGGCCAAATTCAGCCCGTGGTTACAGTCGGCCCATTTGTGGCCCGTTAACCGGTTGGGCTGTTTTCATAGCGTCATCAAATATGGCCCATTAACGACCCATGATGCCTATCGATAGAATTAAGCCTGTTATACATTTTGACCTATTAACGACCCGTTATGGTCGGGCCATAAACAGACGATTTCCACTCTAGCCCGTTTACGGCCCATTTTGCGGACCGTTATTTGACCATGAATAGTACGACCCATGTTTGGCCAGTCGATCATACGGCCCGTAGAAGGCCCATTGAGTATAGGGCCCGTAGAAGGCCCATGGATCCTACGGCCCGTAGGAGGCCCATGGTCACTACAGCAGGTAGCAGGACCATGGTTACAACGGTCCATATGTTGCCCATGGTTATTGTGGCCTACTTATAAAAAATAGGTTATTGTGGCCACTAGAAAAACGCGGAAAAAGAATTGCAATGACTACAAGCAAACAACTAAACAAGACAATAAGGGAATAAATAAGCAAGCAACTAACACTAGGCTATTATGGCTATTACACATATTACATCCACTGGGCATCAAAGTTCGCCACCAGTGCAAATATAGGGAACAAAGCAGCATATTACATACACTGGCCGTCTAAATTGGCCACCAGTGCAAATAAACGCGGCAGCAAAACAAGTCCATAACTGAAACAACTCCAGAAGAGCTCAAGAAACGTTATCCTGGGTATCCACCATGCTGACAATAAGCTTAGCAAGCTTATTAGCTTTCTCCTGTTTGGTGCTAAAATCCTCCAACGCTTGTTGTTGCACCAGAAAGTATGCATTTGAATTCTCAAGTGACTTCCGCAGTCCTTCGGCTTCTTGTCGCAGCACAGCTGATCGATGTCTTTCAGCTTGTAGTTGAGACTCAAGAAACCGAACTGATTCAGACAGTGAGTTCGAAGAGCTTGTGCCAGTGGTAGTGGCCAGTACTCAAACACTACGCCAAGACAGGACTTTGGGGTTGTCTCACTGTCTTCAAGATAGTTTTCCTTAGTTGTTTTATCAGCTTTGTTGGAGACCAACAAGGATGTCTCACTATCCTGAACCTTATCTGCATTACTTCCTTTACCATTCCTTAATAAGGTACTCTTCCCCAATATTCTGTCAGCATTCTAAAAGAAGAAACAAGCAGACACATAACTGGTTTAGCATGTAGTATATGAAACTCATTTTGGTGAACCAGTTCAGTAGTAAGGTGGACAGGATTAAACTACCAAGTCTTCTATTGCCAAGTAGTACATAATAAAAGCATCAAACAACCATATATCTATGTCCTATGGTCACTACATTGTCTTGCCAAATCAAAATAGAGACACGGTTCAAATCATATCAGTTCAAGACAAAGCAGCATTGAAAGAATACAAGTGTAAGAAACTACACGGCACAACAAGATTTCAGATGGGTGCCATGGGTATACATGTACTACAACACTATTAGCTCTGTTGTGATGCTAGTAATGTGCATGATATGAGAAGTCAACTGTATACATAATTGGAATTGAAATCAATAGAGCAATTTAGAAGAGCAAACCTGTTAAAGAAACATGCTTAAACATACCTGTTGTGCCATTGGAGTTTCGATTGGATCCTTCAATTTAAAATTTAAGTTTGTATGAGTAAATACAGTGATACAAGAGCAAATCAGTACGCACCATAGCAATGGAATCTTAAATGAGAATAGTTGTTCTTTAGGTTTAAGCACTTGTTCTACACGGACAGAGTACAGTAAGACGCGGGCATATAGTACTTAAAAATAAAAAATGAGCTCATAGACCTTACCACATTCTTGGTTCGGGACCAGTACAGAACAAGGCATTTCCTGTCATCGTCCCGTAAATGTGTCTCAGGAGACCGTAAGGGAATTTGATGGGTTTCTTTGGCAATGAAGTATGTTTACTTCAGGTAATTCCGATACTGCCACCAAGCATTCTTGAAGATAGCAGAGGTATTAGCCAGGTTACCTCATCCTGAGTTTCCAAATCGGTCCTTCTCTATAGAGAAAAATGGGAACATTTGCTGTATTATAACCAGCATGGAGGCAAAATGTATGGGACAAAGCAAAGTAATTGCCATGAATAACATTACTTACACATAACTCCTGGATGAACACCTGCAACTGGCATTTTCCTTCATCTTCAGTATAATATTTCCATGATGGGAAGATACGCACATAGGATTTAACAACTCAAATGCGATAGATGCTAAACTACGAATGGCTGGTTGTGCTTCGTCCACAGGAATAGGTGTACTAACTAGTGGAGTTGGGGTTCGCCGTGGTAGTACTGGCACTTTGGGCACTGGAGCTGCCTTACTAACTGCTCTTGTTTGGGAGCTCTGTGGTGGAGATGGCGATGTGTCAACTGGAACTGGGTTACTATCTGCTAGGGTTGGGGTTAGATTGGGTGAAGCTGGTTCTCTGTCCTGGACTAGGGGGTACTCACAATGTCGTCTCCCGACCAGTGGGTTGGGCCGAGGACCCCCGTGGCGGTTCACTAATGGGCCAGTTCGGACAGCCGATGACATGTACAAGGAAGATTCCACAAGACTTAGTGATCAAGACAAGGACTCCTCTCCACCAACGTAGCCGACTAGGACTCTTGTCATCCTGGGCCTCCGGTACATTATATAAAACCGAGGCCAGGCTCGTTGATAGATAGATTATGACATTACTCATCATACCCCTTGGGTTTAGACCACAACATATGATCTCGAGGTAGATCAACTCTGTACCTTGATACTTCATCAATATAAACAAGAGCAGGACGTAGGGTTTTACCTCCATAGAGAGGGCCCGAACCTGGGTAAAACACCGTGTTCATCGTCTTTGTTACCATCGATCCTAGATCCACAGCTCGGGACCCCCTACCCCGAGGTCTACCGATTTTGACACCGATAGTAGTACTGGCACTTTGGGCACTGGACCTGCCTTACTAACTGCTCTTATTTGGGAGCTCTGTGGTGGAGATGGTGATGTGTCAACTGGAACTGGGTTACTATCTGCTAGGGTTGGGGTTAGATTGGGTGAAGCTAGTTCTCTGTCCATCGCACCAGGGGTACAATCTGCGAGAGTCTGGGTTATGTCTGGTAGGGCTGGTTCTCGTTTATGTACAACCGGGGTGCTATCTCCACCAAGAGGTAGCACTGTTTTATTTGAAGACCGTGTTTTTACTCCGCTAGATACTGCCATCACCCGCTCCAATTCAAATGGCTGATAAACAAGAAACGTAGTTGAATGTACAGACCTTGTATGAGAGACAGATGCAATAGATAGTATGGAAAAAAAGGGCATGAAATAGTTCACATGTATATTGTTTAACTAAAAAGGATAGCATGACATAATTTCACATATATGATGTCTATCTAAACTGGATAACATAGCATGACATAATTCAAAGATATGATGACTAACTAAACAGGATGGCATGAGATAATTATATGATGTCTTTAGTAAACAGGTTCGCATGACATAATTCACATACATGTTATCTAAGTAATCAGGATCGCATGATATAATTCACATATGTGATTTATATACTAAGCAGAGGGCATTCGCATATATGATGTCTGAACTAAGAACATGGTGTTGAATATTGTGTATATGATGACTAAACTATGCAATGCAAGACACCATATGCATGATATGAGCAGTATAACCATGCCAAGTTAGAGCATACACCTCGGTGGGCGAATAGGACTGGTCATCTGTCTCTGAATCCATCTCTGAGGAGCTATCGGGGCCCAGCAAGAGATCTGCTTCGACAGGTAGCACATTCTGCTCTAAAGACCTTGTTTTCACTCCAGATTTTTCCATCACCCACTCAAATGGCTAATTCACAGGAAGAGTAGTTGAATGTACAAACATTGTTGACAAATGGAAATGTAATGAAGAAAAGGATTGGCAAGGTATCATTCAAATATATGATGCCTGGTTAGACAGGATGGCGTTGCATATTTCACATATATTATGGCTGGCTAAAAGAGATGAGATTGCATAATTCACATATATGATATAGAAACTAAACAGGTGGCATTACAGAACATGTCTAAACTAGGCAGCCTCTAAACTAAGCAGATATCATATATGATGTCGAAAGTAGGCACTGTAAGGCAACATATGCATGATATGACCAACATCATCATGCCAAGTTAGAGCAAACACCTCGGGGGGTAAATAGGAGTGGTCAGCTCCGTCTGAATCCGCCTCAGAACAGATATCTTCCTATGAATTACAATCTGGAGGGGGGGGAGGGTTTGCCATTGCACCCACCATGGAGCGATGTCTGGATGACATTGTATTGCCGCGCAAAACTCTTCTCTTTTTCTCTACATGTTCAGCATGACTGTGTACAATATCTGACATGCATACGAAAAATATATAGTGAGATTATGTAAGGAGAGCATCCAGAAATCTAGAGTGATGGTAACAACTAGTGGATAGATCCAAAAATAATGATAGCAGGCTGATGATAGCTTTAATTTAATAAAAAGACAGATGATGATTGCTTTACTATTTGTTTCCCACCCAAGATGAACAACATAGGCATACCCTAGGTGAACCAGATAATAGACAGAGATACTATTCATTGCTGCCTCGATATGTGCCCCCACAAGCATTTTAAAACTCAAGTTTGAACATTAATTTTGACCTGACTTGGAGTCTAAGAGGTGAATAGGACGATTAAGTAGCAGGTAATATTAAGCAATGCATAACATAAGCAGAAACAAAAGAGTGCGACCTCTCTTGTGGACCCATGTACTCCTTAGGTTCATCTGCTGAGTCGATGATGATGATGCAGTTGCGGTGGGTGCCAGCGGCAGGGAAGGAGATCTGAGGCGGCGAAAGATGGTCAGGAGTCGTGATGTCTGGTATGGTGGATGCTTCTGTCGATGGAGCAGCTCAGGTGAGGTGGACGACGTCGCGGCAGGAGCAGGACAAACCACACAAAGTTTTCTTCGACACCTATCTTTAACTGAAGTGATTTTGTAAGGGCTCCTTTGGCTTGCAGGATTCTAAAAACGCGAATAGGATAGCAATGCACGTGGGAAACAGAGCATTTGTAATCATAGGGTTTCTGTCAACTTGGGTGTTTGGTTCACAGGAATTGGAAGAGCAGAGAAATGCAAAGAAACATGGCCAAATTAAAGTGAAACCATGTGAAAGTGTGTACAGTTAGAATGTTATTCTGCCACTAATGCACTTAGTCTTGTTTTCTTGCATAGGATTTTGAAAAGTAGGTCCAGGTGGATGTTTTGCTCCATTCCTTTCAACGAAATGCATGAATAATTCAATAGTAGAGTACCATAGGAAAATTTCCTATTGTTATGGTTTTCCTTCACTTTTTCCTTTGAACCAAAATAGCCCTAATGGATCGACATGAATGTAAAGTAATAAGTGATGCGACAAGTGTACAACCTCTTTGGCGTAGCCGTGTCGACCTCAGCATCATTGGGTTGGTCGCTGAAGAAGTTGCGGCAGAGGTGGCTATCGGAGGTGTGGAGGAAGATCTGAGGCGTCTCTAGACGGTGTCCAAGGTATTGCTCTGTTGTGATGGATGGTTCCATCATTGGAGCAGCTCCGGCGAGCCGTAAGACGTCGAGGCTGAAGCAGTACAAGACAAATATCGTTAATATCAAGTGGGATTCTAATAGCATCCCCAATAGATGATGTAAAATACATTACCCAAAAGTGATAGATGTAAATTTTACATCACCAAAAAACACCTGACTACAACAGATGAGGTAAAAATTGTTGACTCTGAACTTAACTGTCGAAACTGAAATTTTACTGTGGAATCTGAATGTTACTGTCTAAACTGAACACACTGGTAGCAGAGAGGCACTTCACATGTAGTTTAGGCCGCTCGAGCACTAGTAGTAGAGAAACAGTGATCTAAATCAGTAGGCGATCGACAGGGAACACAGTAGTAGATAGCAGCCGGAGCAGCAGCGCCTGGAGGAGCAGCACGAACTAGAGCCAGAGCAGCAACTCGTGTAGCTGCAGCAACCCGTGTACCAGCATCAGTAGCGCGAGCGAGAGCAAGAGCAGAGCAGCAGCATGAGCAAGGGGAAGAGCAGAGCAGCGGCACAACCGAGTGAGAGACGGAGCAGCAGCAGCGCGAGTGAGCGAGAGACAGAGCAGCAGCAGCAGCAGGGCGCGAGAGAGAGCCGGAGGAGCAGCAGCCGCAGTGCGAGCGAGAGCCGGAGCAGTAGCAGCAGCAGATCCGGATGGTATGGACGCCGCCGCCAAGGGAGCCTCACACTGGGGGAGAGCCACCGTGGAGATATCGCCGGCGATGCCGGCTTCAAGGTAGCCGCGCCATGGGGGTGCGAGATCTAGCACCGTCGATGCCGGGAGGTCGAGTTAATGAGAAGGTGCGATGTGATGAGTGTACAACCTCTTTGGTGGCACCGAGTAGGCCTCGGCTTCATCCAAGGAGTCGGTGAGGATGCTGCGGTTCCGGTGGAGCAGGTTAAGGCCGCGCTGTCGGGATGGACCAGCCGCGATAGACGAGGCGATCGTCAGAGTAGCTCCATGGAGGTGGAGGACGGGGTGGCTGAACCGGCAGGACGATGAGATCGATGACGGATCCTCATCCAGGGAGCTGGAGGAGGGACGTCGAGCTGTTGCGGTGGACGACGTCGTCGGGGAAGAGGCTCCGGCTGGGCAGCGGTGGGATGGCGGACGGAGGAGGGTGTGGTTTCGCAGCTGGAGCAGAGAGGTTATGGCGGCCTGGGATTTTGAATGGCGAAAAGGAGGTGATGGGAGGGGGAACCATGACTTAGGGACGCGCTTGTCCAAAATATAGGGTCTGTTACAAAAGTACCCCCACCGATTTGAACTAGCGGCCCTTTCGGCTCAGGGTTAGAAGGGGGATTTCACGTGTCGGGATTTGGCAGCTGGAGGGAGTTTTCGCGCGCGTTGTAATTTCGGGATAGCAAGGCGCGGGTTGTGAAGGCGCGAGTTTTGGGAGCACAATATCTGAATTTTCGGGATAACAAGGCGCGGGTTGAAATTTAGGGACAAGCCTAACATGTAATAATGTACGTACCAAATCAATTCGCACTTCCCTCAACAAAAAAAACTATTTGCACCACACAAAGAGAGAGTCTTGTCCCATTTAACTGTACAAATGCTATTCAAAGCTATGAATCCATGTTATGTCCAAAAAAAAATTCGCTGGCTATATAATGCATGTAACCTACTCATACGAACATTTTAGTGCATTCCAAATGTCTATACTACCGCTGTAATTTGAACAAAATTTGAATTCGTTTATCTATTTGAATAAGAATCTACAGTCATGATTGTTGCCGAGTTAAACCATTATTTGTATATTATCTTAACAACACACCACATGATTACTATAGAGTTAGATATGAACTATATGTACTATATATATGAACTCGAATTCAAAATTTTGAATACACTTGATGTTGATTCCAAATAATAGTACATTTGATGTACTAGCTAGTTCTTCATAATCTAAACCATGTTTCATACGTACACTGTGTTTATCACACAAAGTATAGTGCCCCGCCCCCAACATTATGACAAGTATTTAGCCCTGAGCTGCAAAAGCCACACATTATCACAAATTCAAATAAATGTTCTATATATTATATGTAGTATAACATGTTCATAACCACACCATGCGTATCACCATTATATATATTCATGCATGCGTCGGTTTAAAAAACTATGATCTGTTGTTCAAATATCTGAATCCACTTTTATAATGAATTATGATCTCTATTCGTCTTTTACACCCACACAATCCTCTTATCTCTGTAGCTAGCGCTAACTTTCTCACATGCATGCACACACCCGCCTCCCTCTCACCCTCCCTCAGCATTCTCTAGCTCCATCGTGCACATTCGTCATTTCTCTTTAGGTCGTTCACCCACGGTGTGTGTACGCCCCCCAGCTCCTTCTTTCCGGCACACACCGATCGATATACCTCTCTAGCCAAGTGTGCCTACCACAAACACAAGATTTCCCTCTTCTCTTCTCACCGTTCATGCATGCCCCCCTCTTTCTAATACGATCCACGCACGTGCACACTCCCACCCCTCTTTTCATCGATCTCATACTCGCACACTCCTTCCTCCCTCGATATAGTAGGCCTCTCGCACCACCTCCTAGCCGCATCCCTCTCTCTCTATCCTTCTCTCCAGGCCTCATTTGCTTCTAACACATGCATGCATGTATACCAATCGATCTCCCTACATATACCTAGGTTGACTATAACTCTTTTTCCCCACGCACCGATCGACGTACCTCACAAGTTATGTCTCTCCCTTTCTCCGACACAGGATGATTGATCTTCCTATGTAGTTACGTCTGCTTACCATAGACATATCGTCCCCCTCATCATTCGTGCATGCCTCCTGACCCGTCTCTCAAAAGCACCTGCACAGACGGGCAGGCATCCCCTCTCTTATTGATATTGCAGTTGTGCCCTCCGTTTGTCTAGCAGGCCTCTCCCAACATTTGTGAGAAGCAACTCCACCACCAACCCTCCGACACTCTAACTCTGTCTCTCTCCCAACCTTATTCCTCTCATACACATATGCATGGATGTCGATCGATCTCCCTCAATACATAGGTAGGTCTCTCCTTCTCCACACATATACCAGTCGTTTTACCTCTATAGTTAGGTCTCTGCCCCCCCCCCCCCACACACACACACACCGATAGTTGAACGCTGTAGGTAGGTATCCATGCCATAGAGACAAACTGCACCTGTCCCCTCTCACGTTCCAATAGGCCAGCCACCCTATATCTTTGACATGGGCACACACAAATTCGATGGCACTCTTTATCGATCGCGCACACACACACTTCATCCTCTCTTCGATTCTATGGATATCTCACGCCAATGATACCTCCACTCTCTTCTCGTGGATCGCCCCTCTATATATGATATATCCAGGCCTCTGTTTCACACGCATTGCATATGTTACATTTTTGTTTGAGATATCATCGACACGTATTCCCTGCTATCTCTCACGCACCCCCCCAAAAAAACACTCGCGAACCCACACACCATCTCTCTCTAGGTTTGTATCTCTCTCACACACACCCCCACGTAGGTGGTGCACGTACATGAAGAGAATAGGTGCACGTACTCACGCTTTGTGCCCAGCCACACCCGCGCGGGTACACGGTGGAGCTCAAGTACGAAATGGCAGCCCACGTGCTAATTTGACAGTGTGTAGCGGTTATTTACTTACGGAGGTCGTGTACCACGCGTGCACGAAACAAAGTTCGACTTGATGCATTGGCGCCTTATTTTTAAATAAAGTTATATTGCTCAATGACACGTACACAGAATATAAAACGATTTTTATGGAGAAATAAGTAGTCCGCTCCACTATATACAATGGAGCCTGCCTGCCGGGGTTTGTCTCTCTTCACAGTATCTCACACAAGGCGGCGGTGGCCTCTCTCTCTCTCACTGTTGGTCACTGATCCGACCGCATCCCGTCCGCCGGCGGAAAGGGAGGATGTGCATTGTTTCTCCGTTCGACGGCGTCGACACAGCACGTCCCGATCTGCGGTGCCCGCCGTTCTCTCTGACCAAGCTCCGGCGCGGTAGGGCCTACGCCACTTGCTCGCTCCCGTAGTATGGGCAGATCCTGCCCGCCGCCGCCCTCCTAGTTACATCACGATGACCCCCAGGTATCCCCTCCGGCCTTGCTCCACTGCCCATCTTCCCACGTTGGTGCATGTGGATCTTCCCTAGTTCTTTGCCCAAAACGTAGCTCGTCCGGCGTACTTTACATATTGCAATCTTGTCCTCATACCGTTTTAGATAAACAACCGTGCTGCTATCTTCCCTTAGGACAAGGATTATGCTTCTTTTTTGGTGTCGTATGTGTCATCAACTGTTACTGGCCAGTAATTGTTTCCTTTCTACCTCTTTTTTGCAAACAGGGCTGTCCATTTCACCTCATTGCTATTGCGACCTTTTGTGAACTGCACAAATCACTTTTTTCTTAAGAGTGTTCCGCTAAAATGCCACACGTGCAACTTTTTTACATTTCTGTGGGACTGCAGAAAGGGAGATTGGTTTTGCTATCCTCCTCATCCAACTCTGAGCCTAATCTTCTCCAACAACTAGTTAGTCTTAAAAGAGATCGCAGAGGTGATCGGCATCTATTTGTGTGTGTTATGTTTCATCATCTAGTTCCACTATTATTGTAATCACACTGACTGAATATCTTTGCAAACAGGGATGATTAGCTCGATTTTAGTGGAACTGCACAAAATGATCGGATTGTGATGTTCCTCCATACACCTCTTTCTTGGCTACCGAGCTGCGTGAAACTAGCTATGAACCAGTGAATACCGTGGCCAAGAAATGGAGCCATGCCTACGAACATCATCGATCAATTATATATTTTTCTTTATTTGTACACCTTCTCACAACTTCGTCTTCAGTTGTGATGTGAATATTGGCGCTGATCTGCGAATCATTGAGATGCATTAGCATCCATGTTAGTTTCATTTATATTTGATGGAATGTTGTAACGAGACAATCTTGAGGCAAGAGGACATATGAATCCTAAGTTGAAACCTTTTTTTTCTGCGGGAACCAAAGTTGAAACCTTCATAGCATTACAGTACAATTTCATTATGCTGGAAAATTATGCGTACATACAAACAAATCCTGAAAGATTGATAGCAATGCCAGAAACCATTCAACTTCGTTTTGCCGACATGTGGGACATCCTTCATCCGGCTCCACCTGCCATGCACCAATATTGAGAGTGCACAACTGCAGGGAGATTCACCCTGGTCGTTGCGCCGCAGTAATAATGACTAGTGAGCAGTCAAATCACAGAGCCCCACCTTCACCAAAGTAAGTTGCTCGGACGAAGCAACCATCATTTCACTCTTTGTTGAATCCGCTGGTACTCCAATATTCCTAGAGTAATAAGTTGCTCGGACAAAGCAACCATCACTTCACCTTTCCCACAGTAAGTACTACCTCCTTTTTTTTATTCTAGAAACCACCACATGCAAATATTGGACGGTAGCAGCACAACATCAAGTGTACTAGCACTACTCAATTCAAAAATCGAAACCAACCAATGAACTACTAGATGGTGAGCATTTGTTGTATCATGTACTCCGTCTGTCCATGTATATAGGGCCTAATGAGTTTTTCGAGACCAATGGTATAGGACATGCAAGTTGCTCAAAGCATACCGTCAATTTCGTACGTGAAAGGATCTTCGAATGATATAATTTTCAAATTATATAAAATCTTATCAATAGTCAAAGGCAACCTCGAAGAATACATTAGGCCCTATATATACGTATGGATGAAGGGATTAGTACTTTGAGAGAGACGAGAAGCGATACGGGCTGGTGGATTACTAGAGCTAGGTGTCGCACGGAGGCCAAGAAATATGGTGATAGCGTGAGGTGGGCCATGTATGATGTAAACTACACTAGGCTGCCGTGTTTCGGAGGTCTACTAGATGTGGAGAAGATTGGGTTGATTTTATATCGCTGAATATATAAAATATATTAAGAGTCCAGAACGATCCACCGCGAGGTTCCTTGCTCCTTCTCGGTCATCGAAAAGCGTTCTTCTTCATTTTGCAGACACGTGGGACATCCAGCATCCAGGTCCATGGGTCATGCAAGAACTTTGTAGAAAAACATCCAGCATCCAGGTCCACGGGTCCTTCGTTTCTTTTTAGTCTGCATATAAAATTTAGTCAAAGTCAAACTTTGTAAAGTTTGACCAACTTTGTAGGAGAGACTCACCAACGGTCACGAACGTAGGTGGAGTTTTCTCTTAATTCTTGCATGCAACATTTTAATGAAGCTTGAAATATGAACATGTCAATGGGAGGGAGTAGAAGCCTCATGCATGCATCCATGCAACACTCACACGTACACATGCACGTACGCAACACTCACGCATCCATGCAGCACACAGCACATGACACAACACACATGCTCACGCTCAAGTGCTCAACCTACTCCCTCCATCCGTGAAAGATTGTACATACAGAAATTTACACAGTGACCAAGAGTAACGGAACTCCACATCATTTAGAGCAAGTACTCCCTCCGTTTCTTTTCTTTGATTCGCACATCATTTAGAGCAAGTACTAGGATTCTTAAAATGCAGGAATAGGAAAAACAAAGGATTCGAGTGGCATGTCCACTTGAATCCCATAGTATCAGCACTGAGTGTTTGATGCCACGGGAGAAAGAAAGGAAGTGAAAAAAAATTGGAGCGGATTCTATAGATTTCCAATGAAATGTTATAGTAGTACACGTGATTCCACACTATAGGTAAAATTTCCTATGGGATTCAATCCTATGAATCAAATGACTAATGTACTAAGGTCCACGGTCAAGGAGGCACAGGGCGGACGCGACCTCTCACTGCGTCAGCCATTGAAGCGGCGCGCTGGCCGAGGGCGTTGCCCGCTGCACGCCCGGCTGAACGAGCCTCCTCGCCGCATTTAAATGCCTACATTAAACCCGCGTGGAATCCGAGAAACCTACTCCGCGTGGAAACTGGTTATTTTATGTAAATGTAATGAAATTCGGCCGTGTTTGCATGAATTTTTTTATTACGTACAATATGAGTGGATTGCCCCAGTGCTCATCACACGTGAGCCAATCGATTCGGTTAATAACACAGCCAACTGATGTCTATATGATGTTGCCATGTCATCTATAGCCAAGGTTATAGCCAGCATGTACAATAGTTATATGTAAAGATGTGCTACTTTATTAATGCATGACCCATGTCCCACTCTCACATAGTGCCTAGGAGCACGTGTTGCAGCTGGCTCTTATTCTCTAGCTGGCTCCTCTTCTCTCTCCTCTTCTCTTCCCTCCATGTTAGCAGAAATATAATATTTTAACTCTTATAGCCCGCTTACATAAGCTTATTGTACTTGCCGCCAACAGCCGACTATATGAATTTTCCATGTCACTTATAGCCAATCTTATAGCCCACTCATACAATAGTTAGTCATACTAGTATACTACATCATTAATATATGGCCCACATGTTTCTCTCACGAAAGGTGTTGGAGCTCGTGCTATAGCCGGCTATAAGTTTGTAGCCCGCTTCTCTTCTCTCACCTCTACTCTCTCATCCAACTAAGCAAAAATATATTATTTAAAGCCTTACAGCCCGCCTACATCACCTTATTGTACTTGCTCTTCCGCGCTCCATTTTGTCTTGCGTTACTTCCTCCGTCCAGCACGCTGACAAGTGGGCCCCATGCTCATTTATGCCAATGTCGTAGTCAATTATTTTGTCAGAGTCAGCTATCACACCCTTCCGGTGCCACGTCAACAAATCCACTAGAAACAAGTCTAGACTTGTTCGGTTCAACCGCCTCGCTAGGTGTTTGGAGAGGAATTGGCCGGCGCTAGGCGGTTCTATAGGTGGGCTAGCGGAAAAAAACAGGGGGAAACGCGGGAAGCAGCTA
Source organism: Thinopyrum elongatum (assembly GCA_011799875.1). NCBI lineage: Eukaryota > Viridiplantae > Streptophyta > Magnoliopsida > Poales > Poaceae > Thinopyrum > Thinopyrum elongatum. The sequence goes on from CM022299.1 coordinate 248,353,692, forward strand.
GACGAGGGAGGGAAGCTTCTACATTCGTGGGGGGCGTGGCATTGACCATTGGGCGGCAACAGGCGGTCATCCATGTACGCAATAAAGGATACGAAGAGGCATCCTATATCAGCAAGGACCAACTTCCCTACCGATAGCTCATCTAACAGAACACCCAAGTTAACTGTGCTGAGGCTGGAGTAGTCATGAGATGGGTGACCCGATGGGAAGTGGACTCGATATTAACTAACTTGATGGGTCACTGTAAAGGTTATTTTAAACCTTTACAGTGACCCATCAAATTAGTTGAACCTCGAGGTCTTTGTTTTGTAATTTTCTACATTTTTTGTTTTTTGAACACATGTTAATCGAAGGTCTATCGCGTTACTTTTTAATAATTTTTGTCATGTATGTCAAATTAACCTTGAGGTACTTGTCCTCAAATTAACCTCTAGGCCTTGCAGGAGTGCTGCAATGTGTCGGCGGCAATTGCAAGATGAGCCACCAAGCTAGCAGTGGAGTTGCCAACATGCTCAAAGTGCACGCAACATTGAGTAGAAAGAAGCATGCCCAGGAAATTAATGCGTGCTTAGGGAGGCCCTTTGCTCAAAGAGCAAGTACTCTTTCAATTATACAATAACTAGGTGTCGCACGGGCTATAAGGACGAGGAGCGAGAAGCGACGGGCTGCTGGATATACTACTATAACTAGGTGTCGCGCGGGCTATAAGGACGAGGAGCGAGAAGCGACAGGCTGCTGGATATACTATAACTAGGTGTCACACGGAGGCCGAGGAATATGGTGAATGCGTGAGGTGGGCCATATATGATGTGTTTCGGACTCTTTTGGTTAAACGTGGAGAGATTTGATTGATTTTATATATCGCTGAATAATATAAAATATTATGAGTGCAGACACTCCACGGCGAGGTTCCTTGCTCCTTCTCGGTCATCGGGAATTGATGTTCTTCCACTTTTGTTTTAGGCGTGAGCTTTGTTCATCCTTTTGCCAACACGCGGGACATCTAGCATCAAGGTGCACGTGTCATGCAAGAAAATGGAGATAAGCAGTGCGTAAGTGAGTCATGCACTTCGATGGCACGTACTACGCAATATTTTTTCTCCTCGATGGCACGTGAATCATGCACGTACTCAATGACGGAGCACGGGATGGTAGCCATGGACATGGTCGGCCCTTTTTGGAGAGAGTAATAAATATCTTTGATGTGTCCCGTCAACTCGCAGAACAACGAGAAGCTTGCTTACTACTCCCTCTCCCTCGCCCACGCGCGCGCGGTGTCTCGCAGCACGAGGAGAAGCTTTTGCTTTATACAAGCGATGGACGTGCAGCAGTTCATTCGATGTCAGATTGCCAGAAGTATATAATATTGTAGTACCATCATCATTGTTCGACTTCCGGAAGAGGCGAAGAGCCAAGCGCAAGGTCACCTAGTAACCTTTAGTAGGAGTACTGTACACTATAGCCAAAGTTGGGCCACCTTTTTAGAGCATGGTTAATTAATATAGGCGGCTCTTGCAACGGCACATCATTTAGAGCAAGTACTCTCTCTGTTTCTTTTCTTTCATTCGTAGGAACTTAAAATGCAGGAATAGGAAAAATAAAGGATTGGAGTGGCATGTCCACTTGAATCCCATACTAGCATTAACACAGTGTTCGACATAGAAAAAACAAAGGAAGTGAAAAAAAAAGTTGGAGTGGATGCTAGATTGCCAATTAACACATGATTTCATAGGAAAAATTCCTATAGCATTCTATCCTATGAATCAAATGATCAATGTAGGAAAATTAAGAGGGGGGTCTCTCCAACAGTGTTCCTCAGCTCGCACCTAGCATCACGGGTCGAACTCTGGAGTCATTCATCTGGTACACGTGGCATCTCAGATCTGGACACAAGGTGACGTACACCGTCAAGGTCCATTGGCTAGTCATAGTGGGGAGTAACTTAGACTATTGTCATGCATATGACACTAGCCTATGTTACTACATTAATAGTGCAAAGTAACAGAGAAGTAGTAACATATAGATGATTGCATTTATTAACTTATAGACTCATTTATTCTTGGGAAGGGCTATGTTATAGTAACATAGTATTATGTTACTCTAAGCACCTCTCTGTTCATTAATTACTTGCCACAGAAGCAAATTTGCATTGGGGTGCATTATGTGACTAGCTATGTTACTCCCACTATGACCAGCCTTGGGATAATGTTGTGCTCAAAGCCGGACGTACACGGTCAAGGTCCACGGTCAAGGGGGTCAGGGCCGCGCACTGCACTCCTAGCTATACCCGCCTCCTTGCTGCATTCAAACACCTACATTTAAACATGCGTGGAATGCGAGAAACCCACTTCGGCCACACGTCCGTTCAGGAGCGGGACGCCGGCCAAGCTCCTCCTTCCACCATTTTCTCCACTCTTTCGGCTGCATCCGACGAGCAGGAAGAGCAGTTCTCCGGCATAAAAGCCGTCTGGGTGGCCCGCCAAGCCTGGCAGTTACGAGCGAGGCAGCTCGCTGCTCCACCTACCTCGCCTAGCCCAATGAAGCCAGTTGCCGCCCTAAGCCAGCGCGTGGTTCCATAGCTGGCCACTCCAATCCTGCTCGAGGAAGAGTGCCGAGTTGCTCCACGCCGGCTTGTCGGGGAGCACGGCGGCACGGGCATCATCGCTACCCTCGATGCCGTCGTGTTGTACAGTGCCTCCAGTGCCTGTGACTGCGCCATCCGCCATCGACGCGAGCATAGCCACGCCATGCAGGCAGAGAAAGAAGCTGCCGCGGATGTCGACGAGGTGACGCGGCTACACGGATGTCCATGAGGTGACAGCCAGCACGTCCCCGCCTGCGGCCATCATCAAGGAGAAGTAGAACACGGGAGGCCGTAGCCGATTGTATCCAATGAAGGCCACCGCCGAGGCGACGCCAGCGAAAACAGCCGGTGTCTTGCATGATTCTTCTTCAGCCAGATGCTGGAGGAGGACAAAGAGATCGGCCGACGGCCATTTAGATTAGGTATATTAATTCTACCTTTAGCTCCGGACTAGCACAGCTTATTTAATGTAAATGTAATGAAATTCATCATGTATATATGAAATCCGGCCATGTTTGCACGAATTTGCGTCCATGTTCGCGCTCTTGGGCGAGCGCTGTCCGTCGCTGGAGTGGGATGACAGACTCAGTCTCTGACAACCCCGCAAAGTGTGTCACCACCTTTGTGATGGCCAGGACACGGTGGAAGAACGACGTCCTTCATTCCGCAGGTGATGGCCATTACCGCGCGCTCGTCTAGACGGCTCGGTAGCTCATGAAGCAGCACCAACAACATGCCTTGTGCGTCTAGTAGTCCATTGCAGTCGTAGTTGCTGCATGCGCAACTTGGATTGCAGTTGCAGGTGAGCACGGTGACGCTGCGTGGCCATCCATTTAGTGGCCGGTATGAGGATGACATCGCCATGTGCATCCTATTTGTACTAAAAATCATGAATCAAGAGTATAAACATGTTTACGTACAACCTGAGTGCATTGCTCCAGTGGTCATCGCACGTGTAGTGTCATGCAAAGCTTCATTTATTAGGTTATAGAGTCATTTTGTTTTGGTATGTGTGATGTTACTCATAGAATGAGTAACTAGCTATAAGTTACTCAATTTACCTCTCTCCTCATTAACTAGTTGCCACATAGGCGAATTTGCTGAGTTGGACCCGATGTTACTCTTGAAGTTACTCCCACTGTGGTTAGTCTTAGGCCTTGTTCGGTTCAACCTCCTCCCGAGGGGTTTGGAGAGGAATGGAGGGAAATTTGGCTTGTACATGATTTAATCCCCCACAATCCCTATTAATCCCTGTTAAAACCCCTTGAACCGCACAAGCCCTTAAGGTTAAAAATGACCGGGATTACAAAGGACAGGGTACAAACTTCAGTGATTTAAAGGTGAGGGTTTGTTTCCGACTAGCTCTACAACCTCAAGGTTTATAAATCAGACTTCACTCTCCCCTCATGCACATGCGCGGGTACACTCACGGTGGAGCGCATTTGCACATGAAAAGGCAGGCAACGTGACAATTTGACACATCTAGTTGTCCACTTAATGTGGGGTCTGGGACCAAATGTCAGCCATACCAAGTGCGACCTGAACGCGGTGGTGCGGTTATTGATCGAGTTTCTTTTTACCGGTACGTTAAATGAGAAGATGGCTCCCCGCGTATTCCATTTAAAATGATCCTACAGAGAGAAAAACAATTATTACTCCACTTCGGGACTTGCTTGCTAGGGTTGCTCTCTTCTTCTCACTCTCTCACCCTCTCTAGATCTAAACAAGACGGCGGTGTCCACTCTCTTTGTCTCTCTCTCTCTCTCACCGGTTGTCACAGATCCGGCCGGATCCCTTCCGCTGGTGGTCGCTGGTGGCGAGGGAGGAAGCCGTCGCGCGCCATCTTCTCTGACCTGGTGCCGGCATGGGAGGTCCTCTGCACCCTTGCTCCCCGCCGTCGTGTTGGCAGATCCCGCCGACTACCTCGCCACATCCCATCGACTGGGGGTATAACTTCTTTTAGAACCGGACTTGTTCTAATGGCCCAGCTCCCCACGTCGTTGCATCCTTTTTTTCATCAAGTTAGGATTGCTCCCCACATCGTTGCATCCTGCATGTGGATATTCTTCTAGTATTACAAAGCTCCCCATGTAGCTAGCTTCGCCGGCTTGTCGAACACTCGAACAACACCTAATTTTTTACTATTAGAGGAAAAAAGGTACTACGGATACTGGCTAATGAACCAATCTCTTGAATGGAAAGGGAAATAAAGATGCTGGCCTGGCCGGTCTCTTGGTCCAAAAGGGACAGAAAGTGGGGGGGGGGGGGTTGGGTCAACAATGCAACCGAGAATGAGCACATCTAGATTTCCTGTGGTCACATAGGAAAGGTCACTGACAACAACAAAATAGGCATAAATCCAGACATGCTTTGCATGTTTGCCGCACTTGGCAACACCTCTTCCTCACCACTTTATGCCTCGGTGGATGTAAAATGTGCTTGTGCCTCCCCTGTCCCTATGCCCTTACTGCTGTTGTTAATCTAACATCACAGGTCAAATGAAACAATGTCACTGTTAATGTGATGTCACTGTTAAGTTATCTGCTGTCAATCTATTGCCATTGATAAACTGAATCAATGCCAGCACCGTTTTATGAAATGCTTCTGTCTTGCTTTATTTCTCATAAAGAGTGTTTTCGGCCGTTACACTAAAATCTAACACCAGTAAGATAGCCGCATCTCTGTGGAACTGCACAAAATTTAATTGCACAATGGTTGACACGACGATGTGTTTCTCCTTTCCATATCACCCTTTGTTAGAACGATCGTTCCTGTTAACCGTGCATGTACGTACTGACCAAGTGCTACTGTCAATCTGTCATCATAGAGTAATAATGCTATTGTTATACATGTTAATGTAAGCCCCCGTTAATCTAGTGCCAGTGTTGATTTGATGTGATGGCACTTCTTAGTTAATGGCACTTTTTCATACTATCAGTGCAATGCCATTGATAACATATGAGATGCTGATGTTAATCATATGCCACTACAAAAAAATGACACTGCTTAAGTAACCCTGTTACATATTTGTGCAAACAGGGTTGTCTATCTCCATATGGTGTCTTACTTGTGCAAACGGAAGCACAAACCTCAATTTTAGTGTAACCTGCTGTCAACTGACCTCACGGTGCTCCAGGTATTCCTACATTCATAACTAGGTAGAATGACCAACGCAAGATGAAATAAGCTTATTCGTACGTTGACTTGCTGATTGCAGTGTGGAACGAGCCTGTCATGTGTGGAGGAGCAAACAAGCACTGCAGTCGCGTCATCAACGCAAGATAAAAGAGACTGAGTCATTGATGGCCTGGCCGGCGAGTAGGGGTCATGCAAATAGCGGTGCATTATTTTAGTGGAATTACACACAAAATATACTGGGGTTAGTCGGACAAATTTTCTACAGCCACACGGAAGGAATTGCACTCATCAATTGCATAGAATTTCCTCCGTGCCATCATAGGAGATCCCAAGGTGGAAATCAACTAACCACCTATAAAATTATGCATAATCTTCCTCACGCAGGTCAGTATCCCCTTCATCCAGATGATCGTGTTTTTTCATGCCGAGCTATTGATATGTGCTACTGTTTTGCGACACCGTTTAAGTACAGCTATTGCTTTCCTATCTTTTCACATTCAGGACAATGAAGATGATTTCGGTGGAACTGCACAAAATGGTCTGATGTTGAGTGATCTCTATTGCCTCCTCTATTTGCTGCAATGTGTCAGCGTAAATTGCAAGATGAGCCATCAAGCTAGCTGTGGAGTTGCCAACATGCTCAAGGTGCACGCAACATTGAGCAGAAAGAAGCATGTGTGTGCGCAGGGAGGCCCTTTGCTCATAGAAGCATCGCGTTTTTTCTTTATTTCTACACCTTCTCACAGCTTTATCTTGGTTATAGTCTTGTGAATCATTTAGATGCGTAAACATGCTGCACTTAAGTGCTTGTGAATGTTAGCTAGTATGCATACCGTATGTTGTGAAACTTAGTTTAGTGTGAATGTTGACTAGCGTGTCAACCTTTACAATCTATATTGTGGGCCTATTATTTGACCCCTCATTTTGCCGTGCAACGACCAGTGTGAGTGTCTGCATGCAGTACCGCATCCTCTAATTGGTGGATGCCAAGCCGGCCCGAAATGTTACCGATGAGGAGCCATAAGCTGGAGGCGTCTCTTTTTTTCTTTCGAATGGGCAATAAGCTGGAGAGCTGGAGAGTGTCTCTAATGGGCTGCCTCTAGTACAAGGTCGTACAGTACAAAACACGGGCAGCCGACTAGGTCGATACAAAAGCCTATCCATCTTAAAGCCCATTTGTTTTTTTTTGCGAGGAAAAGCCCATATTTCTTGAAGAGGGGCGATCCCAGAAAAACTCTCCTTCCTCCTCGCCTCCACTTACTGCAGCTCACTGGACTCTCCCGCTTCCGTATCCCCACAATTCCCCCCACTCCCCATCTTCCTCACTCGTACAGAAAACCCTCGCTCACCTTCGTCCTCACTCGTACAGAAAACACCTGCTCCTCTTCTTCCTCGCTCCTACAGAAAACCCCAGACCTCCTTCTTCCCCACTCGCACTACCACTGGGCTCGTCTCTCGCTACTCTGCTCAAACCTGTGAGCTCGGCGCGATGCCCGCAAGGAAAATGGAGTCGGCTGGCCCTAGTGCCAAGAAGATGAGGCTCCCGCCAACGGCGACGCCGGTTGTAGATCCCGCACCCGGCAGCATGGGGAGAAGCGGCGAGCCCCCCCCCCCCACCGGATATGAGGAACCCATAGAATCTCTGGTGGACCGCATCAACGATCTCCCGGATGACATCCTTGGGGAGATCATCTCGCTTCTCCCCACCAAGGATTACTGCCGCACCAAAGTCCTCTCAACTCGGTGGCACCCTCTATGGCGCGCCACACCCCTTAATCTCAACTGTCATCAGCTATCTGTCATTCATGATTTTAAACTCCTCAGAGCCATCATCTCCTCCCACCAAGGCTCCGTTCAACGCCTCTGCATCCCGACACGCTACCTAGTGTCCATACCCTGCACGGTGGACGCCTGGCTGACATCCCCTGAATTCAAAAAACTCCAGCAGATTGAGTTCTACCATTACCACAAAAATTACATACCACGAACCGAAGGCCAAGAATTTGTGCCCACACCACCATTGTCCATCTTGTGGTTTTCCACCTCTCTCCACACCGCCACCTTCACCTGGTGCCATCTACCAGACGATCTGGACAAATGCTTTGACTCCCACTGTTAAAAAAAACTTTCGCTTGTGGTGGTTTATCTGTCGGAGGCCTCACTACACAACATCATCCACTCCAGTTGCCCTGCCCTGGAGCGCTTGCTGATTGTTTTGGGAATAGAAATCCCTATCAGTTGTCTCCAAATAAAGTCGCCTCACCTTAAAAGCATTGGAATTTGTTTTGAAGGATAGCAGCTCATCATCGAAGATGCCCCTTCACTTCAAAGGTTGCTCCTTCATTATTGTTATATACCTTCGCAAATAACTATCGTCTATGCGCCTAAACTGGAGACCTTGGGTGTAATTCCTGATCTGTTTAATTATCAGAAGTTGGTGTTTGGCTCCACACTTATTCAGGTACCGTATATTATCATCTACACATTTGTAATCATAAGCTGCATTTTTCATTTGTGGGCATAAGTTTTATATCATCTTGGAGTACACTTTGGGTACTAATATTATGTTATATGCTCAATGAAGAGTTCGTCCATGGATAGCCTATCAATGTTGCTGGATTCTATCCAGATCTTATACATCGGACTGTTTAGTTATGATCTGAACACAATTATTGGATTGATGCGATGCTTTCCATGTCTGGAGAATTTGTATATAAAGGTGATGATTTCATGCACATTGAATTCAGCCATCGAAAGCCCGTATATATTGTACTAGAATTAACCGTTCAGCTGTCACTCATTCGACATACTCTTTTTTTAGACCTTAACTGTTTTCAATCTTCATGTCTACTTAGGCACTAACACATGGAGAAAAACATATAACCAAATGGTGGCGTAATAAGCACCGGGATTTTCTCAGTTCTCATGACATTCGTTTTAGGACAATAACGATGGAAGGATATGCATCCAACCAGGCAAACAGAAGCTTTGTCACATTCTTCCTGTTGAATGTGAGGTTACTATTGTCCATGAGGCTTAAGTTTTTCAACAAGAAATTTCTCACGGACGGATATGTTGAACAGCAAAAAAAAAGTTTCAGGTGGACAAATGGGCTTCTGAACATGCTCGGCTTCTATTTACAACAACTTGTGGTCATGTTCCAGTAAAAAAATCGCACAGGATGTTGGTTTTATGGATCAGACCGATCCATTTGTTTGTGACTGCCAAAAACAGTGGTTGGGTTAGATGTTATTTCCATGTTCAATCTGGGTTTTGTCTAAATTTCATGAACAATTAATCCTTGGCCTTTCGTACCGTTTGTAAGCTTGAGTTGGATGTTGTTGCCCTTTTCAACTTGGCTATGACTGTCATATTTTCTTTGAAACAAGGCAAATGGCTTGCCATTTCCTTTATTAAAGAGAGAAACATTGTAACAACAGGGACCCAGCTGCTCGCCCAGTTGTAGAGACGGAGCCCAGGCTTTTATTTAAGCATATGACGAGCCCAGTTGATATCTTTTTTCTTTCTGAAAATGGCTAGCCCAGTTCTATTTTGTTTTGGACAATACCCAACCCAGGCCTACTTGCTTTTCTCAGCCCTGCTGGGCTGCAAATATTTAAAGACAACGAGGGATGTATTCGGCTTCCCCAGAAAATGGGCTATAAGTAGTAAGAAATGGGCTGTAAATTTTAAAAACACAGAAAACCAGCAACTAGATTCAAATTTCATTTTTTCAGGATTTTAAGATTTTAAATTTCATTTTTTTTTGCGGGGAAGATTTTGTTGTATTTTAATTTGAAGTAAAAAAATTATAATTATTTTTAATGTGACTCGAAATTTCGTGATTAAAAGAGTTTGGACCCCACCGAAATATGCAAAATTTTGTTGAATTTTTTAGCAGTGGCCAGAATATGGTCTGTAATGCTAACAAAAAGAATATGGGCTTCAAAATATCCTTAAGAATTAACAAATGGGCTTTAAATTATTAAAAATAATGGCAAATGGGTTGTATGCTATTTTCCACAGATTTGGAGCCTGACTTGTGGGCCTACTAGGTTGATGATGATGCTGTCCTAATTTTTTTTTGACGCGTACGCAAGGCTTTGTCAACTTAGTCAACATAGAGCAGTGACTGTTGGATGTCCATCCAATCGCCATCGTGCTTCTTCAATCTCTGCTCTTCCTGCTCCAGCCGCTCAAACCAGCGCCGGCGAGACTGCCTGCTCCCTCCTTCCGTAGCCGGATGTGCTGTTGCGCAGGCCTCACCGGCCCACCCTACTCCCACCGCTGGCTAGGCCATCCCTCTACCCACCCGCACCTCCTGTTATTTTCCGGCGACGGCAGCCTCACCCCACAACCGACCAGTCAACCCTCGTACTCCCCTTAGTGTGGGCATCCACTGCTGTGGCTTCGCTGGCTTCAGGTCATTCCCTTCCTGGGCCTCGCCGTCGTCCACCGCATTGGTGCTCTCGGCGCGGCATGGTCAACATGATCAACAAACGACATCCATCGGAAGAGGGATGTAAGTGGAGAGGCTGACAGTAGGGACCCACACAAGCAAGTGTCTCCTTATTACGCAGGGCTTTGTCAACTTAGTCAACAAATGATTCTAGCAGCTGGACCGTTGGATGTTAATCCAACAGCCGTGCTGCTTCTTCAACCTCTGATCTTCTTGGTCCAGCCACCCAAACCAGCGCCGGTGGGACCGCCTGCTCCTGCCTCCCGTGGGCGGCAGTGCTGTCGTGCAGGCCTCACCACCGCACCCTAATCCCACTGCCGGCCAGGCCTTCCCTCTACTCACCCACACCCCGTGTTATTCTCCGGCGATGACAGCCTCACACCGCAGCGAAACCAGTGAACCCTCGTACTCCCCTCCGCGTGGGCATCCACTGCCTCGTCTTCCTCGGCTCCGCATCATTCCCTTACCAGGCCTCATCGTCGTCCACCGCCTTGGTGCTCTCCGCGCGGCGTGGTCAACATTGTCAACGAATGACAATCTTCGGAAGACGACTATACACAGTGAGGCTAACAGCTAGACCCACCAGCTACATCTTCGCACGCAAGGAAGTGCATCCTTATTATGTGCAAAAAACTGATTCCTCCCCCTGACAATTGGGACCCACCACATATATCTTCACACGCAAGGGAGTGCCTCCTTATCCTCCCTGACGGCTGGGACCTACCCGGTCGAAGCGTACGTAGCGTTGTCTTTCTGGTCGCGAACATGTATGTACATACTGGTCGATCGATCTCTCTGCAACGATGAACCATGGCTGAGCAAGCAGCGGCACGTGTAATAGTAGAGCCCCCGACGTAGCAGTTCAGACAGTCCCTTCTAAACCGTGTACATGTACATACAGCCACATGCTAAAAAATACGGCCACATACGTACATACGGGCGGGGTCTCGAATGCCTACTCGCTCATACATACGGCCAGGGCTCGTGTACATGGAGAGGCAATGGATGGCAGCAACGGCGTCCTGTTCATCGATAGCCAACTGGCTGGGTCGGAACGGAGAAACTGCGTCATGTTCATCAGGAGGCAACGGAATGTGTTGTGTTCATCGGGAGCCTACCGCCTTGGACAGAACAGCCGAAACGAGGTCTGGCGTACCGCAGAACGGAGGAAACGGCCTTCAGTTCGACCGCGTACGGTCGAAACAGGGTCCTGTTCATTGGGAAGGGTCTAACGTACCACAAAATGGAGGAAACATACTTGTGTTCGAGCTCCTACGGTCGAAACGGGGTGCTGTTGATCGGGAGGGGTGTGGCGTACCACAAAACAGAGGAAATGAACTTGTGTTGGAGCACCTACGGTCGAAACGGGGTCCTGTTCATCGGGAGGGGTGTGGCGTACCGCAAAACGGGACTCCACGGGCTACTGTTCATCCACCGTCTATTGTCTCGCTCCAGCCTCCACGGGCTACTGTTCATCCACCGCGTCTTCCTCCTGCCTCCACCTGCTACTGTCCATCCATGGGCTACTTTTCATCCGGCCTCCACCGGCTACTATTCAACCAGCCCTCCACGGGGTTCTGTTCATCCACCCCCAACCGGCTCGGGTGTGGCGGCCTCCTCGATCGGGGTCCTGTTCATCCAGCGGCAACGGCCTCTACTACCACGGGGTCCTGTTCATCCAACCCCCAACAACGGTCACTGTTCATCAAGAGGCAGCAGCAGCTGGTTCGATCGGCTTCAGTTAGCAGCAGTAGCGAAGGAATCGCTCGGGTTCAGTTAACAGCCAAGGGATCAATCGCTCGGGTTCATTAACGTAGCTATTGCAATCGCTTGGGTTCAGTAAGCGAACGCCTCGCTCGGGTTCAGTTAGAACCCAACGCCTCGCTCGAGTTCAGTTAGAGCCCAAGTGCACCGCTCGGCCCCGACCACCCACCGTAACCGGGAACTCCCCGAAATTTTCCTCGTCCTCGCTTCTACCATGATTTTTTCCGTCATGGACGGCCCAAAGAATGTCATGCAGGTGCGTGCCCAGCCCGCCTAGGACGAAAAGCCCATTTTCTGTCATGATTTTTTGACATAGAAGTAGGAGCCCACCACATCTATGATGATACGTGGTTTTGTCACAATTATCGTCATAGAAGTGTCATAAGCATGACATAATTTTTTTTTGTTCAGGCCAAAATGTCACGGATGTGTCTTTTTTTTTTGTAGTGTAGATCTGAAATTTTTCGGATGCGAGGGACAACTACAAACCACATCCGCACAAGTTACCTAAGCAATAAAGATCTATGATATGCGGTAAAAGTGGGAAAAAATAACCGCGGACAAACTCGAACGGGAAGAACGGAAGCCCGAGTTCGAACTGCACGTACCCTAGCTTGGTATCGTGCCGCAGCTACGATGGCGCGGGGAAGAAGATGTCCCGCGGCAGCGAGGAAGGACTCCGGTGACCGCTTTCCGGCAGTGAAGTGGCAAAGGTGTCGTCGGCGTTGAGCTCAAGGTGGAGCACTGTGGCGAGGATTTTAGAGGAGACGGAGGCGAGGAGGAAGAGAAATGGATGAGGGAGCGGAGGTGATGCGGTATTTATATGCGAGCGAAAATAACCACGGCGAGTGAATCCGATCGAACGGCCACAATCCAGAGACTATTGCAATTCAACAGACAGGATGGAGTGGCAGTTGATGGATTGCACGTGGCAACCATCATAAAAGATTGTGGTCCTGACTTGGGCGAGGAACCCCAAATTTTGGACAGCTTTCGCCAAAATAGATTAAAGTTCGGACCTAATCTTTATCGTGGTCAAGGACACCAGATAAAGTTTTAGTGCCAGATGAAATTGAGCATTCATAAAGGAACAACACAGACTCGAAGAGACAGAACAGAGGGAAAACAGGGTCCTAGGCATTTCACTCAGACAACGAAACACAAACACCAGAAGGATTAGCTATGAGAGAAATGCATTTGGACAAACACAAAATCTTTCGATCGAACAGAAACTTAACGAAAGAAAATTGTGGTGGCGTGACCCACCGTATAAGAACTGTATGACCCCGAGCATTGCACAATTATCGTGGCACCCGATTAGAATAGTTCTTCGTTAATGTATTCACTCTCAAAAAGAAAATTTCACTTTGTCAAAATTTTCAAACTCTTCGAGTGTTGTGCACCCATTCCTTCTAAGATGTGGAAGTGTTGGCACAGGTGCCGAGTCCAGCTTACTGCATGTTTGCGAAGTCCAGATATTTAGCTCACACCATAACACACAGAATCTTTTCTCATTGAGAGGCTTGGTGAAAATATCAGTGAGATTGTCTTCGGTCTTGACCTGATTGATAACAATATCCTCTCGAGCAACATGATCGTGAATGAAATGATGTCTGATGGCAATATGCTTCGTGCGAGAATGCTGCACTGGATTGTGTGCAATTTTGATAGCACTCTCATTGTCACAATATAAAGGAATCTTCTTGACCTTGATGCCATAATCCCTCAGAGTCTGCTTCATCCACAATAACTGAGTGCAACAAGTGCCAGCAGCAATATATTCGGCCTCAGCCATAGAGAGAGATACACAATTATGCTTTCTTGATGACCAACAGACAAATGATCGACCGAGGAAATGACATGTTCCCAAAGTAGATTTCCTTTCAACCAAGTCACATGTGTAATCTGAGTCTGAATATCCAACGAGATCAAACTGTGCTCCCTTAGGATACCATAAACCTAAGGTGGGGGTGTGAGCCAAATATCTCAAAATACGCTTGACCGCTTGGTGATGCGATTCTTTCGGTGCAGCTTGATAGCGGGCACATATGCAAACACTCAACATAATATCAGGTCTGGATGCACATTGGTAAAGAAGAGAACCAATCATCGAACGATAAGCCTTCTGATCATAATCCTTACCGTACACATCTGCGTCCAGCTTACCATTCGTGGGCATAGGAGTTTTGTACCTCTTCATTTTGGAATCTTGCATTTTAAACTTCTTCAGACACTCTCTCAGGTATTTCTCCTGAGATATGAAAATTCCATTGTCCTGTTGACGAATTTGCAGTCTGAGAAATAACTTAAGTTCATCATAGACATTTGATATTTCTTGGACATCACTTTCCTGAAATCTAAGCTGCAAGCATTGTTAGTACAGCCGAAGATAATATCATCCACATAAATTTGACATACGAATAGCTCATTATCGACAGCACGAGTGAAAAGTGTGGGATCAGTGGATCCTGGCTTGAACCCTTTATCGAGCAGAAACTTCTTCAAGGTGTCATACCAAGCTCGAGGGGCTTGCATTAGCCCATATAGAGCCTTTTTCAACCTCAAAACTTTGTTAGGAAACTCAGGGTGTTCAAAGCCAGGTGGCTGTCCAACATAAACTTCCTCATCAATTTCACCATTGAGGAAAGCACTTTTCACATCCATTTGGTAAAGCAAGATATCATTGTAATTTGCATAAGCGAGCAGAATACGAATTGCCTCAAGGCGAGCAACAGGAGCATATGTTTCACCAAAATCAATATCTTCTACCTGTGTATACCCTTGAGCAACAAGACGTGCTTTGTTTCTAACAATAATGCCATTTTCATCTTGCTTGTTCCGAAATATCCATTTGGTGCCGATGATATTATGCTTCTTAGGATTCGGCTTGTCAACCAATTCCCAAACATCATTTAGCTAGAATTGCACCAACTCCTCTTGCATTGCATTCATCCAATCTGGATCATTCATGGCTTCCTCATACTTGGTAGGTTCTGGCAATGAAACAAAGTAGAAACTGCCACAGTAGTTAGCCAAACGAGTGCATGAACGAGTTGTGGGTCGATAACCAAGATTCTCGAGTTCATCGAGAATTAATGAAGGATCAACTCGATTAGCCACTCAAGGATGAGGATTTTCATCTTGATGATCATTTTCATTTTCATCAGTATCAGCATTTGTATCGCCATTTCCTTCAGGATTGCCATTTTGCTCGGCATTTGGATTTGGGTTGCCATTAGTATTTGGATTGGCATTTTCTTCGGCGGTGGCTTGGCGAGTTCTGCTTCGAGTCATAGGAGCATCATCATAGGAAGACTCAGGTGCATTTTCTTCAACTGGCTTGAAGCTCCCTGTCAGTTCTATATCCGGCATATCTCATAGTAGGGGTCCTAAGGCAGGCGTCTTGGAGCGATGGTAACATGGACACAGGATTTTACCTAGGTTCGGGCTCTCTCAAAGAGATAATACCCTACGTCCTGCTTTTGATTGTATTGATATGGGTGTAGTACAGAGTACATGTGTCTACCACGAGATTGTTCTAATGATGAGATTATCTATTGACTAGCCTGGCCTCGGTTTATATAATACACCGGAGGCCTAGGGTTTTAGGAGAGTCCTCGTCTTAGGCGTCAAGTCTTGTGGAATCTTCCTTGTATGCGGCATGGACTGCCTGAAGTGCCCCATGAGTGAACCGCCATGGGGGTCCTCGGCCCGATCCAGCTGGTCAGGAGACGACGTGGTAAGTACCCCCTAGTCCAGGACACCGTCAGTAGCTCCCTGAATCGGTCTTCAAGTTGGGGACGCTCCTCGGTTCTTCCGAACCATTCTTCATCTTTGGTCGCCGGTCTTGAAAACTGGTTCAACAAATCTTCCCATCTTCGATCTTGAGGATTGCCAAGCTAAATCTGAAGAGTTCACACCTCGGGCATCCGAGGAGCCCTTTAAGTCTTCGACCTTTATCAATGCCTTGTTATTTTTTACGCCACACCTCAGGTTTGAAGTGTTTCCCGTGCGGCGGTGTCCTCTTCCATCCGAGCTACAATGCCGGACTGCATCCGAGGTGTCTTTTTGCAGTCGAGCTCCAACGCCGGACAGCATCCGAGATGTATTTTTCCAGCCGAGCTCCAACGCCGACCTGCATCCGAGGTGTCATAAATTACCTCATTCTTGAAAACTTTGAAGGAGTTCGGCCGAGCTTAATGCCAAAAATGCCCTCTATAGAGCAAGCCACTTGCATCCGAGCTTTATGCCGGACTGCTTCTGAGGTGATGCACCACCTTGGTCTTGGGCTGGTTGTTTGTGAATATATTTTTCTCGATTGGTGCAATTTATTCTCTACCGAGATATATAGCGAGTAGCCCTCAAGGTGTGTGTCGGCCTAAAATTCGAGATGCACCTGAACGAAAACATGAAACCCCTGATCCTAGTAGCCCCTGAGATTCAGGTCGATTTGTGAAATCGGCCTGAGGATCAACTCCTAGCTCGGCAGCATACGTAGGAATAGAAACGCAGTGTAATATATTAGAGGAGATAGTGATCGGCGGTCGGGCCCTTGAGAGAGGGTTTTGAGAAGTCGTTGTAATATATTAGCTTGATGCCGGATAATTCCCAGATGGTACCTATTGTTGTTCGAAGACGTGTTTGCCCATAGCTCGGTCAAGCCGAACACCGAGCACCTTGAATTTTCTTCATTGAATAGGCAATGCAATAGCCCCAGAGCCACTGGTCGGGTGGCAACACCAGATCAGGGGATTGATGTGCCCCTTTAATATTTGTAAATGATAAGCACGAAGCCCAGTAGCCCTCGAGCCTTAATGTGGGCACGGGTGGCTGAATTAAGGATCAATATCCGTTTGACAAGAAATTTTGTTGTGTTTAACACAAACTTCTCGAAAAGAGAATAAAGATCTCTTAAAGGAGCTAGAGCTTGCGAAAGCCGAGCTCGCCAAGGTTGACCCCAAGGGGCTTAATAGATAGGAAATCAATGCCAATAGGGAATTATGAGAGCATTATGTCAGCTACTTGGTTGTCTCAGCGAGATTGTGCCCTTGACTTTTTAAAAGATGGGCTGCAGTAAATTGACTTGTACTCGCAATTTATGTGTAATGATTTTATGTATCCAAGTACTTTAAATCATTAAAGCTCGGATCTGCATTGTACAAAACTTTGTTGACCGACCATCAGTTTCAACCTCCTCGGCCAGTACCCGAGGAGTGTTTGTCCCACTTTATAAAGCCTTTATGAGGGCAAAGATTTACGGCAAACATGGCAATCCGGCCATACGGTTTTATAAACAAAGGTACACGGAGAGATATGTTATATTACTTTTTAACGTAAGAAACATCTTTTGGGAAAAATAGTTCCTTTATAAGTTCCTTTTCCCAGGCTATCATGTTGACCATGATCGTGAAACCTCAACTCCGATCAATGTGGGAGGAAAATATTGAGGATTTAGTTCGGGGAAAGTTTCTGAACTCTGTGGTCTTTAATGAACCTAAATTTTCCCTTCCGTCATTGCCGACCAATTATATTATTAAGATGGCTAGCTTTTGGCTTCACCTAGTCTAAGGTACTAACCTGGATGACCCGGAAGTAACAATCACAGAGGTGCTCCCTTTACCCCCTAGCCGAACAATCTGGAACGTAAGGTGTAAACCCAGGAGCCAGGCAACCCAGCTTGGCCAAAATCTTAAGTCAAATTGATGAATATTTATGGCTTTATAACGATAATTATGGAAGGCAGCGCTCGTATATTGAATAGAAACGCTGGTGATATATGTTTATTTTAACTCCGTTGCGACCGCTCATCATTTGAAAGTGGCCCATCGTCGGCTTCTACCTCTTTGTAGATGCTACGTAGAGTGTTTCCGCAGTAACAAGACAACCCTTAGCTGATGTCTGCTCGGAGGCGGTTGCGTTATCGGAAACGAGGCAATCAGATATGCAGGCTTTATAACTTTCACTTAGTCATAGGAGCTTAAAGTTGGGAGGCCAGTTACTAGCCCCCGGTTAGTGTTGGGCGTCAGCCGAGCTCAAGCCATTAACACTTCGGCCAATTTTATGAAAGGCCAATCATTTAACACAGGGTAACCTCTATCGATCTACAATTTGACACAGTCATCGGATCGCTAACTAGTTTACGCCCATTGTGACAGTTAGTTTTCGGCTTTCTCCACTGAGGCACTTAACCATTCGAGCTGGAAGCACAATCGCAGTGGTTCTCCCTTTGCACACCTAGCCGAACAAAGCGAAACGTAGGAGGCAAGCACAGGAGCAGGGCAACCCAACTATTGACCAAAGACACAATTCGAAACTGATGCATATGAAGCAATATTTGAGAACATTTTGCCGAGGACTCCTCGGAGTACCTTGGCTTTTGGTGGCTTCGGCATAGTCGCAGCCCCGCGTGGATATTGCCGAAGCTTTAAAAATTTCCGGCTTGGTACTGCGAGACTTGTGCTAGAGACACACAAATAGGTTAAAAGTGCCATAAGCTTGGAAAACTCACATAAAAACTTTACGTCTAAAGTACATATGGTTTTTTGGTGCCAATCCAGAATTGGTCCTAAAATTGGTATGTGCTTCTGTCGTGCTTTAACATGATACATCCGATCTCCAGACTTCAAGTGGGCCAGCCTTCGGCTTCAACCTCCTATCTCAAAGGCGGAGTGCTTCTCAAAGGTGAGTTGAGCGAACTAAACTCGAGCGGCTTTAGAGAGAAAACAGGCTATCCGGTTATTGACCACACACTCGAGTCGAGAAAGGAGTGGCAGAAAAAGACTTTGCAACGAGTAAGAAGAAATAATTTATTATAAAACGGCTCATATAATTTAAGAGCCCCCAGTTAACATGGGGAAATGAATTTGTTTTTAAAATACAACTTTTTTGTTTAACACAAATATAATGCTTGGTTGAACCTCATAGAAATTAAAATTTGAAAAAAAATGAGCATGAAAGCGACTTAGCTAATTAATGTGCTCAGCGTTGATGATGCGGTTCGGGCTTGGGGCGGGGCGAAGACGTCCGTAGTCCTCGGCCTGGCCGAGGTCCCAGCCCCCATGCCCGAGGTGACCTAGCAAAGAGCTCGGCATGACGAAGTGGCAACACAACATGGTTGATGTGCAGAGGCGAAGCCTCCGGTCCAGCCGAGGTGAGGAAGCAGGTCGGCAAGGTGACACTGGAGCCCTCGGAGTAGGTAAATGAACCGATAGTAACACCCCCGGTCTAGCCGAGGTGACGGAGCTGGTCAGCAGGGCAACACCGGGGCCCCGACGTCAGCCGATGTGTCGAACACATGTCGGTGGTATAGACGTCCGTTTGAAGAAATGATACGTCTCCGTCGTATCTATAATTTTTGATTGTTTCATGCCAATATTCTACAACTTTCATATTCTTTTGCCAACTTTTTATACTATTTTTGGGACTAACATATTGATCCAGTGCCCAGTGCCAGTTCCTGTTTGTCGCATGTTTTTTGTTTCGCAGAATTTCCATACCAAACAAAGTACAAACACGATAAAAACTTACGGTGATTTTTTTGTAATATATGTGATTTTTGGGAATTGGAATCAACGCGAGACGATGCCCGAGGGGACCATAAGCCCTGGAGGCGTGACACCCTCCCCAAGGCGCGACCAGGAGGCCTGTGGCCACCCACTAAGGCGGTTGGTGCCCTTCTTCGGCGGCAAGAAAGCTAATATCTGGATAAAAATCGTGTTAAAATTTCAGCCCAATCAGAGTTGCGGATCTTCGGGAATTTAAGAAACGGTGAAAGGCCAGAATCTGGGAACGCGGAAACAGAAGGAAACAGAGAGAGAGAGATCCAATCTCGGAGAGGCTCCCGCCATTCCTCCGCCATGGAGGCCATGGACCAGAGGGGAAACCCTCCTCCCATCTAGGGGGGAGGTGAAGGAAGTAGAAGAAGGAGGGGGGCTCTCTCCCCCTCTCTCCCGGTGGCGCCGGAACACCGCCGGGGCAATCATCGTGTGACGGCGACCTACTCCAACAACTCCGTCATCTTCACCAACACCTCCATCACCTTCCCCCATCTATATACAGCAGTCCACTCTCCCGCAACCCGTTGTACCCTCTACTTGAACATGGTGCTTTATGCTTCATATTATTATCCAATGATGTGTTGCCATCCTATGATGTTTGAGTAGATTTTTGTTGTCCTATCGGTGATTGGTGAATTGCTATGACTGGTTTAATTTGCTTGTGGTTATGTTGTTGTCCTTTGGTGCCCATCATATGAGCGCGCGTGCGGATCACACCATAGGGTTAGTTGTATGTTGATAGGACTATGTATTGGAGGGCAAGGGTGACAGCAGCTTCAGCCTAGCATAGAAATTGATGCATATGGGATTTAAGGGAGACCAATATATCTTAATGCTATGGTTGGGTTTTACCTTAATGAACGTTAGTAGTTGCGGATGCTTGCTAATAGTTCCAATCATAAGTGCATAGAATTCCAAGTAAGGGATGACATGCTAGCAGTGGCCTCTCCCACATAAAACTTGCTATCGGTCTAGTAACGTAGTCAATAGCTTAGGGAAAATTTCGCAAATCCTTCCACCACTTTTCCACACTCGTTAAACTAACTTAATTGTTTCTTTATCTAAACAGCCCCTAGTTTTTATTTACGTGCTCTTTATTATCTTGCAAACCTATCCTACAACACCTACAAAGTACTTCTAGTTTCATACTTGTTCTAGGTAAAGCGAACATTAAGCGTGCGTAGAGTTGTATCGGTGGTCGATAGAACTTGAGGGCATATTTGTTCAACCTTTAGCTCCTCGTTGGGTTTGACACTCTTACTTATCGAAAGAGGCTACAACTGATCCCCTATACTTGTGGGTTATCAAGACCTTTTTCTAGCACCGTTGCCGGGGAGCAATAGCGTGGGGTGAATATTCTCGTGTGTGCTTGTTTTCTTTATCACTAAGTAGATTTTATTTGCTGTTCTAAGTTGTTCTCTATCTTTAGTTATGGATATGGAGCACAAAATACCAAAAAAATTAGGTGTACTTGCTAGTCATGGAGATGGGGAACCTCCTAAAACCGTCGATGCTCGCTATGTGGAAAATATTAAACACTACTTTGATAATCCTGAGAAAACCCCATTCAACTTGATAATGGGAGACACGTTGGATCAACGTGAGTACTTTAGGGATTATCGCTTGACTCAAAAAGGGAAACTCTGATGGGATCAAATTCATATGTTGCATTGGTACGCTCAGAATTTATGCTTGAGATATGATTATTCTTGTTGCTCTAGAATGAAGGCTCCACACCTTCCCTTTTCATGTAAATTTAGTGATAATGAAACCTTGACTTCTTATGCTAATGGTATATATGATTACTATGATGTGGAACAAATAGAAGAATTCGTTGCTTTTAAGGGTGCTTATGAAATTGAATCTTTGTTTGAAAAGTGTGAAAAATATGATGATGCTGTTTACAGTCCTGAAAATTTTGCTATACTTAAATATTGCTATGAGAATTATGAATATAATGCCGATATTAATGAGTTTATTGAGAAAGTCTCCGCTGTCCAAGAAGAGACTAATATTTTGCAGGAATCTATGGAAAAAGAAATTGATGACACTGTGAGCTCATTAGATGAAAAAGATGAGGAGGAGAGTGAGGAACAAAAGGAGGAAGAGCGGATTGATCACCCATGCCCACCTTCTAATGCGAGTAACTCTTTATCCCATACATTGTTTAGTTTCCCTTCATGCTTACCGAAGGATGAATGCTATGATGATTGCTATGATCCCTTGAATTCGTGTGAAATAGCCCTTTTTGATGAACTTGATGCTTACTATGCTTGTGGCCATGATGCCAATATGAATTATGCTTATGGAGATTAACTTGTTGTAGTTCCTTATGTTAAAAATGAAATTTTTGCTATTGCACCCACGCATGATAGTCCTATTATCTTTTTGAATTCTCCCAACTACACTATATCGGAGAAGTTTGCACTTATTAAGGACTATATTATTCGGTTGCATTCTACTATTGCACATGATGATTTTGATAAATATAATATGCATGTGATTTCTACTCCTACTTGCAATTATTATGAGAGAGGAACTACATCTCCGCCTCTCTATGTTTTCAATCCGATAAAATTGCAAGAAACTGTTTATGCTATGTATCGGCCGTTACTATGTGTGCATGAATTGTTCTTTTATGACATGCCGATGCACAGGAAGAGAGTTAGACTTCGTTGTTGCATGATATATGTTACTTTGTGCTCATTACTAAATTACAAATCATTGTTAATTAAAATTGGCTTTGATATACCTTGGGATCCGGGTGGATCCATTACTTGAGCACTAATATGCCTAGCTTAATGGCTTTAAAGAAAGCGCTGCCAGGGAGACAACCTGGAAGTTTTAGAGAGTCATTTACTTTTGTTGTGTGCTTTTAAAAATTTTAAAAACAAAAAAATATAGAGGCGAACCTAAAACTTTTCAAAAAAAGAAAAGTGAATGTAAGAGAGACGAGCACCGTTGAAGTGGGGGAGCTCCTTGAACTTTGTTCAAGCCCTGGAAACTTTGCAAATCTTGAATTACAGAAACTTTTCAACAAAAATAATTCTCCCCTTGTACAAATCCATTGTATTATAAAAATACTGTGCCAAGATTTGCCTTTAGGATGATTAGATTGCTTGTTTGGTATGTGCAGTGCAAAAACAGAAACTTTGGCTGTAGTGCGTGAATTTAATTTTTTTTACTGGAACGTCAAAAGCTTCTGAAACTTTTTCCAAAGGATTGCTATACAAATTGTTTATTTTTTCCTAATTTTTCAGACTTTTTAGAGTTACAGAAGTATGGTAAATGTTCATATTGCTACAGACTGTCCTGTTTAAGACAGATTCTGTTTTTGATGCATTGTTTTGCTTGTTTTGATGAAACTACCGATTGTATCGGTGGTATAAGCCAAAGAGAAGTTATAATACAGTAGCTACAATGCAAAAATAAAATGTGAATGGGTTTGCAACAGTACTTAAAGTGGTAATTTGCTTTATTATACTAACGGATCTCACAAGGGGTTTGTTAAGTTTTGTGTGATTGAAGTTTTCAAGTTTTGGGTGACATCACGATGGATGAAGCAATAAGGAGTGGCAAGAGCCTAAGCTTGGGGATGCTCGAGCTGATGGCGCCAGAACGCCGCCAAGGCAATCATCATGTGACGGTGATCTACTCCAACAACTCCGTCATCTTCACCAACACCTCCATCACCTTCCCCCATCTATCTACAGCGGTCCACTCTCCAGCAACCCGTTGTACCCTCTGCTTTAACAAGGTGCTTTATGCTTCATATTATTATCCAATGATGTGTTGCCATCTGAAAGATCGAGGATGTCGCCTAGAGGGGAGGGTGAATAGGCGCTTTAAAATAATTACGGTTTAGGCTTGAACAAATGCGGAATAAACCTAGTGGTTAATTTGTTAAGCACAAAACCTACAACAACTAGGCTCACCTATGTGCACCAACAACTTATGCTAAGAAAGATAAACAACTATGTGATAGCAAGATATATAACATGAAACACTATGGCTATCACAAAGTAAAGTGCATAAGTAAAGGGCTCAGGTAAGAGATAACCGAGGCACATGGAGACGACGATGTATCCCGAAGTTCACACCCTTGCGGATGCTAATCTCCGTTTGGAGCGGTGTGGAGGCACAATGCTCCCCAAGAAGCCACTAAGGCCATCGTAATCTCCTCACGCCCTCGCACAATGCAAGATGCTGTGATTCCACTAAGGGACCCTTGAGGGCGGTCACCGAACCCGTACAAATGGCAACCCTTGGGGGCGGTCACCGAACCCGTACACTTTGGCAACCCTTGGGGGCGGTCACCGGTACCCGTCAAATTGCTCGGGGGCGATCTCCACAACCTAATTGGAGACCCCGACGCTTGCCCGGAGCTTTACACCACAATGATTGAGCTCCGAACACCACCAACCGTCTAGGGCGCCCAAGCACCCAAGAGGAACAAGCTCAAGGGTACCAAGCACCCAAGAGTAATAAGCTACTCAACTTCACTTCCATGTATCACTGTGGAGAACTCAAACCGATGCACCAAATGCAGTGGCAAGGGCACACGGAGTGCCCAAGTCCTTCTCTCCCAAATCCCACCAAAGCAACTAATGCTAGGGAGGAAAATGAGAGGAAGAACAAGAAGGAGAACACCAAGAACTCCAAGATCTAGATCCAAGGGGTTCCCCTCACATAGAGGAGAAAGTGATTGGTGGAAATGTGGATCTAGATCTCCTCTCTCTTTTCCCCAAAAAACTAGCAAGAATCCATGGAGGGATTGAGAGAAAGCAAGCTTGAAGAAGGTCAACAATGGGGGGCAAAGGCGAGCTCAAAGGATAAGATGCAATGGGGAAGAAGACCCCCTTTTATAGGGCCCCCCAAATCCAACCGTTATCTGCCCAGCCCACAGCTAAGCGGTACTACCACTCCTAGGAGCGGTACTACCGCTTAGGTGGTACTACCACGCGCTGGCCAAGGAGTACGTTGAGTACAGGAGCGGTAGTGCCGCCGGAGCGGTACTACCATTGCCCCCAGCGGTACTACCGCTTGGGGTCCCTGGACAAGGCAAGGCAGCAGTAGTAGGGGAAACCGGCGCGGTAGTACGGCGCCAAGCGGTACTACCGTGCTAGTGCCGTTCTACTACCGCTAAAGCAAAATGGGAAAACAGAAACCAGCACAGAAGGCATTTCCTAAGCGGTACAAGTAGCGGTAGCAGTATGTGGAAGTACCGCTTAAGCGGTACTACCGGGCTACTACCGTGCAACTACCGCTAAAAGAAATTGGGCAACAGAAAGTTGCACAGAAGGAGATCCCCAAGCGGTACTTGCTGCCGCAGACTACAGCGAAAGTACCGCCTAAGAGGTACTACCGTGGTGCCGAGCGGTACTACCGCTTGGGTGCTGAAAACTTGCCCAAACAAACAGAAGGATACAATGAAACCTGAACTGCCACAACTTCTACATATGAGCTCCGAATTGAGCAAACCCAAGCTTATTGGATAGAGGACGACGAGTGCTATCCAAACAGCGACACAAAGAGGAGTGAACCCTCCAACAAAGAAGAACCGGCATAACCTCCAACATCAAAAACATCATAGAAGAAGCATGTGAACTCCGTTTTCGATGAACTCGAGCTTGTCATGAAGATGACCAAAAGCTCCAAAACTCACAAAGAGAAAAACCAAACAAGAACCAATAAAGTTGATGCAAGGATGCAATGGTTTGAGCTCTCTACGAACGATACGATCAAGCCACTCATCGAGAGCCCCCCTTGATAGTACGGCAATCGATCCTATAACCCGGTCTCCCAACTACCACCATGAGACCGGTAAAATAGAAAACCTATCAAGGGCAAACCTTTGCCTTGCACATAGTCTACTTGAGGTAGATGATGACGATCTTGACTCCCTCAAGTTGGACCACCTTTCTTGATTGCGTTGGCTCGATGAAGACTAGTTGATTGCTCCCCCATACTCCACTATGGGTGAGCCACTCTTTGGCACATCTTCACAAGTCCATTGACACCACAATGGACGGCAAGCTTCAAGCACTTGATCTCTTCGTGATGCTCCACTTGACCTTGCACACCGCAATCTTGATGACGATCACCGCTTGATGTCATCCTCTCCATGGGTTGTATGATATCTTCCTCTTGACGCAAGCCCATGGAAACATACCTAACCCCACATAGAACTCTCACGTAGAACATGGGTTAGTACACAAAGCGTAATGGACAATGCTTACCATACCATGGGATCACTTGATCCCTCTTGTTATATCTTCTATGCTTTGTGTGTTGATCAACTTGAATCACTCTCTGTACTTAGTCTTGATCAACCTTGAATCTTTCCAACTCTCTTCATTTGGATGATGTCTTGAAGGTAAACATGAATGATCACACAATCTTCTTCTTCAAGACAAGCTTGCAATAAGCTCAACACTCACATGACCAATCTTTGGATAATTCCTTAATAGCACCTTGGTCAACACATAAACTCCTTGAAACCAACACATGGACTTCAAGAAAAGCCTATGGACAAATCCTTCAAATATAACTCAAGGCAACCATTAGTCCATAGAGATTGTCATCAATTACCAAAACCAAACATGGGGGCACCGCATGTTCTTTCACCATCCTATGATGTTTGAGTAGATTTTTGTTGTCCTATCGGTGATTGGTGAATTGCTATGATTGGTTTAATTTGCTTGTGGTTATTTTGCTGTCCTTTGGTGTTCATCATATGAGCGTGCGTGTGGATCACACCATAAGGTTAGTTGTATGTTGATAGGACTATGTATTGGAGGGCAAGGGTGACAGCAGCTTCAGCCTAGCATAGAAATTGCTGCATACGGGATTGAAGGGGGACCAATATATCTTAATGCTATGTTTGGGTTTTACCTTAATGAACGTTAGTAGTTGCGGATGCTTGCTAATAGTTCCAATCATAAGTGCATAGAATTCCAAGTAAGGTATGACATGCTAGCAGTGGCCTCTCCCACATAAAACTTGCTATCGGTCTAGTAACGTAGTCAATTGCTTAGGGACAATTTCGCAAATCCTTCCACCACTTTTCCACACTCGTTAAACTAACTTAATTGTTTCTTTATCTAAACAGCCCCTAGTTTTTATTTACGTGCTCTTTATTATCTTGCAAACCTATCCTACAACACCTACAAAGTACTTCTAGTTTTATACTTGTTCTAGGTAAAGCGAACATTAAGCGTGCGTAGAGTTGTATCGATGGTCGATAGAACTTGATGGAATATTTGTTCTACCTTTAGCTCCTCGTTGGGTTCGACACTCTTACTTCTCGAAAGAGGCTACAACTGATCCCCTATACTTGTGGGTTATCAAGACCTTTTTCTAGCGTCGTTGCCGGGGAGCAATAGTGTGGGGTGAATATTCTCGTGTGTGCTTGTTTTCTTTATCACTAAGTAGATTTTATTTGCTGTTCTAAGTTGTTCTCTATCTTTAGTTATGGATATGGAACACAAAATTCCAAAAAATTAGGTGTACTTGCTACTCATGGAGATGGGGAACCTCCTAAAACCCTCGATGCTCGCTATGTGGAAAATATTAAACACTACTTTGATAATCCTGAGAAAACCCCATTCAACTTGATAATGGGAGACACGTTGGATCAATGTGAGTACTTTAGGGATTATCGCTTGACTCAAAAAGGGAAACTCTTATGGGATCAAATTCATATGTTGCATTGGTATGCTCGGAATTTATGCTTGAGATATGATTATACTTGTTGCTCTAGAATGAAGGCTCCACACCTTCCCTTTTCATGTAAATTTAGTGATAATGAAAACTTGTCTTCTTATGCTAATGGTATATATGATTACTATGATGTGGAACAAATAGAAGAATTCGTTGCTTTTAAGGGTGCTTATGAAATTGAATCTTTGTTTGAAAAGTGTGAAAATTATGATGATGTTGTTTACAGACCTGAAAATTTTGCTATACATAAATATTGCTATGAGAATTATGAATATAATGCCGATATTAATGAGTTTATTGAGAAAGACTCCGCTATCCAAGAAGAGACTAATATTTTGCAGGAATCAATGGATGAAGAAATTTATGACACTGTGAGCTCATTAGATGAAAAAGATGAGGAGGAGAGCGAGGAACAAAAGGAGGAAGAGCGGATTGATCACCCGTGTCCACCTTCTAATGAGAGTAACCCTTTATCCCATACATTGTTTAGTTTCCCTTCGTGCTTACCGAAGGATGAATGCTATGATGATTGCTATGATCCCTTGAATTTGTTTGAAATAGCCCTTTTTGATGAACTTGATGCTTGCTATGCTTGTGGCCATGATGCCAATATGAATTATGCTTATGGAGATGAACTTGCTATAGTTACTTATGTTAAGAATGAAATTGTCGCTATTACACCCACGCATGATAGTCCTATTATCTTTTTGAATTCTCCCAACTACACTATATCGGAGAAGTTTGCACTTATTAAGGACTATATTAATGGGTTGTGTTCTACTATTGCACATGATGATTTTGATAAATATAATATGCATGTGATTGCTGCTTCTACTTGCAATTATTATGAGAGAGGAACTATATCTCCGCCTCTCTATGTTTTCAATCCGGTAAAATTGCAAGAAACTGTTTATGGTATGTATCGGCCTTTACTATGTGTGCACGAATTGTTCTTTTATGACATGCCGATGCACAGGAAGAGAGTTAGACTTCGTTGTTGCATGATATATGTTACTTTGTGCTCACTACTAAATTACAAATCATTGTTAATTAAAATTGGCTTTGATATACCTTGGGATCTGGGTGGATCCATTACTTGAGCACTAATATGCCTAGCTTAATGGCTTTAAAGAAAGCGCTACCAAAAAGACAACCCGGAAGTTTTAGAGAGTCATTTACTTCTGGTGTGTGCTTTTAAAAAGTTTAAAAACAAAAAAATATAGAGGAGAACCTAAAACTTTTCAAAAAAAGAAAAGTGAAAGTAAGAAAGACGAGCACCGTTGAAGTGGGAGAGCTCCTTGAACTTTGTTCATGCCCATGGAAACTTTGCAAATCTTGAATTACAGAAAATTTTCAACAAAAATAATTATCCCCTTGTACAAATCCATTGTATTATAAAAATAATGTGCCAAGATTTGCCTTTAGGATGATTAGCTTGCTTGTTTGGTATGTGCAGTGCAAAACAAATACTTTGGCTATAGTGCGTGAATTTAATTTTTATACCGGAACATTAAAAGCTTCTGAAACTTTTTCCACAGGATTGCTATACAAATTGTTTATTTTGTCCTAAATTTTCAGACTATTTAGAGTTACAGAAGTATGGTAAATGTTCATATTGCTACAGACTGTCCTGTTTAAGACAGATTCTGTTTTTGATGCATTGTTTTGCTTGTTTTGATGAAACTACCGATTGTATCAGTGGTATAAGCCAAAGAGAAGTTATAATACAGTAGCTAAAATGCAAAAATAAAATGTGAATGGGTTTGCAAGAGTACTTAAAGTGGTAATTTGCTTTATTATACTAACGGATCTCACAAGGGGTTTGTTAAGTTTTGTGTGATTGAAGTTTTCAAGTTTTGGGTGAGATCACGATGGATGAAGCAATAAGGAGTGGCAAGAGCCTAAGCATGGGGATGCTCGAGGCACTCCAAGGTAATATTCAAGGACTCCCAAGCAACTAAGCTTGGGGATGCCCCGCAAGGCATCCCCTCTTTCTTCTAATGATCATCGGTAATTTTACTTGGAGCTATATTTTTATTCGTCACATGATATGCGTACATCTTGGAGCATCGTGTGCTTTTTATTTTTATTTTAATAATGCACGATGCTGGTATGAGATAGTCCTAGGTTTATTTATAGAATCCTCTTTGCACTTCACTTATATCTTTTGAGTATGGCTTTATAGAATGCTTCATGTGCTTCACTTATATCATTTGAAGTTTGGATTGCCTGTTTCTCTACACATAGAAAACCACCATTTGTAGAACGCTCTTTTGCTTCACTTATATTTGTTAGAGTGTGGGCATATCTTTTCTAGAAAGAATTAAACTCTCATGCTTCACTTATATTTATTTAGAGAGTTGACAGGAATTGGTCATTCACATGGTTAGTCATAAAATCCTACGTAAAACTTGTAGATCACTGAATATGATATATTTGATTCCTTGCAATAGTTTTGCGATATAAAGATGGTCATATTAGACTCATGCTAGTGAGTACTTGTGGATTGGTAGAAATACTTGTGTTAAGGTTTGTGATTCCCGAAGCATGCACGTATGGTGAACCGTTATGTGAGGAAGTCAGAGCATGATTTATTTTTTATTGTCTTCCTTATGAGTGGCGGTCGGGGACGAGCGATGGTCTTTTCCTACCAATGTATCCCCCTAGGAGCATGCGTATTAGTACTTTGTTTCAATGACTAATAAACTTTTGCAATATGTATGTGAGTTCTTTATGACTAATGTTGAGTCCATGGATTATACGCACTCTCACCCTTCCATCATTGCTAGCCTCTTTGGTACCGTGCATTGCCATTTCTCACCTCAAGAGTCGGTGCAAACTTCACCGGTGCATCCAAACCCCGTGATATGATACGTTCTATCACACATAAGCCTCCTTATATCTTCCTCAAAACAGCCACCATACCTACCTATCAAGGCATTTCCATAGCCATTCCGAGATATATTGCCATGCAACTTCCATCATCATCATCATATACATGACTTGAGCATTCATTGTCATATTGCTTTGCATGATCGTAAGGTAGCTAGCATGATATTTTCATGGCTTGTCTGTTTTTTGATATCTTTGCTATGCTAGATCATTACACATCCTGGTACACTGCCAGAGGCATTCATATAGAGTCATACTTTGTTCTAGATATCGAGTTGTAATATTGAGTTGTAAGTAAATAAAAGTGTGATGATCGTCATTATTAGAGCATTGTCCAAGTGAGGAAAGGATGCTGGAGACTATGATTCCCCCACAAGACGGGATGAGACTCCGGACAAAAAAAAGAGGCCAAAAAAAAGAGCCCAAAAAATGAGAAAAAAAGAGAGAAGGGGCAATGCTACTATCCTTTTACCACACTTGTGTTTCAGAGTAGCACCATGTTCTTCATATAGAGAGTCTCTTGAGTTATCACTTTCATATACTAGTGGGAATTTTCATTATAGAACTTGGCTTGTATATTCCGATGATGGGCTTCCTCAAATGCCCGAGGTCTTCATGAGCAAGCAAGTTGGATGCACACCCACTTAGTTTTCAGTTTGAGCTTTCATACACTTATAGCTCTTAGTGCATCCGTTGCATGGCAATCCCTACTCCTCGCATTGACATCAATTGATGGGCATCTCCAAAACCCATTGATTAGCCGTGTTGATGTGAGACTTTCTCCTTTTTTGTCTTCTCCACACAACCTCCACCATCATATTCTATTCCACCTATAGTGCTATATCCATGGCTCACTCTCATGTATTACTTGAAAGTTGAAAAGGCTTGAGAACATTAAAAGTATGAAACAATTGCTTGGCTTGTCATCGGGGTTGTGCATGATGAAATACTTTGTGTGATGAAGATGGAGCATAGCCAGACTATATGATTTTATAGGGATAACTTTCTTTGGCCATGTTATTTTGAGAAGACATGATTGCTTTATTAGTATGCTTGAAGTATTATTGTCTTAATGTCAAATGATAGACTATTGCTTTGAATCACTCATGTCTTAATATTCATCCCTACTCGAGGACGAGCAGGAATTAAGCTTGGGGATGCTGCTACATCTCCGTCGTATCTACAACTTTTGATTGTTTCATGCCAATATTCTACAAATTTCATATACTTTTGGCAACTTTTTATACTATTTTTGGGACTAACATATTGATCCAGTGCCCAGTGCCAGTTCCTGTTTGTTGCATGTTTTTTGTTTCGCAGAATATCCATACCAAACAAAGTCCAAACGCGATAAAAACTGATGGAGATTTTTTTTGGAATATATGTGATTTTGGGGAATTGGACTCAATGCGAGACGATGACCGAGGGGCCCACAAGCCCTGGAGGCGCGACCCCCTCCCCAGGTCACGGTAGGAGGCTTGTGGCCAACCCGTAAGGCGGTTGGTGCCCTTCTTCGGCCGCAAGAAAGCTAATATCCGCATAAAAATTGTGTCGAAATTTCAGCCCAATCGGAGTTACGGATCTCCGGGAATTTAAGAAACGGTGAAAGGCCAGAATCTGGGAACACAGAAACAGAAGGAAACAGAGAGAGATCCAATCTCAGAGGGGCTCCCGCCCCTCCGCCACCCTGGACCAGAGGGGAAACCCTCCTCCAATCTAGGGGCGACATCAAGGAAGAAGAAGAAGGAGGGGGGCTCTCTCCCCCTCTCTCCCGATGGCGCCGGAACGCCGCCAGGGCAATCATCGTGTGACGGTGATCTACTCCAACAACTTCTCCATCTTCACCAACACCTCCATCACCTTCCCCCATCTATCTATAGCGGTCCACTCTCGCGCAACCCGTTGCACCCTCTACTTGAACAAGGTGCATTATGCTACCCGTTGTACCCTCTACTTGAACAAGGTGCTTTATGCTTCCTATTATTATCCAATGATGTGTTGCCATCCTATGATGTTTGAGTAGATTTTTGTTGTCCTATCGGTGATTCGTGAATTGCTATGATTGGTTTAATTTGCTTGTGGTTATGATGCTGTCCTTTGGTGTCCATCATATGAGCACGCGTGTGGATCACACCCTAGGGTTAGTTGTATGTTGATAGGACTATGTATTGGATGGCAAGGGTGACAGCAGCTTCAGCCTAGCATAGAAATTGATGCATATGGGATTGAAGGGGGACCAATATATCTTAATGCTATGTTTGGGTTTTACCTTAATGAACGTTAGTAGTTGCGGATGCTTGCTAATAGTTCCAATCATAAGTGCATAGAATTCCAAGTAAGGGATGTCATGCTAGCAGTGGCCTCTCCCACATCAAACTTGCTATCGGTCTAGTAACGTAGTCAATTGCTTAGGGACAATTTCGCAAATCCTTCCACCACTTTTCCACACTCGTTAAACTAACTTAATTGTTTCTTTATCTAAACAGCCCCTAGTTTTTATTTACGTGCTCTTTATTATCTTGCAAACCTATCCTACAACACCTACAAAGTACTTCTAGTTTCATACTTGTTCTAGGTAAAGCGAACATTAAGCGTGCGTAGAGTTGTATCGGTGGTCGATAGAACTTGAGGGAATATTTGTTCTACCTTTAGCTCCTCGTTGGGTTCGACACTCTTACTTATCGAAAGAGGCTACAACTGATCCCCTATACTTGTGGGTTATCAAGACCTTTTTCTAGCGCCGTTGCCGGGGAGCAATAGCGTGGGGTGAATATTCTCGTGTGTGCTTGTTTTCTTTATCACTAAGTAGATTTTATTTGCTGTTCTAAGTTGTTTTCTATCTTTAGTTATGGATATGGAACACGAAATACCAAAAAAATTAGGTGTACTTGCTACTCATGGAGATGGGGAACCTCCTAAAACCCTCGATGCTCGCTATGTGGAAAATATTAAACACTACTTTGATAATCCTGAGAAAACCCCATTCAACTTGATAATGGGAGACACATTGGATCAACGTGAGTACTTTAGGGATTATCGCTTGACTCAAAAAGGGAAACTCTTATGGGATCAAATTCATATGTTGCATTGGTATGCTCGGAATTTATGCTTGAGATATGATTATACTTGTTGCTCTAGAATGAAGGCTCCACACCTTCCCTTTTCATGTAAATTTAGTGATAATGAAACCTTGTCTTCTTATGCTAATGGTATATATGATTACTATGATGTGGAACAAATAGAAGAATTCGTTGCTTTTAAGGGTGCTTATGAAATTGAATCTTTGTTTGAAAAGTGTGAAAATTATGATGATGTTGTTTACAGACCTAAATTTTTTGCTATACATAAATATTGCTATGAGAATTATAAATATAATGCCGATATTAATGAGTTTATTGAGAAAGTCTCCGCTGTCCAAGAAGAGACTAATATTTTGCAGGAATCTATGGAAAAAGAAATTGATGACACTGTGAGCTCATTAGATGAAAAAGATGAGGAGGAGAGCGAGGAACAAAAGGAGGAAGAGCGGATTGATCACCCATGTCCACCTTCTAATGAGAGTAACCCTTTATCCCATACATTGTTTAGTTTCCCTTCGTGCTTATCGAAGGATGAATGCTATGATGATTGCTATGATCCCTTGAATTTGTTTGAAATAGCCCTTTTTGATGAACTTGATGCTTGCTATGCTTGTGGCCATGATGCCAATATGAATTATGCTTATGGAGATGAACTTGCTATAGTTACTTATGTTAAGAATGAAATTGTTGCTATTGCACCCACGCATGATAGTCCTATTATCTTTTTGAATTCTCCCAACTACGCTATATCGGAGAAGTTTGCACTTATTAAGGACTATATTAATGGGCTGCGTTCTAGTATTGCACATGATGATTTTGATAAATATAATATGCATGTGATTGCTGCTCCTACTTGCAATTATTATGAGAGAGGAACTACATCTCCGCCTCTCTATGTTTTCAATCCGATAAAATTGCAAGAAACTGTTTATGCTATGTATCGGCCTTTACTATGAGTGCATGAATTGTTCTTTTATGACATGGCAATGCACAGGAAGAGAGTTAGACTTCGTTCTTGCATGATATATGTTACTTTGTGCTCCCTACTAAATTACAAATCATTGTTAATTAAAATTGGCTTTGATATACCTTGGGATCCGGGTGGATCCATTACTTGAGCACTAATATGCCTAGCTTAATGGCTTTAAAGAAAGCGCTACCAGGGAGACAACCCGGAAGTTTTAGAGAGTCATTTACTTCTGTTGTGTGCTTTTAAAAAGTTTAAAAACAAAAAAATATAGAGGAGAACCTAAAACTTTAAAAAAAAAGAAAAGTGAAAGTAAGAAAGACGAGCACCGTTGAAGTGGGGGAGCTCCTTGAACTTTGTTCATGCCCATGGAAACTTTGCAAATCTTGAATTACAGAAAATTTTAAAGAAAATTAATTATCCCCTTGGACAAATCCATTGTATTATAAAAATAATGTGCCAAGATTTGCCTTTAGGATGATTAGATTGCTTGTTTGGTATGTGCAGTGCAAAAACAGATACTTTCGCTGTAGTGCGTGAATTTAATTTTTTTACTGGAACGTCAAAAGCTTCTGAAACTTTTTCCAAAGGATTGCTATACAAATTGTTTATTTCTTCCTAATTTTTCAGACTTTTTAGAGTTACAGAAGTATGGTAAATGTTCAGATTGCTATAGACTATCCTGTTTAAGACATATTCTGCTTTTGATGCATTGTTTTGCATGTTTTGATGAAACTACCAATTGTATCTGTGGTATAAGCCAAAGAGAAGTTATAATACAGTAGCTACAATGCAAAAATAAAATGTGAATGGGTTTGCAAGAGTACTTAAAGTGGTAATTTGCTTTATTATACTAACGGATCTCACGAGGGTTTTGTTAAGTTTTGTGTGATTGAAGTTTTCAAGTTTTGGGTGAGATCACGATGGATGAAGGAATAAGGAGTGGCAAGAGCCTAAGCTTGGGGATGCCCGAGGCACCCCAAGTTAATATTCAAGGACTCCCAAGCAACTAAGCTTGGGGATGCCCCGGAAGGCATCCCCTCTTTCTTCTAATGATCATCGGTAATTTTACTTGGAGATATATTTTTGTTCGTCACATAATATGCGTAAATCTTGAAGCGTCGTGTGCTCTTTATTTTTCTTTTAATAATGCACCATGCTGGTATGAGATAGTCCTTGGTTGATTTATAGAATCCTCTTTGCACTTCACTTATATCTTTTGAGTATGGCTTTATAGAATGCTTCATGTGCTTCACTTATATCATTTGAAGTTTGGATTGCCTGTTTCTCTACACATAGAAAACCTCCATTTGTAGAATGCTCTTTTGCTTCACTTATATTTGTTAGAGTGTGGGCATATCTTTTGTAGAAAGAATTAAAATCTCATGCTTCACTTATATCTATTTAGAGAGTTGACAGGAATTGGTCATTCACATGGTTAGTCATAAAATCCTACATAAAACTTGTAGATCACTGAATTTGATATGTTTGATTCCTTGCAATAGTTTTGCGATATAAAGATGGTCATATTAGAGTCATGCTAGTGAGTAATTGTGGATTGGTAGAAATACTTGTGTTAAGGTTTATGATTCCCGAAGCATGCACGTATGGTGAACTGTTATGTGATGAAGTCGGAGCATGATTAATTTTTTATTGTCTTCCTTATGGGTGGCGGTCGGGGATGAGCGATGGTCTTTTCCTACCAATCTATCCCCCTTGGAGCATGCGTATTAGTACTTTGTTTCAATGGCTAATAAACTTTTGCAATATGTATGTGAGTTCTTTATGACTAATGTTGAGTCCATGGATTATACGCACTCTCACCCTTCCATCATTGCTAGCCTCTTCGGTACCGTGCATTGCCCTTTCTCACCTCGAGAGCCGGTGCAAACTTCGCCGGTGCATCCAAACCCCGTGATATGATACGCTCTATCACACATAAGCCTCCTTATATCTTCCTCAAAACAGCCACCATACCTACCTATCAAGGCATTTTCATAACCATTCCGAGATATATTGCCATGCAACTTCCATCATCATCATATACATGACTTGAGCATTCATTGTCATATTGCTTTGCATGATCGTAAGATAGCTAGCATGATATTTTCATGGCTTGTCCGTTTTTTGATATCTTTGCTATGCTAGATCATCGCACATCCTAATACACTGCCAGAGGCATTCATATAGAGTCATACTTTGTTCTAGATATCGAGTTGTAATATTGAGTTGTAAGTAAATAGAAGTGTGATGATCATCATTATTAGAGCATTGTCCTAGTGAGGAAAGGATGATGGAGACTATGATTCCCCCCCAAGTCGGGATGAGACTCCGGACGGAAAAAAAGAGGCCAAAAAAAGCGAGCCCAAAAAAAATGAGAGAAAAAGAGAGAAGGGGCAATGCTACTATCCTTTTTTCACACTTGTGCTTCAGAGTAGCACCATGTTCTTCATATAGAGAGTCTCTTGAGTTATCACTTTCATATACTAGTGGGAATTTTCATTATAGAACTTGGCTTGTATATTCCGATGATGGGCTTCCTCAAATGCCCGAGGTCTTCATGAGCAAGCAAGTTGGATGCACACCCACTTAGTTTTCAGTTTGAGCTTTCATATACTTATAGCTCTTAGTGCATCCGTTGCATGGCAATCCCTACTCCTCGCATTGACATCAATTGATGGGCATCTCCATAACCCATGGATTAGCCGCGTCGATGTGAGACTTTCTCCTTTTATGTCTTCTCCACACAACCTCCACCATGATATTCTATTCCACCTATAGTGTTATATCCATGGCTCACGCTCATGTATTGCGTGAAAGTTGAAAATACTTGAGAACATTAAAAGTATGAAACAATTGCTTGGCTTGTCATCGGGGTTGTGCATGATGAAATACTTTGTTTGATGAACATGGAGCATAGCCAGATTATATGATTTTATATGGATAACTTTCTTTGGCCATGTTATTTTGAGAAGACATGATTGCTTTATTAGTATGCTTGAAGTATTGTTGTCTTAATATCAAATGATAGACTATTGCTTTGAATCACTCATGTCTTAATATTCATGCCAACTCGAGGACGAGCAGGAATTAAGCTTGGGGATGATGATACGTCTCCGTCATATCTATAATTTTTGATTGTTTCATGCCAATATTCTACAAATTTCATATACTTTTGGCAACTTTTTATACTATTTTTGGGACTAACATATTGATCCAGTGCCCAGTGCCAGTTCCTGTTTGTTGCATGTTTTTTGTTTCGCAAAATATCCATACCAAACAAAGGCCAAACGTGATAAAAACTTATGGAGATTTTTTTTGGAATATATGTGATTTTTGGGAATTGGAATCAACGCGAGACGATGCCCGAGGGGCCCACAAGCCCTGGAGGCGCGCCCCCCTCCCCAGGGCGCGGCCAGGAGGCTTGTGGCCACCCCGTAAGGCGGTTGGTGCCCTTCTTCGGCCACAAGAAAGCTAATATTTGCATAATAATTGTGTTAAAATTTCAGCCCAATCGGAGTTACGGATCTCCTGGAATTTAAGAAACGGTGAAAGGTCAGAATCTGGGTACGCAGAAATAGAAGGAAACAGAGAGAGAGATCCAATCTCGGAGAGGCTCCCGCCCCTCCGCCGCCATGGAGGCCATGGACCAGAGGGGAAACCCTCCTCCAATCTAGGGGGGCGTCAAGGAAGAAGAAGAAGGAGGGGGGCTCTCTCCCCCTCTCCCGATGACGCCGCAACGCCGCCAGGGCAATCATTGTGTGACGGCGATCTACTCCAACAACTCCGTCATCTTAACCAACACCTCCATCACCTTCCCCCATCTATCTACAGCGGTCCACTCTCCCGCAACCCGTTGTACCCTCTACTTGAACATGGTGCTTTATGCTTCATATTATTATCCAATGATGTGTTGCCATTCTATGATGTTTGAGTAGATTTTTGTTGTCCTATCGGTGATTGGTGAATTGCTATGATTGGTTTAATTTGCTTGTGGTTATGTTGCTATCCTTTGGTGCCCATCATATGAGCACAGTGGATCACACCATAGGGTTAGTAGTATGTTGATAGGACTATGTATTGGAGGGCAAGGGTGACAGCAGCTTCAGCCTAGCATAGAAATTGATGCATACGGGATTGAAGGGGGACCGATATATCTTAATGCTATGTTTGGATTTTACCTTAATGAACGTTAGTAGTTGCGGATGCTTGCTAATAGTTTCAATCATAAGCGCATAGAATTTCAAGTAAGGGATGACATGCTAGCAGTGGCCTCTCCCACATAAAACTTGCTATCTGCCTAGTAACATAGTCAATTGCTTTGGGACAATTTCGCAAATCCTTCCACCACTTTTCCACACTCGTTAAACTAACTTAATTGTTTCTTTATCTAAACAGCCCCTAGTTTTTGTTTACGTGCTCTTTATTATCTTGCAAACCTATCCTACAACACCTACAAAGTACTTCTAGTTTCATACTTGTTCTAGGTAAAGCGAACGTTAAGCGTGCGTAGAGTTGTATCGGTGGTCGATAGAACTTGAGGGAATATTTGTTCTACCTTTAGCTCCTCGTTGGGTTCGACGCTCTTACTTATGGAAAGAGGCTACAACTGATCCCCTATACTTGTGGGTTATCAAGAAATGACGGTGCCATGATGCCTGCGCAAGGTGCGACCGACCGGGGTGATGACACATCTTGGTCGATACTGGAAGGATGACAACGTCGGCTCACCGAGGTGGCGCAGGCGAAGTAGATTTCCTGCTCACATATAAATAGTGCAAACTAAAAATAATAATGGTAATAAATATAAAAAATGTTTGCATAATCGATTTACGCAAAAGTAAATTATAAAAGAAATATGGCCCGCGTGCCGAAGTTGGATCGCCGACATGAGTCGAAACTCGTGACATGGCGCGACATAGTCCAAATCGCAGGACGATGTGGATGAAGTTGGATCATCAACATGAAGCTGGCCAAGCCGTACGCAAAGCACCCGAAGATAAAAAAAAGTAGCTAATGTGGTGCCTCCACGTGAATTAGTATAGCTCATCCATGCTGCACTATTCACCGATCAAATACCAAGAAACATGCCTAACATGGAGTAACAATATTGAACTAGAAAAGGATTCAAACTAGCATTACAACTCCGGTAAGTCCCCGTTGAAAGAGAGATAAAACTTAGCTGATTAGGCTTCTTCGTTTGGACAGACGTAGTTTCGCGACGCCTTTAGACGATCAAGGAAAGACTTCATGGGCGCCTTTCAGGCGGATGTGTGTGCCGCTTGGCAACCCTAGGCTTTGGGACGCGGACGTACTTCCTCGGATCTGTTGTTAATTGATCAGAGGGCGATGGTTGCAGCCAAGGCCAAACCTGAAATAATAATGATGATGACAAAAAAACTTTGCATAATTAAGTTGTGCAAATACTCCCTCCGTCCGGAAATACTTGTCGGAGAAATGCATAAAAATGGATGTATCTAGAACTAAAATACGTCTAGATACATCCATTCCTCCGACAAGTATTTCCGGACGGAGGGAGTATATTATTAAAGAGATAATGGCCTGAGTGGTGACACGGCGTGGTTGATGTCGGTTCGGTGGAGTGACACTGCGACAGCGTTTATGCTGGTCGGAACCCACATGACGCCGGCTCGCACGTGGAGTTAAGGCGATGACGAAATTAGATCGGCGGAAGCGGGACGACGACGTCGGCATGCCGAGGTGACCGTGTGACGCAGTCGAAGTCGATTACCTGCGTGCGTAAAATAGTGCGGTCCAAAAATAATAACAAATAATGATAATAATAATATATTTTTAAAGGAACATTCTTGAACTTAATTAATTTAAGTGAAGTAAATAAAAAATGGCCTGAGTGTCGGGATCGGCCCGGCGGAGTGACAGCGCGGCGATGCCGGCACATGGACGCGCGCTGAGCCGATGCCAGAACTTGATTGACCCAGGCCGGACCACGACAGCGGCTCGCCGAGGTGGCGTAGTCGAGGTCGATTAACAGCTGCAGCACATCGGATCGCCTTTAGAAGTGGACAAAAACTCCATACGCAGCAAAAACAAAGCAAAACAAGCCAACGGAGAACGTTTTTCAACGGATAAAATTGCTCGTACAAAAAAGTCAGAGCAGAGAACACCTTGAAAGTCGTGCGAGTGCTACCCAATAGCACTTTGAGCCTCACGTGAGGCAAAACTTAACCGAAGTAGTGCTATAGTACGATAGTGCTTGTCTTATGCATGCATGCTCAATTAAAAGCTGAGGTCCACGAGCGGCCGCGTAAATACAGCTATATCTTTCCCTAATAATAAAGCCATTAGTGCTTCTGCCCGCTCACCGTCGTCGTCACGCTTTGCTAAAAACCCCCTGTGTTATTTAGTAATGCAACCCGCAGTCCCCAAAAGCCCGAGCGTGAGAAAAGAAAAAAAAAGGTTCGATTTTATTCCGTCAATCCTCTGTGCACGTTCGGCTGCAGTTTAAGCGGCGGCGCTCCCGATCCAATCGGGACATGGTGCAGGACGACGGCGGCAGGGCTCCGGGAAGCGGGCAACGGCGAGGAAGCGGCGGACGTCGGCGCGAGGCGGATCAGGTCGGGATCCAGCGCGGCGGCGCGTAGTGGAGGCCGGTGGCAGCGGCGCTCCATGGCCATGGCGGTTCGGTCTCCTGGGACGAAGAGAGGAGGTGAGATGGAGAAAAGAGAAGGGGGAGTAGGGACAGCGCGACTACCTGCTGCTGGCCCGATGGCGGCTCCGGTCGCCGGATCCAAGTTTGTGTAGGATTCCTCTTCTTACAACTGCAGGATGGTGGTTGCCCAGCCGCTACTCTCCCTACCCCGCGCACCTCCTCCCCTAGCCGCACCTCCCTGCGCTCATGGAGACGCCGTCGCCCTTGCCTGCGTCATCCTGGTGCATGAGCCCTAACCACAAGGGAGAGGGGCAGAAGAAAGTGAAAGGAGAGGGAACAACAGTAAAGATAAAGTTAACTATGAGGTAGTAGTAGAGCGCCATGATATTATGGCTGGACTTCTGGTACATGTGTACCTCTGTGATTTGCTCTCTAATTTCTTCTTCTCTGTACTAATTAGGTCTGCTTCTGTTTGCACCTATTCGAGATCAAGGTCATGGAATGCAGCAGCCAAGATAACAAGGTCGAGCCAGGCTTAGGTCCGATGACGAACATAATTAGATTCAGATGGTTCCTTGCATCCTCCTTTCAGAATTAAACCTGGTGGTACGTTTTCTTTTTTGTGCTCTTTCTTAAGATTCTAAGAATTTGATAATAAATATGTACGTCCATGGTCTAAAAAAGATTTACTGTTTCAATATGTACTAAATTATTTATGGGTTATATAGAAGCTTATCTTGTTGCCCGGTTGTTCTGGGCATCAAATATTCCAAGCTTACCTTTTATGAGCAAACAGGTGAACTATGAAAGGGAAATCTGTTCCATAAGCTTCAGTTCGTGCTTGCTCAATAGAAGTGGCATTTACTATGTAGACGGTTCTGACAACTTCTCAAAAAAAGTCAGTGTTATAATTCAGTTAGTAGGTTATTGAAGACGGTTGGAGACAGCAGGAAGCACCAACAAGAACCTGAAGTAGATGCAGCAGAGCAAGGTGATGAATTCTCCTTTGTTTTTTCTCATCTGAATCTTTGCTCGAACCGCTGATCGTTTGAACCAGTTTGTTATGATTGTATAATGATTTCCTGTTTTTCTTGCGGTGCAATCTTCGTCAATTTGGAAATATGGGGACTTTCCATTAAGCTATTTTGATCCACCTTGACAATGTGAAGTTCTTGCTCTGTTATCAAGTTCTAACAGTACATCATCCAAGAAACTCTTTTCAGATTAATCAAGGAATCAATCTCACGATAGTGGATGCTTGATGCACCAGAGGGCGCCAGGATGAAGTGGCGGTGCGCGGCCAGTGCACAGACCAATAGGTGCGAACTCCACACTTCGACGCTGACGCCAGTCGCCGCCTGATCAACCAACACTCGCCCAATCTGGCACCGGACCATCGAGATGGACATCCCCGTCCTCACCTTCGATGCCGCACACGGGGCAAGAAGTCCCTACTACGGTCATAGCTCTGTCACCGACATTGGCGGGATTCGGCTAGGCCGTCGGCGCCCCAAGGTGAGCGCTCATAGCGGTGGTGGCCAGGCCTCGCCAATCAACAGTAAGCCCATCTGGTCTCGCATCTCCGCCATCATGGCTAGCCACCGGTGCAGACCTTGCTGTTACAACATTCAGTGGTATGGCTGGATAGTCTCTCACAACAACGTTTCTTCTAATTTGAGCGATGAATGCAGACCGCGGCCGTCCGAAATATTAGGAGACACGGCAGCTGGGCAGCTAAGGCTCACTGGCATTAACTAAAATATTTGCTCAGTCACTGACGTTAATAGAGTACAATTTCTGCTCACATTATGTTATCCCTTCTTGGTCGGTCATTGATGAAGTAGCAACTGTTAGCAATTTCAGTCGTGCACAGTGATGCAGATTAGTGTTTCATATAAATTTTGGTCCAATATTATGTTTAGCTTTATCTGTCTTAAACTCTTCTTTTCACACGGGAATCCTAAGATTTACATGTCTTCAGTAATGGAATGGAAAAAAATATTCATTGAAATTATGTCAATGATCTGACTTGTTCTGAATCTTGTTCTCTATTATCCAATAATGCGTATGATGCCTTTAAAGAAATGGTTATGATGGCTAATAAATTAATTGCATTGCTTTTATGTGCAATTTGGATGATCGGGACCTGATGGTTCGAAGCTGAAACCTGCCCTGGATTGCAATGCCTAGCATTCCATGCTAGATAATTGTTTTGTGACGTATAGGTGTTTCATCGCTGTTGAAACCACAACTGCATTCTACTCTCCCAACTAGATCACGGGTGCTTCATTTTTTTATCAAGGTAATTCAGTTATTGTTATGCACAACAGTACAAACGGTGAGTTTACATAGATATATGCAAGGTTCAGCTACCTGCATAAAAAAATGTAAGGTTCCAGCTGTGGAGCTAAAAGATTGGAGTTGCAGAGAATAACTCAAGACTCAAGAGGGAGGCCCTCAAGTCTAGCTCAATAAGATAAGTTTCTTTAACCTTAAACATTCTAGACTTTTAAGTTTAGAAATTATGTTACGCAGGTGCGGTTCAATAACATGTGTGTCGTACAGTGGCCAAGCTTACCGTTTTGGAATTGACCACATTAAGTCGTTTTTTGATCAGACACTGCAAGCAAGGGCGGGAACGAGGATGAGCGGCGACACAGGTTGGTGTCCCTCCATTTTTTGGCATTTTAAAGTGTACTGCACAGGATAAACTGACTACTGTTTCTTCAAATGTACATTGCAAATTTTAGGAAATTGGTAGAACACTAAATCTTTAATCACATATATTTGTCACTCACACAACCAAACAATTTGGATATAGATTTGATGCACTGGAAGACTGCTTTGTGCAGATGACGGAAGGAGGCACTCCAACCTTTGGTAGTGAAGTTCCAGTTGAGGAAAGAACAGAGAGAGGAAAGACAACAAAGGGAATCTGGTTAAAGCGGAAAACAATTTTCGTGACAAACTCTCCACACCCAGTCTCCCAGCTCAGCTCAGCAGTTGATTTGAGGACGATGTTCCGCAGGGATTTTGGTGAATGAGGAACCTAACCGACAAATGGATTGTTTTTTCTGATTCCTGTTTGTTACATATGAGTTGACTGTTGATACATGTTTGTTAGAGATAATTTTGGCAATATATCATACAATGGATGGTTCTGGTACTTTGTCAGCAAAGCAACTCTGATCCCTCCAACTCTCAGGTTTCTTATTCCTCTACTTAATGATGCATGGGTCCGTACTTGGCTGGTTGGACTATGTGGTCCGATTGATTTTCTAGAATCCTTTCGGATTGTTGGACTATACAGAGCTAAGATAGAAAACTTTCAGATGTTGTCCAGATTGCACAACACATGCATGGCAGCATATATGGTCCTGCATATAATAACTTTCTTCATGTGAGTGTATTATAAGAACATAGAATAAAAATAATCTTCAAGCTTCAATGCTTGAAGTCTCCTCCTTAGGTAGAATATTAGTGTTAATTCCAGTATCGCAGATGCATTTTACCCAATTGTTTGTGCCGATTTGGAGGTGCACATAGTTTGTTCGGCGATTTGGCATGTAAATTCAGAGATTAAATTTGAGTGATATATACAAATTGTTCAAATTGCGTTGCAATTTTATGAATCTATCATATGTGCTAGATTCTATATCTATGTCAAGAAGGGATGCATGATGCCCCCAGTTTGTCGTGGCTTCGAATTAGTGGTGCCACGGTTATGTATATCTGCATGGTGTATATTCTAGGATCATGAAAGTCTCTGAATTAGTTTAATTGTTTTTTTCGTTCTTTGGTTATAAATATATAATTTCAGGTTTTCTAAGACTAACAGTTTTTTTTCTTTTTATAAGGAGTGACAAAAAAATCATTTTTTTGTTTTTCGGTCATCCTTAAACTATTATTACTTTTTCCCTATTTTCTAACTTTTATCTCTACATAATAATCTTCTTGCTAATTCCCATGGTTCTTGATACGATGAAAAGCGAAATGAATTATCTCAGAGCCACCTTTATTATCGTTCTTTCATGCTTGCATTACATA
This sequence comes from Thinopyrum elongatum, assembly GCA_011799875.1. Lineage (NCBI taxonomy): Eukaryota > Viridiplantae > Streptophyta > Magnoliopsida > Poales > Poaceae > Thinopyrum > Thinopyrum elongatum. The sequence continues at coordinate 248,398,532 of CM022299.1, forward strand.
TGATATAAGACCATATATTATTTGCTAAATTACATCCAAAACACTTGACATGGTTCCTTGACTTATTTGCTCCTGTAGATTCTGAACTAGCAGTTCATTGAGGAGTCTAAAATGGTTCTCGGTGGTGTTGACATTGTCATGGTTACATCTATTGGCTGCCAGACAGTAAGCAAACCTTTTCTCTCTAATAAAGAGCGCCAGATGTTTGTACAAGTTCTTTTAAAATAATTGTTTGTCATTGTAGGTTCAGCTTTAGAGCCGCTGTCAGGAGGTCATGTTTTTCATAACCTGGATAATTAATATCCGCTTTCTAAACTCTGAAGTGTATAGGATTTATTCTCTATTTTCATTGGACTGAAGATTACAGTAGGTACTGAATCCTCATTTCCTCATTTTGTAACTCCCATTTGGTCGACCTGATCTGTCACATGCACAATACCAACTAAATAATCGAAAGGCCTGGAGATGAATGGGGTATTGTGGTTTGCCATAGAGAAGAGAAGGGTGTACACTGTACAGAGCTTCTTCTAAGATTACCAAATTATTACAGCATGCTAACTGTAAAATAGACTAATTGTCTGTCGGCTGAGAGGATAATATATTGTCGGCTGAGAGGATAATATATTGTCGGCTGAGAGGATAATATATTGTTTTGCATCAAATTGAAACGGGAACCTTGCTCCTTTTCAGGTAGGAAAGTTGAAGTCTGAAGATGAGAAGCATGGCCTTTTCTTTGTCATGTTGCTCCACCTTTGTAGTGTCAGATCGTAACTTTCACCATATATGTTCATGCGCACTATGCCAATTTCTCGTTGATGAGATGGTACAATATTGATTCAGTAGAAGGGGAAAAGTGGGAATGGACATGGACACAGCTGTTCTGATCCTGAGCTCGGGTGAACAGGAAAAAGGAAATGGAAGATAAATTCAAAAAATGTTGATTTTTTTTTGCCAAACATTGACAAATGTTTTGACTGCCTGCAAAGTTTCATCATTGGATGACATTTGTGGTAGACGTGGCAAAAAAATTCAGAATCGATGCTCCAAAATGTCATTTTCAAAAGCATTCTGGAGCATCGATTTTGTATTAAAAATTTGCAAGCAATGAAAGCATTAGTAAATTCTTACTACAAAAGGAAATTAGTTTTTTTTTTACATTTTACTGTTCACCCTAGCTCACATAAGCTTGGGATCAGAACATCACTTTCGGGAGTGGCCTCACATTATGGAGGCGAGACATAAGAGGTCGTGGTGGCCGTGTGCGAGCATAGAGAACTTTGGTGTTTTACGCTAAATACTTGTATGTTGATATCATTGTTTGATTGGGAAGAAAAATATGTTCATGATTTTTTTAAAGTTCATGTATTGAAAACAGTTAATGAAATTGAACAAAATTGTGCGCCAAAATGTTATCGATAATGCAGTTTTTCTCCCGTTGCAACGCACGGGCCCTTTTGCTAGTATTAAAGAAAAGCGGAGGTCCGATGCCTTTCTTGTGCCTTGTCCATCAGTGGCAGACGTGCAAAGCGACAGGCCGCGTGACCCCTTCGAACTCTTGCAACCAATTTGCGGTAGCCGGCCAGATTGGTTTTGGACACCGTGTTGGCCCGGTCCATGGCTGCTCCTGGGATTTTGATAGAACACGGATCTCTGTCGGCGTCTGTGTCCACTCGAATCGATTGAGAAGTGATATGGTTTCCGAACCCGGCGATCCAATTTCTCGCCAAGAGCCGGTGCCCGAGAAGTTATGACCTAATCATAGTTCTGCGAACATAGTTGCGAGCCAGGAGCAGTAATTTGCAAAAAAGATAATATACGTGAAACATATCGGACAGGAAAAATATCACCTGATGATTGATTTTGACTCCCATCAAACCGCGACGATCACCTAGCAGACTCTCAATCAAAGCAGCAATGTCGGTTCTATATCTGGCACATCTCGTAGTAGGGGTCCTAAGCTACGCGTCTTGAAGCGATGGTAACATGGACATAGGATTTTACCCAGGCTCGGGCTCTCTCGAAGAGATAATACCCTACGTCCTGCTTTTGATTGTATTGATATGGATGTATTACAGAGTACATGTGTCTACCACGAGATTGTTCTAATGAATATGCGATTATCTATTGACTAGCCTGGCCTCGGTTTATACAATACACCGGAGGCCTAGGGTTTTAGGAGTGTCCTCGTCTTGGACGCCACGTCTTGTGGAATCTTCCTTGTATGCGGCATGGGTTGCCCGAAGTGGCCCATGAGTGAACCGCCATAGGGGTCCTCGGCCCGATCCAGCTGGTCAGGAGACGACGTGTTGAGTACCGCCTAGTCCAGGACACCGTCAGTCCCAATGGCCATTTGCCGAATAGCATCCGAGATCGGTGGTTCATCTATCACATTTGGCAGGTGCTCCTTTTGGGAGCCATTAGATTCATCAAACCGCATATTTACCGTTTCCATAGCAGTCCGGTTGTGAGATTTATAGACACGATAAGTATGCGAGTTCGAGCCATGACCAAGAAGAAAACCTTCATGTGCCTTAGGTGCAAAATTGGAAGAATGATTCATATCATGAATGTAACAAGGTGCACCAAAAACACGCAAATAAGAAACATTTGGTCTCTTGCCGGTGATAAGCTCATATGAAGTTTTCTTAAGGAACTTGTGAAGATAAACACGATTGATAACATGACAAGCAGTATTAATATCATCAGCCCAGAAGCGAATAGGAGTTCTATACTCACTGAGCATTGTTCTCGCCATTTTGATGAGAGTTTTATTCTTTCGTTCAAAAACTCCATTCTATTGGGGAGTGTAAGCGGCAGAGAACTCATGAGTAATACCATTTTTGTCGAGAAAATCATCGATATGAGTATTTTTGAACTTAGTCCCATTGTCACTTTTGACATGCTTAATTCGCACATCATATTCATTCTGGGCCTTCTTGGCGAAGCTTTTGAAGATATCTTGGGTGCATGTTTTGTCTTCGAGAAAGAATACCCAAGTGTAACGAGAGAAATCATCAACAATGACTAGGCCATAATGACTGCCACCGAAACTTGCATAGTTTTGAGGACCGAATAAATCCATATGAAGAATTTCCAGAGGTCTTGTCGTGGTCATAACAGTCTTTGAAGGATGATGCTTCTTGGCCAATTTACCAGCCTCACATGCAGCACAAAGACGATCCTTGTCAAATTTTACATCAGGAATGCCATGGAGATGATTTTTCTTCACCAGAGTCTGCAAGTTTCTCATACTGCATGACCAAGCCTACGGTGCCACAGCCATCCTTTGGTTGCTTTTGCAAGCAAACAAGTTTGGACTAAGGGACCCTTAGAGAAATCCACAATATATAGATCACCTTTTCTAATTCCCTCAAAAATGAAGGAATTGTTAGAGGCCATAAAGACAATGCATTTGGATATGGAAAAAAGAACTAGCATGCCTAGATCACATAGCTTGCCAACTGACATAAGATTGAATCCTAGTGACTGAACAAGTAAAACATCATCAATGGACTTGTCTTTGGATATGACAATTTTACCTAGCCCAATTACCTTTGTTGTTGTCGGCCAAAGTGATATACTTCAGAGGTGAAGCGGTTAAGTTGGGGTCGACAAACAACGACTTGTCTCCGATCATATGACTAGTGCATCCACTATCCATTATCCATTCTGTACACCCAGAGACATAGTCCTGCAAAAGAATTAGGCTTTCTTAACCACCCACATCTTTGCAGGTGGCTTCGAAAAAAATGAGCCAGCAGGATATGATTTCTTTCGGTAACCATAGTTGTTACTTGATGAGGTGCGAGCATAATCAAAGGAATAAGCATTGAAATTCTTTCCAGATGAATGAGTATAGTGATTGAATGAGGTATGCATGTACTCATTCTGTCGAACTTTTTCAAGGAAGTAACGAGCATTTTGAGCCTGCATGGTTAGTAATGTGGTAACAGGTAATGCTTCAATGGTTTTCTTAGGCACCCATACAGCTTTCTTAGGGGGGCCATTCCTGCTGTTCGGTCCAACATAGCGACCAACAGCCTCACCATGTTGATTTTTGAACAACTTGTAGTTGTCCTGAGAATCATCATCAGGATATTCAGGGATGGGAGAGTTATAACCCAAAAGTAAAGCTGGATCGAGCATTTTGCTTTTGGCAGACACCCATATAGTGCGAGGATATTGATCAGGTTCCCAGTAGGAGCCATTTTCATCCAGTTTCCTTTCGAAGCCGATGCCTTCTTTCCTGGGATTTTTGTGAAGAATGAATTTCCTCAAAACATCACAAAAGGTTTGATGCCGATTTGAACATTCTTGTCTGAAGAAGATCCTTCAACCTCGCATTTTCATCAGAAACAGAACCATTTTCCTCGACAGAGGGGTTAGTATTCACACATGATTCAGCATTTGATTCAGCATTGGAATAAACACTTCAGGTTTTTCTTTAAGTTTTTGGGTGAGAAGAGAATTTTCTCTGATCAAATCCTCATGAGCCCCTCTCAGCGCCTCAAGTTCTTGTTTCCTTTTCAGGTAATCATAGGTTAATCTTTCGTGGTCGGCCGAGAAAAAATCATAACGATTTGACAGTTCTTCCTTTCGTGACTGGAGAGCAGAATACTCTTCGGTCAACAACTAATTTTTCTCCATCTCCTCAACCAACAACCCTTCAAATTTCCTGAGGGTTTTCTCAATTTTCTCGAGAGAGTTTTGTTGAATATTAGCAATTTTGATCAATTTAGCATGGTCATCCTCTTTGGAAGAATATTGATCACTAGAGTGAACCTTGTGATGTTTGGAGGATACCTTTTCCTTCGAAGCGTTGGCCATGAAGCAGTAGGCAGGAGATTCATCATCGCTTGATAGATTCCCGAAGAAGTTTGTTGTAGGGGAGGAGACATATGCTATGCCAGCCATGCCAGAGTCGGAATCCTCATCGGATTCATCAGCTTGTTCGGAGTCAGATAATTCTTCTTCATTAGAATCCATCTCCTTGCCAAGGTACGCCTTGGCCTTGCGAGAGTTATTCTTGCATTTGGAGGAGGACTTGGAAGGATTTCTTGAGGATGATCTTGATGAAGATTTTGAACTGGAGTTGTCCTTCTTCTTGAAGAACTTCTTCGTTTTCTTCTCATCATTAGAGTCGTAGTTCTTGCTCTTGCTTTTGCCTCGATAGTTGCCAGAATCATATCTTCCACAAGCTCGAATTTTAGCTTCCCAGAGAGGACAGTCCGAAATGAAGTGTCCAGGCTTTTTGCACCTGAAGCAAGTGTATTCTCCAGTAGGTTTTGATGAAGATTTTGAACCGCCAGAGTTGCTTGAAATTTTCTTCTGGAACTGACTCTTCTTGTGAAAGCGCTGGAATCTTTTCATGATCAGTGCGAGATCTTTGCTGATCCTTTCAGGGTCATCAGAATCTTCTTCGGCATTTCCCTCGGAGGAAGAATCAACCATAGCCTTGAGAGCATGGCTTTTCTGATGATTTGAACCATATAGATCTCTCTTCTCTTCTTCTTGTTCCTCGTGGGTGTTCAGCCTCTCCATGATATCAGCAGAGTCGAGATCTTTGAAATCAGCTCGTTCCCTGATCATCAAAACAAGTGTGTCGAATGAACTGTCAAGTGATCGGAGCAACTTCTTCACAACTTCATGGTTAGTGATGTCTTTGGCGCCGAGGCCTTGCAGCTCATTTGCTATGTCACTCGGACGATCGAAGGTTTGCTGACAGCTTTCATTTCCAATGTGCTTGAACCGATTGAACTTTGCTCAAAAAGTATCAATGTGAGCTTCTTTTTGAGTTGAAACACCCTCATTTATCTTCTTATGAATGTCCCACAATTCCTTCGCAGTTTCACACTGTCGATAGCAAAGAAATTTTGGCTGAGAGAGATGGCCACCAATTTCATCTTTAGCTTGAGCATCCATCTGAATGAGTTTCTTCTCGGCATCAGTAGGGGCTTGAGGTATTTCAACCATGAATCCAAGCAGCACCACATTCCACATGTCATCGTCAATGGCTCGGAGACGGATCTTCATCTTCTCCTTCTAGAAGGGGTAGGCCGTCCCATCGAATATGGGAATCTTGAGATGCGACTTGTAGCTCACTGAAGACATACTTAAACTCCAAGGTTGTTAGACCAAAATGAGCAGAGTCAAGGAGTACCTTGCTCTGATACCAATTATAGGAAAGAAGTATGTCTACCAGAGGGGGGTGAATGGGAGTTTTAAAATTTCTTCAGAAATCTCAAAACTCGGAACCCAGCAACGAAGCGAATGAAAAACAAACTACAGTGAGCTATAACTAAGTACCGAATGTAAACTAAAACATGCATCGAGGCAAATCACATGAAAGAAAATAGATCGAATGTAAACATGGGTAATAGAGGTAACCAGTGATGCTCGATGGCGACAGGGTATTTGTTCGACAAGTTCGTCCTTCTGCACAAGGACTACATCTGGTTGGAGGGCCTGCGACTTAACACGGAGGATAAACTCTCTTCACCCTATTCTCCTCAACAATTGGTTCGTCAACCAATGCCGATCACTCGTGGTAGATACTTGAGGCAATCTCCAAACCTTTACAGACTTATTCTTCAAGAACCACAATCACTCTTGGTCTCTGAAGAAATTGACACCTAACCGTCTAGAGAGTTTGCAGCTCTCAAGAGTAATAGGCGGAGCGTACTGGACTTAGATTCGAGTGATGCTGAACCGCTATCTAATTCTTCGGCCCTAGGGGTTTTCTCTTGGTGGATTTTAAACTCAAATCACTCAGAGAGGGGGTTGCTCAACAATCTTCTCAGAATCAAATGGAGCAGCCATCGGACAAAGCCGGCGCGGGGTGGCTATTTATAGCCGCAGCCTTTCCTGGAGGGAAATGACCATTTTGGACACGCGGTCCAGCCAATGGCCAATCGACACATTTACAACGGTCGGATCTAAGACAAATCACTCGCAGTGAAGAAGATCATAGTCTCTTGCTGGCAAGTATTTGCTTGGAACACAAAGAGATTTCTCTCGCAACTTCCATAGGATTTGGGTTTAGCATCAGAGAATCAAAGTTTCGAACGCTACACCCCTCTTAATAGTACGGTGGTCCTATGACTCAATAACGAGAAGAAGAACTACGAAATAAATTCTACGTCTTCATTTCGTCTTCAATCTCCTCGGACGTAGTCAATTTCCTCGGACAGGCACCGAACCAATTGCTTCACTTCAGCAATTTTTGAGGGGTCACTCTTGTTATCATAATCTTCGGTGATAACCTTCACTGCAGCGCAGGGAGATCCTTCATTGTTTAGCTCAAACTCCTCGTGATCTCAGGGACCTGTTACTCCGTGTGCACTAGCAAACACATAAGTCCCATACTGTTTATGTCAACAAACTCCAAAACATAAGGGGCCTATCATTGTACCAACAGCCGGTCATGACCTGATGGTGTGTCTAGCCGGAGTTGATCGAGCGTGTTGGGTAAGTTTGTGCACCCCTGCAGGGAAGATTGATCTATTCGAATAGCCATGTCCATGGTAACGGACGCTCAGAGTTGTATCCCGATCGATACAACTAGAACTGGATGCTGAGGCATGAGAAATGGATATGATGGCTCCGAGATCGCTTTCTCGCAGGGAGTCGAGAAAGGATCTCTGGGCGCTAATGATACAACATACTTGCTAAATATAATATGATATTCTTTACTCTTCTAAATGCTGCAAGATGCTTGAAGATGCTAGTCTCCGACAGGCTAGGCCTTCCCCTTTATTCTTCTAAATGCTTGAAGATGCTAGATCTGATGCTTGCGAGTACTTCGGATGAGTACTCACAGTTGCTTTGCTACCCCTTTTTCCCCTACCTTCTCCTTTCCGGATGTTGCGATCAGATGATGGATCCCAGGAGCCAGATGCCACCGACGACGACTACTACTACACCGAGGGTGCCTACTACTACGTGGAGGCCGCCGACGACCAGGAGTAGTTAGGAGGCTCCCAGGCAGGAGGCATGCGCCTCTTCGATTTGTATCCCTGTTTGTGCTAGCCATCTTATGGCAACTTGTTTAACTTATGTCTGTACTCAGATATTGTTGCTTCCACTGACTCGTCTGTGATCGAGCTTATGTATTCGATCCCTCAAGGCCCATGGCTTGTAATATAAAGCTTGTATTATTTTATTTGTGTCTAGAGTTGTGTTGTGATATCTTCCCGTGAGTCCTTGATCTTGATCATACACATTTGCGTGTATGATTAGTGTATGATTGAATCGAGGGCGTCACAAGTTGGTATCAGAGCCAACTGCCTGTAGGAATCCCCCTTCCCGACTCCTTGGCCGAAGTTGAGTCTAGTCATTGCAAAACATTTACTAACATGGTTGTGTGGCTTACGGGCCCACATCGCCATTTGGGTGGTATTAGGATCTTTTATTCCTCGTCTATAATCTGGGATTCTGATCTCTCTTCTATTCGGGTTAAATGATTTTACTAATTCTAACTCTAGGTTCTCATACCCACTTCCTGCCGGAGAGCCCCTTCATTCCAGATGATCAACTGCTTCACCAGAAGGTTCTGAAAATGCTATTCGATGTTTTCTGGAGACACTTGTGCCCACCACCTTGGCAAATTCCCTACCACTGTTATATCCTTATGGATAACTACATATACTTGCCATTCTTACATTCAATCCCATTGATCTTGTTATTACAAGATGCCCCGAACTGCTCTCGATTGTTCCAAGAATCCTTTGAGCTTACTGCCTTGCAGTTCTTGCCACATGAATACCCCCTACGGATAATTCCTCGCACTTACCGAGTACCATTCTTCCCACGTTGTAATATGATTCACAAGATACATTGAAATACCATCTGATCTTCCGGTAATCCTCTGCCCACTATTGCTCTGCAAATACTTGTGTGCTTGCATTATGGTTGCATTCCATATGACTAGCAATATTCATAGTATCCTTTGTCATTATCATTTTGAGCCCCTTAATTTAATATGTTGTGAATGCTCGCAATCCTCAATCAGATCCTAGAATTCATCCTTCCGACTCATACGTCATTTTAAACATGAGCTGGATCTCAACCAATCAAATTGCCATCGATTGTACCCCTAAGCCTACTCAACTTATCCATCCTTAATCAGAGCGTTTGTTCCTGATCCCTTGAATTGGAAATCATAATTCCTTTGCGTTTGAGCTTTGAATTAGTCAGTTGTTTCTATAATCCAATGCCTTTGCATTGTTTCTTCCTCTGGTTGTGTGTCGATGCTCACATCAGCTCCATTATGTACTGTCAGATCCTTTGTTGAATTATCATCTGATAGTGTCCTTCGTATACAAAAACCTCGAGAAGTTCTTTCCCTGATACATAATGCCTCTGGTAAATTGTATCCTCTCCTTTTGTCAACCATGCTCTGCTTTCGAGCTTGTGTTATTTTAATCTTGAAGTTTATGGTATATGTTCCTAAGATGCCCCGATGGGTTGAACCTATGCTTTCCCTAATCTGTGTGAACCCGAAAGTTATGCGGGTTAACATTATACCCTACTGGCGCTTCGTCAGATAACTTTTCAACACTACAACTTCAAAAATGAGAGGTGAATGAAAGGTTATGCATTGAGGAAGTGGGAGTCGACCTTGAACCTTTGTGTTCATGCCCATGGACCCGATGTGGAACTTATCATGGAAGCTTCTTCTAATAATAATAACCCCCTTGTTATAAGTTCATCTTGTATCTGTGTTTTGTCCTTTGCAACCGTGGTTCCGACCATGATTGTTCTACTTTGATCCCATTTCTCAGACAAGTTAAAGCACTTGTCTTCTGCAGATCAATACGCCTGTCCAACCTCTATTCTGATTTACCTTCGAGTATTGCCTCCTGTTATCTCTCAGATATCGTGCCGTTGCACTATCTCTTATGCATTCTTGTTGGAATAATACTCTCACCGTTTAGTCACTCCGCAGGTTTGAGTTGATTCGTCACTCAAGAACTTGACAAGTGACTCGAATCCACACTGTGATTCAGTGCTCCTAGTACTTTGTTGCTGGGTAGTTTAATACCCCATCACATTATTCCTAGCCTGATCGGCTCTATCATTATCATTCTAATTTTAACTGTGCTACCTGGTCCGTATTCTCGGAGCCCAACTTTCGATGATGAGCTAAACTTATGTCGGTCTTCCTCGTCATATCGTTTCACCTCGAACAACAAGCTTGATTCGGAGTTGTGTCGTACCCGTGGTTCCAATAACCTTTTGCTTCATCATTCCTTTTGCTTGATGTCGTCGATGTTTGATTGCATCTTCATGGAGCCTCTTGACAAAATTTGTCGTGATCATCATCAAAATTTTGACTCCTTCCAGGATATCAACTTGATAAGTGCCATCCTCGTCCCTTGGTAATTTGAGTTACCATCAACAACATCCTTACCTTCCTTCCAACACAAACTTGTTCATATAATTTTGGAAATACATCCTTTTTGACATGTCGATGGATTGCTATTGAACCCATCGGCCACATCCTCATCTTTTCCCTGATAAAATTGTATGAGATATTCTAGAAATTCCTGATGATCCTTTGTGTTCCCAAGGTCCGACCTTTACCTGATGACCATTTCAATGCTATCCCGAAGCATGACTGTGGTACTCCGAACATCATTAAGAACATTGGAGGCGCAATGCTAAAACTTTCTTGATCAATTATCCAAACACCTTTGTATGGGAACATCATGAGTTTCCTCGCCCCTTTTCCTTAGATGGTTATCTACTTGCAGTCATGTCATGATTATCCCGCTCTGCTTGCTCTTGGGAAGGAGATACACCTAATACTCGTGTATATACATTTTCCTTTCCATTGTTTTCTTTAATCTGATAATCACATTTTCCTTTCCATTGTTTTGTTTAACCTTTCTTATAATCCAACTTATCTGAGCAGTGATACTTCCCTGCTTACGTCAACACCTCGGTTGTACAACTCTGTCAGTAAGACCCTATTACTATTGTTGATGACATTCCGGTACCACCGATGGAAGAGAGCTTTGCCTATTCGTCTGCCTTGCTCCTGCGAGCAGGAAAATGGTTCTCTTCGTCCCTCACCCTTGGTACCAACGTTGTTGCCAACATAACTGGCAGGCTATCCTCTGAACTACCTTGCTATCATGACCGTGCAAGATGTCAGCGCCCTTCCTACTTTTAACCCACATGGTGGGCCCATAACCCACAGTTCCACAGGATCAAAACCTGACTCTCCTGTACACCCATGTCTCCAAAGTTATTCCTCATGCTTGTCTTTGTATGTAATTCATGAACCACCTTCCTACAGATCTATTTTGGTATCCGATGCAATATTATTCCTGTTGCTCTGGATCCCTTTCACACCCTGTTCCAGGCAACGAACGGTTACATATCCGCTTGAAACTTCTTATTGCATCTTCTTAAATTGCTCTCGATGTCTTTCTTGGATTTCAACTCAAGAGATTCCTCTATGCCTTATTCACTGAGATAGCCCCAGGTGCCTAACATGTGTTGAGCTCCATCCTTTCCCGAGTTTTCCCCCTTGTCTTTTCCGTAAGTACGATGAAGACCCCGAAGGAAGAACGACAGCTTCATCATGATGCATTAATGCAGAGAAATGAAGCCATCAACGCAATGGATCGACCTCTTCGGGAAGAGCAACCAAGAACGAGAGGATCCGTTAGAATTTCGTAACCAATTCCTTCCCCTTAACTCTACCTCTTAAATCTCGGGACAAGATTTCTTTTAGTGGGGGAGATTTGTAACACCCCGGGTGTCATGCTACAGTAAACTCCTGTTAATGGTGCCAAGTCATCACAATTAATTTTTGCTAATCACTTTGTTCCAAACCGACCTCAAATTCAAATTTTAAAAGACAAGTTAAATTATTATTCGTTCGAACAGTAAAACAAAAATGTTCGATGAGATGCAAATTTTCACTAAGTAATTATCATATAGGAACCAACATCTTTTGAAATATTTAAATTGCTTTAAATATTCAAAAAAACAGGACCAACAACATTAATTGGGCCACTTCAATTTAGGCAAACAATTAAAACCATCCAAACTAAATTGTAACTTGTTGTACTAACTCATAACAGTGCCTAGTATTTATGTGCAAGGTTAGTACCAAACAAAACTCATTTGCTATTTATTACAATTGCAAAAGAGGAGAGAAAATTAGAAACATAAAAGAATAAAGAAAAGGAGCTATGGGGCACTGTCTGGTTGGGCTTCAGTGTGAACAGTGTGTGGCACAGCCCACCTACTCCCCATCTCCTTTCTCCTGTACACAGGGGAGGGCGTGTCGCTCATCCACCGGCACCATGGTCGGCGATGCACACACGTCGGGCATCCACCCGAGCTCCGGAGGAGATAAGGCCGACCCCAAACCCCCCCACAACGAGCCCTAGACCTAAGATCCCCCTTCCCCTTTGCCCGTGCACTCAATCCAGAGCTCCACCGCAACCCCGTCGCCATGCTCGTTGTCGATCCCATGGACATCGGCTGTCCCTCATCTTTGTTCCATGCCCAGGAGGACAGGTGCATCATGCTGGGCACCACCCTCCGACGGGTTCGTCGCTGGAATGCCTCCAGCCTCACCATCGGGGTCTTCTTCACCGTCAGCCGTTGAGGATCCCCGCTGTTGACCCATCGCTGTTCGACCTCTTCCGGCCTCCCCGATCCGTCATGAGACCCTCCGAACATCGCTGTGAGCTCCCCCCCACTAGTTTTCCCCTTCCCCTTTCGTTCTCCGCCGCCATAGTTCGCCGCACCACCGCGGCAGGAGCTCGCGCTCGCTGCGCGTCCTGCCTCGCGCCCTAGGCTGCGCCCGTCCGCCCTCTGCATCGCGCGCTCGCGCCCCTCCCCCTCTGACCCGCTCGCCTGTAGCGACGCCGCCGCCGACCACGCCCAGCCTACTGCCCGCGCTCCTGCCACGTTCGGGCCCCGCCTGCTTCTGCCGCGCTCATGCGACTGCGCGTGGCCTCGCCTCTAGCTACCCCGTTCCCCTGCGCCCGCCCACGCGTACCCACAGCCGCCCGCCTCCGCCGGCTGAAAATAATTTATATATGAAAATCGATCAGAAAAATGTAACGAATCCGATTGTGCCATCCACTTACCTATCACACGCCCCCATCACAGCGAACATGGAACCTTCCCCTCCAGATCGCCTATTCGATAATTGCCCGGAGCCGGGAAAATACAACCGGATATTTTCCCGCTCCACCTATGACACTTAGCACCGCGTTAGGTCACCCCTAGCACAGTGTTTTACTATGTCATGCTTTGCGATGCTATTGTTTGCTCTGTTATTTATTTGTTTCCCCTTCGTTGCTTCTTTTTCGGTAGACCCCGATACTGCGATAGAACCCAATACTGCGATAGACCTTGAGACCGCTAATGATCTGGTGGTCGTCTACTTCGTTTGAAGATCCGTTTTCGTCGGCAGAGCTTCTAGGCAAGCAAACCCCCCTTGATCATTCCGATATCGCCCATTTCTTTCCCTCTCATGCTTGCATTAGAACTGCTACTGCTTTTGTATGATCCTATTCTGATGCATAGCCTATTTTCGTAACCTGCAATTGTTACCTTACCTGCTTATCCTAAACTGCTTAGTATAGGTTGGTTAGTGATCCATCAGTGACCCCTCACCTTGTCCCAGTTGCCCCGCTTTATGTTCGGTGAATCGATCAACGTGATCGACGTCCAGGCCCCGACACCGCACATCACCCCCCCCCTTAGTTGTACGACTCTGTAGAGTTACTATCGAGTGCCGAGGGTGATACCTCGTCAGCACTTCTGATGTTAACCCCATAGTGTAGCTATTCGGTCGTGGTCATTGAGGGTGATTCCTTCTTCACCACTCTCGATAACGACTCTGACGTGAAACCCTTCAAGTGTCGGCTACTTTGACTTTACCCCAAAACCATGACTGAAGTCGGGTCGGCCCCGAGGGGTACCCGCGAGAGAAATGTGAAGTCGGGTTGACCGTGAGAGTGCCCGCGAGTTGACCTGTAGTCGAGTTGACCTGTAGGGTACCCGCGAGATAATTATGTGGCACGGCCGGGCATTCTTAGCCCTTGCCGTAAGTCCACGAGAAGGGGCGACGAGGTCACATGATAGTGAGTCTCTGCTCGTTACCGCGTGCTACCAAGACACTAACGATTTGGATATGTGATCCGAGTAGGCCTCTGGCCTTTTCGCACTAACAACCACATGGGAATAAGTATGGGCACTCTGCATCGTATGTATCAGCCGAAAGCTCTTCGGACATCAGCCACTGAGCGGCGCACGCCAGGTTGGACTAGAATGCCTGTGCTTGTATAAGGGGGCTAGGTCTGCTCACCGGCCACGTACGCAACACGCAGGAGTGCAAAGGGCGATGGGCCCAAGACCCATGCGCGCTTAGGATGTAGACCAGCGTGCTGGCCTCTCTGTTGAGCCTAGGTAGGGTTGCGGTCTATTGATCGGCTGAGGCCGGTCATGACCTGATGGTGTGTTCGGCCGGAGTTGATCGAGTGTGTTGGGTAAGTTTGTGCACCCCTGCAGGGAAGATTGATCTATTCGAATAGCCTTGTCCACGGTAACGGACGCTCGGAGTTGTATCCCGATCGATACAACTAGAACTGGATGTTCAGGCATGAGAAATGGATATGATGGCTCAGAGATCGCTTTCTCGCAGGGAGTCGAGAAAGGATCTCTGGGCGCTAATGATACAACATAGTTGCTAAATATAATATGCTATTCTTTACTCTTCTAAATGCTTGAAGATGCTAGTCTCCGATAGGCTAGGACTTCCCCTCTATACTGGCAATCTGCAGTACAGTCCACAGATACATCCCTTCCCTTGATAACAATGCATACTTAGTATAGATCTGATGCTTGCGAGTACTTTGGATGAGTACTCACGGTTGCTTTGCTACCCCCTTTCCCCCTACCTTCTCCTTTTCGGATGTTGCGATCAGATGATGGATCCCAGGAGCCAGATGCCACCGATGACGACTACTACTACACCGAGGGTGCCTACTACTACGTGGAGGCCGCCGACGATCAGGAGTAGTTAGGAGGCTCCCAGGCAGGAGGCCTGCGCCTCTTCGATCTGTATCCCTGTTTGTGCTAGCCATCTTATGGCAACTTGTTTAACTTATGCCTATACTCAAATATTGTTGCTTCCGCTGGCTCGTCTATGATCGAGCTTATGTATTCGAGACCTCGAGGCCCCTCGCTTGTAATATAAAGCTTGTATTATTTTATTTGTGTCTAGAGTTGTGTTGTGATATCTTCCCATGAGTCCTTGATCTTGATCGTACACATTTGCGTGTATGATTAGTGTACGATTGAATCGAGGGCGTCACAGGTATGTCCACGGGGTTTGAATTATCGAGATCGATGTCTCAATGGGGGTTTGGAGCTTCAATTTTCTCCGAAGTATCGGTTAAACCAAACTGAGGTTGCTCCGGTGCAAGAAACACGCCGGTACAGATCAGATCGTCGAACAGTGACGCCATCGAGCCACTTCGATCACACAAAGGGACCTGCATGGGCCACCAATGACAGAGATAGATCCGACAGATTGCTGGTAGGGGGTCCCGAGCTGGTGACCTTGGCTAGATGATATAGGATGAAAAAGAGACACAACATTTACCTAGGTTCGGGCTCTCTCGAAGAGGTAAAACCCTATGTCCTGCTTGTATTGTATTGATTGTGGATTGGGTACAAAGTACATGTTGATCTACGTCGAGACCATATGAGTGAATGAATCTACCTCTATGGTCTAAGCCCCTCGGCTTATATAGACACCAAGGCACCTAGGTTTACACCTAGGTCGGTTACATCGGGGGATAACATGTCGAGGATCATATCTTATCTTGAAGTATGCACCAAGTCTTCGGAAGATTCCACCTTGAGTACACCGTGAGGCCTGACAAGTGTGGCCCACTAGTTGGTAGTTTTGGTGTTCTCGGCCCAGGCCATGCTTGGGGGCGACGTGGTAAGCACCACCCTATGTAGGACACCATCAAGTAGGAAACTTTTTTGATCGGAATTGTGTTTCTACAAGTGGGTTTCCTGGAAGAATTAGTGGGCACTAATATGAGGGCAAGGTCATTTTGGTTTAGCAATTGCAGTGAACTTCTAAAAGAGGCATCTAAGCAATAGAACCTATTGAAGACTACAATATTGAGTATTCAGGTTGCCACACATGATTGTTTACATTCTATCATTATTAATGGCACTGGTTTTTTATGCATATCTTGCATTGTCTCAAGACCCATGAGACCATGGTATGTGTTGGTTTCTTTCCAAAGGTGGTGCTACCCTTCTTTTTCAGAAATTGACTGAGCATCATGTCTCAATTTATTTCCTATTTTCCAACATCAAATGGTAAAACTAAAGAACATTGATACATCCCAAACATGGTTTTGGCCTCTAATTTGCATGATTTGAATAAAAGTAACCCGAACCTACACTCTTTTCAGCAGAACTACCATAGTGTTTATTTTTGTGCTGATATAAAGGTGCTCTAAATTGGACGGGGATTTTTGGACAATTATTTCAGAATGTACAATGAATTATGGAATGAAGATGGACCAGAGGGGTTCCACTAGGCCGCCACATGGTCTGGTGGCACGACCACCCCTAGGGCGCTCTACCTGGTCGTGTGGGGCCCCTGGCCGCCGCCTTACGATGATTTCGCCACCCAAAAATCTTATGTATACCCAAAAAAATCATAGAAAATTATCGATGCATTTTGCAATATGGAGCTGCTGCCACCTCCTATTCTTCCCCTGGAGACCTAATCTGGAGTCCGTTTCTAGCCCCGAAGAGGGGGATTCATCGTCGTCATCAACATCTCTTCTCCTACAATAATTTCATGATGCTCCCCTTTATGTGTGAGTAATTCTCTTGTATGCACATGGAGGTATATGGTAATTGGATGAGATTTCTTATGTAATCGATGTCAGATTTGTTAGGGCTTGATGCCTAGTACCCACTATGTTCTGAGATTGATGTTGCTATGCTTAATGCTTGTCACTAGGGCCCAAATGCCATGATTTCATATCTGAACTCTCTAGGTTTTCATGAATATATTTGTGTTCTTGATCCTATCTGCAAGTTGTATGCACTTGTTATCATTCTGAACCCTAGACCCCAAAGTGTCAACAATTGGGATATTGACGGGGATGACTTTACCTTAAGGATTACATGTATTCACCATGTTAGTGCTTTCTCTGGTTCTCTGTTAAAAGGAGAACCCTAATTACCGTTAATTTCCATTAGGATCCCACTGCCATGGGAGGGTATACAAAAGATGTTGTGCAAGTTCTTACCGAAAGCATGTAAAACTATATATGGAATGCATGCCTACATTAGATTGATGAATTGGAGCTAGTTTGCTACTGCTCTATGTTATGACCGTTAGATATTGAATATCATCTTAACAAAACCTACAATCTACTTCCATGCCTATCTTTCTACTATGCTACTTTCATTACAATACTACTTTTGGACTCTCCTGCTACTTTGAAATCTTGTTACTGTCACTGCTATCATATTACTGTGCTACTAATAAAATGTTGTAAGAAATTTATCTATCTAGGTTTGATTGAATTGACAACTCAACTTCTAAGGCTTATAAATATTCCTTTTTATCCCCTTGTGTCGAATCAATAAATTTGGGTTGAAATACTTCCCTCAAAGATAGTCACAATCCCGTATACCTGTGGGTCATTAAGATTATTGTTTGGCATCATTGTCGGGGAGCATATATCTATTTATTAAGTTCACTTGGGAGTTATTTGTCTGTTGTATCCTGCAATTTATCTTTCACTACGAATAAGCTCAAGGATTCTAAAACCAAGATCATGCCCCCTAAGATAAGAGGAGGTAAGGACCTTGAAACTAGCTCTACTCTTGATTCACGTACTATTCTGAGTCAACTTGTGACACCACCACCACACATAGTAGGTACTGCCACACATAGTAGGGACTCCTTCTGCTATTGATGATGCTTCTACTCTGTTTAACGAAACTGTCCCACTTGGAGATTTAGTGGATGCTCATATTGCTAAAGCTAAAGCTAAAGAAATTGAAACTACTAAAAATTGTGAATCACCTGCTACACCTAGTTCTCCTATTAAAACAAGAATACTTAATTTACCTGACACACCATCTGTGCTCGACGAGAACTTTTTTAGTGGGTTTATGGCTTATGATGGTGCAAATGGTGAAGAGGGTTTAATTGCAATACTTAAGGAAAAGGCTATGAACAAAATGATGACACCTGATTCAAAATTTGGCACTTCTCCTATTTATGTTGACAATAAAGATTATGAATTCTTTTTTGATCCTTCACTTATTACTTTGGTATAATCAGACCCCTTTCATGGTTATTAATCTGAATAGGTTGTTGCACACTTAACTAAATTAAATGATATTGCAACCTTATTTGCTCAAGAGGAAAAGATTTGATACTACTATATACTCAAGTTATTTCTTTTCTCTTTAGAGGGTGATGCCAAAACTTGGTTTAGTAATCTCACACCTTGCAGTATAAATAGCCCTCAAGACATGGTTAGAGTGTTTGATGAGAAATATTTTCCTACCTATATGAAACAAGCTGCTTTGTAGGATATATATAATTTCAAACAACTTGATGAATATTGTCTCCCTCAAGCTTGGGGGAGTCTTTGCGTACTAGTTAGAGCTCTCCCGGATCACCCTATTAAAAATATTGAAATTCTTGATATCTTTTACAATGGACTAACCACTGAATCTAGGGACTACCTAGATAGTTGTGATGGTTGTATTTTCAGGAAAAGGATAGTCGAGCAAGATCAGGGGCTATTGAATAACTTATTGAAAAATGCTCATGATTGGACACTTCCAAAACTTCCACGTAAGCCAGATCCAAAGAAGATATGTATTCTATTTCTTAGTCATGAAGATATGCAAGAAGCTAAGAAATCTGTGAAGGAAAAATGTATTAAGGCTGAAGATGTGAAGAATCTACCTCCTATTGAAGAATTATATGAAGTAACCACTCCAAATGAGGTAATTGAGGTACATTCTCTCCATAAATTTGATGAAGATGATATTACTTATAATAAGTCTCCAAGTCAATGCTTAGAGGAATTTGATAATTTTGTTGTTAAGAAACATCATTTTGATATGCAATTATGTGATCATATAAAACAAAATGCTACTATTATGAATGCTTAAATGATGTGTTAGGAAGAATTTAGAATGATGTTAAAGGTTTATGTAAGCATTTTTCTATGGTTCAAACTCAGCTTGAACAAGTTTCTAGATCACAAGAAGATTTGTTTAGAGACATGCCTAAACAACATAATAAACATGCTTATGGACTAGGTATTAGGGGAGGAAAGTTTACTCATGATCCTTTGTATCCTGAAGGTCATCCTAAAATAATTGAACAATATTTTCAGAATTTTAATGAAAGTGCTCCTAGTTCACCTAAGAAGAAGAAAAAGAAGTAAAACTAAAACTTTACATGTTGCTAGTGAAACTGTTATTGAAAAAGAACTTGTTGAGAAACCTAATAATGTTTCTATCTCTGGTGCTGAAACTCAGGATGGTGAAGAGCATGAACCTAATCAGGATAATTATAATTCTAATAATGATGCTCCACCTAATGATGACAATGAAACTGATAAGGAGGTCGGGGTTGAAACTGAAGTTGATCCCAATGACCCACCTCCTAGAAATAAGAGATATGATAAAAGAGATTATGTTGCTAGGAAACATGGTAGAGAGAGGGAACCATGGGTACAAAAACATATGTCTTTTCCTTTTAAGACACAAAAAATCTAGAGATGAAGAGGCATTTAATCAATTTGGTGAATTACATAGACCACTTTTCCTTCATGTTTTTTTACCAATGCTATTAAAATGCTTCCTTATTTCATCGTAGGCATACTAGAGGTAGATAGAGATTGATGAGATTCATCATGTAACCAAGCCAATTTGTTAGGGCTTGATCCCTAGTATCCACTATGTTCTGAGATTGATGTTGCTATGACTTTGCTATGCTTAATTCTTGTCACTAGGGCTCGAGCTCCATGATTTCAGATCTAAACACTCTATTTTTTTCATGAATATATTTGTGTTCTTGATCCTATGTACAAGTTGTATGCACCTGTTATTGTTCTGAACCCTACACCCCAAAGTAACAACAATTTGGATATCGACGGGGATGACTTTACCTTGAGGATCACATGTATTTACCGTGTGTTAATGCTTTGTTCTGGTTCTCTATTAAAAGGATCATCTTAATTACCCTCAATTTCCATTAGGATCCCGCTGCCACGTGAGGGTAGGACAAAAGATGTTGTGCAAGTTCTTACCGCAAACACGTACAACTATATATGAAATGCATGCCTACATTAGATTGATGAATTGGAGCTAGTTTTTTGTCGCTCTGTGTTGTGACCGTTACATATTGAATCTCATATGAACAAAACTCCCTATCTACTTCCATGCCTACACTTTCTACTACTACTACTACTACTACTACTACTACTACTACTACTACTACTACTACTACTACTACTACTACTACTACTACTACTACTACTACTACTACTACTACTACTACTACTACTGTGCACTCTGCTACTACTTTGCAATCATGTTACTATTACTGCTATCATATTACCTTGCTACTAATAAATTGTTGCAAGCAAGTTATCTATCCAAGTGTGGTTTGCTACTTGTGAGCTGTGTTGGGATATCCCCGAAGAGGAGAGGAGATGCAGTGCAGTAGAGATAAGTATTTTCTTCAATTAAGAACCAATGTTATCAATCTAGTAGGAGAATCACACAAAGGCTCATGAACAACACCTGCACACACAAAAGCAAATACTTGCACCCAAGGCAAACAAGAGGGTTGTCAATCCCCTTAGCGGTAACTTGCAAGGATTAAATCTTGTAGTGGTAGATAGATAAACTGCAAAGATAAAATAAAATAAAATATAAATTTTAGCAAGGTATTTTTGTGTTTTATATATGATAAAAGTAGACCCGGGGGACATAGTTTTTACTAGTGGCTTCTCTCTCCAACACATAGCATATGGTGGGTATACAAATTACTGTTGGGCAATTGATAAAAAAGCGCATAGTTATGATGATATTCAAGGCAATGATCATGTATATCGGCATCACGTCCGAGACAAGTAGACCGACTCCTGCCTGCATCTACTAATATTACTCCACCCATCGACTGCTATCCAGCATGCATCTAGGGTATTAAGTATAAAACAGAGTAACGCCTTAAGCAAGATGACATGATGTAGACATAGTAAACCCAATCAATATGAATAAACCCCACAATTTTACCCTTAAATGGAAACAATACAAATATGTGTCTTGTCCCATTCGGTCACTGTGATATAGATCACGGCCAGATTGAACCCATTACAAAGCACCTCTCCCACTGAAGATAAATCAATCTAGTTGGCCAAACCAAATAGATAGATCAGAGAGAAATACAAAGCTATAACAATCATGCATAATAAAGTTCAAAAATGATAGAGGCGAGGGTGTCCCAATCTTTCGATGAGATGATAGCTATCGTTTTTGGTGGAGTAGACTTTGACGATCCGACTACGAACGTGCGAGGACGTCGCGCCTTAGCAATCGCTAAACCAACTCCGAGAGGTTATTAACCACGCCGGAGCACAATCAACCTGACCACGAGGGTCTATCTCCTGCAAGCAAATGAAGAACAAGCAAGAAACTAAGATTTGCAATCTGGATATTGCGAATATAAGATGAAAGCTTTATTGATCAAGGTGGGGTTCTGTGACGTCTTGGTCTGGTCGTTGAACACAAACGAAGTACGCGAAGTTGCAGCTATGGTGAACTTTTAATCTAAACAAAACCCAAAGTCTAAACGGTGCCCTAAGGGCTGTATATATGGAGGAAGAGGAGGGGATTTCGTGGCCCTTGAAGGAGGGGTCCGAAACCAACCCTATCTCTTGTTTCCCCACACATACGGACTCTAAAAACAGCCTATACTCAAGTATTTCGAAATTACATGGGCCTGGCCCAATAAAAAGGTGACGCAGCACCTATAATAGCCTCTGGACGAAATTTATGAAGTGACATCTTGTATATTTCGTCCAAGGCTTCCTGCACTCATTATGGTGGCTTCAAAGTCCTGAAATCATCACTTGTAACTCCGTTCTTGTTCCCCTTGTGCATGCCATCATCTCCATGCTTGAACTTGCTCCAAGGTTCCTCTTTCTTGTCCAAGCTAGGCCCTTCATTTGTAAGCAAAACAAATGTATCCAATTTAGGCAGCATCATATTCTCATGAACTTTAGAATCATTACCAAGAAACGAAAGTACCTGATATTTTAATTGACGTGTGCGAGCTCTAGTAATTGGTCCAGTATGTATAGAAGCAGGGGCTGTGGGTGTAACAATGGTATTGATGTCCTCATCATCCTCCCCTTCTTGAAATGAAGTCGTCCTCGACGGAAGCTCATCTTCCTCACCCAAATAAGGCTTCAGATCTGCAATGTTAAAAGTGGGACTAACCCCAAAATCTGCAGGCAGCTCAAGTTTATATGCATTATCATTTATTTTCTCTAACACCTTAAAAGGACCATCAGCACGTGGCATTAGCTTTGATTTGCGCAAATCAGGAAATCTATCCTTACGCAAATGTAACCAAACAAGATCTCCAGGTGCAAACACAACATGTTTTCTACCCTTATCTCCAGCAAGTTTATATTTAGCATTCATACGCTCAATGTTCTCCTTAGTTAACTCATGCATTTTTAAGATCAATTCAGCTCGTTGTTTAGCATCAAAATTAACCTTCTCCGAAGATGGAAGAGGCAACAAATCAATTGGTGCACGAGGAAGGAAACCATACACAATTTCAAAAGGACACATCTTAGTAGTAGAATGCAATGAACGATTATAAGCAAATTCAATATGAGGCAAGCATTCTTCCCACATTTTCTTGTTATTCTTCAAAACAGCCCTAAGCATAGTAGACAATGTTCTATTGACTACTTCACTTTGTCCATCAGTTTGGGGGTGACATGTAGTACTAAAAAGCAGTTTAGTCCCCAACTTAGCCCATAAACACCTCCAAAAGTGGCTAAGAAATTTAGTATCACGATCTGAAACAATAGTATTTGGCACACCATGCAAGCGTATAATTTCACGAAAGAACAAATCAGCAACATTAACAGCATCATCGCTTTTATGACATGGTATAAAGTGTGCCATTTTCGAGAACCTATCCACGACAACAAATATGCTATCCCTCCCCTTCTTTGTTCGAGGTAAACCTAAAACAAAGTCCATAGATATATCCTCCCAAGGAACACTAGGTACAGGCAAAGGCATATATAAACCATGAGGATTGAGTCGTGACTTAGCTTTTTGACATGTAGTGCAGCGAGCAACAAAACGCTCAACATCCCGTCTCATCTTTGGCCAAAAGAAATGTGTAGCAAGTATATCCTCCGTCTTCTTCACGCCAAAGTGTCCCATTAATCCTCCTCCATGCGCCTCCTGCAACAACAAAAGACGAACAGAGCTAGCTGGAATGCATAGCTTGTTAGCACGAAACACAAATCCATCGTTAATGACGAACTTGTTTGATAGAGGCGAGGGTGTCCCGATCTTTCGATGAGATGATAGCTATCGTTTTTGGTGGAGTAGACTTTGACGATCCGACTACGAACGTGCGAGGACGTCGCGCCTTAGCAATCGCTAAACCAACTCCGAGAGGTTATTGACCACGCCGGAGCACAATCAACCTGACCACGAGGGTCTATCTCCTGCAAGCAAACGAAGAACAAGCAAGAAACTAAGATTTACAATCTGGATATTGCGAATATAAGATGAAAGCTTTATTGATCAAGGTGGGGTTCTGTGACGTCTTGGTCTGGTCGTTGAACACAAACGAAGTACGCGAAGTTGCAACTATGGCGAACTTTTAATCTAAACAAAACCCAAAGTCTAAACGGTGCCCTAAGGGCTGTATATATGGAGGAAGAGGAGGGGATTTCGTGGCCCTTGAAGGAGGGGTCCGAAACCAACCCTATCTCTTGTTTCCCCACACATACGGACTCTAAAAACAGCCTATACTCAAGTATTTCAAAATTACATGGGCCTGGCCCAATAATAAGGTGACGCAGCACCTATAATAGCCTCTGGACGAAATTTATGAAGTGGCATCTTGTATATTTCGTCCAAGGCTTCCTGCACTCATTATGGTGGCTTCAAAGTCCTGAAATCATCACTTGTAACTCCGTTCTTGTTCCCCTTGCGCATGCCATCATCTCCATGCTTGAACTTGCTCCAAGGTTCCTCTTTCTTGTCCAAGCTAGGCCCTTCATTCGTAAGCAAAACAAATGTATCCAATTTAGGCAGCATCATATTCTCATGAACATTAGAATCATTACCAAGAAACGAAAGTACCTGATAATTTAATTAGCGTGCGCGAGCTCTAGTAATTGGTCCAGTATGTATAGCAGCAGGGGCTGTGGGTGTAACAATGGTATTGATGTCCTCATCATCCTCCCCTTCTTGAAATGAAGTCGTCCTCGACGGAAGCTCATCTTCCTCAGCCAAATAAGGCTTCAAATCTGCAATGTTAAAAGTGGGACTAACCCCAAAATCTGCAGGCAGCTCAAGTTTATATGCATTATCATTTATTTTCTCTAACACCTTAAAAGGACCATCAGCACGTGGCATTAGCTTTGATTTGCGCAAATCAGGAAATCTATCCTTACGCAAATGTAACCAAACAAGATCTCCAGGTGCAAACACAACATGTTTTCTACCCTTATCTCCAGCAAGTTTATATTTAGCATTCATACGCTCAATGTTCTCCTTAGTTAACTCATGCATTTTTAAGATCAATTCAGCACGTTGTTTAGCATCAAAATTAACCTTCTCCGAAGATGGAAGAGGCAACAAATCAATTGGTGCACGAGGAAGGAAACCATACACAATTTCAAAAGGACACATCTTAGTAGTAGAATGCAATGAACGATTATAAGCAAATTCAATATGAGGCAAGCATTCTTCCCACATTTTCTTGTTATTCTTGATGAGGACATCAATACCATTGTTACACCCACAGCCCCTGCTTCTATACATACTGGACCAATTACTAGAGCTCGCGCACGTCAATTAAAATATCAGGTACTTTCGTTTCTTGGTAATGATTCTAAAGTTCATGAGAATATGATGCTGCCTAAATTGGATACATTTGTTTTGCTTACAAATGAAGGGCCTAGCTTGGACAAGAAAGAGGAACCTTGGAGCAAGTTCAAGCATGGAGATGATGGCATGCACAAGGGGAACAAGAACGGAGTTACAAGTGATGATTTCAGGACTTTGAAGCCACCATAATGAGTGCAGGAAGCCTTGGACGAAATATACAAGATGTCACTTCATAAATTTCGTCCAGAGGCTATTATAGGTGCTGCGTCACCTTATTATTGGGCCAGGCCCATGTAATTTCGAAATACTTGCGTATAGGCTGTTTTTAGAGTCCGTATGTGTGGGGAAACAAGAGATAGGGTTGGTTTCGGACCCCTCCTTCAAGGGCCACGAAATCCCCTCCTCTTCCTCCATATATACAGCCCTTAGGGCACCGTTTAGACTTTGGGTTTTGTTTAGATTAAAAGTTCGCCATAGCTGCAACTTCGCGTACTTCGTTTGTGTTCAACGACCAGACCAAGACGTCACAGAACCCCACCTTGATCAATAAAGCTTTCATCTTATATTCGCAATATCCAGATTGCAAATCTTAGTTTCTTGCTTGTTCTTCGTTTGCTTGCAGGAGATAGACCCTCGTGGTCAGGTTGATTGTGCTCCGGCGTGGTCAATAACCTCTCGGAGTTTGATAGAGGCGAGGGTGTCCCGATCTTTCGATGAGATGATAGCTATCGTTTTTGGTGGAGTAGACTTTGACGATCCGACTACGAACGTGCGAGGACGTCGCGCCTTAGCAATCGCTAAACCAACTCCGAGAGGTTATTGACCACGCCGGAGCACAATCAACCTGACCACGAGGGTCTATCTCCTGCAAGCAAACAAAGAACAAGCAAGAAACTAAGATTTGCAATCTGGATATTGCGAATATAAGATGAAAGCTTTATTGATCAAGGTGGGGTTCTGTGACGTCTTGGTCTGGTCGTTGAACACAAACGAAGTACGCGAAGTTGCAGCTATGGCGAACTTTTAATCTAAACAAAACCCAAAGTCTAAACGGTGCCCTAAGGGCTGTATATATGGAGGAAGAGGAGGGGATTTCGTGGCCCTTGAAGGAGGGGTCTGAAACCAACCCTATCTCTTGTTTCCCCACACATACGGACTCTAAAAACAGCCTATACTCAAGTATTTCGAAATTACATGGGCCTGGCCCAATAATAAGGTGACGCAGCACCTATAATAGCCTCTGGACGAAATTTATGAAGTGGCATCTTGTATATTTCGTCCAAGGCTTCCTGCACTCATTATGGTGGCTTCAAAGTCCTGAAATCATCACTTGTAACTCCGTTCTTGTTCCCCTTGTGCATGCCATCATCTCCATGCTTGAACTTGCTCCAAGGTTCCTCTTTCTTGTCCAAGCTAGGCCCTTCATTTGTAAGCAAAACAAATGTATCCAATTTAGGCAGCATCATATTCTCATGAACTTTAGAATCATTACCAAGAAACGGAAGTACCTGATATTTTAATTGGCGTGCGCGAGCTCTAGTAATTGATCCAGTATGTATAGCAGCAGGGGCTGTGGGTGTAACAATGGTATTGATGTCCTCATCATCCTCCCCTTCTTGAAATGAAGTCGTCCTCGACGGAAGCTCATCTTCCTCACCCAAATAAGGCTTCAAATCTGCAATGTTAAAAGTGGGACTAACCCCAAAATCTACAGGCAGCTCAAGTTTATACGCATTATCATTTATTTTCTCTAACACCTTAAAAGGACCATCAGCACGTGGCATTAGCTTTGATTTGCGCAAATCAGGAAATCTATCCTTATGCAAATGTAACCAAACAAGATCTCCAGGTGCAAACACAACATGTTTTCTACCCTTATCTCCAGCAAGTTTATATTTAGCATTCATACGCTCAATGTTCTCCTTAGTTAACTCATGCATTTTTAAGATCAATTCAGCACGTTGTTTAGCATCAAAATTAATCTTCTCCGAAGATGGAAGAGGCAACAAATCAATTGGTGCACGAGGAAGGAAACCATACACAATTTCAAAAGGACACATTTTAGTAGTAGAATGCAATGAACGATTATAAGCAAATTCAATATGAGGCAAGCATTCTTCCCACATTTTCTTGTTATTCTTCAAAACAGCCCTAAGCATAGTAGACAATGTTCTATTGACTACTTCAGTTTGTCCATCAGTTTGGGGGTGACATGTAGTACTAAAAAGTAGTTTAGTCCCCAACTTAGCCCATAAACATCTCCAAAAGTGGCCAAGAAATTTAGTATCACGATCTGAAACAATAGTATTTGGCACACCATGCAAGCGTATAATTTCACGAAAGAACAAATCAGCAACATTAACAGCATCATCGCTTTTATGACATGGTATAAAGTGTATCATTTTCGAGAACCTATCCACGACAACAAATATGCTATCCCTCCCCTTCTTTGTTCGAGGTAAACCTAAAACAAAGTCCATAGATATATCCTCCCAAGGAACACTAGGTACAGGCAAAGGCATATATAAACCATGAGGATTGAGTCGTGACTTAGCTTTTTGACATGTAGTGCAGCGAGCAACAAAACGCTCAACATCCCGTCTCATCTTTGGCCAAAAGAAATGTGTAGCAAGTATATCCTCCGTCTTCTTCACGCCAAAGTGTCCCATTAATCCTCCTCCATGCGCCTCCTGCAACAACAAAAGACGAACGGAGCTAGCTGGAATGCATAGCTTGTTAGCATGAAACACAAATCCATCGTTAACGATGAACTTGTTCCATGTTCTCCCTTCTTTACAATTCTGCAATACATCTTTAAATTCAGCATCATGCACATATTGATCTTTGATGGTCTCCAAACCAAATATTTTAAAGTCAAGTTGTGAAAGCATAGTATAACGACGAGACAATGCATCAGCAATAACATTTTCTTTACCCTTCTTGTGTTTAATGACATAAGGGAAAGTCTCACTGAATTCAACCCATTTAGCATGTCTACGGTTCAGTTTGGCTTGACTTTTAATATGTTTCAAAGATTCATGATCAGAATGAATAACAAATTCTTTGGGCCATAAATAATGTTGCCATGTTTCCAAAGTCCGAACAAGAGCATATAATTCCTTATCATAAGTAGAGTAATTCAGACTAGGCCCACTCAATTTTTCAGAAAAGTATGCAACAGGTTTGCCATCTAGTAATAACACACCTCCTAATCCAATTCCACTAGCATCACATTCAAGCTCAAAAGTCTTATTAAAATCAGGAAGTTGGAGTAAAGGAGCATGTGTTAACTTATCTTTCAACACCGTGAAGGCTTCTTCCTGTGCGGTACCCCAAACAAAAGGCACATCCTTCTTTGTAAGCTCGTTGAGAGGTGCAGCAATGGTACTGAAATCTCTCACAAACGCCTATAGAAACCAGTGAGGCCAAGGAAACTCCTCACTTGTGTGACCGTTTTGGGCTGTGGCTAACTCTCAATAGCTTCAATCTTGGCTTTATCAACTTCAATTCCCTGTGGAGTAACAACATAGCCAAGAAAAGATACTTGGTCGGTGCAAAAGGTACACTTCCCAAGGTTACCAAACAAACGTGCATCACGTAGAGCAATAAAAATAGCACATAAATGTTCCTCCAAAGATCTGCTATAAATCAATATATCATCAAAGTAAACTACCACAAATAGTCCAATGAAAGCACGTAAAACTTCGTTCATTAATCTCATGAAAGTACTAGGTGCATTAGTTAACCCAAAAGGCATGACTAACCACTCATATAAACCGAACTTAGTTTTAAATGCTGTTTTCCATTCATCTCCCAATTTCATACGAATTTGATGGTATCCACTACGCAAATCAACTTTGGAGAATATTGTCGAGCCACTCAATTCATCAAGCATATCATCTAGCCTAGGAATAGGATGAAGATAACGAATAGTAATATTATTAATGCCTCTACAATCAACACACATACGCGACGTACCATTCTTTTTTGGCACTAGTATAATAGGAACAGCACAAGGACTAAGAGATTTGCGTATATAACCTTTGTCGAGCAGCTCCTGTACTTGACGCATAATCTCCTTCGTCTCCTCTGGATTGGTACGGTATGGCGCACGGTTTGGCAACGAAGCACCGGGAATTAAGTCAATTTGATGCTCAATCTCGCGAATAGGTGGTAATCCCGGTGGCACGTCTTGTGGAAAGACGTCAGCGAACTCCTGCAAAATGTTAGTGACAGCAGGAGGCAAAGAGGAAGGCACGTCCTCGAATGAAAATAACGCCTCTTTGCACACAAAAGCATAGCAAACAGATTTGCTGAAATCTAGCTCATCAATATCAGATTTGGTGGCAAGTAAACATGCACTTTTCAATTTAATTTCAGAAGCAACACTAGATCGTTTATTATTAGGCTTCATTTGTTGCTCAAATTCTTTTGCCACAATCTGATTTTCACTCTTATTTTTCTCCTATTTTGCTTTACTAGCTCTATTAGTATCATCTTTCAAAATAGAATCAGGAGTCATAGGAAGCAAAGTAATATGTTTATCCTTATGAACAAGAGTATACTGATTGTTTCTACCATGGTGTACAGAATTTTTATCAAATTGCAATGGTCTACCAAGTAATAATGAACATGCTTGCATGGGTACCACATCACAATCAACATAATCAGCATATGTAGAGATACTAAAATGCACACGAACAGTACGTGTTACCTTAACCTTGCCGCTGTTGTTGAACCATTGGATATAGTAAGGATGTGGATGTGGTCTTGTGGTGAGAGATAGCTTCTCAACCATCTCCATGCTAGCCAAGTTGTTGCAGCTCCCTCCATCTATGATGACGCGAACAGAACGTTCCTTCACAACTCCCTTTGTATGGAACAAATTATGCCTCTGATTTTGCTCAGCTTGTGTGAGCTGCACACTCAAAACACATTGAGCAACTAAACATTCATACCTGTCAGCGTCTTCAGGAGCCATGTATTGCGTCTCATGATCAGAATCATCTTCACCGTGTTCTTCACTTGTAATAAGAGCCAAAGTCTCCTCATCATAGTCACTAGCGGACTCATACCCACCATCCTTAGTAGCAATCATAACACGCGGAGATTGGCATTCTCTCGCATAATGACCTCTTCCCTTACAACGACGACAAATAATATCATGTGTGTGCCCTGTTGATGCCATAGATGAAGAAGAGCTCTGGGCAGGCCCGGAAGGTGTACTCTTGGCAGATGGTGGTGGTGGTGCCTGTTTTCTTGTATCTTGGTTGGAATTGGCGGCTGAAGTCAGTGGTGCTGCAGTAGGACGTGTGGGAATAGAGGAGGCACGCGGTGTCCATGATGAAGATTGACCTGCAGAAAAATTAGTTCGCGCCAATGCCTGTTGATCCTGCACTTCACGTTCAGCTTTACAAGCAAGATGGAATAAACGAGTGATATTATTATACTCCTTATACTCTAGAATGGTTTGAATCTCTCTATTTAATCCACCCATAAAACGTGCAAGCATAGCTTCATTCTCCTCAACAATACCACATCTAATCATGCCAGTTTGTAATTCCTGATAATATTCTTCTACAGAATTTTTTCCTTGTCTTAAGCGCTGCAATTTTTGAAGTAATTCATGTTGATAATATGGTGGAACCCAACGAGTACGCATAGCAGTTTTCAAAGCAGCCCATGTAGCTGGAATAGGATATAATCTACAATGTTCAGACCACCATACACATGCAAAACTAGTAAAAGCACAAACAGCAGCAGCAACACGTCTCTCCTCGGGATATTGTAAACATGTAAAACGTTGTTCAGTTTCTAACTCCCAAGTAAGATATATATCAGGAACATATCTACCCTCAAATGGTGGAATATTCAATTTCAGTTTAGGAAGATGGTCATGATCTCGTACCTGAGCTGGTAATGCAGCCCTACCATTGCGATTATTGGCATGTGGACGACCTGGTGCTGGTACGTAGTTCTGATTTTGATCAACCTCATCCTCGTAATCGCCCGCATAATCGTCCTCCTCAGCGGCACCAGAAGTTTGACCAGGCTCAAGGGGAACGCGCTGTGCTCGTCCCACTTGATTTGGAAGGCGACGTTGTTGTTGTTGTAGAGGTGCGACAGGTGCAGCCGGCGATGGTTGTGGAAGACGCGCGAGCAATTCATTAAACTTGTTATCGAGCTTTGTTTCGAACGTCTTCTCAATTCCATCTATCTTCTCCATGGCCTCTTCAAATCTGTTTAGCACATCTTGCACCTGTCCACTCATCATTTGCTGAAATTTATCATGTAGCTGTTTGTTCGTCATGTTCTCCCAATCAGTCTCATCGGCTTGTGATCTTGCCATGGTTAGCAGCAATAGAAACACACAAAAATATGATCCTACAGACTACTAGGAAGTGGTGGTGGTGGTGTATCACAAATCCGTCAAGCGAATCTCAAATGCTTACCAGTTCTTACCCAGCAGCAGGTGGTGATCGGCCACCGTTGTAGTCAAAACTCTCAAAGATTGGACAGAGCGATTGCCAGGTGGTGTCAAACGCACGACGTAGATGTATGGGGAGCTGGGAAGGCTTATGATATAGTAGCAAAAATGTCAGCAATAATCAATTCAGAGATGCAAAGTTGAATAAACGCTCAACGACGGTACTGTGCTGGTCCTAGGCTAGACCGTACTAGAGACACGAGCGTAGAACACTAACAAAATCACGGCGCGGCACGTAAACAAGGGAAGAGCACACTCTAAAAAAAAGAGTCTGGAGACCCCCGGGCAGTTTTTAGGCCAAAATTTTGGCAGTCAAAAATATTTTTTCCCTGTCCTATTTTTAGGTCCCAGGGAGCGTTTTGAGACCCTCGCCTCTATCAAGTGGTATCAAAGCCAGGTGGTGGATATATGGTGGTGGTATATGGCAGCGGTGGTGGTATATGGTAGTGGTGGTGGTATATGGATACGGATCGATGGTGGTATATGGATACAGATCGGTGATGGTATATGGATTCAGAGCGGTGGCGGATAAGCGGTGGTGGTAGATGGCAGGGGCGATGATGATGGTGCGGCGGCGGCGTGACAACTTATGACCAGAACTCGAAACTCTAAAGGACTAGACGCTAAGACCAGCAACTAGACACGACGATGCAACCGCAAATTCAACAAAGCAAAAACCCTAAAAAGATTATGCAAAGGCTCAGATTGGTTCGGATATGATGAACTAACCCTAATTTTTTTTGGCTTTTTCGTGGACTGTAGGTATGAAGAACAGACTCGATCTAAACTACGAAAAACTGTTAAAATCTCACCGAGCAACCTGAAAATCCGATACCACTTGATAGAGGCGAGGGTGTCCCGATCTTTCGATGAGATGATAGCTATCGTTTTTGGTGGAGTAGACTTTGACGATCCGACTACGAACGTGCGAGGACGTCGCGCCTTAGCAATCGCTAAACCAACTCTGAGAGGTTATTGACCACGCCAGAGCACAATCAACCTGACCACGAGGGTCTATCACCTGCAAGCAAACGAAGAACAAGCAAGAAACTAAGATTTGCAATCTGGATATTGCGAATATAAGATGAAAGCTTTATTGATCAAGGTGGGGTTCTGTGACGTCTTGGTCTGGTCGTTGAACACAAACGAAGTACGCGAAGTTGCAGCTATGGCGAACTTTTAATCTAAACAAAATCCAAAGTCTAAACGGTGCCCTAAGGGCTGTATATATGGAGGAAGAGGGGGGGGATTTTGTGGCCCTTGAAGGAGGGGTCCGAAACCAACCCTATCTCTTGTTTCCCCACACATACGGACTCTAAAAACAGCCTATACTCAAGTATTTCGAAATTACATGGGCCTGGCCCAATAATAAGGTGACGCAGCACCTATAATAGCCTCTGGACGAAATTTATGAAGTGGCATCTTGTATATTTCGTCCAAGGCTTCCTGCACTCATTATGGTGGCTTCAAAGTCCTGAAATCATCACTTGTAACTCCGTTCTTGTTCCCCTTGTGCATGCCATCATCTCCATGCTTGAACTTGCTCCAAGGTTCCTCTTTCTTGTCCAAGCTAGGCCCTTCATTTGTAAGCAAAACAAATGTATCCAATTTAGGCAGCATCATATTCTCATGAACTTTAGAATCATTACCAAGAAACGGAAGTACCTGATATTTTAATTGGCGTGCACGAGCTCTAGTAATTGGTCCAGTATGTATAGCAGCAGGGGCTGTGGGTGTAACAATGGTATTGATGTCCTCATCAAAAAAATACTCCATTAATATTCATATCATAAACCCACAATTCATCGAATCCCAGCAAGCACACTGCAAAAGAAGAATACATCGAATAGAACTCCAAGAACATCGAGGAGAACATTGTATTGAAGATCAAAGAGTGAGAAGAAGCCATCTAGCTACAAGCTATGGACCCGTAGGTCTGTGGAGAACTACTCACGCATCATTGGAGGGCAGCAAGGATGATGTAGAATCCCTCCATGATCGATTCCCCCTCCGACAGAGTACCGGAAAAGGCCTCCAGATGGGATCGCGAAAGAACATATACTTGCGATGGTGGAAAAAGTGTTTTGGGTGTCTCTCTGTTGGTTTCCTGATTTTAATGAATTTATAGAGGTGGAATTAGGTCAGACGGAGCCACCAGGGGCCCATAAGGTAATAGGGCGTGCCCTGTTGCCTTGTCGTCTCCTTGTTTGCCTTCCGGTCTCCTCCCAAAGCTTCTAGGGTCTCTCTTGTCCAGAAAAAATTATCAAAAAGTTTTGTAGCGTTTGGACTCCATTTGGTACTGATTTCCTGGAAAACCAAAAACAGGCAAAAAACACCAACTCGCACTAGGCACTGGGTTAACAGGTTAGTCCCGGAAAATGACATAAAATATCACAAAAAGTTATATGAAACATCCAAGATTGATACTATAATAGCATGGAACAATAAAAAATTATAGATACGTTGGAGACGTATCAAGCATCCCCAAGCTTATATCCTCCCCGTCCTCGAGTAGGTAAATGATAAAAATGGAATTTTTTATGTGGAATGCTACCTAACATGTTCATCATGTAATCTTTATTTCAGGGTATGAATATTAAGATCCGAATGATTCAAAGCAATAATCTATAGTTTGATATAAAGACATCAATACTTAGGCGTACCAACAAACAATCATGCCTTTCAAAATAAAAATGATAAAGAACGCTATCCCTACAAAATCATATAGCCTTGTCATGCTCCATCTTCTTAACAGAAAATATAAATCATGTACAACCCTGATGACAAGCCGAGCAATTGGTTCATACTTTTTAATGCGCTTCATCTTTTTCAACCCCCACGCAATACATGAGCGTGATCCATGGATATAGTACTATGTGTGGAATAGAATGTGGTGATAGAGATTAATAAGAGGAAGAAAAAAAAGGAAGATAGTATCACATCGGCGCGGCTAATCAACGGGCTATGGAGATGCCCATTAATTGATGGCAATGCGAGGAGTAGGGATTGCCATACAACGTATGCACTAAGAGCTATAAGTGTATGAAAGCTCAAACTGGAAACTAAGTGGGTGTGCATCCAACTTGCTTGCTCATGAAGACCTCGGGCATTTGAGGAAGCCCATCATCAAAATATACAAGCCAAGTTTTATAATGAAAAATTCCCACTAGTATATGGAAGTGACAACATTGGAGACTCTCTATATGAAAAACATGGTGCTACTTTGAAGCACAAGTGTGGAAAAGGATAGTAACATAGCCCCTTCTCTCTTTTTCTCACATTTTTTGTTGGGCTCTTTTTTGCCTCTTTTTTTTTTCCTTTTTTTATTTTCTCACAGGGACAATGCTCTAATAATGATGATCATCACACTTCTATTTACTTACAACTCGATAAAACTGAAACATATGACTCTATATGAATGCCTCTGGCAGTGTACCAGGATGTGCAATGATACTAGCGTAACATGTATGATAATAATGAACAGTGGCTGAGCCACAAATACTATGTCAGCTATTGATATGTCTCCAAGGTATCTATAATTTTTTATTGTTCCATGCTAATATAGTATCAATCTTGGATGTTTTATATGCAATTATATCTCATTATATATCATTTTTTGGGACTAACCTATTAACTTAGTGCCAAGTGCCAGTTGCTATTTTTTGCTTGTTTTTGGGTTTCCAGAATATCGGTACCAAATGAAGTTCAAATGCCACGAAGCTTTTTGGAGATTTTTTTCTGGACATAAGAGACCCTGGAAGCTTCGGGAGAGGCCCAGAAGATGAATTTGTGGCCCATGAGGCACCAGGGCGCGCCCTGGTGGCTTGTGGGGCCCACGAGCATCTATTTGAACTAATTCCGCCTTTATAAATTCTCTAAAATTGGGAAACCAACAGAGAGCCACCCCAAATATTTTTTTCGCTGCTGCAAGCTTCTGTTCTCGAGAGATTCCATCTGGACACCTTTTCTGGTACTCTGCCAGAGGGGGAATCCACCATGGAGGGGTTCTACATCAACCTTGCTACCTTCCGATGATGTGTGAATAGTTTATGACAGACCTACGGGTCCATAGTTAGTAGCTAGATGGCTTCTTCTTTCTCTTTGATCTTCAATACAATGTTCTCCTTGATGTTCTTGGAGTTCTATTCACTGTAATCACTTTTTCCGGTGTGTTTGTTGGGATCCGATGAATTGTGAATTTATGATCAGATTATCCATGAATATTACATGAGTCTTCTCTGGACTCTTTTACGCATGATTATTATAGCTTTGTATTTCTCTCCGATCTATTGATTTGGTTTGGCCAACTACATTGATTTTTCTTGCAATGGGAGAGGCGCTTTGTGATGGGTTCAATCTTGTGGTGATCTATATCCCAGTGACAGAAAGGGACAAGACACGTATTTGTATTGGTGCCATTAAGGATAAAAAGATGGGTTTTATTCATGCGTGAGTTTACTTTGTCTACATCATGTCATCTTGCTTAAGGCGTTACTCCGTTCTTTATGAACTTAATACTCTAGATGCATGCTGGATAGCGGTCGATGTGTGGAGTAATAGTAGTAGATGCAGGCAAGAGTCAGTCTACTTGTCTCGGACGTGATGCCTATATACATGATCATTGTCTTGGATATCGTCATTATTATTCGCTTTTCTATCAATTGCCCAACAGTAATTTGTTTACCCACCGTATGCTATTTTCAAGTGAGAAGCCTCTTGTCAAAACTATGGCCCCCGGGTCTACATTTTATCATATATTAAAATCACAAAAATACCTTGCTGCAATTTTTATTTACTTTATTTTATTCTGTGTTTTAATTATCTATCTATCACTACCAGATTTAATCCTTGAAATTAACCGCCGAGGGATTGACAACCCCTTGTTCGCGTTGGGTGCAAGGATTTGTTATTTTGTGTGCAGGTACTGCTAATGAGGTGTTGCTTGGTTCTCCTACTGGATTGATAACCTTGGTTCTTAACCAAGGGAAATACTTATCTCTACTGTACTACATCATCTTCTCCTCTTCGAGGAAATCCCAATGCAACTCACAACCACCAGGAAGAATTTCTAGGGTCATTGTCGGGGAGTCATCATCAACATCTATCAAGTATCATCGCATAAACTTTCATCTCCTTGCATTTAGATTATTTGCCATTTGCCTCTCATTTTCATCTCCCCCACTTCTAAAACGTTTTTACAAAAATATTTTTACGTTTGCCTTTTTGCTTGTTTGCTTGCTTGAAGTTGCTATCATGTCGAAATTTGACAAGGTTGTCGTTGAAAGTGCTAGTGACGATAGCACTAGTAAATCTCTTGAGGAAAAGCTAAAGTGCGTCGATCTTAATCATGATCCTCCGGAGCCTAGCAATCCAACAAATCTTAAAACTAAAATATATCATGTGGGAAGTGGAAATATTATTGGGAATAATATTATCCAAAAATTCTTTAATTGCACGGGAGTTATACCAATTATAAGAGGGTATATTCTTGATAAAACAAATTGCTATGTTGATAATATTTCCATGCTAGTGGTCAAGTTAGAAAGACAATTCTTGCATATGCATCCATCCCTACAAAAGATATTTTATGAGTTCCCCAATATCCATGATCCTAAAATTAAAAATATTGCTACTATCATTCTTATGCATGAATTTGATTATGTAATTCGTGAAGCTAGAGAAAATTTTGCTTATTATAAGAAAAAAATTGAGCATCCTCCCATTGAAGAAATCCTCCATGATAAAGACACCATACGTAGTTTGGAATCTAAAAAATATTTTGCTTATAGTGAGAATCTTAGGAGGAGAGTTCCTTATGCTGAAATTATTAAAACTTTGTACCATCATACTTGCGATAAATTTGAGTGGATTACTAAGGGAATTGATGAAGGATTTAGTAATGATTGGTTTGGAGATGGCTAGGGAACCCATGGACGATGAAATACATGTTTTATATGAGGATGTTTATGGGGATGACTCAGAATTTGGAGTAATGGACGTTAAAATACTAAACAAAGTCCTTTCAATAGTTTAAGCTCTCCCACTATAAAAGAAGAGTATGAGAAGAGAAATGTACTAATTTTTTATAAGATTTGATTAAAAAGGACTTGGGAATGAAGGATTACAACACTTGAAACTATGCATTACGCCTAGCCAGGGGCGTAAAACAATAGCGCTAGTTGGGAGGCAACCCAATAGTTATCTTAATTTTCTTGTTTCTTTTTCTGGTTTTGTGTGTGCACACAATTATGCTACTGTTATGGCTGTGTTTTTGTGTTTTAAATTTGTGTTTGTGCCAAGTAAATCCTTTGGGATGATTTGGATGATAGTTGCTTTTATTCTGTGCAAAAACAGAAACTTTTGGGTCCAGTAGCAGAGTTGTTGAGATTTGCTAGAGCGTGATAAAATTCTGAATATTTTACACATGATTGATATGCAAATTGCCCATGTTTTCCTAATTTTTCAGAAGTGTTGGAGTTGCAGACTATTCTGTTTTTGACAAATTCTGTTTTCGTTGCGTTGTTTGCTGGTTTTGATGAATATATAGATTGTATCGGGGGTATAAGCCATGGTGAAGTTAGAATACAGTAGGTATAATTCAATAATAAAATACTAATGGGTTTACAACAGTACCTAAAGTAGGGATTTTCTTTGTTATACTAACGGATCTCACAAAGGTTTTTGTTGAGTTTTGTGTGCTGAAGTTTTCAAGTTTTGAGTGAGATCAAGATGGATGAAGGAATAAGGAGTGGCAAGAGCCTAAGCCTGGGAATGCCCAAGGCACCCCAAGGTAATATTCAAGGAATCCCAAGCATCTAAGCTTGGGGATGCCCCGGAAAGCATCCCCTCTTTCTTCTACCAACTATCGGTAATTTTACTTGGAGCTATATTTTTATTCATCACATGATATGAGTTTTGCTTCGAGCGTCATGTAATATATGAGTCTTTGCTTGGTTTGATTTTTAGTTTGTCACAATCATCTTTGCTGGACACACCTTTTTGAGAGGGACACACATTATTCATTATTTGTTAGAATACTCTATGTGCTTCACTTATATCTTTTGAGCTAGGCAGTTGCTTTAGTGCTTCACTTATATTTTTTTAGAGCACGGCGGTGGTCATATTTTAAAGAAATAGTTGCACTCTCATGCTTCACTTATAAATTTTTCAGAGTTGATAATAGTGATGGTAATTAGTACAAGTTGTGAATTTGGTCCCAATATGATAGGTATTCAAGAGGGATATAAAAAAAACTTTCATGTAGATCACTTAATATGATAAGTTTGATTCCTTGCAATAGTTTTGCGATGTAAAGGTGGTAATATGTGGGTTGTCCTAGTGAGTAATTGTAGTTTAGTAAGAATATTGGTGTTAAGGTTTGTGATTCCCGAAGCATGCACATATAGTCTCCCGTTATGCTAAGAAGTTGGAGCACGATTTATTATTGAGTGTCTTCCTTTGCGTGAAGGTTGGGGGCGCGTGATGGTTAAATCCTACCAACCTCCCCCCTAGGAGCATGTGTAGTAGTACTTTGCTTCGAGGGCTAATAAAATTTTGCAACAAGTATGTGAGTTCTTTATGACTAATGTGAGTCCATGGATTATACGCACTCTCACATTTCCACAATTTGCTAGCCTCTTCGGTACCGTGCATTGCCCTTTCTCACCTTGAGATGTGGTGCAAATTTCGCTGGTGCATCCAAACCCCGTGATGTGATACGCTCTATCACACATAAGCCTCCTTATATCTTCCTCAAAACAGCCACCATACCTACCTATTATGGCATTTCCATAGCCATTCCGAGATATATTGCCATGCAACTTCCACCGTTCCATTTTATTATGACACATATCTTATAATATTGCTTTGCGTGATCATATAGCTGACATAATATTTGTGGCTCAGCCACCATTCATATTTGATACATGTTATGCTAGATCATTGCACATCCCAGTACACCGTCGGAGGCATTCATATAGAGTCATATCTTGTTCTAGTATCGAGTTGTAATTTTTTGAGTTGTAAGTAAATAGAAGTGTGATGATCATCATATTCATTATTAGAGCATTGTCACAAGTGAGGAAATAAAAAAGGAGGCCAAAAAGAGGCCAACAAAAAAAAGAAAAAAATGAATGAGAGAAAAAGAGAGAAGGGGCAATGTTACTATCCTTTCCACACTTGTGCTTCAAAGTAGCACCATGTTTTTCATATAGAGAGTCTCCTATGCTTTCACTTTCATATAACTAGTGGGAATTTTTCATTATAGAACTTGGCTTGTATATTCCAATGATGGGCTTCCTCAAATGCCCAAGGTCTTCATGAGTAAGCAAGTTGGATGCACACCCATTTAGTTTTTTTTTAGCTTTCATACACTTATAGCTCTTAGTGCATCCGTTGCATGGCAATCCCTACTCCTTGCATTAACATCAATTGATGGGCATCTCCATAGCCCATTGATTAGCCTCATTTATGTGAGACTTTCTCCTTTTTTTCTTCTCCATATCATCTCTACCTCCACACTCTATTCCACCCATAGTGCTATATCCATGGCTTGCGCTCATGTATTGCGTGAGAGTTGAAAATGCTGAATCACGTTAAAAAGTATGAACCAATTCCTTGGCTAACACCGGGGTAGTGCATGATTTATACTTTGTGTTAAGAAGATGGAGCATCACAAGGCTATATGATTTTGTTGGGATAGCATTCTTTAGCATTGATATTTTGAAAGGCATGATTGTTTGTTGGTACGCCTTATTATTATTGTTTTTAGGTCAAACTATAGACTCGGATCTTAATATTCATTCCATAAAAGAGAGATTGCATGATGAACATGTTAGGTAGCATTCCACATAAAAAATTCTATTTTTATCATTTACCTACTCGAGGACGAGCAGGAAGCTTGGGGATGCTTGATATGTCTCCGACGTATCTATAATTT
Source organism: Thinopyrum elongatum (assembly GCA_011799875.1). NCBI lineage: Eukaryota > Viridiplantae > Streptophyta > Magnoliopsida > Poales > Poaceae > Thinopyrum > Thinopyrum elongatum. The sequence goes on from CM022299.1 coordinate 248,439,166, forward strand.
TTTATTGTTCCATGCTATTATAGTATCAATCTTGGATGTTTTATATGCAATTATATGTCATTATATATCATTTTTTGGGACTAACCTATTTACTTAGTGCCAAGTGCTAGTTGTTGTTTTTTGTCTGTTTTTTGGTTTTCCAGAATATCAGTACCAAACGAAGTCCAAATGCCACGAAACTTTTTGGAGATTTTTCCTGGACATAAGAGACCCTGGAAGCTTTGGGAGAGGGCGAGAAGATGAAGCAGTGGCCCACGAGGCACCAGGGTGTGCCCAGGGGGTAGGCGTGCTCTAATGGCTTGTGGGGCCCATGAGCGTCCATTTGACCTAATACCGACTCTATAAGTTTGATATGTCTCCAACGTATCTATATTTTTTATTGTTCCATGCTATTATAGTATCAATCTTGGATGTTTTATATGCAATTATATATCATTTTTGGGACTAACCTATTAACTTAGTGCCCAGTGCCAGTTGTTTTTTCCCTGTTTTTGGTTTTTCAGAATATCAGTACCAAACGAAGTCCAAATGCCATGAAACTTTTTTGAGATTTTATTCTGGAGAAAAGAGACACTAGAAGCTTTGAGAGAGGGCCAGAAGATGAAGCATGGGCCCACGAGGCACCAGGGCACGCCCGGGGGGTAGGCGCGCCCTGGTTCCTCGTGGGGTCCAGGAGGCTCCGTTTGACCTAACTCTGCCTCTATAAATTCTCTAAAATCGGGAAACCAACAGAGAGCCACCCAAAAATACTTTTCCACCACTGCAAGTTCCTGTTCTCGCGAGGTCCCATCTAGAGGCCTTTTTCGGCACTCTGCCGGAGGGGGAATCAATCACGGAGGGGCTCTACATCAACCTTGATGCCCTTCCGATGATGTGTGAGTAGTTTACCACAGACCTACGGGTCCATAATTAGTAGTTAGATGGCTATCTCTCTCTTTGATCTTCAATACAATGTTCTCCTTGATGTTCTTGGAGTTCTATTCGATGTAATCGCTTTTTGCGGTGTGTTTGTTGGGATCCGATGAATTGTGAGTTTATGATCAGATTATCCATGAATATTATTTGAGTCTTCTCTGAACTCTTTTATGCATGATTATTATAGCTTTGTAATTCTCTCCGATCTATAGATTTGGTTTGGCCAGCTAGATTGATTTTTCTTGCAATGGGAGAGGTCCTTTGTGATGGGTTCGATCTTAAGGTGCTCAATCCCAGTGACAGAAGGGGACATGACACGTATTTGTATCATTTCCATTCAGGATAAAAAGATGGGGTTTATTCATGCGTGAGTTTACTTTGTCTACATCATGTCATCTTACTTAAGGCGTTACTCCGTTCTTTATGAACTTAATACTCAGATGCATGCTGGATAGTGCTCGATGTGTGGAGTAATTGTAGTAGATGCAGAACCGTTTCAGTCTACATGTCTCGGACGTGATGCCTATATACATGATCATCGCCTTGGATATCTTCATGATTATTTGCTTTTCTATGAATTGCCCAACAGTAATTTGTTTACCCGTCGTATGCTATTTTCAAGAGAGAAGCCTCTAGTGAAAACTATGGCCCCAGGTCTACTTTTATCATATATTAAAATCCAAAAATACCTTGCTGCAATTTGTTTCTTTATTATTTTATTTTGTATTTTTGTTCTATCTATCTATCAATCACTACACAATTTAATCTTGCAAGTAACCGCCAAGGGATTGACAACCCCTTGTTCATGTTGGGTGCAAGGATTTGTTATTTTGTGTGCAGGTGCTGCTAACGAGGTGTTGCGTGGTTCTTCTACTAGATTGATAACCTTGGTTCTTAACTGAGGGAAATACTTATCTCTACTGTACTGCATCATCCCCTACTCTTCGGGGAAATCCCAACACAGCTCACAAGTAGCAGGAAGAATTTCTGGCGCCATTGCCGGGGAGACATCATTAACATCTATCAAGTACCTACGCATAAACTTTCATCTCCATGCATTTACATTATTTTCTATTTGCCTCTCGTTTTCATCTCCCCCACTTCTAAAAAGTTTTGACAAAAATACAAAAATATTTTTCGTTTGTTTTTTGCTTGTTTGGCTTTTGTTCGCTTGCTATCTTGTTTGCCTAGTCACGATGTCTCGAGAAAATTATCATGACACCCCTTATCATAAAATATTGGTTGAAATCGAGAAAAATACTAAGGATTACATGTCTGCGCATTTTGAGCACAACAATTTTTTTACCGAAGAACTTAAAGAACACTCTATCTTGTTAGATGCTATTGCAAAACAACTCGATGAAGTCAATGAAGAAGTTGCTAAACTTCAATCTCAATTTGCTCTTACTGAAAATTTGCTAGGGAAAATCTCTGATGCACAAGCTACACTAGTAAATCAAATGGCAGCTAAGCCGGAATCGTTTGCACTTAGTAATGATGAAGATATTAAAATGATTGGTGTTTCTTCTATTGAATCTTTATTTAGCAATGTGAAACTTGATGAAAAGGGGACTGAAGAAGAGTCAACTTTAGCTAGAAGGCGTCCCCATAGTTCCGAGGGTGAAAATCTTGATGAAAAATTTGATAAAAGTGGGTTTGGAGAGGTAAAAAACTTTAAATAGTGATGTACCCACTATCTTGGATCACAAAGATTCTAATTATGATAGTTGTTCTTTAATTGAGTGTATTTCTTTGTTGCAATCCTTGCTAAATTCACCCGATGCCTATGAACAAAATCAGGCTTTTACTAAACATATTGTAGAAGCGATGATGAAAGCTTTAGAAGATAAGCTAGAATTGGAGGTTTCAATACCTAGGAAATTATATGATGAGTGGGAACCCACCATTAAAGTTAAAATTAAAAATTATGAGTGCAATGCTTTATGTGATTTGGGTGCTAGAGTTTCCACAATACCAAAATCTCTACGCGATGTGCTAGGTTTTACCAATATGGATGAATGTTCTCTTAATTTGCACTTAGCGCATTCTACTAGCAAGAAACCTTTGGGTAGAATAAATGATGTTCTTATTCTTGCCAATAGAAATTATGTACCCGTTGATTTTATTGTACTAGATATTGAATGCAATCCATCTTGTCCCATAATACTTGGTAGACCGTTCCTACGAACCATAGTTGTTGATATTGACATGAAAGAAGGGAATATAAAATTTCAGTTTCCGTTAAAGAAGGATATCGAACACTTCCCTACGAAAAGAACTAAGCCACCGTATGAATCCATTAGGAGGGTTGTCGGTGTCAAAACCGATGGATCTTGGGTAGGGGGTCCCGAGCTGTGGATCTAGGATCAATGGGGAACAAGGGACGATGAACACGGTGTTTACCCAGGTTCGGGCCCTCTCAAAGAGGTAAAACCCTACGTCCTGCTTGATTGTATTTGATGTGTATGATATGGTTACAGAGTCGATCTACCACGAGATCAGGCGAGCTAAACCCTAGGTTGATGGGATAATGGATGTTGCTCTAGCCCTAAAGACTAAAACCCTCTGGTTTATATAGACACCAGTAGGGTTAGGGTTACATGCAATCGGTTACAATGAAGGAAAGATCATGCTAACCCTTGACTTGGAGGGCACACCACGACTCCGAAGATCTCCCACTCGGTCACGGATCCGCACTCTAGCTTGGCCCTATAGTGGCCCATCAGTCCGGCCCGTATGCAGTAGGCCGACGGCCCGAGGACCCCTTAATCCAGGACTCCCTCAAGGGCCACCTATGGAATAAATTTGAAAGATGACAACACTTGAAACTATGCATTATGCCTAGCTAGGGGTGTAAAACAATAGCGCTAGTTGGGAGGCAACCCAATAGTAATCTTAATTTTCTTGTTCTTTTTTTATTTTTTTTTGTGTGCACACAATTATGCTTCTGCTATGGTTGTGTTTTTGTGTTTAAATTAGTGTTTGTGCCAAGTAAAGCCTTTAGGATGATTTGGATGATAGTTGATTTGATTCTGTGAAAGGAAAGATCATGCTAACCCTTGACTTGGAGGGCACACCACGACTTCGAAGATCTCACACTCGGTCACGGATCCGCACTCTAGCTTGGCCCTATAGTGGCCCATCAGTCCAGCCCGTATGCAGTAGGCCGACGGCCCGAGGACCCTTAATCCAGGACTCCCTCAGTAGCCCCCGAACTAGCCTCCAACGCCAGCGCTTGTGTCCTGCATCCGCACATTTCACTGTCTTCGGCTTGTGAGGCGAGTTCTTCATCTTGTCCTGTGCGTGCTCGGAGTTGAGTGGTGTCTGGAATCCGGAGCGTTTACTTTACTTAGCCTCAAAGGCCAAAGTGCTCAATTGTGAATAGTTCCCACGTCTGACAACTTTTATCGAAGGGCCGCGTTAGGTCATAACGCCGAACGGTTAGGGGTTCTTGATGCGCAGCTCGAGGCCGCCCCTCCATTGGCATGTCTCATCAAGGCAGGGATCGTGCCCCGTTTTTTAGGGGATATGATCAATGATTTCAATTCCCCACCCGCGCATAACATCGCAAGCGTATCGGGAAGTGGAGAGGCCCGCGGCATGAAAAGGGGAGCTCTTGGCTTCTCTGCGGTCTATAAAAGAGAGGAACAACTACAGTTATTGACTTACGCCTTCTTCCACCCCCCGTTGTTACCTTTCCAATCTTCAGAGCTCCAGTGCCCTGCCCTACTCTTTCGCAGCAACTCCCTTCCCTGCCTCCTCCTCGCCTCAGCCATGGCCAGATCCGGAGCTAATGCAAGTGGGAAGCCTCCATCCTCACCAACAACGTCAACGAAGAGCTAAAGCGAGTCGGCTACCTGTCGGCCTACGTCGCTCATTGGCCCCCCAAGAAGGGCCAGGTGGTTCCCATGCCCAAGCTAGGCGAGAGGGTGGTTTTCCTCCCCCACTTTATCTGGGGGTTGGGATTCCCATTGCACCCCTTCATGCGGGGATTGATGTTTCTCTACGGGCTATATTTTCATGATCTATCCCCCAATTCCCTCCTCCACATCTCTACCTTCATCATCGTTTGCGAGGCCCTTCCGCGGGTCTAGCCGCACTTCGGCCTGCGGGTCAAGGTGTTCAATGTCAAGCCAAAGGTGGTCGGTGGTGCCTAGGCGGACTGCGTCGGAGCAATGATAAGAAAGCTCACTCGAGTCCAATGGCCGGATTACACGTTCATCGACACCGTCAAAGTGTGGCAAAAGGAATGGTTCTATATAACAGAGCCACGGGATGCGGCCTGGACGGCCTCCCCCGAATTTCGATCTGGACCCCCAGCGAGACTGACCTCCTGGACCAAGAAAGGTCTTAATTGGGGATCCGCCGATGAGGTGAAGAAACTGCAGAAGCGTGTTTCCAATGTGATGGAGACCGGAGCCAAACTGACCAACGTAGTTTAGATAATGCTCCATCGTCGCCTCCTCCCTTGCCAGCAGAGGGCGAGTCCGATGTGGACTCACAAGCCCGAAGACCCTGCCACCATGCAGCACCTCTTCGGCACCACCTACGACAAGGTGTGGAGCCTACTGTTCAAGCCCCAGAAGGAGTGGCCGGCCAAGAAAGAAGATATTGGCATCAACGCCGCAAATCCTCCGAGGAAGGTAATTAATCCTTTGCCCGACGTATATTCAGGTGCTCATACTATCCAGAGTTTGGTCTAAGTCCTGTTTTGTTGCCTTAACAGGGCTGGCTCGAGAAGGCCGAAAAGATCAGCAGTCCGGCCCCGCTGCCTAAAGAGCCTCAGTCAGCTCAACTGGGGGAGTTACTGGTCGTGGCTCCTTACAAGGCGCCAGAGAAGAAGGGGAAGAAGAAGAAGGGTCTGCTGGAGGCCCGGGGGGCTCCGCTTGAGGGAGCGTCCGGATACCAAGGCCGGCGACGCAGCGGCCCCGTCTGCCCAAGACGGGGGCGAGGACGAAGACACGGAGGAAAGTGCCTCCTCCCACTCCAAGAATAGGAGGCACTTTCCTCCTTGTCTTCGTCCTCTTCGGGCCCCGAAGAGGCAATGTAGGCCCAAGGTGGTCCTGTCCGACAGCTCAGACTCCGATGAGGAGTCCGTGGCATCCGAAAAGGTTCCGGAGAGGGAACCCAGGGTCAAGCCCTCCGCCATGATGTGTGTACCGAGATGTCTCTTGTTTACTTTGTTTTACTGACCTCTTTACTGATGGGAACCGATTAATATCATAGCCCACCGCGCGGCCACCCTACCGAGCAGACCTCGAAGGGGACCACTCCGCCCGCCGAGCTGGCGGACAGTGGGTCCGCGTCGCACTCCGCGCCTCCCTGGTCCCCGAAGAGGTCGCTGAGGTGTTGTCCCGAAGGACTCCTCCCCGTTCGAACACGGGGGAGGGGGGCGACACAGTCCTTGCCGTGGCTGATGCCTCGGTCACCGAAGAACAGGAGGGTGCGTCTCTCCTGGCCAATGCGGGAGGGGAATCCAGACCATCCGGACCCTCCCAGCCGGCCGCACTTGAGCCCCCAAGGCTCTCACAAGTGCCGGTCCTGCCTTCCAACGGGGAAGGGATTGAGGTCCCGCCGCCCGCGCCGAATACCAACAACCAGGCGGCGGCGGGCTGGCCGGACACAATGGAGGAGTTAGTGAACAACTCTGTTATCGTCGACGGGCACCGCGCCCTTATGGGTGCGGTTCTGCGGGGTGTTCGGTCCGTCCATACTGGACTGAATGATGTCGTTCAGGGCCTTTTAACAGGCTTCGAGGTGAGTCAAGTAATATTCTTTCCCCGCAAAATGGTTTTATCTTTTTTAGCCAAAGTTTGAGCAGGTCGTATATATAGCAGACCCTGAGACTCTGTAAGGATTGCAAAAACCTTACAGAGGGTCAAATATCCGTAGGACTGTAATTAAAATATCATGATTGATTTGATATCGCAGGCATCATCCTTGGCCGCGGCTGCTAATGCCGCTACTTTGGAGGAGATGGATCGGAAGCTTAAACGCTCCGATGAAGAGTTTGACCTCGTTAACAAACGGCTTGATGAGGCGCAAGGTAAGCTTCTATCAAGATGTAAAGTTAACATCGCTGGATACTTACGTTCCGGATTGTGTGCTGAGCCCATGGTGTTCAGTGATTGCAGCTGCCGCTACGAAGGTTGAGGGCCTCAAGGCGGCACTGAAGAAGGCTGAGGTCAAGGCGGCTGTCGAAAAGGCGGTGGCCGAACTTGAGACGGTAAAGACCACCGATGAGAAGCATGAGGCTCGAGTGGCCGAAGTGCAGGTGGAGCTCAAGGACGCCGTCACAAAATGTGAGGCCCTTGAGCAGAAGCAGAAGGAGCAGTCCTCCGAGCTGTCCAAGGTGGAGAAAGAGCTCCAAGAGACGAGGACCAAAGTGCGGGGTGCCCGCGAAGAACTCCGCCAAGTGAGGCAGATCGTGGATGGTAAGCCGTACTTACTATAGAGTGTTTTTGGCGGCAATAGGTTCGCCTTGCTGACGCGGGTCTGGTGCTCCGCAGGCGTTTTCGCCGAGCGTCCCAGGAGTGTGGCGGATGTGGCGGAGCACTACACCAAGCAGGAGCAGAACTCCGATCAGCGGCTCTTCTGGGCGCACTTCCAGGCACCCGAGCATCCTTCCCTCCTCAGCAACCAGATGAAGCAACTAATGGAGCTGCATCGGATAGCCAGGCCGGCCATGAAGGATCTCTGTGTCTGACTGTGGCCCTCGGAGTCGATTCCAAGCAGCTACTTTGGTCTGGTGCAGAAGCTGCGTGATGCCTCGCCCCGGATTGATTCCGTGAAGTGCTCTGCATGCCTTGAGGGAGCTAGGCTGGCCTTTGCGAAGACCATGGTACATTGGCCCAAGATCAAGCCCATGGATATGGCCGCTGGCCCTTCGCCAGTTGGGAAAGAGCATCGCCGCCCCGAACAGTACTTTGCGCAAGTTATGGATGGTGCTCGGGCGATAGAGGGCCAGTGTTCTAAGGATGTAATCTTAGAGTGATTGTATTAAGTAGTCAACTGGACCTTTTGCTTTATAATGTGGCCCGTTTATATACTATGGTGTTTTTATTTTGACTCCTGTGAGGCCGTTTATTATTCTGAGAGTTACCAATCGTCGGCTTCAGCCCCCAAGTGAATGGTACAAGGGGTGTCTCGTCTCCGCACTGTTACCCTTAGCCGACGTCTCGGTGCCCGAAGGTGGTAGTGTGTGAGAGGGACTAGGCCATCAGACTATTCGGCTTTATTGCTTTCACTTAGCCATAGGAGCTTGACGGTGGGAGCTAATGACTAGTCCCCCGTGTTTTGTGATGTACGTGGGAGCCAAAGCAAGCCTTTGTAATCACATGGTTTGTGCTAGGATGAACCCTGCGTATGACACGGATAAATCGCCAACAATTTCTTAGTTTAACATTTGTCATCGGATCGCTGACCAGTTCTCGCTTACTATGACGGTCAGTTTTCGGCTTTCTCCCCTGAGGTGCTTAACTGGACTAGCCAGAAGTACAATCGCAGGGGTTCTCCCTTTACCTTCTTAGCCGAACGTGTGGAACATAAGAAGGCAAGCACAGGAGCCGGGCAACCCAACTATTGACCCAAAACATAGTTTGGAACTAATGCATATAGTGTAATATCCGAGATGCCGAACACTCAACGAAAAGTGGTGTCGGACTTAGTACGTAGAGCTGATGGGAAGATCAAGCCTTTGGTCAATTAACCGATTTCTATTTGTTACACAATGTATGCATGCCCAGCTGTTCAAAGAGCAGGAAAAAAGAGAAAGAGAAGAAAGAGGGCTAGATAATGTGGATGCCCGAACACCGTAAAAGGTGTTTTTATTTTCCATAAGCTCTGGACGTCTATCTGTACAATTCGAACTGCTGAGGCATTTATGATAATTAAGAAAAGAAAATTTTACAGAGAAAGGTTTACACAGGGCCTTAATGTGTGGGTCGAAGCCTCAACTCTGCCCTGCTGCACATCTGCGCCTTTTCTTCTGCGAGGTGGAGGGAGTGAATTGGATGTCCGTGTAGAACACCGCATGCTGGCGAGGGGTGCCTTCAATAGGGACCTTGAGATGTAGCCTTGCCGTCATAGCTTGATGCTGAGTGAGTCTGGAGTCCTGCCCGTTGTCGTCTGAGGACGCGGTGATGCCATAGTTTGGTTGAGCCGAACACATGGTGTTATATGTTTAATATAAGCCCCCACGGCCGCCCATGGTATTTTAAGCGCGAGGTTGTGCTGACGAGGCACGTAGAGCGCAATGAAGGCGGGCGTGCCGTGCGGAGCATATTCCTATTTGCGGCGTACGCAGGCGGGTTCCCATGACGGGGATCGGGCTCGAGCCCATTTAATTGTATCGTTGGCCTTTACGGCGGGCTGATACTTCAGCCCGTTGGCAACGGATTGGTCTTCGGCTACCAGGGCCGCAGTGTGTTCCTCAGTCCGGAGTGAGCGCTCCGTGTTGCCGTTGATCGTTATGACCCCCGCGGGACCAAGCATCTTCAGCTTGAGGTATGTGTAATGCGGGATGGCGTTGAATTTGGTGAACGACGTTCGGCCGAGGAGGGCATGGTAGCCACTGCGGAATGGAGCGATATCGAAGATTAAGTCTTCGCTTCGTAAGTTGTCTGGCGAGCCGAATACCACTTCCAAAGTTATCGTGCCTGAGCAGCGGGCCTCTACACCCGGAATAACCCCCTTGAAGGTGGTGCTCCTGGGTTTGATCCTTGACGGATCGATCCCCATTTTCCTCACTGTGTCTGCATAAATCAGATTGAGGCTACTGCCTTCGTCCATTAGGACTCTCGTGAGGTGGTACCCATTGATAATGGGGTCAAGTACCAGGGCCGCCGATCCTCCATGACGGATATTGGTCGGATGGTCCCTGCGATCAAAGGTGATCAGGCAAGCTGACCATGGGTTGAACTTCGGCGCTACGGGCTCGACGGCATACACATCCCGCAGCGCGCGCTTCCTCTCCTTCCTTGGTATATGGGTGGCGTAGATCATGTTCACCGTCTTGACCTCAGAAGGGAAGGGTTTTTGGCCTCCACTGTTCAGCCTGCGAGGCTCATCATCGTCCTCGCTTCGTGGGCTTTTGCCCAAGTCTTCGGCTGTAAGCTTGCCGACCTGTTTATCACCCAACAATTACGGTTGGTGTGGTTGGCGGGTTTTTCGGCGGTGCCATGAATCTAGCAGGGCCTATCCAAGATTGCGTCCAGCTTGGTTGGATTGTCCTGGTTGCCTTTAGAAGGCTTTTTCTGTGACCTGGACTTTGGATTACGGAATCCAGCATTAACTGCCGTTTCGTCCGCTTCGCCGTCATTATGGCGGTGTTTGTTTTTGTTCCTTCGTGGCTTCCCATTCCCGTCCTGAACTTCCAAGGTGCCGGGGGTGTCGGGGTTGGTGCTTCTACTAGCCAGCCAGCTATCCTCTCTGGCGCAGAAGCGGGTCATCAGGGAGGTGAGCGCCCATATCGTTCTCGGCTTGTCCTGGCCGAGCTGGCGTGCTAGCCATTCATCTCGAATACTATGCTTAAAGGCGGCTATAGCTTCGGCGTCCGGATAGACAACAATCTGGTTCTTCTTGGTCAAAAACCGGTTCCAAAATTGTCGGGCTGACTCGCCGGGCTACTGGATTACGTGGCTCAGGTCATCGGCGTCCGGGGGCGGACATAAGTGCCCTGAAAGTTAGCTCGAAAGGCGTCCTTGAGCTCCTCCCAACATCCTATGGAGTCTTCAGGGAGGCTATTTAGCCAGTGTCGAGCCGGACCCTTGTGCTTTAATGGTAGGTACTTGATGGCATGAAGGTCGTCCCCTCGTGCCATGTGAATGTGTAACCGAAAATCTTCGATCCATACTGCCGGATCTGTTGTCTCGTCATAGGGCTCAATATTTACAGGTTTGAAACCTTCCTAGAATTGGTGCTGCATCACTCTATCTGTGAAGCAAAGAGGATGAGCGGCGCCCCTGATTCGGGCTACGTCGCGCCGGAGATCATCTGTCATCTGGGCTCGTTGCAGATCTCGAGCTCGATCGTTTCGGTCTAGCCAGGATTTGTATCCATCCCGTCTAGCAGGAGGATCTCTTTTAGGTCCGTAGATGGACCTCATCAGACCTGCCCAAGCGTCCAGGTCACGGCTTAGGTCATACTCATAGCCTGGCCATACTGGCTCCTTGCCTTGACGGCGAGGGTGGGTGGGAGGTTGTTCGGTTTTATCAGCTGTCCGGTCCCGTCCTTGAGGCACTAGAAGCTTCGGGAGAGGGCCAAAAGATGAAGTGTGGGCCCACGAGGCACCAGGGCACGCCCAGAGGGTAGGCGCACCCTGGTGGCTCGTGGGGCCACCAAGGCTCCATTTGACCTAACTTCGCCTCTATAAATTCTCTAAAATCGGGAAACCAACAGAGAGCCACCCAAAATACGTTTCCGCTGCCGCAAGTTCCTGTTCTCGCGAGATCCCATCTGGAGGCCATTTCTGGCACTCTGCCGGAGGGGGAATCAATCACGGAGGGGCTCTACATCAACCTTGCTGCCCTTTCGATGATGTGTAAGTAGTTTACCACAGACCTACGGGTCCATAGTTAGTAGCTAGATGACTTTTTCTCTCTCGATGTTCTTCAATACAATGTTCTCCTTGATGTTCTTGGAGTTCTATCCAATGTAATTCTTTTTTGCGGTGTGTTTGTTGGGATCCGATGAATTTTGAGTTGATGATCAGATTATCCATGAATATTATTTGAGTCTTATCTGAACTCTTTTACGCATGATTATTATAGCTTTGTATTTCTCTCCGATCTATAGATTTGGTTTGGCCAACTAGATTGATTTTTCTTGCAATGGGAGAGGTGATTTGTGATGGGTTCGATCTTGCGGTGCTCAATCCCAGTGACAGAAGGGGACATGGCATGTATTTGTATCATTGCCATTAAGGATAAAAAGATGGGGCTTATTCATGTGTGAGTTTACTTTTTCTACATCATGCCATCTTGCTTAATGGCAACACAAGATGACAAACCCAATCAATATGACATGATGTAGAAAAAGTAAACCCAATCAACATAAACCTCGTCGTTTTACCCTTAATGGCAACAATACAAATACGTGTCTTGTTCCTTTCTGTCACTTGGATATAGAGCACCACAAGATTGAACCCATTACAAAGCACCTCTCCCACTGAAGATAAATCAATCTAGTTGGCGAAACCAAAAGGATAGATCGGAGAGAAATACAAAGCTATAACAATCATGCATAATAAAGTTCAGAAAAGACTCCATTATATTCATAAATTTTCAGATCATAAACCCACAATTCATCGGATCCAAACAAACACACCGCAAAACAAGATTACATCGAATAGAAATCCAAGAACATATGGGAGAACATTGTATTGAAGATCAAAGAGAGGGAAGAAGTCATCTAGCTACTAGCTATAAACCCGTCGGTCTGTGGTGAACTACTCACGCATCATCAGAGGGCAGCAAGGATGATGTAGAAGCCCTCCGTGATCGATTCCCCCTCCAGCAGAGTACCGAAAAAGGCCTCCAAATGAGATTGCAAAAGAACAAAAATTTGCGACGGCGGAAAAAGTGTTTTGGGTGGCTCTCTGTTGGTTTCCCGATTTTAGAGAATGTATAGAGGTGGAATTAGGTCAGACGGAGCCACGAGGGGCCCACAAGGTAACAAGGCGCCCCTAGGGCACGCCCTGTTGCCTTGCCGTCTCCTCATTTGCCTTCTGATCTCCTCTCAAAGCTTCTAGGGTCTCTCTTGTCTAGAAAAAAATTGTCAAAAAGTTTCATAGCGTTTGGACTTCGATTGGTATTTTGTTTCCTGGAAAACAAAAAACAAGCAAAAAAAAACAGCAACTGGTACTAGGCACTGGGTTAATAGGTTAGCCCTAGAAAATGAAAAAAAATAGCACAAAAAGTTATATAAAACATCCAAGATTCATACTATGATAGCATGGAACAATGAAAAATTATAGATGCGTTGGAGACGTATCATGGTCAAATTGACAAATCAACTACTAAGGCTTATAATTATTCTTTGGCTTCCCTTATGTCGAATCAATAAATTTGGGTTGAAATACTTCCCTCGAAGACTATCACGATCCCCTATACTTGTGGGTCATCAAACACTAACTCAACTCTAAGGTCATGGGATCCACATACGGTGCAACTTATATTCATGGGTGTGTTAGCATGGAACGATAAACTTTCAGGTCTTGGTCAATGTGTAAGGAGATAATTTGAGTTGCTAGCTCTTCACTTGGTAATTACTCCACTATGTGCTTTAAAGAGTTTTGATAAATGTTCACCATGAAGGAGGAATACAATTAGTCCTAGGAACAATGAGAATCAGAGAGTAGTGGAGGTGTTCCATTATAGTGATTTCCTTGTTTATTATTTATATCATTATATGTGGCAACAAGGGTAGTTCAAGCAGAGCTAAGTGAAGAGTGGGGTCTGCTGATATATGTTGTGGATCCTATCGTTGCAATTGTTTTAAGCTTTGATACATCTCTAACGTATCTATAATTTTTTATTGCTCCATTCTATTATATTATCTATCTTGGATGTTTTATATGCATTATTATGCTATTTTATATCATTTTTTGGGACTAACCTATTAACCTAGTGCCCAGTGCCAGTTGTTGCTTTTTCCCTTGTTTTTGCCTTTACAGAAAATCAATACCAAACAGAGTCCAAACGGAACGAAACTCTTTGACGATTTTTCTTGGACCACAAGACACCCTGGAAGCTTTGGGAGGAGGCCAGAAGGGCCACAAGATGGCCACAAGCTCATGGGGCACGCCCTGCAAGCTTGTGGGCCCCTCGTGGCACTTCCAACCCTAATTCTTCTTCTACAAATACCTAAATATTCCCGGTAGACCAGAGGGCACACCAAAAGTACTTTTCCGCCGCCGCAAGTTTCTGTCTTCGTGAGATCCCACCTGGGGACCTTTTCTGGTACTCTGCCGGAGGGGGATTCGACCACGGAGAGCTTCTACATCAACCTTGCCGCCTTCCGATGATGTGTGAGTAGTTTACCACAGACCTATGGGTCCATAGCTAGTAGCTAGATGGCTTCTTCTCTCTCTTTGATCTTGAATACAATATTCTCCTCGATGTTCTTAGAGATCTATTCGATGTAATCTTCTTTTGCGGTGCGTTTGTTGAGATCCGATGAATTGTGGGTTTATGATCAGATTATCTATGAATATTATTTGAGTCTTCTCTGAACTCTTTTATGCATGATTAAGATAGCTTTGTATTTCTCTTCGATCTATTGATTTGGTTTGGCCAACTAGATTGATTTTTCTTGCAATGGGAGAGGTGCTTTGTAGTGGGTTCAATCTTGCGGTGCTTATTCCCAGTGACAGAAAGGGACATGACACGTATTTGTATTGTTGCCATTAAGAATAAAAAGATGGGGTTTGTTCATATTGATTGGATCTATACCTCTACATCATGTCATCTTGCTTAAGGCGTTACTCCGTTCTTGTTAACTTAATACACTAGATGCATGCTGGATAGTGATCGATGTGTGGCGTAATAGTAGTAGATGCAGGCAGGAGTCGATCTACTTGTCACGGACGTGATGCCTATATACATGATCATTGCCTTAGATATCGTCATAATTATTCGCTTTTCTATCAATTGCTCAACAGTAACTTGTTTACTCACCGTATGCTTTCTGTCGTGGTCTTGTCACGGCAGATGTCCTAGAGAAAGGACTTAGTCGCGGAGCCATCGCGACGGGTTAGCTTAAAGGGGTTAAAGCGGACAAGGGACGCAGAGAGTTTATACTGGTTCGGCCCCTTGTGGTGAAGGTAAAGGCCTAATCCAGTTGTTGTGGAATTGCTAGGGTTTCGATGACCAGGGAGCGAATCCGCTATGCCTGGCTCTCGAGTTGTTGTCCGTCGTTCCCAAACCGCCGCCGGGTCGTCCCCTTATATACATGGGTTGACGCCCGTCGGTTTACAGGATCCCGAGGCCGGCTCATGAACATCTCCGGCTCGGTCTCTACTCTTTCTATCTTATCGCACAAGTTTACATATCAATGTCGGTTTATATCTACAGGCCTTAATCCGCCGTTGGGCCCTGGGCCTTCATAAAGCGCCTCCATCTTTGTCTTCGTGGGCTTCAAGTATAATAACTCATTATGGGGATAACCCGGCCTCTCCTGGCCGGTTTATACCCAGTAGTAATATCCCCAACATTAGGCCCCAGATTGATTGAACTGGTTCATGTCAATCTTCAACTTGAGAAAAATTCTTCTTTCAGCATCTTCGCATAAATCTTGTAAACCGCCACGACGTCATCTTCCAGCATCTTGATAAACCGCCATGACATCACCTATTATTAAAAATGGTATATCTCTCACCTTCATTAATGAGCCTCCGACAATCGAGGCGACAGCTCTGCCACACATCCAGCTTTGGGCTCCTCGATTCTCACGCCTGTCACTTATCCATTCACCTTATAAATAAAGCCGAAGGGTCCTTTTCATTTTTCCCCTTCGTGCCCCTTCACATCGTCCTCTTCCTCGTGTCGCCCGAACGTTGGAGCTCCGCCGCCGCCGTCAACCTTCGCATCTGCCCCAACAAAGGCCGCTGCATCACCCTGATCGTACCAGAAAGCCGCGACGCCTCTCCGCTGTTCCTTTGATACTGGCAAGCCTTCTCTCCTTCCACCCTAGATCTTATCATTAGGGTTTGTACTCATCGGAGTTCTTCGAAGTTCTAGAACTGTTCTTCCCTGTTCTTCTCAGTAGCGCAAATGGCAAGTTACATCTAATATTTTTCGGTGCCTTTGTAGTTAAAGCTCCCTTTTTCCCCATTAGAGCATCCCTTTCATACAGAAAAACTCATCTGAACCTGATGAACTGTTTAAGTACCTGAAGTTTAGGTCTGAGTATATTCTAGCTTTCTGTCGCACTGCAGATCTAAAATTATCATATCACTTTGTGAAACTTGTTTTTCCCTCACTTAGGTATTTTAGATCTGTATCTTTCATACCAATATAGGCGGTTTAGCTTTGTCAAAGAACAATAATCCGGTAGGCATCATTAGTCCCCTCTTAAACCGCCGATTCATTGATCTTTGCACCTTCTCCACTGTCAGACTCCGGTTTAGTAATATCAAACTCCGGTTTAACAATATGCATATACCTCTGCTTCTGCTTATCTTGCATTGCTTTATGCTCGCCCGTCATAAATCTTAAACCGGAAATAAATATGTTTCAGCTTCCCATTGAAATGGCAAAACAAGTTTACGAGTGCAACTGGGTTCCTTCCCGGGTTACTGAAGAGCAATTAAACAGATGTGTCACAACTGGAGCTTTAGCCAAGAAAGAAGTCATCCACTGGAGGGCCCCTGGTCCGGAAAATCCTCCTGAACCCAAGGACGGAGAAGTAGTTGTATTTACTGACCATCTGGGTCGAGGCTTTAGCCCTCCCGGTTCAAAAAATTTCTGGGATGTGCTGGCCAGCTTCCAACTCCACCCTCAAGATATTGGACCAAACTCTGTGTCCAATATTTGCAATTTCCAAGTATTTTGTGAGGCCTATCTTCAAGAGGAGCCCACAGTTGAACTGTTCAGGGATTTCTTTTATTTAAACCGTTGCACAGAGTTCACAGACGGACCCAACACTGAGCTTGGTGGAATGGCAATTCAAAAGAGGAAGGATGTCAGCTTCCCTCATGCCAAGCTTCATAGTCACCCCAGGGACTGGAATCAGACTTGGTTTTACTGCAAAGACACATCTCCAACTGATGAAAATCCTCTGCCGGGTTACCGTCCCCACCGGCTTAGCAACACTCATCCCTTCCCTCAAAGGCTGACTACCAAGGAACGGTCCAACTATGCACCACAACTGTCAAAGCTCAGAGCCTTTATGGCAAACGGTTTGACAGGTGTCGACTTTGTTCGCTGTTGGATATCTTGGAGCGTTCTGCCCTTAAGCCGGCACCCCGGTTTAATGTGTGAGTACACAGGGGATTTGAAAGACCCTCAACGACACATCGACATTCAGCTAACAGAAGCCGAAGTTACTGAGGCTGTCAAGAAAATACTGAATGAACCGGAAGCTGTCTGTAGCCAGACCGGGTTAAGCCCTTTCTGCGTCTCCAATAAACCGCCAACTGTAAGAATCACAACTTTCTTGTTTTAGTTTACCCCTTTTCAGATAGTCTCAAAATTTTGTCCATCTTTCACAGGGCGATGACCCATTCTGGAAGAAAAAACCACAGGATAAACCGGCCAAACCACAGGATAAACCGGCAAAACCACAGGATAAACCGGCAAAACCACTTCGCCCGAAGACCAAGGTCACCAAGAAACCTGCCAAGAAGAGGACCACTGAATCTTCTGAACCAAATGCTGATGCAGATCTGGCTAATCCGGACTCAGAGGTAGAACTTGACTCTCTTGGTTCTTTTTTCATACACCTTATTGACAATGACTGTTATCAGGACGACGCTGAAGGCAGCCAGGCTGACGATGCAGAGGTAATTATCCTTTCTTCCGGTTCAGACTCTCTGCCAACACAGAAAATCCGTCATGCAAACCGGAAAATAAAATTTTCTCACCCCTTAGCTCACTTGGACCCAAACTTTCTTTTGAAGAAGCAACAACATGAAGCCCGCCGCACAACCCGGCACAGTGGCCAGGTAGTTACCTCTGCCGGTTTACCGAACACTCCGGTCCAGAAACGTCGATCAGAGGTCTCTTATACTCCTGATGTTTCTTGCCCCAAGGCGGGTTGTTTTCGACAGCCTCTTAATCTGTCTGATTCAAATTATCAGGGAACACCTAATTCGTCCTCTGGCGAGTCAACGGCCACACAACTTCCAACCCTCAAGATGGTCCCTGGGTAGGTTATGCTTTAATCTTATCCTTAATGTGTTATGTTTGCATACTGTACTGATCTTTATGTTTGTTCTTCTCAGTGCCAAGCCTAGACCCAGTAAGAAGGCCTGGTTAAATAAACCGTCTGATGACAATGTGGATATTGAACCGGAGAAGACTCCAGATCTGGAAAAAACAAATACTGATGTTACTCATGATGATCCACCGCCTCAAGATTATAACTTCATAGTTGAACAAACAGAAGTTGACACCACAGGCCACACTGATAAACCGACTAGCCCGGCTCACGCGGATGATAAGTCGGCCAGCCCAGCTAAGGCTGCTAATAAACCGTCAACTCCCGTGAAGGCTGCTAATGATAAAGAAGATGATATTATGATTACTAGCGTCGGCCACACCGCTCCTGGCAATCCTGTTGCTTTATCGAAGCATAGTGCCAAGGACGAGGTTTCTGCTATGGGCAAAGGCAAATGGAACACAGATTTGTCAACCTATGCTCACCTCAACGCCCAAGACATCCATTCTGGTTTTTTAAACCGCCTGTACACAAGCCGCGACTTTGAAGCCGGTTTAGTGAATCTAATGAAGGAGCGATATGAGGTAACTGCATAACTACTTCTCTCTTGTGTTCAATTCCAAATATTAACTCCAGTAGCCCCCAAGTGCCGGTTTATGATAGTCATCTAAACTGGGACTTTGTAATATCTCAACTTTGCATGCTTAGCCTCCAAGGGCCGGGTTATCTTTCTAAGATGAACCGGTACCTTAGAATTGCAATATTACAACTTTCGCCGGTATAGTCCCCAAGGGCCGGTTTAACTGATGAAGATGCACCGGGACTTTTAGAAGAATACTCATAATGTCACTTTGAGCAAGCATACATTAGCCCCCAAGTGCCAAGAGTAATACTTGTATTGCACTTGGGACTTGTAGAAATTTCTGATTACGAATAAATATGCATTAGCCCCCAAGTATCAGGTGCATAACTTGTTATGTGCTTGGTACTTAAAATATGCACTGCCAATTCATGATATGTTTGTCTCTTATAGGCTGAGCTGAGCAAAAAGGAAACTCAAACCGCTGGTCTGCAAGAAAACATCAAGTCCCAGCAGGCAGAAACCTCCAAAACCAAAGATGAGCTAACCAGTGCCTTAGCCGCTATGGAAAAGCTGAAGGAGAGTTTCAACAAGGAGCGGGCGGATTGGGACACAGAAAAATCTGCATTGCAAAAAAGAGCCGAGGACGCAGAAGCAGCTCTTAAACCGGTGGTAGACGAGCTAACTGGTGTAAAGCGGCAAATACATGCCATGACTGCTGCTGTGTTTGGTAAATATCCTGGCTTTAAATTTTCAACATATCATCCCATACATTGCCGGTTTACTGATGTTTGTAATGGCGCAGGAACTCGCATTAGTCATCTGGGCTCTGACGTACAGAAGAAACTGAAGGCTGCCTATACTCTTATAGAGCAGTTATATACCGGCGCGCAACGAATCATTTGCACTGCTTCTCACAACAAGCCGCCCCCAACTTTAATCAAGGAGACCTTAGAAAGGTTGTCAATGATGCCTGTCCGGGTAGAAGAGCTAAAGAGATCTGCTGCCAGGGCTGGTGCTCTGACCGCACTAACCCGGGCAAAAGCATGGGTGCCTGATCTTGATCCGGTGGATGTGGCTAAAGGCTATCCAAGCTTAAAAGAAGACGGATCAGAATTTGGCAATGAGGACCTCCGAGCAATAAACTGGGAAGTACGTCCATTGGCTTGCCAACTGGCTGAAGAAACTGATCTTTCATATTACCAGGCGAGTTATGATGTCAACAACAAACGAGTTGCTGCACCAACCCCTGAGGCTCAAAATCTTATCCCGCCAATCCGTAAGCACACCTATGCCCCTGACGTTGAACCGTCCACACTTATAAGCGATGAAGCTGTGTTCCAAGCCTTAACTGGGATCGATTGGGCCACCATTGACTTCCAGCCACTGGGTAGAGAGGAAGAGGATGAACCGGCGCAAGGCGATCCACAACCGTCAGGGCAGCCCGGTGACGAGTCATGATCCGGAGGCCGATTTAACCTTCTGCGTGCTGCAATACTTGCCAAAAAACAATTACTCTTTTGGGCACTGAAACGCCTTGTAATAGGCTAGTTTAAACACTTGGTCTGCTATGCCATCGTGCATATTTACTTTGCTTGATACCGTTAATTCACCATGCTTAAGATATATGATGTACATAATCCAGAGCGATTTATTCAGGTTGTTCCTGCATACAAAAAGTTGAACTTGTCCTGGCGGTTTACGACCGGACGGGTCATGATGCCCAAACATATAGCCTGGGTTTATAAACAAGGCTGTTAAAAATAATCAAATATGAAAATAAATGATACATGTGACATTGAATCACATCGTAGGTTGATCAACTTTTGTAGTGAGGGCGATACCCCTAATCATGAGTATTGATAACTCCTTCCATATTGTGCCGGTTTATGATAAACCCGTACCGGGTTGTGAAAAAACACCGGATTACTCATATATAATACTGGCGACTTATAGTCAAAACCAGACCGGGTTAATAAGCACCGGATTATGACTAATCATGTACTGACAACTTGTAGTTGAAAGCCGAGCCGGGTTGATTAACGCCGGTTTACCAAAATCAAAGGAGAAATTTTTTGGCAAATAAAAGCATATGAAAACTTGTAGTCGAGGCTTTTCACGGGCTGCCAGGCCCCAAATTCGAGGCTTTTCATGGGCTGCCAAGCCGCTGAGTTAAACCATTTTACAAAGCCTTTTAAGATGGACCTCAATCTTTAACCAATCGTCGTTTTAACTTTGACAAGTTCAGGGTCTTATGAGATTGACTTGTCGAAGTTCGACGGGTCATACCAGGTTTACCTGGATGGAGTGACTTACTTAAAAAAGGCAGGCTAACCCGGGGTTTTAGGTGTATACAGCAGGCTTCCAAGCCGTGGCTTGATAGCCTATTACAAGTGTAGATTATTTGTTCATTGCGATAGCAAAGAATCCCCAAGCAATATTTTGAGCTGCGCTCAGTGGGTGCCTATGTTTGAGTTGTTCTTTTGGAACACTCTCTTTGGCCCCTAAGTAATTTTTCTTTTTGGCTCTGAGCCAATCAAGAGGTGTAGCTATGGTTCGAATATGACCAAGCCCCCAAGTGATTTTTATGGTGGCCTTGCGCCTATCAAGAGGTGTAGCTAAGGTTCGAATACGACCAAGCCCCCAAGTGATTTATATATATGGCTTGATAAGCCGAATCAAGGGGTAAACCGGACGCCGCTTTATAAACAGAAACCTCCATGTAACCACACATGATGTAAGAAAAAACAACAGATACCCCGCTTTAGCTGAGGCTTCGGTTTATTATATTGATCATAATATATACATTGTCATAACTATGTACATAAGCAGAGCCTAGGGCTCAGGTATAGTAAGGCCGTAGATGAGCGATATTCCACGGCCGGTGGGTCTCCTCCTCCGATTTACGTGAGTCTTTGTGCTCTCGAACATCGATTAGGTAGTATGACCCGTTGTGCAGGTTCTTGCTGACCATGAAGGGTCCTTCCCAAGGCGGGGATAACTTGTGCATATCAGTCTGATCCTGGATGAGTCGGAGCACCAGATCGCCTTCTTGAAAAGTTCTGGTTCTAACCCGGCGGCTGTGATAACGACGCAGATCTTGCTGATAAATCGCCGAACGGGCTGCTGCAATGTCACGCTCCTCATCTAACAGGTCAAGTGCTTCCTGCCGTGCCTTCTCATTATCAGCTTCAACATAAGCCGCCACACGAGGCGAGTCATGACGGATGTCACTCGGGAGAACCGCCTCTGCTCTGTAGACCATGAAGAAAGGTGTGTAACCCGTAGACCTGTTGGGCATGGTATTGATGCTCCATAACACAGAAGGTAACTCCTCCACCCAACAACCCGACGTCCGTTGCAAAGGAACCATAAGCCGGGGCTTGATGCCTCTCAAGATCTCCTGATTGGCTCTCTCCGCTTGACCATTAGATTGGTGGTGAGCCACTGAAGATACGTCAAGTCGGATGTGCTCACGCTGACAGAACTCTTTCATAGCACCTTTGGACAGATTAGTACCATTATCAGTTATAATGCTGTGCGGAAAGCCAAACCGAAAAATCACCTTCTTGATGAATTGAACCGCCGTAGCTGCATCACACTTACTGACTGGCTCTGCCTCCACCCACTTAGTAAACTTATCAACCGCCACCAAAAGGTGGGTCTTCTTGTCCTTGGATCTCTTAAAGGGCCCAACCATATCCAGCCCCCAAGTTGCAAATGGCCAAGTGATTGGAATCATCCTTAATTCCTGGGCCGGAACATGAGCTCGGCGTGAAAACTTCTGACAACCATCGCACTTTTTCACCAAGTCTTCCGCATCAGCATGAGCCGTCAGCCAATAAAAACCGTGACGAAAAGCTTTAGCTACCAGGGACTTTGAACCGGCATGGTGACCACAATCCCCTTCGTGGATCTCACACAGGATCTCACGGCCCTCTTCAGGAGATACACAATGTTGAAACGCCCCTGTTACACTGCAGTGATGTAATTCGCCATTGACAATAGTCATTGACTTGGATCGCCGGATTATCTGTCTGGCCAAAGTCTCATCCTCTGGTAACTCGCCCCGGTTCATGTACGCCAGATATGGGACGGTCCAATCCGGAATAACATGAAGTGCTGCCACCAATTGAGCCTTCGGATCAGGAACATCCAGATCCTCCTCTGTGGGAAGTTTAACCGACGGATTATGCAGCACATTCAAAAAGACGTTGGGTGGAACCGGCTTACGCTGGGAACCCAAACGGCTTAAAGCGTCCGCCGCTTCATTCTTCCGCCGGTCCACATGATCAACCTGATAGCCTTTGAAGTGACCTGCAACAATATCCACCTCTCGACGATATGCAGCCATGAGCGGATCCTTAGAATCCCAAGTACCAGACACTTGTTGAGCCACCAGGTCCGAGTCACCGAAGCACTTAACCCGGCTCAAATTCATCTCCTTAGCCATCCGAAGACCGTGGAGTAAGGCCTCATATTCAGCTGCATTGTTAGTGCAAGGGAACATTAAACGGAGAACATAACAAAACTTATCACCTCGTGGGGAAGTTAATACGACTCCAGCCCCCGAGCCCTCCAATTGCCTGGATCCATCAAAATGAATAGTCCAATAAGTATGATCCGGCTTCTCTTCTCGCGCCTGTAACTCTATCCAATCATTGATGAAATCCACCAATGCTTGTGATTTGATTGCCGTCCGAGGCACATAATTTAACCCGTGAGGTCCAAGCTCAATGGCCCACTTGGCAATCCGGCCAGTCGCTTCCCTGTTCTGGATTATTTCCCCCAAAGGAGCAGAGCTGACCACAGTGATGGGATGACCCTGGAAATATTGCTTAAGCTTCCGGCTCACCATAAAAACTCCATACACCAGCTTCTGCCAATGTGGGTACCTTTGCTTAGACTCAATAAGTACCTCACTGATGTAATAAACCGGCCGTTGAACCGGATACTCCTTTCCGGTCTCCTTGCGCTCCACCACAATAGCCACGCTAACTGCCCGGGCATTGGCAGCCACATATAACAGCAAAGGCTCTTTATCAACAGGAGCAGCAAGGACAGGCGGCTCGGCTAGCTGCCGCTTTAAATCCTCAAACGCTTCATTGGCGGCGTCGCTCCAGACGAAATTATCCGTCTTCTTCAGCATCTGATATAAAGGGATAGCCTTCTCCCCGAGGCGACTGATAAACTGGCTCAAGGCTGCAATCCGGCCTGCCAAGCATTGAACATCATTGATGCACTTCGGTTTAGCCAAAGAAGTTATGGCCTTGATTTTCTCCGGATTAGCTTCAATGCCCCTGTTAGACACCAGAAAGCCCAAGAGCTTGCCTACCGGTACACCAAAGACACATTTGGCCGGATTAAGCATCATCTTATAAACTCGGAGGTTATCAAAGGTCTCCTTCAAGTCATCTATCAATGTCTCCTTCTCTCTGGATTTCACCACAATATCATCCACATAAGCATGAACATTGTGGCCGAACTGATCATGAAGACAGTTCTGCACACAGCGCTGATAAGTCGCCTGGGCACTCTTTAGCCCAAAGGGCATAGACACATAGCAGAAGGCTCCAAAGGGAGTTATGAAAGCTGTCTTCTCCTGGTCCTTAACTGCCATTTTGATCTGATGGTAGCCATAATAAGCATCCAGAAAACTCAAACGCTCGCAACCCGCCGTAGCATCAATGATTTGATCAATACGAGGGAGGGCAAAAGGATCCGCTGGACAAGCCTTGTTCAAATCTATGTAGTCCACACACATACGCCAAGTGCCGTTCTTCTTAAGTACTAGCACCGGGTTAGCCAACCACTCAAGATGAAATACCTCAACAATAAAGCCAGCTGCCAAGAGCCTGGCCACTTCCTCACCAATAGCCTTGCGTCTTTCTTCATTGAACCGGCGGAGAAACTGCTTGACCGGTTTAAACTTGGGATCAACGTTAAGAGTGTGCTCAGCGAGTTCCCTCGGTACACCTGGCATGTCAGAAGGCTTCCACGCAAAGATGTCCCGGTTCTCACGGATGAACTCGATGAGCGCGCTTTCCTATTTCGGATCCAAGGTAGCGCTGATGCTGAACTGCTGGGATGAATCGCCAGGAACGAAATCAACCAGCTTAGTCTCATTAGCCGACTTAAACTTCAAGGCCGGATCATGCTCTGTAGTTGGCTTCTTCAAGGAAGTCATATCTGCCGGATCAACATTGTCTTTGTAAAACTTCAACTCCTCTGTTGCACAAACCGACTCAGCATAAGCCGCATCACCTTCTTCATATTCCAAAGCGATCTTACGGCTCCCATGTACCATGATGGTCCCCTTATGACCCGGCATCTTGAGCTGCAGATAGATATAACAGGGCCTCGCCATGAATTTAGCATAAGCCGGCCGCCCAAACAGGGCATGATACGGGCTCTTGATTTTCACCACTTCAAAGGTCAATGTTTCTGATCTTGAATCATGCTCATCACCAAAAGCAACCTCCAGAGCTATCTTACTGACCGGATACGCCGATTTACCAGGCACCACACCATGGAAGACCGTGCTGGACGGTTTAAGATTTTTATCTGTTAACCCCATGCGACGGAAGGTTTCATAATAAAGGATATTGATACTACTCCCCCCATCCATGAGTACTTTAGTGAACTTGTAACCTCCCACCTGAGGTGCCACCACCAACGCCAGATGACCCGGATTATCAACCCGAGGTGGATGATCCTCTCGACTCCACACAATGGGCTGTTCAGACCAGCGTAAGTAACGGGGCACCGCCGGTTCAACGGAGTTCACTGCCCTTTTATGAAGCTTTTGATCGCGCTTGCACAGGCTGGTGGTAAAGACATGGTAATGTCCACTGTTTAACTGCTTCGGGTTGCTCTGGTAACCCGACTGCTACTGCTGCTGTTGGTTCCCCTGATGATTATAACCACCTTGGTTGCCTTGATTGCCATGTCCGCTTTGATTACCATGGAATCCTGAACCGGAACTGCCTCCACCATAACCCGGCCCATGAGACCCGGGGCCTGAACCGCCAGCCGGTCCATTATCATTCCGGAAAAAATCTGAATCTTTGAACTCTCGCATAATATAACAATCCTTCCAGAGGTGCGTGGCCGGCTTGTCCCGCGATCCGTGCTTTGGGCAGGGCTGGTTCAACAGGTAATTCAGGCGCTCCGGATTGGGACTTGGTTCTCTTCCACGCGGGGGCGGTTTACCCTTCCGACGCTGACCATTACCCTGCGCGTTGGTATTAGCTACAAAATCTGAACTGTTATCCGCTTTACGCTTACCGCTGTTTCCATGCCCCGCCGAGTTATGCTGCTGCCCTTTGGTGCTGCCACCCTTCTTTCCCTTTCCTGTCTTGTCATCATCAGATTCAGGGTCCTTGGTATTATCAGAGTCGGCATATTTCACCAGAGCTGCCATAAGTGTCCCCCATGTCATTGCAATGGCGTTTGAGCCGTCCCAGCTTCAACTTAAGAGGCGTAAACCGGCAATTGCCTTCCAACATCAAAACGGCCGTATCAGCGTTGATGCGGTCCGATGAATGCAAAATCTCTGAAACCCGGTGCAACCAATGGGTTGTTGATTCTCCTTCCTCCTGGACACAGGCAGCTAAATCCACAATTGACATGGGTTGTTTGCACGTGTCTTTGAAATTCCAAATAAACCGGGCTCTTAGCTCAGCCCATGACCCAATGGAGTTAGCTGGTAGGTTTTTCAACCAAGTGCGAGCTGTCCCTTCCAACATCATGGTGAAGTACTTAGCACATGCCGCATCATCTACGTCCATCATCTCCATCGCCATCTCATAACTCTCCACCCACGACTCGGGGGATAAATCGGCAGTGTAATTCGGCACTTTACGTGGGCCCTTGAAGTCCTTGGGCAGCCGTACATTGCGTAATGCTGGGACGAGACATGGCACCCCCAAAGAACTGGAGGTAACCCCTGGTTCCACCGAAGTTGTTGGACGAACCAGAGTAAGCTGACGGGCCGCGTTCTGTGCTGCTAACTCAGCCTCTCGACGTGCCCTAGCACGGTCCACCACATCCTGAGCATCAACACCGCCACCCGCCGGGTTATGGCCTCGTGGCGGATTACGGTTGCGGGCACTGCTAGACACAGCCGGTTCATCAACATGCCTGCTGTAACTCCGGCTTGGGCGGGGGGTGGAATGAATCCTCTCGCGACTGTACGAATAAGCCTGTTGCTGAGTCAAAGCTGTCTGAAGGAGCTCCCTAGCCCGTCGCGTCTCCACCGCTACAGGGGACTCACCATCGACTGGAAGGGCCGCCAATCGTGAAGCGGCCGCGACTATGTTATCCAAGGGGTTGGAGTAATGACCCGGAGGCGTGGGCACATGCTGGGATGGGATATTCTGAAGAGGCGGATCCATTGCGCGTGGCTGAACCGGCGTCCCCGTTCCAGGCACTTCTACCCGGTTTACCACTGGCTGGTTGCTGGTTCCGGCCCCTGGCATATTGAAGAGATTCCTGGCTTCGTAAACCGGAGGCAGGTGAGATCGGTACCTTCTCCTCATTACATCATTTGACGCGTTCTGATCCAACGTAAGCCGATAGGCCTGTGCATCTAACTCGGCCCGCTCTGTAGCCATCCTGGCGTTTTCAGCTGCCAAATCCACCTTGGCTTGGGCTATCTGATCCTTCACCTTCGCCACTTCTGCGTTGTGCCGCTCCTGATCCGCCGGGCTGACTTCGGCCGCTAACAGTGCTGCCAAGGTGTCGAATAAATTGGACAGAACCTGAGCCGGCGGTGGCGCAGGGCCTCCTGCCCCAGCTGCCGTCGCCGCTGCTGAACCGGAGATCATCGCCGCAGCGGTCGAAGATTATGGCGCTGACTGTGTACCGGCCATGAAGATCGCAACCCGGCTTGGCGGGTCAAGAGAGTCCGGAATACTGTCGCCATCAGAACAACCACCAAACCGGCCATCCTGCAGCTGGTACAATGACTCGGTCTCTCCAGTAGATGACTCGTCACCGGAATAAACAACGGTTTCGCCATCATATTCCGATCTATCTTCAGATTCCACTCCGTGGATGACTCCCACGAAGGCACGCTTCATGACAGGCTTAACCCGGGCAGATCTCGCACGCTGAGCCGTTTCGACGATGTCGGTGCAGATGTCCGGCTCAGGGCCCGGTTCGCCAATCTTGCCAATGAACACATGGATGCCGCCGAAGGGGACCCGGTACCCGTACTCAATTGAACCGGCCTCGGGGCCCCAGCCTGCGTCGTCGATGTAGAGCTTGCCGCGACGACTTTTGGTCATCCGGCCCACAGCGTATCCCTTGAGTCCTTCGAAGCTGCCCTCTAAGAACTCGAAACCATCGTGCGATAGCCCCACGGTGGGCGCCAACTGTCGTGGTCTTGTCACGGCAGATGTCCTAGAGAAAGGACTTAGTCGCGGAGCCATCGCGACGGGTTAGCTTAAAGGGGTTAAAGCGGACAAGGGACGCAGAGAGTTTATACTGGTTCGGCCCCTTGCGGTGAAGGTAAAGTCCTAATCCAGTTGTTGTGGAATTGCTAGGGTTTCGATGACCAGGGAGCGAATCCGCTATGCCTGGCTCTCGAGTTGTTGTCCGTCGTTCCCAAACCGCCGCCGGGTCATCCCCTTATATACATGGGTTGACGCCCGTCGGTTTACAGGATCCCGAGGCCGGCTCATGAACATCTCCGGCTCGGTCTCTACTCTTTCTATCTTATCGCACAAGTTTACATATCAATGTCGGTTTATATCTACAGGCCTTAATCCGTCGTTGGGCCCTGGGCCTTCATAAAGCGCCTCCATCTTTGTCTTCGTGGGCTTCAAGTATAATAACTCATTATGGGGATAACCCGGCCTCTCCTGGCCGGTTTATACCCAGTAGTAATATCCCCAACACTTTCTTTCAAGAGAGAAGCCTCTAGTGAAAACTATGGCGCCAGAGTCTATCTGTTATCATATTATTTTCAGATCTATAAAATCAAAAACACAAAAATACCTTGCTGCAATTTATTTACTTTTGTTTTATTTAGCACTTTTACTTATCTTTTATATCTATCACTATCAGATCTCATCCTTGCAAGTAACTGTGAAGGGATTGACAACCCCTTTATCGCGTTGGGTGCAAGTATTTGTTTGTTTGTGTAAGTGCAATTATTGGAGACTTCTGTGTTCCTCCTACTGGATTGATATCTTGGTTCTCAACTGAGGGAAATACTTATCTCTACTTTGCTGCATCACCCTTTTCTCTTCAAGCGAAAAACCAATGCAAGCTCAAGAAATAGCAAGCTTGACTGAGCAGCGGATTTTCTCCATGTACGTGTGGCACTAGTCCTCGGATACCTACTCTCATGGAGTCCGAGGTGCAATCCTCGACTCACATATTAAGCACAATGTGGGATCCTAGATATTTAGTGGCTTTGTTTGATAGTGGATAGGCAACTCTTTGCAAGAAGCATCACATTGTATTCCATGCATGGAGAACCTACTACTTGGTGCAATCCTTTTCGGAAATGAAAAGTCAAATCTGGCAGTTGATCTTTATTTGTAGTGGAACCTAGGTAAGTTGTCAGCCACTCTAAGGTTTGTTTGCAAAAACTAGTTCCGCTGATATGTGATACTAGTGTGTGGATGCTTGATTTGTGCACAATTGTCGTGACCGAGTTTCTAGACCAAGTTATTCAAATTCCTTTTATCAAGGTTTTGTTTTTGAGTAAGTGCCTCCATGAGAAGTGCATTTAGCCCTAAATATTTAGCTATGCATGGTTATCATCTCTCACTTGAAAATATGCAATTGTGGCGATGAAATGCTTTCAGTCTTGGAACGAGTACTCTTGTGAAGTGTATGGAGCAACATTTGGCGATGGGTATTTGCAGGTTGAGAACCAGCTTACTGTTATTCTTCAGTGGTACACTTTATTGGTAAAATCAAGGCACTGTAGATTGTTACAAGAAAATGGCATCCATGAATTCAGAGATAGTGTTAGCGTTCCAAGCCTAGCTCCCAACCTCCGGCCCACGTTCGGACGTTTCGGTGCGCGTCGGACACACCATTACAAACGAAGATCCCACTAGATCCCAAAAGACTAGTTTGAAGGGAGTGTGGCACTCTCCCTTTTCCCTGGGAAGCTCACCAAGTGGGCACACGGCTCTAGCTCTGAACCAATTGTTCGGTCTCATGCCCAGCTCCCAACATCCGGCCATTCAGACATTTTTTTATGTGCATCAGACACACCACTACTACTAGTAGAGAGCCCACTACATCTCAAAAGACTAGCCTAAAGGGAGTGTTGTACTCTCCCTTATAAGATGGTCCAAACACCCTCCCGTAACCGAGGTAGGACTAAAGTCACTAGCAACGCCCAATGGCCAATAGTCTATAAGATAAGCCACCCACTTGAATTATTTTTTGCACAAATCAGTGAACCATCGCTAACTTTTCATGTGGGACTTGGTAATGCGAACTTGATTGGGATTTACACATATGGACCGGTTCTCCCAGTTTCAGTCTTGAGAACAAATCTAACAGTGCAACTAGTACATCTAGTTCAACATGCATACTTGGAGGCTGGTTACTACAGTTGTTCTGACAAGGTCGAACAATTTCAGTGTAGGCATGTGCTTGAGACAGACTCCATTGCTCATGTTGTTGGAGAAACACTTTTAAATGTCAGGGAGATGTTCACCTACTGGACATTATAAGAAGAAAACTTATTTGGCAAATTCAAAGTTGGACAACTGATATACATTAGAAGCCACAATATGTGTTTTTCAATTCTAAAATGCACTCCCATGACATTCTCGTCCCCTAAAATGCGACAATATGTGATATCACATTTTAGATGGACGAAACGTACAGGAGGGAGGCCGTCGATAAAAATTGCATTAGGCTGATGCCTTCTTCCTCCAGTTCTTTGTTTCCCCATCTCATGTTTTGTTGTTCCTATCCCAAACCCCGATTCTTCTATTACTCGTCCACGTTCTCTTTTATATTTCGGGTGTATTGTTGTGTTCTCGGTCCACCTCTAAGCCTCAGTTACGTTTTCTTCGCTTGTCCTTTCCCCATTGAGATTCACTTCATGCTTAGCTACTGCAACCATATATGTACTAGATCGGGTGTGGATTTCATCCATGCTCATTTTTCGATAAAGGACGTTATTATTAACTCAACAAGTAGCATCAAGAGGATACAAATGGAATTAAGCGACACCCAGCCTCTGCATAGTTAGGATGCACATAGCCATAGGCAACAAGTCAAACATAAAAATAGTTAGGATGCACATAGCCATAGGCAACAAGTCAAACATAAAAAGAAAATAAAACAACATAACTAGTAAAGTTATATCTGACACTATGCCTATATCGAAGGAGGAGGTGGACCGATCTAGAGATTGTGCTGCCACCCATATTCGGTAAAAAAACTCCATGGCCACCCATTCCTACCGTATACACACCGCCTTAAACAGAGGTTGATATTCTGTTCAGTGCAGCATCAACCACTTACAGAGACAGTGCATACAACCATGCTCATGCTATCACAAAATAAATTATCGTGCGGCAAAATTTTAGAAATGAGTGATGGTATCAAATGTTGTCGGTCGCATGCCAAATTTTTAGTTTTTATATCCCCGATAAAACGGGAAAGAGAAAAGGAAAGTTTAGACGGGCGTCTCACAAGTCCCTATCGTAGATAGCAGCTGGAGCACAAGTTTTTCTTCTTCTTTTCATCAGTCCAGATACCACTGAACAGTTTAATCAGGAAACTAATTACCTATAAGAATATACATACATATTTGCAGCTGGAGCCGAAGATGTGAAAATGTACACCCCCGACCTTAACTAGGCCTATTGCAAAGTGAGAAGCGATGAAATCCAAATTCCTACTGATACAGCCCCTACAGTCGCAACTGCTTGACTTAGCTCCAACAACACGTTTGGCCTTGGAACGGGCAACTCCTGCCAGTTTGTCCTCCTGCCAGGAAAGAAAAAAAAAAACAAATTGTAGGAATATAAGCCAAGAGATGGTCAATTAGGCTAGGCATGAAAGACCGCGGATAACAAAATTGTATAAACAAATTTCATGTCAAAAGGTTTAAGAACCAGTACCCCAAGTCAGCTATGACTATGCTAATATTGTCTTGAGACCGCCGATCCTGTAATCAATTTTTTTAAAAGGAAAATCAGAACATAGTTTATTGTAATGAGGTTTAATAAACGCCGAATATAAAGGTGGAAAGGAAACAATGAATGGAAGATATGAAGGTGGCAAACAACAATACCAGAGCTTTCTCCCCAAGCGCCTCACAGGCCCGCTACAAACAACCAAATGAGAAATAAGCAAGCATACAAAAATGTACTGTCTGTAAAAGGCATATAGTGAGTATCATTTATTTAAGCAGAGAGAGACTGCATACCTGGACATCTCCATGTTGACATAGTTGATCTCTGACAAAAGCTACAGCTTCAGTGCTGCAGAATACAGTCAGCTATATTGGTCATTATGTTAAACAGATAACTAAAGCGTCTTTACGAGGTCGAAAAAACGACAAACTCAAGGCTGTACAACTAAAAACATGGAGAACAAAAAATGTCGTGGATTTACCTTTTAATGTAATCCCAAAGACCATCGGTTGCTACCAAAACAAATTCCACATCCGGTCCAAGCTCCACCAGAGATACGTCAGGTGAAGAGATTATTAGATCCCCTTTAAATTTTATTCTGCACATAAGAGGTTGCATAATCAAAAAAAGTTAACATACAGTACACCATCTACCAAAAGTGCTGTAAACCACAGTAGGCTCAGCTTTGGCAACATGATATTTCATGGCAAGAGTTATGGTTGAAACTATAATATTCACCATCTAACATGGTAATGTTATCTGTGTAATTTGTTGTAGGATATTAAGGTACACAATTGGACATGTTGTTTCTTATTTACCAGTCATCTCATACTGTGCAGCAGCAACCAAAAGCATGTACAGAAGTTGGATAAACATTAAATGTGTAGGAATAAGCAGATAATTATTGAGAATATATAATTCAGGATAGTTTTCAACCATAATAATGGAAAATTTTCATCAAATCTCTGATCATAAAATGATCATTCCAGTTATAACAAGAACTCAAGGTGCAGATAAAATATTTTATCAGATCGAAAAAAGAATGTTTCAACAGAAAGCTTACTCTCCTCAGATAAGCAAATCATTTGTGGTCCGACAAACAATGAGCTATTATAAAATCTCGTGCAAACCTTCAAGCAAGAGTTTTTTTTATTGAAACTTCAAGAAAGAGGTTGTGAACAATGAGCCGTATAGAAGCCAAAAAAAAAACCAAGCAAATCTGCCAAATTTTGGAAACACTACATTTCATCCACCAGGAAAGAAAAAAAGAAAAGGGAGCACAGTTATAGTATTTGTCAACAGTGGAGAAAAATGGAAGGTCGTTGGTAAGTAGCTGCACTTAATAGATACGGATTCAACTGCTAATTAGCAACTACTATCAAGCATGGTAGAGAGAGGTTCTGAATAATGAGCAATGACATGTTCAAGATAGAAGCCAAAAAAAATTCCAAGCAAATCTGCCAAATTATGGAAACACTAGATTTCATCCACCAGGAAAAAAATTAAAAGTGAGCACAGTTATATTTGTCAACAGTGGAGGAAAATGGAAGGTCGTTTGAAAGCAGGTGCACTTAATAGATACGGATTCAACTGCTAGTCCCCGCCCCCCCATTAGAGATGAAACCAGTATACAAAGGTTTCAGTTTTGCATCAAAGTAGAAACTACTGAAAGAGCGTGTTTTTGGACATATTCCACCCAAAAAAGTTTTGGCACATAATTGAAAGCAAAAACACTCCTAAAACAAATAGCCTTATTGTTTCAGAAAAGCCTGACTTGGTTTGTTTGAGAGAATTTAATTTATTGATACAAAAACAAGGAAATGAAAACACAGGCAGTTAAGAAAATAATATAAAACATAACTTTATTCAGCGCTATACCGTGAAACGAATTTTTCAGTCCATCTTCCTTCTTTAACTCCTTTTACTAGCATCCTGCATAACACCACGAGATGTTAAAAATAGCAGGAATGTTATTTGGGAATAATGTGACAAATGGAGTGCTTAATTGTGTGTAAAAAGAGCAGGGAGTAGAAGAGACGAACTCATTCTTCCGTGTTTTAAATCTTATGTCTCCAAAAGCACGAGATACAGAAATGTCTCCACATACGCGCCCATCACGAATCTACGAAATAATGTTCGAGTTTGTTAAAACAAGACTCACCACAAGTGTGAGACTAGCATGTTGAAGGTTTTAGGTACTGATTAGAGGGAGCTCAGCATATGAAATTAAACACAGTATGGCTGCTTAATACTAAAAAATTGATTATCTGTGAAGCAACATAAAGATGACACCCAAGTGAAAGAGAACATGGCAGTTATTGCAATATTTAGTTTCTTACGGAAGCAGGATGACTTAGTCTATGATCATTAACTTAGAATGTTAAGGCACTCAGCGGCACAACCAGGAAACAGATGCAAGGACCCCAAATGAATCAAACAATACACAAATATTTACAAGAGGGGCAAAACTATAGCAATATTGACTATTTTTGTTGGAATACCAAGGACATGCATATGCAAGTATTATCCAATGGAAAAAGTAGAATGTTGTAGAAGAAATCATGCTGCAAAATAATGGCATGATTTGTCGGAGACCAAGCCTGTGGCAACTAGCATTCGTTAGCCATGTGGTCTATCTATTGTAGACGTAACTTCTCGATAAAGGCTACTCTAAAAAAACAACTTCTTGACAAAATCTCTCAAACTTGCAGTGTACCCCTAAACCACAAACATGCGGCTGCCAACAAAATGTAGGAGTTTCCTAGATGTGCTAGATTTTCAGCAGGACTTTTGTGTTGATTCTTGCCCATATACGGTAAACAGATAACGATTTATATGACAAAAGGAGCATGTTTATTTGTGTGTGGGAGTAAAGAATTAAGAGAACGTCATGGTAAGCGGCCCATATTCACAGAGCATCCTGATACTTTTAAGGGTACAACTACAGTAGTTCATCAGAGGCCACGAGACTTGCCCTTCCATTATGTAAAATTAGAACCAGGTAGTTCAGGTAAGGCAATTCAGCAGAACTATGGAAGAGAAAACACACCCATCCACCTGCTGCCCTAATCCGCTTGACCTCTTCAAGGGATGTTTTGTTGTTCCCGTATGGTCGATGAAAATTTGTCAGAGACTGAGGTCTTCCACCACGCGATATGACCTGCTAATCAAAATCGTCGGCCATCTTATTATCACCAACCAACAAAAAGTTTTCAGACAATTAAACGTCAATCTAGAATAAAGTTTGAATGTCACATTGCTAAATGCTACTACCAAGCAGGAGTCGCCAATGTGCGAGACAACAAGGACATCGTTCCTCAGAAACAAGGCCGTGGCCGTGGCACCAGAGTCGTCTTCCTTATCCATTTGCTGAAGCCTATGAAGAAGGAACAACGAAGCTTGTAAAATGTCAGAACTGAAAACTTCCATAGCTATGTAAGAAACTGGACAAGGAAGCCTGCGAAACACAGCTGTGCAAGGAAATGAGAGAATTCCCTACATGCCACTGGTAAGTAGATCAATTCCCTCTAGACCACAAACAAAGACATGCCAATGGATAACAGTTTTGAATCCCCTTCATGCTGTTGTGTTATCCTCCGTTTAGAAGAGCTCTGTTAAGTCACATAAAAGTTGCTGTTTTCCCAAAAACATATAATTAAAAAAACCTTTGATGAGAAATCGTTGCTCGAAGAAATGAAAAAAAGAAAACGTCCACTATGAATATGGCATAGCACGATAAAAGTGGTGTAGAGAGAACTATTGTATGCTTAGCATATCATGGAGGGAACTGCATCAAATCTGCAATGCAGGAGCAAAATGGTCTTTTCACACATAATTGAGCCTGTACTAACAGGCAGTTTATGGAATGACATGAAGGGAAGTAGGAAAATCAAGCACCTTTTACTCATAAAACTATTATCCAGTGGCATGTTTTTTCTACGAAAAAAAAGAACATAGTGAACTGATCTTCCTGTCAGTGGCATGCGGGGACTGTATCCATTAAAATGGGTTATGATCCTACAGAGCCTGACCAGGTGGAGAGGTTGCCGTCCATGGTGGCAAAGGCACGCCTGATCGAGTCCGTGATGGCCTCGAGATTCATGGTGTTAAGCACCGCGCCCCCGTCCAACGCGGCCGCACATTCCTTGAACAACTCGTCCCTGCAACACACACAAAAAAAAATCGGGTCAAGTGGCCGTGAAACGTGCGACACTGCAGCTCAAGAAAGAGATGATCGGTGCGTGCGTGCGTGCCTCAGGAACTGGACGGTGGAGAAACCGGCGTGGCCGTCGAGGACGGCGGCGAAGGAGAAGCCGTGGAGGAGGGAGTCGGGGCGGAGGACGACCTCGTCCTCCATCTCCTCGCGAGCTCCCTGCAGCTTGGCGCTGCCCCACCGGATGGCCTCCAGCTCCGACGACGACGAGGAGCCCGCCGCCACGCTTCCCGACGCCGTCACTTGGCATCGCGCAGCGGAGGCAGCAACCCGGCCGCAGCACCGGAGGGCGCTGGCGCC
This sequence comes from Thinopyrum elongatum, assembly GCA_011799875.1. NCBI lineage: Eukaryota > Viridiplantae > Streptophyta > Magnoliopsida > Poales > Poaceae > Thinopyrum > Thinopyrum elongatum. The sequence goes on from CM022299.1 coordinate 248,475,176, forward strand.
GGCGCCGGCGGAGTGGGCGGCGAGCGGCAGCCGCGGAACACGCGGGCTCAGCAGCGCCATACTAGTGGTGTGATATTTTTATTTTCTTTCTCGAGATACTTATTCGATTGAGAAATTATTCCTCGCGTTCGATTTTCTCCTCTCTCTCTCCCATGGAGTTTGGATTTGGACTTTGGAGGGATAAGAGGCGAGCGGCACCGTGGATTCCTCGGCGAATAGCCTCTGCGGCTGACGCTCCCTTGGCCTCTTGGGTGGTCAGGTCGCTCGCCGCTTAATATTTTGCTTCTTTGATTTCAAAGATAGATAATCTTCAGAGAAAAGCCACTGCACCCGACTTTTGTAAATAAAGCCACAGATAAAGTTTCTTTTTCCAAATAAATTCTTGTGCGACACTGCAAATATTTTTTCTCTCGAATACGCACGAGTGTGCGTATTCTAACATATAAGGTTGATAGCCAACTTGCCTCCACGGTGATCCCCCAATTTGCTGCCTTCCTAACCATCAGATCGTCCTTGTTTTGAGCCTGGGCTGTGACGCCCCCGGCTCAATCGTGCACTAATCATACACGCAAATGCATACGATCAAGCCTAAGGACTCACGGAAAAATATCACAACACAACTCTAAATCATAAATAAAGTCATACAAGCTTTATATTACAAGCCGGGGGCCTCGAGGGCTCGAATACATAAGCTCGCATACAAGCGTCAGCGGAAGCATCAGATATCTGAGTACAGATATAAAAGAAAGCACAGATAGGCCCTTAAAAGGCGGGGCAAAAGAAAACACTACGATCGAAAGGCGCAGGCCTCCTGCCTGGGACCCTCCGAACCTACTCCTGGTCGTCGGCCAACTTGTAGTAGTAGCCACTCTCGAGGTGGTAGTAGTAGTCGTCGGCGGGGCAGCTGTCTCAGGGGCTCCGTCATCTGGTTTCATCAAAAGGATATGGGGAAAAAAGAAAGCAAAGCAACCGTGAGTACTCATCCGAAATACTCAGCAAGCAAGGATCTACACTACATATGCAACATTATCAAAGGAAGGCTGTATATGTGGACTGGGCTGCAGAAATGCCAGAATAGAGGGGAAAGCCTAGTGGGTTGTGCCCTCCTCGGCCCACCTCCGGTGCCCCTCTTCTGGTATATAAGTCATTTTGACCTAGAAAAAATAGGGAGAGGACTTTCGGGATGAAGCGCCGCCGTCTCGAGGTGGAACTTGGGCAGGAGCACTTTTGCCCTCCGGCGGAGCGATTCCGCCGTGGGAACTTCCCTCCCGGAGGGGGAAATCATCGTCATCATCATCACCAACAACTCTCCCATCTTGGGGAGGGCAATCCCCATCAACATCTTCGACAACACCATCTCCTCTCAAATCCTAGTTCATCTCTTGTGTTCAATCTTTGTACCGGAACTATAGATTGGTACTTGTGGGTGACTAGTAGTGTTGATTACATCTTGTAGTTGATTACTATATGGTTTATTTGGTGGAAGATTATATGTTCATATCCATTATGCTATTTAATACCCCTCTGATCTTGAGCATGATTATCACTTGTGAGTAGTTACTTTTGCTCTTGAGGTCACGGGAGAAATCTAGTTGCAAGTAATCATGTGAACTTGATATGTGTTCGATATTTTGATGATATGTATGTTGTGATTCCCTTAGTGGTGTCATGTGAACGTCGACTACATGACACTTCACCATATTTGGGCCTAAGGGAATGCATTGTGGAGTAGTTATTAGATGATGGGTTACGAGAGTGACAGAAGTTTAAACCCTAGTTTATGCGCTATTCCGTAAGGGACTGATTTGGATCCAAAAGTTTAATACTATGGTTAGATTTATTCTTAATACTTTTCTCGTAGTTGCGGATGCTTGCGAGGGGGTTAATCATAAGTAGGAGGTTTGTTCAAGTAAGAACAGCACCTAAGCACCGGTCCACCCACATATCAAATTATCAAAGTAGCGAACACAAATCAAACCAACATGATAAAAGTGACTAGATGAAATTTTCGTGTACCCTCAAGAACGCTTTGCTTATCATAGGAGACCGTTTTTGCCTGTCCTTTGCCTCAAAAGGATTGGGCTACGTTGCTACACTTTTGTTACCATTACCGTTACTTGCTCGTTACAAATTATCTTGCTACCAAACTACTCATTACTTATAATTTCAGTGCTTGCACACATTACCTTGCTGAAAACCGCTTGTCATTTCCTTCTGCTCCTCGTTGGGTTCGACACTCTTACTTATCGAAAGGACTACGATTGATCCCCTATACTTGTGGGTCATCAAGGCTCTTTTCTGGCATCGTTGCTGGGAAGTGAAGCGCTCTTGGTAAGTGGAAATCGGTAAGGAAAAATTATTATTACGTGCTGAAATTTATTGTCACTTGTTACCATGGAAAACAATCCTTTGAGGGGTTTGTTCGGGGTATCTTCACCTCGACTGGAACCACAATTAGTTACCACTCAACCTACTGCACCTACTGAAAATATTGGTTATGAAATTCCTTCGGGTATGATAGAACAACTGCTAACTAATCCTTATGCAGGAGATGGAACTGAACATCCTGATATGCAGTTGATATATGTGGATGAAATTTATGGATTATTTAAGCTTGCAGGTTTACCCGGAGATGAAGCTAAGAAGAAGGTTTTGCCTTTATCTTTAAAGGGAAAAGCATTTAGCATGGTATAGGCTATGCGATGATATTGGATCTTGGAATTGGAATCGAATGAAATTGGAATTTCACCAAAAAGTTTATCCTATGCATCTAGTTCATCGTGATCGGAATTATATATATAATTTTTGGCCTCATGAAGGAGAAAGTATCGCTCTAGCTTGGGGGAGGCTTAAGTCAATGTTATACTCATGCCCCAATCATGAGCTCTCAAGAGAAATTATTATTCATAATTTTTATGCTCGGCTTTCTCATGATGATCGATCCATGCTTGATACTTCTTGTACTGGTTCCTTTATGAAGAAGACTATTGACTTCTGGTGGGATCTTTTAAAAAGAATTAAATGCAACTCTGAAGATTGGGAACTCGACGAAGGTAAAGAGTCAGGTATTAAGCTCAAGTATGATTGTGTTAAATCTTTTATGAATACCGATGCTTTTCAAAAGTTTAGCACTAAATATGGACTTGACTCTGAGATAGTAGCCTCCTTTTGTGAATCATTTGCTACTCATGTTGACCTCCCTAAGGAGAAGTGGTTTAAATATCACCCACCTATCAAAGAAGAAATTAAAGAACCAATAATAGCTAAAGATGAAACTATTATTTACAATGTTGATCCAGTTGTGCCTACTGCTTATATTGAAAAGCCACATTTCCTTGTTAGGATAAAGGAACATGCTAAAGTCTCAACTGTGGTCAACAAAAGTTATATTAGAACTTCCAAACCTGCTGAACAAATCAAAGTAGAACCTAGTGTTGCTATGGTTAAAGATCTCTTGGTTGAAAATATAGATGGGCATGTTATTTACTTCTGTGATGAATCTGCTAGAATTGCCAAACCCGATGAAAAAGATAAACATAGACCCGTTGTTGGCATGCCTGTTGTCTCAGTTAAAATAGGAGATCACTGTTATCATGGTTTATGCGACATAGGTGCTAGTGTGAGTGCCATTCCTTTTACCTTATATCAAGAAATTATGAATGATATAGCACCAGCTGAAATAGAGGACATAGATGTTACTATTAAACTTGCTAATAGGGACACCATCACACCACTTGGGATTGTTAGAGATGTTGAAGTCTTGTGTGGGAAAATAAAATACCCTACTGATTTTCTTGTTCTTGGTTCCCCACAAGATGACTTTTGTCCCATTATCTTTGGTAGACCTTTCTTGAACACCGTTAATGCTAAAATAGATTGCGAGAAGCAAACTGTCGGTGTTAGTTTTGGTGATGAGTCTCATGAGTTTAACTTTTCCAAGTTCAGTAGAAAACATCATAATAAAGAATTGTCTAGTAAGGATGAAATAATTGGTCTTGCTTCTATTGATGTGCCTCCTACCGATCCACTAGAACAATATTTGCTAGACCATAAAAATGATATGCATCTGCATGAAAGAAATGAAATAGATAAGATTTTCTTTGAACAACATCCTCTGCTTAAACACAATTTGCCTATTGAAACTCTAGGAGGTCCTCCTCCACCTAAAGGTGATCCTGTGTTTGAATTAAAACAATTGCCAAACACTTTGAAATATGTTTATCTTGATGAGAAAAAGATTTATCCTGTTATTATTAGTGCTAACCTTTTAGAACATGAAGAAGAAAGATTATTGAAGGTTCTGAAGAAGCACCGAGCTGTCATTGGATATACTCTTGATGATTTAAAGGGCATTAGTCCCACTCTCTGTCATCATAAAATTAATATGGAGCCTGATGCTAAACCCGTTGTTGATCACCAATGATGTTTAAATCCTAAAATGAAAGAAGTGGTAAGAACAGAAATACTGAAGCTTCTGGAAGCAGGTATAATCTATCCCATAGCTGATAGTAGATGGGTAAGTCCCGTTCATTGTGTCCCTAAAAAGGGAGGTATTACCGTTGTTCCTAATGATAAGAATGAACTTATTCCACAAAGAATTGTCACTGGCTACAGAATGGTAATTGATTTTAGAAAACTAAATAAAGCTACTAGAAAAGATCATTACCCTCTGCCTTTTATTGATCAAATGTTAGAAAGACTATCAAAGCACACACATTTTTGCTTTCTTGATGGATATTCCGGTTTTTCTCAAATACCTGTCTCACAACCTGATCAAGAGAAAACCACCTTTACTTGCCCTTTTGGAACTTATGCTTATAGATGTATGCCTTTTGGTTTATGCAATGCACCTGCTACCTTTCAAAGATGTATGACTACTATATTCTCTGACTTTTGTGAAAAGATTGTTGAGGTTTTCATGGATGATTTTTCCGTTTACGGAACTTCTTTTGATGATTACTTGAGCAACCTTGATCGAGTTTTGCAGAGATGTGAGCAAACTAATCTCCTCTTGAATTAAGAGAAGTGTCACTTTATGGTTAATGAAGGTATTGTCTTGGGACATAAAATTTCTGAACGAGGTATTGAGGTGGATAAAGCTAAAGTTGATGCAATTGAGAAAATGCCATGCCCTAAAGATATCAAAGGTATTCGTAGTTTCCTCGGTCATGCCGGTTTCTATAGGAGGTTTATTAAAGACTTCTCTAAAATTTCTAGGCCTCTTACAAATCTTTTACAAAAGGATGTTTCATTTGTTTTTGATGATGATTGTGTAGAAGCCTTTGAAACACTTAAGAAAGCCTTGATTTCTGCACCTATTGTTCAACCACCTGATTGGAACTTGCCTTTTGAAATTATGTGTGATTCTAGTGATTATGCTGTTGGTGCTGTTCTAGGACAAAGAGTCGATAAGAAATTAAATGTTATTCATTATGCTAGTAAAACTCTGGACAGTGCTCAACGAAATTATGCTACTACTGAAAAGGAATTCTTAGCAGTGGTGTTTGCTTGTGATAAATTTAGATCTTACATTGTTGATTCTAAAGTGACTGTTCACACCGATCATGCTGCTATAAAATATCTTATGGAAAAAAAGGATGCTAAACCTAGACTCATTAGGTGGGTTCTTTTACTACAAGAATTTGATTTACATATCACTGATAGAAAGGGAGCTGAGAACCCCGTGGCTGATAACTTGTCTAGGTTAGAAAATATTCTTGATGACCCACAACCTATTAATGATAGTTTTCCTGATGAACAATTAGCTGCAATAAATGTCTCTCATAACACTCCTTGGTATGCTGACTATGCTAATTACATTGTTGCTAAATACATACCACCTAGCTTCACATACCAACAAAAGAAAAAATTCTTCTATGATTTAAGACATTACTTTTGGGATGACCCACATCTTTATAAAGAAGGAGTAGATGGTATTATTAGATGTTGTGTACCTGAGCATGAACAGGGACAAATCCTACGGAAATGTCACTCCGAAGCTTATGGAGGACATCATGCGGGAGATAGAACTGCTCACAAGGTATTGCAATCTGGTTTTTATTGGCCTACTCTCTTCAAGGATGCCTGTAAGTTTGTTTTATCTTGTGATGAATGTCAAAGAATTGGTAATATTGGTAAGCGTCTGGAAATGCCTATGAATTATTCTCTTGCTGTTGAACCATTTGATGTTTGGGGATTTGATTACATGGGACCTTTTCCTTCCTCTAATGGGTATACACATATTTTGGTTGCTGTTGATTATGTTAATAAGTGGGTAGAAGCTATTCCAACTAGTAGTGCTAATCACAACACCTCTATTAAAATGCTTAAGGAAGTCATTTTCCCAAGGTTTGGAGTCCCTAGATATTTAATGACTGATGGTGGTTCACATTTTATTCATGGTGCTTTCCATAAAATGCTTGCTAAATATGATGTTAACCATAGAATTGTATCACCTTATCATCCTCAGTCTAGTGGTCAAGTTGAACTTAGCAATAGAGAAATAAAATTAATATTACAAAAAACTATCAATAGGTCCCGAAAGAATTAGTCTAAGAAGTTAGATGATGCACTTTGGGCTTATAGAACAGCATATAAAAATCCTATGGGTTTGTCTTCGTATAAAATGGTTTATGGAAAAGCTTGTCATTTGCCTCTTGAGTTAGAACATAAAGCATATTGGGCAATTAAAGAACTCAACTATGATTTCAAACTTGCCGGTGAAAAGAGGTTATTTGATATTAGCTCACTAGATGAATGGAGAACCCAAGCCTATGAAAATGCCAAGTTATTTAAAGAAAAAGTTAAAAGATGACATGACAAAAGAATCCAAAAGCGTGAGTTCAAAGTTGGAGAATATGTTCTTTTGTACAACTCTCGTTTCAGATTCTTTGCAGGAAAACTCCTCTCCAAATGGGAAGAACCTTATGTCATCGAGGAGGTTTATCGATCCGGCGCCATCAAGATAAATAATGCCGAAGGTACTAACCCGAAGATTGTCAATGGGCAAAGAATAAAACATTATATCTCAGGTACGCCCATTAATGTTGAAAGCAATATTATCCAAATCATGACACCGGAAGAACACATAAAGGAAACCTTCCGGAACACTCCAGAATCGTGAAAAAAAAGGAGGTAGTGATACGGTAAGTAAACGGACTCCGAAAAATCCGCAAAAATATTTTCTGTCCATTTTGGAATATAACAAAAATTAGGAAATAAGAAACAACCAGGAAGGCACCCCTGGTGGGCACAAGACACCAGGGCGCGCCCAGGTGGGTTGTGCCCACCTCGGGTACCTTCCGGACTCTGTTTTTCTTCCGTTTGCTTGTTTCCCAAGATAAAAAAATCTTTATATACCCCCCGAACCTATTGACCATCGTATCGCGGAGAAATCTTCTGTTTTCTTTTCCTTGCTGTTTTCTGACAGATCCAATCCACCATGGCCGCTTCAAGCTCCTCCAAGGACAAGTTCTTCGAGAACGTCATCAATCCATATTTGCGGGAGGTGATGCAGCACCCTCAGGCTATCCAGATGCATGAGGGGGTGCTGCACATCCGCGATGTGCAAGGCCCCAAGGGGACGAGATCCGTGGAGGCTAGGCTTGGAGCTATGGAGCAGGAAGTCTTCCGGTGCAAGGGGATGGTAGAACGTGGACTCAATGCCAATCACCTCATGATCGCGGACTACACCCGTGATCTCAAGGTGGATGGCAAGTCCATGAAGGACATCATCTTCACCTTCAATGAGCAAATCAACTTCCTCCAAAGCCAGATCTATGATCTCCAAAACCAAGTCTTTGAATATGAGGCGAGGTTTAAAGGTATGAGTTTGGCTGCCAGTTGCAGGACCCGTGAGATTCACTCCTCCTCTTATGATGGTGAGCCCTTGCCATGGAAACCCGAGGATAAGATTGCTACTGCTTCATCACCACCACCTCCTTCTTCATCAACAAAAGAAAATTGAGTAATCGGGTATGGGCACTCCCTTTGGCTTGTGCCAAGCTTGGGGGAGGTGCCCCGGTATCGTATCACCTCCACTATCTTTTGCCTTTACTTATCTTAGTTCGATCCATAGTTATCTTTTGCTTTAGATGAATAAAAGTTTAGTTCGATCCTTTCTTTTCGAGTGTTTGCTTAGTGATCTATCTTTGTAATCGTGTGCGAGATATATAATAAAGTTTAGTTTGAGTTTTGTTTTCTTTACTCTCATGTTCAATAAAATAAAAGGAAATAAATGAAAAAGATCATATGCTAATTTTATTGTAAGTAATGACATCACATAAGGAAGAGTATAAGTAGAAAATTTTATTGGAGATTGACAAACATAGCATTGGTCAATGATGCAATTCATGAAAGAATTAATAAGGGAAGAGAAGATTCACATGCAAATATACTATCTTGGACATCTTTTGTGATTGTGAGCCCCCATCAAAATATTATATGCCAAAATTGTTGACGTTGGACAAGGAAGACAACGTAATGATTCATGTTTGTTCATATTCACATAGAAGTTATATTGTCATAGATCCTTTAACATGTGGTGCTTGCCCCCATCTTTGCTAGCCAAAAATTCCGCACTAAGTAGAGATACTACTTGTGCATCCAAAAACCTTTAAACCCAAATCTTATTTTGAGAGTCCACCATACCTACCTATGGATTGAGTAAGATCCTTCAAGTAAGTTGTCATCGGTGCAAAAAGGCAATAAAAATTGCTTCTAAAAGTGTTGGATCATTTAGTGTAAGAGAAAATTGAGCGTTGTACAAACTTGTGATGGCAAAGAATAAAAGCGCCAGACTGCATAATAAAGGTTGCTATCATAAGGGGCAATATAACATGATGTTCTTTTGCATTAAGGGATTGAGCATACAAACAAAAAGCGCATGGCAACCTCTGCTTCCCTCTGCGAAGGGCCTATCTTTTACTTTTATGTATTTACTTTTATGCAAGAGTCAAAGTTTTCCTCTCTATTCCTTTTTATTTTCTCTTTTGGCAAGCATCATGTGGTGAGGAAAGATCTAGGCACATATATCCAGTTGGATATGAGTAGCATGAGTTATTATTGTTGACATCACCCTCGAGGTGAGTATGTTGGGAGGCAAAACTATAAGCCCCTATCTTTCTATGTGTCCGGTTGAAACATTTTGCTCATGTGTATGCGGTGAGTGTTAGCAATCATAGAAGACTATATGATGGTTGAGTATGTCGACTTGCCCAAAAAAAAGGCTCCGATACGTGACCCTTCCTGAAAAGATGATGAATTGTAGTTGCAAAGTTGACTGAGAACAGAGTTTGTTGGTTTTCAATAGAGTTTATGCTTTATACTTCGATGTTGTGATGAATTGTTACTTGTTCATGAGAAGTTATATGATAAAAGTTCTATGATAAAGTTTTATATTAAAGTTTGTTGCTGTTATAATAATATACATGATCCTTCTATGTCCGTATTTTGTTTTTATCGACACCTCTCTCTCTAAGCATGTGGACATGTTTTTCGATTTCGGTTTTCGCTTGAGGACAAGCGAGGTCTAAGCTTGGGGGAGTTGAGACGTCCATTTTGCATCATGTTTTCCTACTATTATTTATGATGTTTTTATGCATAATAATGCTTTTTGGAGTAATTCTAATGCCTTTTCTCTCATAATATGCAAGGTTCACACAAAGAGGGAGAATTCCGGCAGCTGGAAATCTGGACCTGAAAAAGCTACGTCAGGCTACCTATTCCGCACAACTCCAAATGAGCTGAAACTTCATGAGGAATTTTTATGGAATAAATAAGAATTATTGAAGCAAATAACTACCAGAGGGGGCCCACCAGGTGGGCACAACCCACCTGGGCGCGCCAGGGAGCCCAGGCGCGCCCTTGTGGGTTGTGCCCTCCTCGGCCCACCTCCGGTGCCCCTCTTCTGGTATATAAGTCATTTTGACCTAGAAAAAATAGGGAGAGGACTTTCGGGACAAAGCGCCGCCATCTCGAGGTGGAACTTGGGCAGAAGCACTTTTGCCCTCCGGCAGAGCGATTCCGCCGGGGGAACTTCCCTCACGGAGGGGGAAATCATCGCCATCATCATCACCAACAACTCTCCCATCTTGGGGAGGGCAATCCCCATCAACATCTTCGACAACACCATCTCCTCTCAAACCCTAGCTCATCTCTTGTGTTCAATCTTTGTACCGGAACTATAGATTGGTACTTGTGGGTGACTAGTAGTGTTGATTACATCTTGTAGTTGATTACTATATGGTTTATTTGGTGGAAGATTATATGTTCAGATACATTATGCTATTTAATACCCCTCTGATCTTGAGCATGATTATCATTTGTGAGTAGTTACTTTTGTTCTTGAGGTCACGGGAGAAATCTAGTTGCAAGTAATCATGTGAACTTGATATGTGTTCGATATTTTGATGATATGTATGTGGTGATTCCCTTAGTGGTGTCATGTGAACGTCGACTACATGACACTTCACCATATTTGGGCCTAAGGGAATGCATTGTGGAGTAGTTATTAGATGATGGGTTGCGAGAGTGACAGAAGCTTAAACCCTAGTTTATGCGCTATTCCGTAAGGGACTGGTTTGGATCCAAAAGTTTAATGCTATGGTTAGATTTATTCTTAATACTTTTCTCGTAGTTGCGGATGCTTGCGAGGGGGTTAATCATAAGTAGGAGGTTTGTTCAAGTAAGAATAGCACCTAAGCACCGGTCCACCCACATATCAAATTATCAAAGTAGCGAACACAAATCAAACCAACATGATGAAAGTGACTAGATGAAATTTCCGTGTACCCTCAAGAACGCTTTGCTTATCATAAGAGACCGTTTTGGCATGTCCTTTGCCTCAAAAGGATTGGGCTACGTTGCTGCACTTTTGTTACCATTACCGTTACTTGCTCATTAAAATTATCTTTCTACCAAACTACTCGTTACTTATAATTTCAGTGCTTGCAGACATTACCTTGCTGAAAATCGCTTGTCATTTCCTTCTGCTCCTCGTTGGGTTCGACACTCTTACTTATTGAAAGGACTACGATTGATCCCCTATACTTGTGGGTCATCAGGACTGGATCCCCGCCCACCGTTGGCCAGCCGCACACTCCGGCATGGAGAAGCCACACACTGCAAATATGCAGGGGCTGATCCAAGCCAAACAACAGTACTACTCCAAAAACTCAAAGTTTACAATCAAGTTCAAAAACTTCTAAAGAGCCCGGGGGGCTGATCCAAGCAAAACAACAGTATGGTGTTCGGATCTCTAGAAATTTGCCATAAAATGACTAGATTTATTTTGGCTACGTTCAATATGAGTAATACAATAATCCCGTTCCTCCATGCTTCTTTTGATATCCTCGACCAAAAAAACGTACTTCGATTTGTTGCCTTCTCTACTATTGATCATCATGACTGCCTCAAGGCGATCGCTTTTAATATCCAATGCAAGGAACACAAAGTTAGAGCATCTACTACTAGACTTGTCAAATCCGACCCCCTATACTCCCGCGGGCGTCGGACGGCTCCTCATTTAGCATGTCAGGCAGCCACACACCCCAAATCCAAACCCTCAAACTCATGCACATCCATGCAAGTCCATCATACACGTGAATGTCACACGTAACTAAACATTTGTTGGTAGCGAAAATACATAGTTCGAACATAAAAAATAATTGAGGTAATTGTGCTCATGCTACAAAAACTTGGCAGGTGGGTTTACTTTCTTACAAGAACTTACAAAATCTACAGCGGAGGTACAATAACTTCCCCTCGACGTGCACTTGAGGTACAAATCGCTCTTGTGCTGACACATGGACGCCAGTGGGGCAAAGTGCATGGCCTGAGCTACTCGGATTCTTTGCAAAATTGCCCCTGCAACCTTGGGCACCATAGACACCTAATTTAGGACAGTAAAACTGACCTAATCCCAATGATACGTCTCCAACGTATCTATAATTTTTGATTGTTCCATGCTATTATATTATCTGTTTTGGATGTTTTATATGCATTAATATGCTATTTTATATTATTTTTGGGACTAAACTATTAACCTAGAGCACAGTGCCAGTTCCTGTTTTTTCCTTGTTTTTGAGTTTCGCAGAAAAGGAATACCAAACGGAGTCCAAACGGAATAAAACCTTTGTGATGATTTTTCTTGGACCAGAAGACAACCAGGAGACTTGGAGATGAAGTCGGAGGAGCCACGAGGCGGCCACAAAGATGGAGGGCGCGCCCCCCACCCTTGTGGGCCCCTCGTGCACCTCCTGACCTAATTCTTTCGCCTATATATTCCCAAATATCCCCAAACCACCAGAGGCATCCACGAAAATACTTTTCCACCGCCGCAACCTTCTGTACCCGTGAGATCCCATCTAGGGACCTTTTCCGGCACCCTGCCTGAGGGGGACTCGATCACGGAGGGCTTCTACATCAACTCTATTGCCCTTCCGATGAAGCGTGAGTATTTTACCACAGACCTACGGGTCCATAGCTAGTAGCTAGATGGCTTCTTCTCTCTCTTTGATTCTCAATACCATGTTCTCCTCGATGTTCTTGGAGATCTATTCAATGTAATACTTTTTTGCGGTGTGTTTGCCGAGATCCGATGAATTGTGTATTTATGATCAACTTATCTATGAATATTATTTGAATCTTCTCTGAATTCTTTTATGCATGATTTGATATCTTTGTAATTCTCTTTGAACTATCGGTTTGGTTTGGCCAACTAGATTGGTTTTTCTTGCAATGGGAGAAGTGCTTAGCTTTGGGTTCAATCTTGCGGTGTCCTTTCCCAGTGACAGTAGGGGCAGCAAGGCACGTATTGTATTGTTGCCATCGAGGATAAAAAGATGGGGTTTTCATCATATTGCTTGAGTTAATTCCTCTACATCATGTCATCTTACTTAATGCATTACTCCGTTCTTTATGAACTTAATACTCTAGATGCATGCTGGATAGCGGTCGATGTGTGGAGTAATAGTAGTAGATGCAGAATCGTTTCGGTCTACTTGACACGGACGTGATGCCTATATTCATGATCATTGCCTTAGATATCGTCATAACTTTGCGCTTTTCTATCAATTGCTCGGCAGTAATTTGTTCACCCACCGTATTATTTGCTATCTTGAGAGAGGCCTCTAGTGAAACCTATGGCCCCCGGGTCTATTTTCCATCATATAATTTTCCGATCTTCTATTTTCCTTTATATAAGTTTTCAATCTACTATTTTGCAATCTTTTACTTTTCGATCTATAAACCAAAAATACCAAAAATAATTTACTTTATCGTTTATCTATCTCTATCAGATCTCACTTTTGCAAATAACCGTGAAGGGATTGACAACCCCTTTATCACGTTGGGTGTAAGTTGTTTGATTGTTTGTGTAGGTATTCGGTGATTTGTGCATTGTCTCCTACTGGATTGATACCTTGGTTCTCAAACTGAGGGAAATACTTATCTCTACTTTGCTGCATCACCCTTTCCTCTTCAAGGGAAAAACCAACGCAAGCTCAAGAAGTAGCAGGAAGAATTTCTGGCGCCGTTGCCGGGGAGATCTACACCAAGTCAAGACATACCAAGTACACATCATAAACTCTCATCTCTTGCATTACATTATTCACCATTTGCCTCTCATTTTCCTCTCCCCCACTTCTAAAATGATTTTTGAAAAGATTTGCCTTTTTATTCGCCCTTCTTTCCGTTCAATCTTTTGTTTGCTTGTGTTACCATGTGCCTTCTTTTTGCTTGCATATTCGCTTGCTAAAAGTTTATGGATCCTCATCCACTTGCTAATCTTTTTAAGAGATCCAATTATGATGAACCAATTTCTAGTGATTTGAGTGCACTAGATTATCTTTATGAAGTTTTGCTTGAAATTCGTGAATCTGAAAATTGTGATGAAGTGTTAAAAGAAGAAATCTATGAAGTGATTCACGATAGCTCCTTGGATGAAAAGCATGATTGCAATGGTTCTACTATAAATTCTATTAATGTCAGTTTTGCTAATGATATGCAAAACCCTAAGCTTGGGGATGCTAGTTTTGCTAGGTCCACTACTTGTTGCAATGATCATGATTGGGGTGATTTTTCTTATGATCTTGAAAATCTATTTAAGCCTCATGATGAATATGTTTGCAATAATATTGAAAGTGGGTTTGGAAGAGTGTCAAATTTAGATCCCACATATTTGGAGAATGTTCAATCTTATGAAATTTTTGATAAAAGTGGGTTTGGAGAGGTCATGACTTTAGTTAATGTTAATCCCACTATTTTGGAAGAGTGTCAACTTTGCATGCATGTGGATCGTGTTGAGAATATGTTATGTGATAGCTATTTTGTTGAATTTGCTTATGATCCTACATGTAATTATTATGAGAGAGGAAAATATGGTTGTAGAAATTTTCATGTTACTAAATTACCTCTCTTCATGTTGAGATTGCTATCGTCTCTTTCTTCTTCCTTGCATATGCTAGTTTTTGCTTGCCTTGATAATTTGTTTGCTTATAAAATGCCAATGCATAGGAAGTATGTTAGACTTAGATGTGTTTTTTCACAAGTTTTATGATGCTCTCTTTGTGCTTCAATTCTTCTCTTTTATGTGAGCATCATTGAAATTATCAATGCCTAGCTAAAAGACTTTAAAGAAAAGCGCTTGTTGGGAGGCAACCCAATTTTATTTTTGTTTTTGCTTTTTTTTTGTTCTGTTTTGCAATAAATAATTCAACTAGCCTCTGATTAGATGTGGTTTTGTTTTAATTAGTGTTTGTGCCAAGTAAGACCTTTGGGATGGCTTACGGTGATAGTTGATTTGGTCTTGCTGAAAAACAGAAACTTTTGTGTCCAGTATCAGAATTTTAATAATTCACTGGAGCATTGAAAAACCCTGAATTTTTTACAAGAGATTGATATACAAATTTCCTATGTTTTCCTATGTTTGCAGAATTTTTGGAGTTACATAAGTATTAGAACAATTCGGATATTCGCAGACTGTTCTGTTTTTGACAGATTCTGTTTCTTTGTGTTGTTTGCTTATTTTGATGAATCTATGGGTAGTATCGGGGGGTATGAACCATGGAAAAGTTGGAATACAGTAGATATTACACCAATATAAATAAGGAGTGAGTTCACAACAGTACTAAAAGTGGTGATTTATTTTCTTATACTAACGGAGCTTATGAGATTTTCTGTTGAGTTTTGTGTTGTGAAGTTTTCAAGTTTTGGGTAAGGATTTGATGGACTATGGAATAAGGAGTGGCAAGAGCCTAAGCTTGGGGATGCCCAAGGCACCCCAAGGTAATATTCAAGGACAACGAAGAGCCTAAGCTTGGGGATGCCCCGGAAGGCATCCCCTCTTTCGTCTTCGTCCATCGGTAACTTTACTTGAGGCTATATTTTTATTCACCACATGATATGTGTTTTGCTTGGAGCGTCTTTTATGTTTTGAGTCTTTGCTTTTTAGTTTGCCACAATCATCCTTACTGTACACACCTTTTGAGAGGGACATGCATGAATCGTGATTTATTAGAATACTCTTTGTGCTTCACTTATATCTTTTGAGCTAGGCAATTTTGCTCTCGTGCTTCACTTATATCTTATTAGAGCACGGCGGTGGTTTTATAGAAATTAATGAACTCTCATGCTTCACTTATATTATTTTTAGAGTCTCTAAATAGCATGGTAATTTTCTTTGGTTATAAATTTAGTCCTAATATGATAGGCATCCAAGAGGGATACAATAAAAACTTTCATATAAAGTGCATTGAATACTATGAGAAGCTTGATTCCTTATGATTGTTTTGAGATATGAAGTTGGTGATATCAAAGTCGTGCTAGTGAGTAGTAGTGAATTTGAGAAATACTTGTGTTAAGGTTTGTGAGTCCCGTAGCATGCACGTATGGTGAACCGTTATGTGATGAAGTCGGAGCATGATTTATTTATTGATTGTCTTCCTTATGAGTGGCGGTCGGGGACGAGCGATGGTCTTTTCCTACCAATCTATCCCCCTAGGAGCATGTGCGTAGTACTTTATTTCGATGACTAATAGATTTTTGCAATAAGTATGTGAGTTCTTTATGACTAATGTTAAGTCCATGGATTATACGCACTCTCACCCTTCCACCATTGCTAGCCTCTAGTACCGCGCAACTTTCCCCGGTACCATACACCCAACATATACCTTCCTCAAAACAGCCACCATACCTACCTATTATGGCATTTCCATAGCCATTCCGAGATATATTGCCATGCAACTTTCCACCTTTCCGTTTATTATGACACGCATCATCATTGTCATATTGCTTTGCATGATCATGTAGTTGACATCGTATTTGTGGCAAAGCCACCATTCATAATTCTTTCATACATGTCACTCTTGATTCATTGCACATCCCGGTACACCACCGGAGGCATTCATATAGAGTCATATTTTGTTCTAGTATCGAGTTGTAATTCTTGAGTTGTAAGTAAATAAAAGTGTGATGATCTTCATTATTAGAGCACTGTCCCATGTGAGGAAAGGATGATGGAGACTATGATTCCCCCACAAGTCGGGATGAGACTCTGGATGAAAAAAAAGAGAAAGAAAAGGCCTAAAAAAAAGAGAAGGCCCAAAAAAAAGAAAAGAAAAAATGAGAGAAAAAGAGAGAAGGGGCAATGTTACTATCCTTTTACCACACTTGTGCTTCAAAGTAGCACCATGATCTTCATGATAGAGAGTCTCCTATGTTATCACTTTCATATACTAGTGGGAATTTTTCATTATAGAATTGGCTTGTATATTCCAATGATGGGCTTCCTGCCCTAGGTCTTCATGAGCAAGCAAGTTGGATGCACACCCACTTAGTTTTCCTTTTGAGCTTTCATAAAATTATAGCTCTAGTGCATCCGTTGCATGGCAATCCCTACTCACTCACATTGATATCTATTGATGGGCATCTCCATAGCCCGTTGATACGCCTAGTTGATGTGAGACTATCTCCCTCTTTTTGTCTTCTCCACAACCACCATATTCTATTTCACCTATAGTGCTATGTCCATGGTTCACACTCATGTATTGCGTGAAAGTTGAAAAAGTTTGAGAACGTCAAAAGTATGAAACAATTGCTTGGCTTGTCATCGGGGTTGTGCATGATTTGAATATTTTGTGTGATGAAGATGAAGCATAGCCAGACTATATGATTTTGTAGGGATAAGCTTTCTTTGGCTATGTTATTTTGAGAAGTCATAATTACCTTGTTAGTATGCTTGAAGTATTATTGTTTTTATGTCAATATTAAACTTTTGTTTTGAATCTTATGGATCTGAACATTCATGCCACAATAAAGAAAATTACATTGATAAATATGTTAGGTAGCATTCCACATCAAAAATTATGTTTTTATCATTTACCTACTCGAGGACAAGCAATAATTAAGCTTGGGGATGCTTGATACGTCTCCAACGTATCTATAATTTTTGATTGTTCCATGCTATTATATTATCTGTTTTGGATGTTTTATATGCATTAATATGCTATTTTATATTATTTTTGGGACTAACCTATTAACCTAGAGCCCAGTGCCAGTTCCTGTTTTTTCCTTGTTTTTGAGTTTCACAGAAAAGGAATACCAAACGGAGTCCAAACGGAATAAAACCTTCACGATGATTTTTCTTGGACCAGAAGACAACCAGGAGACTTGGAGATGAAGTCGGAGGAGCCACGAGGTGGCCACAAGGACGGAGGGCGCGCCCAGGGGGGTAGGGCGCGCCCCCCACCCTTGTGGGCCCCTCGTGCACCTCCTGACCTAATTCTTTTGCCTATATATTCCCAAATATCCCAAAACCACCAGAGGCATCCACGAAAATACTTTTCCACCGCCGCAACCTTCTGTACCTGTGAGATCCCATCTAGGGACCTTTTCTGGCACCCTGTCGGAGGGGGATTCGATCACAGAGGGCTTCTACATCAACTCTATTGCCCTTTCGATGAAGCGTGAGTAGTTTACCACAGACCTACGGGTCCATAGCTAGTAGCTAGATGGCTTCTTCTCTCTCTTTGATTCTCAATACCATGTTCTCCTCGATGTTCTTGGAGATCTATTCGATGTAATACTTTTTTGCGGTGTGTTTGCCGAGATCCGATGAATTGTGGATTTATGATCAGCTTATCTATGAATATTATTTGAATCTTCTCTGAATTCTTTTATGCATGATTTGATATCTTTGTAATTCTCTTCGAACTATCGGTTTGGTTTGGCCAACTAGATTGGTTTTTCTTGCAATGGGAGAAGTGCTTAGCTTTGGGTTCAATCTTGTGGTGTCCTTTCCCAGTGACAGTAGGGGTAGCAAGGCACGTATTGTATTGTTGCCATCGAGGATAAAAATATGGGGTTTTCATCATATTGCTTGAGTTAATTCCTCTACATCATGTCATCTTACTTAATGCATTACTCCGTTCTTTATGAACTTAATACTCTAGATGCATGCTGGATAGCGATCGATGTGTGGAGTAATAGTAGTAGATGCAGAATCGTTTCGGTCTACTTGACACGGACGTGATGCCTATATTCATGATCATTGCCTTAGATATCATCATAACTTTGCGCTTTTCTATCAATTGCTCGGCAGTAATTTGTTCACCCACCGTATTATTTGCTATCTTGAGAGAAGCCTCTAGTGAAACCTATGGCCCCCGGGTCTATTTTCCATCATATAAGTTTCCGATGTTCTATTTTCCTTTATATAAGTTTTCGATCTACTATTTTGCAATCTTTTACTTTCCGATCTATAAACCAAAAATACCAAAAATAATTTACTTTATCGTTTATCTATCTCTATCATATCTCACTTTTGCAAATAACCGTGAAGGGATTGACAACCCCTTTATCGCGTTGGGTGCAAGTTGTTTGATTGTTTGTGCAGGTATTCGGTGATTTGTGCGTTGTCTCCTACTGGATTGATACCTTGGTTCTCAAACTGAGGGAAATACTTATCTCTACTTTGCTGCATCACCCTTTCCTCTTCAAGGGAAAAACCAATGCAAGCTCAAGAAGTAGAACCCAGCCATCTCACAAAATTAGTGTTTCTGGCTGTCAATTTTCCCGGTTTTACCGGCCAGAGCCGCTCACGCATGGCATGTATCTCGGTGCCTCATGGGGCGATGACGGGTACAAGAGGGAGGGCCATCAATATGATGATGTTGGTCAGTCCAGCTCCACTGCTGCGAGGGCGTCTAGGTTCCCTTAGTCGCGAGGCCAGCGTCGATGAGTCGAATAGCGTGGCGCTCAACAAATGGGGCAATGGGTTGGTGATTTTATGGTTTTTCTAATACTATTGATGAGTTATGTTGTCTCTATGTTTTGCCAAATATTCTATTGTTTATCGCATACACTATTCTTTTGAGTTTGTCCATGTGTTGTTGCAGGTTGCTGATGATAATGACTCACCAAATGGGTTTGCCAATATGTTTAGCCTGGAGCATTAGCAATTGAGTCAGTATTACCAGCAACCCGCAACAATACATGGACAAGGAAAAAAGGACAATGTATGCGATAAAACAATAGAAAAGGGGCAAACTATAGAGCCAACATAGCTCATTATCAATATTGGCAAACTGTAGAGTCAACCCCTTACCCCATTTGTTGGGCGCCATGTGAGGCGCCAAACCATAGAGAGGCAACTTACCATGGATGATAACTATGGAACAACGTTACCTAAAGAACAAGTCTCTTATCTGAATTATGGAATAGCGTTAACTCCTGAACAAGACTCTTAAGAGATCAGCATGAATATACCGTGAAATGTGATAATCTATTTTCCATGCTTAGATGAATAACAAAGCCATAAATGTTGCACAAAAGTAAGATGAGGGTACAACCTATCTGGCCGCTATCCATAGGAGTGAGCATCATGTGCTGACTTGTCGATGGCCCTGCAGTTGTTGTGGCTGTCCATGTCGGGCACGCACATTCGATGCAGGGAACTGTTGAGTGGGGACTATAGCTCCCTTCTGGTGTATGCTTCCCTTGTTGGAGCAGATGCTGTGAGAAGGAAGACGGTGTGGCTGAAGATGCAGAAAACGCATAATGTTAAGAACGACACATATCTCTGATCTGAAGAAATACCCTAAGAGATCAACAGTAAGGTACGAGAGTGGTCACACGTCTGTTGACTGAAAACTAAATTGGGGTCACACGATTTTATTTTATTTTGGTACTGTCCGATCTGCGCCAGATGGCTTGATGGTTGTCTTGTGCCACCCAGCTGACACTGTTCAGAATCTTCCCCGAAGAGCTCGCGACCACCAGCAGAGCAGCCTGCCTCCACCGTCCCTGGCCGCGAGAGCTCTGACCAAAACCCTGCTCCCCGCCCCACTGCACTGCCGTGGTTGCGCCACCCCCGGCCAATCCACAAAGATTCGCCGTCATCCAGATCCGTTGGCGGCAGTACCTTCAACCCACACAACTCTAAGATAGCCACCTAAGCGCTGCTTCCGCGATGAACTTGCGCCCCCGCACCCTTACGATAGACACTAGCCAACCGGCAGCCTAGGAGCTCCGCTACCTCGAGGGGTACTGCTTCCCATTGGGAATCGACTGGCCCAGAATAAAAATTCAGACGACTGACGCCTAAATAAAGTGATTTAAGATGAGTGTAGGACCTATCTTGCGGCCCGGTGAAGTAGGCAGCTCCAGCTGCCGAGTCGGTGAGACCGGCGTGGTTGCAGTGGCTCCCGGCGGTAGGAAAGCAGATATGTCATGATGGTCGACGGCTACGGGGAAGCAGCGCCGGGGCCCTGGACGCATCCGAAGTTGGAGCCACTCCGACGCCATGCACAACGACGCGGGTGAATCGGCTCTGGTACGGTTCACGCGGTCGTCGTCGAGGAAGCTCCGGTAGCACGGAGTAAGAGGCACACGGCCCAGTGCACGACGGCAAACGGACAGTGGCTCTGGCATTGGGGGCGAGGGCGGCAGGGAATTTGGTGCGGTGGGGGCGCCATGGAGGAGGGGCTGAGGTTTCATGGCTGGGGAGAAGGGACCTTCCGGGGAGAAGGTGATTTGGCGCCCACGATGTATGAATGGGGAATTGGGACGGGGAACCATGTCTTATGGACGCATTCGTCTGAAATGTGTGTGTGTGTGTGGGGGGGGGGAGGGGTTACAGTTCTACCCCTGCCTTTAGGCTTCTAGGCTTGGGTCTGTGTCTTGAGGGTCGGGGATACTAGAGTAACTTTGCTTCTCCCAAATAGTGGGCGCGAGCGATTTCAGGCGAGGAGGGCGTGTTTTGAAATAGTGGGTGCGAGCGCTTTCGGGTGAGAAGGGCGTGTTTTGAAATAGTGGGCGCGAGCGATTTCGGCCGAGGAGAGGGTGTTTTTCCGTCCATGGTTTATGAATTATTCGGCGCCTGCCATTTCGGCCGAGGAGAGGGTGTTTTGCCGTCCATGGTTCATGAATTATTCTGCACCTGTCATTTCGGCCGAGGAGAAAGCGCGCTTGGATGAAGTTACAAACCTACCCTCGATGTACAACGGGCCAATTGATGCGTGTCCCACATAGGCCGGTAATTTCGCGTCTCCATTTAATTGCTCGGGCGAATTCTACCGAGCAGAGTGTGTTTAGCGGTTCGTTCAAATTTTGGGAGAACGAGCATCCATGTCTACCTTACCAAGTCGATTCGAATCAAATTTTGAAATATTAGCTTGCCACTTCTTTTTTAGATGGTGAGATGATGCTCGGGACTAATGTGTTTTTACATGCTCGTTGCTAACGATTTACTATATGACAAATAGTTGATCCACTCAAAAACGGAAATCAAACCCAAAATGAAATATCTCGATTCAATGAAACAGCTCATTCACCAGGTCAAAATAGTGAACTAAATCCAAAATTGAACACCTCAATTGAGTTGCATGTTTTATTATAGTACTCCATGAACATGCTGAAAGTCAAATTAATGAACTTGTTTGATACACATATCTCCGTTCATGTGTGGATTGCAGACAACATGTTCTCCAATTCAAATATTTGAATGCAAATTTATATCAAAACATGGTTTATATTAGTCTTTGATGCATAAACGCGACCTCCCCCTCTCCCGGACTCCTGTTCTCTCTCTCTCCCTGACAATCTTCGTTTCTATCGCACGCATCCAAACACAAAACTTGTCGGTCCCTCTCCCTCTATCTCTCTATCTCTCTCTCTCTCTCTCTCTCTCTCTCTCTCTGTGTATGTGTGTGTGTTTGTGTGTCGGTCTTTCTAGTTCGCATGCACACTCCATGTATAGGTCTCTCTAGCACACAATGTATGATTCTCTAGTCCAAGCTAAATATCTAGGGTGCACTCATCGTACGCACACAAATTCCCTAGCTCGTTGTCCATAACTCTCTCACGCACCACTCTGCCGTCTCGGAGCTCTTCCCTCTCTCTCTCTCGAACTCTCCATCTCCATGGGTCACGCATACACATGCATATCTCATTCGCACTCGATAGACCCATCTAAAACTCTCTCTCTCCCTCATTCTCTCTCCATCTCACATGCACACACACACAATCTCACGCCTAGCTAAGTATGACTATCTCTCACTCAATTGTAGGCACACGCAGTCCCCCCTATGTATATGACTATTTCCCAGTCTCCATCACAAACATATGCATTGTCTCTTTCCCTCACTTGGTCTATCTCGATTTCTCTCGGGGCATCTTTCTATCGCACACACACCTCGTCCCTCGATCTCCCACCCATATAGTCCCCTCACGATCTCAAGGGGATCTCTCTATCACAAACACACCCTCTCTCCCTCCCCATGCGTCCATCTTCTCCATGCGTCCCTCTCGACCTCTGTCCCTTGTTGGCCAAACCTCTATTGGACATGTGTTATAGGGGTGTCTCTTTCCGTTGCAAACAATCACGTACTAGCTATCTTCATGTATCTCCTCACCTCGCTTTTCTATCTCGGAGATGCATGTGTGATATGTTTGCATAAGTAACGAACACTCTCTCTCTAATTTATCATTTGTTGTCCTTTTCTCTTTCACACACACACTCTTTTGCACACTCACTCTTTCTCCTTCACACGCACTTGATCTCTCTTAACTTAGGTACTCTCTTTGGTCCATAGCATATAGATTTATTGAAAAGTCAAATTTCACAAAGTTTGACCAGGTACGTGGAGAAAAACATTTACATCTAGAACGGCAAACATATATCATTAGATTCATCATGAGATGTAGTTTCGTATGATGTATCTTTGGTATTGTAGATATAAATAATATTTGCGTAAACCTGGTCAAAGTTTCCAAAGTTTGACTTCTAAAAAATTTATATGCACGGCATTATCGAACGGATGGAGTATCTCTTTCCCCCTCTCAGCTATCTGACGCACCACTCAGCCGCATCGGGGCTCCTGTATCTCTCTCAATCTTTATATCTCCCTGCTTCACACATACACATATCTTGCTCGCGCTACGTAGACCCATCTAACACTCTCCGCCCTTGTTCTCTCTCTATGTGACACGCACCCCCCTAAGTACCATAATCTCTCACTCCATCATAGGCACCCGCACTCCCCCCTAAGTATGACTATCTCTCACTATCCATCAGGAACACACATATTGTCTCCTTCCATCCATACATCTATCTCGATATATCTCGGGGTATCTTCTATCGCGCACACACCTTGTCACTCGATCTCCCACCCATGTAGTCCCATCACGATCTCCAAGGGATCTCTCTGTCACAAACACACACACTCTCCTCCCCATGCTTGCATTTTCTCCATACGTCTCTCTCGACCTCTCTCCCTTGTTTGTCAGACCTCTCTTGGCCACGTGCTAGGATCTTTCTCTCTCGGTTGCAAACAACCACACACTATCTCCTCACCTCGCTTCCGCTGTCGAAGATGCATGTGTGATATGTTTGCATAAGACACACATGTTTTTTCTCTACTTTATCGTGTGTTGTCCATGTCTCTTTCACACACGCACACACACTTTTTTCACTCACTCTTTCTATTTCACACACACACACTCTCTCTAGTTAGGTACTCTCTCACGTCCATAAACATATGGATGTTTTGAAAAGTCAAACCTTAGAAAAGTTTGACCAGGCATATGTGGAGAAAAACATTTACATCTGGAACGATCATTAGATTCATCACAACATGTACTTACTTCATACTATCATTTATCTTTGGTATTGTATATATAAGTAATTTCTTTATAAACTTGGTCAAAGTTTCAAAAGTTTGACTTTAAAAAAAATGTAGGCACTACATTATCGAACGGAGGGAGTAGCTCTTTATCTCTCTCTACTATCTCTCACGGGCCTCCCCTCTCACACGATCTCTCTTTACCGAGGGATTATACGGTCACTATGTCAGCGTATAGCTCCGTATATTGTTTAGTTGACCGGTCAACGGGTCCACATGCTACCTTGTCAGTTCATGTTCTCTATGTTCGTGTGCTGGCCCATGTGGCAGTGGGTGAAAATAAGTAAACTAGAGGCCCATCTGACACACGGTGAAGTAAACAAAGTTGAAATCACTCGCGGTAGCACCCCGCACGCTAGTAAATTAGCACTGCTATACACACGACGCATGCACGGCCGATGCATTCACGATTCAGACGTGGCAGCACCAATAGCTAGCGTGCATGAAGGAGCACTGTTGGGGAAGGAGAATCATGCAGGCGTCGTGCGTTTACTGTCGTGCGTGAAGCAATTCCGCTAGTAAATTGAGGGCACATTTCTTCCGCGCGAAGGACGCACTCGCGCACACTACACCACTGCACGGCGGCATGCACACAAGGACGCACTCGCGCACACCCAGCACAAAATACACACCAGCACACGTGTACAATGGCGTCGCCGCCGGCTGAGATGGACGGCGAGGCAGCCAACAAGCAGAGGTAGCTCGAGCCAAAACCGCATCCGGCGAGCCTGGACTTCATCAGCAGCCTCCCCGACGACATGTTGCTCGTCATCATCGCCCTCCTCCCCACCAAATCTGCCGTGCGGACCACCCTGCTCTCCCGGCGGTGGCGCCCCCTCTAGCACCACGTCCCGCTCAACCTCATCGTCGACATCTGCCTCTGCGACGGAGATTGCAAACGCATGGCCGCAGTCTCCAAGATCCTTGCATCGCACCCTGGGCCAGCCAGATGCCTTGACATCTGCATGTTCAGTACCAACTGCAAGGTCCAAGCCAAGTTCGACGAGTGGTTCTTATCCCCCGCCCTAGATCAGCTCGAGGAGCTTAGGTTTGAAGTTGGATGATGTCGCTCTCTGCCGCCTTCCGCACTTCGCCTCACGCCAACGCTGCGTCGTGCCAGCTTCAGCTCCTGCTATTTTCCCCATTAATGCCGTACATGCCCTTCTTCTTCCTCAACTCAAGCAACTCGACCTCTTCGACGTTGGCATCTTGAAGAAGGCTATGGAGCACCTGCTCCGCAGCTGTACTGCGCTCGAGTACCTTCATCTTTGACAGATCCACTGGTTCATTAGCCTCCACATCGCCTCGATGAATCTCCGATGGATTTATGTGTCTTGCTGGCCCCACAACAAGACATCAATTGGGAAGAGATCACTCAAGCTGTTCCATGTTATGGTCATTGAGAATGCGCCTTTCCTTGAGAGATTGCTTGTATCTGATCTAGAAGGTCCAACAAAAATCAGGGTCATTGACGCACCGAAATTGGCAGCGTTGGTGTACTCGTCTGCCAAATTCTCCAAACTCTTTATTGGATCCGTAATCATTCAGGTACAACACTCATCTTCTTCTCCGTCTTGTTGAAATTCACATTTTTAAATTTCTTCTTGATGTTTATACGACTGTCATCCAGAAAATGATTCCCACAAGCTTGACCCAGTCTGTGCGCACAGTGAAGATCTTGGCAATAAAATCTATCGGCCCCAATCTGGATCAAGTTGTTGGATTCCTTATATGCTTTCCGTGCACGGAGAAGCTACTCATCGAGGTGAAACTTCTTTCCGATTAGTAAACGGTAATCACAATGTAGCTCAATTTTTTCGTAATTTTCCCAAATTACGATGACAAGTGTAGTGTTCAAAATTGCATCTACGCACTCAACCGAAAGAAATGTTTTTAGTATTTTTTCTCACATGATCGCCTGCATCATTTTTTTATTGTACTAGTAGCCTAGGATAGTCATAGTGGCAAGTAACTTAAACTAGTAACTCTATGGTTAGCCTAAAAGCAAGTACTACCTCCATCCTGGTTTACTCTTCGTACGTATTTTGTAGTACCAAAATTTGACCATAGATTTAACTGACAAAATGTTAATGCATGTCACTAAAAATTATATCATTGGATTCGTATTTGAACATAATTTCAAATGGTATAATTTTTGCTGACATGCATTAGCATTTTCTTAGGTAAATGTACGGTCAAAATTTTACACTGAATATGAGGTAGTACAAAAGTGGGCTATAACGACCCTCCACTATGTAGGCCAAAACACATGCCAAATTCACTTCTGATGCATTTGGCATCGATGCCCTCCATTGCTCACCTGGTGCCCCAATCTAGATCACCTACTTTGCTCTGGTGCCAAATTAACTCACGCAATGAAAAAACACTTGCGTGGGAGAGGGAGAGGACTAAGGCAATAAAAAAACACTTGTTTGGGAGAGGGAGAGGCTGGTGTAGTTGGTTTGATTGATTTGTTTGTACATGTGGGTCTGTGTGCACAACGGTGCCAACTCTCTCACATTGCTAGAGCGGTGCTAAAATCTTTTGATTTGACATCGATGCGTATTGTACGTGGCATACTTTTGAGAAATATGGCATCGGCCACATAGTGGATGGCAACAAATGCCCAAGCTCTTCACGTGCTCCTAGGTAAATGAGAGGAAAGAGAAAGAGAGAGAGAGTGAAAAAATATCACTAGCCTTAGAGCCAACCTTATAGCCAACCCTATCGTATGAGCGAATGATATTGGTACCTCTTGATGACACGGCAATCTTATATAGCCAGCTGCTCTAATATGTTTTCTTCTTTTGCAGATAAAAAAAGACCCGAAAGTGGAAAATGTGTTGCACTATAACAATCTCATCGAATGCCTTGATCTCCATCTTATAGAAATTGATTTGATCGACTACCGAGGCAGCACATCTGAGATTAAACTGGCCAGGTTCTTTGTTCTGAAGGTAAGTGTGCTCAAGGTAATGAGGTTTGGCATTCTCTAGTGCAACAATGAATGGCATGCTGATCACCGCAAGCGTCTAAGCCGAAACGACAAAGGCTCCACAGAAGCTGAATTTGTTTTTGAAACATCAAGTCAACAGAGACTCAAAAATTTATTTGCCCATTAGTGACTTGTCAGGGTGATGGATTTTAGTTTGTACGATAATGCTTCATCCACCTAAAGTAACAAAAGTTCTTACGTAAACTTCCTAATAATTCCCTCTTCGTAGGTGCAGCATTACTCCTAGCATTTGTAATATCAGTTTGAAACTTGTAATATTACGACTATCCAGCACGAGGTACTATGTTACGATAAATGTCCGCGTGCATAGGTGCGGCAATGATATACCCATTACTCGAGTACAATATTTATTATTACTCGTGGCAACGCACGGGAAATTATGTCGAACACGGCTAGTTAAGCAGGCTAGCTCTACAGCCATGATGATAGTGACTGCACACGGTGAGGCTGACTTTGGTATGCCGAACACGGCGCCTACACTCAGGTGTCATCTCCGGCGCAGGGTCTTGTCACTTCACTGTGAGGAGCAGCACGTAATAATTTGACCAACGGGTAGTACAATACTACTACATTGGTAGTACTACTAGTACTAGCACCACCGTCTGGATTTAGTAGTACTACCAACTCCGTCTGGATTTAGTATTTGACTAGCAATATCTAGTAATGCATGTCACAAAAAATATACTACTCCCTCTGTAAATAAATACATGGAGTATTGTTTTATTCGGTTTTGAATGTAGTTCCCGATGATATTATACACTCTCCCTTCCGGTAGATGGCTCAAATCCGAAATCACATCAATCAGACTACTATTGTACTCCCTCTGTACTGGTGCATTAGTCATGTTACGAAAACCAAGTAATCCCAAAACTTTTAGGCGCGGTGCATTATCTACCCACCTCGTTCCCTGTTTTTTGCCATAAAAAAGAAATCAGCCAATAGGAGACGTGGGGTTCGTATGCATTCAATGACTCGAGACTACTTAGCACAACATGCAGTGCTCAATTCTCTACATGCAATGACATTAATTACAAAATACTACTCCCTCCGTCTAGGTGAATAAGTCATCTTAGGTTGTGCACTGTGACCAAGGAAGATGGGAAAATGAGAGAACTTAATGTTTATTTGCTAATTTATAGCATTGGATGCAATGAACTAACCACTGCATGTCGTGTTTGGTAGTCTCAAGTCATTGAAAGCATGCACGCCTTGCATCTCTTATTGGTTGATATGTCAAGAAACAAGAAACGAGGTGGGAGTTAATGCACCACGCCTAAGTGTTTTGGGATTATTTGGTTTTTGTAAGGTGACTTATACACCTAGACGGAGGGAGTAGTAAACATCAAAGTTCTCTCGTTTTGCCCCAACTTGGTCTCGGTGAGATGACTACTACACTGCACCGGTACGGAGGGAGGGCCGAGGAGTAGATGGCCAACACACACGTGAATGCAACGTAGTCTGCACTTCTCATATAAAGGCTCCCCGCCAGTCCAATCTACGAAATCCTACACACCTATGCACCCTAACCAAGGTCAAGAGTGATGACTCCAATCGCAAGATCAGTTGACTAGAAGCTAGACCCATGGAGGCGATGAGCGCGAGCATGAGCTGGCTGTGCCAGATGGTCCACGACGCCGGCCTACGGCCCGGCATCGAGGAACGTCTCCAGGTCGTGCTTGAGGCCGCCAGGGCGAGAGGCCTCTTGGACGACAGCTTCATCTCTTTGTTCGACGAGGTCCTCGTCGGCTTCCTCGACAAGTTCACCGTCGTCAAGAAGCTCGTGGACGACCTTGACATATGCCTCCAGCCCACGCGCCCAGGCTCTGCGATGCCCGCCACCCTCAATGGCCTCTATGGTGACAACCTCTTTGACGCACTGGTGGCCCTGTGACTGCCCGCCGTCGCGCCGGAGAATGTCCACCTCGAGATCGCGTTCGCCGCACAGCGCCTGGCGCAGCAAGACACCATCAACATAATCACCCACGTCTACGAGCAAATCGTCCACAAGGACTACTACGTGCAAGAGGAGGACGATACGACGCTGACCTTCTTGGACCGCAGGGCAACCTTGGACGACATTGTTCAGAAGCACGTTGAACTCGCCGCCAACGTCGCTGCTCCTCACACGTCGGTTGGTGACCCGGCGCACTAGGGCGTGAGGATGTCGTTGATTGACCCGTATATATCTTTATCTTTCTGTCAATTCCATGTAGTAGTATATTGTAATTATCTTACCTTTCACATCAACTTCATAATTTTCGTACGTACCATGCATGAACCGCGCCAGAACCAAACTTCTCTTTTTTTGGCATCAACTTCTCATTACTATCTATCGGCCGCGCCAAGGAGCAGAACTAAATTTTACAAGTTACAAGTTCAAAAGGAAAAGCCTGCCGTGTTCGCGTCGCACCCCCACACGGTTGGTCCGGCATTCCGCTCAAGGGGGAATCCGTGCTGTGTTGCATTTTCACTTACAACTGGGACCGCAGTTCAGCAAACCGACTATTTGCAAACCCCCACCCCGCCCAGCGCGCGATGGCTGAGTTAGAGAAAACAGGAGGGAGAAGAGATAGCTGTAGCACAGACTCCAAGAAAATTGGTGTCAGATGGGACTCGTGTGGGTGGCGTGTGCCGTACTGCTAGACGTGAATGCTAGTTATGGCCCATGCCACCCCACTATATCGAGGTGCTGGTTACGTAGAGCGAACACATTATCTCTCAAGGAGTACGGTACACCACTAATACTACTCACATTGTCGCGAAATCTCCTGGAGTCCATGCTCGGCCCTCCTCTCTCTCTTCTCAGCCAGCCAGCAGACATGCAGAGTGTGCCCATTGTCTGTTTGCTCACATTCGGTCCCACATGTCAGTGAAAACGCAAGACGACCCACTAAACCTGCACATCTTTCACCTCGACGTGCTGGTGATGAAAAAGAAATCAAATAAAGATCTTCGATGGCCGCTTTTGGATTTACTCAAGAGTAGATTCTATTTACAGTTTAACCTAAGATGCACAGCACGTGCCTTCAACTAGCACTCCATTTTCTTGCATGACACGACATGCTGGATGTCCCACGTGTCGGCAAAAGGAGGAAGAACTCAACCAAATCTTCTCCACATTTAGACCAGAGGAGTAGGAAACACGGCAAGCCCTGTGCCTACATCATACATACAAGCCCACCTCACACTATCACCATATTTCTCGGCCTCCATGCGATACCTAGCTCTAGTTGATGGTATGCTACTACTAGGACTAACTATTGTACTAGCATACTACTACTGGCTCTATGTGATGTGGCAACTTCATATAACCGGATGTTGGCTATACTACTACGGTACTCACACTCCAAGAAGTGACTCGAAAACTATTCATAAATTGAGTTTATCACATGCATATGCAAATGTACCATTCATTACATACAACAAGTCATCAACACACAACGACAACGAGGATACATGTTGGATTATAGATTATTTCCAACAAAACATTCTCGTAAATACTAAAGTTTTTATCACACAACAAATAACAAGCAATGAAATGAACTTCAGCTCAACCAATCCTCGGCGTTGGAAACGCTTGCTTTGAACCATAAGTAAGCCTCTGGGAAGGGCCAGCTATTGTCAATATCGAGACCAACGCAGGACTCATCATCCAGGTTGAAGCGGCCTATATCAGGACGCATATTGTCATAGTCAGGGTAGGGAACGATAGCAATGTCCGAGGTATAGATACAATTGCTTCTTATAAATGGTAGTAACATTGTGCCAACAGCAGCTGGATCGCCTTTCACCATCATTGGATAGTTTTGTCCAAGGAAGAGCGAGTTTTCTCCAAGACTATCAATACGGTACCAGACAGAAGGTGCTGGCGCTAGCACACCAGTATCCATCCCGAATACCCTGCAACGGATGTTGGAATAGGTCCGGAGAGTGCGACCATGGGAGACAACACCTTCTTCCTTAGTAACATCAGTAGTGCCCTGTATACATACAAGAAGAGGTGATCCATCGGAATAAGTTGCCAGGCGCCACTAAGTATGTAGGTCTTGCTCGTCCTCATGCTCGTGATCATCACCATCGTCATCTCCCCCTTCGTTATAATTTTTTTTCAAGTATAGGTGGTGGAATGTTCACAGGACCTTGGAAACACAAGAAGGTTAGTTAGTACGGGGATACTAACTCGCATGCACATGGATGAAACAATTCTAATTACGGTGGAAGACAAACATACCGAAACAATAAGGATTCCATGCAAAAACAGTGCCATGAGTGGTGGCAGCAAACACAAGACGCTCGTATTGAATTGCATCACAGTACTCATCCGTGTACAGAAATTGATTTTTGAGCAATATCCATCGAGGCGTGGAAGTAAGGACGGTAACAAGCTTGTCGAAGATATCAACAACATGATAGTTCGTGTAATCCCAAGAGTGGTTGGGAACTCGACAAATTGCTATCTTTTGTAGACGACAGTCACCATGATCATATTTGAACGTACGTAGGTCAGCTGTGTGCTCAACCTCAGGGCACTCTGAGATTTTTGGAAGTGGAACCCGGTGACGAGTGTACACATTCACAAGTTCCCACTCGCAGTTGTACCCAATATAAACAACCCAATATCCATTTGCGCCTGCCCAGGCCTTACCCTTAAGCGATGGCATCTTAACGTCACACGTATCATTATCAAGCGGCATCAACTTGCACAAGGCGAGGCTTCCGTCGTCCCAGCGCTAGTGAGCAGGGTCATGGCGAAGAAGATAGGGGAGATCAAACCGCTCCTGAATCCTTGGGTTCTTTGTAATGATGTTATTTGTTGAGTCGAGAATGGTCTTGAACGAATCTGCCATGCTAGCTGAGGTGATGAAGTCACACCAATCAATGAGTTCCTCCACCAGGTCATCTTTCAGATCAGGGCAAGAATAACGGGGTCGTTTCCGGCCTGTTCCCTCCATGGAGAAGATGATTGAACAATGGCAGAAGGAAGGGTGAATGCAAATGGAGGGATGAAGAGCGTGCGACAGCAGTTCCAAATCGAGAGGGAAAGGCGAAGAGGCGGTGGACGGTTGCCACGGTACAGGAAGAGGTGCCCCGGCCTACATAGACGTCCGTTAAGAAATTGTACAAAAGGATTCGCCGTCGTCTCACTGACATGTTGGAACGGGACCACATGTCAACGAAACATGGTGTGTCATTTCTCGTGCAAAATGCGATCTGGCCGCGTTGGCCCGAGGTGCCGCATTATTTCTCGACTTTATTTTTTTAATGGCGTGCCGTTCAGTTTTGAAGCACAACTAATTGGTACTGTATGCAGAGAAAATATAAACTACTCTACCACTACTCCACCTCTAGTACTAGTATCAAAAAAGATATATAGGCTGGAGCTTCAACGCTTGCTTGCTAAGGGCTGCCCACTTGCTTCTCACACTATCTCCCTCTCTCCAGATCTAAAAAGACGGTGGTGGCCCCGCTTTCTCCCTCCTCACTGGTGGTCACAGATCCACCAGGATCCCGTCCGCCAGGGAAGAAAAGGACGTGCAACGTTGATGCACTCGTCGTCGGCGAGCAAGGTCACACACTGATGACAAGGCCGTCCTTTCAGACCTAGCGCCCATGCGGGATGGCCTCCATCCCCAAGCTCGCTGCCGTAGTGTGTGCAGAGGACGACGACCACGAGCGAAGCCACTTCCCGCCGATGCTACTTCTTGAGCTTGCGTTGGTTTTTCCCTTGAAGAGGAAAGCGTGATGCAGCAAAGTAGATATAAGTATTTTCCTCAGTTAGAGAACCAAGGTATCAATCCAGTAGGAGACGACGCACAAATCACCTAATACCTGCACAAACAATCAAACACTTGCACCCAACGCGATAAAGGGGTTGTCAATCCCTTCACGGTCACTTGCAAAAGTGAGATCTGATAGAGATAGATAAAACTAAACAAAAGATAAAGTAAATATTTTTGGGTTTTTTGGTTTATAGATCTGAAAGTAAAAGATTGCAAAATAGTAGATCGGAAACTTATATGATGGAAAATAGACCCGGGGGCCATAGGTTTCACTAGAGGCTTCTCTCAAGATAGCAAATAATACGGTGGGTGAACAAATTACTGTCGAGCAATTGATAGAAAAGCACAAAGTTATGACGATATCTAAGGCAATGATTATGAAATATAGGCATCACGTCCGTGTCAAGTAGACCAAAACGATTCTGCATCTACTACTATTACTCCACACATCGACCGACTCCTGCCTGCATCTAGAGTATTAAGTTCATGAAGAACAGAGCAACGCATTAAGTAAGATGACATGATGTAGAGGAATTAACTCAAGCAATATGATGAAAACCCCATCTTTTTATCCTCGATGGCAACAATATAATACGTGCCTTGCTGCCCCTACTGTCACTGGGAAAGGATACCGCAAGATTGAACCCAAAGCTAAGCACTTCTCCCATTGCAAGAAAAACCAATCTAGTTGGCCAAACCAAACCGATAATTCGAAGAGAACTACAAAGATATCAAATCATGCATATAAGAATTCAGAGAAGATTCAAATAATATTCATAGATAAGCTGGTCATAAATCCACAATTCATCGGATCTCGACAAACACACCGCAAAAGAAGATTACATCGGATAGATCTCCAAGAACATCGAGGAGAACGTGGTATTGAGAATCAAAGAGAGAGAAGAAGCCATCTAGCTACTAGCTATGGACCCGTAGGTCTGAGGTAAACTACTCACGCTTCATCGGAAGGGCAATAGAGTTGATGTAGAAGCCCTCCATGATCGAATCCCCCTCCGGTGGGGTGCCGGAAAAGGCCCCTAGATGGGATCTCATGGGTACAGAAGGTTGCGGCGGTGGAAAAGTATTTTCGTGGATATATGTGAATATATAGAACAAAGATCTAGGTCAGGGGGTGTTGGAGTAGGCCACAAGGCAGGGGGCTCGCCCCCCCCCCTAGGGCACGCCCCTGTGGCTTGTCGTCTACTCCAAGGTCTTCTGACTTGGAGTCCAAGTCCCACAGGTGTCTTCTGGTCCAAGAAAAATCATCGCAAAGGTTTTATTCCATTTGGTATTCCTTTTCTGCGAAACTCAAAAACAAGGAAAAAAATAGAAACTGGCACTGGGCTCTAGGTTAATAAGTTAGTCCCAAAAATAATATAAAATAGCATAATAATGCATATAAAACATCCAAAACAGATAATATAATAGCATGGAACAATAAAAAATTATAGATATGTTGGAGACGTATCAAGCATCCCCAAGCTTAATTCCTACTCGTCCTCGAGTAGGTAAATGATAAAAATAGAATTTTTGATGTGGAATGCTACCTAACATATTTATCCATGTAATTTTCTTTATTGTGGCATGAATGTTCAGATCCATAAGATTCAAAACAAAAGTTTAATATTGACATAAAAACAATAATACTTCAAGCATACTAACAAGGTAATTATGACTTCTCAAAATAACATAGCCAAAGAAAGCTTATCCCTACAAAATCATATAGTCTGGCTATGCTTCATCTTCATCACACAAAATATTCAAATCATGCACAACCCCGATGACAAGCCAAGCAATTGTTTCATACTTTTGATGTTCTCAAACCTTTTCAACTTTCACGCAATACATGAGCGTGAGCCATGGACATAGCACTATAGGTGGAATAGAATATGGTGGTTGTGGAGAAGACAAAAAGAAGGAGATAGTCTCACATCAACTAGGCGTATCAACGGGCTATGGAGATGCCCATCGATAGATATCAATGTGAGTGAGTAGGGATTGCCATGCAACGGATGCACTAGAGCTATAAGTGTATGAAAGCTCAAAAGAAAACTAAGTGGGTGTGCATCCAACTTGCTTGCTCATGAAGACCTAGGGAAATTTGAGGAAGACCATCGTTGGAATATACAAGCCAAGTTCTATAATGAAAAATTCCCACTAGCATATGAAAATGACAACATAGGAGACTCTCTTATCATGAAGATCATGGTGCTACTTTGAAGCACAAGTGTGGAAAAAAGGATAGTAACATTGCCCCTTCTCTCTTTTTCTCTCATTTTTTTTCTTTTCTCTTTTTTTGTTTGGCTTCTTTGGCCTCTTTTTTTATTTCCTCACATGGGACAATGCTCTAATAATGAAGATCATCACACTTCCATTTACTTACAACTCAAGAATTACAACTCGATACTTAGAACAAAATATGACTCTATATGAATGCCTCCGGCGGTGTACCGGGATGTGCAATGACTCAAGAGTGACATATATGAAAAAATTATGAAAGGTGGCTTTGCCACAAATACGATGTCAACTACATGATCATGCAAAGCAATATGACAATGATGGAACGTGTCATAATAAAACGAAACGGTGGAAAGTTGCATGGCAATATATATCTCGGAATGGCTATGGAAACACCATAATAGGTAGGTATGGTGGCTGTTTTGAGGAAGGTAGATGGTGGGTGTATGGTACCGGCGAAAGTTGCGCGGCACTAGAGAGGCTAGCAATGGTGGAAGGGTGAGAGTGCGTATAATCCATGGACTCAACATTAGTCATAAATAACTCACATACTTATTGCAAAAATCTATTAGTTCTCGAAACAAAGAACTACGTGCATGCTCCTAGGGGGATAGATTGGTAGGAAAAGACCATCGCTCGTCTCCGACCGCCACTCATAAGGAAGACAATCAAAAAATATCTCATGCTCCAACTTCGTTACATAACGGTTCACCATACGTGCATGCTACGGGACTCACAAACCTTAACACAAGTATTTCTCCAATTCACAATTACTCACTAGCATGACTCTAATATCACCATCTTTATATCTCAAAACAATCATAAGGAATCAAACTTCTCATAGTATTCAATGCACTTTATATGGAAGTTTTTATTATATCCCTCTTGGATATCTATCATATTAGGACTAAATACATAACCAAAGCAAATTACCATGCTGTTTAGAGACTCTCAAAATAATATAAGTGAAGCATGAGAGTTCAATAATTTCTACAAAATAAAACCATCACCGTGCTTTAAAAAGATATAAGTGAAGCACTAGAGCAAAATTGCCTAGCTCAAAAGGTATAAGTGAAGCACAAAGAGTATTCTAATAAATCACGATTCATGCATGTCCCTGTCAAAAGGTGTGTACAGCAAGGATGATTGTCACAAACTAAAAATTAAAGACGCATATCATACAAGACGCTCCAAGCAAAACACATATCATGTGGTGAATAAAAATATAGCCTCCAGTAAAGTTACCGATAGACGAAGACGAAAGAGGGGATGCCTTCTAGGGCATCCCCAAGCTTAGGCTTTTGGTTGTCCTTGAATATTACCTTGGGGTGCCTTGGGCATCCCCAATCTTAGGCTCTTGCCACTCC
The DNA here is from genome assembly GCA_011799875.1 of Thinopyrum elongatum. Classification (NCBI taxonomy): domain Eukaryota; kingdom Viridiplantae; phylum Streptophyta; class Magnoliopsida; order Poales; family Poaceae; genus Thinopyrum; species Thinopyrum elongatum. Next base: position 248,511,756 of record CM022299.1, read on the forward strand.
TTATTCCATAGTCCATCAAATCCTTACCCAAAACTTGAAAACTTCACAACACAAAACTCAACAGAAAATCTCATAAGCTCCGTTAGTATAAGAAAATAAATCACCACTTTTGCTACTGTTGTGAACTCATTATTTATTTATATTGGTGTAATATATACTGTATTCCAACTTTTCCATGGTTCATACCCCCCGATACTACCCATAGGTTCATCAAAATAAGCAAACAACACCAAGAAAACAGAATCTGTCAAAAACAGAACAGTCTGTAGTAATCAGAGAACTTCGAATACTTCTGTAACTCCAAAAATTCTGAAAAATTAGGAAAACCTGGGAAATTTGTATATCAATCTTTTTCAAAAATAATCAGATCAAAATCACGTTTCTTTGAATTATAAAAATTATTTTCCTGGGTGCAAAAGTTTCTGTTTTTCAGCAAGATCAAATCAACTATCACCGTAAGCTATCCCAAAGGTCTTACTTGGCACAAACACTAATTAAAACACAAAACCACATCTAACCAGAGGCTAGATGAATTATTCAAAGCAAAACAGGAACAAAAAGCAAAAACCAAAATAAAATTGGGTTGCCTCCCAACAAGCGCTATTGTTTAACGCCCTTAGCTAGGCATAAAAACACAAATAGATCTAGGTATTGTCATCTTTGGTATGCAATCCATAAGTAGCTCTCATAATAGATTCATATGGCAATTTAATTTTATTTCTTGGAAAGTGTTCAATGCCCTTCCTTAACAGAAATTGAAATCTAATGTTTCCTTCTTTCATATCAATAATTGCACCAATCGTTCTAAGGAAAGGTCTACCAAGAATAATAGGACATGTATGATTGCAATCTATATCAAGAAAGATGAAATCTACGGGCACATAATTCCTATTTGCAACAATAAGAACATCATTAATCCTTCCCATAGGTTTCTTAATAGTGGAATCCGCAAGATGCAAATTTAAAGGACAATCATCAAATTCACGGAAACCTAACACATCACATAAAGTTTTTGGAATCATGGAAACGCTAGCACCCAAATCACACAAAGCATGGCACTCATAATCTTTAATCTTAATCTTAATAGTAGGTTCCCACTCATCATAAAGTTTTCTAGGGATAGAAACTTCCAATTCAAGCTTTTCTTCAAAAGATTGCATCATAGCACCAACGATATGTTTAGTAAAAGCTTTGTTTTGATTATAAGCATGAGGAGAATTCAACATGGATTGCAACAAGGAAATACAATCTATTAAAGAACAATTATCATAATTAAAGTCCTTGAAATCCAAAAGAGTGGGTTCATTGCTACTTAAAGTTTTGACCTCTCCAATCCCACTTTTATCAATTTTTGCATCAAGATCTAAAAACTCCGAATAATTGGGACGCCTTTTAACTAAAGTTGACTCATCTCCAGTCCCATCTTTATCAAGATTTATATTGGAAAACAAAGATTCAATAGGAGTCACATCAATCACTTTAAGATTTCATCATTATTTTCACGGAAACTAGAAGAACACGTTTTTACAAACCAATCTCTTTTAGCACGCATCTTAGCGGGAGGAAAATACTTGGAAATAAAAGCATATTTACACTTATTCCATGAATCAATACTATTTTTAGGCAAAGATAAAAACCAAGTTTTAGCATGATCTCGAAGTGAAAACGGAAATAGCTTCAATTTAACAATATCATTATCCACATCTTTCTTCTTTTGCATATCACACAACTCAACGAAACTATTTTGATGGGATGTGGCATCTTCACTAGGAAGGCCGGAAAATTGATCTTTCATAACAAGATTCATCAAAGCGACATTAATTTCATAAGATTCTGCACTAGTGGCTGGAGCAATCAGAGTACTAACAAAATCATTGTTATTAGTGTTGGAAAAGTCACACAATTTGGTATTCTCTTCAGCCATCGTGACAAAGCAAGCAATCCAACACACGAGCACACAAAAAGCAAACGAAGAAGACGAACGAAAGAGGGGCAAAGAAAAGGCAAATCTTTTCAAAAATCATTTTAGAAGTGGGGGAGAGGAAAACGAGAGGCAAATGGCGAATAAGGTAATGCAAGAGATGAGAGTTTATGATGGGTACTTGGTATGTCTTGACTGGGCGTAGATCTCCCCGGCAACGGCGCCAGAAATTCTTCCTGCTACTTCTTGAGCTTGCGTTGGTTTTTCCCTTGAAGAGGAAAGGGTGATGCAGCAAAGTAGAGATAAGTATTTCCCTCAGTTAGAGAACCAAGGTATCAATCCAGCAGGAGACGACGCACAAATCACCTAATACCTGCACAAACAATCAAACACTTGCACCCAACGCGATAAAGGGGATGTCAATCCCTTCACGGTCACTTGCAAAAGTGAGATCTGATAGAGATAGATAAAACTAAACAAAAGATAAAGTAAATATTTTTTGGTTTTTTGGTTTATAGATCTGAAAGTAAAAGATTGCAAAATAGTAGATCGAAAACTTATATGATGGAAAATAGACCCGGGGGCCATAGGTTTCACTAGAGGCTTCTCTCAAGATAGCAAATAATACGGTGGGTGAACAAATTACTGTCGAGCAATTGATAGAAAAGCGCAAAGTTATGACGATATCTAAGGCAATGATTATGAAATATAGGCATCACGTCCGTGTCAAGTAGACCGAAACGATTCTGCATCTACTACTATTACTCCACACATTGACCGATTCCTGCCTGCATCTAGAGTATTAAGTTCATGAAGAACAGAGTAACGCATTAAGTAAGATGACATGATGTAGAGGAATTAACTCAAGCAATATGATGAAAACCCCATCTTTTTATCCTCGATGGCAACACTACAATACGTGCCTTGCTGCCCCTACTATCACTGGGAAAGGACACCGCAAGATTGAACCCAAAAGCTAAGCACTTCTCCCATTGCAAGAAAAACCAATCTAGTTGGCCAAACCAAACCGATAATTCGAAGAGAATTACAAAGATATCAAATCATGCATATAAGAATTCAGAGAAGATTCAAATAATATTCATAGATAAGATGATCATAAATCCACAATTCATCGGATCTCGACAAACACACCGCAAAAGAAGATTATATCGGATAGATCTCCAAGAACATCGAGGAGAACGTGGTATTGAGAATCAAAGAGAGAGAAGAAGCCATCTAGCTACTAGCTATGGACCCGTAGGTCTAAGGTAAACTACTCACGCTTCATCGGAAGGGTAATAGAGTTGATGTAGAAGCCCTCCGTGATCGAATCCCCCTCCGACAGGGTGCCGGAAAAGGCCCCTAGATGGGATCTCACGGGTACAGAAGGTTGCGGCGGTGGAAAAGTGTTTTCGTGGATGCTTCTGGTGGTTTGGGGATGTATGTGAATATATAGGACGAAGATCTAGGTCAGGGGTGTTGGAGTAGGCCACAAGGCAGGGGGCGCCCCCCCTAGGGCGCACCCCTGTGGCTTGTCGTCTACTCCAAGGTCTTCTGACTTGGAGTCCAAGTCCCACAGGTGTCTTCTGGTCCAAGAAAAATCATCGCGAAGGTTTTATTCCGTTTGGTATTCCTTTTCTGCGAAACTCAAAAACAAGGAAAAAAACAAAAACTGGCACTTGGCTCTAGGTTAATAAGTTAGTCCCAAAAATAATATAAAATAGCATAATAATGCATATTAAACATCCAAAACAGATAATATAATAGCATGGAACAATAAAAAATTATAGATACGTTGGAGACGTATCAGCCGACCCTCAGGTATGCTACCTCTTTTCGAACCATACCTTGTTCTATTGCCCCATCTGCCACGTCGCTGCATGTGGATCTTTTTCCACTCCACCATCTCCCCAATTTGCTATCCTTTGCTCTGCTGGTCATGCAAACGAAAACCTTAATTTGCACTATTAAAGGAAACCCTACTTCACGCAGACTAATCCATATCTGGGTTGAATAAGGAAAGGAAGGGAGAAAGTACTATCGAAGAGACTAGGTATCGAACCCGCATCTAGGTTGAAAAGGGGAAAATCAGTAGCTAAGGAACGAGTCTCGTGTCTCTTGGTTGAAAAAGGGTAGAAAGGCATGACAACGCAATAGTGAATGACCATGTCGATCGGTTTGTTGTCCTCACATAGGAAAAAGGTGGCTAAAGAGAACAACAATGGGACGTAATCCACATATGCTGCCTGGATATTTGTTGCTCTGGGCAACCATCCCTCCCTCACCACTGTATGCGTCCGTGGAGGTACATCGTACTGGTGCGCCCACTGTCCGAATGGGCCTCCCATGCTCTTATTGCCACTTTTTTGCTATTAGTATAACGCCACCGGTAAAGTCAAGCAATGCTACTGCTAAAGTGATGTCACATTTAACTAATGCCACACTCAGTCTAATGCCACTGATAAATTTAAGCAATGCCATTTAATGTCACTGGATTATTTCAGGGTTAGCTGTTGATTGTGGATGTATTAAAGATTTTTCAGCTAAGGCATTCTAATGTTGTTGCACAACCAGTATACCAACGATGAAACTTGTTACTACCTTCAGATTTTTGCACTATTAATGCTTATAGATTACATACCTCACTTTCATGAGATAAGTCAATTTTTTTTGTACAGTGTCACCAAAATGCCAAGGCGCTGATGTAATTTTATTTCGGTTAAACTGCATAAAACATTATGAAGAGAAGAGGAAAGGTCAAGAGTGGGCACCTCCTCCTCCGGCTGTTTTCTTGGTTCCTTTGATCAAGTTTTTATGTTTGATCGATTATCAAGATTGGGATAGCAATTTTTAGGTCCCCTCGAGTTCGAAATGATATTTACCTTGAAGGTACATGGTTTGCGGTTTTTATATACTGTCTTAGTTAATAATGCTAGTTACCTTCAGACTTTTGTATTTGGTTTAATGCTGTTGCACAGCTAGTATACCAATGCTGAAACTTGTTACCTTTACATTTTGTATAGTTAATGCTTATAGAAATCTTCCAGTGCTAGCTGATGGAAATTTGTTCAGTAAAACCATTGTACTATACCCCGTAATAAAAAACTACTCTAATGTTGCACTAACCACTGGATTAGTGTATATTTGTACTATTCGAATGGTGTCGCATTAGCGTATGGACATATATAAGGTGTGGCAAGCTTTCCCAGATATGTGCTCAAGAAAACTACCACCTGCTTTTCTAAATACTAGACATTTGGGTACTTTAAAATGAACTGTGAAAATGTCTTATATTAAGGAACAAAGGGTGTAGAGTTCACTCAAATTATGCCGGTAAAGCTAGTCACACCTTTGTTAAAATTAATGTTCATTATGTTATCGGAGGAGGTCTGCATGTTTGTCTCTAATGCCTGTCGATTACATACCTGACATCATGATGTAATGGTAAGTCATTTCTTTTTGTACAGTGTCACTGAATTATCAAGGCAGTGATGGCATTTTATTTTAGTTGAACTACACAAAATATGCTTAAAAGAAGAGGAAAGGTCAGGAATGGTTCAATCTTTCAGAAAATACTATGTATGCCTTCCTGACATCAGCCGCTATTGCCTTATTTATTTCTTCAAATAGGTGGTTAGAAACAGTCTTGCTACCTTTTCCCATTAAGAAATTGGAATGCTTATATTTGTGAGTTTATGCTTCAACTAGTGCCACTTTTATAGTAATCACACTTTCAATATCTGTGCAAACAGGGATGCTCGATTTTAGTGGAACTGCACAAAAAGTCCAAATGGTTCAACATTATGAGCATGTTTTCTTCCAAACCGTTATATCCAATTGGTGGCACTATGAGCTATTCATTACGAAGGTACATGGTTTGCTACTATCTTGCTACTCTTTTTGTACTGTCATTAGATAGTAATATTAGTGGTTTGCATGTGAATTTATTGGCAGGGTGGACCTACATTGGAGGTGCAGGACATGATTCAATGATTGGATGCTCAATTTCGGTTGTATCGATTTCACCTCTTCCATCACTGCGAACATGGATATCCTTGGTCTGATGAAGAACATGTGCTATATTTCTGCTCTGTACTAGCAAATCAATTTATGAAATTGTCCAGGGCAAAACATGACAGTATCAAATTGTCCAGTGCAAAACATGACAGATGCTAAGCGGAAACGACTAGCAGAGATGTGTTTAAACCGAAAATACAAGGTGGGGTATATGTTTACTAGCTGCTTGATATTTGTGCAAACAGATGTCTGCCCGTTGCTATTTGGCAAACAAACAAAGTGACCTCAATTTTGGTGGAACTGCACATGAGAATAGTATAGTCACTGCATGCAGTGCCATTTGAAAATAGACACACAAAGATTTGGTAGTCACTTCATGGACTGCACAAAAGTAGTATTGTACTATTTATTGGCCAACACTAGGTGCTTCATTGCTTTGGTCTGATTATACAATGGGCATCATTTTGCCTAAGTTAAAGTTTGTATTCCAAAAATAGTCTCGCTGTGTGATCGAGAGAAGACCAATTCATATTGCAGTGGATGTTCCTCCATCATGTGTGGTTCATTCTCATGGTTCCTGCTGTTGGTGAAACCACTTACGTTTGCAAGAGGAAATGTAGACTTCACAAACAAATTTGTCTTTCACTCTGTACTGAATGTTGGCCCAGAGAAGCATCCATGTTAGTAGCAAGAACAGATGTTTTTTCTAGATCTTTGCTTTAGAGCTACATATTTGTATATGATCTGTGAATCATTGAAATGCATTAACATGTTGATATTATGTATGGGAATCGTACTAGTTGGTTGTAAATCTGGGCTACTAATGTGAACATATTACAATGCCAGGCATGTGAGTCTCGTGTGAACATTTCGAATGGATCGGCTCTTACTACTGTGCACAACATGATCCTTATTTCTGTGTGCTCAGTGTTTACAAGTTACTAGCAGTTCCTTATTTCTGTTCGCTCAGTGTTTACAAGTTACTGATCGATCACTAGCTAGCCTACTAATACGCTCCTGGCAGTGTTAGTTGCGACACAAGATCCGAAGGTGGTAGTTTTTTGAATAAAAATGCCTACCTCTGAAGAAACTGACATGCTATTCTGAAGAAAATGCCATGCAAATATGAAGAAACTGCCAGCAAAAACGTTCGCAAATGCCTTATCTCCGAGCGAATGTTCATCAGCTATTGCGATCCTATACACCTACACTATCCGACCGACTCGATCCTACATGAATAACCAGCAGATCATGCACGTACCTCATCTGGATGAATCGAGTGCACTCGTTTGACCGTCATGTCGATGTGCGACCCAGCACGGACGGGGCGCACCACTAATGGGACGGGACGGCACAATCATAATTTCAGTTTTTCTAGTTTTCCACGGCAAGCTGGCGAGCTAAGCCATGCCTGCTTATGCATTGAATTCCGATGACCGCGATGACCGTCGTGTTTCCCGTGACACGCTGGTTCACCTACCTTCTGCCTATAATTACTGGTTCCCGGCATTCTCCGGTGGCAGCATCACCCAACTCGCCTTATCCTCATAAGCCCCCACTGGCCCGACGTCGCTTGCCACTTGCCCTCACTCTCGCCACATCCGTCATGCCCCTGCCCGTCCGCAATAGGCGACGCTGGAGGCGGTCACCGCCGGAACTAGTGTTCGGTTTTTCATCGGAAGGCAGATGGAGGGAGGAGGCATTCTATTGGTCTTTAGATGGCAATGCGGAGTATGAGGACTTGTTGGAGCACGACTGCCTGGCGGAGGAGCAGCGTATCACTGATTTGCGCCGCCAGCAAGGCATGGAGCAACAGCGCACCGACGCTCTGAGTCGTGAGTAGAGCGCCCGCAACTGGGACGACTACATGGAGGCCGGCGCCCGGCAAATAGCCCTAGAGGCTGTCGGCCACGCACGCGTTCGCGACGTCGAATTTTACTACCAGCTCATCAAGTGGGTTTCCGGCTTAGAAGCCGAAGCTTCGGTGGACCACGCCGACATGGAAAGGGCCAACGTGCGTGAGCAACGCGCCTTATCGCACCTCTGGCAAGTCCGAGGCGAGGAGGAGGACGTCGGTGCCAACGTTTAGCGTGTACCGTAGATGGCGGCCGGCATCGTCTAGTTAGCTAAGAGTAATTTAGTACTTGTACACTAGAGTATTAGTGGGAGTGGATAGTTAACTTGGCTATGATGGTTGTCAACGTAGAAGTTCAGTACTCTATATCTAGATCAGACCTGTTACTTTGCTCTGAATGTTGAACTTTCCGTTTGAACGTCTAGAATGGGCTGTTATTTTTTTAAATGGGCTGTATTTGTCCGCCACGGGTTTAGAGGCTGACTTGTGGTCCTACTAGGTTGACGCGTACACAATCAGGAGATGATTGTACGTGGAGAGGATGACAGCAGGGACCCACCAGGGTCATGGCAGTACGCAAGCAAGTGACTCCTTATTTCAAGCAAAAAAAATGGTTCCTCCTAATGGATTTCTGACATCTGGGTCCCATGCCATTGTCAATGTAGTCAATAAACGAGAGAATTGCACAACGAGCGGCTGACACTAGGGACCCAGCAGCTCACCCAGTTCTTTTTGTTTTTGAGACGGAGCAGGGTGTCAACTAGGCTGTCTGGGGCACTCTGGCCAGTCTAGCTAGCCTTTTATTTTATGTTTACCACAAGTCCAGCCCAGTAGTTTTTTTTTTCTTTCTGAAAATGGCTAGCCCAGTTTTTTTGTTCTTTTGCAGAATACCCAACCGAGGCCTACTTGCTTTTGTCAGCCCTGCCGGGCTGCAAATCTTTCAAGACGAGGAGAGTTTCATTCGGCTTGCCCAGAAAATGGGCTATCAGTAATGAGAAATGGGATGTACATTTTTAAAACACAACAAACCGGCAATTACTTTCAAATTTCTTTTTTTTTCATTGTGAGATTTTAAATTCCATTGATTTTTATGCGTGGACAGTTATTTGGATTTTATATTGATATAAATTTATTTTTCAAATTAGTTTGAATGTGACTCGAAATTTCGGGATTAAAAACAGTTCAGACCGCACCAAAATATGCAAAATTTCGTAGAATTTTTTAACCGTGGCCACAATATGGGCTGTGATGCTAACAAAAAGAATATAGAATCCAAAAAAATCCTTAAGAATTAGTAAATGGGCTGTAAATTATTGGAAATAATGGCAGATGGGCTGTATGCTGTTTTCCATAGATTTGAGGCTGACTTGTGCGCCTACTATAGGTTTACGCATACGCTTTCCTAAAAAAAAGGTTGACGTGTACGCATGGCTGTGCCAACTTAGTCAACACAAGAGAGCAATGACTGTTGGATGTCCATCCAACAGCCGGCGTGCTTCTTCAATCTCTGATCTTCCTGCTCCAGCCGCCCAAGCCAGCGTCGGTGGGACTGCCTGCACCCTCCTTCCGTGGCCGGCTGTGCTGCCGTGCAGGCCTCACCGGCCGACCCTACTGCCACCGTTCGCCAGGCCATCCCTCTACCCACCCACACCTCATGTTGTTTTTCGGTGACGCCAGCCTCACCCCGCAGCCGAACCAGTCACAACCCTCATACTCCCCTCAATGTGGGCATCCACTACTGTGGCTTCGCCGGCTCTGGGTCATTCCCTTCCTGGGCCTCACCGTCGTGCACCGTGTTGATGCTCTCAGCGCGGCGTGGTCAACGTGGTCAATAAACGACAGCCATCGAAAGAGGGATGTAAGTGGAGATCCTGACAGTAGGGACCCACATGGTCCATGGCCGCACGCAAGCAAGTGCCACCTTATTACGCAAAAAAAATGAATCCCCCCTGACAGCTGGGACCCACCAGCTATATCTTCGCACGCAAGGAAGTGCCTCCTTATTAAGCGAAAAATAACGATTGCTCCCCTTGACAACTGGGGCCCATCATATTTGGAGGCTGACTTGTGGCCCTACTCAGTTGACGTGTATGCAGGGTTTGTCAACTTAGTCAACAAACAATTCTATCAGCAGTGACCGTTGAATGTTAGTCCAAACATCCAACGGTTGTTCTGCTTCTTCAACCTCTGATTTTCTTGATGCAGCCGCCCAAACCAGCGCCGGTGGAACCACGTGCTCCTGCCTCCCATGGCCGGCTGTGTTGCCGCCCAGGCATCACTGCCCCCTTCTACTCCAACTGCTGGCCAGGCCATCCCTCTACTCACCCACAACCCCTGTTATTCTCCGGCAACGGCAGCCTCACACCGCAGCCGAAGCAGTTAACCCTTGTACTCCCCTTTGCGTGGGCATCCACTGCTGCGTCTTCCCCGGCTCCGCATCGTTCCCTTCCTCGGCCTCGCCGCCGTCCACCGCCTTGGTGCTCTCGGCGCGGTGCGGTCAACGAATGGCAGCCATCGGAAGACGACTGTACGCGGTGACGCTGAGAGCTGGACGCACCATCTACATCTTCGGACGCAAGGAAGTGCCTCCATATTACGCACACAAAAAATGATTCCTCCCGCTGACAGCTGGGACCCACCAACTATATCTTCGCACGCAAAGAAGTGCCTCCTTATCCTCCCTGACTGTTGGGACCCACCCGGTCGAAGCGTACGTAGTGTTGTTTGGCCGCTCGCCAATGTGTACGTACATACTGGCCGATCGGTGTCTCTGCAACGATGACCCGTGGCCGAGCAAGCAGCAGCACATGTGGTAGTAGAGCCCCCGACATAGCAGTTCAGGCAGTCCAGTCTAAACCGTGTACACGTACGTACAGCCAGATGCCAAAAATACGACCACGTACGTACATACGGGCGGGGTCTCAAACGCCTACTCACGCATACATACGGCCAGGGCTCGTGTACATGGAGAGGCAGCGGACGGCAGCAACGGCATCTTGTTCATCGGCAGCCAACCGGCTGGGTCAGAATGGAGAAACTGCGTCGTGTTCATCGAGAGGCAACGGGATGCGTCGTGTTCATCGGGAGCCAACCGGCTTGGCTGGAACAGCCGAAACGTGGCCTGGCGTACCGCAGAACGGAGGAAACGGACTTGTGTTGGAGCTCCTACAGTCGAAACGGGGTGCTGTTGATCGGGAGGGGTGTGGCGTACCGCAAAACGGAGGAAACAGACTTGTGTTGGAGCGCCTATGGTCGAAACGGGGTCCTGTTCATCGGGAGGGGTGTGGCATACCGCAAAACGGGACTCCACGAGATACTGTTCATCCACCGTCTATTGCCTCGCTCCAGCCTCAACGAGCTACTGTTCATCCACCGTTGACTTCCTCCAGCCTCCACCTGATACTGTTCATCCACCGCATCTTCCTCCTGCCTCCACCAGCTACTGTTCATCCACGGGCTACTATTCATCCAACCTCCACCGGCTACTGTTCAACCAGTGCTCCACGGGGTCCTATTCATCCACCCCAACCGGCTCGGGTGTGGCGGCCTCCTCGAGGTCCTGTTCATCCAGCGGCAACGACCTACTACCACGGGGTCCTGTTCATCTAACCCCTACCGGGAACTGTTCATCCACAACCAACCAACCGACTCGACTCACCACGTCTCGACTAGTTCTACGTACCACACACACGATAGCAACGGTCACTGTTCATTGAGAGGTAACCCAACACCGGCTGGCTATGTCTCGCACGGGGGCTCGATCGGCTTCAGTAAAGCAGCATAAGTGATCGATCGCTCGGGTTTAGTTAGCAGCAGCAGCGAAGGAATCGCTCGGGTTCAGCCAGTAGCGAATGAATCGCTCGGGTTCAGTTAATAGCCAAGGGGTCAATCGATCGCTCGGGTTCAGTAACGTAGCTAGTGCAATCGCTCAGGTTCAGTTAGAGCCCAACGCCTCGCACACATGCGCATACGAGAGAAAAACGCGCAAACCACAGTGCATCGCTCGGCCCCGACCACCCACCGTAACCGGGAACTCCCCGAAATTTTCCTCGCCCTCGCTTCTACCATGATTTTTTCCGTCATGGACGGCCCAAAGAATGTCATGCAGGTGTGTCCCCGGCCCGCCCAGGACGAAAAGCCCATTTTCTGTCATGATTTTTTATCATGGAAGTAGGAGCCCACCACATCTATGATGATACGTGGTTTTGTCACAATTATCATCATAGAAGTGTCATAACCATGACAGAAAAAGTTTTCGTTTGGGCCAAAATGTCACAGATGTGTCTTTTTTTTTTGTAGTGGTGCTTGTGCCCTTCTTGAAGCTTTCGAAGGCTTTGTCTTTAGCTACTTCCGAGATGGAGCGGCATCAGAGGCTTCTTAACGCTTGCGCTTCTTGGCTTCAGCCTCTGCCTGCTTTGTCTTCTTCCTTTCGGAAGCAGTTGATGGAACTTTTGGCTTCGAGCCAGTCATGCTAGCAGGGAAGACAATGCTTGGCCTTTCTTGCTGCCTTGGAGCCTCAGCTTCGGCTTCATCTGGCTTCTTCTTAGCTACCAGCCTTGGATCAATGCCAGGGCGCCCAAGTGCCTTTCTCTTCACGGCTTCATTGTGAGTCTGAACACATTTCTCAGCATAGTATTTGAGGCGCTCTCAGGAGCCTTTGGCTTCATCATGACGCTTATGGAACTCAGCTTTAAGATCAGCCATCATCTTCTTGAAGTTCTGAACATCAGTTACACTAAGCTTTGCCATGTGCTTCTTGAAGAGAGCTTTCTAATGGTCAATCTTGTTTTCTGCTCAACAACTTTCTGAGCAATAGCAAGTTCTTTGGCGATGCAGCCCTGGAATGTGACGCTGATGTCAATAGGCAGCTACAGATCATCAATGGCGAGACACGTGTCTTCAAACCATTCATCGATGAAGTTGTTCAAAATGTCAACATCAAACAGAGGCAAATCCTTGAAGATTTTGGCCTCCTGCTTGCTCTTGATCATCAGCTCAAGGGCATCATCTGCAAGATCTTCATCACTTGACAGATCTATCACATCCTCTTCATGGTGCAGGATGCTTGCAGGAGTAAGGCCTTGCCCTGAGATCTTCTTCTTCGCAGATGTACGAGATAGGTCTTCAGAATGCACACTGGATTCAGGAGGTGCAATCTTCAATGGCTTCGCCCTTGAAGCTTTTGGTGCAGTAGTAGGCTTTGAAGCCTTTGCCTTTTTGGTAGGCTTCAAGGGCTCTGGTGCTGCAGTCCCTTCCTCTTCCTCAGCAACATCTTCAATGCTAGCTCTCTACGCAGCACAGTGTGCCAGAAATGTGGCAAGGTCATCAAATGGTCCAATGAGATTTGGCTCAGCCTCACGACTGCCATCATGCCTTGGCGCAGCTGAACCTGGGTTGAAGTCCATCCCAAAGTCCTTTTTTGTTCTGGACAGTTGAAGCTTTAGCAAACTGATAGTTGGCTTCAAACAGATCATCTTCACAACACCATCAAAGACTAGATGGGTCGGCATTCTGAGGCATTGGCCCTCTGACCATGAAAGGAAAGGAGCCTCTCTGTATGGCTTTAGCTTTGGTCTTGGGGTGAGACTTGCGGTACACAATGTCAGCCCAAGGTGGCCTCACGACATTCTTGTCAGCATATTCAGGAGTCACAAAATGGTATAGAAACCACTGCTCTGCCCAGTATCTGCGAATCCTTTGAACGCGAGATTTCCGCTCCCCATAGCTTTCTTCAGGACCATACTTGTATAACTCATAAAGATCTGGAGGCAGGTCCTTTGCAGTATTATCACGGTGCTGTTTGCCACCTTTCTTCGCAGATTTTCCACTTGCCATTGGCTTCACAAGACTGATTGGCTTCACAAAAGTGATAGGCTTCGCTTTGCTAGTCAGACAAGAATTGGCTTCAGGAGATTCAATGTGATGCTATAAGAATTTTGCAAATGAATTCATACTATGAGAACCAAGAGACTCGCCCACGGACATGTACCTGTGACAGCATTAGATATGCGAGGGAAGGGGAAGAGGTCATATGCATTCTCAGAGGATTTGAAGATAAATCAGTTTGAAGACATTGACCTCATAGTGCGAAGACATTCACTTATAGAAATAAGTTGGTTCCAGATTTGTACGAATCCACAAATAGGTACAAGTGAGGAATCAAACTAGTTGTGAAGCATAAGTGAAAGTACTTGCAAGTTATGAGATGCAGAGTATGGAAGATCCAGATTTGGAAGTGAACAAACAACTTTCTGAAGATTTTAGAAAGTTTATCGAATCGAATAAATGGTAAAAAGTAAGCTTTTATTTACCGCTCAAGAACAGATGAGGAACTGCAAGACGAGGTGGGACGGAGGCCGAGCAGTTCGATCTACCATGCCCTAACTTGGCGGCGGAAGATAGCTACGGCGGTGGCGGGAAGAAGAAGTCCGTGGCCGGCGTGAAGACGGCGACGGAGAAGTCGCGGCAGCGAAGCGCTTCGTCTCCGGCGACGATGGAAGCTAGCGACGGCGCTAGGGTTTTGAGCGAGACAGCGAGAGGGGTAAGATTTAATTACTGCGGCGGCTGAGGATTTATAAGGAGGGGAACGACGTAGTGCATTTACTCAGCTACCCCTGGCGGCTCACATCTGAGCTACACGTGGCACGCATGCGACAACTTAAATATTGTGCCACGACCCCACACGCGCGCGGTTTGTTGGGTGGTCGTTCCGGCTTCTCTGGATTCAGGCAAAAAGATAGGGATATCAAAAGCATTTTAAATGTTTGTCTCTTAATCTTCTACTGGCAAGGACACAGTGAAGTCAGTCGACACGTGTCAATAGAATGCATATGAAGATTTAGAGAGAGTAGGGGAGATAAGAACAGATGGGGTTAGGGTCCGATCACATTCACTTAGTGCAGAAAATGGCAACTTGAAGACATAGCTATAAGTGAATGGTGTAGAGGACATATATATATATATATATATATATATATATATATATATATATATATATATATATATATATATATATATATATATATATATATATATATATAACACTCCCTCCATTCCTAAATATTTGTCTTTCTAGATATTTCAACAAATGACTACATACGAAGCAAAATGAATGAATCTACACTTTAAAATATATCTATATACATCCATATATGATAGTCTATTTGAAATCGCTAAAAGGACAAATATTTAGGAACGGAGGGAGTATATAGTAGCACTATTTTAATCCTAGGATCGGAATAACTATTCTGATAACATCGACCCCTACGTAGGGCGCGGTGACACATTCCCGAACCCACCCCACCACCGTACCTCCCCACGCCCACACTCCCGCCCCGATTCAGCCAACCTCCCGACGCCCCCACTCCCTCTCCGATCCAGCCACCCAACCTCACCGGCGCCGGCCCGCCACCGCCCTGGGAACCGGCCGCCACGCTGGACCGCCCCCGCCTCGGGAAACGGCCGCCGCGCCGTACCCCCCGGGAACCGGCCGCCGCATCGCCCCCGCCCCGGATTGTGCCACTGCAGCCGTCGCTTCCCTTCCCGGATCGCGCCACCCCCGCCGTCACCCTCCACCGATCATGTCGCCGCCGTCTCCTTCCCAGGATCGCGTCACCACCGTCCGCCGCTAGCTACCGCTGCCTCCGCAGTCCGTCGCTAGCTGCCGCTGCAGTCCATCGCTAGCTCACGCGAGGGAGGCGGTGCTGCAAGAGTTCGACACCCACATGCCAATGGCAAGGAGACCGACAAGCTGGTACGCCCACGCGATTCCCGATCCCAATCCCCCTTCATCATCGTTTTCCTGTTATAAATCTTAGGCATTTGTTGGGGCAAGGTTATCTCAATTTGGGCCATGTGCGAGCATGCTGCAGAAATGTGTTTTGGATGATTAGGGTGGATGATTTTCCGACTTGTGCAGATCTCATAATCTTGATAGCAAATCCTAGTATTTGTCTCATGGGTCACCCAATTCGGAACCTGGACTGCAGTCCTGGTCTGTAGCTTAGTACTGCTACTAATGTTTATCTCTGTGATGCCGCTAAGGTGCAACCTGGACTGCAGTATTGTCGTGTTGCAAGTAGATGTGATGCCCCTTGGGTGCAACCTGGACTGTAGTCTCGATCAAATACTTTCATGATAAAAAAGAACTTGAAACATCAGTTACATTACTCAATCCATCCATCTATTTAGCAGCGACCAAGTCAGGCCAAACCATGACGCTGCTGGCGGCCACCAGGCAGGGAAAGAGAGGAAGGTTAGAGCAAGATGGGAGGGCTCACCTTGTCCATGGCATGCGTTCTTGACGGTGGTGACCTTCATTGACCTTGTGTGTGTGGGTGGGGGGGGGGGGGTCTGGGCGTCAGAGTGTGTGAGATGAGGCAAGCTGGTGGTTTTTCTTTGCGTGAGTGCGTTTTTTTATCGCTTGGGGGCATCATGGGAGGGTGGTTTTGTAACCTTAGTCCTTGTCACACGCTTGGTACTCGGTAGTGGCTGTCACTGAAGCTGCCATTATATTTTCTTGTCCTCGATCAAGTTATTCCTTTCATGTTCCAGTGTCCTCACTGTGAATTTTATGTACTTCATCGCTTGTCAGGTGATCATTGACTCCACTGCTTCCTGGTACGGTCCTTGTTGTGACGTAGGCCCAGTCTTTGCTGAGTGAGTATGCCAAGAAGTTCCCTGGCGCCATCTTCCTGAAGGTGGACGTTGACGAGCTGAAGGTAAGCATAGCTCCACGATCCTCCAAAATATGTTTACTCAGTGAGAGTGATGTAATGTTTGCCCTCCATTTCATTTGTTCAATAGTATGTCGCTGAAGCATACAACATCGAGGCAATGCCAACTTCCTTGTTTAGCAAAGGGCGGTGAGAAGGTGGACAGTGTTGTCGGTGGTAGGAAGGATGACATCCATACCAATATAGTGTCCCTCATGGGTTCTGCATCCGCCTAAGAGCATCTCTAGCAGACCCCGTAAAAAGCCGTGACCCGCAAAATAACCGCCAAAATGTGGGTCGGCGCGGAAAAAGCTACCCGACCAGACCCCGCAAACGCGTCCGACCCGTAAATATTTTTGAGGGGCGGGGCAAAATCTCGGCCCCAACCTGCGAATGCGCAGGTTTCCGCCTCGCCCCTACGATGCCACGTATCCTAGGAAAGCGGTTCGCGGGAGGGACATTTCAGCCCGCGCCCTTTCCCCACCTCCTTCCGCCGTCGCCCGCCATTGGTTCCGCCCGTCCGCCACCGGCGACTCCGGCCAAATCTGCGAGTGGAATCGCGCCGTGGGGGCGCCCCCACCCTCTACCACCGGTACGCTGCACCGCCCCCCGGGATCCGGCGACACGAGCCGCCCCTGGTCGCCGTCGCCACCGGGGATCGACCGCCCTCGAGCCGCCCCTAGTCGCCGTAGCTGCCCGGGATCGCCCGCCCCCCGAACCACCGGAGAGCCACCGCGCCACGAGCAGACGGTGAGTGTTTACTTGTGCTTTGTGTCGAACGCTATGCATAGTTGGTTGACACCGCATGTGATTTTTTTTCATGTAGATGGAATTGAGCCCGTGCGAGAAGTTTTTGCTTGACGATTCATCCGATTTGGACGACTAGGATGTTGAGACGCTGCTTGCAAACTATCGGCAGCAGACGTTGGTGATGGCCCTTGCCGTGAAGGAGCACGAAGATGAGAACCGAAAGAGGCGGCAAGGATCGACCGTCGGCCGTCTTTGCATTCCTCAAAATCGTCATCTCGGGAACGAGATGTTGATGCAAGACTACTTCGCGGAGAATCCAACATATCCGCCGCACCTCTTCCGGGGAAGGTACCGAATGCGTCGATCTCTCTTTGTGAAAATTGTTCAAGCTTGCGAGGCAAATTGTCAGTACTTTACTCAAAGAAGAAATGCCGCGGGCTTGAAGGGATTTAGTGCATATCAAAAAATCTCGGCAGCTATGCGTGTGATTGCATACGGCGTTCCGGCTGACTATGCCGATGAGTACCTTTGCATTGGTGAAGATACCACAATTGAGTCATTGCATAGGTTTGCCAAAGTGATCATCCATGTCTTTGGTCCTGAATATCTTCGGGCACCCAACCAGGATGACACAAAAAAATTGATGGCATCTAATGAGAGGAGAGGTTGGCCTGGCATGCTAGGTAGCATTGACTGTATGCATTGGAATTGGAAAAATTGCCCGAAAGCATGGCAGGGAATGTATTGTGGCAACTCTCGTGATGCAACAATTGTGCTAGAGGCCGTAGCATCCGAGGATTTATGGATTTGGCATTGCTTTTTTGGTATGTCGGGCACTCTCAATGATATCAATGTGTTGCAACGGTCTCATTTGTTTGCTAGGCTTGCTAGTGGTGATGCTCCTGCTTGCAACTACACTATCAATGGGCATGAATATACAAAGGGGTACTATCTTGCAGATGGTATATACCCTTCTTGGTGCACATTTGTCAAGAGCATCAAAGAACACAAAACTAAAAAACATTGTGAATTTGCAAGGGTGCAAGTGGCAGCCCGAAAAGACATTGAAAGAGCATTCGGGGTTTTGCAATCTAGGTTTGCCATTGTTCGTGGTCCTGCTCGTTTTTGGGACAAGCGGACCTTGAAAAACATTATGACATGTTGTGTTATTCTTCACAATATGATTCTCGAAGATGAGAGAGGCATGAACTTGGAGTTCTTCTATGACAATGTGGGTAGCCGTGTCAAACCAGCTAGAGACCCTAACCGCATTAGAGCTTTTCTTCAGACATACAAGGAGATTGAAAATGCAAACACCCACTTTCAGCTTCAGGAGGATATCATTGAGCACCATTGGCAAAGGGCTGGACAGTAACAAAACTCATTTTTCTATCCATTTTCATTTAATTCATGTGTGATTTGTATTCGGGACAAGTTTTCTATTGCATTTATTTAGTTTGCTTTGGTGATTTGAATAATTATTTGTAATGTGGATGATTGTTGTATTGTACTGTGGTATTGATATTTTTTCTGAATAATTATTTGTAGTGTGGATGATTATTGTATTTGTGGTGTGGTATTGATATTTGCAGACCGGCGGCAGCGGTGCAAGAGCAGAACCCGCAAAGCCGACCAGTAAAAGAGCATATTCCACGAATATCCTTTTATACGGGTCCGTTTTGCGGGGTCTGCCTCTGCGGCCGCCCGCGCCGGCCCGCAAAGCCGTTTTTTCACGAACTGCAAACGCGTTTTGCGGGTCGGCGTTATACGGGTCTGCTAGAGATGCTCTAAGAGGGGAAGAGTGATGCCCGCTTATATCAATAAGAGCAAGCACCTGGTGTAAGTACTTATCACTGTGGTATGCTTTGGTTAAGGCGTGACTGAACTTTGTGTTATTCAGTTTAGAGTTCAGAACTTCAGGTATGCATCGCTTGTTCTGAATTACACTTTGAGAATGTGTGAAATTCAGGTCCACCCTCATCATTCAGACCTGACGGCGCTCTGTATAAGCTGCAACAACATCGTGAGGCAAGTAATTCATCCAGAGAAATATCACGAAGAAAACTGTGTGAAAGTACAAAGATGACATAACGAGAAAACTTGTGGCCCGTCATGGTCTCTTTACACCTGAGCAGCTGCCCTTTTCTATCTGTGAAATTTCCTCTATTTTGGATTTATGAAGATGGAACAAATCAGTGTTTGGAATTCTATTGGTACGCTGCTGCTGCAGTTAAACATGACTCTCAGAGAGCGAGAGAGAGATATTTCTGTTAAGAGATTAGCGTTGCTGCTGTCCGTGGTTAAAGAAGAGAGAGAGTGTGGATAGGATATAGCGGTGTGTGGTGGATAGAAACTATCAACTTTAGTGAAAATGTATTTCTTTCTCTGGCACTTAGTGTGTGTGTCTTTCTCTGAATTGTCGGTAGTGTGTTATGTGTACAAAGCATAGACTATGCTTGCTTGTTTCATGTCCTATGCAATTGGTAAAATGAAAAAAACATCAGCTTTTCATACGCATTCCTGTCATGTGAGTTCACCAAAAAAGAGCCTTCCGTGTAGTACTCATTTTTTTGTATGTTAGATAGCGCTTGCTCGCATGTATTACCACTTGGAAGTTCAAAGAATAGAAAACTATAAGTTCAGGTACGAAACCACACAAAAATCATAGAAGAAAAAAGTACATACAAGCTGGAAAGTTCAACCAGAGAAACGCAGAAAGTTAAGAAAAAAATCCAATAGATCATTTTTGAGAAACCTGGATGTTCAAATTAAAACACAGTGGATCGATGATTATGATAAAACTAGGTTTTTCCTTATTACAAAAAGAAATAAAATGAAGAAGTCCAAATTTTAAAAATAGAGAAGTCCGATGTTTATAAAAAATGAATATTTCTCATTACTAAAGAATACAATCAAGAAGTTCAGATTAAACAACCGATGTAGTTCGATGAATACAAAAAAACTCAAATTCGTCCTGTTTGTGGGAAAAATATAAGTCTCACATTCAATCTTGAAAAAAGTTGTGTGATGTTTACTTAAAAATCTTTTTTTTATAAGAAGTTCTAATTAAAATAACAGAGATGTCCGAAGTTGATAAAAAACTTAGATTTTTCTCGTTGCCAGAATAATAAAACGGAGAACTTCAAATTAAAATAATGGTACAGTTGAAAAAAAGATTACAAAAAATAAATTTTGAGGTTCTCTCTTATTTTCATTTGAGCTAAAATAGTTTGATGCTTATTCAAAAACATTTTTTTCTCAGAATAAAACAAAAGAAGTTCAACATAAAATAAAAGGAAGAACTAAAAAAAGTTTAAAAAGAATTTTCCCGTTTTTGTAAAAACTAGAAGTTCAAACTAAAATAACGAAGTTTTTCAATGTTTATTAAAAAATGTAGGATTTTACCATTTTTAAAAAACTTAGGTATCCTTTATTATTAAATAATAAACCATGAAGTTCAAACTGAAAAAAAGTCAAATTCAATGTTTATTTAAAAATCAATAACAATTATTTACTCAAAAAATGTGAAGTTCAAATTAAAATAACACAGAAGTTCAAGGTATATTAAAATCTATGATTTCCAAGTTCAAAAAACAAAAAATCCAATGTCATTGTGGGCATTTTAGAAAAAAACTCATAAACGGTGATGATTTTTTTTTAAAAAACTCTCTACATGCTAAAGTTACTCCAACTCAAACTCTCCCCAACGGGATATCATAGGATCTATTTCGTTAAATGGTTAATTTTTTTGGTCTGTATCGTTCAAAATAAAAAAATTAACATATTCAAAAAAATCTCTTAAACCGTCACGAATTAGAAAAACTGCTCAACACGTAAAGTTGTGCCTTTTTGATGGCTTTCTAACGTATATCTTTTGCTCAATTTCAATGAGTGTTTTAGGAATTATGGGTAAAAATGTCGAGAGAAGTTCAAAGTGAAAACAGCCAGTGGTTCAAGTACTACATGGAGTGTGTTTTATATAAGAAAAAGGAATAAAAGGCAAAGTCTAAAAAAAGTTTGCTAGAAATTCACATGGTCGGCACAGGAAGTTCAAAAATTCTTACAAAGGAGGTTCGCCGTGTATTTACTTGTGCAAAACACACACAAAAAATTTTGTTTTTAGTGTTTTAATATAATTCTCTCAATCCATTACAAAATTGAAATAAAAATGCTCTACATGAAAAAAGTCCCTCCTATTTAACAACTTCTTCAAAAGGGGATACCATATGCTCTATTCCAAAATAAATGGTTAGAACAAATTAGTGTATGTTGTTCGAAACAAAAGTTTAACCATATTAGAAAAAGTTGTGTCTTTTCAAAAGGTTCCTAAAAGGTATACCATTTGTGCAACTCCGACTAACGGGTGAGAAATTACGAACAAAAATACGTGATAGAATTTCAAAGTGAAAACAACGAGGAGTTCAACTACTACACATAATGCGTTTCAGATGAGAATAAAAAAGTTAGAGCGGTTCGATGTCTATAAAAAACTCAGATTTTTTATGTTACTAAAGCGAAACAGAGAGAAGTTCAAATTGATAACAGCCGGAAGCTCACGTACTACACGGTGTGTGTTTCATACGGGAAAAAAAGAACAATAAACCAAAGTCTAAATTTTTTGTTGCTAGAAGTTCATGTGCTCTGCCCTCGGAAGTTCAAAATTCATGAGGGAGAGGTTCACCATGTGTTTACATGTTCAAAAAACGCAAAAAGATATTGTTTCTCGTGTTTTAAAAAAATTCTCTCAACCCATTACAAATTTGGAACAAAAATGCTCTACATTAAAAAAGTTCCTCCTATTAAAAAACTTTCAAGGGTGTATCATATGCTCTATTCCAAAATAAACTGTTAAAATAAATTGGTGTATGTTGTTCGAACAAAAGTTTAATCGTATTAGAAAAAAATTGAGTCTTCTCAACAAGTTTCAACAGGTATATCATTTGTGCAACGCCGTCGAACAGGGTGAGGAACTACGAACAAAAATACGCGACAGAAGTTCAAGGTGAAAACTGCGAGTAGTTCAATTACTACATGGAATGCATTTTAGGTGAGATTAAGAAGAATACAAAACTAAAAGCATAAAATGGTTGTTGCAAGAAGTTCACGTGCTCCTCCCTGCATGGTTCAAAATTTCTAGTGCGAGACTCCGACCTTCAATTACATATTAAAAAAGAGAGGCAAAAACAACATCGTGTTTGCCATTTTTAAAATTGCTCTCAAACGGCAACAAATTTGAATCTAATGTCTACATGAAAAAGTTGCTCCTATTCATAAACTTTCCAATGGTATATTATATGCTACATTCCAATGTATGGTTTAAAAGTTTCATGTATAACAATTAAAACACATTTTTATGTATTCAAAAAATTCTTTTGAACCGTCGCGAGTATGAAAAAATGATCAACACGGGAAAGTTGCGTGTTTTCAACAGCTTTCCATCGGTATACCATTTGCTCAATTCTGGTAAGTGGTTAGAGAGTTACGGGCAAAAAAAGCATGTGAAAAACAGTGTGAAGTTCAAACAAAACTGCTCCAGAAGTTCAACCTCTTCACGCAGTGCATTTTTGGAGACTCTATTTTCGCGGTGAAGGCAGAACGCATGATCTCGCTGTTTTCAAAATTACGTAAAAACGGCTTGGAATCAAAGAAAAGTTTCTACACGAAGAAGTTTCACATTTTATATATCTATCCATAGGTATATTATTTGCCCCATTTTGATAAAGTTTCCACAAATTACTGCCAAAATATGATTTTGGCCATTTTCAAAATTGACGTAAAACTGTAGGGAATTGGGAGAAACAATCTATAAATAAACGTTTCGCATTTGTCCAATCTTTCCAACGCCATATCATTTGCTGCATTCCGACAAACGGTTAAAAAATTAAGTCGAAAATACGAACTCGGTGGAACTTTGACCATTTTCTAAATTACTCTTAAACCATTCAAAATTAGAAAAAACTTTCTACATGAAAAAGAAGCGCATTTTAATAAGCTTTCCAACGCCATATCATTTCTCTCAATTGGATTAGCCGTTTAGAAATAGCCTCAAAAATACAAACTCAGATGTTCGGTTTGCGAAATTCTACGTTTTTTCAAATTACTCTTTTACCATAGGGAATTGGGAAAAACTTTCTACATGTGAAATGAGCGGATTTGTAGCATCTTTTCAATGCCTTATTATTTGCTTCATTCCGGTAAACGGTTTAGAAATGAGCTCGAAAATACGATTCATGTTTTTTGTATGAAGAAAAAATGGTTTTCAAAACTGCTCTTAAACCATTTACATTTTGTCAAAAATTTAACTTAGATCATGATACTCGTGTCCACAGCTTTCCAACGGTATATCGCAAGCCCCGTTTGGGCAATGTTTGCGGAAGTTCAACCTGACAGTGTGGGAAGTTCAACTACTACTGCTGGGACGGGTCAGGAGTTATCAGAATATTATTCTGATCCCGTGATCAGAATAGTGTTTATATATATATATATGTATATATATAGAAGGCAATGAAATCCAAATCTAACATCATGAAGTCAAACCAATGTTGAAGACAGATCAATGTTGAAGATAATGCAATATGACACCAAACATAAAAACTTCAAGAAGGATTGGTGGTGGCGTTACCCACCGTATAGGAAGTATTAGACCCAGACACGGCGCACAATTATCGTGGCGCTCCGAAGTCAAATTCCGCATTAATGTATTCACACTTAGAGTGTATGTCTTCATGATTTAAAGATATACGTTACTTTGTGTGTTGCGCACCTAAGTCATCAACATGCATAAGCGTTAGGATGTATGTCCATTCACAAGACATTCGAGGATTCTAAGATATTTAGCTCACACCGCAGCTTGTAAAACCTTTTCTCATCCAAGGGCTTAGTGAAGATATCTGCCAATTGCTCTTCAGTGCTGACGTGAATGATATCAATGTCTTCCTTCAGCACATGGTCTCTGAGAAAGTGATGACGGATCTGAATGTGCTTTGTCTTTGAGTGCTGAATTGGATTGTGAGCAATCTTGATGGCGCTTTCATTGTCGCAGTAGAGAGGCACCATCTTCTTGTTGATGCCATAGTCCTTGAGAGTTTGCTTCATCCAGAGAAGCTGAGCGCAACAAGATCCAGCAGCAATGTATTCAGCTTCAGCAGTGGAGAGTGATACACAGTTCTGCTTCTTTGAAGACCAACATACAAGAGATCGTCCAAGAAAATGACATGTGCCTGATGTAGACTTGCAATCGACCTTATCGCCAGCATAATTAGCATCTGAGAATCCAACTAGATCAAACTCCGAGCCCTTTGGATACCATAATCCTAGCGTTGGGGTGTGAACCAAATATCGAAGTATTCGCTTCACCGCGAGATGATGCAACTCCTTTGGTGCCGCATGGAATCGGGCACACATGCAAACACTAAGCATTATGTCTGGCCTAGATGCACATAAGTACAATAAAGAACCAATCATGGAGCGGTATACCTTTTGATCGAACTCTTTACCATTGTCGTCGGAGCCTAGTTAACCTTTGGTTGGCATTGGCGTCGTATAGCCTTTGCAGTCTTGCATTCCAACTTCTTCATGCAATCTTTGAGGTATTTTTCTTGTGATATGAAGATGCCATTTCTCTGCTGACGGATTTGAAGACCAAGGAAGAATTTCAGCTCCCCCATCATAGACATATGATATTGCTCTCGCATCATATGCCCGAACTCATCACTATATCTTTTGTCAGTGCAGCCGAAGATAATGTCATCCACATAGATTTGGCATACAAACAGTTCTCCATCATATGTCTTCGTGAAGAGAGTGGGATCTAGAGAACCAGGTTTGAAGCCTTTGCTCTTCAGGAAGTCTTTGAGTGTATCATACCAAGCTCGAGGTGCTTGTTTGAGGCCATACAATGCCTTGTTGAGCTTGTAGACCATATCAGGATGCTTTGGATCTTCAAAACCAGGTGGTTGAGCTACATATACTTCTTCTTCAATTTTGCCGTTGAGGAAAGCGCTCTTCACATCCATTTGATACAGGAGGATATTGTTGTGGTTAGCATAGGCAAGCAGTATGCGAATGGCTTCAAGCCTAGCCACAGGAGCAAAGGTTTCATCGAAGTCAATTCCCTCTACTTGTGTCTAACCTTGAGCAACAAGACAAGCTCTGTTTCTGACAACTTGACCATGTTCATCTTGTTTGTTGCGATAGATCCATTTGGTGCCAATAATATTGTGCTTGCGAGGATCAGGACGTTTGACTAGCTCCCAGACATTGTTGAGCTCAAATTGTTGAAGCTCTTCTTGCATAGCTTGAATCCATTCTGGTTCCATAAAGGCTTCATCAACTTTCTTTGGTTTGGATATGGAGATGAATGCAAAGTGCCCACTGAAGTTTGCTAGTTGCGTAGCTCTCGATCGAGTAAGCGGACCAGGTGCGTTGATGCTATCAATTATCTTCTCAATCTGAACTTCATTGGCCACACGAGGATGAACAGGGCAAAGATTTTGCTGTTGCTGATCATTGTCTTCATCTTCAGCATTGTCTTTAGGCTCAACATGGTCTTCACGTTGAGTAGGAGTTGGAATGACAATTTCCTCTTCTGCCTGTTCCTCGGTGGGTATGATTTCTCCAGTACCCATTAGCTTGATAGATTCACTAGGAGAAGCTTCATCTAGCACATTTGGCAGGTGCTCTCTTTGTGAGCCGTTAGTCTCATCGAATCGCACATCTATAGTTTCAACCACTTTGTAGTGAAAGAGGTTGAAGACTATGTAGGTGTGCGAATACTTTTCGTAACCAAGCATAAAACCTTCATGTGCTTTCGGTGCAAATTTGGAAGTGTGATGTGGATCCTTGATCCAGCACCTAGCACCGAAGACTTTGAAATAGCTTACGTTTGGGTTCTTACCAGTGAGTAGTTCATATGATGTCTTCTTGAAGAATTTATGAAGATAAACTCTGTTGATGATATGGCATGCAGTATCAATGGCTTCAGGCCAGAACTTTCTTGGAGTCTTGTACTCATCAAGCATCGTACGAGCCATCTCAATAAGGGTCATGTTCTTGTGCTCCACGAAGCCATTCTGCCGAGGAGTGTATGGAGCAGAGAGCTCATGAGTGATGCCCAGTGTATCAAGGTAAGTGTCGAGGCCAGTGTTCTTAAATTCCATGCCATTATCACTCCTTATATGCTTGATCTTGATGCCATAGTTAGTCATGGCGCGATTGGCAAATCGTCTGAAGAAATTATGCACTTCAGTCTTGTAGAGAATTATGTGCACCCAAGTATATCTAGAATAATCATCAACAATCACGAAGCCATAAAGATGTGCAATGGTAGTAAGGGTAGAGTAGTGAGTAGGGCCAAATAAGTCCATGTGTAGCAGCTCGAAGGGGCGTGATGTCGTCATGATTGTCTTTGAGGGATGTTTTGCCCTAGTCATCTTCCCTGCTTCGCAAGAACCACATAGATGATCCTTCTTGAACTTGACGCCCTCGATGCCAATGATGTGCTTCTTCTTCACGAGAGTGTGCAAGTTCCTCATGCCTGCATGTCCTAGCCTTCGACGCCAAAGCCAGCGCTCTGAAGCTTTAGCTAGAAGACATATGGCAAGCTGTGGTCCTGCGGAGAAATCTACCATATACAGATCACCTCTTCGATAACCTTCGAATACTAGAGATTTGTCAGAAGCCATAAGTACAAGACATCGATATTTTCCAAATATCACAATCATGTCAAGATCACAAAGCATTGAGATAGACATTAAGTTGTATCCAAGGGATTCAACAAGCATTAGTTTATCCATGTGTTGATCCTTTGAGATAGCAACTCTACCTAGGCCCAATACCTTGCTTTTACCAGTGTCAGCAAATATGATATGGCTTTTAGTAGATGGTCGAAGAGTAGAATCCATGAGAAGACTTCGATCACCAGTCATGTGGTTAGTGCATCCACTGTCCATGATCCATTCAGTAGCTTTCGGATTTGTACCCTACAGTGTAGTTAGTAGGATAGGATTCACAAAGAGTATTGTGAAGGTGAAACATTTGACGAACAAGGATACTATCAAATGTAAGATTCTTGGATGGTAAGATAGGATGTTCATCAAGAAATCCAGGGACGAAGTAAATGGTAAGACCATTTTGGCATTTTATCTTGCGTCCAACAAGATGTTTTAGGTCCCCAGCATTGTCTTCAGAAGTCAATGATTTTTGGCTGGAGACCCGACCCTGCAAGGGAAGTTAATTCTTCTTACCACCCACATCTGAAGGGGTAGCTTAGAAGCAATGAGTCTAAGTGCAACATCTAAGAATTTTGGCTTTGAAGCCCTAGCAAATAGTTTAGCAGGAGGTGAGTAGTACTCAAAAGAATATGCAGAAAAGTTCTTTGATTTGTGAACATAGCGGTTTGAAGAAACACACTCATATTCATGAGTCTGATGATAGTTTCCCTGCAAAACATTGGTGTTAGGGTGACCTTGTGAGGTCCTCTGTCTGTATGAAGCTTTTGGGCCATATGAAGCCTTTGATCTGGGGTTTGTCTTCTTCCCTAGTGGTGTCATGATGACATTCACGGGAAGATTCTCAAGATGACTTTTAGGAACCTAGATCTTCTTCATAGGTGGCTCATTCCTTCAGTTAGTTCCAATAAACCTGGCAAACACTTCACCATTCTGATTCTTGAACAGTTTATAGTTTGAGTCAAATGACTCATCAATGATAATAGGTTAGCACAAGTGAAGCTAGATAAGGTGGATGGATCCACTGAAGGGCCCTTTGCAGCAACCCATGTGGTTTTGGGGTACTGCCCAGGCTTCTAGTAAGAGCAATCAACATTCATTTTTCTCTCGAAACCAACACCCTCTTTCCTAGGGTTTCGATTCAGAATCTGTTTCTTGAGGACATCACATAGTGTCTGATGCCCTTTGAGGCTTTTATACATGCCTGTTTCAAGCAATGTCTTCAACCTGGCATTCTCATCAGCAATAGTAGTGGCATCCTCAGAAGAGGGGCTAGTTACCACATCAAGAGTTGAAGATATTGCAACTTCAGAAGCAGTAGAACATTCAGCAATAGAGATAGCATTGTTAGGCTCAAGAAATTTTAAGCAAGGTGGCACAAAATCTTCCTGAGTGGAATTGATCTGTTGAGCGAGTAGTGAATCATTTTCTTTTTGAAGATCTTCATGAGACGCTCTCAGTTTCTCTAGATCTTGCTTCCTTTGAAGATAATCATAGGAAAGCTTCTCATGAGTGGTTGAGAGAGTTTCATGACGACTTTCAAATTATTCATACTTAACCCAAAGATTTTTGATGTCTTCGATTAAGGACTGAGTTTGATTCATTTCCTCGTCCAACAGGTCATCGCTTTTGTCTAGCAATTTTTGAATCTTTTCCATGGTTGTTTGTTGTTCAGTTGCAATTTTAGCAAGAGTTTTATAGCTGGGTTTGGATTCACATTCAGAGTCATCTTCACTGGAGGTCTGAAAGTAAGCATCACGTGAGTTTACCTTAGCACCTCTTGCCATGAAGCAGAAGGTGGGAGCAGAATCATCGTCATCATTGGCTTCAGCATCGGCATCGTGACCATTGTCTTCAGAGTTGAAGATGGACTTGGCGATGAATGCCGAAGCTAGAGCCAGGCTTGCCACACCTGAGTCAGACTCCTCCTCTGACTCCACCTCCGCTTCCTCAGAAGCAGACTCCTCCTCTGAATCCATTTCCTTCCCAATGAACACATGAGCTTTGCCAGACAAGCTCTTCTTGTAAGACGAAGACTTTGAAGAAGACTCTGTGGATTTCTTCTTCTTCTTATCGTCGGAGTCATATTCCTTGCTCTTCTTCTTTTTCTTTGATTCCTTGTCCCATTGAGGACATTCAGATATATAGTGGCCTGGCTTCTTGCATTTGTGGCATGTTCTCTTCTTGTAGTCACGAGTGGAAGCCTCATCATTCTTGGAGCTAGATCTTGAAGACTTTCCGAAGCGATTCTTCTTGGAGAACTTTTGGAACTTTCTCACAAGAATTGCTAGCTCTTTGCTTATGTCTTCAGGATCATCAAAACTGTAGTCAGATTCTTCAGATGAGGATTCAGTCTTTGCCTTCAAAGCACGAGATCAGCCATAGTTGGGACCATAGATATATCTCTTCTCAGATAGTTGGAATTCATGTGTGTTGAGCCTCTCAAGTATGTCAGACGGATCGAGATCTTTGAAGTCAGGGCATTTTGGATCATCAAGGCTAGAGTGTCAAATGAGCTGTCAAGTGATCTCAGTAGCTTTTTCACTACTTCATGCTTGGTGATTTTGGTGGCGCCAAGAGCACGAAGCTCATTTGTGATATCAGTGAGGCGGTCGAAAGTGAGCTGGACATTCTCATTGTCATTCCTCTTGAATTGGCTGAAGAGATTGTGAAGCACATCAATTCTTGAGTCTCTTTGAGTTGAGACGCCTTCATTGACCTTGGACAACCAGTCCCAGACTAGCTTCGCAGATTCCAGAGCACTCACACGGTCGTACTGCCCTTTGGTCAGATGACCAGATATGATGTTCTTGGCAGTTGAGTCCAATTGTGCGAACCTCTTGACATCATCAGCGGTGACGCCTTCACCAACTTTGGGAACGCCAGTCCTGACGACATACCAGAGGTCGTTGTCAATGGCTTCAAGATGCATGCGCATCTTATTCTTCCAGTAGGGGTAATCAGTGCCATCGAAGACGGGGCACGCAACGGAGACTTTGATTATCCCTGCAGTCGACATAGGTAAAACTCCAGGTGGTTAAACTGAATCACACAGAACAAGGGAGCACCTTGCTTTGATAACAATTGAAAGTGCTAGTTATCGACTAGAGGGGGGTGAAATGTCTTCGAAGACCAGCAAGCAAATAACACCTACACAGTATGCAGCGGAAGATAAACTACACTAGTCAAGCTATAGTCAAAGAAACATTACAAGGAAAGCACGAAGACAAATAGCTGATAGGTACAATGGATCAAGATAGGAAGACAGAGTGAAGCCAAAATATGCAATCAGAGAGAATGTCTTCACACTGTGAAATCAAAGAGAGCAAGCAAGTAATGACTTCAGGAAGCTAAATAGTAAGTAAAGGGTGAAGTGATAGAACCAGTTGCTTGACGAAGACAAGGATCTGGTAGACCAGTTCCAGTTGCTGTGACAACTGTACGTCTGGTTAGGGAGGCTGAGATTGAACTCAGAAGACCGCGTCTTCACCTTATTCCCCTTGAGCTAATGACACTTAGTCCTCGCCCAATCACTCTGGTAAGTCTTCAAGGTAGACTTCCAAACCTTCATAGACTTCGTTCACCGGCAATCCACAATGACTCTTGGATCCTCAGAACGCGATGCCTAACCGACTGGAAGATACACAGTCTTCAAGTGTAATAAGTCTTCAGATCACGCAGACAGAAACACTTCAGTGATGCCAACACTCTTTGGGCTTTGGGTGGGTTTTGTCCTCGCAAGGATTCTCTCTCAAGGGCTTCGGAGGTGGGTTGCTCTCAGACGACAAAAGCCGTGCACTAACTCTGAGCAGCCACCAATTTATGGTGTAGGGGGTGGGATATTTATAGCCAGGAGGCAACCCGACATGATATGTTCGAAATGACCCTGGGTCACTAAGGAACCGACACGTGTCCAACGGTCGGATTTCAAACAAACGCTGCAGCTTGACTTGGGCTACAAGCAAAGTTGACTCATCCAACTCTGGATAAGATTTTCTCTCATTGTCTTCACTCGAAGACTTAGGATTTGGGTTGAGCATCACATCAGTTTTCTGACTTTGTTCACTTGGACCCCACTTGACAGGTCGGTGGTTCCTATGACTCAAGAAAGAAGAAATGAAACTACAAAACAAACTATGTCTTCGCACTCCATTGTCTTCAAGTGAATGTCTTCACACATCATTATCTTCGACGTGAATGTCTTCATGAACCACCATTGTCTTCAATGTCTTCATACATTTTTAGGGTTCATGTCTGATAGGTAAACCGAATCAATGAGGGACTTCTACCTGTGTTATCCTGTGAATCTCACAAACACATTAGTCCCTCAACCACGTTTGTCGTCAATACTCCAAAACCAACTAGGGGTGGCACTAGATGCACTTACAATTCCGTAATACATCATCTTGTAACTAACTCCTTATTCATTTTGCTTGCATGGTTCTTGTGATACTGTATTACCGAGAGGGCCCAGAGATACCTCTCCATCATACGGAGTGACAAATCCCAATCTCGATTCACGCCAACTCACCAGACACCTTCGGAGATACCTGTAGAGCATCTTTATGATCACCCAGTTATGTTGTGACGTTTGATAGCACACAAGGTATTCCTCCGGTATCCGAGAGTTGCATGATCTCATGGTCGAAGGAATATGTATTTGACATTTAAGAAAGCAGTACCAATAAATTGAACGATCATATGCTAAGCTAACGGATGTGTCTTATCCATAACATCATTCTCCTAATGATGTGATGCCATTATCAAATGACAACTCATGTCTATGGTCAGGAAACCTTAACCATCTTTTGATCAATGAGCTAGTCTAGTTGAGGCACACTAGGGACTTGGTATTTGCTTATGTATTCACACATGTATTTAAGTTTCCAATCAATACAGTTCTAGCGTGAATAATAAACATTTATCATGATTAAGGAAATATAATAATAACCACTTTATTATTGCCTCTAGGGCATATTTCCAATAGTCTCCCACTTGCACTAGAGTCAATAATGTAGATTACATTGTAATGAATCTAACACCCATGGAGTCTTGGTGTTGATCATGTTTTTCCCGTGGAAGAGGTTTAGTCAACGGGTCTGCCACATTCAGATCCGTATGTACTTTGCAAATTTCTATGTCTCCATCCTTGACCTTTTCACGAATAGAGTTAAAGCGTCTCTTGATGTGTTTGGTTCTCTTGTGAAACCTGGATTCCTTCGCTAAGGCAATTGCTCCAGTGTTGTCACAAAAGATTGTCATTGGACCCGATGCACTGGGTATTACACCCAAATCGGATATGAACTCCTTCATCCAGACTCCTTCATGCGCTGCTTCTGAAGCAGCTATGTACTCCGCTTCACATGTAGATCCCGCCACGACTCTTTGCTTAGAACTGCACCAACTGACAGCTCCACCATTCAATATAAATACGTATCTGGTTTGTGACTTATAGTCATCCGGATCTGTGTCGAAGCTAGCATCGACGTAACCCTTTACGACGAGTTCTTCGTCACCTCCATAAACGAGAAACATATCCTTGGTCCTTTTCAGGTACTTCAGGATATTCTTGACCGTTGTCCAGTGATCCACTCCTGGATTACTTTGGTACCTCCCTACCAAACTTATGGCAAGGCACACATCAGGTCTGGTACACAGCATGGCATACATTATAGAACCTATGGCTGAGGCATAGGGAATGACTTTCATTCTCTCTCTATCTTCTGCCGTGGTCGGGCTTTGAGTCTAACTCAATTTCACACCTTGCAACACATGCAAGAACCCTTTCTTTGACTGGTCCATTTTGAACTTCTTCAGAACTTTGTCAAGGTAGGTGCTTTGTGAAAGTCCTATTAAGCGTCTCAATCTATCCCTATAGATCTTGATGCCCAATTTGTAAGCAGCTTCACCCAGGTCTTTCATTGAGAAATTCTTGTTCAAATATCCTTTTATGCTATCCAGAAATTCTATATCATTTCCAATCCGCAATATGTCATCCACATATAATATCAGAAATGCTACAGAGCTCCCACTCACTTTCTTGTAAATACATGCTTCACCATAAGTCTGTATAAAACCATATGCTTTGATCACCTCATCAAAGCATATATTCCAACTCCGAGATGCTTGCACCAGTCCATAGATGGATCGCTGGAGCTTGCACACTTTGTTAGCACCCTTAGGATCGACAAAACCTTTTGGTTGCATCATATACAACTTTTCTTTAAGAAACCCATTAAGGAATGCAGTTTTGATGTCCATTTGCCAGATTTCATAATCATAAATTGCGGCAATTGCTAACATGATTCTGACAAACTTAAGCATTGCTACGGGTGAGAAAGTCTCATCATAGTGAACCCCTTGAACTTGTCGAAAACCTTTCGCGACAAGTCGAGCTTTGTAGACAGTGATATTACCATCAACGCCAGTCTTCCTCTTGAAGATCCATTTATTCTCAATGGCTTGCCGATCATAGGGCAAGTCCACCAAAGTCCACACTTTGTTCTCATACACGGATCCTATCTCAGATTTCATGGCCTCTAGCCATTTGTCAGAATCTGGGCTCATCATAGCTTCTTCATAGTTTGTAGGTTCGCCGTTGTCTAACAACATGACTTCCAGGACAGGATTACCATACCACTCTGGTGCGGTACGTGCTCTGGTCGACCTACGAGGTTCAGTAGTAACTTGATCTGAAGTTTCTTGATCATTATCATTAGCTTACTCTTCGGTTGGTGTAGGCATCACGGGAACATTTTTCTCTGATGTGCTATTTTCCAATTCGAGAGAAGGTACAACTACCTCATCAAGTTCTACTTTCCTCACACTCACTTCTTTCGAGAGAAACTCCTTCTCTAGAAAGGACCCATTCTTGGCAACAAAGATCTTGCCTTCGGATCTGTGGTAGAAGGTATACCCAATAGTTTCTTTAGGGTATCCTATAAAGACACACTTCTCCGCTTTGGGTTCGAGCTTAACAGGCTAAAGCCTTTTGACATAAGCATCACATCCCCAAACTTTAAGAAATGACAACTTAGGTTTATTGCCAAACCATAGTTCATATGGTGTCATCTCAACGGATTTAGACGGTGCCCTATTTAACGTGAATGCGGCTGTCTCTAATGCATAACCCCAAAATGATAAAGGCAAATCGGTAAGAGACATCATAGAACGCACTATATCTAATAAAGTACGGTTACGACGTTCAAACACACCATTACGCTGTGGTGTTCCAGGTGGCGTGAGTTGTGAAACAATTCCACATTGTCTTAAATGAAGGCCAAACTCGTAACTCAAATATTCGCCTCCGCGATCAAATCGTAGAAACTTTATTTTCTTGTTACGATGATTCTCCACTTCACTCTGAAATTCTTTGAACTTTTCAAATGTTTCAGACTTGTGTTTCATCAAGTAGATATACCCATACCAACTCAAATCATCTATGAAGGTTAGAAAATGACGATACCCGCCGCATGCCTCAACACTCATCGGACCGCATACATCGGTATGTATTATTTCCAATAAGTCATTAGCTCGCTCCATTGTTCCGGAGAACGGAGTTTTAGTCATCTTACACATGAGGCATGGTTTGCAAGTATCAAATGATTCATAATCAAGTGATTCCAAAATTCCATCCGCATGGAGTTTCTCCATGCGCTTTACACCAATATGACCTAAACGGCAGTGCCATAAGTATGTTGCACTATCATTATCAACTTTGTATCTTTTGGCATCAATATTATGAATATGTGTATCACTACGATCGAGATTCAACAAGAATTGACCATTCATCAAAAGTGCATGACCATAAAAGATATTACTCATATAAATAGAACAACCATTATTCTCTGACTTAAATGAATAACCGTCTCGCAATAAACAAGATCCAGATATAATGTTCATGCTCAATGCTGGCACCAAATAACAATTATTGAGGTCTAAAACTAATCCTGAAGGTAGATGTAGAGGTAGCATGCCGACGGTGATCACATCAACCTTGGAACCATTCCCGACGCGCATCATCACCTCGTCCTTAGCCAATCTTCGTTTATTCTGCAGCTCCTGTTTCGAGTTACAAATATGAGCAACCGAACCAGTATCAAATACCCAGGCGCTACTACAAGCATTAGTAAGGAACACATCAATAACATGTATATCAAATATACCTTTGTTCACTTTGCCATCCTTCTTATCTGCTAAGTACTTGGGACAGTTCCGCTTCCAGTGACCATTTCCTTTGCAGTAGAAGCACTCAATTTCAGGCTTGGGTCCAGCTTTGGGCTTCTTCATGGGAGCGGCAACTTGCTTGCCATTCTTCTTGAAGTTCCCTTTCTTTCCCTTGCCCTTTTTCTTGAAACTAGTGGTCTTGTTAACCATCAACACTTGATGCTCTTTCTTGATTTCTACCTCCACCGATTTCAGCATCGCGAAGAGCTTAGGAATCGTTTTCGTCATCCCTTGCATATTATAGTTCATCATGAAGCCTTTGTAGCTTAGTGGCAGTGACTGAAGACCTCTGTCAATAACACTCTCAACTGGAAGATCAATTCCCAGCTGAGTCAACTGGTTATGATACACAAACATTTTGAGTATGTGTTCACTGACAGAACTGTTCTCCTCCATCTTACAGCTATAGAAGTTGTTGGAGACTTCATATCTCTCAACCTGGGTATTAGCTTGAAATATCAACTTCAGCTCTTGGAACATCTCATAGTCTCCGTGGCGTTCAAAACGTCTTTGAAGTCCCGGTTCTAAGCCGTAAAGCCTGGCACACTGAACTATCGAGTAATCATCAGATCGAGCCTGCCAGATGTTCATAACATCTGCATCAGCTCCTGCAGCAGGTCTGTCACCTAACGGTGCATCAAGGACATAATTCTTCTATGACGCAATGAGGACACTCCTCAAGTTACGGACCCAGTCTGTGTAGTTGCACCATCATCTTTCAACTTAGCTTTCTCTAGGAACGCATTAAAATTCAAGGGAACGGAAGCACGAGCCATTGATCTACAACATAGATATGCAAAAACTATTAAGACTAAGTTCGTGATAAATTTTAGTTCAAATAAACAAATTACTCATGAACTCCCACTTAAATCAACATCCCTCAAGTTGTCTAAGTGATACATGATCCAAATCAACTAACCCATGTCCGATCATCACATGAGATGGGGTAGTCTTCAATGGTGAACATCTATATGTTGATCATATCTACTATATGACTCACGTTCGACCTTTCAGTCTCCAGTGTTCCGAGACCATGTCTGTACATGCTAGGCTCGTCAAGTTTAACCCAAGTATTCTGCATGTGCAAAACTGGCTTACACCCGTTGTATGTGAACGTAGAGTCTATCACACCCGATCATCACGAGGTGCTTCGAAACTACAAACTTTAGCAACGGTGCATACTCGGGGAGAACACTTTTATCTTGAAATTAAGTGAATGGATCATCTTATAATGCTACCGTCGTTCTAAGCAAAATAAGATGCATAAAGGATAAACATCACATGCAATCAAAATATGTGACATGATATAGCCATCATCATCTTGTGCTTTTGATCTCCATCTCCAAAGCATCAGCTTGATCTCCATTATCACCGGTGTGACACCTTGATCTCCATCATTGCATCGGGGTCGTCTCGCCAACTATTGCTTCTACAACTATTGCTAACGTATAGCGACAAAGTAAAGCAATTACATGGCGCTTAGTGATTGACAAGCATGTCATACAATAATTAAAAACAACCCTAAGGCTCCTTCCGGTTGTCGTACTAATCGACATGCAAGTCGTGAACTTATTACAAAACATGATCATCTCATACATCAACACATATCACATCACATCTTGACCATATCACATCACAACATGCCCTGCAAAAACAAGTTAGACGTCCTCTACTTTGTTGTTGCAAGTTTTACGTGGCTGCTACGGGCAACTAGCAAGAACCGTTCTTACCTACGCAAAACCACAATGGTGATTATCAAGTTGCTATTTAACCTTTTGCAAGGACCGCCGTTAGTCAAATCCGATTCAACTAAAGTAGGAGAAACAGACACCCGCCAGCCACCTTTATGCAAAACAAGTTGCATGTTAGTCGATGGAACTGGTCTCATGTGCGTGGACATGTAAGGTTGGTCCGGGCCGCTTCATCCCACAATGCCTGCGAATCAAAATAAGACATTGGTGGGAAGCAATATGAACATCACCGCCCACAACTCCTTTGTGTTCTACTCGTGCATATCATCTACACATAGACCTGGCTCATGATGCCACTGTTGGGGAACGTTGCATGGAAAAAAAAAATTCTACGCACACGCAAGATCTATCAATGGAGATGTATAGCTACGAGAGGGGGAAAGCATCTACATATCCTTGTAGATCGCTAAGCGAAAACGTTTATCAACGCGGTTGATGTAGTCGTACACCTTCACGATCCGTCCCGATCAAGTACCGAACGTATGGCACCTCCGCGTTCAGCACACCTTCAGCTCAATGATGTCCTCGCCTTCTCAATCCAGCAACAGAGGCGAAGTAGTAGATGAGTTCCGGCATCAGAACGACGTGGTGACGGTGGTGGTGAAACTATTTCCGCAGGGCTTCGTCAAGCACAACGGATTTAGGATGGAGGACGAACTAGAGGGAGAGGGGGTGCCGGCACACGGCTTGGTGAATCGTGGTGTCCCCCAGGGGCTAGCCCTGCTTCTCTATTTATATGTTGAGCCCTGGGGTCGTTTCTTCGAGAAAGAGCCTCCTCAAAGTCGGTTTGGAATGCAATAAAGAGTCCTTCTCGGTTTCCAGTACTAGACGCCACGGTCCTCGGCGTCTGGCCCAGACGCCATGGGCCTCGGCGTCTGGCCCAGGGCCAGACACCAGGGTCCCTGGCGTCTAGTCCCTGACCTCCACAAAGCTTCCTTTTGCACCGACCTAAAGACCCGTGGGCCTTACCCCTTGGCCCAACCATATCATCCTATATATCAATCTTTACATCCGGACCATTCCGGAGCTCCTCGTCATGTCCATGATCTCATCCGAAACTCCGAACAACATTCGGTCACCAACATACATAACTCATATAATACTATATCGCCAACGAACATTAAGCGTGCGGACCCTACGGGTTCGAGAATGATGTAGACATGACCGAGACACTTCTCCGGTCAATAACCAATAGCGGGACCTCGATGCCCATATTGGTTCCTACATATTCTACGAAGATCTTTATCGGTCGAACCTTTATGACAAATACGTAGTTCCCTTTGTCCGTCGACATGTTACTTGCCCGAGATTTGATCGTCGGTATCTTCATACCTAGTTCAATCTCATTACCGGTAAGTCTCTTTACTCATTCCGTAATACATCATCTTGTAACTAACTCCTTAGTCATTTTGCTTGCATGCTTCTTGTGATGCTGTATTACCGAGAGGGCCCAGAGACACCTCTCCGTCATACGGAGTGACAAATCCCAATCTCGATTCATGCGAACTCAACAGACACCTTCGGAGATACCTGTATAGCATCTTTATGATCACCCAATTATGTTGTGACGTTTGATAGCACACAAGGTATTCCTCCGGTATTCGGGAGTTGCATGATCTCATGGTCGAAGGAATATGTATTTGACATTTAAGAAAGAAGTAGCAATAAACTGAACGATCATATGCTAAGCTAAGGGATGGGTCTTGTCCATCACATCATTCTCCTAATGATGTGATCCCGTTATCAAATGACAACTCATGTCTATAGTCAGGAAACCTTAACCATCTTTTGATCAACGAGCTAGTCTAGTAGAGGCATACTAGGGACTTGGTATTTGCTTATGTATTCACACATGTATTTAAGTTTCCAATCAATACAATTCTAGCATGAATAATAAACCTTTATCATGATTAAGGAAATATAATAATAACCACTTTATTATTGTCTCTAGGGCATTTTCCAACAGTCTTCACAAATGCCGCCCACTGATGATAGATAGCATTAGCAAGGTAGTACCCCATGTTGTAGTCATGACCGTTGACAGTGTAGTTGCACGGGCAGCGATTCCCCATTGCAAAGTCTCCTGAACATGAGAGATTGCTAAAGCACACTAATGTCGTTGTGAGAACCAGGCATTACAAAGAAAGCATGCCAAATCCGTAAGTCACGTGATGCTACTGCTTCCAGTATGATGCACTACAAAAAAAAGACACATCCGTGACATTTTGGGCCGAACGATTTTTTTCTTCTGTCATGCTTATGACACTTTTATGATGATAATTGTGATAAAAGCACTTATCATCATAGATGTGGTGGGCTCCTACTTCTATGACAAAAAATCATGACAGAAAATGGGCTTTTCGTCCTGGGCGGGCCGGGGACGCACCTGCATGACATTCTTTGGGCCGTCCATGACGGAAAAAATCATGGTAGAAGCGAGGGCGAGGAAAATATCGGGGAGTTCCCGGTTACGGTGGGTGGTCGGGGCCGAGCGATGCACGGAGGATTGCGTGTTTCTCTCATACACGTACGCGCGTGTGTGCGAGGCATTGGGCTCTAACTGAACCCGAGCGAGGCGTTCGCTTACTGAACCCGAGCGATTGCACTAGCTACATTACTGAACCCGAGCGATTGATCCCTTGGCTGTTAACTGAACCCGAGCAATTCCTTCGCTACTGCTACTAACTGAAGCCGGTCGAACCTGCTGCTGCCTCTTGATGAACAGTGGCTGTTGTTGGGGTTGGATGAACAGTTCCCGGTGTGGGTTGGATGAACAGGACCCTGTGGTATAGTAGAGGCCGTTGCCACTGGATGAACAGGACCCCGATCGAGGAGGCCACACACCCGAGCCGGTTGGGGGTGGATGAACAGGACCCCGTGGAGGGCTGGCAGAACAGTAGCCTGTGGAGGCTGGATGAACAGGACCCCGGGGAGGGCTGGTTGAACAATAGCCGGTGGAGGCTGGATGAACAGTAGCCTGTGGATGAACAGTAGCTGGTGGAGGCTGGAGGAAGTTGACGGTGGATGAACAGTAGCAGGTGGAGGCTGGAGGAAGTCGATGGTGGATGAACAGTAGCAGGTGGAGGCTAGAGCGAGGCAGTAGACGGTGGATGAACAGTAGCCCGTGGAGTCCCATTTTGCGGTACACCACACCGCTCCCGATGAACAGGACCCCGTTTCGACCGTAGGCGCTCCAACACAAGTCCGTTTCCTCAGTTTTGTGGTACGCCACACCCCTCCCGATCAACAACACCCCGTTTCGACCGTAGGAGCTCGAACACAAGTCCGTTTCCTCCCTTCTGCGGTACGCCAAACCCCTCCTGATGAACAGGACCCCGTTTCGACCGTAGGCGGTCGAACAGAAGGCCGTTTCCTCCGTTCTGCGGTACGCCAGACCTCGTTTCGGCTGTTCCGTCCAAGCCGGTTGGTTCCTGATGAACATGACGTATTCCGACCCAGTCGGTTGCCTCCCAATGAACATGACGCTATTTCCTCCGTTCCGACCCAGCCGGTTGGCTGCCGATGAACAGGACGCTGTCGTTGTACGCGTTTGAGACCCCGCCCGTATGTACGTATGTAGCCATATTTACTTTCTTGTAGTGTGGCTGTATGTACGTGTACACGATATATATAGATGGGACTGCGTGACATGCTACGTCCGCGCCTCTACTACGACACGTGCTGCTCCTTACTCAGCCACGGTTCATCGCTGCAGAGAGACCGATCGACCAGTATGTACGTACACAGTCACGACCAGACAGACAACGCTACGTACGCTTCGACCGGATGGGTCCCAATTGTCAGGGAGGATAAGGAGGCACTACCTTGTGTGCGAAGATATAGCTGGTGGGTCCCAGCTGTCAGGGGGAAGAATCATTTTTTTGCCCTAATATGGACTCACTTCCTTGCGTGCGAAGATGTAGCTGGTGGGTCCCAGCTGTCAGGTGGTGTCGGGGTACACAAACAGGGGTGTATGTTTTCCCCTGACTTGTGCACGGACAGTGAGCCACGAACCCGGCAAGATTGCAACGTCCAAGACAAGGCCAAGGTAAAAGAGATAAGCTCTTTGATAAATCAAAGGGCAAGTTGAGAAGACCAAGTCAAGCCAAGAAGCAAGACACTGCTAAGGGAAATCCTCCCTGCCGGGCAGGAGAGCCTGGCGA
Organism: Thinopyrum elongatum; assembly: GCA_011799875.1. NCBI lineage: Eukaryota > Viridiplantae > Streptophyta > Magnoliopsida > Poales > Poaceae > Thinopyrum > Thinopyrum elongatum. The sequence goes on from CM022299.1 coordinate 248,552,881, forward strand.
GGTCAAGGTTGCCCCGGAAGCAAGCCTCAGGATCGCCCCGGCAGGCCTGCCGGCGCATACAGAGGCAAAACGCCCCGCCAAGGCTTCACCGTCCCACCTCACGACGACGCAAGTCACCGATCGATGCGGTGTCAAGCCCCGAGATGGCTAAGTGGCTGCCTTTCGCCACATGATAGCCATTTCCTACAGGAATCACCACCAGATGACATCCGTCCTGCGATGTGTTATGCAGACAGGAGAGAAGGTGGCCAAACAGCCCGGCAAGGCATGCCGGGCAGGCCATGATGTGACACTGAGCGACGCATTTAATGCGTACTGCTCTGTCTGCAGAGGAGATATGATAGCACTGTTCGCTATCTAATCAGTAGACAATGACTGATTTGCCACTGTGGTGACCCCTTAATCTATAAAAGGAGGCCCATGGCAACCATAGAAGGGATTCAGACTCCTGTACACCCATACGTGCGTAGCTGCTCTCGCCCCGAGGTAACCCTGCCAGACAAGAGCGCTGCATTTCCACCACCATCCACCATCAATCCACCAAAGCAGGAGTAGGGTTTTATGCCTCGCGGCGGCCCGAACCTGGGTAAAAACTGCCTGTGTGATCTCTGTCGTGCTACGCTACGTTCCTCCGCTCTTTGTGCAACACGCTCAGTCCCCCTGCCGAACCAAAAGGGGCCCTTGGCCCCATAGGTGGCCGTGGTTTCCCACAACATCTTTGGCGCGCCAGGTAGGGGGCTGCGCTTGCACAAACCTGAGAAGTGTACGAAGCACGTCATCTTCACCGCCATCTTCTTCATCAATGGCATCGCCACTCACGGCGCCCGAAGGAATGGCGGGGGTAGAGCGGGAGAGCGACGCCGCTCCCCCACCAGCCTCGTCCAACTTCCACCACCTCCGCACGCCGTGGTCACGACGGCAGCGGAGGCTAGCGACAAGTGCGACAATACCGTCCCGAACGGATCAGACAACAGGAACGCCCAGCGAGCCCCGTTTGGGAAAAGGGGCGATGTGCAAAGGGTATCGGGTTTCTCTCCCTGCCACTCTCACTTATTGACAATCGAGCTACTCTGGGTTTAGGCATCATCAACATCGATGAGCCCGCGCGATACTCGCTCTAGCATTTACCGTGCTTGGGAAAATCCTGAGTAGAATGCCGGTGCAAATCCGTTGGTTGACGCCCCGGCAAGTACGCTCCGGCAAGGCCGTCCGCACTGGCGTGACTTTCGTGCCAACTGCCATTGGATTGATCAAAAAGTGTGAAGAGGAGGGGAGAGGAACCAGCCATGCCTAACGTCGCGTCCTGCCGCTCACGAGAAACTTATACTTCTAGCCGACCCTTGCCGGGAGCTAGAAGTCGATATACGTGCGGCACCGCCCTTCCCGGAACATGCGCGCTCAGGAAGCGGCCGCAGCCGGGAAGAGTAGATGGAAGCACGAATAAGAGCTAAGTTTACTCAATCTTTGCTTTACTTATAAATCAAGAATTTCGTATGTTTATCCCTTGAATACTGGAGTGTTCGTGTGAAGAAATCTTTCACGATATGGTACCTTTGCTAGATTCTTGTCTGCACCCTCATTCCGTTCAGAGCCTGCTCGTGGAATGGGTGGCTGCGTCAGAAACTACTAAGGAAAAACCTGCCGGGACGCATGCACGCCAAGATAAATGTTAAGGGCCAGACCCTTATGACCTTCGGGGCAATATGATACCGGCAGGCAACCAGAGCGTGTATAGAGATTAATCATGCGAACACCGATGGGGTAACATTCAAAAGGGATAAAACACGCAATTCAGATCTAACAAAGGCGTCAATTTTCACGTAAGCATAAATAGTGCGATGTCTAAACACAGAGTATGCATCATGTTTTGATTACAGAGCAACGCAGCTGCGGGCATGATTCAAGACCGGTCCTTGCGACCTCGGGGAGCAACAGGAATGCCAAGAACCCTGTCGGCGAAAGGGGTAGCCTTCTCCTCGGTAGCAGAAATGTCCGTGCCGCGCGGCGGCTTACTGAAGCCGTCGGCGAGGTCGAGGTCCGGGTGGCAGCAGGCGATGTTGCTCAAAACCATGAAGAGGGAATTACGAGCAAGTTTCCAGGATCCAGCCTCGAAGCGACCAGCTCTTCCCTCCTCATGCACCTTTATCTTGTCGATCAGCTCGTTAAAGAAGGCCCCTAAGTTAACACTGGGGGCCTCCTGCTTACTGGCCAAGTAGACTGGCCCCTCCATGCCCATCGCTGCGGTCTGGGCAGTCAGGTGCTCAGCAACATCAATCAAGCTCTTGATCCAGAGGTCAACCTGCTCAGACTGGTTCGCTAGCTTGGCCTCTGCATCCTTCCGGAGGCGCTTCGCGGTGTCCAGGTCTTTCGTCAGCTGCTGCTCATGGGCCCCGCTGGATTCTGCCGAGCTCTCCAAGGTGCCGATCCTGGCTTTCAGATCTTCGATGGTGTCGTTGGTGCTCTCGAGGTCTTGGTTCTTAGAGGAGAGATGTGATTGCACATCCTTTAAAAGGATCTCTGCTTTCCGCGTCTCCTCCTTGAGAGCCTCGACCTCCTTGGCACTCCCGGCAAGCTTCTCTGTCAGCTCGGCCACCTGCTGGTCGAGGTTCACCTTGGCGGAAGAGGCAGCGGCAAGGTCATCGGCAAGCTCCTTCAATCGAGAGGCAGAGTCGACAGCAAGGGTATCCAGGGCGGTCTTGTGCTTGTCTTCCAGCTCTTTGGTGCGCTGCTGCACAAGGACCTCCAGATCATCGTCCTTGCCGCGGAGGGCAACTTCGAGCCTCTCCTCCCGGAGAGAAATGTCCTGCTCCCTGGCATCCAGAAGCACTTTGCAGTCCGCCAGGCGCGCCTCCCGGGCGATGACATCCTCCCTCGCCATCGAGACTGTCTCCTGCTGCCTCAGGAGGACCTGGAACTGCTTGCCGTGCCAATCGCGCAGCTCAGCGCCTTCGTCCTTCAGCTTCTGGCCTACCTCATTGGCGGACTTGCGCTGCTCCTTGAGCTCCTGCCATTTCTGACTGTGCTGATCCCGCATCTCCTTGATGCCCGTCGCCACGGACTCCATAAAAGACAAATCCAGAGCAACGGCAACGGAGTCATCCACCTCTTCGACCCCTTGGTATAGCGATGCCAGAATACGCTGAAGCTCTTTGTCAAGCTCCATGCTCGTCGCCATTGATGAGCTCGGGGCTCTGGGCCCAGGCTGTGCAAGCACCAACGCCAGATGGCTTGAGGATGATGGCGGGGCCCCCCGCCGGGGTGCCGAACAGGGGAAGGGGACCCATGGTTTGGAGGGGTATCTTCTCTTCAATCACCACCCCTGATCTAGACGTGCTACCAGGGGATTCCTTGGATTCCTTCAGGGGCCCCAGGACACCCCCGGCAGCATGTTCCTGCCCTTCCGTGGCAGCAATCTTGGCGGCCTCCTCCGCGGCGTCCTTCCCTATGCTGGCCACCTCATCCAGCAAATCTGGCTCCTCATGTAAAGGGGCTGCAAGTAGATCCAGTAATCGATGACAGAAATACCAGATTGTTAACAAGTCAGGAGCATGAAGCAATATAATGAAAAGGAACAGGGAAAGAAGAGCGAATGAGTTACCCGGAGAGGTCTGCCGGGTGGAAGCTTCAGTCTCTCCGGCAATGTTAGTTGCCGGGCCAAGGCCGGCCTCTTCCGTGAAGACCCTTGGCAGGGCTCCCTCGACCCAATCGAGGGGCAAGGTGGGCCCCTCCTTGAAAGGCTCGTCCAGGGTGGTTCCTTCTCCTCCTTTTGCTTCAGTGGTGGGGAGTTCTCCTCCGTCGCTCCCGATGGGCGGAACCACCCCTACACGTTCAAGCTGGGGGCTTGATGCTGGGGGACTCGCGCTGTCCCCTGCCGAGCCCGTCCCTTCCACCATCCTTGGTGGCTCCGTGCGTATGAGCCGCTTGGTCCGGTGGATGAGGGTCTCTTCTTCTTCTTCTTCTTCTTCCTCCCTGACAGAGGCGGCAAACAAAGATTCGTCAACAAGCAAGAAAACATGCGGAAATAATGGCAAGGAAGTGAGGAAGTTCTTTCTTACTCCTCGTTAATGAGCATGGAGCTTAGCACAAAATCAACAGGCAGAGGAGATGCCCTGCTTCTCTTTTGGGGCAGGGGAGCTGAGCTCTCTGGCAACATCGAGCCCTGCTGGGATGCGGGGGGCTCCGACGAAGACGAGCTCTGCGAAGAGCTCGAATCCAATTGGGAGAAGGAGTCGTCTTCTGTGGCTGCTGGCTGCTTGGTAGGAGGGGCCCTGGCCCCGAAAAGTCGAGGAGAGTGGCGGCGCGTAGCTTCGGGGATGCTGCTCCTGGAGAAGATCTCCTTCACCTTCTTGGTGGCGGGCGCAGGATCGGAGGCTGCCGCTCCCCGATTGGCTGCCCGCCTACGAGGGCGTTGATCCAAGAGAGGCTCGGGGGCTTGAGGGCCTTTCGCGAGCCACTCCTCTCTAGGTTGCTCTGCCTCCTCAACCTCTTCTTCCTCTAAAGCCTTTGCCACGATGGTATATAGGGCCTCGATCCTGGAAGGCTCGCCCCCGACAGGCTTGTCCCCGGCAACCTCTTTCGGGACTTGCGCCTCATCCCTGCCGCAGGAAGAACTTTCATCTCTGGCCTTTTCCTTTCCCCTTGCTGCCTTCCCGGCCTTCGCTGCTACTGCAGCCCGGGATGCCCTGTCCTCCTCAAGCCGCTTCCTGATGTACACCTCCTCCATCCTGGAGATGCGCATGTACATATTGACCTCCACCCTGGTAGCTCTTTCCACAAGGGTGGAGGACCACGCCAGCTCTTCGTCGAGCGAGGGTAACTGCCAGTCACTTACAACTCCTTGAGCATCGCAATGCGGCATCCATTTCAAGATCTGGTACCTGGCGGAGTTGATGTTCAGAGGGACGATGTTGGCAGGCAGTTTGAAAAGTTCAAAGCTGCCAAACAGCTGGTCACACAACCAGGCATGGCCGTAGACTGACAAGTTATTGGCCAGACCAGGAAGTAACCTCATCCTGTCTCTAGCATCCGCATAGAGCCAGGCGAACCTGTCCCTCTTCTGCAACGGCGCGATACGGCGGAGAAGGAAGTCGGCCACCACATGCTCAACGGTTAGCCCGGCAGCCTTCAGACGGGTGATCCTGTTTATTGCCGGGCGGAGCCTATCATTGGTGAGGCCAAACTCCCTCCAGTCATTGTTGCACTCAATGCATCCCGTCCGCACCTGGTAGAACTCTAGGGCCTCCTCATCCTGGATCCAACACCAATCTCCTCTCCACTCCTCCCATCTGCTGTGCTGTTGGCCAGAGATGTAATCCCAGTTCTCCCTTGGCACTACCCGTGGCATCCAGCTTATGTTCCCAGAGCGATGGTTTTTGTTCTCCACTCGCGGAACAAAATAGTGCCTGAACAGATCAATGTTGGGGGCAACTCCAACAAAATTCTCGCACAAATGAGCAAAGATCGCCATACACGCCATTGCATTTGGCGTGAAATCCAAGAGATGGAAGCCATAAATCACCATCATTGCTTCCAAGAAATCCGAGAAAGGGGAACAGAGGCCGCAGATGAAGTACGCACAAAAGAACCGGTACGAATCTGGCGGGTCCTGTTTCCCATCCGCCAGAACTTTGGGCGCGCCGTGCCCTTTCGGGACTTCCCTCCCCCACAGATACCATACCTTGCCTCGAGCACTTCTCCGTCCAGATTCAACGGAAATAAGACGACATCCGCCCTCCGCTTCCTGTCCAGCTCCGACGCCCTCTTGCTCCCCTCAGCGGCCGCCTCGTTCCCCACGGTCGTCCGCTTCCCCCTGGCGGCGATTTTCTTCCCCATGTCTCCGAGAATATTGCAGGGATGTGGGAAGGGAATGGAGAAGGGAAGAGCAGTTGCTTGGCTTGCAGGGGAAGATGGTAGGGAGGCGAGGCAGACGGTGAATGAGCAGTACCCTTCCGCGTTTTCCTCTCTTAAGGAACATGACGTGGGGAGGGACGCGACTCTTCAGGAAGTTACCGTTTTACATTAACTGCAACCAGCCCCACACCCCCACGACCCGCGGTAATTGCGCGTAGTGGATGTTGGATTTACTGGTCATCATGACAAACTGCCATGCGCGCGACCTTCTTTCGCCACGTGCCCGTGACTGTTTGGGGTCTAACCCAACATGCCCAGCGACACGTATGGCTCAGGCCCCAGGACTTCTGTCGGGGTACACAAACAGGGGTGTATGTTTTCCCCTAACTTGTGCACGGACAGTGAGCCACAAACCCGGCAAGATTGCAACGTCCAAGACAAGGCCAAGGTAAAACAAATAAGCTCTTTGACAAATCAAAGGGCAAGTTGAGAAGACCAAGTCAAGCCAAGAAGCAAGACACCGCTAAGGGAAATCCTCCCTTGTCGGGCAGGAGAGCCTGGCGAGGTCAAGGTTGCCCCGGAAGCGAGCCTCAGGATCGCCCCGGCAGGCCTGCCGGGGCATACAGAGGCAAAACGCCCCGCCAAGGCTTCACCGTCCCACCTCATGATGACGCAAGTCACCGATCGGTGCGGTGTCAAGCCCCGAGATGGCTAAGTGGCTGCCTTTCGCCACATGGCAGCCATTTCCTACATGAATCACCACCAGATGACACCCGTCCTGTGACGTGTTATGCAGAGAAGAGAGAAGGTGGCCAAACAGCCCGACAAGGCATGCCGGGCAGGCCATGATGAGACACTGAGCGGCGCATTTAATGCGTACTGCTTTGTCTACAGAGGAGATATGATAGCACTGTTCGCTATCTAATCAGTACACAATGACTGATTTTCCACTGTGGTGACCCCTTAATCTATAAAAGGAGGCCCATGGCAACCATAGAAGGGATTCAGACTCCTGCACACCCATACGCGCGTAGCTGCTCTCGCCCCGAAGTAACCCTGCCGGGCAAGAGCGCTGCGTTTCCACCACCATCCACCATCAATCCACCAAAGCAGGAGTAGGGTTTTACACCTCGCGGCGGCCCAAACCTGGGTAAAAACTGCCCGTGTGATCTCTGCCGTGCTACGCTGCACTCCTCCGCTCTTTGTGTAATGCGCTCAGTCCCTCTGCCAAACCAAAAGGGGCCCTTGGCCCCATAGGTGGCTGTGGTTTCCCATGACAGGCGGCAAATGTTTTTTTCGCAAAATACAGAGGCCCTTCCGGTGGGTCCCCGCTGTCAGGTGGAGGAATCATTATTTTGCGCGTAACAAGGAGGCACTTCCTTGCTGCGGCTGTGGACCCAGCTGTCAGCCTCTCCACATACAGTCCTCTTCTGATGTTAGTCGTTCCTTGGCCACGTTGACCACGCCGCACCGAGAGCACCAAGGCGGTGGATGATGGAGAGGCCTAGGAAGGGAATGACCCGGAGCTAGGGAAGACTCGGCAGTTGTTTCCCATGCGAAGGGGAGTACGAGGGTTTACTGGTTCAGCTGCAGTGTGAGGATGCCATCGCCAGAGAATAACAGGAGGTCTGGGTGAGTACAGGGATGGCCAGGCCAGCGATGAGAGTAGGGTGGGGTGGTGAGGCCTGCGCGGCAGCATAGCCGGCTACGGGAGGCAGGAGCAGGTGGCACAGCCGGCGCTTGTTTGGGCGGCTGGAGCAAGAAGACCAGAGGTTGAAGAAGCACGCCGGCCGTTGGATGGACATCGTACGGTCACTGCTGCTAGAATCGTTTATATTGACTTAGTTGAAAAAGCCCTCCATCCGCGTCAACTTAGTAGGCCCACAAGTCAGCCTCCAAATATGGTGGGTCCCAGCTAGCAGGGGGAGTATTCATTTTTTTGTGCGTAATAAGGAGGCACTTCTTTGCGTGCGAAGATATAGTTGGTGGGTCCAAGCTATCAGCGGGAGGAACATTTTTTCGCGAAATACAGAGGCCCTTCCGGTGGGTCCCCGCTGTCAGGTGGAGGAATCATTATTTTGCGCGTAATAAGGAGGAACTTTCCTTGTGTGCGGCCGTGGACCCAGCTGTCAGCCTCTCCACATACAGTCCTCTTCCGATGGATGTCGTTTGTTGACCACATTGACCACGCCGCGCCGAGAGCAGCAGGGCGGTGGACGACGGCGAGGCCTAGGAAGGGAACGACACGGAGCTAGGGAAGACTCGACAGTTGTTTCCCATGCTGAGAGGAGTAGGAGGGTTTACTGGTTCGGCTGCCGTCACTGGAGAATAACAGCAGGTGTGGGTGAGTAGAGGGATGGCCAGGCCAGCGATGGGAGTAGGGTGGGGCGGTGAGGCCTACACGGCAGCACAACCGACCACGGGAGGAGGGAGCAGGCAGTCCCGCCAGCGCTGGTTTGAGCGGCTGGAGCAGGAAGAGCAGAGATTGAAGAAGCACGACGCCCGTTGGATGGACATCCAACAGTCAATGCTCTCGTGTGTTGACTAAGTTGACAAGGCCTTGCGTGCGCGTCAACCTTTTTTTTAGGAAAGCCTGCGCGTCAACCTAGTAGGCCCACAAGTCAGCCTCAAATATGTGGAAAACAACATACAACCCATCTGCCATTATAGCTAATAAATGTACAGCCCATTGGCTAATTCTTAAGGGTTTTTTTGAAGCCCATATTCTTTTTGTTACCATTACAGCCCATATTCTGGCCACGGTTAAAAATTCAACCAAATTTTCATATTTCGGTGCGGTCCGAACTGTTTTTAATCCCAAAATTTTGAATCACGTTCAAACTAATTTTAAAAATATATATTTATATCAATTTAAAATCCAACCTAATTTTCCCCGCAAAAAACAATTAAATTTGAAATCTTGAAATCTTAAAAAAATTTATTTGAAACTAATTGCCGGTTTGCTGTGTTTTTAAAATTTACATCCCATTTCTTACTACTTCATTTTCTGGGCAAGCGAATACATCGCTTTCATCTTGAAAGATTTGCAGCCCAGCAGGGCTGAGAAAGCAAGTAGGCCTCTGTTGGGTATTTCTTTTAAAAAAGTAGAATTGGGCTGGCCATTTTCAGAAAGAAAAAAACACAACTGGGCTCATCATGTGGTAAAGATAAAATAATACCCTGGATAGACGGGCCACAGCCCCGCACAGCCCCGTTGTTACCCTGATCCATCTGTAAAACTAGTACTAAATAACAACTGCTTGTTCCTAAAAAAAGTAAATAACAACTGCGCGACCTGCTGGGTCCCTGGTGTCAGCCGCTCGTTGTGTAATTCTCTTGTTTATTGACTACATTGACAATGCCGTGGGACCCAGATGTCCAACCATTGGGAGGAACCATTTTTTGGGCTTGTAATAACGAGGCACTTGCTTGCGTACTGCCATGACCCTGGTAGGTCCCTACTGTCATCGTCTCCACGTACTACCATCTCCTTATTCCTCTTAGTTGTTGACCACATTGACAACGCCAGACGGCGGCGCACTACGCATGGAGAGCAAACCAAGGCGTAGGACGACGGCGAGGCCTCGGACGGGAACAAACAAGAGCCGTGGAAGATGCGGTAGTCTAGTCGCAGGCGGAGGGGAGTACGAGGGTTGACTGGTTCGGGTGCGGGTGTGTGTTGGGGCTGACATCGCCGGAGAATAACAGGACGTGTGGGGGAATAGAGGGATGGACTGGCCAACGTTTGAGGGTACGGTAGGGCGGCGGAGGTGCAGCCAGCCGTGAGAGGCAGGAGTAGGCGGGACCAACGGGGTGGTTTGGTTTGGGCGGCTGGAGGAAGAAGACAAGAGATAGAAGATACACGATAGATGTTGGATGTCAATCCAGCGGCTGGTAGGTAGAATCGTTTGTTGACTAGTAAGTCGACACCACCTTGGATACGCTTTTTCCTCGTGGGTTCCAAATGTCAGAATCCAAATCTGTTACGGCCATGCAACCTTTCTTATGAAAATTTACATCACATTTGGTGTATTAGTTAAAAATAGGTTTGCGTGGGTGCTGGTGGGGGCTAATCACTTGGGTTCTGTAATGCACAGTGAGATCAAGCAGCCGGCGAGAGTGATGTTATTTCCCTTGGTTGGAATTTGTTACAATATTTCTCTCTTAATTAAATAAATGGCAAGCCGTTTGCCTTGTTTCAAAGAAAATATGACAGTCACAACCGAGTTGAAAAGGGCAACAACATCTAACTACAGCTTACAAACTATACAAAAGCACGAGGGTTAATTGTTCATCAGGTTTAGACAAAACTCAGATTGAAAAGGGCAACAACATCTAACTCTGGCACTATTTTCGGCAGTCACAATCTAATGGATCGGTCAGGACCATAGAATGAACATCCTGGGTCATAAAATTTACTGGATTATGACCACAAGATGTTGTAAATAGAAGCCCGGCATGTTCAGAAGCCCTTTTGTCCACCTGAAACTCCTTTTTTTGCTCTTCGACATACCCATCTGTCAAAACCATGCTGCTGATAAACTTAAGCCTGATGGACAATAGTAACCTCGCATTCAGCAGGAAGAATGTGACAAATCTAGTGTTTGCATGGTTGGTTACATATCGTTCCAGCGTTATTGTCTTCAATAGAATGTCATGAGAACTGAGAAAATCCCGGTGCTTACGAATCCACCGATTGGTTATAACTTTCTTACCCCGTCCTGTTGCCTAAATAGACATGAAGATTGAAAACAGTTAAGGTCTAAAAAATGAGCGTCGAAAGAGAAACAGTTGAATGGTTAATTCTAGTACACTATATGCGGGCTTCCAATGTGCATGAAATTATCACCATTATATACAACTTCTCTAGACATGGAAAGCATTGTAGCAAGCCAATAATCTTGTTCAGATCAAAACTATTCATATGGATATATAAGATCTTGACAGAATCCAGCACCATTGATAGGCTATCCATGGACAAACTCTTCATTGAGCATAGAACATAGTATTAGTACAAAAAGTGTACTCCAAGATGATATAGAACTTACGCGCAGAAATTTAAAATGCAGCTTATGGTTACAAGTGTAGATGATATTATACAATACCTGAAGAACTATGGAGCCAAACACCATCTTGAAATGAGCACAGATATCATGTATTACACCCAAGGTCTCCAATTTAGGCGCAAAGATGACAGTTATTTTCGACGATGAATAACGAGGTTCAAGGATCAACCTTTGAAGTGAAGGGGCATCTTCGATGATGAGCTGCCTTCTGTCAAAAGAAATTCCAATTATTACAAGGTTAGGCGACTTTATTTGGAGACAACCGATTCTAACTGTGAAAACAAGCACCAAGCACCAAGCACTCCAGGGCAAGGCAACTGGACTGGATGATGCTGTGCAATGAGGCCTCCGACATACGAACCTGCATAAGTGAAAGTTTTTTGAGAAATTGGAGTCGAAGGTTTAGTACCAGATTATCTGGCAGGTAGCACAGCGCAAAGGTGCGGTGTGGAGAGAGGAGGAAAACCACGAGATGGACATCGGTGCTGAGGGCACAAGTACATGGCGTTCGGTCTGTGGTATGTGATTTCTGGGGGGAATAGTAGAACTCAAGCAGCTATATTTCTGTGAATTCAGGGGATTTCAGCCAGGCGTCCACCATGCAGGGCATGCTCAGGTAGCATGCCGGGATGCAGAGGCCTTGAACGGGGCCCTGGTGGGAGGAGATGATGGCTCCGGGGAGTTCAAAATCATTGAAGAGAGATAGCTGACGGCAGTCGAGATTAAGGGGTGCGACGCGCCATAGAGGGCGCCACCGAGTTGAGAGGACTTGGGTGCGGGAACAATCCTTGGTGGGGAGAAGCGAGATGATCTCCCCAAGGATGGCGTTCGGGAGATCGCTGATGCGGTCCACCTGAGATTCTACGGGTTCCTCGGATCCAAGGGGCGGCTCGCCGCTTCTCCCCGCGCTGCCGGGTGCGGGATCTACAACAGGCTTCGCAGCTGGCGGGAGCCTCATCTTCTTGGCGCTGGGGTCAGCCGACTCCATTTTCCTCGAGGGTGTCATGTCGAGCTCACGGATTTGAGCAGAGTAACTAATGACGAGCCTAGTTGTAGTGCGAGTGAAGAAGAAGGGGAGCTGTGGTTTTTTGTAGGAGTGAGGTGAGGAATTTGGGGGTACAAGTGGAGTGAGCTGACGTGAGGTGGGTGGGAGTGAGGAGGAAGAAGAACACCCAGGTTTTTTTGGGTGCGGTGTGCTGGGTAGCGCCTCTCATTAAGTAAATATATGGACTTTTGAATTGATTTTATTATTTACTAGGGTGGATGAGCTCTTTTGTCTTGGGCCCAGAGAAACAATTACTACTAGTACAGCGGAGACGCTCTACAGCTGCCCAGAAAAACAATTACTACTAGTACAGTGGATACACTACTGCTTCTGGCTCCTCCGAGGTCATCGAAACGTCTCCTGCTACTGAATGCTGTTTTACTTTGGTTCACCGACATGCGGGCCATGCAGCGCGTGGGCCCAAATGCCATCCACCAAATTAGAAGGCGGTATGCAGGCGGAGAGTCACCCCGGTCATAGCGCGGCAGTAACGAGCCATCATATCACAAAACCCCACCTCGCCGCAGTCTAAGTTTGAAGGACGAAGCAACCATCATTTCACTCTTCGCTGAATCCCCTTCTCCCTCATCGTCTTCAAGAAAACCAACACTCGCATCTGCCATTGTTCTTCTCTCCCAACGAAGGGAAGGTAAGCGGATCCGTGATGTTGGTATATTTTCTTTCAGAAAAAAGAACTTTTGCAAAGCAGTAACCGATCCTCACTCTTTTTTTTGTTTCATTGTCATTGCGATTGTGTTTTCCTTTCAGCTGTCTCCTAGTATTCATCAGTTTCATGATGGACCAAGGAGAACCAGGTAAAGATCTGCCGATGTTGGAGCAGACGCGGGAGGCTGATCCCCACGAGGCAGAGAGCTCCAAGAAGATGGAGGCCGCCACCGAGCCGACCCCAGATACGCTCACAGCCACTACTAAGATGGTCAACGCCCCGTTTGAGGTTACAGCCCCCGTGGCCCTGAAGGAGCAGTTTTCCCCCTTCGAGGATGTGTCCCCCCCGCTGAGTTGCCCAAGGTGATTTTCTTCTTTGCCGATCTCGACTGTGGTTTTTCATCTAAGTATGTGGTGATAAATAATGCAAAATTTTATTAGCTTCGATGCCATGCTACCTTCCCTGTCATGCATACTTTTGACTCTACATAGTGGTTTAAATAACTTGTGTTTTTTATATTGGAAAGTAATTCAGAATTTGTTTCTATTTCAATTAGAGCCCTGATGCAGACAAGGATTGTGTGGTTGTACATGTCACTCGCTATGAGGCGGATGACCTGAATATACGCACTGGGAAAACAAAGTTCTTAGGCTGTTGGATCCTGGAAGCCATTTGCACTTATACCAAAGTCGAGATGTATTCCAGCCACACTGTTGTCAGGCGTGTTGTCCAGGGTGTACTGAAGCACAAGAAGTTCAAAGCTACTCCTTCGTTTGTGAGGCATACTGTTCTTGTCAAGCTTACGTAGGAAGATGATGTGGCATGCCTCCACAAACAAGTTTATGAGTGGCAAGGCCACAAGGTTATCTTCAGGAAGGTTCACAAGATTGAGCTGTTGCTGGATGTCCTCGATGATGTTCATGTCAAGGTCTGTCTTGTGTCCATGCCAAATTAGATCGAGGCATGAAATAGTTGGCCCAGCTAGTGTTTAAAACTAGTTTGGATTGTGTCTAATTATCCGAACGTTGCTTATTATCGAGCCCTTTGGGGCTAGTACTCTGTTTGAATCCGTCTATGGGAACTACTGCTACTTTTGTGTGCCCGTGAATCATGTGAGAACCATCCTAATTGTTGCCGAAACATATACGTCCTCACTATTTTTTTCATGTAATATGGCATGGTAAGACATAAGTTGTCACGGTTTATCATACGAGCAGTGTGTGTTTGATGAAATAGAGTACTTGTTCGAGAACTGTGCGCTGATGTATACATAGGGTACGTAAGGCTGGTTAAGTACTTGTAAACACTGTTGGTGCTACCCCACTTGTAAGCAGTTGTGCAAAACATGGCACATTGGCTCAGCTCGCTTCAACACTAGAAAAGTCGGCTATCGACCAACTAACAATCAATAATCTGCTGTCTGACATATAAGCAACTACGTATCTTGTTACAGTGGTTCATGCAGTTAACTGAGGCCACAATGTAAATTCCAAACGTTCACACTCTAGTCCAGCGTTCATGTGGAACATTCACATTAAACTCGGCTTCATAAAATACTTGAAAAGCATAAGTTAAGCAATTTTATACATCTCAATGATTCATAGAACATAACAAACATTTACTAGTTCACAGCAAAAGACAAAGTTGTGAGAAGGTTTACAAATCAGGAAAAATCAAGCAAGGCTTCTCTGAGCAAAGGGCCTCCCTAGGAAGGCTTTAATTTCCTGGAGTTCACTCTGGTTTTTCTTGTTGCCACCATCTAGGGTTAGGTTCTCTCATTCCAGAATAACCAATTATAATTGTGTTCTTAGTTGGAACGCTGAACTGAACCATGTAGTGTACTGACCATCTGAACTTCTTGTGCAGTTCCACTAAATTTGAGCACCACTATTAGCAGAAATAAGCAGAGCATAATGCCTCTTGTCCGCGCACCTGTCCCAAAAACCTCCGTGCAGTCGTGCCAGCTAGTCCTCTATCCATCCTTGAATTGGGAGAAAGTGCAATCCTGACTAGGATGCAGTTGTTTTCGCTCGTCCCTGCACTGCAATCAGGAAGTAAAACGTACGAATAAGCTTCTTTTAGATTGCGTTGGTCATTCTACCTAGTTACTACCAATGTAGGAATACCTGGAAGATGGGAGGTTAGACGACGGCAGCTAGGAATAGCCATCTCATTTTGTACAGTTCTACTAAAACTGAGGTGTGTACTTTTGATTGCACAAATAGAAACGATATGGAGACAGACATCCCTGTTTGCACAAATATGAAATACAGTTATTTAAGTAGTGACAGTTATTTGCAGTGGCATATGATTAACAACAGCATCTATTGTGTTATAGTTGGCACTACATTGACAGTATGAAAGTGCCATTAAGTAAGAAGTAGCATCACATCACATCAACACTGCCACTAGATTAACATGCAGAACAATAGCATTAGTATTACTGTCATGAGAGTAGCACATGGTCAGTAAATGTGCAATCAAATTTGTGCAGTTCCACTATGATGAAGCAATGTTAGCGGTGTGAGATTTAAGTGTAACTGCAAAAACACAATTCATGGGAAATAAAGAAAGACGGAAGCACTTCATAAAATAGTGGTGTCATTGCTTCAATTTATCGACGACACTAGACCGACAGCAACATTACTTAATAGTGACATTAGGTGGCATTGCTTCAATTTATCGACGACACTAGACCATTACTTAATAGTGACATTAGGTGGCATTGCTTCATGCTTCATGTGATTTTACATTAACGGTAGCGATATGGGCGTAGGGACAGCAGGGGCATAAAGTGGTGAGGCAGATGTGGTTGCCGAGAGCGGCAAACATTCAGGCAACATGTCTGCATTTGTCCCATTTTTTATCTCCTCAGCGACATTTTCCTATGTGGGCACAGGAAATCTAGACCTGCTCATTCTCATTTGCGTTGCCCCCCCAACACCCCTCACTTTCTTTCCTTTTTAGACCAAGAGACAGGTCGACTTCCCCCACCCTTCGCCATCCACCCCACTTTCTTCGCCTTTTCAACCAAGAGACCGGCTGGGTAGCCAGTATCTACTACTTTCCCCTGTTTCCTCTTAGAACCAAGTCCTAGATTCATGCTATAGCTTTCCCACTTTCTTCCCTGTTTGGACCAACTCTTAGATTCGACTGTGAGAACTAGCTTTACCTCTAATAATAGTAAAAGTCTAGGTGGCTTTGGAACAGCCGACGGAAGTATAAAAAGATCCACAGGCAGCCACGTGGGGAGCTGGGGCAGTAGAGCAAGGCAGGTTTCGAAGGAATATATACCTGAGGGTCATCGGGATGTGGCAAAGACTGCGTCAGAAGGCCGCATCTTGGCCACCATACCGCAGGGAGGAAGAAGGGGTCGGAGGCCCTCCCGAGCCGGCGCTGTCTCAGAGAGAACGGCACGGCCGCCGATTGGGACGCATGGGCAGCTGTTGGTCTCCTCCCTCGCCGCCGACGACTGCGTGAATGATGAATCTACACCCCTGCCCCGGCCGAGGTGGTCCGGCCGGATTTTTGACCAGCGGTGAGCAGAGAGAGAGAGAGAGTCTGGCCACCTATGTCTTGCTTAGATCTGGAGAGCATGAGAGAGTGAAAGAGAGGAACCCTAGTAAAGCAAGCGCCGAGGCTCCTGCTTATATATATAGTGGAGTGATTTTGTTGTAGCAACCATTATTAAATTGAATATGTGCGAACCACTATTTTCATTTAAAGTTCAAGTAAAAATAAAACTCGATCAATAACATGCCACCGCTTCCAGGTCACACTATCAAATCACCGCGTCCAGGATGCACTATGTACTGTATCATTCACGTGCGGTGCCCGACCCTCCATCAAGTTGAAAACTAGACTAGTCAAAATGTCAATTGGGATGCCTCTTTGTAAACAAATGCGCTCCTAGCTTAAAAAAATGCCCTCCTACGTGTACCCGCGAGTGGGTGTGAGAGAACTAGTGCGTGCGTGCACCGCTTCTCTTCGTGAGAGTACAATATACTACGCACAAAAATGTTTGCCACAAGAGTAACAGTATAAGTGTGTGACGTGTGAGTTAAAATGAAAGGTGCGCGACGTCTTTTATTTTTTAGAAGTTCTGAGGGTAGGGTGTGGAGAGCACATATGTGTGTGAAGTCTACCTACAGATAGACGGTGGGTGCGAGAGGACTCGGGAGAGTCGTGACTCGTGAGGGTGCGTGTGTGCGTGAGAGAGAGGGGGCACGTATCAATGCAATGCATGGGTCCGTAAATCATATCTACAAACGTTCGCCACAAGACGTTTCCCGACGAACGCCGTAAGAACCATTAGATCGGCATCCAACAGTGTCAGTTTTGCCATGGCATTTAACAGAACAACCACTCCTCCAACACACAAATCTTCCACATGAGTGTTAGCAACTGCCGTATGCTCCTCCATCCGTTCCAAAATGTAGTGCATATAGCTTTATTGAAAATTCGAACCTCGCAAACTTTTACCGAGTTTTCGTATACCAAAATGCACATATAAAATACCCAGTATATATCATTTCATTCATCTTCGAGAGGTAACTATAAAGATGGGGGAGGAGTGTACAAAGAAAGACCGTCGTATCACCTGCAGCAATTTCAACCATCCTTTGGTGTGGAGGAATATCATAGGAACTCTATATGATATGATTTTTATAGGAATTTTTCTTGTAGAGCCAATTGGTTCATAGGAATAGATTCGTATACTCCACATTTCAAAGGAAAATAAACATGATATCATTTTTATAGCTTTAGAGCCACTTGGTTCATATGAATGGATTCCTATACTCCCACAATTTCAAAGGAAAATAAACATTAGCCTAGATTCAATAGAAAAGTTCCTATGATGTGAATCAAATGACATCTCTTTCCAATCTCTCCTCATAGGAATTGAGATACATGTTATCTCTATATTCAATAGAAAAGTTCCTATGATGTGAACCAAATGACATCTCGTTTCCAATCCCTACTCATAGGAATTGAGATACATGTCATCTCTTTCCCTACAACTTCCATATATACATCTTCTATTCTTAAATAGCTAGTACAACCCACTAGCTTTTTTCCTGGGCATGCAACTATGGCACATGAGCACGTCATGCATGCAAGTCATAAATCACATTGTTTTTGTACTCTATGCATGCAAGCACCACATCATCAATTCATGCATGTTACTCGTAAGTTTTTTCTTGCATTAGAATTTGTATTGACAATATATGTGTTGGTCACGTGCACATATATGTAGTTCACATTCACATTTTTGTTAGAAATGTCATTCTTTTAACTGCAATTCATTTTTTCTCTTTGTATTACATTTTCATTTTAAGCATACATTCACTTACCATCAGTTATAGATGTTTTTGGAGGAACTTTTATGCATTATTTTTAGTAGCAAATTTCACGCGGCCGTGGGTATATCAAAATGCGGGGCCCATGCGTCATTGCCTTTCAGTCGAACCTACGTCCACAATTTTTTGTATGTATATCTCCACTGCTCCCCGAACCCAAAATTCTGCCTTGTTCCCGTAAAACCAAGCGGCCCACCCATATTAAGGCATCGACTAGAACTCAATCCCTCTCCCGTTTACTATGGCGTGGCCCCGCACGCCGTAGTACTCCTACAAACCCTACCCGCCGCACGCATCATCGGTTTTCTTCAAGAGGACGAGGGAGAAGCGGATTTGTAGTGGAGGCTCCTACCCTAGGGAGCCCTAGGTAGCTGCCGCATGCATCATTGGTTTTGTTTTTTCTTTATGCTCTTGCACCCTAGAGTGAAATGATGGTTGCTTCGTCTGTCAAGCTTAATGCGGGAAAGGTGGGGCTTTGTGATTTAACCCCTCATCGCTCATTTACTACTACTACGGTGCTATGATCGGGGTGCCTCCAAGTCCAACCGCTACTCCGAACTGTAATTTGGTGCATCAGACTTGGAACAAGACGGTGGATGAGCCACATGTCGTCCAAAGGGGTCTTGTAAGTGTGTTGCCATTTCGTGTGCGGACTGACCCTGCTAAGTTGCTACGCCAATGCGACAGGAGCAGCCTACCACTTGGTTTTGCTCCTTGGTGAATCCCGACTATATTGATCTAAAAAGATAGTATTAGATTAGTAAAAATGAGGTGATTTTACCGAGCGGTGGGCGGGGGAGCATGGCCTGTCATGCGGTCCCACGTGTCATGATGTACCAAGGCGATGCGCGTCCCTCTTGAGGCAGAACAATGGCAGAAGCAATACGTGGTTTTCTTGAAGGAGATGATGGAGAAGCGAATTGTGAAGTGTGAAATAGTGGTTGCTTCGTCCGTCTGGGGGAAAGGTGCGGCTTTGTGATTTGACGTCTCATTGCTCATTACTACTACTGGGCGCTACGACTGGGGTGTGTCCCCCTGCTGTTCTGCACTGTTATTTGGTGCGTGACACATCGACCCGGTTGCTATATGTCCCACATGTCGGCGAGAGGAAGTACATCATTCATAAAAGCGAGCGTCTCCACTCTTTTAGTACGACAGAGGAATACAAGACACGGCTTGGTTTTTGCTGCTTCGCGCAATCCATCGATACAAACCCGGACTAAAAAAGGCGAGGGCGGGTCTTTTCCCGCGCAGCAGGCAGGGGAGTTTGGCATAGTCTGTTCGAGGCAATGAGGCAGGAAGGGAAACAAGTAAATAAAGGTTGAGCGACTTAGTTTTAGGAAAATCTGATTTTACGGAGTACGTACCCACCATGGAGGTAGTACTACTTACTACTCCGTCCTTTCCGGTTTATAGGGCTCATCTGAAAAAATTCTTTTTTCCGTTTTACAAGTCTCAATTCTACTAGTACTTACCATCACATGTTTGGATTTCGAGGTGCATTAAATCACCCGATGCAAGCAGTATCAAGAGAAAACTCACCAATGCATGTAGAAGTTCATGGAAATTTAGTGGTCATGCATGCATTTGTTGTAATTAATGCATCGGCAAACATAACTTTTTGAGAAAAACGAGCGTACTAATTAAGTACTTGTGCAAACTACGAAATTAATTCCACTACTCACCGTCTACCTTGGTTGGAGAGATTTTGAAATTGATCCTTATAAACTGGAAAGGAGGGAGTAGTAACATAGCCTAGGGTAGCTTGCTGCAGCATGGACTCCAAGGAAATTGCTGTAGTACTACTCCTACCACTGTACTACTCCTAGTACTAAAATACATATCTTTCAAACAATATGATAATCTATCTAACCAAGGTAGGGGAGTATATGTCTAACGGAGGGAGTAGTAAAATTTTCTCCTCGTCCCGCGAGCCACCGTGCGCGTGGGCAAGGGAGCGGGCGTAGGTGTAGTAAGCAAGCTTCTCCTCGTCCTATGACTCTGCGAGCCACCACACCCGTGGGCGGGGAGAGGGCGTACTAAGCAAGCTTCTCCTCGTTATGCGAGTTGACGGGACACATCAAAAGTAGTACTACAGAGCATCTCCAGTGTATAGAGCCTTGCCTCTAAGGTAGGCCCCACATGGTTTGCCTCTTATCAAATGAAAATACCACAATATATATAGAGACTCTAACCAGCCTCTAAGGTGGGCCCTAGCAGAAATTTAAAAAGTATTGATTAGCACCACATTTGTCCAATCAGTAATATTTCTCTTGTACTTTCTTATGCTTCCTAAGGCTCATAGGTGGGACCAGATGGATTGTTACATTGTTAGACGCAGCCTGTAAGGTTAGACGCGATGCTAGCCAATTTTTTGTTAGAGGCAGTTCATGCAATGTATAGAGGCATGCCTCTAAGAGGAGAGAGTGGGCTTAGAGGCAACAAAAAACATACATTGTGGATGCCCTAAGTGCCTACTTTCCGGTCTATATGACTCAATTTGAAATCTCCCTAACCATAATAGATGTTGAGTGGTGGAATAAACTTGTTACTTCCATAGTTCGCAAAAGTACTGAGCATGTGAGAGGGTGAACGGAGGGAGTACGATACCATTAGTACTACAGTTCTTTTGGAAGGGTTGTAGTAGTCCCTCCAATTCACATGTTCACATTTCAAGCTTCAATAAAACATTGCATGCAAGGATTAAGAGAAACCTCAGCAATGCATGTACTCCCTCAATCCATATAGGGTCTAAAATGCGTTTTGGAGGCTATCTTGGACCACATGTTAGAGCAATAATATGACATCCAATTTACACAAATATTACCATCAAATTCGTACATGGTCATTGTACTGCTAACGTATGCATGCGTTGCAATTAGTACGTACATGATACAGTAGTAAACACTCACTATCTAGTAGTACTAGTACTCTACACTACTACTACTATGAGGCCATCCAACCGTGTCCTGGCAGAAGACCGCGGACACCGATTATTCGTTCATATTTAAATATGTTTTCACACAGCAAAATATCCATGAAAACAACACATGGCAAAATTTCACGGCGAACGAGGGATTTGAATGTGCTGGGAGGGTGTTGACATACGAACACATCACGTGTACCCTCGACGCCGGGGGTGATGCACCGCAGCTCACGTCGAAGGAGACCCGACCGACAGCGCGATACGCAAGACAGTCGGCGGGTGCTTTTAGGACCCGAAACCCCACACGCCCGGGAGGGACCATGTCAGGGAGTGCGGTGGCTATGGACTGCCCTAGGTCGATTCGCTTGCCCCTAGAGCCTCGGGATTCGCAGCTCTCAAACACGAAGAACAGCGAAGAACGAGAGAGAAAAACGATGGAGAGATAAAACGTAGATAAAAAGCAGTATATTGATTTGTTCGATTGTGTGTTGTTCAATCGGCCGTCACCCCCAACATATATAAGAGGCGGCTGGACTTCCCGTACAAGTAAAGGATTCATCTAGGCTTTCCTTACAAGAATATTACATTAATTCACATCGTAAAAAATCCTAGTTCTAGTCCAACTCGGATTTGGCTCGGATCTGTCCCATATTTCTGTCCTGCTTATTGCATGGGCTGTAGAAATCGCATACTAACTCGGATGGAGTCAAGTTCAACATCAAACTTGTCCACCTCGATGATCTACATAATACAATGCAGGCCACTTCTCCTTTTAAGGCCGTCTTTATGACTTTTATGGCCCATCTTTAACTATGGGTCGGATTCAATTATGCAGTTTTCTGAACTATCCGAGTCTTGCAGCAACTTTCCAGGCTGTATACTATCTCAGATGATGATGACTCCAAAAGCAAAGTTGACCGTTTTGACGATACGCACAACTTCCGTGTAGAACACCTTTTCAGCCAAAGCCATCTAGATAATCATTTGATCCCATCTTCAGTTTCTGGTCGGATTGACTTTGACAGCTTCCGCTTTTCCGGCAAGCCTTTTTCCCGGCAAGCTCTCCACGCCGGCAAGATTTCTACCCCGGCAAGCTTTCCACCCCGGCAAGGTTTCCACCCCGGCAAGCTTTCACACCGGCAAGGTTTCCACCCCGGCAAGCTTTTCGCGCCGGCAAGGTTTCCACCCCGGCAAGCTTTTCACGCCGGCAAGGTTTCCACCCCGGCAAGCTTTTCGTGCCGGCAAGGTTTCACACCGGCAATGTTCATTCAGCCGTCAAAGGCCGAATAACTCACGCGACCCATCAGACACCACCTAGGCGGGTGTCTGGTCCCTTGCGTCACTTTTTCACTTAGGACCGGTCCGCAAAGTGTTGCCTCTAACTTTTGCGTACAAACTCGGATTGGGATGATTTTTATATCAAAATCAACCGATTCGATGAGACGAAGACAATTTGTGTAGAACATTTTTTCATATGATGCCATCTTAATTGCGTTTCATACCATGCCAAAATCTGGTGTCAACACATGCCCCCTGTTTTTCGGCAAAGCCTGTGTGCCAAAAAATAATTTATACCTTGTTTGTTCTAAGGATGATGCCAACACTCCATCGGCCATTTAGTTTTCTTAGGACGATAATTATGTATCGGCCATGCTTGTGCTAAGCGCGATAATCATATATCGGCCATTGCCTACTTATGCTTCTTGCCACACACTCGGGTGGTATTTCTTCAAGTACTTGCCACTGAGAGCTCGAGGTAACAGTGCACCTTGCACAGATTCCACAAAATAAGAGTTTCCGGGAACTACTCTTGTAACCCTAAAAGGACCTTCCCAACTCGGAGACCACTTCCCGAATTTTCTATCTCTTGAACCAATCGGTAGAATCACTTTCCAGACAAGATCGCCAACTTGAAAATTCTTCAACTTAACTCTCTTATTGTAAGCTCTTGCTACCCTCAACTTGTCTCTCTCTATGGCCTTCAAAGCAGCCAAACGTTTATCAGCAACCTCATCAATATTGTCCATCATCAAGTTATAAAAGTCTATTGCCGATAAATCATTTTGTTTGGCTATTCTCAAAGCATTCAAATTTACTTCCACCGGTAAAATAGCCTCTTGACCATATACTAGCTCATATGGAGTCACCTTTGTAGCACCATGCCTTGAGATCCTATGTGCCCACAAAGCTTCAGACAACAACTCATGCCATCTCCTCGGATTATCCTCAATCTTCTTCTTGATAAGCTTGATTAAAATTTTATTGCTGGACTCAGCTTGTCCATTAGCTTGGGCATAATACGGAGAGGAATTGAGGAACTTTATGTTATAAGATTCGGCAAATTCTCTGATTTGATGTGATATGAAAGATGAACCTTGATCTGTAGTTAATGTTTGAGGAATGCCGAATCTATGAATAATGTGCTCAGTTATGAATTGAATTACCTCTGTATGTGTCATGTTCTTGAGAGGTACTGCCTTAGACCATTTAGTGAAATAATCGGTTGCTACCAACACGAACCGATGCCCCTTTGAGGAAGACGGGTGAATTTCTCAAATAAAATCTAAACCCCATCCTTTGAAAGGCCATGACTTGACAATAGGATGTAACATAGCAGCAGGAGCCAATTGAATATCACCAAATTTTTTACAAGCTTCACACCCTTTGTAATATCTGAAGCAATCATTAATCATAGTCGGCCAATAAAACCCAGCACGTCGTAGTAACCATTTCATCTTGGGAGCCGACTGATGAGTGCCACAAATACCTTCATGGACCTCTCCCATAGCAACTCTCGCTTGGTCCTCGTCCAAACGCTTTAAAAGAACATCATCAACCGTTCGGCGATAGAGACCATCATCTCTCATTGTGTATTTGAAAGCCATACGCCGAACAGCCCTGTCCACCCTTCTACTAGTATCACACAAATAATCAATGGTGGGTTTCCTCCAGTCTTGATTTTCTCCTGCATTGAATATTTCATTAGTGGCCAAAACAGTGGGCTCCGGTTTGGCCTCCCCTGTGTTGGCAAGACTAGACATCGGCCTTTGAGAAATATGAAACATGCCATGATCAACATGATAGCCGGATGCTTGTTGTGCCAACTCATTTGCTCTCCAATTGTCATGTCTAGATATATGAGTAATGCTAAAATAATCCAAAGTAGAAATTATATCTAGACATTTATCAAGATAAACGTTAAGTGATTCGTCAAAACATTGAAAGCCTTTGGATATTTGTTGCACTACTAATAACGAATCACCAAAAGCCTCAATATGTGTAGCACCTATGGCAAGCAACATCTCTAAGCCGAATAACAATGCTTCATATTCGGCTTGATTATTTGTGCAAAAATATTCTAAGCGGCATGAGGCTTCAAAACCAGCACCATGAGGAGATATATAAGCAATACCAACACCTTGGCCATTGCTACAAACTGAACCATCAAAATATAATCTCCAAGGTACTAATGAAACAAGGTTTATATCAACATCATGCTTGTCATTAATCCGATGCTCAACAATAAAATTGGCAACGATTTGGCCTTTCATGGATTTTAGAGATTCATAAGCTAAATCATATTCAATCAAAGCATAAGCCCACTTGCCAATTCTACCACTAAGAATTGGCCTATGCAACATGTATTTAATGACATCGGTTAGACAAGCTACTATGCAAGCACTCGATACTAAATAATGTCTCAATTTTGTGCAAGCATAATATAAGCATAGGCATAGTTTTTCAATAAATGTATACCTTGTCTCGGCGTCCAATAAACGCCTGCTCAAATATGTAATAGCATGCTCTTTTCCTTCGGTTTCTTGAGTCAAAATAGCACCAATAACACCTTCTTCTGCTGCAATGTAAAGCTTGAAGGGTTCCTTATGCTTGGGCGCTTTCATCACCGGAGGAGTGCACAGATAGTTCTTGATCATATCAAACGCTTCTTGCTATTTTGCCCCCCAAGTGAAATCAACATCGTTCTTTAACCGAAGGATAGGAGTAAATGCATCAACTTTCCCTGACAGATTAGCTATGAACCTTCTCAAATAATTGACCTTGCCAAGGAACTTTTGCATATCTCTCTTGCATGTTGAAGCCTCCACTTTCTGTATGGTCTCTATCTTTTCGGGATCAATCTCTATGCCATCTTCATGAATAATGAAACCCAAAAACTTTCGAGCCGACACGCCAAATGCACACTTCAAAGGATTCATCTTCAGTCCATATTTTTTCATTCTTTCAAAAGCTAGACGCAAATCGGCTAGATGAGATTCGAAAGCATCCGATTTGACAACAATATCATCAATATAAACCTCAAGTATAACACCAAGTAAATCATGAAAAATTAAATTCATAGCCCTTTGATACGTGGCACCGGCATTTTTTAATCCTAAGGTCATCACTGTCCACTCAAATAAACCAAGGAAACCAGGACATCGAAAAGCCGTTTTGGACACGTCCTCTTCGGCCATAAAAATCTGGTTATACCCCGCATTACCATCAAGAAAGTGTAACATCCCAAAATTCTAAATTTTGGAATGTTATATTAAATAAATAGTTTAGATTGTTTGTTTGATTGTGGTGTGGTTGCTTGTGTGAAATTGAGTGAAATTTGAAATTTTTTGAAAGTTGAATGAGAGGGAATGAAATGACTTTCCCAAACTTTCACCTTGCATTTATGATCTCCATGAATTCAAATTCATTTCATCACCAAAACCCTAGAGTGAAGATGATATGACTTCTTCCATTTAAATAAATGAAAAGGGATTTGAAAAGATTTGAATTCCATTTGGAAATATTTCAAATTCGGAAACTTTATGCAACTCAATGAGTTTCATGAGAGAAGATAAAATGACTTCTTCAAATGCTAAGAAAGAGAGTTGGAAGTTTCAAAGAATCAAATTGAAAGTCCCTTTGAAATCCCACTTTCAATTTCGAGTTATTTGGTTTTATTCAAATTATTTTTCTCCAAAAATAAAATATAAGGAAAATAGTGTAAAATGATTCCCTACAGTAGAAAAATGGAGAGAAATAAATTTGAAATTATTTTGGTATTCTAAAATATTTTTATTTGATTTTTAAATGAACCAGTAGCACTATTTGCTTTATTTTAATTTTTGTGGAATTTATTTGCCCTTGAAAAATAGTTCTTTTTTTTAAATCTTTTTCTGAAAATTTTGATATATAATATGCCTATATAAAATTTTATTTTATTTTCGTTATTCAGTTTTCTTTTTTTGTTTTTATTTACAAAAAAAGTGCACGTACGCCGTAACTATATGTCACCCACATGCGCAGCGTAGTGGCAGCGGCGCCCCATTTTTTTTTCCTACATGGGCCAGGCCCAGCCAGCAATTTCCTTCTCAGTTTTTTTTCTTCTTTTTCTTTTTCCTTTGGCCGAATAAAAAAAAAACTGCAGCGTGCGCGCGGCCGGCCCGTGGTGTTTTTTTAGCCATGCGATTCCCTTCGTTTTATTTGTTCGTCTATCTTTAGTCCCACATTGCCTAGCCTTTGACCCCTAAACCTCTTTTCCACCTATAAATATAGACCCATAGAGCCTCCAAAAATCATCCGATTCGGGTTAAATCAATATATTTTGGTTTGACTAGATTCACTAAAAAAAATATTTCTCCTCTCCGACGGGAATTCTGGAAGTCGTCTCCTTTCTCCGAAGTCGTCTTTTCTCTACCTTATAAATGTATATTTCTTCGTATTTTTTTATATATACTCCTGTAGCTTATTATTTCTAGACTAGTACGGTAGAAAAATTAGATTTATAGATTAGTCCCTGTATTTATATTTTAGGACTAGAATTCTTTTAGCCATAGCTCTTTTCTTCCGTAAAACAGCTTGGCCCTGATTTTTCAAATAGCCATAACTTTTTGCTCGTTCATCCAAATTAGACGAAACCAACGCCTACATTTTTGTCTTGATTCCACCTATCTAGTGGATCTATCAAATAAACTTTTTGCAACTTTCAAATTTTGAAATTTGTTCAGATTCATACTCAAATTTCTTTCGATCATATCTTTTTATCCGTACCTCCGTTTCGGATGAACTCAACTGCATCGGATTCGTATTGAAGTAATCTTTCCGTTCGCACAATTAGTGTCATCTTTTCAACATATAATTGTGATCTTAGCCAGTTACTCTACTAGTCCATCAAAGAGTTGTTACACAACATTCTAAGCAGATTCAATGCTATGTTGAATTACTTGATCCGTTATTTTCAATCTAGTAATTCTTTTTCCTACATATTCATATTGACTTCCTACATCCAGTAGCATCATTAGTTTCAACTTTTGGTCTTTTCAAATTTGAACGATTCAAATTTGAACTCGAAGCTTCACTTGATCATATCTTGTAAACTGTAGCGCTTTTTCAATAGATTCCTTTTTCAAATTGAATCCCTAGGCGTAATCTAACATCTTGAGCCATCACCACACTTTTTCACCGAAATTAGGATCTGATCCTGCAAAATAATTTGATTTGATTCTTTTGGAGTTTTCGCAATCTTCCTTTGCATTTTCTTTTGGGTCTTTGAGTGATTGCTTATGTGTGGATAAAATTGCTTGCTTATGATAGATT
This sequence comes from Thinopyrum elongatum, assembly GCA_011799875.1. NCBI lineage: Eukaryota > Viridiplantae > Streptophyta > Magnoliopsida > Poales > Poaceae > Thinopyrum > Thinopyrum elongatum. The sequence goes on from CM022299.1 coordinate 248,580,386, forward strand.
GATCGGAGTGTGACGAGGAGAACTACCTGGAATTATGAGTGCGAAGAATCTTCATCAACAGTAAGGCAAGTTCACACTTTGATCATACTTTTCAATACCCAGTTTTCACTATGCATTAGTTTCACCCTCAAAGATTGCATGAGTAGGATTGGGAACATGCGGCCTTGCTATGTAGTTCATGAGGTAGGAACCTATGATCTTTGAAACACCCCGGGAATATTCGTTGTGTCATATGTTGCATAGCCATGCTCGTAGACGGGGATTGGTATGTGAGAATCATGCAAGTTGTGAGAGATGTTAACTAAGGGAAACTTAAGGTGGCTACATTAATACACATCTGGGTGGATTGGTTGCGGGCACCTGGGGAATCCAGTGTTGTCCTAGGAGATCTCGGGGTACCCGTGTGATCATCCTATGGAATGCCACCCAGGCTCAAAGAGATCATAAGATTATTCATGCTAGAAACTTCCGTGTGCAGCCACATGCCATTATGGGCTCTGGCATAGTTGAGTAAGTTGTGGGAATCCTTTCCATGATGGGCTAGCAGATGTAGGGAAATTGTAGGTGTACCGGCCTATCTATCGGTTAAGGGGACCTCTTCGGAAAGACTGTGTCTCGATCATCCGTTTCTCAAACATCATGAAGTGCGAGAAATTCAACGGAGGAGATCGAGTCTTGTGGGGAAAAGTGCGCAAACCTCTGCAGAGTGTATAAACTAATCATGATTAGCTGTGTCCCCGGTTATGGACATCTTGAGTATCTGGTACTTGAATTATCGATTTGATCTCATCACTCTATTTAATGAAATTGTTGGGTTATTAATGATTTGGGAATTTTGGGATTGAATTGGAGGAACCTTCTCAATAACGAGATCAACTTGGTAAAAAAAAAGTATTCCTTTGTTGTAGGGAAAAATTGGCTTTATGCAAAATTAAACTTAGAGCCTCCACCAGCCAAATATGCATGTAGTGATAGATATTGTTCATCATTATCCTATGGTGTGAATTTGCCAGTACATTCAATGTACTGACCTACATGGCTGCAATGTCTCATGTTGCAGGAATTATTACGACGAGTAAGTGATACGTTAGGGTTACGATGTCTACACTCAACTTTGCCGTTGGCGTTGTTGGGAACTCCACAACCTTGTTGTTACTTCCGCTATATGGATTGAGGTAATAGTATTTACGTTACTTTATACATGTGATTTACCTCTGTTATAAATCCTCGAGTGCTGTGTGTGTCAGCATATCGATCCAGGATGACACTTAAGCACAGAGACTTGATCCATTTGGGTCGGGTCGCTACAGAAAGCTAATGACCTTATGTCCAGAAGCATCATTAATAAGCATATCGGCTATTGGCATGGGATACTCATCTTTAGGTGTAGCTCTATTCAAATCTCTGAAATCAATGCACACCCTCAACTTGCCGGAGCCTTTCTTCTCTACTGGTACAATGTTAGAAATCCACTCGGCATATCTGCAAGGTCTAATAAAATTAGCTTTAAGCAAACGACCGATCTCTTCCTTGATCCGGTCATATGTTTTTGGATTAAACTTTCTGGCCGATTGCTTGTACGGTCTAAAACCAGCCTTTATAGGTAACCGATGCTCCACTAGCTCTCGGCTTAAACCTGGCATTTCATGATATTCCCATGCAAAGCAACAGACATATTCTTTCAATAGCTCGATCAACTTAGCTTTATGATCTGCTCTTAAATTTTCGTTTACAAATGTCGGCCTAGGAATTGAACCATCTCCTATGTCTATCTCTTCTAATGGATCGGCCGACATAAAACCTTGTCCTAATTTATCCATGTCATCTAACTCCTCTATAGATTCATACATATCGTTCTCATCGGACCGATATTCAACAAGACGCTTTTGCAACCAATCTGAGTTAGAATCCATTTAAATACATCATACCTTGGAGCTAATTACCACCAACCGGCTTTAAAGAAACGGGCACGAAACCACTTTTTGTGGCGCTAAGAAAATCAAATTCTGATAAGTTGCGTCCCGTCAAGCAAGTAGCATTGGGATGTTGCCAATCCATCGATGCATCGGCCAAAGCAACACAAGCCGAATTATCCGCATGAATGACCTCCACTTCATCATCCACCCATTGAATCAAAAACTGGTGCATAGTAGACGGCACACATTGGTTTGCATGAACCCAATCGCGGCCTAATATCACATTGTAGTTACCTTGCACCTCGGCGACAAAGAATGCGGTAGCCAAAGTTTTGCTTCCCACCGTAAGCTCCACATACATTACACCTTTGGCTTCAGTTTTCTCTTTGCCTTCAAATCCATTAAGCACCATGTTGGTCTTTATTAACTCTTCGTCACGCAGCCTCAATTTTTTGAAGACCGAATATGGCATAAGATTCACCACAGCACCACCATCGACAAGCATTCTAGCAATCGGCGATCCATTAATATGACCTTTAAGGAACAATGGCTTCAAGTGTGTCACCGGTTCTTTTGGCTTCTCGAATATAGCATTTTTAGGACCAAAATATAGCTGAGCCACTTCCTCTTCTTCATCTATAGCACGAAATTCAGTGGGTAAGTAATACACCATATTGATATCCATACCGTCGCGGACCGGTGTGGGCTCATAATCAAACATATCATCTTCCTCCTCGGGTGTGTTCATCGATTCTGAAATCTGTCTGAGTGAAGTGGAATCAATAGGTGTTGCGGACGATGTAATAGTGGTGGCATCGTCCTCCTTTGGTGGTGTAGGTGTTGCTGTGACAAATGTAGAAGCCACTGCACCTTGTATTTGTTTATGCATCCATATTTGTTTTGTAGGTACCATGGGCCGAATGTCATTGAACAATTTATCTCTTTGCTTCTCAGCCTCCTGTTCTGCCATCTCTTGACTCCTCATGCGCTGCAGTCTCCTTTTTTGTGCCTTGGTCAGACTGGAAGGACACCACTTAGGCTGAGTATATTTTGGATCCCTTGACTTGGCTTTGCTTGTGCTAGCTTCATCATCATTAGCCATGGGACCTTGCTGGACAACAGCCACATCTTTATTGGAACCAGCCGATTTTTCAACAATAATCGGCTCTTTGATTGTTAATTCTTTAGTGCCTATCATAATAGTTTTAGCACCAGTATTCTTTTCCTTTTGCTTGCTAGGCTCTGAAATTTCAACACTTGGTGATTCAGCACGCCACACTTGCTTGCCAACCCTTTTTTGATTATCTTGCATTGGCCGATTGACACCATTGTTCGAACGGCCTCGTGTGGGATAAAAAAGTCTCTCATGAACGGGCCTCCTTGGTTCTGCCCAACCCGGATGAAAAGCATAAGGGGCCATTGGGGGCTGCCACCATCCTCCATTGAAGTCTCCCATGTAGTATGGCGCTTAGGGGGGTGGCGGCATCCATGGTCCCGGTGCCCACGACCCATATGGCCTTGCATGATGCTGAAATTGTTCCCGAGGAGGTGACCTTGAGCGCTTCAAATTTGATGACCGGTTAGAGCTAGAACCGACCGCTTGACTGGCATACTTGGACAACAACATATCAAAAGTTGGCTTGATTTTCTTGCGCTGCACTTTAGCTTCATTCGTCTTCCACTTGCCAACCTCTGGACTCTTGGGCTTAACAAATTTGACATGAGTGTTCTCTTGCACTTGTGGTTGCCCCCCGAGTGTAGGATTCTTGATGGTGATCTTGATTATCTCCTTGCCACCGGGTTGCTTGTCAAGCACGACCTGTCTCCCCAAGACCCCGTCGCTCTCCTTATTTTTCCTGGGCTCACCAATGACAATATTATTCTTATTAGCTGATTCGGCTATGCTGGGCCAAATTAACATCTTCTTCCCCTCCAAATCCATGGTGTTCATTGAAAAAGGCTGTTTATCAACTTGCATCTCAGAAAAGTTCAATCGTCCGTCATTAATGGCCGATTGTATCTGTCGTCGAAAAACATTGCAATCGTTAGTAGCATGAGAAAAAGAATTATGATATTTGCAATAAGCGTGCCGTTTCAGTTCTTCAAACAGCGGTAAAGTATGAGATATTCTAATAATTTTGGCTTGGAGCAAAGCATCAAATATTTTATCACACTTGGCAATGTTAAAAGTAAACTTCATCTCTTCATCACGATTCTTATGAATTGGTTTCAGATCATTGCAAGCGAAGGGTTTGGCCTTAGATGGCCAAACAAATTCAGTAGCACAAATATCACCCTCATCGTCCGAGTGATCATTATCATATTCAACCATGTTCATCTTAGGACGATCAGCTTTATATCTATGCACTTCTTTGAGCTCTTTGCTTCGGCTTTCTTGAGCCAAAGCCCTTTGTAAGAGTTGGTTGACATTTAAAAACTCATGACCCTCTAGCCTTTCTCTAATGTGAGTTCTCAAACCACTAAACACAAGATCAGCCAAATCTCTCTCGGTTATCACCAAACTATAGCACCGGTTTTTTGTATCTCTAAATCTCTTGACGTAATCGGAGACCGATTCATCATGCTTTTGTCTAACCGATGTAAGATGTGACAATTTAAGCTCATTGTCGCCACTATAAAAATGATCATGAAATTTTTGTTCTAGTTGCGACCATAAATGAATAGGACCATGTGGTAAAGCGGCAAACCATGAAAATGCGCTACCGGTTAAAGATAAAGGAAATAAATGCACTTTCAATTCATTTAGTGATCCTGCTTCACCCAATTGTGCCAAGTATTGACTAACATGCTCCCATGTGGTTTTTGTGCCCTCTCCATTAAACTTAACAAAATCTTGAATTTTATATCCCGGAGGGCATTGAATTGCATCAAAGTATTCCGGATATGGCTTTTGGTAAATACGGTTCCTTGGTAACTCAACTCCAAAATTCTCTCGGAGCATCTTAGCCATCTCCTCTCTAAGATTAGCTAGACCATCATCCGTAGTGGACGATGAAGCTTGTGGCAGTGGCATAGGAGGAGTAGGGTTAGTAGCTGCAGGTGTGAATTGTGGCATGTATGCCTAATTGTAATTCAGCAATGATCTAACAGCGTTTGCGCTTGTAGGTAGGGTTTGGTTTGGCGTCACTACCGAACCTGGCATACTCATGATAGGATTAATGGGTGCAGCGACAATTTGATTTGCCGGGCTAGGATAAAAATTCATCGGCACGGGAGGCGCCGATGAAATAGGTAAATTTGAATTAGGGATTTCTGCGGTAACAGGTACACTAACATTACCAATAGATGATTGAGGCAAACTTTTTTTAGCATTACTATTTTCCAAGAAAATTTGGTATAAAAGATTATTGCTATCAGTAATGCGACTATCAATTTCAGCCCATACCTCTGGAGAGAAGGTATTACTCACAGGGGGTTTAACCTGCTCATCATGAAGAGGAGGAACTTGATTTCTCCAACCGGAGTGATGTTGCCTTGGCGATCCTTCTTGAAATTCCCAAGGAACTCCGGCAACTCCTTCTCTTCACGTGCCTTCTTGTAATTCTCATAAACTTGGTGATGTTCTACCGATAATTCCTCGAAATTGGGCTTGATGGTGTTATCGGCATCCACTTCAGATGGCTTAGGAATTTTGTCGCTGCTAGACATGATGGATGATGATGATGATTGCTCTTTATGTCCCCAGCGGAGTCGCCAAAAAGTGTGTTGACACACGAACACGTCACGTGTACCCTCGACGCCGGGGGTGATGCACCGCAGCTCACGTCGAAGGAGACCCGACCGACAGCGCGATACGCAAGACAGTCGGCTGGTGCTTTTAGGACCCGAAACCCCACACGCCCGGGAGGGACCATGTCAGGGAGTGTGGCGGCTATGGGCTGCCCTAGGTCGATTCGCTTGCCCCTAGAGCCTCGGGATTCGCAGCTCTCAAACACGAAGAACAGCAAAGAACGAGAGAGAAAAACGATGGAGAGATAAAACGTAGATAAAAAGCAGTATATTGATTTGTTCGATTGTGTGTTGTTCAATCGGCCGTCACCCCCAACATATATAAGAGGCGGCTGGACTTCCGGTACAAGTAAAGGATTCATCTAGGCTTTCCTTACAAGAATATTACATTAATTCACATCGTAAAAAATCCTAGTTCTAGTCCAACTCGGATTTGGCTCGGATCTGTCCCATATTTCTGTCCTGCTTATTGCATGGGCTGTAGAAATCGCATACTAACTCGGATGGAGTCGAGTTCAACATCAAACTTGTCCGCCTCGATGATCTGCATAATACAATGTAGGCCACATCTCCTTTTAAGGCCGTCTTTATGACTTTTATGGCCCATCTTTAACTGTGGGTCGGATTCAATTATGCAGTTTTCTGAACTGTCCGAGTCTTGCAGCAACTTTGCAGGCTGTATACTATCTACAATGATGATGGCTCCAAAAGCAAAGTTGACCATTTTGACGATACGCACAACTTCCGTGTAGAATAGCTTTTCAGCCGAAGCCATCTAGATAATCATTTGATCCCATCTTCAGTTTCTGGTCGGATTGACTTTGACAGCTTCCGCTTTTCCGGCAAGCCTTTTTCCCGGCAAGCTTTCCACGCCGGCAAGCTTTCTACCCCGGCAAGCTTTCCACACCGGCAAGGTTTCCACCCCGGCAAGCTTTCACACCGGCAAGGTTTCCACCCCGGCAAGCTTTTCGCGCCGGCAAGGTTTCCACCCCGGCAAGCTTTTCGCGCCGGCAAGGTTTCCACCTCGGCAAGCTTTTCGCGTCGGCAAGGTTTCCACCCCGGCAAGCTTTTTGCGCCGGCAAGGTTTCCACCCCGGAAAGCTTTTTGCGCCGGCAAGGTTTCACCCCGGCAATGTTCATTCAGCCGGCAAAGGCCGAATAACTCACGCGACCCATCAGACACCACCTAGGCGGGTGTCTGGTCCCTTGCGTCACTTTTTCACTCAGGACCGGTCCGCAAAGTGTTGCCTCTAACTTTTGCATACGAACTCGGATTGGGATGATTTTTATATGAAAATCACCTGAGTCGACGAGACGAAGACAATTCGTGTAGAACATTTTTTCATATGATGCCATCTTAATTGCGTTTCATACCATGCCAAAATCTGGTGTCAACAGAGAGGTGGGGCTGGAAGGGTCTGTTTGGATCTTGCCTGGGGTAGCTAAAATATTGGCAACCCTTTTGTCCACCCGTGCCTTTGCCACCGATGAACGAGGTAGAGCTCGGGTGCTCATGCATCCTCCAGCGCACGCGTTGGAGACGAGCTCGCATGAGCTGTGCTTTTTTTGTCCCACCTCACCGCCCGAGCCGGCCGCAGACCGACCGGCGACCCGCAAATTACGCCATCCAACCGTAGCCGCACACATTCTGACAACAACTCAACCAACCAGACAAAATTCATGCAAACACGGCGATATTTCATATAAACAATGACGGAATTCATATAAAATACAGGATTTTCATATAAACATGACGAATTTCATTACATTTAAAGCAAGTAAGCGATGCTACTCCTGAACAACATAGGTATAATATACCTAGCCTAAATGGTCGCCCACGGATCCATTTGTCGGCAACAGAAGGATCCAGCAAGACCCCTGTTGTGTACGCCGGCGTCGCCTCGGCGGTGGCCTTCATGGGACCCAAGCAGCGGTGGCCTCCCGTGTTCTACTTCTCCTCGATGATGGCGGCGGACGCGGAGGTGCTGGCCACTGACTCGTCGCTCTTCGCGCACCCGGCTTCTGTCTCTGCTTGCATGGCGCGGCCGCAGGCATGGGAGTGTCGGCCACATACACGGAAGACGCGGTCGCAGACACGGGAGGCGCGGTACGAGGCAGCGACATGGACGACAGTGAAGACGCCCATGCTCCCCGTCGTGCCGGCGTGGAGCAGCTCGCCGCTCCTTGTCGAGCTGGCCTGGAGCGGCGAGTTGCTGAACCACGTGCCAGCTTGGGGCGGCAACTGGCTCCGTCAGGCGAGGGGAGGGAGGTGGATCAGCGAGCTGCATAGCTCGTATCCGGAGGGCTCGGCGGGCCACCCAGCCGGCTTGGATGCCAGATAACTACTCTTCATAAGCCATTGTAAGAGTGGAGAAAAAGGTGAAGGAGGAGATAGGGGAGCGGAGGAGCTGTGCGATTCTTGCCCAGCGTCTGGCCTCGTTTAAATAGGAGATTAAATAGACGACGGACGGGAGGAGCTCGGCCGGTGTTGCGTGTAATGTTGGCCCGGTCATGAACGGACATGTGGCCGGAGTGGGTTTCTCGGCTTCCACATGGGTTTCATGGAGGCGTTTGAATGTGGCAAGGAGGTGTGTTCAGCCGGGCGGGCAGCGAGCGGCGCCCTCGACTCTGACATACGACATCGCGCTGTTCTTCCACTGACGTGTGGGCTCGTTGGGTACCTGGCCTGCATGTCAGTGACCCAACGCAGGCAGCGCATAGCAGAGGAGCTTTTGGTGGGCCAGGGTGGTGAGAAGTGGGCATTTCATAAACCGATGGTTGTTCATTGAGTGACGTCATCTAATTCATGTAGTTTGATAAGCCTACTATATAATGCAAGAGAATTTTAAAATTTTCATATATACGTTGATAGCCCGTTCGATACGTTGAGATTCATAAAGACCATTGCAAACATCAATGTTCTGCTTTTCATAGATAAGACTGATTAATACCCGTAACAATCCATGTCCTTAACAAAGGGTGCATGCACGTATAGGTTGAGCGTGTGTCTTGCGTCGTGTGATGTGTGCATGCAGGCGTGCGAGTATTGCGTGCATGCATGTGTACGTTTCAGTGTTGCATGCATGTGTGCATGAGCGCGTGTGTTCGTGCGTGCATGTACGTGTCAGTGTTGCACGCCTGCATGCGTGCGTGTGTTCGTGCGAGTGTTGCGTGCATGCATGTGTACGTGTGAGTATTGCATGCATGCATGCGGGCATTGCGGGCGTGTTTGTGCGCATGTGTGATGTGTTTGTATTCACCACAGTGGCTCATGCATGCGTGCAATTAAAATGGCCGGCTCAGCATATCATCACAAGGCGACCTTGTCCGCTGTGGTTAGGGCACACGGGCTGCCAACCAGAGGTCTCACGACTTCGAATCCCCACCGACCACTAATTTATTACCATTTCTGTCTTTCATATACGCGCTGACAGGTGGGCCCTATGGTAATGTGCGCTGGCGAACGTGGACCGTTGGACTGGTCAATTGATCGTGTCATGAACAAATTACGGAGATGTACGGTGAGCCAGTGACCGTATGATCACCATTAAATATATTTTATTAACATAGTACAGACGCAAGCTACCATTTCTTTCTTTCATATACGCGCTGATAGGTGGGCCCCACGGTTACGTGCGCTGATGGTGCAACACTAGTTGCGCCATGTGGAATGTTTGACTGGTCAATTGATCATGTCATCAACAAATTACGGAGTTGTACGGTGAGCCAGTGATCGTATAATCACGACATGCATTTTTTTAACACACTACAGACGCAAGCGCTTATATATACGCGCAAACACTCACTGCTATAAGCGCACACACGCACACCCTACCCCTATGAGCACCTTCGAGAGAGTGAGCCATCATATGATCTTGAGATTTTACGAAGTCACCATAGGCACCTCGTAGTCGAGGGGAACGTCTCCTCCCACAGAACGCACATTGCCGGAAAATACTGAAATTAATCCAGGATAAATGTGAGCACCAGGACTTTGACCCTGGTGGGTTGGGGAAACCACTATCCTCCTAACCATCCAACCACAGGTTGGTTAGCACCACAAAATGTATATGGTGACCATAATGAGCTTATTCTGAAGTCCAGTGACCATATCGTGCTTTCGCTTCAAATACAATGACTGTAAGTGTCGTCAACAAAATACGGAGCACGCATCAAATACAATGACTATCGGGGACGAATCCGCGATCACCTATGGGACCCAGAGAAGGACCCCTTTACGTTCGGCAGGGAGAGACAGTCGCGCGAAGAGCAAATCTAGCGAAGAACACGACAGTGCACGAGAGAGATTTACCCAGGTTCGGGCCGCACGGATGCGTAAAACCCTACTCCTGCTTTTTGGTTATTATCCGTATGATTGTTCTAGCTCCAGGAGCGCTACTGTACCGAGTAGCTGCGTACAATACTGGAGCTCTCCCTCTTCTAGTTCCCCCCCTTTCACGTTGCCCATGGGCCTCCTTTTATACGCACAAAGGGGTCTCCAACAGGTGGCAAACAGTAAAGGTAGAGGTGGAAAGTTGCTACAGTAAGGCCACTATTACCAGGATGACATGTCCTACCTACCACTGACGGCAGGGGACAAGGGCATTAAATGCCCACGCCTTTGCTGTCCAGATACATGTACCCGGACGTCGTGGACGTGGGAAAAGCCTATCCCACCTGCTGCTGCACCGCTATCTACAGTGCACCGCCGTCTACACAGTGCCCTGCCACGCACGCTTGGAAGGACCCAGAGCGCCACGCTGGCAGAGGCACCGGAGCAGCACAGTAGCACAGTGGTACAGTAACGCTTGCCGCGGCAAGACCTTGCCGCACCTGACAGCTTGGCGCAGCCCATGGCTTGCCGTGCAAGGTAACTTGCCAGGGCAAGTACCTTGCCGCAGCCGCTATCTTGCCGCAGCCAATACCTTGCCGCAGCCAATGACTTGCCGGGGCAAGTACCTTGCCGCGGCAAGTACTCTGCTTCAGCAATGCCCAGGCTGGGCCTCAGCTGTCCTTCCCGGCAAGCTCCTCTTGCCGGGGCCTTAACTCTTGCTTTGTATACTTTGTTCTTGAATGGCTTAATAATCTTGAGCTTCTCTCTGGCTGTCCTCCCGCAAGCCTGGCCGCGGGATGCTACTACTGCCCGTGCACAAGTACGGGGTACTAGGGTACCCCTATTCTAGTACACCGACAGGAGCCCCCGGGCCTGGGCCACACACAGTGCCGGGCGTTGTTGGGCCAGGCCCAAACAGTGCACGGGCACGCGTGGCTGGGATAAGCCGAAACGTCTCTATGCTGTTTAATCGCACGCTCTCCCACGCGTCGCGCGTTGAATGCGGAGCGTGGGAAGCGTGCGCAGTTATCTCGAATGACGAAGGGGCGGATGGTTCCGCATCTTTCCCCATAAAAGGAGGGACCTGCAGAAGCACTCGCACACCCCTCTCACCATTCTCGATCTTCAAATCTCCGCCTTCTTCTTCCTCCGCTCTAAAACAAAAGCGGTTTCCCAATCCTCCGCCACCGCGCGCGTCCGCATCTCCCTCGGTCCTCAGCTCCGCCTTCGCCATGCCTCCCAAAGGAGAAAAGGGGAAGACGGGGAAGTCCTCAAGGACGGAGACCCAGGCGCAGATGAAGAGGCAGAAGTACGCGCTCTTCGCTCCGACGCTCACGGGGGCGGATCTGAAGGCCAAGTTCCAAGGCATGTGGGCTGCGAGGACCAAGGCGCATCCGGCCACCCGCGTCCGCCCAGCCACCGACGAGAGCGAAGTGAGCAAGTACCCCTTCTTCGCTTGCTACTTTTGGTGCGGGCTCTGCCCACCGTATTCGGATTTCTTCAGCGACGTCATGTACACCTTCAACCTCCGTCTGCTGGATCTCACACCGAATGCCGTATCCACCATGGCAATATTTGCGCATCTGTGCGAGAACTTCGTCGGCGTCGCACCCAACACCGCGCTATTCAGGCATTACTTCACTCCCCGTGCTGAAAAGGGGGAGCCTCTCACTGTTGGCGTTTCATTCATTTCAAGATTGGGCGCCAAGGAGCATTATCTGAAGGGGGATCTCCGCCCAAGATGGGGAGAAATCCGGTCTGAATGGTGTTGGATCATTGACGACGATCCGCCACCATACTGTGAGCTTTGCAAGACCCCAGCGGCGCGTGGCACAGACTAGAGCGATCTGGATCCCCAGGACAAAAAACTGGAGATTGCCGCTGCCAGGATCATACGGCTCAGGGAGGCCGGGCTCACCATAGGGATGGTTGGCGCAGACTTCCTCCGCCGCCGCATTGCTCCTCTGCAGCAGAGAGGAAGGCCGGCCTCTGATTGGAAGAACCCAGCCGATATCATGCGGCTGCGCCCTGGACTGATCAACAACTTCACAGTTCTGCAGCACGACTTTTTTATGCGAGAACTGTTCAAGCAAGAGACAGATCCAGAAAAGCGCGACAAGGCGTTCACGCTGCCGAAGCACATCGTGCCTCTTTGCAACAACTCCGCATTGAGTGCAATCATCGCTATGATGCCGCTCTGCAATGTGCACAGCGTTGAAGCAACTTAAGACGTGCCACTCGAAGAAGACGTGCGGCGATTCTTTGACTCCACGGTCGAAAAGAAGGTCCGGGTGGAAGAATGGCTCATCTGCAACACCACTGAGCAAGAAATAGAATTCATTGCTCGAAGAGTGGAGGAGGACAGGCTCGCCAGGGAAGCTGGCGATTTTGGTTATACTTTGGCGGAGCTCGACGAGGCACAAAAGGAGAGTCTTGTCGAGCAGGGGATGCTTGCCGGGAAGGGCGAGCTCACCGCACCCGGCAAGGATGTCGGGCCAAGCCAGCCTGCCGACGAGTCAGGCAGCTCGGAGGATGAGGGCTCCTTTTCCGAGGAGGGCACCGAAAGCCCACCGCAACCAGAGTCCCCAGCCCCTCTGAGGAGGAAACGCCTTCGCAGGCTTGGCAGAGTGGCTGAGCGGCAAGAAGTTCAACAACCGCCGGAGCGCCGTTCGACGCGCTCAACCGCGGCAAGGGCTGGTGCTGCGGGAGTGTCTCACGCGGCCCCGGCAACTGGAGCAGGGCCATCAAAGACCGCTGCTACTACCCCCGCCAAGCGGCCAAGGAGCCCAGCTCCCCCTCCTCCCCCTCCTCACACGGAGGCGGACTTTGATTTTTCCGCCCTCAGCGAAGAGGACGACGAGGAAGAGTAAGTTCCCTTGCCGCGACCCTCAATCTTTGTAAGGTTTTGTTTCTGTCCTCACTTGTCGCGCTCCGGCCTTGCTTCCGCAGGGAGGAAACTTTGGCGGAGAGGACAAGGAAGAGAGCTAAGGTCTCGACGAGCAAGACCGTGGTGGTCGTCGAAGATGAGCCCACGGCAACAACCGGGAGAGCGTCTGAGACCGTCCCGGCCAGCTCGGAGCCCAGCCCTCGTTGCAGCCCCCAGTGCAGCCCCCAGCGTAAGTATTTCAACTACCTTTCGCTGGCGGTCGCTGAGGAACAAGCATTTTGTTACTAACATCTTTGGGCGTGTAGGAGAGGAGCAGCAAGTGGAGCCATCTGAAGGTGCTCCAGAAGTACCACCCCCCTCGACCACTCCGCCAAGGAGAAGATCTCCGGTAAGGGCTCCCACTAGCGAGCCGAGCCACGAAGAGGAGCCGGCAAGCGCCGAAGCGCCAAGCTCCAGCGCTGGCGACCCCACCCCAATGACAAACGTTGACGGGGGAGGGGAGCCCACCGCTCCTGAGCTCAACACGGGTAAACCCACTTGCCGCAAAACTCTTTCTGCTTTCTTTCTTTTGGCTTCTTGAATTTCTTCCTGAAGCTCTTTTTGCTTTACTTCTCGGGTTGGCAGAGCCCTCCTCAGTGGAGCCAATGAACATTGACTCTTCTGCCGAGGAGAACACCGCAGGGGCCGTCGACGACGAGGCCGCCAAGGCCGCCGCTGCCAAGGCCGACAAGCTGGCAGCCGACAAGCTTGCCGACGAAGAGGCTGCCAGGGCTGCCGAAGAGGCCGGCAAGGCCGCCGAGGATAATACCGCCAAGGCGCCCACTGATGAAGCCGCCAAGGCTGCTGAAGCTGAGGCCGCCCAGAAGGCTGCTGAGGAGGCCGGCGAGGGAGCCGGTGGTCGTACTGACGGCCCTGAGGCCACAGGAGCGCCAGGCGCTACTCTGACCACGGGTCCCTCAACCACTGACGAGGCGGCAGGACCCAACTCGCCTCCGCCAAGCAAATACATCCGGGTCGGCGAGAACGTCTACGTCAGCCTCCCCTGGACGGTGGGCTCCAGAGCGTCAACCGAGGAGGATGTTGTGGACGAGGAGATCCTTGCCGCTGCCAGGCTCCAGCTTGTGGATGCGCCAGGCGCCAGCAGCAGCAGCACGCCTGAAGAGGAGCAACTGCTCCAAAAGCTGCTGAATCTTCATCGCGCCCGACGGGAGAAGCTAGCTTCCAGGGAGGCGCTCATCGAGAAGACCGAAGCTGACATGTTGAGGCGCGCGGAGATCTTGGCGGATGTCCGCGCGCGATCTCTTAATGCGTTAGAGGCCAAGCGAGCACAGCTGGCCGAAGAACGGCAGGCCCTCCTCCTGATGAAGCAAGACATTGAACAAAAACAGGAGGAGACTGCCAAGGAGTTGTCTGCTCGGGCCGGTGATCTGAACCAGCGGAAGGTGGACCTTGATGCCCACGAAGAAGAACTTGCCGAGCGCAAGAGGAAACTTGCCGAAACCCTCCGACAGAAAGACGAGGAGGTGGCAAGACTTGTCGCAGAACGGACCCAGGGGCAGGCACAAAAACACCAGAAGGAAATCGAAGCCTTGGCCCAAGAGTACGCCAGCAAGTTGGTGGAGGCCACCAATGCTGTTGCTGCTGCAGAAGTGAACAGGAAGGAAACGGAGGAGAAAGTGGCAAGACTAGAGGCCGCCCTCAAGGCAAACGGTGACAAGCTCTCAACGCTCGAAAGTGAGAGGGCAAAGGTGACCCACACTTTGGCGGAGATGCAAGTTACCATAGCCAAGAAGAACAATCTGCTTGCCGCCGCCAATGACTCCAGAGCAGACCTGAAGCTGAAACTGACCACGCTGAAGGAGACGCTCGACACCACCAGAAAGCGCGAAGGGCTTCTAATGGCAGAGCTCCAGAAGGAGAAGGGTCTGCTTCAAGACGCTATTGCAACCCACAAGAAGTTCAGGGATAACGTGGGGATCTTCACAGACAGGCTTGCCAGCGCAGCCGAGGACATCGACAAGGAGCTGACTGCCCTGAAGGTGCCAGACTTCGGGTACTCCACCGACAAGAACACGCAAACTAGCGTCAAGCTAGCCGAGTTCTTCGACGGAGTAGTAGAAGCACTCCAACAGCTCCAAGTCAATCACAAGGCTCAATTGGCCGACGAGTCACGCAGGCTTTGCCGGGGAGTTCTCCGGAGGTTGCTGGTGAAGATAGCATACAGAAACCCGGGCGTCGACTTCAGCAACATCTTCAAAAGCTTGCCGAAGGGATACGACCCCGCACCACTAGAGGCCCTTGTCGCGCCCATCGTGGAGAGGGTGGACCAAATCCAAAGAGTCGAAGGCGAGCACCGCAATTAGAGAGCCCATTCTTCTCCCTCCTTGCCGCCGCTAGACATGTTAAAGAACAATCTGTTTAAGCCGCGGCAACTTATCTTGTAATATAACATGCAATATTTTGAAGTTAATGCATGTCATCTCCCTTGAGCAATTTCTTTCTTTATGTGTACTTGCCCTACGCTTATAGGAAACTTGCCGCTGCGCGCACCATCGCTGCGAGCGCTGGGTACGGGACTCCAGCAGCCTGCTGGCGGTGCCGCTGCCGGCAAGCAACCTTGTCGCGCTCAGTGCGGCCACTTAGGTTGTTGAGCGGACTCGAAACAAGGTAAGGGCGCGACCGATTACGCTTAGGTTCCGTCGCGCACAGGTTTTCCATACAAAGAGTAGTATCGTTCAAGGAAAATAACCTTGAGAATAAAAAAGAATTTGGTTATTCAAACTTTGGCACTTAGCTTTGTCGCTGATCTCTCCGCGGCAAGGTCTTGTCACTGCTTGCCGCTGCCTTCTACCCGGCAAGGCAAAGTTTCTTTGAACGACGCCTGGTCCATATCATTATCCCATCCCCCCCGGCAAACTTGTGCGCGAGGGAAGCTTCTGTCTTTTTGAGAAAAAGAAAGAAGAGAAAATAAAGGTATAGGAGCTTGGCGGCTCGTTAATGCTTACCGGGGAGGCTGTACTGTACAGTATGTCAGATAATCATGCAAAATAAAAGTAAACATGAAATCGTCAGAAACTGCGAAATACAAAAGCTTTATGTATGCACAGGGTCTGCGCCTGGCTTTGTACAAAGGATTACATGCAACAGCGGCAAGACTTGTACAAAAGGTGGTTGCCGGGGAAGGGCCCGGCAACCGCGCCTTATGGGAAAAACTTACGGAGATGCTCAATGTTCCAGGAATTGATCACTGGAATGCCATCCCCGGTCTCCAGGCGGACAGCGCCGGGCCTGGTGACCCGTTTCACCCGATAAGGGCCTTCCCACTTCGGCGTCAACTTGTTTGAATTCTTGGCCGACTGAACGCGCTGAAGAACAAGGTCGCCTTCCTCGAGACTTCTGGCATTAACTTTGCGGCTATGGTAGCGACGCAAAGCTTGCTGGTAGCGAGCAGCTCTCACAGCAGCCTGAAGACGATCCTCCTCGAGGAGCACAGCGTCATCTTGCTACAGTTGCTCTTGCTCAAGCTCATCATAAGCGAGCACTCGAGGTGACCCGTATACGAGTTCCGTGGGGAGAACTGCCTCTGCTCCATAAACTAGAGCAAAAGGCGTCTGGCCAGTAGCTCGATTTGGCGTCGTCCTGATCGACCAAAGAACCACTGGCAGCTCCTCGATCCAGTTTTTGCCACACTTGCGCAGCCTGTCAAAAGTTCTCGTCTTGAGCCCACGCAGCACCTCAGCATTTGCCCTTTCAGCTTGA
The DNA here is from genome assembly GCA_011799875.1 of Thinopyrum elongatum. NCBI lineage: Eukaryota > Viridiplantae > Streptophyta > Magnoliopsida > Poales > Poaceae > Thinopyrum > Thinopyrum elongatum. Next base: position 248,597,030 of record CM022299.1, read on the forward strand.
CCGTTGCTTCGGGGGTGAGCAACAGAAGCGAAACAGACCTTGGCGCCAAGGTCTTCGACATACTGCATGAAGGCGTGGCTCGTGAACTGGGTACCGTTGTCGGTGATGATCCTGTTAGGAACACCAAAGCGACAAACAATTCCCTTGAAAAACTTGATGGCTGATTGTGCTGTCACCTTCCTCACTGCTTCCACTTCTGGCCACTTCGTAAACTTGTCGATGGCCACATACAAGTACTCGAAGCCCCCGGTGGCACGGGGAAAGGGGCCGAGGATGTCGAGCCCCCAGGCCGAAAATGGCCAGGAGAGAGGGATTGTCTGGAGAGCTTGAGCTGGCTGATGAATCTGCTTGGAATGAAACTGGCACGCTTCACACTTGGTTACTAGTGCAGTTGCATCCTGGAGGGCGGTGGGCCAAAAGAAACCTTGCCGGAAAGCCTTTCCAACAAGGGCTCTTGACCCTATGTGGTGACCACATATGCCTCCATGAATCTCCGCCAACAGCTCCTGTCCTTCTTCCCGGGGAATACACTTCAATTTCACACCGTTTGGTCTTTTTCTGCACAGCATGTCATCGACAAATTGATACATATTGGACCGTCGGGCTACTTTCTCCGCTTCTTCCTGCTCTTCGGGAAGTTCTCCTGTCTGAAGGAAACGGACGATCTGCTGCGCCCACGCTGGAGCCTGTGGCTCGACAACGAGGACTAAAGGCATTTCTTCTGCTGCGGGAACATCAGGCCCTACGGGAAGAGCTCGTTGCTCTACCAGAGCCTGCCGTTCCCCGACGAGCTTGGCAGGAACAGCCGCCTCAACGACAAGAGCCTGGGGCCCTGCTGGAGCGTGCTGTCCTTCAACAAGCTTGTCGGGAGCAGTTGCTTCAACGACGGAAGCCCAAGGCCTCGTCGGAGCATCTTGCTCCTCAGCGCTTCAATCAGGAGCGCCTGCTTCAACGACAAGGACCTGAAGTCTTGTCGGAGCAAGTTGCCCCTTTGCCTCTAGCCTAGGAGCACCCGCTTCAACGACAAGAGCGCGAGGCCTTGTCGGAGCAAGTTGCCCCTCTGAATCTTTGGCGCTGGCTTTGGCAGCCTTCTTGCCGGCGGCTTCGGGGAGCTCTGCCGGGAAGTAGTCGCCAGAAGCCAACTTCCTCTTCCTGCCTTGCCCTACTGATGGCGTCACGGATGGCTGAGTTAGTTGGAGCACAAAAGTGCCTGGCTCCACAGGCAATTTGAGTGCAGCGCGCTTTGACAAACCATCGGCAATGTCATTCTCAGCACGTGGGATGTGCTCCATTTGTAGGCCGTCAAAGCGTTCTTCCAACTTCCTCACCTCATCTACATAAGCTTCCATCAATGGGCATTGGTAGTTCTTGTTCACTTGCCTGACGACAAGCTGCGAATCTCCCCTGACAATAAGCTTCTTGATCCCAAGGTCTGCCGCGATCCTGAGACCGGCAAGCAACCCCTCATATTCTGCAGTATTGTTCGTTGCCTGTTCCTTGGGAAAGTGCATTTGGACCACGTACTTGAGGTGCTCTCCGGTGGGCGCGACAAGCAGTACGCCAGCACCGGCGCCTTGCAGCGAAAAGGCACCATCAAAGTACATAAGCCACTCTTTGCTTGTCTCCTTGCCGGGGAGAGTCATCTCTGGGATTTCTTCGTCTGGCGTTGGTGTCCATTCTGCGACAAACTCTGCCAAAACCCGGCTCTGTATGGTTGATGTACTCTCAAACTTGAGGCCAAAGCTCGACAACTCCAACGCCCACTCGACAATCCTGCCCGTTGCTTCTGGATTTTGCAAAATCCTTTTCAGCGGGAAGCGAGTGATGACGGTAACTTCATGTGCTTGAAAATAATGGCGCAGCTTTCTCGAGGCCATGAGAAGGCCGAAAAGCAGCTTCTGCACACCAGAATACCTTGACCTAGCTCCCTGCAGAAGAGAGCTCATAAAGTAGACCGGGCGCTGCACCATTTTCTTCTTTTGTATCACTTCACCTGACTGCGCAGACGAATCCTTGTTGGCAGCAAAACTTGTTGCCCCCAGCTTGTCGCTGGTCGTGCTTGCCGCAGTTACTGCCTCCTCATCCACCTCTCTCTCCGCTACCAGCGCAGCACTAACCACTTGATTGGTTGCCGCTAGATACAGCAACAACTTCTCTTGTGGTTTTGGCGCGACAAGTATTGGAGGAGAGGAGAGGTATCTCTTCAAGTCTTGTAGCGCCGCCTCCGCCTCCGGAGTCCATTTCAATGGACCTGCCTTTTTTAAGATTTTGAAAAATGGCAGGGCGCGCTCAGCTGACTTGGAGATAAACCTACTGAGGGCTGCAACACAGCCGGCAAGTCGTCGAACATCCTTGACGCGCTTCGGTGCTTCAATTTGCTCAATGGCTTTGATCTTGTCAGGATTGGCCTCAATTCCACGTTGAGACACAAAGAACCCGAGAAGCTTGCCGGAGGGAACTCCAAACACGCACTTCTCGGGGTTGAGCTTCAGGTTGATCTTGCGCAGATTTACAAAAGTTTCTTCTAGATCTTGAACCAAAGTAGCCCTGTCTTTGCTTTTGACCACTATATCATCCATATAAGCTTCCACATTTCTGTGCAGCTGAGGCTCAAAAGCAATCTGGACGGCTCTTGCAAATGTCGAACCAGCATTTTTCAAACCAAACGGCATACGTACGAAACAGTATGTGCCACAGGGTGTGATAAATGCGGTCTTTTCTTCATCTTCCTCAGCCATGAAGATTTGATGATACCCTGAATATGCGTCAAGAAATGAAAGCAAATCACATCCTGCCGTGGAGTCAACAATCTGGTCTATGCGGGGCAAAGGAAATGGGTCTTTGGGACAAGCTTTATTGACATCAGTGAAATCAATACAAAGCCTCCATTTTCCATTCGCTTTGCGCATGACAACCGGATTGGCCAACCACGTAGGATGGAGCACTCCTCTAACGAGGCCTGCTGCTTCCAACTTCTTGATTTCTTCCTCAATAAACTCTTGCCGCTCCACAGCTTGCTTTCTGGCTTTCTGTTTGATGGGCCTCGCGTGGGGACAAACGGCAAGGTGGTGCTCAATTACTTTCCTGGGAACACCGGGGATGTCAGACGGTTGCCATGCAAATACGTCGACATTCGCCCGCAGGAAAGCAACGAGCGCGTTTTCCTATTTGTTGTCAAGTGTGGCACTGATGGTGAAGGAACCACCAGTGCCATCCTCCTTGGCGGGCACCTTCTTTGTCGCCGGCGGAGCGGCTTTGTTCTTCTTACACTTGCCGGTGGAGCTCTCTGGTGCGTCCTCGACGGTAGCGCAGCACTCCGAAGAGGTGCGCTTGCCAGAGTGGGCACAGGAGCTCTTGCCGGACTTCCTCTTGTTCTCCCGCCCGAGAGCTTCAGCGGCAAGTGCCTTGGCGGCAGTTGCGGCAGCTGCCTCCCGGTAGATCTTGTCGGCGCAAATAAGCGCATCCTTCTTGTCGCAGGGAACTATGATAACACCTACTGGACCTGGCATCTTCAACACGTTGTAGGCATAATGAGAGGCTGCCATGAACTTGGCGAGCGCTGGACGGCCAAGTATCCCATTATAAGGTAATGGAATATCGGCAACATCGAAGGTGACCTTCTCGGTCCGGTAGTTCAGCTCGCCGCCAAATGTCACTGGCAGCGTGATCTTCCCTTTCGGCTTACTCCTTCCTGGATTGACTCCTTGGAAAGTACTAGTTTCCTCAAGCTCGCCGTCAGAGATTTGAAGTTTCCGGAGCACAGCGGGCGAAATCAGATTCAAGCCGGCCCCACCGTCAACTAACATCTTCGTGACCTTGAGGTTGCGGATCATTGGTGAAACCAACATCGGCAAGCACCCGACCGCCGTTGTGCGGTCAGGGTGGTCCTCAATGTCAAAGACGATAGGCGTGTCGGACCACTTCAGAAGCTTCCTGGCGTCAACAGATGGTTCCGCCGCATTGATCTCTCGCGCCCACTGTTTAAGTTGGCGGTGAGAAGAATGCAACGAAGCACCACCGTCAACACACAAGACTTCTGCGGCTTTCTGAAATTCGTGCTCACTGGATTCTTCATCATCTAGATCATCATCATCATCATCTTTGTCGCGGCCACGAGGAGGCCTGTCTCTCTGCTGCTGCTGCTTGGCCTTGCCGCGACGCCCTCCTCGGGCAGTGCGCTTCTTGCCGGACCCGCCAGCACCTTCTGGGGCCTTTTCCTTGTCACGCCTCTCATACTCAGCTTTTTGCTGTTCGACAAGCTGCTCGACTCGTCAACAGTTCTGGAGATCGTGCCCCTTGGTGCGGTGGATCTTGCAATATTGCTTGTCGGAGCCGTCCTGCTTGTTGGCAGCCGCCAAGGCCTGACAGTTGGCGCACGCAGCAATCTCCTTGCCGGAGCCCTCGACTTTGGCCTTGTCGGCGCTGCCGTTGCCGCTGGACTGCTCGGCGGCAAGCACAGCTTTGCCCTTTTTCTTCCTGTTCTTCCGCCGCCGGCCCTTCTTTGCCGGGGCGGTACCTTCACTGTCAGAGCTCCCCCCTGCGCCAACACCTTCACCGGGAAGTTTCCTTCCCTCTTCAGCGCGCGCACACTTGTCGGCGAGAGCATATAGCTGGCCAATGTCTCTGACCTTGGTCATTGCCATTTCCTCCCTCATCTTGCGGTTACGCACATTCTGATGGAACGCGCTAATAACCGCAGCGGGGTGAACATCTGGGATGTTGTACTGTACGCGGCTGAACCTTTGAATGTATTTGCGCAGGGGCTCTCCTTCCTTCTGGGGGATGAGGTGAAGATCACTCTCCTGGCCATGAGGTTGATGACCGCCAGTAAAGGCACCAACAAACTGATGGCACAGGTCCGCCCATGAAGAAATGGAGTTCTCCGGCAAGTGCATGAGCCATGAGACGACGTTGCGCTTTAACACGAGCGGGAAGTAGTTAGCAAGAATCTTGTCGTCTCGTCCCCCGGCAGCTTGCACCGCAATGGTGTAAATGCTGAGGAACTCCGACGGGTGTGTCTTGCCATCATACTTCTCCGGCACGTCAGGCTTGAAAGCCTTGCGATTGGGCCACTGGACCTGCCGCAGCTCACGGGTGAACGCTGGACAACTTACCGCGTACGGCAAGTCGCCAGGATCCCCTGGCGCATGCATGTCAACAGCGGGCCCTGCGCGTCTGTCGGACTGACGATGCACTTCTCTCCTTCGCTCGATAGTGGTACGAGCGTCTTCTCCTCTGCGTTCCTGAAGAACGAGGCGCTGGTCGCGACGAGCTCGCGGGTCAGACGACGCCGTGGAATCATCGCCACGGGCGTCGTTTCGACGTGTCGGCGATCGAGGCCGTCTAGGTGGGGAGTGTACGGTTGTTGCCCCCTCGCCGTTCTTGTTGGTGACAGCATCGTCACCAGTTCTCTTGTCGGCCGCGCGCACTGGGTCGGCATCAGCGAAGCTGAGAAGGCTCTGAATGGTTGCCCTCCACTCGTCAAGCTTATCTGCTGGTGGAGGGAAGTTCAGGAGCAGCTGCGCACGCGCCAACGCTTCTGCTGGTGAGGGAGGTATCGAGTGGCGTGAGGACTGTGGGATGCTCTTACTCCTAACGGTGTTAGAAGGAGCATCTCCACGCCCAGGCGACCGCGCCTCGACCCCGCCAACGTGTTGTTGCGTATGGTGACCCCGCGCATCTCGAGATTGATGCGCAAGTTCATTATCCAGGGAGCGCCTGGCACCTGGGGCGTCAGGACGTTGCCTGTCACGGGCTTCTTGCGAAGGCCGCGGCGTCTGAACCGGCGCAGGCGTTCCAGAACGCGCAGCACCGTTTCTGGAGCTTGCAGGGCCAGCAGCAGCGAGCAGCGCTGCGTTCCCAGACCCAACAACGCCAAGATTGGCGTTGCTGGCCCGGTTTTGGACAGGTGGAGGTAATAGGAGCTCTCGCTCTCCAGTCCCCCCAGCAGCCGCAATCACGTCGGCACCCTCCTGCACGGGAGCAGGCGGGTTGGATGTGGACGCACCGATGGCTGAAGTCTTCTTTTTTGGAGCCATAAGACGGAGAATGGCCCAAAAACTAGCACGCAAATCGCTAGATTAGGTTCACACAACCTCCTCCTCCCCTACCTGGCGCGCCAAAGATGTCGGGGACGAATCCGCGATCACCTATGGGACCCAGAGAAGGACCCCTTTACGTTCGGCAGGGAGAGACGGTCGCGCGAAGAGCAAATCTAGCGAAGAACACGACAGTGCACGAGAGAGATTTACCCAGGTTCGGGCCGCACGGATGCGTAAAACCGTACTCCTACTTTTTGGTTATTATCTGTATGATTGTTCTAGCTCCAGGAGCGCTACTGTACCGAGTAGCTGCGTACAATACTAGAGCTCTCCCTCTTCTAGTTCCCCCCCTTTCACGTTGCCCATGGGCCTCCTTTTATACGCACAAAGGGGTCTCCAACAGGTGGCAAACAGTAAAGGTAGAGGTGGAAAGTTGCTACAGTAAGGCCACTATTACCAGGATGACATGTCCTACCTACCACTGACGGCAGGGGACAAGGGCATTAAATGCCCATGCCTTTGCTGTCCAGATTCATGTACTCGGACGTCGTGGACGTGGGAAAAGCCTATCCCACCTGCTGCTGCACCGCTATCTACAGTGCACCGCCGTCTACACAGTGCCCTGCCACGCACGCTTGGAAGGACCCAGAGCGCCACGCTGGTAGAGGCACCGGAGCAGCACAGTAGCACAGTGGTACAGTAACGCTTGCCGCGGCAAGACCTTGCCGCACCTGACAGCTTGGCGCAGCCCATGGCTTGCCGTGCAAGGTAACTTACCGGGGCAAGTACCTTGCCGCAGCCGCTATCTTGCCGCAGCCAATACCTTGCCGCAGCCAATGCCTTGCCGCAGCCAATGACTTGCCGGGGCAAGTACCTTGCCGCGGCAAGTACTCTGCTTCAGCAATGCCCAGGCTGGGCCTCAGCTGTCCCTCCCGGCAAGCTCCTCTTGCCGGGGCCTTAACTCTTGCTTTGTATACTTTGTTCTTGAATGGCTTAATAATCTTGAGCTTCTCTCTGGCTGTCCTCCCGCAAGCCTGGCCGCGGGATGCTACTACTGCCCGTGCACAAGTACGGGGTACTAGGGTACCCCTATTCTAGTACACCGACAATGACCGTCAGTATCATCAACAAAATACGGAGATGTATGGTGAGCTAGATACCGTTTGATCACCACGAGAATGTATACGGTGACCGTAATGAGCATATTCTGAAGTGCAGTGACCGTATATAGCTTTCGCTTGAAATACAGTGACCGTCACGCGTGAATGTGTCAGGGGCATACTTTTAGAGGGTCGAGAGATAGTTTGTGTGCGTACATGAAAGTGGTGTAGAGAGAGGGGGTGTGCGGTGGAGACAAAGAGAGATATGCCGTTCGTTTCTCTTTCCCGTGACTAATATTTTAGGAGAAAATATAAACATTCACAATGTGGAACAAATATTATTGGATGCACCATGCAATTGACTTTCATGTATAACTTTGTACTATTGTATATGCTTATTTTCTTAGTGGCCGATTGTGTGTGGGGTGTGGTGGGCACATCATTTCTAGTTCTGGTGGGTCGACGTGAGGACTCATGGGTCGGTTCCATCCTGCGCCACATAGGTTGGATCGAGACGCGTTATACGAAGACCCATGGAGGACTCGGCGTACAAGACGAAGCTGCCAGAGTCGTGGAGGACTCTATCCCCACTGATGATAAGCCGACTATATATGATTTGTAACCCTAGGCCCCGAGTATGTTATATAAGCCCGGGGGCTATTTACGTCGATAGTATACACACACGCACAATGCCTGGTATTCACGTGTACTTTGTACACACCCCTATCACAAATATACAGTACCAGGAGTAGGCTTTTTCCTCAACTGCAAGGGCCTCGACTTGGGTAAAACTTTGCCTCGTATTACCATCCAGCCTAACAGTCAGGGATATCCTACCGAATGATCTGATGGAATCATATCTGCCAACTAGTAAGAGAGAGGTGTGGGGGGCAATGTGTGCGAGAGAGGCCTAAAGATAATGTGCGTGCGGGAGACACGTAGGCACATATATGTGCCTATAGAGGGCCAGTAGAGACCGTGCGTGTGTATATATGCATGTGAGAGAAATAGTGTTTTCCAACTGAGATTAGTGAAAAGAGTGGTACATAGTAGTAAGAAAGAGAGAGGGAGATATATAGAGAGTGTGTGCGTGAGACACCCCGGGAGAGATTGTGAGCATGTGTGAGAGAGAAATGCCGATGTATATAAAGTGTGTGCAGTTATGCATCAGATAGAGAGATATATAGCGCGTGTGTGAGAACGGGCCGAGTCATAGTGCATCTACGTGTAAAAGGCGGTTCTACGCATTAAATTAAAATATAAATGGCATTATTATTTTTGGATGAGATCATGAATTTTGCAATTTACGTATGAACGAACATTGGTCTATCAAACACCCATATTCTATTGAATTCGAGCATGTATATGGGTTTATTTCATATTATCGATCCATAGAGTGAGAGTGGTTTGAAATCCAGATAATGCATGGCTTTTACAATTCATATATAAACATTAATTAGTGCACTCTGTGTTGCTAGTGTCAAGCACTTTATACATTTGTCACATACATGGATACATTCCAAATTGCTAACTACGAAATAGAATACATGTTGAATTCAACATAAATGTGGTTTCAAAGATTCGAATTCATAGGAAGTGCATTCATCTATTTGAATTCGAGATAATGGCATTTGTAAATCAGATCTAAAAGGGGGCATCAATCTTTGTTGTGCGTTTGAACATGCTATATATTCATACGCATGTCTAACTATTTTTTTGCAACCAAGGAGATTATATCTAGAACCATGCATGAATTGAGGTAAGCTGCATATTTTTTAATATATACTCATGTACAATGTATATTCAAATGTACCCCCTCCATTCCAAAATAATCGTAGTGTTAGGATTTTCAAGAGTCAAGATTTGTGAAGTTTGACAAATCCTGAAAGTTCAATTGAAGAGAACTGTAAACGTTAATGCTTCTGCTCCCAAATATTGAACGAAGCGCCAAATAAGCCTCTGGTCGCCCGAAACCACGCGAGACTAATGTTTGGTGGTAGGAAATTACTGTCCTGACTCTGACCCGTGTAGCCTATCAGCCCGATGTCCAAAGGTCTAAACCGGGGTAGGTTTGTAACTTCACCAAGACGCCAGTCTCAACCACCTCCGAGAAGCATTCATACACTGTGGACGCCTAAACACCCATGCGCTCGGCCGAAATCTATCCCGCCCACTATTTGGGACACCTGAGATTACTGTCCTACCCCTGACCCGCAATATGTCCAAAATTTTAGATGGAGGCAAAGTTTGTAACTTTACCCAAATTTCAAACAAGCGCGTCACAAACCAAAACATTATTCCCCCTTAGTTCCCCCTCCCTCCATTTCCCCATTAATACTCCATGGGCGCCAAAACGCCCTCTCCACCAGCCGCGAAACCCCAGCCTCCTCCGTCCTCCACCCCATCGCGCCCAATCCACCGCCGCCCTCCTCCATCACGCCGGAGTCGGTACCCCGATGTCGTCGTCCAACGCAACCGCAACCGCAATGCCCTCAAGGACTTAGCAACTGAAGCTGAGGCAGAGCTGCCTCCATGACACCGACGCCGATGTGCGCCGTACCAGAACCACTTCGACCACATCATCCTGCGCCTCACTACTGCCACTCCACTGTCGCAACCGTCCACCGCACCGGAGCTATTACCGCTACGCCATCGTTCGCCGCCTCGGATCTGGTTCCCCGCCGCCAACAAATGGCTACCGCACCACACTTAACAACTTGGCCATGGGTTCGTCCAAGGCTCCACTGTCCTCCACAACTTCTCGTTTCCAGTGAACCACAAGAAGATCGTTGGAAAAACAGAAGGAGGACACAACACTGCCAGCAGAAAGAGGTACTCCTCTTCCCTTATTCGTGCAAATCTTACGTCTCTGCTCACACCGTATTCATCCCACGAAAGAAACTAGTTGAGCGCTTCTTACTGCACCTTCTTCGTGATACTAAATGCACAAGGTTTCCTCCCATTTACTATTTCACCTTAGCTAGAGGTCAGTCGCCCGCCTGGATTTCAATTCAGGGTCAGTTGATTCACAATTAAAAGAAGCAACACTCGCTTAGGCGCGCGGAGCACCTAGTTCGCCTGTTCGTCAGAGAAGCGGCGCATCGGTGTCTATCATACGGGTGTGGGGTGCAGGAGCTGCTTACACCTGATCTGGAGGTCGGTGGGGCTTGAAGGGATGGCCGGGGGGTGGTGCCAAGCACGGCGGTGCGGTGAGGTCGAGGGGAGGGCGGAGGCAGGGGACTGGGCCGTTGGTCGCTGGCGTTTTGAGGAAGGTCGTCAACACTGACTGGCTGGAGGTAGATGAAGGCGATCTGCCCGTTCTTTGTACATCGGACGGTGCAGAAAAAATGGACCGACCTATTTGTTTTCAGTCGACTGTTATTTTCATAGGACCACACCTTGTGGTGTGCTGGAGGAGTATCTGCATTTCCCAGCCATCCCTGTGCTCATATTTCAAAATCCTAGAATCTAATTTCGTGTGCCATGCATGTTGTAGAGCTATCATATGTCTCCCGTCATTTATTTCTCACCCACCTGCTATCTGCTACTTTTACACTGTACTACTTGTGCACACACTTCACCCATGCTCACACTATTGTTTTTTTATGCATGGGTATTTCAGACTCTGACACACTGTTGATGAATACACAAAAGAAAAGACAGAAGTCGCTCCAGTGTAATTCAAGGATAAGCACTAAGCATTTCAGCGCTCTAAAGGGTGTAGTGTCAGCAGATGGAGACAGTAAACGTAGCTATGCAGTTGATGATCTCAATTGCCACACACAACCATCACAGGTGCTTGCTTTAACTTCGTGCTGTCAAATGTGGTTGCATGTTGCATATGGTGTCTTGTTGTGTATCCTAAATCAGTCACTTATGATGAGACACCTTTAACTTGGCAGTGTGATATTGGTTTGTGTCTTGAATATGATTTCTAGCATGTAGTGCTTCTAATTTGATGAACGCCAGCTATGACGAGACAGTTTTAACTTGGCAGAGTGATATTGGTTGCACCTTCCATATGGTGTCTAGCTTGCAGTGCTTCTAATTTGTTGAAGTGCCTTCTGCTTAGTTACCACATCATAGGTGTGAATTTGTCATGCCGTCCAGTTTTTCGTACATATTCCATCCTTGTATCATGAGTTTGCCTTTCATCAGAGTAGTGTTCATCAGTATCATGCATGAATGAGTTATGAAGAGCGAATTTTGTTCCTTTTTCTTGTCAGTTTGACCTCACAATACAAAATCAATAAAGCGGAAGGAAATTGGTAAGGCATTGGATGATGGTGGTCCTTCCGAGCAACTGAAACAGAGGGTCCCTACAGATTCGACTCCGCCATCCTCCCAACAAGATTCGCAAGACAATGCAAGGCTAGATAGTCAACGTAGCTGTGTAGATGATGAGCACATCTCCCCTACTCCACCAGCACATGTGTTTGCTCTAACTTGGCACTATTATATGTGGTTGCATGTTGCGTATGATTTCTAGCTTGTATTGCTTCTAACCTTGTTGTATTGCATCTACTTACTTTACACATCATACCTGTGAATACGACACGTGTTCCTGTTTCTAGAACATACTACATCTGATCACACCATGTTCTTACATCAGACTACTGTTCTTGCGTATCCCGCATCACTCACTTATGATGAGGCACCTTTAAGTCGCCACTGTGATATTGGTTGCGTCTTGCAAATGATTTCTAGCATGTACTGCTTCTAATTTGTTGAAATGTCAGACAGTTTGAACTTGTGTTGGATCAAAAGTAGGTCTAGAGGGGGGTGATTAGACTACTTGACCAAATAAAAATCTAACCTTTTCCCAATTTTAGTTGTGGCAGATTTTAGCAATTAGCACAGGTCAAGCAATCAACCGACACATGCAATTCTAAGAGTGTAGCAGCGGAAAGTAAAACATTGCATATGAAGGTAAAGGGAACGGTTTGGAGAGTGCAAACACAATGATGACACGGAGATTTTTGGAGTGGTTCTGATAGGTGGTGCTATCGTACATCCACGTGGATGGAGACTTCAACCCACGAAGGGTAACGGTTACGTGAGTCCACGGAGGGCTCCACCCACGAAGGGTCCACGAAGAAGCAACCTTGTCTATCCCACCATGGCCATCGCCCACGAAGGACTTGCCTCACTCGGGTAGATCTTCACAAAGTAGGCGATCTCCTTGCCCTTACAAACTTCTTGGTTCAACTCCATAATCTTGTCGGAGGCTCCCAAGCGACACCTAACCAATCTAGGAGACACCACTCTCCAAATGGTAATAGATGTTGTGTTGATGATGAACTCCTTGCTTTGTGCTTCAAATGATAGTCTCCCCAACACTCAACTCTCTCTCACAGATTTGGATATGGTGGAAAGATGATTTGAGTGGAAAGCAACTTGGGGAAGGCTAGAAATCAAGATTCTTGTGGTAGGATTGGTATATCATGATCTCAATACATGAGTAGGTGGTTCTCTCTCAGAAAATGTATGCTGGAAGTGTAGGCACGTTCTAATGGCTCTCTCACATATAGAGAAGGGGGTGGAGGGGTATATATAGCCTCCACACAAAATCCAACCGTTACACACATTTGACCCAACTCGGTCAGACCGAATAGAAGAACTCGGTGAGACCGATTCAGTTCAAAATGTGAACGTTAGGAATCTCGGTGGGACCGACTGGAACAACTCGGTGGGACCGATGTGCTAGGGCTTAGGGCAAACATCAACTCGGTGGCACCGATTGCATCAACTCGGTGAGACCGAAGTGAAGCAATAAGGAAACAGAGAAGATGTCAAGCCAACTCGGTGTGACCGATCACAATTTCGGTGAGACCAAAATAATTGCAACGGGCAATAGAGAGTTTGCAAGGCCATCTCGGTGAGACCGAGATCAGTATCGGTGTGACCAAACTGTTAAGGTTTCTGGCAGTGGCTATGTCATATGAACTCGGTGGCCCCGGATAGGAGATATCGGTGGGGCCGAGTTTGACTTTGGGTTTTGGACATATTTGGAATGAGAAAGTGGTTGAGGGCTTTGGAGCAATATCACTAAGCATTTTGAGCAAGTAGACCATTAAGCAACACCTCATCCCCGTTTTATAGTATTGGCTTTCCTATGGACTCAATGTGATCTTGGATCACTAAAATATAAATGAAGAGTCTTGAGCTTTTGCCAATATGTGTCCTTAGCATTTTGAGGGGTCCACATCTCTTGTCCATGCCATGCCATTCATTGACCTTTCTGAAATATTAAACTTGAATGGATATTAGTTCAATGAGCTATATGTTGTTATGAATTACCAAAACCACCCAGGGATTAGTTGCATTTTCAATCTCCCCCTTTTTGGTAATTGATGACAACATATAGATTAAAGCTTCGAAAAATGATAATATGAATGAAATACATCATCGCTTTGAGTAGTATGTGATAAGCAAGAGCTCCCCCTAAATTTGTGCATTATTTAAAATTTGCGTTTGAATGCAAATGCACAATTGATTAGGATCATGGGCCACTCTTCCATGTCACATACATCTTGGTGGAGCGCTAAAAAATGATAAGAATTAAATAACATGCATCATCACCAAAGATACAAGTGATTGATCATACAAACATTCATAGATATAATCATGCAAGCACACATTAAGCATAGTATGATCAAACACATGATCACATAAAGTATCTCATGAGCATAAAATAAATGTAGCAAGAGTAGCAACAACCAAACGAACTAAAGTAGCAAGGCAAATGAAACCAACAAAAGCAAGAGACTCTCTCTCGAAGCCTATGATCTATACACTTTCTCCCCCTTTGGCAACAAGTTACCAAAAAGTTTGAAAACGTATAGTGCTATATGGCACTCTAAGCACGATCTCCGAGAGCTCCTGAAGGGGTCTTCTGGCTTGTCGCTCCGGTGTGCGTAGACGGCGTGGAGAGGAGTCCATCTGCATAGGCCTCTGCTGAAGTCTGTGGACCTAGAGGAGTTGGCACTGGAGGGGCAACTGTGGCAGTGGCTGCAGGTGCTGAGATGGTAGTTCTGGAGTCTGTAGCTGGCACAGCTGATGATCTTTGTGCCCTTGGCACTCTCTGGAATGTATCTATTGTGGGTCTATCATCACTGTCCTCAGCATCATCCCTTAGCTTCTCCACAATTGTCTGAATCTCTATGACCTTCACATCAAGGTGATGCATCTTTGTCTCAATGATCCTTTCAAGACTCTCCTGATTCTGAGAAAAGGTGGCCAAGCTTTTCTCAATCCTCACGGTAGCCTCAAGTAGATAACTGAGTTGGTCTTGCTTGGTCTTGAGATTCACTGTTGAAGCATCTGGTGCACTTGCTGCCTTTGCTGCTTTTGCAGCCTTTGCTCTCTCAATCTTCTCCTGGGTCTCAGCACAAGTAGGATGTGAAGCATCCGTGACAACCTCATTGTCCTCAAAATCTGGCCTCAGGGGTAGATGCTCTTTGTCAAGCAGATATGTCCCAGTCCCAACCTTGGAGTTGATTAATGTCTGGATGTGTGGGGCATATCCACAAGACCTCTTCTGGTCAGCTGCTGTCCTCTTGACTGTCTCAACTATCAAGCTCATGACTTTGAATTTCTGGGGGATGTCAAACAGATGAAGCAAATTGATAGAATGACCACGTTTCATCCTGTGATCTCCAGACTTGGGCAGCATAGTATGCCTCAAGATAGTGTTCATTGTGGTCAAACCTGCAAGCAGATAGTAGATAGATCCTATCTTGTGTGTCTCCAAAGCTGCATCAGGTATGGGCTTGTACATGTTGGCCATTGAGTTGTGATCTTTCCTAGGTTTGCCATACACATCAAGATCATCTTCACTTTCCTTGGGAGCAATGATAAGCTTGGCCCACTCAGAGATTGATGATTGGTATCTGGTGCCCTCAGTCATCCACGCTATCTTACCATCAGGGTAGAAGTGGGCAGTAGAGTAGAACTACATGATCATCTCATCGTTCCATTTTGTCAATTTCTGTCCAACAAACTTATCAACTCCATTCAACCTGAAACTCTCATGCACATGGGGAAAATAGTCTTCATTGTCATCAATATATTCGCAATCAACGCATTTCATGTCACATACTATGGGTTTCTTGTCCAACAAGACAGTCTCATAGAAGTCCTGCTATTCTTTGGTATGAAAACGATAGTCCACAGCAGTCCTTCTCCTTGTGGCATATGGATAATTCTGTCTCCATAGTCTCAGACCATGATCCTTTCTCAACTTCATGTTTTCTGCCATAGGATGATCATCACTACGATCTGGGATCTTGGGCTTCAGTTTCCTGAGCACTAGTGGCTCATCATCTTCTTGAACCTCATGCACTAGGGCCTTGTTCTTCTCTGCAGCTGAGATATTCCTTGTGGATCTCTTTGGAACTGAAGGCTGGGGTGCTTGAGCTGGAGCTTTGGGCTTGGGTGCAGCAGGTTTGGGAGTAGACTTGGGCTTTGATGGAGCAGCACTAGTCTTGATAGCATCTGCCATCAACTTCTGTGACTTGGCAGGAGGTGCAACAGGTTCTTCCTCCTCCTCTTCTTCTTCTTCATCCCTCATCATGGATGGTCTTCCAACCACTCTGGCAATGGTCTTTCTGACCCTTTCCTTCCTCTTCTTTCCACCAGTAGCTTCATCTTCCTCTCTGGGCTCAAGTGTAAACTGCATAGTCTCTTGAGTTGAAGCTCTGGCTTTGGACATTGGAGTCCTCTTTGCAGGAGCTTTCTTGTGAAATCCTGGCTTGGTAGCAGCAGTGCCACATTCCTTCTTGAGCACCTTCTTCTTGGAGGTCACTTCCTCCTCAATCACAAAGTCTTCATCTTCACTCTCAGAAGTTCCTTTCTTTCTCTGCCTGGTAGCTGCCTTTGGCAAGTTGCTGGGAGTGCTCCTACTCCCATCATCATAGCTATCAGAGGGACTAGTGCCCTCACTGATGTTGACTTCCTTCTCTGACCTGTTATGACTATCACTAGCCTTAGACATCTCTGCAGCTGACCCTGTGAATAGATGGGTGTGGGTACAGTAGATGAGCATCACAAAATACAGCTGGTTTTTGCAAAAATTGAAACAAACCCTTAAATTTAGTTTTCTGTATAAAGCTTTTCGGAGCTACCGATTTGACAATCTCGGTGACACCGAAGCACTAATAGAGTCTAAACATGCAGTTTTAGTCAGACCGAGTTGCAGTTCGGTGACTCCGATATGCAAGGGTTTCACTGAGAAAGTGCTTTCGGTCTCACCAATTAGTACACTTCGGTCAGACCGAGTTGTACTTAGTGCAATGGCCAGGCCCAATTGGTGTGACCGAAATCTTCAGATCGGTCGGTCCGAGATGGGTTCGGCGGAAACCTAACCCTAAGATTTTTGCATCAAATCTATTCTAAACACTACAAAAAAAGATACATCCGTGACATTTTGGGCCGAACGAATTTTTTTTGTCATGCTTATGACACTTCTATGACATTAATTGTGACAAAAGCACGTATCATCATAGATGTGGTGGGCTCCTACTTCTATGACAAAAAATCATGACAGGAAATGGGCTTTTCGTCCTGGGCGGGCCGGGGACGCACCTGCATGACATTCTTCGGGCCGTCCATGACGGAAAAAATCCTAGTAGAAGCGAGGGCGAGGAAAATATAGGGGAGTTCCCGGTTACGGTGGGTCGTCGGGGCCGAGCGATGCACGGAGGTTTGCGCATTTCTCTTGTACACGTACGCGCGTGGGTGCAAGGCATTGGGCTCTAACTGAACCCGAGCGAGGCGTTCACTTACTGAACACAAGCGATTACACTAGCTACGTTACTGAACCTGAGCGATCGATCCCTAGCTGTTAACTGAACCCGAGCGATTCCTTCGCTACTGCTGCTAACTGAAGCCGATCGAACATGCTGCTGCCTCTTGATGAACAGCGACCGTTGTTGGGGTTGGATGAACAGTTCCCGGTGGGGGTTGGATGAACAGGACCCCGTGGTAGTAGAGGCCGTTGCTGCTGGATGAACAGGACCCCGATCGAGAGGAGGCCGCCACACACCCGAGCCGGTTGGGGTGGATGAACAGGACCCCGTGGAGGGCTAGTTGAATAGGACCCCGTGTGGAGGGCTGGTTGAACAGTAGCCGGTGGAGGCTGGATGAACAGGACCCCCCGTGGTGAACAGTAGCTGGTGGAGGCTGGAGGAAGTCGACAGTGGATGAACAGTAGCAGGTGGAGGCTGGAGGAAGTCGACGGTGGATGAATAGTAGCCCGTGGAAGCTGGAGCGAGGCAGTAGACGGTGGATGAACAGTAGCTGGTGGAGTCCCGTTTTGCGGTACGCCGCACCCCTCCTGATGAATAGTACCCCATTTCGACCGTAGGCGCTCCAACACAAGTGCGTTTCCTCCGTTTTGCAGTACGCCACACCCCTCCTGATCAACAGCACCCTGTTTCGACCGTAGGCACTCGAACACAAGTCTGTTTCCTCCGTTTTGCGGTACACCAGACCCTTCTCGATGAACATGACCCCATTTCGACCGTACGCGGTCGAACAGAAGGCCGTTTTCCTCCGTTTTGCGGTACGCCAAACCCCGTTCTGGCTGTTCCGTCCAAGCCCGTTGGCTCCCGTTGAACACGACCCATTCCGACCCAGTCTGTTGCCTCTCGATGAACAGGACGCCATTTCTCCGTTCCGACCCAGCCATTTGGCTGCCGATGAAGAGGACGTCGTTACTGCCGTCTGTTGCCTCTCCATGTACATGAGCCCTAGTCATACAAATGCGCGAGTAGGCGTTCGAGACCCCGCCCGCATGTACGTACGTGGCCGTATATTTTGGCATCTGGTTGTACGTACGTGTACACGGTTTTGATTGGACTGCCTGAACTGCTACGTCGGGGGTTGTACTACTACACGTGTCGCTGCTTGCTCGGCCACGGTTCATCATTGCAGAGAGACTGATCGACCAGTATGTATGTACATGTTCGCGACCAGAATGACAACGCTATGTACGCTTCGACCAGGTGGGTCCCGACTCTCAGGGAGGATAAGGAGGCACTTCCTTGCGTGCGAAGTTATTGATGGTGGGTCCCAGCAGTCCGGGGGGAGAATCATTTTTTTTGCCCGTAATATGGATGCACTTCCTTGCGTGCGAAGATGTAGCTGGTAGGTCCCAGCTGTCAGGGGGGAAATGTTTTTTCGCAAAATACAGAGTCCCTTCTGGTGGGTCCCCGCTGTCAGGTGGAGGAATAATTAATTTACGCGTAATAAGGAGGCACTTCCTTGCTGCGGCCGTGGACCCATCTGTCAGCCTCTCCACGTACAGTCCTCTTCCGATGGAAGTCGTTCCTTGACCACATTGACCACGCCACGCTGAGAGCACCAAGGCGGTGGACGACAGCGAGGCCTAGAAAGGGGACGACGTGGAGTCGGGGAAGACACGGCAGTGGATGCCCACGCGGAGAGGAGTACGAGGGTTGACTGGTTCGGCTCCGGTGTGAGGCTGCCATCGCCGCAGAATAACAGGGGTTGTGGGTGAGTAGAGGGATGGCCTGGCCAGCAGTGGGAGTAGGGTGGGGTGGTGAGGCCTGCGCGGCAGCACAACCGGCCATTGGAGGCAGGAGCAGGCGGTCCCACCGGCGCTGGTTTGGGTGGCTGGTGCAAGAATATCAGAGATTGAAGAAGCAGCAGGACCATTCGATTAAAATCCAACGGTTGCTGCTGCTAGAATTGTTTGTTGACTAAGTTGACAAAGCCCTGCGTACGCGTCAACTTAGTAGGCCCACAGGTCAGCCTCCGAACCGGTGCGCCCAAGATGTCAGTGGGAGGAATCATTTTTTTTCGCGTAATAAGGAGGCAGTTGCTTGCGTGCGGCCATGGACCATGGGGGTCCCTACTGTCAGCCTCTCCACGTACATCCCTTTTCCGATGGCTATCGTTTGTTGAATGTTGAGCACGCCGCGCCTAGAGCACCAACGCGATGGACGACGGTGAGGCCTAGGAATGGAACGACCCGGAGCCGACGAAGACACAGCAGTGGGTGCCCATGCTAAGGAGAGTATGACGGTTGACTGGTTCGACTGCGGTGTGAGGCTGCCGTCACCGGAGAATAACAGGAGTTGCGGGTGGGTGGAGGGATGGCCAGGCCAGCGGAGGGAGTAGAGTGGGCCGATGAAGCCTGTGCGGTATCATAGCCGGCCACAAGAGGAGGGAGCAGGCAGTCCCGCCGGCGATGGTTTAGGCGGCTGGAGCAGGATGATCAGAGATTAAAGAAGCACGTCGGCCGTTGGATGGACATCCAATAGTCACTACTGCTAGAATCGTGTGTTGACTGACAAAGCCTTGCGTAAACAAGTCAGCCTCAAAATCTGTGGCGTGTACATCCCATTTGCTATTATTTTTGTAATTTACAACCCATTTGCTAATTCATATGGAATTTATTGCAGTCCATTTTCCATTTTTAGAATTGCTGCCCATTTTCTGGTCAGTACCAGGTTTAAAAATTTGAACTAAAAAATGTGCAAAATTTTAAAAATTCGCATATTTTTGCTGGGGAACAAAATATTTTTAATCCAAAAAATAGTAGCCATACTAAAACAAATTTAAAAATAAAGTAGTACTATGTTTTGTTAAAATCCAATGAAATATAAAATATCAGTGAAGAACAAAAACAAAAAACAAAACTAATTGCCCATTTGCTATATTTTTTTTTTGGAATTTGCAACTCCTTTCATATTACTTTTAAGATTTACTGCCCATACTCTTTGGCCAAGCCGGAATGCATCCCTCCTCGTCTTGAAAGATTTGCAGCCCAGTAAGTCGGAGAAAACAAATAGGCCTAGCTTGGGTATTCTTCAAAAAGAAATAGTGGGCTACCTATTTTCCCAAAGAAAAAACTGCTGGACTGGTCATGTTGTTAGACAGGCCACAGAGACCGCACAACCTAGTTTATAGCCTGCTCCTGTAAACAAATCATAAAAAAAAGCATTGTGCAATTCTGTCATTAATTGACTATACGTTGACAATGATGTGGGTCCCAGATATCAGCAGGGTGGATTAGAGTAAAAAGCACGAGGGGTGCATCTGAGTAGTAAAGAGGCGCTTGCTTGTGTTCGGGAGTGGACCTGGTGGGTCCGTACTGTCATACTCACAACTACAGTCCTCTCCCGATTCACTATGTTGACAGGGCCGGACGACAGCGTCGCTACGAGTGCACCAAGATGGAGGACGACGGCGAGGCCTCGGACCGGAATGAACAGGAGCCGGGGAACATGCGGTAGTATGGCCGTAGGCGGAGGGGAGTACGAGGGTTCACTGGTTCTGGTGCAGGGTAGGCTACTGTCGCCGGAGAAGAATAGGATATCGGGGGGAGTAAAGGGATGGCTTGGCCAGCATTTCAGGGTATGACAGGGCGGCGATGCATGCACAGCATCGCAACAAGCCGTAGAAGGCGGGAACAGGTGCTCCCGCCGGCGCAGGTTTGGTTTTGGCGGCTGGACCGGTCAAACCCAAAAACTCATTATGCTGGATTATAAGAATTAATTTGATATGGCTAAAACTTATTATAAAATGTTGCGGAGCACCTTTTTCTTCTTGAGGTTTTTTAGACAATTTTCTTCTTGAGGTGTGAAGCCGAGCACATTCAGAAGCCCTGGGATAAAGTGGTGTCGCCAATGTGTTGGGCTGGGTTGGGCATTCTTATTGAAAAATAATAATGGACTGGAACTATTTACGATGTTGAATACGATTTGCATGGGTCCGCTGGTTGTAGGAAGAAAATGGTGGGAGAAAAAAGACTGGTCGCTATCTTTGCCTACGAATAATATCGACTGAATGTAACGACACTCTCATAGGAAATAATATCCTCCTGTTAAAATTTGACTTTTCAAATTGTAAATTTAAAGAACTGGTGCATGAGCATTTAGCTTTATTTATTTATTTACTTATTTATGTTTAGGGGACCATGAGCATGTACTTGGGCCGGAATCATGTGAGAGCCTCCCTTTCAGTTAATTATGGGCTCCTCTATTGGGCCTTCATCACTGGGCTGCATGTTATCGACAAGTGGAAAATGTGTTCCGTACCAAAAATAGTATGTGCTACGTACGGGGCCCTAAAGGATCGGACCATGCAACGACTTCCAAAACATTGTGTTTGTCGTTCTAACAACACATTTATTCAACCAACAGACGAAATATACTACTGATTGTACATTGAAAACAACAACAACAGCAACTAGGGCTGGGGGTGCAACAGAAGCAGTAAGCAGGCCAGAAGAGTAAAGACGCAACTCTCTCTTCCAAACCAAACATCAGCCATCATTACAAAAGGGCTACCAAAAAAGAACAAGTGTATGCATCAAACTAAATAAAGATCCTACTACACCAAGTGTACGCATCTAACTAACTGGCTCAGTTAGACGTTACTATTTATTAAGCTGTGGAGATTGGCTGACGGCTTGAACCAAATGGGTGCCTGACGGGGGAAACTCCAGCCAGAAGGTCAAAGTCTGATACTTGCGACCCTTTCTCCTACTTTGGGCTGCAGAGCGTGGCTGCACATATCAGGGTATGGTGCATGGAGAGACGCATGGTACGCTGTGTACACACAGTTTTGCCTGATGAACGAAACCGCGCTGCCATCATGATCCTTGCCGCCGGTTATCTCCTGGTTAATCGAATAATTCAGTCTGAGAAATAGAGAGCGTGTACCAAGGCTACTTACCAGCCTCCAGTAAAAAATTCCTGAAGGCTCAGATAAGCTGGGATCCTACTCAAAGACCTTGCGGTGACTGTGATTGTATTTCGCGAAACAACACGTCCGGTACGTGTGAACGATCATCAATCGTTCGCCGTCATTTGATCAATCCAGGAACCACCTGCAACTGCCATGCCGCTTTTCTTTGAAAGGTTCTGGGATTAGGAAGAGTAGGGACACCAGGCGGCCTACAACATCATATCAAGTTTGAGT
This sequence comes from Thinopyrum elongatum, assembly GCA_011799875.1. Classification (NCBI taxonomy): domain Eukaryota; kingdom Viridiplantae; phylum Streptophyta; class Magnoliopsida; order Poales; family Poaceae; genus Thinopyrum; species Thinopyrum elongatum. The sequence goes on from CM022299.1 coordinate 248,619,123, forward strand.
CAAATAAAAAAGGGCTCGTACTGTAGTCAATCTTAAGAACAGCATGTTATGAGCATGCATATTTTTTCAGTAAATGTTGACAGTAATATAAGCAAGCCATCATGATATCATAGGAAAGTAACATGCTGCTATAACAGCCATTTGTAGTGATGACGGGTGTAGGCTAGCAATACGTCGAGCCATAGAAGGAGTCCACAGCGTAATTGAAGCCCTTGTGTTCAATGGCATCAGAGAACCATGGAGGATGTATGATCCTGCGATGGACGTGCAGATTTATCCACTTACCATAGTGACCTATCAGATAGGTGAGACCGCGGTTGAAGAACGCAATTGGCCTAAAGTCTTTATAATTCGCAGATCTTGTGGGCACTTGGCAGATTAAAACCTTGAGCAAATCAAACTTGGTATCATGTTGGCTACTGTAAGATTCCGAGTATTCTGGGCCGCGGTGACAAAGCAGTGCAGTGTTAATCGAAGGAAGGGGGATCAATCGCCGGGTGTAGACCTCCACGAGCATCCAGCTGCCACGACCGTCGACAAGCACCATCCAAGACGTGTTCATGCCGACCCAGTACATACCGTTAATGTAGTTGAGGGTGACGGGGATCGGATCGTAGTCGAGGGAGTTGATGCTTGCCACCCTAAGATCGTTATGCCGCATGACAGGCCATTTCTGAAGATCAGCCAGCGTCAGCAAGAAGGGAGCTGACTTAAAAAGCTCCGGCCTGAGGGCTTTGAGTAAACAGTACAGCCCCGACGAGCATGCGGCGAGCGGCATGGTACTGAGATTGTTCACACGCGAAACAATGAGCTTGATTACCTATGTGGGGAGCGAATTCCAGCCACTCTTTCGGCGGACGCTGCTCGGTTCTGCCATTGTTAGTGTTTGGGTTTCGAAAGAGGGGGTAGGCGCCTAGCGGGGATGGAAGATTGGACGATTATGTGCGGACGAGGATGGAGAAGCGAATATGTGCTGCGAAAGTGGACAGGTGATGATGACAATGTAGCAGCAACACGCCGCTTGACTTACAAGACACATCACAGTAGCATAGGGTCATATCGATGCTAGACAACTTGCTTGAGTGATCACAGTACTAGTACAATAAACTACAGTACCTACTACTATGCCCGAGTAGTATAGTGGAGTAGGATTCTGCTCTACTACTAGCATCGGAGTAGTAGTATATTGTAAAATAGTTAGAAACTTCAATGCCTGAGCGTGGAACGACTATGAACGACCATCGGTGCTAACTCCAATCCCCAGCAAACGTTCTCTGGGAGACATGCAGTTGCAATCGCCCGCGACGCAGTTACAGTACGTGTGTAACGGTGGCGGTTTTGTCAAATACTATGGCTTAAAAATAGGCCACCATCGGATGGAAATCTGACGGTTATGTGGGATTCGCCAGGATTGGGCTCGTGGCGAACAATCGACAAATATCATTAGTAAAAAAAGGTTAAAACACCCGGGGCTAGAACTTGCACGGGCTGACCACTAACAATGATACTAACATAGTTGTAAAATGGTCAGAGAACGTGTCGATGTGGTGTTTGGAATTATATGCAAACTAGCAAGATGCCCGTGCATTGCACGGAACATCAAGATGCATTTTTTACAAAACACCTGTTGTGATTGACCCATGCAGGAGTAATCCCATATGTAAAAACTAATGATATCTTGAGAATTTCATCGGAAAAAATGGTATCTCGAACGTTCGCTGGGAGACATGGCAGTTGCAAACGCCCACGATGCAGTTACAGTACATGTGTAAGGGTGGCGGTTTTGTCAAAATGAATGACAGAGGTGCGGGTATCCTTTTGCAAAATTGCCATAGTTTGCTTTCTATCTGCCAAATATAGATCGGATGGTCTGTATTGCAAGATGGCAGGCACACCATCATCACCAACTCACTTTTTTTATAAGAAAAGAGGCCCGTGCATTGCATGGAACATCAAGATGCATTTATATGAGTAGTTTATCTTGTGGGAGATAAGGATGAACGAGGGAAGGCCTTATCTGCAAATGTGGAGAGAGGTGCGGCTATCTTTTTGCAAAATTGTCATAGTTTACTTCCTATCCGTCAGATATAGATCGGATGGCCTATATTGCAAGATGGCAGGCACACCATCATCACCAACTCCGTTTTTTATATAAGAGAGAAGAAGATAAGAAAGTAGAGAGTAGAGATAGAGAGTAGTAGTAGAGAGTAGAGACTACTAAAAGAAATGGAGGGAGTACTGGTAAGTACACCATCTACCGCTTCGTGTGCTACTCCTGTGCTCCATGCGGCGGGCGCAACGTCCCCTACAGCCACTCCCGTTTCATGGATGGCCTGGTCGATGCCTGCAAGGTGCCCTGCGTCTACAAGAGTTTCGGTTGCGAGAGGTACGTCGACTAGCACTCGCTGGCGGAGCATAGTTCCAGATGCGCGCACGCGCCCTGCTACTGCTACGAGCGCATGCCACCGTTTGAGGGGCTCGCCAGTGGGCCTCGTGCATCACCTCACGGCACCGTCCGACAATCACTACTGGCCTGCGGTGAACATCAAGTATGAGACGTGCTACCTGTTCGCCGTGCCGGAGTCACTGGAGGATCACCGCTGCCTTCTAGTCGCGGAGGAGGACGGCAGCGTCTTCCTCTTGGACGTGGGCACTGGCAAGGCCCGCGCAGGCTACCGACCCATCTTTGTAGTTTGCGTCAGGGGCAACGCCGCTGACACTGACACGAGGCCGCTGTACTGGTGCGTGCTCACTGTTACTGCCCCTCCGGCGTACGAGGGCGACCTCGGCGCCTCCAACACGCTGAATGGGATTGTGCGGAGCTTCTCCATTCCCGGCAATGTGGACATGGAAGAGGCCTGGTATCATCTTCCCCCCAAGATGATGCACGGGAACTCCAAGGAGGTTCCCCTGGGCATATGCATTACCAAGTTAACTGTTCATCATTAGTCTTTGCTCAATGTAAGCCGCTGTCTAAGCATGTGGACACTTCTTATTTATATAGTATAGAACCTTCCATGCATGATCTTGCTCTATTAGAGTATCGCGCTTGAATAAAAGTGTATCCATTTATGGTTTAGTCTAGAATCTTCCATGTATGCTTTTGCTCCATTAGAGTTCTCGCTTGCCATTTATGAGATTAATTGAGAATTTTTACTACAGTAATGGTGAAAGACTTATGATGAACCATTTCTTACATCTTCTCTACCCCGTTTCAAGTCATCCTGATTTACATTCATGGTGGTCTAGAAAAAATAAACAAAATCGATACTCAAAAAATAATTCTTAAAGATCATTTATTGCAAAGCACAATAAGTGTTATTTCTTCAAAAGTTTTGGATGCAGGTTGAACAGTTGAACGCTTTTGTTTGTAAAAGATACTTTTTTTATCTATTTAGGCTACATTTACTATTCACCCAGATGCTTGTGAGCTCTAGAGAAGAAATAATATCCGAAGAAACCTATCGATACTCGTTACACATGAGATGACCCCCACATACTTTGTCAAAATAAACAACTCCCCGATCAATGCATTTCACTGTTCCGTGCAACGCACGGGCACCTTACTATATATAGTACGATAATAAATTTAACTAACATTATATATAGTACGATAAATGCTCATGCATATCACCAAAAATTATATCATTGGAAACTATGTTCAAATACGAATCCAACGATATAGTTTTTGGTGACATGCACTAACATTTTGTCAGTTAAATCATCAGTCAAATTACATGGGGGACTAATAAACCACGATGGAGGTAGTACTAGTGTAGAGGGCGGCGCTGCACGGGAGTCTCACCCCGCTCGTGGAGCGGTAGTAAAGCCTTCATATCACAAAACCCCACCACTCCCAGTAATAAGTGGCCTGGTAAAATAAACGGACAAGCAACCATCACATCCCTCTGTCTTTTTTGCATTTCATCTCTCTGCATTTACTTTGTCCGGTTCATCTCGCACACTTGATCCCTAGCTACTACTCCTAGTATCCCTAGCTACTACTCCTAGGGCCAGTTCTTTTGGTGGCTTAAAAAATAAGCCGTCTCTTCCCCAGCTTTTCCCATAAGCCGCCTCACTCATTCATTTGGGCTTCTAAACTACTACCTCTGTCCTAGTTTATTAGTCCCCATTGTAATTTGTGCTAAATTTTAACCAAAAATTTAACTAATAAAATGTTAGTGCATGTCAACAAAAGTTATATTGTTGGATTCGTATTTGAACATAGTTTTCAATGATATAATTTTTGGTGACATGCATAAACATTTCATTAGTTAAATTTATGATCAAAATTTGACACAGATTACAATGGGGACCAATAAACCAGGACGGAGGTAGTAGTTATGGGATTACTAATCTAGAAGCCTAAAAGAACTGGCCCCTAGTACTCCTAGTAGTAGTACTCAAGTTGGAATTCTAATTGCATGGCACAACTTGTTAGGCAAAAAATTTGATACAGGGTGTACGAAGAGGTTTGGGAATTTGCATGCCTTCCTGACCAGTGAGATACTCCGTACAAAGTATGATAGAGAAATAACCACAGAGAAGGAAGCTAAAGTAAACAATCAAACGAGCATTTTTGCATTTCTTTTGCATTGAATCGTTTCACAAGCTTGACTAGTGCTGTTTTTCTACTTTTACAAAAACCACATCGTAATGTTAAAACATGCATTTGCACGTACATAAGTAATAGTAGTAGCACAGTTTGCAAGCATAATTAAAGAGAGACATGTAGTGTGATATATAGTTAAGTTTGTGCTATATGCACGTAATTACAAAATGCGTACGGATACACAAGGTTTCCAAACTTTTCCTTTTACATACTTAATTAAGGACGCTAATAATTCCTGAACGTTCGGTATTTATAATTTCCGTCCCAAAACTAATGAGATCGCCTTACGAAACTAAATTATTCCTAATAAAAGCCACGACGCTCGCAGGAGCGCTTGCGGCGCGTCACGAGTGCCCTGGTGCGCGGCCGTTTCCCAGCGCGAAGACACAATGCCTCTTCCTGAGCCTCGCAACTCGCGAGGTGCTGATTGGAGGCTTGCCGGTGGGCGAGCGCGATCTCACCGGTCTGGTGATTCGGCGCAATAGGAACTCCTCCTCGCTGGAAGCGTGCACCTTGTCCATGTACCGCCAAGCGTAGATGAGGCGCTTGGGTCCGACTGCACTCAGGGCTTTGGCACGGGCGTCCTTTGCCACCCTCACGGCCCTCGCACAAGCCTTCTACCAAAGAGCCAATTGCCTGACTCTCTCGGACGTGACATAGGCCTGCCAGGCAGCATGCCTCGCGGCGCGCTTCTCTTCCCCGGCCTTCTTCTCCGCCTCTATTTTGGCGCGCTCTACCGGAGGCAAAGCCTCCCACAAGGCGACCTCCATTTCTTTCGAAAGCTCTTCAAGGTTGGGGGGCTCGGTGGGCGGCGCGACGTTCTCCTCGTAGCGGGGAGCCGACGCGTCCTCTGATGCACATGCTGGCAAGACTGGGAACGCCGATGCGTCCACCTCGACGCGTCGCGGCGAGGAGCGGAATGCCGACACGTCCACCTCGATGCATCGCAGCAAGGAGCGGAACACCGACGCGTCCACCTCGACGCATCGCGGCAAAGAGCGGAATGCCGACGCGTCCTCCTCGACTAGTGGCATCGAGGAATGGAATGGTGATGCGTGACCCTCCGCGCGGGGCAGCGAGGGGCGCCTAGGGCTTGGGAGGGGCGATGCCATGGTGGTCGACGTGAGAGGGAGGGGGAGGAGATAGCGATGAACGTGAGCATTCTTCCGAATGCCGTGGGAGGCGCAGTATTTATAGCGAGCAATGGCACACCTACGTAAGATATGTTGCGTGATTAACATAACAGCTAGGTGGGCATATTTTTGTTGGAGTAAATTACGGGGGAGGGAAGGGGTGGAAATATTGCTAGTCACAACGGATTGGACGAGTGCTGGGGGAGGAGAGTCATGCATGCAGATTTTTTCACATGGGGTGGAGTGGTGGGACTGACGGAGGAAGAAGCAGAGTCAAGCAGGCAGATTGTTTTCACACATGGAGAGGAAAAAATTTGGAGACGAACGGGCTTCCTGCAGGTATGGGGAATGGTGCATAATAAGTCATCTTACATGCAATGAACTGACCATTGCATGCCGGGCTAGGTATAGTCTCAAGTCATTAAAAACATACATGCCCCACACATGTTCAGATTTCAAGGTGCACTAAATTATTGCATGCGATGATTAAGGTTGGCCATAGTGGTGGTATCTTAGCTAGTATCATGCACACGGGAATAGCAAACATGCTGATGTGGCAAAGAATTAAAGAAGAGAGGGGGTTAGAGTAACATAGGTAGATACCGTATCATGTTAAATGCTATGCTACTTTGTGTCATTCATGGCACTATAAAGGTAGTCATGTATCATACACTAGTATCATGCACATGATACTAGTATATGATACTTTCCACTATGGTAGCCTAAAGAGAATATTGACTAATGCATGTAAAAATCTTTGTCATTTACTAGTGTTCATGCATGCATGCAATGCGATAATGCATTGGTAAACACATTTTTTTGTGAAGAACGAGAGCATTAATTGAGTACTTTTGCAGACTACAAAAACTATTCCACCGCCTCTATCTTGGTAAGAGTAGGTGAAAATTTTGAATCGAGCCCTTTAAACTAGAAGGGAGGTAGTAGTACTCTAATAGCTAACCTTGTTGTGATGACTATATAAGACATGGCACGCACCTGGACGGAGGAACTAGTCTGCATTGTGCATATAAGTTTTGTCTGAAGTCAATGTACCTCTAATTTGACCAAACTTATAGAAAAATGTATCAACATTCACAAAGTCAAATCAATATTTTTATACTCATTATGAAATGTAGTTTCATAAAATATATATTTGGTATTGTAGATATTGATATTTTTAGTATAAATTTGGTCAAACTTTGCAAACTTTGACTTGACACAAATCTTACGCGGAGTAAAAAGGGCCAGAGGGAGTATCATGCATGCGGAATAGGCAAAAAAATTGCTCATTTATAGCCGTTCGAAGTCTCAAAGGGCGCGACCGCGCGAGGGAGGCAAAGGTCGTGGGAGGCATGACGGTTGACGGAATTAAGTGAAAGTTACATGCACGCGCCGGCATGGCGTGCGAACATGCAGAAGCTATACCGTCAGGCCTACGATGTGGGTCTAGTAGACATGCCATCTAGTGGGTCCCGCATAGTACTCGAGAACTCTTTGGGGGCATGCAGCCGTTTATCCACCGGGCAATCCACCACCCCACGCCATTCGCACGCCCTACTCGTCCCCATCTTCTACCTTACAACAGTTCACTCCCAGTCGTCCCGTCCTTTCACATTACACCAGTTCCACTTCTCCTAACCCGCCTCCAAAATCCATGGCCTCCCAAATCTCCATGATCGGCGGTGAGTACAAGGTTAGAACCATCACCGGCGATGAGTTCATCGTCATCTACACCCGTAGATCCGCGACAGTGGAAGCATGCCTTGGTCGCTTCCTACACATGTTCAAAAGTTCAAAGGATGAGTGGGTCGCTAGGCTAGATGTTGAGTACACCACAGTCCTGGAAAAGGAGAAGCTTCTAAAGGTGGCAGAGATGAAGAAGCCCGCCGTGATCTAGGTTTGCGTACATAACGTGTGATTGGTCTACCACATATGCCATGCCGACGTTAGGTGCCAGGATTTTGAGTTCTTCGTCAAGGACAAAAGAGTGAAATTCGTTACTGTAGACTTTATGAACGACAGGAGAGTCCTGGATCGCATAGGCCTCGTTGTAGGCCAGCCCTTCGATCTCTAGAAGGAAAGCCTGGTGTCCTCCTCTCAGCCTTCAATGCTGACCCTGGCAGCAGCCATGATTGATCCTTCGTACGCTGAACTGAAGAAACCTCACCCAGAGTTTCATCATGCATGGGAGTCGAAGACAATAGATGAAGATCACACCGTGTACGCAGGAACGGATGCCTACCTTTGTTTAAATATCTACAAGGGTTGGGTGAAGAAGCATAGCCCAGTGTCTGGTTCAAGCAAAGAAGTGTCGGCGAAGAGGAAGAGGAAGAGGGACGAGGACGAAGTCGAGGACATGGACTCGGACTCCAAGTAAGGTTGCAGTGCTGTTGCTCATGCTGGTTCTACTGTAGTGTCAAGCGGACTAGTTGCTTAGTTTTATTTCAGGGGTGTGTTGTGCTGAGCCCCCAGCAGAACTATGTTATGTTCTTTCTCGTTATTTGAACTCTTTAGTATGTACAGTAGTACTAGTTTTTCTTACTACTGTTCTTCTTGTAGTTGGTACTACTACTCGTATCTTCGCGTTCCTACTGTACATAATATGTACTAGTAGTATAATTTGGGTCAGTCTATTTGTGAAAGAAGTTCGACGGAGCTTAGGAAGAAAACGACAGAGAAGCTACCCCAGTATCTATATTAGGGTGGCAGGGTGCCCATGATCTATCTTATGAGTGTTGGGTGTGGAATGCAGTTCGCCGGAAAAATGGATCGTGCCCGGGGTTAAACAGATGGTGGGGGTGGGGAGGAGCATGGCGGTGGCAGGCGGTTCAGGGGAGGGCGGGGCAGCAGCGGCAGGCGGTTAGGCCTGTGGCGGGCTGGCGGCCCGATGCCTGAGAGAGAAGATGAACAATGCATCATTTTCGGAGGTTGAAGAGGCCCTTCTGGCCGTCCATGTTGCATCCAACGGCTCACAAGAGTCGACTGACCCAAATTGTTCCTTCAGATTGCAGGATCCACGTGGCATTCAAGGTCTTGAAGGTAGATTCCACGTCCGCACCTGGTTTGCGGGCTCGGCGCGGGCGCGACCGGCTTCCGCCCTGACAGCCACCATGCGGGCCTCCTCCGCGCGGGCGGAGACGATAATGACACGCTAGCTCCTCCTCGCCGGTGTGCTGGAGCATGCGCTTGTCCTCCTCTTCGTACGCTACGGGCATAGACGCGGCTCCACCTGCTCGCGTGCTTGGCAGCGCGGCGGCATCCCGAGGAGGGACTGCAGACAACATGAGCGGGCGAGCCTTTGGCTTCATGGCACAGGGATGGCGGGGACACGGTGGTGATGGCCGAGAAATGGTCGGCCGGAGCAGGCGGGCGCCGGCATGTGCAACGGCGGCGGCGGCATATTGATGAGTGCGCATATGGGAGCTTAGTTTAGTTTTATATAGGGTTGGTCAAACTTAAAAGATCACCGTACTTGTACACATAAACATTAGACTAAGGCAGCGCTTATACTACCACATTAGTTAGCACAACATCGATACGGAATCCTGTGCAAGCGCGTGCATCGTGGCCGCGCGGTCAATCGAACGGCGCATCACTGTGTCGCGCTCGAAGGACATCCACCGAACCTTTTTGTGTGTGTGAAAACAATCCCCGAATATTACTCTACTTTTTTTCCTAGAAAAGTTCTTCACGCTACAATATTTCCATATATTTGAATTTAGCTTCAGTTTGTGCTTATTTGGATTTAGACGTTTTAGGTGCGCCCTAGACATTTTTTTAATACTGATTCTGTGTGTGTGACTGAGAGAGAACTCGTGTATGTGTCCATATGTGTGTTGTGGTGGAAGGGCAATGTGGAGATGGTGTGCGTGTGATAGAGACATAGAGAGGTGTGAATGTGCAAATGATCATGCATGAGTGAGACATAGAGAGATGCCGATATGTTGTGTATACATGAGAGAACGGTCTTCTATTTGTACTTGTGTGTGTGTGCGAGAGAGAGAGAGAGAGAGGAGCATCCGTAACACAACAACCATCTCTCTCGATTCGTCCGTCCCTCACACGATCGCATGTAACACATGCATCAACGCACACATTTTGACACCCTCACCCGGCCCCTGCCCGCCTCAAGGCCTGCACATCGCTCTCTATCTCGCACGCACAATCTCTTCGTGAAAACCCTATTTAGCATGTAGCTTTCCATCACATACACACACATTCTCTCCATAGGTTTGATTTCTCTCAATATCTGACACACACACACAAACACACACACACACTGAAAGTGCAACTAATCCCTGGGTGGTTTTGGTAATTCATAACAACATATAGCTCATTGAACTAATATCCTTTCAAGTTAAATATTTCAGAAAATTCAATGATTGGCATGGCACATGGACTAGAGATGTGGACCCCTCAAAATGCTAAGGACAAATGTTGGCAAAAGCTCAAGGCTCTACATTTCTATTTTAGTGATCCAAGATCACATTGAGTCCATAGGAAAAGCCAACACTATTAAAAGGGGATGAGGTGTTGCTTAATGGTCTACTTGCTCAAAGTGCTTAGTGATATGCTCCAAAGCCCTCAACCATTTTCTCAATCCAAATATGTCCTAAACCTAAAGTCAAACTTGGCCCCACCGATTTGATCTATCCGGCACCACCGAGTTCCTTTGACATAGCCACTGCCAGAAACCCTAATCAGTTCGGTCTCACCGATAGGGATTTCGGTATCACCGAGATGGGATTGCAAACTCTCTGTTTCCCTTCGTAACATTTCGGTCTCACCGAAATGAGCGATCGGTCCCACCGCGTTCGCAATGCAAACTCTCTGTTTCCCTTTCGTAACGTTTCGGTCTTACCGAAAGGAGCGATCGGTCCCACCGAGTTTGCCTGACCCACTCTCTGTTTGCTCATTGCTGAAATCGGTCTCACCGAGTTCATGCAATCGGTCACACCGAGATGAGGTTTTTCCCTAACCCTAGCACATCGGTCTCACCGAGTTGATCATATCGGTCCCACCGAGATTCCTAACATTCACATTTTGAACTGAATTGGTCTCACCGAGTTCTTCTATTCGGTCTGACCGAGTTGGGTCAAATGTGTGTAACGGTTGGATTTTGTGTGGAGGCTATATATACCCCTCCACCCCCTTCTCTATTCAAGAGAGAGCTATCAGAACGTGCCTACACTTCCACTACTCATTTTCTGAGAGAAAACCACCTACTCATGTGTTGAGACCAAGACATTCCAATCCAACCACAAGAATGTTGATCTCTAGCCTTCCCCAAGTTGCTTTCCACTCAAATCATCTTTCCACCATATCCAAATCTGTGAGAGAGAGAGTTGAGTGTTGGGGAGACTATCATTTGAAGCATAAGAGCAAGGAGTTCATCATCAACACACCATCTATTACCTTTTGGAGAGTGGTGTCTCCTAGATTGGTTAGGTGTCACTTGGGAGCCTCCGACAAGATTGTGGAGTTGAACCAAGGAGTTTGTAAGGGCAAGGAGATCACCTACTTCATGAAGATCTACCCGAGTGAGGCAAGTCCTTCGTGGGCGATGGCCATGGTGGGATAGACAAGGTTGCTTCTTCATGGACCCTTCGTGGGTGGAGCCCTCCGTGGACTCGCGCAGCCGTTACCCTTCGTGGGTTGAAGTCTCCATCAACGTGGACATACGATAGCACCACCTATCGGAACCATGCCAAAATCTCCGTGTCTACATTGCGTTTTCCTTCTCCAAACCCTTCCCTTTACCTTCATATGCAATGTTTTACTTTCCGCTGCTACACTCTTAGACTTGCATGTGTAGGTTGATTGCTTGACTTGTGCTAAGTTGCTAAAATCTGCCAAGACATAAAATTGGGAAAAGGCTAGATTTTTTATTTGGTCAAGTAGTCTAATCACCCCCCCTCTAGACCTACTTTCGATCCTACACAACACACACACACACACACACACACACACACACACACTGCACACACACTCCCCCTCCCCCGAGCACACAATTCATCCCCATCCAAGGTTATATGGTGACCACTCTCGCTTGTGCTTCTCTGCACCCCAGCATGCACACCACCTCAATCTTCAAAGAGGGCATCGAGGAGATCAAAGACGGTGACCAGACTGCACTAGAGAATGCGGGGCCATTTGGAAGCAGGATGATGTGATGACGACTGACTGACTCCTCCCCCCCTCTCTCTCCCGCACAAAATTATCAATCCCTCAACCCACGAGATCCTTCTCCTCTTGTCCATGTTTTTCTAGCTCTCTCATCAAACCCGTTGTCTCTTCTCCTTCCACATGTACAAAATCTGGATGCACACGCATCTCAGGTACATTACATGTCTCCATCTTTCTCATAAACCTAAATTCTTCCTCTCTCTCTCTCTCTCTCGTGAGGTTTGTCTCCTACTCTCTCACCCACATACATACAATCTTTCCCGACCTATTCCTCTTTCTTACATGGGGTGTATATCTTGTGTGTTCAGCGCACACATCTCTCTCCCGCCATTGCTCCATCTTCACAAGGTCTCTCTACATGTTTCATTCACACATTGGGATGTGTTCAAAATGCTGCTTTATAATGGATCATGTAGAGTTATGGTTGGTTTTGTTGCATCCTACAAAGTAATAACTATGAAATGCATTTAGATTTTCATTTGATTGGGATTATGTGAGTTTGAGCATATTGTGAAGTACTATAGACCTGGTATACATCTTGGAATTCAACAATGATTCTAACTATTGAATTGTATAAACCATTACATTCGAAGTCAGTAGCTTAATATATTTATTTCATGATTACAACAAATGATTAATTCTACTACAAACTAAGAAAACAAATGTGTACTCCCTCCATTTTTATTTAAGTCCACGTATTAGCATTGGTTAAAGTCAAGTTTTGTAAACTCTCACAAAATTTATAACAAAAAGTATTAACATATACAATAACAAATAAATACCATTAGATTCATTATTGAATGTACTTTCACATCATACATATGGTAAATGTTTATATTTTTCTATAAATTTGGTCAAACTTTAGGAAGTTTGACTTCGGTCAAACCTAATATGCAGAGTTAATAAAAACGGAGGGAGTACCAGTAGTTACTAGTACTACTTGCTAGTTGCTTAGCCCAATCACCCAACATGCCAGACGGGGAGTTCAGTGTTACAAAATTTTCAGGTCGGCGGGAAAATCTCCCGCGACCCTGATTCGAGCAGTTCGAAGTTACCATCATACCCTTCGTAATAGGCCTACGGATGCTGGTGGGTAGAGGGCTGTTTTGGTAACTTCAGGTTCACCCTACCCAGCCAACCCCACCCTGGCACCCAGAGTAGTACACCTGAATACTCCCCATTTTCTATCCCCCCCGCAAAATAGACTTCTCCACGGCACCGCAGCCTTCGTGCTCCTCCCCTTCTTCATCGGCGCACTCGTCCACCGCAGCGCATCTGCCTCATCGACGACGTCGTACGCCGCACTGGATCCGGTCCGCCGTCGTCGTCATACATGGAGCCTCTTCCCCAGCACCATCTTCCACGGTCTCGGATCTGCTTCCCGGAAGCCGACGCCAAGCGCAGAAGCACCATCATCATGGACAATGAACTGACTCCCGTTTCTGACCATGATGCACATAGACGCCGCCGCGACCATCGTACTCCTCCTTGATTGGTAATGTGTATATTGAATCTCTTGGCAGTACATGTGCAGTTCCAATTTTGTTCATACCTACCCTTCAAATTTCCTGGTTGCTATTGTTCCAGTAAAAGTAATTGGTTATAGCTTGCATTGTCCAACAGAATATCACCTTGTAATTGTGTGTCGCTCCTGTATTGCGCTGTGCTTGGGTAGGTTCTTCATCTGCAACCAGTAGTGTGGCAAATGATGGAAAGTTTTTTAGAACTGGCAAGATGCCCATGCGTTGCACGGAACATCAAGATGCATTTGTTTGAGTAGTTTATCTTGTGGGAAAAAGGATGAACGAGGGAAGGCCTTATTTGCAAATGTGGAGAGGGGTGTGGGTATCTTTTTGCAAAATTGCCATAGTTTCCTTCCGATCCGTCAGATATAAATCGAACGGTCTATATTGCAGGATGCAGGCACACCATCATCACCAACTCTGTTTTTATAAGATTAGAGAGTGGAGATAGAGAGTAGAGATAGCAGGGACGTCGGGAAAGGATCGCGCGCGCACGGGAAAAAGCGACCGGGCGCACGGCGTCTGGCACGCTTTATAAAATCCAACGCCCTCCCACCGCTCTGTGCCTCGCCACAGCTCTCTCCCCGCTCTTTCTTGCCTCGCCGCCGCTCTTTCTCGCCTCACCGCCGGGAAACTTGGGGCTACCACGGCGTCCGCGCGCGCCCCTCCGGCGGCTTCTCCACCGAGATCCGGTTCGGTGAGATGCGCCTCGGCCTCGGCACTTTCGACACTGCCCATGAGGCCGCCCGCGCGTATGACGCGGCGGTGTGGCGCCTCCGGCAGCCTCGTAGGGACATGAACTTCCCCAATGTGCCGACATGGGAGCAGGCGCAGGAGCTCGCGCCTCCCCCGCAGCTTATCACCGACGAGGATCGTCGCGACAACCAGAGGCGGGAGCACCATCTCGGCATCGCCGAGATGGACGAGGAAGCCATGGCGCTATGGCGCCAATGCTTCCCGCAGGACATCATCAACAAGCGTGAGTTCTACGCGCAAAGGAGGGCGGAGAGGGAGAAGAGGAGGGCGGAGCGAGCCGCCTATCGCGAGGATAGGCGTACGCGGAAGGCGGCCGCTCAATTCAACATCAAGCTAGGAGTAGTGTCTCCCTGGCACTCCGACGACGATTGGTATCTTGACGCCTACATTGAGACATCGGAGGAGGGCATCACGGAGGCGGAGTCGGACGATGAGGAGTAGTTGAACTATCTATTTTTTATCTATCTATGCTATATCTATGATGAGAACTATCTATGTATCTATCTATGCCAGTATCGACTCGGAGTCGAATGTGTATCGAGTCAGAGTAGAAAGGAGAAAAAATATAGCGCGTCTGCTGGAGCGGCGTGCACGCGCAATTTTTTGCAGCGGCCACTGGAGCCAGCACTCCGCGTCCCACAAAAACTGGCTATTCCGGTGCTGTAAACGCTTTTTTAACACGCCGCGCGTTGCGCACCTGTTGGAGATGCTCTAACATGGCAGATGAGTGCTTTAATGTTGCCCACAAGATGCGTGAGTATTACTATATTTTTCTTGCCATGTTGATATTTTAAAACTACGAATGCGAACATGCAGAGGAGCAATGAAGACCAAACACGGGATATTGGGGACATTTTCAAGGAACGTGGCAAGTTAAAGAGGAGTTGCACCGAACCTGTAAAATGAGCTTTGGTAAGTAACACCCTTTCAATTACTTTGGTTTAGCCTCGTGTTCTTCGATGTGTATATGTTGTAGTTTCTATTTCTCTTAGCCTCGTGTTCTTTGATGTGTAATAAGAAGAGTCTTAATCATCCTAATGCTTTTGTTTTTAGCTTGATGTAGGAAGTGGGTGTTCTCACCTTGAAGTCTGTTTTTATATTTCTCCTTTTGAATTCATTTCTCCGAGTCCTATTTATTTGGCTTCTACTTAATGAATCTGGGTAGCTCTGACTATTGATCTAAAAAAGAAGTAACTTCATGTCAGGATGCAGTTCCTGCGAGGAGGGAAGTATGGTCAACCTCGAAATCATGTTTCCAAAAAGGCTGGATTACACACAAGGTGCCCGTTCCCTAATGATGCTGGATTAGACACAAGGTGCAAATTCCCAGATGATGCTGGATTACACACAAGCCAAGTGGAGTCGTCAACTGTTCGTGTCCTCGTGGCTCTAGTAAAGGCTGAAAGAAAGTGTGCAGCAACCCTTGAGAATGTAGCTGAGTTCCTGAAGAAGCAAAAAGAGCAATCAGATGCTCTCTTCACCCAAGCCAAAGAAGAGATGGAAGAAGCCTGAAAGAAGCTAGCAGAGGCAGAGCAGGCTAGGTGTCTCCTGCTATCTAAAACTGTTGCCAATACAAATTTTCATTCATAATAGCTAGGTTCAATTGTTTATCCAGTCAGCATGCCTGTTGTGATGTCCGTGCATCTACTGATGTGGCACAAAATATTTTTTTTTTGGGTCATGTAATAACAGCCATTACTTTCCAAACAATAACAGACGAACCATTGGACATGGTATAGTTCACACGCAAGCCCAACATTCCAAGTTCAACTTCCACATCAAAGTCGTGTTCACAGATATCTGCACATTCATAGATAATGTCCACAACCATGATTCACTTCAAAGCCAAAAAAAATATGAGGAGAGTTATAAATAAAGAAAAATCTCTAGTTCCTACTACCAGTGCGAGCACAACAAGTCAAGACCATACTAATTAATTATATTTTGGACATTTTTTGACTAAACGCGAATAACTTTTGGAAGCAGGTATAATTTCTAATGCCGGCCGCGGCTGGGGTCCATGATGTTTTGAGCCAAACCGGGCAACACACCGGGTGTCTATGCCGGCGACGCGGTGGTCGTATCATTCGTCGGTTCGGAGCGGCGGCGTCTCCCGTGGTCTACTATTCCTCGATGTTGGTGGTGGCCGCAGACGTGTTGGCCACCTCCGCCAGCATGTCACGGTTGCGCCAACGTTTGCGTCAGATGGCACGGCCAACGATGGTGCACTGGACGCTGTGGTCCCCCGTGTGCCAGCGTGCAACAACTGGCCACTCCTTAGTGAGTAGGCTTGGAGCGTCGAGTTGATACACCAGGGGCCAGCTTGGAGCGGCGGCTTGCTCTTCCGCTTGCCCGCCTGCAGCTTCGCCCATGGTACTGACGGCCTGGGGCGGGGAGGGAGGTGGGGCAGCAAGTTGCCTGGCTCGTTGGGGCACCCAGCCAGCTTTTATGCCGTAGAACTCGTCTTCCTGCTCACCGGATGCTATGGAGGCTGTGGAGAAAATGGTGCAAGGAGGATATGGGGAGAGGCGGTGTGGTGTGGTTCTTGCCAGGCGCCTGGCCTCGTTTAAATAGCGGGTGGATGAGAGTAGCCAATCGGCCGACTCGCGGAAGGACGTGTTGTCGGTAGCCCGGCACACGCGCGGATTCAATGGAGGTAGGCGGGGCAGTCTGAAGCCGGTTGAATGCGGCGAGGAGGCGTGTTCAGCCTGGCGTGCAGTGAGTGGGGCCCTCTCGGCCGGCGCGCCGGTTCAATGCCTGCGCCAGTGAGAGGTCGCGTCCGTGTGAGAGCAATTACTCCCTCTGGTCCTTTTTTGTTTGGGTACTAGCAAGATGCCCGTGCGTTGCACGGAACATCAAGATGCATTTGTATGAGTAGTTTATCTTGTGGGAGAAAAGGATGAACGAGGGAAGGCCTTATCTGCAAATGTGGAGAGGAGTGCAGGTAAATTGTCATAGTTTCCTTCCTATCCATCAGATATAGGTTGGACGGCCTATATTGCAGGATGGCAGGCACACCATCATCACCAACTCTGCTTTTTATAAGAGTAAGTAAGTATAAGAGATAAGAAAATCTCATTTTGCATTAACATTTTATAAGTAAAATTCATGGACAAACTTTGACCCAAAATACGATGGGGACTAGTAAACCAGGGCGGAGGTAGTAGTAGTGATGAATTCCATTTTTGCTCCATACCAATCTTTCTAAAAAATAGTATAACGCGCCATGGAAAATCGGAACTCTTACCCCGCTAAAAAATGATATTTTAAACATGGCAACTCGATCAGTGGTGACTGGCGAACCACCGCCTCCAGGTCATTCACCTATAGTCCCCGACCATCAACTCCTACGGAGCAAATTATCATGCGAGCTGACTATTCGTACAAAGGTGCGCTCCACCATGTACCCGGTACCCGCGCGTGCAGCAATCGTGCACCTATGGGTTTATTTGTTTACCGTGCCTCACGTAACTCTCATGTGTGCGAGATAGCGAGAGATAGACTGTGTGCGTGCGCCTCTTCTCTTCATACTATGTTGTGGGAAACCACGGCCACCTATGGGGCCATTGGCCCCTTCGTGGTTTGACGGGGGGAAGGGTACATTGCACAAAGAGCGGAGAGTGTAGCACAGCACGGCAGATATCACATGGGCAGTTTTTACCCAGGTTCGGGCCACCGCGATGCGTAAAACCCTACTCCTGCTTTGGTGGATTGATGAGAGGACCGTGGTGGAGACACAGCGCTCTAGCCCGGCAGGGTTTCCTCGGGCGAGAGCAGCTACGTGCGTATGAGTGTACAAGGGTCTGAATCCTTTCTATGGTTGCCATGGCCCTCCTTTTATAGATCAAGGGGTCACCACAATGACAAATCAGTAATTGTGTAGTGATTAGATAGCGAACAGTGCTATCATACCTAACTCTGCAAACAGAGCAGAGCACATTAAATGTGCCGCTTAGTGTCACATCGTGGCATGCCCGGCAAGCCTTGCCGGGCCGTTCGGCCACCTTCTCGTCTGCCTGCTTGACACGTCTCTGAACGGGTGTCATTTGGAGGTGATTTCCTTCAGAAGTGGCTGCCATGTGTCAAATAACAGCCACTCGGCCACTTGGGGGCTTGACACCACACCGATCGATGACTTGCGTCGCTATGAGGTGGAGCGGTGGAACCTTGGCGGGGTAGGCCACCCTTGGCATCCCCGGCAAGCTTGCCAGGGCAGTCTTGAGGTTTGTCTTCGGGGTAACTTCGACCTCGCCGGGCTCGCCTTCCCGGCAAGGGAGGTTCTTCCTTAGTGGTGTCTTGCTCCTTTAGCTTGACTTGGTCTTCTTGATCCGCCCTTTGATTTCCCAAAGAGCTGATCTCTCCTTGCTTGGGCTGGACTTGGACGTTGCAACCTTGCCTCCAAGCCTGCGTATAGTCTAGGCAACACACCTGGGGTTTGTTGCACTGACAGGAGCCCCCGGGCCTGGCCTGAATGCGCTGCCGATCGTCGTCGGGGTAGGCCCTGTCAAGTACACAGGCGAGGAGGCTTGCGGTAGTTTGTCCTTTGAGGTCTTGTTTGCTTCTTCATTAATCTGAGCTTGGATCAGTTTCCGGTTTTCCCGCGCGTCGCATAATGCCAATTGCAGTGGGGCCATCTTTGTAATGGCCCGTGAATGACTTTAACGCACGGGTGAGTAACTGCCAATTCACTCTTCCCACCACGCTCTTATCCCTGGCCACGTATGCTGCATGCATTGAGTGGGGTAGGTAACGGAGGCGCGTGGTGCGGGAGAGAGTCAAGGCAGGGGCCCAGTCTTCTTGGGTTGGTGGAGCTGGACGGCGGTTACCCACCAAGGGATCAGCCCCCAGCCCGCCTATAAAAGGGGGCGAGGGGAAGTGGAAGTGCTTATCCACACACCTCTTCTCCCCATTTCCTCCCTTCTTCTTGCAATGTTGTTAGGGAGGGACCGGGGTCAGGCCCCGGGCTCGAGCTTGGGGTTGATGACGCCGAACGCTTGTGTAGGCATCCAGGGAGTGAGTCTGGTCTGGGGCCGAAAGGGATGCATCAGTCGAGCCGCTCACAGCGCAGGAGGTGCCAAGCTTTTCCACTATGGTGGAACGCTTGTCTCCTCTGCTCGGGTCAGCCGCCTGGTGGGGAGCACTAGACCTTGTTGTGAGTCGTCGCGGCTTGTCGCCCTGACGTCGGGGCCCCCGGGGTTTCCGGCGTCTGTCTGGGGTGCAGCGCTCAGGGCTTTCGGTAATCCCAGCACTGCCCCCTTTGGTGAAGTCGGGGCGAATGTTGAAGACGGCGGCATCTTCCTGCCCTCCGAGGTGGGGAGCGATGCTCCTTGCGCGTCTTGGACGCCGTCATCGCCCGCTGCTTCTTCGGGGGAGGCGATGACTCGAGGAGCTGGTGTCCTCCTCGAGTGGTGGTGATGAAGAAAGAACAAGGGAAGACGGAGAAGGCGGGTGGCAGGGTGTCAGGCCGGAGTACGATGGCACCGACGCCTTCGTCTTGAATTACCGACCTGCTGCCTCGTCTTTCGACTCTTCCCCTCCCTCCCCGGCACCATCATCACCGGCCTCCTGGTTGCCGGGGAGGGGTTCGCTCTCTTGGTGCCTTCGCCTCCTCCAGCAGTCTTTCAACTGAGCTCCGGCAGGCTTCCTCGTGGGCTGCAGCTTCATTCGCCTTGCCGTGTCCTGCTAGCCCTGGTGGCGGTGGTTAGGGGGACCCTTCTGTCGTCCTCTTCACCATCACCTTCGCCCCCGTCTTCCTGGCCTTGTTGGGCTCCCTTTCATGGGGCCCGACGGGGTCAGGCTGGGATTCTGCCCAGGCACCCCTTTTGCCCTCTTCACCTTCCATCGCAGTGCCTAGGAGGAGAGGGACAAGAAAGGGATTACAGGGCACTTATATTTTTTCAATCTAAAACATGTAGGCACTTGCCAAACTTTAGTCTGAATTATGTAATCTTATTTATCCATGTTTGTGTTCTGTAAGATCTGTACTTGCTTATTAGCATATTAATGAAAAATACAAGCTTTGCCTGGCACTTGTGCATGTGTCAAACTCATGGATAGGTGAAATGCCTCTATACATTCAAGTGAAGAAGTTATCCCCAGCAAGCTATCCTGCTGGTACCCTTCGGTTTGTTGCCGTGGGGCTAAGCCTGCCGGGCACAAAATCTCAAAGAGGGACCAGCCCCCCGCCAAGCCTTCTCCATCAAAGGCCACTGTGACCATCCTGACCGAAGCAACGTTCGAGTCAAAGGATGGGAGCACCTATGTTTCGAAGGTGGCGAGGTTTTCATATGCACAAGTTTCTACTTATAGAACACGTATGGATAAGAAAAGAACTTATATGTTTGGCCTGCCGGGGATCATCACGTAGGCTTGTCTTCATTTCTTCTCTTCGGGACCAGGTCCACGGCAAGAACCCTGCAACTTAGTGCAGATGAAAACAATGCCACATGCGACCTCGCCTACATGATCATGCTATGCTCATGATATGCTTATGCATGCATGCAATTTTTGGGGGCCTTCCAGCGCTTCATTTATTTCTCTATTGCTCAGGGTCTGCGCCTGCCTTTGTACAAGGGGTTAATGCAACATTGGCAAGGCCTGTACAAAAGGGTGGCTGCCGGGCAGGGCCCGACAGCCGCGCCTTACGGGTAGAACTTACGGAGATGCTCAATGTTCCATGAGATTTGCAATTGAATGCCATCTCCGGTCTCCAGACGGACACCGCCAGGTCTAGTGACTCGTACTACCCAGTAAGGGCCTTCCCATTTCTGCGTCAACTTGTTTGTACCCTTGGCGGACTGAACGCGCCTAAGGACAAGGTCGCCTTCCTCAAAACTCCGGGCATGAACCCTGCGGCTATGATAGCGACGCAAGGCTTGCTAGTAGCGTGCAACACGCGTAGCAGCCCGGAGACGGTTCTCCTCAAGTAGCACAACGTCATCACGCCGGTGCCGTTCCTGCACTACTTCATCGTAGGCAAGCACTCGAGGAGATCCGAATATGAGTTCCGTGGGGATAACTGCTTCTGCCCCATAGACAAGGGAGAAGGGAGTCTGCCCGGTAGCTCGATTTGGTGTCGTACGGAGGGACCAAAGAACCACTGGCAGCTCGTCGATCCATCGCCTGCCGCACTTCTACAGTCTATCAAAGGTTCATTTCTTGAGACCTCGCAGCACTTCAGCGTTTGCCCTCTTAGCTTGTCCGTTGCTTCTGGGATGGGTGACAGAAGCAAATGAGATCTTGCTTCCGAGGGCATGAACGTATTGCATGAAGGTGCGACTCATGAATTGGGTGCCATTGTCGGTGATGATTCGGGCAGGTACCCCGAAGCAGCACACCAATCCTTTCAAGAACTTGATAGCTGACTGTGCGGTCACCTTCCTCACGGGCTCCACCTCTGGCCACTTTGTGAACTTGTCGATAGCGACGAACAAGAACTCAAAGCCCTTGGTAGCACGGGGGAAGGGGCCCAAGATATCGAGCTTCTAGACTGAGAAGGGCCATGACAAAGGGAGCGTCTGGAGAGCTTGGGCAGGCTGATGGATGTTCTTGGAGTGGAACTGGCAGGCTTCACATTTGGTGACTAGCTCAATTGCATCTTGGAGGGCTGTGGGCCAATAGAAACCTTGCCGGAAGGCTTTTCCAACCAGAGCCCTTGATCCAATGTGGGACCACACATACCCTTGTGTATCTCTGCCAACAGTTCCTTTCCTTCTTCCCGGCAAATGCGCTTCAATTTCACACCGTTGGGCCTTCTTCTGTATAGTGTGTCATCAACAAACTGATACATACTGGCCCTCCGGGCTACTCTTTCAGCTTCTTCTTACTCTTTGGGAAGTTCTCCTGTTTGGAGGAAATGGACTATGTGCCGTGCCCAAGTTGGGGCCAGGGGCTCGGCAACAAGGACCAGCGGCACCTCCTCATTCGTGGGATCGCACTCCTCGACCGCAGGGACCGGTGGTCTGGCGGGAGGGTGCAGCTCACGGATCGAAGGGTAGTTGTTCCTGCCAAGCTCTCTGCCGGGGGCTTCGGGAGGTTCTGCCGGGAGAGGCTTGCCGGAGTCCAGTTTCCTCCTCTTTCTGGCCATTGTTGCCAGGGATACGGAGGGCTGAGTTAGATGGAGAACAAAAGTCCCTGGTTCCACAGGGAGTTTTTGCGCAGCGCACTTTGATAGATGATCAGCAATGCTGTTTTCCGCACGGGGCACGTGCTCTGGTTGCAATCTATCAAAGCGCTCCTCCAACTTTCTCACTTTCTCGACGTATGCCTCCATCAATCGGCTTTGGTAATCCTTGTTGACTTGTCTCACCACAAGTTGTGAATCTCCGCGGATGATCAGCTTCTTGATTCCCAGTTCTGTTGCAATCCTGAGCCTGGCAAGGAGCCCTTCATACTCTGCAGTATTGTTGGTAGCCTTCTCCCGAGGAAAATGCATCTGCATGACGTACTTTAGGTGCTCCCCAGTGGGAGCAATGAGAAACACGCCAGCCCCTGCACCTTGTAGGGAGAAGGCACCATCGAAATACATAATCCATTCTTGGGGCGCTTCCTTGCCGGGGATGACTGTCTCCAATACTTCTTCGTCAGGAGTTGGCGTCCACTCTACAATGAACTCTGCTATTGCTCTGCTCTGAATGGTTGACGTGCTTTCAAACTTCAAACCAAAGACAGACAACTCCAAAGCCCATTCCACAATCCTGCCAGTGGCCTCGGGGTTTCGGAGTATGCGTTGCAAGGGGAAGCGGGTGACAACCGTGATCTCGTGGGCTTGGAAGTAGTGGCGCAGTTTCCTTGAGGCCATGATGAGGCCAAAAATCAACTTTTGCATGCCAGAGTACCTCGATCTAGCCCCCTGCAGTAGGGAGCTGATGAAGTACACTAGGCGCTGCACCACTTTCTTCTTTGCCGCCACCTTGGAACTGTCTCCGCTGCCTTGCTCTTCTTTGTCTTGAACTGCATCTGACCTTGCCGGGATGGGTTCGCTTTCCTCTCCAGAGGGGATAGTGGCTGTGGCTGCCGCTTCATCCACTTCCCGCTGCGGCACCAGTGCCGCACTAACCACTTCATTTGTTGCCGCTAAGTATAGTAGCAACGGCTCTTGTGGTTTGGGAGCGACCAAAGTGGGCATAGAGGAAAGATAGGTCTTCAAATCTTGTTGCGTAGCGTCTGCCTTTGGGGTCCACTCCACGGGTCCTGCCTTCTTCAAGATTTTGAGGAACGGCAGGGCGCGCTTGGCAGACTTGGAAATGAACCTTCTTAGCGCAGCAACACATCCAATCAAACGCCTCACGTCCTTGAATGTCTTGGGTGCTTGAATTTGCTCGATAGCCTTGATCTTGTCGAGGTTGGCCTCTATCCCCCGATGGGACACAAAGAAGCCAAGTAGCTTGCCGGAGGGAACACCAAACACACACTTCTCCGGGTTCAGCTTCAAGTTGATCCTATGCATATTTGCAAAGGTCTCTTCCAAATCCTGAATGAGAGTCATTCTGTCCTTGGTTTTGACCACTATATCATCCATGTAGGCTTCAATGTTTCTGTGCAGCTGGGACTCAAAGCCAATCTGTACTGCTCTTGCAAAAGTGGATCCGGCGCTCTTCAACCCGAAGGGCATCCGTACAAAGCAGTACGTGCCACATGGGGTTATGAACGCGGTCTTCTCTTCGTCTTCCTTGGACATGAAGATCTGGTGGTACCCAGAGTAGGCATCCAGAAAGGAAAGCAGGTCACACACGAAGATGGAATCCACAATCTGGTCGATACGTGGCAAGGGGAACGGGTCCTTCGGGCATGACTTATTTAGTTCTGTGAAGTCTATGCAAAGCCTCCATTTCCCATTCGCCTTGCGCACCACCACTGGATTTGCTAACCATGTTGGATGTAACACTCCTCTGACCAAACCAGCTGCTTCAAGTTTCTTGATCTCCTCGGCAATAAACTGCTGCCGCTCCAAAGCTTGCTTCCGGACCTTCTGCTTCACAGGCCGGGAATGTGGGCAGACAACAAGGTGGTGCTCGATTACCTCCCAGGGAACACCGGGGATGTTAGATGGTTGCCAAGAAAACACATCGACATTCGCCTGCAGGAAGGCAACGAGTGCGCTTTCCTATTTGTCATCGAGGGTGGCACTGATGGTAAATGTACCATCAGCGCCAGCCAGCCCTGCCGGGACCTTCTTCACAGCAGGTGCTGCAGCCTTAGATCTCTTGCTATTGGAACTCTCCGGCAAGTCATCAACAGGCGCAGCGCACTCCGGAGAGGTGCACTTCCCGGATTCCTCACTGGAGCCCTTGTTAGCTTTCTTCTTTCTCTTGCTTTCCTTGGTGGGAGCAGTAGTTTCCGCGGCCTCTGCAGCGACTGCTTCCCGATACATCTTGTCCACGCATATGACTACGTCCTTCTGGTCTGATGGAATGGAAATGACGCCTATCGACCCTGGCATCTTCAAAGTGTTGTAGACATAGTGGGATGCCGCCATGAATTTGGCCAGAGCTGGGCGACCAAGGATTCCATTGTACGGCAGGGGGAGGTCAACCACATCAAATACGATCTTCTCGGTCCGGTAGTTTAACTCCCCTCCGAACGTCACCGGCAGTGTGATCTTTCCCTTAGGATGACTTCTGCCGGGGTTGATCCCTTGGAACGTACTAGTAACCTTGAGTTCTTCATCTGCTATCTGGAGTTTGCTGATAACCTTTGGAGAAATCAGATTCAACCCGGCCCCCCATCAACCAACATCTTTGAGACTTTGAGGTTGCGGATTGTTGGTGAGACCAACTAAGGGCAAGCACCCTACCGCGGTGGTGCGGCCAGGGTGATCCTCTTCGTCAAAGATGATGGGCGTGCGGGACCACTTGAGCGGCTTCCGAGAATCTGCCGCTAGCTACATGGCATTGACTTCACGCGCCCACTGTTTAAGTTGGCAGTGAGAGGAGTGCAGAGATGCACCCCCGTCAATGCACAAGGCGTCAGTGGCTTTCTGGAACTCCTGCTCGCTGGTTTCCTCTTCATCTCCTTCATCGGTCTCATCATCGCAATCCTTCTTCTCACGGCCCTTGGCGAGTTTCCCTTGATACTGAGGAGCCTTGCCGGGGCGGCCTGCTCTGCCGCCTCGGGCCTTCTCGCCAATGCCATCTTGGTCTTTCTCCTTATCACCCTTCTTGTACTCAGCCCTCTGCTTCTTGACAAGTTGCTCAACCAGATGACACTCCTGAAGGTTGTGGCCCTTGGTCCTATGGATCTTGCAGTATGGCCCATCACCCTTCCCAGCTTTCTCGGCAGCCGCGGCCGCCCGGCAGTCAGTGCACGCGGCAACTTCCTTGCTGGGGGCCTCGGTCTTGGCCTTCTTGCCAGTACTAGGTGCACTCGATCCTTCAACGTTCATCACAACTTTATCCTTGCGCGTCTTATTGCGCTTCTTGTTCTTCTTCTTCTGGTTGGTGGCGTCGTCGTCATCGTCTGAGTCAATGTCGATGCCATCCTCTTCACCGGGAAGTCGCCTTCCCTCCTCTACGCGAGCACACTTATCCACCAGAGTGTATAGCTCATTCACAGTCTTGGGCAGCCGCGCGTTCATTTTGGAACGTATCCTGCGTTGCGCATGTTGGACTGGAATGCGGCTATCACAGCTGCCGGGTGGATATCTGGATGTTCCTGTGCACTCGACTGAACCTTTGCATGTACTTCCGCAGACTTTCCCTTTCCTTCTGTGGGAGGAGCTGCAGATCGCTGGGTGGCCCTGGTTCTTGATGGCCGCCCATGAAGGCGCCAACAAACTCATGGCACAGGTCAGCCCAGGTTGAGATGGAGTTCTCCGGCAGGTGCATCAGCCAAGACCTCACATTTGGCTTGAGTGCCAAAGGGAAGTAGTTGGCGAATACCTTCTCATCTCTTCCCCCGGCAGCTTGAACAGCGATGGTGTAGATGCTCAAGAACTCTGCCAGGTTCTGTCTCCCATCATACTTCTCTGGTATTTCTGGCTTGAACATGCGGGAAGATGACCAACAGACTCGCCGCAGCTCACGAGTGAAGGCGGGGCACCCAACCTCGAAAGGTAGGTATCCGCTCTCACCGGGCGCGGGTTCGTCAACGTCGGGGCCATTGCGGCTATCAGACTGGTGGTGGGTGTCGCGGTGTTGCTCGATAGTGACACGCGCGCCTTCCCTTCGCCTGTCTTCCAGGACTTGCCGCTGGTCTCGACGTGCTCGAGGATCGGATGAAGCCATCGATACATCGTCGGGTTCTTGCTGCGGCCCCTGCGCCGGCTGCCGCGGAGGGGATTGCACCGTGGGGGTGGCCCCTTCGGTACGGCCAGTGGCTCGGGCCGTCGTCGCCGCTTGTGGAGGCCATGACGGGCCCGCTCGTTGTGATCCTCCCGCCTCGGCGAAACCAATCAGACTCTGGATGGTGGCTCTCCACTCATCCATCTGATTGGCCGCCGGCGGAAATCTCAACAGGAGTTGGGCCCGCGCCATGGCCTCCGAAGCAGTGCTCGGCAAGGATGACGACATAGACCGTAACGTCGCCTGGCTTCTGACGGTGCCAGTAGTGGCAATGCCGTGCTCTCGTCACTATGAGCCAACCGCCAGAGTGGCGTGGCGGCGAGGTGGATGTGCTTGGGGATCGGCAGCTCCGTTCGGTGCATCGGCTTGGTCAGCCCGCCCCGGGGGTGGCGCATGCCCTGCGGCCGCACCCGCAGCGGGAGCGGCCGGAGGGTTGCGGTTCACCCCAAAGCGAGCGCCACCGCTGCGGCTGTGTCCTTCGGCGGGGCGGAGAGGTGCAGATAGGATGATCTCCCCACCCACACCTGGTGGAGCATGGCCGCTGGGATGCTGTTGGCGCTGTCCTTCTCCGGTGCCTCCTGCCCCTGTTTCGGCCGTGGGAGGGGTGGTGACGACGTCGACTGTGCCAGCCACATCCCCCGCAACATCCACGTCCCAGTGCATCCCCGTAGCCCCCGTGGTGTCGACGGCCACGTGCGACGGGGCCTTCGAGGTGGACAGGTGAGCTGCAGCACCGGGCTTCTTCTTGGGTGCCATGGATGATGAAGCCGTCGATGAAGAAAACAATGGTGATGATGACGCGCTGCGTATACTCTTGGGTTCGCGCAAGCGCGTTCCCCTACCTGGCGCGCCAAAGATGTCGTGGGAAACCACGGCCACCTATGGGGCCATCGGCCCCTTTGTGGTTCAGCGGAGGGAAGGGCACATTGCACAAAGAGCAAAGAGCGTAGCACATCACGGCAGAGATCACACAGGCATTTTTTTACCCAGGTTCGGGCCACCCCAAGGCGTAAAACCCTACTCCTGCTTTGGTGGATTGATGAGAGGACCGTGGTGGAGACGTAGCGCTCTAGCCCGGCAGGGTTTCCTCACGGCGAGAGCAGCTACGCGCGTATGAGTGCACAAGGGTCCGAATCCTTTCTATGGTTGCCATGGCCCTCTTTATAGATCAAGGGGTCACCACAATGGCAAATCAGTCATTGTGTACTGATTAGATAGTGAACAGTGCTATCATACCTAACTCTGCAGACAGAGCAGAGCTCATTAAATGCGCCGCTTAGTGTCACATTGTGGCATGCCTGGCAAGCCTTGCCGGCCCGTTCGGCCACCTTCTCGTCTGCCTGCTTGACACGTCTCTGGACGGGTGTCATTTGGAGGTGATTTCCTTCAGAAGTGGCTGCCATGTGTCAAATAACAGCCACTCAGCCACTTGGGGGCTTGACACCGCACCAATCGATGACTTGTGTCGCTATGAGGTGGAGCGGTGGAGCCTTGGCGGGGTAGGCCGCCCTTCACGTCCCTGGCAAGCTTGCCGAGGCAGTCTTGAGGTTTGTCTTTGGGATAACTTCGACCTCGCCGGGCTCGCCTGCCCGGCAAGGGAGGTTCTTCCTTAGTGGTGTCTTGCTCCTTTAGCTTGACTTGGCCTTCTTGATCCGCCCTTTGATTTCTCAAAGAGTGATCTCTCCTTGCTTGGTCTAGACTTGGACGTTGCAACCTCGTCTCCAAGCCTGCGTACAGTCTGGGCAACACACCTGGGGTTTGTTGCACCGACATACTACTAGCAAGAGGCCCATGAGTTGCACGGAACATCAAGATGCATTTATACGAGTTTTTTATCTTGTGGGAGACAAAGATGAACGTGGGAATGCCTTATCTGCAAATGTGGAGAGGGGTGTGGGTATCTTTTTTGCAAAATTGCCATAGTTTGCTTTCTATCCGTCAGATATAGATTGGACAGTCTATATTGCAGGATGGCAGGCACACCATCATCACCAGCTCGGTTTTTTATAAGAGTATAAAGAGTAGAAGTAGAGAAAAATATATTTTGATATACATATATCACTAAAAATATCTTATGTTTTACTCAAAATATATTCCTTTAGCTGTTTTGATGAGATAAGGGAGGAATGTGGTAGGTTTCAAGATTCGAGAAGTGGGAGATTGTTGCAAAAGCCCATGTGTGTGTGAGATAAAGAGGGAGAGAGGAGGAGGAAAGAGTGGGTGTGTGTGACGAAGACACGAAGTGCGAGAGGTATTACCATAAAATGAGGCGATAGTGTGCGTGTGCATGATCGAGAGGGCGTGTCTCAAGAAGGGACGAAATATTTACATAGATACAAGGAGCGAAAATGTGCGGTAGATGGATAAACCTTTCTAGAGGCTGGTCAATCAATGTTTGTGAGAGAGATACGAGCCGAGGGTGCGAAAGCGAGAGTTTTGTGTGTGTGTGAGAGAGAGAGACGGTAGTCGGTAGGGGGATCCAAAGCGGGAGTTGTGTGTGTGAGAGAGAGAGAGAGAGGGAGAGAGAGGGGGGGGGAGAGAGAGTTTGTCTCTGGTCGGTAAACAAATGAATAATGTTAGTTTTGGAGTGGAGATGAAGACGGAAAGGAGACCCCAACAAACGGTGTGTGTGCGGGGGACGTAATTTTAGTGGTAGGAGTCGTATATAGAAAGATATAGGGTGCATGAGAGAACCCTGGAGAGAAAGGCAAAGTGAAAGACGAGTGAGAGTGCGTGTGTGGCGGTGAAAAAGAAAGCTTAGGTAGCTATAGTGATACCAGAGAACGATAGAGACGTGAGAGATAATGAAAATCGTGTAATCTATGAAGATAGAGAGAGTGTTACACTTCTCGAGGGAGACGGCGAGAGACCGTGTTTGCAAAAAAGGGAGAAGCATGTAGTGAGCGTGCGGGCGAGATGGAGAAAGCAGAGTGATAGCTACCTGAAGGAGCACACGAGAGAGACCTAGAGAGAGATGGGCATGAAACAAGATTCAAATATTTAGTTGTGTGTATAGAAGATGTCAACATAAAAGGGATTCAAAAATTTGAATTCCAGATGATGGTACTTGTAATTCATACTCGAACCAAAATTGATCTATCAAACATGCATACTAATTTGAATTTGCGTGCGTGAATGTTATTTAATATATTGATATTACCGATCCATACATTTGAGCTGAACATAATTTGATTTCAAAATTTTGAATTCAAAGTTGAACATAATTTGGTTAAAAAAATTTGAATTCAACCCTATGATTTTGAGATCATTGCATTTGTAAATCATATTTTATATATAAAGGAGCATAATTCTTTGTTGTGCTTTTGAAAGTATATATAAAAATGATGTATATAGATTTTTATTCGAATACAAAATGGATCCTGCCCGAAAAAAATACAAAATGGATTCGAATTGAGTTGGCACGGTAAACGTGCACTCTTTTTCTGCAAAAATTTGAACAAAGCGGGGAAACTTGCAGTAACCGCCCGAAACCAAAATCTGCGAGATGGAAATTACTGCCTATCCCTGACACGCAAAGCCTATCGGCTCGATTTCTATAGGTTTCGATAGGGGTAGGCTTGTAATTTCACTCAAACATGACCTAACCGCCTCCGCCTTTCACTCCCCCGGATTCATACACGATGGGCGCCAAAACACAGTTTCTCCTCGGCTGAAATCGCCTCTCACCTCCCCAATTCATACACGGTGGGCGCCAAAACAAACTCTCCTCGGCCGAAATCTCCGTCGGCAAATATTCGGTGTATGCGAGATTACCGTCCTATCCCACCCTGACTAATATTGCTGTGATGTAGGAAATTTTAAACGGGGGCTAAGTTTGTAAATTTCCTCGCATTTGAGACAAGCGCGCCATGAAGACATGGTTCCCCCTACCTCTCTCCCTCCCTTTCCCCATTCGTACTTCATGGGCGCCAAAACACCCTCTCCACCGCAGTCTCCTCCTTCCACCACCCCATCCACCGCCGTCCTCCTCCACCATGCCGGAGCCGATACCCCGACGCCGTCGTCCATTACAAGAGATCGACCTCTCTCATTCATGGCTTCGCACCAGGATCCTTGCATCGCGTCTTTTCACTTCATCCGCGCCGTCGTCCACCTTGCCGAGGCCGCTCGTACGACCGTATCGTCCACCGTGATGGGATATTTCCCTCGCCACCACTGTCTGCCCTGCTAGATCTACTTCCACGCTGCCGACAGCTATCGCTACCACAGCACCCTCAATGCCTCAGCAGATGCTTACACGGCGCCACACCAAAGGCGGTACTCTTTCGTATCTGCTCAAGTTATTTATCTCAGCAAGAAAATAGATCGCCATTGCTTTACTGTGATTTCTTGTCCATCACTTAGAATCTTACTTGTTAGTTGAAACCAAATATTGGTTGTGAAGTTGCCTTTGTCCAGTTTGCACCTTCAGATCCACCATGGCACGCTCACCACTATACTCGGAATGCTTATGGTTTTCCCCTTTTATATTACACATTAGCTTAATGACAGTCGACTTAATTTCAAATTGGGGTCAGTCCATTTTTGGGAGTTCGCCGGAGGGAAGGAAGGGGCTTGCCGGAGGGCTGCCCCATTATCTATCTTAGGGTTTCGGGTGGGGACAGTGGTTGTGGGGGCTGTCGTCGGGCTATGGTGGGGCCTCGCCAGAGGGAAAACTCGACGCGGGTGGGGGTGGGGTTAGCTAGAGGGATGGCCGGGGGCGGCGGAAGACCGGAGGTGGTGGGTGGTTCAGGGGAGGGCGGGGGCCGGTGGTTTGGCTGGCGGCCCGTCCGGTGGTCTTTAGGGGAAGAATAAGAGGCGAGGAAGAAGAAGGGTTAGGAGACGTAGGATCTTTATCCAACCGCCTGAAATGGTCGACTGACCCAAATGACAAAAGTCAGGCGACTTGCATGTAGACATTCCCATATATTCAGCACCATCATCATAGGTGCTTCGAGACGTACGTGCAAGCAGTGCTCCCTAACCCATCAAGCTAAACAACATGCCACTCATAATTCCAAACTTAGTTGCTCAAATACGAATCTGATATGATGCTAACATGTACTAAAACAGAGAATGTTTAATTGGTCAGCTAATGTTCCTACTTTACATTCAAAAAGCACATGCACCACATATCGAGGGACAGCAGGGAGTTGGGTTCTTTATGCACTCTGGTTCATTGTCGTGGGAAACCATGGCCACCTATGGGGCCACGAGCCCCTTTTGGTTCGGCAAGGGGACTGAGCACGTTGCACAAAGAGCGGAGGAGCGCAGCGCAACACAGCAGAGATCACACGGGCAGTTTTACCCAGGCTCGGGCCGCCGCAAGGTGTAAAACCCTACTCCTGCTTTGGTGGATTGATGGTGGATGGTGGTGGAAACGCAGCGCTCTTGCCCGGCAGGGTTGCCTCGGGGCGAGAGCAGCTACGCGTGTACGAGTGTACAAGGGTCCGAATCCTTTCTATGGTTGCCATGGGCCTCCTTTTATTGATCAAGGGGTCACCACAGTGGCAAATCAGTCGTTGTGTACTGATTAGATAGCAAACAGTGCTATCATATTTACTCTGCAGACAGAGCAGAATGCATTAAATGCGCCGCTTAGCGTAACATCATGACCTGCCTGGCACACCTTGCCGGGTTGTTTGGCCACCTTCTCTCCTGTCTGCATGACACGTCGCTGGACGGGTGTCATTCGGAGGCGATTCCTGTAGGAAATGGCTGCCATGTGGCAAAAGACAGCCACTTAGTCACCTTGGGGCTTGACACCACACCGATCGATGACTTGCGTTGCTGCGAGGTGGGGCAGTGAAGCCTTGGCGAGGTGTTTTGCCTTCGTAGGACCCGGTAGGCCTACCGGGGCGGTCTTGAGGCTTGCTTCCGGGGAAACCTTGACCTCGCCAGGCTCTCTTGCCCGGCAAGGGAGGTTTTCCCTTAGCGGTGTCTTGGTCCTTGGCAGGACTTGGTCTTCTCAACCTGCCCTTTGATTCCTCAAAGAGCCTATCTCTTCATCTTGGCCTTGTATTGGATGTTGCAATCTTGCCGGGTTGGTGGCTTGCTGTCCGTCCACAAGTCAGGGGAAAACATACACCCCTGTTTGTGTACCCTGACAGAAGCCCCCGAGCCTGAGCCATACGTGTCGCTGGGCATGTTGGGTTAGGCCCCAAACAGTGCACGGACACGTGGCGAAAAAAGGCCACGCGCATGGCGGACCGCAAAGTGCTTCTGGATGCCAGGGAGCAGGACATCTCTCTCCGGGAGGAGAGGCTCGAGGCTGCTCTCCGCGCAAAGGATGATGATCTGGAGGTCCTTGTGTAGCAGCGCACCAAAGAGCTGGAGGACAAGCACAAGGCCGCCCTGGATGCCCTTACTGTCGATTCTGCCGCTCGGCTGAAGAAGCTTGCCGATGACCTTGCCGCTGCCTCTACCGCCAAGGTGGACCTCGACCAGCAGGTGGCCGAGCTGATGGAAAAGCTTGCCGGGAGCGCCAAGGAGGTCGAGACTCTCAGAGGAGACGTGGAAAGCAGAGATCCTTCTAAAGGATGTGCAATCGCAGCTCTCCTCCAAGAGCCAAGACCTCGAGGGCGCCAACGGTACCATCGACAATCTGAAGGCCAGGATCGGCACCTTGGAGAGCTCGGCAGAATCTAGCGGGGTCCATGAGCAGCAGCTGACGAAAGACCTGGACACCGCGAAGCGCCTCCGGAAGGATGGAGAGGACAAACTGGTGAACCAGTCTAAGCAGGTCGACCTCTGGATCAAGAGCTTGATTGACATTGCTAAGCGCCTCACTGCCCAGACCGCAGCGATGGGCATGGAGGGGCCAGTCTACTTAACCAGCAAGCAGGAGGCCCCCAGTGCTAAGCTAGGGGTCTTCTTCAATGACCTGATCGACAAGCTGAAGGTGCATGAGGAGGGAAGAGCTGGTCGCCTCGAGGCTGAATCCCGGAGGCTTGCTCGTAATTCCATCTTCATGGTCCTGAGCAACATCGCCTGCCACCACCCGGATCTCGACCTTGCCGATGGCTTCAGGAAGCCACCGCATGGCGCAGACGTTTCTGCTGCTGAGGAGAAGGCCACCCCTTTCGCCGACAGGGTCCTTGGCGTTCCTGTTGCTCACCGAGGTCGCAAGGACAGGTCTTGAATTATGTCCGCTGTTGTGTTGTTCTGTAATCAAAACATGATGCATGTCCTGTGTTTAGACATTGCACTATTTATGCTAGCGTGAAACTTGATGTCTTGATTAAATCTGAATTGCGTGTTTATCCCTTTTGAATGTTACCCATCAGAGTTCGCATGATTAATCTCTATGCACGCTTTGGTTCCCTGCCGGTATCATATTGCCGCGAAAGTCGTAAGGGTCTGGCCCTTACATTTATCTTGGTGTGGATGCGTCCCGGCAGGTTTTTCCTTAGTAGTTTCCGACGTAGCCACCCATTCCGCGATCAGGCTCTGAACGGAATGAGGGTGCAGACAAGAATCTAGCAAAGGTACCATCTTGTGAAAGATTTCTTCACACGAACACTCCAGCATTCAAGAGATAAACAAACGCAAATTCTATATTTTTAAATAAAGCAAAGATTGTGTAAACTTAGCTCTTATCCGTGCTTCCATCTACTCCTCCCAGCTGCGGCCGCTTGCTGAGCTCGCATACTCCGGGAAGGATGGTGCTACACGTATATCAACTTCTAGCTCCCGGCAAGGGTTGGCTAGAAGTATATGTATCTTGTGGGCGGCTGGACGCGACGTTAGGCATGGCCGGTTCCTCTCTCCTCCTCTTCACACTTTTTGATCAATCCAACGGCAGTTGGCATGAAAGTCACGCCAGCGCGGACGGCCTTGCCGGAGCATACTTGCCAGGGCGTCAACCAACAGATTTGCACCGGCGTTCTACTCAAGATTTCCCTAAGCAGGGTAAATGCTGGACCGAGTATCGCGCGGGCTCATCGACATTGATGATGCTGAAACCCAGAGTAGCTCGATTGCTAACAAGTGAGAGTGGCAGAGAGAGAAATCTGGTACCCTTGCACATCGCTCCTTTTCCCGAACGGGGCTCGCAGGGCGTTCCTGCTGCCTGATCCATTCGGGGTGGTAGTGTCACCCTTGTCGCTAGCTTCCGCCGCTGCTGTGACCATGGCGTACGGAGGTGGCGGAGGTTGGCGGGGGAGAAATGTCGCTCTCCCGCTCCATCCCCGCCATTCCTTCGGGCGTCATGAGTGGTGACACCGTTGATGAAGATAACACGCTATGTACACTTCTCGGGTTCGCGCAAGCGCACCACCCCCTACCTGGCACGCCAAAGATGTCGTGGGAAACCACGACCACATATGGGGCCACGAGCCCCTTTTGGTTCGGCAGGGAGACTGAGCACGTTGCACAAAGAGCGGAGGAGCGTAGCGCAGCGCGGCAGAGATCACACGGGCAGTTTTACCCAGGTTCGGGCCGCCGCGAGGCGTAAAACCCTACTCCTTCTTTGGTGGATTGATGGTGGATGGTGGTGGAAACGCAGCGCTCTTGCCCGACAGGGTTGCCTCGGGGCGAGAGAAGCTATGCACGTACGAGTGTACAAGGGTCCGAATCCTTTCTATGGTTGCCATGGGCCTCCTTTTATAGATCAAGGGGTCACCACAGTGGCAAATCAGTCATTGTGTACTGATTAGATAGCAAACAGTGCCATCATATCTACTCTGCAGATAGAGCAGAATGCATTAAATGCGCCGCTTAGTGTCACATCATGGCCTACCCGGCACGCCTTGCCGAGCTGTTTGTCCACCTTCTCTCCTGTCTGCATGACACGTCGCTGGACGGGTGTCATTCGGAGGCGATTCCTGTTGGAAATGGCTGCCATGTGGCAAAAGACAGCCACTTAGTCACCTTGGGGCTTGACACCGCACCGATCGATGACTTGCGTCGCTGCGAGGTGGGGCGGTTAAGCCTTGGTGGGGTGTTTTGACTTCGTAGGACCCGGCAGGCCTGCCGGGGCGGTCTTGAGGCTTGCTTCCGGGGCAACCTTGACCTCGCCAGGCTCTCCTGCTCGGCAAGGGAGGTTTTCCCTTAGCAGTGTCTTGCTCTTTGGCTTGACTTGGTCTTCTCAACCTGCCCTTTGATTCCTCAAAGAGCCTATCTCTTCATCTTGGCCTTGTATTGGATGTTGCAATCTTGCCGGGTTGGTGGCTTGCTGTCCGTGCACAAGTCAGGGGAAAACATACACCCCTGTTTGTGTACCCCAACATTCATAATGTGTGGCCAACCAACATTTTATTATCCAAAATCTGCTTGCTCTTCTTTACCGTGCTCCTCTTCTGTTCTTCTTTTGTAAGTACTCTCTCCGTACCTAAATATAAGTCTTTGTAGAGATTCATCCATGGACTACATACGGAGCAAAATGAGTGAATCTACACTCTAAAATGTATCTATATACATCCGATGTGATCCATAGTGGAATCTCTACAAAGACTTGTATCTAGGAACGGAGGGAGTATAATAGTTGTACAGTATGTTCTTTGTAGTGAAGAGGAGCAGGGACATTTGCAGTGTATAGGTCTATTCGGTCGCTTGTCATGGACGCTTTCAACTCTTCGTGTTGGTCTTCATGTCGCTTGTCACGGACACTTTCAACTCTTCGTATTCGGTCGTATGTGTCGCCTTTGAGAGTTAGACTGATAGTAATAGTACTGCGCCTTCAGTTGTAGAGAGCTTGTATCCAAAGCCTTTCTAGCCGTACCGGCAATACTAGCACATATTTTCCAGCAAGTTCCACTCTCTTGGTTTTACTGCTGATGCTTAGGGTTTTTCCATTATATCTACACTATGATCTGCGTAGGTGCTTTGTGTCCTACTAGCAGCAGTCCACCCTTTAAAGCTAAATAACAAACCAATCATAATTCCAAAGCTTAGTTGTTCCAATACTAATGTGACATGATATTCATATTAGTTAACAGACATACATCTAATTGGTCCGCTAATGCTCCCACTTGAGTTTCCAAATGCCTGTGGCAACATAGAGAGAGACAACATGGAATTGCATTTTCTTTGGATGCTCTGATTCATCATGGGTGGGCAACCAACATTGTATAGAAAGAAACGGAATCTCCATAATATGCTTCCTCTTGTATTCTTTAACATGTTCCTCTTCTAATCTTCTTTAATAAGTACAGTATGTTCCTTGTCAAGAAGGCAACCAGGGACATCTGCAGTCGACAGGTCTATTTGGCCGCTTCTGCAAGTTGCTTTCAGCAATTCGAGTTGGTCTGCCATAATATCCAGGAAATGCTGGGAGCTGTGCGGCCTTTGAGAGACTAGACTGATAGTAACAGTAGTGTGCCTTCAGGTGAATAGAGCTGGCTTGTACGGTGATCGATAGGCTTTTGATTAGTAGCGGCAATACAACCCCATATTTTCTAGCCAGTTGCACTTCCCCGATTTATTTATGATGCTTATGGTGTCCCCCTTTTATCGACACTAAAATCTATGTAGTGGCTTTGTGTCGTAATAGAAGCACTCCATCCTTCAAGCGAAACTACATGCCACTCATATTTCCAAAGCTTACATTTAATTGGTCAGCCAATGTTACTACGTGAGTTTTGAAATGCATGTGCGCCACATATAGAGACATGTTGGAATACTATTTCTCTGTGCACTCTCGTTGTCATGGTTTCGCAATAAACTTTTAATACAGTATAGTATGAACCTATCATCTGCCAACTATCCTTACTTCTGGAGCTCCCAACAGGGAGCCTGTTTTTTTGTGTAGTTGTGCCAGATTATATTATTGTACACTCCAAATTACAGCACACAAGGGCTCTCTCATCCAAATCCAGTGATAGCGCACAAGGGTTTACAAGGAGCCCCTATTATATTAGAATATCATCTGCATTAAAAAGATAATCTCACTACTATTTATGTTTTCATGCTTCTCAGATATTGAACAAAATCGCAATGAATATGAGAATGTGCACATCAAAAGAGTATCACAAAACAGTGCAATGACTAACAAACATGGCATCAAGGCATCGAGTTCCATTCTGGATGGAATGAAGCCCACACGCTTCGCACCTACAGATTCATGTTCACAATATGATCCTAATGACTATTCTGAGCTCAAGGAGTCAAAGGCAGATGGCCTATCCTATTCACCCTACAAGGTGCCTATTCTAATTTGGCAAGGTTTTATTGGTTGCACGTAACTTGCGTAAGCTATCTTGCATTTCTTCTGCTTCTTTGCACCGCCATATGCTTAGTTTACTCATCATATATGTGAAGTTGCCATGCCCACCCATTATCAATACTCATTCCATTTGTCATCATACCTTGTTTTTCCATTCAAATGTTGTTCTTGTGTATCAGACATCCAAAAGGAAGAGAGTGATTGCAGAACCTGAAGGAGTAGTAGCAAAGTCCATGAAAAAGGTGGTGGTACCACAGAAATCAGACAGCACCCCACTTATATTGGCGATAGAACCAGCGCCACAAAACCTAGGATATCGCAACTATGCTGCTCGCTACTTTGCTCTTGTTAGTACCTGTTGTATTGTATCGCTGTACTTACATTCATACCTGGTTGATTATGTGACATCAGTGTGCATGATAACCTGCATATCCATTGTTCTCTCCTAATTATCAGATCTATATTAATGCTTACATTAATGTAGAATAAACCCAATGCTTATGAAGAAGTTTAGCTCTACATTGTTCTTGTAAGTATCTATTGTCCTTTATCACTGTACTTATACTGTCAGCTAGTTGTTCATGTACCATCACTTTGCAGCTTATTTTCCCTTGGTATCCATTTTCTACACATCAGATCTATGTTTACTCTTACCAAAATGTTGAATAAAACCAATGCCAATGAAGATGTTTAGCTCTGCATTACTCTTGTCAGTACCTTTTGGCTGTATGCTGTACCTACATTTATAGCTAGTTGATTATGTAGAATCACTCTGCATCTTTGCTTAAATAATCTCCATTTGTTCCTATATTATCACGTCTATATTTACTCTTAACAAAATGTAGAATAAAGGCAATGCTTATGAAGAAGACTCTATGGTAAACTTCTTGAATTGCCCCCCCCCCCCCATCAACATGGAAAAGGGCTTTATAGAGCCGGTCTTCATTACTAACGTAAGTTTGTCCTTCTCGAGCCTTCAAACTTTGTTGTGTATATTTGGATAGCAATGACTGCAACTGCTGTTTATTTTTGTCGCTTGCATCAAATTGCATGTTTAAAGTTTATTATGAAGAAGTTCACAAACATAAGTTTCTCCTTCTCTATTTCAGTTTTTAGTTGTACAACCTACTTCCTTATTCATACCATCTAAATTAAACTAAACGTAGCAAGTGATCTTCCTTAGCACTGCATGTATGCTTGTGTTGTTGATCTGTAATCCAGTGGTGTGGTCAAACTACCAACTCCAGGACAATGTCATATCCTGCTATGTCTTACTATGAACAATGCATATTATGTTCATGTTATTTAAATCGTGTCTCTTTATTTACCAATCTAAAATGGGATAAATTGACAGTACACTCACCATCGATGCTTACATATTCTTTAGCACTGCATGTATGCTTGTGCTCTTCATCTATAATCTAGTGGTGTGGTGAAGCTGGCCACTCCTGCACAATGCCATTTCCTGCCATGTCTTAACTGTGAACAATTTTTATTCTATTTTAATCCAGGTCTCTTTATTTGCCACTAAGAAATGGGATGAATCGACAGCACTGTTGCTTATATGTGCAAAGCATGTTATCTGTCTGCTTTTTTCTCTTTCAGGGTGATATCACTGACGCCAAGAACTGCCATTGATGCTATGCAGCTACAGTTGGATATCAGTGTCATACAAGTGCAGTCATCAGCTTGCTCAGCTGTTTGCGCTGTAGCTCCCAAGTATGGTTAACCTTTCTAGAACTGTGTTGAAGTGCTGTCGGTTCTGTATATTATTTTAGGCACTTTGTTTATTTGCACTGGTGGTGTCCTTTGATGCCCAGTGTATGTGTCTAGTTGCGCTTTATTATTGCTGGCGGGAACTTTTATGCCAAGTGCATGTAATATGCAGTAATTTCTCTGTTGTATAGTCTAGGTATATTCTTCGTCATGATGCTGTAATTTAATTTCTGTATATATTCTATCATTGCTCCCTGAAAAGGCCATAAGCTTTGACGGAGCGCAATGGGCCTAAACGTTCGGTTTATTATATCAAAAAAATTACGGTACTAAAACTGGCCGGCCCGCCAATCGTTGTGAATGGGCCGAAAACTGGGCCTGCAATCATTTCCAGCTAATAGTAGGACTAGATGTAAACTCACCAACTATTAGTTTCGGGCCTTTAACAGGCAGAGTAAACCAGTTGCCTAAATTGGGCCAGAAAATAGAATGGGCTTTAAACAGTCCGAAAAGTAGATTGGGCCTGAATAGTGTCGGAGGCCCATGATTGGTCCACCCACAAAACGGGTCGTTAACAGGCCAAAATATGTGTCGAGCCACAACTGACCCAATAACGTTATGGGTCATAAGCAGGCCGGTTGCAAAGCGGGCCATCATTAGGCCCAATTATCTCACGGGCCTTTAATGGGCCAATAGTCAGGTTGGGCTAAAATGTATCCACGAAGGCTACGGGCCTTTAATGGGCCAATAGTAAGGTTGGGCTAAAATGTATCCACGAGGACTACGGGCCTTTAAAAGGCCAAAAGTAATATCGGGCTGAACTATTACATGGGCCTTTAAGAGGCCGTAGTTAAAATGGCCCCCAATGGGGCCGAAAACACCATGCCTGTTAATGGGCCAGATTAAATATGGGCCGTAATTTGGCCCAAAATATGTCAGGCAGTTAACGGGCCGGATCCGATATGGGCCGTCATTTTGTCGTGGGAGAACCATGGCCACCTATGGGACCATGAGCCCCTTTTGGTTCGGTGGGGGGATGGACACGTTGCACAAAGAGCGAAGAAGCGTAACACAGCACAGCAGAGATCACACGGGCAGTTTTACCCAGGTTCGGGCCACCACGAGGCATAAAACCCTACTCCTGCTTTGGTGGATTGATGGTGGAAAATGGTGGAAAAACGCAGCGCTCTTTCCCGACAAGGTTGCCTCGGGGTGAGAGTGGCTACCCGCGTATGAATGTGCGGGGGTCCGAATCCTTTCTACGGTTGCCACGGGCCTCCTTTTATAGATTAAGGGGTCACCACAGTGGCAAATCAGTCTTTCCATACTGATTAGATAGCAAACATTGCTATCATACCTAACTCTGCAGGCTGACAGAGCGCATTAAATGCGCCGCTCAGTGTCACATCACAGCTCGCCCGGCAGGCCCTGTCGGGCTATTTTGCCAGCTTTGCGCCTACTTGCTTGACACGTCTCAGGACGGGTGTCGCTTGGAGGTATTTTCTGTAGGAAGTGGCTGCCATGTGGCAACAAACAGCCACTTAGTCACTTGGGGGCGTGACACCGCACCTGATTGATGACTTGCATCGCTGTGAGGTGGAGCGGTGGAGTGGTTTGCCTCCATGAGCCCCGGTAGGCCTGCTGGGACGATCTAGAAGCTTGCTTTCCAGGGCAACCCCAACCTCGCCAGGCTCGCCTGCCCGGCAAGGGAGGCTCTTCCCCTTAGTGATATCTCGCCCCTCTGGCTTGACTTGGTCTTCTTGATCTGCACTTTGATCCTTTGAAGGGCTGTTCTCTTGGTCCTGGTTTATTCTTGGATGATGTAGTCTTGCTTTTGAGCCTGTGCACAGTTTGGGCAATGGACGCAGGGTTTGTTGCACCGACAGAAGCCCCCAGGCCTGGCACCAACACGCTGTCGGGCATCTTCGGGGCAGGCCCTAACCAGTGCACAGGCAGGAGCACAAGAGTGGCTCCGCCCTTTGAGATCTTCTTTGCTTCTTCATTAACCCGAGCTTGGGTCAGTTTCCGGTTCTTCCGTGCGTCGCGTAACGCCAATCGTGGTGGGGGAGATAATGGGCCACGACTGCGGAGTACCCATGTCCCACGATCATGGGGCGGTAACCGCAACCCCACTATCCATCCCGCCCTTAAGTGTCTCTGCCATGTGTGCCTCATGCATTGCGCGAGGTTGGTAGCGGACGCGGAGCGCGCGGGAATGAGTGCCATGGTAGAAAGCCAGGCGTCGTGGATGGGTGCAAGGAGGCGGCCCCGATTCTCCGAGCCGTTAGTGGCGGAGAGGGAGCCGGATTGGCCGAACGGGGCGGCCATCTTCATGGAGAGAAATCAGCCCTTTAAAAAGGGGAGCTTGAGGGGGGGGGGCGTTTCTCCACACACTCTTCTTCTCTCACCTCCGCAGTAATCCTCGCCCATCATGGTGAGAGGTGGAGGGCACGGTGCTACTCCGGTGGCGACGAGAGCTTCTGCTCGACAGCGCCTCCCTCCTCCTTCTGAAGATGTGGGAGCTGAGCCCGCTGTGAGAGGGGGCGGAAGGGGGCGCGGCCGAGGTCGCCGTGGCATGCGAGGCTGAGGAGGCCGGGGCAGCGCCTCAATTGCGCCCGCACCGGACGCTCCTCCCGCGATGGAAGGCCACATCGGAGATCAGCCCTTGGAGTTCGTCATCAGGCTGTATAAGCCTCCACGCGGCCGTATCCGCCTCCCCACCCCATTTGCGAGGGTGATGGAGCTCGAACAGCCACGTGCACTGAGGTTGCACATGAGGGGCTGTGGGAATGGTGGCATGTGGGTGGATGTTGACTTCCCTGCTCCTCATGTCATGAACCTCCGCCACGGCTGGAAGACCTTTGCTCGAGCCCATAGCTTGTCGGAGGGACACGTCCTCCAATTTAAATTAATGGAGAGTGGCCCACTTTCCATCAAGGTCTTTGGGCGCTCGGGAGCTCGCTTAGGGTGCTGCGCAGAGAGCTCGACCGACGACAAAAGCTCCTCCTCAAGCGATAGCGACGAGGAGGACAGTGACGGCGATGACGACGGCATCGACTGGGAGGGCGACGACTTTGACTCCGGCTGAACACCAGCTGCACCGTCATCATCAGGTGGCGGCACCATCATCTGCATCTGCACCTCCTCTCTGGCAAGGTGATTTGCCGGTGAGTTGGTAGCAGGGTTGGAGGTGGTGCCTCCGGCTCCTCCAGCAGCCTTCCAGCTGGACCCCGGCAGACTTCCTCACGGGCTGTAGCTCCGTTAGCCCTGCCGCGTCCTGCTGGCCTTGGTGGTTGTGGTTGACGGGTCGCCTCCGCCGACCTCTTCACCATCGCCTTCGTCTGTGCCCTCCTGCTCCTGCCAGGCTACCTCTCCTGGAGCCCGACAGGGCCAGGCTGGGCTCCTGCCTAGGCACTCCTTTTGCCCTCTTCGCCTTCAGCTGTCGTGCCTAGGAGGAGAGGGACAAGAAAGGGCATCACAGGGCAGTTATCTTGAATCCATGTTTGTGTCCAAATAATGTAATCTCTTGAATCCATGTTTGTGTCCTGTAAGGTCTGTACTCGTTTGATCAGCATATCAATGAAAAAGATAAACCTTGCCGGGGACTTGTGCATGTAATATGTCCATGCACGGGCGGAACGCCTCTATACTTTTAGGGCCATTTGCATTTCTGCCCCTAACTCGAACCACCTACTCAGATTTGCCCCTAATTTCAAAGCATGCTCAAATTTGCCCCTCTGCCGTTAAGTCACTACTCAGAAATGCCCTTCCGTCCAGTCAAAGGCCTTTGACCGTCAGAGTCCCATGTGTACTGTAGCAGACGGAAAGTGCTACAGTATTGGACGGAAAGTGCTACAGTACTGTACGGAAGGGCATTTTTGAGTACTGACTTAATGGCGGAGGGGCAAATTTGAG
The DNA here is from genome assembly GCA_011799875.1 of Thinopyrum elongatum. Classification (NCBI taxonomy): domain Eukaryota; kingdom Viridiplantae; phylum Streptophyta; class Magnoliopsida; order Poales; family Poaceae; genus Thinopyrum; species Thinopyrum elongatum. Next base: position 248,662,409 of record CM022299.1, read on the forward strand.
CATGCTTCAAAATTAGGGGCAAATCTGAGTAGTGGGTTTGAGTTAGGGGCACAGATGTAAATTTCCCATACTTTTAAGTAAACAAGTTTCCCCCGGCAGGCTACCCTGCCGGTACTCTCAGTTTTGTTGCTGTGAGGTCAGGCCTACCGGGCACAAATCATGGAGAGGGACCAGCCCCCCGCCAATCTTTTTTCACCAAAGGCCACTGCGACCATCCTGACCGAAGCAACGTTCGAGTCAAGGGATGGGAGCACCTAAGTTTCAAAAAGCGGCGAGGTTTTCTTATGCACAAGTCTTTACTTACAGAACACGTATGGTCAAGAGAAAGAACTTATCTGTTTGGCTTGCCGGAGATTGCAGTGTAGGCTTGTCTTCTCATCTCCTCTTGGGGACCAAATCCACGGCAGGAGCCTGTGATTTATGCAGATGAAAATGATGCCAGATGCGACCTTATCTACATGAACATGCGATGCTCATGAAATGCTTATGCATGCATGCAACTTGTCGGGGGCCCCCCAGCGCTTCATTTATTTCTCTGTTGCTCAGGGTCTTCGCCTGGCTTTGTATAAGGGGTTACATACAACTGAGGCAAGGCCTGTACAAAAGGGTGGCTGCCGGGCAGGACCCGACAGCTGCGCCTTATGGGTAGAACTTGCGGAGATGCTCAATATTCCATGAGTTTTGCAATTGAATGCCATCTCCGGTCTCCAGACGGATTGCGCCAGGTCTGGTGACTCGTACTACCCGGTAAGGGCCCTCCCACTTCGGCTTCAACCTGTTTGCACCCTTGGTGGACTGAACACGCCTAAGGACAAGGTCGCCTTCCTCAAAACACCGGGCATGAACCCTGCGGCTGTGATAGCGATGCAGGGCTTACTAGTAGCGTACAACATGCGTAGCAGCCCGGAGACGGTTCTCCTCGAGAAGCACAGCGTCATCACACCGGTGCTGATCCTGCGCTACTTCATCGTAGGCAAGCACTCGAGGTGACCCATAAATGAGTTCTGTGGGGATAACTGCTTCTGCCCCATAGACTAGGGAGAAGGGAGTCTGCCCGGTAGCTCGATTTGGTGTCGTTCTGAGGGACCAAAGAACCACTGGCAGCTCATCGATCCATCGCCTGCCGCACTTCTGCAGCTTATCAAATGTTCTCGTCTTGAGTCCTTGAAACACTTCAGCGTTCGCCCTCTCAGCATGTCCATTGCTTCTAGGATGTGCAACAGAGGCAAATGAGATCTTGCTTCCGAGGGCCTGAACATATTGCATGAAGGCGCGGCTCGTGAACTGGGTGCCGTTGTCGGTGATGATCCGGGCAGGGACCCCGAAGCGGCACACCAATCATTTCAAGAACTTGATAGCTGACTGAGCAGTCACCTTTCTCATGGCTTCTACTTCTGGCCACTTTGTAAACTTGTCGATGGCAACGAACAAGAATTCAAAGCCCCCGGCAGCTCGGGGGAAAGGGCCAAGGATATCGAGCCCCCAGAGCGAAAACAGCCATGACAAAGGGATTGTCTGAAGAGCTTGGGCAGGCAGATGGATGTTCTTGGAATGGAACTGGCAGGCTTCACACTTGGTGACTAGCTCGACCGCATCTTGGAGGGCTGTGGGCCAATAGAAACCTTGCCGGAATGCTTTCCCAACCAATGCCCTTGATCCAATGTGGGAGCCGCGCATACCTTTGTGTATTTCTGCCAGCAGTTCCTTTCCTTCTTCCCGGCAAATGCACTTCAATTTCACATTGTTGGGCCTCCTTCTATATAGTGTGTCATCGACAAACTGATACATACTGGCCCTCCGGGGTACTCTTTCGGCTTCTTCTTGCTCTTCGGGAAGTTCTCAGGTTTGGAGGAAGTGGACTATGTGCCTTGCCCAAGTTGGAGCCTGGGGCTCGGCAATGAGGACTAGCGGCACCTCCTCATTCATGAGAGCGCGTTCCTCACCTGCGGGGTCCGGTGGCCCGGCAGGAGGGTGCAGCCCGACAATCGAAAGGGAGTTGTTTCCGGTAGGGTCCCTGCCAGGAGCCCAGAGAGGCTCTACCGGGAGAGGCTTACCAGAGTCCAGTTTCCTTCTCTTTTGGGCCATTGTTGTTGGGGATACGGAGGGCTGAGTAAGATGGAGAACAAAAGTTCCTGGTTCCACAGGAAGCTTTTGCGCGGCACACTTTGACAGATGATCAGCAATGCTATTTTCTGCACGAGGTACGTGCTCTGTTTGCAATCCGTCAAAGCGCTCCTCCAGCCTTCTCACTTCCTCAATGTATGCCTCCATCAATGGACTTTGGTAATCCTTGTTGACTTGTCTCACCACAAGCTGTGAATCTCCTCAAATGATCAGCTTCTTGATTCTCAATTCAGTGGCAATCCTGAGCTTGGCAAGGAGCCCTTCATACTCTGCTGTATTGTTGGTCGCCTCCTCCCGGGGAAAATGCATCTGGACGATGTACTTCAGGTGCTCTCCAGTGGGAGCAACGAGAAGCACGCCAGCCCCTGCACCTCGTAGGGAGAAGGCACCGTCGAAATACATGATCCATTCTTGGGGTGCTTCCTTGCCGGGAATAACTGTTTCCATCACCTCTTCATCACGGGTTGGCGTCCATTCTGCAATAAACTCTGCCAATGCCCTGCTCTGAATTGTTGATGTGCTTTCAAACTTCAGGCCAAAGCTGGATAACTCCAATGCCCACTCCACTATTCTTCCGGTAGCCTCAGGGTTTTGGAGTATCCTTTGCAAAGGAAAGCGGCTGACAACCGTGATCTCATGGGCTTGGAAGTAGTGGCGCAGTTTCCTTAAGGCCATGACAAGGCCAAAAATCAACTTTTGCACACCAGAGTACCTCGATCTAGCCCCCTGCAATAGGGAGCTGACGAAGTATACTGGGCGCTGCACCACTTTCTTCCTTGCCGCGTCCCTGCGGTTGCCCCTGCTGCCGTTCTCCTCTTTGTCTTGATCCACATCTGGCCCTGCCAGGCTGTTCTCTCTCTCTTCCCCGGATGGGACACTTGCTGACGCTGCTGCTTCTTCCACTTCCCGCTGTGCCAGCAGTGCTGCACTAACCACTTGATTAGTCGCTGCCAGATATAGCAGCAACGGCTCTTGTGGTTTGGGAGCAACCAAAGTGGGCACAGAGGACAAGTAGGTCTTCAAATCTTGAAGTGCTGTATCCGCTTCCGGGGTCCACTTGATGGGTCCTGCCTTCTTCAAGATCTTGAAGAACGGCAAGGCGTGCTCGGTAGACTTGGAGATGAATCTGCTAAGCGCGGCAACGCATCCTGTCAAACACCTCACATCCTTAATTGTCCTAGGTGACTGAATCTTCTTGATAGCCTTGATTTTATCTGGGTTGGCCTCTATCCCACGATGGGATACAAAGAAACCAAGTAGCTTGCCGGAGGGAATGCCAAACACGCACTTCTCCGGGTTCAACTTCAAGTTGATCATGCGCAGATTAGCAAACGTCTCTTCCAAATCCTGGATGAGGGTTGATCTGTCCTTGGTCTTGACCACAATATCATCCATATAAGCTTCAATGTTCCTGTGCAACTGTGATTCAAAACCAATCTGGACTGCTCTTGGAAAAGTGGACCCGGCCCTGAATTACTTCCGCTGCTGTGTTGTCCTGTAACCAAAACAACGATGCATGTCTCGTGTTTAGACATTATGTTGTTTAGGCCCCATATGGAACTTGATGTTTTTGCTTAATTTCAATTGCGTGTTTATCCCTTTTGAGTTTTACCCATTAGTGTTCGCATGATTGCTTTCTATGCACATTCTGGTTGCCTGCCGGTATCATATTGCCGTGAAGGTCGTAAGGGTCTGGCCCTTAACATTTATCTTGGTGTGGATGCGTCCCGGTAGGTTTTTCCTTAATAGTTTCTGACGCAGCCACTCGTTCCACGAGCTGGCTCTGAACGGAACGAGGGTGCAGACAAGAATCTAGCAAAGGTACCATCTTGTGGTAGATTTCATCTTACAAACACTTCGGTGCTCAGAGGATAGACAAATGCAAGTTCTAGATTTGAAAGTATAACAGAGATTGTGTACACTTAGCTCTTATTTGAGCTTCCATATGTCCCTCCCCTGGCTGCGGCTGCTCGCATGTTCCGAGAAGGACTGTGTTGCTTGTATATCGACTTCTAGCTCCCGGCACGGGTCGGCTAGAAGCACACGTAACTTGGGAATGCAGGACGCGGCGTTAGGTATGGCCGGTTTCTCTCCCTTCCTCTCCGCACCTCTTGACCAATCCAACGGCAGATGGCACAAAAGCCATGCAAACGCGGGCGGCCTTGCCAGTGCATACTTGCCGGGGCGTCAATCAACGGACTTGCACTGGCGATCTACTCAGGATTTCCCTAAGTAGGGTAAATGCTGGACCGAGCATCGCGCGGGCTCACGAAGTTGATGATGCTAAAACCCAGAGTAGCACGATTGTCAAAGAGTGGGAGTGGCAGAGAGAGAAAACCTGGCACCCTTGCATGTCGCTCCTTTCTCCCAAACGGGATTTGCATGGCATTCCTGTTGTCTGGCCCGTTTGGGGTGGTATTGTTGCCCTTGCCACTAGCTTCCATTGCCGCTGCGACCACGGCGTATGGAGATGGTGGAGAGTGGGCGAGATCGGCGCGGGAGCAATGTTGCTCTTCCGCCCCGCCTCAGCCATCTCCTTGGGCGTCACGAGGGGCGACGCCATCGACAAATATGACGCGCTTCATACGCTCCTCGGGTTCGCGCAAGCGATCCCCCTACCTGGCGCGCCAAAGATGTCGTGGGAGAACCACGGCCACCTATGGGACCATGAGCCCCTTTTGGTTCGGCGGGGGGATGGACACGTTGCACAAAGAGTGGAGAAGCGTAACACAGCACGGTAGAGATCACACGGGCAGTTTTACCCAGGTTCGGGCCGCCGCGAGGCGTAAAACCCTACTCCTGCTTTGGTGGATTGATGGTGGAAAATGGTGGAAAAGCGCAGCGCTCTTGCCCGACAAGGTTGCCTCGGGGCGAGTGTGGCTACGTGCGTATGAATGTGCGGGGGTCCGAATCCTTTCTACGGTTGCCATGGGCCTCCTTTTGTAGATTAAGGGGCCACCATAGTGGCAAATCAGTCTTTCCATACTGATTAGATAGCAAACAGTGCTATCATACCTAACTCTGCAGGCTGATAGAGCGCATTAAATGCGCCGCTCAGTGTCACATCACAGCTCGCCCGGCAGGCCTTGCCGGGCTGTTTTGCTAGCTTCACGCCTGGTTGCTTGACACGTCTCAGGACAGGTGTCGCTTGGAGGTATTTTCTGTAGGAAGTGGCTGCCATGTGGCAAGAAACAGCCACTTAGTCACTTGGGGGCGTGACACCGCACCTGATTGATGACTTGCGTCGCTGTGAGGTGGAGCGGTGGAGTGGTTTGCCTCCGTGAGCCCCGCAGGCCTGCCGGGACGATCTAGAAGCTTGCTTTCCGGGGCAACCCCAACCTCGCCAGGCTCGCCTGCCCGACAAGGGAGGCTCTTCCCCTCAGTGATATCTCGCCCCTCTGGCTTGACTTGGTCTTCTTGATCTGCACTTTGATCCTTCGAAGGGCTGTTCTCTTGGTCCTGGTTTAGTCTTGGATGATGTAGTCTTGCTTTTGAGCCTGTGCACAGTCTGGGCAACGGACCTAGGGTTTGTTGCACCGACACATTTGGCCCAAAACATGGCAGACTGTTAACGGTCCGGATCTGATGTTGGCTGTCATTTGGCCCAAAATGTGACAGACATCATAACGGGCCGGATCTTATGTGGGCCGTAATTTGGCCCAAACCATGGTAGGCTGTTAACGGGCCGGCCGAGTGGAGTATGACAAAATCTTGTGGGCCATTGGCTGGGCCGGCCTTTTATCTTAAATGGGCTACTGTTGGGCCATGCCACGTGTCAAAGTATCATAGGCACGTCTCCTCCATTGGATGGACGACATCTGTCCCAACGCTGAGCTGACACGTGGATACTCCGGCGAATCAGAATTTTACCCATGGAAAATCCCCATTGGTCCGGGCTGTTAACGGGTTATCGGATCCAAACCGGAACCCGATAGCTGAACGGCGTCCCGTTATGGTGGATGCCATGTGTCGGTTACCCTTGATGAAAGCACTTCCATGACGCGCCATTTATCGTCATGGAAGTGGACACTTCTGTGATGATAATTTTGTATTGTCATGGAACACTTCTATGACAGCACAGGTATGACTATCTTGATTCTGTGTTAAAATCGTCATGGATGTACATGCATGATAGAAAACGTGACCTACTGTGAGAAACACGTATCATCACGGAAGTGTATTTTTTTTGTAGTGAAAGGATTTCATTGCTGGATAGAATGATTTCATACGTGTGAAGAATACAGGCATTTTACTTTGTGCAAGGAATCGGACTGAGGAATAAGCACAAACTGGTCGAATCCGTACCCTAACTTGGTGATGGTTTGCTACGGCGGTGAAGAAATCCGTTGACGGTGGCGGAGACCAGCGGCGGAGGCGCACTGGCGGAGACGGCGACAATCTGGAGACCAAGAGGCGGCAGTGCTGGGGCGCGAGCTCGTGCGGTTTGAAGAACTTTTCAACCGTATGGGTACGCGAGGTATATATACCCAGGCGCTGTCAGTGGCACCGAATGGATCTAATCAGTGGCACCGAGATGTGAAACTGTAGACAGTTACAGCAACTCGGTGTGATCGAGTGGATCTAATCGGTAGCACCGAGATAGAAAACCTAGATCAGTCTATTGCATTTGGTGTGACCGAGTTGGAATGGTTGGTCAAACCGAAATGCATTAGAAGGTTTCAGAAGTTAGCCCTTGACGGATCGGTGGCTCCGAGTGCTCCACACCCGAAGGGTCCAAAAGTGACTTGTTCAAATTTTGTGATGTAGCATGAATAGAGTTTGAGAAGAGAAAAAGCATAGATAGCTAGAGAGGGTTCTTAGGCATTCTTCTCCATCCATTTGGCAAATAAAAACCAAACAATCAAAACTACAAATGGATGTCCTCGAATGGAGAAAATTATGCAACCAACATGCTCACATAATAAGATAGCAAATAAAACATGTGGCAAAGCATGCACATACACTCTAGCATCTATCAAGCAATTGGCGATGACTAGGTCATCTATATATGAGTATATTGACTGAGGAGTCAAATGAGAACATTTGGTCGTAGGTCATACTCATCGTTTAAGCACAAGTGGGGTTACCACTTTTACATAAAGCATTGTTGTGTTCACATCATTAGAGTTGCTTTAGCTCAATTTTTAGAGCAAAGCTCCCCCTAGATGTGATATCCCCCCTAAGAGAGATGAACTAACCTTGGGTTTTGTCGATGATGACTTCATGTAGATGTTGAAGATCTGGATGCTCAATGTTTAAGTAGATCTTTTGGAGCAATCCATTGGAGTGTTGCACTTTCAATACGTACATGGGTTAGTCCCACAATGAACGTACGAGGATATCCATAGACATAGATTGAAACACACATATGATGATGTCCATGAAAGGTTTAGGTTACCTTGTCCCTTGTCTTACTAACAAGAGGGTTTGTGGCTCCATGAACTAGTGCAAGATATAAGTTGATTGCACATGTCCTTGCCAAAATGAATATGAGTGAAGTATGTTGGCGGAGTCACCCTCAAGAACACACTAGTTCTTCTTCTTTGGGATCCACATCACCTTGATGGGAATCCTTGGAGTTGTAGTCGTACTTGATGAAGTAGAACTTGACGTTGTCTTGGGAACCCACTTGACCATGGCCTTAGGAGCATCGTCAAATGAATCAATCTCTTCTTGAAGCTTGTCCTTGCCTTTTAGCTTGTGGTCTTGTGGTGGAAGATCATCTTTAGATTGTGTTCCCTTGAAAGAAGTGGGGTCATACTTATCTTGTTGAGGAACAAACTTCATCTTGGGGTGTTGATCTTCTTCCCACTCAACTCCATTGGCATTGAACTTTCGTTCAAAACCAACACCTTGATTCTTCCGGTGCCTTCCTTGCTTGCGTACAATTTCCTCAAATTGCTTACTTTCGGCAAGGCTCTTGTAAACACCTTTCTCTATAATTCCCTTCAATAAGTTATTTTCTTGCTCAAGTGTAACTTGGCTAAGAGAATCATTAGTGGAATCAAGAGAACTACTAGAAGCAGGATTTAACATGGTTGTCGTTACTACTAGAGGAAGAATCTTTCTTGTTCTTATTGCTAGATTTTACTTGTGGCATATAAGTAGACAAGAGGAGATGTTTGGCAAGATAAGAAGAACTCTTCTTTCGAAGATCATCATTGATAGCTTTTAGGAACTCATGCTCTTGCTCTAAATTTAGCTTCTCGAAGCGTTGCTTCTCATGAGTCCTTAGGAGCTCTCTATGATCCTCTAGAGTAGTTTCATGAGCTAACTTAAGAGTGTTTAGTTCTTTAGTTAGACGCTCAATCTCCTTCTTATCATTGTCATTCGTTTCATCTTGATTAGAATGAATACTAGCAATTTCATCATAGTTTTCATCACTAGTGTTGTCAACAAATAAATCATCATCACCTAGCAAATCATCTTCATCACTATTGAAATCAACATACTCGGGGTGTGATACCTTAGGGCCTTTACCCATGAAGCATCTTCCAATTCCTTCATTTGGTGAGTCAAATATGTCGTAGGACTTGGATGACACAAGTGCAATACCGGCAACACCTTCATCTTGAGTATATTCGGAGTCGGAGTGATAGCTTCTCTCGGAGTAGTTGTCAGAGTCGGAACCGGATACCCATTCACCAACGTGAGCTTGATGTCTTCGTCTTGTGTAGCTCTTTGATGACTTGTCCTTCCTTTCTGAATCCTTGCTTCTACGAGAGGGTCTTCGTTCATAACGATCATCTCTACTCCTCTCTCTTGGTGGTGATTCATCTCTTTTACTTCTCCTTTTTGGTGAATCTTCTCTTTTCTTGTAGGGAGCCGTACACTCATTGGAGTAGTGTCTGGGTCTTCCACAATTGTAGCAATTATGATCACGACTAGAAGATCTTTTGTCATTGTAGGATCTTGACTTGGAGCTTCTCTCTTTGCTTCTATTCTTGTAGAACTTGTTGAAGTTCTTCACCATTAAGCTCAATTCTTCATTGGAGACTTGCTTCTCACTTGATGTTATAGGAGCATCACTTGAAGCTTTGTAAGCACCACTTGACTTGTTGTGTAGCTCTTCCTTGTCCTTGAGTGACATCTCATGAGCTACAATTCTACCAATGACTTCCGTGGGCTTGAGATCTTTGTAATTGGGCATCATTTGGATTAATGTGCACATGGTGTCATATTTCCATCCAAGGCTCTTAGGATCTTCTTGATGATGAATTTGTCGGTCATCTCTTCGCTTCCTAAGCCGGCAATCTCATTTGTGATGAGAGCAAGCCTAGAGTACATCTCGGCGACTCCTTCACCATCCTTCATCTTGAACTTGTCAAGTTGACTTTGAAGCACATCAAATTTTGATTCCTTGATGGACTCGGTACCTTCGTGCATATCAACCAAAGTATCCCAAATTTCCTTTGCATTCTCAAGGCGGCTGATTTTGTTGAATTCTTCGGGGCGCAATCCATTGAAGAGAATATCGCAAGCTTGAGCATCGTATTGCAACATCTTCATTTCCTCCGCGGACGCTTCACGATCCGTTTCTTTTCCATCTTCAAAGAAATCACCTTGCAAGCCAATGCGCACAATAGCCCAAACGGCGGGGTTATGACCAAGAATATGCATTTTCATCTTATGCTTCCAACTAGCAAAATTAGTACCATCAAAGTAAGGACCTCTACGATGGTAATTTCCCTTGCTAGATGCCATACTCTCCTAGGTTGTGAAACCAAGGTTATGATCACCAAAGCTATGGAAATCAAGGCAAATGGAGACCAAAGCTCTGATACCACTTGTAGGATCGAAAGTAGGTCTAGGGGGGTGATTAGACTACTTGACCAAATAAAAATCTAAGCTTTTCCCAATTTTAGTTGTGGTCAGATTTTAGGAATTTGCACAAGTCAAGCAATCAACCTACACATGCAATTCTAAGAGTGTAGCAGCGGAAAGTAAAACATTGCATATGAAGGTAAAGGTAACGGTTTGGAGAGTGCAAACGCAATGATGACACGGAGATTTTTGGCATGGTTCCGATAGGTGGTGCTATCGTACATCCACGTTGATGGAGACTTCAACCCACGAAGGGTAACGGTTGCGCGAGTCCATGAAGGGCTCCACCCACGAAGGGTCCACGAAGAAGCAACCTTGTCTATCCCACCATGGCCATCGCCCACGAAGGACTTGCCTCACTTGGGTAGATCTTCACGAAGTAGGCGATCTCCTTTCCCTTACAAACTTCTTGGTTCAACTCCATAATCTTGTCGGAGGCTCCCAAGCGACACCTAACCAATCTAGGAGACACCACTCTCCAAAAGGTAATAGATGTTGTGTTGATGATGAACTCCTTGCTCTTGTGCTTCAAATGATAGTCTCCCCAAGACTCAACTCTCTCTCATAGATTTGGATATGGTGGAAAGATGATTTGAGTGGAAAGCAACTTGGGGAAGGCAAGAAATCAAGATTCTTGTGGTAGGATTGGTATATCTTGATCTCAACACATGAGTAGTTGGTTCTCTCTTAGAAAATTTATGCTGGAAGTGTAGGCACGCTCTGATGGCTCTCTCACATATGGAGAAGGGGGTGGAGGGGTATACATAGCCTCCACACAAAATCCAACCGTTACACACATTTGACCCAACTCGGTCAGACCGAATAGAAGAACTCGGTGAGACTGATTCAGTTCAAAATGTGAACATTAGGAATCTCGGTGGGACCGACTGGAACAACTCGGTGGGACCGATGTGCTAGGGTTTAGGGCAAACATCAACTCAGTGGCACCGATTGCATCAACTCGGTGAGACCAAAGTGAAGCAATAAGGCAACAGAGAAGATGTCAAGCCAACTCGGTGTGACCGATCACAATTTTGGTGAGACCGAAATAATTGCAACAGCCAACAGAGAGTTTGCAAGGCCATCTCGGTGAGACCGAGATCCATATCGGTGTGACCGAACTATTAGGGTTTCTGGCAGTGGCTATGTCATATGAACTCAGTGGCGCCGGATAGGAGATATCGGTGGGGCTGAGTTTGACTTTGGGTTTTGGACATATTTGGAATGAGAAAGTGGTTGAGGGCTTTGGAGCAATATCACTAAGCATTTTGAGCAAGTAGACCATTAAGCAACACCTCATCCCCTTTTAATAGTATTGGCTTTCCTATGGACTCAATGTGATCTTGGATCACTAAAATATAAATGAAGAGTCTTGAGCTTTTGCCAATATGTGTCCTTAGCATTTTGAGGGGTCCATATCTCTTGTCCATGCCATGCCATTCATTGAACTTTCTGAAATATTAAACTTGAATGGATATTAGTTCAATGAGCTATATGTTGTTATGAATTACCAAAACCACCCGGCGATTAGTTGCACTTTCAATCTCCCCCTTTTTGGTAATTGATGACAACATATAGATTAAAGCTTCGACAAATGATAATATGAATGAAATACATCGTTGCTTTGAGAAGTATGTGATAAGCAAGAGCTCCCCCTAAATTTGTGCATTATTTAAATTTTGCGTTTGAATGCAAATGCACAATCGATTTGGATCATGGGTCACTCTTCCATGTCACATACATCTTGGTGGAGCGCTAAAAAATGATAAGAATTGAATAACATGCACTCATCACCAAAGATACAAGTGATTGATCATACAACATTCATAGATATAATCATGCAAGCACACATTAAGCATAGTATGATCAAACACATGATCCCATAAAGTATCTGACAAGCATAACATAAATGTAGCAAGAGTAGCAACAACCAAACGAACTAAAGTAGCAAGGCAAATGAAACCAACAAAAGCAAGACACTCTCTCTCGAAGCCTATGATCTATACACTTTCTCCCCCTTCGACAACAAGTTATCAAAAACTTAAAAAATGTATAGTGCTATACGACACTCTAAGCACGATCTCCGGGAGCTCTTGAAGGGGTCTTCTGGCTTGTCGCTCAGGTGTGCGTAGACGGCATGGAGAGGAGTCCATCTACAAAGGCCTCTGCTGAAGTCTGTGGAGCTGGAGGAGTTGACACAGGAGGGGCAACTGTGGCAGTGGCTGCAGGTGCTGGGATGGTAGTTCTGGAGTCTGCAGCTGGCACAGTTGATGATCTTTGTGCCCTTGGCATTCTCTGGAATGTATCTATTGTGGGTCTATCATCACTGTCCTCAGCATCATCCCTTAGCTTCTCCACAATTGTCTGAATATCTGTGACCTTCACATCAAGGTCATGCATCTTTGTCTCAATGATCCTTTCAAGACTCTCCTGATTCTGAGACAAGGTGGCCAAGCTTTTCTCAATCCTCATGGTAGCCTCAAGCAGATAACTGAGTTGACCTTGCTTGGTCTTGAGATTCACTGTTGAAGCATCTGTTGCACTTGCTGCCTTTGCTGCTTTTGCAGCCTTTGCTCTCTCAATCTTCTCCTGGGCCTCAGCACAAGTAGGATGTGAAGCATCCATGACAACCTCGTTGTCCTCAAAATCTAGCCTCAGGGGTAGATGCTCTTTGTCAAGCAAATATGTCCCAGTCCCAACCTTGGAGTTGATTAATGTCTGGATGTGTGGGGCATATCCACAAGACCTCTTCTGGTCAGCTGCTGTCCTCTTGACTATCTCAACTATCAAGCTCATGACTTTGAATTTCTGGGGGATGTCAAACAGATGAAGCAAATTGATAGAATGACCATGTATCATCCTGTGATCTCCAGACTTGGGCAACAGAGTATGCCTCAAGATAGTGTTCATTGTGGTCAAACCTGCAAGCAGATAGTAGATAGATCCTAGCTTGTGTGTCTCCAAAGCTGCATCAGGTATGGGATTGTACATGTTGGCCATTGAGTTGTGATCTTTCCTAGGTTTGCCATACACATCAAGATCATCTTCACTTTCCTTGGGAGCATTGATAAGCTTGGCCCACTCAGAGATTGATGACTGGTATCTGGAGCCCTCAGTCATCCACACTATCTTACCACCAGGGTAGAAGTGGGCAGTAGAGTAGAACTGCATGATCATCTCATCGTTCCATTTTGTCAATTTCTGTCCAACAAACTTATCAACTCCATTCAACCTGAAACTCTCATGCACATGGGGAAAATAGTCTTCATTGTCATCAATATATTCCCAATCAACCCATTTCATGTCACATACTATGGGTTTCTTATCCAACAAGACAGTCTCATAGAAGTCCTGCAGTTCTTTGGTATGAAAACGATAGTCCACAGCAGTCCTTCTCCATGTGGCATATGGATCATTCTGTCTCCATAGTCCCAGACCATGATCCTTTGTCAACTTCATGTTTTCTGCCACACGATGATCATCATTATCATCTAGGATCTTGGGCTTTAGTTTCCTGAGCATTGGTTGCTCATCATCTTCTTGAACATCAGGAACTGGGGCCTTGTTCTTCTCTGCAGCTGAGATATTCCTTGTGGATCTCTTTGGAACTGAAGGCTGGGGTGCTTGAGCTGGAGCTTTGGGCTTGGGTGCAGCAGGTTTGGGAGCAGACTTGGGCTTTGAAGGAGCAGCACCAGTCTTGATAGCATCTGCCATCAACTTCTGTGACTTGGCAGGAGGTGCAACAGGTTCTTCCTCCTCCTCCTCCTCTTCTTCTTCTTCTTCTTCTTCTTCTTCTTCATCCCTCATCATGGATGGTCTTCCAATCACTCTGGCAATGGTGTTTCTGACCCTTTCCTTCCTCTTCTTTCCACCAGCAGCTTCTTCCTCTCTGGGCTCAAGTGTAAACTGCATAGTCTCTTGAGTTGAAGCTCTGGCTTTGGACATTGGAGTCCTATTTGCAGGAGCTTTCTTGTGTAGTCCTGGCTTGGTAGAAGTAGCAGTGCCATATTCCTTCTTGAGCACCTTCTTCTTGGAGGTCACTTCCTCCTCAATCACAAAGTCTTCATCTTCACTCTCAGAAGTTCTTTTCTTTCTCTGCCTGGTAGCTGCCTTTGGCAAGTTGCTGGGAGTGCTCCTACTCCCATCATCATAGCTATCAGAGGGACTAGTGCCCTCACTGAGGTTGACTTCCTTCTCTGACCTGTTCTGACTATCACTAGCCTCAGACATCTCTGCAGCTGACCCTGTGAATAGATGGGTGTGGGTAGAGTAGATGAGCATCACAAAATACAGCTGGTTTTTGCAAAAATTGAAACAAAACCTTAAATTTAGTTTTCTGCAGAAAGCATTTCGGAGCTACCGATTTTACAATCTCGGTGATACCGAAGCACTAACAGAGTCTAAACATGCAGTGTTGGTTAGACCAAGTTGCAGTTCGATGACTCCGAGATGCTAGAGTTTCACTGAGAAAGTGATTTCGGTCTCACCGATTAGTACACTTCGGTCAGACCGAGTTGTACTTAGTGCAATGGCCAGGGCCAATCGGTGTGACCGAAATCTTCAGATCGGTCGGTCCGAGATGGGTTTGGCGGAAACCTAACCCTAAGATTTTTGCATCAAATCTATTCTAAACACTACAAAAAAAGACAGATCCGTGACATTTTGGGCCGAAATATTTTTTTTTGTCATGCTTATGACACTTCTATGACGATAATTGTGACAAAAGCACGTATCATCATAGATGTGGTGGGATCCTACTTCTATGACAAAAAATCATGACAGAAAATGGGCTTTTCGTCCTGGGCGGGCCGGGGACGCACCTGCATGACATTCTTTGGGCCGTCCATGACGGAAAAAATCGTGGTAGAAGCGAGGGCGAGGAAAATATCGGGGAGTTCCCGGTTATGGTGGGTGGTCGGGGCCGAGCGATGCACGGAGGTTTGAGCGTTTCTCTCGTACACGTACACGCGTGGGTGCGAGGCGTTGGGCTCTAACTGAACCCGAGCGAGGCGTTCGCTTACTGAACCCGAGCGATTGCACTAGCTACGTTACTGAACCCGAGCGATCGATCCCTGGCTGTTAACTGAACCCGAGCAATTCCTTCGCTACTGCTGCTAACTGAAGCCGATCGAACCTGCTGCTGCCTCTTGATGAACAATGACCGTTGTTGGGGTTGGATGAACAGTTCCCGGTGGGGGTTGGATGAACAGGACCCTGATTGAGAGGAGGCCGCCACACACCCGAGCCGGTTGGGGGTGGATGAACAGGACCCCGTGGAGGGCTAGTTGAATAGGACCCCGTGTGGAGGGCTGGTTGAATAGTAGCTGGTGGAGGCTGGATGAATAGGACCCCGTGGTGAACAGTAGCTGGTGGAGGCTGGAGGAAGTTGACGGTGGATGAACAGTAGCAGGTGGAGGCTGGAGGAAGTCGACGATGGATGAATAGTAGCCCGTGGAGGCTGGAGCAAGGCAGTAGACGGTGGATGAATAGTAGCCCGTGGAGTCCCGTTTTATGGTACGCCACACCCCTCCCGATGAACAGGACCCCGTTTCGACCATAGGCACTCCAACACAAGTCCGTTTCCTCTATTTTGCGGTACGCCACACCCCTCCCGATCAACAGCACCCCGTTTCGACCGTAGACACTCGAACACAAGTCTATTTCCTCCGTTTTGCGGTACGCCAGACCCTTCCCGATGAATAGGACCCTGTTTCGACCATACGCGATCAAACAGAAGGCCGTTTTCCTCTGTTTTGCGGTACGCCAGACCCCGTTCCGGCTGTTCCATCCAAGCTAGTTGGCTCCCGTTGAACACGACCCATTCCGACCTAGTCTGTTGCCTCCCGATAAACATGACGTTGTTTCTCCTTTCTGACCCAGCCAGTTGGCTGCCGATGAACAGGATGCCATTGCTGCCGTCCGCTGCCTCTCCATGTACACGATCCTTGGCCGTACAAATGCGCGAGTAGGCATTCGAGACCCCGCCCGTATGTACTTACGTGGCCGTATTTTTTGGCATCTGGTTGTATGTACAAGTACATGGTTTTGACTGGACTGCCTGAACTGCTACGTCTTGGGCTGTACTACTACACGTGCCACTGCTTGCTCAGCCACGGTTCATCATTGCAGAGAGACCGATCGACCAGTATGTACGTACGCGTTCGCGACCAGAATGACAACGCTACGTACGCTTCGACTAGGTGGGTCCCAACTGTCAAGGAGGATAAGGAAGCACTTCGTTGCGTGCGAAGTTATTGATGGTGGGTCCCAGCGGTCAGGGGGAGAATAATTTTTTCCCCGTAATATGGACACACTTCCTTGCGTGCGAAGATGTAGCTAGTAGGTCCCAGCTGTCAGGGGGGAAACATTTTTTTCGCAAAATACAGAGTCCCTTCCTGTGTTTCGCCGCTGTCAGGTGGAGGAATAATTATTTTACGCTTAATAAGGAGGCACTTCCTTGCTACGGTCGTGGACCCAGCTGTCAGCCTCTCCATGTACAGCCCTCTTCCGATGGAAGTCATTCCTTGACCACGTTGACCACGCCGCGCCGAGAGCACCAAGGCGATGGACGACGGCGAGGCCTAGGAAGGGGACGACGCGGAGCCGGGGAAGACGCGGTAGTGGATGCCCATGCGGAGAGGAGTACGAGGGTTGACTGGTTCGGCTGCGGTGTGAGGCTGCCGTCGCCGCAAAATAACAGGGGTTGTGGGTGAGTAGAGGGATGGCCTGGCCATCGGTGGGAGTAGGGTGGGGCGGTGAGGCCTGCGCGGTAGCACAGCCGGCCACTGGAGGCAGGAGCAGGCGGTCCCGCCGGCGCTGGTTTGGGCGGCTAGTGCAAGAAGATCAGAGATTGAAAAAGGAGCAGGACCGTTCGATTAAAATCCAACAGTCACTGCTGCTAGAATCATTTATTGACTAAGTTGACAAAGCCCTACTTACGCGTCAACTTAGTAGGCCCACAGGTCAGCCTCCGAACCGGTGTGCCCGGGATGTCAGTGGGAGGAATCATTTTTTTCGCGTAATAAGGAGGCAGTTGCTTGCGTGCGACCATGGACCATTGGGGTCCCTACTGCCAGCCTCTCCACGTACATTCCTATTCCAATGGATGTCGTTTGTTGAATGTTGAGCACGCCGCGCCTAGAGCACCAAAGCGGTGGACGACAGTGAGGCCTAGGAATGGAACGACCCGGAGCCGGCGAAGACACATTAGTGGATGCCCACACTAGGGAGAGTATGACAGTTGACTGGTTCGGCTGCGGCGTGAGGCTGCCGTCACCGAAGAATAACAGGAGGTGTGGGTGGGTAGAGGGATGGCCAGGCCAGCGGAGGGTGTAGGGTGGGCTGGTGAAGCCTGCGCGGCATCACAGCCGGCCACAAGAGGAGGGAGCAGGCAGTCCCGTCGGCGCTGGTTTAGGCGGCTGGAGCAGGAAGATCAGAGATTGAAGAAGCACGTCGACCGTTGGATGGACATCCAACAGTCACTGCTGCTAGAATTGTGTGTTGACTAACAAAGCCTTGCGTAAACAAGTCAGCCTCGAAATCTGTGGCATGTATAGCCCATTTGCTATTATTTTTATATTTTACAACCCATTTTCTAATTCATATGGAATTTATTGCAGCCCATTTTCCATTTTTAGAATTGCTGCCCATTTTCTGGTTAGTACCAGGGTTAAAATTTTGAACTAAAAAATATGCGAAAATTTAAAAATTCACATATTTTTGCTGGGGAACAAAATATTTTTAATCCAAAAATTAGTAGCCATACTAAAACAAATTTAAAAATAAAGTAGTACTATGTTATGTTAAAATCCAATGAAATATAAAATATCAGTGAAGAACAAAAACAAAAAACAAAACTAATTGCCCATTTGCTATATTTTTTTTTGGAATTTGCTACCCCTTTCATATTACTTTTAAGATTTACTGCCCATACTCTTTGGCCAGGCCGGAATGCATCCCTCCTCGTCTTGAAAGATTCGCAGCCTAGTAAGTCAGAGAAAACAAATACGCCTAGCTTGGGTATTCTTCAAAAAGAAATAGTGGGCTACCTATTTTCCCAAAGAAAAAACTACTGGGCTGGTCATGTTGTTAGACGGGCCACAGAGACTGCACAACCCAGTTTATAGCCTGCTCCTCTGAACAAATCCTCAAAAAAAGCGTTGTGCAATTATGTCGTTAATTGATTATACGTTGACAATGATGTGGGTCCCAGATATCAGCTAGGTGGATTAGAGTAAAAAAATGAGGGGTGCATCTGAGTAGTAAAGAGGTGCTTGCTTGTGTTCGGGAGTGGATCTGGTGGGTCCGTACTATCATACTCACAACTACAGTCCTCTCCTGATTCACTATGTTGACAGGGCCGGACGGCGGCGCCGCTGCGAGCGCACCAAGGCGGAGGACGATGGCGAGGCCTCGCACAGGAATGAACAGGAGCCGGGGAACATGCGGCAGTATGGCCGTAGGCGGAGGGGAGTACGAGGGTTCACTGGTTCTGGTGCGGGGTAGGCTGCCGTCGCCGGAGAAGAATAGGATGTCGGGGGGAGTAAAGGGATGGCTTGGCCAGCATTTCAGGGTACGACAGGGCGGCGATGCGTGCACGGCAGCGCAACCAGCTGTAGAAGGCGGGAACAGGCGCTCCCGCCGGTGCAGGTTTGGTTTTGGCGGCTGGACTGGTCAGACCCAAAAACTCATTATGCTGGATTATAAGAATTAATTTTATATGGCTAAAACTTATAGTAAAATGCTGCGGAGCACCTTTTTCTTCTTGAGGTTTTTTAGACAATTTTCTTCTTGAGGTGTGAAGCCGAGCACATTCAGAAGCCCTGGGATAAAATGGTGTCGCCAATGTGTTGGGCTGGGTTGGGCATTCTTATCGAAAAATAATAATGGACCGGAACTATTTACGACGTTGACTACGATTTGCATGGGTCCACTGGTTGTAGGAAGAAAATGGTGGGAGAAAAAAGACTGGTCGCTATCTTTGCCTAAGAATAATATCGACTGAATGTAACAACACTCTCATAGGAAATAATATCCTCCCATTAAAATTTGACTTTTCAAATTGTAAATTTAAAGAACTAGTGCATGAGCATTTAGCTTTATTTATTTACTTATTTATGTTTAGGGGACCATGAGCATGTACCTGGGCCGGAATCATATGAGAGCCTCCCTTCCAGTTAATTATGGGCTCCTCTATTAGGCCTTCATCACTGGGCTGCATGTTATCGACAAGTGGAAAATGTGTTCCGTACCAAAAATAGTATGCGCTACATACGGGGCACTAAAGGATCGGACCGTGCATCAACTTGCAAAACATTGTGTTTGTCGTTCTAACAACACATTTATTTAACCAATAGACGAAATATACTACTGATTGTACATTGAAAACAGCAGGAGCAACCAGGGCTAGGGGTGCAACAGAAGCAGTAAGCAGGCCAGGAGAGTAAAGATGCAGCTCTCTCTTCCAAACCAAATATCAGCCATCATTACAAAAGGGCTACCAAAAAAGAACAAGTGTATGCATCAAACTAAGTAAAGATCCTACTACACCAAGTGTACGCATCTAACTAACTAGCTTAGTTAGACATTATTATTTATTAAGCTATGGAGATTGGCTGACGGCTTGAACCAGATGGGTGCCTGACGGAGGAAACTCCAGCCAGCATCGCAGGTGCTTGCTCTAAGTTGACAGTGTGATAATTGGTTTCATGTTGCATATGTTGTCTAGCTTGCATTTCTTCTATTTTGATTAAATTGCACCTGCTGAGTTTATACGTTATACATGTGCATATGACATTCCTTTCTGTGTCTAGAATACACTCCATCTATCTATCATAC
This sequence comes from Thinopyrum elongatum, assembly GCA_011799875.1. NCBI lineage: Eukaryota > Viridiplantae > Streptophyta > Magnoliopsida > Poales > Poaceae > Thinopyrum > Thinopyrum elongatum. Next base: position 248,682,194 of record CM022299.1, read on the forward strand.
CATGTTCTTACATCAAAGTACTGCTGTTGTGTATCCCGCATCAATCACTCATGATTGGATGCTTTTAACTTGGTAGTGTGATAGTGGTTGCATCTTGCATTGATTTTTAGGTTATACTGCTTCTAATTTTTCGAAATGCCACTTATGATAGGACACTTTTAACTTGGCAGAGTGATATTTTTTGCATCTTTCATATGGTGTCTAGCTTGCATTACTTCTATTTTCTTGAAAATCCTTCTGCTTAGTTTACACATCGTAGCTGTGAATATGTCACGCCGTCCTATTTTTCTTACATATTCCATCCTCCTCATACGGTTGTCTTACATTAAAGTATTGCTTGTCTGTATCATGCATCAATGAGTTCTGAAGAGCGATTTTATTCTTTTGTGTTGTGGGTACGACTTGACATGGCAAAGTCAAAAAATAGCAAGGAAAAGAATATAGTAGGGAATGGTGTTACTCGTCGGGTGCAACGGAAAAGGATCTTCCCTCGAGATTCTGCTGGTACTTATAGTGCAGTAGAAGGTCCAAGTTCACCGGCTAAATCTACAAACACAGTATCACCTACTCCACAAGCTGTAGCATCCCCTTCAACTGTACCGGCATCTCAACGAGTTACTCATTTGTTTGCTCTGCAACTGGCCTGTTCCCAAGCTGCCCTCACACCTAACACTACTTCCGAAGCACTGCTGACACAATAGGACTTGGCCAGATCAGGTGAACCTCATGAGCATCAACACCAAGACGGTACCTGAACTTGTCAAGTTGCAGTTGCATGCTCCTTTGTATGTACTCTCATAGTTTGAAGTGCACTAACACTTTCCATATTCGTTGTTGAACTAGCACCACGGTGCAAGCAGAAACAGACTTCAGGGATAATGCTTGACAGATTACCAAAATCTAAAGGAGGAAGAATGGAGATCCATTTTGAGGCAGGTTTAAGAAGGCCATGTGATGCTACAGAGTCAGCCAAGTTAGTATCAGAGGCAGCCGTTGCCGTTAGGTGTCATGCACGTATCCTCCCAACATGGATCCAGTACAGGAATGAGAAAGAGGATACCCAGTTTAACACCTTTCTTGACCATTTATCCGTAAGTAATGTTATTCATCGCAATTTGTAATATTGTCTTGCTCTGTCCCATACTTTCTAGCTTCCTCCTAATAAGACTCACATTCTTTTTTCAACAGATGAGGTTCAAGTTGGATCAAAAGATGATGCAACTAAACAAGCATGCACTCATGTTTTTCAGTCTGCTCTGTGACAGTATCGGTATCACCTTAGAAAAACTCACTTTGAAGGCAAGGCTAACAATGAAATTGCCCAAACATCTCCATTGGAATATATTACAGATGAAGACTGGACAGCCCTTGTTAAACACTGGTCTGATCCAAAGTATCAGGTAGGGTATATGTATTTGATCAGATCACATATTGAACTCGTATTTACGTATGTGCCTTACAAGTGTATCTTCTTCTAGGCTAACTATTTGAAGAACAAGACCAACCGTTCTAAAGTGAAATTCCAACAGACAACAGGATCTTGTAGCTATATTACACACCGCGAGGCTCTTGTAAATAGCTGCTAGTTCCTTCTTTTTTCTGTGCCATATTATCGTATCTATATTTACTTGTTCCAAATACATAGGAAAGCCCGTGCGGACCAAAAAGAACCTGAACTGAATGCAGTGCAAATCTTCAAGGATTGCCACACCAGCAAGATGAAGGGCATGAGAACACCAGTTCAAGTCGCTGTTGTAAGTCCTTACTCCTCCTGCCTTTGAACTGCTTGTTACTATGACGTGTTCATTTAACTGCTTGGTATGCAACCAATGTGAGTTACTCTGTTCACTTTTATACACAGTTGCCTTAATGTATCATTTCACCTTACACGATTTAAAAGAGAGGAAGGATATTCTTTTGGTCTTGATCTGTAATCTAGTTGTGATGTTCACGTGCCCACACAATGATACAATAGCCTGTTTGTTTGATATCTGTTTGCCCATGATATGAATGATGTCATACTATGTTCATCCTACTTTAAAACATGTCTCTTTATCCTTAGATGTCAACGAATGTGAGGAAATAGACAATACAGTACGCATGCTACATGGACATATGTTCCGAAAGTGATTTTATTATGTAGTTGGCACTACAATACATGCTAATGTATTACAGTAGTTCACCAAAATAAGTTATGTATAAATGTGAAACCTATTTTGTTTGTTTTTGTCTCATTAGTAAATTATCTGGTACACTAATCTACAAGTTCAAACTTTCAGCAAGCTATGGAACAAATGATTGAACATCCACAACCACCTGAAGGTGACGAGGCTACCACAGGCACAATGTCACCTCTTGCTGCAGTGCGTCAGTATCTCTCCACTAACAGTGCAAAAAGCACCTTCCTGTGTAATTCTGGGTTGGTTGTCAAGGTAACCTCATCCAAATTGCCTACTGAACAAAATCTTCCGACTAGACAGAGTGATATATCTGTGCTCCAGACACAAGTCCAATCCCTAATGGAGGTTATTTCGGAAACAAGAATAGTGGTTGACAAATGTCATCAAGATATAAATGGTTTTGAAACCAGACTATCAGACATTTGCTTCATTGTTCAAGAGCAATGGCGGAAAAAAGGGGAATATCATGCTGCTCCATCAGATTCTACAGCCTGAAACATTAGCACTCAGGTCAAATGATCTGTGCTTCTGTACATCTGATGGTGCTTTTATCTGCAAGGACTGTAAACTTTATGCCAACATGCCTTTTGTTGTATGACTGGAATTTATTTTGTTGTGATACAACATTTATCGTGCTGCCAAAGCCTGTAGAAATTACGATGCTATTTTTGTATAGTTTAGGTTTACCTTACTAATGTATTCGGCCGGAAGCTTCGTAGGAGCCCAATGTGCCAACATTCGTCAGGCCCACAATTCCAATAGGGCTAAAAATGATTATAGGCTGTAATTTGCATGTAGCCCACTTAAAATATCTGGGCCTAAATCAGCATATGCTTTCTTATTTTTGGTAGGCTTGTGCCAACAGCGGACCTTTAACAGGCCTAAACATAATTTGGGCCCTCAGGAACAACAGGCCGTTAACATGTGTAAATATCTCGAGCCCATAAATAACATGGGCCTTTAATAGGTCGAAAGTGAGAATGGGCCCTGATTGTGCCAAATAACCCACTGGTCATTAGCAGGCCGAAATGTATCTGAGCTCGTACTGGCCCATTTACAAAGCGGATCATTCACAGGCTGAAATTTAGATGGGCCGTAAATGCGCCGACCTACTACACGGGCCTTTACCAGGCCGGAAGTGCGGTCGGGCTTGGTTAGTATCAGTTTTATATGGGCCGTTAATAGGCTCGATGTGACGTTGGGCTACATATGGCCCATGGGTTTTGTCCGACGTTAACAGGCCAAAAAACACAACAGGCTGGAAGTGGCCCAAATCTACAGTGGGCCTCTAACAGGCCGAATGTCTGACATGGTCGAATATGACCCAATTCCTTCACGGTCGTTTATGGGCCGAAAGTTTCAATGGCCAATAAATGGGCCCAAATGAAGCAGGACCTTTAACATGCCGGAAACACACCGGGCCGTAATTCGGCCCAAACACTTAGTGGACTGTTAACGGGCCAGAAGTGACCATGGGCCGCAATGATGACAAGTCTAGAATAGGCCGTTGACGGGCCGATTTGACACTAGTTGTATGGGCCTTAACTGCGAATGGGCCGTCTGCAAGCATGCCGTTAATGGGCCAGCCCGCTAATTTCGACCGAGCCAGCCTTTTTAACTTAAATGGGCCGCTGTTGGGCCTTGCCACGTGTTGACGTACCATAGGCGCCTCTTGTCCATTGGGCGGTTGACATCTGTCCTTTCGCGGTGCTGACACGTGGTTGCTATGGCCAATGAGAATTTTACACATGGAAAATCCCCATTGGTCAGGGCTGTTAACGGGTTATCAGATCCAAACCAGAACCCGATAGCTTAACGGCAACCCGTTACGGTGGATGCCACGTGTCGGTTACCCTTGACGAAAGCACTTCGATGACGTGCCATTTATCGTCATGGAAGTGGACACTTCCGTGATGATAATTTTGGTATTGTCATCGAACACATCTACGACAGCACAGGTATGAGTATCTTGATTCTGTCATAAAATCATCATGGATGTACATGCATGACAGAAAATGTGACCTACTGTGACAAACACGTATCATCACCACTGTTCTAGATATCTTCCGATATTCCAATAAATCGGCCGATTTATCGCTTACTGTTGTCTGACCGATAAGATAAATCGGCCGATAAATCAGCCGATATGCCGATAAACTAGCCGATTTACCCATTATCATGGGTCGACCGATAAGTTCCCGATAAGTGATATCCCCAACAATGATCATCACGGAAGTGTATTTTTTTTGTAGTGATGGTGACCTCTTCGGTGTGACCTTGGTACATCCCGTGAAAATCTTTGGGGCAGTTCTTCTATTGCCAATGCATGCAATCAATTGAACCGAGCATACCTGGAAAACCTCTTGCCTCTCCAATAGCCAACAAACTTTTTGTATCCTGCACATTTGGTTATCTCAGGTGCTCTTCTCTAAACACCTGCAGCACGGTGCGGCAAACCTTATAGTGGTCTTTAGGCATGTGCCCTCCCTCATCCGAACCATCTCACCAATGGCATCGGTGGTAATACCAAGTGCAAGCAACCTCAAAGCACCCATGCATTTCTGCTTAGTAGAGAATGATAGTTGTCCGCAACAATCCTTGGCAAGCTTGAAAGTCATCATGTGCCTCCACCCCCTCCACAATGCACAAGAATAATGCTTTGCGCATACGGAAACAACAATAAACCATGGTTCATCAGGGAAAGTTGGGTTGGGAGAAAAGTAGTCATTCGGATGACATATGGCATCCAATGTGCGACCAAGTTGACTTGAACCTAAGGAGTCATGCGCTTAAGGAAAGGAACCTACGAGGTTGGATCTAACTTCACATGTTGGATGTGATCCAAACTGAACTTGGATCTGGGACGAGTAGACTTTGGGCTTAAGAGTTATGGTGGGCATCATGTGTTGATCCCATGATGGCTGTCCATATAAGTGGAGGCACAACTAACAGTTTTGGTGGTTGATTACTCATGCATCATGAAGCGATGCCGAACCTCCCTGTTGCATCTAGCTAATTCCACTTAGCTCACTTCATGGATCTCCTTCGTGTTGCATCTAGCTACCTCCACTGAGCTTAGTTGTGTGATCAAACCTAGTAGTCCATCGCCCGGCATTTTGCTCGTACGCGTGGATACCATTAGAGGCAGTGCGCTTGTACTACTCCGGTGAACTTGTTTGAAGGATCAGGCAACTGAGCTGTTCGAGGGAGATCATCACGTGGAGAGGACTCTAGCAACACGCTACTCCGACACTTCTTCCACTATGAGGAATGAGCATCTAGTGGTAATCTCGTGATCTATCTCCTTAGCATGCTCCTGGATGGTTTATGTGGTAGGGTAAAATTTTAGTTATGCAATAGTTGCACGTGTGTAGCCCAACACGCCCATTAGAACTCATGGCACATTCTCTAAGCTTTTGGAACCTTTCAGGACCTTCCTCGACACTTTGGAAAGACACCTGCCATCACCTACACACTCCTGGGACCTCCTGAAACACAATCGGGATCATTCAGAACACTTCTGGTGCCCTTCTCTCATTCTCTTGTGATCTCCTAGTTCTCCTAAAAACCACTAGTCGTTAAGCATGTGACCCTACAGGTTCGGTAATATGTGGACATGACCCGGAATACCTTTCGTTCAATAATTAACAACGGGATCTGGACACCCATGATAATTTCTGCATATACACGAAGATCTTTGTTGAGTGAACCTTTTGTTTCCGCATTCAAATTCCTTTACGTTGCGATACGTTACAATATCCGAGGGAAGACATTTATCGATATCCTTGTTAAGCAACTCTTTGGTCACTATACCAAGCTATCTTCGTTGTTGGTTTCGTTCCCTTTCTCATTTCCATATTCCGGTATCACCATGATCACTATCATACTTGTGTCGGGACAGACTATGATGAATATTGTAATACCGAGTGGGCCCGGAGAATATCTATCCATCTCGGAGGAGCAAATCCCAGTCTTCAATCATTGAGCACCTTGACATACTTTTCCGGTGTATCCTTAAGCTACCTTTATGATCTCTGAGTTATGTGAAATGTTTGGTAACCCCAAAGTAACCATCTGTTATGAAGGTCTACATTATTCTCATGGTCTAAGGACATAAGTACATGTAACATATTATATGAGAATACTGATAGTAGAGTGATGATGGGATCTCACAATATATCATAAGTATTAATTGGGTCTATCCAGCACCATTGCTCCTCCAACAATGTGTTCTCATCATTGCCGACAACCTTGTTACTTTGCTAGTGCTCTATGGTCAGGAAAATACGATCATACACAATACATGAGCTAGTCTTACAGGCAAGGCCAGGGTCTATTTGGTGTTTATGTTCCCACACATTCAACTGAGTTTTCTTCTGAATCTCATATTCAAGAACAATTGCAATTATAGCATAGAAATATAAACACTAATTACGAACATGGGAACATAGTAACACTTTATTATTGCCTCTAGGGCACATTTGATATTTCCCATAGTCTCCCACTTGAACTAGAGTCAATAATCTAGTTACATAAATTCCCTGACACCAATGGAATTCCGGTGTTGCTCATGTTTTGCTCATGGTAGAGGCTTCATCAATGGATCTGACACATTCAAGCATGTGTGAATCTTGCATTGCTTTACGTCTCCACGCTCTACAAAATCTCTAATTATGTGGAAATGACTTTTTATATGTTTGAATTGGACCTTGGCTCCTTAGCTTGGGCTATGGTGCCACTATCTCAATAGTGTTCAATTGGCACCAGTGCACCTGGGACCATACCAAATTCCAAAAGAACTCTTTGATCCAAACACCCTCCTTTGTCGCTTCAGAAGTGGCAATATACTTAGCCTCTATTGTAGAATTGGCCATCTTATCCTTCTTGGAACAATTCGAACTTGTTGTGCCACCATTCTGTGTATTCACAAAATCTGACTGAGATAAAAAATCATCTAGATAAATGGTGAAGTATGTGTGGTGTAACCCTTTACAGCAAGATTTTGATTACCTCCACATACGAGAAACATGCCCTTATTCTTAATTAAAGACACTTCACCGTTATCCTATGATCAACACCTTGATCACTCAGGTATCTTGCTCGGAACACTTTGGAGCATATGACATATCCCATTGTGTACAAACCATGGCATACATGATTAATCCAAAAGTAGATGCCTATGGAACCTCACTCATGTGTTTTGCTCATCGGTGTCTTAGGACATCAAGTCTTGCTTTATAACTTTTCCATGTGACCTCGTCATGAACCCCTTCTTGGCATTTTCCATACTAAACCTTTTAGTATCTCATCAATACATGTACTTTGGATCAGCCCAATAAGGCGCTTTGATCTATCTCCATAGATCATTATGCCTAATACGTATGCTTCCTTGCCCATGTATTTCACCAAAAAACTATTTTTCATTGAAGTCTTAATTCATGTCAAGAAAACTTGCGTCATTCCCAGTCAATAATATCCCATCCAGAGTATTACAAATGTTATTGTGCTCCCACTTACTTTCTTGTAAACACAAGGATCTTCGATGTTCTTGATGAAGCTGAACCCTTATGACCACTTCATTGAAACGAAATTCTAAATCCTTGATGCTTGCCTCAGTCCATAAATGGATCTATGAAGTTTGCACACCTTTCCAGCATGCTTTGGATCGACAAAAACCCTCAGCATGTCTTATATACACGTACTAGGTTAATATTTCATGAAGGAAAGCTTGTTTTGGTGTCCATCTTCCACATCTCAAAGTATAAATATGCAACAATTGCAAGAATAACCCGAGCCGACTTAAGCATCGCTGCGACATGATGATCTCATTATAGCGAACTCCTTGAAATTGTCAAAAACACTTTGTAACAAGTCAATATTTATGGATATAAACATTTTCATCCATGTTGGTTTATAGATCCATTTGAGTTACTTAGGCTTTTTGCCTTCCGGAGGGTCTACCAAGTTTCAAACTTGATTTTTGTACAAGGATATTGCTACTTGTGAGCTGCGTTGGGATTTTCCCCGGAGAGGAAGGGTGAAGAAATATAGTAGCTGATAAGTATTTCCCTCAGTGGGAACCAAGGTTTATCGAACCAAAAAGAGAACCACGCAAATCCTAGTGAACATCACATGCACACACAAAAGCAAATACTTGCACCCAATGCGGGCAATTGTCAATCCCCTTGAACTCGTTAGTTGTAAGGAACAAATCTTGTATTGGTAGATAGATAAATTGGAAAACAAAATAAAAGTAAATAAATTGCAGCAAGGTATTTTTGGTTTTAGTAATACAATTAAAGTAGACTCGGGGGCCATAGTTTTCACTAGAGGCTTCTCTCTCGAAACAATAGCATACGGTGGGTAGACAAATTACTGTTAATAGAGAAGTGCATAGTTATGATGTTATTTGCTACTTGTGAGATGCGTTGGGATTTCCCCGAAGAGGAGAGGATGATGCAGTACAGTAGAGATAAGTATTTCCCTCGGTTAAGAACCAAGGTTATCAATCTAGTAGGAGAACCAAGCAACACCTCATTAGCTGTACCTACACACAAAATAACAAATGCTTGCACCCAACGCGAACAAGGGGCTGTCAATCCCTCGGCGGTTAATTGCAAGGATCAAATCTCGTAGTGATAGATAGATAGCACAAAAATACAAAATAAAATAAAGTAAATAAAATTGCAGCAAGATATTTTTGGTTTAATATATGATAAAAAGTGGACCCGAGGGCCATAGTTTTCACTAGAGGCTTCTCTCTTGAAAATAGCATACGGTGGGTAAACAAATTACTGTTAGGCAATTGATAGAAAAGCGAATAATCATGACGATATCCAAGGCAATGATCATGTATATAGGCATCACGTCCGAGACAAGTAGACCGACTCCTTCCTGCATCTACTACTGTTACTCCACACATCGACCGCTATCCAGCATGCATCTAGAGTATTAAGTTCATCAAGAACGGAGTAATGCCTTAAGCAAGATGACATGATGTAGACAAAGTAAACTCACGCATGAATAAACCCCATCTTTAATCCTTAATTGCAACAATGCAAATACGTGTCTTGTCCCTTTCTGTCACTAGGATATAGATCACCGCAAGATTGAACCCATCACAAAGCACCTCTCCCATTGCAAGAAAAATCAATCTAGTTGGCCAAACCAAATCAATAGATCAGAGAGAAATACAAAGCTATAATGATCATGCATAAAAGAGTTTAGAGAAGACTCAAATAATATTCATGGATAATCTGATCATAAACTCACAATTCATCGGATCCCAACAAACACACCGCAAAAAGTGATTACATCGAATAGAACTCCAAGAACATCGAGGAGAACATTGTATCGAAGATCAAAGAGAGAGAAGAGCCATCTAGCTACTAATTATGGACCTGTAGGTTGTGGTAAACTACTCACACATCATTGGAAGGGAAGCAAGGTTGATGTAGAGCCCCTCCGTGGTGGATTCCCCTCCGACAGATTACCAAAAAGGCCTCCAGATGAAATCTCTCGAGAACAGAAGCTTGCGGCAGCGGGAAAAGTATTTTGGGTGGCTCTCTATTGGTTTCCTGATTTTAGAGAATTTATAGAGGTGTGCCCTGGTGCCTCGTGGGCCCCTCCTTCATCTTTTGGCCCTCCACCGAAGCTTCCAGTGTCTCTTATGTCCAAAAAATCTCCAAAAAGTCTTGTGCCATTTGGACTTCGTTTGGTACTGATATTCTAAAAAACCAAAAACAAGCAAAAAACAGCAACTGGCACTTGGCACTAAGTTAATAGGTTAGTCCCAAAAAATGACATATAATGACATATAATTGCATATAAAACATCCAAGGTTGATACTATAATAGCATGGAACAATAAAAAATTATAGATACGCTGGAGACATATCAAGCATCCCGAAGCTTAATTCCTACTCGTCCTCGAGTAGGTAAATGATAAAACAGAATTTTTTATGTGGAATGCTACCTAACATGTTCATGTAATCTTTCTTTTGTGGCATGAATATTAAGATCTGAATGACTCAAAGCAATAGTCTATAGTTTGACATAAAAAACAATAATAATAAGGCATACTAATAAACAATCATCTCTTTCAAATTATGAACGCTAAAGAACGTTATTCCTACAAAATCATATAGCCTTGTGATGCTCCATCTTCTTAACACAAAGTATTTATCATGCACAACCCCGATGACAAGCCGAGCAATTGGTTCATACTTTTTAACGCGCTTCAGCTTTTTCAACTCTCATGCAATACATGAGCGCAAGCCATGGATATAGCACTATGGGTGGAATAGAGTATGGTGATGGAGACAATTTTAGAGAAGACAAAAAAGGAGAAAGTCTCACATCAATGGGCTATGGAGATGCCCATCAATTGATGTCAATGCAAGGAGTAGGGATTGCCAGGCAACAGATGCACTAAGCGCTATAAGTGTATGAAAGCTCAAAAATAAAACTAAGTGGGTGTGCATCCAACTTGCTTGCTCATGAAGACCTCGGGCATTTGAGGAAGCCCATCATTGGAATATGCAAGCCAAGTTCTATAATTAAAAATTCCCAATAGTTATATGCAAATGAAATCATAGGAGACTCTCTATATGAAAAACATGGTGCTACTTTGAAGCACAAGTGTGGAAAAGGATAGTAACATTGCCCCTTCTCTCTTTTTCTCTCATTTTTTCTTTCCTTTTTTTGTTAGGCTCTTTTTGGCCTCTCTTTTTTGTGGGTTCTTTTTGGCCTCCTTTTTTTCCTCACTTGGGACAATGCTCTAGTAATAAATATGATGATCATCACACTTATATTTACTTACAACTCAAAAAATTACAACTCGATACTAGAACAAAATATGACTGTATGTGAATGCCTCCGGCGGTGTACCGGGATGTGCAATGATTTAGCGTAACATGTATAAAAATGATGAATGGTGGATGAGCCAGAAATACTATGTCAGCTATGTGATCATGCAAAGCAATATGACGACAATGATATGTGTCATAATAAAAAGGAACGGTGGAAGTTGCATGGCAATATATCTCGGAATGGCTATGGAAATGCCATAATAGGTAGGTATGGTGGCTGTTTTGAGGAAGATATAAGGAGGCTTATGTGTGATAGACGTATCATATCACAGGGTTTGGATGCACCAGCGAAGTTTGCACCACATCTCAAGGTGAGAAAGGGAAATGCACGGTACCGAAGAGGCTAGCAAATTGCGGAAAGGTGAGAGTGCGTATAATCCATGGACTCACATCAGCCATAAAAACTCACATACTTATTGCAAAAGTTTATTAGCTCTCGAAGTAAAGTACTACTACGCATGCCCCTAGGGGGATAGATTGGTAGGAAAAGACTATCACTCGTCCCCGACCGCCACTCATAAGGAAGACAATCAATAATAAATCATGCTCCAACTTCTTAGCATAACGAGAGACTATACGTGCATGCTTCGAGACTCACAAACCTTAACACCAATATTTTTACTAAACCACAATTACTCACTAGCGCAACCCACATATTACCACCTTTATATCGCAAAACTATTGCAAGGAATCAAACTTATCATATTGAGTGATCTACATGAAAGTTTTTTTTATATCCCTCTTGAATACCTATCATATTATGACCAAATTCATAACTTGTACTAATTGCCATTACTATTATCAACTCTCAAAAAGATATAAGTGAAGTATGAGAGTGCAACTATTTATTTAAAATATGACTACAGTCGTGCTCTAAAAAATATAAGTGAAGCACTAGAGCAACTGCCTAACTCAAAAGATATAAGTGAAGCACACAGAGTATTCTAACAAATCACGAATAATGTGTGTCCCTCTCAAAAAGGTGTGTCCAGCAAAGATTATTGTGACAAACTAAAAAGCAAACAAAGCAAAGACTCATATAATACATGACGCTCCAAGCAAAACACATATCATGTGATGAATGAAAATATAGCTCCAAGTAAAATTACTGATAGTTGGTAGAAGAAAGAGGGGATGCCTTCCGGGGCATCCCGAAGCTTAGATGCTTGGGAGTCCTTGAATATTACCTTGGGGTGCCTCGGTCATCCCCAAGCTTAGGCTCTTGCCACTCCTTATTCCTTCATCCATCGTGATCTCACCCAAAACTTGAAAACTTTTGCACACAAAACTCAACAAAAACCTTCGTGAGATCCGTTAGTATAACAAAGCAAATCACTACTTTAGGTACTATTGTAAACCCATTCATATTTTATTATTTCTTTATACCTACTGTATTCTAACTTCACCATGGCTTATACCCCCCGATACAATCCATAGATTCATCAAAACAAGCAAACAACGCAACGAAAACAGAATCTTTCAAAAACAGAATAGTCTGTAATAATTTGAACAACGACCGTACTTCTATAACTCCAAAAATTCTGAAACATTTGGAAAATGTGGGAAATTTGTATATCAATCATGTGTAAAAAATTCAGAATTTTATCACGCTCCAGCAAATCTCAAGAATTCTGCTACAGGACACAAAAGTTTCTGTTTTTGCACAGAATCAAAGCAACTATCATCCAAATCGTCCCAAAGGCTTTACTTGGCACAAACACTAATTTAAAACACAAATACACAACCATAACAGTAGCATAACTGTGTGCACGCAAAAACCAGAAAAAGAAACAAGAAAATTAAGATAACTATTGGGTTGCCTCCCAACTAGCGCTATTGTTTTAGGCCCCTAGCTAGGCGTAATGCATAGTTTCAAGTGTTGTCATCTTTCTTCTTATCATTTAAAGGTGTGTTCTTATCGGGTGGCTTTTTAAAGGTGTGTTCATCCATAGAGATTTTAGCACTACTAAGTTGACCACCATCGAATCCCTCTTGATTCCCGTTTACAATCCAAGAATATTGTTTATTAATATCATTGAAAACTTGTTGGATTATATTTAAGGGAGGGACTTCCTTTTTAGTATTTGAAAAGTTTTTACTCCCCCTCCACCAACAATCACACTCCACGGCTAGCCGAATCCACGGGTACCATCCATACCAACAACAGCCCTGGGGGAGTTTTGTTTAATTATTATATTTTGATTTGATTTTGAGCATGGAACTGGGCATCCCGATTACCAGCCACTTTCTCGTGAATGACAAGTGAATAAACACTCATCATGAGAATAACCCACCTAGCATGGAAGATACTGACAACCCCTAGTCGCTACATGAGCAATTCGGGCATACAAAACAGATTATTATTTGAAGGTTTAGAGTTTGGCCCATGCAAATTTACTTGGAACAGCAGGTAAATACCGCATATAGGTAGGTATGGTGGACTCATATGGAACAACTTTGGGTTTAAGGAAGTGGATGCACAAGCAGTATTCCCGCTTAGTACAAGTGAAGGCTAGCAAAAGATTGAGGAGCGACCAACTAGAGAGTGACAACGGTCATAAACATGCATTGAGATTAATCAACATTAAATGCAAGCATGAGTAGGATATAAATCACCATGAACATAAATATCATGGAGGCTATTTTGATTTTCATTCAACTACATGCGTGAACATGTGCCAAGTCAAGCCACTTGAATCATTCAAAGGAGGATACCATCCTATCATACTACATCACAACCATTTTAAATGCATGTTGGCACACAAGACAAGCCATTATCCACTCCTAGCTAATTAAGCATGGCATGAGTAACTATAATCTCTAATTGTCATTGCAAACATGTTTCCTTCATAATGGGCTGAATCAGGAATGATGAGCTAATCATATTTACAAAAAACAAAATAGGTCGAGTTCATACCAACTTTTCCTCATCTCAATCATTTCATCATATATCGTCATTATTGCCATTCACTTGCACGACCGAACGATGTGAATAATAATAAGAGTGCACGTGCATTGGACTAAGCTGGAATCTGCAAACATTTATTCAAAGGAGAAGACAAGGTAATATGGGCTCTTTGTTAGATCAACAATAATGCATATGAGAGCCACTCAACATTTTCATCGTGGCCTTCTCCTTACGACCCAAATAAAAAGAAAAGAATTTCAAATAAACACACTGAAATATTTTTGGAGTTTTTGTTTTTCTGAAGCAAGTAAAATGAAAACGAGAAAAACTATTTACACGGGAAAGCTCCCAACAGGTAAAAGAAGAACGAGAAATCTTTTTTGGTTTTCTTTTAATAATACAACTAGTTAAACTAGAAAAGAAAAACTAAAAATAAACAAGAAATATTTTTGGATTTTATCAAAGTTTTTGAAACAAACAAACAGAAAGCAAGAAAAATAAACTAACATGGATTATACAATGAAAAAGGATGAACACCGACAACTGGAATGAATGTGTGATGCATGAATGTAATGTCGGTGGGAAATACGTACTCCCCCAAGCTTAGGCTTCTGGCCTAAGTTGGTCTACGGCCATGGCTGGCCTAGCGGATATCCAAAGTTGTAGTTGGGGTTGTACTGAGTTGCGGCTGCTACCGTTTGGAGGGCTACCTCGTGGAGGCGAGAGGTCTCCCTTGCTCTCTCATATTCGTCCACCTCCTCTCTGGTTATGAAGTATCTTCGGTTTACCTGAAAGTCAAAGAAGGCCGGAGCGGGAAGCGTAATATAGAAGACGCGCTCCCTGTCAAAGATTAGTCTGTACTGGAGGGGCTCATCACCCCTCTCAAGAAATTGGAAAGGTTCCATAGCATCATAATCAAGGTAAGCGGGTGGTAACTGAATATCATTTTCTCTTATGGGTACCCCGAGATAATTAGCAAACCAGGTGGCATAAATTCCACCAAAGAAATCTCCATATAAAGCATTATTATGTAACCGCCTTGCAACAATAGCCCCCAAGTTATATCTTCTATCACCCATTACCGCACTCTTGAGGACACTTAAATCAGGAGAGCAGAGGTGGCTATGGTCATGTTTACCATTAATGCATCTACCTATAAAGAGAGCAAAATAATGTAAAGCAGGAAAGTGAATGCTCCCTATAGTAGCTTGTGTTACATTTCTAGTTTCTCCCCTAGTGATGCTAGCAAGGAAATCAACGCGATCAGATTTACTCGGTTCATTATAGATACCCCATTGAGGAATTTTACATGCTTCATTAAAATCTTCAAGGTCCATGCGAAATGATTTATCATATAGATCAAATAAAACAGAATGTGTATTGCGCTGGCATGGATACTCAAATCTCCGCACAAAGGAATCAGTAAGGTTGTAGTACTGCAAGCACTTATCTAACATGAAGTCCTTAAGACCGGCGTTGTGCACGTACATATCAAATTCTTCCTTGAAACCTGCACGAGTCATGAAATGATCCGACGACCATTCGCAAGGCTGCACTAGCGCTTCCCTCGGTGGTTCAAGGTACGACTCACGTATCACGAGCCTTGGGGCTTTCTTCTTTGAGTAACCACCATGGTACATTTTCCTAAACATTTTCTCCCTCTGAAAAATTTCTGAAATTTTTAGTGCTCAAAATAAAAGTGAACTAAACTCAACAAAACAAATAGCAACTACTCCTACAAGTGTCTAGAGGCTGTATCATGCAACAAAACCACTTTGGACCATATAAATTTGACATGCAAGCTCAAGAACATGGTCACCACAGCAGCAAAAATTTGCAATATATAAAGCACTAGAATAAAAACTAATTGGACCATTGGAGGAGTCACATACTGATGAACAATCCCCCGAAATAGTTTCGGAAACGGAGTTCCGAGCAAGGAGATCGAAAATGGCAGCAAAATGAGCAAGAACACGGGTTTGAGCAATGGTGTGATTTTTTCTGGAGGAAGACGAAGTGGATGGGTGGCTGGAGTAAGTGAGGGGACCCACGTGGGGTCCACAAGCCTCCTAGGCGCGCCCTGGGGGGTGGGCGCACCGTGGGGGCCTGTGGCCCACTGGTGCACCCCCTGAGGTGTGTTCAGTGCCAAAAATTCTTAAATATTACATAAAAAATCATACTAAATTTTCAGGGCATTTGGAGAACTTTTTTTTTATTTTTTGGTCATTTTTTATTGCACGGATAAATCAGAAAACAGAAAAATAATAGAATTTCTACTTTATTAATTCTAAATAACAAAAAGTAAAAAGTGGGTACAGAAGGTTGTGTTTACTAAATTCATCCATCTCATGCCCGTCAAAAGGAATCCATTAACAAGGTTGATCAAGTCTTATTAACAAACTTCTTCCGAATGACATGAAACCGGAGAATCTTCGTATAACACTAGGTTACCTCAATGGGATATGCATGTCCCCAAGAATAAGAATATCATATTTCTTTTTGACAGTAGAAATAGGGAATTCAAAACCTCCAATAGTAATTGTCGAAATTTTTCCAATAGAATTGATACTATTCACTTGAGGTTGTTTCTTTGGAAAGTGTACCGTATGCTCATTACCATTAACATGAAAAGTGACATTGCCCTTGTTGCAATCAATAACAGCCCCTGCAGTATTCAAAAAGGGTCTACCAAGGATGATCGACATACTGTCGTCCTCGGGTATATCAAGAATAACAAAGTCCGTTAAAATAGTAACATTTGCAACTACGACAAGTACATCCTCGCAAATACCGATGGGTATAGCAGTTGATTTATCAGCCATTTGCAAAGAGATTTCAGTAGGTGCCAACTTATTCAAATCAAGTCTACGATATATAGAGAAGGGCATAATACTAACACCGGCTCCCAAATCACATAAAGCAGTTTTAACATAGTTTCTTTTAATGGAGCATGGTATAGTTGGTATTCCTGGATCTCCTAGTTTCTTCGGTATTCCACCCTAAATTGTATAATTAGCAAGCGTGGTGGAAATTTCAGCTTCCAGTATCCTCCTTTTATTAGTGACAATATCTTTCATATACTTAGCATAAGGAGACATTTTCAGAATACCAGTCAAACATAAGCGCAAAAAGACAGGTCTGAGCATTTCAACAAAGCGCTCAAATTCTTCATCATCCTTTTTCTTGGATGGTTTAGGAGGAAAGGGCATGGGTTTTTGAACCCATGGTTCTCTTTCTTTACCATGTTTCCTAGCAATGAAGTCTCTTTTATCATATCTTTTATTCTTAGGTTGTGGGTTATCAAGATCAATAGCAGGTTCTATCTCCACATCATTATCATTACTAGGTTGAGCCTCAACATGAACATCATCATTATCATTATTACTAGGTTCATGTTCATCACCTAATTGTGTCTCAGCATCAGAAATAGAAATAGCATTTGGATTCTCTGGTGTGTCTATAACAGGTTCACTAGAAGCATGCAAAGTCCTATCATCATTCTTTTTCTTTTTATTACTAGAAGGTCTACGTGCATTAGTATTAATTCTCTGAGAATCTTGCTCAATTCTCTTACGATGACCCTCGGGATACAAAGGTTCCTGAGTCATTTTACCACCTCTCGTCATAACTACAGCATGATCATTGTTTTTATTATTCATCTCATTAAGCAAATCATTTTGTTCCTTGAGAACTTGTTCTACTTGAGGTTTTACCATGGAAGCATGTTTACTAACAAACTTGAGATCATTAACAGTTCTACACAAATAGTCACTCAAGTGCTCAAGCATATAAGCATTATGTTTCAATTGTCTACTAACATATGCATTGAAGTTTTCTTGTTTAACAATAAAGTTATCAAATTCATCCAAGCATTGACTAGCAGATTTATTATAAGGAATATCACCTTCATCAAATCTATAGAGAGAATTTACCTCTACTACCTGTGTCAGAGTATTAAGACCATGTATTTCTTCAATAGGTGGTAAATTCTTAACATCTTCAGCTTTAATACTTTTTTCTTTCATAGATTTCTTTGCCTCTTGCATATCTTCAGGACGGAGAAATAGAATACCCCTCTTCTTCGGAATTGGCTTAGGTGGTGGTTCGGGAAGAGTCCAATCATTATCATTACTCAATATATTATTCAATAGTGCTTTAGCTTGCTCAATAGTTCGTTCCCTGAAAACACAACCAGCACAACTATCTAGGTGGTCCCTAGAAGCATTGGTTAGTCCATTATAAAAGATATCAAGTATTTCATTTTTCTTGACAGGATGATCAGGCAAAGCATTAAGTAATTCGAGAAGCCTCCCCCAAGCTTTTGGGAGACTCTCTTCTTTAATTTGCACAAAGTTAAATATTTCCTTTAAAGTAGCTTGTTTCTTATGAGCAAGAAAATATTTTCCAGAGAAGTAATAAATCATATCCTGGGGACTACGCAAACAACCAGGAGCAAGAGAATTAAACCATAACTTAGCATCACCCTTTAATGAGAAAGGAAACAACTTAAGAATATAGTAATAGCGAATTTTTTCCTCATGAGCAAATAGGGTGGCTATATCATTCAATTTAGTAAGATGTGCCACAACAGTTTCAGATTCATAACCATGGAAAGTATCAGATTCAACCAAAGTGATTAACTCAGGATCGACAGAGAATTCATAATCCTTATCGGTAACAAATATAGGTGAAGTAGCAAAATTAGGATCATATTGCATCCTAGCATTCAAAGATTTTTCTTTCAACTTTACTAGTAGTTTCTTAAGATCCTCTCTATCCTTACAAGCAAGAAAGTCCCTAGCTACCTCTCCATCCATAACATAACCTTCAGGTATAACAGGAAATTCATATATAGGAGTGCTAGGTCTAATAGGTGTTTCAAAGTTTTCAGTTTCAATAATTTCATCAATTTGAGAAATATCATCCTTTTCAGCATTCTCAATATATTTAGCTCTAGCAAGTTGTTCATCAAGAAATTCACCAAGTGGCACAGTATTATCAAGCAAAGTAGTAGTATCATCATAAGCATCATGCATAGCAGAAGTAGCATCATCAATAACTTGCGACAAATCAGGATTAATAACAGGTGTAGGTGTCGCAAGCTTACTCAAAACAGAAGGCGAATCAAGTGCAGAGTGTGATGGCAGTTCCTTACCTCCCCTCGTAGTAGAGGGAAAAATCTTGGTTTTGGTATCTTTCAGATTCCTCATAGTGATCAACACATATAAATCCCAAGTGACTCAGCAAATATAGCTATGCTACCCGGCAACGGCGCCAGAAAAAGGTCTTGATAACCCACAAGTATAGGGGATCACAACAGTTTTTGAGGGTAGAGTATTCAATCCAAATTTATTGATTCGACACAAGGGGAGGCAAAGAATATTCACGAGTATTAGCAGTTGAGTTGTCAATTCAACCACACTTGAAAGACTTAATATCTACAGCAAAGTATTTAGTAGCAAAGTAGTATGGAAGTAACGGTAACGGTGGCAAAAGTAACAGTAGCAGTTTTGTAGTGATTGTAACAGCAGTAGCAACGAAAGTAACTTAGCAAAGATCTATATGTGAAAAGCTCGTAGGCATTGGATCAGCGATGGAAAATTGTGTTGGATAATATTCATCATGTAGCAGTCATAACCTAGGGTGACACAGAACTAGCTCCAATTCATCAATATAATGTAGGCATGTATTCCGTATATAGTCATAAGTTCTTATGGAAAAGAACTTGCATGACATCTTTTGTCCTACCCTCCCGTGGCAGCGGGGTCCTAATGGAAACTAAGGGATATTAAGGCCTCCTTTTAATAGATAACCGGACCAAAGAAGTAGCACTTAGTGAATACATGAACTCCTCAAACAACGGTAATCACTGGAAAGAATTCCAATTATTGTCACCTTGGGGTATTCGGATCATAACACGTAATAGGTGTCTACAACTTGCAAGATAAGATCAAGAACACAAATATATTCGTGAAAACATAATAGGTTCAGATCTGAAATCATGGCACTCGGGCCCTAGTGACAAGCATTAAGCATAGCAAAGTCATAGCAACATCAATCTCAGAACATAGTGGATACTAGGGATCAAACCCTAACAAAACTAACTCGATTACATGATAAATCTCATCCAACCCATCACCGTCCAGCAAGCCTACGATAGAATTACTCACTCACGGCGGTGAGCATCATGAAATTGGTGATGGAGGAAGGTTGTTGATGATGATGATGATGATGGCGACGGATTCCCCTCTTCGGAGCCCCGAACTGACTCCAGATCAGCCCTCCCGATGAAGAACAGGAGGTGGCGGCGGCTCCGTATCGTAAAACGCGATGAATCCTTCCCTCTGATTTTTTCTCTATGAGTAGGTTTATATATAGCGTTGGAATTAGGGTCGGAGGCTGTCGGTGCAACAAACCCTGGGTCTGTTGCCCAGACTGTGCACAGGCACGGGGACGAGATTGAAGCACCAACCCAAGTCAGAATACAAGGGACTAAGAGGTTTAAAGGAGTAACATGCAGATCAGAGGGGCCAAGATCAAGCCAAAGAAGCAAGGCACCATCAGGAGAAGGTCCTCCTTTGCCGGGCAGGCAAGCTCGGCAAGGGGCGAGGCCACCCCCGGAAGATGACGTCCAAGATGTCCCAGCAGGGCCTGTCGGGGCACATGGAGGCAAAACCACCTCACCAACTACTCCACCACGACCCACGTCGTCAATCAGTGCGGTGTCAAACCGTGGAGTGACTAAGTGGCAGCCATTCACCACATGGCAGCCTCTCCCTACAGGAAACACCTGCAGATGACACCCGTCCTGCGACGTGTCAAGCGAGCAGGCGTGGAGCTGGCGAGATAGCCCGGCAAGCCTTGCCAGGCAACCAACGATGTGACGTTGAGCGGTGCATTTAATGCGCCCTGTCAGCCCACAGAGTTAGGTATGATAGCACTATTTGTTATATTATCAGTGCATAATGACTATTTTGCCATTGTGGTGACCCTTTAATCTATAAAAGGAGGACCATGGCGACCATAGAGAGGGTTAGAAGGTTGGCTAACTCAGACCCCCATACGCACGTGGCCACTGCCGCCCCGAGGCAACCCTTGCCGGGCAAGTGTACTACGCTCCACCACCACCTTTCCACCATCAATCCACCAAAGCAGGAGTAGGGTTTTACACCTCACGGTGGCCTGAACCTGGGTAAAAATGCCTGTGTGATCTCTGCCGTGCTGCCACACGTTCAGCTGCTCTTTGTGCACCGCGACGCCCCCCTGCCGAACCAGCAAGGGGCCTCCTGGTCCCATAGGTGGCACTGGTTTCCCGCGACATCTTTGGCGCGCCAGGTAGGGGGACCGCTTGCGCGAACCTGAAGGCATGTGTAGCGCGTCACCTTCATCACCATCAGCATCATTGACGACGCCATCGACCATGGCGCCCAAGAAGAAACCCGGTTCTTCGGCTCATCCTTCCACCTCGAAGGCTCCGCTGCCCGCGGCCTCTAACGCTGCGGGGGGTGCGGAGACACGCGAGGACACGGACGCTGCTGGGGATGTGGTCAGAGCAGGCGGCGCCGTCAGCACTTCCCCCGTGGCCGACGCAGGAGCTGGAGACATCGGAGAGAGGAGCATCAGCAACATCCCGACGGCCACGCTCCACAAGGTCCGAGTGAAGGGTTACTCCATCTGCGCCCCTTCCGCCCGCCGACGGGCACAGCCGTAGCAATGGCGCTCGGGCTGGGGCGAATCGCCGCCCTCTGACCGCTCCCACCACGGGTGCGGTCGCGGCGCGTGCACCTCCCCCGGGACGGGTCGACCAAGCCGCTGCGCCAGACGGAGCCACTGGCCCTCGAGCGCCTTCGCCGCACCACCCTGCCATCCAGGTGGTCGCCCCGCAGTAGCGGGGGCGCAGTGTTGCCGCCACTAGCACCGTCAGGAGCCGAGCGATGGTGCGATCGACTTCATCATCACCCATGCCAAGTACAGCCTCGAAGGCCATGGCGTGGGCTCAGCTGCTGCTGAGGTTTCCGCCAGCGGCCGAGCAAAATGGACGAATGGCGTGCCACCATCCAAAGTTTGCTCGGTTTCACCGAAGCTGGGGGCTCACGGCGAGCTGGCCCACCACGGCCGCCCCAAGCGACAGCGACGGCTCATGCTGCTGACCATACAGAAGGGGTCGTCCCCACGGTGCAATCCCCGCCACGGCAGCCAGTGCGAGCGCAACAAAATCAAGACCCCGACGATGTCTCGATGACCTCTTCTGACCCTCGAGCGCATCCAGGCCAACAACGAGCCCCGGAGGATAGGCAGAGAGGAGACAGGCACGCCGTTGTCGAGCAACGCCGCGATGACCTCTGCCGGACTGATGGGTGCGACGGCCCCGGCGTCGACGAGCCCACGCTCGGTATTGGCGGGTGCCTACCTTTCGAGGTTGGCTACCCTGCCTTTACCTGTGAGCTGCGGCAAGTCCGTTGGCCGTCCGTTCACACGTTCAAGCCAGAGATACCTGAGAAGTACGATGGGAGGCTGAACCCGGCAGAGTTCCTGAGCATCTACACCATTGCTGTTCAAGCTACCGAGGGAAGAGATGAGAAGGTGTTCGCCAACTACTTTCCTTTGGCCCTCAAGTCCAATGTGAGGTCTTGGCTGATGCACCTGCCGGAGAACTCCATTTTGTCATGGGCAGACCTGTGCCATGAGTTCATCGATGCCTTCACCGGTGGCCACCAAGAGCCGGGCCGACCTAGCGACTTGTAGCTTCTCCAACAAAAGGAAGGAGATACCCTCTGTAAGTATTTATAGAGATTCAGCAAAGTCCATAGAAATATCCCAAATATCCATCCGGCAGCCATGATAGCCGCCTTCCAGTCCAATGTGCGCAACCACCGAATTCGTTCCAAGATGAACATGCAGTTGCCCAAGACTGTGAAGGAGCTCTACACGTTGGTGGATAAGTGTGCTCGGATGGAGGAGGGAAGAAAGTTGCCCGGAGAGGAAGATTGCACCAATATTGATTCAGAGGATGAGGATGAATCAACCAGTCAGAAGAAGAGGAAGAAGCGTAGTAAGAAGCGAAGGGATAAGGCAGTAATGACTGTTGAAGGATCGGGTATGCCTAGTACCGGCAAGAAGGTCAAAGATGAGGCCCACGGCAAGGAAGCTGCCATGTGCGCTGACTGCCGGGAAGCCGCTGCTGCCGAGAAAGCCGGGAAAGGTGATGGGCCGTATTGCAAGATTCATCGGACCAAGGGCCACGACCTTCAAGAGTGTTATCAGGTTGAGCAGCTTGTCAAAAGACAGAAAGCAGAGTATGAGAAGCATGACAAGGAAAAGGGTCAGAATGTTGCTGGCGGCAAGGGCAGAGGTGGTGAAGTAAATCGCCCTGGCAAACCCTTTCGGAACCAAGGAAAACCCGCCAGAGGTCGAGAGAAGGAAGCCTGTGGTGATGAGAGTGATGGAGGGGATGAAGAGGAAACTAGCGAGCAAGAGTTTCAGAAGGCCACCAATGCCTTGTGCATTAACGGGGGTGCATCTCTGCACACCTCTCACCGCCAACTCAAGCGGTGGGCGCGAGAAGTCAATGCCGTGGAGCCAGCGCCCGAGGCCCCGAAGCCGCTCAAGTGGTCCCGTACGCCCATCATCTTTGACGAGGAGGATCATCCTAGCCATACCACTGCAGTAGGGTGTTTGCCATTGTTGGTCTCCCCAACAATCCGCAACCTCAAGGTCACGAAGATGTTGGTGGACGGTGGGGCCGGGTTGAATTTGATTTCCCCAGTAGTTATCAGCAAGCTTCAGATAGCAGAGGAAGAGCTGGAGGTTACCGGCATGGTTCAAGGACTTAATCCCGGCTCCCCAGCAGGAGCCGTCCTAAGGGAAAGATCACATTGCTGGTAACGTTTGGGGGAGAACTGAACTACCGGACTGAGAGGATTGTGTTTGATGTGGTTGATCTCCCCCTGCCATACAATGGGATTCTTGGACGCCCGGCCCTGGCTAAGTTCATGGCAGCATCTCACTATGCCTACAACACCTTGAAGATGCCTGGGCCACTGGGAGTCATCACCATCCCATCAGATGAGAAGGATGCAATCATTTGTGTGGACAAGATGTACCGGGATGCGGTCGCAGCGGAGGCAGCGGCAGCAGCAGCTCCCGCTAAGGAAAGCAAAGGAAAGAAGAGGGATTGCAGGGACTCCAACAAAGAGTCCGAGAAGCATGCCCCCACCGAGTGCACGGCACCCGTTGACGACGTGCCAGAGTGTTCCAATGGCAAGAGATCCAAGGTCGTTGCACCCAAAGTGAAGAAGGTCCCGGCAGGGCTGGCTGGCGTTGATGGTACTTTCACTATCAGTGCCACCCACGATGACAAATAGGAAAGCGCGCTCGTTGCCTTCCTGCGGGCGAATATCGATGTGTTTGCCTGGAAACCATCTGATATCCCCGGTGTTCCCAGGGAGGTAATCGAGCACCACCTTGCTGTCTGCCCACATGCCCGACCTGTCAAGCAGAAAGTCCGGAAGCAGGCCTTGGAGAGGCAGCAGTTCATTGCAGAAGAGATCAAGAGACTAGAGGTAGCTGGATTGGTCAGAGGAGTACTGCATCCCACGTGGTTGGCAAACCCAGTGGTAGTCCGGAAGGCTAACGGGAAGTGGTGGCTTTGCATAGATTTCACAGATCTCAACAAGGCTTGCCCGAAGGACCCGTTTCCCTTGCCGCGTATCGATCAGATTGTGGATTCCACTTTAGCTTGTGGTTTGCTCTCCTTTCTGGATGCGTATTCTGGGTATCACCAGATCTTCATGTCCAAGGAAGATGAAGAGAAGACGTCGTTCATCACTCCATGTGGTACGTACTGTTTTGTCCGCATGCCATTCGGATTAAAGAGTGCCGGGTCCACTTTTGCAAGGGCAGTCCAGATTGGTTTTGAGCCACAGTTGCACAGAAACATAGAAGCCTATATGGATGATATTGTGGTCAAGACCAAGGATAGGGCCACCCTTATTCAAGATTTGGAGGAAACATTTGCTAATCTGCGCAAAATCAATTTGAAGCTCAACCCGGAGAAGTGTGTATTTGGTGTTCCCTCCGGCAAGTTGCTTGGGTTGTTTGTATCCCATCGCGGGATCGAAGCCAATCCCGACAAGATCAAGGCTATCGAGCAGATCCAAGAACCAAGGACAGTTAAGGATGTGAGGCGGCTGACAGGATGCGTTGCCGCGCTAAGCAGATTCATCTCCAAGTCTGCCGAGTGCGCCCTGCCGTTCTTCAAAATTTTGAAGAAGGCAGGACCCATGAAGTGGACCCCAGAAGCAGATGCAGCTTTGCAAGAGTTGAAGGCCTACTTGTCCTCCATGCCTACCTTGGTCGCTCCCAAAGCCCAGGAGCCGTTGCTGCTGAACTTAGCGGCAACCAACCAGGTAGTCAGTGCAACTTTGGTAGCGCAGTGAGAAGTGGATGAGGTAGAGAGTGAGCAGAGACCGGCAGAGTCAGAGAAGGATCAGGACTGCAATGAGCACGGCAACGAGAGCAACCCCAAGGACGCGGCAAGGAAGAAATTGGTGCAGCGCCCAGTGTACTTCGTCAACTCCTTACTATAGGGGGCTAGATCGAGGTACTCTGGCGTGCAAAAGTTGATTTTTGGTCTCATCATGGCCTCAAGGAAACTGCGCCACTACTTCCAAGCCCATGAGATCATGGTTGTCACTCGTTTCCCGTTGCAACGGATACTCCGAAACCCTGAGGCTACCAGCAGAATAGTGGAGTGGGCTTTGGAGTTATCCAGTTTTGGTTTGAAGTTTGAAAGCACGTCAACTATTCAGAGCAGGGCATTGGCAGAGTTTATTGCAGAATGGACGCCAACCCCTGATGAGGAAGTGACGGAGACAGCTATCCCCGGCAAGGAATCGCCCCAAGGATGGATTATGTACTTTGATGGTGCTTTTTCCCTAGAAGGTGCAGGAGCTGGCGTGCTTCTTGTTGCCCCTCTGGGGAGCACTTGAGGTACATCGTCCAAATGCATTTTGCCCGGGAAGAAGCAACCAACAACACAGCAGAATATGAAGGGCTCCTTGCCGGGCTTAGGATTGCAGCTGAATTGGGAATTAAGAAGCTGATCATTCGAGGAGATTCACAGCTTGTGGTGAGACAAGTTAACAAGGATTACCAAAGTCCATTGATGGAGGCATATGTCGAGGAAGTGAGGAGATTGGAGGAGCACTTTGACGGATGGCAAACAGAGCACGTACCCTGTGCGGAAAACAACATAGCTAATCATCTGTCAAAGTGTGCTGCGCAGAAGCTCCCTGTGGAACCAAGGACTTTTGTTCTCCATCTCACTCAGCCCTCCGTATCCCCAGCAACAATGGCCCGGAAAAGGAGAAAGTTGGACTCCGGTAAGCCTCTCCCGGTAGAGCCGTCTGCTCCTGGCAGAGACCCTGCCGGAAACAACTCCTCGCAGTCTGCCGGACCACACCCTCCAGCCGGGCCCATGGACCCCGCGAACGAGGCATGTGCTCCTACAGCAGAGAAGGTGCCGCTAGTCCTCGTTGCCCAGCACTAGGCTCCAACTTGGGCAAGGCACATTGTCCACTTCCTCCAAACCGGAGAGCTTCCCGGCAACCAGGACGAAGCTGAAAAAGTAGCCCGGAGGGCCAGTATGTATCAGTTTGTCGATGACACTCTGTACAGAAGGAGGCTCAACGGTGTGAAATTAAAGTGTGTCTGCCGGGAAGAAGGAAAGGAACTGCTGGCTGAGATACACAAAGGCATGCTCGGCTCCCACATTGGATCAAGGGCACTAGTTGGGAAAGCATTCTGGCAAGGATTCTATTGCCCCACAGCCCTCCAAGATGCGGTCGAGCTAGTCACCAAATGTGAAGCCTGCCAGTTCCATTCCAAGAAAACCCACCTGCCTGCCCAAGCTCTTCAAACAATCCCTCTATCATGGCCATTTTCGGTCTGGGGGCTCGATATCCTCGGCCCCTTCCCCCGAGCAATCGGGGGCTTTGAATTCTTGTTCGTTGCTATCGACAAGTTTACAAAGTGGCCGGAAGTGACTGCCGTGAGAAAGGTGACTGCTCAGTCAACTATCAAGTTCTTGAAAGAATTGGTGTGTTGTTTTCGAGTTCCAGCAAGGATCATTACCGACAACGGCACCCAGTTCACGAGACGCGCCTTCATGCAATATGTTCATGCCCTCAGATGCAAGATCTCATTTGCCTCTGTGGCACACCCCCGGAGCAATAGGCAAGCTGAGAGGGAGAACACTGAAGTGCTGCGTGGACTCAAGATGAGAACCTTTGATACGTTACAGAAGCACGGCAGGCGGTGGATTGAGGAGCTACCGGTAGTTCTCTGGTCCCTCAGAACGACACCAAACCGAGCTACCGGGCAGACTCCCTTCTCCCTGGTCTACGGGGCAGAAGCAGTTATCCCCACGGAACTCATTTACGGGTCGCCTCGAGTGCTTGCCTACGATGAAGTAGCGCAAGATCAGCACCGGCGTGACGACGCTGTGCTACTCGAGGAGAACCGTCTCCGGGCTGCTACGCGTGCTGCATGCTATCAGCAAGCCCTGCGTCGCTATCATAGCCGCAGGGTTCACGCCCGGTGTTTTGAGGAAGGTGACCTTGTCCTTAGGCGCGTTCAGTCCGCCAAGGGTACAAACAAGTTGTCACCGAAGTGGGAAGGCCCTTACCGGGTAGTACGAGTCACCAGACCTGGCGCAGTCCGTCGGGAGACCAGAGATGGCATTCAGTTGCAAAACTCATGGAATATTGAGCATCTCCGCAAGTTCTACCCGTAAGGCCCGGCTGTCGGGCCCTGCCCGGCAGCCACCCTTTTGTATAGGCCTTGCCTCAGCTGCATGTAACCCCTTGTACAAAGCCAGGGCGATGACCCTGTGCAAGAGAAAATAAAGAAGCGCTGTGGGGGCCCCCGACCAAGATTGCATGCATGCATGAGCATTCCAAGATCACTGCATAAGCATTTCATGAGCATTTGCATATGCATATAGATAGGATCGCATCCTGCATTCATTATCATCCGCATGAAGCTGCAGGTTCCTGCCGTGAACTTGGCTTTGACAAGGAGTTGAGAAGATTGCCCGGCACTATGATCCCCGGCAAGCCAAACAGATAAGTTCTACCTCCTGTCCATTAGTGTTCTGTAAGTTATAACTTGTGCATAAGAAAACCCCGCCACTCTTTTGAGACTTAGGTGCTCCCATCCCTGACTCGAACGTTGCTTCGGACAGGATGGTAGTAGTGGCCTTTGGTAAAAAGAAGTTGGCGGGGGGCTGGCCCCTTTTTCCTGTTGCCCGGTAGACACAGCTCTCCGGCAGACAAAAAAGGTGCTGGCAGGACAGCCTGCAGGGGAAAACTCGTTTATTTACACTAAAGAGGCATCTCGCCTCTGCATGGACATACACATGCACGGGTTCCCGGCAAGGTTCATCTTTTTCATTAATATGCTGATACAAGTACAAGCATTACAGAACACAAACATGGACTCGAGAGATTACATTATTTGAATTAAAATTTGGCTAGTGCCTGCAGATTTAAGATTGAAAGAAAGATAAGTGCCCCGTAATGCCCTTTCTTGTCCCTCTCCTTCTAGGCACGGCCGTCGAAGGCGAGGAGGGCAAAAGGAGTGCCTGGGCGGGAGCCCAGCCTGCCCCCTCAGGCTCCGGGAGAGGTAGCCTGAGGGGAGCGGGAGCACCGGGGAACGCATCGATGGAGAGCACGGCGGAGGCGACACGTCGACTGCCACCACCAGGGCCAGCAGGACACGACAGGGCTAACGGAGCTGCAGCCCGAGAGGAAGCCTATCGGGGTCCAGCTGGAAGACTACTGGAGGAGCCCAGGAGCACCATCCCCACCTCTGCATCCAACTCCCCGGCAAATTGCATTGCCGGGAAGGAGATGCGGATGCAGATGATGGTGCTGCCGCCTGATGAAGATGGTGCGGGCGGCGATCAGCCAGAGTCAGAGTTGCCGCTCCCCCGCCCGCTGCCGTCGTCATCGCCGTCACTGTCCTCCTCGTCGCTTCCGCTCGAGCAGGAGCTTTCGTCGTCAGTCGAGCTCTCCGCGCAGCACCCTAAGTGACCTCCCGAGCGCCCGAAAATCTTGACGGAGAGAAGGCCGCTCTCCATTAATTTGAACTGGAGAACGTGCCCCTCCTAGAAGCCGTGGGCACGGGTGAAAGTCTTCCAGCCACGGCATAGGTACATGACGTGAGGGGCAGGGAAGTCGACATCAATCCACATGCTGCCGTTCCCAGAGCCCCTCATGTGCAACCTCAGAGCACGTGGTTGCTCAAGCTCCATCTCCCACGCAAAGGGAGTTGGAAGGCGAAGATGACCACACAGGGGCTTGTACAGCCTGATGATGAACTCTCGAGGTTGGTCCCTGATGTGGCCTTCCATCGGGGGAGGAGCCGCCGGTGGGGGCGCAGCCAAGGCGCCGCCCCGCCCTCCTCCTCCTCCTCGAGCACCACGGCGACCTCGACCTCGTCCCCTCCCTCCTCCCCTCGCGGCGGGTTCCGTCACCACAGGATCCGGAGGAGGAGGGATGCACTGTCGAGTAAAAGCCCTCGTCGCCGCCGCTGGGGCACCGTCGCGCCCTCGCCCCCTCACCATGGCTAGAAGGGAAAAGTTGCGAAGAAGAAGAAGAAGTGTGTGCAGAGAGGCACCGCTGCCGGGGCCGAGACACGAAATCCCAGAAATCAACCCCTCGTGTCATCCCCAGCCCAGGATTACTGTTACTGGAGGACACGTCCTTGTTACAGATTACCAAGCTATTACAAGAATTGGATACAAGACCATGAAGGTCTAATGTTACAACAATGATTCTGGTGGTGGATGATGGAGTTGTCTCGTGGTTCTCCAATGTCGATGGGGCTCTATTCCCACAGGAACAGCTGACCCGGATAATTCCTATCCGCGTGGCTGCCATCCTAGGATCTGCACGGACGTCGCTGTGGTACTCCTCAAAGAAATCCTGACCTGGCCAAGTAAATAGCCAGGGACAAGCCTGTGAGTACGTTTGAATGTACTCGCAAACATCATGAACAAAAGATATACCGAATGCAACAATTAAATTATATGATCATGATGAACCACCTATATGCGTATGCTCATGATGGACTTAAAGGCATGCTGTCAGGAATTAAATTATGGCATGATAAAATATTAGCATGCGCAAATAAATGAATACATAATAAAAAAATAAAAAAATTTAGTGATAAACAAGGAAAGTTAAAGGAAAATAAAATAAAAGAAATGCCGGTCGGATGTCTAAAGTGACACCACGGTAGGTCTTGAAGAGAAATGCCAAACGGGTGTCTAAAAGAGAAATCGGACGAGACAGGACCATCCGAGAACTCAGGCGACGCCACGAGAGGTCTTGAAAAGAAATGCCAGTCGGGTGTCAAGTGACGCCACGGTCAGACTTGAAGAGAAATGCCAATCGGGTGTCCACAGGAGTAGTGGCGGGATAAACCGCCTGTTAACTCGAGAGACGCCACGAAGAGGTCTTGAAAATAAATGCCAAACGGGTGTCCACAAGAGTAGTGGCGTGACAGACCGCCTAATAACCCAAAGGATGCCACGGAGAGGTCTTGAAAATAAAATTGACTGCCCGGGGTAGTCTAGCCAGCCCCTGAGACACTCAGGAATATAAAATAAGAGAAACGAGTTAGTCCACAATAATATGTATAACCACAGTAATATTAACAAGCATAGCAAAGTATTCATGATAGCATCAGGGTGACAATAAGTATTCAACAAAAACAAATCAGGCACATTTTAAGTATTTCCTCCGGAGACCGACACTTGACCAACCCAGACTGTAGCCCTTAATCGTCGACACGGCTATTCGAATAGGTTTAAACTCTGCAGAGGGTGTACTCTTTACCCACAAGTAAAGGATTTCTTTAGTCAGCACCGTGACACTGACTAATTCCCATTACGGTCTTTGGGTTAAAAACACACCTGACCAGCACACTAGATTAACCGTCCGGATGCCCGGAATCACCCAAAGCATCGTTTCAGAAAAACTCTAAGTCGGGGAGACAACAATCTCGAGTAGCATGGGATCACTATTAATACGCGTGGATTCCAAGGGGACACTCCCTCTCGGCTATAGCCGGTAACACCCATGCCCCCTGACCCGATGACAGGATTTAGTCCGCGGCCGCGGAAACCCTCATCGTGGCCCTCTGTACGATGTGTGCATGGAAAGGGGTTAACAACTTACTAAACCATACCCCACCTGTGGCAGGGACAAGTGGCAGCACGAATCAAGTATGGGGGTTACCGGAACAAGACTCGATCTACGGTCGACTCAGGAGGCTCGAATATTTCCTTCAGTGGTTAGCCCAAAATGATTCCTCGGTAGTACCCAACAGGGTCACCACCTGACATGTCCCAACATGTCCTTACTGATCGTTCTCTTCACCACGAGAATTCAGTATCACGGTCACTTTACTCATGACTAATATTTTTTTCCTACAGTTTAGTCCAGACCAACACGAGCATATATGACAAGTGAAAGTAATCATGCTCACTCATATTTCACGTTTTAGAGATAACAGGAAAACAGCCATGGATCATGCATGCACTATGGCTATATGCAAAATCCATTAAAATTTATCCTAACCATGATCCAAATATTCAAGATAGTAACCAAAAACATTCACCATATCAAGTGTTCAAGATGCTTGCCTTGAGCATGCAGAAGTATTGGGTGCACTCCAAAAGTTTGAAATATTAACTCCCCTCCATTTCCTATTTTCAAAAATATTTAATTCACCACATATAGCAAAAACAGTACTAAAAATTGTTTCAAAAACTTTTGAAATAAATACTCAAATAAACTAGATGAAATATAAGAAATACCAGAAAAAGAATCAAATTATTTGGAGTTAGTATGAATTACTTATGGAATTTTCAATCTGTAATAAATTATTGAAAGGACTATTTAATAAATCCAGTGTAGACAAAGCTTAGGAAAAAAAAGTTCACCTAATCTAGATAAATAGAGAATGATTTTATAAATCTATAGACATTTGAATCATCAGTTTTGGATTTGAAATGGATCCTGTGGAAATATTTGAAAACTACTAGAAATGGAAAAATGGAAAGGAGTAGCAGTGCGACTTGTGCGTTGAATAGCTGTACTGTACCACTGGGCCGAGCCCATCAAATCAGTCGCGCGGTGAGGTACCAATGTCGAAGGCGTATTTAGAAAATACGCCTTCACTTACTGACGCGGGTCCCGACCCCAGTCACTGATGGTGGGTCCCGCGGGCCCACCAGTCATGTTTGACTGGTCGTCGCCACGCGCGTCTTCTCAGGCAGAAACAAAGGCGGGGTTCCGACGGTGATCCCCGGCGAACAGCGGCGCTGTTCGAAAAACGGAGGCCACCCACGGACTCAGGGGGTCGAGGCGGCCCAGGGGGTGCCCTCCTTGGTCGCCGGGACGGACGGAGTCGCCGATGGCGAGGCTCCCCGAGAGGCTCCGGCGACGGTGATTTGGGGTTCTCGCCCACGACTATTCTCGCCCCAAATTGAAGCAGGGGACGAGTCCGTGAGGTTGAGAGGAAGTTGCTGGAGAGGAAAGCGGAGGGCAGAGGGCTGTGGTGGCGTGGGAATCATCGAGGAAATGGCGGCGACAGTGGCTGCCGGAGATGAGAAAGATGGCCGTCTCCGGCCGTGCTGGGGCTCAGGCAAGCTCGTAGAGAGATGAGGAGGAGAGTTGATCCTCTGGGAGAGCCCGAGGTGGCCTTTTATAGCTCGGGGAAAACGGTTCTGTGGCTTCCCGAAGAAGCCACGGCGGTGGCGGCCATTACTGCGCCGGTGAGGTAGTTGTGGAGGAGGCCACCGTCCAGGGAGTGAGCTGGCTGGCTCGGGGAAGTGCCAGGTAGCATGGACGGTGCCGTCCCCGAGTGGGTTGCGGCGGCGGCCATTATTGGCGAGCAAGGACGGTGGCGAGGCCGTTGGTGGATGGCGGGGTCCGGTGAGGACAGTGGCGTCTTGCACTTATGGAAGGACGCGCTGGCTGGCTCGGAGACAAGCCACGCGTCTCAGGCGGTGGCGTGTCCGAGACGGCGGCGGCCGTGGCCGGTGCAGGTCGGTGGGGAGTGGCGCTAGGGGATGAAAGAGGTGTCGGCAAGGCGCGTTGCTTGCCCGTGAAGCCGCCTGGGGTGATCCTTGCACGAGAGAGGCAGCAGGGGGCCGCGCGGAGACGGTGCCGAAGCCTGCAGTCCTGGCGCTCTGGCCACACGCAGTGCACGCGTCCAGAGTGTTCGGCGAAATGCCAGGGCCACCTAGGAAGCTCCTCTGACTATGAAATTTCGTAGGATTGGATATATCTGAATGATACGGATGGTGGACATGATAGTTTGGCCAAATGACCAAGTGTGCCATGTAGATTAGGAAGAGGGAAAATTCCTGTCATGAATGCAAGGTGCTTGACAGAATGCTTTGGTGACCAAGGTGGCTCTATTGGATTTGAATTTTGGCAGGATGATGTGTCCTTATATGACAAGGATGACGGTGGGGTTGTATGGACAAAACAAAAAACTTGCAAGTGCAAGTTTTGGTGAATTTCAGTTCTGGGCAGAAACTTCATAGGAATATTTGGTGAACTAAAAAGATTCCAATGGGGCTAAAATTTTGGACTTAAGGGTTTGGTTGGAAGGATAGTAAGTGGAAAAAATTTCAGAATTGTTGGAGAAACATTTAATAGGGTTGTAGTTCAAAGCTGGATCTGGACCAGAAAAGGAAAGAGGTTGTTTCACTCAAAATTTTCAAAGCACCAAGTTAGATTTTTGCATAAAAGTGACATGTGGACATCACGTGACCTCCCATAATTTTTGTGGGATTTTAAAACAATTATTTAAAATAGTTGTAGTGCATCAGAAGCATTTAAAGTGTTGAAAAAACCTTTTAAAGAATTGTTTTGGGGCAAATTTTTATTTTGAAAATAATTCTTACTGTTGTTAAAGTAATAATGGAATGGGTTAAGAAAACTCCCAAAGCCACAATATTATTTTCCAACATTGCTATATGGAGGAAAGAATTTTGAAAAACAGAAACAGAAAATGCTCTCAAATTAATAAAACACCCAATATAATTTAAAATTTTATTTCTGGCCAATTTTTACTTAATAAAAATCATGGTTGAATTTTTGGGGTGTTACAACCGCCCCTGCCCCTTTTTATAGGGGGACGAGGCAGGGGGCTGGATCCTCATACGGGAAATGGCCGCCTCGCTCCTCCAATACGGCCTCGCTGCACCCTCTGGAGCTCTGAGGATCAAGGCCATCCCTCTGTGCCAACCATCAGCGCTCGGTTTTCGGCCATGGCACTCCTCCCCGTGCCCTCCACATCCACCACCTACCACACCCAATGGATGCGAAACACGTGGCAGGTGCGTGCGAAACGGGAGGCAAGTGGGATGGCAGTTTCCGCCCTGTGATCGTGGGGTGAGGAGAACCCGCAGGCCACGATCAAAGTTCTTCCACAGCATTGCACACGACGCACGGAGAAACCGAAAACTTGCCCGGAATCAAGGCTAATGAAGAAGCAAAGAAGACCTCAAGAGACCAGCCTCTTCAGCGACCCCGCCTGTGCACTTATTAGGCCCTACCCCGACGACGCTCGGCAGCGCGTTTGTGGCAGGCCCGGGGGCTTCTGTTGGTGCAACAAACCCTGGGTCTGTTGCCTAGACTGTGCACAGGCATGGGGATGAGATTGAAGCACCAACCCAAGTCAGAATTCAAGTGACTAAGAGGTTCAAAGGACTAACATGCAGATCAGAGGGACCAAGATCAAGCCAAAGAAGCAAGGCACGATCAGGAGAAGGGCCTCCTTTGCCGGGCAGGCGAGCTCGGCAAGGGGCGAGGCCACCCCCGGAAGACGACGTCCAAGATGTCCCGGCAGGGCCTGCCGGGGCACACGGAGGCAAAACCACCTCACCAACTACTCCACCACGACCCACGTCGTCAATCAGTGTGGTGTCAAACCGCGGAGTGACTAAGTGGCAGCCATTCACCACATGGCAGCCTCTCCCTACAGGAAACACCTGCAGATGACACCCGTCCTGCGACGTGTCAAGCGAGCAGGCGTGGAGCTAGCGAGATAGCCCGACAAGCCTTGCCGGGCAACCAACAATGTGATGTTGAGCGGTGCATTTAATGCGCCCTGTCAGCCCGCAGAGTTAGGTATGATAGCACTGTTTGTTATCTTATCAGTGCATAATGACTGTTTTGCCATTGTGGTGACCCCTTAATCTATAAAAGGAGGCCCATGGCGACCGTAGAGAGGGTTAGAAGGTTGGATAACTCAAACCCCCATACGCGCGTGGCCAGTGCCGCCCCGAGGCAACCCTTGCCGGGCAAGTGTACTACGCTCCACCACCACCTTTCCACCATCAATCCACCAAAGCAGGAGTAGGGTTTTACGCCTCACGGTGGCTCCGAACCTGGGTAAAAATGCCTGTGTGATCTCTGTCGTGCTGCCACACGCTCGTCTGCTCTTTGTGCAACGCTATGCCCCCCTGCCGAACCAGCAAGGGGCCTCCTGGTCTCATAGGTGGCCGTGGTTTCCCGCGACAGAGCCGGTCCAGGGGGCCCACAAGCCTGGGAGGCACGCCCTGGGGGATAAGCGTTCCACCAGGGCTTGTGGCCTCTAGGTGGCCCCCCTCTGGTATCTTTTTGGGCCAATATTTTTTATATGTTCCACAAAAATTCTCCGTAAATTTTCAGGTCAATCCGAGAACTTTGATTTCTGCACAAAAATAATACCATGGCAATTCTGCTGAAAACAACGTCAGTCCGGGTTAGTTCCATTCAAATCATGCAAATTAGAGTCCAAAACAAGGGCAAAAGAGTTTGGAAAAGTCTATACAATGGAGACATATCATCAATCCAGTAGGAGAACCAAATAACCCCTTGTTAGCAGTACCTACACACAAAATAACAAATACTTGCACCCAACACGAACAAGGGGTTGTCAATCCCTCGCCGGTTAATTGCAAGGATCAAATCTTGTAGTGATAAATAGATAGCACAAAAATAAAAAATAAAGTAAATAAAATTGCAGCAAGTTATTTTTTTTAATATATGATAAAAAGTAGACCTTGGGGCCATAGTTTCACTAGAGGCTTCTTTCTTGAAAATAGCATACGGTGGGTAAACAAATTTTTGTTGGGCAATTGATAGAAAAGTGAATAATCATGACGATATCCAAGGAAATGATCATGTATATAGGCATCACGTCCGAGACAAGTAGACAGACTCCTGCCTGCATCTACTAATATTACTCCACACATCGACCGCTATGCAACATGCATCTAGAGTATTAAGTTCATAAAGAACGGACTTACGCCTTAAGCAAGATGACATGATGTAGACAAAGTAAACTCACGCATGAATAAACACCTTCTTTTTTTCCTTAATGGCAGCAATACAAATACATGCATTGTCCCTTTCTGTCACTGGGATATAGATCACCACAAGATTGAACCCATCATAAACCATCTCTCCCATTGCAAGAAAAATCAATCTAGTTGGCCAAACCAAATTAATAGATCGGAGAGAAATACAAAGCTATAATAATCATGCATAAAAGAGTTCAGAGAAGACTCAAATAATATTCATGGATAATCTGATCATAAACTCATAATTTATCGGATCCCAACAAACGCACCGCAAAACATGATTACATCTAATAGAACTGCAAAAACATCAAGGAGAACATTATATTGAAGAACAAAGAGAGAGAAAAAGCCATATAGCTACTAACTATGGACCCGTAGTTCTATGGTAAACTACTCACACATCATCGAAAGGGCAGCAAGGTTGATGTAGAGCCCCTACGTGGTGGATTCCCCCTCCGGCAGAGTACTGGAAAAGGCCTCCAGAAGGGATCTCTCGAGAACAGAAGCTTGCGGCAGCGGAAAAAGTATTTTGGGTGGCTCTCTATTGGTTTTGTGATTTTAGAGAATTTATAGAGGAGGAATTAGGTCAAACGGATGCTCGTGGGCCCCATAAGCCACCAGTGCGCACCTACCCCCTGGTTGCGCCCTGGTGCCTCGTGGGCCCCTCCTTCATCTTCTGGCCCTCTTCCGAAGCTTCCAGGGTCTCTTATGTCCAGAAAAAATCTCAAAAAAGTTTCGTGGCATTTGGACTTCGTTTGGTACTGATATTCTGGAAAACCAAAAATAGGCAAAAAATAGCAACTGACACTTGGCACTAAGTTAGTAGGTTAGTCCCAAAAAATGATATATAATGACATATAATTGCTTATAAAACATCCAAGGTTGGTACTATAATAGCATGGAACAATCAAAAATTATAGATACGTTGGAGACGTATCATTATTCATGGCAATGATCATGTATATAGGTGATACCCCACAAGTATAGGGGATCGCGACAGTCTTTGAAGGTAGTATTTCACCCTAATTTATTGATTCAACACAAGGGGGCCAAAAGAATATTTATGAGCCGTAGCATTTTAGTTGTCAATTCAACCACACCTGGGAAATTATATTTCAGTAGCAAAGTGTTTAGTAGCGGAGTAACAATAGTAACAGGAACAGTAGCAGTTTGTAGTGATTGTAACAGCAGCAACAATGAAAGTAACTTAGCGAGAACCAATATGATAAAAGCGTAGGCATTGGATTAGCGGTGGATATTTGTGTTGGATGACATTCATCATATAACAATCACAACCTAGAGTGCTACACAATAGCTCCAATTCATCAATGTAATGTAGGCATGTATTCCGTATATAGTCATACGTGCTTATAATAATAACTTGCATGGCATCTTTTGTCCTACCCTCCCATGGTAGTGGGATCCATAAGGAATTCTAAGGGATATTAAGGCCTCCTTTCAATAGAGAACCGGAACAAAGCATTAACACATAATGAATACTTGAACTCCTGATACTATGGTAATCATCGGAAAGAATCCCGAATCCCAATTATTGTCACCTTGGGGGTATGCGGATCATAACACGTAATAGGTGCATTCAACTTGCAAGATAGGATCAAGAGTTCAAATATATTCATGAAAACATAGAGGGTTCAGATCTAAAATCATGGCACTCGGGCCCTAGTGACAAGCATTAAGCATAGCAAAGTCATAGCAACATCAATCTCAGAACATAGTGGATACTAGGAATCAAGCCCTACCAAATTGACTTGATGACATGACGAATCTCATCCAAATCCATCACCGTCCAGCAAGCCTATGACAGAATTACTCACTCCCAGTGGTGAGCATCATGGAATTGTTGATCGAGAAGGGTTGATGATGATGATGACGACGAATTCCACCCTCCGGAGACCCGAACAGACTCCAGATCAGCCCTCCCGATGAAGAATAGGAGGTGGAGGCGGCTCCGTATCGTAAAACGTGATGATTCCTTCTCTCTGATTTTTTTCTCCACGAGATGGTACTTATGGAGTTGAACTTAGGGTTGTCGTAGGCTCTAGGGGCCCACAAGCTCACCAGGCGCGCCCTGGTGGTGGGCGCGCCCCATGAGCTTATGGCTCCTAGGTGTCCCCCCTCTGGTAGTTCTCTTCGCCAATATTTTTTATATATTCCAGAAATATTCTCCGTAAATTTTGAGTCCAATCTGAGAACTTTTATTTCTGCACAAAAATAAAACCATGGCAATTCTGCTGAAAACATAATCAGTCCGGGTCAGTTCCATTCAAATCATGCTAATTAGAGTCCAAAACAAGAGGAAAAGTGTTTGAAAAAGTAGATACGTTTGGGACGTATCAACTCCTTCAAGCTTAACAAATTGCTTGTCCTCAAGCAATTCAGTTGACAAACTGAAAGTGATAAAGAAAAACTTTGACAAACTCCTTTTGTTCTTGTTGCTGTATATATGCTTAACTAATGTTCAAGTTTTCAGCAAAGATTATGCAGTAACCATGTGCATGATAACACTTAGGTCTCACATTTACTCATACCAATACACTACTGTAGGATGGTCCTAACGCGACAGTACAATCAAAGACCCTTCGATGAAACTTTGTGCGATGCATTAATCGCAAACGGTGGTGTAAGAAAACTGTCAAAAATGATACAAATTGTTTGCGATGGTGGAGACATCAAACATGATTCAGATTAGAGTTGATACCTGGCATACAGTTCACTCGAATGAACTATTTGTGATGAGCATAACAATAGAAACAGTCAGCCAGATGAAGGTGTGTGAGCTATACGACATACAATTCACTCGGATGAACTGTTTGTGATTAGCAAACACAACAGAAACAGTCAGCCAGATCAAGTTGTGTGCGATAAACGGCATACAGTTCACTCGGATGAACTGTTTGCGGTGAGACAAGACAACAGAAATGGTTCAACTTAACAACATCTGTGTGATACTCGGCAAACAGGTCTGTAATCAGAAATATGTGCGAAGACCGACAATAACACAGACGATTGTTGCTAATAAGTCGTGTCTGTTGTGGGAAATGCTTGCTGGTATACAATTGTCAGCGATTGATGAAAACATCACCAATGGGTTCCCTAGTTTACTCCTATGATGTGATTTGCTCTGTCTACAGAAGAACAACATATATAACCAAAATAAACATCCAATTACATAAGTGACTATACAAAACATTCACACACACCTCAATAAACAATTACATGCATTCTAAACTAGGAGAAATGATCATCTAATCATCTACTTCTTGTGACGCCGCTGCCACTGCTTTGTGGCTGGATCCCTCACTGGGGCACGGCAAAGGCACTTCCTCATGTCAATGATCTGCCTGTACATCTCGTAGCTTGTGTACGCATCCTTGGCCGTGTACTTGATGTGTTCTTTATCCAGTCTCTGCTCCCAGGCACTGTGCCAGGCGATCTTGTCCTTCTTACTCTCATCCTTCATCTTCATGTAGTAGGGGTCGATGATGGCCAAGGCGAGGTCAACCAAGGAGTCCTGATTGTTCTTCATGCTGGCCCAATCACTATAGTGGTCACGAATGTTGATAATATTCCGGCAGGCCAAGCACGAAACCTCGAGCGCTTTTAGATCATTGTTGGTATCCACCGTAGCGAAAGTGTAGTCGAGGCTATTGATAAACCTGGTGAAACGCTCACAAGGCCTTGTGGCTAGGTGGTAATGTTAGACAAGGACGTCATGGCGCATGCACAACAGGCGACGACAACCTTGTGATCATGGCCGGCACGACCGCCGGTGAACTCGAGGTCGAAGCCGACCAGTTTATACTTGTCCTCAGCAAGCAAATGCTCCATAGTTTAGATGGAGCTCTCCACCGAGACCGGCTCATTCGTGTACACCACCGAGAGGTCCTTCCCCCTCAAGTGGGTGTCCACTACGTGATGCGTGGTGAACTGCCGCCCGTTGTCATCGTCAGCTGCTGGGAGCGCCATTGGAGCCACGGGGAGCGCCATTGGAGCCGCTGGATATCCTCTCTGTATGTGTCATCGTGAGTGTGCTTATTGTGTTGTGGGGCGCGAGAGATTAAGGTAAATGGCTGCGGGACTAAATGGGGACCGGGCGGCCTAGATTCTCGGCATGTCCGCATGGCAGTTTTTGCAGTGGGTAACTGCATCGTGGCGCCGCACCCAGCACAACCACATGCATAATGGTAGCACGAACGTACGTGATCATGCACCGGCCCTAAATGCTGGCAGCATGAACGGAGGCACACGAGAGCAGAACGCGCATGGCAGGACACGAGCAGAGCGCGACACGGCCGCCTTAACCGTGAGCAACCACACACATAGAGCAGTTGAACACGCAGGGTATGGTCGTCTAGAAGCCGGCCGACAGTTGCGAGCCGGTGGCATGATATGAAACTACGTCGTGTTCCACATCACACGATGGTCGAACAATCGTTCGCGACGCTGCGTAGAGAGCAGCCGTGTTCTAGGTAATTAAATCACAAATGTTTTTTTATTAATCGTATGTGTACGTGTCATTTCGTCCTCCTCTCACACGTCTTATCACCCCACTGCCGCAGAAGGCTTCGAGCGCAAGCTTGAGCACCGCACATGCATTCTTTTGGCCAAACGGTGGCTCGAAGTGGCGCCAATGAATCGTTGGTGAGCCCATTCCCACGCAACCGCGTAGGTTCCCGCGCACAGCCGCGCAAGCTTCACGCCCGACTCGGTGAAATCCCCCAAAACGCCAATGCTTACCGGCCTGCTATATAAACCCTCACAGACGGCGAGTCCTGCGTTGCATTTCCCCCTCCCTCCCTGTAGCTTATCTCGTCTGCTTCCCCCACAATCGCCAATGGCACCGGTCCGTCATTGTCGCTCAGCCACTCCGTCGTCATCAGAGGACAACTCCAGCTGGGAGGCTACACCGCGGTGGCAGTGCAGTCCCCGACGTCGTGTACTTCGCGTGGCGTCCTTGTTGGGTGTGTGCACAACACCCACCACACGCTCCACCGCCGCTGCCCATCGGCAGCTATTGCCGGCCGCTACCCCGTTGTCTACCGTCGTGGCCACCATACCACCATCGAAAGCCAGAGCCATCGCCCGCTTTGCCGCCACGGCCCGAAGGCGGGAGGTGGCCATCGTGGCCGCCACCCCACTGTCGGCCGTTGTGGCCATCACCCGCTCCGCCGCTATGGCCCAAAGGCGGGAGGTGCCGTCGTGGCCGCCACCCCACCGTCGACCGTTGGGGTCATCACCCGCTCCTCCACCACCGCCAGAAGGCAGGAGGTGGAGGTGGAGCCCCACATGTGTGTCAGCGACCTTGCGCGCTACGTCTAGTTCCTGTGGGAGGAGGAGGAGGAGCGCCTGATCGAGCACGTAAAGAGTAGGCAAATGCACGGGAACCGGCACCGCGGTGGGTGCAGGGGCGCGCACGGGCACAGGCGGGGGAGCTGGCACTGGCATGTACATGAGCTTGCTCGGGTCCGCAGGGACCTCGCTGATGCCCGCGGCTTCCAATGCTGCGATAGTGCTCGGCGACCAGCCCGTCAATGCCACGGGGATGGTCATCGGCACGGGCGCGGGTCTAGGAGCTGGGACGGGCATGGAGGCAACATCCGCCGTGGCCAGCTTGTTAAGGGCCATGTCCGTGAGGCCCCATTCCTCCTTATTTTCTATCTCCTCCGGCTCGGAGTCGACTTCACCAAACTAGAAGACTAGTGACAGATGATCCTTCCGCACCATGACGTTGGTGGAGGTTTGCGGGAGGGGAATGGGAGGCGAAGAGTAAGGACGTCCATATTAAACAGCGGCCCAGGCTCCATTAATGGAGAGGTTGGGAGTGAGGCAGGCATCCATGTGATAACCCACAAGTATAGGGGATTGTTTGTAGCCTTTTTCGATAAATAAGAGTGCTGAACCCAAAGAGGAGCTAAATGTAGAACAAATATTCCCTCAAGTTCTATCGACCACCGATACAACTCAACGCACACTTAACGTTTGCTTTACCTAAAACAAGAATAAAACTAGAAGTACTTTGCGAGAATAAAAGTACGAATAATTGCTAGATAATAAATTTAGTAGTTTAGTAGAAAGCTTTTGTCACACAAGAAAGTTATTTGTCCCTAGGCAATTGATAACTAAATCGGTAATCATTGTTGCAATTTTATATGAGGGAGACGTTTGAGCTAACATACTTTCCATACTTGGATCATATGCACTTATGATGGGAACTCTAGCAAGTATCCGCAACTACCAAAGATCATTAAGCTAAAACCCAACCATAGCATTAAGTATCAAGTCCTCTTTATCCCATACGCAACAACCCCCTTACTCAGGCGTAAGCTTCTGTCACTCTAGCCACCCACCATAAGTGAATCATGAATGTATTGCAACACCCTACATCGGGGATCCCTCATGTTTGCGCGACACGGAGGGCACCATAGGAT
The DNA here is from genome assembly GCA_011799875.1 of Thinopyrum elongatum. Classification (NCBI taxonomy): domain Eukaryota; kingdom Viridiplantae; phylum Streptophyta; class Magnoliopsida; order Poales; family Poaceae; genus Thinopyrum; species Thinopyrum elongatum. The sequence continues at coordinate 248,725,032 of CM022299.1, forward strand.
AGCACCAAAATATAATATAGAACTCAAACCAATCACGATCATCAATCAACCCATAGGACGAAACAGATCTACTAAAACACCATAGGACAACCACATATCATTGGATAATAATATATAGTGTTGAGCACCATGTTGAAGTAGAGGATTGCAGCGGGAATAGAGAGGTTACACCACTGCATAGAGGGGGAAAGGTTGGTGTTGGCGGTGGCAACGTTGTTGATGTAGATCGCCATCATGATCCTTGCCCCGGCGGCACTCCGGCGCCACCGGGAGAGAGGGGGAGAGAGCCCCCCTCCTTCTTCTTCTTCCTTGACCTCCCGCCTAGATGGGAGGAGGGTTTCACCTCTGGTCCATGGCCTCCATGGCGGCGGAGGGGCGAGAGCCCCTCCTAGATTGGATCTATCTCTCTGTTCTCTCTGTTTCGCGTTCCTGTTTTCTGGCCCTTCACTGTTTCTTAAATTCTCAGAGATCTGTAACTCCGATTGCGCTGAAATTTTTCCACGATTTTTTCCATAAATTATCTTTCTTCTAGCGAAAGAAGGGCCCCACCCGACTTACGGGGTGCCCACTAGGCACCACCGTGCACCGGGGGGGGGTCAGGCGCGCCCTGGTGGTTAGTGGAGGTCGTGGGCCTCCATTTGTGTTGATTCCACCTCCCAAAAATCACATATATTCCAAAATAATTCACCATAAATTTTTATCGTGTTTGGAATTCATTTGATATGGATATTTTGCGAAGCAACAAACAGGAACTGGCACTGGATCAATATGCTAGTCCAATAAATCATATAAATTGTCGCCAAAAGTATGTGAAAGTTGTATAATATTGGCATGAAGCAATAAAAAATTATAGATACGATGGAGACGTATCACCATGGAGGTCGAAGGGCTCACTTCCCAGTGAGCTTGCACAGCGTACAGCTCACACGCTTCCTGGTGAGCCTGCGCAGCGGAGGACTACTTGCACGCCTCCCGGTCAACCTGCGCATTGAACTACGCTCGTGCGCCTCTCATCTACTAAAGCAGCTGTCCGCACAGCACCTCCTAGCCAAAAAAAGTGTGGCGCATGGCGTCACATGAATGGTTAGCAGAACGCCCATGATTTAAATTATACAAACATTTGAGATGATAACGTGGCAGCTATTTGTTTCAAAATGCCTTTGTTGGCTGTTAATTCACGCACCTTCTCTCAAATTGGACATGAAAAATACCACAACATGTTTCATGAATTTCAGACAAGTTTTGGATTTACTAGAATTTTAAAACCAAGTATCTCAATGTTTGCGGCCGAGCCACGATGCCAAGGTGTTTGAAGTTCATTCCCATTTATTGCATGGGACCTAAGCATGCACCAAGGACACACAAATGATTTTTTAACCTAATTTGTGCACTGGAGCATGTGCATGTAGTTCAAATTTGAATTATGCACATAAAAGGCCTAGAAAACTTGGTTAATGTATAAAAATGTGCAAACGAACCCTGAATAATTCCAAATTTTAACACGACACTCCTGTTGGTCTATGTTGTATCTAGAAAAAAATCAAGGCGAGAAGAGGCAACGAATGTCGTTTCGTCCAGAAAGGTGACACACATTCCCTACCGGAACCACGAGGCTTCTTGTGAGAATCTCTGGTTTGTGAGGAGCGTATACCAGAACCTGCCTCAAACAGGACAAAAAAATTACCACAACATGTTGGTGCCATTCCATCATAGCATGCCAAATTTCATGAATTTCAGATGAGTTTTGGATTTACTAGAATTTTAAAACCAGGTATCTCAATGTTTGCAGGCGAGCAACGGTGCTGAGGTGTTTGAAATTCATTCCCATTTCTTGCATGGGACCTAAGCATGCACCGAAGAACACACATTTGATTTTTCAACCTATTTTTCTGCACTAAAGCATGTGTCTGTAGTTCAAATTTGAATTATGCACATAAAGTGCCTAGAAAACTCAGTTAATGTATAAAAATGTCCAAACTAACCCCAAAAAAATCCAAATTTTAACATGACACTCCTGTTGGTCTATGTTGCCCCGAGAAAAAAATTGAAAACAAAAAGAGGCAACGAATATCCTTTCATCCAGAAAGGTGACACGTTCCCTACCGGAACCATGAGGCTTCTTGTGAGAAGCTCTGGTTTGTGAGAAGCTTATACCAAAACCTGCCCCAAATGGGATAAATTTTTTACCACAACATGTTAGTGCCATTCCATGATAGCATACCAAGTTTCACGAATTTCAGACGAGTTTTAGATTTACTAGAATTTAAAAACCAAGTATCTCAATGTTTGCGGCCGAGCGACAGTGCTGAGGTGTTTGAAATTCACTCCCATTTCTTCCATGGGACCTAAGCATGCACCCAAGGACACACATTTGATTTTTCAGCCCATTTTTCTACACTGGAGCATGTGCGTGTAGATCAAATTTGAATTATGCACATAAATGCCTAGACGACTTAGTTAATGTATAAAAATGTCCAAACGAACCCCAAAAAAATCCAAATTTTAACACGACACTCCTGTTGGTCTATGTTGCCACTAGAAAAAATTGAAACAAGAAGAGGCAACGAATATCGTTTCATCCACAAAGGTGACACATTCCCTACCAAAACCATGAGGCTTCTTTATGACAAGCTCTGGTTTGTGAGAAGCTTATACCAAAACCTGCCCGAAATCGGATAAATTTTTTGTCACAACATGTTGGTGCCATTCCATGATAGCATGCCAAGTTTCATGAATTTCAGACGAGTGTCAGATTTACTAGAATTTCAAAACCAAGTATCTCAACGTTTGTCGGCGAGCCATGGTGTCGAGGTGTTTAAAATTCATTCCCATTTCTTGCATGGGACCTAAGCATCCACCCATGGACACCTATATGATTTTACAACCCATTTTGGTACACCGGAGCATGTGCATGTAGTTTAATTTTGAATTATGCACCTTAAATGCCTAGAAAACTCAACTAATGTATACAAATATCCAAATGAACCTTGAATAATTCCAAAAAAATTGACGACACTCCTATAGTTGCATGTTCATTACAGATAAAAGTTCTAACAATTCAAACACCCTCCTTTGCCGCTGTGACCCCATTATGTATTTCAAATCAAGATGAACAATCAAGTACATCACACAGAGTTTATTATCACCAACCATGTGAGATGCAGTACAAAATATCTTGGAGCACCATCATAGTATATGGCTTACACGAGAAGGTTCATCAGCTACAGTCCACAACTGATGTGTCAAGCACACTAGCTCGCTCCCCAAATATCATTTCACTGTTCAATCGTCGCCGGTAAAAGATGGGGACGTGGATCCACGTCATGAGGGAAACTTCGGAGGCCCACTCTGGCGAGAGCGTGGCCGCAGCCACCATGAGCGTGCTAACAATCTGCATGAGCACGGCCGGAATTTGCGACTGGGCGACCGCGGCAGCCCAAATGGTCGTTGTTGCAGCTCAGATGGCGGTAGCAACATCTGCGACGGGGATAGCAACTGGCGAGAGCGGCACAGCAGCTGTCCGTTCTGCAGAGTCCACCTTAGCCCTGATGGAGGCCGCCCACGACCATATCGAGGCCGCCCACACCCAGCTCCTGGCGGTCACCGCACAAATCACATGAAGCTTCTCCGACAACAGTCGGCAACCCACGACCGAAGAGTTGGCAGTCACCGAGAGCGTTCGAGCAGCCATCCATTTGTTCGCGGCATACCTTGCCACGATGGAGCCCGTCCAAGCCCAGGACGCGGCCACCCATGCCCAGCTCGTGGTGGTCTTTTCCAAAGAGATGGCGGGCGTGGATGGCGAGATGCTTGCCGAGTATGGTGTGATGGATCCCATGGACCCCCTTCCCCAGGAGATCGTCGGGCGTGAGCTGGACATGGAGGAGGCGGCAGAGATCGACGAGCGTCAGCCGGAGTAGTACTCTTTGTTTAGAGCGCCAGTCTTTTGTTAGAGTAATGTTTAGGTCAGCTAGCTTTGTTTAAAGACTTAACTTGCTCGATTAAGAAGTGTGGGTGTGTTGTAGGCTCTCTTGTGTACCCAAATTATGCAATGACGTGGATGACCACTGTAACCAGGGAAATTCAAACCAAAAATTGCACGTTCAAACTCATCAAACACGAGGTAAGCTATATGAATCATTTGTGATGTTCACATATCATACACAGTGTTGAATAAGGGACCGTGTCTGATGAAACTTTGCGCGCCAGTTTTTTGCTGCACTGAGCCAAAAATTCTGGCTTCCGCGGAAATATCTACCTCCCCCCTCCTCCTGACCAAAAGCCACATTTCCCCTGTTTCTGCCTTCCTTTCCAAGTTTAAACCTTCACTGCTTGCTTGCAGCGCTGCCTCCTCACCAGCGACGCTCCTTCCCGCTGCTCGGCCTCGTCGATCTAGGCAGGTAATCCAAACCTGACCCTCATCCTCCTCTTCCTTCTACATCCCACATGCCCCGACAGCCGGTGCGACACCTTCCACCCAAATCACCAACCCATCCTCCAAATAAGCGCCGCCCTATGCCATGGTGCACGCAGTATAGCCAGGAGCTCAAGGAGCATTTTGCAGTGGAGAAGCAAATCGTGGCCGCACGCGCGGATGAATTCGCGAGGGCTGCCATTCCTGCCGACCCCCAAATCTTGGAGGAGCACCTCACTTTCGAGGCCACCATCGACACCTCACGAACTGACGCTGCCACGCGGTTGGCTGCTTTAAACGACAGTTCATGGCATTTTCTCAAGGCCACCGTCATTGCCTTCGACGAATACTACGAGGTGTTTTCTCAGCGTGCCTATGCCTACCTCAACTTGAGAGCCAACAGGTTGGTGCCTAGAGCGGCTCAGCCAACTAACCACTACAAGGAGGGCACCCATGATGTGGAGGCCTCGCCCTCTTCCAAGTCCAAGGAGCCAATCGTCATCGATATCTCCGACAATGAGGAGTAGCTTGTCATATTAGCTGATACGTCTCCAACGTATCTATAATTTTTGATTGTTCCATGCTATTATAATATCAATCTTGGATGTTTTATATTCATTAACAAGCAACTTATATCATTTTTTGGGACCAACCTACTAACTTAGTGCCCAGTGTCAGTTGCTATTTTTTTGCTTGTTTTTGACTTTTCAGGAAATCAATATCAAACGGAGTCCAAACAAAGAAAAAACTTTAGAGACCCTAGAAGGCTCGGGGGGAAACCAGAAGGCCCACGAGGGAGCGACAAGCTCGAGGGGCGTGCCCTAGGGGGCACCCCACAGGCATGTGGCCCCCTCGCGGAGTGTCCTGGCCTAATTCTTCCTCTATAAATACCAAAAAATTCCTCTCAAATCGAAGAGCACCATGAAATAATTTTTCCACCGCCGCAAGTTTCTGTTCTTGTGAGATCCCATCTGGAGTCCTCCGTCGGCACTCTGCCGGAGGGGGAATTGATCACAGAGGGGCTCTACACAAACCTTGTTGCCCTTCCAATGATGCATGAGTAGTTTACCACAGACCTACAGGTCCATAGTTAGTAGCTAGATGACTTTTTCTCTCTCGATGTTCTTCAATACAATGTTCTCCTTGATGTTCTTGGAGTTCTATCTGATGTAATTCTTTTTTGTGGTGTGTTTGTTGGGATTCGATGAATTGTGAGTTTATGATCAGATTATCCATGAATATTATTCGAGTTTTCTCTAAACTCTTTTATGCATGATTGCTATAGCTTCGTATTTCTTCTCCGATTTATTGGTTTGGTTTGGCCAACTAGATTGATTTATCTTGCAATGGGAAGAGGTGCTTTGTAATGGGTTCGATCTTGCGGTTCTCAATTCTACTAACAAAAGGGGACATGACACATATGAATCGTTGCTATTAAGGGTAAAAATATGTGGTTTATTCATGCGTGAGTTTATCTTGTCTACATCATGTCATCTGGCTTAAGGCGTTACTCCGTTCTTTATGAACTTATACTCTAGATGCATGCTGGATAGCGGTCGATATGTGGAGTAATAGTAGCTGATGCAGGAAGGAGTCAGTCTACTGGTCTCGGACGTGATGCCTATATATGATCATTGCATTGGATATCGTAATGATTATTTGCTTTTCTATCAATTGCCCAACAGTAATTTGTCTACCCACCATATGTTATTTTCTTGAGAGAAGCCTCTAGTGAAAACTATGCCCCCGGGGTCTACTTTTATCATATATTAAAATCCAAAAGTACCTTGCTGCAATTTTTCATTATTTATATTATTTTATATTTAGTGCAATCTTTTTATCTATCACCATACAATTTAATCTTGCAATTACCCGCCGAGGTATTAACAACCCCTCGTTCGCGTTGGGTGCAAGGATTTGTTATCTTGTGGTCAGGTACTGCTTACATAGTATTGCTTGGTTCTCCTACTGGATTGATAACCTTGGTTCTTAACTGAGGGAAATACTTATCTCTACTATACTGCATCATCCTCTCCTCTTCGAGGAAATCCCAACGCAGCTCACAAGTAGCAGGAAGAATTTCTGGCGCCGTTGCCCGGGAGACATCATCAACATCTATCAAGTACCTACGCATAAACTTTCATCTCCTTGCATTTACATTATTTGCCTTTTGCCTCTCGTTTTCATCTCCCCCACTTCTAAAAAGTTTTACAAAAAACATTACAAAAATATTTTTCGTTTGTCTTTTTCTTGTTTGCCTTTGTGTTTGCTTGCCCGCTTTACGTTATGGCTATTTCTTCCCTTGTTTCGTGTACCCCTAAAAATGAAGTTCTCAATTTTAAGCAAAGGGGAGAGAATTTAAAGGGTTCTTGGTATAGGATTTGTGATGCTCGTAATAGATCAACTCGTAAGCAATCCACTACCGTCCTTCTTCGCAATTTTTATGTGGGCATTACTACGTGGTATATATTTGTTCTTGATTCTATTACCGGAGGGAATTTCTTGATTATTCCCCCTTTGGATGTTTTCAATGCCATGGGAAATTTTGTGAGATCACCAACTATCACTATTAGTGAAACAATTTTAACCCTGGAACATGTTATGCAAAGACTAGATGCTATTGAAAATAAAATGCCTACCATAAAACATGTTGAAATTCTTGATAAAAAGATCCACAATCATGTCACTCAATTCGGATCAAAGATAGGGGTTACTCTTAAAATGCTAAAGGACAAAGAACCAATAATTAATGAAAGGGTAGAACAAAGTCCCGCTAGAATCGGTAAGTTGGAAGAAATTATTAACAATTTGGGGTCCGCTTTTTCTTCCGTTAAAACTATTGAAAATCCTCCTCCTAGCAAGAATTGCAAGTTTATATATGTTCCGAAAGACAAGGGTTCTACATCTAGTAATGGAAGTGAAGATCTTAAAATGATTAGTGTTCACCCCAACTTTGTTGATTTAATTAAGGAACCAATCTATGAGAATAAATTCCTTAACTAGGTTCCTAGGAGTTTGATTGTTAAGAATATATATGCTACAACTACTAGAAATTATGGATGTGTGTTTGAGGAGCTGGAGAAGAAAGATGACAATACTTGAAACATTGCATTATGCCTAGCTAGGGGCATAAAACAATAGCTCTTGTTGGCAGGCAACCCAATAGTTATCTTAATTTTCTTGTTTATTTTCTATTTTCTTGTATTCACATAATTATGCTACTGTTATGATTGTGTTTATTATGTTTTAATTAGTGTTTGTGCCAAGTAAAGCCTTTAGGATGGTTTGGATGATAGTTGACTTGATTCTGTGAAAGAACATAAGGTTTTGCGTCTAGTGCCAGAATTGTTAAAATTTTCTGGAGAGTGAAAAAATTCTGAATTGTTTACACATAATTGATATACAAATTACCCACGTCTTCCTAATTTTTCGTAACTGTTGAAGTTACAAAAGTATGAGCATAATTCAGGTTTCTACAGACTGTTCTTTTTTTCACAGATTCTATTTTTTATGCATTGTTTTGCTTGTTTTGATGGAACTATTTTCAGGACCCCGATCCTAAGTCACACCGATCTAGCATGTAACAGATCATATCATTTTGCGGCCTCACGCATGGTATTCCCATGGGTGCCACCTTACCTGGCCTGGGACCGTTTGCGCCTTTTGGCTCACGTATATGATAGTGTCGCTAGCATCCATATGATAGAGAACCCGGGCCGACATGACTAGTCGTAAACCCAAGGTGGCACTAACTTACAGGGACAGGCATACATGACCCAGCAATGCATGTGTCAGTCAGCAGCGAGTGAATCCGGGCTGTAGCAAGCTATCAGGACTCCGGTAAGCACCGCGTGACATTTCCCCGAAGGGACAGACACAGGAGCAAAGAAGACACATGCCGATCATCCCATGTGTTCCGGAGCAGTAGCAAGCTACCATGGCTCAGTGGAAGCACTAGGAGACATTTCCCCATAAGAGAGGCTACCAATAATAAACAACTAGGTTGTCAGATCCCACACATAGCAATACATGTTATACGTACGCATAACATGCAAGTATGTGATGTACAACATGGCGTCACAACATAACTCAACAACTCATATAGATAAAGGCCCAGAAGAGCCATCATAGCATTTATTACAAGCAGTGGGTCTCATGGCCCAACATACAGAGCATACAGGCAACAGAAGCATAAACATGTCTGGGTACAGACATCTGAAAAGGAAGAAGGCTATAAAGCCTGACTATCTACAACACCCTCCCAAGGGTACAAGATCGTAGCTGAGGTAACAAGCTAAACGTCGAAGTCCACGCAGAACAACTAGTGAGACCGAAGTCTCTCTACAAAAACATAAATTAAGAAAATGTGAGTACAAATGTACCTAGCAAGACATACTTCAGAACTAGCTACATATGCATCAGTATCAACAAAGGGGTGGTGGAGTTTAACTGCAGCAAGCTAGCTTTGACTCAGTGGCTATCCTGTACTACGACTGCTGGTAACTCTTTTGAGGTGGCGCACACGAGTCCACATATTCACCATATCAATACACCACTATGGATCCGCTCCCGTCTCCCAACGAGAAGGCCATACATAGCACTCATGCTTATCTTGCGCATTTTAGAGTATCCACTTCCACTTGTCTATGAACTATGTAGGCATTCCAAGTAGTCCATATCCGCGGACGTGGCTATTCGAATAGATCATTTATAACCCTACAGGGGTGTACTTCTTCACACACGCTTTCACCACTTATCGCCGTTTACACGACATGTACTCGGCAACCTTCAAGCGGAAGCCCAGCGAGGGTGTCGGCCATGGCTTGACTAATCACACAAGTCTCTAGTCTAGGTTTATTGCCTATTCGGGTTCCATCCGCAAGGAAATCCGGCTGGGGTTTCCACTATAGCCCCAAACGATGTGTGCAGGGTTCTCGAGACACAAAACGGGCGCCCCGGTACACTATGCCACGTGCCTACCGCATCACAGCCCACCCCTAGGGTCAGCGCTGCGCACGGCCTCCAGCATACTACAAACACCAGAAACTACTTGCAACTCCTGGACAGAGGACAGGGCGATTAATAAGCTGAGAGGGTCCATGGGTTTCAGGCCCAATGCATGGTAGTAGCTATTCTTGGATCACAAACATAGAACTCAGTTCCTGAGCACGGTTTCAATGAGACAACCCACCATGTACTCCTACATGGCCTCTCATCGCTACCTTTACCAAATCGTGTTCACACACTTAGCTCTCATCAGTAGGACATGTTCACCTCCATTCCAATCCATCCCACATGAATCAGACATGACTCAACTCTAAGCATAGCAGGCATAACAAGCAAGCATGAATGAGTAGGCACATCATGGCCCAAACAACTCCTACTCATGCTAGTGGGTTTCAACTATTTACTGTGGCAAAGACAGGTCATGCAGAGGAAAGGGGTTCAACTACTTCAGCATGTAACAGTTGAATCATTGTTGTCCTAATGTAGTAAAAGAGAGCAGGAGCGAGAGAGTGGAATTGTATCAGAGTGATCAAGGGTTTTTTGCTTGCTTGGCACTTCTGAAGATAGTAATAGCTCTTCATCGGTGTCATCTATCTCATCGTCGGGACAACGTCTACTGAGAGGGGACAAAAACCGGCAAACAGAGAAGGAACACAATCAATGCAATGCAACAATATGATGCATGATCATGACATGGCAATATGCTGTGATTTGAGCTAAAGCAACTAGCAACCAGATTAAATGGAGTTGGTTTGAACCAAAGATTCAAATTCAGACTCCATATGTGATTATTCAAATGCCAATTATGCAAATTTTCATATACAGTAGCTTTAAGTTGTTCAAACATGCATGAAAATGCCATAAACAGATTCTTTGGATTTTTCTGATAATTTTTCATATATAACTTATTTCATTTGGAGTTACAGATTATTTTCTATGATTTTTAGAAGTTTAGGACATTTTATGAATTAAATAAATCATTTTAGATTTATCTAAAATCCAGAAAAGCATCTATGACATCATCACTATGTCACAGTGATGTCAGCCAATCAACAGGGCGGGTCCAGGTCAAACCTAACGTGTGGGGCCCACATGTTAGTGACACAGTGCAGGCTAGATTACGCTGCCGGTGACATTTGGCAGTGAGCTCAACTTCAGGACTGAGAAGGTGGTGTTTGATGTAGCCAAGATCCCCATGTCATACAATGGGATCCTTGGTCGGCCAGCGCTGGCTAAGTTCATGGCGGCATCACACTACGCGTACAACGTTCTGAAGATGCCTGGGCCGTTGGGCGTCATCACTATCCATTCCGATAAGAAGGATGCGCTCATCTGTGCCGACCAACTTTACCGGGAAGCAGTTGCAGCACCTGCCATCACGGCACCTGCTCCTACCGCTGGAACTCCCGGGGGGAAGAAGAAGACCGGCAAGAACCTTGGCACGAACTCCGGCAAGAGCACCTCCTCGGAGTGCTGCGCTTCCGTCGAGGACGTACCAGAGAGTTCCACCGGCAAGAACAAGAAATCCAAGGTTGCTCCGCCGGGGACCAAGAAGGTGCCCGTCAGAGAGGACGGAACGGGAGGAACTTTCACCATAAGTTCCACCCTAGATGACAAATAGGAAATCACACTCGTTGCATTCCTACGGGCGAATGTCGACGTGTTTGCATGGCAACCGTCTGACATCCCCGGTGTTCCCAGGAAGGTAATTGAGCACCACCTTGCTGTCTGTCCTCATGCGTGGCCCGTCAAGCAAAGGGTCAGGAAGCAAGCCTTGGAGCGGCAAGAATTCATTGCCGAAGAAATCAGAAAGCTGGAGGCGGCAGGATTGGTCAAAGGAGTGCTTCATCCAACCTGCTTGGCCAATCCGGTTGTAGTGCGAAAAGCGAATGGGAAATGGAGGCTTTGTATCGATTATACAGATATCAATAAAGCTTGTCCAAAAGATCCCTTTCCCTTGCCGCGCATCGACCAGATTGTGGATGCCACCGCTGGTTGTGATCTCCTGTCCTTCCTTGATGCCTATTCAGGGTATCATCAGATTTTTATGGCAAAAGAAGACGAAGAGAAGACCGCATTTATCACCCCATGTGGTACGTATTGTTTCATACGAATGCCTTTCGGGTTGAAAAGTGCTGGTTCAACATTTGCCAGAGCAATCCAAATTGGTTTTGAGCCTCAACTCCATAGAAATATGGAGGCGTATATGGATGATATAGTGGTCAAAACCAAAGACAAAGTGACGCTCATTCAAGATTTAGAAGAAACATTTGCAAATCTGCGCAAGATCAACTTAAAGCTCAATCCTGAGAAGTGCGTGTTCGGTGTTCCTTCCGGCAAGCTCCTCGGATTCTTTGTATCTTGCCGGGGAATCGAAGCGAACCCCGACAAGATCAAAGCTATTGAGCAGATTGAAGCGCCGAGACGCGTCAAAGATGTGCATCGTCTTGGCGGCTGTGTTGCTGCTCTAAGCAGGTTTATTTCCAAATCTGCTGAGCGCGCCCTGCCCTTCTTCAAAATTTTGAAGAAGGCAGGTCCAATGAAATGGACTCCGGAGGCGGAGGCTGCGCTGCAAGATTTGAAGAAATACCTTTCCTCTCCGCCGACGCTAGTCGCGCCAAAACCACAAGAGCCGTTGCTACTGTATCTGGCAACACCAAATCAAGTGGTTAGTGCTGCGCTAGTGGCGCAGAGAGAGGCTGATGAGGAAGCAACACCAGCGGCAGGACCGCCAGATGACGCGGAAAGATCTTCCCCGGCAAGGGTTGATCCCGGCAAGACAGGATCTGCGCAAACAGAAGAACCAGTGCAGAAGAAGAGGGTGGTGCAGCGCCCAGTCTATTTTGTTAGCTCTCTTTTACAAGGAGCTAGGTCAAGGTATTCTGGTGTGCAGAAGTTGCTTTTTGGCCTTCTTATGGCCCCGAGGAAGCTGCGCCATTATTTTCAAGCACATGAAATCACCGTCATCACTCGCTTTCCGTTGCAACGGATTTTGCAAAATCCAGAAGCAACCGGCAGGATCGTCGAGTGGGCGTTGGAGTTGTCCAGCTTTGGCCTCAAGTTTGAAAGCACTTCGACGATCCAGAGCAGGGCCTTGACGGAGTTCATTGCCGAATGGACCCCAACGCCGGACGAAGAGATTCAGGAAACAATTCTCCCGGGCAAGGAAATCAATCAGCAATGGGTTATGTACTTTGATGGGGCTTTCTCGCTGCAAGGCGCTGGTGCTGGCGTGCTGCTTGTCGCACCCACCGGAGAGCACCTCAAGTACGTAGTCCAAATGCATTTTCCCCGGGAGAGTTCGACCAACAACACTGCAGAATACGAGGGTTTGCTTGCCGGTCTCAGGATCGCGGCAGACCTTGGTATCAAGAAACTCATCATCAAAGGCGATTCACAGCTTGTCGTCAGGCAAGTTAACAAGAGTTATCAAAGTCCATTGATGCAAGCCTACGTGGATGAAGTGAGGAAAATGGAAGAGTGCTTCGACGGTCTGCAAATGGAGCACGTTCCTCGTGCCGAGAACAGTGTTGCTGATGACCTGTCAAAGCGTGCCGCCCTCAAGTTGCCTGTGGAACCAGGAACTTTTGTGCTCCAATTGACTCAACCATCCGTGGCGCCATAGGTGCGGCAAGAAAAGAGAAGAAAGTTGAACTCTGGCCAGTACTTCCCAGCAGAGCTCCCCGGAGCCGCCGGCAAGGAAGTTGCCGGGATCGACATGCCTGCCGGGGAACAACAGGCTCCGGCAGGGCCTCAGGCCCTTGCTGTCGAGACAAACGTTCCCCCGGCAGAGGAGATGCCTTTAGTCCTAGCTGTCGAGCCTCAGGCTCCAGCATGGGCGCAGCACATTGTCCATTTCCTTCAGACATGTGAACTCCCTGAGGAACAGGAAGAAGCAGAGAGAGTAGCCCGTCGGTCTGTTATGTACAAGTTCGTCAATGACATCCTGTACAGAAAGAGACCAAACGGTGTGAAATTGAAGTGTATCCCTCGGGAGGATGGACTAGAGCTGTTGGCAGAGATACATGGAGGCATATGTGGCTCTCACATAGGGTCAAGAGCGCTTGCCGGGAAAGCATTCCGGCAAGGTTTCTTTTGGCCCACCGCTCTCCAGGATGCAACTGCACTAGTTACCAAGTGTGAAGCGTGCCAGTTTCATTCGAAGAAATCACATCAACCAGCTCAAGCTCTTCAGACAATCCCTCTCTCCTGGCCATTTTCGGTCTGGGGGCTCGTCATACTGGGCCCTTTCCCCCGTGCTACCGGGGGCTTTGAGTACTTGTACGTTGCTATCGACAAGTTCACAAAGTGGCTGGAGGTGGAAGCAGTGAGGAAGGTGACAGCACAATCAGCCGTCAAGTTCTTTAAGGGAATTGTTTGCCGTTTCGGTGTGCCCAACAGGTTCATCACCGACAATGGCACACAGTTCACAAGTCGCACCTTCATGCAGTACGTCCAAGACCTTGGAGGCAAGATTTGTTTTGCCTCTATTGCTCACCCGAGAAGCAACGGCCAAGCGGAGAGGGCCAATGCTGAAGTGCTGCGCGGTCTCAGGACCAGAACCTTTGACAGGCTGAAAAAGTGCGGAAGACGCTGGATTGATGAGTTACCGGCGGTTCTTTGGTCAATCAGAACGACACCAAATCGAGCCACCAGCCAGACACCATTCGCTCTGGTCTACGGAGCGGAAGCAGTTCTCCCCACGGAACTCATATACAGATCACCTCGAGTGCTCGCTTATGATGAGCTTGAGCAAGAGCAACTGCGGCAAGATGACGCTGTGCTCCTTGAGGAGAATCGTCTTCAGGCTGCTGTGCGAGCTGCACGCTACCAGCAAGCTTTGCGCCGCTACCATAGCCGCAAAGTTCATGCCCGAAGCCTTGATTAAGGTGACCTTGTTCTTCGGCGGATTCAGTCCGCCAAGAATTCAAACAAGTTGACGCCAAAGTGGGAAGGCCCTGATCGGGTAGTACGAGTCACCAGGCCCAGCGCTGTCCGCCTGGAGACCGAAGATGGCGTTCCAGTGAGCAATTCCTGGAATATCGAACATCTTCGCAAGTTCTACCCAGAAGGCGCGGTTGCCGGGGGCTCCCGGCAACCACCCTTTTGTACAAGTCTTGCCGGCAAGGCATGTGATCCTTTGTACAAAGCCAGGCGCAGACCCTGAGCGCAGATGAATAAATTTAAGTGTTGTACATTCCCTTATTGATTCCCATGTTCATATTTATATATGCATGTTTATCTAAGATGTTGTATGACACCTACACCCGGTAAGTTCTAACGAACCGCCAAGGTTTCATGTCTTTATTTTCTCTTCTTTCTTTTTCTCAAAAGACAGAAGGATTCCTCGCGTGCACATTTGCCGGGGGGGGGGGGAGGGAGATATGAATATCAGTTGGCGACGTTCGGAATCGACGCTTGCCGGAGGAAGGACAAAGACAGAAAGCTAAGTCCTAAAAACTCAGAGCAAGTTCTTTTTATTTACAATTTATTTCCTTGGACGATTCTTACTCTTGTATGGAAAATCTGCACGCGAAGGAACCCTTGTTGTAATCGTTCGTGCCCTTATTTTGTTTCGAGCCCGCTCAACAGTTTAAGTGGCTACACTGAGAACACCAAGGAGTCTTGCCGGCCGCTGCGCCTCCAGCAGGCTGTTGAAGTCCCGCACCCAGCGCTCGCGGTAGGTTGCGCGCCGGCAAGTTTTTCAGTAAGCGTAGGGTGAACTCCATACATAAAGGAATCAGACAAGGAAAATAGCAAGCATGAACCTAAACATAGGCGAGTTATATTACATTCATAAGTTGCCGCAATTCTAACTTGAGACTTAATTGTCTTTTACATGGAATGACGATGGCAAGAAAAGGGGGAGCACTCAATCCCTGCGCTGGCCTTCGATCCTTTTGATGGAGTCCACCTTCTCGAGGATAGGCGCGATGCATTCTTCAAGCGCCTCAACATTTGCGTCCCTTGGCAGATGGTCGAGCGCGTTGGAGAGGTCGATGCCGGGATTGCTGTGCACCACTTTGATAAGCACCTTGCGGAGGACGGCCCGGCAAAGCCGGCGAGTATCGTTGGCCAATTGGGTCGCCCGGCTAGACTGGAGCACCCTCAAGGCATTGATGATGCTTTCAAAGAACATCATCAACCTGGCACTTGGAGATATTCTTTCCTCGGAAGAATACTTGAAGTTCGACAGGCCCATGGTTGACAGTTCTGCCGTAAGCTTCTCCGCGGTGGTGATGAGACATCTAGTCCAGATTTCCACTCCCTTTTCGTAATCAGCTTGGGTTTCGGTTGCGCTCTTGAGCAGGTTCCTCTCTCCTTGGAGATCCTTGAGTAGAGCCTTCTCACGGGCCCTGTCGGCCTCGAGAGACTTCTGCAGCGTGGTCAGCTTCAGCTCCAGAACCGCAATGTTATCAGCCGCAGAGAAGAGCTGCTTGGTTTTGTCGGACAGGGCAACTTGCATCTCCGAAAAGGAGTGGAGGGTTTTTTCCCTGTCACCCTTGAGCGTCGAGAGCTCCTTGCCGTGCTCTTCGAGATCTCTTTCCAGCCTCTTCACCTTGTTGCTCAGCTCGTTCTTGGCGGCCTCTGCAGCTTCGGCAGCATCGACGGCCTCCTTGAGCTTGCCGGCGTGACTTGCAGTCAAAGCTTCGAGTGCCTCCTTATGTTTTTGCTCCAGCCCCTGGGTCCGCCGCGCGACAAGATTCTTGATATCTTCATCTTTGCTGCGAAGCTTGGCGGCGAGCACCTACTCACGTGCGGTGAGATCTTCCTCATGAGCATCAAGAGTAACGCGGCGCCCCGTCAGGAGGGCATCTTCGGCAGCAATCCTTTGAGCAGCTTCATCATGCGCCTTCTCCATATCAGATTGCTTCAGGAGGATCTCTGTCCACTGCTGGCTCACTTGTTCCCGGCCGGCAACCAACTCTTGGAGGGCCTCGGTGTGCCAGACTTGCATTTGTTCGACGCGCCTTTGAAAATCTGCTTCAGCCGCCTCGACAACTGCCATTCTGGAGTCCGCCTTGTCTTTCCGGGCACGGTGGAGAGCCTGGAGCTTGCGGAAGTTCTCGCCCATGGCCTGAAGGAGCTGATCCTCTTCAGATTTGCCGCTGCTAGCGCTGGGATCGTCAACAACCTCGAGCCCGGCAGCAGCGATGATTTCTTCGTCAAAAACTCCTCCTTCGGCTGGAGCACCAATGCTTGCCGTCCCCGGCAAGTTAACGAACAGGTTCTCCCCAACCTTGAGGTATTTGCTGGATGAGGGGCCCTCAGATGTTGATGGCTGGTCTTCAGTGACCGCCTCACCAGTGGCAGGGGGCTCTGTGCCCGGTGCAGTGCCTGGCGCTCCTGCGGCAGGAATGCCGTTAGTACGGTTATCGGCCTCCCTGTCGCCCCCTTCAGTAGGTTCCTTGGCGGGTTCCTCTTGTGCAGTCTTGGCGGCCTCCCCGTCAAGAGCACCACCAGCCTCGACAGTGTCATCCTTGGCGGCCTCGCTGGCAGCGATCCTGTCTGCTTCGGCAGCGGCGTCCCTGGCGGTCTCCTCGATGACAACGTCGACGTCCATGCGTTCCATCACGGGGAACTCTGAAGGACGAAGGAGGAAAACAGAATAAGATCGAGATTGAAGTTTGAAGCGACTAAAAGACAGAGAGATAAGGGAAAAAGCAACAAGCACTCTGAGGCAATCGATTACCTGCGTCGAGCTGTTGGGAGGTGGCCTCGCCTCTCCCGGCAACTCCAGTTGCCGGGGGTGGGTTGCCGGAGTCCGTGCCTGCCGGCTCCTCCTCAATTAGGATGGGCTCGTCGGTAGGATCTCTTGCCGGGGACGTGCTTGTGGGCGGCGTGGTCGATGGAGGTGGCACGACGGGAATGTCTTCTGACATCTCTCCTTGTTGCCGTTCTTCTCCTGCGAGCCCAAAGATATCAGCGGCAAGAATGGAAGCCTCGGCACCCGCCAGCGGAAAAAGAACAGTGAACTTACGCTGGGGGCTGTGCTGGGGGCTGCGTTGAGGACTGGGCTCCGGGCTGACGACGATGGTTTCTGGCACGCTCGTGGAGCCTGCCGGGGGCTCGTCGCCCGTGGAAGTCTTTGACCTCTTCGCCATCCTCTCCAGCAATGTTTCTGTGTCACTGTAGAGATAATACGAGCAAGTTAGTAAGATCGATCCAAGATTGGAATATAAAGGCTGTGGCAGAGTACTCACTCTTCTTCCTCTCGCTCCGGACTAAAGCCGGAGATGTCGAAATCAACCTCCGCTGCGATGTCTGAGTGGGGAGGCGGAGGAGAGGTCCTAGGCCGCTTGGCTGTGGCAAGCGCCAGAGCAGCTTCCGGTGCGGTAGTGCGAGACACCCCCGCCACCCCAGCAGTGGCCGCTGGTGTGGGTCTCGCGCGCCGCGTAGGCTATTGACGGGCCCCTTGCCGCGGTCCAGTCTTGCCGGCCACTTTCTTGCCGGGAGCCTCGCCGCTCGAAGAAGGCTGGTTTGCCGGGATGCCAGATGCAGCCTTCCGAAGAACACGCTTCGTCTTCTTCGGGGCTGGGAGCTCTTCTTGCGTTTCTTCTTCGGCCGTGTCCTCGCCGGACGAGCTCTCAGCGGCTGCGCTGCTTTGTTCCCAGGCAGCTTTGTCCTCCCCGGCAGGTGTTACCTCCACTACTACCTCTGCATTGCTGGCTTCCCATTCTGTGAAGTCGACGCTGCCGGCCTCCGCGGCAAGATTTGCCTCCTCCACCCTAGTAGCAATGTAAGCTACTTCTTGGTTGGTGGTGGCTCGGATGAAATCTGACTCTTGCCGGACAGGTCTCTCTGTCCGGTTGTCAAAAAACTTCTGCGCTTCCTCCTCGGTTGCCTCCGCCCAGGTCGGGTCAAGACCGTGGGCCTTGAGCATCGGCATGAAGGCGATGATTGACCCCAAGGCAGAATTGTTGCACAAGGGGACGATCCTTGCCGGCAGCCGGTGCTTGTCTTCGCGCTGGAATAGTTTTTGACGGAGAGCGCCAAGCTGCATAGTGGTCAGATTGTTGTTCAGCCCGGGGCGCAATCTCATGACATCTGCCGCATTTCTATATTCCCAAGCTGGCCTTCCCCTGTTCTACAAAGGGGCGATGCGGCGGCGGAGAAAGTCGAAGCCAATCATCTCCATCGTCAGCCCGGCAGCCTTCAGGCGGAGGATCCTGGTGGTGGCGATTGTGAGCCTCTCGTCCTCCGCAGCGAGATTGCTCCAATCCTTGCCGCGGACCACCTTCTGTTGCCGGGGAAGACAAAACGGATGGGAATCTGCTTCCTAGATCCAGCACCATTCAGCCCGCCACTCATCCCACTTTTCGCGGTAAACTCCTTCTGGGTATATTTCCTTATTCCAAGCCCTTGGAATCCAGGCAATAGAACCAGAGAGGGCCTCCACTTTTTGGATGCGAGGGAAGAAGTAATGGCGAAAAAGAGCAGAATTGGGAATCACGCCGACAAAGTTTTCACAGAGATGAGCAAAGATGGACATGCAAAGTACCGCATTCGGCGTGAAATCGAGAAGACGAAAGCCGTATGTGTACATGATATCATTGAAGAAGTCGGAAAAGGGGGGACAGAGCCCGCAATAGAAATACGTAGTGAAGAAAGGGTATTTGTCCGATCCACCTTTGGAACAAGCACCTGGGATTACGCGTGTGGTGGGGTGAGCTTGCGTCTCCTTCGCCCACATGCACTGGTACCGCCCCTTTAGAGCTTCAGCATCGAGCGACGGGGGGAAGACGACAAGCCTCTTCCGCATCTTTGCCAGTTCGCTCTCCGGGACGTCGGCTTTCGCTTCCTTGCCCTTGCCTTAGCTGGCCTTGGGCGGCATGGCGGCTGTGAGGGCGGAAGCCGGGGGTGGAGCGAGCGTGGAAGCGGCGTGCAGAAGAGGAAAAAGCTTCGCTCTAAGCTCGAGAAGAGGAAGGCGATGGCGATGGCCAGATTGAGAAGAGGAGGGGGGTAAATAGGCTTGTGCCTCTGCGGCTTCTCCTTTTTATGGGGAAGGAGCGGGGCCGCCTCTTTTATTCCCCAATGTGAATGCGCCTCTATTGGCGCGTTGCAGTTGCAGCCTTTGGGGCACGCTTCCCATGTCGCGCGCTCGATGCGTGTAGTGGGGGGCACAGTAAAACGAGATATTTACGAGCAGTTAATCCCCTGCCACGCGTGCCCGTGCACTGTTTGGGCCTAGCCCAACAACGCCTCGCACTCGTGTATGGCCTAGGCCCGGGGGCTCCTGTCGGTGTACTAAGTATTGGGCCACTAGTACCCCGTACCTGTGCACGGGCAGTTGTAGCCATCCTCGCGGCAAGGCTTGCCGGGAACAGTTCGAGGTCGGTTCAAGCCACCAAAGAAATCATCAAGTCAGAGATCTGAGGATCAGCAGATAAGAAGAGCTGGAATCCGAAGGCCAGCTTCCCCGGCAAGATCTTGCCGGGGTGGCCTGCGGAGCCTGGCAAGGATTGGCGCCCGGCAAGGCTTGGCGTCTGGCAAGGCTTGGCGCCCGGCAAGGCTTGGCGTCCGGCAAGGCTTGGTGCCCGGCAAGTTTCGGCGCCCGGCGAGATTCTGCCACTGTACCACTACTCCAGCACAACGAAAAAACCTGACATTCTGGGTCCTTCTCTGGATACGTGGCAACGCGCCAGTGGAGGAGAGCTTAAGCGGTGCTGATGGGATGGCCCCTTTTTCCATCCCCAAGAAAGTGAGGACACCTAAACGGACACCTCACGGTGCATTAAATGCGCTTGTCCTAATCCGTCAGGGGTTAGGTATGATACCCTGTAGCTACTTTACACCTCAACGTATGTACATTTTGCCACTGTGGTGACCCCTTTGAGCATATAAAAGGAGGCCCAAGGCAACTGCTACAGAGGAGGAGAACTTCTGGCCCATTCTGCATGCGTAACTGCTCTTTGAACATACTGTTCATTGCGAGCGCTCTTGAAGGCTGGGCTCAAGAACATCAATAAGAACACAAAGCAGGAGTAGGGTTTTACGCTGATCAGCGGCCCGAACCTGGGTAAAAACTTCCCGCGTCGATCGTTGGTTCTGCTCTTTGCGTATACCTCTCCCCCCGCCGAATCGTAAAGGGATCTCTCGGGATCCCATAGGTGTCGTGCCCCGACAGCGCCCCACATGCTTATGGCCCCCTTGCAGAGCGTCTTGACCTAATTCTTCCTTTAGAAATACCCAAAAATTCCCCTCAGATCGAAGAGCACCACAAAATACTTTTTCCGCCGCCGCAAGTTTATGTTCTCATGAGATCCCATCTGGAGGCCTCCACCGGCACTCCGCCGGAGGGGGAATTCATCACGGAGGGGCTCTTCATCAACCATGTTGCCCTTCCGATGATTCGTCAGTAGTTTACCACAGACCTACGGGTCCATAGTTAGTAGCTAGATGGCTTCTTCTCTCTCGATGTTCTTCAATACAATGTTCTCCTTGATGTTATTGGAGTTCTATCCGATGTAATTCTTTTTTGTGGTGTGTTTGCTGGGATCCGACGAATTGTGAGTTTATGATCAGATTATCCATCAATAGTATTTGAGTTTTCTCTAAACTCTTCTATGCATCATTTCTATAGCTTCGTATTTCTTCTCTGATTTATTGGTTTGGTTTGGCCAACTAGATTGATTTATCTTGCAATGGGAAGAGGTGCTTTGTAATGGGTTCGATCTTGCGGTGCTCAATCCAAGTGACAAAAGGGGACATGACATGTATGTATCATTGCTATTAAGGGTAAAAATATGGGGTTTATTCATGCGCGAGTTTATCTTGTCTACATCATGTCATCTTGCTTAAGACGTTACTCCGTTCTTTATGAACTTAATACTCTAGATGCATGCTGGATAGCGGTCGATGTGTGGAGTAATAGTAGTAGATGCAGGCAGGAGTCGGTCTACTTGTCTCGGACGTGATGCCTATATATGATCATTGCCTTGGATATTGTCATGATTATTTGCTTTTCTATCAATTTCCCAACAGTAATTTGTCTAGCCACCATATGCTATTTTCTCGAGAGAAGCCTCTAGTGAAAACTATGGCCCCCAGGTCTACTTTTATCATATATTAAAATCCAAAAATGCCTTGCTGCAATTTTTATTTATTTATTTATTTTATATTTAATGTGATCTATTTATCTATCACCATACAATTTAATTTTGCAATTAACCACCGTGGGATTGACAACCCCTCGTTTGCGTTGGGTGCAAGGATTTGTTATCTTGTGTGCAGGTACTGCTTACATAGTGTTGCTTGGTTCTCCTACTGGATTGATAACCTTGGTTCTTAACCGAGGGAAATACTTATCTCTACTATACTGGATCATCCTCTCCTCTTTAAGGAAATCCCAACGCAGCTCACAAGTAGCATTAGCCCACTATAAGGACCTATGTTCAGCTAGCTACATCGGTTAAGCATGTTAGATTTACCTGTTGCATGTGCTGCTCCTGCCTTTCCTTAAGAAATTCTAGTGAATTGTCCTATGTATTGTTACCATGCAATCTGATCCTCTAGTATATATGTTCTATATGTCGTGCAATGCGGTGCTCACTTATTAACTGTTTAGTTAATTTGCTGTCGTGTTCAGTTAACTGTTTTGTTCAATTCTGCAATGTGATGTTCAATTCTTGTGGGTGCAATTTTGTATTGTCTTGCATGTGAGAAATAAATCAAATTTGGCAGTACAAAATACATGAGAAACAAATACAATTACTATATTTCCAAGTTGTTAAGCATGCTTGGTTTGGTTAACTATCCGATCTTCTAGTATGTTATATATTGTGCAATGAGGTGCTCAGTTAATGTTTGGTTCATTTTTTGTGGTCTTTAGTTAACTGTTTGGTTCAATTCTGCAATGCAATGTTCAATTGTTGTGGGTGCAGTTTTGTATTGTCTTCCATGTGAGAAATAAATTGAATTTGGCTACACTAAATACATGAGAAACAAATACAATTGCTATATTTCCAAGTTGTCAAGCATGCTTGGTTTGGTTAACTATCCTATCTTCTATTAGGAGTATGTTATATTGTGTAATGTGGTGCTCAGGTAATGTTTGGTTCATTTGTTGTGGTGTTTAGTTAACTGTTTGGTTCAATTCTGCAATGCGATGTTCAATTGTTGTGGGTACAATTTTGTGTTGTTATGCATGTGAGGAATAAATCGAATTTGGTTGTACTAAATACATGAGAAACATATACAATTGCTATATTTCCTAGTTCTTAATCATGCTTGGTTTGGATAAATGGCTTTTCCATGTGGCTCGAATTAATCTGTTGAATCTGCAATGTGTTTATTTTTCATCAACATAGTTTACTGATAGTATGCCAACCCTCACTTAACTTGATCAATAACTACCTTATATGTGTTATAGGAAAACAATGGGAAGCACTGAGGTTTACAATCGAGGTTTGCACATGCATGGTCCTTTGTCTAATAGCACATTATTTTGCAATTGCAGGAACCATTCTAATATTTAGGTTTTTAACAATTTGGTCTTGCACATGTAGGTCCTGCTGTCAGGGGTTTTGACCCACCGTTCGACCCATTTTGCATATGGGGAAATGAGTTGTCCATGAATATCAGTCAAGTCAAGAAACTCATAAAGATTGTTAGGATAAAGAAACTAGCGACGAAAAACAACAAGATCTTTGTCTGCACAATGAAGAAGACATCAGTGAACTAAAGGATGGTACTAACTCTTATACCTTGTCTTTTTTATTCCTTTGCTCCATTTCCAAATTTAGAGAAGATATTTATGCATATCTTTGTTTTCAGGCCTTTCCAAAGCAGTTCACTGATGATTACCTCTCAAAACACATGTATGGTCAGGAGGCGAGGAAGGTATTCATACAACACCCACGGTACAATATTGAAGTCTTCCTCAAGAGGACGAAGGATGGACGGTCAATCATCGACAGGCACTGGCCTAAAGTTGCAAGGACCATCAACATCATTGAAGGCTCAATATTCGCCTTCTGCTTCAGCAGTTTTCCAGATGAGATTCATCTGTCTATCTACCGTCTATGCTGCTAATTTCCAAAGGTTATAGATGTTGCATGTGAAACTTGGTGCGGTTGTGTAATGGGGTAGCTAGCTATATGCCTATATGGTGTAACTGAGTGCTGAAGCTATATGATGTTGTACTCTGATGTATTTCGATTATGAAACCCTGGTTCCGTAATATGAAAATGAAATATATTGTGTGCTTAATATGAAATGTCAATTTGATTACTAAATGGATTAATAATAATAGGCCAATTAGCCTGTTTATTGGGTTTTTCTATTGCAAACTGCTATTGAGACAACACCGTGGGCAATGACCTCAGACAACCCACACAGTTTCTAGGAAGTAAACGTGTTGGATCAAAGAATAGTCACACACAACTTCCTCCAGAAAACTGTTTGCGTTAGGCCACCTTGCACAAATGTTTTCCACATAAAAGTTGTGTGTAATGGATAGCCTATGCCACATAGTTTCTTCTAGGCACCGTGTGTGATGCATTCAATAACGCAAATGATAAAATTGTTAATATTGTCTTCAATGGCAAGGCTATCACAGACGATTTGATGGGGAAATTGTGTTTGATGTGCGTGCGAACAGAAACGTTTGTCTGGGATTCATCGTGTGGGATGTACATACGAACGGAAACGTATTTGTTAGATTGATTGCGTGGGATGTACATACAAACAGAAACATATTCCTTGGATTAACTGTGTAGGATGTACATACGAATGGAAACATATGGCTTGGATGCACTGTGTGAGATGTACTTTCGAACGGAAACGATTGGGCATGTATAATTGTCTGCGATGGCTCGCCCGATCACACACGAACTCTTTTTGCCCCATGTGTGTGTGACCGGAGGGCCTATCCCCGATGGTTTATGGGTCGTGAGGTGGCGATTTAAAACTCTGTCACGGAAAGGGGGTAAAAACCGTTTGTATAGTGGCTCGCTGTACTAGTGATAACATAATCAACTAGCGAGCAATAATAAGATATCTCGGATGCCAACGCTTTGTCAAAACAGTCATGATATAATATGATAACATGGTATCTCGCTAGCCCTTTTTGAGACCGCAAAACATAAATGCAGAGCACCTGTGAAGTTCAAGCAACGACTAAACATTGTAATTCATGGTAGAAGAGATCCAGTCATGTCACACTCAACATTAACCATACTCAATGCATAAGAATGACAATAGTGCTCTCCAATTGGTGCTTGAATGTGAAGATGATGACTCAACAATATAAGTAAATAACATAAAAGTAAATAGATAGGCCCTTCGCAGAGGGAAGCATGGATTTGCAGCGGTGCCAGAGCTCGAAGCTTACATCAGTGATGAATATAATTTTCAGAGGTGTACTTTTCTTGTCAACATGACGATCGAGGATTTGCAATATCTTCCATGCTAAACACATTATAGGCGGTTCCCAAGTGGAAAGGTAAAGTTTACTCCCCCTCAACCAGCAATCACAAGCCATGGCTAGCCGAATTCACGGGTGCCCTCCATACCAACAACTTTTCGGGGGAGTTTGTTTCATTATATATTTTTTTCATTTTGATTATAGGACCAGGCATCCCAATTACCAGCCTCTCTCGTGCAATGACAAGTGAGTAAACACCCATCATGAGAATAACCCGCTTAGCATGGAAGATACTGACCACCCCCTATTGCTCCATGAGCGGTACGGGCACACAAAACAGATGTTTATTTGAATGTTTACAGATGGCACATGCAAATTTACTTAGAATGGCAAGGTAATACCGCATATAGACAGATATGATGGACTCATCTGGAACAACTTTGGGTTTAAGGATTTGGACGCACAAGCAATATTCCCACTTAGTACAAGCAAAGGCTAGCAAATAGATTGAGAAGTGACCAACCAGAGAGCGAAAACGGTCATAATCATGCATTGAGAATAATTAACATTGAATATGAGCATGAGTAGGATATAAAACACTATGAACATAAATATCTTGGAGGCTTTGTTGGTTTTGATTCAACCACATGTGTGAACATGTGCCAAGTCAAGCCACTTGAATCATTCAGATGAGGATACCATACTATCATACTACGTCATAACCATTTTAATGCATGTTGACACACAAGATAAATCATTATCCACTCCTAGCTGTTTAAGCATGGCATGAGCAACTATAATCTCTAATTTTCATCACAAACATGTTTACTCGTAATATTCTAAATCAAGAACGATGAGCTAAACATATTTACAAAAACAAAAACAAGAAGAGTTCATACCAGCTTTCCTTCACCGCAATCACTTCATCAAACCATCGTCATTATTGCCTTTCACTTCACAACCGAATGATGTGAAAATAATAATAGTGTAAGTGTGCCATGGACTAGACTGGAATCTGCGAACATTTTATTTGAAGGAGAAGACAAGGTAATATTGGCTCTGCGTTAGATCAACAATGAAGCATACGAGGGCCACTCAACATTTTCATCGTGGTCTTTGATGTCGCTTGAACTACGTCGGTATTTCCCAAAAGAGGAAGGGATGATGCAGCATAGCTACGGTAGGTATTTCCCTCAGTTATGAAACCAAATTATCAACCCAGTAGGAGAACCAAGCAACACTATGTAAATGGTACCTGCACACAAAGAACAAATACTTGCAACCCGACGATTAGGACACTATGTAAATGGTACCTGCACACAAAGAACAAATACTTGCAACCCGACGATTAGGAGAGGTTGTCAATCCCTCTACGGGTAAAAAGATAGATAAATTTGTGATAGATTGGATAAATAGATCTCGATAAAACGCAAAATAAAAGATGCAAATAAAAACTGCAGCAAGGTATTTTTGGTTTTTTTGAAATAATAGATCTGAAAATAAAAGTAGAAAATAATAGATCGGAAAGCAAATATGATGAAGAATAGACCCCGGGGCCATAGATTTCACTAGTGGCTTCTCTCAAGAAAATAGCATACAGTGGGTAAACAAATTACTGTTGGGCAATTGATAGAACCTCAAATAATTATGATGATATCAAGGCAATGATCA
The DNA here is from genome assembly GCA_011799875.1 of Thinopyrum elongatum. NCBI lineage: Eukaryota > Viridiplantae > Streptophyta > Magnoliopsida > Poales > Poaceae > Thinopyrum > Thinopyrum elongatum. The sequence goes on from CM022299.1 coordinate 248,751,491, forward strand.
TTATATAGGCATCACGTCGAAGATTAGTAGACCGACTCCTGCCTGCATCTACTACTATTGCTCCACACATCGACCGCTATCCAGCATGCATCTAGTGTATTAAGTTCATGGAGAAATGGAGTAATGCAATAAGAACGATGACATGATGTAGATGAGATCTATTCATGTAGGAATAGCTCCCATCTTGTTATCCTTAATAGCAACGATACAAGTGTGTCTTGCTGCCCCTTCTGTCACTGGGAAAGAACACCGCACGATCGAACCCATCACAAAGCACCTCTTCCCATGGCAAGAAAAATCGATCTAGTTGGCCTAACTAAACCAAAGATTTGAAGAAGAAATACGAGGCTATAAGTAATCATGCATAAAAGAGATCAAAGAACTCAAATAACTTTTATGGATATAGATCTGATCATAAACTCAAAGTTCATCGGATCCCAACAAACACAGCGCAAAAAGAGTTACATCAAATAGATCTCCAAGAGACCATTGTATTGAGAATCAAAAAGAGAGAAGAAGCCATCTAGCTACTACCTACAGACCCGTTGGTCTACAATGAACTACTCACGCATCATCGGAGAGGCACCAATGAGGATGATGAACCCCTCCGTGATGGTGTCTAGATTGGATCTCGTGGTTCTGGAACTTGCGACGGCTGAAATTGTCTTTCGTCGACTCCCTAGGGTTTTTGAAAATATTGGGGTATTTATAGGGCAAAGAGGCGGCACGGGAGGCCACCGAGGTGGGCACAATCCACCAGGGCACGCCTGGGCCCCCAGGCGCGCCCAGGTGGGTTGTGCCCTCCTCTGGGCACCCCTCTGGTACTTCTTTGGCCCATCTTGTGTCTTCTGGTCCAGATAAGTTCTCCAAAAAGTTTCGCTGCATTTGGACTCCGTTTGGTATTAATTTTCTGCGAAGTAAAAAACAAGCAAAAAACAGCAACTGGCACTGGGAACTATGTCAATAGGTTAGTCCCAAAAAATGATATAAAGTTGCTATAAAATGATTGTGAAACATCCAAGAATGATAATATAACAGCATGGAACAAGCAAAAATTATAGATACGTTGGAGACGTATCAGCATCCCCAAGCTTAATTCCTACTTGTCCTCAAGTAGGTAAATGATAAAAACAGAATTTTTGATGTGGAATGCTGCCTAACATGTTCATCACATATTCTTTTCTTTTGTAGCATGGACATTTGGACTTTTATATGGTTCAAAGCAATAGTCTAGTTTTGACATGAAGATTTCAATACTCAAACATATCAACAAGCAACCATGTCTTTCAAAATATCAGCACTAAAGAAAGTTATCCCTAGCCCATCATGCTCAATCATTGATCCATTCATGAAACACACTCGCATATTAGCTATACCCAATGCTCAAGTATGATCATAGTGACCCTTAGTTGGTGCTTTATAACAGAAGATGGAGACTCAAAATAAAATAAAAATTGCATAAAGTAAATAGAAAGGCCCTTCGCAGAGGGAAGTAGGGATTTGTAGAGGTGCCAGAGCTCAAAGCTTAAATTGAGAGATAAAAATTTTGAGAGGCATACTTTTCCTGTCAATGAAAACGACCGAGTAATTCCCAACACTTTCCATGCTAGTTATATGATAGGCAGTTCCCAAACAGAAAATAAAGTTTATTCCTTTTTCCACCATTCTTTCACTTTCCATGGCTAGCCGTATCCACTGGTGCCTTCCATACCAACACTTTCCAAGGAATTTATTATTTGACAACATAAAGTAAATTTCTTTTTCATTACGGGACTGGGCATCCCTATTACCGCCGCACTCTCGTGCAATGACAAGTGAATAAACACTCATCTTGAGAATAACACATCTAGCATGGAAAATATTGGCCACCCCCTGCCGCTTCATGACCGGTACGAGCACACAAAAATGAAATTCATTTTGAAAATTAGAGATGGCACATACAAATTTGCTTAGAACGGCACGGAAATTCCGCATATAGGTAGGTATGGTGGACTCATGTGGCAAAACTGGTTTAAATGATTTTGGATGCACAAGTAGTATTTCTACTTAGTACAAGTGGAGGCTAGCAAATAGATTGAGAAGCATCCAACCAAGAAAAGAAAAATCACATAAGCAAGCATTAAGCATAACTAACACCGAATAATGCACCACAAGTAGGATATTTCATTGCATAACTATCGACTTTCGTGCTTGCATAGGGAATCACAAACCTTAACACCAATATTCTTACTAAAGCATAATTACTCACCAACATGACTCACATATCACTATCATCATATCTCAAAACTATTACAAAGAATCAAGTTTATTTTGTCCAATGATTTTCATGAAAGTTTTTATTATATCCCTCTTGAATATCTATCACTTCGGTACTAATTTCATATGTTGCATTTGCTTTTGACAAGCTCAAACAAATCTAAGTGAAGAACATGAGCATAAAATTTTTCTGTCTCTCAAAATAATATAAGTGAAGCATGAGAGAATTTCTTAAAAAATTACTAACTCTCAAATAAATCTAAGTGAAGTATGAGAGCATTTCTTCAAAAATATTAAATACACCGTGCTCAAAAAGATATAAGTGAAGCACTAGAGCAATTCCATAGCTCAAAGAATTTAAGTGAAGCACATAGAGCAATTCTATTAAATCATAGCATAATTTTGGCTTTCTCAAATAGGTGTGTTCGGCAAGGATACTTGACACAAAACAAAAAGCAAAACAAGCAAAGACTCATATAACACAAGGCGCTCCAAGCAAAACTCATGATATGTGACGAACAAAAATATAGCTCCAAGTAAAATACCGATGGTCGTCAGAAGAAAGAGGGGATGCCTCTCGGGGCATCCCAAGCTTAGTTGCTTGTTTCTCCTTGAATATTAACTTGGGGTGCCGTGGGAATCCCCAAGCTTAGGCTCTTCTTACTCCTTATTCCTTCATCCATCCAAAACATGAAAACTTCAATCACACAAAACTTAACAAAACCTTCGTGAGATCCGTTAGTATAAGAAAACCAATCTTTACATTAAGTACTGTATAAAACCCATTCAAATTTTGTTATTGCATTATATATAATGTATTCTAACGTTTCCATGGCTTATACCCCCCGATACAATCCATAGAATCATCAAAATAAGCACACAATGCAAAAAAAAATAGAATCTGTCAAAAACAGAACAGTCTGTAAAGATGAGAATTGTTCTCATACATATGTAACTCCAAAAATTCTGAAAATTTAGTACAACAGAGGAAATTTGTGTATCAATCCTGTGTAAAAATTTCAGAACTTTTCGTCGCTTCTGAGAATTTAGAAAATTATTTTACAGGAAGCAAAAGTTTCTATTTTTCAACAGGATCAAATCAACTATTACCAAAGCTATCACAAAGGCTTTACTTGGCACAAACACTAATTAAAACATAAAAAACACAATCATAACAGAGGCATAATTGTGCAAACACTCAAGAACAGAAAGAAAAATGCAAAAATAAGTTTTATTCATTGGGTTGCCTCCCAACAAGCGCTATCGTTTTATGCCCCTAGCTAGGCATAATGCATAGATCTAAGTATTGTCATCCTTCTTCTTATTTTCCGTAGATGTGTTCTTATCAGGAGGTTCTGCAAAAATAACTTGAAACACATTATCCATAAAAAAATTAGCATTATCAAGTTGCCCATCTACATATCCCCTTTGATTTCCAGCAACAATCCAAGAATACTGTTGATTAGCATCATTGAAAACTTGTTGGATTATATCTAAAACGGGGATTTCCTTTTTAGGATTCTCATAAAAAAATTGGTTATTTCCAAGCAAATGCCTCAACATATAATCACTATTATAAAGGATCTCATCTATTACCGGTTTTTCACGGCTCATACAATAAAAATCAAAAATTTCCCTAGCTTCCCGTACTATGTAATCAAATTCATTCATAAGAACTTGGGTAGCTATCTTTTTAGCTTTAGGATCTTTTATAGATGGTAGCTCATAAAACAATCTTTGCAAGGTAGGATGGGTATGGATAAATCTATTTTCAAATTTCAGAACTAGTGCTGATATAGCTTCCGCATAAAATTTAGTTCTTTTAAGTATAGGAGCATCATCAAGAGTCAAATTTCCAACACAATTGAAAAATTCTTGGATATGTTCTTTTCCCATAATGTTCCCTTGCCCCAAAACAAAGGTTTTGGCATCCAGATTGCCAGATCGTCCAATTTTAGGAGTTAGGCCTTCATATGTTTCTGCCATACCAAAGTCACTCATGGTGACAAGTTCAAGCAAATAAGAGATCTGACTAGAAAACGGCGAACGAAAAAGAGGGCGAATAAAACGGCAATTTTTTGTGAAGTGGGGGAGATGAAAATGAGAGGCAAATGGCAAATAATATAAATTGCAAGGAGATGATATTTGTGATTAGGAACCTGATAGATGTTGATGACGTCTCCCCAGCAACGGCGCCAGAAATTTGCGAGTTGGCGGGAGACTATCTTGACTCGATCCTCCCCGGCAACGGCGCCGGAAATTCCTTTTGATGTCACTTGAACTACATCGGTATTTCCCCCAAAGAGGAAGGGATGATGCAGCACAGCAACGGTAGGTATTTCCCTCAGTTATGAAACCAAGGTATCAATCCAGTAGGAGTACCAAGCAACACTATGTAAACGGTACCTGCACACAAAGAACAAATACTTGCAACCCGACGATTAGGAGGGGTTGTCAATCTCTCTACGGGTAAAAAGATAGATAAATTTGTGATAGATTGGATAAATAGATCTCGATAAAACGCGAAATAAAAGATGCAAATAAAAAGTGCAATAAGGTATTTTTGGGTTTTTGGAATAATAGATGTGAAAATAAAAGTAGAAATAGTAGATCGGAAAGAAAATATGGTGAAGAATAGACCCGGGGGCCGTAGATTTCACTAGTGGCTTCTCTCAAGAAAATAGCATACGGTGGTTAAACAAATTACTGTTGGGCAATTGATAGAACCTGATGTCTACTATGCAACTTTATTCTTGTAGACTCGTGTTGGGCCTCCAAGCGCAGAGTTTTGTAGGACAGTAGCAAATTTCCCTCAAGTGGATGACCTAAGGTTTATTAATCCGTGGGAGGCGTAGGATGAAGATGGTCTCTCTCAAACAACCCTGCAACCAAATAATAAAAAGTCTCTTGTGTCCCCAACACACCAAATACAATGGAAATTTGTATAGGTGCACTAGTTCGGCGAAGAGATGGTGATACAAGTGTAGTAATGATAGTAGATATTGATTTTTATGATAGTGACAATAAAAAACAGCAAGGTATCAAGTAACAAAAGTGAGCACAAACGGTATTGCAATGCTTGAAAATGAGGCCTAGGGTCCGTACTTTCACTAGTGCAATCTCTCAACAATGCTAATCTAATTGGATCATATAACCTTCCCTCAACGTGCGATGAAGAATCACTCCAAAGTTCTTATCTAGCGGAGAACATAAGAAGAAATTGTTTGTAGGGTACGAAACCACCTCAAAGCTATTCTTTCTGATCAATCTATCCTAGAGTTCGTACTAAAATAACACCAAGCTATTCTTTTCGATCAATCTAACCAAGAGTTCATACTAAAATAACACCATATGATACACATCAACCAACTCTAATGTCACCTAGATACTCCAATGTCACCACGAGTATCCGTGAGTTGATTGTGCGATATGCATCAAACAATTTCAGATTCATAATACTCGATCCAACACAAAGAACCTCAAAGAGTGCCCAAAGATTTCTACCGGAGAAACAAAGACAAGAACGTGCATCAACCCCTATGCATAGATTACCCCAATGTCACCTCGGGAATCCGCGAGTTGAGTGCCAAGACATAGATCAAGTGCTCTCAAAGGGAAAACTCAATTCATCACAACAAGATAGAGAGGGAAAAACACCATATGATCCAACTATATTAATAAAGCCCGCGATACATCAAGATCGTGCCATCTCAAGAACATGAGAGAGAGAGAGATTAAACACATAGCTACTGGTACAAACACTCAGCCCCAAGAGTGGACTACTCCCTCCTCATCATGGTGGCCGCCGGGATGATGAAGATGGCCATCGGTGATGATTTCCCCCTCCGGCAGGGTGCCAGAACGGGGTCTAGATTGGTTTTTCGTGGCTACAGAGGCCTGCGGCGGTGGAACTTCTGATCTAGGGTTACCCCTGATGGTTTCTCTATTTATAGGAATTTTTGGCGTTGGTTTCACGCTAAGATGGGCCTCGAGGTGAGCACAACCCACCGGGGCAAGGGCAAGGGCCCAGGCGCACCCCGGTGTCTTGTGCCCTACTCCATCACCTTCTGGTCCTTCCACGAAGCTTCGGGGGTCTCTCTTGTTCCAAAAAAAATCGTCAAAAAGTTTCAGCTCATTTGGAGAACTTTCATTTCTGCACAAAAAACAACACCACGGTAGTTCTGCTGAAAACAGCATCAGTCCGGGTTAGTTCCATGCAAATCATACCAAAACCATATAAAATTGTTGTAAACATGGCATGAATACTTCATAAATTATAGATACGTTGGAGACATATCAGCATCCCCAAGCTTAATTCCTACTCGTCCTCGAGTAGGTAAATGATAAAAGAAATAATTTATGAAGTGTGAATGCTAGCAAAGTGCATAAGTTTGATCAATGATAATTTCAATCACTTTTCCTAGCATCATAACAGCAACTCTTTCTCATGAAACTAATTATGATAAAGTAGCAATTGAAAACGGAATTTTTGTTGTGGAAAGCTACCTATCATATTCATCATATAATCTTTCTTTTGTAGCATGGACATTTGGACTTGAATGATTCAAAGCAATAGTCTATAATTTGACATGAAGACATCAATACTCAAGCGTATCAATAAGCAACCATGTCTTTCAAAATATGAACACTAAAGAAAGTTATCCCTAGCCCATCATGCTCAATCATTGATCCATTCGCAAAACACACTCGCATATTAGCTACATCCAATGCTCAAGTACGATCATAGTGCCCCTTAGTTGGTGCTTTATAAGAGAAGATGGAGACTGAAATAAAAATAAAAATTGCATAAAGTAAAAAGATAGGCCCTTCGCAGAGAGAAGTAGGGATTTGTAGAGGTGCCAGAGCTCAAAGCTTAAATTGAGAGATAAAAATTTTGAGAGGCATACTTTTCCCGTCAACGAAAACGACCGAGTAATTCCCAACACTTTCCATGCTAGATATATCATAGGCGGTTCCCAAACAGAAAATAAAGTTTATTCCTTTTTCCACCATTTTTTCACTTTCCATGGCTAGCCGTATCCACGGGTGCCCTCCATACCAACACTTTCCAAGGAATTTATTATTTGACAACATAAAGTAAATTTCTTTTTCATTTCGGGACTGGGCATCCCTATTACCGCCGCACTCTCGTGCAATGACAAGTGAATAAACACTCATCTTGAGAATAACACATCTAGCATGGAAAATATTGGCCACCCCCCTACTGCTTCATGAGCGGTACGAGCACACAAAAAGGAAATCATTTTGAAAATTTAGAGATGGCACATACAAATTTGCTTAGAACGGCATGGAAATACCGCATATAGGTAGGTATGGTGGACTCATTTGGCACAACTTTGGGTTTAAGAATTTGGATGCACAAGTAGTATTCCCACTTAGTACAAATGGAGTCTAGCAAATAGATTGAGAAGCAACCAACCAAGAAATGAAAATTCACATAAACGAGCATTGAGCATAACTAACACTGAATAATGCACCACAAGTAGGAAGTAATTTCATTGCATAACTATTGAATTTTGTGCTTGCATAGGGAATCACAAACCTTAACACCAATATTCTTACTAAATCATAATTACTCTCCAACATGACTCACATATTATTATCTCCATATCGCAAAACTATTGCAAGGAATCAAACTTATCATATCCAATGATCTTCATGAAAGTTTTTATTATATCCCTCTTGAATATCCATTACTTTGGAACTAAATTTATGTATACCATTTCTACTAACAAGCTCTCAAATAAATTTAAGTGAAGCACGAGAGCAAAAGACAAACTACTGCAAAACGATATAAGTGAAGATCAAACTAGTTAAGTAAATAGGTAGCTAATTGTGGACTCTCTCTTATTTAAAAAACTTTCAGATCTAAGTATTTTATTAAAACAGAAAGCAAAATGAAAATAAAATGACATTCCAAGGATAGCACAACTCATGAGAAGAAGCAAAAACTTAGGCTCAACCGATACTAACCGATAATTCTTGATGAAGAAAGGTGGGATGCCTACCGGGGCATCCCCAAGCTTAGATGCTTGAGACTTCTTGGAATATTGACTTGGGATGCCTTGGGAATCTCCAAGCTTGATCTCTTGTGTCTTCTTCATTCCTCTCAAATCACGGTTTCCCTAATTCTTAAAATCTTCATCCACACAAAACTCAACAAGAACTCGTGAGATAAGTTAGTATAAATCAATGCAAAACCTTATCATTCTCTACTGTAGCAAATCACTAAAATTATTATTCAACATTGCATACTAAATGCCTCTGCATATTTAATACTCCTATCCTCAAATAGAATCATTAAACAAGCAAACATATGCAAACAATGCGAACATAACAGCAATCTGTCTAAACAGGACAGTCTGTAAAGAGTGCAATTGTACTCATACTTCCCTAACTCCAAATTTTTTGAAAATTTACCACACTGTAGAAAATTTATCACATCTTATTGTGCAAAAATTTCCAATATTTTATCACAGTCTTACTTTTCTGGATAATTATTGCAACAGCGATAAAGTTTCTGTTTTGAAACAGCAACTCATATATTTGCAAAATAAGCATGGTGTTGGCTATCCTTGCCACTTTTATTGAAATAAAAGATGAAAAACATTATTCTAAATAACAGCAAGAAAATTCTAATAAAATAAAATGACTCTCCAAGCAAAACACATATCATGTGACGAAAAAATGTAGCTCCAAGTGAGGTTACCGATAATGTTGGAGACGAAAGAGGGGATGCCTTCCGGGGCATCCCCAAGCTTAGTTGCTTGGATCTTCCTTGAATATTACCTTGGGGTGCCTTGGGAATCCCCAAGCTTAGGGTCTTTTCAGTCCTTATTCTCCTCATATCGACATCTCACCCAAAACTTGAAAACTTCAATCACACAAGACTTAACGGAACTTTGCGAGATAGGTTAGTATGATAAAGAGCAAACCATTTCACTTTGGTACTGTCAAAGACAAGATTCATAATTGTTTCCACACAATGACTACTGTAGCATATCATTTCTACAATTTATATTGAGCAATATAAGACATAGAAACTGGAAAACAAGCAAACTATGCATTGAAAACAGAATCTGTCAAAAACAAAATAGTCTGTAGTAATCTGTACTCCAACCATACTTCTGCTACTCCAAAAATTCTGAAAACTTAGGAAAATGTAGAGAATTTGTACATATATCACCTGTAAAAAATTCAGATCAAAATCACATTCCAGTGTATTTTAAAAATTCCTGGACTGAGTGCAAAAGTTTCTGTTTTTGCACAGATTCAAGTCAACTATCATCCACACTATCCCAAAGGCTTTACTTGGCACTTTATTGAAACAAAAGCAATAAAACATGATTACTACAGTAGCATAATCATGTGAACACATAAAAACAGTAGGGGTAAATGTTAGGTTGTCTCCCAACAAGCGCTTTTCTTTAATGCCTTTTAGCTAGGCATGATGATTTCAATGATGCTCACATAAAAGATAAGAATTGAAACACAAAGAGAGCAAAATGAAGCATATGACTAGCACATTTAAGTCTAACCCACTTCCTACACATAGGGATTTTGTGAAAAAATAATTTATGGGAGAAAGAATCAACTAGCATAGGAAGGCAAAACAAGTGCAACTTGAAAACTTTCAACATAAAGAGAGGAAACTTGATATTATTGCAATATGTAAAAGCATATGTTCCCCTCTCATAATAATTTTCAGTAGCATCATGAATGAATTCAACAATATAGCTATCACATGTAGCACTCTTTTCATGATGCACATACATAAAAGTTTTATTACTCTCCACATAAGCAAATTTATTCTCATGAATACTAGTGGGAGCAAACTCAACAAAATAACTATCATGGGATTGAAAATTAAAATCATGATGACAATTTTCATGGTTATCATTATTCTTTATAGCATACATGTCATCACCATAATAATCATAAATAGGAGGCATGCTTTCATCATAGTAAATATTCTCATCAAAACTTGGGGGACTAAAAATATCATCTTCATCAAACATAGCATCCCCAAGCTTATGGCTTTGCATATCATTAGCATCATGGATATTCACGGAATTCATACTAACAACATTGCAATCATGCTCATCATTTATGCCAAATATTTTATTGAATTCTTCTTCTATCAATTGAGCACAATATTCCTTTCCATCATTTTCATGAAAGACATGATAAAATGAATAATATGAGACCACCTCAATTCCATATTTTTTTTGTACTTTTCTTTTACGAACCAAACTAGTGATAAAACAAGAAACTAAAAGATTCAATTGCAAGATCTAAAGATACACCTTCATGCACTCACCTCCCCGGCAACGGCGCCAGAAAAGAGCTTGATGTCTACTACGCAACTTTATTCTTGTAGATTCGTGTTGGGCCTCCAAGCCCAGAGTTTTGTAGGACAGTAGCAAATTTCCCTCAAGTGGATGACCTAAGGTTTATCAATCCGTGGGAGGCGTAGGATGAAGATGGTCTCTCTCAAACAACCCTGCAACCAAATAATAAAAAGTCTCTTGTGTCCCCAACACACCAAATACAATGGTAATTTGTATAGGTGCACTAGTTCGGCGAAGAGATGGTGATACAAGTGTAGTAATGATAGTAGATATTGATTTTTGTGATAGTGACAGTAAAAAACAGCAAGGTAGCAAGTAACAAAAGTGAGCACAAACGGTATTGCAATGCTTGAAAATGAGGCCTAGGGTCCGTACTGAAGAGATGGTGATACAAGTGTAGTAATGATAGTAGATATTGATTTTTGTGATAGTGACAGTAAAAAACAGCAAGGTAGCAAGTAACAAAAGTGAGCACAAACGGTATTGCAATGCTTGAAAATGAGGCCTAGGGTCCGTACTTTCGCTAGTGCAATCTCTCAACAATGCTAATCTAATTGGATCATATAACCTTCCCTCAACGTGCGATGAAGAATCACTCCGAAGTTCTTATCTAGCGGAGAACATAAGAAGAAATTGTTTGTAGGGTACGAAACCACCTCAAAGCTATTCTTTCTGATCAATCTATCCTAGAGTTCGTACTAAAATAACACCAAGCTATTCTTTTCGATCAATCTAACCATGAGTTCGTACTAAAATAACACCATATGATACACATCAACCAACTCTAATGTCACCTAGATACTCCAATGTCACCACGAGTATCCGTGAGTTGATTATGCGATATGCATCAAACAATTTCAGATTCATAATACTCGATCCAACACAAAGAACCTCAAAGAGTGCCCAAAGATTTCTACCGGAGAAACAAAGACAAGAACGTGCATCAACCCCTATGCATAGATTACCCCAATGTCACCTCGGGAATCCGTGAGTTGAGTGCCAAGACATAGATCAAGTTCTCTCAAATCCATAAAAGTATTCAATCCGATAAAACGAAATCTCAAAGGGAAAACTCAATTCATCACAACAAGATAGAGAGGGAAAAACACCATATGATCCAACTATATTAACAAAGCCCGCGATACATCAAGATCGTGCCACCTCAAGAACACGAGAGAGAGAGAGAGATTAAACACATAGCTACTGGTACAAACCCTCAACCCTAAGAGTGGACTACTCCCTCCTCATCATGGTGGCCGCCGGGATGATGAAGATGGCCACCGGTGATGATTTCCCCCTCTGGCAGGGTGCCGAAACGGGGTCTAGATTGGTTTTTCGTGGCTACAGAGGCCTGTGGCGGCGGAACTTCTGATCTAGGGTTACCCCTGATGGTTTCTCTATTTATAGGAATTTTTGGCGTTGGTTTCACGCTAAGATGGGCCTCGAGGTGAGCACAACCCACCGGGGCACGGGCAAGGGCCCAGGCGCGCCCCGGTGTCTTGTGCCCTACTCCTTCACCTTCTGGTCCTTCCACAAAGCTTCGGTGGTCTCTTTTGTTCCAAAAAAATTTGTCAAAAAGTTTCAGCTCATTTGGAGAACTTTCATTTCTGCACAAAAAACAACACCACGGTAGTTCTGCTAAAAACAGCGTCAGTCCGGGTTAGTTCCATGCAAATCATACCAAAACCATATAAAATTGTTGTAAACATGGCATGAATACTTCATAAATTATAGATACGTTGGAGACGTATCAGAACCTCAAATAATTATGACGATATCCAGGCAATGATCATTATATAGGCATCACGTCCAAGATTAGTAGACCGACTCCTGCCTGCATCTACTACTATTACTCCACACATCGACTGCTATCCAGCATGCATCTAGTGTATTAAGTTCATGGAGAAATGGAGTAATGCAATAAGAACGATGACATGATGTAGACGAGATCTATTCATGTAGGAATAGCCCCCATCTTGTTATCCTTAATAGCAATGATACATGCGTGTCTTGCTGCCCCTTCTGTCACAGGGAAAGAACACCGCACGAACGAACCCATCACAAAGCACCTCTTCCCAAGGCAAGAAAAATCGATCTAGTTGGCCTAACTAAACCAAAGATTTGAAGAAGAAATACGAGGCTATAAGTAATCATGCATAAAAGAGATCAAAGAACTCAAATAGCTTTCATGGATATGGATCTGATCATAAACTCAAAGTTCATCGGATCCCAACAAACACACCGCAAAAAGAGTTGCATCAAATAGATCTCCAAGAGACCATTGTATTGAGAATCAAAAAGAGAGAAGAAGCCATCTAGCTACTGCCTACGGACCCATAGGTTTACAATGAACTACTCACGCATCATCGGAGAGGCACCAATGAGGATGATGAACCCCTCCGTGATGGTGTCTAGATTGGATTTCATGGTTCTAGAACTTGAGGCGGCTGGAATTGTGTATCGTCGACTCCCCTAGATTTTTTGCAATATTGGGGTATTTATAGGGCGAAGAGGCGGTGCGGGAGACCACCGAGGTGGGCACAACCCACCAGGGCGCGCCTGGGGGCCCCCAGGCGCTCCCAGGTGGGTGGTGCCCCCTTCGGGGCACCCCTCTGGTACTTCTTTGGCCCATCTTGTGTCTTCTGGTCCAGAAAAGTTCTCCAAAAAGTTTCGCTGCGTTTGGACAACGTTTGGTATTGATTTTCTGTGAAATAAAAAACAAGCAAAAAACAACAACTGGCACTGGGCACTATGTCAATAGGTTAGTCCCAAAAAATGATATAAAGTTGCTATAAAATGACTGTAAAACATCCAAGAATGATAATAGAACAGCATGGAACAAGCAAAAATTATAGATACGTTGGAGATGTATCAGCATCCCCAAGCTTAATTCCTACTCGTGCTCGAGTAGGTAAATGATAAAAACAGAATTTTTGATGTGGAATGCTGCCTAACATGTTCATCACATATTCTTTTCTTTTGTAGCATGGACATTTGGACTTTTATATGGTTCAAAGCAATAGTCTAGTTTTGACATGAAGATTTCAATACTCAAACATATCAACAAGCAACCATGTCTTTCAAAATATCAGCACTAAAGAAAGTTATCCCTAGCCCATCATGCTCAATCATTGATCCATTCATGAAACACACTCGCATATTAGCTATACCCAATGCTCAAGTATGATCATAGTGACCCTTAGTTGGTGCTTTATAACAGAAGATGGAGACTCAAAATAAAATAAAAATTGCATAAAGTAAATAGAAAGGCCCTTCGCAGAGGGAAGTAGGGATTTGTAGAGGTGCCAGAGCTCAAAGCTTAAATTGAGAGATAAAAATTTTGAGAGGCATACTTTTCCTGTCAATGAAAACGACCGAGTAATTCCCAACACTTTCCATGCTAGTTATATGATAGGCGGTTCCCAAACAGAAAATAAAGTTTATTCCTTTTTCCACCATTCTTTCACTTTCCATGGCTAGCCGTATCCACTGGTGCCTTCCATACCAACACTTTCCAAGGAATTTATTATTTGACAACATAAAGTAAATTTCTTTTTCATTACGGGACTGGGCATCCCTATTACCGCCGCACTCTCGTGCAATGACAAGTGAATAAACACTCATCTTGAGAATAACACATCTAGCATGGAAAATATTGGCCACCCCCTGCCGCTTCATGACCGGTACGAGCACACAAAAATGAAATTCATTTTGAAAATTAGAGATGGCACATACAAATTTGCTTAGAACGGCACGGAAATTCCGCATATAGGTAGGTATGGTGGACTCATGTGGCAAAACTGGTTTAAATGATTTTGGATGCACAAGTAGTATTTCTACTTAGTACAAGTGGAGGCTAGCAAATAGATTGAGAAGCATCCAACCAAGAAAAGAAAAATCACATAAGCAAGCATTAAGCATAACTAACACCGAATAATGCACCACAAGTAGGATATTTCATTGCATAACTATTGACTTTCGTGCTTGCATAGGGAATCACAAACCTTAACACCAATATTCTTACTAAAGCATAATTACTCACCCACATGACTCACATATCACTATCATCATATCTCACAACTATTACAAAGAATCAAGTTTATTTTGTCCAATGATCTTCATGAAAGTTTTTATTATATCCCTCTTGAATATCTATCACTTTGGGACTAATTTCATATGTTGTATTTGCTTTTGACAAGCTCAAACAAAACTAAGTGAAGAACATGAGCATAAAAAAATTCTGTCTCTCAAAATAATATAAGTGAAGCATGAGAGAATTTCTTCAAAAATTATTAACTCTCAAATAAATCTAAGTGAAGTATGAGAGCATTTGTTCAAAAATATTAAAGCACACCGTGCACAAAAAGATATAAGTGAAGCACTAGAGCAATTCCATAGCTCAAAGAATTTAAGTGACGCACATAGAGCAATTCTATTAAATCATAGCATAATTTTGGCTTTCTCAAATAGGTGTGTTAAGCAAGGATACTTGACACAAAACAAAAAGAAAAACAAGCAAAGACTCATATAATACAAGACGCTCCAAGCAAAACTCATGATATGTGACGAATAAAAATATAGCTCCAAGTAAAATACCGATGGTCGTTAGAAGAAAGAGGGGATGCCACTCGGGGCATCCCCAAGCTTAGTTGCTTATTTCTCCTTGAATATTAACTTGGGGTGCCATGGGCATCCCCAAGTTTAGGCTCTTCTTACTCCTTATTCCTTCATCCATCGTGATTTCACGCAAAACTTGAAAACTTCAATCACACAAAATTTAACAAAACCTTCGTGAGATCCGTTAGTATAAGAAAACCAATCTTTACTTTAAGTACTGTAGAAAACCCATTCAAATTTTGCTATTGCATTATATATAATATATTATAACATTTCCATGGCTTATACCCCCCGACACAATCCATAGATTCATCAAAATAAGCACACAATGCAAAGAAAACAGAATCTGTCAAAAACAGAACAGTCTGTAAAGATGAGAATTGTTCTCATACTTATGTAACTCCAAAAATTCTGAAAATTTAGGACAACAGAAGAAATATGTATATAAATCTTGTGTAAAAAATTACGAACTTTTTGTAGCTTCTGTAAATTTAGACAATTAGTTTACTGGACGCAAAAGTTTCTGTTTTTCAACAGGATCAAATCAACTATTACCAAAGCTATCCCAAAGGCTTTACTTGGCACAAACACTAATTAAAACATAAAAAACACAATAATAACAGAGGCATAATTGTGAAAACACTCAAGAACATAAAGAAAAAGGCAAAAATAAATTTTATTCATTGGGTTGCCTCCCAACAAGCGCTATCATTTTATGCCCCTAGCTAGGCATAATGCATAGATCTAAGTATTGTCATCCTTCTTCTTATTTTCCGTACATGTGTTCTTATCAGGAGGTTTTGCAAAAATAACTTGAAACACATTATCCATAGAAATTTTAGGATTATCAAGTTGTCCATCTACATATCCCCTTTGATTTCCAGCAACAATCCAAGAATACTGTTGATTAACATAATTGAAAACTTGTTGGATTATATCTAAAACGGGGATTTCCTTTTTAGGATTCTTATAAAAAAATTGGTTATTTCCAAGCAAATGCCTAAACATATAATCACTATTATAAAGGATCTCATCTATTACCAGTTTTTCATGGCTCATACAATAAAAATCAAAAATTTCCCTAGCTTCCTGTACTATGTAATCAAATTCATTCATAAGAACTTGGGTAGCTATCTTTTTAGCTTTAGGCTCTTTTATAGATGGTAGCTCATAAAAAAATCTTTGCAAGGTAGGATGGGTATGAATAAATCTATTTTCAAGTTTCAGAACTAGTGCTGATATAGCTTCCGCATAAGATTTAGTTCTTTTAAGTATAGGAGCATTATCAAGAGTCAAATTTCCAACACAATTGAAAAATTCTTGGATATGTTCTTTTCCCATAACGTTCCCTTGCCCCAAAACAAAGGTTTTGGCATCCAGATTGCCAGATCGTCCAATTTTAGGAGTTACGCCATCATCTGTTTCTGCCATACCAAAGTCACTCATGGTGACAAGTTCAAGCAAATAAGAGATCTGACTAGAAAACGGCGAACGAAAAAAAGGGCGAATAAAACGGCAAATTTTTGTGAAGTGGGGGAGATGAAAATGAGAGGCAAATGGCAAATAATGTAAATTACAAGGAGATGAGATTTGTGATTAGGAACCTGATAGACATTGATGATGTCTCCCTGGCAACGGCACCAGAAATTGGCGAGTTGGCGGGAGACTATCTTGACTTGATCCTCCCCGGCAATGGCGCCAGAAATTCCTTTTGATGTCGCTTGAACTACATCTGTATTTCCCCAAAGAGGAAGGGATGATGCAGAACAGCTACGGTAGGTATTTCCCTCAGTTATGAAACCAAGGTATCAATCTAGTAGGAGAACCAAGCAACACTATGTAAACGGTACCTGCACACAAAGAACATATACTTGCAACCCGACGATTAGGAGGGGTTGTCAATCTCTCTATGGGTAAAAAGATAGATAAATTTGTGATAGATTGGATAAATAGATCTCGATAAAACGCGAAATAAACAATGCAAATCAAAAGTGCAGCAAGGTATTTTTGGGTTTTTGGAATAATAGATCTGAAAATAAAAGTCGCAAATAATAGATCGGAAAGCAAATATGATGATGAATAGACCCGGGGGTCGTAGATTTCACTAGTGGCTTCTCTCAAGAAAATAGCATACGGTGGGTAAACAAATTACTGTTGGGCAATTGATAGAACCTCAAATAATTATGATGATATCCAGGCAATGATCATTATATAGGCATCACGTCCAAGATTAGTAGACCGACTCCTGCCTGCGGCTACTACTATTACTCCACACATCGACCGCTATCCAGCATGCATCTAGTGTATTAAGTTCATGGAGAAACGGAGTAATGCAATAAGAATGATGACATGATGTAGACGAGATCTATTCATGTAGGAATAGCCCCCATCTTGTTATCCTTAATAGCAATGATACATGCGTGGTTTGCTACCCCTTCTGTCACTGGGAAAGAACACCGCACGATCGAACCCATCACAAAGCACCTCTTCCCATGGCAAGAAAATCAATCTAGTTGGACTAACTAAACCAAAGACTTGAACAAGAAATACGAGGCTATAAGTAATCATGCATAAAAGAGATCAAAGAACTCAAATAACTTTCATGGATATAGATCTAATCATAAACTCAAAGTTCATCGGATCCTAACAAACACACTGCAAAAAGAGTTACATCAAATAGATCTCCAAGAGACCATTGTATTGAGAATCAAAAAGAGAGAAGAAGCCATCTAGCTACTGCCTACGGACCCGTAGGTCTACAATTAACTACTCACGCAACATCGAAGAGGCACCAATGAGGATGATGAACCCCTCCGTGATGGTGTCTAGATTGGATCTCGTGCTTCTGGAACTTGCGGCCGCTGGAATTGTGTTTCGTCAACTCCCCTATGGATTTTGGAATATTGGGGTATTTATAAGGCGAAGAGGCGGTGCGGGAGGCCATTGAGGTGGGCACAACCCACCAGGGCGCGCCTGGGCCCCCAGGTGCGCCCAGGTGGGTTGTGCCCCCCTCGAGGCACCCCTCTGGTACTTCTTTGGCCCATCTTGTGTCTTCTGGTCCATAAAATTCTCCGAAAAGTTTCGCTGCGTTTGGACTCCGTTTGGTATTGATTTTCTGTGAAGTAAGCAAAAAACAGCAACTGGCACTGGGCACTATGTCAATAGGTTAGTCCCAAAAAATGATATAAAGTTGCTATAAAATGATTGTAAAACATCCAAGAATGATAATATAACAGCATGGAACAAGCAAAAATTATAGATACGTTGGAGACGTATCAGTCTTCTCCTTACGACGACTCAAACAAGAGAAAAGAATTTCAGAGAAACACACTGAAATATTTTTGGAGTTTCTTGTTTTTCTGAAGAAAGCAAACTGACGAAGGAAAATCAAAAACAAGAAAAACTATTTACATGGGAAAGCTCCCAATAAGCAAAAGAAGAAACGAGAAATATTTTTGGGTTTTCTTTTAATACTATGTAACACCCCCGGTGGTTAACTACAGTAATCCCCTTTTGATTATGCCATGTCATCATGATTATCAGTGCCTAATCATCATTTGCATCATATTGCATTCAGCTCCTAACTTAAAATTTCAAATTTAAAATTAAAGTGGAAAATAAAAGTTGACCAAACCTGAAAACTAAAATGTGCATCATGTTGCAAATATTCCCATAGCATTTATAAAAATGATTGCAACATTTATTGGAATTGTAAAAGGATTCAAACAACAAGAAACAACAGCAAAACAACACTATTTAATCCTTTTTCAATTAAATAAAATCCAAATAAAAAGATATGGACACCAAACCAATTTCTAGCAGTGACTAATGTTGCACTGTGATTTATGGACCAGTTCTTATATTTTACAAAAGTCCATAGGTGGCCTAAACATTTTTGTAAACAGAAAAGAAAGGAGAAAACAGAAAAGGAAAGGAAGAAAAAGAAAAAAAAGGCCTATTCTACTGTGCACATGGGCCCTAGTCACTACAGGCGCCGGCCCAGCCCAATCTCCCCCTCTCCTTCTACCTCTCTCCTGCTGTCGCCCGCGCAGCACCCACGCACACTGGCCCCCCCTCCTCGCAGCTCGACACCGCGCCCCGCCGCTCGCCCCGGTGGTTAAGGCCCCCCCATCCCCTGCGGCAAACCCTAGCCTCACTGGTCACTCTCTTCGCCCCTCTTTCCCCTCGCACGAGCTCGCTCGAGCTCGGCCGTTGACACGCCGCCGTCGATTTCGCGCACCGGAGCCACCTCGAGCCACGCCAGCATGCCCAGCAGCTTCGTCGCCCTCCCCTACCTCATCTGCGCTGCTGGATCGGAGCTGTGGGGCATCACCGTCATCGCCTGCGCCGTTTCCCTCCGTCGGCATCCGTGATGAGCCGCCGCATCGATCTGCTCGCTCTGACCGCCCCAGCTCCCCTGAGCCCCTCCGCGAGCCTCACAGTGAGCTCGCCTTTCTCCCCGACCTCTTAGTGCTTTCCCCGTGCCTCGTAGCCGCCGTTTTCCTTCGAACCCGAAAGCTCTCACCACCGGCCATGGCTCCGTCGTGACCACCGTACGCTAAGCTCGAAACCGAGCTTTGCCCCGAGTTCCTGGAGCTCCCCAGCGCCGAACGCGCCCACCAACTCCTCCCCTCGTGCCCTGTGTGCAAAAAAACCAAGCTCACCCGAATTCCGGCAGCCGTCGCAAGCTCAGTTCCGGTGAGCCCCGGCCACCGCTCACCCAGCCACTTGTTCCCTTGGATCGGCACGAGCACGGGCTGCCTTCTGGTGGTCTTTGCGCGTCCAGCCGCTGTCCGTAGCGAAGTCCGGCGAGTCCGCCGCCGCTGCTTTGGTCGTCGCCGGCCGAGCTCCGGCGAGTGCCAGCGTGGCACTGTCATTAGGCATAATCACCGCTAATTAGATCCCCCTACAGCCACTGACAGCGGGCCCTACCGCAGGGTCAAACCCCGGTCACCGTCAGGTTTGACCGGGATTAGCCCCTGAGCCGCTGACGTGTAGGCCCCACCACTTAATTAGTTAAAACGTTAGTTAAATCGGTTAATTAATTTAATTAGTTCATTAGACACTGACCAGTGGACCCCGCACCCCTAATTAATCAGTAATTAGTTCAATTAATCCTAATAAACTAACAGAGGCTGACATGTGGGCCCCACACGTCAGGTTTGACCTGGTCAGTTGCACTGTTGACTGCTGACGTCACCTCTACGTCATGATGGCATCATCTTTTACTGTTTTGGATAATTCAAATTTTAATAATTAAATAAATTCCATAAAATCAATAAAACTTTAGAAAATCATATCTTTTAATCCGTAACTCCGATGAAAGTAATTAATATATGAAAAATGATCAGAAAAATGAGACGAATCCGAATACGCTACCCACATACCTGTTAGATGCCTCTAACTAACCGAACATGCAACTTTTTGCCTGTTTCAGATAGATGAATAGTGCATGACTCTAATAAAATAAATCCAAACAAATTCCTAAAATAACTAAATAACTTGGACATGTCTTCAGGCAACCCTGCACTGCACGTTAGCATAGCCTGCTCCGTGTTACTTATGTTTGCTCTATATTTATACTGTTTCCTCCCCCTCTTCTCTCTCGGTAGCCCCCGACACCGACGTCGTCCCCAAGACCGACGCAACTCAGGAGCCCGGCGCCACCATTGACGACCTTGCCCTTGCCGCCGAGCAACCAGGCAAGCCCCCCCTTTGATCATCCCGATATCGCCCATTCTAATTTCTCATGCTTGCATTAGAATTGCTGCTGCTACTGCTTTACCTATTCTGATGCATAGCCTGTTTATTGTAACCTGCTGTTGACAATTACCTACATATCTTAAACTGCTTAGTATAGGCTGGGTAGAGAGCTATCAGTGACCCCACTTATCCCGATTGCCCCGCTGGATTATCCGAAGACCCAATCAACGGGAATTGAAGACCAGGCCCCGACACCGCACATCACCCCCCCTAGTTGTAACGACACTACAGCGTTACTATCGAGTGCCGAGGGTGAAACCTCTTGTAGCACTTCTGATGTTAACTCTGTAGAGTAGCTATTCGGTTGTGGTCATCGAGGGTGATTCCTCCTTCACCGCTTCCGATAACGACGTCGTCGTACAAAACATCAAGTGTAAACCCAGCGAGGGTGATTCCTCCGAGTTCACCTTGACGGATACATCGAGTAGGAATCCAACGAGGGTGATACCTCGGATTCCCCTGATGTTATGGACACACGAATACTTGGATTTTACACTGTTACTTGGAAAGGCGGGTCGACCTGAGGGGTACCCGCGTGCGCCTAAGTGGCGAGTGTTGTGAGGACGGGTTGCCTGTATGGTGCCCGAGTGATGAATACGAGGCGCGACCGGGCATTCTTGGCCCTTGCCGCAAGTCCTCGAGACGGGGCGGTGGGGTCACATCTTTCGTGAGTCTCTGCTCGTTACTGCAAGCCCTAGTCCACTAACAATTTGGATATTTGATCCGAGCAGGCCTCTGGCCTGATAGCACTAACCATCACGTGGGAAGAGTTATGGGCACTCTGCATCGTATGCATCAGCCGAAAGCTTTGTCAGACGTCCAGTTCAGCCTCGTGGCCGGGCCGGGCCAGTACCATCCAGGACTGAGGTGGTGCTCGTCCTGACCCTGCACACACCGACCCGGAGTGCACAGGGCGATGGCCCAAGACCCATGAGTGCTTAGGATATAGACCGACGGGGACCCAGGAAAGTGGGTCCGGCATATCGTTTGGCCGAGGCCGGGCATAACCCAGGAAAGTGGGTCCGGCCGGAGTTAATCGAGCGTGTTGGGTAAGTTGGTGCACCCCTGTAGGGAAGAACACTTCTATCGATAGCCGGTCCTATGGTAAAGGACACTCGGAGTTGTATCCCGATCGATACAACTAGAACTTGAGATGAGACCTGGATATGAGGCTCTGGGATTGCTTCTCGCAGGGAGTCAAGAAGGGATCTCCGGACGAGGTTGATGACTGTATGGCTCTGGGATTGCTTTCTCGCAGGGAGTCGAGAAATGATCTCTGGGTGAGGTTGAGACTTAATGATACTGCTACATTATATTGTACTGTTCTACTCTCTTCCATTGCTGCAAGAACACTGAAGATGCTAGTCTTCGATAGGACTAGGTTTTCTCTCTATTCTGGCATTTCTGCAGCCCAGTCAACATATACAGCCTCTCTTTGAAAATGTTGCATATGTAGTGTAGATCCTTGCTTGCTGAGTACTTCTGAGTACTCACGGTTCCTTTGTTTTCCTTTTCTCCCCATATCAGTTAGTCGTGACTAGAGGACGGAGCCCCCTGAGACAGATGCCCCGGCGATCGACTACTACTACCACCCCGAGGATGGATACTACTATGAGTTGGATGATGACCAAGAGTAGGTTCGGAGGGTCCCAGGCAGGAGGCCTACGCCTTTCGATCGTAGTGTTTTTCTTTTGTCTCGCCTTCTTAAGGCCTTTCTGTGTTTTCTTTTATATCTGTACTCAGATATCTGATGCTTCCGCTGACGTTTGTATGCGAGCTTTTGTATTCGAGCCCTCGAGGCCCCTGGCTTGTAATATAAAGCTTGTATGACTTTATTTATTTTTAAGGGTTGTGTTGTGATATCTTCCCGTGAGTCCTTAGGCTTGATCGTGTGCATTTGCATGTATGATTAGTGCACGATTGAGCCGGGGGTGTCACAAGTTGGTATCAGAGCCGACTGACTTTAGGAACCCCCCTTTGCAACTCCTTGGCCGAAGTTGAGTCTAGTGGTCCAAAAACCGTTTTACTAACTTGGATGTGTGGCTCACGGGCCCACGTCGCCGAATGGGTGGTATTAGTATCTTTTACTCCTCGACCTTTACTCTGGGACTCTCATCTCTCTTCTATTCGGGTTAAAAATTTTACTAACCCCAACATTAGGTTCTCGTAATCACATCCACCCGGTGTTCTGAAATATCCCCCCTTGCTCCAAGATTGCGGGCCAGGTTCTACTTGCAGGATCCTCTTATCGAGGGCACCCTGTGTTGTCACTTGCAGATTCCTCGCTCCAACAGTTTTCTCCGACGTTGATGTAGCCTTTGCTATGTCTCGTTGTGTACTTCCCTACCGCGTGCCTGCGCGCCGCCTAGATGTCTAGCCCTCCCCTTTCAACTGTCGTAATGCCGGATTGTAACCGAGGCTATGTGAGGCTTTGAATGTCTGGTGCGAATATGCTGAAGTATCTATTGCACTTCCTTCTGTTGTGCGTGATACTTCATGAATCATTCCATACACATGCAGTTTTCTTGCTAAACTGCCCCTGTTGATTTGGCAGGATGGCTGACGATCCTCCACCTCCACCCTATATTGCCGCAATGATGCTGCAGTTTGAATTCAACCGTCAGCAGTTTGAGCTCAACCGTCAGTTTATGACCGGAGTATTGGCTCAATTCCCAACTCAGAATGCTTAGCAACAGAATGCTCCAATAACTCTGCCAGAATTTGTGCGCCTCAATCCATCCGTTTTCCGCAACTCCACCAATCCTATGGATGCTGATGATTGGCTTCGTGACATCCTGTTTGAGATGGAATCAACTAATGTTGCTCCTGACAGTTACGTCACCTTTGCGACATTCCACCTGAAGGGCCCAGCTGCTCAATGGTGGGAAAGCCACAAGGGTATGTTGCCCGCTGAAACAGTAACCACTTGGTAGGAATTTCAGTCAGCTTTTCGTGCACGGTACATTCCTCAAGGTCTGATGGACCAGAAGAGGCAGGAGTTCCGCCAACTCTCTCAGGGCAAAATGACTGTGGATGAATATCAGAGGAAATTTCTCGAATTATCCCGCTATGCTGAAGATGACGTCGACACTGACACTCGCAAGCAAGAGAAATTCCGTGGAGGACTACGTACTGATATAAAACTTGCACTTGCTGTCCATGATTTCACAGATTTCGCAACGCTTGTCAGCAAATCTTTCCAAGTTGAAACAGCTCTGACTGAGTACCAGGAGTCGCTCAAGCTCACTCATTAAGCTGGCTCATCCTCGGGTCAGCCTGTTCAGAAACGTCGAGTCTGGATCCCACACAATGTTCATCATCGGCCTGCTCCAACACCAAGGCCGTCTTATGTTGCACCTCGCCAGCCTTCGCCGCTGAGACAGCTAGTGACTCAGGGTGGACAGTCCAATGCTGTAGCTCCTCCCCATAATGATCGGAATTGCTTCAAGTGTGGTCAACCAGGGCACCGTGCTACCAATTGCCGTCCGAATCAAAATCGAGATGCCTGAGCTCGTCAGCCCAGGAATCCCAATGCCAGACCTTCTGCTGTTATACTGGGCCATGCTAACCATGTCAATACAGAAGAGGCTCAGAAAGAACCAACCATTGTGATGGGTACCCTACCGATTAATTCAGTTGCAGCTTCTGTCCTTTTCGACTCAGGAGCATCACATTCCTTTGTGTCTCAACAATTTACTCAGCGACATGAGCTACATCTAGAGCTGTTACCCACACCATTAGAGATTATCACTCCCCGTTCCAGGTGGCAAACCAAGATGGTAAGTCACAACAATCAGATCAGAATTGAAGGGTTGATGTTCTCTGCTTCCCTTATTGCTCTTGGACCTTCCGACATAGACATTATTCTCGGTATGGACTGGTTAACAGCCCATAATGCTTTGATTGACTGTGCTACTAAGACAGTCCAGCTCACACACCCTTCTGGTCAGGTGATGAAATACTCAGCCCGAATAGCTCAAGATGCTGAGAGCCAGATATATGTTCTGAATGCATTGAATGCTTCACCTCTTGAAGGCATCGAGAACGTTCCAGTTGTTTGTGATTTTCAAGATGTATTTCCAGAAGAACTTCCGGGAATACCCACTGCTAGAGCTGTCTAGTTTGTCATCGACTTGAAGCCTTGCACTACCCCTATTGCGAAGCGCCCTTATAAGATGCCTCTGCACTACCTTCTTGAACTTAAGGAAGAAATCGACACGTCACTTAAGAAAGGTTTCATCCGCCCCAGTTCCTCTGCTTGGGGAGCACCTTCACTCTTCGTTAAGAAGAAGGATGGAACTAACCGATTGGTTCAGGATTATCGGCCCATTAACCAAGCCACAATCCAGAACAAATATCCGCTTCCTCGGATCAATGATTTGTATGATCAGCTTGCTGGATCATCGGTATTCTCTAAACTCGAATTGAGGTTGGGTTATCATCAGATCCATGTTCGTGAAGAGGATATTCCGAAGACAACATTCATTACTCGCTATGGCTCTTATGAGTACACTGTAATGTCATTTGGCTTAACAAACGCTCCAGCCACATTCTCCCGTCTGATGAATTATATCTTCATGGATTACCTCGACAAGTTCGTCGTGGTTTATCTAGATGATATTCTGGTATATTCGAAGAATAAGGAAGAACATGCCGAACACCTCCGTCTTGTACTGGAAAGGCTCCAAGAACACCAGTTGTATGCCAAATACTCCAAATGCGAGTTCTGGTTATCTGAAGTGACATATCTCGGCCATGTGATTTCGAAAGATGGCATTGCCGTAAACCCAGAATGAGTTCAGGCTATTCTTGAATGGACTCCACCGAAGAATGTCAAGCAAGTCAGAAGTTTTCTTGGCCTTGCAAGCTATTGCCGTCGATTTGTCGAGAACTTTTCTAAGATTGCTAAGCCTTTGACTGATCTGCTTCACAAGGGCGTTAAATTTGATTGGACAGAAAAATGTCAGGAAAGTTTTCAAACACTCAAAGACAAGCTAACATCTGCCCCAGTACTATCTCCTCCAGATACCCACAAAGACTTTGTGATCTATTGTGACGCATCCCGTGAAGGATTAGGCTGTGTCCTAATGCAAGAGTGTAAAGTGATTGCTTATGGCTCTCGTCAGTTGCGCCCACATGAAGAGAATTATCCGTTACATGATCTAGAACTAGCTGCTGTGATCTATGCATTGCAGTTGTGGCGACATTACCTTCTCGGTAATCGTTGCGAGATCTACATGGATCATAAAAGTCTGAAGTACTTGTTTACTCAACCATCTCTAAACCTCTGTCAGCAAAGATGGATGGAGGCCATTGCGGACTATGATTTGGGTATTTCTTATACCCCTCGCAAGGCTAACGTGATGGCTGATGCCTTAAGCCGCAAGTCCTATTGCGACAACCTCATGGTTAGGCGAGCTCAACCTCGTCTTTTTGAAGAACTATGCAAGCTGAATCTGCGTATTGTTCCACAAGGCTCTCTAAATAACCTTGTGATACAACCAGATCTTGAGAAAGCTGTTAAGAATGCGCAAGCTAAGGATGCTGAAATTGATCTGATGAAGAAAAATCTTCACCTTGAAAACTACAGGGATTTCTCGCTGTCTGAAGATGGAACCTTGTATTTCAGAAACCGCATTGTCGTACCTCGCTTCGAGCTTATGACCGACAAGGTCATTAAGGAGGCACATGATACCCCGCTGTCTATTCATCCGGGTAGCACCAAGATGTATCATGATCTCCATCAAAGGTACTGGTGGTCTAGAATGAAGCAGGACATTGCTCGATATGTTGCTGAATGTGATGTTTGCCGTCGCGTTAAAGCAGAACATCAGAAGCCTGCTGGAATTCTACAACCACTTCCCATTCCACTATGGAAATGGGATAAGGTTCAGATGGATTTCATTACAGGACTTCCCAGGTCACAGAAGGGTCATGATGCTATTCTTGTAGTCGTCGACCAACTCTCTAAGGTTGCACACTTTCTGCCTGTCAAAGAGACGATCACTGCTAGTCAGTTAGCAGAGTTATATATCTCCAGAATTGTTTCACTCCACGGCATTCCGAAAGAGATTAGTTCGGACCGTGGCGGCCTTTTCACTTCCAAGTTCTGGGAAAGTTTCCAAGTAGCTATGGGAACTCATATTACCTGGAGTTCAGCTTATCATCCCCAATCCCAAGGCCAAGTCGAACGAGTCAATCAAGTGCTTGAAGACATGCTTCGGGCTTGTGTTATTTCTTTCGGCAAGAAGTGGGAAGAATCTCTCCCGTATGCCGAGTTCTCTTATAACAACAGCTATCAAGCCAGCTTGAAAATGGCCCCCTTCGAAGTACTCTATGGACGTAAGTGTCGAACCCCTCTGAATTGGTCAGAAACTGGGGAACGACCGCTCGTGGGTCCGGATATTATTCAACATGCCGAAGAACAAGTTCGTATTGTCCGGGAAAATCTCAAGGCGGCTCAGGACCGCCAGAAGAGCAACTATGATCGCAAACGATGGGGTTTGACTTATCAACCTGGTGATCAGGCTTATCTGCGAGTCACCCCGATGAAAGGCACTCACCGTTTCGGAATTAAGGGCAAGTTAGCTCCCCGCTACATTGGTCCTTTCTGCATTGTTGCTAGACGTGGTCAGGTGGCATATAAATTGGAGTTGCCGCCGCAATTCTCCCATATCCACGACGTCTTCCATGTGTCGCAACTTCGTAAATGCTTCAAGGAATCTCCGCACCGAGCTGTGGATCACGAAATGCTCGAATTGCATGATGATCTTTCTTATAGGGAGCATCCGACCCGCATTCTCGATGAAGCTGAACGTCGGACCCGTCAGAAGGTTACTAAGTTCCTCAAAGTGCAGTGGTCTAATCATACTGAAGATGAAGCTACTTGGGAGCGCGAGGATAGCCTCCGTGCTGAATACCCCGAACTTTTCCCTTCTACCTCTTAATTCTCGGGACGAGAATTCTTGTTAGTGGAGGAGATTTGTAACACCCCCGGTGGTTAACTACAGTAATCCCCTTTTGATTATGCCATGTCATCGTGATTATCAGTGCCTAATCATCATTTGCATCATATTGCATTCAGCTCCTAACTTAAAATTTCAAATTTAAAATTAAAGTGGAAAATAAAAGTTGACCAAACCTGAAAACTAAAATGTGCATCATGTTGCAAATATTCCCATAGCATTTATAAAAATGATTGCAACATTTATTGGAATTGTAAAAGGATTCAAACAACAAGAAACAGCAGCAAAATAGCACTATTTAATCCTTTTTCAATTAAATAAAATCCAAATAAAAAGATATGGACACCAAACCAATTTCTAGCAGTGACTAATGTTGCACTGTGATTTATGGACCAGTTCTTATATTTTACAAAAGTCCATAGGTGGCCTAAACATTTTTGTAAACAGAAAAGAAAGGAGAAAACAGAAAAGGAAAGGAAGAAAAAAAAACGCCTATTCTACTGTGCACATGGGCCCTAGTCACTACAGGCACCGGCCCAGCCCAATCTCCCCCTCTCCTTCTACCTCTCTCCTGCTGTCGCCCGCGCAGCACCCGCGCACACTGGCCCCCCCCCTCCTCGCAGCTCGACAACGCGCCTCGCCGCTCGCCCCGGTGGTTAAGACCCCCCCATCCACTGCTGCAAACCCTAGCCTCACTGGTCACTCTCTTCGCCCCTCTTTCCCCTCGCACGAGCTTGCTCGAGCTCGGCCGTTGACACGCCGCCGTCGATTTCGCGCACCGGAGCCACCTCGAGCCACGCCAGCATGCCCAGCAGCTCCGTCGCCCTCCCCTACCTCATCTGCGCCGCTGGATCGGAGCCGTGGGGCATCACCGTCGTCGCCTGCGCTGTTTCCCTCTGTCAGCATCCGTGATGAGCCGCCGCATCGATCTGCTCGCTCCGACCACCCCAGCTCCCCTGAGCCCCTCCGCGAGCCTCATAGTGAGCTCGCCTTTCTCCCCGACCTCTTAGTGCTTTCCCCGTGCCTCGTAGCCGCCGTTTTCCTTCGAACCCGAAAGCTCTCACCGCCGGCCATGGCTCCGCCGTGACCACCGTACGCTAAGCTCGAAACCGAGCTTTGCCCCGAGTTCCTGGAGCTCCCCGGCGCCGAACGCGCCCACCAACTCCTCCCCTCGTGCCCTGTGTGCAAAAAACCAAGCTCACCCGAATTCCGGCATCCACTGCGAGCTCAGTTCCGGTGAGCCCCGGCCACCACTCACCCAGCCACTTGTTCCCCTGGATCGGCACGAGCGCGGGCTGCCTTCTGGTGGTCTTTTCGCGTCCAGCCGCTGTCCGTAGCGAAGTCCGGCGAGTCCGCCGCCGCTGCTTTGGTCGTCGCCGGTCGAGCTCCGGTGAGTGCCAGCGTGGCACTGTCATTAGGCCTAATCACCGCTAATTAGATCCCCTTACAGCCACTGACAGTGGGCCCTACCGCAGGGTTAAACCTCGGTCAGTGTCAGGTTTGACCGGGATTAGCCCCTGAGCCGCTGACGTGTAGGCCCCACCACTTAATTAGTTAAAACATTAGTTAAATCAGTTAATTAATTTAATTAGTTAATTAGACACTGACCAGTGGACCCCGCACCCCTAATTAATCAGTAATTAGTTCAATTAATCCTAATAAACTAACAGAGGCTGACATGTGGGCCCCACATGTCAGGTTTGACCTGGTCAGCTGCACTGTTGACTGCTGACGTCACCTCTACGTCATGATGGCGTCATCTTTTACTGTTTTGGATAATTCGAATTTTAATAATTAAATAAATTCCAGAAAATCAATAAAACTTTAGAAAATCATATCTTTTAATCCGTAACTCCGATGAAAATAATTAGTATATGAAAAATGATCAGAAAAATGAGAGGAATCCGAATACGCTACCCACATACCTGTTAGATGCCTCTAACTAACCGAACATGCAACTTTTTGCCTGTTTCAGATAGATGAATAGTGCATGACTCTAATAAAATAAATCCAAACAAATTCCTAAAATAACTAAATAACTTGGACATGTCTTCAGGCAACCCTGCACTGCACGTTAGCATAGCCTGCTCCGTGTTACTTATGTTTGCTCTATATTTATACTGTTTCCTCCCCCTCTTCTCTCTCGGTAGCCCCCGACACCGACATCATCCCCGAGACCGACGCAACTCAGGAGCCCGGCGCCACCGTTGACGACCTTTGATCATCCCGATATCGCCCATTCTAATTTCTCATGCTTGCATTAGAATTGCTGCTGCTACTGCTTTACCTATTCTGATGCATAGCCTGTTTATTGTAACCTGCTGTTGATAATTACCTGCATATCCTAAACTGCTTAGTATAGGCTGGGTAGAGACCTATCAGTGACCCCACTTATCCCGATTGCCCCGCTGGATTATCCGAAGACCCGATCAGCGGGAATTGAAGACCAGGCCCCGACACCGCACATCACCCCCCCAGTTGTAACGACACTACAATGTTACTATCGAGTGCCGAGGGTGAAACCTCTTGTAGCACTTCTGATGTTAACTCTGTAGAGTAGCTATTTGGTCATGGTCATCGAGGGTGATTCCTCCTTCATCGCTTCCGATAACGACGCCGTCGTACAAGACATCAAGTGTAAACCCAGCGAGGGTGATTCCTCCGAGTTCACCTTGATGGATACATCGAGTAGGAATCCAACGAGGGTGATACCTCGGATTCCCCTGATGTTATGGACACACGGATACTTGGATTTTACACTATTACTTGGAAAGGCGGGTCGACCCTAAGGGGTACCCGCGTGCGCCTAAGTGGCGAGTGTTGTGAAGACGGGTTGCTTGTATGGTGCCCGAGTGATGAATACGAGGCGCGGCCGGGCATTCTTGGCCCTTGCTGCAAGTCCTCGAGACGGGGCGATGGGGTCACATCTTTCGTGAGTCTCTGCTCGTTACCGCAAGCCCTAGTCCACTAACGATTTGGATATTTGATCCGAGCAGGCCTCTGGCCTGATAGCACTAACCATCACGTGGGAAGAGTTATGGGCACTCTGCATCGTATGCATCAGCCGAAAGCTTTGTCAGACGTCCAGTTCAGCCTCGTGGTCAGGCCGGGCCAGTACCATCCAGGACTGAGGTGGTGCTCGTCCCGACCCTGCACACACCGACCCGGAGTGCACAGGGCGATGGCCCAAGCCCCCTGAGTGCTTAGGATATAGACCGACGGGGACCTCTCTGCTGAGCTATAGGTAGGGTTGCGGTGTATCGTTTGGCCGAGGCCGGGGATAACCCAGGAAAGTGTGTCCGGCCGGAGTTAATCGAGCGTGTTGGGTAAGTTGGTGCACCCCTGCAGGGAAGAACACTTCTATCGATAGCCGGTCCTACGGTAAAGGACACTCGGAGTTGTATCCTGATCGATAGAGCTAGAACTTGAGATGAGACCTGGATATGAGGCTCTGGGATTGCTTCTCGCAGGGAGTCGAGAAGGGATCTCCGGATGAGGTTGATGACTGTATGGCTCTGGGATTGCTTTCTCGCAGAGAGTCGAGAAAGGATCTCTGGGTGAGGTTGAGACTTAATGATACTGCTACATTATATTGTACTGTTCTACTCTCTTCCATTGCTGCAAGAACACTGAAGATGCTAGTCTTCGATAGGACTAGGTTTTCTCTCTATTCTGGCATTTCTGCAGCCCAGTCCACATATACAGCCTCTCTTTGAAAATGTTGCATATGTAGTGTAGATCCTTGCTTGCTGAGTACTTCTGAGTACTCACGGTTGCTTTGTTTTCCTTTTCTCCCCATATCAGTTAGTCATGACTAGAGGACGGAGCCCCCTGAGACAGATGCCCCAGCGATCAACTACTACTACCACCCCGAGGATGGATACTACTACGAGTTGGATGACGACCAGGAGTAGGTTCGGAGGGTCCCAGGCAGGAGGCCTACGCCTTTCGATCGTAGTGTTTTTCTTTTGTCTCGCCTTCTTAAGGCCTTTCTGTGTTTTCTTTTATATCTGTACTTAGATATCTGATGCTTCCGCTGACGCTTGTATGCGAGCTTTTGTATTCGAGCCCTCGAGGCCCCTGGCTTGTAATATAAAGCTTGTATGACTTTATTTACGTTTTAGGGTTGTGTTGTGATATATTCCCGTGAGTCCTTAGGCTTGATTGTGTGCATTTGCGTGTATGATTAGTGCACGATTGAGCTGGGGGCGTCACATACTACTAAGTAACTAAAGAAGAAAGAATAAGCGAAAATAAGCGAGAAATACTTTTTTGGATTTTCAAGGTTTTTCACACACACAAGAAGGCGAAAATAAAACTAACATGGATATACAATGAAAAAGGATGAACACAACTGGAATGAATATGTGGTACATGAATGTAATGTCGGTGAGAGATACATACTCCCCCAAGCTTAAGCTTTTGGCCTAAGGTTGTCTGTGGCCCCTGGTAGCCTGGATAATACCCATAGTCATAGTTAGGGTTGTACTCGAGTGCAGCCGCTACAGCTTGGCGGGCTGCCTCGTTACGGCAGGCGGTCTACCTCGCCCTCTCGTACTCCTCGGCCTCCTCCTCAAGTATAAAATATCTTTGTTTTTTCTGAAAGTTAAAAAAGGTAGGAGAAAGCAAAGTAATATGGAAGACACGTCGCCTATTAAAGATTAGCCTGTATCGGAGTGGTGGGTCGTTCCTCTCAAGGAACTGGTGACGTCCCATAACCTCATAATCAAGGAAGCTAGGTGGCAACAAAGTATCATTTTCTTTTATAGGTACACCAAGATGAGCAGCTAAGCGAGTAGCATAAATTCCACCAAAAAGATCACCAACTAGGGCATTATTATGCAAATGATGTGCAACAATTGCCCCTATGTTAAATTGCCTATCTCTCAATGTCGCACTCCTAAGAATACTTAAATCAGGAGTGCAAAGGTGACTAGGGTCTTGTTTGCCTTTGAAGCATCTTCCTATGAACAGAGCAAAATAATGTACAGCAGGAAAGTGACTGCTCCCCATAGTATCTTGCTTTATGCCTCTAGTTCCACCTCTAGTAATGCTCATAAGGAAATCATCGCAATCAGATTTGCGAGGCTCAATGCATGTCCCCCGATAAGGTATTCTACAAGCTTCACTAATTTCCTCGATGGTCATGCGAAGAGGATTTTCATATAAGTTAAACATAACATCATGCAAAGTGCGATGACATACATACTCGAATTTCCGCATAAAAGAATCAGTGAGATTATGGTACTGTGAGCACTTATCTGACACGAAGACCGTCAACCCGGCATTACGCACGTACATATCAAACTCCCCCTAATACCGGCTCGATTCATGAAGGAGTCCGACGGCCATTCGCACAGGTGCAGGAGAGCTTCCCGTGGCGGTTCGAGGTCCGGCTCACGTATTGCAAGCCTTGGAGAGCTCTTGCTCGAAGAACCACCACAGAACATCTTCCTAAAGATTTTCTTCCTCTGAAAAAATTCTGAAATTTTTAGTACCTCAAAACAAAAGTGAACAAAACTCAACAAAATTGGTAGCAACTACTCCCACAAGTGTCTAGAGGCTATATCATGCATCAAAACTACTTTGGACCATACAAATTCAACATGCAAGCTCAAATACATGGTCACCACAGCAACAAAAATTTGCAAAATATAAAGTACTAGAACAAAAACTAATTGGACCATTGCAGGAGTCACATACCGAGGAGTAATCCCCCAAAACAGTTTTGGAAATGGAGCTCTGAGCAAGGAGATCGAAAATCGCAAGAGAATGAGCAAGAACACGAGTTTGAAAGATATGGCGATTTTTCTGGAGGAAGGAGAAGGCTATGGGCTGGTGCACTCAGTGAGGGGGCCCCTATGGGACCCACAAGCCCAGTAGGCGCGCCCTTGGGGGGGTGACCGCGCCCTGTGAGCTTGTGGCTCATAGGTGCACCCCCGAGGGTGTGTCCAGTGCCAAAAATTATTATTTATTATAGAAAAAATGATATTAATTTTCAGGTCATTCCGAGAACTTTTATTTTTGGGACATTTTTTTATTGCACGGATAATTCAGAAAACTGGATAATGATGGCATTTCTACTTTATTAACTTTAAATAACAGAGAGAAAATAGTGGGTACAGAAGGTTGTGCTTACTAAATTCATTGACCACATGCCCCTAAAAAAGAGTCCATTAATAAGGTTGATAAAGTCTTTATTAACAAACTATTTTCAAGTGACATGAAACCGAAGAATTTTCGTATAACACTAGGCTAGCTCAATGGGGATATGCATCTCCCCAACAATAAGGGTTTCATATTTCTATTTGATTGACAGAAGAGGAAATTGAAAACATCCAATTGTGATTGTAGCAATTTTTTCAATAATGTTGATACTATTCACTGAACTTTGTTTCTTTGGAAAATAAACCGTATGCTCATACCATTGACATGAAAAGTAACCTTGCTTTTGTGGCAATCAATAACAGCCCCTGCAGTATTCAGAAAGGGTCTACCAAGGATGATCGACCTAGCGTCGTCCTCGGGCATATCAAGTATAACAAAGTCTGTTAAGATAGTAACATTTGCAACTACAATAGGCACATCCTCACAAATTCCAATAGGTATAGAAGTTGATTTATCAGCCATTTGCAAAGATATTTCAGTAGGTGTGAACTTATTCAAATCAAGTCTTCTATAAAAAGAGAAAGGCATAACACTAACACGGCTCCCAAATAACATAAAGCAGTTTTGACATAACTTCTTTTAATGGAGCATGGTATAGTGGGTATTCCTGGATCTCCTAACTTCTTAGGTACACCACCCTTAAAAGAATAATTTGCAAGCACGATGGATATTTCAACTTCGGATATCTTTCTTTTATTAGTGACAATATCTTTCATGTATTTAGCATAAGGAGGCATTTTCAAAATATTAGTCAAACGAGTACGCAAGTGTAACACCCCATGTCATTAGCCACAGTAATCACTTTTGATAATGACAAGTCAGCATGTTTAACAGTGCCAAATCATCAATTGCATCATATTGCATTTCAACTCCTAACTCAAATTCAATTTTAAATGTAAGTGGAAAATAAGAGTTGTTCAACATAGAAACTAAAATGTTCAATAACTAACAAATATTACAGAGACCATTCTAAAATTGTAACCAACATTTAATAAATTAATTAGGTGACCCATACCTCTTTTAACAGTGGCTGGAAATAATATTTAATAGCCTTTTAATTAATCTAGATCAAATATGAAATGATGTTTTGCCCAAACTAGTTTTTGGTGTTAGGGTATAATGCACTGATATTTAAGGACTAGCTCACACTTTTTACAAAATCCATTTGGGGCCCAGATAATTAACAAAACAGAAAAGAAAGAAACAGAAAAAGAGAAAAGGAAAAAGGCCTAAAGAAGCTACTGTGCACTTGGCCTGTTCGCTACAGTCGTGGCCCAGCCCACCCCGCGCCTCCTCCCACCTCTCACTGCTCACCGCCGCCCCGCTGTCGAACGCCAACGCGCGCGCACCCCAGGCCCCCCCTCTCCCCCGCTCGACAGCGCGCGCCGCGCCCTCTCGCCGTGGATAAGAGTCCCCTCGACCCCTCTGGCGAACCCTAGCCGCCCCGTTCGCCCTCCTCCTCGTTCCCCTCACCTCTCCCGACGCCGCCATGGCTGCGCGTCCCTAGATCGCGCGGCCACCGTGCCCTGTTCGCCTCCCCGACGTGTCCTGCGTGCTCGCCGTCATCCTCTCCTTCGACTGCGCCAACGAACCGAAGTCGAACACCCCTACATCGACCCCGCGCCATCGTCTTCCTCCTCGGATCCCCGCCGCCGTTCGCCATCGATTCCGGCTCCGTCGCGCTTCCCCGAGCCCTCTGCCAGACCCCACGTTCCCCCGGTGAGCCCCTGCGCCGGATGCGCCCTCCCCTGCCTCCTCAAACCGTCTGTAGCGCCCGCTCCGCGTTCGGGCGAACCCACCACCGCGGACCTCGTCGCCGGCGACCGTCCGACGACCATTTGGTCATGTGCTGCTGCCCATTCGCTTCGCCACCTCGCATAGGCCTCGCCTAACCCTTGCTTCGCCCGTAGAACACGCCGTGGCGCCATTCCCCTAGCTCGCCCAAAAAGCCTCGCTGCTGACAAGCTTCTGTCGTTCGACTCTGGCCTCCCCAACACCCCGCACCGCCACCGTTCGACGCGCAATGTCGAACCGCGTCGAACGCACCTTTCCCCAGCCCCGGAGACGCCTTGTGGGCGAATCCCGAACCTCGCCGGCTCACTCCGCCGCGTTGGAGCTCGCCGGAGCGCTCTCCGGCCGGCGTCCGACGTGGCCGGTGGGTCCCACCCCCCGTGCCACTGACTGTGGGCCCCCTGGGCCCCAGTTGACCCGTTGACTCGGGTCAACTGCTGACGTGGCCCCCCCTGTCTCACTGACATGTGGGGCCCGGTCATTTAAACGAATTTAAATAAATAGAAAATCTGTTAATTAGTTAATGAATTAGTTTCAACACTAATCAGACACTGACTGCTGGGCCCCACCTATTAATTAACCCAATTAGTTAATTTAACCCCTCTGTTAATGTCTCAGTGTATGACATGTGGGCCCACTTGTCAGGTTTGACTCTGGTCAGCCAGAGTTGACCTGCTGATGTCACCCTGACCTCATGCTAATGTCATCATTCACTATTCTGGATAATTCGAATTTAAATTAATAATTAAATTCAGAAAATGTTTAAAACTTTAGAAAATCATATTAAATAAACCGTAACTCCGATGAAAATAATTTATATATGAAACTTGCTCAGAATTCCGATACGAACCCGAATACGCCCTCCGTATTCCTGTCAGATGCCCCTAGCTATATAAACATTGAACTTTTAGACCGAATTCGATAAATGAATAGTGCCCATTGTTGATTAAGTAAATCCGAATAAATTCCTAAATTAACTAAATCATTTAGTTAGGTAGTAGAACACCCCGGCATATCATTTCGGCATGTCATACATATTGTTTGCATTATTGCCATGAATTTATTGTTTCTCTCCCCCTCCTTCTCTCTCGATAGACGCCGAGACCGACGACGCTGCAGCTGGGTACGACTACACTACCGACGAGCAGCCCGTTGACGACCTACTCGCTCTTGCCCAGAGCAACCAGGGCAAGCCCCCCCCCCCTGGCAGCCATCCAGATGCCCATTTCTATTCTCCTGCTTGCATTAGATTTTGCTACTATTAATGTATGCTCCTATTCTGATGCATAGCCTGCTTTTGTAACCTATTCGTTGTTACCTTACCTGCCTATGATAAACTGTTTAGTATAGGTTGGTAGTGAACCATCAGTGACCCCCACCATCTTACCCTTGTTGCCCCTGCTTGATCATCGACGACTCAATCAACCTGATCGTCGACCAGAGACCGACACCTCACTTCACACCCCCTTAGTTGTACGACTCTGCGTAGTAACTACCGAGTGCCGAGGGTGATACCTCGTAATGCACTCCTGATGAATACTCTGCAGTGTAGCTGTTCGGTCGTGGTCATCGAGGGTGATTCCTCCTTCTCCATTTCTGATATGACTCTGTCGTGCAACCCTCAGTGTGAACCTCGAGGGTGATGCCTCATACGTTCACCCTGATGATTTCATCGAGTGGAATCCACCGTGGGTGATTCCTCGGGTTTTCCCCTTTGATGTTATGACCACACGGTTACCTTGACCTTTGTTACAGGTGGGTCTACCCTGGTGGGTACCCGCTGGGGATCTATGATCTTCGGGTGTGCCGGAAGGGCACTCGAGTGTGATATTGTGGCGGAGCATCAGAGACTCTGATTGTCTCCACGTGATACTAATTGAGCCTATTGGATTTGGGTTTGTGATCTGAGTGGGTCAACGTGCCCTATACGCACTACCACCACGCGGGATAATGGTTATGGGGCCCTCTGCGATGTACGTTTCTCCCGAAAGCTCGTCTGATGTCACGATTCACCATGCGGGCTGATTGTCAGGATTGGGCTGGATACTTCACTGATGAGTTCAGTGTAGCGCCTGCACCCCGGCCAGTCTCGCAACGCGCAGGGTGCCTAGGGCGATGGCCCAAGACCTCTGGGTTCATAGGTTAGTCCGGCGTGCTGACCTCTCTGCCGAGCCAAGGTAGGGCATTGCTTCATGTTGATCTTCCGAGGACAGGCATTATCCAGCAAGTGTGTCCGTCCAGAGTTGATCGAGCATGTTGGGTAACAGTATTGCACCCCTGTAGGGATGAATGATCTATCGATAGCCGATCCTACGGTAAAGGATGCTCAGTTTGTGTATCCCGATCTACTACTTGAACTGGATATTTGATACTTAATTGAAGCTTCGGGATCGCTTTCTCGCTGGGAGTCGAGGAAGGATCTCTAGGCTTGCTTCAAAATGTTTGTTAAATAAAATGCTATTCTACTCTCTTCTACTGCTGCAAGATGATGGCTTCGTGAGGATGCTAGTCTTCGATAGGACTAGGCCTTCTCTCTATTCTGGCATTTCTGCAGCCCAGTCCACTTATACAACCATTCTCCATTGATAATGTTGCATATGTAGTATAGATCCTTGCTTGCTGAGTACTTCGGATGAGTACTCACGGTTGCTTTACTTTCTTTTGCCCCAT
This sequence comes from Thinopyrum elongatum, assembly GCA_011799875.1. Classification (NCBI taxonomy): domain Eukaryota; kingdom Viridiplantae; phylum Streptophyta; class Magnoliopsida; order Poales; family Poaceae; genus Thinopyrum; species Thinopyrum elongatum. Next base: position 248,790,093 of record CM022299.1, read on the forward strand.
ACCCCACCTTGATGATACATCAGACGATGGAGTCCAGGAGCCAGATGCCACCACAGGAGCTTACTACCAGGAGGGTCCAGAGGGCACGTATTACTGGATCGAGCCAGCCGACCAGGAGTAGGATCGGAGGCTCCCAGGCAGGAGGCCAACGCCTTTCGATCTAGTGTCGTTGTTTGTGCTAGCCTTCTTAAGGCAAAACTTGTCTAACTATGTCTATACTCAGATAATATTTGTATGACTGACTTATGTATTCGGATCTTCGGATCCCCGGTCTGTAATATTGTGGATCTTCGTTTAAATTGTGCTAGAGTTGTGTTGTGATATCTTCCCATGAGTCCCTGTGCTTGATCGTACACGTTTGCATGTATGATTAGTGTATGATTGAGTCGGGGGCGCCACAGGTTGGTATCAGAGCCGACTGCCTGTAGGAAGCCCCCTTCCAATTCCTTGGCCGAAGTTGAGTCTAGAAACCGAAAAACTAATTTACTAACTTGGCTGTGTGGCTTACGGGCCCACGTCGCCAACTGGGTGGTATTAGGATCTTTTATTCCTCATCTATACTCGGGGACTCTGATCTCTCTTCTATTCGGGTTAAATAAATTTTACTAACACCGACACTTAGGATCTCGTAAATCCCATCTACCCGGAGAGCTGGATATCTGTGCGATTTCCCTGTCATTGATCTGATTAGTCTGATAATCATTTTCCTTTCCATTGTTTTGTTTAACCTTTCTCTCCGAGTTGTGTTAAACTTCTCATTGTTGTTTGACAACCCTGAATTTCCTCTATTTCAGATGGATCGTTTGTTTCCACCACGTCCTACGACACAGCTTGTGCTTCGCACTTGGGCTCGTGATGCCCCTGGGTTTCCAGCTGTCTTGATCGCTCTCATGACCAGACTTGGCTACCGTTGGTACCCTGAGTACATGGTTTACGAGGATTACCGCGAGTTCAATCAGGAGCAGTACCATGCTGATGTTCGTATCTATGATCAGCAAAATGACTCAGACATCGAGCTACACCTTTACCACGGTATCGGCGTGACGATTGAGATGGCAGTCCATGATGCCGCCTACTCTGCTGTCGCACGTCTCCGAGGACAGTTCAGCGATATCTTGGATGACTCTGAGTTCCGATACATTTCGTATGCCCCTGCTGAAGATGCTACTGGATACTACACAGCTATCTGTGCCCCGTACGAGCCTCGTCGCTATGACCCGCGCGTTCTGATTCAGTGCACTCAGGCTCTGGATCGCACTGTTCGGGCTCTTGCCGTCGAGTTGGTTGCCACTCGAGCACGTCTCTACGATGCTATGACACAGTTGCTACCTGCTGTTCGCACAGGGATACATCCGGAGCACATCCTTTACCCGCGCAGGACTCAGATGTATGCTGGTATTGATTGGCCTGCTGTTGCAGGTCACACACCTGCACGTGGACCTCTTCTTATAGCTCGAGACCGGATTCTGCATCAGAGTGCACATGGAGCGCAGGATCCTTCCGCGACGAACATTCGTCATCCGCACTTGCAGTTACCCCGTTTCAGTGGTTTTCTCCGACGTTGATGTAGCCTTTCCTATGTCTCGTTGTGTACTTCCTTACCGCGTGCCTGCGCGCCGCCTAGTATGTCTAGCTTTTGAATTTGCACCGTTATGCTGTCCGCATGTACCTGACTCTGTGTATGGATCTGTATGTCTTAATTGACTACTGTTATGTATCTGTTTCACTACTTAAATTGTTGACGATTTACATCATGCTTGTCACTAAACGCTCGCAATTGCTTTTACTAAACTACCCCCTGTTGATACTTAGCAGGATGGTTAGACCAGGTGGTCGTGGTCGTGGTACCCCTGAACGCCCACCACCGCCAGATTATATGGCAGCTATGATGCAACAGTTTGAGCTTAACCGTCAGTTTATGACTGGAATCATGGCTCAGTTTTCGCATCAGAACAACCAGAACCAGAACCCAGCTTCAATAACTTTGATAGAGTTTATGTGACTTAACCCAACTCAGTTCCGCAACTCTGACAAGCCACTGGATGCTGATGATTGGCTCCGCGACATCACTCATGAGATGGAGTCTGCTAATGTCGCCCCTGCCAACTTCGTCAACTTCGCGGCCTTTTTCTTAAAGGGCCTCGCTGCTCAATGGTGGGACACACAAAAGCGTACACTGCCTGTTGGAACAGTCATCACCTGGTATGAGTTCCAGGCTGCTTTCCGTACACGTTACATCCCTCAGGCAATTATGGAACGCATGAAGACCCAGTTCCGTAACCTCACTCAGGGCAACAAGACTGTCGAAGCTTATCAGCGGGAATTTCTAGACCTCTCTCGCTATGCTGAAGAAGACATCGCCACAGATGCCCGTAGACAGGAGAAGTTCCATAATGGACTACACCCTGGCCTCAAGCTTGCACTTGCTGCTCAAGACTTCAACGACTTTTCAACTCTAATGAACAAGACTATTCTTGTTGAGACCGCTCAGATGGAACACAAGGACTCGCAGAAGCGCTATCGTGATGCTGGCTCATCTTCGGGCTCAGCATAGAAGCGTAGAGTTTGGATTCCCAACAATGCGATCCGTCCCAATACCTCTGCGCCAAAGAACAACTATGCTGCACCACATCTGCCTCCTCCACCACCGAGGCAGCCAAAAGCTCAAGCTATTCAAAACAATGCTCCTCTTCGTCCAGAAGATGGTCTGTGCTTCAAGTGCCGCAAACCAGGTCACCAGGCTAAAGACTGCCGCCAGACTCAGAATCAGTTAGCTTTTCCTCGTGCTGGCCGTGGCAATAGTCGTGGCAACAATCAGACCCGCAACTATAATACTGGGTCTGCTGCACATGGTCGTGGACACGCTTACAACATTGACATTGAAGAAGTCCAGGATCAACCTACTACTGTGATGGGTACCCTTCTTGTTAACTCAGTACCTGCTTCTATTTTATTTGATTCAGGAGCATCACATTCATTCATCTCTGGAAAATTTGCATTCATGCATGGCATTCGATATGAGAAGATGCATACTCCGTTAGTCATTAAAACTCCCGGAGGTCACTATCATGCTGACGTGATAGCACCTAACATTACCGTCGAAATTAAAGGGTTGGAATTCCTTGCCTCACCCATCGTCTTGAAGTCTTCCACCATAGACCTCATTCTTGGAATGGATTGGTTGAAAGCTCACATTGCTTCGATCAATTGTGCCACTAAAGTCGTCCAACTTCTTCACCCCTCCAATGAGATAGTGAACTATACCGCCCGCATTACACGGGACGCTGAAGCTCAGATATATGTTCTGAATGCTTTAAACGCCTCACCTCTGGAAGGGATCGAGAACGTTCCTGTCGTTCGAGATTTTCCAGACGTCTTTCCAGAAGAACTTCCAGGAATACCCCCGGCCAGAGCTGTCGAGTTTGTCATTGACTTGAAGCCTGGCACTATCCCTATTGCCAAGTGACCTTATAAGATGCCTCCGCATCACCTACTCAAGCTTAAGGAAGAAATCGACAAGTCACTTAAGAGTGGTTTCATCCGCCCCAGTTCCTCTGCTTGGGGAGCACCTTCACTCTTTGTTAAGAAGAAGGATGGAACTAACCGTTTGGTTCAGGATTATCGGCCCATTAACCAAGGCACAATCCAGAATAAATACCCACTGCCCCGGATCAATGATCTTTATGATCAACTCGCTGGATCATCGGTGTTCTCTAAACTCGACTTGAGGTTGGGTTATCACCAGATCCGTGTCCATGAAGAGGATATTCCTAAGACTGCATTCGTCACTCGTTATGGCTCCTATGAATACACCGTTATGTCATTTGGCCTAACGAATGCTCTAGCAACTTTCTCCCGTCTAATGAATTATATATTCATGGATTACCTCGACAAATTCGTCATGGTTTATTTGGATGATATCCTTATATATTCTAAGAATAAAGAAGAACATGCTGAACACCTCCGTTTGGTACTAGAAAGGCTGCGAGAACACCAGTTGTATGCCAAGTATTCCAAATGTGAATTTTGGCTTTCTGAAGTAACTTACCTTGGTCATGTGATTTCCATGGATGGAATTGCTGTTAACCCCGAACGAGTTCAGGCTATTCTTGACTGGACTCCCCCGAAGAATGTTAAGCAAGTTAGAAGTTTTCTTGGACTTGCAAGTTATTGCCGTCGATTCGTTGAGAACTTTTCCAAGATTGCAAAACCATTGACAAATCTGCTTCACAAAGGTGTTAAATTTGAGTGGACAGAAAAATGTCAAGAAAGCTTTCAGACACTAAAAGATAAATTGACATCTGCCCCAGTATTAGCACCCCCGGATTCCCAAAAGGATTTCGTGATATACTGTGATGCATCTCGTCAAGGTTTAGGCTGTGTCCTAATGCAAGAGCGCAAAATGATTGCTTATGCCTCTCGACAATTGCGTCCTCATGAAGAAAATTACCCAGTGCATGACCTTGAACTTTCTGCGGTTATTTATGACCTGAAGCTATGGCGACATTACCTTCTCGGTAATCGTTGCGAGATATATATGGATCGTCAAAGTTTGAAGTATCTATATACTCAACCAGATCTGAACCTTCGTCAACAAAGATGGCTCGAGACAATAGCCGATTATGATATGAATATCTCATATACCCCTGGCAAGGCTAATGTAATGGCCGATGCTTTGAGTCGTAAGGCTTATTGCAACAATCTTATGGTTCAGGAAACACAACCTCTTCTTTATGAAGAGTTTCGCAAATTGAACCTCCATATTGTTCCACAGGGTTATCTCAATACCCTGGTTGTCGAACCAGATTTAGAACACAACATCAAGACTATGCAACGGTATGACTCTGAAGTTGAAAGGATCAAGCGATACCTCAAAAAAGGAAAGCCGTCGGAATTCCATCTTAATGATGATGGGATCCTATTTTTCCAACACCGTCTCTTCGTACCCAAGTTCAAGGATGAGAGAGAACACGTTATGAAAGAAGCTCATGACACTCCTCTGTCAATTCATCCTGGTAGCACAAAGATGTACCGTGACATTTGTCAGAGATACTGGTGGCCTAATATGAAGCGAGATATTGCTCGTTATGTTTCTGAGTGTGACGTTTGCCGCCGCATTAAAGCAGAACATCAAAGGCCCGCTGGAACTCTGCAACCCCTTGCAATTCCTGAATGGAAATGGGACAAGGTCCAAATGGATTTCATTACTGGTTTTCCCAGATCTCAGAAGGGTCATGATGCTATTTTTGTCGTCATTGACCGATTCTCAAAGGTTGCTCACTTTCTACCAGTTAAGGAGACAATCACTGCTAACCAGTTAGCAGACTTGTATGTTTCCCGAATTGTGTCACTCCATGGTGTTCCGTTGGAGATCAGTTCTGATCGTGGCAGCCTCTTCACCTCCAGATTCTGGAATAGTTTCCAAGAAGCTATGGGAACTCACCTGTCGTTCAGTACCGCTTTTCACCCTCAGTCACAGGGTCAAGTTGAACGAGTTAATCAAGTGCTCGAAGATATGCTTCGAGCTTGCGTCATCTCCTTCGGTAAGAAATGGGAGGAATCTCTCCCGTATGCCGAATTCTCTTACAACAATAGCTATCAAGCTAGTTTGAAGATGGCACCGTTTGAAGTTCTTTACGGACGTAAGTGTCGAACCCCTCTGAATTGGTCAGAAACTGGGGAACGCTCACTCGTCGGACCGGACATTATTCAGCAAGCAGAAGAACAAGTCCGCATTGTTCGTGAACATCTGAAAACTGCTCAGTCTCGTCAGAAGAGCAACTATGACCGAAAGCACCAGGAAATGGTATATCAACCTGGCGAGAAAGCTTACCTCCACGTCACTCCGTTGAAAGGCACTCATAGGTTCGGAATCAAAGGCAAGTTAGCTCCTCGTTACATTGGCCCGTTCCATATTCTTGCCCGTCGAGGAGAAGTGGCATATCAATTGCAGTTGCCGCCAAATCTTTCACAAGTACATGATGTCTTTCATGTATCCCAACTCCGTCGCTGCTTCAAGGATCCTATTCGAGCTGTGGATCACGAAGTGCTTGAATTACAGGAAGATCTGCCTTATCCAGAATATCCCATCTGTGTTCTTGATGAAGTTGAATGTCGGAATCATCAAAAGTCAATCAAATTCCTCAAAGTTCAGTGGTCGAATCATTCTGAAGATGAAGCCACTTGGGAACGCGAGGAACGTCTTCACGAAGAATACCCCTCTTTCTTTCAGTCTTCCTCTTAATTCTCGGGACGAAAATTCTTGATAGATGAGGAGAATTGTAACACCCCATGTCATTAGCCACAGTAATCACTTTTGATAATGACAAGTCAGCATGTTTAACAGTGCCAAATCATCAATAGCATCATATTGCATTTCAACTCGTAACTCAAATTCAATTTTAAATGTAAGTGGAAAATAAGAGTTGTTCAACATAGAAACTAAAATGTTCAATAACTAACAAATATTACAGAGACCATTCTAAAATTGTAACCAACATTTAATAAATTAATTAGGTGACCCATACCTCTTTTAACAGTGGCTGGAAATAATATTTAATAGCCTTTTAATTAATTTAGATCAAATATGAAATGATGTTTTGCCCAAACTAGTTTTTGGTGTTAGGGTATAATGCACTCATATTTAAGGACTAGCTCACACTTTTTACAAAATCCATTTGGGGCCCAGATAATTAACAAAACAGAAAAGAAAGAAACAAAAAAAGAGAAAAGGAAAAAGGCCTAAAGAAGCTACTGTGCACTTGGCCTGTTCGCTACAGCCACGGCCCAGCCCACCCCGAGCCTCCTCCCACCTCTCACTGCTCACCGCCGCCCTGCTATCGAAAGCGCACGCGCGCGCACCCCAGGCCCCCCTCTCCCTCGCTCGACAGCGCTTGCCGCGCCCTCTCGCCATGGATAAGAGTCCCCTCGACCCCTCTGGCGAACCCTAGCCGCCCCGTTCGCCCTCCTCCTCATTCCTCTCACCTCTCCCGACGCCGCCATGGCTGCGCCTCCCTAGATCGCGTGGCCATCGTGCCCCGTTCGCCTCCCCGACATCACCTGCATGCTCGCCGTCAAATTCTCCTTTGACTGCGCCAACGAACCGAAGCCGAACAACCCTACATCGACCCCGCGCCATCGTCTTCCTCCTCGGATCCCCGCCGCCGTTCGCCATCGATTTCGGCTCCGTCGCGCTTCCCCGAGCCCTCTGCCTAGACCCCACGTTCCCCCGGTGAGCCCCTGCGCCGGATGCGCCCTCCCCTGCCTCCTCAAACCGTCTGTAGCACCCGCTCCGCATTCGGGCGAACACACCGCTGCGGACCTCGTCGCCGGCGATCGTCCGGCGACCATTTGGTCATGTGCTGCTGCCCATTCGCTTCGCCGCCTCGCATAGGCCTCGCCTACCCCTTGCTTCGCCCGTAGAACACGCCATGGTGCCGTTCCCCTAGCTCGGCCGAGAAGCCTCGCCGCCGACGAGCTCCTGCCATTCTACTCCGGCCTCCCCAACACCCCGCACCGCCACCGTTCGACGCGTGACGTCGAGCCGCGTCGAACGCACCTTTCCCCAGCCCCGGAGACGCCCTGTGGGCGAATCCCGAACCTCGCCGGCTCGCTCCGCCGCGTTGGAGCTCGCCGGAGCGCTCTTCGGCCGGCGTCCGACGTGGCCAGTGGGTCCCACCCCTCGTACCACTGACTATGGGCCCCCTGGGCCCCAGTTAACCCGTTGACTCGGGTCAACTGCTGACGTGGCCGCCCCTGTCTCACTGACATGTGGGGCCCAGCCATTTAAACAAATTTAAATAAATACTAAATCTGTTAATTAGTTAATTAATTAGTTTAAACACTAATTATACACTGACTGCTGGGCCCCACCTGTTAATTAACCCAATTAGTTAATTTAACCCCTCTGTTAATGTCTCAGTGTATGACATGTGGGCCCCACTTGTCAGGTTTGACTCTGGTCAGCCAGAGTTGACCTGCTGACGTCACCCTGACCTCATGCTGACATCATCATTCACTATTCTGGATAATTCGAATTTAAATTAATAATTAAATTCAAAAAATGTTTAAAACTTTAGAAAATCATATTAAATAAACCGTAACTCCGATGAAAATAATTTATATATGAAACTTGCTCAGAATTCTGATTCAAACCCGAATACGCCCTCCGTATTCCTATCAGATGCCCCTAGCTATATAAACATTGAACTTTTAGACCGAAATCGATAAATGAATAGTGCCCATTGTAGATTAAATAAATCCGAATAAATTCCTAAATTAACTAAATCATTTAGTTAGGAAGTAGAACACCCCGGCATATCATTTCGGCATGTCATACATATTGTTTGCATTATTGCTGTGAATTTATTGTTTCTCTCCCCCTCCTTCTCTCCCGATAGACGCCGAGACCGACGACGCTGCAGCTGGGTACGACTACACTACCGACGAGAAGCCCGTTGACGACCCCTCTCTCTTGCCAGAGCAACCACGCAAGCCCCCCCCTTGAGCATCCAGATATCACCCATTCTATTCTCCTGCTTGCATTAGATTTTGCTACTGTTAATGTATGCTCCTATTCTGATGCATAGCCTGCTTTTGTAACCTGTTCATTGTTACCTTACCTGCCTATGATAAACTGTTTAGTATAGGTTGGTAGTGAACCATCAGTGACCCCCACCATCTTACCATTGTTGCCCCTGCTTGATCATCGACGACTCGATCAACGTGATCGTCGACCAGAGACCGACACCTCACTTCACACCCCCTTAGTTGTATGACTCTGCGTAGTAACTACCGAGTGCCGAGGGTGATACCTCGTAACGCACTCCTGATGAATACTCTGCAGTGTAGCTGTTTGGTCGTGGTCATCGAGGGTGATTCGTCCTTCTCCATTTCCGATACGACTCTTTCGTGCAACCCTTAGTGTGAACCTCGAGGGTGATGCCTCATACGTTCACCCTGATGATTTCATCGAGTGGAATCCGCCGAGGGTGATTCCTCGGGTTTTCCCCTTTGATGTTATGACCACACGGTTACCTTGACCTTTGTTACAGGCGGGTCTACCCTGGTGGGTACCCGCTGGGGATCTATGATCTTCGGGTGTGCCGGAAGGGCACTCGAGTGTGATATTGTGGCGGAGCATCAGAGACTCTGATTGTCTCCGCGTGATACTAATTGAGCCTATTGGATTTGCGTTTGTGATCTGAGTGGGTCGACGTGCCCTATACGCGCTACCACCACGCGGGATAATGGTTATGGGGCCCTCTGCGATGTACGTTTCTCCCGAAAGCTCGTCTGACGTCACGATTCACCGTGAGGGCTGATTGTCGGGATTGGGCTGGATACTTCACTGACGAGTTCAGTGTCGCTCCTGCACCCCGGCCAGTCTCGCAATGCGCAGGGTGCCCAGGGCGATGGCCCAAGACCTCTGGGTGCATAGGTTAGTCCGGCGTGCTGACCTCTCTGCCGAGCCTAGGTAGGGCGTTGCTTCGTGTTGATCTTCCGAGGACGGGCATTACCCAGCAAGTGTGTCCGGCCAGAGTTGATCGAGCGTGTTGGGTAACAGTATTGCACCCCTGCAAGGATGAATGATCTATCGATAGCCGGTCCTACGGTAAAGGACACTCAGTTTGTGTATCCCGATCTACTACTTGAACTGGATACTTGATACTTAATTGAAGCTTCGGGATCGCTTTATCGCTGGGAGTCGAGGAAGGATCTCTAGGCTTGCTTCAACATGTTTGTTAAATAAAATGCTATTCTACTCTCTTCTACTGCTGTAAGATGATGGCTTCGTGAAGATGCTAGTCTTCGATAGGACTAGGCCTTCTCTCTATTCTGGCATTTCTACAGCCCAGTCCACTTATACAGCCTTTCTCCATTGATAATGTTGCATATGTAGTATAGATCCTTGCTTGCTGAGTACTTCGGATGAGTACTCACGGTTGCTTTACTTTCTTTTTCCCCATACCCCACCTTGATGATACATCAGACGATGGAGTCCAGGAGCCAGATGCCACCACAGGAGCTTACTACCAGGAGGGTCCAGAGGGCACGTATTACTGGATCGAGCCAGCCGACAAGGAGTAGGATCGGAGGCTCCCAGGCAGGAGGCCAACGCCTTTCGATCTAGTGTCGTTGTTTGTGCTAGCCTTCTTAAGGCAAAACTTGTCTAACTATGTCTGTACTCAGATAATATTTGTATGACTGACTTATGTATTCGGATCTTCGGATCCCTGGTCTGTAATATTGTTGATCTCCGTTTAAATTGTGCTAGAGTTGTGTTGTGATATCTTCCCGTGAGTCCCTGTGCTTGATCGTACATGTTTGCGTGTATGATTAGTGTACGATTGAGTCGGGGGCGCCACAGCAAGAAACCAGATCTAAGCATTTCAACAAAGTGCTCAAAATCATCCTCATCCTTATTTCTCGAAGGCTTAGTGGGAAAAGGCATGGGTTTCTGAACCCATGGTTCTCTTTCCTTACCATGTTTCCTAGCAATGAAATCTCTTTTATCATATCTTTTATTTTTAGGAGGTGGGTTATCAAGATCAATAACAGGTTCTATTTCTACATCATTATCTTTATCATCATTTGGTTGAGCATCAACATGAACATCATCATTATCATTATCACTAGGTGGAAGTTCATTACCAGATTGTGTCTCAGCATTAGAAATAGAAACATCATTACTATTCACATAAGGTTTTTCTATCACAGGATCGCTAGAAGCATGCAAATTTCTATCATTTTTCTCGTTCTTTTTATTCTTAGATGAACTAGGTGTATCAATATTAATTCTCTAAGAATCTTGTTCAATTATTTTAGGATGACCTTCAGGATATAGTGGCTCCTGAGTCTTTCTACCTCCTCTAGTCATTACTCTAACGACATGATCATTCATTTTATTATTCATATCATTAGGAAAATCATTTTGTGACTTAGCAACTTGTTCTAACTAGGTATGAACCATGGATGCATGTTTACCTAAACCCTTAACATCATTAGAAATTCTAAACATCAATTCACTCAAGCGATCAATCATGATAGCATTTCGTTTCAATTCATTCTTAACATACATATTGAAGTGTTCTTGCTTAACAATGTAATTATCAAATTCATCCAAGCATTGACTAGCAGATTTATTATAAGGAATATCACCCTCATCGAATCTATGAAGAGAATTTACCTTTATTACCCATGTTGGAGTATCGATTCCATGTATTTCTTCAATAGGTGGTAAATTCTTAACATCTTCAGCTTTAATACCCTTTTCTTTCATAGCTTTCTTTGCCTCTTGCATATCTTCTGAACTGAGGAATAGAATACCTCTCTTCTTTGGAGTTGGCTTAGGTGTTGGTTTAGGAAGTGTCCAATCTTTTTCATATTTAAATATATTATTTAATAATTCATCGGCCTTTTCAACGGTTCGTTCCCTGGAAACACAACCAACACAACTATCTAGTCCCTAGAAGCATCGGTTAGTCCATTATAAAAGATATGAAGTACTTCATTTTTTTAAGAGGATGATCATGAAAAGCATTAAGTAACTGGAGAAGCCTCCCCCAAGCTTGAGGGAGATTCTCTTCTTCAATTTGCACAAAGTTAAATATTTCTTGTAAGGCAGCTTTTTTCTTATGAGCAGGAGAATATTTTTTAGAGAAGTAATATATCATATCCTGGGGACTACGCACGCAACCAGGAGCAAGAGTATTAAACCATTTCTTAGCATCACCCTTTAATGAGAAAGGAAACAACTTAAGGATATAGTAGTAGCAAATTTTTTTGTCATGAGCAAATAGGGTGGCTATATCATTTAATTTAGTAAGATTTGCCACAATAGTTTCAGTTTCGTAACCATGAAAAGGATCATATTCAACCAAAGTAATTAACTCAGGATCGACAGAGAATTCATAATCCTTATCAGTAATAAAAATAGGAGAAGTAGCAAATTTAGGATCATATTTCATTCTCTCCATTATAGAATTTTCTTTCAGCTTACTCAATAATTTCTTAACATCATCTCTATCATTACAGGCAAGAAATTATCTAGCTATTCCCCCATCCATAACATAACCCTCAGGTACCTTAGGCATTTCAATTCTAGGAGAGCAAGGCCTAATAGGTGAATCATAATTTTCATCAGTTTCAGCATTTTCAAGTTGTTTAGCTTTATCAAGTTGTTCATCAAGGAATTCACCTAGTGGCACAGTTTCATTAAGCATAGTACTGGCATCATTCATAGCAGAAGTAGCATCATCAATTACTTGTGACATATCATATTGAATAACAGGTGGTGGTGTTGCAAGCCTACTCAAAACAGAAGGTGAATCAAGTGCAAAGCTAGATGGCGGTTCCTTACCTCCCCTCACCTTAGAGGGTACGATCTTGGTTATAGTATCTTTCAGATTCTTCATAGTTTAAAATCCCTAGTGAACTCAATAAATAGAGCTATGCTCCCCGGAAACGGCGCCAGAAAAAGGTCATGAAAACCCACAAGTATAGGGGATCGCGACAGTCTTTGAGGGTAGTATTTCACCCAAATTTATTGATTCGACACAAGGAGAGCCAAAGAATATTTATGAGCCTTAGCAGTTGAGTTGTCAATTCAACCACACCTGGGAAATTATATTTCTGTAGCAAAGTGTTTAGTAGCACAGTAACAATAGTAATAGGAACATTAGCAGTTTGTAGTGATTGTAACAACAGCAGCAACGAAAGTAACTTAGCAGAACCAATATGATAAAAGTGTAGGCATTGGATGAGCGATGGATATTTGTGTTGGATGACATTCATCATATAGCAGTCACAACCTAGAGCAATACACAATAGCTCCAATTCATCAATGTAATGTAGGCATGTATTCCGTATATAGCCATACATGCTTATAATAAAAACTTGCATGACATCTTTTGTCCTACCCTCCCGTGGCAGCGGGGTCCATAAGGAAACCTAAGGGATATTAAGGCCTCCTTTTAATAGAGAACCTGAACAAAGCACTAACACATAATGAATACTTGAACTCCTCATGCTACGGTAATCACCGAAAAGAATCGCAATTATTGTCACCTTGGGGTATCCGGATCATAACACGTAATAGGTGCATACAAATTGCAAAATAGGATCAAGAACTCAAATATATTCATGAAAACATAGAAGGTTCAAATCTGAAATCATGGCACTCGGGCCCTAGTGACAAGCATTAAGCATAGCAAAGTCATTGCTACTTCTAGAGCTTGCGTTGATTTTTCCTTGAAGAGGAAAGGGTGATGCAGCAAAGTAGAGATAAGTATTTCCCTCATTTAAGAACCAAGGTATCAATCTAGTAGGAGGCACAAGCAAGTCTCCAATCTATGCACCTGTGCAAACTAACAAACACTTGCACTCAACGCGAAAAAGGGGTTGCCAATCCCTTCACGGTCTCGAACAAGAGTGAGATCTAATAGAGATAGATATAAAAGGTTACTAAAACGTAAAACAAAGTAAAAACAAATAAATTGCAGCAAGGTATTTTGGGGTTTTTTGGTTTATAGATCTAAAAATATATGATGGAAAATAGACCCGGGGGCGAGAGGTTTCACTAGAGGCTTCTCTCTTGAAGATAACATACAGTGGGTGAACAAATTACTATTGAGCAATTGATAGAGAAGCGCAAAGTTATGACGATATCTAAGGCAATGATCATGAATATAGGCATCACGTCCGTGACAAGTAGACCGAAATGATTCTGCATCTACTACTATTACTTCACACATCGACCGACTCCTGCCTGCATCTAGAGTATTAAGTTCATAAGAACAGTACAACGCTTTAAGTAAGATGACATGATGTAGAGGGATAAACTCAAGCAATATGATGAAAACCCCATCTTTTTATCCTCGATGGCAACAATACAATATGTGCCTCGCTACCCCTTCTGTCACTAGGTGAGGACACCGCAAGATTGAACCCAAAACTAAGCATCTCTCCCATTGCAAGAAAAACCAATCTAGTTGGCCAAACCAAATCGATAGTTCAAAGATAAATACAAAGATATCTTAATCATGCATAAAAGAGTTCAGAGAAGACTCAAATAATATTCATAGATAATCTGATCATAAATTCACAATTCATCGGATCTCAACAAACGCACTGCAAAAAAGTATTACATCAAATAGATCTCCAAGAAGATCGAGGAGAACATTGTATTGAAGATCAAAGAGAGAGAAGAAGCCATCTAGCTACTAGATATGGAGCCGTAGGTCTGTGGTAAACTACTCACGCATCATCGGTAGGGCAGCAAGGTTGACGTAGAGGCCCTCCATGATCGAATCCCCCTCCGGCAGATCGCCGAAAAAGGCCCAAGATGGGATCTCACGGGAACAGAGGCTTGCGATGGCAAAAAAGTATTTTGGTGGACACTTCTGGTGGTTTGGGAATATTTGGGAATTTATAGCGCAAGAATTAGGGTTGGAGGACTCCCGAGGGGCCCACAAGCCCTCAGGGCGCCCCCCCTGGGGCGCGCCTGGCATGCTTGTGGCCTCCTCGGCCATCCTCTGACCCCCTCTCCAAGCTCCGTGGATGTCTTCTGGTCCAAGAAAAATCATCGTAAAGTTTTATTCCGTTTGGACTCCGTTTGATATTCCTTTTCTATAAAACTCAAAAACAAGGAAAAAACAGAAACTGGCACTGGGCTCTAGGTTAATAGGTTAGTCCCAAAAATAATATAAAATAGAATATTAATGCATATAAAACATCCAAAACAGATAATATAATAGCATGGAACAATAAAAAATTATAGATATGTTAGAGACGTATCAAGCATCCCCAAGCTTAATTCCTGCTCGTCCTCGAGTAGGTAAATGATAAAAACAGAATTCTTGATGTGGAATACTACCTAACATATTTATCAATGTAATATTCTTTATTGTGGCATGAATATTCAGATCCAATAGATTCAAAACAAAAGTTTAATATTGACATAAAAACAATAATACTTCAAGCATACTAATAAAGCAATCATGTCTTCTCAAAATAACATGGCCAAAGAAAGTTATCCCTACAAAATCACATAGTCTGGATATGCTCCATCTTCATAACACAAAGTATTTCATCATGCACAACCCCGATGACAAGCCAAGCAATTGTTTCATACTTTTGGTGTTCTCAAACTTTTTCAACTTTCACGCAATACATGAGCGTGAGCCATGGATATAGCACTATAGGTGGAATAGAATATGGTGGTTGTGGAGAGACAAAAAGAAGGAGAAAGTATCACATCAACTATGCAAATTAATGGGCTATGGAGATGCCCATCAATTGATATCGATGCAAGTGAGTAGGGATTGCCATGCAACAGATGCACTAGAGCTATAAGTGTATGAAAACTCAAAAAGAAACTAAATGGGTGTGCATCCAACTTGCTTGCTCACGAAGACCTAGGGCAATTTTGAGGAAGCCCATCATTGGAATATACAAGACAAGTTCTATAATGAAAAATTCCCACTAGTATATGAAAGTGACAAAATAGGAGACTCTCTATCATGAAGATCATTGTGCTACTTTGAAGCACAAGTGTGGAAAAAGGATAGTAACATTGTCCCTTCTCTCTTTTCTCTCATTTTTTTGTTTGGGCTTCTTTGGCCTCTTTTATTTTTTTGTAAAGTCCAGAGACTCATCCCAACTTGTGAGGGAATCATAGCTTCCATCATCCTTTCCTCACATGGGACAATGCTCTAATAATGATGATCATCACACTTTTATTTACTTACAACTCGATACTAGAACAAGATATGACTCTATATGAATGCCTTTGGTGGTGTACCGGGATGTGCTATGATCAAGAGTGACATGTATAAAAAAAATATGAACAGTGGCCTTGCCACAAATACTATTCCAACTACATGATCATGCAAAGCAATATGACAATGATGGTGCGTGTCATAATAAACATAATGGTGGAAGTTGCATGGCAATATATCTCGGAATGGCTATAGAAATGCCATAATAGGTAGGTATGGTGGCTATTTTGAGGAAAATATATGGTGGGTTTAATGCACCGGCCAAAGTTGCGCGGTACTAGAGAGGCTAGCAATGGTGGAAGGGTGAGAGTTCGTATAATCAATGGACTCAACATTAGTCATAAAGTACTCACATACTTATTGCAAAAATTTATTAGCTATCAAAACAAATTAGTACATGCATGCTCCTAGGGGGGTAGATTGGTAGGAAAAGACCATCGCTCGTCCCCGACCACCATTCATAAGGAAGACAATCAAAAAATAAATCATGCTCCGACTTCATCACATAACGGTTCACCATACGTGCATGCTACGGGAATCACAAACTTTAACGCAAGTATTTTACCAATCCAAAATTGCTCACTAGCATGACTCTAATATCACCATCTTTATATCTCAAAACAAATGCAAGGAATCAAACTTCTCATCTTATTCAATGCTCTTTATATGAATGTTTTTATTATATCCCTCTTGGATGCCCATCATATTAGGACTAAATTCATAACCTAAGCAAATTACCATGCTGTTTAAGACTCTCAAAATAATATAAGTGAAGCATGAGAGTTCAACAATTTCTATAAAATAAAGCCACCGCCGTGCTCTAAAAAGATATAAGTGAAGCACTAGAGCAAACTGCGTAGCTCAAAAGATATAAGTGAAGCACATAGAGTATTCTAATAAATTCATGATTAATGTGTGTCCCTCTCAAAAGGTGTGTACAGAAAGTATGATTGTGTCAAACTAAAAATCAAAGACTCATATCATACAAGACGCTCCAAGCAAAACACATATCATGTGGTGAATAAAAATATAGCCTCAAGTAAATTTACCGATGGATTGAAGACAAAAGAGGGGACGCCATCCGGGGCATCCCCAAGCTTAGATGCTTGGTTATCCTTGAATATTACCTTGGGGTGCCTTGGGAATCCCCAAGCTTAGGCTCTTGCCACTCCTTATTCCATTGTCCATCAAATCTTTACCCAAAACATGAAAACTTCACAACACAAAACTCAACAGAAAACTCATAAGATCCGTTAGTATAATAAAATAAATCACCAATTTAGGTACCATTGTGAACTCATTATTTATTTATATTGGTGTAATATATACTGTATTCCAACTTCTCCATGGTTCATACCCCCCGATACTACCCATAGATTCATCAAAATAAGCAAACAACACATAGAAAACAGAATCTGTCAAAAACAGAACAGTCTGTAGTAATCTGGAAATTTTGTATACTTCTATAACTCCAAAAATTCTGAAAATTTAGGAAAATTTAGGCAATTTCTATATCAATCTTTTGTAGAAAATTCATATCAAAATCACGTTTCTGTGATTTTCTGAATTTCTGGAAATGAGCGCAAAAGTTTCTGTTTTTCAGCAAGATCAAATCAACTATCACCATAGACCATCCCAAAGGTCTTACTTGGCTCAAACACTAATTAAAACACAAAAACACAATTACTACAGAGGTAATAATGTGTATTTATTGAAAAACAGAACCAAAATCAAAAAACATAAAAATAAAATTGGGTTGCCTCCCAACAAGCGCTATTGTTTAACGCCCCTGGCTAGGCATAAAACATAGATATAGGTATTGTCATCATTGGTATGCAAACCATAAGTAGCCCTCATAATAGATTCATATGGCAACTTAATTTTCTTTCTTGGAAAGTGTTCCATGCCCTTCCTTAACGGAAATTGAAATCTATTGTTTCCTTCTTTCATATCAATAATTGCACCAATCGTTCCAAGGAAAGGTCTACCAAGAATAATAGGACATGTAGGATTGCAATCTATATCAAGCACAATAAAATCTACGGGCACATAATTCCTATTTGCAATAATAAGAACATCATTAATTCTTCCCATAGGTTCTTAATAGTGGAATCCGCTAGATGCAAATTCAAAGAACAATCATCAAATTCACGAAAATCTAGCACATCACATAAAGTTTTTGGAATTGTGGAAACACTAGCACCCAAATCACACAAATCATTGCACTCATAATCTTTAATCTTAATTTTAATAGTAGGTTCCCACTCATCATAAAGCTTTCTAGGGATAGAAACTTCCAACTCAAGTTTTTCTTCAAAAGATTTCATCATAGCATCAACAATATGTTTAGTAAAAGCTTTAATTTTATTGTAAGCATGATGGGAATTTAACATGGATTGCAACAATGAAATAAAATCTATCAAAGAGAAATTATCATAATTAAAGTCCTTGAAATCCAAAAGAGTGGGTTCATCGCTACTTAAAGTTTTGACCTCTCCAATCCCACTTTTATCAATTTTTTCATTAAGATCTTTAAACTCCAAATTATTGGGACGCCTTCTAGCTAAAGTTGACTCATCTCCAGTCCCATCTTTATCAATATTTATATTAGAAAACAAAGATTCAATATGAGTCACACCAATCACTTTAAGATCTTCATCATTATTTTCACAAAAACTAGAAGAACACGCTTTTACAAACCAATCTCGCTTAGCACGCATCCTAGCGGTTCTTTCTTTACATTCATCCATAGAGATTTTAATAGCTTTCAGAGCTTCATTAATATCATGCTTGGGTGGCATGGATCTAATTTTCAAAGAATCAATCTCAAGAGAAATTCTATCAACGTTCCTAGCCTAATCATCAATCTTAAGCAATTTTTCTTCTACCATAGCATTAAAAATCTTTTGAGAATTAATGAAATCTTTAATATTGTTCTCAAGATCAGAGGGTATTTTATTATAATTTCCATAACAATTGTTGTAGGGATTACCATAATTATTAGAAGAATTACTAGGAAACGGCCTAGGGTTGAAATTACCTCTATACGCATTATTACCAAAATTGTTCCTACCAACAAAATTCACATCCATAGATTCATTATTATTCTCAATCAAAGTGGACAAAGGCATATCATTAGGATCAATAGGAGCACTCTTACTAGCAAACAATTTCTTAAGTTCATCCATCTTTCCACTCAAAGTATTGATTTCTTCAATCGCATGCACTTTTTTTTACTAGTGGAAGATCTTTCGGTATGCCATTGAGAGTAATTTGCCATAATATTATCTAGGAGTTTAGTAGCTTCTCCTAATGTAACTTCCATAAAAGTACCTCCCACGGTGGAATTTAAAAGATTTCTAGATGCAAAATTCAATCCGACATAAAAAATTTGTATGATCATCCATAAACTTAAACCATGAGTAGGGCAATTTCTTATCATTAATTTCATCCTCTCCCAAGATTGTGCAACATGTTCATGATCAAGTTGCTTAAAATTCATTATGTTGTTCCTAAGGGAGATGATCTTAGCGGGAGGAAAATACTTGGAAATAAAAGCATCTTTACACTTATTCCATGAATCAATACTATTTTTAGGCAAAGATGAAAACCAAGTTTTAGCACGATCTCATAGTGAGAACGGAAATAGTTTCAATTTAACAATATCATTATCCACATATCTTTTATTTTGCATATCACACAACTCAATGAAAGTATTTAGATGGGATGCGGCGTCTTCACTAGGAAAGCCAGAAAATTGATCTTTCGTAACAAGATTCAACAAAGCGGCATTAATTTCATAAGATTCCACACTAGTGGTGGGAGCAAACGGAGTACTAATAAAATCATTATTATTAGTATTGGAAAAGTCACACAATTTGGTATTTTCTTAAGACACCGTGACAAGGCAAGCAATCTAACACACGAGCAAACAAAAAGCAAACGAAAAAGACGAACGAAAGAAGGGCGAATAAAAAGGCAAATATTTTTGTGTTTTTCTGAAAACACTTTAGAAGTGGGGGAGAGGAAAATGAGAGGCAAATGGCAAATAATGTAATGCAAGAGATGAGAGTTTATGATGGGTACTTGGTAGGCTTGATGTAGAACCTCCCCGGCAATGGCGCCAGAAATTCTTCCTGTTACTTCTTGAGCTTGCGTTGATTTTTTCCTTGAAGAGGAAAGGGTGATGCAGCAAAGTAGAGATAAGTATTTCCCTCAGTTAAGAACCAAGGTATCAATCCAGTAGGAGGCACAAGCAAGTCTCCAATCTATGCACCTGCACAAACTAACAAACACTTGCACTCAACGTGAAAAAGGGGTTGTCAATCCCTTCACGGTCTCGAACAAGAGTGAGATCTAATAGAGATAGATATAAAATATTACTAAAACATAAAACAAAGTAAAAACCAATAAATTGCAGCAAGGTATTTTTGGATTTTTTGGTTTATAGATCTGAAAATATATGATGGAAAATAGACCCAGAGGCCATAGGTTTCACTAGAGGCTTCTCTCTTGAAGATAGCATACGGTGGGTGAACAAATTACTGTTGAGCAATTGATAGAAAAGCACAAAGTTATGACGATATCTAAAGCAATGATTATGAATATAGGCATCACGTCCGTGACAACTAGACCAAAATGATTCTGCATCTACTACTATTACTCCACATATCGACGGACTCCTGCCTGCATCTACAGTATTACGTTCATAAGAACAGAGCAACACTTTAAGTAAGATGACATGATGTAGAGGGATAAACTCAAGCAATATGATGAAAACCTCATCTTTTTATCCTCGATGGCAACAATACAATACGTGCCTCGCTACCCCTTCTGTCACTGTGTGAGGACACCGCAAGATTGAACACAAAACTAAGCACCTCTCCCATTGCAAGAAAAACCAATCTAGTTGGCCAAACCGAATCGATAGTTCAAAGAGAAATACAAAGATATCTTAATCATGCATAAAAGAGTTCAGAGAAGACTCAAATAATATTCATAGATAATCTGATCATAAATCCAAAATTCATCAGATCTCAACAAACGCACCGCAAAAAAGTATTACATCAAATAGATCTCCAAGAACATCGAGGAGAACATTGTATTGAAGATCAAAGAGAGAGAAGAAGTCATCTAGCTACTAGCTACGGACCTGTAGGTCTGTGGTAAACTACTCACGCATCATTGGTAGGGCAGCAAGGTTGACGTAGAGGCCTTCCGTGATCGAATCCCCCTCTGGCAGATTGCCGGAAAAGGCCCCAAGATGGGATCTCATGGGAACAGAGGCTTGCGGCGGTGGAAAAGTATTTTGGTGGACGCTTCTGGTGGTTTGGGAATATTTGAGAATTTATAGCGCAAGAATTAGGGTTGGAGGACTCTCGAGGGGCCCACAAGCCCTCAGGGGGCCCCCTTGGGCGCGCCTGGCAGACTTGTGGCCTCCTCGGCCATCCTCTGACCCCCTCTCCAAGCTTCGTGGATGTCTTCTGGTCCAAGAAAAATCATTGTAAAGTTTTATTCCGTTTGGACTCCGTTTGATATTCCTTTTCTGTAAAACTCAAAAACAAGGAAAAAACAGAAACTGGCACTGGGCTCTAGGTTAATAGGTTAGTCCCAAAAATAATATAAAATAGCATATTAATGCATATAAAACATCCTAAACAGATAATATAATAGCATAGAACAATCAAAAATTATAGATACGTTGGAGACGTATCAAGCATCCCCAAGCTTAATTCCTGCTCGTCCTCGAGTAGGTAAATGATAAAAACAGAATTTTTGATTTGGAATACTACCTAACATATTTATCAATGTAATATTCTTTATTGTGGCATGAATATTCAGATCCATAAGATTCAAAACAAAAGTTTAATATTGACAGAAAAACAATAATACTTCAAGCATACTAATAAAGTAATCATGTCTTCTCAAAATAACATTGCCAAAGAAAGTTATCCCTACAAAATCATATAGTCTGGCTATGCTCCATCTTCATCACACAAAGTATTTCATCATGCACAACCCCGATGACAAGCCAAGCAATTGTTTCATACTTTTGGTGTTCTCAAACTTTTTCAACTTTCACGCAATACATGAGCGTGGGCCATGGATATAGCACTATAGGTGGAATAGAATTTCGTGGTTGTGGAGAAGACAAAAAGAAGGAGAAAGTCTCACATCAACTAGGCAAATTAATGGGCTATGGAGATGCCCATCAATTGATATCGATGCAAGTGAGTAGGGATTGCCATGGAACGGATGCACTTGAGCTATAAGTGAATGAAAGCTCAAAGGGAAACTAAGTGGGTGTGCATCCAACTTGCTTGTTCACGAAGACCTATGGCAATTTTGAGGAAGCCCATCATTGGAATATACAAGCCAAATTCTATAATGAAAATTCTGTTTGAGATATGCCCTAGAGGCAATCATGTATGATGATATTTCCTATGTGTTTATGAATAAACATAGTCCTTGGACATTATCAATGATGTGTATCAGCAAGTCATGACGTGTTTGTGGGACGATGCATTGTATGATGACTATCCTAAAAGGTCCCTAGTCAAATGGGTTGTGTGGACGCGCATCCGACTAGACTAGCATATGACACGATCGATGGCTTGGTCTCACTAGCCATGGAGCATTGGATGCTAACCGGATAATATGGACTCGGAAGGATCTGGTCGGATTCGACATAGTCGGATCCGAGTTGAGATAAGGTCCGAGTTGGACAAACCCAACTATGAGACACAATGATAGGTCATCTGTGAGTCTCTAGTACAACATACGTTCTATGTCCTAAGACCTGAGCTGGCACATGTACTCGGGATGGTGACAGACCTGCTTTGGGCCGACCAAACGCTACTCCGTGACTGGGTAGTTACAAAGGTAGGTTTCGGGCTTGTCCAGACCCATGCTGCGAGACATGGTCGAGCAAGATGGGATTTGCCCCTCCGATCAGGAGAGATATACTCTGGGCCCCTCGTGTGATCCGACCAAGATAAGCATGGCCATGCTACAAGGATTGTGAGATAATCCGGTTTGTGGTCGGCATCACTGGAACAAGAAAGAGGTCTGGCTAGCACAAGGATGACAGACTTGCCTTGAGCCCGACAACATATACCATGTGGCAAAGGGAACTGAAGTGTGATGTACAGGTTTGCCTAACCAACTTCATCGGACACTTGGAGTCGGCACGCTTTGCTACAGGCCGCTACTGACTAGCTGAGCCAGATGTGATCTGACTTGCGACCAAGTGAACGAGAACCTAAGGGGTCGCGTGCTTAAGGGAAGGAACCTACGAGGTCGGGTCTGAGGACACCCGCCTTCTCTGTCTTCCCTCATTCTTTCTTCATCACCACTGCTCCGGGAGGACGCCAGCCCCTCGGGCCGTTACCCCCCCCCCCCCCCGGAGAAACAGCAGGCGACGGCGGCGTCCGAGGCATGGGAGGAGCATCGCTCCCCACCTTGGAGAGCAGGAAGGTGCCGCCACCATCAACGTTCGCCCCGACTTTGCCGGAAGGAGCAGTGCTGGGATTACCGAAGATCCCGAGCACTGCACCCTGGATAGGCGCCAGAAGCCCCAAGAGCCGCATCGTCAAGTTGACGAACCTCGGCGTCCTGTGGCCAGGGCAAGCACTCTCTGCCAAGTGGCCAACTCATGTGGGAGAGACGGGCGCCTCACCATCCCGGAGGAGCGTAACGCCACCCAAGCTATGGACAGTTCGGTGCCCACACCCACGACCGTTGCATTTCCTGCGCCCTCGGACCAGACTCACTCCCCCAGTGTCAATGCGAGCGTTCGGCATCATCAACCCCAAGCTAGAGCTCGGGGCCCGGCCCCGGCCTCTCCCCCTCAACATAACAAAGGAGAAGGCAAGAAATAAAGAAAGAGAGGTGCATGGATGGATGCCTTTGCTTCATCCTTGCCCCCTCTTTTATAAGCAAGCTGGGGGCTGGGGGCTGGTCCTTTGCCCCCCGCCCTAGAGGGTCTCTTTCTGATCCGACCCGTCCAAGCTACCACCGATGGCCGGATCCGATCACCGCCCCTCTCCACCAATCCAAAGAAGACCGAGCCCCTGCCATGACTCTCTCTCCCGCACCACGTGCCTCCGTTACCTGCCCCACTCAATGCATGCATCATACGTGGCAAAGGATAAGGGCTTGGTGGGAAGAGTGAATTGGCAGTTACTCCCCCGTGTGTTAAAGTCATTCATGGGCCATTACAACAATGGCCCCACTGCAATTGGCATCACACGACGCGCGGGAAAACCGAAAACTGACTCAACACAGGTTAATGAAGAAGCAAAGAAGATCTCAAAGGACTAGCTACCGCGACTTGCTCGCCTATGTACTAGATAGGGCCAACCCCGACAATGCTCGGCAGCGCGTTCGGACCAGGCCCGGGGGCTCCTGTCGGTGCAACAAACCCCAGGTATGTTGCCCGGACTGTACACAGGCCCAAGAGCAAAGTTGCAACATTCAAGACAAGGCCAAGCAGAAGAGATAGCTCTTTGATAAATCAAAGGGCGGATCAAGAAGACCAAGACCAACCAAACAAGCAAGATATCACCAAGGAAAACCTCCCTTGCAGGGCAGGCGAGCCTAGCGGGGTCGAGGTTGCTCCGAGGACAAGTCTCAAGACTCCCCCGGCAGGCTTGCCGGGGGCGCAGAAGGCAGATTACCTCGCCAAGGCATAAGCTAACATACTTTCTCTACTTGGATCATATGCACTTATGATTGGAACTCTAGCAAGCATCCGCAACTACTAAATATCATTAAGGTAAAACCCAACCATAGCATTAAAGTATCAAGTCCCCTTTATCCCATACGCAACAACCCCCTTACTCGCGTTTAAGCTTCTGTCACTCTAGCAACTCACTATAAGAGAATCATGAACATATTACAACACCCTACAGCGGGAATCCTTCATGTGTGCGCGGCACGGAAGGCACCATAGGACAGCACCAAAATAAAACATACAACTCAAACCAATCTAGATCATCAATCAACCCAAAAGACAAAGGAAATCTACTCAAAACATCATAGGATGGCAACACATCATTGGATCATAATATGTGGCATAAAGCACCATGTTCAAGTAGGGGATTACAGCGGGGTGCGGGAGAGTGGACCGCTTAAAAGAGATGAGGAAGGTGATGAAGATGGTGATATTGATGAAGACGATCACCGCGGCGATGGTTCCTCCGGTGGCACTCCGGCGCCACCGAGAGGGAGGGGGAGAGAGTCTCCCCCTTGTGCTTCCTCCTCCATGGCCTCCCCCCTAGATGGGGAGAGGTTCTCCCTCTGGTCCTTGGCCTCCATGGTGGTGATGGCCACCTCCGGGGTCCTCCTCCATGGCCTCCGGTGATGATGGCCCCCTCCGGCAGGGTGCCGGAGATGGCCTAGATTGATTTTTCGTGGCTACAGAGGCTTGCGGCGGCGGAACTTCTGATCTAGGTTTCTTTTCAGAGGTTTGGGGAATTATAGGAATTTTTGGCATCGGTCTCACATCAAGGGGGTCCACGAGGCAGCGGCAAGCAAGGGGGGCGCGCCGTCCACCCTTGCCGCTTCCTCGTGAAGCTTCTGGTCCAACTCTTGTGCTTCGGGGTTCTCTTTTGGTCCATAAAAAATCACCGTAAATTTTCAGCCCATTCCAAGAACTTCTATTTCTGCACAAAAAACGACACCACGATAGTTCTGCTGAAAACAACGTCAATCCAGGTTAGTTCTAATCAAATCATACCAAAACCATATAAAATTGTTGTAAACATGGCATGAATAATTTATAAATTATAGATACGTCGGAGACGTATCAGCATCCCCAAGCTTAATTCCTGCTCGTCCTCGAGTAGGTAAATGATAAAAGAAATAATTTATGAAGTGTGAATGCTAGCATAGTGCATAAATTTGATCAATGATAGTTCCAATCACTTTTTCTAGCATCATTATATATCATAAACAGTAGCTCATCTCATAGAACTTCTCATGATCAAGTAGCAAGCTATTCACATGTTAAAGTATAGATCATAAAGTTTCTTGAAAACTAACAAACTATGTTCTCGGTCACCAAACAATTGCAATTCATCTTATTTTCAGGAAGGGTCTATGTAAGAGCTTTGATTTAGCAAATTCCACATAGTCAACTATCATATAGTCTTCCATGATTGCTAACACTCAAAGCATATTTTAAGTACAAATAGCATCCATCGAACACAGAGAAAGATAGGGGCTTAATGTTTCGCCTCCCAACTTATTTACCATATAGATAATTGTCAACAATAAAATTTCATGATCAAATATATTTGAATGGCCATATATGCTTGGATCTTTCCCCACCATATGATGGTTGCCAACTAAAGAATAATTGAGGTTGAAATAAGAAGGAATACTATTGACTCTTGCATAAAAGTAAATACATGAAAGTAAAAGATAGGCCCTTCGCAGAGGGAAGCAGAGGTTGTCATGCGCTTTTTAATTTTGGATGTGCAAACCCTTAATGCAAAGGAACGTCTCGTTGTATTGCCCTTTGTGATATCAAACTTTATTATGCAGTCCGTCGCTTTTATTTCTTTACCATCACAAGTTCGTATAACGCTTATTTTCCATTACAATAAAAGAGCATACATATTTAGAAGCAATTTTTATTGCTTTTTGCACCGATGATAACTTACTTGAAGGATCTTATTCAATCCATAGGTAGATATGGTGGACACTCATGGCAAGAAACTGGTTTTAAGGGTTTTTGGATGCGCAAGTAGTATCTCTACTTAGTACAAAATTTTGGCTAGCAAAAGATCCTAAGCAAGCACCACATGTTGGAGGATCCATAACAATATAACTTCTATACAAATATACCCAAACATAACTCATTACGTTGTCTTCCTTGTCCAACTTCAACTAATTTGCTCAAGTTTGAAAATAATTAATGGGGCTCACAACCATAGAAGATGTCCAAGATAGTATATTTATATGTGAAATCTCTCTTCCTTCAATATTCTTTCATGAATTGTTCAAGTGACCAATGTTGAGTTTGCTAACTTTCAATAAATTTTACCACCTATACTTCTTATATGTGAAGTAATTACTCCCCATGGGATAAGTATATGAAACATATATAATTTCAGATTTATGATATTCAATTCATTCAACCATTTACTCATAGGATATAAGTGAAGCATGAGAGTAAATGACAAACTACTCCAAAAAGGTATAAGTGAAGATCAATGAGTAGGCCAATAGTTAATTAGCCATGTGAGGACTCTCTCCCATTCATGATTTCAGATCCAATTATTTTATTCAAACAGCTAGTAAAATGAAAATATGCTCCAAGCAAAACACATATCATGTGACGAATAAAGATATAGCTCCAAGTAAGGTATACCGATAGTGTTGAAGACGAAAGAGGGGATGCCTTCCGGGGCATCCCCAAGCTTAGGCGCTTGAGTCTTCCTTGAATATTACCTTGGGCTGCCTTGGGCATCCCCAAGCTTAGGGTCTTTCCACTCCTTATTCTCATCATATCGACACCTCACCCAAAACTTGAAAACTTCAATCACACAAAACTCAACAGAAAACTCATGAGCTCCGTTAGTATAATAAAACAAATCATTCACTTGCGTACTGTCATGACAAGATTCATAATTGTTTCCACATAATTCCTACTATACTCTATCATTTCCACAATTTATATCACTTAATATAAGCTATGGAAACACTAAAACAAGCAAACTATGCATTGAAAACAGAATCTGTCAAAAACAGAACAGTCTGCGTAGATCTGAATTTTTCTCATACTTCTGTAACTCTAAAATTCTGAAAATTTAGAACAACGTAGAAAATTTGTATATAAATCCTATGTAAAAAAATTCAGAGTTTTTCCACGTTCCAGTGAATTTTAACAATTCTGTTACTGGACGCAAAAGTTTCTGTTTTTGAACAGAATCAAATCAACTATCAACCACACTCTCCCAAAGGCTTTACTTGGAACTTTATTGAGACAAAAGCTATAAAACATGATTAATACAGTAGCTTAATCATGTGAACACACAAAAACAGTAGGGATAAATATTAGGTTGTCTCCCAACAAGCGCTTTTCTTTAAAGCCTTTTTAGCTAGGCATGATATTTTAATGATACTCTTCCAAGCCCAATTCCAATGATAATTTTATACATACTCTAAAAGATATAAGTGAAGTTCATAGAGAATTCTACAATTAATATAGATTGTCAAATATCCAAGGCTCAAAATATATAAGTGAAGCACATGAAGCATTGTATAAAGTCATACTCAAAAGATTTAAGTGAAGCACAAAGAGCATTCTATAAAGCCATACTCCAAAAGATTTAAGTGAAGCACATGAAGCATTCTATAAATCAATGAAGGATTATATCATACTAGCATGGTGCATAAAGGAAAATAAAAGAAAAATAAACACAAAAGACGCATATCATGTGAACAAAACAAAAACCGAGGTATACCGATAATTGTTGAAGAAGAAAGATGGGATGCCAACCGGGGCATCCCCAAGCTTAGATGCTTGAGTATCCTTGAAATATTTACTTGGCGTGCCTCGGGCATCCCCAAGCTTGAACTCTTGCCTCTCCTTATTCTTCTCATTTCGATAACTTCTCGATCTTCGAACACTTCATCCACACAAAACTTAACAAAAAACCTTATGAGATTCGTTAGTATAATAAAGCAAATCACTACCTTTAGGTACTGTTGTAAACTCATTCCAATTTCATATTAGCATTATATCTACTGTATTCCAACTTCACCATGGTTCATACCCCCCGATACTACCCATAGATTCATCAAAATAAGTGAACAACACATAGAAAACAGAATCTGTCAAAAACAGGAAAGTCTGTAGCAATCTGGAAACTTCGTATACTTATGTAACTCCAAAAATTCTAAACAAATAGGACAAAATAAAAAAAATCATAGCAGTACTGTGTCAAAATTTCAGAAACTTTTGACGTTCCAGTAAAAAATGTAAAATCACGCACTTCGGCCAAAGTTTCTGTTTTTGCACCGCACATAGCAAACAAGCAATCTAATCATCATAAAGCCAAACCTTGGCACATTATTTTTATAATACAATGGATATATACAAGGGGATAATTATTTTTGAGAAACTTCCATGAAAAATTCTACATTGTTTCCATGAGCACGAACACAAGTGTTCAAGGTCGACCCTCACTTCTCCAATGCATAACCTTCCAATCACTTCTCTTTTTGAAAAAGTTTTTAGGCATAAGAGGCAAGTAATTTTTTTTTGTATTTTGCATTCTTTTAAAAAAAATTGTTTGTTTCACCCACAACTAAAGAAAACAAAAAAAGGAGAAAACAAAATCTACTTAGTGAAGAAAGCAAACAAGCACACAAGAGAATATCAACCCCATGCTATTGCTCCCCGCCAACGGTGCCAGAAAAGAGCTTGATAATCCCCAAGTGCAAGGAATCATCGTAGCAATTCCCAAAGGTGGAAGTTATAAGTATGGAGTGTCGAACCCACAAGGAGCTAAAGGTAAGATCAATAATCTCTCAAGTCCTATCTGCCACTGATACGACTCTACGTGCACCGAACGTTTGCTTTCATCTAGAAACAAGAAATAAAACTACGTTGTGGGTATGAAGAGGATAGCTTTGCATGATATCGGAGAACTAAAATATAAAAATAGGTGTTTTTATCATAAAGTTAGAATATATCACAATATATTACAAATAGCGAGTGTGGAATAATGATGGATCGCTGTGCGGAATTGCCCTAGGCAATTGTTAACAAGATCGGTAATCATTATTGCAATTTTATATGAGGGAGAGGCATAAGCTAACATACTTTCTCTACTTGGATCATATGCACTTATGATTGGAACTCTAGCAAGCATCCGCAACTACTAAAGATCATTAAGGTAAAACCCAACCATAGCATTAAAGTATCAAGTCCCCTTTATCCCATACGCAACAACCCCCTTACTCGGGTTTAAGCTTCTGTCACTCTAGCAACCCACTATAAGCAAATCATGAACGTATTGCAACACCCTACAGCGGGAATCCTTCATGTGTGCGTGGCACGGAAGGCACCATAGGACAGCACCAAAATAAAACATACAACTCAAACCAATCTAGATCATCAATCAACCCAAAAGATAAAGGAAATCTACTCAAAACATCATAGGATGGCAACACATCATTGGATCATAATATGTGGCATAAAGCACCATGTTCAAGTAGGGGATTACAGCGGGGTGCGGGAGAGTGGACCGCTTAAAAGAGATGAGGAAGGTGATGAAGATGGTGATATTGATGAAGACGATCACCGTGGCGATGGTTCCTCCGGTGGCACTCCGGCGCCACCGAGAGAGAGGGGGAGAGAGTCTCCCCCTTGTGCTTCCTCCTCCATGGCCTCCCCCTATATGGGGAGAGGTTCTCCCTCTGGTCCTTGGCCTCCATGGTGATGATGGCCACCTCCGGGATCCTCCTCCATGGCCTCTGGTGATGATGGCCCCCTTCGGCAGGGTGCCGGAGAGGGCCTAAATTGATTTTTCGTGGCTACAGAGGCTTGCGGTAGTGGAACTTCCGATCTAGGTTTCTTTTCAGAGGTTTGGGGATTTATAGGAATTTTTGGCGTCGGTCTCATGTCAAGGGGGTCCACGAGGCAGCGGCAAGCCAGGGGCGCGCCCTCCACCCTTGCTGCTTCCTCGTGAAGCTTCTGGTCCAACTCTTGTGCTTCGGGGTTCTCTTTTGGTCCATAAAAAATCATCATAAATTTTCAGCCCATTCCGAGAACTTTTATTTCTGCACAAAAAACGACACCACGGTAGTTCTGCTGAAAACAGCG
The DNA here is from genome assembly GCA_011799875.1 of Thinopyrum elongatum. Taxonomy (NCBI): domain Eukaryota; kingdom Viridiplantae; phylum Streptophyta; class Magnoliopsida; order Poales; family Poaceae; genus Thinopyrum; species Thinopyrum elongatum. The sequence continues at coordinate 248,820,711 of CM022299.1, forward strand.
TCAGTCTGGGTTAGTTCTAATCAAATCATACCAAAACCATATAAAATTGTTGTAAACATGGCATGAATACTTCATAAATTATAGATACGTCGGAGACGTATCACACAGCAACGCAAGTCACTTATCAGCACGGTGTCGAGCCCCCAGGTGATTATGTGCCTGTTACTGGATACGTGGCAGCCATTTCTGAAGGAGATCATCCCTAAATGACACCCGTCCAGTAGACGTGTCACGCAGACAGGTGAGAAGCTCGCTGCATGGCGCGGCAGGGCTGCCGGGTCACGCATTGATGTGACACTAAGCGGTGCATTTAATGCACTCTGTCCAGTCTGCAGAGTTAGGTATGATAGCACTGTGGCTATCTAATCAGTGCATAATGACTGTTTTGCCATTGTGGTAACCCCTTAACCTATAAAAGGAGGGCCGTGGCAACCTGAGAAAGGATTCGGACCCCCATACTCTCATACGCGCGTAGCTGCTCTCGCCCCGAGGCGACCTTGCCGGGCTAGAGCGCTGTGCCTCCACCACAATCCATTCATCAATCCACCAAAGCAGGAGTAGGATTTTACGCCTCGCGGCGGCCCGAACCTGGGTAAAACTGCCTGTGTCATCGTTGTCGTGCTGCTCTATGCTTTCCGCTCTTTGTGCAATGTGCTTGTCCCCCTTGCCGAACCACAAGGGGCCGATGGCCCCATAGGTGGCCGTGTGAAACCACGACAATCTAGGACCTATCCAGCATTAAGCTAGCATAGCACGGCGACTTCCCAAGACCCCTTATCAAGGGCCCGTCGACCAATTATCATCCCCTCCAAGGAGTTCTTCTTCTCGTCAGGAGCAAAGGCGCAGATGTGCAGCAGGGCGTAGTAGGGACGTCAAACTACGAATTAAGGCCCTGTGTAAACCTTTCTTCTGTAAAACTTATTCTTCTTTCTCTCGAAATATCTGTAACAGTTTCCTCGGCAGTTCGGACTGTACAGTTAGACGTCACGAGTTCATGGGAAATAAAGGCCATTGTTCACGGTCCTCTTGCAGTCTTTGACGTTGCATAACTTTTCCTACTCCTTCGACACCGAAGCAACCTAGTTCAGTACACGTCATTTTTAGATGAGATCGGCTAATAGATCGGGGGCTCGATCATAAATCTCGGCCCAAGCATCAGTCTGGCACTATCTTTTGTATCAAGTGTTCGGCGTCTCAGATATTGCATTATATGAATTGGTTCCGAATTATGTCTTGGGTCAATAGTTGGGTTGCCCGGCTCCTGTGTTTGCTCTCTTACGTTCCGCATGTTCGGCTAGGAGGGGAAAGGGAGAACCACTGCGATTCTACTTCTAGCTAGCCTGGTCAAGTACCTCAGTGGAGAAAGCCGAAAACTGACTATCATAATAAGCGAGAACTGGTCGGTGATCCGATGACAAGTGTCAAACCAAAAATCGATGGATATTACTCCGTGTTATACGAAGGGTTTTGTCTTTGCACAAACCACGTGATGAAGGCATATACCTCGGCCCACCCGAACATCACAAAAACACTGGGGGCTAGTCACTAGCCCCCGCAGTCAAGCTGCTATGGCTAAGTGAAAGTAATAAAACCGCATAGTCCGATTGCCTGGTTTCCCTCATGCACTACCACCTTCGGGCACCGAGACGTCGGCTAAGGGTCACAGTGCGGAGGACGAAACACCCATCGTAGCATCTACATGGGGGCTGAAGCCGACGACTGGTAACTTTCAGATTAAAAACGGCCGCACAGGAGTCAAAATAAAATTAAAACATATACAAGTATGGTAAACCATACAAAATAGTCGCATTATAAAGCAAAAGGTCCAATTGTCATTTAACACATAGTACGCTCATTCAAGGATTGTATCTTTCGGTCACTGGGGCTCTACTGCCCGAGCACCATCCATCACGATGGGGAAATACTGCTTGGGGCACCTGTGTTCCTTTTCGGAGGGTAGGGGTCCGGTGGCCATCTCGACCGGCTTGATTTTGGGTCAGTGCACCATGGTCTTCGTGAAGGCCATCCGAACTCCCTCGATGCACATGGAGCGCTTAACAGCATCAACCCGGGAAGCAGCGTTGCACAGCTTCTGCACCAGGCCAAAGTAGCTGCTCGGTATTGGCTCTGAAGGCCACAGCCAGACACAAAGGTCCTTCATGGCCGGTTCTGCCATCCGGTGCAGCTCCATCAGCTGCTTCATCTGATTACTTAGGAGGGGTGGGTGTTCGGGCGCCTGGAACTGCGCCCAGAACAGCATGTGCTCGGCATCACCCTCCTGAGCCGCATAATGCCTTGCAGCATCCTCCGCACTCCTCGAAAGCTCCACAAACGTGCCTGAGGAATGCCACACTCGCGTGAGCAATGCGAACCTGTGGCCGCCAAAGACACTCTGCAGTAAGTATGACTTACCATCTGCAATTTGCTTTACTTGGCGGAGCTCTTCCCAGGCGCCCCACGTCTCCGTCCTCGCCTCCTGGATCTCCTGCTTTACCTTGGATAGCTCAGTGGCTTGACCCTTATTTTTTGCTCAAGGTCCTCACATTTAGTGAGAGCATCCTTGAGCTCCTGCTGCACTTCGGCCACTCTGGCCTCATGCTTGTCGCTGACGGTTTTTACCGTCATGAGTTCGGCGGCAGCTCGCTCGGCCGCCGCCCTCTGTTCAACCGCTTCTTCCTTGGCTTCAGTTTGGCCTTGAGGCCCTCGACCTCCGCGGCGACAGCTGCAATCATAATTAAGCAATTCTTGCTTAGGGATAACCCCGAATACCTCGCCCGACAAGGGAAATCCGAATTACTAAGTCTCAACAGGACTAACCCTGCGCTTCATCAAACCGCTTGTTGACAAGGTCGAGCTCCTCATCGGAGCTTTTGAGCTTCTGGTTCATTTCGACCAGCTCCGCGGCATTGACAACCGCCGCGAAAGACAAGGCCTAGAAAAACAAAAATATCACAATATTTAGACTCCCGATTCAATGATTTTCGATCCTGTGCTAGGTTTTTCAATCCTGATAGAGTCTCGGGGGCTGTTATATACGAGGATTGCACAACTTTGCTCTCAAAATCCGCTTTATGGAAAGAATATTACATGGCTTACCTCGAAGCACTTCAGGAGGCCACCAAAGGCTTCCTTCAATCCACTGTTAATGGACCAAATACTTTGCAAAACCATGCCCATCAGGGCGCGGTGTCCCGCGATGATGGAGGAGCTATTCAAAGCCTCCTCCATCACGTCCAGCCACCCAGCCGCAACTCGATCTCCGGTGTTCGGCGCTGGCGGCGGGGTCCCGGCTCCCCCTTCGGTGGAGGGCGGAACTGACGACTCCGGGGGCCTTGGGGGCTCCGGAATCGTCTTTAGGGAGGGCTCGGATTGATCGAGCTCCCCCGCCTTGTTCACCAGGAGGGATCCTTCCTCCTGGTCTTCGGTGACCGAGGTATTAACCTCGGCCATGATGTCGTCACCACCACCCCCCGTGTTCGGGCCGGGAGGGGTCCTTCGGGACAACACCTCTCCGGTCTCCCTGAGGACCGGAGGAGGTGTAGAGCGCAACGCAGTCCCACTCTTTGCCAGTTCGGCTGGCGGAGAAGTCCCCTTTGCGACTTGATCAGTGGGGAGGTCGCGCGGTAGGCTAGAACATGAAGTGCATTTATACGATCAGTAATAGACTAATGAAACAAGCGCCTGGGGAATCTCCGGATTCGTACCTTTCAGCGAGAGCCTTGACCCTGGGGTTCCTCTTCGGAACCTCTTCGGACGATGCGGACTCCTTGTCGGAATCCGAGCTGCCATCAGGCAGGACCAACTTGGGCCTGCACTACTTCTTTGGGGCGTGGGGATGCTGTTCCCCCTCGGCGTTGTCCGACGCCGCCCTCTTCTTGGTTCGGGAGGAGTCGCTCTCCTCTTCTTCCTCTTCCTGCTCCCCCTCATGAGAGGAGGGAGCTTGGGTGTCCCCAAACTTGGTGTCCGAATGTACACTTGGGCGGAGGCCTTCCCTGGCCTCCCTCACCTCGTTCTTCTTCTTCTTCTTCTTCTTCTCTTTCTTCGGTAAGCATCTCCTCTAGCAGAGCCGGCCTGGGGTCTTCGGGCAGCAGGGCCGGACTGTCGATCCGCGCGGCTTTTTCGAGCCATCCCTATGAAGGTGGGGAAGTAAGAGTCAGAGCCCTTGTTAAAAAATAGACATCTGAACATAAAAGGATAAAACTTCATTACCTCCCTAGGAGGATGCGCGGAGTCGAGGCCAATGTCCTCCTCCTTGGGCGACCACTCCTTCTGAGGCTTTAATAGCACCTTCCACAGCTTGTTGTGGGTGGTGCCGTAGAAGCGGAGCACGCTCATAGGGTCTTCGGGCTTGTAAGCCCACATTGGGGCGTCCCGTTGCTGGCAGGGGAGGAGGCGGCGCCAGAGCATCACTTGAACCACAATGGTCAGCTTGGCGCCCGCCTTTTTCAAACTGACGACGTGATTCTGCAGCGACTCCACCTCCGTAGGTGATTGCTTGTATCTGCGTTGGTATTTCCCCGAAGAGGAGAGGATGATGCAGCATAGCAACGGTTAGTATTTCCCTCAGTTATGAAACCAAGGTTATCAATCCAGTAGGAGAACCAAGCAACACCATGTAAACAGCACCTGCACACAAATAACAAATACTTGCAACCCAACATGTAAGAGCGGTTGTCAATCCCTCCTCGGTATTGAGATAGATAAAATTGTATGAGATTTGATAAATAGATCTGACAAAAACACAAAATAAAATAAATAAAGAAAAAGTGCAGCAAGGTATTTTTGGGTTTTTGGAATAATAGATATGAAAATAATATGATAGGAAATAGACCCGGGGGCCGTAGATTTCACTAGTGGCTTCTCTCGAGAAAATAGCATACGGTGGGTAAACAAATTACTGTTGGGAAATTGATAGAAAAGCAAATAATCATGACGATATCCAAGGCAATGATCATGTATATAGGCATCATGTCCAAGATTAGTAGACCGACTCCTGCCTGCATCTACTACTATTACTCCACACATCGACCGCTATCCAGCATGCATCTAGTGTATTAAGTTCATGGACAACGGAGTCATGCAATAAGAACGATGACATGATGTAGACAAGATCTATTCATGTAGGAATAGACCCCATCTTTTTATCCTTAATAGCAACGATACATGTGTGTCACTTCTCCTTCTGTCACTGAGATTGAGCACCGCAAGATCGAACCCATCACAAAGCACCTCTTCCCATTGCAAGAAAAATCAATCTAGTTGGCCAAACCAAACCCAAGTTTCGGAGAAGAAATACGAGGCTATAAAGATCATGCATAAAAGAGTTCAGAGAAGACTCAAACAATATTCATAAATAGAACTGATCATAAACTCGCAATTCATCGGATCCCAACAAACACACCGCAAAAAGTCATTACATCAAATAGATCTCCAAGAACATTGAGGAGAACATTGTATTGAAGATCAAAGAGAGAGAAGAAGCCATCTAGCTACTGCCTACGGACCCGTAGGTCTGTGATAAACTACTCACGCATCATCGAAGGAGCACCAACGAGGATGATGAACCCCTCCGTGATTGTTTCCACCTCCGGCAAGGTGCCGGAAAAGGCTCTAGATTGGCTCACGTGGTTCTGGAACTTGCGGCAGCTGGAATTGTTTTTCATTGACTCTTCTAGGGTTTCTGGAATATCTGGGTATTTATAGAGCTGAGAGGCGGTGGAGAGGACACCCGTGGGCCTTACTACCCACCAGGGCGTGCCAGGGGCCTCTGGCGGCCTGGTGCCTTGTGGGCCCCATAGGCCTCCCCTTGTGCAGTTTATTGGCTCCCAAGTTGTCCTCCGGGTAGAAAAAAAAATCTCCAAAAAGTTTCGCTGCGTTTGGACTCCGTTTGATATGGATATTCTGCGAGGTAAAAAACAAGCAAAAAAACAGCAACTGGCACTGGGCACTATGTCAATAGGTTAGTCCCAAAAAATGATATAAAGTTGCTAGTAAATGAATGTAAAACATCCAAGATTGATAATATAACAGCATGGAACAATAAAAAATTATAGATACGTTGGAGACGTATCAGCATCCTCAAGTTTAATTCCTTCTCGTCCTTGAGTAGGTAAATGATAAAAACAGAATTTTTGATGTGGTGTTGCCTAACATGTTCATCACATATTATTTTCTTTTGTAGCATGGACATTTGGAATTTTAGATGATTCAAATCAATAGTCTATAATTGACATGAGGACATCAATACTCAAGCATATCAATAAGCAACCATGTCTTTCAAAATATCAACACTAAAGAAAGCTATCCCTAGCCCATCATGCTTAATCATTGATCCATTCATGAAACACACTCAAATATTAGCTACATCCAATGCACAAGTATGATCATAGTGCTCCCTAGTTGGTGCTTTATAAGAGAAGATGGAGACTCAAATAAAAATAAAAATTGCATAAAGTAAATAGATAGGCCCTTCGCAGAGGGAAGCAGAGATTTGTAGAGGTGCCATAGCTCAAAGCTTAAATTGAGAGATAAAATATTTTGAGAGGCATGCTTTTCCCATCAACGAAATCGACCGAGAATTCCCAATACTTTCCATGCTAGATACATCATAGGTGGTTCCCAAACATAAAATAAAGTTTATTCCTTTTTCCACCATTCTTTCACAATCCATGGCTAGCCGTATCCACGGGTGCCTTCCATACCAACACTTTCCAAGGAATTTATTATTTGACAACATAAATAATATATATTTTTCATTTCGGGACTAGGCATCCCTATTACCTTGCCACACTCTCGTGCAATGACAAGTGAATAAACACCCATCTTGAGAATAACGCATCTAGCATGGAAAATATTGGCCACCCCCTGCCGCTTGATGACCAGTACGGGCACACAAAAAGGAAATTCATTTTGAAAATTAGAGTTGGCACATACAAATTTACTTGGAACGACATGGAAATACCGCATATAGATAGGTATGGTGGACTCATTGGCACAACTTGGTTTAAGGAGTTTGGATGCACAAGTAGTATTCCCAGTTAGTACAACGAAAGGCTAGCAAATAGATTGAGAAGCAACCAACCAAAAAACAAAAAATTTCATAAACGAGAATTAAACATAACTAACACCGAATAATGCACCACAAGTAGGATGTAATTTCATTGCATAACTATTGACTTTCGTGCTTGCATAGGGAATCATAAACCTTAACACCAATATTCTTACTAAATCATGATTACTCACCAACATGACTCACATATTATTATCTTCATATCTCAAAACTATTACAAGGAATCAAGTTTATAATATCCAATGATCTTCATGAAAGTTTTTATTATATCCCTCTTGAATATCTATTACTTTGGGACTAGTTTCATATCTTACCATTGCTTATAACAAGCTCTCAAACAAATTTAAGTGAAGAACATGAGCATAAATAATTTTTCTCATATCTCAAAATAATATAAGTGAAGCATGAGAGAAAATTTCTTCAAAATTTTACTAACTCTCAAAATGATCTAAGTGAAGCATGAGAGTGTATTTCTACAAAAATAAAACACCACCGTGCTCAAAAAGATATAAGTGAAGCACTATAGCAATTCCATAGCTCAAAAAAGTTTAAGTGAAGCACATAGAGCAATTCTAACAAATCATAGCATCATTATGGATCTCTCAAATAGGTGTCCAGCAAGGATAATTGTGACAAACTAAAAAGCAAAACAAGCAAAGACTCATATAATACAAGACACTCCAAGCAAAACTCATGATATGTGACAAATAAAAATATAGCTCCAAGTAAAATTAGCGATGGTCGTTAAAAGAAAGAGGGGATGCTTTCCGGGGCATCCCCAAGCTTAGTTGCTTGGTTATCCTTGAATATTACCTTGGGGTACCATGGGCATCCCCAACTTAGGCTATTTTCACAATTCAAGTTTTGGGTGAGATCACGACAGAGGCATAATTGTGTATTTATTGAAAAACAGAAAATATAATTATTAGGTTGTCTCCCAACAATCGCTTTTCTTTAAAGCCTTTTAGCTAGGCGTTGAGATTTCAATGATGCTAACATAAAAGATAAGAATCGAAGCGCAAAGAGAGCATCATAAAATATGTGACAAACACATTTAAGTCTAACATACTTTGTATGCATAGGAATTTTATAAGCAAACAAATTATTCAGATAAGAAATATCTAACATATGTAAAGGAGAGGAATAAAACATTGAGAATCTCAACATAACGAGAAGAAATTTAATAACATGAAGATTTCTACAACCATATTTTCCTCTCTCATAATAATTACATGTAGGATCATAATCAAATTCAATAATATAGCTATCATATAAAATTTTCTTTCCATGATCCACATGCATAAAATGCCTGCATTCTGGGATCGGGGGTACCCAGATCTGCCTGCCTGTGGCCCACAGCGTGGCTCCCTCAAAGGCCTGGTACGGCCCAGCGGCAAGACCTCCAAGACAAGACCCTCGCGAGGTCCCCCAGCCTCGCGAGGCGGACAACATCAAGACCTCCAGAGGAGCGGCCTCCCCAGGCTGCCTTCCGAGGAGTGGAGATTTCTATGCAGGTACCCAGCCTCACGAGGCTGCGATGACGTAAACCATGACGACCATGGCCAGGCAGGCGCCAGCGGGCGCAGAGGAGACAGTTTCCCCTTCGGTGCTAAGGGAGCAAGGACAAACGCGGGTTCCCAAGGTATCCCCCAAAGGTTTCCATTCCGAGGCAACGAGACCAAGACCACGAGCTCAGCAGGACGGATGTCATCACCGAGCCCACCTCTGTGTCATGACCAGAAGCTTTGCAGGCGAAGACTACCTTTCGTCAGGATTAGATGTACTTCTTGTCCCCTTTCAAATTGGCCATTGTGGGATCCCTTCCCGCTAGTTATGAGGGAAGAGGACCAAGGCCACTATAAGTATAGGCTAGCCACCACCGTAGAGGGGATCCCCGAATCGGATCCTGGATCACATCCATCCCACCTTCATCACTTGAACCCTCGCGAGGCCGCTCAAACCACTGTACTAGTTCATTCGCAGCCTCCTCGTGAGGCCAATCCACCACAAAGCAGGACTAGGGTTTTACACCGCAAGGTGGCCCGAACCTGGGTAAATTGTCGTGTTCATCTTCTTCCCCGCTCGCGTGAGCTCGACAAGGCTAGGTTGTGGGGTGGCGAGCTTGAGGCTTGGGTTGGTTGAGATCTTCGCACATGCCCCAGAGTTCGAACCTTCTTGGGTCTGCGGAGCCCTGAACCCGACACATGGTGTGCCAGGTAGGGGGCGTGTCGAAATCCCACTTCCGTTCCGCCTCTGCTTTGTCTCCGCTTCGCCGCTCCCATGACCGACGCACGCCGAGCACGCGCCGAGCGCCGGGCTGCTCGCGTCGCCCAGACGGCGCCCGTGGGCCGCGGTGTCCCTCGCCATTCGGCCTCTCCCACGGCCAACACTGCCACTGACCCTGCTGCTCACGAGCAGCAGGATTCGTCGCTCCCACCCTCTGTGCGGCGTGATGGCCGCACCGCCACTCCGTCGCCCACTCCCGCCACGGTGTCGTCTTCCCACGTCCGCCGTGGGCCGGCGAACGGCAGGCTGCGCTGCTCATGGCGCGCGAGCTGCTGTGTTACCACCCTGCCAACGACCGCTACGACAACTGGCTTGGCCGCATCGTCGAGCTCGTCAACGCCGCCGGTGAGGTCCCTGCGCCATCCCATTCGCTCCGTCCCCCACCATCCCAGGCGGGCGACATAGCCCATGGCGCGCCCCCATCCTCTTCCTTTGCGCGGCGCCGACCCTGAGCCCAGGCGCGACGCACCCCAGCGCGACCCACCGCGTGGAGCACCGGCACGCGACGAGGCGAGCTCCCAGGTGGTGCAGCGGCCACAAGGTGACGCACGTGCGCTTCCAGCACCACTGCGCCAGCATCAAGACCACACGCCACAGGAGGCTGCGGCGCGCGGACGTCAAGACCAAGCCCCCCTGCTCGTGCGGTAGCTCCACCCGTGAGTGCGGCGGGCTGTCGTGCCTTCACCTTGGAGCTGTGCCGTGTCGTCTGGCCCGGCAAGTTCAAGCCAGACCTGCCTCCGTGCTACGACGGCACCCCTGACCCTGCGGAGTTCCTCCAGGTCTATTCGCTGAGCATCGAGGCAGCAAATGGTGACGACAAGGTCATGGCGAACAGGTTCCCCATGGCCCTCAAGGATGGCGTACGTTCTTGGCTCCTGCACCTCCCGGAGGGGTCAATCTCCTCTTGGGATGTGCTTCACGAGCGTTTCATCGCCAGCTTCCAGGGCACCCGTGACCGCGCCCCTGCAGTAGGCGACCTGCGGCGCGTGAAGCAGTAGCCGGGCGAGACCCTGCACAAGTACATGCAGCGCTTCACGAATGTTTGCCTCAAGATACCGAAGGCATCGGACGAGGCCATCATCTCGGCGTTCACTGATGGTGTCCGGGACGTCAAGATGAAAGAGGAGCTCGCCATCCACAAGGACTTGTGCTCCGCCCTGGAGATGTTCAACCTGGCGAACAAGTCCGCTAGGGCCGAGGAAGGCCGCCTCTCCCTCCTCGAGCTTCCGGAGGCCGATCCTGAAGACAAGAAGGCCAAGGCTAAGGAAGCAAAGTGCAAGGGCCCTACCATGCTCATGGCCGAGCCAGAGATGAAGCGTGGCCATGACCACGATGAGCCTCCCCGGGGGCAACCGCCCATTCTGCATCTTCCACAACATTCAGAACCACAACACTAACGACTGCCGGGAGCTCAGGGCACTCCATGACGGGTGCCTTGGCCGCCGCCCTGAGCGAGGCGACCGTGGCTACGGTTGTGGAGGAGGCCGTGGCGGAGGCCGCTGGGACAACCACGACCCTCGTCAGGACTGGCGCGACCAGCCTCGCAAGGACCGCTGGCGCGATCAGCCTCGCGACGGCCCCTGGCGAGACCAGCCTCGTGAGGACCGCCCTCAGGGAAATGCCGGCCTCCCTCCATTGCCGCCGCCAAGAAGAAATGACGACAACCGACAGGATGATGGGGCTGGGGGCTTCCAGGAGCCTCGTGCGATCGCCTGCATCTTGGGTGGTGCTCAGGCCCCCGCCTCACATCGCATCTTCAAGCAGTTCTCTCATGAGGTGAACGCAGCCCTCCCAAAGCTTGAGGCCGCGCGTCCCCTCAGGTGGTCGCAGTACGCTGTTACCTTCGACTCCAAGGACCACCTCAAGTGCTCAGCCGCCATTGGCGTGATCCCCATGCTCTGCACGCCCACCATCAGCAGCGTCCTCGTCACCAAGACCCTCATCGACGGTGGCGCCGGGCTCAACGTTCTTTCTATCGAGACATTCGAGACGCTTCAGGTGCCTTATGATCAACTCATGCCAACCAAGCCGTTCTCCGGAGTGACCGATGGCTCCACCATCCCCCTGGGGCAGATATGCCTCCCAGTCACTTTCGGCAAGCGCGACAACTACCACACCGAGCTCATCAACTTCGACGTCGCCCACATCAGCCTCCCGTACAATGCCATCCTCGGGTATCCGGCCCTCGCCAAGTTCATGGCGGCGACCCACCATGGTTACAACGTGTCGGTGCAACAAACATTTGCATTTGTTGCCCGGACTTACACACAGGCACACTAGCGTTGTTTGTTCAACATCAACATCCAAGCCAAAGAAGCAGCTCTTACTGAGATCAAAGAGCGGATCAAGAAGACCAAGGCAACCAAGACAGAAGAATATCACCTTTGGGAGGGCCTCCCTTGCCGGGCAGGAGAGCCTGGCTTGGTCGAGAACGTCCCAGGGGCAAGTCCAAGACTTCCCCGGCAAGCTTGCTCGGTCCGCCAAGGGCGAAATCCCCGCCAAGACACCACCGCTCCACCGCACGGCGATGCAAGTCACTTATCAGTGCGGTGTCGAGCCCCCGAAAGATTAAGTGGCCTCTGCTAAGCACATGGCGGCCCATTGGGAGACAAGATTTATCCAAGTGACACTCGTCCAGAAGCGTGTCAAGATGATAAGCAAGAGATGGTTAAGCGGCTCGGCAGGCCTGCCGGGCTTCGTCCTCAGCTTGACACCTAGCAGTGCATTTAATGTACTTTGTCCTAACTGCCAGAGTTAGGTATGATAGCACTGTTGGCTATCTAATCAGTAGATAAAGACTCTTTTGCCATTGTGGTTACCCCTTAAGCTATAAAATGAGGTCCAAGGCGACCTAGCAAAGGATTCGGACCCCCGCACACTTGTGCGCGCGTAGCTGCACTCCCCGAGGCATCCTTGCCAGGCTTGAGCACTGCGCGCTCGTTGTGTTCTTCCACTCAATCCACCAAAAGCAGGAGTAGGGTTTTACGCTATCCAGCAGCCCGAACCTGGGTAAAAACCACCAGTACCATCGCCGTCGTGTTGGTTCATGGCTTCTGCTCTTTGTGCAACGTTATCCCCCCTTGTCGAACCACAAAGGGGCTCATGGGCCCATAGGTGATCGTGATCCACCATGACATCTTTGGCGCGCCTGGTAGGGGGTGTCGCTTGTGCGAACCTGAAGTTGTAAGCAGCGAGTCGAGCTCCATCGTCGATCATCATCATCATCATCATTGCGCATGGCGCCCAAGAAGAAGTCTGGCACAACTGCACACCCTTTCACTTCGAATGCCCCCTCTCACGCGGCCGCGGACGCCGCTGGCCCCGCCGCGGCGTTAGAAGATGCGGGTACCACGGGAGACACGACCGGCGCAGGCGGCGCTGTCGTTGTGTCCCCCCGTGGACGAAGTTGGAGCGGTAGGCACCGGGGGAGGGCAGCATCCGCGAAGTTCAGATGGACATGACCCGCAAGCCACGGGTGGAGGAGGCGTTCAGTCTCCACCACCCCGCCGCACCAGCGGACATAGCCGAGGCGACCACGACCGCTCTGGTCCGAGTCGTGACCCTCTGGCCACGCCTGTTACGGGCGCGACCGCTAGACGCTCACCTCACCCGGAACAAGGCGAGCAAGCCGAAGCACCGAATGGGGTTGCCAATCCCCGGGCGCAGCCCACTCATCAACAAACCGCCCTGACAACCGATCCACGATGGCGTGATCGCGGCGATGCCCCTGCTGGTACCACCAGGATTCGAGCAACGTCACGATCTGCCTTGTCAGCTATGCCGAGAACAGCTACGGAAGCCATGGTGCGGGCCCAACTCCTACTAAGATTTCCGCCAGCAGCTGATCAGATGGATGAGTGGAGGGCCACCATCCAGAGCTTGATTGGCTTTGCTGAGGCTGGAGGATCGCTGCGGGTGGAGCCATCACGGCGCCCGCAGGCGACGACAGCAGCTCAAGCTGCTGGCCGCATCGAGGGGGCCGCACTAACGGTGCAGTCCCCTCCGCGACAGCAAACCCACAGACAGCAATCAGAGCAACGCGACCCCGAGCCCGATGAAGCTTCGATGGCCTCGTCTAATCCACGAGCCCTTCGAGATCAGCGGCAGGTCCTGGAAGATTGGCGGAGGGAAGACGCGCGTGTCACTATAGAGCGGCGCCGGGAGACTCGCCGTCAATCCGACATGTGTAATGGCCCAGACGTCGACGAACCCGCGCCCAGTGAGGGCGGGTACTTGCCTTTCGAGGTTGGGTGCCCTGCCTTCACTCGCGAGCTGCGGCAAGTCCGTTGGCCATCTGCCTGTATTTTCAAGCCAGAACTACTAGAGAAGTATGATGGAAAGCTGAACCCGGCAGAGTTCTTGAGCATTTACATGATTGTCGTTCAAGCCGCCAGGGGCAGGAATGAGAAAGTGTTTGCCAACTACTTCCCTTTGGCACTCAAGTCAAATGTGAGGTCGTGGTTGATGCACCTGTCGGAGAACTCCATCTCATCATGGGTTGACCTGTGCAATGAGTTTGTTGGCACCTTCACGGGCGGCCATCAAGAGCCAGGACGCCCTAGTGATCTGCAAGTCCTTCCACAGAAGGAAGGGGAGAGCTTGCGAAAATATATGTAGAGATTCAGTCGAGTGCACCGCAACATTCCAGAGATACACCCGGCAGTGGTGATTGCTGTGTTCCATTCGAACGTGCGCAACAGAAGGATATGTTCTTAGATGAACGTCTGCCCGCCCAAAACCGTCAATGAGTTGTACACCTTGGTGGACAAGTGCGCTCGTGCTGAAGAGGGGAGGCGATTTCCTGGAGAGGAGGAGGGAGAAGTGGTTGATTTAGATGACGATGGCGAGGCCACTGGCTCAAAGAAGAAGGGGCGGAAGCGCAAGGAAAAGACAGTACTGGCCGTTGAGGGTTCTGGCAACCCTAGTACCGGCAAGAAAGCCAAAACCGAAGCCCCCGGCAAGGAAGCTGCCGTGTGCGCTGATTGCTGGGAGGCTGCGGCAGCGGAGAAGGCTGGGAAATCCAATGGGCCATACTCCAAAATCCACCGCACCAAAGGTCATGATCTCCAAGAGTGTCATCAAGTCAAACTTGTCAAAAAGCAGAAAGCTGAATATGAGAAGCGTGACAAGGAGAGAGACCAAGAAGGTGCTGGCGGGAAGGGCCGAGGCGGTAGAGGGGGCCGCTGCGGTAAGACCCCTCAGCAAAAAGAGAAACCTGCTAGAGGCCGTGAAAAGAAGGAAGGTGATGATGAAAGTGATGAAGGGGATGAGGAGGAAACCAATGAGCAAGAATTCCAGAAAGCAACTGAGGCCCTGTGCATTGACGGAGGCGCTTCTTTGCACTCCTCTCACCGCCAGCTCAAACAGTGGGCACGCAAAGTCAAAGCCGTGGAACCAGCAGCAGATTCCCGAAAGCCGCTCAAATGGTCCCGCACGCCTATCATCTTTAAGGAAGAGGATCACCCTAACCGCACCACCGCGGTAGGGTGTTTGCCATTGTTGGTTTTGCCAACAATCCACAACCTCAAGGTCACAAAGATGCTAGTTGATGGCGTGGCAGGGTTGAATCTAATTTCCCCCAAGGTGATTAGCAAACTACAGATATCAGATGAAGAGCTCAAGAATACTAGCACGTTTCAAGGAATCAACCCCGGTAGGAGTCGTCCTAAGGGGAAGATTACACTACCAGTCACGTTTGGTGGAGAACTAAACTACCGGACCGAGAGGGTTGTGTTTGACGTGGTCGAACTTCCCTTGCCGTACAACGGGGTTCTTGGTCGTCTGGCTCTGGCAAAATTCATGGCGGCATCCTACTATGCCTACAATACTTTGAAGATGCGAGGGCCGATGGGCATCATTTCCATTCCGTCAGACAAGAAAGATGCAATCATATGTGTGGACAA
Source organism: Thinopyrum elongatum (assembly GCA_011799875.1). Classification (NCBI taxonomy): domain Eukaryota; kingdom Viridiplantae; phylum Streptophyta; class Magnoliopsida; order Poales; family Poaceae; genus Thinopyrum; species Thinopyrum elongatum. Next base: position 248,835,969 of record CM022299.1, read on the forward strand.
GATGTATCGAGACGCAGTAGCAGCAGAGGCTGCAAAAGCCAAAGCTCCCGCCAAGGAAACAAAGAAGTAAAAGAAAGTTGTTAAGAGAGCCGGCGAAGAATCCGGGAAGCGCGCCTCTCCGGAGTGTGTTGCACCTGTCGATGATCTGCCGGAGAGTTCCACTAGCAAGAGATCCAAAGTCACTTCACCTATTGTAAAGAATGTCCCGGCAAGGCTAGATGGCGTTGATGGTACGTTCACCATTAGCTCCACCCTTGATGACAAATAGGAAAGCGCGCTCATTGCCTTCCTGCGGGCAAATATCGATGTGTTTGCTTGGCAACCATCTGACATCCCCGGCGTTCCCAGGGAGGTAATCGAGCACCACCTTGCTGTGTGCCCTCATGCCCGGCCCGTCAAGCAGAAGGTCAGAAAGCATGCTTTGGAGCGGCAATAGTTTATTGCCAAGGAGATCAAGAAGCTTGAAGTAGCTGGTCTAGTCAGGGGAGTTTTACATCCAACGTGGTTAGCAAACCCAGTGGTGGTGCGCAAGGGGAATGGAAAATGGAGGCTTTGCATAGACTTCATCGATCTGAACAAGGCATGCCCCAAGGACCCTTGCCCCTTGCTGCGCATCGATCAGATCATGGATTCCACCTCTGGGTGTGATCTGCTTTCCTTTTTGGATGCATACTCTGGATACCATCAGATATTCATGTCCAAGGAAGACGAGGAGAAGACCGCGTTCATAACCCCATGTGGCACATACTGCTTCGTACGGATACCCTTCGGGTTGAAGAGCGCTGGATCCACTTTTGCAAGGGCAGTGCAAATTGGGTTTGATCCTCAGCTGCATAGGAACATAGAAGCTTAAATGGATGATATAGTGGTCAAGACCAAGGACAAATCAACGCTCATTCAGGATTTGGAAGAGACCTTTGCAAACCTGTGCAAGATCAACTTGAAGTTGAACCCTGAGAAATGTGTGTTTGGTGTTCCCTCCGGCAAGCTACTTGGCTTCTCTGTGTCTCACCGTGGGATAGAGACCAACCCCGACAAGATCCGAGCAATCGAGCAGATACAAGCACCCAGGACCATCAAGGATGTGAGGCGTTTAACTAGATGTGTTGCTGCACTGAGTAGGTTCATTTCCAAGTCTGCCGAGCATGCCCTGCCGTTCTTCAAGATCTTGAAGAAGGCAAGGCCAATGAAATGGATCTCGGAGGTAGAAGCAGCACTGCGGGACTTGAAAGCCTATCTTTCCTCTGCCCCCACTCTGGTTGCTCCTAAACCACAAGAGCTGTTGCTGCTATACCTAGTGGCGACTAATCAAGTGGTTAGTGCAGCACTGGTGGCGCAGCGGGAAGTAGACGGAGAAGCAACTAAAGCTACAGTCCTCCCGGGAAAAGAAGTTGAACCGGTCGTGGATTGGGCGCAGACCAAGTTGAGGAAGAGCAGGTTGGCAAGATCAGTTCTGAAGTCGTGGCAAAGAAGAAGGTGATGCAGTGGCCAGTGTACTATGTCAGCTCCCTGTTGCAGGGGGCTAGGTCGAGGTACTCTGGAGTGCAAAAGCTAATTTTCGGCCTTATCATGGCCTCAAGGAAGCTGCGTCACTACTTCCAAGCCCACGAGATCATAGTTGTCACTTGTTTTCCACTCCAGCGCATACTGAGAAACCCTGAGGCCACAGGCAGAATAGTTGAATGGCACTAGAGTTATCAAGTTTTGGTCTGAAGTATGAGAGTACCTCAACCATTCAGAGTAGGGCACTGGCGGAGTTCATTGCAGAATGGACGCCCACTCCAGATGAAGAGACACCAGAAACAGTTATCCCCGGTACGGAGGCACCTCAGGAATGGATCATGTATTTTGACGGTGCTTTCTCGTTACAAGGCGCAGGGGCTGGCGTGCTCCTTGTCGCGCCCACTGGAGAACACCTCAAATATGTGGTCCAAATGCATTTTCCCCGGGAGAAAGCCACCAATAACACTACAGAATATGAAGAGCTCCTTGCCGGGCTCAGAATTGCAATAGAATTGGGAATCAAGAAGTTGATCATTCGTGGAGACTCGCAGCTCGTAGTGAGACAAGTAAACAAGGATTACCAAAGCCCGTTGAGGGAAGCATATGTTGAGGAAGTGAGGAAGCTGGAGGAGCATTTTGATGGATTGCAAATAGAACACGTGCCACGTGCGGAAAACAGCATTGCTGATCATCTTTCAAAGTGTGCTGCACAAAAGCTTCTTGTGGAACCAGGGACTTTTGTTCTCCACCTGACTCAACCCTCAGTATCCCTGACGACGATTGCCAGAAAAAGGAGGAAGTTGGACTCCGGCAAGCATTTCCCGGCAGGGCTCCCAGAGGCCCCCGGTAGAGAAGCTATCGGGAATAACTCTACTTCGCTTGGTGAGCAGCACCCTCTCGCCGAACTGCAAATTCTTGCGGTTGAGATATGCGCTCCCATGAATGAGGAAGTGCCATTTGTCCTTGTTGCCGAGCCTCAGGCTCCAACTTGGGCACGACACATAGTCCACTACCTCCAAACAGGAGAACATCCCGAAGAGCAAATAGAAGCCGAAAGAGTAGCCCGGAGGGCCAGTATGTATCAGTTTGTCGATGACACATTATACAGAAGAAGGCCCAACGATGTTAAGTTGAGGTGCATTTGTCGGGAAGAGGGGCAGGAACTGTTGGCGGAAATACACAAAGGCATGTGCGGCTCCCATATTGGATCAAGGGCCTTGGTTGGGAAAGCTTTCCGGCAAGGTTTCTACTAGCCCACGGCCCTCCAAGATGCGGTTGAGCTAGTCACCAGATGTGAAGCCTGCCAGTTCCACTCCAAGAACATCCATCAACCAGCTCAAGCTCTCCAGACAATTCCCTTATCATGGGCATTTTTGGTCTGGGGGCTCGACATCTTGGGCCCCTTCCCTCGTGCTATCGGGGGCTTTGAATTCTTGTATGTTGCAATCGACAAGTTTACAAAGTGGTCGGAAGTGGAGCCTGTGAGGAAGGTGACCGCACAGTCAGCTATCAAGTTCTTGAAAGGGTTGGTGTGCCGTTTTGGAGTGCCCGCCAGAGTGATCACTGACAATGGCACCCAATGCACAAGCCGCGCCTTCATGCAATATGTTCAGACCCTCAGAAGCAAGGTTTCATTTGCCTCTGTTGCTCATCCCAGGAGCAATGGACAAGCTGAGAGGATGAATGCTGAAGTGCTACGTGGGCTCAAGACAAGGACTTTTGATAAGTTGCAAAAGTGCGGCAGACGCTGGATCGACAAGCTACTGGTGGTTCTTTGGTCCCTCTGTACGACACCAAATCGAGCTACCGGTCAGACTCCCTTCTCCCTAGTATATGGGGTAGAAGCAGTGCTCCACATGGAACTCATATACGGGTCACCTCGAGTACTTGCCTACGACGAAGTAGAGCAAGAGCAGCACCGGCCTGGCGATGCCGTGCTCCTTGAGGAAGATCGTCTCTGGGCTGCTGTGCGTGATGCACGCTACCAACAAGCCTTGCACCGCTATCACAGCCGCATGTTCCATGCCCGGAGCCTTGAGGAAGGCGACCTTGTCCTTAGGCGTGTTCAATCCGCCAAGGGTTCCAACAAGTTGACACCGAAGTGGGAAGGCCCTTACCGGGTAGTACGAGTCACCAGACCTGGCGCAGTCCGTCTGGAGACCGAAGATGGCATCAAGGTGCAAAACTCATGGAACATTGAGCATCTTCGCAAGTTCTACCCGTAAGGCGCGGCTGTCGGGCCCAGCCCCGGCATCCACCTTTTGTGCAAGCCTTGCCGATGTGCATGTAACCCTTTGTACAAAGCCAGGCGCAGATCCTGTGCAAAGATAATAAAATGAAGCGCTGGCGCCCTAAAAACTTGCATGCATGATTAGTCTAGCATAAATTTGCCATGATCATTTAGATGAGATCATATGATGTTGTGTTTTCCTTTGTACTAACTACAGGACTCTTGCCGCGGACTCGATCCTGAAAAGGAGAAATGGAAACAGGCTTACAGATCGATCTTCGACAGGCCAAACGGATAAGTTTGCTTTAAGATATCCATAACATGCCTCTTTAAGGAGAAAACTTGTGCGTAGAAAAACCTTGTCCCCTTCGGAACATTTGTGCTCCCATCCTTTGACTTGAATGCCATTTCGGTCAGGCTGGTCATAGTGGCATTTGACTGTGAGGGTTTGACAAGGGGCCGGTTCCCGTCCACAGTCTTAATCCCGACAAACTAAGCCTCGAGGCAGCAACGGGGGTAACCGGCAAGATAGCTTGCCGGAAAAACTTGTTTACTTGAAAGTATAGAGGCATTACTCCTCTACATGGACGTAGTACATGCACAAGTACCCGGCAAATATGTCTTTTTTCATTCATGCGCGGATAAACAATTAAAAATCTTACAGAGTACAAATATGGATAGAAGAAATTACATATTCAAGACTAAAGTTTGGCAAACGCCTACATATTTTAGATTGAAAAAAGATAAGTGCCCTGTAATCCCTTTCTTGTCCCTCTCCTCTTAGGGGCTGCCGCGGGAGACAAAAGGGGCAAAAGGGGTGCCTGGGCAGAAGCCCAGCCCGACCCCGTCAGGGCCCGCGGGACGCAGTCTGACAAGATCGAGATGGGCGGGGACGAAGATGACAGACGGAGAGAGCGGCTAGGCGATGCCCTGGTAACCGCCACTAGGGCTAGCAGGACGCGCCGGGAGGGACACCGACAGGGCAGATGAAGCCGGAGCTCATGAGGAATCCTACCAGGGACCCAGCTGGAAGACTGCTAGAGGAGGCGGAGGCATCCACACCCAGCACCCCCGACAAATCACTCTACCGGGGGAAGAAGACACAGGTGTAGATGATGGTGCCGCCGCCGCCCTCCTGACGATGACAGTGCGGCTTGCACTCAGCTATAACTCGAGCCGCCGTCCTCCTGCTCAGAGCAGCCACCTTCACCGACACTGTCCTCTTCGTCGCTGTCGCTCAAGGAGGAGCTTTCATCGTCGGTCGAGCTTTCCGCGCAACACCCTAAGCGAGCACCCGAACGCCCGAAGACCTTGATGGAGAGCAGATTAGCCTCCATTAGCTTAAAATGGAGAACGTGCCCCTCCGCCAAGCTGTGGGCACGAGTGAAGGTTTTCCAGCCACGCTGGAGGAGCATGACATGAGGAGCAGGGAACTCCACGTTCGCCCGTATACTGCCATTGCAGCATCCCCTCATGTACATCCTCAGTCTGGGCGGCTGTTCCTCCTCCATCACCCTTGCGAAGGGAGTTGGGAGCCGAAGACAGCCGCACGGAGGCCCGTGCAGCTGAACGATGAACTCCAGCGGCTGGTCACCAACGTGGCCTTCGTCGTAGGCAGGGACGGCTGGAGGAGGGGCTATCAGGGCCCCACCGCAGACTCCTCGACCCCGCGCGCCACGGCGGCCATGCCCACGTCCGACGGCACTGCCCTGCATGCTGGACTCTGCTCTTGCGTCCCCAGCAGGAGGAGGGAGGCGCTGTCGAGAAGAAACCCTTGTCGCCACCATTGGAGGTCGACCACGCCCTCTTCCCCACAACATGGTGGAAGGAAGGTATCAGGTAAGAAGGGAGGAGAAATGTGTGGGTGAGCCCCTCTGCCACGTCCCTTTTTATAGGGCAACATGGCCGGGGGCTGGCTCCTCACCACCTGGGAGGGAGCCGCCTCGCTCCACCAATCTTGCCTCCCTGCACTACTGACGACGCCCATAATCAACGACCGTCCGCCCGCCCGCACCTATCCATGGCGCGTGGCTTTCTGCCATGGCACTCATTCCCGCACCCTCCGCGTCCGCCACCAACCCTGCGCAATGCACGCAGCGTACGTGGCGGAAACGGTAGGCGTAGTGGGTGAGTAAAATGGTAGTTACTCACTACTTACTCCCCTAATCCCCACCCCCCCCCCCCCCCCCCCGTGAACGTGGGCAGCTCATGAGCCACTATGTGGGTACTCCCACATCGCTTTGCACGGTTCATGGGGAAGACGGTAACTGACTCAATCATAGGTTAATGAAGAAGCAAAGAAAACATCTAGAGAGACTAAAAACCCGTAGTGGCATGACCCGAATGCTCGCCTGTGTGATTGTTGGGGCCTGCCCCAACGATGCTCAGCAGCACGTATGGGCCAGGCCTTGGGGCTCCTGTCGGTACAACAAACATTTGCATTTGTTGCCCAGACTTACACACAGTCACACTAGCGTTGTTTGTTGAACATCAACATCCAAGCCAAAGAAGCAGCTCTTACTGAGATCAAAGAGCGGATCAAGAAGACCAAGGCAACCAAGACAGAAAAATATCACCTTTGGGAGGGCCTCCCTTGCCGGGCAGGAGAGCCTAGCTTAGTCGAGAACGTCCCAGGGGAAAGTCCAAGACTTCCCTGGCAAGCTTGCCGGGTTCGCCAAGGGCCAAATCCCCGCCAAGACACCACTGCTCCACCGCACGGCGACGCAATTCACTTATCAGTGCGGTGTCGAGCACCCGAGCGATTAAGTGGCCTCTGCTAAGCATGTGGCGGCCCATTGGGAGACAAGATTTATCCCAAGTGACACCCATCCAGAAGCATGTCAAGATGATAAGCAAGACATGGTTAAGCGGCTCGGCAGGCCTGCAGGGCTTCGTCCTCAGCTTGACACCTAGCAATGCATTTAATGCACTTTGTCCTAACTGCCAGAGTTAGGTATGATAGCACTGTTGGCTATCTAATCAGTAGATAAAGACTGTTTTGCCATTGTGGTTACCCCTTAAGCTATAAAAGGAGGTCCAAGGCAACCTAGCAAAGGATTCGGACCCTCGCACACTTGTACCCGTGTAGCTGCACTCACCGAGGCATCCTTGCCGGTCTTGAGCGTTGTGCGCTCGTTGTGTTCTTCCACTCAATCCACCAAAAGCAGGAGTAGGGTTTTACGCTATCCAGCGGCCCGAACCTACGTAAAAACCACCAGTGCCACCGCCGTCGTGTTGTTTCTTGGCTTCTGCACTTTGTGCAACGTTACCCCCCCTTGCCGAACCACAAAGGGGCTCATGGCCCCATAGGTGATCGTGATCCACCACGACACAACATCCTCAAGATGCCAGGTTGCAGCGGCATCATCACGGTCGCTTGCGATGAGAAGGATGCAGCCTTCTCCCTTGAGCGTGCCTATCAGGCTGCGGCGGATGAAAACTCTAACGACGAGAGCGGCATCCTGCCTCCCGAGGCCACCCCCAAGAAGAAGAAGTAGCTCCTCCCCAAGAGTCGTTAGGAGGCTGGGACGCCCACGGGCGGCGCCTCAGGCTCCACGCCCACTGCTGGGGCGCCTCTTCCTCCCGCATATGAAGGCGCGCCCGGTGCCTCCCTCAGGACGGGCTCGGGGGCTTCCATCTGGCGAGCCTCTGACCTGACCAGCGTGACGAGGGAGGTGCTTGAGCACCACTTGGAGGCGTGCTTCGACGCGCGCCCCCACAAGCAAGGAGTGAGGCGCGAGGCGCCAGGTGCATGAGAATTCATCACCAAGGCGATCGAGGAGCTTCAGGAGGCACGGGCCATGCATGGCGAGCGTCGCCCCGCACCACCCGGTGCGGCTGCACCCCCTGATGCGGGTGACGGGCTGCGCGTCTGCGTCAACATCCCGGGCCTCAACAGGGCCGCTTCGCAAGACCTCTTCTGGCGGTCCCGCGTCGGCCGGAGTGGGGGCTACCCCTGCAACTACGTTCGCATGCCGTTTGGCCTGCTGAATGTGGGAGCCTCATACCAACGCCTCATGCAGCGTGCTTTGGCATCTCACGAGGCCAGGCGCTTGGTGGTCATGTCTCAAGAGGTCCCGGATCCTCGCGAGCCCCCCAGGCCTCGTGAGCTTCCCGGGCCTCCGGAGCCACCCAGCTCGTGAGGAGCAATCTCCACGACACGTGTCTTCAGCTACCCCGACGCTTCTACAATGCTGGTGCTAGGTGACTTTTTGGTTTGTTCATTTGAGGGCGCCCCTCGGGCTGCATTATCCTCAAGCTGTTAGGGCCCGTCCCTGCAGCTGTATCATTTTGCGCATGTATCGGAACTGGCTCTGCCTTTTATAAATTTCCTAAGTATTTCAACCTGCATGACCGGTGCTTCGTCACCATGAATGTCGTTGCGCCTTCATGACCCCGCCCATGACTGCCTCATGATTAAGGACTGGCACGATGTCTGTGCTCGGGTCCGTCCCTGCAACATTGTTAAATCCAAGCGACCGAGCTCTGTCTCGCGGGCCAGCTCCTGTGCACGTCACCTCCTAGGGTCCTTGGTGCCTTATTCTCGCATGAGCTAATCACGGGTGGATGAGTAAGGGTGCGCGGCACAGTTCATACAACCGCAGTTCGGCGTTGCGTCATCTCGAGAACAACGCATCGGGTGTCTTTCCGCGGGATTGTTGCATGAGAATACTGGGCATGGCGTCTGTGCTCGAGTCCGTCCCTGCAGCATCGATAAACCCAACGACTAAGCTCTGTCTGGCGGGCCGGCCCCAATCACGTCACCTCTTGGGGTCCTTGGTGTTCGGCCTTCTCATGCGATAGCCTCCGGAGGTTCATTCGGCATAGGTCACCCCCACCACACAGGTTTCATAAGTGCACTCAACGTGAGAAGATTCAGGCGCAATCTGCCTTGATGTAGGACCTCGTGAGTCCCGCGCTGGCTCACGGGTGCCCATACACACCTCCTCCAGTTCTGTCGTGCTATTCACGTGTACAATAGGGGCTATACACGCCCTGGAGCCTTCCCCCGAGGGAACTCCCACCCACGCCCAAGTGGAAGCCCCATGCTCCGCGCTGGCGGACGACACGGTCGAGGAGTGACTATGCCCATGCCCAAGTGGAAGCCCCATGCACCGCGCTGGTCGATAAACAACTGAGGGCGCGCTAGCGGCCGCACCAACCTCAGGATAGACTTTTGGCTCTTCACACAGTCTTGTCATGCAGCATTTCCCTAGAAGACACGCGCGAGGGGGCTGGGCACGGGGGCTATGCTCAGGCTAAGCCTGGCACACGCCACCCCACAGGTCCCTGGTACCTGGTCTTCTCGCGTCCCTCCCAGGCAAAGGCTGACGAGGAAAGGTATGGGGGCTCCGCATTAACCTCGCCGCTGCCTATGTTTCCTTCATGAGGGCTGCTCGCACGTCAAGGGGGACCTCCTGAGCATCGCGACTCAGGGGCCTCACTAGTCATGTAGCCCCTCGCCCCTTGGTGTCGTCCTGGCAATCCGGACACCCCAACGGCGGTCGAGGTATGCGCGGGGCTGGGCCCTACCGACGCAGAGCACAAAAATAAACAAGAAGGAAACCAAGCACGAAAAGGAAATTGCGGAGTCCTAACAGTTATTACAGGCACCAAATGTTTTGCAAATTCAAACACAGTCTTACGCCTCCATGAGGCATGATAAATGTCGCAGGATAAAATCTAGGCGGAAGGGCCGTCACCGCCATGGTTGTTGTCGTCACCTAACCCAGTCACGGGGAGCTCGTCGTCAACATCGCTGCCGCCATCGTTGCTGCCGCTGGCCTCCACCGCCGGAGGCTCGGTTTCGGGTATGCAGAGGAACTTCTTCTGCAATGAGTCCGCATGACCCTTCACGGCCTCCACGGCGGCGGAGCGGCACTCAGGAGTGACTGGACGGATCACTGTGTCGAAGTTGAAGCCCAGATCCGGAAGGTGGAGCTGGCTGAAGACGCGCGTCGTAGCTGCGGTGAAGAGCGAGCGGCACTCCTCCTCTAGAATGGACTCCACCTCAGCGGCGGCGCCCTTGAGCACTTCGGCAAGCTTGGAGGAGAGCCCTGCAAAGCCGCTCTCAGGGGCTGCCAGCGGCTCCTCATATCTTCCCCTGCAGATGGAATGTAACGTCTGATGGGACCTGAGCTCAAGGGAGGGGAAGGCGTCGCGCTCCGCGGCCGCCTTCTTCTCAGCGGCGGCGAGGGTCTTCTCCCTGGCATCCAGCTGGGCTGTCGCCCCGGAAACGCGCTGGGCGTGGGACGTCTGGGCTTTGATCACCTCCCCCTTCAGCTTGGTCAGGCGATCGCGTTCCGCGGCCTGATTAGCAGCTACCTGGGACAACTCGGAGTCACGATCGGCGAGCTTCGCCTCGCGGGCCTGAGGTCTTCCTCTTGCTGGCAGAGTTGCTGGGCATGCGCGGCTTGCTCCTCCTGGAGTGTCTTCAGCTTGGCCTCCGCCTCGCTGCAACGCCTCTCAGCAGACGCCGCGCTAGCTAGCACCGCGTCACGAGCCTCTTTGGCCTTGGCGGCTTCCTTCCTGCTCTCCGCGGTGGCGGCTTCAGCCCGGCCCCAAGTCGTCTTGATGGCGGTGTTGGCCTGAAGGCACCCGGAGAAGAGCCCCAGGCGCTCCCTCGCGAGGCACCTGTCGGCGTCTTGGAGGTCAGCCCGGATCTGGCCGAGCGCAACGTAGGCCTCGTCCAGGGCCCCAAGCCTGATCAGGGGGCCGCGGTCCACGAGCGCGAGGGCCTGATGAGGAGGCGGAACTGGCGCATCGACTGACACCGTCGCCAAGGAAGTGTTGGCGTGGATGGCTTGGGGCACCGGAGGTTCCAGGCTCCGCTCGGGCACGACAAGGGTGGACGACTCCGCGGCCTGGTGGCCTATGGGGGCTGACTCCTCCTGAAGCCGCATCACCACATCCTCAGGGGCGGACTCCGTCGCGAGAGGGCAAGGGGTCGCCTTCCCTGTCAGCGCCGGGACTGTCGCAGCCGCGACAAGGAGTGTAGCCTCCTGAACCCCAGCGTCCTCAGCGGGTGTTCCCCCAAGCGGCACCGGCGAGGCCCCAGGAGCAGGCGGAGCACTCGGGCATTCGAGCGTGGTACCGCCAGAGCGCCTGGCGACTGTGCTGGGCTGGCGCAGCATGCTCCCGCGCCCGCCGTGGCCACGACCGGAGGCTGACGGCGCCCTCAGGACAGGGGGCTCCTTCGGCTTGATGCTCACCTTCTTCTTCTTCGTCATGTCACCACGCCTGGTCATCAAGGAAAGAAGGTGATGTGAGCGCAATTGCAATCTATGCTTGACCCAAGGGCAAGGTAGGTCACTTACTCCTCAGGGTCGACCCACTTCCTCTTCTTCTCGGCGAGGTTCGGGACGCCCCGCCCTTCTTCGATGTGACCTTGGTCGTGCCCAGGGGGCGGAAGGGGTGCTCCTCGACGGGCCCCGGCGTGGCGCTGCCGCCTGGAGAGGTGAGGGGGTTGCCCAGAGGGGTCACAACCGGCGGGACCACATCCGCCCTAGCAGTGGCCGCCCTGTCTTTCGGCTGTGGGCCTGATGGGGGCAGGACCGATGTCTCGGCCGCCCTGCTGGCATGTGGGGAGCCCTCCAGAGCGGGCGCAGCCACGCTCTTCTTCGGGGTCGCCCGGCTAGATGCATGCGCTGTCTGGGTGGTGGCCCCTGACCTCCTGAGGACCCTGGTGGAGCGCGGGGAGTCCGCGGCCGGGAGCTCGTTGGTGTCATCGTCGTCTTCGAGGTTGCGGAGGAGCTCACTCTGCGACGGGGGACACCTCCTCCAGGTCGTCGTCCTCGGTCACCTCTGAGTCCTCTTCGCCGCCATTGTCGCCAGAGGACACTGGCACGGGGGAGTTGGAGCGCTCGGGCGGCACGAGCCCCCGCTCGTTGAAGGTGGGCATGGCGGCAACTAGCTCCTCCCTGTCGTCGTGGCGGTACAGCGGGATGTAGGCCTCGGGAAGGTCCCCGGGGTCGCCGTTCAGTAGGACGGCCATGGCCTTGTCCAGCTCCTCGCCGGTCAGGCTTGCGGGGCGTAGCCTCGTGTCGTCCCGCGCGCTCCGGAATTCCCACATGGATCTCGTGTGCGACTGGAGCGGCGCCAGGCGCTGCGTCAGGAACTCCTTCACAAGCATCCCTCCCGTCAACCGCTTGGCCTCCATATCCAAGGTTATCTTCTTCAGGACGGGCTCCGCTCGAGGGTCGGTAAGCTTGGCGTGGCCCCACATCTCGAGCCGCTCAGGCAGCTCTGTCGGCAGCTCCAGCCATGGGTTGAGGCCCTTGGTGTCCAGGAAGACCCAGCGGTGCTGGAAGCCTTCCACCTTCTTCCCGGCCTTCAGGAGGACATTCCCCTTGTGGACCGCGACGAAGAACATGCAAGCAGAGCACTGCATCTGGTCATGCAGCCGCAAGCTAAAGAAATGGCGGAGGACCGCCACGGAGGGCCTCACGCCCACAAAGGCCTCGCAGTAGAAGGCAGAGATGGACAGGAGGAGGATGGAGTTGGGTTGAAGATGAAGGGCTTGGATCTTGTTGTGGTTGAGGACAATGCAAAAGAACTCTGAGAGGGGCGGAACGAGCCCCACGAAGATGCTGTGGAGGAAGAAGGGGTAGACCGTCCGGGCCAAGGTCCTCTGCTCGGTGGAGCCGGCCCAGATCATGGTCTCGCCCACTCGTTGTCTTCGCTCGCCATCTACGGGAGCACGGGGTCGAGATGCCCCACCTCGGTGATGGAGGACACACCAAGTGCCAGCGAATGAGAGGAGGAGCTTGCGGCCTGGACCGCGGGCTTCGACTTCCCTGGCACCATTCGAGGAGACGCCGGCATTGGAGAAGGAAGGGGGCAGATCTACGGTTGTATCTGGAGAAGCCTTTGGCTGGAGAAGGGGATCAGGGGCAAGGCGAGAGAGAGCAATGATGGCCCTTCGGCGTGCGCCAATCTTTTGTCAGCCTGAGCAGTTGCTGACGCAACATGGGAGAGTGGAGGCATCCATGTCCCGTCGAGCGCCACACATCAAGCCTGGCCCGTAGGCGATTGGGGCCCGCAGCGCTTCAGCCTTCCTTCTTTGGCTTCACGTCGAAGCCAGCCCGAGCGCGCCTTGGGCCCGGGAGCTACTGTCGGCGTTCTGGGAGTGGGGGTACCCAGATTTTCCTGCCTGCGGCCCATGGCGCGGCTCCCTCGATGGCCTGGTATGGCCCAGCGGCAAGACCTCCAAGACAAGACCCTCGCGAGGTCCCCCGGCCTCGTGAGGCGGATAGCATCAAGACCTCCAGAGGAGCGGCCTCTCCAGGTTGCCTCCCGAGGAGCGGAGATTTCTATGCAGGTACCCAGGCTCACGAGGCTGCGATGATGTAAGCCATGACCACCATGGCCAGACGAGCGCCAGCGGGCGCAGAGGAGACAGTTTCCCCTTCGGTGCTAAGGGAGCAAGGACAGACGTGGGTTCCGAAGGAATCCCCCAAAGGTTTCCATTCCGGTGAAACGAGACCAAGACCACGAGCTCAGCAGGACGGATGTCATCACCGAGCCCACCTCTGCATCACGACCAGAAGCTTTGCAGGCGAAGACTACCTTTCATCAGGATTAGATGTACTTTTTGTCCCCTTTCAAATTGGCCGCTGTGGGATCCCTTCCCGCCAGTTATGAGGGAAGAGGACCAAGGCCACTATAAGTATAGGCTAGCCACCACCGTAGACGGGATCCCCGAATCAGATCCTGGATCAGATCCATCCCACCTTCATCACTTGAGCCCTCGCGAGGCCGCTCAAACCACTGTACTAGTTCATCCGCAGCCTCCTCGTGAGGCCAATCCACCATAAAGCAGGAGTAGGGTTTTACACTGCAAGGTGGCCCGGACCTGGGTAAACTGCCGTGTTCATCTTCTTCCAAATTCGCATGAGCTCGACGAGGCTAGGCTGTGGGGTGGCGAGCTTGAGGATTGGGTTGGTTCAGATCTTCGCACACGCCCTAGAGTTCGAACCTTCTTGGGTCTGCGGAGCCCTGAATCCGACATAAAAGTTTTATAATCTTCCAAGATAGTGGGATTAACATTAACTAAAGTCATGACCTCTCCAAACCCACTTTCATAAAAAAAATCATAAGATTGAACACTCTCCAAATATGTGGGATTATTTTTACCTAAAGTTGACGCTCTTCCAAACCCACTTTCAAAATTATTGCAAACATATTCATCATGAGGCTTAAATAAATTTTCAAGATCATAAGAATTATTATCACCCAATCATGATCATTGCAATAAGTAGCGGACATAACAAAATTATCATCCCCAAGCTTGTAGCTTTGCATATTATTAGCACAATTGACATTAATAGAATTTATAGTAAAATCATTGCAATCATGCTTTTCATTCAAGGAGCTATCATGATTCACTTTATAAATTTCTTCATCACAATTTTCAGATTCACGAATCTCAAGCAAAACTTCATAAAGATAATCTAGTGCACTCAACTCACTAGCAATTGGATCATCGTGATTGGATTTTTTAAAAAGATTAGCAAGTGGATGGGGATCCATATCAATAGATTTTTAGCAAGCGAAGATGAAAGCAAATAGAAGGCACATGGCAACACAAGCAAACAAAAGATCGAATGAGAAAAAGGAAAATATTTTTGTGTTTTTGTAAAAACGTTTTAGAAGTGGGGGAGATGAAAATGAGAGGCAAATGGAAAATAAAGTAATTGCACGGAGATGAGATTTGTGATTGGGTACCTGATAGATGTTGATGATGTCTCCCTGGCAACGGTGCCAGAAATTCTTCATGATTGCTTGTATCTGCGTTGGTATTTCCCCGAAGAGGAGAGGATGATGCAGCACAGCAACGGTAAGTATTTCCCTCAGTTATGAAACCAAGGTTATCAATCCAATAGGAGAACCAAGCAACACTATGTAAATAGCACCTGCTCACAAATAACAAATACTTGCAACCCAACGCGTAAGAGGGGTTGTCAATCCCTCCTCGGTATTGAGATAGATAAAAGGGATAATTGGTTTTATACCCTTAGTTGTGTCCCCCTCGTCAGGATTGCCCCTAGTTTCTGAAAACACGTGGTCTTGCCCGACGCACTTTGGCGTCTTGTGCTTTTGCCCTTTGACCGTTCGACCGTCACTTTGAAAACTTCATAACTAATTCATACTAAATCAGAAAAATGCAAATAAGATACCAAAATGTTCGGAAAAACATCACCTGTATGTCAATGTCACTTGCATTCATGACAAAAGTGTTGGTAAGTGCCCATCCGAGTTTTAGCTCTTATCATACCACCATGAATAGTAAAATCTAAAAAAGTTCAAAAAAATCAAGAAAAAGTTGGTGGCAAAGAATGGCAAATGTGTTAAGTGCTTGCCAAGTTTCATCAGGGAATGACATTCGTGGAAGTTGTGGCAAAAAAAAAAATATTTTCGAGTGTTGATTGTTTTTTTTTTGCCACGACTTCCACGAATGTCATTCCCTGATGAAACTTGGCAAGCACTTAAAACATTTGGCATTCTTTGCCACCAACTTTATTTTTGAATTTTTTGAATTTTTTTAGATTTTACTATTCATGGTGGTATGACAAGAGCTAAAACTTGGATGGGCACTTACCAACACTTTTGTCATGAATGCAAGTGACATTGACATACAGGTGATGTTTTTTCGAACATTTTGTTATCTTATTTGCATTTTTCTGATTTAGTATGAATTAGTTATGAAGTTTTCAAAGTGACGGTCAAACGGTCAAAGGGTAAAAGAATAAGACACCAAAGTGGGTCGGGCAAGACCACGTGTTTTCAAAAACTAGGGGCAATCCTGACGAGGGGGACACAACTAAGGGTATAAAACCAATTATCCCTAGATAAAATTGTATGACATTTGATAAATAGATCTGAGAAAAACACAAAATAAAATAAAGAAAGAAAAAGTGCAGCAAGGTATTTTTGGGTTTTTGGCATAATAGATCTGAAAATAATATGATAGGAAATAGACCCGGAGGCCGTAGATTTCACTAGTGGCTTCTCTCGAGAAAATAGCATACGGTGGGTAAAGAAATTACTGTTGGGCAATTGATAGAAAAGCAAATAACCATGACGATATCCAAGGCAATGATCATGTATATAGGCATCACGTCCAAGATTAGTAGACCAACTCTTGCCTGCATCTACTACTATTACTCCACACATCGACCTCTATCCAGCATGCATCTAGTGTATTAAGTTCAAGGAAAAACAAAGTAATGCAATAAGAACGATGACATGATGTAGACAAGATCTATGCATGTAGGAATAGACCCCATCTTTTTATCCTTAATAGCAATGATACATGCGTGTCACTTCTCCTTCTATCACTGAGATTGAGCACCGCAAGATCGAACCCATCACAAAGCACCTCTTCCCATTGCAAGAAAAATCAATCTAGTTGGCCAAACCAAACCAAAGTTTCGGAGAAGAAATATGAGGCTATAAATATCATGCATAAAAGAGTTCAGAGAAGACTCAAATAATATTCATAGATAGAACTGACTATAAACTGGCAATTCATCAGATCCCAACAAATACACCGCAAAAAGTCATTACATCAAATAGATCTCCAAGAACATCGAGGAGAACATTGTATTGAAGATCAAAGAGAGAGAAGAAGCCATCTAGCTACTGCCTACAGACCCGTATGTCTGTGATAAACTACTCACACATCATCGGAGGAGCACCAATGAGGATGATGAACCCCTCCGTGATCGTTTCCCCCTCCGGCAAGGTGACAGAAAAGGGCTCTAGATTGGATCTCGTGGTTCTGGAACTTGCAGCGACTGGAATTGTTTTTTGTCGACTCTTCTAGGGTTTCTGGTATATCTGGGTATTTATAGAGCTGAGAGGCGGTGGAGAGGACACCCGTGGGCCCCACCACCCACCAAGGAGCGACAGGGGTCTCTGGCGCGCCCTGGTGCCTTGTGGGCCCCACATGCCTCCCCTCCTGCACTTCCTTGGCTCCCAAGTTGTCTTCCGGGCAGAAAAAATCTCCAAAAAGTTTCGCTGCGTTTGGACTCCATTTGATATATATATTCTGTGAAGTAAAAAAAAGCAAAAAAAACAGTAACTGGCACTGGGCACTATGTCAATAGGTTAGTCCCAAAAAATGATATAAAGTTGCTAGTAAATGAATTTAAAACATCCAAGATTGATAATATAACAACATGGAACAATAAAAATTATAGATACGTTGGAGACGTATCAGTGGGTGACCCCCAGTCAAGGCTCTTCTTGATCCACAAGGTTAGCCTCGCGGGGGGTCCGGATCTGAATTCGGGAGCCATCGCCCAGGCCGTGTAACGTGGCTCTATGATGTAGAACCACTCCTTATGCCAGACTTTGACAGTGTCTATGAATGTGCCTTCCGGCCAATCGACCCGGGCGAGCTTGCTGATCATCGTCCCATCGCAGTCCGCCTACCGGCCGTCAACGATCTTCGGCTTGACATTGAAGACTTTCAGCCACAAGCCGAAGTGTGGCTGGACCCGAAGAAAGGCCTCGCAAATTACAATGAAGGACGATACATGAAGAAAGGAGTTCGGGGCTAGATCATGAAAGTCTAGCCCGTAAAAGAACATCAATCCCCTAACGAAGGGGTGGAGCGGGAAGCCCAGTCCCCGGACAAATTGGGGAATGAACACCACCCTCTCACTGGGTTGGGGCGTGGGGACAACCTGGCCCTCCTCTGGAGCCCGACGGACGACGTCGGCCGAGAGGTAGCCAGCGCGCTTTAGGTCCTTGATGTTGTCATTGGTGACGATGGAGCCCTCCCACTTGCCTTTAGCACCAGATCCGGCCATGGCCGAATTAAGGGAGTGGCTGGGACGGAGTGCTTGAGGAGAGATGGTTTGGGGCGCTAGAGCTCTGTAGATTGGGAAAGTGATGGCGAGAGGAAGGAGAAGGCGTACACAGATAGCGATGGTTGTTTCCCTTTTATAAGCTAACATAATATCAAGGGTCCTTTTACTGCGCCGCGGGCCTCGCCACTTCCCAATATAATCAAGACATTAAGCACGAGTAGGATAACCAAGATCATTGATCATATCCCTTAAAAAACTGGGCACGATCTCCGCCTTAACGAGACGTACCAATGGAGGAGCTGCCTCAAACCGCGCATCGAGTTCTCACAACGATTCGGCGTTTGTGACCGGTCGTGACCTTTCGCCAAAAGTTGTCAGGCGAAGGTACTATTCACACTTGAGCGGTTGGCCTTCGAGGCTAAGCAATATCAATAATTCGGATTTCGGATATAACCTAGTTGAGCACATGGCCGAACTTAGCCAAGCAACTTTTAGAGGCATGGCCAAGGGGGATTGCTCCGAACACACAGGGGGAGAAGAACTCGCCCGCAAGCCGGAGACTTCAAGTGCGCGAACTCTTGGAGTTTTGAGACACCGGTGTTGGAGGCTAGTTCGGGGGCTACTGAGGGAGTCCTGGACTATGGGGTGCTTGGGTTGCCGGCCTATCTCTCATGGGTTGGACAAGTGGGCTGCTATACAACTACCACAAGGCCGAGCTATAAGGTGACTCCGTGTTCAGACAGGAAATCCTCAAAAGTCTGGGTGTGTCCTCCAAGTCAAGATAGAAGATTCGACATTTTTATTCCCTCGTTGTAACCGACCATGTGTAACCCTAATACCCCTGGTGTCTATATAAACCAGAGGGTTTTAGTCCGTAGGGGCGAGAACAACAACCATCATCCTATTCGCCTAGGGTTTAGTTCATCTGATCTCATGGTAGATCGACTCTGTAATCATCCTATACACTTCAATATAATCAAGCAGGACGTAGGGTTTTACCTCTTCGAGAGGGCCCGAACCTGGGTAAACATCATGTCCTTCGTCCCTTGTTCCCCATTGATCCAAGATCCATAGCTCGGGACCCCCTACCCGAGATCCGCCGCTTTTGACACCGACACTTGGCGCCCCTCTCTCTCTCCCGTTACTCCGTAGTTCCTCCGTCTTCGTTCTAGTAGCGCTTGGCGAAGCCCTGCTGAACTAGCTCCACCACCACCATCACCACCACGCCGTCGTGCTGGTTGTGTTCCCGTCTAGTTCTCCGCCTTCTCTTGCTGGATCAAGGAGGAGGAGACGTCATCGAGCCGCACGTGTGCTAAACTCGGAGGTGCCGTCCGTTCGGCACTAGATCGGCTGGATCGTGATCGGATCACGAACAGTACAACTACATCAACCGCGTTATATACGCTTCCACTTTCGATCTACGAGGGTATGTAGACACACTCTCCCCTCTCGTTGCTATGCTTCTCCTAGATAGATCTTGGGTGTTCGTACGAAAAAAATTTGATTTTCATGCTTCATTCCCCATCATATTGCCCAATAAACTCTGAAACCCTTCCGGTTACCTCGAAACGCTTCTGGTTCCTCTCGAAACTATTTCAAATATTCATGAAACAATTTCACAAATATTTCTTCGTTACTCCCATCCTACTAACACTCAGCAGATCATGATTACCTTAAGCTTGTCACCCTGTAGGTTTGGTAAAAAATGGACATGAACAAAACCCCTTTGTTCAATGACCGATAGCCGAACCGTGGACGTCCATATCGATCCCTATGAGTACACGGATGAAATTTGAGTGAACCTTTGGTTATCATGTGCTATTACCTTTGCTTTGAGATACTTTAAAAAACCTGAGGTAAGATGTATCGGTATCCTCTTGAGCCATGCACATGCTCACTATACCGGTCTCCTCGTTCCTGGTTTTCTTCTTCTTTCTCGTTGACATGTTCCGGCATACCTGTGACAGGGTCACCTATGTATGGCCAAATGATGATGGATGTCATCATATGGAGAGGGCCCTAAGAATATCTCTCCATCGTCATAGGAGCAAATCCCACTCTCGAGCTATCTAGTCCCTTGTCAAACTTTCTGCTCAACCTGTAAGTTGTCGTTATGATCACCGTGTTAAAAATGATGTTTGATCAACCCCAAAGTCCATCATACGATAAGAAGTGACGACGATACCCTGATGGTCTAAGGAACTAAAACACACATTAACACTATGTTATAACAATTGATTTCTGATGATATAATCTCAAAGTATAAAAAACAAGTTTGGCTCGATTCAATATGATCATTCTTCTAACATCATACTCTCAACATTTTTTTTAGGACTATTGTTACACTTACCGATGTCCTATGATCCGGAAAACTTGATCACCAACAACAATTGAGCTTGTCATAGAGGCGAGAATAGTAATCGTATTTTATCATTTATCATTCCGCGTGTGCATATGAGTTTTCCACTGAGTCGCACATTCCGGGATCATAGTAGTTATAGCATGGAATATAAACTCTTAATTATGAATATGGAAATATAATAATACAATATTATTGCCTCTAGGGCATATTTACAACATGTGTGTCTATCATAATTTGTGTGATCAGAAAACAATGATTGTTAAACAAGCAAACAAATAATAATATAATACACGATGTCCAAGAAAAACACATATCATGTGACGAATAAAAATATAGCTACAAGTGATATTACCGATTGATTGGAGATGAAAGAGGGGATGCCTTCTGGGGCATCCCCAAGCTTAGATGCTTGGATCTTCCTTGAATGGTACCGTGGGGTGCCTTCGGCATCCTCAAGCTAAGAGTCTTGCCGCTCTTTATTCTTTCATCCATCGTCATCTCACCCAAAACTTGAAAACTTCAATCACACAAAACTCAAGAAAAAACCTCGTGAGATCCATTAGTATAATAAAAATAAACCATTGACTTAGGTACTTGCATAAATAGATTCATAATTTTTCTTTCATAATACCTACTGTATTCTATCATCTCCATGACTTATACCCCCCGATACAATCCATAGAAACATGAAAACAAGCACACTATGCAATAAAAACAGAATCTGTCTAAAACAGAACAGTACATAATGATGGAATTTTTAGTCATACTTATGTAACTCCAAAACCTCTGAAAATTCAGGATAATGTAAAGAATTTGCATATATGTAATGTTCAAAAATTTCAGCAATTGATCACTTTCCAGTACAGAGAAACAATTCACGCACTGGACACTAAACTTCTGTTTTTGCACAGAACCAAATAAACAATCATCCACATCAACCTAAAGGCTTTACTTGGAAAAAAAATCAAAATAAAAATACAAACATACTCATTACAGTATCAATAATCATGTTGATTCACAAAAAAAAAGAATTATAACTATTGGGTTGCCTCCCAACAAGCTCTTTCTTTATAGCCATCGAGATAGGCTTGAGATTTTAATGATGCTCATATAAATGACAGGAATTGAAGCACAAAGGGAGCATAATATACCATGTAACAAACACATTTAAGTCTAACCCTATTCCTATGCATAGGCATTTCATAGGAAAACAAATTATCAAGACAAACAATATCTAGCATATGCAAATACGAAGAATGAAACATTAAAATTTTCAACATAAAGAGAGGTAGTTTAGTGACATGAAGATCTTTATAACCATATTTGCTTCTCTCAAAATAATTACATGTAGGATCATAATAAAATTCAATGATATAGGTATCATATAAAATATTCTCTCCATGATCCACATGCATGCAAGTTGTATAATCTTCCAAGACAGTGGGATTAACATCAACTAAAGTCATGACCTCTCCAAACCCAGTTTTATCAAAAAATTCATAAGATTGAAAGTTCCCCAAAGTAGTGGGATTCTTTTTAAAAGTTGATGCTCTTCAAAACCCAGTTTCAATAATATCAAAAATTTTATTATCGACAATAGGTTCATTACAAAGCTCAGATAAATTTCCAAGATCAAAAGAAACATCATCACCCCAATCATGATCATTAGCACAATTAACTGTCATAGAATTCATACTAACATCATAGCAATCATGCTTTTCATCAAATAAATGTTCCCCAATATAATTTTCTTTGATCACTTCTTCATTATTAGCTATTGTTTTACAACATGCATCAAGTTTAAAAATATTAGCAAGTGGATCAGGATCCATATGTCTTGATTTCTTTTTTATTTTTGTGTGTCAACAAAAAAAGATAGCATAACTAGGCAAGAAATAAAGCAAGCAAATGATAAATGTGAGGGGAGAAACCTGTATTTGTTTGGTGAAGCCTCCTCGACAACAGCGCCAGAAATTCTTCTGCTACTTGTGATAGGTGTTGGGATTTCCCAAAAGAGGAAGCGTGATGTAGGATAGTAGCAGATAGTATTTCCCTCAGTTAACAACCAAGGTTTATCGAACCAGTGGGAGACACCACACAAACAAGGTAAGCGGTACCTGCACACACACAAAGCAAATGCTTGCACCCAATGAAGGCAAGAGGTTGTCAATCCCCTTGTTCTCGCCAATTGCAACGATTAAATCTAATAGTGGTAGATAGATAAAATATAAAAAATAAAAGGAAATAAATTGCATCAAGTATGTTTAGGGTCTTAGTAAATATTGAAGATGGACCCAGGGGCCATAGCGTTCACTAGAGGGATCTCTCTGATGAGAATAGAAATGGTGGGTAAACAAATCACAGTTGGGCAATTGATAGAATATCGCATAGTTATGATGATTCTTCATGGCATGATCAATATATAGGCATTACATCTGATACAAGTAGACCAAAATCCATATGCATCTAGTATTATTAGTCCACCCCTTGACCGCTATCCAGCATGCATTGCAAGGTATTAATAAGTTCATAACAAACAGAGTAATGCTTGAAGCATGATGACATAATGTAGACAAAGCAAGATCAATTAATATGTTCTAGCGCCATTGTTTTACCCTTAGTAGAAACAATACAAATACGTGCCTTGTTAATCCTCCTATCACAGAGTAAGGACAGATTGAACCTACTACGAAGCAGCTCTCCCACTGAATATAAATCAATCCACTTGGCTAAAGAAAACAGATAGATCGGAGAGAATTACAAGGCTATAAAATCACACATAAATAAATCTCAAAAAGACTCAAATACTTTCAATGAATAATATGATCATAAACCCACAATTCACCGGATCCCAACAAACACACTACAAGAGTTATATCGAATAGATCATTGTATTGAAGATCTGAGAGAGAGAGAGAGAGAGAGAGAGAGAGCGAGAGAGAGAGAGAGAGAGAGAGAGAGCCATCTAGATACTGCTATGGAGCCATAGGTCCTGTGGGAACTACTCACACATCATCATGGAGGCAGCAAGGTTGATGAAGATTGCCTCCCTGATGGTTTCCCCCTCCGGCGAATCACTGGAAAAGGCCTCCAGATGGGATCCCAGAAGAATATAGGCTTGCGGCGGTGATAAAATTGTTTTGGGTCTCGCTCTGGGGGTTTATGGATTTTAGGGAATTTATAGGCCAAGAATTAGGTCAAACGGAGCTCTGTGGGCCCACAAGCCTGGGTTGGCCCCACAGGGGAGCGCCCTTGAGCTTATGGAGTCCTCGTGTATGTTCTTGTCTCTCCTTGAAGCTTCTAGGGTCTTTTCTAGTCCATAAAAAATTATCGTAAAGTTTCATTGTGTTTGGGCTTCGTTTGGTATGTTTTTTCTGTGAAACAAAGAAATAGGCAAAAACAGGAACTAGCGCTGGGCACTAAGTTAATAGGTTAGTCCACAAAATGATATAAAATGGCATATAAAGCATATAAGATTGATAATATAATAGCATGAAATAATTAAAAATGATAAATATGTTGGAGACGTATCACCAGCCGACGCCCATCACCGACATGGTACTCTTCTAGACGTACATCGACATGTAGAAGCCGGCCTCGCTCGACCCGGCGGCACCATCATGACACAGTCTTTGTGTGTCCTACACGAACTCCTCACTTTTTTTATACTTTCTACAATGCGTTTCCCTATAATAATAGTTGATTGAATGATGACGAATCTTTGTCCAAAGCTCCCAATCTTGCCGGACACGGAAGACGCTCAACGACCCACTTCTTGGACCAGGCCAACCTTGCTTTGTGACAACTGGCATTGTGGCAACCAGCGGAGAGTTTGGAAAAGAGTACAAGTGAAAACTTGGGTCTAATGTCATGTTGAAATAGAAGATGTGGATCTTTAGTCATGATTTTTTGGTTAGGAATGTGTGTGGGTGAGGTCTTTAACAATGATCATTGGTTCAGATGTGTGTTGTTTGTTTCTCCCGTTTCAAATCACGGCCATATTTGCTAGTCTATACCTACTAATGAAGAGAGGTTCATTTCTCTGAATTTGTAGTCCGTTCACCATATAGAATTGTTTTATTCCTTCGTACTATCTGAGGTGATACTAAAATTTGTCCGACCATGCATAAATAAAGTTTTGTGTTGGATCCCCAAACCGTGCAGTAAAGAGGCATGCTCCCCATCTTTTATTTTCCTTCGATTGAGTCATAGGGAGTCAGTCCCCTGTGTGGGCCAAGGGACATGCTCTGATTTTTTTTTACCTTTAATTGGGTCGTAGTAAAAATGCACAAAAATAAATTAGCGTTTTCTCTGTAATCTACGCTCCGAGTAGGCCGACTGCAACTACATAACACATGATGCATTGGACCTCTGATGGGCCTGAAAAAACCACCACACAATAAGTCAGTTCTTCCTATTATCATTAAATAGTACCGCCTCACCCCCTTAGAATCAAAACTACCAGTTTATATACATCTTGGAGTTACCTGTTATCAATCAACTCAATAAGCTGGTTTGGAAATCAATAAGCGGAGGATGAGGATGATGTCGCGAGAAGAAGAGAATGACTCCCACGAAAGAAAGGAAGTCATATGTGGGCTAATCAAGGGTTGCACAATGAAATGGTTGTTGGTGTAATAATTTGCCTCCTTATGTTTTGGAGTTTGTTGACATAAATAGTATGGGACTTATGTGTTTGTTAGTGCACACAGAGTAACAGATCCCTGGAATCAAGAGGAGTTTGATTCAAACGACGAAGATAATCCCCTGCGTAGCAGTGAAGGTTATCACTGAAGATTTTGACAACAAGAGTAACCCCTAAAAAATTGCTGACATGAAGCAATTGGTTCGGTGCTCGTCCAAAGGAAGTGACTTCGACCGAGAAGACTGAAGACGAAGTGAAGACGTAGGATTTATTTTGTTGTTTCTCTATTTCTTGAGTCACAGGACCACCGTACTATTAAGAGGGGTGTAGCGTTTGAAGCTTTGATTCTCTGATGCTAAACCCAAGTCCTATGAAAGTTGCGAGAGAAATCTCTTTGTGTTCCGAGCAAATACTTGCCAGCAAGAGACTGTGATCTTCTTCGCTGCGAGAGATTTGTCTCTGACCGAGGAGTTAGCATTACTTGGTCCTCAAGTAATGTAACCGTTGCTCTTTGAAATCTGACCGTTGTAAACTTGTCGGTTGGCCATTGGCTGGACCGCGTGTCCAAAATGGTCATTTCCCACCAGGGAAGGCTGCGGCTATAAATAGCCACCTCGCGCCGGCTTTGTCCGGCGGCTGCTCCGTTTGATTGTGAGAAGATTGCTGAGCAACCCCCTCTCCAGAGTGATTTGAGTTTAAAATCCACCGAGAGAAAACCCCTAGAGCCGAAAAATTAGATAGTGGTTCAACATCACTCGAATCTAAGTCCAGTACGCTCTGCCTATTACTCTTGAGAGCTGCAAACTCTCTAGACGGTTAGGTGTCAATTTCTTCAGAGACCAAGAGTAATTGTGGTTCTCAAAGAATAAGTCTATAAAGGTTCGGAGATCGCCTCAAGTATCTACCATGAGTGATCGACATTGGTTGACGAACCAATTGTCAAGGAGAATAGGGAGAAGAGAGTTTATCTTCCGCGTTAAGTCACAACCCCTCCAACCTAACGTAGTCCTTGTGCAGAAGGATGAACTGGTCTACCAAATTCCTTATCGCCATCGAGCATCACTGGTTACATCTGCTACTTCTCTTTACATTCAAACTATTTCAGTCATGTGATTTGTCTCGATACATGCTTTTAGATTACATTCGCTAGTTTATTTTAGCTCACTGTACTCTGTTTACATTCGCTCCGCTGCTGGGTTCCGATAGTTTTCATTTTTCTGCAGAAAATTTAAAACTCCCATTCACCCCCCTCTGGTAGACATACTTCGTTCCTACAATTGGTGTCAGAGCCAGGTACTTCTTGACTCTACTCATTTTGGTCTAACCACCTTGGAGTTTAAGTATGTCTTCAGTGAGCTACAAGTCGCATCTCAAGATTCCCATCTTCGATGGGACGGACTATCCCTTCTGGAAGGAGAAGATGAAGATCCGTCTCCGAGCTATTTACGATGATATGTGGAACATGGCGCAGTTTGGATTCACGGTAGAAATACCCCAGGCCCCCACTGGCCTCGAGAAGAAACTCATTCAGATGGACGCTCAAGCTAAAGATGAAATTGGTGGCCATCTGTCTCGGGCTCAATTTCTTCGCTATCGTCAGTGTGAAACTCCGAAGGATTTGTGGGACATTCTCGCAAAGATTAATGAGGGTGTTTCAACTCAGGAAGAAGCTCGTGTTGATACTCTTTGGGTGAAGTTCAATCGGTTCAAGCGAATCAGAAATGAAAGTTGTCAGCAAACTTTCGATCGTCTGACTGACATTGCAAACGAGCTGCAAGGTCTCGGCGCGAAAGACATCACTGATCACGAAGTTGTGAAGAAACTGCCCAGATCTCTTGACAGCTCATTCGACACACTAGTTCTGATGATTAGGGAACAAGCTGATTTCAAAGTTTTCGACTCTACTGATATCATGGAAAGGCTAAACACCCATGAGGAACAAGAAGAAGAAAAGAGAGATCTCTATGGCTCAAGTCACCGAAAAATTCATGCTCTCAAGGATGTGGCTGATTCTTCCTCGGAAGGAAATGCCGAATAAGATTCAGATGACCCAGAAAGGATCAGCAAAGTTCTCGCATTAATCACGAAAAGATTCTAGCGCCTTCACAGGAAGAAGCAGTTTTAGAAGAAGGGATCCAGCAACTCTGGCGGTTCAAAATCTTTGTCAAAACCTATTGGAGATTACACCTGCTTCAAGTGCAAAAAGCCAGGACATTTCATTTCGGACTGCCCTCTCTGCGAAGATGAAATCCGTGCCAGTAGAAGATATGATTCAGGAAACTACCATGGCAAAGGCAAGAGCAAGAACTACGACCCCGATGATGAGAAGAAAACAAAGAAGTTCTTCAAGAAGAAGGACAGCTCCGCCTCCAAGTCTTCATCAAGATCTTCCTCAAGGAATCCCTCCAAGTCCTCTTCCAACCACAAGAATACCTCTCACAAGGCCAAGGCATACATCGGCGAGGAGATGGACTCCAATGAAGAAGATCTGATTCTGAAGAAGATGATGAATCTGATGAGGATTCTGATTTCGGCATGGCTGGTATAGCATGTGCCTCCACCCCTGCATCAAGCTTCTTCAAGAATCATTCAAGCAACGATGAATCTCCTGCATACTACTTTATGGCCAAAGCTTCGAAAGAAAAGGTATCTTCCAAACATCACAAGGTTCACTCTAGTGATCAATATTCTTCGGATGAGGATGACCATGCTAAACTGATTAAAATTGCTAATATACAACAAAAATCTCTTTAGAAAGTTGAGAAAACCCTAAGGAAATCTGAAGGGTTGTTGGTTGAGGATATGGAGAAAAATCAGTCGTTGACAGAAGAGCATTCTGCTCTCAAGTCACGAATGGAAGAACTCTCAACTCATCATGATTTTCTCTTGGCCGACCATGAGAGATTGACTTATGAATACCTGAAAAGGTAACAGGAACTCGAGTCACTGAGAGAGGCTCATGATGACTTGATCGGAGAAAATTCTCTTCTCACCCAACAACTCAAAGAGAAACCTGAAATGTTGATTCCACCTTGCTTAAAATGCCTTGAACGCAACAATGCTGAATCAAATGCTGAATTTTCTGTGAATGCTAACCCCTCTGTCGAGGAAAATGGTTTTGTGTCTGATGAAAATGCTAGGTTGAAGGATCTTATTCAGACAAGAATGTTCAAGTCTCCTAAAGGGCATCAAACCCTGTGTGATGTTCTGAAGAAATCCATTCTTCACAAAAATCCCAGGAAAGAAGGTATCGGTTTCGAAAGGAAACTGAATGAAAATGGCTCCTACTAGGAACCTGATCAATATCCTCGCACTGTGTGGGTGCCTGCCAAGAGCAAAACGCTCGATCCAGCTTTGCTTTCGGGATATGACTCTCCTATCCCTAAATATTCTCATGATGATTCTTTGGACAACTATAAGCTGTTCAAAAACCAACGTGGTGAGACTGTTGCTCGCTATGTTGGACCTAATAGCAGGAATGGCCCCCAAAGAAAGCTATTTGGGTGCCAAGGAAATCTATCCAAGCATTGACTATTACTACTGTACTAACCATGCAGGCAGAAAATGCTCATTACTTCCTTACAAAAGCTCGACAGAATGAGTACATGCATACCTCATTCAAGCACTATACTCAGTCGTCTGGAAAGAATTTCAGTGCCTATTCTTTCGATTATGCTCGCACTTCTTCGAGTAACAATTATGGTTATCGAAATAAATATCCTGCTCGCTCTCTTGTTTCGAAGCCACCTGCAAAGATGTGGGTGGTTAAGAAAGCCTAATTCCTCTGCAGGACTATGTCTCCGGGTGTACCGAATGGATAATGGATAGTGGATGCACTAGTCATATGACCGAAGACAAGTCGTTGTTTGTCGACCCCAACTTAACTGCTTCATCTCTGACGTATATTACTTTCGGCGACAACAACAAAGGAAAGGTAATTGAGTTAGGTAAAGTTGCTATATCCAAAGACAAGAACATTGATGATGTCTCACTTATTCTGTCTATTGGATTCAATCTCATGTTAGTTGGCAAGCTTTGTGATCTAGGCATGCTAGTTCTATTTTCCATATCTAAATGCATCGTCTTTATGGCCTCTGACAATTCCTTCATATTCGAGGGAAATAGAAAGGGTGATTTATATATTGTGGATTTCTCTAAGGGTCCCTCAGTCCAAACTTGTTTGCTTGCAAAAGCAACCGAAGGATGGCTGTGGCACCGAAGACTTGGTCATGCAGGTATGTGAAATTTGCACACTCTCGTGAAGAAAAATTATCTCCATGGCATTCCTGATGTGAAATTCGACAAGGATCGTCTCTGTGGTGCGTGTGAGGCCGGTAAATTGGCCAAGAAGCATCACTCGTCAAAAAACTGTCATGACCACAACAAGACCTCTGGAAATTCTTCATATGGATTTATTCGGACCTCAAAACTATGCAAGTTTTGGAGGCAGTCATTATGGTCTGGTTATTGTTGATGATTTCTCTCATTACACTTGGGTATTCTTTCTCGAAGACAAAACCTGCACCCAAGACATCTTCAAAAGACTCGCCAAGAAGGCCGAAAATGAATATGATGTGCAAATTAAGCATGTCAGAAGTGACAACGGTACTGAGTTAAAAAAAATACTCATATCGAAGATTTTCTCGACGAAAATGGTATAACTCATGAGTTCTCTATCGCATACACTCCCCAATAGAATGGAGTTGTTGAGAGAAAGAATAGAACCCTCATCGAAATGGCGAGAACAATGCTCAGTGAGTATAAAAATCCTATTTGCTTCGGAGCTAATGCTATTAACACTGCTTGTCATGTTGTGAATCGTGTTTATCTTCACAGGTTCCTTAAGAAAACTTCATATGAGCTCATCACTGGCAAGTAACCAAATGTTTCTTATTTACGTGTTTTGGGTGCACCTTGCTATATTCGTGACATGAATCATAATTCCAAGTTTGCACCTAAGGCACATGAAGGTTTTCTTCTTGGTTATGGCTCGAACTCGCATACTTATCGTGTCTATAACTCTCACCACGAGAAAGTTATGGAAACGGTAGATGTGTAGTTTGATGAATCTAACGGCTCCCAAAAGGAGCACCTGTCTAATATGATAGATAAACCACCGATTTCGGATGCTATTCGATAAATGGCCATTGGGAGCGTCAGGCCAGTTGAAGGAAATGTACCTGACTATTCCGATGATGATGCCCCCATGACTCGAAGCAGTACACGCCAAGCCACTGCCGAAGAAAATGCCATTTCGAACACAAATGGCAACCTGAATGCAAATGCCAATCAAAATGGCAATCCCAATGAAAATGGCGACACAAATGCTCATCCCGATGCTGATGCTGAGGAAAATGAAAATGATCATCTAGATGAAAATCCTCGCCCTTGAGTGGCTAATCGAGTTGACCCTACATTAATTCTAGACGATCTCGAGAATCCAGGTTATTGACCCACGACTCGTTCTCGCACTCGTTTGGCTACCTACTATAGTAGTTTCTCCTTTGTCTCATTGATAGAACCTACCAAGTATGAAGAAGCCATGAATGATCCCGATTGGATGAATGCCATGCAAGAAGAGTTGGTGCAATTCAAATTGAATGATGTATGGGAATTGGTCAACAAACCGAATCCCAAGAAGCACAATATCATCAGAACAAAATGGATATTCCGGAATAAGTGTCGGTGTACTAGAATAGGGGTACCCTAGTACCCCGTACTTGTGCACGGGCAGTAGTAGCATCCCGCGGCCAGGCTTGCGGGAGGACAGCCAGAGAGAAGCTCAAGATTATTAAGCCATTCAAGAACAAAGTATACAAAGCAAGAGTTAAGGCCCCGGCAAGAGGAGCTTGCCGGGAGGGACAGCTGAGGCCCAGCCTGGGCATTGCTGAAGCAGAGTACTTGCCATGGCAAGGTACTTGCCCCGGCAAGTCATTGGCTGCGACAAGGTATTGGCTGCGGCAAGGTATTGGCTGCGGCAAGATAGCGGCTGCGGCAAGGTACTTGCCCCGGCAAGTTACCTTGCACGGCAAACTATGGGCTGCGCCAACCTGTCAGGTGCGGCAAGGTCTTGCCGCGGCAAGCGTTACTGTACCACTGTGCTACTGTGCTGCTCCGGTGCCTCTGCCAGCGTGGCGCTCTGGGTCCTTCCAAGCGTGCGTGGCAGGGCACTGTGTAGACGGCGGTGCACTGTAGATAGCGGTGCAGCAGCAGGTGGGATAGGCTTTTCCCACGTCCACGATGTCCGGGTACATGTATCTGGACAGCAAAGGCATGGGCATTTAATGCCCTTGTCCCCTGCCGTCAGTGGTAGGTAGGACATGTCATCCTGGTAATAGTGGCCTTACTGTAGCAACTTTCCACCTCTACCTTTACTGTTTGCCACCTGTTGGAGACCCCTTTGTGCGCATAAAAGGAGGCCCATGGGCAACGTGAAAGGGGAGGAACGAGAAGAGGGGGAGCTCCAGTATTGTACGCAGCTACTCGGTACTGTAGCGCTCCTGGAGCTAGAACAATCATACAGATAATAACCAAAAAGCAGGAGTAGGGTTTTAAGCATCCGTGCGGCCCGAACCTGGGTAAATCTCTCTCGTGCACTGTCGCGTTCTTCGCTAGATTTGCTCTTCGCGCGACCGTCTCTCCCTGCCGAACGTAAAGGGGCCCTTCTCTGGGTCCCATAGGTGATCGCGGATTCGTCCCCGACAATAAGCAAGATGAAAATGGCATTGTTGTGAGAAACAAAGCACGTCTTGTCGCTCAAGGGTATACACAGGTAGAAGGTATTGATTTCGGTGAAACTTATGCTCCTGTTGCTCTCCTTGAGGCAATTCATATTCTTCCCACTTATGCAAACTACAATGATATCCTGCTTTATGAAATGGATGTGAAAAGTTCTTTCCTCAATGGTGAAATTGATGAGGAAGTATATGTTAGGCAGCCACCTAGCTTTGAAAACCCTCAGTTTCCTAACAATGTTTTTAGGTTGAAAAAGGCGCTATATGGGCTGAAGCAAGCCCCTCGAGCTTGGTATGATACCTTGAAGAGGTTTCTGCTTGACAAAGGGCTCAAGCTAGGATCCACTGATTGCACTCTTTTCACTCCTGCTATTGATGGTGATCTATTTGTGTGTCAAATTTATGTGGATGATATTATTTTCGGCCGTACTAACAATGCTTGCAGCACGGAGTTCAGGCGAATGATGTCCGAGAAATATCAAATGTCCATGATGGTTGAACTTAAGTTCTTTCTCGGACTGCAAATACACCAACATGATAATGGAATTTTCATATCTAAGGAGAAATACCTGAGAGACTGTCTGAAGAAGTTTAAAATGCAAGCTTGCAAACTGAAGGGCTACAAAACTCCAATGCCCATGAATGGTGAGCTGGACGCAGATGTGTACGGTAAAGATTACGATCAGAAAGCTTATCGTTCTATGATTGGCTCTCTTCTCTACCTATGTGCATCCAGACCTGATATTATGTTGAGTGTTTGTATGTGTGCTCGTTTCCAAGCTGCACCAAAAGAATCGCATCACCAAGCGGTCAAGCATATTTTGAGATATTTGGCTCACACCCCCACCTTAGGTTTATGGTATCCTAAGGGAGAACAGTTTGATCTCATTGGATATTCAGACTCAGATTATGCAGGTGACCGGGTTGATAGGAAATCTACTTCGGGGACATGCCATTTCCTCCATAGATCTTTGGTTTTTGGTCGTTAAGGAAGCAAAATTGTGTATATTTCTCTACGGCTGAGGCCGAATATATTGCTGCTGGCGCTTGTTGCACTCAGTTATTATGGATGAAGCAGATTCTGAAGGATTATGGCATCAAGGTCAAGAAGGTTCCTCTATTCTATGACAATGAGAGTGCGATCAAAATTTCACACAATCCAGTGCAACATTCTCGCACCAAGCATATTGCCATCAGACATCATTTTATTCGCGATCATGTTGCTCGAGGGGATATTGTTATCAATCACGTCAATACTGAAGATAATCTCGCTGGCATCTTCACCAAGACTCTCAATGAGAAAAGATTTTGTGCGTTATGGTGTGAGCTAAATATCTTGGTTTTCACAAACGTGCAGTAAGCTGGACTCAGCACCCGTACCATCACTTCCACATCTTAGAAGGAATGGGTGCACAACACTCGAAGAGTTTGAAAATTTCAACAAAGTGAAATTTTCTTTCTGAGAGTGAATACATTAAGAAGAACTAGACTAACCTGGTGCCACGATAATTGTGCGATGCTCGGGGTCATACAGTTCTTATACGGTGGGTCACGCCACCACATTTTCTCTTCGGTTGAAGGATTTTGTGTTAGTCCGAATGTATTTCACTCATAGCTTTTCTCTCGGGTGTTTGTGTTTCTTTGTCTAAGTGAAATGCCTAGGACCCTATTTTCCCTCTATTCTATCTCTTCCAGTCTATGCTGTTCTGTTGTGAATGCTCAAATTTCATCTGGTAACGAAGCTTTATCTGGTGTCCTTGACCATGTTAAAGGTTCATTCCGAACTTAAGTCATTTTGGCGAAAGCCGTCCAAAATTTGGGGTTTCCCACCCAAGTCAGGACCACGATCTTTGATGACGGTTGCCACGTGCTCTTCATCAACTGCCATTCTTCCTGGACCAATGAATCGCATTAGTCCTTTCACAGTGGCCGTTCGATCAGATTCACCCGATGCGGTTATTTCTCCTCGCATATATATACTGCATCGCCACCGCTCCCAAATCCACTTCTCCTCTTTGCCACCATCACTTTTCGAAGCCCTACCACAGTGCTCCTCCTTGAGCTCGACGCCGTCGATCATCTTTGCCGCTTTGCTGCTGGAAAGAGGTCGCCGGAGTCATTCCTCGCCGCCGCGGAACGTCTTCCTCCCCGCACCGCCGTAGTGGCTGCACATCACCGAGTTAGGGTTTGTGTAGTGCGAACTCGTTCTTCCATCCATCCTGTTTGACTTCGTCCATGGTAGAAATTACCTGTTTTTACCGCCTTTTTCAGATCTTTACTAATAAGTAACTTGTGCGGATGTGGTTTGTAGAAGTCCCTCGCATCCGAAAAATTTCAGATCTAGGGTTTGTGTTATGTCTCGTACGAATGGAATGCTTAGCACGTTGACTAGTATATTCTTCAAATCTACTAGTTCGTAATACACATTTCTTTCATCCGAAACATTTCTCAAAGTCTGCATCTAATTTTTCTTGAATACGTTTTCTTTCACAAAAACCTTGTTGTGAGCATTCATAACCCTGTCCCCATTTTCCCTCGCATCTATCCTTATTCACAGGTGAATGCAGTCAGTTGAGGATTCTGCTCGACCAGTGAGCATGGCTGATGGAGATGATGTTATTCTGCGCACAACAAATGAGTCCAAAGTTCCGAATGCCAAGGGCCCAACAGTAGGCCCATCAACCAGCAAGCGAAAGAGAACTGAGCAAAATGCCGAAGAGCAAGAAGATAATGCTCCGAAGAAGAAGAGGGGTGATTTGCCCTCGTCTTCTCAGCCCCAAGTTGTTATCCCTGAAGAAAAATCCGCTGCTACTGAAGCCGAAGCCAATCCAGTCACTTCCGAAGATGAAATCACCTCGGACAGTTCTTCTGGAGATGCCGCCGAGTGAACCAAGTTTTGCACTTTTGCACTCATGTTATTCCTCACCTTTTTTACACTAGTTGACAAAAAGGGGGAGAATTACATCGAGTCTCGATAGATTTGCTTTCTGTTTTTCCTTTGGTTTGGTTTCGTGCAAATTTGAAACTTCCAGTTTGAGCTTATCTGCTCTAAGTTGTAAAACTTCTTTGTTGTAATGTTAATAACCCCGCCTGCTGCACTATTTCTCTCGAAGCATTTGTTTTGCAGGTGGAAATATTATCGGAAGTATGAATGATTGCACTACGATCTCGATGGATTATATGTCATCAGTGCGAATCATTGTCTCGAATGATTGAAATTTCCTCTATATACTTCAATATTTGCATGAGAATTAATCTCATATCTTTATCCGTGTATACATTTAGGGGGACTCTATTTCATCATCGAGCAAAGTAACACATATTCACTCTTGTTGGAATTATTTTTCACTTATCTATCTTCACTTCGATGATTATCTGTTTTGTCGACAATCGTCCAAAAGGGGGGAGATTGTTGGTGCAATAATTTGCATCCTTATGTTTTGGAGTTTGTTGACATAAACAGTATGGGACTTATGTGTTTGCTAGTGCACACAGAGTAACAGGTCCCTGGAATCAAGAGGAGTTTGATTCAAACGACAAAGATAATCCCCTGCGTAGCAGTGAAGGTTATCACTGAAGATTTTGATAACAAGAGTGACCCCTAAAAAATTGCTGACGTGAAGCAATTGGTTCGATGCTCGTCCAAAGGAAGTGACTTCGACCGAGAAGACTGAAGACGAAGTGAAGACGTAGCATTTATTTCGTTGTTTCTCTTCTCTTTATTGAGTCACAGGACCACCGTACTATTAAGAGGGGTGTTGTGTTCGAAGCTTTGATTCTCTGATGCTAAACCCAAGACCTATGAAAGTTGCGAGAGAAATCTCTTTGTGTTCCAAGCAAATACTTGCCAGCAAGAGACTGTGATCTTCTTCGCTGCGAGAGATTTGTCTCTGACCGAGGAGATAGCATTACTTGGTCCTCAAGTAATGTTACTGTTGCTCTTTGAAATCCGACCGTTGTAAACGTGTCGGTTGGCCATTGGCTAGACCGCGTGTCCAAATTGTCATTTCCCACCAGGGAAGGCTGCGGCTATAAATAGCCACCCCGCGTCGGCTTTGTCCAGCGGTTGCTCCGTTTGATTGTGAGAAGATTGTTGAGCAACCCCCTCTCTAGAGTGATTTGAGTTTAAAATCCACCGAGAGAAAACCCCTAGAGCCGAAAAATTATATAGTGGTTCAGCATCACTCGAATCTAAGTCCAATACGCTCCGCCTATTACTCTTGAGAGCTGCAAACTCTCTAGACGGTTAGGTGTCAATTTCTTCAGAGACCAAGAGTAATTGTGGTTCTCGAAGAAGAAGTCTGTAAAGGTTCAGAGATCGCCTCAAGTATCTACCACGAGTGATCGACATTGGTTGACGAACCAATTATCGAGGAGAATAGGGCGAAGAGAGTTTATCTTCCACGTTAAGTCACAACCCCTCCAACCAGACGTAGTCCTTGTGCAGAAGGACGAACTGGTCTACCAA
Organism: Thinopyrum elongatum; assembly: GCA_011799875.1. Lineage (NCBI taxonomy): Eukaryota > Viridiplantae > Streptophyta > Magnoliopsida > Poales > Poaceae > Thinopyrum > Thinopyrum elongatum. The sequence goes on from CM022299.1 coordinate 248,871,728, forward strand.
ATTCCTTGCCACCATTGAGCATCACTGGTTACATCTACTACTTCTCTTTACATTCGAACTATTTCTGTCATGTGATTTGTCTCGATGCATGCTTTTAGATTCCATTCGCTAGTTTATTTTTGCTCACTGTACTCTATTTAGATTCGCTCCGCTGTTGGGTTCCGAGAGTTTTGATTTTTTCGAAGAAAATTTAAAACTCCCATTCACCCCCCCCCCCCCCTCCCCTCTGGTAGACATACTTCGTTCCTACAATGGTTTTCTGCATAATTAAAGGAGGTTGCATGTTGTGCAAATTGGGATTTAGTAAAGTAAGTAGTGCTTAATTAAACAATGGTGGACGAAAGACTGCATTGATGAATGCGAAGAAGCTCGTTGTCTAGAGTAATAGAGAAGCTCCCCGAGAGAAAAGGAAATAATGTCTCTCGTCACTACACACGGGCATTTATTCTAGTACTAGAAAAAAGGCCCGTGCATTGCAACGGGACAATAAAATTGCAGTTTTCAAATCAAGTTACAAATATTCACACTACATGTATATACATGTATTTTAATATTTGTGCATCAACCGGCGCGCATGCAGACGTAAGACACGTGCATTCTAACATGCTCACAATGGATCGATGTTGGACTTGATCCTTTATGCGTGTATTTTTTCGGTACATCCTCGACGCGTGTATGAGAAGGAAAAGAAAATGCCTGTATCACGATGGATTAAAACTGGAGGGGCCTATGACATACGAGTAGTTCAGAGGAACTCTCATTTTTTTCACTTATACAGGTGGTGAGGTGGGTAATTTACTTCAACTTTAGGGGCAGTTTCAATGAGAAATGAAAACTCCAGAGAAACAATTAATGATTTTTTTCACTTATGGTTGGCGGGTGGGTAATTTACTTCAACTTTAGGGGCAGTTTCAATCACTGGCAAAAAAACAGAGAAACAATTAACAAAGAGTCTTTTTCACTTACGAGTGGCATGGTGGGTAATTTATTTCAACTTTATAGGCAACTTAGGATAGGTGAACGGACCAAAAAATCAGAGAAACGTACCGTCCTTTAATGTCCTTTATTAATACTAGCACACATGCTCGTGCATTGCAACGGGAGAGATAATTGACGTGTCCACTGAAATATCCGCCACCACGGCCCAAAAACATCTAAATTGTGCCCGGCCACGGCAGAGAGGCGCACACTGAGGTCTAGCATAAATTCCTATCAGTAGTACATTAAGTCCGTGCATCCTGAATAAGCGCACAGTTCGGGAAGCTCTCCATAACCATTGATGGCTGCAAGATAGTGCTGACGAGGTCCATCCGAATGAACATGTTCATCCGGGTACCTTATGGACAGTTCTCAACTATGTCCAACTTGACGATGCTAGAACGGATGTGTTCCAATATTCCGAGGGCACGATGTGTTGGTCGTATTCGTGTCCTTCTGTGCTGGATACCTCACTCAGTGTTGCCTATCTGTTCATAAACTACCTCTGGCTAGCTGTGACGCGAGGTGAGTTTGGTTGCTTGGCAATGTGTGCGCAAGCCATATTGCTTCAGAGGATTGGGAGTCAAAAACTTGCAGCTACATGCTTTAGCTCTTCGTATGAGATGGGAGTGGATGAGAAGATCAGATCCTAATAGACCATGGCAAGGATTACTGGAAGCGGTACGACTATATGCACAACACTACATGATGTTTATTATACATATTAAGTTGAAGCAATATTTGGAATTTGCACCAAGTCATGAGAAACATCTCAATAAAAGGATTATGTTAAATGCATTTTAGGCCCCTCTCCATACGCTTGAAGTTTTATTAAAAAAATATGTCTGAGCAAAACGACTCTAGTTCGTTGCATACAACCCAACGCTCTTATTTCTGTTGCACATAACGGCCGCACACTACATAGAAACGCATATATGTGTGCCCCTCCCACATCCCTCAGTATTAATTCCTTATTATTATTGCATTCCATGCATGCCACGCCCTTGTTATTAATACCAGTTCCTTTGTGTTATTCCCTTCTTCATATTTTTTTTGAATCTCCCATTCTTGTTTATCCCTACTGATCACACCCTTTATTCTCTCATTTCTTTATTACTCCTATATGCCCATTGAAATTGATCATTCATACTCCCTCCGATCCATATAGCCCCTTCGGACATATTTCATATATATAAAGGTTATATAAAAGTTATATTGTGTGTTAGCATTTCCCAGAATACACCATAGCAATTAATTAGGTTAATTAAGGTTATGCCTTGAACAGAATTTTAAAGTGGTTAACAGGAACAAATAATAGTACGGTTGAAAACTACCCATTTTTCTGATCAAATTACATAAACAAATTATTTTAATCCGAGTTACGGTTGCAAAGTTATAGCATGATCATGTTTAACATATTCACCTAACGGGCTGAAAACAGACCGAACTGGGCCTACTGCAGCTGAACGCGGAATACTAATCGGTGCCCAGACGCATGAGATAGCGGCTACCACAGTTGAGCCAAAGCTCAACGCAAAAAGGACACTTAATGTTGAACCGCAAGTTACTTGAAGAAAAAAAATCAGGAACTTTTTTGTATAATGTATGACGATGGACGGGCAGAAATGCTCCGCACTTTATTAGTAGGTATATATTAATATTTAATATTAGGTATAGATACACACATAGATATAGATATAGACTAGCAAAAGGGCCCCTGCATTGCAAAGGGTGAACAATAAAAACTCACAAAAATTATAATGTCCAGCATAAAACAATTCAAGTTCATCAAATTACATTAATCTGATGTAAATTCAACAAATCAAATCAATAATTAAAGAATAACTCATGCAAGAAATAGGAACTTGAGCTTTTTAAAAAGAGGAACTTGCGCACCATCCTGCTTGAATGCACGCTCCTTTTGGCGTTGCTAGTGATGGCCATCGTTGTGTCTCCTTGTTGTCCTCATGGAGTCATGGGCAGGCGTAGGGAGGAGCAGATCCTAAGATGAAGGAGATCATGGATGGGAGCAACCTCTCAAGAAAAAGAACCATCCAAAAACATTTAATATTGTTATAAAGGATGCTACAATTTTCAGAATTTAGGCAGAGGTTGGAGCTACCATCCCGACATTCTATTGCTAGATAAGTCAACTACTGATAAAAACACTTAAGTGCTTGCGCCCCTGCGAAATGCAGATCATTTGCAGAAAGTAGAGCCTTAGAGGTTCACTCTTAAGTAAACTTCAGAGTGTGTAAACAGAACTGACAATATGACTCAATAGCCTTTGTTGTGTAAGCGTGGTTCTCATGCCATGGCAAATATGGAGTGGGAACGTGTTTGTTAGTTAAGGACAACATGAAATAAAAGCAATTAAAATATCTATGTGTTCCTTTTTCCTGATGAAAAGTATCTATTCATTCCTTTACGTACTATCATCTAGGTAGAACAGAGAAACTGGTCAGTGGAGCACACCCTGCAAATCCACCTCGGCTCCTCAAGTAAGTTCATGATATGTTGCCTTCCCTGGCCTCAGCCTTCTATTCTCCTCCAAATCTTAAGATCTTCATTCTTTAGGCCCCATTGGCAGAAGGACGCCACCTGCGGAAATAAGTCAAGAGCCAGCACGGCCTTCGATGCCTAGTACTGCACCTACCTATACAAATGTCACATATTACATGAAAGCTTCTTCACTAGATCCGACGAATCAAAGAGGTATAGTACCTTTCTAATATTTGCATACAACATTTTGGTTAAGGTAAATTTTCTTTTGATAAAATTTGTGATGCTGGCTCAAGTGTGCATCAACCTCATCATGTATTTCATCACAAACTTTGAGAACAGAGAAATTTTGTTCTCCAACTACTTGGTCATCCTTTGTTGCTCCACACTCCACATCCAAGCCTGCAATATTTTTTGGCAGTTTTCATCAATCCACACTATAAAATTTGCTCTATTTTGCGATGTTTCACTTGTGTCACGTATAACCTTTTTCATCACGGAAAATACGCTGGCAACATTTTCCGGCCGTCACCGAAGCGCCGTCATAGAAAATAAAATATTGATGGTACCACTTCCTCCATCACGCAAGATCATATCTTAGGTGACGAACCAAAAAACATCGACAAAACTATCTTCTACGACGGCCAAAAAATGTCACTAGAACTATCACCGTATACTAACAAGTGACCCTCCATGTTTGACCAGTCAATGAATTTGATGTACGGGCCCATAATATGCGGACATGGCACCTTACAGCTGGGCCTGACCGAGGTTTTATCACTGATGGTGCCCATCAGTAATAATCAGATTTGACCGATCAAAGATCCTGACATGTGGGCCCATGGGATGTTGACGTGGCTGCTTACATGTGGGTCCAGAAGCTGGTGAAGACACGCATTTCCGTCATAGTTTACTCATTGTTACAACTTCCAACCAAATTTGAATTTGAATTTGAATTTTAAAATTTGTAAATTATCAAATATGAGAATGAAATGACTTCCGTTAACACTGAAAACTGACATGCTTAACACAATTCTGATAATGATCAACCAACTGAGGAAGTGTCACACACGACATAAAAGGAAACCGACAGAGTACCACACATTACAAAATATAACAAGGGACGACCAAAGTTTTCGGACGAAGAAGACCACCATCAGGGTTGCGACATGCTGTTAGCAAAGCCCCCCTAAGTGGGTTGTGACATACTGTTGTCATAGCCCCCAAAATAGGTTGCGACATGCTTTTGTCAGAGCCACCCTGCATCCTTAAGAGAAAACCTGAAGTTCCTTCCAATTGTGATTGCTTCTTTTCCATAGAAGCAGTTTTCTCCTCTTATGCCTTCTTGAGAGCTGCAATTTCATCTAGATTCTTTGTTTTCACTCTTCGATTTCCTATTGGTATGCTGCCATTCTTGCATTCAACTCACCTTGATACCTGTCAGCTATTAATCTCACGGCTACCTCCTGAGTTGCAAGCCTCCCTTCAAGCTCTCTAATGCGTTCATGAGAGGTTGTGTTCTACCTAGAGGCAGATGACTCTCCCATGCTTACAAGGAACGTGCTAGGCTTGGAAACACCCTTGACAACCTATGCAATAATCCGGACATCTATTTTTGGCTCTTCACCTACTGCTGGAGTTGTGCATTGCTTGTCCTTCATTTCCTTCTATAATATGGTTGAAGCGTTGTTGGTACGGTCTTACAAACATAATATTTTGGGTGGCACATTACATGTGATTTCTATAAATTATAGAATGCTTACCGTTGCTATTGCTGCAGTCTCACTCATCACCACATCCTTCTTTCTGGTGTGGGTTGCTTCAAAAAATTCAACAGGTGTAGGTTTCTAGTTTTGCTCATTACACTAGTACATCAAACAGGATATGATGAACGTTATTGCCGCGGCCATTTACTTATGAAAAAATATGATAATTTGCTTGTACGAAGATGGGGTGCTTACCAAACTTTGATAAGCTGCAATGTAACTTCTAGAGCCATTTTTATGGGGGAGCTTCGTAGTACTTTGGTTTGCTTTATTCTTGGCATTATTAAAAGATGGAGGCTTGCTCACCCCTCCCACCTCCTCCCGTTCTAGTTTGTCTATTGGTTTCCAATTTGTTCACATATACGTCTCTTGGGTATGTTGTCCTAAAAAAAGTCTCCTGTGTATGCTACAGATTCCTTGAACTTGAAGCAATGGCGGCATCGATGGGAACAAGCTATTCTGCAATAGTGGCAGTGGCGACAGGATCAATCTCACGGTACCAGGACTACCTCCATGTGGGGTGCGGCAGCATTGTCATCATTGATGGTGTTCTAACCATGGCGGGCATGAAACCCTATAGCTAGCGACAGTGTTGCCGAAGACTGGAGGAACATCCGTGTTGTGTTGATCGAAGTTGAAGCAATGGAGGCCACGAGAACAAGCTGCACAGATGTGGTGGCAATGGCGCGATCAGCACCAGTACAATCTGGCGGGAGCATGCCTTCCTTTATGTGGGGTGAGGTCGTGCAGCCCCACATCGTTGTTGGTGGTGTTCTAACTGTGCGGGTGCCGGCATCATTCTTCCCACCGCCAGTGTCACAACGAGTGCCGTCGGTGCATGTGATGGAGGCCACGGCGGTGGACTTGAATAACTGGAGCTCCGGCAGAAGGAGCGGAAGGTTGGCTGCGGGAAGCGGCGATTAGGGAAGACAACGAGAGGCCATGATCAGTCACAGTGATTGTGCAGCTGGAGGTTGTAACGGTGTGGGGCGACCACACGAGCCCATGTCTACGAGCGGCCGTCGTCAAGACCGTACCTGTGGACTACATAGAGGGAAGGCGATCAGGTCGGCTGCAATGTGGAGCTACAATTAACTTTTACATTGGCGATTATGGCCGTGACTTGCTTGATTGTTAACATGGTGCCAGAGTTCCTCTTAGATTCAGTTTTGCACACCTAGGATGGCCATGCCGCTAGACAAATGCAACCCAAAATCATGAGCCCTAATAAACTCCTAATGCATCTTCTAGCACATGCAGGCGGTGTTTCTGAAGTATGTACTTCTGATTTTATCTGGATGATCTGCTCCTGTGCCCCGCCCGCCCGCGCGGACCACTTGCCTCGCTCGTCGCTTCCGACTCCTTCGGCACCTCCGTCACCATCGACGTTGCCCGTCGGTTGAGCTAGAGGAGGAGGTCGTGGGGGTTATGGGGAGGTAGGGGAATACGTGCAGCCGCCGGAGGTGGCCAAGGTGTACATGGGCAGCCTTCTCTACTATGTAGACAACGAGCACCTCTCGCGCCTCTTCAAGTAAGCCGGCGTCATCGAGTTCTTTGAGGCGAGCAGCTCTTCCTCTTAGCATGCCGCTGCTCCTGTTCCTTTTTCCACCACCTTCTCTTCTGTATGCCGACACACATTTTTTTGGTGATGAGAATGCCTCAAATCATCTATCCCTTGATTGTTTTTATGTGCCTTTTTTTAACAACTGATTCACAGCTGAAACTAAAACATGATATGCTATGTGAAGGGATGCATCATGCATGTGTTATACTAAAAAAATGTGAAATACAGATATACTACTATCATGAATGTTTCTGATCTATCTCACTTAATAATTTGTGTGCCGACTATCATCTGAATATGAAGTGACATGAGAAGTCAAAGTCTGTTGCATGTACTTTTTTTAGTCTATTCAGATTGACAACTTAGGAAAGAAACATTTAAGATTGATATTTCGGATATTACCTTTGCATTTAAGGTGTAGGAGCAACCAAATTCAAGAGAACGCCATGCTTCCTTGCTATGTCATACATATATCTCTATGCTGGAACCATCAGGTGAGTACAAATCAAATGAAGAATGCCCCAAACGCTCAGGTGAACTGTTTTATTCCTCCTGCATTCAGCAAACTGGAGTATCCTACTCTCCCTTTTATAGGTTCTACAGTTCAATCCTTATTTTCTTGAATCAGGTGCTTGCATTCTGTTGTATCAATATGTGTGTAATTTTTCAGCAAGTTTTCTGTTGGTTACCAAGATCACTGACTTATTAACAAAACAGTACATGTAATGAGTTGTGTAGTTTTGATACAATTTTTACCAAATGATAGTTGACTTTTCTTGGTTATTTTTTTTATTTTGTGGTAATCGATCAGATCATGTATCCATGTAGTTTCGAAGGATCTCACATTTCATGTTGTCTACAACTATGCATGCTTGGAACAAAGGTGGTGGAATATATTATGTGTGATTAGTAGGGTGTACTTTTACATGTCTCCCCTTCTAGTTTGTTTTACTGAGATCATGAAGATTTGACATAAAAGTGGTGGTTGGATGCAATGCAGAATAATACATGCTCCTATTCTGAGTGGAAATCTAATCATACCAATATATGTATATTTTGGATTTTTTTTGCTAAAACATGTCTTTTGGAATTGATGCTACTTTGTGTCGTGTACAAGTACTCGCCTCTAATGTTATTTTGAACATAGTTCATTTTTTCTCAACTATTTGTTTACCACAGGATATTAAAGTTTTCTATGAAAGTTATATTTTTCATTTTCGTCTTGCCTATTCCAGGAAGAGTGCCTACTGAGATATAGAACCCGGATATAAATTCAGTATAATGGTTAAAACAGAGGGCATCACGTATTAGGCTAGGTGTGTGTGGTATATTTTTTTCCTAACGTTGCAACGCACGGGCATGTTTGCTAGTATCTCCTATGGATTGAAGCATAAATTTAGTTTTGACCACATGGTGTTCATCCTTCCACTATTTTACTAGATCTATCCTTTTCTACTACATCCATAGTTTCTAAGTTGAATAAAGTGGGTGTTAGTCTAGGAAATAATGAGAATGATATTTCTGTTTCCGCAAACGCTTTGAGACATTTGGAATATGACTGACTAAAGGTTAAACCATGAGTTTCTAGCAAATCTTCCATCTCACATCTGGATGATGAAGAGCTGCACGCCACATCAGATGATCAGCTACAAGCTCATGTAGTAGGGGAGGTTTCGGACGTGGGTTCGGAGGAGCCCGGTCTTAGTTCATTGATTGATCTTATAGCTTTCGGCCGTAAATCCATGTCCGATCATTCGAAAAAAGGTTGTAAACCCTCTAAGAGGGCAAAATTTTCTAAATCTCCTATTGTTCATCCTGAATGGCATGTTCTTTAATAGCAGAGGTCTTGGTGACTTGGCTAAACATCTATTCATTGCGGAATGTATATAATTTAGACTTTTTGGCTTTATCTGAAATGGAGAGACTTGATTTCTCAGTAAGTCTTCTTAACCATCTTCCTGGCGGGATAGACTATAATTGGATTTCATGGCCACCTTGAGGTCGTTCTGGGGGCATTTTACTTGGCGTTAACACAGGGACTATGGATGTTCTGGCTTGTTCATATGGTGAGTTTCACATTAAACTCCATATCCTAAGTGTGCATCAACCTCATCATGTATTTCATCACAAACTTTGAGAACAGAGAAATTTTGTTCTCCAACTACTTGGTCATCCTTTGTTGCTCCACACTCCACATCCAAGCCTGCAATATTTTTTGGCAGTTTTCGTCAATCCACACTATAAAATTTGCTCTATTTTGCGATGTTTCACTTGTGTCACGTATAACCTTTTTCATCACGGAAAATACGCTGGCAACATTTTTCGGCCGTCACCGAAGCGCCGTCATAGAAAATAAAATATTGATGGTACCACTTCCTCCATCACGCAAGATCATATCTTAGGTGACGAACCAAAAAACATCGACAAAACTATCTTCTACGACGGCCAAAAAATGTCACTAGAACTATCACCGTATACTAACAAGTGACCCTCCATGTTTGACCAGTCAATGAATTTGATGTACGGGCCCATAATATGCGGACATGGCACCTTACAGCTGGGCCTGACCGAGGTTTTATCACTGATGGTGCCCATCAGTAATAATCAGATTTGACCGATCAAAGATCCTGACATGTGGGCTCATTGGATGTCGACATGGCTGCTTACATGTGGGTCCAGAAGCTGGTGAAGACACGCATTTCCGTCATAGTTTACTCATTGTTACAACTTCCAACCAAATTTAAATTTGAATTTGAATTTTAAAATTTGTAAAATATCAAATATGAGACTGAAATAACTTCCGTTAACACTGAAAACTGACATGCTTAACACAATTCTGATAATGATCAACCAACTGAGGAAGTGTCACACACGACATAAAAGGAAACCGACAGAGTACCACACATTACAAAATATAACAAGGGACGACCAAAGTTTTCGGACGAAGAAGACCACCATCAGGGTTGCGACATGCTGTTGTCAAAGCCCCCCTAAGTGGGTTGTGACATGCTGTTGTCATAGCCCCCAAAATAGGTTGCGACATGCTTTTGTCAGAGCCACCCTGCATCCTTAAGAGAAAACCTGAAGTTCCTTCCAATTGTGATTGCTTCTTTTCCATAGAAGCAGTTTTCTCCTCTTATGCCTTCTTGAGAGCTGCAATTTCATCTAGATTCTTTGTTTTCACTCTTCGATTTCCTATTGGTATGCTGCCATTCTTGCATTCAACTCACCTTGATACCTGTTAGCTATTAATCTCACGGCTACCTCCTGAGTTGCAAGCCTCCCTTCAAGCTCTCTAATGCGTTCATGAGAGGTTGTGTTCTACCTAGAGGCAGATGACTCTCCCATGCTTACAAGGAACGTGCTAGGCTTGGAAACACCCTTGACAACCTATGCAATAATCCGGACATCTATTTTTGGCTCTTCACCTACTGCTGGAGTTGTGCATTGCTTGTCCTTCATTTCCTTCTATAATATGGTTGAAGCGTTGTTGGTACGGTCTTACAAACATAATATTTTGGGTGGCACATTACATGTGAAATCTATAAATTATAGAATGCTTACGGTTGCTATTGCTGCAGTCTCACTCAGCACCACATCCTTCTTTCTGGTGTGGGTTGCTTCAAAAAATTCAACAGGTGTAGGTTTCTGGTTTTGCTCATTACACTAGTACATCAAACAGGATATGATGAACGTTATTGCCGCGGCCATTTACTTATGAAAAAATATGATAATTTGCTTGTACGAAGATGGGGTGCTTACCAAACTTTGATAAGCTGCAATGTAACTTCTAGAGCCATTTTTATGGGGGAGCTTCGTAGTACTTTGGTTTGCTTTATTCTTGGCATTATTAAAAGATGGAGGCTTGCTCACCCCTCCCACCTCCTCCCGTTCTAGTTTGTCTATTGGTTTCCAATTTGTTCACATATACGTCTCTTGGGTATGTTGTCCTAAAAAAAGTCTCCTGTGTATGCTATAGATTCCTTGAACTTGAAGCAATGGCGGCATCGATGGGAACAAGCTATTCTGCAATAGTGGCAGTGGCGACAGGATCAATCTCACGGTACCAGGACTACCTCCATGTGGGGTGCGGCAGCATTGTCGTCATTGATGGTGTTCTAACCATGGCGGGCATGAAACCCTATAGCTAGCGACAGTGTTGCCGAAGACTGGAGGAACATCCGTGTTGTGTTGATCGAAGTTGAAGCAATGGCAGCCACGAGAACAAGCTGCACAGATGTGGTGGCAATGGCGCGATCAGTACCAGTACAATCTGGTGGGAGCATGCCTTCCTTTATGTGGGGTGAGGTCGTGCAGCCCCACATCGTTGTTGGTGGTGTTCTAACTGTGCGGGTGCCGGCATCATTCTTCTCACCGCCAGTGTCGCAACGAGTGCCGTCGGTGCATGTGATGGAGGCCACGGTGGTGGACTTGAATAACTGGAGCTCCGGCAGAAGGAGCGGAAGGTTGGCTGCGGGAAGCGGCGATTAGGGAAGACAACGAGAGGCCATGATCAGTCACAGTGATTGTGCGGCACATTGGGAAGGCACAGTTGCTGGTGCAGCTGGAGGTTGTAACGGTGTGGGGCGACCACATGAGCCCATGTCTACGAGCGGCCGTCGTCAAGACCGTACCTGTGGAATACAGAGAGGGAAGGCGATCAGGTCGGCTGCAATGTGGAGCTACAATTAACTTTTACATTGGCGGTTATGGCCGTGACTTGCTTGATTGTTAACATGGTGCCAGAGTTCCTCTTAGATTCAGTTTTGCACACCTAGGATGGCCATGCCGCTAGACAAATGCAACCCAAAATCATGAGCCCTAATAAACTCCTAATGCATCTTCTAGCACATGCAGGCGGTGTTTCTGAAGTATGTACTTCTGATTTTATCTGGATGATCTGCTCCTGTGCCCCGCCCGCCCGCGCGGACCACTTGCCTCGCTCGTCGCTTCCGACTCCTTCGGCACCTCCGTCACCATCGACGTTGCCCGTCGGTTGAGCTAGAGGAGGAGGTCGTGGGGGTTATGGGGAGGTAGGGGAATACGTGCAGCCGCCGGAGGTGGCCAAGGTGTACATGGGCAGCCTTCTCTACTATGTAGACAACGAGCACCTCTCGCGCCTCTTCAAGTAAGCCGGCGTCATCGAGTTCTTTGAGGCGAGCAGCTCTTCCTCTTAGCATGCCGCTGCTCCTGTTCCTTTTTCCACCACCTTCTCTTCTGTATGCTGACACACATTTTTTTGGTGATGAGAATGCCTCAAATCATCTATCCCTTGATTGTTTTTATGTGCCTTTTTTTAACAACTGATTCACAGCTGAAACTAAAACATGATATGCTATGTGAAGGGATGCATCATGCATGTGTTATACTAAAAAAATGTGAAATACAGATATACTACTATCATGAATGTTTCTGATCTATCTCACTTAATAATTTGTGTGCCGACGATCATCTGAATATGAAGTGACATGAGAAGTCAAAGTCTGTTGCATGTACTTTTTTTAGTCTATTCAGATTGACAACTTAGGAAAGAAACATTTAAGATTGATATTTCGGATATTACCTTTGCATTTAAGGTGTAGGAGCAACCAAATTCAAGAGAACGCCATGCTTCCTTGCTATGTCATACATATATCTCTATGCTGGAACCATCAGGTGAGTACAAATCAAATGAAGAATGCCCCAAACGCTCAGGTGAACTGTTTTATTCCTCCTGCATTCAGCAAACTGGAGTATCCTACTCTCCCTTTTATAGGTTCTATAGTTCAATCCTTATTTTCTTGAATCAGGTGCTTGCATTCTGTTGTATCAATATGTGTGTAATTTTTCAGCAAGTTTTCTGTTGGTTACCAAGATCACTGACTTATTAACAAAACAGTACATGTAATGAGTTGTGTAGTTTTGATACAATTTTTACCAAATGATAGTTGACTTTTCTTGGTTATTTTTTTTATTTTGTGGTAATCGATCAGATCATGTATCCATGTAGTTTCGAAGGATCTCACATTTCATGTTGTCTACAACTATGCATGCTTGGAACAAAGGTGGTGGAATATATTATGTGTGATTAGTAGGGTGTACTTTTACATGTCTCCCCTTCTAGTTTGTTTTACTGAGATCATGAAGATTTGACATAAAAGTGGTGGTTGGATGCAATGCAGAATAATACATGCTCCTATTCTGAGTGGAAATCTGATCATACCAATATATGTATATTTTGGATTTTTTTTGCTAAAACATGTCTTTTGGTATTGATGCTACTTTGTGTCGTGTACAAGTACTCGCCTCTAATGTTATTTTGAACATAGTTCATTTTTTCTCAACTATTTGTTTACCACAGGATATTAAAGTTTTCTATGAAAGTTATATTTTTCATTTTCGTCTTGCCTATTCCAGGAAGAGTGCCTACTGAGATATAGAACCCGGATATAAATTCAGTATAATGGTTAAAACAGAGGGCATCACGTATTAGGCTAGGTGTGTGTGGTATATTTTTTCCTAACGTTGCAACGCACGGGCATGTTTGCTAGTATCTCCTATGGATTGAAGCATAAATTTAGTTTTGACCACATGGTGTTCATCCTTCCACTATTTTACTAGATCTATCCTTTTCTACTACATCCATAGTTTCTAAGTTGAATAAAGTGGGTGTTAGTCTAGGAAATAATGAGAATGATATTTCTGTTTCCGCAAACGCTTTGAGACATTTGGAATATGACTGACTAAAGGTTAAACCATGATTTTCTAGCAAATCTTCCATCTCACATCTGGATGACAAAGAGTTGCACGCCACATCAGATGATCAGCTACTCGCTCATGTAGTAGGGGAGGTTTCGGACGTGGGTTCGGAGGAGCCCGGTCTTAGTTCATTGATTGATCTTATAGCTTCTGGCCGTAAATCCATGTCCGATCATTCGAAAAAAGGTTGTAAACCCTCTAAGAGGGCAAAATTTTCTAAATCTCCTATTGTTCATCCTGAATGGCATGTTCTTTAATAGCAGAGGTCTTGGTGACTTGGCTAAACATCTATTCATTGCGGAATGTATATAATTTAGACTTTTTGGCTTTATCTGAAATGGAGAGACTTGATTTCTCAGTAAGTCTTCTTAACCGTCTTCCTGGCGGGATAGACTATAATTGGATTTCACGGCCACCTTGAGGTCGTTCTGGGGGCATTTTACTTGGCGTTAACACAGGGACTATGGATGTTCTGGCTTGTTCATATGGTGATTTTCACATTAAACTCCATATCCTAAACAAAGCTGACAACTTCACAAGGACCCTCCTCGCCGTGTATGGGGCAGCCCATGATGAGTTCAAGGTTGTTTTTCTTCGTGAATTGGTTAATCCAGTGAAAGATAATCCCAACCCCATTCTCATTGGTGGGGATTTTAATTTGCTACGATTTCCAAATGAGAAAAGTCGTGGCAGGTTTGATAATCATTGGCCTTTCCTTTTCAACACAGTCATAGATAATGTAGATTTGCGAGAGGTTTCCATGATTGGAAGACAGTTCACTTGGGCGAACAGTCTCCTGGAGCCGACATATGAGAAACTGGATCGCGTATTAATGGATACCGACTGGGAATACAAATTCCCTATTGTAACGCCCCGACTTAATCATACACGCAAATGCGCACGATCAAGATCAGAGACTCACGGGAAGATACCACAACACAACTCTAAACACAAATAAAAGTCATACAAGCTTCATATTACAAGCCAGGGGCCTCGAGGGCTTGAATACAAACGAGTCAGCGGAAGCAACAATATTTGAGTATAGACATAATTAAACAAGTCTGCCTTAAGAAGACTAGCACAAAAGCAACAACGATCGAAAAGGCAAGGCCTCCTGTCTAGGAGCCTCCTAACTACTCCTGGTCGGCGGTGGCCTCCACCTAGTAGTAAGCACCCCCGGGGTATAGTAGTAGTAGTCCTCGGTAGCGGCATCTGGCTCCTGGGATCCGTCATCTGATCGCAACAATCGGGTATGGGGGAAAAAGAGGTAGCAAAGCAACCGTGAGTACTCATCCGAAGTACTCGCAAGACTTACATCAGATCTATGCTATGCATGCATCAGTATCAAAGGAATGGGGCTGTATCTATGCACTAGACTGCAGAAATGCCAGAATAGAGGGAAGGCCTAGCCTATCGAAGACTAGCATCTTCAAGCATCTTGCAGCATTAGAAGAGATAAGACTAACATATCATAATAGTAGTAAGTATGTTGTAACATTCATGCCCAGAGATCTTTTCTCAACTCCCTACAAGAAAGCAATCCCGGAGCCATCATATCCATTTCATCTCCAGTATCCAGTTCTAGTTGTATCGATCGGGATACAACTCCGAGCGTCTGTTACCGTGGACACGACTATTAGAATAGATATACTTCCCTGCAAGGGTGCAAAAACTTACCCAACACGCTCGATTAACTCCGGCCGGGCACACCATCAGATCATACCCGGCCTCTGCTGATCGACACACCGTAGTCCTACTTAGGCTCAACAGATAGGCCAGCACGCCGGTCTACATCCTAAGCGCGCAGGGGTCTTGGGCCCATCGCCCTTTGCACTCCTACACGTTGCGTACGCGGCCGGTGAGTAGACCTAGCCCCCTTATACAAGTGCAAGCATAACCAGTCCAACCCGGCGCGCGCCGCTCAGTCGCTGACGTCCGAAGAGCTTTCGGTTGATACATACGATGCAGAGTGCCCATACTTATTCCCGCGTGGTGGTCAGTGCGAAAAGGCCAGAGGCCTACTCGGATCACATATCCAAACCGTTAGTGTCTTGGGAGCGCGCGGTAACGATCAATGATCCACGATATGTGGTCTCATCGCCCCGTCTCACGAACTTACGGCAAGGGCTAAGAATGCCCAGCCGTGTCGCGTAGAAATATCGCGGGTACCCTCCAGGTCAACCCGACTACACATCAACTTGCGGGTACCCTCACGGTCAACCCGACTCGCAAGAGACTGTCGGGAACTCAGGTCCACCTCTATCGGGGTGGTACCGCCTCTCCCTCCAGTCCTGCAGAAACAGTAACTCTTGCGGGTACCCCTCGGGGCCGACCCATCTTTAACATGGTTCTGGGGTTAAAGTCAAAGTAGCCGTGTGTCCATAACACCAAGGGGGAATCCAAGGAATCACCCTCGATGGATTCCACTTGATGTAACCGTCAAGGTGAACTAAGGAGGAATCACCCTCAATGGTTTACTCTTGATGGGTTGCACGACTGAGTCGTTATCGGATAGTGGTGAAGGAGGAATCACCCTTCGTAGACCACGACCGATTAACTACACTAAAGAGATCTCATCAGAAGTGCTATACGAGGTATCACCCTCGACACTCGATAGTAACCCTGCAGTGTCGTACAACTAAGGGGGTGATGTGATGTGTCGGGCTCTGGACGTCGATCACGTTGATCGAGTCATCGATTGATACGTCTCCAACATATCTATAACTTATGAAGTTTTCATGCCATGTTTACAACAATTTTATATGGTTTTGGTATGATTTGATTAGAACTAACCCGGACTGACATTGTTTTCAACAGAACTACCATGGAGTCATTTTTTGTGCAGAAATAAAAGTTCTCGGAATGGCCTGAAAATTTACGGTGATTTTTTATGGACCAAAAGAGGCCCCCGAAGCACCAGAACTAGGCCAGGAAGTGGACGAGGAGGCCACAAGTTCGCTAGGCGCGCCCTACCCCCCAAGACGCTAGCTCTGAGCTTGTGGGCACCTCGGGCACCCCCTTGATGTGAGACCAATGCCAAAAATTCCTATAAATACCAAAAAACCGAAAAGAACCCTAGATGAGATGTTCCGCCACTGCAAGCCTCTGTAGCAAATAAAAACCAATCGGGACCCCGTTCTGGCACCCAACCGGAGGGGGAAATCATCACCGGAGGCCATCTTCATCATCCCAGTGGCCACCATGATGAGGAGGGTGTATTTCACCCTCGGGGCTGAGGGTATGTACTAGTAGCTATGTGTTTGATCTCTCTCTCTCTCTCATTTTTTGATTTGGCATGATCTTGATGTACCGCGAGCTTTGTTAATATACTTGGATATTATGGTGTTCTTCCCTCTCTGCCTTCTTGTGATGAATTGAGTTTTACCTTTGAGATTTCGTTATTATCGGATTGAATACTTTTCTGGATTTGAGAACACTTGATGTATGTCTTGCGTATGAATACCCGTGGTGACAATGGGATATCATATTGATTCACTTGATATATGTTTTGGCACTCAACTCGCGGATTCCTGAGGTGACATTGGGGTAATCTATGCATAGGGGTTGATGCATTTCTTCGTCCTTGTTTCTCCAGTAGAAATCTTGGGGCACTCTTTGAGGTTCTTTGTGTTGGATTGAATATTATGAATCTGAAGTTGTTTGATGCATATCATATAATTGACCCACGGATACTTGTGGTGACATTGGAGTATCTAGGTGACATTAGGGTTGATTGATGTGTTTTCATATGGTGTTATTTTAGTATGAACTCTAGGGCTGTTTGTGACACTTATAGGGACGGCTCAATAGATTGATCGGAAAGGATAACTTTGAGCTGGTTTTCTACCTACAACAATTTCTTCTTATGTTCTCCGTGATAGGAACTTTGGAGTGATTCTTTGTTGCACGTTGAAGGATTGTTATAAGATCCAATTATGTTTTCATTGTTGAGAGATTTTGCACTAGTGAAAGTATGAACCCTAGGCCTTGTTTTCAAGCATTGAAATACCATTTTTGCTCACTTTTGTTATTAGTTACCTTGCTGTTTCATATTTTCAGATTACAAAAACTTATATCTACTATCCATATTACACTTGTATCACCATCTCTTCACCGAAATAGGGCACCTACACAATTTACCATTGTATTGGGTGTGTTGGGGACACAAGAGACTCTTTGTTATTTGGTTGCAGGGTTGTTTGAGAGAGACCATCTTCATCCTATGCCTCCCACGGATTGATAAACCTTAGGTCATCCACTTGAGGGAAATTTTCTACTATCCTACAAAACTCTGCGCTTGGAGGCCCAACACAAGTCTACAAGAACAAGTTGTGTAGTAGACATCAAGCTCTTTTCTAGCGCCGTTGCTGGGGAGGTGAGTGCTTGAAGGTATATATTTAGATATTGCAATTGAATCTTTTAGTTTCTTGTTTTATCACTAGTTTGGTTTATAAAAGAAAACTAAAAAAAATGGAATTGAGGTTACCTCATATTATTCATCTCTATATTGTCTTTCTTGAAAATGATGGATCAGAAAATTGTACTCAATTGATAGGAGAAGAATTCAATAAAATGTTTGGCATAAAATCTTTGAATGATGAGCATGATTGCAATGTTGTTAGTATGAATTCTTTGAATGCCCATGATGCTAATGATGTGCAAAGCCATAAGCTTGGGGATGCTATATTTGATGAAGATGATATTTTTAGTCCCCCAAGTTTTGATGAGAATATTTATTATGATAATTGCATGCCTCCTATTTATGATGATTATATTGATGAAAGTGGGTCTGGAAGAGTGTCAACTCTAGGTAATAATGATCCCACTATTTTGGAGGGTGTTGAATCTTATTGTAATAATTATGAAAGTAGATTTGGAGAGGTCATGACTTTATTTAGTGATGAATCCACTGTTTTGGAAGAGGTTTCAATTGATTATTATGACAACAAAGTTGCTATCTATGATGATTATGGTTATGACATGTATGCTATAAAGAGTAATGATAACCTTGAAACTTGTCATCGTGATTTTAATATTCAATTTGATTATGTCAATCAAGTATCTCATGATAGTTATTTTGTTGAGTTTGCTCCCACTATTATTGATGAGGAGAAAATTGCTTATGTGGAGAGTAGTAAAATTTCCATGCTTATGAATCATGAAAAGAATGCTTTATGTGATAGTTATATTGTTGAATTCATTCATTATACTACTGAAAATTACTATGATAGAGGAACATATGCTTTTACATATTGCAATAATATCAAGTTTTCTCCCTATGTGTTGAAAGTTTTGAAGTCATGCTTGTTTTACCTTCCTATGCTAGTTGATTCTTGTTCCCATAAATTGTTTGCTCAAAATACCCCTTTGCATAGGAAGTGTGTTAGGCTTAAATGTGCTAGTCATATGCTTCATGATGCTCCCGTTATGTTTCAATTCTTATCTTTTATGTGAGCATCATTAAAATCATCTTGCCTAGCTAAAAAGGCATTAAAGAAAAGTGCTTGTTGGGAGACAACCCAATATTTACCCCTACTGTTTTTTGTGTGTTCACATGATTAAGCTACTGTAGTAATCATGTTTTATAGATTTTGCTTCAATAAAGTGCCAAGTAAAGCCTTTGGGATAGTGTGGTTGATAGTTGATTTGATTCTGTGCAAAAACAGAAACTTTTGCGTCCAGTAACAGAATTGTTAAAAATCAGTGCATCCTCGAAAAATTCTGAATTTTTTACAGATAATTGATATGCAAATTTTATACGTTTTCTTAAGTTTTCAAAAAAATTTGAGTAACATAAGTGTAGCCAATATTCAGATCTTTACAGACTCTTTTGTTTTTGACAGATTCTGTTTGCAATGCATAGTTTACTTGTTTTATTGTTTCTATGGCTTATATTGCTTAATATAAATTATGGAAATTATAGATTACAGTAGGCATTATTTGTAAATAATTATGAATCTTGCCTTTGACAGTACCCAAGTGAATGATTTGCTTTACTATGCTAACCCATCTCACGAAGTTCCGTTAAGTTTTGTGTGATTGAAGTTTTCAAGTTTTGGATGAGATATCGATATGAGGAGAATAAGGAGTGTCAATACCCTAAGCTTGGGGATGCCCAAGGCACCCCAAGGTAATATTCAAGGAAGATCCAAGCAACTAAGCTTGGGGATGCCCCGGAAGGCATCCCCTCTTTCGTCTTCAACA
Organism: Thinopyrum elongatum; assembly: GCA_011799875.1. NCBI lineage: Eukaryota > Viridiplantae > Streptophyta > Magnoliopsida > Poales > Poaceae > Thinopyrum > Thinopyrum elongatum. The sequence goes on from CM022299.1 coordinate 248,891,480, forward strand.
TTATCGGTAACCTCACTTGGAGTTATATTTTTGTTCGTCACATGATATGAGTTTTCCTTGGAGCGTCATTTTTTAGTTGGATTTTCTTTATGTTATTTAGAATAATTTTTTGCATCTTCTATTTCAATAAAAATGTCAAGTATGGCCTTTACCATGCTTATTTTGCAAGTCTATATGTTGCTGTTTGAAAACATAAAGTTTGTTGTTATGTTTTGAATATTTGTGAATAGTCAGAAAATGATAAAATATTGAAATTTTTACACGGTGATCTATAACAAATTTTCTACAGTGTGGTAATTTTTCAGAATTTTGGTGATTAGGGAAGTATGAATATTATTGCACTCTTTACAGACTGTCCTGTTTAGACAGATTGTTGTTATGTTTGCATATGTTTGCTTGTTTAATGATTCTATTTGAGGATAGGAGTATTAAATATGCATAGGCATTTAGTATGCAATCTCAAATTATAATTTTAGTGATTTTCTACAGTAGAGAATGATAAGGTTTTGCATTGATTTATACTAACGTATCGCATGAGTTCTTGTTGAGTTTTGTGTGGATGAAGTTTTTAAGAATTAGGGAAACCGCGATATGAGAGGAATTAAGGAGACACAAAAGCTCAAGATTGGGGATGCCCAAGGCATCCCTAGTTAATATTTCAAGAATTATCAAGCATCTAAGCTTGGGGATGCCCCGGTTGGCATCCCACCTTTCTTCTTCAACAATGATAGGTCAGTTTTGGTTGAGCCTAAGTTTTTGCTTCTTCACATGATATGTGCTATCCTTGGAATGTCATTTTATTTTGTTTTGCTTGATGTTTGAATGAAATACTTAAGATCTAAATTTTTTATGAGAGAGAGAGAGTCTTCACATAGCTACTTAATTGTTTGACTACTCATTGATCTTCACTTATATCTTTTTGGAGTAGTTTGTCATTTACCCTCGTGCTTCACTTATATCCTATGAGTAAATGGTTGAATGAATTAAATATCATAAATCTGAAATTATATATGTTTCATATGCTTATCCCATGGGGAGTAATGACTTCACATATAAGAAGTATATGTGGTAAAATTTATTGAAAGTTAGCAAACACAGCATTGGTCACTTGAACAATTCATGAAAGAATATTGAAGGAAGAGAGATTTCACATATAAATATACTATCTTGGAAATCTTCTATGATTGTGAGCCCCATTAATTATTTTCAAACTTGAGAAAATTAGTTGCAGTTGCACAAGGAAGACAACATAATGAGTTATGTTTGGGTATATTTGTATAGAAGTTACATTGTTATGGATCCTCCAACATGTCGTGCTTGCTTAGGATCTTTTGCTAGCCTTCACATGTACTAAGCGGGAATACTGCTTGTGCATCCACTTCCTTAAACCCAAAGTTATTCCATATGAGTCCACCATACCTGCCTATATGCGGTATTTACCTGCCGTTCCAAGTAAATTTGCATGTGCCAAACTCTAAATCTTCAAATAATAATCTGTTTTGTATGCCCAAATCGCTCATGAAGCGACAAGGGGCGGTCAGTATCTTCATGCTAGGTGGGTTATTCTCACGATAAGTGTTTATTCGCTTGTCATTCACGAGAAAGTGGCTGGTAATTGGGATGCCCAGTCCTATGATCAAAATCAAAATCAAAATATAATACTGAAACAAAACTCCCCCGGATCGTTGTTGGTATGGAGGGCACTCGAGGATTCGGCTCGCCATGGCTTGTGTTTGTTGGTGGAGGGGGAGTAAAAACTTTACCTTTCTGTTTGGGAATCACCTATAATGTGTCTAGCATGAAAGATATTGGGAACTCTCGGTCGTTACGTTGACAATGAAAGCATACCTCTCAAAATTATTTCATCTCTGTTTTAAAAGCTTCGAGCTCTGGCACCTCTGCAAATCCCTGCTCCCCTCTGCGAAGGACCTATCTTTTACTTTAATGCAAGAGTCAGTAGTATTCCTTCTCATTTCAACCTCAATTATTCTCTAGTTGGCAAGTGTCATGTGGTGGGGAAAGATCCAAGCATATATGGCCATTCGAATATATTTGATCATGAATTATTGTTGGTGCAATGATAGTCCCCTTATGTTTTGGAGTTTGTTGACATAAACAGTATGGGACTTATGTGTTTGCTAGTGCACACAGAGTAACAGGTCCCTGAAGTATCGAGAAGTGTGATGCAAACGACGAAGATAATCTCCCTGCGTGGCAGCGAAGGTTATCACCGAAGATAAAGCTAACAAGAGTGACCCCAAAAAATTGTTGAAGTTCAAGCAATTGATTTGGTGTCTGTTCGAAGAATATGACTGCGTTCGAGGAAGAATGAAGTGAAGACGTAGCATTTGTTTCGTTATTCTTCTTCTTTCATTGAGTCATAGGACCACCGTACTATTAAGAGGGGTGTAGCGTTCGAAGCTTTGATTCTCTGATGCTAAACCCAAATCCTATGAAAGATGTGAGAGAAATCTCTTTGTGTTCCGAGCAAATACTTGCCAGCAAGAGACTGTGATCTTCTTTGCTGCGAGAGATTTGACTTGGACCGAGGAGTTAGCATTACTTGTTCCTCAAGTAATGTTACCGTTGCTCCAAAAATCCGACCGTTGTGAACGTGACGGTTGGCCATTGGCTGGACCTCATGTCCAAAATGGTCATTTCCCTTCTGGGAAGGCTGCGGATATAAATAGCCACCCCGCGCCGACTTTGTCCGGCGGCTGCTCCGTTTGATTCTAAGAAGATTGTTGAGCAACCCACTCTCTGAGTGATTTGAGTTTAAAATCCACCGAGAGAAAAACCCAAGAGCCGAAGAATTAGATAGTGGTTCAGCATCACTGGAATCTAAGTTTAGTACGCTCCGCCTATTACTCTTGAGAGCTGCAAACTCTCTAAACGGTTGGGCGACAATTTCTTCAGAGACCAAGAGTGATTATGGTTCTCGAAGAAGAAGTGTGTAAAGGTTCGGAGATCGCCTTCAAGTATCTATCGCGAGTGATCGGCATCGGTTGACGAATCAATTGTCGAGGAGAATAGGGTGAAGAGAGTTTATCTTCCGTGTTAAGTCACAGCCCCTCCAACTAGACGTAGTCCTTGTGCAGAAGGACGAACTCGTCGAACAGATCCTTTGTCACCATCGAGCATCATCGGTTACCTCTGTCACTCATGTTTACCTTCGATGCACTTTCTTTCGTATGATTTACCTCGATGCTTGTCTTAGTTCTCCTTCGATACTCTGCTCTAGTTCACTATAGTTTACTTTTCATTCTTTCCGCTGCTGGGTTCTGAGAGATTTAAGTTTTTCGAAGAAAATTTAAAACTCCCATTCACCCCCCCTCTGGTAGACATACTTCGTTCCTACAATTGGTATCATAGCAAGGTACTCCTTGACTCTGCTCATTTTAGTCTAACGACTTTGGAGTTTAAGTATGTCTTCAGTGAACTACAAGTCGCATCTCAAGATTCCCATATTCGATGGGACGGACTACCCCTTCTGGAAGGAGAAGATGAAGATCCGTCTCCGAGCAATAGATGATGATATGTGGAATGTGGTGCAATTCGGGCTCAACGTTGTTGTACCTCAAGCCCCATCCGTCGAAGAAAAGAAGCTCATTCAGCTGGATGCTCAGGCCAAAGATGAAATTAGTGGCCATCTCAATCGGGCAAAATTTCTTCGCTATCGCCAGTGTGAAACTGTGAAGGAATTATGGGACATCCTCGAAAAGATCAATGAAGGAGTTTCAACCCAGAAAGAAGCTAGAATTGATACTATTCGAGCCAAGTTCAATCGTTTCAAGCGCATTGGAAATGAAAGCTGCCAACAAACCTTCGATCGCCTGAGTGATATCGCGAATGAACTTCAAGGTCTCGGCGCCAAAGACATCACTGACCATGAAGTCGTTAAGAAACTGCTTCGATCTCTTGACAGTTCTTTCGACACACTAGTTCTGATGATATGTGAATGACCTGACTTCAAGCACCTTGACTCTGCTGATATCATGGAGAGACTGAACACTCACGAGGAACAGGAAGAAGAGAAAAGAGATATGTTTGGCTCAAGTGTACGCAAAAATCATGCTCTCAAGGCAGAGGCTGATTCCTCCTCCGATGGAATGTCGAAGAAGATTCTGATGATCCAGAAAGACTCAGCAAAGATCTCGCACTGATCACGAAAAGATTACAATGCTTTCACAAGAAGAGCCAGTTCCAGAAAAGAAGTTCAAGCAACTTTGGGGGTTCAAAATCTTCATCAAAACCTGCTGGAGAATACACCTGTTTCAAGTGCAAAAAGCCTAGACACTTCATTTCGGACTGCCCTCTCTGGGAAGCTGAAATTCGTGCTAGTGTGAGATATGATTCGGGCAACCATCGAGGCAAAAGCAAGAGCAAGAACTACGACTCTGATGATGAGAAGAAGACGAAGAAATTCTTCAAGAAGAAGAACAACTCCACTTCAAAATCTTCGTCAAGATCTTCATCAAGGAATCCTTCCAAGTCCTCCTCCAACCGCAAGAATACCTCTCACAAGGCCAAGGCATACATCGGCAAGAAAATGGATTCTGATGAAGAAGAATCGTCAGGTTCCGAAGAAGAAGAAGAATCCGATGAGGATTCCGACTCCGGCATGGCGGGCATAGCACGTGCCTACTCTGCTATGATAAACTTCTTTGGGAATCCGTCAAGCGACAAAGAATCTCCTGCCTACTGCTTCATGGCCAAGGCTTCGAAAGAAAAGGTATCCTCCAAACATCACAAGGTTCACTCCAATGATCAATATTCTTCTGATGAGGATGACAATGCTAAGTTGATCAAAATTGCTAATATTCAACAAAATTCTCTTGAGAAAATTGAGAAACCCCTCAGGAAATCTGAAGGGTTGTTGGTTGAGGAGATGGAGAAAAACCAGTCGCTGACTGAAGAGTATTCCACTCTCAAGTCACGAATGGATGAACTCTCAACTCGTCATGATTTTCTCTCAGCAGACCACGAAAAATTGACCTATGACTACCTAAAAAGGAAACAGGAACTCGAGGCGCTGAGAAAGGCTCATGAGGATTTGATCAGAGAAAATTCTCTTCTCACCCAATAACTTAAAGAGAAACCTGAAGTGTTTGAGCCACCATATTTAAAATGCCTTGAACGAACCAATGCTGAATTATCTGTGAATGCTAACCCCTCGGCCGAGGAAAATGGTTCTCTTTCTGATGAGAATGTTAGGTTGAAGGATCTTCTTCAGACAGGAATGTTCAAATCTCTCAAAGGGCATCAAACCCTCTGTGATGTTTTGAAGAAACCTATCCTTCACAAAAATCCCAGAAAGGAAGGTATCGGTTTCGAAAGGAAACTGAATGAAGATGGTTCTTACTGGGAACCACATCAATATCCTCAAACTGTGTGGGTTCCTGCAAAGAGCAAAATGCTTGATCCAGCATTACTTTCGGGATACAACTCTCCTATTCCTGAATATCCTGATGATGATACCCTGGACAATTATAAGTTGCTCAAGAATCAACATGTTGAGACTGTGGCTCGCTATGTTGGACCAAACAGCAGAAATAGCCCCCCAAAGAAAGCCATTTGGGTGCCTAAGAAAACTGTTGATGCTTTGCCTGTTTCTTCTCGACTGACCTTGCAGACACAAAGAATTCGACAGAATGAGTATATGCATACTGCATACAATCACTATGCTCACTCATTTGGGAAGAATTTTAATGCTTACTCTTTCAATTATACTCGCACCTCATCGAGTAACAATGTAACATCCCAAAATTTTCAAAATTTTGGAATGTTAATAATACGATAATAATGATTGAATTGCTATAATTTTCAGGGGGAATTAAAATCTTTTTTAGTTTTTTTTCTAAAATTTATTTTTTTTGTTTGGACTCCTATGAAATATTTTGAAACCACAATCAAATTACGAGTGAGAATAAAATGACTTTCTCAAATGTGGTGGATGAGTATTCCATTTGGAGTTCCATTTGAATGGATCTTATTTGGAGTTTTAATGTCATTTAAATATTTCCAAATTATTCAAATAAATTTAATGAGAGAAGATAATGTGACTTCTCCAAAAATATATTTGGAAATATTTAATACGGTACAATTTCATTTTAGGAATTTACAAAAACTTTAAATTGATTTTTTTTTTAGTAAATCAGTTTGTCCATAAAGCATTAATAGTAGTTGGTGCACAAGATTTATTTTATTAAAATCTGAAACTATATTTTTTAGGCACCAAATTATAATTATGTGTGTGCGAACATTTTGTTTTTTCTATTTAAAGCTTTTCTGCGTAACATAGGTTTTCTTTAAAAAAAAAACTAAACCTACAGGCATGGCCCAACTCCAATCTACATTTTTTTCCTCTTAACTTCGGCCTCATGATCTGGCTGGCCCAACTGACCGAGCAGCCCATGAGCGAAGCGCTCGTCTTCCTCCTCTCTCTCTCTCTCTCTGTGTACGTGAACCTACAGAAAGCTCAAGGCCATGGCTGCCTCCTCTTCTTCCCTTTATCTCATCAATCTTTCACCGTTTCAATTTGTCTTCAACACGTAATTTATTCTCCATGAAACGTTGGATCCATTCAGGGAATTAAAACCTCACATTCATGTGTTAATTGTCCAGATCAACTTCACCCACCGAGATCGCCATTAATGGCCACTTCGGCCTCGTATAAATCCCTCACCTCCCGTACTCCTCTGCCACTATAAATAGGGCCATTGGATGCGCCCGGAATCCCCTCACTCTCAGAACCGAAACCCCTCTCAAATTCGATATCTCCTGCACGCAATTCCTTGCCGGAGTTCGAGCTCCGCCGCCCCGTCCATTGGAGATTTCGACACTGCCGGTGAGGCCCTGACCTCCTGTTTCTTTCCTTTTCCTCTGTTCTTCTATTGTGCATCTTACGAAATCCCTCTCTCACTTGATTGTGTAGCCGGAGAACGCGCTCCAGTGGACAATTTGCATAGCCGGTGAACACCAGCAGCCCTTTCCCGACGTGTATGGATGAACCAGTTGCCTCCGCCTACACCAACATCTTCCCAGAGTCGCTATCTACCTTGTTCACCTTGTGGTCCTCGCCGGAGACAGCCGCATCACCGCGCCGGCGCCGCTTTCTTCTTAGTCTCCATCGTAAGATGCGGTAAGCTCCCTCCCTTCGATTCCCGATCGATCCAATACGTCGTTCTCTCTCTGTTAAAAAAAAATCGAAGGTGTATGGGCCTATCAGAATTTGACACATGGCAGCTCCCTGTAATTCCGTATTGATTTTTCAGAAAAATACCCAAACTTCGGAAAATCATATCTCCTGAACCGTATGTCCGAATTCTGCAAATTTTATATCCTCAGATTCCTTGGAACATGTACTTTATAATAAAATTAAGATATTTCACTTTTGGCAATACTAAGTTTAACTCAAATGTAGAATTAGAGTATTTTTGGTATACCTTTTATTCTATAATTTATTAGGAAATATTTCCTTCACAAAAATTGATCCTTAGTATCATACCTTCTGTTAGGACACTTATCACCTTCTTCCAAACATGTTAAGATCCTATTTTGACTTCGAGCCTTAATTTAGCTTCCATTTAGTTACATTTCTTTCCGTTTATAAATTTAATTATGGAATAATTTAATCTTATTAAGAAGATCATCACAATTCCTATCGGATCAGTTTGTATCCAATCCATGCATAAACTATCTCTTCAAATATCCATATGCTCAATCCAAGTGGGGTTTGACATACTCTCAATCCAATTGATTTTATAATCAAGCTTCGACATACCCTTAATCCTAACTTGTATCAATTTGATCCAACCTCGGAATATAATTTATGTCATATTTTCATTCAATCCAACTTGATCATATCTCAACCCTACCACGCTAGCTTAGTAATAGTAATAACTAAATAATTGTATTGTTAATTGTACCTTTTATTTGGATGTTGTTGTGGTTGTGTTAAAGTACTTGATTTGTCATTAGATGTATCGTAACGTGAAGGCGAGACGACTACGAGTAGAATATTTCATCTTCATGAATTCAGGCAATTTGCAACTTGATCATACCTTGTCCTATGCTTTTGAAATATGCATGATCTTTTTAAAATTTACTAGTATGCATGTTTTACTAAAAAAGTTTTGCAAAGTATTATTGCTAGCTAAAGCCCTAAGAACTTGTAGCTATGCTTAGCCATGCTTACACAGAAAGGGTTGGGAAATCAAAGAAGTTTTAAACGATTAAACCCTCCTTTGGGGCAACGTTTTGTGAAAACGTTTGAAAAATAAGGAAAAACTATATACTATTTTACTTCTACTCCCTGGGCGGAATGGTATTGACGGGAGCGTCTACAAGTGATTGCGCCCATCGGGGTCTTGCAATGAATGCGCTCGACTGGGGTCTTGCACACAGGTTTTTGGTGGGGACCGCCGTCCAGGGGACTGAGATCTTCCAAGTACAGTTTGATGTAGCTTTCAGTACAGTCGCATGCTACTATGGGCTCTGGCTTAGCTTAGTACTAACGGGAAACCCTACCCCAGGACCGCCATCGGAGAGAGGCCTTCATGCCGAAGTTGCGGGCAGCTTGGTCGGTATAGGGGGCTGTTATGGAAAGGCTTCGTCACAATCTCCTCCTAGTCGTGCACCCAAGTGTGTAATGATAAACGGGGTTGATTGTGTCATGCGGGGAACGTGTACGATCTCTGCACAGGGTTTAACCTAATCGATTAGCCGTGCCCCCGGTTACGAGCAATTTTGAGCAACTAAAGACTTGGACTGAAGAAGAATCTCCCCCTTCTTTTCTAAAAGTCTGTTTTAAGGGTTAAAGTTGAGGATTAAGCACAGGGAATGTGTTTCACTTCAACCTTATGTATGTTTTGAAACTATTTTGGAGAATGAGCACTGGTGCGTATATCCAAGTGTCTCACTCATACCTTTTATACTAAAAACTATTTCTATTTCAAAAGAAGTTTACAAAATTTAGTATAGGAGAAAAAAATTGGCTGCAAAGGAAACCTCCACCAATACTTACTTTGCATATATATTCTGTTAAACTTTCCTTTGCAACTTGCAAGTATATTCCACGTACTCATCTGCACCTGTCATGTGCAGATCTCGACAGATTAAGAGACGATAGAGTTATGGTCTACACTCAACGAGCCCAGTGGCGTTGATGGAGCCCTAACTTAGCGACTACGTATAATTATGATGTATTATGAGTCAGCATTGAGCTGTGCCTATGGTACGTATTTACTTAATTCTGGATCTATTGTTGTAGTAAAATGATGTATGTTTTACTGATATTCATTCTTGTTACTGTGTGTGCTAGCTACGATCCAGGGATAGCACAGTAAGCACAGAGACTTGGACTTTACCAAATCCGGGTCGTGACAAACAACTATGCTTATCGAAAGAAATCATATCCTGCTCGTTCAATTGTTTCGAAGCCGCCTGCAAAGATGTGGGTGGTTAAGAAAGCCTAATTCTTCTGCCGGACTATGTCTCCGGGTGCACTGAATGGATTATGGACAGTGGATGCACTAGTCATTTTACCGGAGACAAGTCGTTGTTTGTCGACCCCAACTTAACTGCTTCTCCTTTGAAGTATATCACTTTTGGCGACAACAACAAAGGAAAGGTCATTGGGCTAGGTAAAATTGCTATATCCAAAGACAAGTCCATTAATGATGTGTTACTTGTTCAATCTCTCGGATTCAATCTTTTGTCAGCTAGCAAGCTATGTGATTTAGGCATGCTAGTTCTATTCTCTATATCCAAATGCATTGTCTTCATGGCCTCTGACAATTCCTTTGTCTTTGAGGGAATTAGAAAGGGTGATCTTTATATTGTGGATTTCTCTAAGGGTCCCTCAGTCCAAACTTGTTTGCTTGCAAAAGCAACCAAAGGTTGGCTGTGGCACCGAAGACTTGGTCATGCAGGTATGAGAAATTTGCAGACCCTAGTGAAGAAAATCATCTCCGTGGCATTCCTGATGTGAAGTTCGACAAGAATCGTCTTTGTGCTGCTTGTGAGGCTGGTAAATTGGCTAAGAAGCATCATTCATCCAAGACAGTCATGACCACAACAAGACCACTAGAAATTCTTCATATGGATTTATTCGGTCCTCAAAATTATGCAAGCTTCAGTGGCAGTCATTATGGTCTGGTTATTGTTGATGATTTGTCTCGATACACTTGGGTATTCTTTCTAGAAGACAAGACTTGTACTCAAGATATCTTCAAAAGCTTCGCCAAGAAGGCCCAGAATGAATATGATGTGCGAATTAAGCATGTCAGAAGTGACAATGGAACTGAGTTCAAAAATACTCATACTGCTGAATTTCTCGATGAACATGGTATTACTCATGAGTTCTCTGCTGCTTACACTCCCCAACAAAATGGAGTTGTTGAACGAAAGAACAGAACTCGCCATTTGAACGAAAGAACAGAACTCTCATTAAAATGGCGAGAACAATGCTCAGTGAGTATAAAACTCCCATTCGCTTCTGGGCTGATGCTATTAACACTGCTTGCGATGTTATCAATCGTGTTTATCTTCACAAGTTCCTTAAGAAAACTTCATATGAGCTTATCACTGGCAAGAAACCGAATGTTTCTTATCTACGAGTTTTTGGTGCACCTTGTTACATTCTTGATATGAATCATTCTTCCAAGTTTGCACCCAAGGCACATGAAGGTTTTCTTCTTGGTTATGGCTCAAACTCGCATATGTATCGTGTCTATAACTCTCACCACATGAAAGTTATAGAAACGGTAAATGTGCGGTTTGATGAATCTGACGGCTCCCAAAAGGAGCATCTGCCAAATGTGATAGATGAACCATTGATATCGGATGCTATTCGGCACATGGCCATTGGGAGCGTCAAGCCTATTTAAGGAAATGCACCTGGGTCCTCTGATGATGATGCTCCTATGACTCGAAGCAGAACTCGTCAAGCCACTGCCGAAGCAAATGCTCCTCCGAATGGAAATGGCAGTCAAAATTTAAATGCCGATCAAAATGGCAACCCTGAAGGGAATGAAGATACAAATACTGGTGCTGATGAAAATGACAATGATCATCACGAAGAAAATGCTCATCTCGTGTGGCAAATCGAGTTGATCCTTCATTAATTCTCGATGAAATTGAGAATCCAGATTATCGACCCACGACTCGCTCACGTACTCGTTTGGCTAACTACTGTGAAAGTTTCTCCTTTGTTTCATTGGCAGAACCTACCAAGTATGAAGAAGCCATGAATTTTCCAGATTGGATGAATACCATGCAAGAGGAGTTGGTGCAATTCGAATTAAATGATGTGTGGGAATTGGTTGACAAACCGAATCCCAAGAAGTACAATATCATCGGCACAAAATGGATTTTCCGCAATAAGCAAGATGAGAATGGCATCTTGGTGAGAAACAAAGCACGACTTGTTGCTCAAGGGTACACACAGGTAGATGGTATTGATTTCGGTGAAACATATGCTCCTGTTGCACGCCTTGAGGCAATTCGTATTCTTCTCGCTTATGCAAACTACAATAATATCTTGCTTTATCAAATGGATGTGAAAAGTGCTTTCCTCGATGGTGAAATTGATGAGGAAGTTTATGTTAGACAGCCACCTGGCTTTGAACATCCTGAGTTTCCTAAAAAAAATTTCAGGTTAAAGAAAGCTTTATATGGGCTTAAGCAAGCCCTCGAGCCTGGTATGACACTCTAAAGAAGTTTCTGCTCAATAAAGGGTTCAAGCCAGGATCCACTGATCCCACACTTTTCACTCGTGCTATTGACAGTGATCTATTCGTTTGTCAAATCTATGTGGATGATATTATCTTCGGCTGTACTAACAATGCTTGTAGCTTATAGTTCGGGAAAATGATGTCCGATAAATATCAAATGTCCATGATGGGTGAACTCAAGTTCTTTCTCGGACTGCAAATCCGTCAACAAGCAAATGGCATTTTCATCTCTCAGGAAAAATATCTGAAAGAGTGCCTGAAGAAGCTCAAAATGCAAGATTCCAAAATGAAGGGCTATAAAACTCTTATGCCCACGAATGGTAAGCTGGATGCGGATGTGTATGGTAAGGATTACGATCAGAAAGCTTATCGTTCGATGATTGGATCTCTTCTTTATCTATGTGCATCCAGACCTGACATTATGTTGAGTGTTTGCATGTGTGCCCGCTATCAAGCTGCACCGAAAGAATCACATCACCAAGCGGTCAAGCACATTCTGAGATATTTGGCTCACACCCCCACCTTAGGTTTATGGTATCCTAAGGGAGCACAGTTTGATCTCGTTGGATATTCAGACTCAGATTGGGCTGGTGACTTGGTTGATAGGAAATCTACTTCGGGGACATGTCATTTCCTCGGTAGATCATTGGTCTGTTGGTCATCCAGGAAGCAAAATTGTGTATATCTTTCCACGGCTGAGGCCGAATATATTGTTGCTGGCGCTTGTTGCGCTCAGTTATTGTGGATGAAGCAGACATTGAAAGATTACTGTAACACCCCCAGTGGTTAGCCACAGTAATCCCCCTTTTGATAATGACATGTCATCATGATCAACAGTGCTTAAACATCATTTGGATCCTATCTCTTTTCAAATTCAAATGGAAATTCAAACTGAAAGTGCAAATAAAAGTTGTTCAAATTTGAAAACTAAAATGTTCATAGTATTGTAAATAATCCAGAGACAATTCTAAAATTATAACCAACATTCACTATATTAATTAATTGACTCTAACAGCAACAAAACAGGAGTATTTAATCCATTTTCATTTAATTAAAATCCAAATAAAATTCAATTGCCTCCAAACCAATTTCTAACAGTGAATAAAATAGCACTATAAATATGTGGCTAGTTCACCTATTTTTACAAAAGTCATTTGGTTTAAAAAGAATAAAAGAAAACAGAAAAATACAAAGGGAAAATAAATAAAGGAAAAGAAAAACCTCCCTGGCCCCCCCGGGCATTGTCGGCCCAGCTGGCCGCTCTGCCGGCCCAACCCAGCTCCCCCTCGGTCGCCTTCCACCTCGCTACATGGGAAGCCGACCGAGCGCGCGCATGCCCCCGCCCAACCACCTCGTCGGCGACCCCACGGAGGGGGATAAGGACGCCTCGGCCCCCGCTCCCACTTCTCCCCAACTTACCCCCCCCCCCCCCCTCTTCCCCACGCCTTCTCGCTCCATCCCCTCCTCCTCGCCAGATCCCTCCTCGCCGAGCACCGCCATGGGCACTCTCCGGTGAAGCCCGCGGCCACCGCACACCCCTTGCCTCGCCGACGAGTATAGGAGCACCGTAGTGTCGTCCTCATCATCTACGTCGAGCCATACGGCGCCGGTCGGCCCCGTGACGCCACCGCAACCCCGTCTTCCTCCTCGGACCGCCGGCGCTCCTCCGGCGAATGTCACCGTTCTGCTGCTCCTAAGCTACCACCGGGCCCTCGTGTGCCTCCCCGGTGAGCTCCACCTCGTTTTCCCTCCCCCCCCTCGATCTACTTCTGCTGCTGCCAGCTCCGCCATGGCTGAAGCTCACCGCCACCGCTAGCTTCGTCGCCGCGCGCAACGCTGCTGCCGCTCGCCTTTGAACACGGCCTCGTGTTCCTGGGCTCCTTAAGAGTCCAACGCGACCGCCCACGCGCCTCCTCGTGCCCCGTAATCTCGCCCCCGACCTTGACCGATTCCGGCCGCCGCCCTCACCACTCGCCGCCGTCGTTGCAATCCGCCCCAACCCTAACTGAAGCCACCAATGGATGCGCCGCTCCGCCCGCGTCCATACGAGCCCGACCACGGCTCGAATGGTAGCCCGTAGCCGTTTTCCGGCGAAGGCCGAGCCCTCCGCCGCGTTCCTGGCTCGCCGGAGCAACTCCGGTCGCCGGCACTGACCTGGCGCCACGTGGCCACCCGCAGGGTCACTGACCCATGGGCCCCAGGAGGGCCCGCCCGGCCTGTTGACCGGTCAGCCCTGCTGACTGGATCGGCCCAGCCGCTGACAATGGGGCCCACCGCCCCCTAATTAACAGAACTAATTTAACTAACTTAATTAACCAAATCTGACACTGACAGGTGGGCCCAGACGCCTAATTAACTAAACTTAGTTTAAATCTAAACTCTGTTAGCCCCTGTGTATGACATGTGGGGCCCACTGGTCAGGTTTGACCTGGACCCGCTGGAGTTGACCTGCTGACGTCATCATGACATTTTGCTGATGTCACAATGCACTGTTTCGGATAATGTTAATTTTAGTGATTAAAATAATTCCAGAAATTGTTTAAATCTTTAGAAAATCGTAGAAAATAATCCGTAGCTCAGATCGAAAAACTTTGTACATGAAAGTTGCTCAAAATTTCGAGACGAATTCGAAGCGGTCCGTTCGTCCGTCACACGTCCCTGACTATCTGAACATGGAACCGTTCCCCTCCGGTCATCTGTCTGACAAATGTCCGGAACCGGGAAAACATTCCCGGTTGGATTCCCCCTTCCTCGGTGACGTGCAACCATACGTTAGGTCACACCCGGCACAACTTAATGCCATGCTATGCTTTGTGTTACATTGGTTGCTTTGTATTTACTGTTTCCTCCCCCTCTTCTCTCTTGTTAGACCCCGACGCAGTTCCCGGTACCGACGCAGCTCCGGAGATCGACGACACCGTTGACGACCTTGCCTTTGCCGCCGAGAAACCAGGCAAGCACCCCCTCCTTGAGCATACCGATATCGCCTATTCTTTCTCTCTCATGCTTGCACTAGAAATGTTGCTGCTACTGCTTTACCTATTCTGATGCATAGCCTGTTTATTGTAACTTGCATTTGAACCTTACCTGCTTATCCCAAACTGTCTAGTATAGGCTTGGTAGAGACCTATCAGTGACCCCACTTTTCCCGACTGCCCCGCTGGATTATCAGAAGACCCGATCAATGGGATCGAAGACAGGCCCCGGCACCGCACATCACCCCCCTTAGTTGTAACGACACTGCAGCGTTACTATCGAGTGCCGAGGGTGAAACCTCTTGTAGCACTTATGATGTTAACTCTATAGAGTAGCTATTCGGTCGTGGTCATCAAGGGTGATTACTCCTTCCCCACTTCCGATAGCGACGCTGTCGTGCAACACCTCAAGTGTGAACCCATCGAGGGTGATTCCTCCGAGTTCACCTTGATGGATACATCGATCAGGAATCCAACGAGGGTGATACCTCGGATTTCCCTTGATGTTATGGACACACAGATAATTGGACTTTACACTGTTACTCGGAAGGCGGGTCGACCCTGAGGGGTACCCGCGAGTGATATGGAGACGGGTTGACCTGGATGGTGCCCGAGTGATGAATACGAGGCGTGGCCGGGCATTCTTGGCCCTTGCCGCAAGTCCTCGAGATGGGGCGACGGGGTCACATCGATCGTGAGTCTATGCTCATTACCGCACTACCAACACACTACGATTTGGATATTTGATTCGAGTGGGCCTCTGGCCCGATAGCACTAACCATCACGCGGGAAAAGTTATGGGCACTGTGCATCGTATGCATCAGCCGAAAGCTTTGTCAGACGTCCAGTTCAGCATTGTGGCCGGGTCGGATCATGCCGTTGGCGCTGGTATCCACCCTGCTCGCAACGACCCGGAGAGCACAGGGCGATGGCCCAAGACCCGTGAGCCCTTAGGATGTAGACCGGCGGGGACCTCTCTGCTGAGCTCTAGGTAGGGCTGCGGTGTGTCATTTGGCCAAGGCCGGGCATGACCCTGAAAAGTGTGTCCGGCCGGAGTTAAGCGAGCGTGGTGGGTAAGTTGGTGCACCCCTGCAGGGAAGAACTAATCTATGCATAGCCGGATCCTCGGTAACGGACACTCGGAGTTGTATCCCGATCGATACAACTAGAATTGGATACTATGGCTCTGGGATTGCTTCTCGCAGGGAGTCGAGAAGGGATCTCAGGACGAGGTTGATGACTGTATGTCTCCGGATTGCTTTCTCGCAGGGAGTCAAGAAAGGATCTCTGGGTGAGGTTGAGACTTAATGATATTACTACTATATATTGTACTAACCTACACTCTTCTAATGCTGCAAGACCTCTGAAGATGCTAGTCTTCGATAGGACTAGGCCTTCTCTCTATTCTGGCATTTCTGCAGCCCAGTCCACATATACAGCCTTTCCTTTGATAATGTTGCATATGTAGTGTAGATCCTTGCTTGCTGAGTACTTCGGATGAGTACTCACGGTTGCTTTGCTTTCTTTTTCTCCCCTTATCCTTTTGATGCAACCAGATGACGGAGCCCCTGAGACAGCTGCCCCCGCCGACGATCGCTACTACGACCCCGAGGGTGGATTCTACTATGAGTTGGCCGACGACCAGGAGTAGGATCGGAGGGTCCCAGGCAGGAGGCCTACGCCTTTCGATCGTAGTGTTTTCTTTTGCCCCGCCTTTCTAAGGGCTTATCTGTTTCTGTTTCATATCTGTACTCAGATATCTAATGCTTCCGCTGACGCTTGTATGCGAGCTTATGTATTCGAGCCCTCGAGGCCCCTGGCTTGTAATATAAAGCTTGTATGACTTTATTTATGTTTTAGAGTTGTGTTGTGATATCTTCCCGTGAGTCCTTAGGCTTGATCATGTGCATTTGCGTGTATGATTAGTGCATGATTAAGCCGGGGGCGTCACAAGTTGGTATCAGAGCCGACTGCCTGTAGGAACCCCCTTTCCAACTCCTTGGTCGAAGTTGAGTCTAGAGGTCCAAAACTGTTTTACTAACTTGGCTATGTGGCTTACGGGCCCACGTCACCAACTGGGTGGTATTAGGATCTTTTACTCCTCGTCTTTACTCTGGGACTCTAATCTCTCTTCTATTCGGGTTAAAAAAAATACTAACTCCGACATTAGGTTCTCGTAACCGCTCTCTTCCGGAGAGCCCATTCACCACAGATGATCGTCTGCTACATCAGAAGACTCTGAAGATACTTCTCGATGTTTCCCGAGATCCTGTGCCCACTGCTTTGCAGTTCCTGACCACCGATAAACTCCGATGGATAACTACTTACAACTGTCATTCATATATTCGTTCCCGATACTCTCGGGTTCTATCCGACATATCGAAATACTATCCGACATTTCGAGAATTCTCTAAACCTACTGCCTTGCAGTTCCTCTCCGCTTGAACACACCTACGAATAAATCCTCATACTTATCAGGGATTCGTTCATCACAAGTTGATCTTGTGTTTCACGAAATACTTCGTTTTGCTATCCGATCTCCCAAAAACTTTCTGCCGACTATTGCTCTTGGAAATTCTTGCATGCTTGCATTATGGGTAATTCCATATGACAAGTAATCATTGTTGATATCCCTTGTCACTATCATTCTGGCCTCATTGATTCAACCTGTGTGCGAATACTCGCAAATCATCGGTTCTTTCCCATAATTCGTCCTACCGGCTCAGACGTCATTTTGGACATGAGTTGGATCTCGGCCAATCATGTTGCAATTGATTTTCCACCTAGTTCCCTTCAACTTGAACGCCGAATTATTTAGCTGTTTCTATAATCTGATGCCTTTGCATTCTTTCCTTCTTCTGATCGAGTACTGATAGTCACATCAGATCCATTGAGGACCCCTGAATCCTTTGTTGGATTATTATCCGGCAGTGTCCTTCATATTCAAAAACTTGTGCGCTCTTCCCCTGATACATATTGCCTTCGGTAAATGGTGTCATCTGCTTTGACTTTGATACTCTGCTTACGAACCCGTATTCCTTGCTTTGGCTGATGGTTGTATAGCTTCGTAAAAATGTCCCGACGGGTTGAACCTATGCTTTCCCTAATCCGTGTGAACTCGAAAGTTATGTGAGTCATACTCTTCTGGTGCTTCACCAGATAAATCTTCCGCACTACAATTTCTTCGAAAACGAGGAGTGAATGAAAGGTTATGCATTGAAGAAGTGGGAGTCGACCTTGAACCTTTGTGTTCATGCCCATGGACCCGATGTAGAACTTATCATGGAAGTTGCTCGTAAAAATAATTATTTCCTTGGTACTAGTTCATCTTGCATCTGTGAATTGATCTTTTGTAATCATGGTTTCGGCCATACTAATATCCCTTGATTCCTTTCTCGGACAAGTTAAAATACTTGTCTTCAGTAAATCAAATATGCCTGTCCAACCTCTATACTGAACTACCTCGGGTATTACCCCCCCCTACAATCTCGAGGATATCATCCTATTGCACTACGTCCTATGAATTTTCCCATGGAGTGATACCTTCCCTGTCATAGTCACTCCACGGGTTCTGGGTTATCGTCAACCGAGGCCACCGGTAAGTGAATCAATTCCGCACTCCAATTCAAGAACTCTAAGTAATTTTCGCTGCTTACGAGTTTAATAATCCTTCAAGTCATTCGTATCCTGATCGGCTATATCCTTATCGTGCTAAATTTTAACTGTGCTACTTGGTCCTTCTCCCCAGAGCACCAATTCCGACGATGAGCTAATCTTACGCCGATCCTTCTCATCTTATCATTTCACCTCGAACAACAAGCTTGGTTTCGAGCTTGTGCAGTATCCGTGGTTTCAATAACCTTTTGCTTCATCATTCCTTTTACTTGATGTCCTCGCTGATCGATGGCATCTTCATGAAACCTCTCGACAAAATGTATCTTCATCATTATCAACCTTTCGGTTCCCTTAAAGTTGTGAATTGAATTCATGATGAGAAATACCATCCGGGCCCCTCGATGATCTGTGTTATCATCGACCACCTCCTTGACTTCCTCCAACACTAACCTGAAGATGTTTTGCTCATATATCGAGTTCCTTGATAATCTTGAATTGATCCTTCGTATCCCTTGTGCTCCTCAGATCCAACCCTTTACCTGAAATACCATAAAAATTGCTACCTCGAAGCATGATTGTGGTATTCTAAGTATCAACAAGAACATTGGAAGCGCAGTGCTAACTGTTCCTTGATCAATTATCTAAACACCGTTGTTCGGGTAAACATCATGAATTTTCCCTCGCCCCTTCAACTAAATGCTATTGAACTTGCTGTCCCATCATGTATATCGTGCTCCGCCTTTCGTTCAAAAAGATATACTCCTAGTTCTTGTGTATAAACACATTTTCCTTTCCATTGTTTTGTTTAACCTTTCTTGTAATCTATATGATACAAGCAGAAATAATTCCCTGCTTATGAAAACACCTCGATGTACAACCTTGTCAGTGGGACCCTATTACTATTGTTAATGACATTTCGGTAACCACCGATGGACGAGAACTTTGCCTATCGGTCCGCCTCGTTCAACGAGCAGGAAAATGGTTCTCTTCATCCCTCGCCCTTGGTACCGATGTTGTCGTCGACATAACTGACAGACTATCCTCTGACATGCCTTGCTATCTTGACCGTGCAATATGTCAGCCTCCTTCCTACTTTTAGCCCTCATGGTGGGCCCATAACCCACAGTTCCACAGGATCGAAACCTGACTCTCCTGTACATCCCTGTTTTCCAAAATTGTTTCTCGCGCTTGGCTTCGTAAGTACATCACGAGCCACCCACCTAGTGATCGATTCTGGTATCATACGCAATGTTTATTCCCATTGTTCTGAACCCCTTTCACCCTCTGTTTGAGGCAACGAACGGTTGCCTATCCGGTTGAAGCTTCTTATTGCACCCCGTACCTTGCCCTCGATGATTTTCTTGAATTTCAACTTGAGAGATGCCCCTATGCGACGTCACCGAGATAGCCCCCAGGTACCTATCTTGTGTTGAGCTCCGTCCTTCCCGAGTCTTTCCCCCTTACTCCACCCCTTAATTCTCGGGACGAGAATTCTTATTAGTGGAGGAGATTTGTAACACCCCCAGTGGTTAGCCACAGTAATCCCCCTTTTGATAATGCCATGTCATCATGATCAACAGTGCGTAAACATCATTTGGATCCTATCTCTTTTCAAATTCAAATGGAAATTCAAACTGAAGGTGCAAATAAAAGTTGTTCAAAATTGAAAACTAAAATGTTCATAGTATTGTAAATAATCCAGAGACAATTTTAAAATTATAACCAACATTCACTATATTAATTAATTGACTCTAACAGCAACAAAACAGGAAGTATTTAATCCATTTTCATTTAATTAAAATCCAAATAAAATTCAATTGCCTCCAAACCAATTTCTAACAGTGCATAATATAGCACTATAAATATGTGGCTAGTTCACCTATTTTTACAAAAGTCATTTGGTTTAAAAAGAATAAAAGAAAACAGAAAAATACAAAGGGAAAATAAATAAAGGAAAAGAAAAACCTCCCTAGCCCCCCCGGGTGTTGTCGGCCCAGCTGGCCGCTCTGCCGGCCCGACCCAGCTCCCCCTCGGTCGCCTTCCACCTCGCTACAGGGGAAGCCGAGCGAGCGCACGCATGCCCCCGCCAGACCACCTCGTCGGCGACCCCTCGGAGGGGGATAAGGACGCCCCGGCGCCTCGGCCCCCGCTCCCACTTCTCCCCACTTGCCCCCCCTCTTCCCCACGCCCTCTCGCTCCATCCCCTCCTCCTCGCCAGATCCCTCCTCGCCGAGCGCCGCCATGGGCTCTCTCCGGTGAAGCCTGCGGCCACCGCACACCCCTTGCCTCGCCGACTAGTATAGGAGCACCGTAGCGTCGTCCTCATCATCTACGTCGAGCCATATGGCGCCGGTCGGCCCCGTGACACCACCCCAACCCCGTCTTCCTCCTCGGACCGTCGGCGCTCCTACGACGAATGTCGCCGTTCTGCTGCTCCTAAGCTACCACCGGGCCCTCATGTGCCTCCCCGGTGAGCTCCACCTCGTTTTCCCTATGCCCCCCCCCCCCGATCTACTTCTGCTGCTGCCAGCTCCGCCATGGCCGAAGCTCATCACCGCCGCTAGCTTCGTCGCCGCGCGCAACTCTGCTGCCGCTCGCCTTCGAACACGGCCTCGTGTTCCTAGGCTCCTTAAGAGTCCAACGCGACCGCCCACGCGCCTCCTCGTGCCCCGCAGTCTCTCCCCCGACCTTGACCGATTTCGGCCGCTGCCCTCACCACTCGCCGCCGTCGTTGCAGTCCGCCCAACCCTAACTGAAGCCACCAATGGATGCGCCGCTCCGCCCGCGTCCATACGAGCCCGGCCACGGCTCGAACGGTAGCCCGTAGCCGTTTTCCGGCGAAGGCCGAGCCCTCCGCCGCGTTCCTGGCTCGCCGAAGAAACTCCGGTCGCCAACACTGACCTGGCGCCACATGGCCACCCCCAGGGTCACTGACCCGTGGGCCCCAGGAGGGCCCGGCCGGCCTGTTGACCGGTCAGCCCTGCTGACTGGACCGGCCCAGCCGCTGACAATGGGGCCCACCGCCCCCTAATTAACAGAACTAATTTAACTAACTTAATTAACCTAATCTGACACTGACAGGTGGGCCCAGACGCCTAATTAACTAAACTTAGTTTAAATCTAAACTCTGTTAGCCCCTGTGTATGACATGTGGGGCCCACTGGTCAGGTTTGACCTGGACCCGCTGGGGTTGACCTGCTGACGTCATCATGACGTTCTGATGACGTCACAATGCACTATTTCGGATAATGTTAATTTTAGTGATTAAAATCATTCCAGAAATTGTTTAAATCTTTAGAAAATCATAGAAAATAATCCGTAGCTCAGATCGAAAAACTTTGTACATGAAAGTTGCTCAAAATTTCGAGACGAATCCGAATACGCGGTCCGTTCATCCGTCACACGTCCCTAACTATCCAAACATGGAACCGTTCCCCTCCGGTCATCTGTCTGACAAATGTCCGGAACCGGGAAAACATTCCCGGATGGATTCCCCCTTCCTCGATGACGTGCAACCATACGTTAGGTCACACCTGGCACAACTTAATGCCATGCTATGCTTTGTGTTACATTGGTTGCTTTGTATTTACTGTTTCCTCCCCCTCATCTCTCTCGTTATACCCCGACGCAGTTCTCGGTACCGACGCAGCTCCGGAGATCGACGACACCGTTGACGACCTTGCCTTTGCCGCCGAGCAACCAGGCAAGCACCCCCTCCTTGAGCATACCGATATTGCCTATTCTTTCTCTCTCATGCTTGCACTAGAAATGCTGCTGCTACTGCTTTACCTATTCTGATGCATAGCCTGTTTATTGTAACTTGCATTTCAAACCTTACCTGCTTATCCTAAACTGTCTAGTATAGGCTGGGTAGAGACCTATCAGTGACCCCACTTGTCCCGACTGCCCCGGTGGATTATCAGAAGACCCGATCAACGGGATCGAAGACAGGCCCCGGCACCGCACATCACCCCCCTTAGTTGTAATGACACTGCAGCGTTACTATCGAGTGCCGAGGGTGAAACCTCTTGTAGCACTTTTGATGCTAACTCTGTAGAGTAGCTATTCGGTCGTGGTCATCGAGGGTGATTCCTCCTTCCCCACTTCCGATAGCGACGTTGTCGTGCAACACCTCAAGTGTGAACCCATCGAGGGTGATTCCTCCGAGTTCACCTTGACGGATACATCGATCAGGAATCCAACGAGGGTGATACCTTGGATTTCCCTTGATGTTATGGACACACGGATAATTGGACTTTATACTGTTACTCGGAAGGCGGGTCGACCCCGAGGGGTACCCGCGAGTGATATGGAGACGGGTTGACCTGGATGGTGCCCGAGTGATGGATACGAGGCGTGGCCGGGCATTCTTGGCCCTTGCTGCAAGTCCTCGAGACGGGGCGACGGGGTTGAGGGAGTCCTGGATTTAGCGGTCCTCGGGCGTCCGGGCTACGTGACGTGGGCCGGACTGATGAGCCATGAAGATACAAGATAGAAGACTCTCTCCCGTGTCCAGATGGGACTCTCCTTGGCGTGGATGGCAAGCTTGGCGTTCGATATGAAGATTCCTTTCTCTGTAACCGACTTTGTACAAACCCTAGTCTCCTCCGGTGTCTATATAAACCGGAGGGTTTTAGTCCGTAGGGGCGATCATAATCAGACAGGCTAGACTTCTAGGGTTTTAGCCATTACGATCTCGTGGTAGATCAACTCTTGTAATTCTCATATTCATCAAGATCAATCAAGCAGGACATAGGGTATTACCTCCATAGAGAGGGCCCGAACTTGGGTAAACATCGTGTCCCTCATCTCCTGTTACCATCGACCTTAGACGCACAGTTCGGGACCCCCTACCCGAGATCCGCCGGTTTTGACACCGACATTGGTGCTTTCATTGAGAGTTCCGCTGTGACGTCGAAGACAGGGTTGATGGCTCGCCTTGTTGTCAAGGACAATATCACCTCCGGAGTAGCCCTAGCCTCAGGCCAAACCCTCCGGCTGGGCGGCTTTATCATGACCGCCCGTCCGGCCGTTAAGGCGACGATGACTTCTCGGATCGTCGAAAATCGCCTCCGCATTGACTCCGAATACTCCAAACAGATGGATCCGACGGAGTTGTCGTCTTTAAACGAACTCCTGGATCGCATCGCCGCCTTGGGGGTCGTTACAGACTACGATCGGATTGGGCTTAAACCCGATCAGAGAGAAATCAAATCTCCACCGATCACCCATCAGATAGCAGTGGTAGAAGAGCAAAACAACAACTCTTCCCCTGTGTGGAGGACGAACTATGTTCGGATTTCCAAAGAGCCAGATACCTGTCTGCGGAACGGCACGCCCTGTCCTCCGAACCTAGACTCGGACGATGGGCCCGAAAAATCAGTCGATATCTTGGAGCCCGAATTATTAAGCTCGGAAGTTTCTCAAACTCCGGATCCTAAGCTGGGTCAGGGTTCGGATTCAAAGCCACCCACCCACCCAGACAGACGCGACCTCATGTGCGTACGACATCAGTCTTAGGAAACAGTCCATCACTTTTGGGCCAGATTCCTTCTTGTCAAAGACAAGATTGAAGATTGCCGCGACGAAGACGCGATCTCAGCATTCTGCAACAATTGCACGGACGAAGGAATCCTCAACGCCATCAACCGCCATTGCGTATCACACTTCGCTGACTTGGCAACCATAGTACAGAAGTACTGCGCAATGGAAAACACCTGGAAAACTCAGGCAGCTCGTCGGGAACCACTGGTTTCCACTCAACCCCTCGTCCGAGCAAAAATGATGCACCCCCATGGGGTGCCCGACCCAATAGTAAAGAAATCCAAGCCTATTACGGGGCGTAGAACCATTCTGGAGGGATGACTCGATAGGCCATGCAAAATACACACAACACCGGATACCATACCAACTCACAGCCTTAGAGCATGTTTGATAAGCCGGCAAGTGGCCAAGAGCGGCGAGGATATCCTCACCAAAAACACCTCAAAACAACACCCCCCGGGAGACGACGACCTCAGGGTATTGACGGTCTTCGAGACCTTCGCTTCAAACAATAGGCGCAAAAGGGCACTCCGCGACCTCGCCGAAGTCAGCCAAGTCGCAACAATAAACCCCTGGAACGACACGGCCATAACTTTCAATGCCAGTGACGAACCAAAATCCAGGACAGTCCGGGCACCAGCCGCCTTGGTCCTCAGTCCAATCATGGACGGCTTTTGGCTCACCAAAGTACTCATGGACGGCGGCAGCGGACTAAACCTCATCTATGAGGACACGCTCAACAAAATGGAAATAGACAGGAGCCGCATCGAGCAAAGTGGTACGACCTTCCGAGGAATCATTCCCAGTTGGGAGGCGCGGTGCGCGGGAAATATCACATTCGATGTGGTATTCGGCACACCGGAGAATTACCGGTCCGAAGAGATGACCTTCCAAGTGGCCCCTTTCAATAGTGGATATCACGCCCTATTGGGGCGAGATGCATTTACACGCTTCCAAGCTATACCTCATTACGGGTACATGAAGCTCAAGATGCCCGGGCCCAATGGTATTATCACCCTTTCCAGTGATCCGGACATAGCACTCCGCACCGAAAACAAAACCGCATCCCTGGCCCTCGAGGCATTGTCCGAAACCCTCGCGACCGAAGAATTAGCCGCACTGCGCTCCACGGTGGATAGGGACGATGTAATCCTGGACAAGCAACCCAAATCCACCTCCTTCAAGCCAGCAGACAAAATCGTCAAATTCCAGGTCCACCCAACGGACCCCAAGAAGACAGCCTCTATCGGGGCACAGCTGGACCCAACGGTTGACGCCGCATTACGAGCGTTCCTACGCGAAAATTGGGACATATTTTCCTGGCACCCTTCTGATATGCCAGGAATCCCATGAAGGTTGGCCGAGCACAGCCTCAATATATCAAAGGGACACAAGCCGGTCAAACAAACACTGCGGCGCTTTTCCGAACCCAAACGACAAGCTATGGGGGAGGAGCTGGCCAAGTTAATCGAGGCCGGATTCATCAGAGAAATAAAGCATCCGGACTGGCTAGCAAACCTGGTGATGGTACCAAAGAAGGATAAATCCTGGCGCCTATGCGTCGATTTCAAAGACCTCAACAAAGCCTGCCCCAAGGATCCCTTCCCCCTCCCCCGCATTGATCAGATCATAGATGCTACTGCAGGACACGACTCACTGTGTTTCCTCGACGCATACTCCGGATACCATCAAATCAAAATGAAGGAGTCCGATCAAGCCGCAACGGCATTCATTACCCCATACGGGCCTTTTTGCTTCAACACTGTGCCCTTTGGGCTTAAAAACGCCGGCGCTACCTACCAACGCATGATTCAAACATGCCTGGAGAAGAAAATCGGCAAGACAGTTGAAGCATGCGTGGATGATGTCGTCATCAAAACTAGACACGTCGAGTCATTAATAGACGACTTACGACTCACATTCGACAACCTCCGCACATATGACATCAAGCTCAATCCGGAAAAGTGCATTTTCGGTGTTCCCGCTGGAAAGTTGCTGGGCTTCATTGTTTCCAGTAGAGGAATTGAGGCAAATCCAGCCAAAATTTGAGCTTTGTCACAATTGGCTATACCAACTGACCTTAAACAGGTCCAAAAACTAGTCAGATGCGTGGCAGCTTTAAGCCGCTTTATCTCCAGACTCGGAGAAAAGGCATTGCCACTCTATCGCCTTCTCCGACACACCGATCACTTCGAGTGGACGGATGCAGCAACGGCCGGACTGGAAGAAATAAAAGCCCTTTTAGCATGCAACCCAATCCTAGCCGCGTCAAACATCGGCGAACCAATGTTGTTATACATCTCTGCGACTCACCAAGTGGTGAGCGCAGTGCTCGTCGTTGAACGAGAGGAGGACGGACACAAATTCCCGCTTCAGAAGCCGGTATACTATGTATTCACTGTCCTCACACCTTGCAAATCCTGGTACCGTCATTACCAAAAGATAGCATACGCGGTCTTCATGGCATCCCGGAAGCTACGACACTACTTCCAAGAATGCTCGATCACGGTGGCTTCTGAAGTACCACTTAATGACATAATAAACAACCGCGACGCTACGGGCCGGATTGCCAAATGGGCCATTGAGCTCCTGCCATTCGACATAACGTATAAACCACGCCGAGCCATTAAATCCCAAGTGTTGGCTGACTTCATCGCCGAATGGACAGAGGCTGAACTCCCTAAAGAGTATGGCACATATTCCAACTGGGTCATGTACTTCGATGGCTCTAAGATGCTAGCCGGTTTGGGAGCGGGCGTCGTCTTAACATCCCCAACGGGAGACACAGTCCAGTACGTACTCCAAATCTTATATACAGACTCCAATAATGCAGCCAAATACGAGGCCTTACTACATGGTCTTCGGATGGCCGTCTCCATGGGCATACAACGTCTGGAGGTGCGCGGGGATTCAAACCTCGCAATATCCCAAATAAACAGAGACTTTGATGCAAAAGATCCGAAAATGGCGGCCTATCGTAACGCCGTACTGAAAATATCAGCCCGATTCGAGGGACTCGAGTTCCATCATGTGGCTCGAGAAAGTAATCAAGCGGCGGATGTCCTTGCTCGCATGGGAGCCAAGCGCGACCCCGTCCCGCCTAACATCTTTCTGGAACGGCTCTTCAAGCCATCCGTGGTGTGGCAGGATGAAAGTGGCAACACTAGCCCAGACCCGATCATATCCCCTGAGTCCGGGCACAATACCGATATCATCGGGGGCTCAGCCACCGAAGCAACACCATCGACCCATCTCATAATGGCAGTAATTGCTCCATGGACCGAACCCTTCTTGGCCTACCTTAATAGGCGAGAGCTCCCTGAGGATCCTAACGAGGCTCGCTGCATTGTCCGGCGCTCGAAAGCCTACAAGGTCCATGACGGTGAGCTCTACAAGAAAAGCGCTACCGGAGTCCTTCAAAGATGTATCTCCGAAGAATAGGAGCGGCAGCTCCTGGCCGAAATCCATGCTGGCCTTGGCGGTCATCACGCCGCGGCTCGGGCCCTTGTGAGTAAAGCCTTCCGTACAGGTTTCTTTTGGCCTACGGCCCGAGCAGATGCTCAGGACCTTGTCCAACGTTGTGTCGGATGCCAGCTTTTCGCTAATCAAAGCCATATGCCGCCTACTGCGCTACAAACAATCCCCATTACATGGCCTTTTGCGGTCTGGGGGCTTGATATGGTCGGACCCCTTAAAGGGGGAAGCCACAAGAAAAAATACCTGCTGGTCATGGTAGATAAATTCACTAAGTGGATTGAGGCCAAACCGGTTAAAACGGCCGAAGCCGGACCAGTGATAGACTTTATATCCGGTGTCGTACACCGTTATGGTGTTCCACACAGCATTATCATAGACAACGGCTCTAAATTTACAGCCGACGAGGTGAAAACCTGGTGCGCTAACCTGGGCATCAAGCTTGATTATGCCTCCGTCTATCACCCGCAAACAAATGGTCAAGTCGAACGAGCCAATGGTCTTATTATGAGCGGCATTAAGCCCAGGCTAGTGCGGTCTTTGAAAGAATCAGACAAGCACTGGGTTGAGGAGCTCGACTCCGTACTCTGGGGGCTGCGGACCATGCCCAACCGCACTACCGGATACACACCGTTCTTCATGGTGTACGGCGCAGAGGCCGTGTTGCCCTGCGACATTATGCATGACTCACCACGAGTGCGCATGTATGAAGAGAGAGAGGCCGAGCTTGATAGGCAGGACAGCTTAGACGCCCTGGAGGAGGAGCGTGGAGTTGCAAAGGCCCGTTCCGCATTGTATCAACAACAGGCTCGCAGATATCACAGCAGAGAAGTGCAGGCCAAGACTTATAATGTTGGCGAACTCGTTCTACGCTTGCCAGAGAAGAAAGAGGACAAACTCAAGCCCAAATGGGAGGGTCCCTTCATCATTGACGAAGTTCTCACTGGAGGAGCGTACCGACTGCGTGATGCATCAGACAATCGCTTGGAGCCGAACCCATGGAACGCCGCCAGACTCCGAAGATTCTACGCCTAGAGCCGGACTCTTTGTGCGTCTTCTTCTCCCTTTTAATCCATTACCTTTTTTTCCCTCTCTTTCGTTTTTTTCTATAGCTTTAAGCTCTTGAGCGGCTAAACCGCACAACTATGACGTACACATCCTTGAATATGTACGTCCATAATACCTGGGGGCTTCTTGTACAGAAGCTTATTTTTATTATTATTTTCCGAGCATCAAGCTCACCACATATGTGTCTTTTCCTCATATGTACCTTTTCTTCGCCATTATATGCATCGTTATGACTTAAGTTTTGGCCAAGCTGGGTTGCCTGGCTCCTGTGCTTATGCCCTACGTTCCCGTTAGTTCGGCTAGGGCATAAAGGGAGCACCTCTGCGATTGTTACTGCCGGGTCATCCGGATGTGTACCTCAGACTGGGTGAAGCCGAAAGCTAGCGTTCTTAAGGGAATATTCGGTCGACGGACTAAAGATGTTTTTTCACTCATTACACTATAACCCCCAGATGCTATGTATACTCCGATTTTTCAATCATAGTTCGGACATGAACATTAACGCATGTTCACCCAGGGAAAGGAACCCTTAACGGAACTATTATCTCTGGAAGATGTTTCTTACGATCATACATAATATAACATAGCTAGCCGGATACAACTTGTCTGTTCAAGCAACTATGACCCCTACGCCTGGTTTCCACGCATACCCTGGTTTATATTACCATGCGGGTATTCGGAAACACTCCGCACCTTCGGGTCCGGAGGTCGAAGCGAAAAGGTCCGCCATGACAATCGTTTTACAATCCGGCTAGGGACAAATTTGTCAATCGAAGCACATAGTCACTTAGACTCAAAAGCTTCTTCCTCTATGCCGTCCCATAGGCTGTCTAGCTTACAATCCTGTTGGGACAATTCGGCGGCTACCTTTACTTGGTCATATACTAAACTAACTGGGACCTCTTTTCCGTCTGATCCTCGAGGTCCGACCCGAGCCATATGATTCGGATCAAGCTTGGTATACCGTGTTTTCACCATGGCCCAGGCCTCTCGCGCACCTTCTCGGCAGGCCGATATCTTCCATAAACGGAAGCGCCTCCGCGCTCCTTTGAATAGCTGCACAAGTTCCTCCATACTTCCTGGAGGGGAGGTGGATGGCCACAAGGCCTTGGCAACACTCCACATTGCCTGCCGAGCTCGCTCGTGCATTTGCGACAGCTCTTGTAGCAGATCGCCTGAAGATCCGGACATTTCCTCTTCGGGACGGCCAGTCAGCATACCTGCAGACATAAATCTGTCAGTTCTTTTCCTCGCCGAATTACACGGAGGTAAGTTTGAAAGCATACTGAATATGCCGCCTCGTAGCCTCTTATTTTCCTTCACGGAGTCAGCTAGCTGGGCTCGCACATCTTTCAGTTCTTCACCCAGTAGGGTGTTGGAATCCTGCAGCTTGTTTTTATCCTCCCTGACCCGTGTCAGCACACGTTCTCCCGCGGCCAGTAGCCTTTTGGCTTCTTGTTTATCCGCTTGCGCGATTTCAAGTGCCTCCTTCAGCTGATCTGACGATCCTGCCATGAGATATGCAACACTGTTAGCATTGCTGGTATATGATTATATTTTCTCGATGGAGGGGAACATTACCAGGCGACGCCTTCTTCGATTTCTCCAATTCGGCGGTGGTAGCAGTTAGCTGAGTCCGACACTTTTCCAGTTCTTGAGACAGCAGGTTGTTCTTCTTTGTAAGAACCTGGTTATACAATGATCCTTAAATCAGTTGTATCAACTGCTTCAAGTCTCGGGGGCTACTGGTATATAATTATCAGGTTTGTACAATGTGAACTTACCCGCATATCTTTCAAATGCTGGTCTGTGGCTCTGGCAAGCCCGTCTCGAGCAGCTCGGATGTATGCATCAGCCGAGCTGAAGGCATTGAATGCCTCTTTTGTAAAGCCGGGGTCGCGAAGAGCGGCCCTCCGGCGCCGATGATTCATGGCGCTCTCCACTTCTGAGTTTGTGACGGATACATCAGCCGAATCCTCTGTCAAAGGACAATCCGGCGTCACTCCTGTACCGGCCCTTGTCCTTATGGCAGGTTCGGGAGCCTGGCTGTTGGGAGCATGTCCTGCAGGACCTCCGGACATAGTCCGGCGAACGCTCTTCCTGATGGGACACAAACAGACAATATCACAGTTGAATGTGACTGCCAAGGGGCATATTTACGAAGCCGTACCTCTTTGATGACGGCTCGGTCGTGACTTCGTTTGCCTTCCTCTTCAAAGGCTTGCCCGATGTAGGCGCCGTTCTCTTTTGAGTCGCCTCTGGTGTGACATGGCGCGCCGAGCGCCTCCCCTTTGGAACACGAGATAGTGTGGTGGGTGAGGCAGAATGAGGAAGCTCTTTCGGAGGAGAGGTCTCCTGATTACTTACGTGTGAGGTAGGAAGGAGGCCGGGATAGTCTGCTATAATGGCCACTTCTGTGCCATCGTAGCTCGCCTGGTAAAATACTCCTTCCTCTAGCTTCACAGATATGTCCGGATCCTCCTCGAATCCGGGGTCAAGATCCCGGTTATGGTCCTCCGGCTGTGGAGCAGGGCTGTAGATCCCCGTGACGGCCTTTCGCCATTCCTGTTCCAAATGGATGGGTTAGTATCAGTTAAAAGTGACTCATGGAAAGGATTGAGTATGGTGGTGGGATTAAAACTCACCCAGCTAGGAGGATTGTACATGGAAAATCCCTCTCGGCGTTTAAGACAAATAAATTCCTCTTTCTCCCCTTTGTACAGATTGGCCAATATTTCGGCTAGAGCGGCGGCGGTGTCCGGACCTTTCCGGCCACAGCGTGAGGAGTCGTCTTCCCCATTGTAGTGCCACATAGGGAGCCCTCTAAATTGGATTGGCTGGACACCCCGCACTATGGAGATCGCCATTACCTCGATTATTGATAATCCGGACTGGGCGAGCGTCTTTATCTTGTTCATTAATTGGTGGATTTCCGCACTATCTTCCTCCTCGAGGCTCCTAGGGCGCCAGCTGTGGCGTTTCTTCAAAGGAGCGCTGGAAAATTCAGGGAGACCCATTCGGATTGGGTCAGGGAGAGCGACGTCCTCAATATAAAACCACTCTGAGGGCCACTCCTCGGATGCCTTCTTCGGTGTTCCGGATAGGTATCCGGTTCCGGCTATGCGCCATACTTCGGCGCCGCCCACCTCGAATATGGATCCCTCTTGGGTACGAGGGACGAGGCAGAATAGTTTTCTCCATAAATCAAAGTGGGCTTCACAGCCTAGGAAAAGCTCGCAAAGGGCAACAAAACCGGCGATGTGCAAGATAGAGGCCGGCGTGAGGTTGTGCAGTTGGAGGCCATAGTACTCCAGGAGTCCTCGGAGGAAAGGGTGGATTGGAAACCCAACGCCTCTTAGCAAATAAGAAATGAAGCACACCCGCTCCCCCTGGTTGGATTGGGGAAATTTTCTGCCAAAGCTTCGCCTGAGAAGGAAGTCAAACCTGCTCGAACAGGGACTTCTAGGGTTTTAGCCATTACGATCTCGTGGTAGATCAACTCTTGTAATTCTCTTATTCATCAAGATCAATCAAGCAGGACGTAGGGTATTACCTCCATAGAGAGGGCCCGAACCTGGGTAAACATCGTGTCCCTCGTCTCCTGTTACCATCGTCCTTAGACGCACAGTTTGGGACCCCCTACCCGAGATTCACCGGTTTTGACACCGACAGGGGTCACATCGATCATGAGTCTCTGCTCGTTGCCGCACTACCAACACACTACGATTTGGATATTTGATTCGAGTGGGCCTCTGGCCCGATAGCACTAACCATCACGCGGGAAAAGTTATGGGCACTCTGCATCGTATGCATCAGCCGAAAGCTTTGTCAGACGTCCAGTTCAGCATTATGGCCGGGTCGGATCGTGCCATTGGCGCTAGTATCCACCCTGCTCGCAATGACCCGGAGAGCACAGGGCGATGGCCCAAGACCCCTAAGCGCTTAGGATGTAGACCGGCGGGGACCTCTCTGCTGAGCTCTAGGTAGGGCTGCGGTGTGTCGTTTGGCCGAGGCCGGGCA
The DNA here is from genome assembly GCA_011799875.1 of Thinopyrum elongatum. Taxonomy (NCBI): domain Eukaryota; kingdom Viridiplantae; phylum Streptophyta; class Magnoliopsida; order Poales; family Poaceae; genus Thinopyrum; species Thinopyrum elongatum. The sequence goes on from CM022299.1 coordinate 248,923,911, forward strand.
TGACCCTGAAAAGTGTGTCTGGCCGGAGTTAAGCGAGCGTGGTGGGTAAGTTGGTGCACCCCTGCAGGGAAGAACTAATCTATGCATAGCCGGATCCTCGGTAACGGACACTCGGAGTTGTATCCCGATCGATACAACTAGAATTGGATACTATGGCTCTGGGATTGCTTCTCGCAGGGAGTCGAGAAGGGATCTCAGGACGAGGTTGATGACTGTATGGCTCTTGATTGCTTTCTCGCAGGGAGTCGAGAAAGGATCTTTGGGTGAGGTTGAGACTTAATGATACTACTACTATATATTGTACTAACCTACACTGTTCTAATGCTGCAAGACCTCTGAAGATGCTAGTCTTCGATAGGACTAGGCCTTCTCTCTATTCTGGCATTTCTGCAGCCCAGTCCACATATACAGCCTTTCCTTTGATAATGTTGCATATGTAGTGTAGATCCTTGCTTGCTTTGCTTTCTTTTTCTCCCCTTATCCTTTTGATGCAACCAGATGACGGAGCCCCTGAGACAGCTGCCCCCGCCGATGATCGCTACTACGACCCCGAGGGTGGATTCTACTATGAGTTGGCTGATGACCAGGAGTAGGATCAGAGGGTCCCAGGCAGGAGGCCTACGCCTTTCGATCGTAGTGTTTTCTTTTGCCCCGCCTTTCTAAGGGCTTATCTGTTTCTGTTTCATATCTGTACTCAGATATCTAATGCTTCCGCTGACGCTTGTATGCTAGCTTATGTATTCGAGTCCTCGAGGCCCCTGGCTTGTAATATAAAGCTTGTATGACTTTATTTATGTTTTAGAGTTGTGTTGTGATATCTTCCCATGAGTCCTTAGGCTTGATCGTGTGCATTTGTGTGTATGATTAGTGCACGATTGAGCCGGGGGCGTCACAATTACGGCATCAAGGTCAAGCATATCCCTTTGTATTGCGATAATGAGAGTGCCATCAAAATTGCACATAATCCTGTGCAGCATTCTCGCACGAAGCATATTGCCATCAGACATCATTTTATTCGCGATCATGTTGTTCGAGAGGATATTGTGATCAATCACGTCAAGACCGAAGACAATCTTGCTGATATTTTCACCAAGCCTCTCGATGAGAAAAGATTATGTGTGTTATGGTGTGAGATAAATATCCTAGACTTCGCAAACGTGTAGTAAACTGGAATAGGCACCCGTGCTAACACTTCCACATCTTTGAAGGAATGGGTGCATAACACTCGAAGAGTTTGAAAATTTTGACAAAGTGAAACTTTCTTTCTGAGAGTGAATACATTAACGAAGAACTAGACTAACCGGTTGCCACGATAATTGTGTGACGCTCGGGGTCATACAGTTCTTATATGGTGGGTAATGCCACCACAATTTTCTTTCGTTGGTTTTCTCTTCGATCGATAGTTTTTGACTTCGTCTGAATGCATTTCATTCATAGCTATTTGCTTGAGTGTTTGTGTGTTTCTGACTGAGTGAAATGCCTAGGACCTTGTTTTCCCTCTATTCTATCTCTTCAAGTCTATGCTAATCCGTTAAAAATGCTCAAATTTTATCTGGAACGAAACTTTATCCGGTGTCCTTGACCACGATTAAGATTCGGTCCGAACTTTAATCTGTTTTGGCGAAAGCTGTCCAAAATTTGGGGTTTCCCGCCCAAGTCGGGACCACGATCTTTTTGACGGTTGCCACGTGCAACACATCAACTGTCAGTGCATCCTAACCATTGAATCGCAATCGTCTCTGCTTAGAGACCGTCCGATAAAAATCCTCTGTTTACGGTTATTTCCATTCGTCTATATAAACTGTATCGCTCCCTTCTTCCACCTTACTCCTCTTCTCCTTGCCACCACTCTAACAAAACCCTTGCCGCAGCGCTCCTCATTGAGCTTGACGCCGACGACCCCTTCATCGCTTAACTGCCGGAAAGAGGTCACCGGAGTCCTTCCACACCGCCACGGGACATCTTCTTCCCCGCGCCACCGTAGCTGTCGCACGTCACCAAGCTAGGGTACGTGTGAGTCAAACTCGGGTCTCCTTCCTTTTCGAGTCGATTTCATCCGCGGTTAATTATCTCCGATATTACCGCATATCTTAGATCTAGGATGTTACCCTTCTAGTGCGGATGTGGTCTGTAGTTGTTCCTCGCATCCGAATCTATTAGATCTAGGGTGTGTGTTCTGTTTCGCTCGAATGATGTGCCTAGCTCGATGTCTAGTATTTTCTTCAGATCTACTAGTTTGATCTATATGTCTCATTCATTCGAAACATTTCTCAAAGTCTGTATCTGGTTCTTCCTAAAAAAAATGTTCGGTAAAGTATTCGCTGTGAGCATTTGTAACCATGTCCCCATTTTCCCTCATACCTATTCTGATTCACAGGTGTATGCACTCTGTTGAGGATTCTGCTAGACCGCACAGTATGGCTGATGACGAAGAGGTATTCATGGGAACAGCTGACGGATCCAAGGCACTAAATGCAAAGGGCCCAATGGTAGGCCCTTCTACCAGCAAGAGAAAGAGATCCGAACCAAATGCAAATGAGCAAGAAGTAGATGCTCCGAAGAAAAGGAAAGGTGGCAGGTAACCCTTCACAAATTCAGCTCAGTATATCTCTCATGATAACTATAACATTGTTCCTGGAGAAGATTCAACTCAGAGAAAAAGGCATGTGCAAAAGATTCGGCGTCACTGGGTACGAAAGTGGTTCAACTACAAAATGGTTCATCCTCGATATGCCAAGAACTTTGCCTTTCATCCACCATGGGGAGACTATCATGAAATTGGCCTCATCTGGCCAGGTGAACCCCAGGCAAGGCCTCCACCACCTCCTGACGCTGATGATTCATCTCTTAAGACTCCTAATTCTTATCCCGAGGAAAAGGCCAAGCGCCTCAAGAATGCTGAAAAGACAGCCAAAAAGGCTGAAAAGGAGCAGGCTAGAGAAGAAGAAAATCGTCGTCTCACCAAATCAGACGTCGAGAAGAAAAAGGCTGAAGGAAAAGCAGAACGCCACATGAAGAACAAACATGATCCAAGATTTGCTGCTCTGAAGAAAAAGAGCGCACCGAGGAAAAGACCTTCTAAGCCGGTTGAATCTAAAAGTGATTCTTCCGATCAAGATGATCCTCCACTCACCAGAGAAGAAATTGATGCAACTCTTTCAGAACAAGTGAATATCACCACTTCCACTATTCTGCCTGATCTTCAAGCAAGCGTTGTCCTAGTAGCGCCTCTAAAGAAGAACCACTGAAAAGAAAAACTCCTCCTACCACTGTCACAATGGTTGACAAAGTGAATACAGATCCTCATCCTGATGCAATAAACTTGCAAGATTTGGTAGTTGATGCCCCAGTTGGCACAGCTAAGCCAGGAGAAAAGCTCCTGACGCAGAAAGTGAAGCAAATCAAAGCCCCAGCTGCTAAGAAAAATGTTCCAAGTGTTGATGTTGTGAAGGAAAAGGCTGCGCAGTTTGCTCCTAAGCTGACCCAACCTTTGGCTTCTATGCTTCCGACCGAATAGAATGTAGCACAAGATGCTCCTAATGCACGGCCTAAAGATGATTCTGATGCACCGCACTATTTCAATCAAGTGTTCATCATGGAACAGCTTAACAGATTTGTGGAGAACCTGTTTGATGGAGAAGTGGCATCTTTGCCCATTCCCCCTGAAGTAATTACTCAAGCTTCTGATCAAGTCAATGACATGAGAAATGATTCAGTTGAGATCAATGACCTCACTGCCCAACTCCAGGAGCTTGACAACCGTATGAAAAATACGAAATCCAAGTTTGTCATCAAGCAGCTTGAAGAATCTTATGTGGATGTCAATAAGGCTTTGACTATCCTTCGGCACAGAAGATTAGGATTTCACTCGGATTTGAATCAAATCGTTCGCAAAATTTGCCTCGATCATCAAGCCCAAGTCACTGGCTACAATGATCTTGTCAAAGGGCACATTGATCCGTCGAAGCAGAAGAAGAAGAAGAAGAAGAAGAAGAAGAAGAAGAAGAAGAAGATAGCGAAGAAGAATGTTCCTCCTCCACCAGTCGCTGAGACACAGAAAGAAAAGTCTCCGGAATGAGCGATTCCTTCGCCAACTCTTGAACCAGCTACAGATGCAACTACTTCGCCAAGGCCAACTGAATCAGTGCCTGTGGCTTCACCAGTTCATGAAGAAAAACCGGCTCAGCAAAATGTTTCGAAAGAAGGAGAAATTCCTCGGTCTGAATGCCAAGCCTCTCCTGCCCATGTCGTACCAAATGATTCGGTTCCTCCCTCTGCCCCTCAAACGGCTCCCGAAGAACAACACCCTCAGTCGCCAGTGCCTGACCACACTACAGCTTCAACTGCCAAAGTGTCAGATCCCTCTCCTCTGCGAATCTCACTCAATACTGCATGAAGAACCTTAGATATTGATCCTTCTGCACTAAAATCAGCCTCTGCTTATCACTCCGACTCAGTAATTTATGGCGGTGAAGTGATTTCCGTTGAAGATGAACTCAAGTACCCTTATCCTCGCGAGCGACTGCCGTTGTTTTCGATCGGCGTTGGAGTCAAAGGGCCTCTGTTCAATCGGAACACTCATCCAGTTTTCTTTCAAGAGAGTCCATACAGCAAGCCCCGCATGTCTGAATCTCCTCGGTTCTGGACTCAGGAATAGGCAATATACTATTCATGGATTCTTTATGACAACCTCAAGATTTTCCCTCATGAGTTCCTAGATATTGCTGCTATGAAGAACATCGGATGTTTCAACCAAGTACTGCAAGACATCAAAACTTTGGTCTCACACATGTCTTTGCATTTCAGCATCCATGGAACAGGGAGATTATTCTTCAATTTTATGCAACACTATATATCTCCAGTGATGAATCTGACAGAACAAAATGGATCATGGAACAGGGAGATTATTCTTCAAACTTTATACCATATTCTCACATACACCCTCTGTCCGCTGGCTGGGATGAATACAGACAACGTGATATCTGATGTTCTTCGCAACACCATCCATGCCATCTCACAAGGTTTTATCTTCGATGTCGAAGACATGTTCCTGCGCATACTGATGGATTCAGCTCAACACCAGAAAACTATCAAGGTATTTGCGCCATGGATTCAAAAGGTGGTTAACTATGCAATGAAAACCGAATACTTAGCAAAAAGTCAGTCACAAAAGCTTCATTCCTCCTGTGTGTGATACCCTGAGAGTAATGGAAGATTTTTCTTTGAGGAAAGCTCCAGTGTCTAGTCATCCTCATTATCATAACACTTTCAATGGACCAAAGCTACCTCAGCATGATCGTCAACCAAACACTCAACCTCCTTCACGTCTTGAAGTGAGCATGCGCACTCAACAGCTTCTGCTGAAGCATATGGCCAAAGATTACCAAGAGAAAGAGCACCTGGCTGCCGAACTTAATGCAATCCACAACCAAACAAAAGTTGTGCACATGATCACAGCTGAAAACAAGAAGCGTCTCTGGAAATTGCTTCGGAAGTTCTTCTCCAAGAAGCAATTGAGCAACTCTCATCTCAAAGAACTCTATGAGTATATTGATCAAGGGTTCTCAGCTGAAGATTTTCAAGATCAGATCACTCCGCCTCTGCCAGCTCGTGAACCCACAACCAATTTACTCCGGAGTCAGCTGCGCAAATTGCTCGACGAGTCAGAAGCAACCTCGCCCACTGAGAAACCCGCTGAAGGAAACACACTGTCTCGCAAGACTCCACAGGCTGATCCCAATATGCCTTCGTCTTCTCAGCACCATGCCAGTATTGAAGGATATGCTGTTGCTGATGACGTTGAAGATTTACCAGCCACCTCTGAATCAGAAACGTCTTCGGGAAGTTCTTCGGGCGATGCCTCAGAGTGAATCAGTTTCACCTGTTTTTCCGCACTCATGTTTTTTCATCACGTTTTTGACACTAGTTGACAAAAAGGGGGAGAATTACATCGAGAGTTTCGATAGATTTGCTCTATTGGATTTGGTCTCCATGTTTATTTGCTCTGGTTTTATGAGTCTTTTGCGCTGTATGTTTCAAAAACTTTTTGTGCCACTTGATGTGCTCTGATGTAAAACTTCTGATATGAGCTGTAATATTAATAACCCCGCCTGCTGCACTATTTTCTCTCGAAGTACTTGTTTTGCAGGTGGAATTATTGTCAGAAGTCATAAATGATTGCACTATATTCTTGTTGGATTACTTATCATCAGTGCAAATCATTACCTCGCTTGATTGAAAAATCCTCCTTATAAGTAAATGAATTGCAAGGAATTTCATTGTATATTAATTGACCCTGCATACATCTAGGGGGAGTATATTTCATCATCGAGTCAAGTAACACAAGTTCACTCTTGTTCTATTTACATTTCACTTATCTATCTTCACTTTGATGATTATCTGTTTTGTCAACAACCGTCCAGAAAGGGGGAGATTATTGGTGCAATGATAGTCCCCTTATGTTTTGGAGTTTGTTGACATAAATAGTATGGGACTTATGAGTTTGCTAGTGCACACAGACTAACAGGTCCCTAAAGTATCGAGGAGTTTGATGCAAACGACGAAGATAATCTCCCTGCATGGCAGTGAAGGTTATCACCGAAGATAAAGCTAACAAGAGTGACCCCTAAAAATTGCTGAAGTTCAAGCAATTGATTCGGTGTCTGTTCGAAGAATATGACTGTGTTCGAGGAAGAATGAAGACGAAGTGAAGACGTAGCATTTGTTTCGTTATTCTTCTTCTTTCATTGAGTCATAGGACCACCGTACTATTAAGAGGGGTGTAGCATTTGAAGCTTTGATTCTCTTATGCTAAACCCAAATCCTATGAAAGATGTGAGAGAAATCTCTTTGTGTTCCGAGCAAATATTTGCCAGCAAGAGACTGTGATCTTCTTCGATGCGAGAGATTTGACTCGGACCGAGGAGTTAGCATTACTTGTTCCTCAAGTAATGTTACCGTTGCTCCAAAAATCCGACCGTTGTGAACGTGTCGGTTGGCCATTGGCTGGACCTCATGTCCAAAATGGTCATTTCCCGTCTGGGAAGGCTGCGGCTATAAATAGCCACCCCGCGCCGGCTTTGTCTGGCGGCTGCTCCATTTGATTTTGAGAAGATTGTTGAGCAACCCACTCTGTGAGCGATTTGAGTTTAAAATCCATCGAGAGAAAAACCCTAGAGCCGAAGAATTAGATAGTGGTTCAACATCACTGGAATCTAAGTTTAGTACGCTCCGCCTATTACTCTTGAGAGCTGCAAACTCTCTAGATGGTTAGGCGTCAATTTCTTCAGAGACCAAGAGTGATTGTGGTTCTCGAAGAAGAAGTGTGTAAATGTTCAGAGATCACCTTCAAGTATCTACCACGAGTGATCGACATCGGTTGACGAATCGATTGTCGAGGAAAATAGGGTGAAGAGAGTTTATCTTTCGTGTTAAGTCACAGCCCCTCCAACCAGACATAGTCCTTGTGCAGAAGGACGAACTGGTCGAACAGATCCTTTGTCACCATCGAGCATCATTGGTTACCTCTGTCACTCATGTTTACCTTCGATGCACTTTCTTTCATATGATTTACCTCGATGCTTATCTTAGTTCTCCTTAGGTACTCTGTTCTAGTTCACTTTAGTTTACTTTTCATTCTTTCCGCAGCTGGGTTCTGAGAGATTTAAGTTTTCCGAAGAAAATTTAAAACTCCCATTCACCCCCCCCCCCTCTGGTAGACATACTTCGTTCCTACAATTATTATTGTTGACAATTATCTATATGATAAATAAGTTGGGAGGCGAAACATTAAGCCCCTATCTTTCTCTGTGTTCGATGGATGTTATTTGTTCTAAAAATATGCTTTGAGTGTCAGCAATCATGGAAGACTATATGATAGTTGAGTATGTGGAATTTGCTAAATCAAAGCTCTGACATAGACTCTTCCTGAAAATAAAATGAATTGCAATTGTTTGATGACTGAGAACATAGTTTGTTAGTTTTCAAGAAAGTTTACGGTCTATGCTTTAACATGTGAATACCTTGTTACTTGATCATGAGAAGTTTTATGAGATGAGGTACTGTTTATGATATATAATGATGCTAGAAAAAGTGTTTGGAACTATCATTGATCAAATTTATGCACTATGCTAGCATTCACACTTCATAAATTATTTCTTTTATCATTTACCTACTCGGGGACGAGCAGGAATTAAGCTTGGGGATACTGATACATCTCCAATGTATCTATAATTTATGAAGTATTCATGCCATGTTTACAACAATTTTATATGGTTTTGGTATGATTTGATTAGAACTAACCCTGACTGACGCTGTTTTCAGCAGAAATACCGTGGTGTCATTTTTTTGGAGAAATAAAAGTACTCGGAATGGGCTAAAAATTTATAGTGATTTTTAGGGACCAAAAGAGACCCCCGAAGCACCGGAGCTGGGCCAGGAAGTGGATGAGGAGGCCACAAGCTCTCTAGGCGCGCCCTACCCCCCAGGGCACTAGCTCCGAGCTTGTGGGCCCCTCGGGCACCCCCTTGATGTGAAATCAACGCCAAAAATTCCTATAAATACCAAAACCTCTGAAAAGAAACCGAGATGAGAAGTTCCGCCGCGGCAAGCCTCGGTAGCCATGAAAAACCAATCGGGACCCCGTTCCGGCACCCTGTCGGAGGGGGAAATCATCACCGGAGGCCATCTTCATCATCCCGGCGGCCACCAAGATGAGGAGGGAGTAGTTCACCCTCGGGGCTGAGGGTATGTACTAGTAGCTATGTGTTTGATATATATCTCTCTCTCTCTCTCATGTTCTTGATTTGGCACGATCTTGATGTATCACGAGCTTTGTTAATATAGTTGGATCTTATGGTGTTCTTCCCTCTCTACCTTCTTGTGATGAATTGAGTTTTACCTTTGAGATTTCGTTATTATCAGGTTGAATACTTTTATGGATTTGAGAACACTTGATGTATGTCTTGCGTATGAATACCCGTGGTGACAATGGGGTATCATATTGATTCACTTGATGTATGTTTTGGCACTCAACTCGCGGATTCTTGAGGTGACATTGTGGTAATCTATGCATAGGGGTTGATGCATGTTTTCGTCCTTGTTTCTCCAGTAGAAATCTTGGGGCACTCTTTGAGGTTCTTTGTGTTGGATTGAATGTTATGAATCTGAAGTTGTTTGATGCATATCCTATAATTGACCCACGGATGCTTGTGGTGACATTGGAGTATCTAGGTGACATTAGGGTTGATTGATGTGTTTTCATATGGTGTTATTTTAGTACGAAACTCTAGGGCTGTTTGTGACACTTATAGGGACGGCTCAATAGATTGATCGGAAAGGATAACTTTGAGGTGGTTTGCTACCTACAACAATTTCTTCTTATGTTCTCCGCGATAGGAACTTTGGAGTGATTCTTTGTTGCACATTGAGGGATTGTTATATGATCCAATTATGTTTTCCTTGTTGAGACATTTTGTACTAGCGAAAGTATGAGCCCTAGGCCTTGTTTTCAAGCATTGAAATACCGTTTTTGCTCACTTCTGTTATTAGTTACCTTGCTGTTTTATATTTTCAGATTACAAAAACCTATATCTACTATCCATATTACACTTGTATCACCATCTCTTTGCCGAACTAGTGCACCTATATAATTTACCATTGTATTGGGTGTGTTGGGGACACAAGAGACTCTTTGTTATTTGATTGCAGCGTTGTTTGAGAGAGACCATCTTCATCCTATGCCTCCCATGGATTGATAAACGTTAGGTCATCCACTTGAGGGAAATTTGCTACTGTCCTACAAAACTCGGCGCTTGGAGGCTCAACACGAGTATACAAGAACAAGTTGTGTAGTAGACATCATCGATCATAAAGCGGGGCAACTGGGACAAGGTGAGGGGTTACTGGTGGATCACTAACCAACCTATACTAAGCAGATAGGATAAGCAGGTAAGGTACAAAAGCAAGCTATGCATCAGAATAGGAGCAATCAAATACAGAAGCAAAATCTAATGCAAGCATGAGAGAGAAGGAACTAGGTGATATATGAATGATCAAGGGGGGTTTTCTTGCCTGTAAGCCTTGTCGAAAAGGAGGGGTCGTCGTTGACATAGTCGATCACAGGGGCATCGGCAGCGGTCTCGAGGTCTACCGGAGAGAAGAGGCGGAAGAAACAGTAAATATAAAGCACACGAATGCAGCACGATGTATGACACGGCAGTATGCTAAGCTAGGAGGTGACCTACTGCAGTGTTACGCATTACAGACGGAACGGGAAAAGAGCCGGGAATATTTTCCCGGCTATAGGCATTTATCGGTCAGACGATCCGAAGGGGAAGGTTCCATGTTTGATGTGATGGGGGCATGTGAAAGGTATGTGGATGGCATATCCGGATTCTTCTTATTTTTCTAAGCAATTTTCATATATAAATTATTTTCATCCGAGTAACGATTTATTTTATATGAATTTTTGAAGTTTAAACAATATTCTGAAAAATTCCTGGATTTAATTTAATTTCGAAAATAAAGGCTAAAAATCCTAAATGCACCCAAAACTGTACCCAGCTGTACAACACAGAGGTTGACAGTGGGCCCAGTTGACTGTGTCAATTGACCAGTCAACAGAGGCTGGTTGGTGGGACCTCTGCTAGTCAGCAGGCTGACTCAACGTGTCTTATCCAAACAATCACTGATGTGGGTCCCACGTGTAAGTGACTCAGGGTTAAATTATTTTAACTAAACATTTTACTAATTAATAGGCTGGGGCCCGCCTGTCATAGAGTAGGGGGTGATTAGTTCTTTATTAGGCTGGTCGGGTCCACATGGCAGCGGCCCATCAGGCCCCTGGCTAAGCACGCACGCGCGCTCGCAGAGGGCGTCGGCGGCCACAGAGGCACGCACGGGCGGCCGGCAAGCGGCAGCGGCGGCGTGGGTGGCCGAACCATAGAGGGGCACCCGCGGGCGCATGCGGCCCTTGGCAGCCGCAGTAGGGAGAGCAGGCGGCAGCAGCAACGAGGAGCAGGCGGCAGCAGCAGTGCTGCGGGGCGGCAGCAGCGTTTGGCGAGTGTGGGAAAGGGCGGTAGCAGGCGGGGCGCGAACGGGGCGCAGGTGCATGCGCTCTGAAGGGCGCGGCCGAGCGAGGGCACGGGGAGGCCAGGGCGCGAGCTGGGCGCGGTGGGCGCACGCTCATCGTGAGTGCGGGCGCAGCGACTACAGGCACGACAGCAAGGTCCTAGCGGCCATCTCTGGTGACCAAAAGGCATGTGGTCGGGCTTGTTCGAACGAGTGCGCGAGCGCGCGTCTAATGGAGCAACCCACGCGAGTTGGGACGGTCGGTAGTGACCGCGATGACGACGGCCGACGGCGGTGACGGCACGGCCCGAAGAAAATCACGCCTACGGCGCACAGGGAGGAGCAAGAGAGGGTCAGGGAAGAGCGAAAGCTCACAGCGCGGTTAGCAGGGAGCTCAGGGGAGCCGGGGGGTTGCTGGAGAGGAGCAGACCGACGAGAATGGTGATGGCGACCGTAGATGGGGAACAAGGCGATGGCGATGATGCAGGGCCTCCGCGGTCCACCTCTTCGCGCACAGCGGTGTGACTCATCGATGCAGTTCTCCGAGCGCAGTTCTAGGCGGTGGCGCAGGCGATGGCCACGCCGGTGACGAAGAAGATGGCTAGAGCGGCCACCACGGGATCAAGAGCGAGCTCCAGCAGAGAGAGGGAACGAGAGGAAGGGGATCTGGGGCTTTAGGGTTTTGCCAGGGGGTTGTGTTGCCCGTCTTAACCACCTAGGGGCGTGGGATGGACGACACGGCGGCCATGGTGGTGTGGATGGCCGCCACGGCCTCCTCTGCCTCTCTTGTCGAGGGGTGGAAGAAAGGTCGTGGGGTGATGGGCCGGGCTATACTGTGTTGTGCAGGCCCAAGTGCACAGTACCCCTTTGCTTTTATTCTTTTCTTTTATTTCTTTACTATTTTATTCATTTATCTCTGTTTTTCATTTAAATCTTGAACCAAATGACTTTTGTAGAAAGTGGAGCTTTGACATATAAATACTATAAATTATTTAGCACTGCCACAAAAAGTTTGAGGATTATTTGAAAAGCTTTAAACATTTTTGAAAATGAAACGGTTAAGTAATTTTGTTGTTGGACCAGTTAAAATAGGTTGAGGGCATTTTTAGATATTCAAATATTGTTGGTTTATGCATGACAAATAGTTAGTGAATATTTGCAACCAAGCCTACATTTTTATTTTACTGTTTGAAATTTTAATAATTTGACTTGCATTTGAATTTTGAAATTGGCTTTGATTTTTATTAAGTGGCAATTTGGCTTAGTTAAACTTGATTACATGGCACCATTAGTGTGAGGTCACTGTAGCATGACATTGGGGGTGTTACAAATCTCCTCCACTACAAGAAATCTCGTCCCGATATTTAAGAGGTAGAGTGAGGGGGAAAAGATTTGGTCACGAAATTCTAATGAGTCGTCTTCTTGTCCTTGTTGCTCTCATTGAAGAGGTTGATCCTTCCATTGACATCTTCATTCCTCTGCTCCAGATCATCATGATGAAGTCGTCATCCTTTCTTCGGGGTCTTCGTTGTACATACAAAAGGACAAGAGGTAACTTCGGAAGAACGGTCCTCTACAAGGTTACTTATTTGGTAGATAACTCAGGGAAGGTGGTAGAAAGTATCTCTCGAATTGAAACGTAAGAAAATATCGAGAGCAAAGTAAGAAGGTACCATGAGAAGTTTCGAGCAGGCAGGCAATCCTTCGATGCCTGAAATAGAGTGGGAAAGGGGTACAGAGCAACGAAATAAATATTGCGTCTGATACTAGAACAGATCATCCCTAGGACATTAGCTTGTGAATTACATACGAAGCCAAGCATGAGGAATAACTTTAGAAACATGGGTGTACAGGGGAGTCAGGTTTTGATCTTATGGAACTATGGGTTATGGGCCCACCATGTGGGTTAAAAGTAGAAAGGGCGCTGACATCTTGCACGGTCATGATAGCAAGGCATGTCAGAGGATAGCCTGCCAGTTATGTTGACAACAACATTGGTACCAAGGGCAAGCGACGAAGAGAACCATTTCTTGCTCACAGGAATGAGCTAGACCAATAGGCAAAGTTCTCGTCCATCGGTGGTTACCGGAATGTCATCAACAGTAGTAACAGGGTCTTGCTGACAGAGTTGTACAACGAGGTGCTTACATAAGCAGGGAAATATTACTGCTTATATCATATAAATCACAAGAAAGGTTAAACAAAACAATGGAAAGGAAAATGTGATTATCAGATTAAACAGATCAATGGAAAGGAAAATGTGATTATACCCTAGTATAAGGAGTATAGCTTGCCCAAGGACAAACAGAGCATGATATACATGACAGGGCAACAGGTACGTATCCATTTGGAAAATGGGGCTAGGAATTTATGAGGTTTACCCATACAATGGTGTTTGGATAATTGATCAAGAAAATTGTGCATTGCACTTCCAATGTTCTTCTTGATGATCGGAGTACCACAGACATGCTTCGGGATAGCATTGACATGGTCATAAGGTAAAGGTCAGAGTTTGGATACACAAAGGACCCATCAGGAACAACTTATAAAATAAGCCATATAATTTCAGCAAGGAAAAAAATGAGGATGTGGCCGACGGGCTCAGCAACAATTCATCGAGATTTCCATAACATCAATTTTCACAATTAAATGAACAAGGTGATAGCATTGGACACGCCAAAGTATATAATGAAGTATGTTCGAGGAGAACATCCTCAATTAAACATTGAATGAGAGTGCAACTGGAAATATGGACCAAGTAGCATGATCAATGTTAGAATGGTGATTCAATAACCAAAAGACTTAGAATGAAACTATCGACCATTCACTTCAAAGTAATAGGGTCGCTAGAAGTTTTGAATTCACACATCATAGTTCATTTGTCGGTATTCCGGTTAGCAACAACACAGGGACCAAGAAATGAATGGAGATGGTGAGAAGTATCACTTGTATCAAGAATTCTTAAGAGGTGGTGAAATTCTCACAACATTCTTGACATAAAAGATGGTGTACTCCAAGGTAGAACATAACATAAGTGGGATAGCAAGGAACTCAAGGTACAACACAAAACATGAACAAGTTTTGTGTTGGAAGGAAAGCAATAATGTTGTCGATGTTAATAGAAGTCATCGAGGGGCAAGGATGGTATTTCTCATCATGAATTCGATTGATATCCTGGAAGAGCTCAGAATGTTGATGATGATCACGGCACTCATGAAGATGTAACCGATCATCGACGACATCAAGCAAAAGGAATGGTGAAGCAAAAGGTTATCGGAACCACAGTTGAGATGCAATCTCAGAATCAGAGTTGCTTTACAAGACATCAAAATGATGTTGAAAACTCGACGTAAGTCTTGTTCACGGTCTGAAGAATTCGTGCACCAAAGAAGGACGAGGTAGCACGGTCAAAGGTAGCATGATAAGTATGTAGCCGGTAGTCTAGGTATGGCAAGATTGAGTTTAAATTTCCCAGCAACAAATTACTAGGGGTATTGAATTGTAGTGTGGATTCGATTCACTAACCGGTGTTCTCGGTTGACGACAACCTAGACCCCGGGGAAAAATTGAATTAGTGAGAAGCAATACTTGACGATGACTCATAAGAAGTATTGCAGTTCCATGATATTCTCGAGATACTAGAGGGTAATACTCGAAGATAGATCAGAATAGAGGTTGGAGCGGTGTATTGATCTATAGAAGACAAGTTCTTTAACTTGTCTGAGAAATGGAATCAAAGGAGAATAACATGATCGGGACCACGATTGCAAAGGACCAAATCTCAGATACAAAATGAATTTATAAGAAGGGGATGGTTATTTTTACAAGAAGCTTCCATGATAAGATCTACATCGTGTCCATGGGCATGAACACAAGGTTCAAGGTCGACTCCCACTTCTTCAAAGAACAACCTTACATTCACTTCTCGTTTCGTAAAAGGCATTAGTATTGAAAGTTTTACCTGGTGAAATACCAGATGAGTATGACCCGTGAAATCTTTCGGGTTCACACAGATTAGGGAAGGCATTGGTTCAACCCATGGGGGCATCTTAGGAACATATACCACGAATTTCAGGAGTAATTAACACAAGCTCGAAAGCAGAGCATGGTTGACAAAAGGAGAGGATACCATTTACCAGAGGCATTATGTATCAGGGAAGAACTCACAAGGTGATTAAAAGTGAAGGACATTGTTGGTTAATAATCCAACAATGGATCTGGCGGTCTGCAAAGAATGTTATGTGAGTATTGGTACTCAATCAGAGGGAGAAAGAATGCAAAGGCATCAGATTGTAGAAACATCTGAATACTTCGGTGCTTAATTACAAAGGAATTATGATTTCAAAAACGGGGGTCAGAAGCAAACACTCTGATCAAAAGATAAGTAAGTTGAATAGACATAGATCGACAATAAATCAAGGCTTGATTTGTCGAGAACCAGCTCATGTCCGAGGTGACGGCTGAGCTGAACAGATGAATTCTAATTGCGACTAATGATTGAGAGCATTCACAAACATATCGAATCAAATGCTCAATGTGACGATGAAAAAGGATGCTAATGAATATTGCTACACATATGGAAGTAACCATAATGCAGGCAGGCAAGACTTTCCAGAGCAATCAGTTGCAGAGGATTCTCGGAAGATCAGTTAGTATTTCAAAGTACCTTATGAAACATATGAACAACTAGGGATGAACGAATCCCCGGTAATTGTGAGGAATTATCCGTAAGGGCTTTCATGCGGTAATGAACTGCAAGGCAACAAGCTCAAAGGATTCTCGGGACAACGGAGAGTATTTTGGGGCATCTTGTAATAACAAGAGCCATTGGAAATGAATGTATGAATGGAAAGTGTAAGTCGTTATCCATAAGGATATATCGGTGGTAGAGAATTGCAACGGCGATGGGCACAAGGGTCTCAGGAAATCATCGAAGAGTATCTTCAGAATCTTCTGGTGAATCAAGCCATCGTCTGGAATGAGGGGCTCTCTGGGAGGAAGTGGTTACGAGAACCTAAAGTTAGAGTTAGCAAAATATTTAACCCAAATAGAAGACAGATCAAAATCCCAGAGTAAAGACGAGGAATAAAAGATCCTAATACCACCCAATTGTGATGTGAACCCGTAAGCCACACAACAATGTTAGTAAGAGTTTTTCAAAGACCAGACTCAACTTCGGCCAAGGAGTTGGAAAGGGGCTTCCTACAGGCAGTCGGCTCTGATACCAACTTGTAACGCCCGACTTAATCATGCACTAATCATACACGCAAATGCGCATGATCAAGATCAGAGACTCATGGTAAGATATCACAACACAACTCTAGACACAAATAAAAATCATACAAGCTTCATATTACAAGCCAGGGGCCTCGAGGGCTCGAATACATAAGCTCGAATACAAACGAGTCAGTGGAAGCAACAATATCTGAGTACAGACATAATTAAACAAGTCTGCCTTAAGAAGGCTAGCACAAAAGCAACAACGATCGAAAAGGTAAGGCCTCCTGCCTGGGAGCGTCCTAACTAATCCTGGTCGACGGCGGGGTCGACGGGAATAAACTGTTCTGCAGCAGTGGCAGCAATGACAGGATCAATCTCATGGTACCAGGGCTACCTCCATGTGGGGTGCGACAGCATCGTCGTCATTGATGGTGTTTTAACCGTGGTGGGCATGAAACCCTATAGCTAGCGACAGTATTGCCAAAGACTAGAGGAACATTTGTGTTGTGTTGATCGAAGTTGAAGCAATGGCGGCCATGGGAACAAGCTGCACAGCTCTGGTGGCAACAACGAGATCAGCAGCAGTACAATCTGGCGGGAGCATGGCTACCTTTATGTGGGGTGAGGCCGTGCAGCCCCACGTCATTGTTGGTGGTGTTCTAACCGCGCGGGTGCTGGCATCATTCTTCTGGCCGCCAGTGTCGCGATGAGTGCCGTCGGTGCAAGTGATGGAGGCCACGGTGGTGGACTTGAATAACTGGAGCTCTGGCGGAAAAAGCGGAAGGTTGGCTGTGGGAAGCGGTGATCGGGGAAGACAACGAGAGGCCATGATCAGTCATAGTGATTGTGTGGCATGTCGGGAAGGCACCATTCCTGGTGAAGCTGGAGGTTGTAACGGTGTGGGGCGACCGCGTGAGCCCATATCTATGAGCGGCCGTTGTCAAGACCATACTTGTGGAATAGAGAGAGTAAAGGCAATCAGGTCGGCTGCAATGTGGAGCTATGATTAACTTTTACATTGGCTATTATGGTCGTGACTTGCTTGATTGTTAACATGGTGCCAGAGTTCCTCTTAGATTCGGTTTTGCACACCTAGGATGGCCATACCACTAGACAGATGCGACCCAAAATCATGAGCCCTAATAAACTCCTAATGCATCTTCTAGCACATGCAGGCGGTGTTTCTTACGTATGTGCTTCTGATTTTATCTGGATGATCTGCTCCTATGTGCCGCCCGCCCACGAGGACCACTTGCCTCGCTCGCCGCTTTCGACTCCTTCGGCACCTCTGTCACCATCGACGTTGCCCGTCGGTTGAGCTGGAGGAGGAGGTCGTGGGGGTTAGGGGGAGGTAGGGGAATACGTGCAGCCGCCGGAGGAGGCCAAGGTGTACATGGGCATCCTTCTCTACTATGTAGACAACGAGCACCTCTCGCGCCTCTTCAAGTAAGCCGGCGTCATCGAGTTATCCGAGGAGAGAAGCTCTTCCTCTTAGCATGCCGCTGCTCCCGTTCCTTTTTCCACCAGCTTCTCTTCTGTATGCAGACACACATTTTTTTGTTGATGAGAATGCCTCAAATCATCTATCCCTTGATTGTTTTTAATGTGCCTTTTTTTAAACAAGTGATTATGTGTCTGTGTTCTTGCACGGCTGAAACTAAAACATAATGATGTCTGATCGAATGTCGTGGTTGTGGCGTTGAAGCTCACATGATGGAGTATTTATTCATGATAGTTCTTCATGTAAATGATGCCTGATTGAATGTGGTGGTTGTGTTGTTGAAGCTCACATGATGAAGTTTATGCGGGACTGAAGTTGGCAGATTCAGTTCTGCATGGAAATGATGCCTAAATGAATGTTGAAGCTCAAACGGTGGACCTGCTAGAATTTAGTTTGCAGGCTTGTGGTATGATTGGTTGCACTAGATTTTCTCAACAATGCTATGTGAAGGGATGCATCATGCATGTGGTCTATACTAAAAAACAATGAAATACAGATATACTGCTATCATGAATGTTTCTGATCTATCTCACTTAATATTTTGTGTGTCGACTATCATCTGAATATGAAGTGACATGAGAAGTCAAAGTATGTTGCATGTATTTTTTTCCAGTCTATTCAGATTGACAACTTAGGAAAGAAATGTTTAAGATTGATATTTTAGATATTACCTTTGCCTTAAAGGTGCAGGAGCAACCAAATTCAAGAGAACACCATGCTTCCTTGCTATGTCATACAAATATCTCTATGTTGGAACCATCAGGTGAATACAAATCAAATGAAGAATGCCCAAAATGCTTAGGTGAACTGTTTTATTCCTCCTACATTCAGCCAACTAGAGTATCCTACTCTCCCTTTTCTAGGTTCTACAGTTCAATCCTTATTTTCTAGAATTAGGTGCTTGCATTCTGTTGTATTAATGTCACTTGAACTACGTCGGTATTTCCCCAAAGAGGAAGGGATGATGCAGCACAGCTACGGTAGGTATTTCCCTCAGTTATGAAACCAAGGTATCAATCTAGTAGGAGAACCAAGCAACACTATGTAAATGGTACCTGCACACAAAGAACAAATACTTGCAACCCGACACGTATAAGGGGTTGTCAATCCCTTCTTCTGGTAACGGCGCCAGAAATTGTTAAGTTGACGGGATAAAATTGTGATAGATTGGATAAATAGATCTCGGTAAAACGTGAAATAAAAGATGCAAATAAAAAGTGCAGCAAGGTATTTTTGGGTTTTTGAAATAATAGATCTAAAAAAAAAGTGGCAAATAATAGATCGGACAGCAAATATGATGAAGAATAGACCCAGGGGCCGTAGATTTCACTAGTGGCTTCTATCAAGAAAATAGCACACGGTGGGTAAACAAATTACTGTTGGGCAATTGATAAAACTTCAAATAATTATGACGATATCCAGGCAATGATCATTATATAGGCATCACTTCCAAGATTAGTAGACCGACTCCTGCCTGCATCTACTACTATTACTCCACATATCGACCGCTATCCAGCATGCATCTAGTGTATTAAGTTCATGAAGAAACGGAGTAATGCAATAAGAACGATGACATGATGTAGACAAGATCTATTCAAGTAGGAATAGCCCCCATCTTGTTATCCTTAATAGCAATGATACATGTGTGTCTTGCTGCCCCTTCTGTCACTGGGAAAGAACACCGCACGATCGAACCCATCACAAAGCACCTCTTCCCATGGCAAGAAAAATCGATCTAGTTGGCCTAACTAAACCAAAGATTCGAAGAAGAAATATGAGGCTATAAGTAATCATGCATAAAAGAGATCAAAGAACTCAAATAACTTTCATGGATATAGATCTGATCATAAACTCAAAGTTCATCGGATCCCAACAAACACACCGCAAAAAGACTTACATCAAATAGATCTCCAAGAGACCATTGTATTGAGAATCAACAAGAGAGAAGAAGCCATCTAGCTACTGCCTACGGACCCATAGATCTACAATGAACTACTCACACATCATCGGAGAGGCACCAATGAGGATAATGAACCCCTCCTTGATGGTGTCTAGATTGGATCTCGTGGTTCTGGAACTTGCGGCGGCTGGAATTGTGTTTCGTCGATGATACGTCTCCAACGTATCTATAATTTTTTATTGTTCCATGTTGTTATATTATCATTCTTGGATGTTTTACAATCATTTTATAGCAACTTTATATCATTTTTTGGGACTAACCTATTGACATAGTGCCCAGTGCCAGTTGCTGTTTTTTTACTTCGCAGGAAATCAATACCAAACGGAGTCCAAACGCAGCAAAACTTTTTGGTGATTTTTTCTGGACCAGAAGACACAAGTTGGGCCAAGAAAGTACCTGAGGGGGGCTCCAAGGGGAGCACAACCCAACAGGGTGCGCCTGGGGGCCCAGGCGCACCCAGGTGGGTTGTGCCCACCTCGGCCGCCTCCCGCACCGCCTCTTTGCTCTATAAATACCCCAATATTCCAAAAACCTTAGGAGAGTCGACGAAAATCAATTCCAGCCGCCGCAAGTTCCAGAAACCACAGATCCAATCTAGACACCATCACGGAGGGGTTCATCATCCTCATTGGTGCCTCTCCGATGATGCGTGCGTAGTCAATTGTAGACCTATGGGTCCATAGGTAGTAGCTAGATGGCTTCCTCTTTCTCTTTTGATTCTCAATACAATGGTCTCTTGGAGATCTATTTGATGTAACTCTTTTTGCGATGTGTTTGTTGGGATCCGATGAACTTTGAGTTTATGATCAGATCTATGTTTTTATCCATGAAAGTTATTTGAGTCTTTTGATCTCTTATATGCATGATTACTTATAGCCTCGTATTTCTTCTTTGAATCTTTGGTTTAGTTAGGCCAACTAGATCAATTTTTCTTGCCATGGGAAGAGGTGCTTTGTGATGGGTTCGATCTTACGGTGCTCGATCCCAGTGACAGAAGGGGAACCGACACGTATGTATCGTTGCTATTAAGGATAACAAGATGGGGTCTATTTCTACATAAATAGATCTTGTCTACATCATGTCATCGTTCTTATCGCATTACTCCATTTCTCCATGAACTTAATACACTAGATGCATGCTGGATAGCGGTCGATGTGTGGAGTAATAGTAGTAGATGCAGGCAGGAGTCGGTCTACTAATCTTGGACGTGATGCCTATATAATGATCATTGCCTGGATATCGTCATAATTATTTGAAGTTCTATCAATTGCCCAACAGTAATTTGTTTACCCACCGTATGCTATTTTTCTCGAGAGAAGCCACTAGTGAAATCTACGGCCCCCGGGTCTATTTTCTCATCATATATTTTCAGATCTATTTTGCTATTTGCCTTTTTATTTATTTGCCACTTTTATTTTCAGATCTATATTTCTAAAAACCCAAAAATATTTTGCTGCACTTTATTTTATTCATGATCTATTTATCCAATCTACTACAATTTATCTCCCGTCAACGTGCCAATTTCTGGTGCCGTTACCCGAAAGGGATTGACAACCCCTTTAACACGTCGGGTTGCAAGTATTTGTTCTTTGTGTGCAGGTGCTGTTTACGTAGGGTTGCTTGGTTCTCCTACTGGTTCGATAACCTTGTCACATCACTGAGGGAAATACCTACCGTTGTTGTGCTGCATCATCCCTTCCTCTTTGGGGAAATACCGACGTAGTTCAAGCCAACATCAAAAGGAATTTCTGGCACCGTTGCCGGGGAGACATCATCAACATCTACCAGGTTCCTAATCACAAATCTCATCTCCTTGCAATTTACATTATTTGCCATTTGCCTCTCGTTTTCATCTCTCCCACTTCACAAAAATTTGTCGGTTTATTCGCCCTCTTTTTTGCTCGCCTTTTTCTCTTCAGATCTCATGTTTGCTTGTGTTGCCATGTGCCTTCTATTTGCTTGCATCTTTGCTTGCTAAAAATTTATTGATATGGATCCTCATCCACTTGCTAATCTTTTCAAAAGATCCAATTATGATGAACCTATTGTTAGTGAATTGAGTTCACTAGATTTCCTTTATGAAGTTTTGCTTGAGATTTATGAATCTGAAAATTGTGATGAAGTGTTAAACGAAGGAATTTATAAAGTGGTTCATGATAGCTCCTTGAATGAAAAGCATGATTGCGATGATGTTATTATAAATTCTATTAATGTCAATTGTGCTAATAATATGCAAAACCCCAAGCTTGGGGATGCTAATTTTGATATGTCCACTACTTATTGCAATGATCATAATTGGGGTGATTCTTCTTATGATCTTGAAAATTTATTTAAGCCTCATGATGAATTTGTTATTGATAATAATATTTGCAATAATATTGAAAGTGGGTTTGGAAGAGTGTCAACTTTAGGTAAAAATAATCCCACATATTTGGAGAGTGTTCAATATTATGAATTTTTTGATAAAAGTGGGCTTGGAGAGGTTATGACTTTATTTGATGATAATCTCACTATTTTGGAAGAGTGTCAACTTTGCATGCATGTGGATCATGTAGAGAATATGTTATGTGATAGCTATATTGTTGAGTTTGAATATGATCCCACATGTAATTATTATGAGAGAGGGAAATATGGTTGTAGAAATTTTCATGTTACTAAATTACCTCTCTTCATGTTGAGATTGCTATTGTTTTCTTCCATGCATATGCTAGATCTTGCTTGTCTTGCTAATTTGTTTTTCTATAAAATTCCTATGCATCGGAAATATGTTAGACTTAAATATGTTTGTCACATGTTTTATGATGCTCTCTTTGTGTTTTCATTATTATCTTTCATGTGAGCATCAATAAAATCTTATGCCTAGCTAGGGGCGTAAAACGAGAGCGCTTGTTGGGAGGCAACCCAATGAATAAAATTTATTTTTATCTTTTTCCTTATGTTCTTGAGTTTTTGCACAATTATGCTACTGTTATGATTGTGTTTTTTGTGTTTTAATTAGTGTTTGTGCCAAGTAAAGCCTTTAGGATATCTTTGGTGATAGTTGATTTGATCTTGTTGGAAAACAGAAACTTTTCCATCCAGTAAAACAATTTTGAAAATTCACAGAAGCGATGAAAAACTCTGAATTTTGTACACAAGATTTATATACAAATTTGCTATGTTTTCCTAATTTTTCAGGATTTTTGGAGTTACAGAAGTATGAGAACAATTCGCATCTTTACAGACTGTTCTGTTTTTTACAGATTCTCTTTTCTTTGCATTGTGTGCTTGTTTTGATGAATCTATGGTTTGTCTCGGGGGTATGAGCCATGGTAAAGTTAGAATACAGTAGATATAATGCAAGAACAAAATTTTAATGGGTTTTCTATAGTACTTAAAGTAAATATTGGTTTTCTTATACTAACGGATCTCACGAAGGTTTTGTTGAGTTCTGTGTGATTGAAGTTTTCAAGTTTTGGGTGAGATTACGATGGATGAAGGAATAAGGAGTAAGAAGAGCCTAAGCTTGGGGATGTACCATGGCACCCCAAGCCATTATCCAAAGAGAAGCAAGCAACTAAGCTTGGGGATGCCCGAGTGGCATCCCCTCTTTCTTCTAACGACCATTGGTATTTTACTTGGAGCTATATTTTTATTCGGCACATATCATGAGTTTTGCTTGGAGCGTCTTGTATGATATGAGTCTTTGCTTGTTTTGCTTTTTATTTTTAGTCATGAGGCCTTGCTGGACACACCTATTTGAGAGAGCCAAAATTATGATATGACTTGTTAGAATTGCTCTCTATGCTTCACTTAAATCTTTATGAGCTATGGAATTGCTCTAGTGCTTCACTTATATCTTTTTGAGCACGGTGTGCTTTAGTATTTTTGAAGAAATGCACTCATGCTTCACTTAGATTTATTTTAGAGTTAGTAATTTTTTTTAGAAATTCTCTCTTGCTTCACTTAAATTATTCTGAGAGAAGAAAATTTTATGCTCATGTTCTTTACTTAGATTTGTTTGAGCTATCAAAAGCAACTTATGAAATTAGTCCCAAAGTGATAGACATTCAAGAGGGATATAATAAAAACTTTCATAAAGATCATTGGACAAAATAAACTTGATTCCTTGTAATAGTTTTGTGATATGTTGATATAATATGTGAATCATGTTGATGAGTAATTATGCTTTAGTAAGAATATTGGTGTTAAGGTTTGTGATTCCCTATGCAAGCACGAAAGTCAATAGTTATGCAATGAAATTACATCCTACTTGTGGTGCATTATTCGGTGTTAGTTATGCTTAATGCTCTCTTATGAGATTTTTTGTTTCTTGGTTGGATGCTTCTCAATCTTTTGCTAGCCTTCATTTGCACTAAGTATGATCACTACTTGTGCATCCAAAATCCTTAAACTAGTTTTGCCATATGAGTCCACCATACCTACCTACATGCGGTATTTCCGTGCCGTTCTAAGAAAATTTGTATGTGCCATCTCTAATTTCAAAATAAATTTCTCTTTTGTGTGCTCGTACCGCTCATGAAACGGTAGGGGGTGGCTGATATTTTTCCATGCTAGATGTGTTATTCTCAAGATGAGTGTTTATTCACTTGTCATTGCATGAGAGTACGGCAAAGGTATTAGGGATGCCCAGTCCCAAAATAAAAAAATGAATTTACTTTATGTTGTCAAATAATAAATTCCTTGGAAAGTGTAGGTATGGACGGCACCCGTGGATTCGGTTAGCCGTGGAATGTGAAAGTATGGTGGAAAAAGGAATAAACTTTATTTTCTGTTTGGGAACCGCCTATGATATATCTAGCATGGAAAGTATTGGGAACTACTCGATCATTTTCGTTGACAGGAAAAGCTTGCCACCCAAAATGTTTTGTCTCTACTTTTTTCGCTTTGAGCTCTCGCACCTCTACAAATCCCTACTTCCCTCTGCGAAGGGCCTTTCTTTTACTTTATGCAATTTTTATATTATTTTGAGTCTCCATCTTCTCTTATAAAGCAACAACTAAGGGGCACTATGATCGTACTCGAGCATTGGGTGTAGCTAATATGCGAGTGTGTTTCATGAATGGATCAGTGATTGAGCATAATGGGCTAGGGATAACTTGCTTTAGTGTTGATATTTTGAAAGACATGGTTGCTTGTTGATATGCTTGAGTATTGAAATCTTCATGTCAAAACTAGACTATTGCTTTGAATCATATAAAAGTCCAAATGTCCATGCTACAAAGAAAAGAATATGTGATGAACATGTTAGGCAGCATTCCACATCAAAAAATCTGTTTTTATCATTTACCTACTCGAGGACGAGCAGGAATTAAGCTTGGGGATGCTGATACGTCTCCAACGTACCTATAATTTTTTATTGTTCCATGTTGTTATACTATCATTCTTGGATGTTTTACAATCATTTTATAGCAACTTTATATCATTTTTTGGGACTAACCTATTGACATAGTGCCCAGTGCCAGTTGCTTTTTTTTGCTTGTTTTTTACTTCGCAGGAAATCAATACCAAACGGAGTCCAAACGCAGCGAAACTTTTTGGTGATTTTTTCTGGACCAGAAGACACTAGTTGGGCCAAGAAAGTACCTGAGGGGGGCTCCGAGGGGAGCACAACCCACCAGGGCGCGCCTGGGGGCCCAGGCGCGCTCAGGTGGGTTGTGCTCACCTCGGCCGCCTCCCGCACCGCCTCTTTGTTCTATAAATACCCCAATATTCCAGAAACCCTAGGAGAGTCGACGAAAATCAATTCCAGCCGCCGCAAGTTCCAGAAACCACAGATCCAATCTAGACACCATCACGGAGGGGTTCATCATCCTCATTGGTGCCTCTCCGATGATGCGTGAGTAGTTCATTGTAGACCTATTGGTCCGTAGGTAGTAGCTAGATGGCTTCATCTCTCTCTCTTTTGATTCTCAATACAATGGTCTCTTGGAGATCTATTTGATGTAACTCTTTTTGCGGTGTGTTTGTTGGGATCCGATGAACTTTGAGTTTATGATCAGATCTATGTTTTTATCCATGAAAGTTATTTGAGTCTTTTGATCTCTTATATGCATGATTACTTATAGCCTCGTATTTCTTCTTCGAATCTTTGGTTTAGTTAGGCCAACTAGATCGATTTTTCTTGCCATGGGAAGAGATGCTTTGTGATGGGTTCGATCTTATGGTGCTTGATCCCAGTGACAAAAGGGGAACCGACACGTATGTATCGTTGCTATTATGGATAACAAGATGGGGTCTATTTCTACATAAATAGATCTTGTCTACATCATGTCATCGTTCTTATTGCATTACTCCATTTCTCCATGAACTTAATACACTAGATGCATGCTGGATAGCGGTCGATGTGTGGAGTAATAGTAGTAGATGCAGGCAGGAGTCGGTCTACTAATCTTGGACGTGATGCCTATATAATGATCATTACCTGGATATCGTCATAATTATTTGAAGTTTTATCAATTGCCCAACAGTAATTTGTTTACCCACCGTATGCTATTTTTCTCGAGAGAAGCCACTAGTGAAATCTACGGCCCCCGAGTCTATTTTCTCATCATATATTTTCAGATCTATTTTGCTATTTGCCTTTTTATTTATTTGCCACTTTTATTTTTAGATCTATATTTCTAAAACCCAAAAATATTTTGCTGCACTTTATTTTATTCGCGATCTATTTATCCAATCTACTACAATTTATCTCCCGTCAATGTGCCAATTTCTGGCGCCGTTACCCGAAAGGGATTGACAACCCCTTTAACACGTCGAGTTGCAATTATTTGTTCTTTGTGTGCAGGTGCTGTTTACGTAGTGTTGCTTGGTTCTCCTACTGGTTCGATAACCTTGGTGTCATCACTGAGGGAAATACCTACCGTTGCTGTGCTGCATCATCCCTTCCTCTTTGGGGAAATACCGACGTAGTTCAAGCCAATATCAGTCGACTCCCTTAGGGTTTCTGGAATATTTGGGAATTTATAGGGCGAAGAGGCGGTGCGGGAGGCCACCGAGGAGGGCACAACCCACCTGGGTGCGCCTGGGCCCCCAGGCGCGCCCTGGTGGCTTGTGCTCCCCTCGGAGCCCCCCTCTGGTATTTCTTTGGCCCAACAGGTGTCTTCTGGTCCAGAAAAATTCTCCAAAAAGTTTTGCTGCGTTTGGACTCCGTTTGGTATTGATTTTCTGCGAAGTAAAAAAACAAGCAAAAAACATCAACTAGCACTGGGCACTATGTCAATAGGTTAGTCCCAAAAAATGATATAAAGTTGCTATAAAATGATTGTAAAACATCCAAGAATGATAATATAATAGCATGGAACAAGCAAAAATTATAGATACGTTGGAGACGTATCAACATCCCCAAGCTTAATTCCTACTTGTCCTCGAGTAGGTAAATGATAAAAAAAACATAATTTTTTATGTGGAATGCTGCCTAACATGTTCATCACATATTCTTTTCTTTTGTAGCATGGACATTTGGACTTTTATATGATTCAAAGCAATAGTCTTGTTTTGACATGAAGATTTCAATACTCAAGCATATTAACAAGCAACCATGTCTTGCAAAATATCAACACTAAATAAAGTTATCCCTAGCCCATCATGCTCAATCATTGATCCATTCATGAAACACACTCGCATATTAGCTACATCCAATGCTCAAGTATGATCATAGTGCCCTTAGTTGGTGCTTTATAAGAGATGATGGAGACTCAAAAAAAATTGCATAGAGTAAATAGAAAGGCCCTTCGCAGAGGGAAGTAGGGATTTGTAGAGGTGCCAGCGCTCAAAGCTTAAATTGAGAGATAAATTTTTTGAGAGGCATACTTTTCCCGTCAACGAAAACGACCGAGTAATTCCCAGCACTTTCCATGGAATTTATTATTTTACAACATAAAGTAAATTTCTTTTTCATTTTGGGACTGGGCATCCCTATTACCGCCGCACTCTCGTGCAATGACAAGTGAATAAACACTCATCTTGAGAATAACACATCTAGCATGGAAAATATTGGCCACCCCCTGCCGCTTCATGAGCGGTACGAGCACACAAAAAGGAAATTTATTTTGAAAATTAGAGATGGCACATACAAATTTTCTTAGAATGGCACGGGAATACCGTATATATGTAGGTATGGTGGACTCATATGGCAAAACTGGGTTTAAGGATTTTGGATGCGCAAGTAGTATTTCTACTTAGTACAAGTGGAGACTAGCAAAAAGATTGAGAAGCAACCAACGAAGAAATGAAAAATCACATAAGCGAGCATTAAGCATAACTAACACTGAATAATGCACCACAAGTAGGATGTAATTTCATTGCATAACTATTGACTTTCGTGCTTGCATAGGGAATCACAAACCTTAACACCAATATTCTTACTAAAGCATAATTACTCACCAACATAACTCACATATCACTATCATCATATCTCAAAACTATTACAAAGAATCAAGTTTATTTTGTCCAATGATCTTCATGAAAGTCTTTATTATATCCCT
Source organism: Thinopyrum elongatum (assembly GCA_011799875.1). NCBI lineage: Eukaryota > Viridiplantae > Streptophyta > Magnoliopsida > Poales > Poaceae > Thinopyrum > Thinopyrum elongatum. The sequence goes on from CM022299.1 coordinate 248,952,151, forward strand.
CTTGAATATCTATCACTTTGGGACTAATTTCATATGTTGCATTTGCTTTTGACAAGCTCAAACAAATGTAAGTGAAGAACATGAACATAAATTTTTTGTCTCTCAAAATAATATAAGTGAAGCATAAGAGAATTTCTTCAAAAATTTACTAACTCTCAAATAAATCTAAGTGAAGCATGAGAGCATTTCTTCAAAAATATTAAAGCACACCGTGCTCAAAAAGATATAAGTGAAGCACTAGAGCAATTCCATAGCTCAAAAAGTTTAAGTGAAGCATAAAGAGCAATTCTACCAAATCATAGCATAATTTTGTCTCTCTCAAATAGGTGTGTCCATAAAGGATACTTGTGACAAACTAAAAATCAAAACAAGCAAAGACTCATATAATACAAGACGCTCCAAGCAAAACTCATGATATGTGACGAATAAAAATATAGCTCCAAGTAAAATACCGATGGTCATTAGAAGAAAGAGGGGATGCCTTCCGGGGCATCCCCAAGCTTAGTTGATTGGTTCTCCTTGAATATTAACTTGGGGTGCCATGGGGCATCCCCAAGCTTAGGATTTTCTTACTCCTTATTCCTTCATCCATCGTGATCTCACCTAAAACTTGAAAACTTCAATCACACAAAACTTAACAAAACCTTCGTGAGATCCGTTAGTATAAGAAAACAAACCTTTACTTTAAGTACCGTAGAAAACCCATTCAAATTTTGTTATTGCATTATATCTACTGTATTCTAACTTTTCCATGGCTTATATCCCCCGATACAATCCATAGAATCATCAAAATAAGCACACAATGCAAAGAAAACAGAATCTGTCAAAAACAGAACAGTCTGTAAAGATGAGAATTGTTCTCATACTTATGTAACTACAAAAATTCTGAAAAATTATGACAACAGAGGAAATTTGTATATCAATCTTGTTTAAAAAATTCCGAAGCTTCCGTCGCTTCTGTGAATCTAGACAATTATTTTACTGGACGCAAATGTTTCTCTTTTTCAAGAAGATCAAATCAACTATCACCAAAGCTATCCCAAAGGCTTTACTTGGCACAAACACTAATTAAAACATAAAAAACACAATCATAACAGACGCATAATTGTGCAAAAACTCAAGAACAGAAAGAAAAAGGCAAAAATAAATTTTATTCATTGGGTTGCCTCCCAACAAGCGCTATTGTTTTATGCCCCTAGCTAGGCATAATGCAAAGATTCAAGTATTGTCATCTTTAGTTTCCAAATCCTCAATCACACAACCAATATTATTCCAAGATTTAGCATATAGATTTTCAATAACAATACTCCTAGGAATGAGATTGAAAAACTCATTCTTGTAAGTAGGGCTTCTCACAACTTCAACAAAGTCAGGGTGAATACTAATCATCTTAAGATCTTCTTTGTTATTATTAGAAGTTGCACCCTTATTCTTAGTGACTTGAGTAATCTTACTAATTTTTATGGGAGTCCTTTCAATAGTTTTAGCAGAAGCAAAAGCCGAGCTGAAATTACAGAAAAATTCTTCCAACTTATCAATCCGAGAAGGACTTTCTTCAATTCTTTTGTGAATTGCAGTTCCTTTTTCCTTTAGTAACTTAAAACCTCGCCCACTTTTGACCCAATTTTACTAGCAAGATTATGCATTTTTATCCAAATTTTCAACATGTTCTTTAGTAAGCATTTTCTTTTCAATAGCATCTAGCCTTTGCATAACATGCTCAAGTGTTAAAGCAGTTTCATTGATAGTGAGAGGTGGTGAACCCACTAGATTTCCCATAGCATTAAAAGCATCCAAAGATGGACACATCAAGAAATTCCCATCGGTAATCGTATCAAGGACAAATCTATACCAAGTGGTAATGCCCACATAAAAACTGCGAAGAAGAACAACGGTAGATTGCTTATGAATAGATCTATTATGAGCATTGCTAATTCTATACCAAGCATCTTTTAGATTCTCCCCTCCCCTTTGTTTAAAGTTAAGAACCTTGTTCTCGGGGGTGCACGCAATAGAGGAAGAACTAGCCATAACGACAAAGTGGAAAACAAAATCACACACAAAAAGATAGATCTGACGAGAAAATGGCGAACAAAAAAGAGGACGAATAAAACGGAATTTTTTTGTGAAGTGGGGGAGATTAAATGAGAGGCAAATGGCAAATAATGTAAATTGCAAGGAGATTAGATTTGTGATTAGGAACCTGATAGATGTTGATGATGTCTCCCCGGCAACGGCGCCAGAAATTCCTTTTGATGTCGCTTGAACTACGTCGGTATTTCCCCAAAGAGGAAGGGACGATGCAGCACAGCTACGGTAGGTATTTCCCTCAGTTATGAAACCAAGGTATCAATCCAGTAGGAGAACCAAGCAATACTATGTAAACGGTACCTGCACACAAACAACAAATACTTGCAACCTGACGCGTATAAGGGGTTGTCAATCCCTTCTTCGGGTAACGGCGCCAGAAATTGTCAAGTGGACAGGATAAAATTGTGATAGATTGGATAAATAGATCTCGGTAAAACGCGAAATAAAAGATGCAAATAAAAAGTGCAGCAAGGTATTTTTGGGTTTTTGAAATAATAGATCTGAAAATAAAAGTGGCAAATAATAGATCGGAAAGCAAATATGATGAAGAATAGACCCGGGGGCCGTAGATTTCACTAGTGGCTTCTCTCAAGAAAATAACACACGGTGGGTAAACAAATTACTGTTGGGCAATTGATAAAACTTCAAATAATTATGACGATATCCAGGCAATGATCATTATATAGGCATCACATCCAAGATTAGTAGACCGACTCCTGCCTGCATCTACTACTATTACTCCACACATCGACCGCTATCCAACATGCATCTAGTGTGTTAAGTTCATGGAGAAATTGTAACGACCTGAGACCGATGCTCCAGAAGCCTTCCAGTTATTTCGTTGTAGCCGTGTGATTTACTTTGCTTGTTGCATTTCATCATGGCATCATATGCATTGCATCCGCATGTTTTCTTAAAACTCGTAGTTGTTCATAGTTGCCGCTTCTCGCTTGCCTCCGTTGACCTTTTGTCAGGCCCTTTGTCTTCGTCGACCTCTCGCGTCCGAAAACTTTCCCGAACTCGACCCGGGCAGTCGTCACTGTTGGGTCCGAATCAACCTCAAACATCCCTAAAATATTTTCGGTTATCTATTTGGGCTTCCCTAGCCTCTTTATTCTCGACCGTCCGATCTAATCGGAGGGTCCAAAAATCTAGCCCCTTCCTATAAATAGACACCTAACCCTAGACCTTGTCCCATCCATCCATTCCATCAGTGTGCTGCCACTCGTTTTCTCCATCGGACCAACCAACGCATCCTCCTGGTCTCCTTCATCGGGATCCTGCCCGATCCAACCCACCTACCAGCAACCCGATCTCCCTCGATCCCTTCGCCCTGCCGCGCCGGAGCGCTCTGCCTCGCACGCATGATCCAAGGAGAGGAGACCCTCCTCGCTCTCGTGAAGCCCCTGTCTCCTCTCGATCCAGGGAAGAGGAGCTTCTTCTGGAGCCCCTCCCGTACGCTTCCTCTGCTCGGCCACGCCGTCGTCCCGCACGTCGCCTGCCAGCTCGCCGGAGACGAGCACCACCACCAGGCCGCTGCCCCATTGCCCCTCTCCTTACCCTGCTCTCTGCCTTCTCTTTCTCTCTCGATTCTCTCATCTCTCTCTCCCTCCCTTCGCAGGATGCCATGGCCGCCGCCCTTAGGAGCTCCGCCGCCTGGGTCCTGCCGGCAGCCGCGCTGCTCCCCTTCCCCATCGTCCCTCTGCCCCGGATCTGGTGCCGCCGCATCCCGGACCTCACCCGCGGCTCCGCCGTCCCGCCAAGTCCCGCAGCTGCAGCGCCAAGTCCCCTTGCATCGCGCGTGCGTTGACAGCACCTATGCCTCGCTTGCAGGCCTCCTGTGCTTCATCTACGAACCAGCTTCCCCGACCGATCCCTGCATTGACTTGTTCCGCCTGCTCGATCTGTTGCGTGGGCCTCGCCTTCGCCAGATCTGGCCCGCCAGCGTGCCACGGCCTCTTCCACCTCAGCGCCAACCGGCCTGCTCCAGCCTCTGCATCGACCGGGCCTTGGCCCATGGGTGAGCGGCCATAGCCGCTCCTCTCTGTTCAGCCCAACAGTGCACCAGATTCGGCCCGTCATTTTTTTTCTTGGTCTGGACGAATTTGTCTAATTATCCAGAGAACGTCAGTTTTACAGAAAAGTCCCTTTAGTTCATGCATTTAATAACTTCACAACCGCGCATCATATGTAAAAACCTTATATATGAAAAATGCTTAGAATTTCTTCTAGTTTCATAATATGCTGCTTTCATCTATGTTAAAAATGTTGTTTGCATTTAATTTGCTAAATAGCAAGTTAAAATGATTTATTTCATAACTAAATAACTGTAGCTTCGAATTAAATAAACTATATATGTAAATTGTCTAGAAAAATGTATAGATTACCATGGTGCACTTTATTTTCATGTTTAACTACAATAAAATATGGTTTAGGGCAGAACAGTACCAATTTCTAAGGGCCAGTTCTTTTGGGCGATTCTTCCAGAATCGCCCCCCTCCCCAGCTTCTCCCAGAATCGTCACTCTATATTTTTTTTTACAATCCTATCTAATTAGACCTTAACTAGATAGGATTGTAAAAAAAATATGGAGTGGCGATTCTGGGAGAAGCTGGGGAGGGGGGCGATTCTGGGAGAATCACCCAAAAGAACTGGCCCTAAATATGCACATGGGGACTTTCCGGAATTGTTGTTTGTTGTTCGGCCCTCATTTAAACTTGCCTAGATAGGTAGTTTTATTATGCTTCACCTCTTGCCATGTTAACCAACATTTAATTTTGATGAGTAGCATAAACGAGAGCGAACTAAATAATTGAATGTGGTGTTTCGTCAATATGCAACTCGTTGCATATTGAGCTCCACTTAATTTGTAGTATTGTTTGTTGCACTTTGCCATGCCATGCCTAATTAAACCGGACATGCATCATACTTGGTTGCGCATCATGCCATGATTATGCTTGTGTGTTTACTGTGTTGTTTGCTTCTTTCCGGTTATTCTTCTTCTCGATAGTTCCGGTTACATTGCAATTGTGAGGATTCATTCGACTACATTGGTTCGTCTACTTCATGGATTCGGTCTTCTTCCTAGCGGGATTTCAGGCAAGATGATCATTATCCTGGATACCACTACTATCTTTGCTTTGCTAGTTGTCACGATGCTATCGCTATGTCGCGCTACCTACCACTTGTTTATCAAGCCTCCCAAATTGCAATGATAAGCCTCTAACATTTCCATCATCCCAGCAAACCGTTGATTGGCTATGTTACCGCTTTGCTCAGCCCCTCTTATAGCGTTGCTAGTTGCAGGTGCAGCTGCAGGTTGTTCCATGTTGAGACATGGATATCATGGGATATCACAATATCTTTTATTTAATTAATGCATCTATATACTTGGTAAAGGGTGGAAGGCTTGGCCTTTTGCTCGGTGTTTTGTTCCACTCTTGCCGCCTTAGTTTCCGTCATACCGGTGTTATGTTCCTTGAATTTTGCGTTCCTAACGCGGTCGGGGTTTATGGGCCCCCCTTGTTTCTTCGTCTAAAGTAAAGCTTTCCCGAGGAGATCCAACATTGGTTTTGCCATTTGCCTAATAACAACTAAAACCCGCATAGGGACCGGCTAGCACCCGAGGACTCTTAATCAACCCCCGGACCAGTTCTCGACATGAGTGTTGGTCCACCTACCCAGCAGTCGGCGGTGCCGCCTCGGGGCAACTCGAGGTATTTGGCTATCGTCCACTTAGCATAGACGGATGAGTCCGTAGATAGAGAGCGCGCGGCTCTGGACACGAATCTGACTCACCGGGAGATCTCCTTGGGATAGTTTTCATTTCTTCGAAGAGCTTGTGCACCGGGATTCTGAGCTTACTCTTGGTGTCCCGAGATGGAGGTTTGTCTCCGTGGATCGTGAGAGCGTATCATGGGCTAAGTTGGGACACCGCTGCAGGGTTTAAACTTTCGAAAGCCGTGCCCGCGGTTATGTGGCAGATGGGAATTTTTAATATCCGGTTGTAGAGAACTTGACACCAGATCCGAATTAAAATACACCAACCGCGTGCGTAACCGTGATCGTCTCTTTTCAAGTGAGTTCGAGAAGAGAACAGTGTGGGGTTATGTTTGAACATAAGTAGTTCAGGATCACTTCTTGATCATTACTAGTTTGCGTCCGTTTGCGTAGTTTCTCATCTTATTCTTGCACTCGTAAGTTAGCCACCATATAATGCTTAGTGCTTGCTGCAACCTCACCACTTATCCATTCCATACCCATTAAGCTTTGCTAGTCTTGATACCCATGGTAATGGGATTGCTGAGTCCTCGTGGCTCACAGATTACTACAACAACAGTTGCAGCTATAGGTAATGCGATGATCTGACGAGAGAGCGAAGCTTGCTTGTTTTGGAGTTCTTCTTCTGCTTCTTCTTCTTCGATCAAGGGATAGGTTCCGGGTCGGGAGCCTGGGATTAGCAGGGTGGATGTCGTTCTTCTTTTTCGTTTGATTTCATCCGTAGTCGGATCCTGCTCTTCTGTATGATGATTGCTATGTATTGATGTATTCATGTTGTAGCTTGTGGCGAGTGTAAGCCTTTTTCTTGTATTCTCATCCATTCAGTACATGGTATGTTGTAATGATATCCACCATGCTATGCGCTCGAAATGCGGTTGTGCCCCAATCATGAGTTCATCACGTGATTGGGATAGAATCGCATCTTGGGCGTCACAGAATTGGAGTAATGGAATAAGAATGATGACATGATGTAGACGATATCTATTCATAGGAATAGCCCCCATCTTGTTATCCTTAATAGCAATGATACATGCGTGTCTTGCTGCCCCTTCTGTCACTGGGAAAGAACACCGCACGATCGAATCCATCACAAAGCAACTCTTCCCATGGCAAGAAAAATCGATCTAGTTGGCCTAACTAAACCAAAGATTCGAAGAAGAAATACGAGGCTATAAGTAATCATGCATAAAAGAGATCAAAGAACTCAAATAACTTTCATGGATATAGATCTGATCATAAACTCAACGTTCATCGGATCCCAACAAACACACCGCAAAAAGGGTTACATCAAATAGATCTCCAAGAGACCATTGTATTGAGAATCAAAAAGAGAGAAGAAGCCATCTAGCTACTGCCTTCGGACCCATAGGTCTACAATGAACTACTCACATATCATCGGAGAGGTACCAATGAGGATGATGAACCCTTCCGTGATGGTGTATAGATTGGATCTCGTGGTTCTGGAACTTCCGGCGGCTAGAATTGTGTTTCATCAACTCCCTTAGGGTTTCTGGAATATTTGGGAATTTATAGGGCGAAGAGGCGGTGCGGGAGGCCACCGAGGTGGGCACAACCCACCTGGGCGCGCCTGGGCCCCCAAGCGTGCCCTGGTGAGTTGTGCTCCCCTCGAAGCCCCCCTCTGGTACTTCTTTGGCCCAACAGGTGTCTTCTGGTCCAGAAAAATTCTCCAAAAAGTTTCGCTGCGTTTGGACTCCTTTTGGTATTGATTTTCTATTAAGTAAAAAACAAGCGAAAAACAACAACTGGCACTGGACACTATGTCAATAGGTTAGTCCCAAAAAATGATATAAAGTTGCTATAAAATGATTGTAAAACTTCCAAGAATGATAATATAACAGCATGGAACAAGCAAAAATTATAGATACGTTGGAGATGTATCATGTATCAATATGTGTGTAAATTTTCAGCAAGTTTTTTGTTGGTTACCAAGATCACTGACTTATTAACAAAATAGTACATGTAATGAGTTGTGTAGTTTTGATACAATTTTTACCAAACGATAGTTCACTTTTCTTGGTTATTTTTTTTATTTTGTGGTAATCGATCAGATCATGTATGCATGTAGTTTCGAAGGATCTCACATTTCATGTTGCTACAACTATACATGCTTGGAACAAAGGTGGTGGAATATATTATGTGGGATTAGTAGGGTGTACTTTTACATGTTTCCCCTTCTAAGTTTGTTTTACTGAGATCATGAAGATTTGACATAAAAGTGGTGGTTGGATGCAATGCAGAATAATACATGTGTTGGAAATATGCCCTAGAGGCAATAATAAAGTGGTTATTATTATATTTCCTTAATCATGATAAAGGTTTATTATTCATGCTATAATTGTATTGACCGGAAACTTAAATACATGTGTGGATACATAAACAAATACCGTGTCCTAGTAAGCCTCTACTAGACTAGCTCGTTGGTCAAAAGATGGTTAAGGTTTCCTAACCATAGACATGTGTTGTCACTTGATAACGGGATCACATCATTAGGAGAATGATGTGATGGACAAGACCCATCTGTTAGCTTAGCATATGATCGTTCAGTGTATTGCTACTGCTTTCTTAATGTCCAATACATATTCCTTCGACCATGAGATTGTAACACCCCCAGGTATCAACTACAGTGATCACCTCTTAAACATGCCAAGTCATCATTATTGCAACTCTTGATCACAATGGTAAAACAAACCAATTCAAATTTCTCTCTGAAAACAATTCAAATTCTAAGTGCAAAATAAAGTTGCCCAAAAGTTGCTGGAAAAATGTTCATCATCTAGCAAATATTCCAAAACAAATGTTGTTAAGGAAAACAACATCACCATCAACTCATATTTGGGTTAGTGCATTTAAAACAGTGCAAAAACAGCACTTTAAATGCCTTTTCATTTTTCAAAAATCCAAATGAATTCCAAAGTTGTCCAAACTTTATGTGGCAGAGCAAAATATTCTAAAGTATTTGTTTTGGCCAATGGCATATTTTTACAAAGTCATTTGTGGCTAAAGGAAAATGCAAAAGCTACTGGAAAAAGAAAAACAGAAAAGAAAAGAAGAAAGGGAAAAAGGCCCGCAGCGGCTGGGCCTTAGTCAACCAGCCGGCCCAGCCCACCCCCGCCTGTCCTCTCCCTCGCCCTGCTCACCTCGTCGCGCTGTCACCCGAACCGCGCCTGCGCGCGCTGGCCCCCCTCTCCCACTGCTCGACAGCGGCTCCGCGCCCGTTGCTGGCTGGATATGAGCAAGCCCCCGCGCCCCCTGGCTCCCCTCTTCCCCCATCTCCACCTCTCCCTCTCTGTCGTTCTAGAGGAAGGGCCGGCGCGCCCTCCGCCGTCCACCGCGCGCCATCGCGGCCATTGACCTCCCCTCGACACTCCGCCCTGACCAGGAGCTTCGGGACGCTCCTCCGCTTCTTCTTCGCCAACCAGCACAAGCCGGGATGACACATTGACGCCGCCCTCGCTGATCCCCTTCGTCGAGCTCCGCCTCTACGTCGCCGTCGATCCGCGCCACCACGACCTCCCCGGCCTCCCCGAGCTGCTCCTCGACCCCCACTATTAGCCGCCGCGCCGGTTGCGCTCCTTCCCTCCCTTCCTAATCGCCACTAGACGCCCGAGCCACCGTAGACGAACCTCGCCGCCACCGCTTGCCTCGCCGTCGCGGCCACTGGCCTCCGAGCTCGCGCCCGAGCAGTGCCCCGAGCTCCCGGGCCTCACCAGAGCTCAACGCGACCCCCAGGTCCCCTCCTAGTGCCCCCTAGCCCCGGGTTCAAGTTCGCCCGACTTCGGTCGCCGTCGATGTCGAAGCCCCGCTCAACTCAAGCCACTCCCGCCCTGCTGCTTGCTCCACCGGATGCGCCGCATCGCCAGCTAGCTGTAGCCGCAAACCGCACGCGTTTTGGTGCACTATAGCGCCCGCACGGTGAAGTGCCGCCGTCGATTGGGTCATCGCCGGCGTATCTCCGACGGCGCTGACGTGTCCAGCGTTATTAGGCGCTAATGACGCTAATTAGGATAGCCTAGTGAGAATGACAGCCGGGCCCCACCATTAAGTAAACGCTGTTTAATTTTCTGGTTGGATTAGTTTAATTCCTGTGGGCCCACGCGTCAGCTTTGACTCTGCTGACGTGTCCATTGACTAGGCCCAGCCGTCAGTGACTGCGGCCAGATGACATGTGGGCCCCTTCGACTTCATTGACCAGTCAACGGGTCAATGTTGACTGCTGAGTGGGCAATCAACGGTGCCCACTGTCAGCCTCTGTGTTGCTCTGCTGTGTACACTCTGTGTGTACACCTAGCAATTTCCATTTTAATTTCAAATTAATAATAATTCCAGAATTCTTTAAACCTTTGAAAATTCATAGAAAATAAATCGTAGCTCGGATCGAAAAACTTTCTACATGAAAGTTGCTCAGAACGATGTGATGAACCCAACCGTGACATCTGTTTCCATGTCGGGACCCCCTACGGAGGTGAACCCGCAACTTTTAGCCTATTTTCGGTAGATGAATAGTGCATATACACCTGTTAATAATTCCAACTTAAATCCTAAAATAACTAATATGACTTAGACATGCTTTTAGGCAACCCTACACTGCATCTTAGCATGGCATGCTCTGTGATGCAAATGTTTGCTGTGTATTTATTTGTTTCCTCCCCCTCTTCTCTCTCGGTAGATCCCGACACCGATGCAGTTCCCGGTACCGACGCAGCTCCGGAGACCGACGACACCGTTGACGACCTTACCTTTGCCGCCGAGCAACCAGGCAAGCACCCCCCCTTGAGCATGTCTATATCACCTATTCTTTCTCTCTTATGCGTGCATTAGAAGTGCTGCTGCTACTGTTTATCCTATTCTGATGCATAGCCTGTTTTTGTAACTGCCATTAATACATACCTGCTTACCCTAAACTGCTTAGTATAGGCTGGATAGAGACCCCAGTGACCCCACTTATCTCAGTTGCCCCGCTGGATCATCAGAAGACTCGACGACTAGGCCCCAGCACCGCACATCACACCCCTTTTATCTGTACGACACTGCAGCGTTACTATCGAGTGGCGAGGGTGATACCTCATTTAGCACTTCTGATGTTAACTCTGTAGAGTAGCTATTCGGTCGTGGTCATCGAGGGTGATTCCTCCTTCACCACTTCCGATAACGACGTTGTTGTGCAACACCTCAAGTGTGAACCCATCGAGGGTGATTCCTCCGAGTTCACCTTGACGGATACATCGAGTAGGAATCCAACGAGGGTGATACCTCGGATTCCCTTGATGTTATGGACACACGGATACTTGGACTTTACAACTGTTACTTGGAAAGGCGGGTCGACCCTGAGGGGTACCCGCGTGAGCCTAAGTGGCGAGTGTTGTGGACACGGGTTGACCCGGAGGGTGCCCGAGATGTGAATACAAGGCGTGGTCGGGCATTCTTAGCCCTTACCGCAAGTCCTCGAGACAGGGCGACGGGGTCACATCGATCATGAGTCTCTGCTCGTTACCGCACTACCAACACACTACGATTTGGATATTTGATTCAAGTGGGCCTCTGGCCCGATAGCACTAACCATCACGCGGGAATAGTTATGGGCACTCTGCATCGTATGCATCAGCCGAAAGCTCTGTCAGACGTCCAGTTCAGCATGGCGGCCGGGTCGGATCGTGCCGTTGGCGCTGGTATCCACCCTGCTCGCAATGACCCGGAGTGCACAGGGCGACGGCCCAAGACCCCTGAGCGCTTAGGATGTAGACCGACGGGGACCTCTCTGCTGAGCTCTAGGTAGGGTTGCGGTGTGTCGTTTGGCCGAGGCCGGGCATACAAAAAAGTGTGTCCGGCCGGAGTTAAGCGAGCATGGTGGGTAAGTTGGTGCACCCCTGCAGGGAAGAACTAATATATGCATAGTCGAATCCTCGGTAACGGACGCTCGGAGTTGTATCCCGATCGATACAACTAGAACTGGATACTTGTGTTGAGATATGGATAGTATGGCTCTGGGATTGCTTTATCGCAGGGAGTCGAGAAAGGATCTCTGGCCGAGGTTGATACTGAATATTGCTACTACTTTATATTGTACTATTCTACACTCTTCTAATGCTGCAAGACCGCTGAAGATGCTAGTCTTCGATAGGACTAGGCCTTCTTACTATTCTGGCATTTCTGCAGCCCAGTCCACACATACAGCCTCTCTTTGATAATGTTGCATATGTAGTGTAGATCCTTGCTTGCTGAGTACTTCGGATGAGTACTCACGGTTGCTTTGCTTTCTCTTTTCCCCATATCCTTTTGACGCAACCAGACGACGGAGCCCCGGAGTCCGCTGCCCCCGCCGACGACTACTACTACCACCCCGAGGGTGGTTACTACTACGAGTTGGCCGACGACCAGGAGTAGGTTCGGAGGGTCCCATGCAGGAGGCCTGCGCCTTTCGATCGTAGCTTTTATTTTGCCCCGCCTTTCTTAAGGCTCCTCTGTTAACTTATGTCTGTACTCAGATATCTAATGCTTCCGCTGATGCTTGTTTGTCATCAAGCTTATGTATTCGAGCCTCGAAGCCCTGGCTTGTAATATATTGCTTGTATGTCTTTATTTATGTTTTAGAGTTTTATTGTGATTCCTTCAAGTGAGTCCTTAGGCTTGATCGTGTGCATTTGCGTGTATGATTAGTGCATGATTAAGCCGGGGGCGTCACAGGTTGGTATCAGAGCCGACTGCCTGTAGGAATCCCCTTTCCAACTCTTTGGCCGAAGTTGAGTCTAGTCATTGAAAAACTTTTACTAACATGGCTGTGTGGCTTACGGGCCCACATTGCTGAATGGGTGGTATTAGGATCTTTTATTCCTCGTCTATACTCTGGGACTCTGATCTCTCGTCTATTCAAGTAAAACATTTTACTAACTCTGGCACTAGGTTCTCGCAACCACTTCATCCCAGAGAGCCCCTTCACTACAGATGATCGCTTGCTTCGCCAGAAGATTATACAGATACTCCTCGATGTTTTCCCGAGACCCTGTGCTCATTGCTTTGTAGTTCCTGACCACCGATAAACTCCGATGGATAACTACTTACAACTGTCGTTCTTATATTCGTTCCAGTTACTCTCGGGTTCTATCCGACATATCGAAATACTATCCGACATTTCGAGAATTCTCTGAACCTACTGCCTTGCAGTTCCTTTCCACCTGAACACACCTACGAATAAATCTTCATACTTACCAGGGATTCGTTCATCCCCAGTTGTTAATGTGTTTCTCAAAATACTTTGTAATGCTATCCGTTCTTTCAAGAACCCTCTGCAACCTATTGCTTTGGGAAGTCTTGCTTGCCTGCATTATGGTTAATTCCGTATGACTAGCAATATTCATTAATCTCCTTTGCCTCTATCATTTTAAGCTCCTTGATTCATTATGTTGCGAATTCTCACAATCATCAGCCGAACCCTGAAATTTGTACTTCCTGCTCAGACGTCATTTTGGACCTGAGCGGGTTCTCGGGCAATCAAGTTGCAAATGATTGTCCATCTAGTTCTATTCTACTTACCCATCTTTTGATCCGAGCGTCTCCTTCTGATCCCTTGCTTTGGAAATCATAAATCCTTTATAAATTGAACACCGAATTATTCAGTTGCTTCTACAATCCGATGCCTTTGCATTCTTCTTCTTCTATTTGAGTACCGATACTCACATCAGATCCTTTGCCGACCAACTGATCCATTGTTGGGTTGTTATCCGGCAGTGTCCTTCATATTAAAAAAATTGGGCGCTCTTCCCCTGATACATATTGCCTTTGGTAAATTGTATTCTCTGCTTTGTCAACCTTGCTCTGCTCTCGAGCTTGAGTTATTTACTCCTGAAGTTTGTGGTATATGTTCCTAAGATACCCCAATGGGTTGTACCTATGTTTTCCCTAATCCATGTGAACTCAAAAGTTATGCGAGTCATACTCTTCTGGTGCTTCATCAGGTAAATCTTCAGCACTACAATTTCTTCGAAAACGAGGAGTGAATGAAAGGCTATGCATTGAAGAAGCGGGAGTCGACCTTGAACCTTTGTGTTCATGCCCATGGACCCGATGTAGAACTTATCATGGAAGCTGCTCGTAAAAATAATTATTTCCTTGGTACAAGTTAATCTTGTATCTATGAATTGATCCTTTGCAATCGTGGTTCCGACCATATTTCCTCCTTGATTCCATTTCCCGGATAAGTTAAAATACTTATCCTCTGCAAATCATTTCCCCCGTCCAACCTCTACTCCGATTTACCTTCCGATATTACCCCTAGTACTTGTTACTAGGAAGTTTAATACCCCATCACATCATTCCTTGCCTGATCGGCTATATTTTTATCGTGCCAACTTCTAACTGTACTACCTGGTCCTTATGCCCGGAGCAACTTCCGACGATGAGCTAAGCTTATGTCGATCTTCCTCATCTTATCATTTCACCTCGAACAACAAGCTTGACTTTGAGCTTGTATCGAATCCGTGGTTCTCATAGCCTTTCACTTCATCCTTCCTTTTGCTTGATGTCGTCGCTGCTCGATGGCATCTTCATAGAGTCTCTCGACAAAGTTTGTCGTGATCACCATCAACACTTTGGCTTCTTGAGAGATGTCAATTCAACTCATGGCTAGAAATACCATCCCTGCCCCTCAATGATTTGTGATATAATCGACAACCTCCTTGTATTCCTGCCAACACAGACTTGGTTATGTTTTGCTCATACCTTGTTTTCTTTGCTATTACTGAAGTTATTCCCTATCTATTCTTGTGGCCTTCAGAGCCACCCTTTTCTTGAAACACCATATCATCGCTACCTCGAGGCATGATTGTGGCATCCCGAATATCAAAAAGAACATTGGAAGCGCAACGCTAAATGTTTCTTGATCTATTATCCAAACACTGTTGTATGGTTAATATCATGATTCTTCCCTCGTCCCTTTATCTAAATGCTTTTGATCTTGCTGGCCTATCATGTATATCATGCTCCGCTTTTCCTTGGGAAGGATATACTTCCAATTCTTGAGTGTAAACACATTTTCCTTTCCATTGGTTTGTTTACTCTGAAAATTTCGTTTCCCTCTCCATTGGTAGGTTTAACCTTTCTTGTGATCTATATGACAGAAGCAGAAATAATTCTCTGCATATGAAAACATCTCGGTCTACAACTCTGTTAGTGAGACCATGTTACTATTGTTGATGACATTCCGGTAACCACCGATGGACGAGAACTTTGCCTTATTGGTCCGCCTCGTTTTAACGAGCAGGAAAATGGTTCTCTTTGTCCCTCGCCCTTGGAATCAATGTTGTCACCGACATAACTGACAGACTATCCTCTGACATACCTTGTTGTTGTGACCAGTAGGATGTCACCGTTCTCCCTACTTATGATTGACACCTCCTACAGTTCCACAGGATCGGAACCTGACTCTCCTGTACATCATTAACTCCGAAGTATCCTTTGCTCTTGGCCTTGTGTGTTATCACGAGCCACCCTCCGAGAGATGATCTATTCCCGATGCTCTGAACCCCTTTTCACACTCTGTTCAGATATCGATCGTTTGTCCATTCGCTTGAAACTTCCTATTGTACCTTCATACTTTGCTCTCGATGTTTTCTTAAGTTTCAACTCGAGAGATACTTCTGCCACTCCCTCAATTGTCCATCAGATAATCGATCCTGCGAGGGTCAGATCTCCCGAAGTTACCCTTTACTTCCCCACTTAAATCTCGGGACAAGATTTCTTGTAGTGGAGGAGATTTGTAACACCCCCAGGTATCAACTACAGTGATCACCTCTTAAACATGCCAAGTCATCATCATTGCAACTCTTGATCACAAGGGTAAAACAAACCAATTCAAATTTCTCTCTGAAAACAATTCAAATTCTAAGTGCAAAATAAAGTTGCCCAAAAGTTGCTGGAAAAATGTTCATCATCTAGCAAATGTTCCAAAACAAATGTTGTTAAGGAAAACAACATCCCCATCAACTCATATTTGGGTTAGTGCATTTAAAACAGTGCAAAAACAGCACTTTAAATGCCTTTTCATTTTTGAAAAATCCAAATGAATTCCAAAGTTGTCCAAACTTTATGTGGCAGAGCAAAATATTCTAAAGTATTTGTTTTGGCCAGTGGCATATTTTTACAAAGTCATTTGTGGCTAAAGGAAAATGCAAATGCTACTGGAAAAAGAAAAACAGAAAAAAAGAAGAAAGGGAAAAAGGCCCGCAGCGGCTGGGCCTTAGTCAACCAGCCGGCCCAGCCCAGCCCACCCCCGCCCGTCCTCTCCCTCGCCCTACTCACCTCGTCGCGCAGTCGCCCGCACCGTGCCTGCGCACGCTGGCCCCCCTCTCCCGCTGCTCAACAGCGGCTCCGCGCCCATCGCTGGCTAGATATGAGCAAGCCCCCGCGCCCCCTGGCTCCCCTCTTCCCCCATCTCCACCTCTCCCTCTCTGTCGTTCTGGAGGAAGGGCCGGCGCGCCCTCCGCCGTCCACCGTGCGCCACCGCGGGCATCGACCTCCCCTCGACACTCCGCCCTGTCCAGGAGCTCCGGGATGCTCCTCCGCTTCTTCTTCGCCAACCAGCACAAGCCGGGACGCCACATCGACGCCGCCCTCGCTGATCCCCTTCGTCGAGCTCCGCCTCTACGTTGTCGTCGATCCGTGCCACCACGACCTCCCCGGCTTCCCTGAGCTGCTCCTCGCCCCCCACTGTGAGCCGCCACACCGGTTGCGCTCCTTCCCTCCCTTCCTAATCGCCTCTAGATGCCCGAGCCACCGTAGACGAACCTCACCGCCGCCGCTTGCCTCGCCGTCGCGGCCACTGGCCTCCGAGCTCGCGCCCGAGCA
Source organism: Thinopyrum elongatum (assembly GCA_011799875.1). Taxonomy (NCBI): domain Eukaryota; kingdom Viridiplantae; phylum Streptophyta; class Magnoliopsida; order Poales; family Poaceae; genus Thinopyrum; species Thinopyrum elongatum. The sequence goes on from CM022299.1 coordinate 248,968,879, forward strand.
GTGCCCCGAGCTCCCGGGCCTCACCAGAGCTCAACGCGACCCCCAGCTCCCCTCCTAGTGCCCCCTAGCCCCGGGTTCGAGTTCGCCCGACTCCGGTCGCCGCCGATATCGAAGCCCCGCTCAACTCCGGCCACTCCCGCCCCTGCTGCTTGCTCCACCGGATGCGCTGCATCGCCAGCTAGCTGTAGCCGCAAACCGCACGCGTTTTGGTGCACTGTAGCACCCGTGCGGTGAAGTGCCGCCGTCGGTTGGGTCATCGCCGGCGTATCTCCGGCGGCGCTGACGTGTCCAGCGTTATTAGGCGCTAATGACGCTAATTAGGATATCCTAGTGAGAATGACAGCCGGGCCCCACCGTAAAGTAAACTCTGTTTAATTTTCTGGTTGGATTAGTTTAATTCCCTTGGGCCCATGCGTCAGCTTTGACTCTGCTGACGTGTTCTTTGACTGGGCCCAGCCGTCAGTGACTGTGGCCAGATGACATGTGGGCCCCTTCGACTTCATTGAACAGTCAACGGGTCAATGTTGACTGCTGACTGGGCAGTCAACGGGGCCCACTGTCAGCCTCTGTGCTGCTCTGCTGTGTACACTCTGTGTGTGCACCTAGCAATTTCCATTTTAATTTCGAATTAATAATAATTCCAGAATTCTTTAAAACTTTGAAAATTCATAGAAAATAAACCGTAGCTCGGATCGAAAAACTTTCTACATGAAAGTTGCTCAGAACGACGTGGCGAACCCAACCGTGCCATCTGTTTCCATGTCGGGACCCCCTACGAAGGTGAACCTGTAACTTTTAGCCTATTTCTGGTAGATGAATAGTGCATATACACCGGTTAATAATTCCATCTTAAATTCTAAAATAACTAATATGACTTAGACATGCTTTTAGGCAACCCTGCACTGCATCTTAGCATGGCATGCTCTGTGATGCAAATGTTTGTTGTGTATTTATTTGTTTCCTCCCCCTCTTCTCTCTCGGTAGATCCTGACACCGACGCAATTCCCGGTACCGACGTAGCTCCGGAGACCGACGACACCGTTGACGACCTTGCCTTTGCCGCCGAGCAACCAAGCAAGCACCCCCCTTGAGCATGTCTATATCGCCTATTCTTTCTCTCTTATGCTTGCATTAGAAGTGTTGCTGCTACTATTTATCCTATTCTGATGCATAGCCTATTTTTGTAACAACTGTTGATACCTACCTACTTACCCTAAACTGCTTAGTATAGGCTGGATAGAGACCCCAGTGACCCCACTTGTCTCAGTTGCCCCATTGGATCATCAGAAGACTCGACGACCAGGCCCCAGCACTGCACATCACACCCCTTTTATCTGTACGACACTGCAGCGTTACTATCGAGTGCCGAGGGTGATACCTCATTTAGCACTTCTGATGTTAACTCTGTAGAGTAGCTATTCGGTCGTGGTCATCGAGGGTGATTCCTCCTTCACCACTTCCGATAATGACACTGTCGTGCAACACCTCAAGTGTGAACCAATCGAGGGTGATTCCTCCGAGTTCACCTTGATGGATACATCGAGTAGGAATCCAACGAGGGTGATACCTCGGATTCCCTTGATGTTATGGACACACGGATACTTGGACTTTACAACTGTTACTTGGAAAGGCGGGTCGACCCAAAGGGGTACCCGCGTGAGCCTAAGTGGCGAGTGTTGTGGAGACGGGTTGACCCGGAGGGTGCCCGAGATGAGAATACGAGGCGTGGTCGGGCATTCTTAGGCCTTGCCGCAAGTCCTCGAGATGGGGCGACGGGGTCACATCGATCATGAGTCTCTGCTTGTTACCGCACTACCAGCACACTACGATTTGGATATTTGATTCGAGTGGGCCTCTGGCCCGATATCACTAACCATCACGCGGGAATAGTTATGGGCACTCTGCATCGTATGCATCAGCCGAAAGCTCTGTCAGACGTCCAGTTGAGCATGGCGGCCGGATTGGATCGTGCCGTTGGCGCTAGTATCCACCCTGCTCGCAACGACCCGGAGTGCAGAGGGCGACGGCCCAAGACCCCTGAGCGCTTAGGATGTAGACCGACGGGGACCTCTCTGCTGAGCTCTAGGTAGGGTTGCGGTGTGTCGTTTGGCCGAGGCCGGGCATACAGAAAAGTGTGTCCGGTCGGAGTTAAGCTAGCGTGGTGGGTAAGTTGGTGCACCCCTGCAGGGAAGAACTAATCTATGCATAGCCGGATCCTCGATAACGAACGCTCGGAGTTGTTCCCGATCGATACAACTAGAACTGGATACTTGTGTTGACATATGGATAGTATGGCTCTGGGATTGCTTTCTCGCAGGGAGTCGAGAAAGGTTCTCTGGCCGAGGTTGATACTGATTACTGCTACTACTTTATACTGTACTAATCTACACTCTTCTAATGCTGCAAGACCGCTGAAGATGCTAGTCTTCGATAGGACTAGGCCTTCTTACTATTCTGGCATTTCTGCAGCCCAGTCCACACATACAACCTCTCTTTGATAATGTTGCATATGTAGTGTAGATCCTTGCTTGCTGAGTACTTCGGATGAGTACTCACGGTTGCTTTGCTTTCTCTTTTCCCCATATCCTTTTGACACAACCACACGACGGAGCCCCGGAGTCCGCTGCCCCCGCCGACGACTATTGTGGTTTAGCATAGGTAAGAATGGTTCTTACTAGTTGCCCGTAGCAGCCGCGTAAAACTTGCAACAACAAAGTAGAGGGCGTCTAACTTGTTTTTGCAGGGCATGTTGTGATGTGATATGGTCAAGATATGATGTGATATATGTTGATGTATGAGATGATCATGTTTTGTAATAAGTTCACGATTTGCATGTCGATGAGTACGACAACCGGCAGGAGACTTAGGGTTTTCTTTAATTATTGTATGACATGCGTATCAATCACTAAGCGCCATGTAATTGCTTTACTTTATCGCTATGCGTTTGCAATAGTTGTAGAAGCAATAGTTGGCGAGATGACCCCGACGCTACGATGGAGATCAAGGTGGCGTGCTGGTGACGATGGAGATCATGACGATGCTTTGGAGATGGATATCAAAAGCATAAGATGATGATGGCCATATCATGTCACATATTTTGATTGCATGTGATGTTTATCCTTTATGCATCTTATTTTGCTTAGAACGACGGTAGCGTTATAAGATGATCCCTTCACTTAATTTCAAGATAAAAGTGTTCTCCCTGAGTATGCACTGTTGCTAAAGTTCATCGTTTCGAAGCACCTCGTGATGATCGGGTGTGATAGACTCTACGTTCACATACAACGGGTGTAAGCCAGTTTTGCACATGCAGAATACTTGGGTTAAACTTGACAAGCCTAGCATGTACAGACATGGTCTTGGAACACTGGAGACCGAAAGGTCAAACGTGAGTCATATAGTAGATATGATGAACATAGAGATGTTCACCATTGAAGATTACCCCATCTCACGTGATGATCGGACATGGGTTAGTTGATTTGGATCATGTATCACTTAGACAACTTGAGGGATGTTGATTTAAGTGGGAGTTCATTAGTAATTCGATTATTTGAACTAAAATTTATCATGAACTTAGTCTTAATAGTTTTTTGCATATCTATGTTGTAGATCAATGGCCCGTGCTACCGTTCCCTTGAATTTTAATGCGTTCCTAGAGAAAGTTAAGTTGAAAGATGATGGTAGCAACTACACGGACTGGGTCCATAACTTAAGGATTATCCTCATTGCTGCACAAAAGAATTATGTCCTTGATGCACCACTAGGTGACACGCCTGCTGCAGGAGCTACTACAGATGTTATAAACGTCTGGCAGACTCGATCTGATGACTGTTCAATAGTTTAGTGTGCCATGCTTTATGGCTTAGAACCGGGACTTCAAAGACGTTTTGAATGCCACGGAGCATATGAGATGTTCCCAAGAGCTGAAGTTGATATTTCAAGCTAATGCACGGGTTGAGAGATATGAAATCTCCAACAAGTTCTATAGCTGCAAGATGGAGGAGAACAGTTATGTCAGTGAACACATACTCAAAATGTCTGGGTATCGTAACCACTTTACTCAGCTGGGAATTGATCTTCTAGTTGAGAGTGTTATTAACAGAGTTCTTCAGTCACTGCCACCAAGCTACAAAGGCTTCGTGATGAACTATAATATGCAAGGGATGACGAAAACGATCCCCAAGCTCTTCGCGATGTTGAAATCCCCAAGCTTAGTTGCTAGGATATTCCTTGAATATTACCTTGGGGTGCCTTGGGCATCCCCAAGCTTAGGATCTTGTCACTCCTTATTCTCCTCATATTGATATCTCACCCAAAACTTGGAAACTTCAATCACACAAAACTTAACGGAACTTCGTGAGATGGGTTAGTATGATAAAGACAAACCATTCACTTTGGTACTGTCAAGATAAGATTCATAATTTTTTCCACATAATGCCTACTGTACTCTACAATTTCCACAATTTATATTAAGCAATATAAGCCATAGAAACCATAAAACAAGCAAACTATGCATTGCAAACAGAATCTGTCAAAACAGAAGAGTACGTAAAGATCTGAATTATAGTCATACTTCTCTAACTCCAAAATTCTGAAAAATTAGGAGAACGTAGAAAATTTGTATACCCATCAACTGTAAAAAAATCAGAATTTTTCCACGTTCCAGTAAAAGATAGGAATTTCTGCACTGGACGCAAAAGTTTCTGCTTTTGCACAGAATCAAGTCAACTATCATCCACACTATCCCAAAGGCTTTACTTGGTACTTTATTGAAACAAAAGCTATAAAACATGATTACTACAGTAGCATAATCATGTGAACATAATAAAACAGTAGGTAAAAGTGTTGGGTTGTCTCCCAACATGCGCTTTTCTTTTATGCCTTTTTAGCTAGGCATGATGATTTCAATGATGCTCATATAAAAGATAAGAATTGAAACATAATGGGAGCATCATGAAACATAAGACTAGCACATTTAAGTCTAACCCACTTCCTATGCATAGGGATTTTTTGAGCAAACAACTTATGGGAACAATAATCAACTAGCATAGGAAGGCAAAACAAGCAAAACTTCAAGATTTTCAACACATAGAGAAGAAACTTGATATTATTGCAATATGTAAAAGCATATGTTCCCCTCTCATAATAATTTTCAGTAGCATCACGAATGAATTCAACAATATAGCTATCTGATAAAGCATTCTTTTCATGATCCACAAGCATATAAATTTTATTACTCTCCACATAAGCAATTTTTTTCTCATTCATAGTAGTGGGAGCAAACTCAACAAAATAACTATCATGAGATACTTGATTGGGCAAATCCAATTGAAAATTAAAATCATGATGACAAGTTTCATGGTTATCATTATTCTTTATAGCATACATGTCATCATCATAATCATCATAGATAGGAACTTCGTTGTCATAATCAAATGAAACCTCTTCCAAAATAGTGGATTCATCACTAAATAAAGTCATGACCTCCCCAAATCCACTTTTATCATTATAATAAGATTCAACACCCTCCAAAATAGTGGGATCATCATTATCTAGAGTTGACACTCTTCCAAACCCACTTTCATCAATATAATCATCATAAATAGGAGGCATGCAATCATCATAATAAATTTTCTCATCAAAACTTGGGGGACTAAAAATATCATATTCATCAAACATAGCATCCCCAAGCTTATGGCTTTGCATATCACTAGCATCACGTATATTCATAGAATTCATACTAGCAACATTGCAATCATACTCATCATTCAAAGATTTTATGCCAAACATTTTATTGCATTCTTCTTCTATCAGTTGAGCACAATTTTCCGATCCATCATTTTCAAGAAAGACATGATAAAGACGAATAATATGAGGCCACCTCAGTTCCATTTTTTTGTAGTTTTCTTTTATAAACCAAATTAGTGATAAAACAAGAAACTAAAAGATTCAATTGCAAGATCTAAAGATATACCTTCAAGCACTCACCTCCCTGGCAACGGCGCTAGAAAAGAGCTTGATGTCTACTACGCAACTTTATTCTTGTAGACTCGTGTTGGGCCTCCAAGCGCAGAGTTTTGTAGGACAGTAGCAATTTTCCCTCAAGTGGATGACCTAAGGTTTATCAATCTGTGGGAGGCATAGGATGAAGATGGTCTCTCTCAAACAACCCTGCAACCAAATAACAAAGAGTCTCTTATGTCCCCAACACACCAAATACAATGGTAAATTGTATAGGTGCACTAGTTCGGTGAAGAGATGGTGATAAAAGTGTAATAATGATAGTAGATATTGATTTTTGTAATAGGAACAATAAAAAACAGCAAGGTAGCTATTGATAAAATGGAGCACAAACGGTATTGCAATGCTTGAAAATGAGGTCTAGGGTCCGTACTTTCGGTAGTGCAATCTCTCAACAATGCTAATATAATCGGATCACATAACCATCCCTCAACATGCAATGAAGAATCACTCCAAAGTTCCTATCTAGCGGAGAACATAAGAAGAAATTGTTTGTAGGGTACGAAACCACCTTAAAGTTATTCTTTCCGTTTGATCTATTCAAGAGTTCGTACTAAAATAACACAAAGTTATTCTTTCCGTTCGATCTATCCAAGAGTTCGTACTAAAATAACACCATATGATACGCATCAACCAACTCTAATGTCACCTAGATACTCCAATGTCACCACAAGTATCCATGAGTTAATTATACGAACGCATCAAACAATTTCAGATTCATAATACTCAATCCAACACAAAGAACCTCAAAGAGTGCCCCAAGATTTCTACCTGATAAACAAGGACGAAAACATGCATCAACCCCTATGCATAGATTACCCCAATGTCACCTCGGGAATCCGTGAGTTGAGTGCCAAGACATAGATCAAGTGCTCTCAAATCCCTAAAAGTATTCAATCTGATAAAAAATGAAATCTCAAAGGGAAAACTCAATTCATCACAACAAGATAGAGAGGGGAAAACACCATATGATCCAACTATATTAATAAAGCCCGTGATACATCAAGATCGTGCCATCTCAAGAACATGAGAGAGAGAGAGAGAGATTAAACACATAGCTACTGGTACAAACCCTCAGCCCCGAGGGTGGACTACTCCCTCCTCATCATGGTGGCCACCGGGATGATGAAGATGGCCACCGGTGATGATTTCCCCCTCCGGCAGGGTGCCGGAACGGGGTCTAGATTGGTTATTCGTGGCTACAGAGGCTTGCGGCGGCGGAACTTCCGATCTAGGGTTATTTCTGATGGTTTCTCTATTTATAGGATTTTTCAGCGTTGGAATCAGGCGAAGATGGGCCTCGAGGTGAGCACAACCCACCTGGGCGCGCTTGGGCCTCCTGGCGCGCTCAGGTGTCTTGTTCCCACCTCCTTCACCTTCTGGTCCTCCCACGAAGTTTATAGTGCCTCTTTTGTTCTAAAAAATCGTCAAAAAGTTTCGTTGCATTTGGAGAACTTTTATTTCTGCACAAAAAACAACACCACGGTAGTTCTGCTGAAAACAGCGTCAGTCCGGGTTAGTTCCATGCAAATCATACCAAAACCATATAAAATTATTGTAAACATGGCATGAATACTTCATAAATTATAGATATGTTGGAGACATATCATGCATCCAGGTCCCGCTATTGGTTATTGACCGGAGAAGCGTCTCGGTCATGTCTACATCATTCTCGAACCCGTAGGGTCCGCACGCTTAATGTTCGTTGACGATATAGTATTATATGAGTTATGTGAGTTGGTAACTGAATGTTATTCGGAGCACGGACATGACGAGGAGCTCCGGAATGGTCCAGAGGTAAAGATTGATATATAGGATGATAGTATTTGGTCACCGGAAAGGTTTTGGGAAGTACCAGGTATTTATTGGAGTGCCGGAAGGGGTCCCAGAAGGCCACCTATAAGTGGTGGGCCTTACAGGCTGCTACTTCTTGAGCTTGCATTGGTTTTCCCTTGAAGAGGAAAGAGTGATGCAGCAAAGTAGAGATAAGTATGTCCCTCAGTTAAGAAACAAGGTATCAATCCAGTAGGAGATACACGACAGTCTCCAATCTATGCACCTGCAGAAACAATCAAACACTTGCACGCAACGCGATAAAGGGGTTGTCAATCCCTTCACAGTCACTTGCAAAGGTGAGATCTGATAGAGATAGATATAAAAGATTACTAAAATGTAAAACAAAGTAAAAGTAAATAAAGTGCAGCAAGGTATTTTTGGGTTTTTTGGTTTATAGATCTGAAAATATATGATGGAAAATAGACCCGGGGGCCATAGGTTTCACTAGAGGCTTCTCTCTTGAAGGCAAATAATACGGTGGGTGAACAAATTACTGTCGAGCGCAAAGTTATGACGATATCCAAGGCAATGATTATGCATATAGGCATCACGACCGTGTCAAGTAGACCGAAACGATTCCCCATCTACTACTATTACTCCACACATCGACCGCTATCCAGCATGCATCTAGAGTATTAAGTTCATAAGAACGGATTAATGCCTTACGTAAGATTTCATGATGTAGAGGGATAAACTCAAGCAATATGATGAAAACCCCATCTTTTTACCCTTGATGGCAACAATACAAATACGTGCCTCGCTACCCCTACTTTGTCACTGGGTGAGGACACCGCAAGATTGAAGACATCGCAAGATTGAACCCAAAACTAAGCACCTCTCCCATTGCAAGAAGAACCAATCTAGTTGGCCAAACCAAACCGATAATTCGAAGAGAAATACAAAGATATCAAATCATGCATATAAGAATTCAGAGAAGATTCAAATAATATTCATAGATAAACTGATCATAAATCCACAATTCATCGGATCTCGACAAACACACCGCAAAAGAATATTACATCGGATAGATCTCCAAGAACATCGAGGAGAACATGGTATTGAGAATCAAAGAGAGAGAAGAAGCCATCTAGCTAATAGCTATGGACCCGTAGGTCTGTGGTAAACTACTCACGCTTCATCGGAAGGGCAATAGAGTTGATGTAGAAGCCCTCCGTGATTGAATCCCCCTTCGGCAGGATGCCAGAAAAGGCCCCAAGATGGGATCTCACGGGTACAGAAGTTTACGGCGGCGGAAAAGTATTTTTGTGGACGCTTCTGGTCGTTTGGGAATATTTGAGGATCTATAGAGCTGAGAGGGAGGTCGGTGGACTCACGGGGGGCCCACAAGCCATGGGGCGCCCCGCCTAGGGTGCACCCTGAGGGCTTGTGGAGCCCTTGGGACTCTTCTGACTTGGCCTCCAAGTTCCGTGGATGTCTTCTGGTCCAAGAAAAATCATCGCGAAAGTTTTATTCCGTTTGGACTCCGTTTGATATTCCTTTTCTGTAAAACTCAAAAACAAGGAAAAAACAGAAACTGGCACTGGGCTCTAGGTTAATAAGTTAGTCCCAAAAATAATATAAAATAGCATATTAATGCATATAAAACATCCAAAATAGATACTATAATAGCATGGAACAATCAAAAATTATAGATACGTTGGAGACGTATCACGGGCCAAAGGGGGGAGCACACCAGCCCACAAAGGGGGCTAGCACGCCCCACCACCCCTGCCCACGCGCCAAGGAAGGAGGGAAGGAAGGGGGAGTCGCCCTAAGGCAGCCAACCCCCTTTCCTTCCCCCCATGTCCATATATGGAAGGGGGCGCAGCTAGGCAGGCGCCTAGAGCAGCCGCCGGCCACTTGGGGAGCGCCCTAGGGCTGCCTCCTCTCCCACCCCTCCACCTATATATATGAGAGGAGGGAGAGGGGCAACACACACCACGACCCCCAAGCCGTGTGCGGCGCCCCATCTCCCTCTAGTTCTAGTTCCTCCTCCGTCCATGTTCGTTGTGCTTGGCGAAGCCCTGCGGATAGTTTCACCACCACCGTCATCATGCCGTCGTGCTGCCGGAACTCATCTACTACTTCGCCTCTCTTGCTGGATCAAGAAGGCGAGGATGTCATCGAGCTGAACGTGTGCTGAACACGGAGGTGCCGTACGTTTGGTACTTGATCGGGACGGATTGTGAAGGTGTACGACTACATCAACCGTGTTGATAAACGCTTCCGCTTAGCAATCTACAAGGGTATGTAGATGCTCTCCCCTCTCGTAGCTATGCATCTCCATGCATAGATCTTCTGTGTGCGTAGATTTTTTTTTGTTTTCCATGCAACGTTCCCCAACAACATGCTCCTGTTCTGAGTGGAAATCTGATCATACCTATATATGTATATTTTGGATTTTTTTTGCTAAAACATGTCTTTTAGAATTGATGCTACTTTGTGTCATGTACAAGTACTTGCCTCTAATGTTATTTTGAACATAGTTCATTTTTCTCAACTATTTGTTTACCACAGGATATTAAAGTTTTCTATGAAAGATATATTTTTCATTTTTGTCTTGCCTATTCCAGGAAGAGTGCCTACTGAGATATAGAACCCGGATATAAATTCAGTATAATGGTTAAACAGAGGGCATCACGTATTAGGCTAGGTGTGTGTGGTACATTTTTTTCCTCCCGTTGCAACACACAGGCATGTTTGCTAGTATCTCCTATGGATTGAAGCATAAATTTAGTTTTGACCACATGGTGTTCATCCTTCCACTATTTTACTAGATCTATCCTTTTCTAGTACATCCATAGTTTCTAAGTTGAATAAAGTGGGTGTTAGTCTAGGAAATAATGAAAATGGTATTTCTGTTTCCGCAAACGCTTCGAGACAATTGGAATATGGCCGATTAAAGGTTAAACCACGAGTTTCTAGCGAATCTTCCATCTCACATCTAGATGACGAAGAGCTGCATGCCACATCAGATGGTCAGCTACTCGCTCATGTAGTAGGGGAGGTTTCGGACGTGGGTTTGGAGGAGCCCGGGCTTAGTTCATTGATTGATCTTATAGCTTCCGGTCATAAATCCAAGTCCGACCGTTCGAAAAAAGGTCGTAAACCCTCTAAGAGGGCAAAATTTTCTAAATCTCCTATTGTTTCATCCTGAATGGCATGTTCTTTAATAGCAGAGGTCTTGGTGACTTGGCTAAACATATATTCATTGCGGAATGTATATAATTTAGACTTTTTGGCTTTACCTGAAATGGGAGACGTGATTTCTCAGTAAGTCTTCTTAACCGCCTTCCTGGCGAGATAGACTATAATTGGATTTCACGGCCACCTTGAGGTCGTTCTGGGGGCATTTTACTTGGCATTAACATAGGGACTATGGATGTTCTGGCTTGTTCGGATGGTGAGTTTCACATCAAACTCCATATCCTAAACAAAGCTGACAACTTCACAAGGACCCTCGTCGCCATGTATGGGGCAGCCCAAGATGAGTTCAAGGTTGTTTTTCTTCGTGAATTGGTTAATCCGGCAAAAGATAATCCCTACCCCATTCTCATTGGTGGGGATTTTAATTTGCTATGATTTCCAAATGAGAAAACTCATGGTAGGTTTGATAATCATTGGCCTTTCCTTTTCAACACTATCATAGATAGTGTATATTTGTGAGAGGTTTCCATGATTGGAAGACAGTTCACTAGGGTGAACAGTCTCCCGGAGCTGACATATGAGAAAGTAGATCTTGTATTAATGGATACCGACTGGGAATCCAAATTCCCTATTGTAACGCCCTGACTTAATCATTCACTAATCATACACGCAAATGCACACGATCAAGATCAGAGACTCACGGGAAGATATCACAACACAACTCTAAACACAAATAAAAGTCATACAAGCTTCATATTACAAGCCAGGGGCCTCAATGGCTCGAATACATAAGCTCGAATACAATCAAGTCAGCGGAAGCAACAATATCTGAGTATGGACATAATTAAACAAGTCTGCCTTAAGAAGGCTAGCACAAAAGCAACAACGATCGAAACGGCAATGCCTCCTGACTGGGAGCCTCCTAACTACTCCTGGTCATTGGCGGCTGATACGTCTCCAACGTATCTTTTATATGGTTTTGCTATGATTTGGATGGAACTAACCCGGACTGACGCTGTTTTCAGCAGAACTACCGTGGTGTTGTTTTTTGTGCAGTAATAGAAGTTCTCCAAATGCAACGAAACTATTTGATGATTTTTTTGTAACAAAAGAGGCACTAGAAGTTTGTGGGAGGGCCAGAAGAGCCACGAGGAGGGCACAACCCACCACGACGCGCCAGAGGGGCCTGGCTTGCCCCGATGGGTTGTGCTCACCTCGAGGCCCATCTTCGTGTGATTCCAACACTGAAAAATCCTATAAATAGAGAAACCATCAAAAATAACCCCAGATCAGAAGTTCCGCCATCGCAAGCCTTTGTAGCCACAAAAAATCAATCTAGACCCCGTTCCGGCAACCTGTCGGAGGGGGAAATCATCACCGGTGGCCATCTTCATCATCCCGGCGGCCACCATGATGAGGAGGGAGTAGTCCACCCTCGGGGCTGAGGGTTTGTACCAGTAGCTATGTGTTTAATCTCTCTCTCTCGCGCGTTCTTGAGATGGCACGATCTTGATGTATCGCGGGCTTTGTTAATATAGTTGGATCATATGGTGTTTTCCCCTCTCTATCTTGGTGTGATGAATTGAGTTTTCCCTTTTGAGATTTTGTTTTATCGGATTGAATACTTTTATGGATTTGAGAACACTTGATGTATGTCTTGCTATGAATACCCGTGGTCACAATGGGGTATCATATTGATTCACTTGATATGTGTTTTGGCACTCAACTCGCGGATTCCTGAGGTGACATTAGGGTAATCTATGCATAGGGGTTGATGCACGTTCTCGTCTTTGTTTCTCTGGTAGAAATCTTGGGGCACTCTTTGAGGTTCTTTGTGTTGGATTGAGTATTATGAATCTGAAATTGTTTGATGCATATCGCATAATCAACTCACGGATACTCACGGTGACATTGGAGTATCTAGGTGACATTAGAGTTGGTTGATGAGTATCATGTGGTGTTATTTTAGTACGAACTCTTGGTTAGATCGATCGGAAAGAATAGCTTGGTGTTATTTTAGAACGAACTCTAGGATAGATTGATCGGAAAGAATAGCTTTGAGGTGGTTTTGTACCCTACAAACAATTTCTTCTTATGTTCTCCGCTAGATAGGAACTTTGGAGTGATTCTTCATCACACGTTAAGGGATGGTTATATGATCCAATTATATTAGCATTGTTGAGAGATTGCGCTAGCGAAAGTATGGACCCTAAGCCTCATTTTCAAGCATTGCAATACCGTTTGTGCTCACTTTTGTTACTTGCTACCTTGCTGTTTTTTATTGTTCCTATTACAAAAATCAATATCTACTATCATTACTACAGTTGTATCACCATCTCTTCGCCGAACTAGTGCACCTATACAAATTACCATTGTATTTGGTGTGTTGGGGACACAAGAGACTCTTTGTTATTTGGTTGCAGGGTTGTTTGAGAGAGACCATCTTCATCCTATGCCTCCCACGGATTGATAAACCTTAGGTCATCCACTTGAGGGAAAATTGCTACTATCCTACAAAACTCTGCGCTTGGAGGCCCAACACGAGTCTACAAGAACAAGTTGTGTAGTAGACATCAAGCTCTTTTCTGGTGCCATTGCCGGGGAGGTGAGTGCTTGAAGGTATATCTTTAGATCTTGCAATTGAATCTTTTAGTTTCTTGTTTTATCACTAGTTTGGTTTATAAAAGAAAACTACAAAAAAATGGAATTGAGGTTGCATCATATTGTTCATATTTATAATGTCTTTCGTGAAAATGATGGAAAGGAAAATTGTGCTTAATTGATAGAAGAAGAATTCAATAAAATGTTTAGCATAAATGATGAGCATGATTGCAATGTTGTTAGTATGAATTCTATGAATATCCAAAATACTAATGATGATTGCACTAGTCGTGTTAAAAATGTTTCTTATAAGCATGTCAATTTTTATGGAGTGCATAAAGTTTGTGAAGACGTGCCTTATAGGGAAGATAGATTTTGTAAGAAGCATAAACATGATAGAACCAATTTTTTGCTCAAAGTGATAGATAAATTTGCTACAAAATTATGCTCTCTTTGTCCTATTACTTGAGAACTTTGCAATAAGATGGTCATCTTAATTTCCAATGCAACTTTTTCATGATCGAATCATGGCCAAATACTGTAATAACTTGATCACCCTTGAACTTTATAATGAGCTTTGCCTATTCTTGGGGAGTGAAGAATTGACACATAAAACTAGTTGGTTTGAAGTATTCATTCTCACGGACGACATTGAAACTAATATAATATAATATATATATATATATATATATATATATATATATATATATATATATATATATATATATATATATATGTTTTGCATGGTAAATTGCAATGAGAATGCTTATATTGCCAACTATAGAAAGATGGGAAAACCAATGGAATATAAAAGGAATACTAATGAAAGGGTAAAGATTTCCACTTTCCCTCCTGTTGTCTCTCATTATGAAATAGGCGACGAGGAGGAGCTCCCTATTCAACCAATATCATCAATAAGAAGCTCGAAAAAATTAATTAAACCCACACATGATGTGGTGAAGAAGAAGAAAAGAAGAAAGAATAGAGGTAAAAATGTATCTCTCCCAAATAATGTTGCTCCTATTATTGTTGTGCCTCATGAAAATGAATCAAAAATAATTGTGGAAGATGATGCACTTGATGATGATATTGCTTCTTTGTCTTATGGCATAATGTCCGAGAGCACTATTGATGATGATTTTGTTATGCCTATTGCTCATTGTGATGATTATAATTGGGAAGATAATGATACTTCTTATAATCTTGGAAATCTTTTTGGCACCAACTTGGGAAATTATGATGATAGCAATTTTTATACCATTGGTGCTATTCATACTATTAATGATGAGAGTGATTATGCTTATGATATGCCAAGCCACAAGCTTAAGGATGCTATGTTTGATGAGAATGACATGTTTGAGAATATATTTGCTGCAATTAATGTTTGTCCCAAGCTTGGGGATGCTATGCTTAATGAAGATGATCTTTTTAGTCCCCCTACTTTGAATGATCAAATTTGCTATGATGATTGCATGCCTCCTATTTATGATGATTGCAATATTTATGAAAGTGGGTTTGGAAGAGTGTAAACTTTAGATAATATTTATCCCACTATTTTTTAGAGTGTTTAATCCTATTATAATGATAAAAGTGGATTTGGAGAGGTCATGACTTTATTTAGTAATGATTCCACTATTCCAGAAGAGATTTCAATTGACTATGATGAGAACAAAGTTGCTACTTATGATGATTATTGTGATGATACTTATGTTATAAAAAGTAGTGATAATTATTATCATAATTTTGAATATCCTTTTACTGAACATTACTCTTTTAATGTGGAAACAATTTATAGTATTCGAGTTTCATATGATACTCCCACTATTGTGAATGAGAATAAAATTTCTTATATGTAATGAATTTTCTATGCTTTTGGATTATGAAAAGAATGCTTTATGTGATGGTTATATTGATGAATCTATTCATGATGCTACTGAAAATTATTATGAGAGAGGAACTTATGATTCATGATGCTCTTGTTATGTTTCAATTCTTATCTTTTATGTGAGCATCATTGAAATCATCATGCTTAGCTAAAAAGGCATTAAATAAAAGCGCTTGTTGGGAGACAACCCAATATTTAACCCTACTATTTTTGTGTGTTAACATGATTAGGCTACTGTATTAATCATGTTTTATAGCTTTTGTTTCAATAAAGTACCAAGTAAAGCCTTTGGGATAGTGTGGATGATAGTTGACTTGATTCTGTGCAAAAACAGAAACTTTTGCGTCAAGTGCAGAAATTCAAATATTTTACTGGAACATGGAAAAATTCGGAATTTTTTACACTTGATAGCTATACAAATTTTCTACGTTTTACTAATTTTTAAGAATTTTTGGAGTTACAGAAGTATGACCTTAATTCAGATTTTTACGTACTATTCTGTTTTTGACAGATTCTGTTTGCAACGCATAGTTTGTTTGTTTTATGGTTTCTATGGCTTATATTGCTTAATATAAATTATGGAAATTGTAGAGTACAGTAGGAATTATGTGGAAACAATTATGAATCTTGTTTTTGACAGTACCAAAGTGAATGATTTGTCTTTATCATACTAACCCATCTCACGAAGTTTCGTTAAGTTTTTGTGTGATTGAAGTTTTCAAGTTTTGGGTGAGATATCGATATGAGGAGAATAAGGAGTGACAAGACCCTAAGATTGGGGATTACCAAGGCACCCCCAAGGTAATATTCAAGGAAGATCCAAGCAACTAAGCTTGGGGATGCCCCAGAAGGCATCCCATCTTTCGTCTCCAACATTATCGGTAACCTTACTTGGGGCTATATTTTTATTCGTCACATGATATGTGTTCTTCTTGGAGCATAATTTTATTTTATTAGGCTTTGCTTGCTGTTATTTATAATGATGTTTTGTATCTTTTACTTCAATAAAAATGTCAAGTATAGCCTTTGCTATGCTTATTTTGCAAGTATATGAGTTGCTGTTTCAAAACAGAAAGTTTATCGCTGTTGCAAAAATTCCCGAGAAAAGTCAGAATGTGATAAAATGTTGAATTTTTTTGAAAAATAAGCTATGATAAATTGTCTACAGTTTGGTAAATTTTCAGACCTTTTGGAGTTAGGAAAGTATGAGTAAAATTGCACTCTTTACAGACTGTCCTGTTTAGACAGATTGCTGTTATGTTTGCATTGTTTGCATATGTTTGCTTATTTAATGATTCTATTTGAGGATAGGAGTATTAAATATGCACAGGCATTTAGTATGCAATGTTAAATAATAATTTTAGTGACAGTAGAGAATGATAAGGTTTTTGCATTGATTTATACTAACTTATCTCACGAGTTCTTGTTGAGTTTTGTGTGGATGAAGTTTTTAAGATTTAGGGGAACCGTGATATAAAAGGAATTAAGGAGACACAAAAGCTCAAGCTTGGGGATGCCCAAGGCATCCCAAGATAATATTTCAAGAATTCTCAAGCATCTAAGCTTTGGGATGCCCCGCTAGCATCCCACCTTTCTTCATCAACAACTATCGGTTAGTATCGGTTGAGCCTAAGTTTTTGCTTCTTCACATGAGTTGTGCTACTCTTGGAATGTCATTTTATTTTGTTTTGCTTTCTGTTTTAATGAAATAATAATTAGATCTGAAATTTTTAAATGAGAGAGAGTCCTCAAACAGCTACCTATTTACTTAACTACTCATTTGATCTTCACTTATATCTTTTTGAAGTAGTTCGTCGAACACTCTCATGCTTCCCTTATATTATTTTGAGAGTTGATACTAGTGATGACAATTTGGACAAGCTATGAAATTGGTTCCAAAGTGATGGATGTTCAAGAAGGATATAATAAAAAGTTTCATGAAGATCATTGGATATGATAAGTTTGATTCCTTGCAATAGTTTTGCGATATGGAGATAATAATGTGTGAGTCATATTGGTGAGTAATTATGCTTTAGTAAGAATATTGTTGTTAAGGTTTGTGATTCCCTATGCAAGCATGAAAGTGAATAGTTATGCAATGAAACTACGTCCTACTTGTGGTGCATTATTCAGTGTTAGTTATGCTCAATGCTCGTTTATGTGAATTTTCATTTCTTGGTTGGTTGTTTCTCAATCTATTTGCTAGCCTCCATTTGTACTAAGTGGGAATACTACTTGTGCATCCAAAATCCTTAAACTCAGTTTTGCCACATGAGTCCAGCATACCTACCTATATGTGGTATTTCCGTGCCGTTCTAAGTAAATTTGTATGTGCCATCTCTAATTTTCAAAATGAATTTCCTTTTTGTATGCCCGTACCACTCATGAAGCGGCAGGGGGTGGCCAATATTTTTCCATGCTAGATGTGTTATTCTCAAGACGAGTGTTTATTCACTTGTCATTGCACGAGAGTACGGCCGTAATAGGGATGCCCAGTCCCGAAATGAAAAAGAAATTTACTTTATGTTGTCAAATAATAAATTCCTTAGAAAGTGTTGGTATGGACGGCACCCGTGGATACGGCTAGTCATGGAATGTGAAAGTATGGTGGAAAAAGGAATAAACTTTATTTTATGTTTGGGAACCACCTATGATTTATCTAGCATGGAAAGTATTGGGAACTACTCGGTCGTTTTCGTTGATGGGAAAAGTATGCCTCTCAAAATATTTTATCTCTCAATTTAAGCTTTGAGCTCTGCCACCTCTACAAATCTCTGCTTCCCTCTGCGAAGGGCCTATCTATTTACTTTATGCAATTTTTATTTTTATTTGAGTCTCCATCTTCTCTCATAAAGCACCAACTAGGGAGCACTATGATCATACTTGTGCATTGGATGTAGCTAATATTCGAGTGTATTCCATGAATGGATCAATGATTGAGCATAATGGGCTAGGGATAGGTTTCTTTAGCGTTGATATTTTGAAAGACATGGTTGCTTGTTAGTATGCTTGAGTATTGATGTCTTCATGTCAAATTATAGACTATTGCTTTGAATCATTCAAGTCCAAATGTCCATGCTACAAAAGAAAGAGTATATGATGAATATGATAGGTAGCATTCCACAACAAAAATTCCGCACTATGCTAGCATTCACACTTCATAATTATCATTGATCAAACTTAAGCACTATGATGAGTTTTATGCGAAAGAGTTGCTGTTATGATGCCAGGAAAAGTGATTGAAATTATCATTGATCAAACTTACGCACTATGCTAGCATTCACACTTCATAAATTATTTCTTTTATCATTTACCTAATCGAGGACGAGTAGGAATTAAGCTTGGGGATGCTGATACGTCTCCAACATATCTATAATTTATGAAGTATTCATGCCATGTTTACAACAATTTTATATGGTTTTGGTATGATTTGGATGGAACTAACCCGGACTGACGCTGTTTTCAGCAGAACTACCGTGGTATTGTTTTTTGTGCAGAAATACAAGTTCTCCAAATGCAATGAAACTTTTTGATTATTATTTTTGAACAAAAGAGGCACTAGAAGCTTCGTGGGAGGGCCAGAAGAGCCACAAGGAGGGAACAACCCACCACGGCGCGCCAGAGGGGCCTGGCTTGCCCCGGTGGGTTGTGCTCACCTTGAGGCCCATCTTCGCGTGATTCCAACGTTGGAAAATCCTATAAATAGAGAAACCATCAGAAATAACCCCAGATCAGAAGTTCCGCCGCCGCAAGCCTCTGTAGCCATGAAAAATCAATCTAGACCCCATTCCGGCACCCTGTCGGAGGGGGAAATCATCACCAGTGGCCATCTTCATCATCCCGGCGGCCATCATGATGAGGAGGGAGTAGTCCACCCTCGGGGCTGAGGGTTTGTACCAGTAGCTATGTGTTTAATCTCTCTCTCGTGTTCTTGAGATGGCACGATCTTGATGTATCGCGGGCTTTGTTAATATAGTTGGATCATATGGTGTTTCCCCCTCTCTATCTTGTTGTGATGAATTGAGTTTTCCCTTTTGAGATTTTGTTTTATCAGATTGAATACTTTTATGGATTTGAGAGCACTTGATGTATGTCTTGCTATGAATACCCGTGGTGACAATGGGGTATCATATTGATTCACTTGATATGTGTTTTGGCACTCAACTCGTGGATTCCCGAGGTGACATTGGGGTAATCTATGCATAGGGGTTGATGCACGTTCTCGTCTTTGTTTCTCCGGTAGAAATCTTGGGGCACTCTTTGAGGTTCTTTGTGTTGGATTGAGTATTATGAATCTAAAATTGTTTGATGCACATCGCATAATCAACTCACGGATACTCGCGGTGACATTGGAGTATCTAGGTGACATTAGAGTTGGTTGATTTGTATCATATGGTGTTATTTTAGTACGAATTCTTGGTTAGATCGATCGAAAAGAATAGCTTGGTGTTATTTTAGAACGAACTCTAGGATAGATTAATCAGAAAGAATAGCTTTGAGGTGGTTTTGTACCCTACAAACAATTTATTCTTATGTTCTCCGCTAGATAGGAACTTTGGAGTGATTCTTCATCACACGTTGAGGGATGGTTATATGATCCAATTATATTAGCATTGTTGAGAGATTGCACTAGCGAAAGTATGGACCCTAGGCCTCATTTTCAAGCATTTCAATACCGTTTGTGCTCACTTTTGTTACTTGCTACCTTGCTGTTTTTTATTGTTCCTATTACTAAAATCAATATCTACTATCATTACTACACTTGTATCACCATCTCTTCGCCGAACTAGTGCACCTATACAAATTACCATTGTATTTGGTGTGTTGTGGACACAAGAGACTCTTTGTTATCCGATAAAGGAAGAAGTTGGTTGATCTTTATGTGGTCACGAGAGGATCACCGTGGTATCGAGGATACCGATGTTGATTGATCATGATCACGAGAGGATCACCGTGGTTTGGTGTTACGTGGTGACCTCGGGTAAAGATCAAGCTCCTTTTGTGATCTTGTTATCACTATGGTATTGTAATACCAAGTTTGGTTGGTCCCGAGGTTATCATGTGGCACACTCGATGGTAAGTTCTTACATGTGGTGGTTACGAGGTAACCCCGGACAGAGTAGGTTGCATCATGATAGTTTTAACCTGATGCATGTAGTGACGTCCTGCTCATATGCCATATCGTTCTAGCATCATCATGATTACACTTGTTTAACCTGTTAATGCCATGCTGTTGCTTGTCTTGATTGCTTTAGTTGCTGTGAGCTTGCGAGTACATTCAAAGTACTCACCTAGCGTGTCATGCCAGTTTGCAGGTCATGCCATGATTGCTTGCTTGTCGAGGATTCCGAGTTCGCGAGCTAGGATAAGCGTTCCAGCCAGAGTCCCTGCGGAGTGGAGTCCATCACCGCCGTCGTTGTTACGCTGCCGAGGGTACTCCACTTCCTCGGGTTGTTCTGCTGTTAGCATAGAGCTACCCTGGGCAGGCATAGTCTCGCCGTGCCGATGTAATCCATGTACCCTTGTAACCTTATCCATAGTAATAAAGAGCTGATTTGTTCTATGCCAACAGTGCCGTATTCCAGAAGACTTGTCTCTGGGCTGGAATACGGGGCGCTCCGGTTCCTCTGAGCCGGGGTGCCATAGGCGTTGGTATTAGAGCAGGTCTGGCTATAGGACGCCCTAGACCGCGTGAACGTCAGTAACCGGTAGTATAGAGTCTAGTCGGTTTGCTGCACTTGTTTGTTGCATTTGTTTGTGCATAGCATGCATATAGAATATTTATTTTTTTACTAATGGTTGATCTGGTGAGTGTAGGTGGTGTCGGTTTCGACCCACTACCTGCACCCTCTAGCTGCATATTTGTTCCTTGGTGTGGTGTTATCTCCGTCCCAGCGGAGTGATGCCAAGGTGCCTGGTGTTGTCGATCGCTGGCAAGATTGATGCACCGGTACCACACCAATATATTCTCTTCAGCCACCCCTATCATTTCGGTGATAGACATGTTTCTATCCTGGATCATGCCTTTCCACTAGCCGCGTTGGCAACCCTTACCGATCTTAGTTATCAGAAAAGGGCAATGCCCGCAAGCCTTTCTTTTCATCACTATCCCACCCTGCCACCCACTCTCTGGACTAGTACGGTTTCTTCCGTACGCTTGATGATGATGTGGTCATGACCTCCATGTACCGATCCACGATCACCAAGTCCGTCCCTGCCTCCGTGTCTGTCCAGCTACAACCGGTGATAAGCCCCTGTTTGGTGTAGCTTTGTTTACATCAAATATTTCCACATGTGGACTCACTTTCGTGCACACCGCCACAGCATGTTAGATCATAACACCGGAGTTCTTGCGAGATTGGTGTGCTTAAGTAGGAATGCATATTATTGCTGTGAATAGTTGTAGTATATGATATTGCTTGTGTGTGATCTTGTTGCTTTGTGTGCTTTTATTTTAGTCGTTTCTTTTGCTTCTTTCTTTGGGCCCTTGGTGTTACCTTATTTTCCCTTATGGAAGTTGCTCACTGACACTGGACTCAAAGAATCAGTGAAGGGGCAAGCATTTGGAAGCTCAGCTCAACAATATGGGATTTGGCACCGACTGCCTGGCATGGGGAATATCTGGTCTGATTATAATGATATCCTGGATTGATTAATGGCATCAGGTATATATATCAATGTGCGATCTTCACAGCAGTAATAATCAGATCAGCAAGAAGGCAAAGATGTGTGCATGATCAGCAGTACACTTCGGGTCAAAGGTATGGTTCACAAATAAGGTTGGAGTCTACTATGAGTACAATTTGAACCAGCTATATCCCGGAAGCAAGCCAGCAGATGCTAGGAACTCAGTGCCCAATAAGAAGAATAGTTAAACAACTTTCTGCATACAAAAGGAACCGACAGCAGAAACATTAAGGGATATATATATATATGCACTCAGTCTGCTTATGGCAACAAGGAAACTCCAGATATAAGCAACTCAGTCTTTCTACACAAGCTTGCCTCAGGAATCAAGTGGCCAGCCACACATGTTTCCATAGATGTGGTGAACCTGCTGCCAAGGTCATATGAGTTACCCATACAATGATGTCAGCTCGGTGAGGATTTGACCATTTCATGAGCTATATAAGAAGAAGAAGGACGCTAGTTATACACTTCCGTGTGATGACCAACAACCTATGGAGCAAGCCGACCGTCTGATATATACCCTAAAGCATTGCTCTGTGTTATTCTTGCATGTTTACATTAATATGCTTATGCTTGTATGCGTAGTAGTGAGCTGTATGGGACGTTGATGAACCCTTGCCTGCCTTTCTTTGGTGACGGCACCACGCCTGTGTTCTGAGCTGTTTCCGGCCATCCGGGGTGGATGCTGACTTTATATTTCTTTTGTCAGCAACTGGCCCATGTTCTGAGCTGCTTTTCGGCCGTCGCAGGCAGTTGTTGAATTTCTTTCCGTAGCAATGACCCTATGCTCTGAGCTATTCTTCGGCCGTCTTAGGGAGTTGCTACTTTCTTCTTATCGACACCGTCTCATGCTCTGAGCTGCTTTTCAGCCGTCTTGAGTCGGGGTTGAGTTATTCCAGTAATGTCCCAGATCTGAGTTGTAAAGACCGTTCTGGTGGCAACTGGTTTATTTGCCGGTTTCATCCAAGGGTTCAGACGATCTTTACCCTACAGCTACAACTTGTAAAGTAATATGCCTGCCGGAATAGTCTACCTGGCAATACCCATGGTCATCCGAAGAATCAAGAACACATAAGGCCAAGCTCTGTTAGCTAAGGATCCAGG
Organism: Thinopyrum elongatum; assembly: GCA_011799875.1. NCBI lineage: Eukaryota > Viridiplantae > Streptophyta > Magnoliopsida > Poales > Poaceae > Thinopyrum > Thinopyrum elongatum. The sequence continues at coordinate 248,992,163 of CM022299.1, forward strand.
CAAGGAGAACCATAATCATCCATACAGGTATGATAGTGGTTGCATGGTACCGATACCCCGGATAGTCTGAGTCGGTACCAACCACCATGGATGCACACCTACGGGGTATATCCCATTTGCAACGACCTCCTATCAAGGGACCCCACTCAGCCAACTATGTATGCTCAGAATTGTCAGAAGAAGACATCCAAGTCCGTCAGGTCAGCCAAAAGATCAATTCGGCAGTTGGATTCCAGCAACCGTGGCAAAGCATTACATGGCCTACTATTTACTTAAAGGTGCCGACAGACAGAATGATCAGAAGGTTGACAACTGTCTCGAAGCATGTGTCCTCGCCTAGGGGAATCAGTTAAAAGACAACCTGCCGTGAACAAAATTCTTCAGCTAGAACCATCGCCAGTCAAGCCTGGGAATAATACCGTTATAAGGACGTACCCTTTTATGCTGGTCACGGCAGGTGACAATCGAGTCTTTGGTACAAATGTGAAACTTAAGACAGTGGAGATACCCAAGATGTTCCAGCAGTTATTGCAAGAACCCAGGCAGTGAGTCAGATAATATACAGTGGGGACATAATACAAAGGCAAAAAGGAAACCCGAGTTGGAAACGGTTTCCTCAAGTGGGAATATCCATGTTTGACCCCTGAGCAACCAAATCTCGAGGACGAGATTTCTTTAAGGGGGGTAGGTTTGTAACACCCTGGATTTTGCCCATTTTCTTTTTCTTTTTCTTTTGGTTTGGATTTGCCCTTCGGTGGCTTAGTGGTCTTGAAACCTGGAGACATCACCCTCGATTCCTCTCCCAAGTGGCTTGTCAATCTCAAAACCATCCCAAGACCTTGCCATTTCCATCTTGGGCTAATCCCAATATTCTTTTTCTTGGGAATATTCCTTTTTCCTATTAAAGGAAAACGTTGTCTGCCCTGGGTTGTGAAGCAACCCACACATCCATCATTCCAAAGATTCCCAAATAATTCCCATGAATTGTTTAGGTTATATATTCCTAAGATATGTCAAAATCATTCCTTGCCATGTCTAGAAATATTTCACCAATATTTCTTTTCTGATTCTGCCCTAGCTGGCAGTTTGTGAAGCAAGTACCCTTTATATTTTCTTTCTTGCTCTCAAACTTTTTGTGCACTCTTTCCCATCCATATAATTTCCTCATGCCAAATTTCAACTTCATTTGCCTAGTGAATATTCCTTAGCAATTTTTCAAAGTTTCTGTTCAAACAGAGGCCTTGTGAAGGAAGTGCAACCTAGGCATATCCAAATAAGTTGAAAATTTTCAAGCATCTTCATATGCTCAAATTAACACTCTCCACAAGATTTGAGCATCATCCCATCTTCTAGGTGAGCACACCTTCCAATCTTTGCTTCTGGTCATATTTTTCTGTTGTGAAGCAACTATATTTTATATTGCTTCATAATTACTGAAAAATTACCAGAGCATTCTTATACCCATATATTACCTCTCCACCAAATTTGGGCTCATTTCATCAACCCAATAATTCCCTAGAATTTTTCTAAGATTCTGTCTAGTGGGATGCTGTGTGAAGGAAGTACCATTTTGGTTTATCCAAATAGTATGAAATTTATACAGTATCTTCATATGTCTATATAATTAGTCTCCTCCAAATTTCAGCCCAATCCAAGCCAGTATATGAGTGCCACATCAATATTTGTATTTCTGGTCAGTGGGATCATTTCAACAGCAAGTGCTAGTTAACTTCATTCAAATGAGCTGCAAATTTGCAGAGATGGTCATCTTAGCGGTTGATCACCCTCAGCAAAATATCAGCATCTCCTTCCAGACCAATCTTCCTCAGTTCACGACAAACACCTTGCTGTGTTGTTGTCTTCGAGCTCCCTCTAGTCACATCTTGAGCCACTGTGTTTGTTTCTTTGCTTAGTGGCCTTCTCTGATGAATGACCCTTCAAGCAGACATGGTCTGGCCGACCAGAGTGCGTGTCACCGCCGCGTTTACGCGGTGACCACGCGGATGGCATGCCCATTTGCGTGCTTTGGCAATTTGGGCCCTCGGGGTCGTCCGTTTCCTCCCGACCTCGACACCTCGCCATGTCCAGGAGGTTCCCCTCGTCGTCGCCTTCGCTCTGGATCCCTCTCCCTCTCTCAAGTCACCTCATACGCGGTGCCGTGGCCGCGTCCGCGGGCAGACCGCGTCTGCCACCTCCATGGTCGCCCGACGCGTCGCCCCCGAGCCTTCTCGACCAAGCCCGAGCCTCCCCAGCGCGCCAACTCACTCCCCTGCAACCCCCTCGAAGCTCCACGATGGCACCAGGTGCCAGGAACGCCGCGACAACCGCGTTTGCCGACATGGATGCCGATGAATGAGCACTGTGGCCGCCGTGACCTGTCCTGGCATCTTCCCCTTTGGCCTCTTCTCCAGCACCGCGTCGCACTGCTCCGTGTCAGGTCGGCAACGCTCACGGATGAGCCAGCTATCCTCCCAGCTCCAGTGCTCCAGACAGAGCACTGCCGCGGCCGATCCTATCCATTTCTACCACCCGCCTATATATAGGCCGTCCCCGAGTCCCTCGACCTCACCAGCAGCTCCACCACCCTCCCCTACCCTTCCCGAGCTACCTGCCCGAGCCCCAGAGCTCTTCCTCCCCGCATTCCGCCGCCATGGCCGCCACCCCTGCCCTCTGCAATTTCGGTAAAGTGCGAGTCCCTCCCCTCCTCCTTTCACCACCAGAAGGTCACCCGAACACCGAAGAACCTCCCCATCTCCTCCATTCCTCGCCGGAGTTTCTGTGGTCACGCATCCCCAAGTCCGGCCGCCGCCTTCCCCGCTCTCTGTCGCCATGAGCAGCCACGGCTGCGGCCCTCCCCGAAGCACGCCCCTCGCCGGGATGGACGCGGCTCGTCGCCACGGTCACACCAGTGGCCTGACCTCGGCCTGAGACGGCCTGTGCCACCGGGAGGCCTCGCCGGCGCACGTGATGAGGACATCAATACCATTGTTACACCCATAGCCCCTGCTGCTATACATACTGGACCAATTACTAGAGCTCGCGCACGCCAATTAAATTATCAGGTACTTTCGTTTCTTGGTAATGATTCTAATGTTCATGAGAATATGATGCTGCCTAAATTGGATACATTTGTTTTGCTTACAAATGAAGGGCCTAGCTTGGACAAGAAAGAGGAACCTTGGAGCAAGTTCAAGCATGGAGATGATGGCATGCGCAAGGGGAACAAGAACGGAGTTACAAGTGATGATTTCAGGACTTTGAAGCCACCATAATGAGTGCAGGAAGCCTTGGACGAAATATACAAGATGCCACTTCATAAATTTCGTCCAGAGGCTATTATAGGTGCTGCGTCACCTTATTATTGGGCCAGGCCCATGTAATTTCAAAATACTTGAGTATAGGCTGTTTTTAGAGTCCGTATGTGTGGGGAAACAAGAGAAAGGGTTGGTTTCGGACCCCTCCTTCAAGGGCCACGAAATCCCCCCCCCCCTCTTCCTCCATATATACAGCCCTTAGGGCACCGTTAGACTTTGGGTTGTTTAGATTAAAAGTTCGCCATAGCTGCAACTTCGCGTACTTTGTTTGTGTTCAACGACTAGACCAAGACGTCACAGAACCCCACCTTGATCAATAAAGCTTTCATCTTATATTCGCAATATCCAGATTGCAAATCTTAGTTTCTTGCTTGTTCTTCGTTTGCTTGCAGGAGATAGACCCTCGTGGTCAGGTTGCTTGTGCTCCGGCGTGGTCAATAACCTCTCGGAGTTGGTTTAGCGATTGCTAAGGCGTGACGTCCTCGCACGTTCGTAGTCGGATCGTCAAAGTCTACTCCACCAAAAACGATAGCTATCATCTCATCGAAAGATCGGGACACCCTCGCCTCTATCAAGTGGTATCAGATTTTCAGGTTGCTCAGTGAGATTTTACAGTTTTTCGTAGTTTAGATCGAGTCTGTTCTTCATACCTACAGTCCACGAAAAAGCCAAAAAAAATTAGGGTTAGTTCATCATATCCGAACCAATCTGAGCCTTTGCATAATCTTTTTAGGGTTTTTGCTTTGTTGAATTTGCGGTTGCATCGTCGTGTTTAGTTGCTGGTCTTAGCGTCTAGTCCTTTAGAGTTTCGAGTTCTGGTCATAAGTTGTCACGCCGCCGCCGCACCATCATCATCGCCCCTGCCATCTACCACCACCGCTTATCCGCCACCGCTCTGAATCCATATACCATCACCGATCTGTATCCATATACCACCACCGATCCGTATCCATATACCACCACCGCTACCATATACCACCACCATATATCCACCACCAATCCGAGTTCTTTTCATATTAGGTTTGTTTTCGAGATCCATCTAGTTTCCGATTCATGTTTCCTTGCCTGAGTAGGTTTCGGAAAAAAAAAGTCTGGAGACCCCTGGGCAGTTTTTAGGCCAAAATTTTGGCAGTCAAAAATATTTTTTCCCTATCCTATTTTTAGGTCCCAGGGAGCGTTTTGAGACACTTGCCATCATAGTGATTTTTTGTCGCACTTTTTCGTCGTCGCTGCCCTGATTTCCGAAAAAAAAAATTGTCAAAAAAAATTTCGTGCCAATCCTGTTAGTTTGACTTGGGAAGAGTTTTGAGACACTCGCCATTATAGTGATTTTTTGCAAAAAAAAATAAGAGGAGCGCAAAAAAAAAACAGCGCAAAAAAAAACAAATTTTTTTTAGAGTGTGCTCTTTCCTTGTTTACGTGCCGCGCCGTGATTTTGTTAGTGTTCTAGGCTCGCGTCTCTAGTACGGTCTAGCCTAGGACCAGCACAGTACCGTCGTTGAGCGTTTATTCAACTTTGCATCTCTGAATTGATTATTGCTGACATTTTTGCTACCATATCATAAGCCTTCCCAGCACCACATACATCTACGTCGTGCGTTTGACACCACCTGGCAATCGCTCTGTCCAATCTTTAAGAGTTTTGACTACAACGGTTGCCGATCACCACCTGCTGCTGGGTAAGAACTGGTAAGCATTTGAGATTCGCTTGACGGTTTTGTGATACACCACCACCACCACTTCCCAGTAGTCTGTAGGATCATATTCTTGTGTGTTTCTATTGCTGCTAACCATGGCAGGATCACAAGCCGATGAGACTGATTGGGAGAACATGACGAACAAACAGCTACATGATAAATTTCAGCAAATGATGAGTGGACAGGTGCAAGATGTGCTAAACAGATTTGAAGAGGCCATGGAGAAGATAGATGGAATTGAGAAGACGTTCGAAACAAAGCTCGATAACAAGTTTAATGAATTGCTCGCGTGTCTTCCACAACCACCGCCGGCTGCACCTGTCGCACCTCTACAACAACAACAACGTCACCTTCCAAATCAAGTGGGACGAGCACAGCGCGTTCCCCTTGAGCCTGGTCAAACTTCTGGTGCCGCTGCACCTACTGTTGATGCTTCTATGGCTCCTGTTGCCGCTGAGGAGGACGATTATGCGGGCGATTACAAGGATGAGGTTGATCAAAATCAGAACTACGTACCAGCACCAGGTCGTCCACATGCCAATAATCGCAATGGTAGGGCTGCATTACCAGCTCAGGTACGAGATCATGACCATCTTCCTAAACTGAAATTGAATATTCCACCATTTGAGGGTAGATATGTTCCTGATATATATCTTACTTGGGAGTTAGAAACTGAACAACGTTTTACATGTTTACAATATGCCGAGGAGAGACGTGTTGCTGCTGCTGTTTGTGCTTTTACTAGTTTTGCATGTGTATGGTGGTCTGAACATTGTAGATTATATCCTATTCCAGCTATGTGGGCTGCTTTGAAAATTGCTATGCGTACTCGTTGGGTTCCACCATATTATCAACGTGAATTACTTCAAAAATTGCAGCGCTTAAGACAAGGAAAAAATTCTGTAGAAGAATATTATCAGGAATTACAAACTGGCATGATTAGATGTGGTATTGTTGAGGAGAATGAAGCTATGCTTGCACGTTTCATGGGTGGATTAAATAGAGAGATTCAGACCATTCTAGAGTATAAGGAGTATAATAATATCACTCGTTTATTCCATCTTGCTTGTAAAGCTAAACGTGAAGTGCAGGATCGACAGGCATTGGCGCGAACTAATTTTTCTGCAGGTCGATCTTCATCATGGACACCGCGTGCCTCCTCTACTCCCACACGTCCTACTGCGGCACCACTGACTTCAGCCGCCAATTCCAACCGAGATACAAGAAAACAGGCACCACCACCACCATCTGCCAAGAGTACACCTTCTGGGCCTGCCCAGAGCTCTTCTTCATCTATGGCATCAACAGGGCACACACATGATATTATTTGTCGTCGTTGTAAGGGAAGAGGTCATTATGCAAGAGAATGCCAATCTCCGCGTGTTATGATTGCTACTAAGGATGGTGGGTATGAGTCCGCTAGTGATTATGATGAGGAGACTTTGGCTCTTATTACAAGTGAAGAACACGGTGGAGATGATTCTGATCATGAGACGCAATACATGGCTCCTGAAGACGCTGACAGGTATGAATGTTTAGTTGCTCAACGTGTTTTGAGTGTGCAGGTCACACAAGCTGAGCAAAATCAGAGGCATAATTTGTTCCATACAAAGGGAGTTGTGAAGGAACGTTCTGTTCGCGTCATCATAGATGGAGGGAGCTGCAACAACTTGGCTAGCATGGAGATGGTGGAGAAGCTATCTCTCACCACAAGACCACATCCACATCCTTACTATATCCAATGGTTCAACAACAGCGGCAAGGTTAAGGTAACACGTACTGTTCGTGTGCATTTTAGTATCTCTACATATGCTGATTATGTTGATTGTGATGTGGTACCCATGCAAGCATGTTCATTATTACTTGGTAGACCATGGCAATTTGATAAAATTTCTGTACACCATGGTAGAAACAATCAGTATACTCTTGTTCATAAGGATAAACATATTACTTTGCTTCCTATGACTCCTGATTCTATTTTGAAAGATGATATTAATAGAGCTAGTAAAGCAAAACAGGAGAAAAATAAGAGTGAAAATCAGATTGTGGCAAAAGAATTTGAGCAACAAATGAAGCCTAATAATAAACCATCTAGTGTTGCTTCTGAAATTAAATTGAAAAGTGCATGCTTACTTGCCACCAAATCTGATATTGATGATCTAGATTTCAGCAATTCTGTTTGCTATGCTTTTGTGTGCAAAGAGGCGTTATTTTCATTCGAGGACGTGCCTTCCTCTTTGCCTCCTGCGGTCACTAACATTTTGCAGGAGTTCGCTGACGTCTTTCCACAAGACGTGCCACCGGGATTACCACCTATTCGCGGGATTGAGCATCGTCGTTCGAGACAAAGCTGGATAACAAGTTTAATGAATTGCTCACGCGTCTTCCCCAACCACCACCGGCTGCACCTGTCGCACCTCTGCAACGACAACAACAACGCCCCCTTCCAAATCAGTTCGGACGAGCGAAGCGTGTTCCTCTTGAGGATGGCCAAACTTCTGGTGCTGCTGTACCTACTGTTGATGCTTCTTTGGCTCCTGCTCCTGCTGCTGCTGGTGCCGAGGAGGAGGATGATTACGCGGGCGATTATGAGGATGAGGTTGATCAAAATCATAACTACGTGCAACCACCAGCACCAGGTCGTCCACATGCAAATAATCGCAATGGTAGGCCTGCACCACCACTTCAGGTACGAGATCATGACCATCTTCCTAAATTAAAATTGAATATTCCACCATTCGAGGGTAGATATGTTCCTGATATATATCTTACTTGGGAGTTAGAAACTGAACAACGTTTTACATGTTTACAATATCCCGAGGAACGACGTGTTGCTGCTGCTGTTTGTGCTTTCACTACTTTTGCATGTGTATGGTGGTCTGAACATTGTAGATTATATCCTATTCCAGCTACGTGGGCTGCTTTGAAAACTGCTATGCGTACTCGTTGGGTTCCACCATATTATCAACGTGAATTACTTCAAAAATTGCAGCGCTTAAGACAAGGAAAAAATTCTGTAGAAGAATATTATCAGGAATTACAAACTGGCATGATTAGATGTGGTATTGTTGAGGAGAATGAAGCTATGCTTGCACGTTTCATGGGTGGATTAAATAGAGAGATTCAGACCATTCTAGAGTATAAGGAGTATAATAATATCACTCGTTTATTCCATCTTGCTTGTAAAGCTGAACGTGAAGTGCAGGATCGACAGGCATTGGCGCGAACTAATTTTTCTGCAGGTCGATCTTCATCATGGACACCGCGTGCCTCCTCTACTCCCACACGTCCAACTGCGGCACCACTGACTTCAGCCGCCAATTCCAACCAGATATAAGAAAACAGGCACCACCACCACCATCTGCCAAGAGTACACCTTCTGGGCCTGCCCAGAGCTCTTCTTCATCTATGGCATCAACAGGGCACACACATGATATTATTTGTCGTCGTTGTAAGGGAAGAGGTCATTATGCGAGAGAATGCCAATCTCCGCGTGTTATGATTGCTACTGAGGATGGTGGGTATGAGTCCGCTAGTGACTATGATGAGGAGACTTTGGCTCTTATTACAAGTGAAGAACACGGTGGAGATGATTCTGATCATGAGACGCAATACATGGCTCCTGAAGACGCTGACAGGTATGAATGTTTAGTTGCTCAACGTGTTTTGAGTGTGCAGGTCACACAAGCTGAGCAAAATCAGAGGCATAATTTGTTCCATACAAAGGGAGTTGTGAAGGAACGTTCTGTTCGCGTCATCATAGATGGAGGGAGCTGCAAGAACTTGGCTAGCATGGAGATGGTGGAGAAGCTATCTCTCACCACAAGACCACATCCACATCCTTACTATATCCAATGGTTCAACAACAGCGGCAAGGTTAAGGTAACACGTACTGTTCGTGTGCATTTTAGTATCTCTACATATGCTGATTATGTTGATTGTGATGTGGTACCCATGCAAGCATGTTCATTATTACTTGGTAGACCATGGCAATTTGATAAAAATTCTGTACACCATGGTAGAAACAATCAGTATACTCTTGTTCATAAGGATAAACATATTACTTTGCTTCCTATGACTCCTGATTCTATTTTGAAAGATGATATTAATAGAGCTAGTAAAGCAAAACAGGAGAAAAATAAGAGTGAAAATCAGATTGAGGCAAAAGAATTTGAGCAACAAATGAAGCCTAATAATAAACCATCTAGTGTTGCTTCTGAAATTAAATTGAAAAGTGCATGTTTACTTGCCACCAAATCTGATATTGATGAGCTAGATTTCAGCAAATCTGTTTGCTATGCTTTTGTGTGCAAAGAGGCGTTATTTTCATTCAAGGACGTGCCTTCCTCTTTGCCTCCTGCGGTCACTAACATTTTGCAGGAGTTCGCTGACGTCTTTCCACAAGACGTGCCACCAGGATTACCACCTATTCGCGGGATTGAGCATCAGATTGACTTAATTCCCGGTGCTTCGTTGCCAAACCGTGCGCCATACCGTACCAATCCAGAGGAGACGAAGGAGATTATGCGTCAAGTACAGGAGCTGCTCGACAAAGGTTATATACGTGAATCTCTTAGTCCTTGTGCTGTTCCTATTATACTAGTGCCAAAAAAGGATGGTACGTCGCGTATGTGTGTTGATTGTAGAGGCATTAATAATATTACTATTCGTTATCGTCATCCTATCCTAGGCTAGATGATATGCTTGATGAATTGAGTGGCTCTACAATATTCTCCAAAGTTGATTTGCGTAGTGGATACCATCAAATTCGTATGAAATTGGGAGATGAATGGAAAACAACATTTAAAACTAAGTTCGGTTTATATGAGTGGTTAGTCATGCCTTTTGGGTTAACTAATGCACCTAGTACTTTCATGAGATTAATGAACGAAGTTTTACGTGCTTTCATTGGACGATTTGTGGTAGTTTACTTTGATGATATATTGATTTATAGCAGATCTTTGGAGGAACATTTGGAACATTTACGTGCTGTTTTTATTGCTCTACGTGATGCACATTTGTTTGGTAACCTTGGGAAGTGCACCTTTTGCACCGACCGAGTATCTTTTCTTGGCTATGTTGTTACTCCACAGGGAATTGAAGTTGATAAAGCCAAGATTGAAGCTATTGAGAGTTGGCCGCAGCCCAAAACGGTCACACAAGTGAGGAGTTTCCTTGGCCTCGCTGGTTTCTATAGGCGTTTTGTGAGAGATTTCAGTACCATTGCTGCACCTCTCAACGAGCTTACAAAGAAGGATGTGCCTTTTGTTTGGGGTACCGCACAGGAAGAAGCCTTCACAGTGTTGAAAGATAAGTTAACACATGCTCCTTTACTCCAACTTCCTGATTTTAATAAGACTTTTGAGCTTGAATGTGATGCTAGTGGAATTGGATTAGGAGGTGTGTTATTACAAAATGGCAAACCTGTTGCATACTTTTCTGAAAAATTGAGTGGGCCTAGTCTGAATTACTCTACTTATGATAAGGAATTATATGCTCTTGTTCGGACTTTGGAAACATGGCAACATTATTTATGGCCCAAAGAATTTGTTATTCATTCTAATCATGAATCTTTGAAACATATTAAAAGTCAAGCCAAACTGAACCGTAGACATGCTAAATGGGTTGAATTCATTGAGACTTTCCCTTATGTCATTAAACACAAGAAGGGTAAAGAAAATGTTATTGCTGATGCATTGTCTCGTCGTTATACTATGCTTTCACAACTTGACTTTAAAATATTTGGTTTGGAGACCATCAAAGATCAATATGTGCATGATGCTGAATTTAATGATGTATTGCAGAATTGTAAAGAAGGGAGAACATGGAACGAGTTCGTCGTTAACGATGGATTTGTGTTTTGTGCTAACAAGCTATGCATTCCAGCTAGCTCCGTTCGTCTTTTGTTGTTGCAGGAGGCGCATGGAGGAGGATTAATGGGACACTTTGGCGTAAAGAAGATGGAGGATGTACTTGCTACACATTTCTTTTGGCCAAAGATGAGACGGGATGTTGAGCGCTTTGTTGCTCGCTGCACTACATGTCAAAAAACTAAGTCACGACTCAATCCTCATGGTTTATATATGCCTTTGCCTGTACCTAGTGTTCCATGGGAGGATATATCTATGGACTTTGTTTTGGGTTTACCTCGAACAAAGAAGGGGAGGGATAGCATATTTGTTGTCATGGATAGGTTCTCGAAAATGGCACACTTTATACCATGTCATAAAAGCGATGATGCTGCTAAAGTTGCTGATTTGTTCTTTCGTGAAATTATTCGCTTGCATGGTGTGCCAAATACTATTGTTTCAGATCGTGATACCAAATTTCTTAGCCACTTTTGGAGATGTTTATGGGCTAAGTTGGGGACTAAACTGCTTTTTAGTACTACTTGTCACCCCCAAACTGATGGACAAACTGAAGTAGTCAATAGAACTTTGTCTACTATGCTTAGGGCTGTTTTGAAGAATAACAAGAAAATGTGGGAAGAATGCTTGCCTCATATTGAATTTGCTTATAATTGTTCGTTGCATTCTACTACTAAGATGTGCCCTTTTGAAATTGTATATGGTTTCCTACCTCGTGCACCTATTGATTTGTTGCCTCTTCCATCTTCGGAGAAGGTTAATTTTGATGCTAAACAACGTGCTGAATTGATCTTAAAAATGCATGAGTTAACTAAGGAGAACATTGAGCGTATGAATGCTAAATATAAACTTGCTGGAGATAAGGGTAGAAAACATGTTGTGTTTGCACCTGGAGATCTTATTTGGTTACATTTGCGTAAGGATAGATTTCCTGATTTGCGCAAATCAAAGCTAATGCCACGTGCTGATGGTCCTTTTAAGGTGTTAGAGAAAATAAATGATAATGCATATAAACTTGAGCTCCCTGCAGATTTTGGGGTTAGTCCCACTTTTAACATTGCAGATTTGAAGCCTTATTTGGGTGAGGAAGATGAGCTTCCGTCGAGGACGACTTCATTTCAAGAAGGGGAGGATGATGAGGACATCAATACCATTGTTACACCCACAGCCCCTGCTGCTATACATACTGGACCAATTACTAGAGCTCGCGCACGCCAATTAAATTATCAGGTATTTTCGTTTCTTGGTAATGATTCTAATGTTCATGAGAATATGATGCTGCCTAAATTGGATACATTTGTTTTGCTTACAAATGAAGGGCCTAGCTTGGACAAGAAAGAGGAACCTTGGAGCAAGTTCAAGCATGGAGATGATGGCATGCGCAAGGGGAACAAGAACGGAGTTACAAGTGATGATTTCAGGACTTTGAAGCCACCATAATGAGTGCAGGAAGCCTTGGATGAAATATACAAGATGCCACTTCATAAATTCGTCCAGAGGCTATTATAGGTGCTGCGTCACCTTATTATTGGGCCAGGCCCATGTAATTTCGAAATACTTGAGTATAGGGTGTTTTTAGAGTCCGTATATGTGGGGAAACAAGAGATAGGGTTGGTTTCGGACCCCTCCTTCAAGGGCCACAAAATCCCCCCCTCTTCCTCCATATATACAGCCCTTAGGGCACCGTTTAGACTTTGGGTTTTGTTTAGATTAAAAGTTCGCCATAGCTGCAACTTCGCGTACTTCGTTTGTGTTCAATGACCAGACCAAGACGTCACAGAACCCCACCTTGATCAATAAAGCTTTCATCTTATATTCGCAATATCCAGATTGCAAATCTTAGTTTCTTGCTTGTTCTTTGTTTGCTTGCAGGAGATAGACCCTCGTGGTCAGGTTGATTGTGCTCCGGCGTGGTCAATAACCTCTCGGAGTTGGTTTAGCGATTGCTAAGGCGCGACGTCCTCGCACGTTCGTAGTCGGATCGTCAAAGTCTACTCCACCAAAAATGATAGCTATCATCTCATCGAAAGATCGGGACACCCTCGCCTCTATTAGCGCGCCTCTGCTCTGCCTCCATCGGGCAATGAAGGGGGAAGAAGAAGGGAGCCAGGAGAGAGAAAGAGTCAGCGCGGGACCCACATGTCAGCCACTCAGCCGCTGACCCCGCCCCTGCCACATCACTTAAGTGGAGGTGTATTCTTCGGAATACGTCTTCCCCTCTCGAAAACGCATACTGCTGCAGTGCGCGACCCGCCGAGCTATCAGGGACCCCATTGTAAATATTTTCTTTACAGATAGGTCCCTAGCAGAAAAACTATCACATCTTTTTGCTCGTAACTTCGATCGAGGTGAATCCAAAGCCCATTTTTTTGTCCTGTCGAGCTCTATCTATTGGTGTCATTTTCATAATGTTTTGACATAGTGAAAATGACCATTTTGCCCTTGCCATAAACAGCCCCCTCCGGGAGAGAACTATTTCCAGTGATCCATTCCGCGAGCGTTCCGCACTTCTCCCCGGTGATTTCCTTCATCCCCAGGCAAGCCACGACAGCCACTTGCATGATGGATTTGCAGTAGCTATGGTTCCTACTTGAATAGATATTTAACATGTACATGTTATTCTGTTTGAGAAATACTGTATATGCTCATGCTTATCTCCACATTCTGTCCTTGTGCATCTTGCTGGTTATCAAGTAGTCGTTGGTAGCATTATCCTCATGGTTAATACTTGCAGTAGTTCATGCTAAGATGGTGACATGTCTGCATGTTTCTTTATCTGTTGTTATGGTTCATCCTGTTATCATGGCTCAGCACATCATCATTCAAATTTAACCGGATGTTAATCGAACTTGAACACCTGTTGGCTGAGTCATAGTGCACCACCGAATCGAGCTCATCAGTGCAACCACACTTGCTGGGATGGGGCAGCCCTAATTTGGTCTATTGCCATGCCTCTCGTCTGTACCTCTCACCAGGGAAGGTTATGAGCGCGTGCTACCCTGGCCCAGTAGGCGGCTATAACCTTGTGAACCCAGTTTTGGTATTGAGCTCAGGTCCCCATTTGGGACAGTTTTGTTTGGCCACGACGGTGGCAGGTGTCGGAAGGACACAGGGGTCACCCATGACATAGCCCAAAGGGGAGTGTGTCGGAGTGGCCGGGAGAGTGCCATGCAATAGACTGGGTTTTGTCGGAATGTCGTTGGTCCACCCGAATGGGAGCACGAGGCCATGCATTCCGGGGTGTGGGTACAGTGTACTAACCTCTGCAGAGTGTATGATCTATCGATAGCCGCGTCCTCGATTATGGGCATAGTTCGTAGTAGGACACACTATGGGTCAACAGTATAATAATCTTGCTTATAACAACCCCGTCCGATAAAGAAAGAAGTTGGTTGATCTTTATGTGGTCGCGAGAGGATCACCATGGTATCGAGGATACCGATGTTGATTGATCGTGATCACGAGAGGATCACCATGGTTTGGTGTTACGTGGTGACCTTGGGTAAAGATCAAGCTCCTTGTGATCTTGTTATCACTATGGTATTGTAATACCAAGTTTGGTTGGTCCCGAGGTTATCATGTGGCACACTTGATGGTAAGATCTTACATGTGGTGGTTACGAGGTAACCCCGGACAGAGCAGGTTGCATCATGATAGTTTTAACCTGATGCATGTAGTGACGTCCTGCTCATATGCCATATCGTTCTAGCATCATCATGATTACACTTGTTTAACCTGTTAATGCCATGCTGTTGCTTGTCTTGATTGCTATGGTTGCTGTGAGCTTGCGAGTACATTCAAAGTACTCACCTGGCGTGTCATGCCAGTTTGCAGGTCATGCCATGCTTGCTTGCTTGTCGAGGATTCCGAGTTTGTGAGCTAGGATAAGCGTTCTAGCCAGAGTCCCTGCGGAGTGGAGTCCATCACCGCCATCGTTGTTACGCTGTCGAGTGTACTCCGCTTCCTCGGGTTGTTCCGCTGTTAGCATAGAGCTACCCAGGGCAAGCATAGTCTCGCCATGCGGATGTAATCCATATACCCTTGTAACCTTATCCATAGTAATAAAGAGCTGATTTGTTCTATGCCAACAGTGTCGTATTCCAGAAGACTTGTCTCTGGGCTAGAATACGGGGCGTTCCGGTTCCTCTGAGCCGGGGTGCCACAAGTATGTACCACTAGTGGAGTGTTCATGTGCTCACACTTAATGTCATGCATGAGTGCGAAATGTTCTGACATGAATGAATGCGATGCTCCTGAATCAAATAAAATAGATGCTGGTACTGAATTAACAAGGAGAGTACCCATCACAGTTTCTGGTTGATCCTTAGCTTCGGCCATGTTGACATGATAATACTATCCACGACCATAAGAAGGCCTGGCATTATTGTTGCGGGGCTGATTGTTGCCGCGGGCATTAGGAGGCGGAGCCAGTTGCTTCTGATTCTGGTAGCAGTTCCTGGCAAGGTGACCTGGTTTGCCACACTTGTAACACATCCCAACATTGGGATTGGGAGCAGGAGCTCGGGGTGGTGCAGCTCGAAGAGGCTGCCTCGGTGGTGGAGGAGGCAGATGTGACGCCCCCGACTCAATCGTGCACTAATCATACACGCAAATGCACACGATCAAGCCTAAGGACTCACGGGAAGATATCACAACACAACTCTAAAACATAAATAAAGTCATACAAGCTTTATATTACAAGCCAGGGCCTCGAGGGCTCGAATACATAGCTCGATGGCATACAAGCGTCAGCGGAAGCATCAGATATCTGAGTACAGATATTAAAAGAGAAACAGAAAGGCCTTTAGAAAGGCGGGGCAAAATAAAACACTACGATCGAAAGGCGCAGGCCTCCTGCCTGGGACCCTCCGATCCTACTCCTGGTCGACGGCAAGCTCGTAGTAGTATCCACCCTCGGGGTAGTAGTAGCGATCGTCGGCGGGGGCAGCTGTCTCAGGGGGCTCCGTCATCTGGTCACGACAAACTGATATGGGGAGAAAAAGAAAGCAAAGCAACCGTGAGTACTCCGAAGTACTCAGCAAGCAAGGATCTACACTACATATGCAACATTATCAAGGAATGGCTGTATATGTGGACTGGGCTGTAGAAATGCCAGAATAGAGAGGAGGCCTAGTCCTTTCAAAGACTAGCATCTTCAGAGGTCTTGCAGCATTAGAAGAGTGTAGACAGTACCATATAATGTAGCAGTATCATTACGTCTCAACCTCACCCAGAGATCCTTTCTCGACTCCCTGCGAGAAAGCAATCCCAGAGCCATACAGTCATCAACCTCGTCCTGAGATCCCTTCTCGACTCCCTGCGAGAAGCAATCCCAGAGCCTCATATCCAGGTCTCATCTCAACTTCTAGCTGTATCAATCGGGATACAACTCCGACTGTCCTTTACCGTAGGACCGGCTATCGATAGATGTGTTCTTCCCTCCAGGGGTGCACCAACTTACCCACCATGCTCGCTTAACTCCGGCCGTACATAGTTTTCCGGGTCATGCCCGGCCTCGGCCAAACGATACACCGCAACCCTACCTACAGCTCAGCAGAGAGGTCCCCGTCGGTCTATATCCTAAGCGCTCAGGGGTCTTGGGCCATCGCCCTGTGCACTCCGGGACGGTGTGTGCAGGGTCGGGACGAGCACCACCTCAGTCCTGGATGGTATTGGCCCGGCCCGGCCACGAGGCTGAACTGGACGTCTGACAAAGCTTTCGGCTGATGCATACGATGCAGAGTGCCCATAACTCTTCCCACGTGATGGTTAGTGCTATCAGGCCAGAGGCCTGCTCGGATCAAATATCCAAATCGTTAGTGGACTAGGGGCTTGCGGTAACGAGCAGAGACTCACGATCGATGTGACCCCGTCGCCCCGTCTCGAGGACTTGCGACAAGGGCCAAGAATGCCCGGCCACGCCTCGTATTCATCACTCGGGCACCATACAGGCAACCCGCCTTCACATCACACGCGGGTACCCCTCAGGGTCGACCTGCCTTTCCAAGTAGCAATAGTACAGTCCAAGTATCCGTGTGTCCATAACATCAAGGGAATCCGAGGTGTCACCCTCATTGGATTCCTACACGATGTATCCGTCAAGGTGAACTCGGAGGAATCACCCTCGCTGGGTTCACACTTGAGGTGTTGTACAACGGCGTCGTTATCGGAAGCGGTGAAGGAGGAATCACCCTCGATGACCACGACCGAATAGCTACTCTACAGAGTTAACATCAGAAGTGCTACAAGAGGTTTCACCCTCGGCACTCGATAGTAACGCTGCAGTGTCGTTACAACTAAGGGGGGTGAAGTGCGGTGCCGAGGTCTGTTCTTCAATCCCATTGATCGGGTCTTCTGATAATCCAACGGGGCAGTCGGAATAAGTGGGGTCACTGATAGGTCTCTACCCAGCCTATACTAGATAGGATAAGCAGGTAAGGTATCAATAGTAGGTTACAATAAACAGGCTATGCATCAGAATAGGTAAAGCAGCAGCAGCAGCAATTCTAATGCAAGCATGAGAAAATAGAATGGGCGATATCGGGATGATCAAAGGGGGGGGCTTGCCTGGTTGCTCGGCGGCAAGGGCAAGGTCGTCAATGGTGGCGTCGGGCTCCTGAGTTGCGTCGGTCTCGGGGACGACGTCGGTGTCAGGGTCTACCAAGAGAGAAGAGAGGGAAGAAACAGTATAAATACACAGCTAACAAGTATCACACAAAGAACAACATGACAATATGCAGTGCCGGGTGTATCCTAACGTGGTCTCGGGGACGACGTCGGTGTCAGGGTCTACCAAGAGAGAAGAGAGGGAAGAAACAGTATAAATACATAGCTAACAAGTATCACACAAAGTACACCATGACAATATGCAGTGCCGGGTGTATCCTAACGTATGGTTGCACGTTACCGAGGAAGGGGGAATCCATCCGGGAATGTTTTCCCGGTTCCGGACATTTGTCAGACAGATGACCGGAGGGAACGGTTCCATGTTCGGATAGTTAGGGACGTGTGACGGACGAATGGACCGCGTATTCGGATCCGTCTCGAAATTCTGAGCAACTTTCATGTACAAATTTTTTCGATCAGAGCTACGGATTATTTTATATGATTTTTCAAAGTTTTATTGATTTTCTAGAATTTATTTAATTATTTAATACAACATTATCCAGAACAGTGCATGCTGACGTCATCATGACATTAGCATGATGTCAGCGGTCAACTGTACCATTGACTGGGTCAACCTGACATGTGGGGCCCACATGTCAGCCTCTGTTAGTTAATTAACAGTAGTTAATTAGCTTAATTAAACATTAAGTTAATTAAACTTAATTAGTCTTAATTAATCAGAGTTAATTAGGTTAATTAGTAATTAATTATTTCATTAATATTTATTTTGTTTATTTTTATTAACTATTATTTATTTTTATTTTTTTAAAATGTTCTGGGCCGTGGGCCCGTTCGGTCAGTGGCACAGGGGCTTGGGCCCACCTGGCAGTGGCCCAGGAGGCCACAGCGAGCGCGCGGGCGCGGGCAACGGGCAACGGCGGGCACGGCGCTGACCGAGGAGGGCGAGGCTCGGCTGCGGCGAGCGGTGGGGGCAGGGGTGCGGCCCGGCGGACGCGGCAGCAAGAGCGCGAGAGGAGCGCGGGCAGTGGCGCCCGAGGCCACGAGCAGGCGAGCGCAGCCAAGGGGGGGGCTCACGGGCGTAGCAGCGTAGGACGCCGAGCGAGGCGGCGTGCGCGCACGCGGCGATGGGCAACTGCAGGGGAGGACGCAGGCGCGGCGCGAGGCAAGGGTGCGCGCGGTGAGCGCGAGCAGTCGCGGGCCGCGATCCGGTGTGCGACGAGCGTGGCGCGGACGCGGGCGGCAGGCGGTGGAGCTGGTGAGCGCGGGGCGAGGGAGAGAGAGAAGGTCGGAGCCTCACCGGCGTTCGTGGGGAAAAGGCAGCGGGCTCGGGGTCGGCCGGCGATGGAGACCAGTGAGGGGGATGTCGGGGACGGGCGCCGGCGAGGTAGCATCGGGCGGCGGTCAGGGACGGGCGCGATGGGGTCGAGGTCGAGGCAGCGTCGACGGGATCCGGGGCGGCGAGGGGCAAACGGCGTTGAGGGGGGCTCGTCCCCTCCGATCCAGATCGGATCGAGAGGAGGGAGCGAGTGGGGGGGAGTGGGGTGAGGGAGGGTGCTAGGGTTTCGGTGCGGCTGGGGGGACGGGGCCTTGTAGGCCAGTGCAGGGTGGGCCGAGGCCCAGTTGGCCAGGGAGGGGTTTCTTTTTATATTTTTTTTGTTTTGGTTTTCTTTTATTATTTTCTGTTTTGTAATTAGTTAGGCCTAAAAATGACTTTTGTATTTTATGAAACTTGCCCAAATATTTACAGTGCAATATTAGACATTGCTAGAAAATGGTTTGGAGTACAAATGATTTTATTTGGATTTTAAATAAGAGAATAAGGGTTAAATAACTCTGTTTTTTTGGTTGTTAGAGTCACCTAATTTATTTAGTATATGTTGAATATAATTTTAGAATTGTCTCTGGATTATTTACAATATTATGAACAATTTAGTTTTCAAATTTGAACAACTTTTATTTTCACTTTCAGTTTAATTTCCATTTGAATTTGAATTTGAAAAGAGATATGATACTAATGATGATTAAGCACTGTTGATCATGATGACATGGCATAATCAAAAGGGTGATCACTGTAGCTTAATACATGGGGTGTTACAAATCTCCTCCACTAACAAGAATTCTCGTCCCGAGAATTAAGAGGTAGAAGGAAAAAGTTTGGGGTAATCCGCACGAAGATTATCCTCGCGTTCCCAAGTGGCTTCATCTTCAGTATGATTTGACCACTGCACTTTGAGGAACTTGGTAACCTTCTGGCGGGTCCGACGTTCAGCTTCATCGAGAATGCGGATCGGATGCTCCTTATAAGAAAGATCATCTTGCAATTCGAGCATCTCATGATCCACAGCTCGGTGCGGAGATTCCTTGAAGCATTTACGAAGTTGAGACACATGGAAGACGTCGTGGATATGAGAGAATTGTGGTGGCAACTCCAATTTATATGCCACCTGACCATGTTTAGCAATAATGCGGAAAGGACCAATGTAGCGCGGAGCTAGTTTGCCCTTGGTTCCAAAACGGTGAGTGCCCTTCATAGGGGTGACACGCAGATAAGCTTGATCACCGGGTTGATAAGTCAAACCCCATCGTTTGCGATCATAGTTGCTCTTCTGGCGGTCCTGAGCCGCCTTGAGGTTTTCACAGACGATACGGACTTGCTCTTCGGCGTGTTGAATAATGTCCGGTCCCACGAGTGGTCGTTCCCCAGTTTCTGACCAATTCAGAGGGGTTCGACACTTACGTCCATAAAGTACTTCGAAGGGAGCCATTTTCAAGCTGGCTTGATAGCTGTTGTTATATGAGAATTCCGCATAAGGAAGAGATTCTTCCCACTTCTTGCCGAAAGAAATAACACAAGCTCGCAGCATGTCTTCAAGCACTTGATTGACTCGCTCAACTTGACCTTGGGATTGGGGGTGATAAGCTGAACTCCAGGTAATATGAGTTCCCATAGCTTCTTGGAAACTTTCCCAGAACTTTGAAGTGAAAAGGCCACCACGGTCCGAACTAATCTCCTTCGGAATACCGTGGAGTGAAACAATTCTGGAGATATACAACTCTGCTAACTGACTAGCAGTGATAGTCTCCTTGACAGGCAGAAATGTGCAACTTTAGAAAGTTGGTCGACGACGACAAGAATAGCATCGTGTCCCTTCTATGACCTGGGAAGGCCAGTAATGAAATCCATTTGCACTTTATCCCATTTCCATAAAGGAATAGGTAACGGTTGCAGAATTCCAGCAGGCTTCTGATGTTCTGCTTTGACGCGACGACACACATCACATTCGGCAACATAACAAGCAATGTCCTGCTTCATTTTAGACCACCAATACCTTTGACGGAGATCATGATACATCTTGGTGCTACCCGGATGAATAGACAGCAGAGTATCATGTGCCTCCTTCATGACCTTATCAGTCATAAGCTCGAAGCGAGGTACGACAATGCGGTTTCTGAAATACAAGGTTCCATCTTCAGACAGCGAGAAATCCCTGTACTTTTCAAGGTGAAGATTTTTCTTCATCAGATCAATTTCAGCATCTTTAGCTTGCGCATTCTTAACAGCTTTCTCGAGATCTGGTTGTACCACAAGGTTATTAAGAGAACCCTGTGGAACAATACGCAGATTCAGCTTGCACAGTTCTCCAAAAAGACGAGGTTGACCTCGCCTAACCATGAGGTTGTCGCAATAGGACTTGCGGCTTAAGGCATCAGCCATCACGTTAGCCTTGCCAGGGGTATAGGAAATACCCAAATCATAGTCCGCAATGGCCTCCATCCATCTTTGCTGACGGAGGTTTAGAGATGGCTGAGTGAACAAGTACTTCAGACTTTTATGATCCGTGTATATCTCGCAACGATTACCGAGGAGGTAATGTCGCCACAACTGCAATGCATAGATCACAGCAGCTAGCTCTAGATCATGTACCGGATAATTCTCTTCATGGGGGTGCAACTGACGAGAGCCATAGGCAATCACTTTACGCTCTTGCATTAGGACACAGCCTAATCCTTCATGGGATGCGTCACAATAAATCACAAAGTCTTTGCGGGTATCTGGAGGAGATAGTACTGGGGCAGATGTCAGCTTGTCTTTGAGTGTCTGGAAACTTTCCTGACATTTTTCTGTCCATTCAAACTTAACGCCCTTGTGAAGCAAATCAGTCAAAGGCTTATCAATCTTGGAAAAGTTCTCGACAAATCGACGGCAATAGCTTGCAAGGCCAAGAAAACTTCTCACTTGCTTGACACTCTTCGGAGGAGTCCAGTCCAGAATAGCCTGAACTCGTTCTGGGTTAACAGCAATTCCATCCTTGGAAATCACATGACCAACGTAAGTTACTTCAGAAAGCCAGAATTCACATTTGGAGTACTTGGCATACAACTGGTGTTCTCGGAGCCTTTCCAGTACAAGACAGAGGTGTTCAACATGTTCTTCCTTATTCTTTGAATAGACCAGAATATCATCTAGATAAACCACAACAAACTTGTCGAGGTAATCCATGAAGATATAATTCATCAGGCGGGAAAACGTAGCTGGAGCATTTGTTAAGCCAAATGACATATACTCATAAGAGCCATAGCGAGTAACAAATGCAGTCTTTGGAATATCCTCTTCACGAACACGGATCTGATGATAACCCAACCTCAAGTCGAGTTTAGAAAACACCGATGATCCAGCAAGTTGATCATACAAATCATTGATCCAAGGAAGTGGATATTTGTTCTGGATTGTGGCTTGGTTAATGGGCCGATAATCCTGAACCAATCGGTTAGTTCCATCCTTCTTCTTAACGAAGAGTGAAGGTGCTCCCCAAGCAGAGGAACTGGGGCGGATGAAACCTATCTTAAGTGACTGTTCGATTTCTTCCTTAAGCTCGAGAAGGTGGTGCGGAGGCATCTTATAAGGGCGCTTCGCAATAGGTGTTGTGCCTGGTTTCAAGTCGATGACAAACTCGACAGCTCTAGCAGGGGGTATTCCTGGAAGTTCTTCTAGAAAGACATCTTGAAAATCATGAACAACTGGAACGTTCTCGATGCCTTCAAGAGGTGAAGCATTCAATGCATTTAGAGCATATATCTGGCTCTCGGCATTCTGTATTATCTTGGCTGAGTAGTTGATCACCTGACCAGAAGGGTGTGTGAGCTGGACTGTCTTAGTAGCACAGTCAATCAAAGCATTATGGGCTGTCAACCAGTCCATACCGAGAATAATGTCTACGTCGGAAGGTCCAAGAGCAATAAGGGAAGCAGAGAACATCAACCCTTCAATTTTGATCTGATTGTTGTGACTTACCGTCTTGGTCTGCCACCTGGAACGGGGAGTGATAATCTCTAATGGTGTGGGTAACAGTTCTAGATGTAGTTCGTGCAGCTGAGCAAATTGTTGAGACACAAAGGAATGTGATGCTCCCGAGTCGAAAAGGACAGAAGCTGCAACTGAATTAATCGGGAGGGTACCCATCACAATGGTTGGTTCCTTCTGAGCCTCTTCTGTATTGACATGGTTAGCATGGCCCAGTACAACAGCAGACAGTCTAGCATTGGGATTCCTGGGCTGACGTGCTCGGGCATCTCGATTTTGGTTCGGACGGCAATTGGTAGCACGGTGCCATGGTTGACCACACTTGAAGCAATTCCGATCATTATGGGGAGGAGCTACAGCATTGGACTGTCCACCCTGAGTCACTAGCTGTCTCGGCGGCGGAGGCAGACGAGGTGCAACATAAGACGGCCTTGGTGTTGGAGCAGGTCGGTGATGAACGTTGTGTGGGATCCAGACTCGACGTTTCTGAGCAGACTGACTTGAAGATGGACCAACATCTCGGGTACGCTTGAGCGACTCCTGGCATTTAGTCAGAGCTGTTTCAACTTGGAAAGATTTGCTGACAAGCGTTGCGAAGTCTGTGCAATCATGGACAGCAAGTGCAAGGTTTATATCAGTACGCAGTCCTTCACGGAATTTTTCCTGCTTGCGTGCGTCAGTGCAGACGTCATCTTCAGCATAGCGGGACAATTCAAGAAATTTCCTCTGATATTCATCCACAGTCATTGTGCCCTATGTAAGTTTGCGGAACTCCTGCTTCTTCTGGTCAATCAGACCTTGAGGAATGTATCATGCACGAAAAGCTGACTGAAATTTCTGCCAAGTGGTTACTGTTTCAGCAGGCAACATACCCTTGTGGCTTTCCCACCATTGAGCAGCTGGACCCTTTAAGTGGAATGTCGCAAAGGCGACGTAACTGTCAGGAGCAACATTAGCTGACTCCATCTCAAACAGGATGTCACAAAGCCAATCATCAGCATCCATAGGGTTGGTGGAGTTGCGGAAGACGGATGGATTGAGGCACACAAATTCTGGCAGAGTTATTGGAGCAGTCTGTTGATGAGCATTCTGGTTTGGGAACTGAGCCAATATCCCGGTCATAACCTGACGGTTCAGTTCAAACTGCTGCATCATTTTGGCAATATAAGGTGGAGGTGGGGGTTCGTCAGCCATCCTGCCAAATCAACAGGGGCAGTTTAGCAAGTAAAACTGCATGTGTATGGAATGATTCATGAAGTAACACGCACAACAGAAGGAAGTGCAATAGATACTTCATCATATCCGCACCAGACATTCAAATCCACACATAGCCTCGATTACAATCCGGCAATACGACAGCTGAAAGGGGAAGGCTAGACAACTAGGCGGCGCACAGGCACGCGGCAAGGAAGTACACAACGAGACATAGCAAAGGCTACATCAACGTTGGAGAAAACTGTTGGGGCGAGGAATCTGCAAGTGACAACACAGGGTGCCCTCGATAAGAGGATCCTGCAAGCAGAACCAGGCGCACAAACTTGAAGGGAGGGGGAAATTTTCAGAACACCGGGTGGATGTGATCACGAGAACCTAATGTTGAAGTTAGTAAAATTTTAACCCGAGTAGAAGAGAGATCAGAGTCCCAGAGTAAAGGTCGACGAGTAAAAGATCCTAATACCACCCAATTGGCGATGTGGGCCCGTAAGCCACACAGCCATGTTAGTAAAATGGTTTTTGGACCACTAGACTCAACTTCGGCCAAGGAGTTGGAAAGGAGGATTCCTACAGGCAGTCGGCTCTGATACCAACTTGTGACGCCCCCGGCTCAATCGTGCACTAATCATACACGCAAATGCACACGATCAAGCCTAAGGACTCACGGGAAGATATCACAACACAACTCTAAAACATAAATAAAGTCATACAAGCTTTATATTACAAGCCAGGGCCTCGAGGGCTCGAATACATAGCTCGATGGCATACAAGCGTCAGCGGAAGCATCAGATATCTGAGTACAGATATTAAAAGAGAAACAGAAAGGCCTTTAGAAAGGCGGGGCAAAATAAAACACTACGATCGAAAGGCGCAGGCCTCCTGCCTGGGACCCTCCGATCCTACTCCTGGTCGACGGCAAGCTCGTAGTAGTATCCACCCTCGGGGTAGTAGTAGCGATCGTCGGCGGGGGCAGCTGTCTCAGGGGGCTCCGTCATCTGGTCACGACAAACTGATATGGGGAGAAAAAGAAAGCAAAGCAACCGTGAGTACTCCGAAGTACTCAGCAAGCAAGGATCTACACTACATATGCAACATTATCAAGGAATGGCTGTATATGTGGACTGGGCTGTAGAAATGCCAGAATAGAGAGGAGGCCTAGTCCTTTCAAAGACTAGCATCTTCAGAGGTCTTGCAGCATTAGAAGAGTGTAGACAGTACCATATAATGTAGCAGTATCATTACGTCTCAACCTCACCCAGAGATCCTTTCTCGACTCCCTGCGAGAAAGCAATCCCAGAGCCATACAGTCATCAACCTCGTCCTGAGATCCCTTCTCGACTCCCTGCGAGAAGCAATCCCAGAGCCTCATATCCAGGTCTCATCTCAACTTCTAGCTGTATCAATCGGGATACAACTCCGAGTGTCCTTTACCGTAGGACCGGCTATCGATAGATGTGTTCTTCCCTGCAGGGGTGCACCAACTTACCCACCACGCTTGCTTAACTCCGGCCGTACACACTTTTCCGGGTCATGCCCGGCCTCGGCCAAACGATACACCGCAACCCTACCTACAGCTCAGCAGAGAGGTCCCCGTCGGTCTATATCCTAAGCGCTCAGGGGTCTTGGGCCATCACCCTGTGCACTCCGGGTCGGTGTGTGCAGGGTCGGGACGAGCACCACCTCAGTCCTGGATGGTACTGGCCCGGCCCAGCCACGAGGCTGAACTGGACGTCTGACAAAGCTTTCGGCTGATGCATACGATGCAGAGTGCCCATAACTCTTCCCACGTGATGGTTAGTGCTATCAGGCCAGAGGCCTGCTCGGATCAAATATCCAAATCGTTAGTGGACTAGGGGCTTGCGGTAACGAGCAGAGACTCACGATCGATGTGACCCCGTCGCCCCGCCTCGAGGACTTGCGACAAGGGCCAAGAATGCCCGGCCACGCCTCGTATTCATCACTCGGGCACCATACAGGCAACCCGCCTTCACATCACACGCGGGTACCCCTCAGGGTTGACCTGCCTTTCCAAGTAGCAATAGTACAGTCCAAGTATCCGTGTGTCCATAACATCAAGGGAATCCGAGGTGTCACCCTCATTGGATTCCTACACGATGTATCCGTCAAGGTGAACTCGGAGGAATCACCCTCGCTGGGTTCACACTTGAGGTGTTGTACAACGGCGTCGTTATCGGAAGCGGTGAAGGAGGAATCACCCTCGATGACCACGACCGAATAGCTACTCTACAGAGTTAACATCAGAAGTGCTACAAGAGGTTTCACCCTCGGCACTCGATAGTAACGCTGCAGTGTCGTTACAACTAAGGGGGGTGAAGTGCGGTGCCGAGGTCTGTTCTTCAATCCCATTGATCGGGTCTTCTGATAATCCAGCGGGGCAGTCGGAATAAGTGGGGTCACTGATAGGTCTCTACCCAGCCTATACTAGACAGTTTAGGATAAGCAGGTAAGGTATCAATAGTAGGTTACAATAAACAGGCTATGCATCAGAATAGGTAAAGCAGCAGCAGCAGCAATTCTAATGCAAGCATGAGAAAATAGAATGGGCGATATCGGGATGATCAAAGGGGGGGCTTGCCTGGTTGCTCGGCGGCAAGGGCAAGGTCGTCAATGGTGGCGTCGGGCTCCTGAGTTGCGTCGGTCTCGGGGACGACGTCGGTGTCAGGGTCTACCAAGAGAGAAGAGAGGGAAGAAACAGTATAAATACACAGCTAACAAGTATCACACAAAGAACAACATGACAATATGCAGTGCCGGGTGTATCCTAACGTATGGTTGCACGTTACCGAGGAAGGGGGAATCCATCCGGGAATGTTTTCCCGGTTCCAGACATTTGTCAGACAGATGATCGGAGGGAACGGTTCCATGTTCGGATAGTTAGGGACGTGTGACGGACGAATGGACCGCTTATTCGGATTCGTCTCGAAATTCTGAGCAACTTTCATGTACAAAGTTTTTCGATGTGAGCTACGGATTATTTTATATGATTTTTCAAAGTTTTATTGATTTTCTGGAATTTATTTAATTATTTAATACAACATTATCCAGAACAGTGCATGCTGACATCATCATGACATCAGCATGACATCAGCAGTCAACTGTACTGTTGACTGGGTCAACCTGACATGTGGGGCCCACATGTCAGCCTCTGTTAGTTAATTAACAGTAGTTAATTAGCTTAATTAAACATTAAGTTAATTAAACTTAATTAGTCTTAATTAATCAGAGTTAATTAGGTTAATTAGTGATTAATTATTTAATTAATATTTATTTTGTTTATTTTTATTAACTATTATTTTTTTTAATTTTTTTAAATGTTCTGGGCCGTGGGCCCGTTCGGTCAGTGGCACAGGGGCTTGGGCCCACCTGGCAGTGGCCCAGGAGGCCACAGCGAGCGCGCGGGCGCGGGCAACGGGCAGCGGCGGGCACGGCGCTGACTGATGAGGGCGAGGCCAGGGCGAGGCTCGGCTGCGGCGAGTGGTGGGGGCAGGGGTGCGGCCTGGCGGACGCGCGGCAAGAGCGCGAGAGGAGCGCGGGCAGTGGCGCCCGAGGCCATGAGCAGGCGAGCGCAGCCAAGGGGGGCTCACGGGCGTAGCAGCGCAGGACACCGAGCGAGGCGGCGTGCGCACATGCGGCGATGGGCAACTGCAGGGGAGGACGCAGGCGCGGCGCGAGGCAAGGGTGCGCGTGGTGAGCGCGAGCAGGCGCGGGGCGCGGTCCGGCGTGCGACGAGCGTGGCGCGGACGCGGGCGGCAGGCGGTGGAGCTGGCGAGCGCGGGGCGAGGGAGAGAGAGAAGGCCGGAGCCTCACCGGCGTTCGTGGGGAAAAGGCAGCGGGCTCGGGGTCGGCTGGCGATGGAGACCGGTGAGGGGGATGTCGGGGATGGGCACCGGCGAGGTAGCGTCGGGCGGCGGTCAGGGACGGGCGCGATGGGGTCGAGGTCGAGGCGGCGTCGACGGGATCCGGGGCGGCGAGGGGCAAACGGCGTCGAGGGGGGGCTCATCCCCTCCAATCCAGATCGGATCGAGAGGAGGGAGCGAGTGGGGGGGAGGAGTGGGGTGAGGGAGGGTACTAGGGTTTCGGTGCGGCTGGGGGGGAGGGGGCCTTGTAGGCCAGTGCGGGGTGGGCCGGTTCGGCTGGGCCGAGGCCCAGTTGGCAGGGAGGGGTTTCTTTTTATATATTTTTTTGTTTTGTTTTTCTTTTATTATTTTCTGTTTTGTAATTAGTTAGGCCTAAAAATGACTTTTGTATTTTATGAAACTTGCCCAAATATTTACAGTGCAATATTAGACATTGCTAGAAAATGGTTTGGAGTACAAATGATTTTATTTGGATTTTAAATAAGAGAATAAGGGTTAAATAACTCTGTTTTTTTTTTGTTAGAGTCACCTAATTTATTTAGTATATGTTGAATATAATTTTAGAATTGTCTCTGGATTATTTACAATATTATGAACAATTTAGTTTTCAAGTTTGAACAACTTTTATTTTCACTTTTAGTTTAATTTCCATTTGAATTTGAATTTGAAAAGAGATATGATACTAATGATGATTAAGCACTGTTGATCATGATGACATGGCATAATCAAAAGGGTGATCACTGTAGCTTAATACATGGGGTGTTACAGCAGACGTGGTGCAGCATGGTACGGCCTTGGTGCAGGTGCAGTTGGACGATACATGCTGTGGGGAATCCGGACACGACGCTTCTGTGAAGACGAGCCCGAAGATGAGCCAACATCACGATAGCGCTTCTGTGACTCCTTGTGCTTGATCTGAGCGGTCTCAACCAGAATAGCCTTGTTCACCAGGGTAGCAAAGTCGGTGAAGTCTTGAGCAGCAAGTGCAAGCTCGATGTCTGGGTGGAGTCCATTACGGAACTTCTCTTGTCTCCGGGCATCCGTGTTGATGTCTTCTTCAGCATAGCGGGGCAGATCAAGGAATTCCCGCTGATAAGCTTCGACAGTCTTGTTGCCCTGAGTGAGGTTGCGGAACTGGGTTTTCATCTGGTCCATGATTCCCTGAGGAATATATCGGGCACGAAAAGCAGCCTGGAACACAACCCAAGTAACGGCTGTTCCAGCAGCTAGTGTACGCTTGTGTGTGTCCCACCATTGAGCAGCAGGACCCTTTAAGAAAAAGGTCGCGAAGGTGACAAAGTTGGCAGGAGAGACATTTGCAGTCTCCATCTCGTGGGTGATGTCGCGAATCCAGTCATCAGCATCCAGTGGCTTATCAGAGTTGCAGAACTGAGTGGGGTTAAGACGCACAAATTCCGACAGAGTTATTGAAGCAGGGTTCTGGTTCTGGTTGTTCAGATACGGGAACTGAGCCATAATCCCAGTCATGAACTAACGGTTGAGCTCGAATTGTTGCATCATAGCTGCCATATAATCTGGCGGTGGTGGTTGTTGAGGGTCACAACCACAACCACGACCACCTGGTCTAACCATCCTGCTAAGTTTCAATAGGGGTAGTTTAGTAAAAGCAATTGCGAGTGTTTTAGCGACAAGCATGATGTAACACGACAATAATTAAGCAGTGTAATAGATACTTAACAGTAGTCAATTAAGACGTACAGATCCATACACAGAGTCGGGTACATGCGGACAGCATAACGGCGTAAATTTAAAAGCTAGACATGCTAGGCGGCGCGCAGGCACGCGGTAAGGAAGTACACAACAAGACATAGCAAAGGCTATATCAACGTCGGAGAAAACTGCTGGAGCGAGGAATCTGCAAGTGACAATACAGGGTGTCCTCGATAAAAGGATCATGTAAGAAGAACCTGGCCCACAATCTTGAAGAACGGGGGGGGGTAAGTTTAGAACTCCGGGTGGATGTGATCACGAGAACCTAATGTTGGAGTTTAGTAAAATCATTTAACCCGAATAGTAGAGAGATCAGAGTCCCAGAGTAAAGACGAGGAATAAAAGATCCTAATACCACCCAATTGGCGACGTGGGCCCGTAAGCCACACAACCAAGTTAGTAAAACAATTTTTCAAAGACTAGACTCAACTTCGGCCAAGGAGTTGGAAAGGGGGTTCCTACAGGTAGTCGGCTCTAATACCAACCTGTGACGCCCCAGCTTAATCGTGCACTAATCATACACGCAAATGCACACGATCAAGCCTAAGGACTCACTTGAAGGAATCACAACACAACTCTAAAACATAAATAAAGTCATACAAGCTTTATATTACAAGCCAGGGGCCTCGAGGGCTCGAATACATAAGCTTGCGTACAAGCGTCAGCGGAAGCATCAGATATCTGAGTACAGATATAAAAGATAAAATAGATAAGCCTTTAAAAAAAGGCGGGGCAAAACAAAAGCTACGACCGAAAAGGCGCAGGCCTCCTGCCTGGGACCCTCCGAACCTATTCCTGGTCGTCGGCCAACTTGAAGTAGTAACCACCCTCGGGGTAGTAGTAGTGATCGTCGGCGGGGGCAGCTGTCTCCTGGGCTCCGTCATCTGGTTGCATCAAACGGATATGGGGAAAAAGAGGAAGCAAAGCAACCGTGAGTACTCATCCGAAGTACTCAGCAAGCAAGGATCTACACTACATATGCAACATTATCAAAGAAAGGCTGTATATGTGGACTGGGCTGCAGAAATGCCAGAATAGAGAGAAGGCCTAGTCCTATCGAAGACTAGCATCTTCATCGGTCTTGCAGCATTAGAAGAGTGTAGATTAGCACAGTATAAAGTAGTAGTAGTGTTAAGTATCAACCTCGGCCGGAGATCCTTTCTCGACTCCCTGCGAGAAAGCAATCCCAGAGCCATACTATCCATTTCTCATCACAAGTATCCAGTTCTAGTTGTATCGATCGGGATACAACTCCGAGCGTCCGTTACCGAGGATCCGGCTATGCATAGATTAGTTCTTCCCTGCAGGGGTGCACCAACTTACCCACCACGCTCGATTAACTCCGGTCGAACACACTTTTCTGGGTCATGCCCGGCCTCGGCCAAACGATACGCCGCAACCCGACCTAGGCTTAACAAAGAGGTCAGCACGCCGGACTCCTATGCCCCCAGGGGTCTTGGGCCATCGCCTCGGGAACTCCTGCACGTTGCGGGGCCACCGAGAGCAGACCTAGCAACCCACACTATTAAGGCGGTTGCGTTACGCGGTCCAACTCGGCGCGCGCCGCTCAGTCACTGACATCCATTAAGCTTCGGTTGATGCATACGATGCAGAGTGCCCATAACTGTTCCCACGTGATGGTTAGTGCTATCAGGCCAAAGGCCCACTCGGATCAAATATTCAAATCGTTAGTGTGTTGGGGGGGGTGTGCGGTAACGAGCAGAGACTCACGATCGACGTGACTCCGTTGCACCGTCTCGTGGACTTGCTGCAAGGGCTAAGAATGCCCGGCCGCACCTTGTATTTATCTCTCGGGTACCCTCCAGGTCAACCCGACTCCACATCACTCGCCACTAAGGCTCGCGCGGGTACCCCTCAGGGTCGACCCGCCTTTCCAAGTAACAGTTGTAAAGTCCAAGTATCCATGTGTCCATAACATCAGGGGAATCCGAGGTATCACCCTTGTTGGATTCCTACTCGATGTAACCGTCAAGGTGAACTCGGAGGAATCACCCTCGATGGGTTCACACTTGAGGTGTTGCACGACAGCGTCGTTACCGGAAGTGGAGAAGGAGGAATCACCCTCGATGACCACGACCGAAAACTACTCTACAGAGTTAACATCAGAAGTGCTAAACGAGGTATCACCCTCGGCACCCGATAGTAACGTTGCAGTGTCGTACAGATAAAGGGGGTGTGATGTGCGGTGTTGGGGCCTGGTTGTCGAGTCTTTCGATAATCCAGCGGGGCAACTGGGACAAGTGGGGTCACTGGTGGGTCTCTACCTAGCCTATACTAAGCAGTTTAGGATAAGCAGGTAAGGTATCAATAGCAGGTTACAATAAATAGGCTATGCATCAGAATAGGACAACTCATAGCAGTAGCAAATTCTAATGCAAGCAGGAGGGAGAAAGAATAGGCGATATAGGCATGTTCAAAGGGGGGGTGCTTGCCTGGTTGCTCTGCGGCAAAGGCAGGGTCGTCAGTGGTGTAGTCGATCTCCGGAGCTACCTCGGTCTCGGGAACTGCGTCGATACCGGGGTCTACCGAGAGAGAAGAGGGGGAGGAAACAGATAAATACACAGCAAACATATGCAACACAGAGCATGCTATGCTAACGTGCAGTGCAGGGTTGCCTAAAAGCATGTCTAAACCATTTTAGTTATTTTAGGATTTAATTTGGAATTATTAACCGGTATATATGAACTATTCATCTATCGGAAACAGGCTAAAAGTTGCGGGTTCACCTCCGTAGAGGGTCCCGACACGGAAACAGATGACGGTCGGATTCGTCTCGTCGTTCTAAGCAACTTTCATATATAAAGTTTTTCGATCTGAGCTACAGTTTAATTTCTATGAATTTTCAAAGGTTTTAGACATTTTCTGGAATTATTGTAATTAATTAAATCCTGAATTATCCAGAATAGTGAAAGGTGATGTCAGCATGATGATTAGGTGATGTCAGCAGTCAACAGGACGGCTGACCAGAGTCAAACCTGACCAGTGGGTCCCACTGGTCAGTGACTAAACTAACTAAACAGGGTTTAATTAATCTAATTATCCTAATTAACTAGTGGGCCCGCACTGTCAGTCTCAGATTAAACTAATTAATTTCTATTTAAATTTAAACGGGGTTAATTAGGCGCGGGACCCACATGTCAGTGGGCCACGGTGAACAATGCGCGCGTGTTGACCAGGTCAACTGGTCAATGGGACCCACCGGGCCCACCCGTCAGCCTCACAGGGGAGGCCACGTGGGCGCCACGTCGGCGGTGGCTGCCGGAGTTACGCCGGCGACCATTCCCGCGGCGGGGCGTCGCCGGAGTTGGCCGGAAATCCGCTACGGGCGGCCGTCCGCTGTGGTTTCTGTCGCAATCGAAAGCTGGAGCTGGGCCACATCAAGTGGGGGTGGTGGCGACGCCAGAGATGCACTGAAGCGGCGATGGCGAGCACAGAGGTGGACGGCGGCGCTCGGACGTGATGGCAAACGGCGATACGGTGCGCGCACGAGCTAACTAAGCAGCTAGGGAGGGCCTACTCGACGCGGCGAAGACGATGGGCACGAGCGTGGGGTCGTTTGGTCGCCGGAACGGCACCGGTGACGAGCACATGCGGCGGTTGGTTCGGGAGCTCGACGGAAACGGCGAAACGGGCGCGCTCGAGCCAAATGGGCAGGCCAGAGGGCATCTACGCGCGCGGGCGAGCATGATGAGCATCGCCACATGACCATTTGGTCATCGAAGGCTCGCCGGCGACGAGATCCGCAGAGACGAGCTCGGACGTGAGGGGAACGTCGCTTTTGAGCGGCTAACGGCGATGAGAAGGAAAGGGGAGGAGGCAGGGGCTCACCGCGCGGCGCAAGAAAGGCCCGTGGGTGGTTTTGGAGCTGCAGAGGAGGCCGGCGTCGAAGGAGCCCGGCGGAGATCGAGCGGACGGGGATGGCTCGATCTGCTTGCTGCAGGGCCCCCGGGCTCGGATGGCTCGGCGTAGGCGATGGAGTCGAGCACGGTGGAGCGCGTGGACGAGGTGGCGCGGCTCGGGAACTGCGTTGGCTGCGACGAAGATAAACGGCAGCGATGGCGCGTTCGGGGAAGGAGGAGACAGCGGGCGAGGGAGAGAGCGAGGGGGAGACTGGGGCTGGCTAGGGTTGCGGGAGGCCACTGGGGTCCTTATCCACCCCGGGGAGGTGGCGGATGGGCGACGCGTGCGGCCTCATCGACGTGTCAGCGGGCGCGGGCGACAGCGCGCGATGAGGACGACGATGCGGCTAGGTGGGCTGGGCTGGCTACTGTGCACTGGAAGCCCAAGTGCACAGTAGGCCTTTCTCTTTATTCTATTCCAGTTTTTCTGTTTTTCTTTTTATTTAATAACAGAGAGAGGAAAAGAATTATTTGGGCAGTCTATTTACTCGGGAAAAACTTGGGAAGTGTCCCATTAAATCCCTGGTGATTTTAGACACTGCCACAAAAAGTTTGGGCAAGTTGGAATTCATTTGAATTTTTTTTATAAATAGGATAGCATTTAAAAATGCTGAAATGGTGCTGTTATAATTGCTAGTGCTCATCTTTGCACAAGAATGATGTTGTGTTCCTTAACAAATAATTGTTATGGAACTTTTGTCAAATGATGAACATTTTTCTAGCAAGTTTTGAACAACTTCATTTTTCACTTTGAATTTGAATTGATTTCAAAGAGGAATTTGAATTGAAAGATTTAACCACTGTGATTAAGCATTGCAAATGAAGATGACTTGGCATGTTTAGCATAAGAGCATAGTGCTTATTACACAGGGGTGTTACATCTATTTGATGTAATGACTTTTTGCGGTGTATTTGTTGGGATCCGATGAATTGTGAGTTTATGATCAGTTCTATCTATGAATATTACTTGAGTCTTCTCTAAACTCTTTTATGCATGATATTTATAGCCTCGTATTTCTTCTCCGAAACTTTGGTTTGGTTTGGCCAACTAGATTGATTTTTATTGCCATGGGAAGAGGTGCTTTGTGATGGGTTCGATCTTGCGGTGCTCAATCTCAGTGACAGAAGGAGACATGACATGCATGTATCATTGCTATTAAGGACAAAAAGATGGGGTCCATTCCTACATGAATAGATCTTGTCTACATCATGTCATCGTTCTTATTGCATTACTCCGTTTTTCCATGAACTTAATACACTAGATGCATGCTGGATAGCGGTCGATGTGTGCAGTAATAGTAGTTGATGCAGAATCGTTTCGGTCTACTAATCTTGGACGTGATGCCTATATACATGATCATTGCCTTGGATATCGTCATGAGTATTCGCTTTTCTATCAATTGCCCAACAATAATTTGTTTACCCACCGTATGCTATTTTCTCGAGAGAAGCCTCTAGTGAAATCTATGGCCCCTGAGTCTATTTCCTATGATATTATTTTCAGATATATTAATCCAAAAATCCAAAAATACCTTGCTGCACTTTTTCTTTATTTATTTTTTGTGTGTTTTTGCTAGATCTATTTATCCAACCTCATGCAATTTAATCTATCTCCATACCAAGGAGGAATTGACAACCCCTCTTACGCGTTGGGTTGCAAGTCGTTGTGGTTTGTGTGCAGGTGTTGTTTACATAGTGTTGCTTGGTTCTCCTACTGGATTGATAACCTTGGTTTCATAACTGAGGGAAATACTTACCGTTGCTGCGTTGCATCATCCTCTCCTCTTCAGGGAAATACCAACGCAGATACAAGCAATCAAACGGCGCTGCCAAGCGCAGGCAGAGGGAGGCCGGGGCGCGAGCTGGGCGCGGTGAGCGCGCACTCATCACGAGTGCGGGCGTAGCGACTACAGGCACGACAGCAAGGTCCTAGGGGCCATCTCTAGCGACCAAAAGGCATGTGGTCGGGCTCGTTCGAACGAGTGTGCGTGCACACGTCTAATGGCGGAACCCACATGAGCTGGGAAGGCCGGTACCGACCGTGATGACGACGTCGACCGATGGCGGTGACGGCACGAGCTCGAAGAAAAGCGCGCCTACAGCGCACGGGGAGGAGCGGAAGCTCACAGCGCGGTCAGCGGGGAGCTCAGGGGAGCCGGGGGGTTGCCGGAGAGGAGCAGACCAACGAGAATGGCAACGGCAGCCATAGGTGGGGAACAAGGTGATGGCGGCGATGCAGGGCCTCCGCGGTCCAGCTCTTCACGCACAGCGGTGTGGCTCATCGATGTTGTTCTTCGAGCGTAGTTCTAGGCGGTGGCGAAGGCGATGGCCATGCCGGTGACGAAGAAGACGGTGAGCGTGGCCACCACGGGATCGGGAGTGAGCTCCAGCAGAGAGAGGGAGCGAGAGGAAGGGGATCTGGGGCTTTAGGGTTTCGCCAGGGGGTCGTGTTGCCCGTCTTAACCACCTAGGGGGCGTGGGATGGACGACACGGCGGCCATGGTGGTGTGGATGGCCGCCACGCCCTCCTCTGCCTCTCCTGTCGAGGGGTGGAAGAAAGGCCGTGGGGTGCTGGGCCGGGCTGTACTGTGCTGTGCAGGCCCAAGTGCAGAGTACCCCTTTGCTTTTATTCTTTTCTTTTATTTCTTTACTGTTTTATTCATTTCTCTCTGTTTTGCATTTAAATCTTGTAAAAAGTGGAGCTTTGACATATAAATACCATACATTATTTAGCACTGCCACAAAAAATTTGAGGATTATTTGGAAAGCTTTAAACATTTTTGAAAATGAAAAGGTTAAGTAATTTTGTTGCCGGACCAGTTAAAATAGGTTGAGGGCACTTTAAATATTCAAATATTGTTGGTTTATACATGAAAAATAGTCAGTGAATATTTGCAACCAAACCTACATTTTTATTTTACTGTTTGAAATTTTAATAATTTGATTTGCATTTGAATTTTGAAATTGGCTTTGTTTTTTATTAAGTGGCACCATTAGTGTGAGGTCACTATAGCATGACACTGGGGGTGTTACACCTATGGCTTCTGTTTGCGCTCTACCTCGTTTAGAGGCTATCTCAGACCATGCACCCATCCTCTTAACTACTGGATTGCCATGACCGCAGCACAGACACAAGTTGAAGTTTGAACTGGGTGCTTGCATCGGGATGGATTCCATGACATGGTCAAGGAGGTATCGGAGAAACCGGTTGCCGGGCTTACCCCAATACATAAATGGAACAACAAAATGCGTGCGTTACGTAAGTTCCTTGGTGGTTGGGCTAGGCACACTCACGGTATCCTAAAAAAGGAGAAGCTTCATCTTTCATCTATTATTGATGATTTAGAAGCTTTGGCAAAGATTAGACCTCTCTCTGAGCATGAAATAGAGATCTAATGACCCACAAGTATTGGGGATCAATCGTAGTCATTTCGATAAGTAAGAGTGTCGAACCCAACGAGGAGCAGAAGGAAATGACAAGCGGTTTTCAGCAAGGTATTCTGAGCAAGTATTGTAAGTAACAATGATAGATAGTTTTGTAGCAAGGTATTTCGTAATGGGTAACAAGTAACAATAGTAGCAAGAGTGCAGCAAGGTAGCCCAATCCTTTTTATAGCAAAGGACAGGCCGGAACATTCTCTTATAACAAGCAAAGCGTTCTTGAGGACACATGGGAATTATCATCTAGTCAATTTCATCATGTTTGTTTGATTCACGTTCGCTACTTTGATAATTTGATATGTGGGTGGACCAGTGCCTAGGTGTTGTTCTTACTTGAACAAGCCTCCCACTTATGATTACCCCCTCTCGCAAGCATTCGCAACTACGAAAGAAGAATTAAGATAAATCTAACCATAGCATGAAACATATGGATCCAAATCAGCCCCTTATGGAATAACGCATAAGCTAGGGTTTAAGCTTCTGTCACTCTAGCAACCCATCATCTACTTATTACTCCACAATGCCTTCCCTTAGGCCCAAGGGTGGTGAAGTGTCATGTAGTCGACGTTCACATGACACCACTAAAGGAAGCAACAACATACATATCATCGAAATATCGAATGAATACCAAATTCACATGATTACTTATAACCAGACTTCTCCCATGTCCTCAAGAACAAAAGTAACTACTCACAAATCATATTCATGTTCAAGATAAGAGGGGTATTGAATATCATTAAGGATCTGAACATATAATCTTCCACCAAATAAACCAACTAGCATCAACTACAAGATGTAATCAACACTACTAGCAACCCACAGGTACCAATCTGAGATTTTGGGACAAAGATTGAATACAAGAGATGAACTAGGGTTTGAGATGAGATGGTGTCTGTGAACATGTTGATGAAGATTGGTCCTCCCATGATGAGAGGAATGTTGGTGATGTTGATGGCTTCGTTCCCCCTCCTAGAGGGAAGTGTCCTCGGCGGAATCGCTTCACCGGAGAGCAGAATTGCTCCTGCCCAGGTTCCGCCTTGAGACGGCGGCGCTTCGTCCCGAAAGTCTTCCTCTGGTAATTCTTTCGCCAATATTTTTTATATATTCCAAAATAATTCTCCGTAAATTTCTAGGTCATTTGGAGTTGTGCAGAATAGCTATCTCCGCTGTAGCCCTTTCCGGTCCAAAATTCCACCTGCCAGCAATCTATCTTCATGTGAAACTTGCAAAATAAGAGAGAAAAGGCATAAGAATTGCATCATAAAGTGAAATAACAATCCAAAATACAATAAATAACAGTAGGAAAACATGATGCAAATTGGATGTATCAATTCCCCCAAGCTTAGACCTCGCTTGTCCTCAAGCGAAAGCCGAAATCGATAATCATGACAACATGTTTATAGAGAGAGGTGTCGACACAAATAAAATATGGACATGAAAGCATCATGGCCATTATCACCGCAGCAATATATCATCATAAAACTTCTCATGCTAAAGTAACAATTCGTCCACAAACTGAAGCCTGAAACATAAACTTCATTGGAAACTAACAAACTATGATTTCAGTCATTGAAACAATCACAATCCATCATATTTTTATAAAGAGTCTATGTAGAGCTTTGTTTAGCAAGTTCACATACTCAACTATTATTTAGTCTTCTATAATTGCTGACACTCAAGGCATATTTATAGAACAAAAGGTTCAGTTAGACACATAGAAAGATAGGGGCTTACAATTTTGCCTCCCAGCTTATTTACCTCAATGGTAATGTCAACAATAATAACTCATGATCACCTACATTCCGGGATATATATTTTTATGCAAGAGTCAATAATGTTCATCCCTATTCCGCTCTATGTACTCTTTAGTGGCAAGCATCATCTGGATCTATCTCCACCAGATGATGCTTGCCACTAAAGAGTACATAGAGCGGAATAGGGATGAACATTATTGACTCTTGCATAAAAATAGATACATGAAAGTAAAAGATAGGCCCTTCGCAGAGGAAAGCAGAGGTTGTCATGCGCTTTTTGTTTTTGGATGTGCAGGCTCTTAATGTAAAGGAACGTCACTTTATATTGCCCCTTATGGTAGAACCTTTATTATGCAGTCCGTCGCTTTTATTTCTTTGCCATCACAAGATCGTACAAAGCTTATTTTCCCTTACAATAAAATATCATACATATTTAGGAGCAATTTTTATTGCTTTATGCACCGATGCCAACTTACTTGAATGATCTTATTCAATCCATAGGTAGTTATGGTGGACACTCATGGCAAGAGACTGGGTTTAAGGGTTTTGGATGCACAAGTAGTATCTCTACTTAGTGCGAATATTGGATAGCAAAAGATCCTAGACAAGCACCACATGTTAGAGGATCCATGACAATATAACTTTTATGTGAATATAAGCAATCATAACTCATTATGTTGTCTTCCTTGTCCAATGTTACCTAATTGACATAGAATATTTGATGGGGGCTCACAATCATAATAGATGTCCAAGATAGTATATTTATATGTGAGACCTCTCTCTCTTCATTACCTTTTTCATGGATTACACCAATGACCAATGCTATGTTTGTTAACTTCCAACAAATTTTATCAACTATACTTCTTTTATGTGAAGTCATTACTCCCCATGGGATTAGCATATGATCATTTCATTCTTCTATTGTTTTTCTTTAATTGCTAAGGTTGAAACAAGAAAGCAAAGCAAAACTCAAAACTACTCCTTATTATACAACTCTCACACGATTACATAGATAGTAGATCACGAAACAAGCACTCGAAACTAAAGCATACTAAAACTTTATTCTTCTAAATCACGAAATAACTAAGGATCAAACTAAGATAGATAATGATGATAAAAGTGATGGTGATACAATACCGGGGCACCTCCCCCAAGCTTGGAACAAGCCAGGGGTGGTGCCCATACATGTGTACTCTTGGTGATGAAGGGGAGGCTTGTCCTCCGTCTTCCAAGGCATAGGCTCTCCATCATAAAAAGATGAGTGTGTTTCTAGAGTCCTGAAATTTGTAGCTAAACTCATACCTTTAAACCTAGCTTCATACTCAAAATTTTGGTTTTGTAAGTCATAAACTTGGGCCTGAAGATAATCAATACGGTCATTGAGCTTGAAGATGACGTCCCAATACTCTTTCTGTCCACCTTGTGCTCAGAGACGAACTCCATGATCATGGAGTGGTTAGCATAGAGTCTGCGCTCCACCATCCCTTGACACTTGAAGCTCTCTTGTTCCACCGCTTCAAGCCTAGCCTTCTCGCTTCCGGTCTTCTTAGGCCCTTGAACGTCCCAGATGTGATGCACCCCCTCACGCATCTCAATAGCTTGAGGGTGTTTCATCACCTCTGGAAGGTAAGGATTGATGACCTTCTCATAGAACTTGTCCTTGGATGAGCTTGGATAGGCCATGGTGATCTAGACCTGTCAGAAAAACAGTCTGAAACAAGAACAGAGGAGAAACTTGCGATACGGTGGTCAAAACATTCGAGAGTATATATAATGAATTTTTCCCGTGCAGGACAAGCAATATGGAAGAAAAACCGAGTCTAAAAAGTCCACGAGGGAGCCACAAGCTCGGGAGGCACGCCCAGGGGGGTATGTCGCACCCCCCAGGCTTGTCGCTTGCTGGTGCATTTTCTCGATTGTTTATTATTTTCCTAATATTTTATATATTACAAAACGAACAAACAGTACTTTTATGGAACTTTTGGAGTTGGTTTACTTACCGTACCACGTACATACTCCTTTTCAAGGTTCTAGAGCGTTCCGGAAGGTCTCTTCTATGTGCTCCTCCGGTGTCATTACTTGAATAATATTAGTTTCAACATTAATGGGCGTACCTGAGATATAATGTTTAATTCTTTGCCCATTAACCACTCTCGGATTAGTGCCCTCGGCATTGTTGATCGTAATAGCTCCGGAGCGATAAACTTCGACGATATATGGCCCTTCCCATTTGGAGAGAAGTTTTCCTGCAAAAAATATGAAACAAGAGTTGTACAAAAGAACTTGATCACCTACTTTAAATTCTCGTTTTTGGATTCTTTTGTCATGCCATCTTTTAAC
This sequence comes from Thinopyrum elongatum, assembly GCA_011799875.1. NCBI lineage: Eukaryota > Viridiplantae > Streptophyta > Magnoliopsida > Poales > Poaceae > Thinopyrum > Thinopyrum elongatum. The sequence goes on from CM022299.1 coordinate 249,033,249, forward strand.
TTTTTCTTTAAATGACTTGGCATTTTAATAGGCTTGTGTCCTCCATTCATCTAATGAGCTAATGTCAAATAACCTCCTTTCACTGGCAAGTTTGAAATCATAATTAAGTTCTTTAATTTCCCAATAAGCCCTATGTTCTAACTCAAGAGGTAAATGACATGCTTTTCCATAGACCATTTTATATGGAGACATTCCCATAGGATCTTTATAAGCAGTTCTATAAGCCCATAATGCATCATCAAGTTTCTTAGACCAATTCTTTCTAGATCTATTAACGGTCTTTTGCAAAATTAATTTTATTTCTCTATTGCTCAATTCAACTTGACCACTAGACTGAGGATGATATGGTGATGCAATTCTATGGTTAACATCATATTTAGCAAGAAGTTTACGGAATGCACCATGAATAAAGTGTGAACCACCATCAGTCATTAAATATCTAGGGACTCCAAACCTTGAAAAAATAACTTCTTTAAGCATTTTAATAGAAGTGTTATGATCTGCACTACTAGTTGGAATAGCTTCTGCCCACTTAGTAACGTAATCAAGAGCAATTAAAATATGAGTATACCCATTAGAGGAAGGAAAAGGCCCCATATAATCAAAACCCCATACATCAAATGGTTCAATAACAAGTGAATAATTCATAGGCATTTCCTGACATTTACCAATATTACCAATTCTTTGATATTCATCACAAGATAAAACAAACTTACGTGCATCCTTGAAGAGAGCAGGCCAATAAAAACCTGATTGTAATACCTTATGTGCGGTTCTGTCTCCAACATGGTGTCCTCCATATGCCTCGGAGTGACACTTCCATAGGATTTGTTCCTGTTCATGCTCAGGTACACAACATCTAATAACACCATCTACTCCTTCTTTATATAGATGTGGGTCATCCCAAAAGTAATGTCTTAAATCAAAGAAGAACTTTTTCTTTTGTTGGTATGTGAAACTAGGTGGTATATATTTAGCAACAATGTAACTAGCATAATCTGCATACCAAGGACTATTTTGAGAAGCATTTATAATAGCTAGTTGCTCATCAGGAAAACTATCATCAATAGGCAGTGGGTCATCAAGAACATTTTCCATTCCAGACAATTTATCTTACAAAATTCTCAACTCCTTTTCTATCAATAATATGCAAGTCAAATCTATAATACCTAAATAGTTCATCCCCACTATGTTATTTCTCTTGACATGCAGCCTATCCACCTCATCAACTTGCCATCTCATCATTTTTTTCAGCTCATCAACTTGCCACCTCAGCATTTTTTTCAACGAATTGTGTGATTCAACTCTGATAACCGAAACAGATCTCTTCCATATTCCATTACCGATGAGGTGTAAAAGCCAATAAAGAAGAGAAGCCCATCAGTCCATCTCTCTGTATCTATTATTCTTCCATATGCATCCGGGCAGCAGATCGGGCGAGGCCATCAACCACACTACCCATGCACCACCAGACGATGCCCGGCAACCCAACGCTCCAGCACCTAGGCAACAACACCTTCCACGGTCACTGTCATGTACCTCCAGTCCTCTACTCTACTATCCCATATCTCCTCCATGTCCACACTGATCTAGGATTTCCAGGGTCAAGATGTCAGGTCGGGTCGAGATCGAGTGCCGGTCTCCTGGTGCCTCACGTCTTGGCGGCGGAGGAGCTAACCGTAATGGATACAGCGGCGACTGTTACTGCTATGGTGGAAGAGGCAACGATGGCAATTGGGGCGACGAAGGCGTCCGTGGATGCTACAAGTCCGGGACTGCAGCCATGTGAAGGTGGTGGTGGAGGCTACAGTCGTGATGGTCGTGGCGGCGGTGATGGCGCTGGTGGCGGCCGTGGTTGCTACCACTTCGGTGAGGAGGGCCACATGTCAAGGGATTGCCCCAGCATGGATGACCTACTCTAGGTACTTCACCATCCCTTGGATCAGACCTCTGTATTTCCTTTTACGTCATGATTTCCTTCCTTATTATGCAGCAATTCATACCAGCCTGATCCATAGAATTTGTAATGTTTCTTGACCAGCTCGTAGGAAAACGGAAGATGTCGCGAAGGCTATATATGGACGGATCCATGTAATGAGATTCTGAGTGATTTATGATCCAAGTATTTCTGTTTCCATCTATTATGAAGCGAATCCTGCTCAACAAATGGAGAAGAAACGGATCCCAGTTACCTCACCTCACCTCCTTTTGGCCTTTCCGTATGTAAGCATTTCTGATGTTTGTTTGTGCAGATATTTTAATCTATGGGCAAGGTCTTTGGTGAAAATGGTACTGCTGATTGCGTTGAAAATAAATCTAGGTACTTTTTGATGCTCAACTATATCTACCAATATGTCTTTTGAAACTATGATCGATGCAGCCATCAGTTCATATAGGAGTTCATAATTTGCAATTTAGAAAAAAAGGAATATATAAGTTTATGATCCCTATTTATCTTTCTCAGTTATCTATCTGGCATCATATAAAAATATCATTGAGTGTCCCTTCTTGATAGGTATTGAACGATCTGTGCTGCCATAGTTGATTATTTATCTGAGTTTTTTTAGTAAAGCTTTGTTCTATACTTATATTATTGTTGCATGTCCTCTTGGCAGATTCTTTTCTAATGGCTATCAACAAATTATTTGATGAGATAATGACATAGGCGAGCGATCTTGCTTAAGTAGTATACTACTGTCAGCTTCCATTTTTTTCTAATTCTGATGCATGCATCTAAGAAGCATGTGATTTTGACAGTTTCTTCCCCGGCACTAAATATAACGACACACTACCGGGTGTCTTATGCCCACTGTCCTATTCCTGCTCATCTATAGTCATATTTCTCCTTGCTTCTATGTACTAATTAAGGCCATCTCTCTTTTGTATTAGTGACCCTATACCATATTCGCAGTAACATATATAGGTGAAACACACACTACCGCAAACAAAGGTTATGTCCTAAGATTTAGAGTAATATCTCCCCATGCAACAGATTATGTGTATTAAATTGATCTGTATGTATGGAGTTTGGTTATTCCATTCATGTTATTTAAATGTTGACATCCTGTTTTTTATATGTATATTGTTTTTGTACAATACATCAAAGTTTAATTAATCCGATTTCATTGGTTATCCATTTATGTTTAAAGCTAGCTACATTTTCACATGTCTCTGTCGTAAGTGTGCTTGCATTGCAAGTAGTTCTGGTCCATGAAGTGAACTTAATATCCATAAACCATACATCCAATGTTGGGGATATCGCTTATCGGGAACTTATCGGTCGACCCATGATAAGGGGTAAATCAGCCAATTTATCGGCATATCGGCCGATTTATCGTCATATCGGCTGATTTATCGACCGATTTATCTTATCGGTTAGACAATGGTAAGCGATAAATCGGCCGATTTATCGGAATATCTTATCGGTCAGACAATGGTATGATACATCTAATAAGTTTTTGAACTTTTTGTTTCATTTGTTTGACAAGCTTTCGGTAATTTACAAGATCAAAACAATGTAGAGTATCATTTTGAAAATGTGGTTTGCGTTAGCTCACAAGAATCTCACTTTAGTGCTAAATTTCATTTCCTCATCCCACCTCATGAGTTTTTACAACTTAGTATACTAATTTTCCCGCGGCAACGCGCGGGGTGTTATCTAGTTCTTGTAATAGTAAAACCCACCTAATTAGTCTAGGTTTAGCATCTTTCTTTTTCATAAGATATTTAATAGCAGCATGATCGATGTGAATAGTAACTTTGGGATTAACAATATAAGGTCTAAACTTATCACATGCAAACACAACTGCTAAAAGTTATTTCTCAGTAGTAGCATAATTTCTTTGAGCATTGTCTAGAGTCTTACTAGCATAATGAATAACATATAATTTCTTATCAACTCTTTGTCCTAAAACAACACCAATAGCATAATCACTAGCATCACATATAATTTCAAATGGTAAGTTCCAATCAGGTGGTTGAGTGCAGAAATCAAGGCTTTCTTAAGTATTTCAAAGGCTTCTACGCAATCATCATCAAAAACAAATGGAACATCCTTCTGAAGGAGATTTGTTAGCGGCCTACAAATCTTAGAGAAATCTTTAATGGATCTTCTATAGAAACCAGCATGACCAAGGAAACTTCTTATATCTTTAATATCTTTAGGACATGGCATTTTCTCAATTGCATCAACTTTAGCTTTATCTACTTCAATACCTCATTCAGAAATTTTATGCCCAAGTAATATGCCTTCATTAACCATAAAGGGGCACTTCTCCCAATTCAAGACAAGATTAGTTTCTTCATATCTCTGCAAAACTCGATCATGGTTGGTCAAGCAATCATCAAAAAAAGTCCCGTAAACGGAAACATCATCCATGAATACCTCAACAATCTTTTCACAAAAGTCAGAGAGTATAGTAGTCATACATCTTCGTAAGGTAGCAGGTTCATTACATAAGAAAAAGGCATACATCTATAAGCATAAGTTCTAAAAGGACAGGTAAAAGTAGTTCTCTCTTGATCTTCGTTTGACATAGGTATTTGAGAAAAACCAGAATATCCATCAAGAAAACAAAAGTGTGTGTGCTTTGATAATCTTTCTAACATTTGATCAATAAAGGGCAAGGGGTAATGATCCTTTCTAGTAGCTTTATTTAGTCTCCTAAAATCAATTACCATCCTATAACTGGTTACAATTCTTTGTGGGATAATTTCATTTTTATCATTAGGAACAATGGTAATACCTCCTTTCTTAGGAACACAATGAACAGGACTTACCCATCTACTATCAGCTATGGGATAAATTATACCTGCCTCCAGAAGCTTTAATATTTCAGTCCTTACCACTTCTTTCATTTTAGGATTATCAACAACCGGTTTAGCATCTAGCTCCATATTAATCTTGTGATGACATAGAGTGGGACTAATGCCCTTAAGATCATCAAGAGTATATCCAATAGCAGCACGGTGCTTCTTTAGAGTTTTAAGTAATCTCTTTTCTTCATGCTCTGAAAGGTTAGCACTGATAATAACAGGATATATCTTCTTTTCATCAAGATAAGCATACTTTAATGTATCCGGTAGTTTCTTTAATTCAAACACGGGATCACCCTTAGGTGGAAGAGGATCTCCCAGAGTGTCAACAGGCAAATTATGTTTAAGGATAGGTACTTGTTTAAAGAATATTTCATCTATTTCATTTCTTTCATTCATATGCATATCATTTTCATGGTCAAGCAAATATTGTTCTAACGGATCAGTAGGAGGCACGTCAACAGAAGCAAGACCAATAATTTCATCTTCACCAGATAAATATTTTTCATGTGCTTATCTATGAAACTTAGAGAAATTAAACTCATGAGATACATCACCAAACTTGACTCTAACCTTTTCTTTAACACAATCAATTTCAGCATTAACAGTATTCAAGAAAGGCCTGCCAAATATAATGGGACAAAAATTATCTTGTTGTGATCCAAGTACTAAGAGATCAACATGGTATTTGATTTTACCACACAAGACTTAAACATCTCGAACAATCCCAAGTGGTGAGATAGTATCTCTATTTGCAAGTTTAATAGTAACATCAATATCTTCAATCTCAGCAGGTGCAATATCATTCATAATTTCTTGATATAAGGTAAATGGAATAACACTCACACTAGCACCCATATCACATAAACCATGATAGCAATGATCTCCAATTTTAACAGAAACAACAGGCATGCCAACCACTGGCTTATTCTTATCTAACATATCTTGTTCATTTCTAGTAGGTTTAGCAATTCTAGCAGCTTCATCACAGAAGTAAATAACATGTCCATCAATATTATCAACCAAGAGATCTTTAACCATATCAATATTAAGTTCTACACTTATTTGTTCAGAGGGTCTAGGTGTTCTAATATTACTTTTATTAACCATAGATGTAGCTTTAGCATGTTCCTTAATCCTAACAGGGAAAGAATGTTTCTCAATATAAGCAGTCGGGACAACTGGATCAACATTATAAATAACAGTTTCGTCTTTAACTTTAACGGGTTCCTCTAACAATTATTCAATAGGGGGGTGATATTTAAACCACTTCTCCTTAGGGAGATCAACATGAGTAGCAAATGATTGACAAATAGAAGCTACTATTTCAGAGTCAAGTCCATATTTAGTACTAAACTTATGGAAAGCATCAGTTTCCATAAAAGATTTAACACAATCAAACTTAAGTTTTATACCTGACTCATTACCATTGTCAAGTTCCCAATCTTTAGAGTTGTGCTTAATTCTTTCCAGAAGACCCCATTTGAATTCAATAGTTTTCTTCATAAAGGAACCAGTAGAAGAAGAACCGAGCATGGGTTGATCATTATGAGAAAGACGAGCATAAAAGTTTTGTATAATAATTTCTCTTGAGAGCTCATGATTGGGGAATGTGTACATCATGGACTTAAGCCTCCCCCAAGCTTGAGCGATACTTTCTCCTTCACGAGGCCAAAAATTATATATATAATTCCGATCACGATGAACCAGATGCATAGGATAAAACTTATGATAAAATTCCAATTTCAATTGGTTCCAATCCCACGTTCCAATATAATCTAATAGCCTATACCATTTCAACACCTTTCTCTCCAAAGATAAAGGGAAAAAAATTCTTCTTAAATCCATCCTCGGATAAACCTGCAAGCTTAAACAATCCACAAATTTCTTCCACATAGATCAAGTGCATGTCAGGATGTACTATTCCATCTCCTGCATAAGGACTAGCTACCAGTTTCTCTAACATACCCGAAGGAATTTCATAATAAATATTTTCAGTAGGTTCAGTAGGTTGAGGAGCAACTCTTAGTTCTTCCAGTCGAGGTGAAGATACCCCAAACAAACCCCTCAAAGGATTAGTAACAAGTGACAGGAAATTTCAGCACGTAGTATAAATGTTTCCTTACCAAAGGTGCTTCACTCCCCGGCAATGGCACCAAAAAGAGTCTTGATGACCCACAAGTATAGGGGATCAATCGTAGTCCTTTTGATAAGTAAGAGTGTCGAACCCAACGAGGAGCAGAAGGAAATGACAAGCGGTTTTCAGCAAGGTATTCTCTGCGAGTGTTGTAAGTAACAGTGATAGATAGTTTTGTAGCAAGGTATTTCATAGCGGGTAACAAGTAACAATAGTAGCAAAAGTGCAGCAAGGTAGCCCAATGCTTTTTATAGCAAAGTACGGGCCAGAACGTTCTCTTATAACAAACAAAGCGTTCTTGAGGACACATGGGAATTATCATATAGTCACTTTCATCTTGTTTGTTTGATTCACATTCGCTACTTTGATAATTTGATACGTGGGTGGGTCGATGCTTGGGTGTTGTTATTACTTGAACAAGACTGCCACTTATGATTACCCCCTCTCACAAGCATCAACAACTATGAAAAAAAGAATTAAGATAAATCTAACCATAGCATGAAACATATGGATCTAAATCAACCCCTTATGGAATAACGCATAAACTAGGGTTTAAGCTTCTATCACTCTAGCAACCCATCATCTACTTATTACTCCACAATGACTTCCCTTAGGCCCAAGGATGGTGAAGTGTCATGTAGTCGACGTTCACATGACACCACTAAAGGAAGCAACAACTTACATATCATCAAAATATCGAATGAATACCAAATTCACATGATTACTTATAACCAGACTTCTCCCATGTCCTCAAGAACAAAAGTAACTACTCACAAATCATATTCATGTTCAAGATCAGAGGAGTATTGAATATCATTAAGGATCTGAACATATAATCTTCCACCAAATAAACCAACTAGCATCAACTACAAGATGTAATCAAAACTACTAGCAACCCAGAGGTACCAATCTGAGGTTTTGGGACAAAGATTGAATACAAGAGATGAACTAGGGTTTGAGACGAGATGGTGTTGGTGAAGATATTGATGAAGATTGGTCCTCCCATGATGAGAGGATTGTTGGTGATGTCAATGGCTTCGATTTCCCCCTGCCGAAGGGAAGTTTCCCCGGCGGAATCGCTCCGCCGGAGAGCAAAAGTGCTCCTGCCCAGGTTCCACCTCAAAACGGCGGCGCTTCATCTCGAAATTCTTCCTCTAGTAATTCTTTGGCCAATATTTTTTATATATTCCAAAATAATTCTCTGTAAATTTTAAGGTATTTGGAGTTGTGCAGAATAGCTATCTCTATTGTAGCCGTTTCCGGTCCAGAATTCCAGCTGCCGGCAATCTCCCTCTTCATGTGAAACTTGCAAATAAGAGAGAAAAGGCATAACAATTGCATTATAAAGTGAAATAACAATCAAAATACAATAAATAACAGTAGGAAAACATGATGCAAAATGGGCGTATCAAGATCAAGTGTCAATTGACTGCCCACTTAGCTTGCTTGCTGCGTGAGGAGGAACTTAAGTGGCACCAACATTCAAACTCTCAGTTTATCCTGAAAGGTGATTCGAATAAAAGATATTTCCATGGTGTCACCAATGGTAGACACCGGAAGAAACTTATTCATTTCCTACAACAGGAGGAGGGCACGATTGAAGGGCATGGGTAACTTAAGTCTTATATAACTAGTTGTTACAAAAATCTGTTTGGAACCCCTGAGGAAGGAAACTTCTCAATGGATGAGTCTCAAATAGATGACATCCCGCAAGTTTCTGATGCAGAAAATAGCCTTCTAACAGCTCCATTTTCTGAGGAGGTAGTTAGAAAGGCGGTTTTCCTAATGGAGCACAACAAATCACCGGGTTTAGATGGTTTTCCCGCTGAGTTCTACCAGAACTTTTGGGATGTCATCAAACACGTTCTCCTACTCTTTTTTGGCTGCCTTCATGATGACCCACAAGTATAGGGGATCAATCGTAATCCTTTTGATAAGTAAGAGTGTCGAACCCAACGAGGAGCAGAAGGAAATGACAAGTGGTTTTCAGCAAGGTATTTTCTGCAAGCACTGAAATAGTCGGTAACAAGTAGTTTGATAGCAAGATAATTTGTAACGAGCAAGTAACGGCAACGGTAAATAAAGTGCAGCAAGGTAGCCCAATCCTTTTGTGGCAAAGGATAGGCCAAAACAGTCTCTTATGATAAGCAAAGCGTTCTTGAGGGTACACGGGAATTTCACCATATCACTTTCATCATGTTGGTTCGATTTGTGTTCGCTACTTTGATAATTTGATATGTGGGTGGACCGGTGCTTAGGTGCTGTTCTTACTTGAACAAACCTCCTACTTATGATTAACCCCCTCGCAAGCATCCGCACTACGAAAAAAGTATTAAGATAAAATCTAACCATAGCATTAAACTTTTGGATCCAAATCGGTCCCTTACGAAGTAGCGCATAAACTAGGGTTTAAGCTTCTGTCACTCTAGCAACCCATCATCTAATAACTACTCCACAATGCATTCCCTTAGGCCCAAATATGGTGAAGTGCCATGTAGTCGACGTTCACATGACACCACTATGGGAATCACAACATACATATCATCAAAATATCGAACACATATCAAGTTCACATGATTACTTGCAACATGACTTCTCCCGTGACCTCAAGAACAAAAGTAACTACTCACAAATAATAATCATGCTCAAGATCAGAGGGGTATTAAATAGCATAATGGATCTAAACATATAATATTCCACCAAATAAACCATATAGTAATCAACTACAAGATGTAATCAACACTACTAGTCACCCGCAGGTACCAAACTAAGGTTCCGGTACAAAGATTGAACACAAGAGATGAAATAGGGTTTGAGAATAGATGGTGCTGTTGAAGATGTTGATGGAGATTGCCCTCCCAAAGATGAGAGGGTTGTTGGTGATGACGATTGCTTTGATTTCCCCCTTCGGGGGGGGGGGGGGGGAGTTCCCCGGGCGGAATCGCTCCGCCGGAGGGCAAAAGTGCTCCTACCCAAGTTCCACCTCGAGACGGCAACGCTTCGTCCCGAAAGTCCCCCTCCTTATTTTTTCTAGGTCAAAATGACCTATATACCAGAAGATGGGCACCGGAGGTGGGCCGAGGAGGGCACAACCCACCAGGGTGCGCCTGGGGGCCCAGGCGCGCCCTTGTGTCTTGTGCCCACCAGGGTGCCCCCTCCGGTAGTTATTTGCTCCAGTATTTTTATATATTCCAAATCAATTCTTCGTAAATTTTCAGCTCATTTGGAGATGTGCAGAATAGGTGACTCTGACGTAGCTTTTTCAGGTCTAGAATTCCAGCTACCGGTATTCCCCCTCTTTGTGTAAACCTTGCATATTATGAGAGAAAGGCATTAGAGTTACTCCAAAAAGCATTATTATGCATAAAAACGTTATAAATAACAGTAGGAAAACATGATGCAAAATGGACGTATCACTTCACGTTGGCCAACTAGAGTTATTTTGCTTAAACTTTGGTGAAATTATTTTATTACCTAAGGTTAATGAGGATGAAAGGATACAACAGTATCATCCAATTTGCCTCCTTAATGTTAGTTTTAAAATCTTCCCTAAGGTAGCGACGATTAGGCTAAATTCAGTTACTGAACATGTTGTTCGTCCTTCTCAAACTGCTTTTATGCAAGACAGAGACATCCTAGATGGGGTTGTTGTCCTTCATGAAACAGTCCACGAATTGCATCAGAAAAAACCGAATGGTTGGTTCTTAAAATCGACTTTGAAAAAGCTTATGACAAAGTCAAGTGGTCTTTTCTTCAACAAACTCTCAAAATGAAAGGTTTTTCTGCAGAGTGGCGCGCAATGATCCATAGTTTTGTGACTCGAGGTAGTGTTGACATTAAAGCCAATGATGATGTTGATAACTATTTCCAAATGAAGAAAGGATTGCGACAAGGTGACACAATATCGCCCATACTATTCAATATAGTGGCGGATATAGCGGTCATGATTGAGCGTGCCAAGGTTGATGGCCAAATTGATGGGGTAGTGAATCATCTAGTTGATGGTGGTCTCTCTATCCTTCAATATGCCGAAGATACAATTCTCTTTATGGATCATGACCTTGAGAAAGCAAGAAATCTAAAATTAATTTTATCAGCATTCGAGCAACTCTCAGGGTTTATGATCAATTTCCATAAAAGTGAATTGTTTTGTTTTGACGAGGCTCAAGACGAGGCCCACCTGTATGCTGACCTCTTCAGATGCGGGTTGGGTCAGTTTCCGATCACTTATTTGGGGATACCGATACATTATCGGAAACTCACAAATGTTGAATGGAAACACGTCGAGGAGAGACTACAAAAAAGACTTAGCAGTTGGAAAGGTAAACTGCTATCTCTGGGTGGAAGGTTGGTCCTCATAAATTCAGTACTAAGTAATATGGTACTATATATGATTTCCTTCTTCCAGTTGCCGAAAGGAGTATTACATAGATTGGATTACTTCCGATCGAGATTCTTTTGGCAAGGAGATAGCGAGAGAAAGAAATATCTGCTGGCTAAATGAAGTGTGGTTTGCCATCCCAAGGACCAAGGAGGGTCGGGCATTCATGACCTTGAGGTTAAGAATAGGGCCCTCCTCGGCAAATGGTTGTTTAAGTTATTGACGAAAGATGGTGTATGGCAAACCCTCCTAAGGAGAAAATATGTGGGTTCAAAGGCAGTTCCCAAGTATATTGGAAATCTGGGGACTCCCATTTTTGGGCAGGACTCAACGAAGAAATATTTCTTCCGCTATGGTTCCTTCTCGATTAAGGATGGCTCGGAAGTTATATTCTCGGAGGATAATTGGCTAGGTAATGCTACACTCCGGGAACAATATCCAGCTCTATACAATATTGTGCGTCACAACGGTGATACTATCGCCAAGGTTTTGGAATCATTTCCGCCAAATGTGATGTTCAGAAGGGATTTAATTGGACCTAGACTCCAATCGTGGAACATACTACTCCAACGATTAGCCACAGTACAGTTGTCACAAGGATCCGATGTATTTCGTTGGAACCTACATGGGAATGTGAAATTCTCAGTGGTTTCTATGTATAGAGCTTTGATCCAGTCTGACATGCCAGTTGATCATAGCGAGAAGATCTAGAAGACGAAGATACCTCTTAAGAATAAAATCTTTGCATGGTATCTTCGTCGCAGAGTCATTCTTACAAAAGATAACCTTATTAAGAGGAATTGGCATGAAGAACACAATGTGTCTTTTGTCCGCATGATGAGACAATAAAATATTTATTCTTTCAATGTAAATTGGCTCGTTCTATATGGTCAGTCATCCAAATAGCTTCTGGCTTGTATCCTCCTTGTAGTGTTGCTAATATATTTGGCAACTGGCTACATGGGATTGATCACAAGATTAGAATTCTTCCCGGAGGGAGCGCTTGTCGTGATTTGGTCGTTTTGGCGATGTAGGAATGATACAGTTTTTAACGATAAAAAATACTTCTTTTATGCAGGTTATCTACATATGTACCGGGACTCTTCGTTTATGGTCCTCTCTATAACGAGTGGAGAATCGAGACATGTTTACGGATGTGTGTACACGATTGGAGGCTACGGCGAGGATACTTTTACCCAACGTGGGTGGTAGCATGATCTTAGGATTGGACCACCTTCCATTTAGGCGTTATACAGATTATTCATTTTTCCTTGTATATCGTCTTTTGCTTTTTATTTTGGCTTAGTGTGAGGACTTTGTTGGCTGTGTGCATGTTAGTTATGCAGAGGTCGAGTGTAATGCTTAATTTTTTAATAAAGTGCCCCTTCTCGGAAAAAAAAAGACAACCCTAGCGAGGGGATTTTTTTTTCTGCAGCCTTCGGAATTTTTATGAGAAAATCCTTGCGTGGAACGCCTCTCAATCTCAACCTCATAGGCTTAAAGGTGCATTATCTGGTCGAGCCCATCCACAGCGGAACGAGCCCCTGCCAAGCCCGTCTCTCTCCCTTGGCACACTTCTCCGCCGGCGACGCCCGCAGCCGCACCCCTCGCCTTTCCGCCGCCGCCCCGCCGCCTCCAATTTCTCTCCGGTAGGAGAACTGGATCCCCCACGAGTACAGCACCAGGGTAAGAAGCAATAGAGGCGCCACCCGTCATGGCAGGTAGGACGAACACAAACCCTGCTTCCTCCTCGCGCCGACTTGGCTGTACCCTTCCTCTTCCCCTCCCGCTTCCGCTGTGGTACTCACTGCACTTGTGCGTGCGCCTGCGCTTCCGTGTATGGCAATTGGCATGGAAGACTACGAGCAGGAACAGGAGATGGAGTTGGAGGCCCTGCAGGCCATCCTCATGGACGACATCAAGGGTTCTTCTTTTCCTAATTTCCTTGCTTCTTTGATTTCTCTAGCTCGGCCTTGCTATTCCTCGCCAAACCTAACCACCGTGGTTTACGGGATTTGATGCAGAGATCGACCCCAGCGAAAGCGGGATCGACACCAACTCCCGCTGCTTCGAGATCCTGCTATCCCCTCAGGTACTTGCAGGGAATGCTTCCGTTGTGTACACCATTTGTAGCACGCGATTGAGTTCTCCCTAGGCAACAACGATGAACGTCGTGTGTTTAACCTACTTGAAATTGCGGCGCTAGTTATGTTTACAAATTTATTTCGATTGGTTTGATGCAATTAGTGATTTCTCCCTGCTTTATATTGACTAGGATGATGATTTCGACGAGGCAGCTCATGTGCCAGGTAAATTGATTTTGTACAAAAATTCTATTGTTTTTAGGAAAACAAATAAGCTTGCATACATTCCGGAATGCTGGGCTCATGTCATTGTGTTATCTGGGACTTATTTGCAGTTCAAATGGCTCTGGTTTTTGCACACACTGAGAAGTACCCAGATGAGCCTCCACTTGTGAATATCAAAAGGTTGTGTTATTTTACTTAAAACTTGATGATCCAGCATGGCTTGAAGCAAGCATTTTGTCTATGGATACTCTTTCTTTTGGTGCAAGCCCTGTGCTTATTGTTTTCTAAAGCTTATAGTTGAATTGCAAACAATATCTGCAGTGTACGGGGTATTAAACCAGACGACCTCACATCCTTGAAAGAAAAGCTTGACCAAGAGGTATGTAAGACTTGGTTTTGGCTCCAATCCTGTGTTCAGTTCACATTGCTAAAATCGTCGAAGTGTGCAACTGAAGCTGAACGTATTTCAAGTTAAATAATTGGAACGAACCAAATAACCATGGACAGTTATTTTGTTATTATTATTCATGGGGTGGGGGTAGCAATTTTTTTTCTTTTGAAAAGCTAGCAGGAGCTCTGCCATTCAATTACTAAGAGTGCCAATTAAATACAGGAGCTGAGATTTTAATGGAAAACACCTGTGGAGTAACCATGAGTCCATGACACCTTGTGTGGACTATTCCCCACATCATAACCACTGTGGTTGGCAAACTTGCACCAACGTTGCTTACTCTTGTCTAGCTAACCACAAGAACAACACCCATAGGGCGCTTACCGACCCACAATAACCCGAACTGACAACAGCACCCACAGCCCATAGAGACTCCAAACAACAAAACAGCCAAGGAAACCCCCACCGCAGAAAACTGGTTCGTTCTCCCTCTTGAGCCACAATGCATGTCATTTTATAAAAATGCTAGTCAAATAATTTTATGTTTGTGAGTATAGAGAAAAATACCAACATCTAGAACACCACATTGGTATTACTAGATGTATCATGAAATATAATTTCTGAATATTATACTTAATTAATGAAAAAGCATGTATTCATAGAAGTTCAATCACCAAAGTTTCATTTTGAAGACCTTGTCAATATACACAACAACCCATGTTTTGACCCAGATGTAGTATTCTAGGATTCGCCAAAAGGTCATTGAAATTCAATATAGTGTGCTCAAATACCAACACAACTCATTAGAAGTGTATTATTGGTTGTGAGGTATATACATCCCCCTCATTCACCTGATATGCCTTCTCATTTATGTGCAACCTTCCAATCATTTAGGCAACTGAGAATCTTGGTATGGCTATGATATATACTCTTCTCGACTCGGCTAAAGAATGGTTAACTGAAAAATATGGTCAAAATGCTGAAGATGAGGAACCTGACGAAACTGAAGAACCAGCAGAGGAGGTATTCTTAGCTTTAGTTCCTTCTAATTTTGTATGTTCTTTGCAATGCATCTGTATATCCTGGGTTCAGCCATTGCTGTCAAATTGGCATGTGCAAGGGTTGCATGTATCACCATACAGAATAAGTGGACAGATGATGAAATAAAGCTGTGTATTTATATAGTGGTGCAAATCAATTTTTCCCCCAACTAACAGTACATATATTAAGAAACTTACTGCCACTGGCCGCGATTGGCTGCATGTTTTGAACTGTTTCTTCGGCTTGTCCCACTGAGCCACTTACATGGTTACTCCAGCCAATGTGACTATTACATGTGTTATACTATTGAATTATCGACTGTAGAAATTTACTGTTCCATTCCCCGTAGCATATATAATTTCAATGCATATACTTAATGCATGAAAGATTTACTTGCGTGTTAGGTCATTATACCCCATGGTGAAGCTGTTACTGTAGAGAGCTTTATGGCCTGGAGGGAACGTTTTGAAGCTGAATTGGCGCTGCAGCGTGCTAAGTAAGCATCCAGTTATTTATTCTATTTTTGTTATATAGTATAACTGAGTTTGCCCTTGATTATGTCATGGAAAATGAATCTTCCTCACACGTGACATGTTTTTCATAGCATTTGTTGCCTAATTGAAGTGCCCAAATGGTGCTTTATAGATAGTCTTCTGAGTTTCCATTATGTGCAGGCTTATGCCAGAGTCAGCTCTTACTGCCCCAAAGGAAAAGAAACTCTCTGGAAGACAGTATTTTGAAAGTGGAAGGCATATAACGGTAAGAGTTCATCATCCTATATAAGATGTTTTCCCTTGACTCTGTGCAGCATACTTGCTGATATGCCTAACTACTGCCACCTGTTTCTATTTCTGTATTTATCGATGTTTTTTGTAACTCTCTCATTACATAAGTTGTCTTTTCAGAAAGGAGCAGGTACAGTTGCTGAAGAAGATGAGGAAGAGGAGGAGGAGGATATCGAATTCGATGACGATTTTGACGGTAAATATGCTACTAGCACTTTTTGTGGATATTAGATAGTGACATGTACCTTAAAACGTGCCGTCTTAATGTTGGTGCAGATGATGAGGAGGACATGCTCGAGCATTTTTTAGCAGAACAGACGGGGAAATCGTCAGCTTAGGCTTGGACACTGTAAAAGGGAACATCATGCTGCGCAAAATCTATTTTAGGGGAAGCCCGATGTGTTGACATATATCATAGAGCTCACTATCTGTGTGTTTTCCCCATCATTCAGTTGCCTCGTGGCGACTGATGACGCAGCTGCATAAATATCTAAAAGCTGAGGTAGCAGTGAGTCTCTCTCACTGATCAAATTTGAGGCGTTGAGCATGGAACTGCATCTGTGTAATGTACTTCGTCGTGTAATTTATCGTGTTTTTCGTCCGGTGAACATGTATGCTTTGCAGAGAATGTTATAACTTTTGTTCTGTACGTGAATATTGTCAACGTGATACTTCAATCCAAGTTTACACCGGTAATTCTTTCAGATACATGCTTGAGATAAATGGTTTCTTGACGTGAACGCGGGTGTTATGCATTACACGATGTAACTTATATAGTACTACAAAAAAGAGTCGGGGTTCGATGCAAATCAGCTTATCCTCACATTATGTCTTCATTCTACACTAGATTACGTAACAACACCATATACATTCAACTTACTTTTTTTTTGGAGGGGAACTAATACTCTTTATTCAATAGTAATGTTCCAGGGTATAGTTACAATATCATAGGGCTGTAATAGCCAAACATGCCTACCGAAAGGAAGACTTAAAGCAAACTTAGCTAGCTTGTCCGCTTCTACATTCAAACTCCTATTTTCATACATAAAATTACAAGCTTCAAACTCGGTCGTAGTGATTCTAATTTCTTTGATGACTGCCTCATATTGGCCTCCTGTTCCTTGAGCTATATCTCTTACTACCCCCGGGCAATCCGACGAGACAGTTATTTTCCGCAGAAGAAGATCTTGCGCTAGTGCTAAGGCTTCACGGCAAGCTAGGGCCTCGAGCACTGGAGCTTCAGTTATACCTGCGTAAGTAACAACAGATGAACCCATGTAATGGCCATTTACGTCCCTACACACCGCTGCCACTGCTCCTCTATCCACATGCCTTGCAACCGCCCCATCCACGTTGAGTTTTGAGAATCCCATAGCCGGCGGTAACCATGGATGTCTTTGAGCCTGTGGCCATGTACCTCCCGGCACTCTTGCTTTATCTTTGATCAAGGCATCTAATTCAGAGATGTAGTGCTTAACAAAGGCCATTATTGCTTGCGGTGACTGAAACTCGTTATCATAGATAGCTTTCCGCTGAGCGTACCAAACTGACCACAACGTCACCACCAGTTCCGTGATCTCCACATGTGGTAACTTGCTCAAAAGTGTAAAGAGCCAATGTTTTGCATGAGGTTCTGTAATTGCTATCATCTTCTCCACTAATTCTGGTGTTGCCAGTGCCCACACACAACGCGCCATAGAGCATTCGAGCAGTGCTATGAGGAATTGTTCATATATGATACAAACTAGCAAAAGACCCGTGCGTTGCAATGGGAGAAAAAAATAAATCTTCAATGGTCATGATCACATTTTGCTGCATCACCGAGATACACTATCACTCTCAGTTTCATGAAATCATGAACAATTTTTTAAACTCATGAACACATTTGAAATCATGAATATTTTTCAAATTCATGAACACTTTTACAAGTTTTTGAACATTTTCTAAAATTAGAACATTTTTTGAAATCATGAACATTTTATACATTTGAAAAAAAAATAAAAAAAAATTGTGAACATTTTTTAAACAATTTTCTTGAATCGGTGAACATTTCTAGAATGGACGAACATTGTTTTGAAAATTGGTGGAACAAATTTTGAAATTCATGAATATTATTTTGATTTAACGAACATTTTTGAAATGCATGATCATTTTTTAAATCAGCGAACACTTTATGAATGAATAAACTATTTTGTAAGCCACGAACAGTTTTTGAATTTTTAGGATATTTTCCATTCATGAACATTTTTTGAATTGGCGAAATTTTGTTCAATTTTGTTAAAAAAAATTAATACACAAACTTTTGAAAAATCCTGATTTTTTTTATTTCCCGAACACTTCTTTTCAATATTTCAAACATTTTTTGAATAAGCAAACATTTTTTTTCTAAAATCATGAATTTTTTTTGAATCCACAAACATTTTATTTTAAAATGCTCTTTTTAGGAACTTTTTTGAAGTCCCAAATTATTTAAAGTAGAAAAAACGAAAATGGAAAATAAAAATATAGAAAACAGGCTGCGCGGACATGGGTCGGCCCAAACGGACGCGCTGCCTGTTCTCCTAGTGCGCAGAGCGCAATATAGGAGGTCCCTACTGCATGGGCCGGCCAAGGCAGGGGATTCCCCTGTGTGAAACCTTTTTTTTTATCACTTATAGGTGACATTGGTGGGTAATATTTTGCAACTTTGAGGTCAATTTCTGTGACGTACATTTAGTTGTTAATGAAGAGAAAACCGTTCCAACTGTTCCTGAATAGCTTCCTTCAAAAGAATATCCGCTTGCTTGGTGAGTGTCTTGCTAGAAGATATAATTTCTTGGAACTAAGGTTTAGTATCTTTTACGTGTTTATGTGACTCATCCAGAAATTTATTTACCTGTTCAATTTCTAACGATTCAAGATATCCTCTTGTTCCGGTATAAATAGTAGCTATCTGCTCAATATGATAAAGCCATTCTAAATGCTATTAATCCAAAACTACAAAAATCCTTCTTAGAAAAAGGTGACTTAACTAACGAAAGAAAGATGGAACCAGAAGCTTCTTTAAAAGAAAGCACTTTGCCTTACCCGTGAATTAATAAAAAAAGGTTGCCCCTTACTCGTAGATGTAGGAAGAAGGCTTTTCTCGCCAACTGAACCACAAAACGAAAACGGAAAATAAAAAATAAAAATAAAAAAAGAAATTTAAAAAACAGGCCGCCCGGACATGGCCGACCTAAACGGATGCGCTATGTTTTCTCCCAGCGTGCAGAGCGTAGTATAGGATGTCCCTACTACATGGGCCAGCCCAGGCACGGGGTTCACATGTGTGAAACATTTTTTATCACTTGTAGGTGGTATCGATGGGCAATATTTTGCAACTTTGAGGGCAATTTCCGTGACGTACCGCAAGAAGCAATAGCCCTTTTATTATTAGATATAGATTAAGAATTATCCATGAGCAAATAAATCTCACTCCTCTAAAAAATTTAGGATTCCCCTGCCTTCCGCCGGTGCCGCCACCAGTCTGCCTTGTCTCCGGTGATGGCGGCGTGGTGGATCCCGGCCCTTGCCAGCGGAAGGGTTTCATTTTTAGATATTTCTTTGGGTTTTGTTAGGGTTTGTGTTCTGCTCAGCAAGGTGAGACGACGGCGGCTCCCTCAAGATGAAATAAGGTTCTCCCTGCCTAGCCCTCGTTCCGATGGTACGTCTGATGGAAATATGCCCTAGAGGCAATAATAAAATGGTTATTATTATATTTCCTTAATCATGATAAAGGTTTATTATTCATGCTAGAATTGTATTGACCGGAAACTTAAATACATGTTTGGATACATAAACAAATACCGTGTCCCTAGTGAGCCTCTACTAGACTAGCTCATTGATCAAAGATGGTTAAGGTTTCCTAACCATAGATAAGAGTTGTCATTTGATAACGGGATCACATAATTAGGAGAATGATGTAATGGACAAGACCCATCTGTTAGCTTAGCATATGATCGTTCAGCTTATTGCTACTGCTTTCTTAATGTTAAATACATGTTCCTTCGACCATGAGATCATGCAACTCTCGGATACCGAAGGAATACCTTGTGTGCTATCAAATGTCACAACGTAACTGGGTGATCATAAAGATGCTCTACAGGTATCTCCAAAGGTGTCTGTTGAGTTGACGTGAATCGATATTGGGATTTGTCACTCCGTGTATCGGAGAGGTATCTCTGGGCCCTCTCGGTAATACATATCACAAGAAGCTTGCAAGCAAAGTGACTAAGGAGTTAGTTGCAAGATGATGTATTACGGAACGAGTAAAGAGACTTGCCAGTAACGATATTGAACTAGGTATAGAGATACCGACGATCGAATCTCGGGAAAGTAACATACCGACAGACAAAGGGAATTACGTATGTTGTCATAAAGGTTCAACCGATAAAAGATCTTCGTGGAATATGTAGGAATCAATATGGGCATCCAGGTCCCGCTATTGGTTATTGACCGGAGAGGTGTCTCGGTCATGACTACATAATTCCCGAACCCGCAGGGTCGCACGCTTAACGTTCGTTGACGCTAGAGTAGTATTGGGATATTTGATGAGTGGTAACCAAATGTTGTTCGGAGTCCCGGATGAGATCCCGGACGCCACGAGGAGTCTCGGAATGTGATGCGCCTTGAACTACGTTGGTATTTCCCCAAAGAGGAAGGGATGATGCAGCACAGATACGGTAGGTATTTCCCTCAGTGATGAGACCAAGGTTATCGCACCAGTAGGAGAACCACGCAACACTACGTGAACGGCACCTGCACACAAAGAACAAATACTTGCAACCCGACGTAAAAGAGGGATTGTCAATCCCTCCCGGGTAAAGAGATAGATAAATTTGTAGTAGATCGGATAAATAGATCTCACGGGAACGCGAGATAAAATAAATAACAATAAATTGCAGCAAGATATTTTTGGGTTTTTGGATTAATAGATCTGAAAATAAAAGATGCAAATAAATAAAAACGCAAATAGCAATATAGATCTGAAAGTATATGATGGGAAAATAGACCCGGGGGCCATAGATTTCACTAATGGCTTCTCTCTAGAAAAATAGCATACGGTGGGTAAACATATTACTGTTGGGCAATTGATAGAACTTGAAATAATTATGACGATATCCAGGCAATGATCATTATATAGGCATCACGTCCAAGATTAGTAGACCGACTCCTGCCTGCATCTACTACTATTACTTCACACATCGACCGCTATCCAGCATGCATCTAGTGTATTAAGTTCATGGATGTAACACCTGAAAGGGATCGAGAAGAGGGGTCTAGAGGGGGGGGGGGGGTGATTAGACCCTCAACAAGAAAAAGTAGCAGTTTTTAATTTCTTGAAGTCGGGGTGGAGTTTTAGCACAAGTTTAAGCATTCACAATACATTTCAAGCAAGCATGACAAGAGTATAAGCAGCGAAAAAGATAAAACATGCAAATTGCAAGAAAGTAAGGGATGGGATTGGAGTGTGCAAACGCAATGAAGACATGGAGATTTTTGGCGTGGTTCCGATAGCTGGTGCTATCGTACGTCCACATTGATGGAGACTTCAACCCACGAAGGGTAACGGTTGCACGAGTCCATGGAGGGCTCCACCCACGAAGGGTCCACGAAGAAGCAACCTTGTCTATCCCACCATGGCCATCGCCCACGAAGGACTTGCCTCACTCGGGTAGATCTTCACGAATTAGGCGATCTCCTTGCCCTTACAAACTCCTTGGTTCAACTCCACAATCTTGTCGGAGGCTCCCAAGTGACACCTAACCAATCTAGGAGACACCACTCTCCAAAAGGTAATAGATGGTGTGTTGATGATGAACTCCTTGCTCTTGTGCTTCAAATGATAGTCTCCCCAACACTCAACTCTCTCTCACAGGTTTGGATATGATGGAAAGATGATTTGAGTGGAAAGCAACTTGGGGAAGGCTAGAGATCAAGATTCTTGTGGTTGGATTGGAATGTCTTGGTCTCAACACATGAGTAGGTGGTTCTCTCTCAGAAAATGAGTAATGGAAGTGTAGGCACGTTCTGATGGCTCTCTCTTGAATAGAGAAGGGGGTGGAGGGATATATATAGCCTCCACACAAAATCCAACCGTTACACACATTTGACTCAACTCGGTCAGACCGAATGGAAGAACTCGGTGAGACCGATTCAATTCAAAATGTGAACGTTAGGATTCTCGGTGGGACCGATATGATCAACTCGGTGGGACCGATGTGCTAGGGTTAGGGCAAAACCTCATCTCGGTGTGACCGATTGCATGAACTCGGTGAGACCGATTTCAGCAATGAGCAAACAGAGAGTTGGTCAGGCAAACTCGGTGGGACCGGTTGCACATTTTGGTGAGACTGAAATAATTGCAACATGCAACAGAGAGTTTGCAAGGTGAACTCGGTGAGACCGATCGCTCGTTTCGGTGAGACCGAAATGTTACGAAGGGAAACAGAGAGTTTGCATTGCCATCTCGGTGAGACCGAAATCCCTATCGGTAAGACCGAACTGATTAGGGTTTCTGGCAGTGGCTATGTCAAAGGAACTCGGTGGCGCCGGATAGGTCAAATCGGTGGGGCCGAGTTTGACTTTAGGTTTAGGACATATTTGGATTGAGAAAGTGGTTGAGGGCTTTGGAGCATATCACTAAGCACTTTGAGCAAGTAGACCATTAAGCAACACATCATCCCCTTTTAATAGTATTGGCTTTTCCTATGGACTCAATGTGATCTTGGATCACTAAAATAGGAATGATGAGTCTTGAGCTTGTGCCAATCTTTGTCCTTAGCATTTGAAGGGTTTCCACATCCTCTTGTCCATGCCACGCCATTGTTGAACTTTCTGAAATATACTAGATGAAAATATTAGTCGAACAAGAGATATGTTGACATTAATTACCAAAATCACCTAGGGAGCACTTGTGCTTTCATAGGGAGCACTTGTGCTTTCAATCTCCCCCTTTTTGGTAATTGATGACAACATACATCAAAGCTTTAGATAAGGATATGAAAGGTAACAAGTAAAGCTTTGGAAGGACATGTAACATGCATAGGCTCCCCCTACATGTATGCAATCATGCAAAGATAGAATATGAGAGCATGTGAATGCATAAGCATGTCAGAGCAAGCAATGAGTTACATGTATCTTGGCTATGTGCATCAGAGCAAATGATGTAGATACAAGGAATGTACCTTCATGTTCATGAGTCCTTCTTGCAAACAATATGTACATTAGCAAGAGATCATCATGCACATGAGTGTGATGCATATACTTACCTTGTGATCTTGAGCTGGCTTTGGAAGAAATGACTCTGAGAAAACAGGGTTAGATAACACAGAAACACCACTAAACAAAGCAAGTTCAGAAAACCACAAGAGTACCAAGACTGGGATGACATGTAGTGAGTGAGTACTTAATACTCTATTTGGGTATAGACATGTCCCCAAAGATTAAAGATATGCAATGAATTCCACAGATTTTCTTCCCTTAGATATGAACTCTTTCTCCCCCTGAATCTGATATTGGATAATGGGAGAAGGTAGGGTAAGAGTTAATCAGAGCAACCGAAATCAGAGCAAAACAAACATACATTAACATGTCTTTCCTCTCTTAAAGACATGTGACTTCTCTCCTCTATTGTTAATAAGCATCCCATGTGATATGCTTTGATGTGCTCTCTCTCTCCCCCTTTGACATCAATTTCCAAGAAGGGCTCTTCTGGAGCATGAGTCAAATAGGTTTGGTCCATGAGTCACAGTACAAAGCAGCATGTAGTTTAAGATGCTAGAGGATAAGAATCATCGAGTGGAGCTGGAGAAGAATTGATAGTTGAAATGACAAAAAGTTTTCTCAGCAGTGAAATCGGTAACGCCGATTCATTTTCATCGGTGACACCGAGTTGGCAGTGTCATAGATGATGCAAATCGGTCAGACCGGGTTAGTCCTCGTCGGTTGTACCGATGAACTGTCTACAATGTATTATTGCAGTTCGGTCTAGCCGATTGGCATGAATCGGTGAGGCCGAGTTCAATACTTAGGAAACAATTTGTCACCTCAGCTCACTTGGCAAATAAGATCTCACAAAGATTTGCAAGGAATTAACTAAAGAATTTGCAATGAATTAGATGCAAAAAAATGCAAAGAATAACATACAAAAAAAAGAAATATAGATGAAGTTTTTTTTGAAAAGGGGAACAAGCAAGCAAGAAACATATGCAAGAACACTAAGAAACAATGGAGAACTTCATCTAGAATGGGTCGGCGACAAAATCACCTATGTTAGAGTATATTGACTGAGGAGTCAAGTGATAACACTTGATCGTAGGTCATACTCATTGTTTAAGCTCAAAATGGGGTTACCATTTTTCGTTTAAGCATTTTGATGTATTCACATCTTGTTGAGCTGCTTTGACCCATGACTTGGGGTAAAGCTTCTCTAAGATGGAAGAACATACCTTGGGTGGTGGTGTTGATCTTGATCATGTAGTCGAACTTGTGTTGGATGCTCAAGGTTGATGTAGTTCATCAAGAGTTGGGAGCACCTCTTATAGTTTGAGTTCATCTTCCTACATGGGTTAGACTTGCAAGGAAGAGCACTTGTGTATCCAAAATGACAATCATGAAACTTGATACCAAATGAAATTTGATATATAGAAATTGTCAAAGGATATGTTGTGTGGATTCAAGCTTCCTTGTCTTCATCCACCATATTGTAGAGACTTGGTGATGTAGAGATTGTTCTAGATGTGAGTGATTTGCAATCTCATAGATTTGAGCTCATCCAAGTACCTACAAGGGTTAGATAGCATGCAAGGGTACAGGTATAGATCCAAGACATGTGATCATCATCATAAGAGAAATATCAAGGATTAGTCAAAAAGGCTCATGCCTTGCATGTATCCACATGGAGTTTCTACTCCAAGTTTGAGGCATCAATGATGTTCAATTCACCTCTCAAACGGCAAAATACTTTCTCATCAAGCGGTTTGGTGAATATATCCGCCAATTGCTTATCGGTACGAACATGCTTAAGATTGATGTCTCCTTTTGCAACATGATCTCGAATGAAATGATGACGAACTTCAATATGCTTAGTTCGAGAATGTTGCATGGGATTGTGAGCAATCTTAATAGTACTCTCATTGTCACAAAGCAATGGAACATGTTTCACATGTATCCCATAATCCTTAAGGGTTTGGGTCATCCAAAGTAATTGAGCACAACATGATCCGGCGGCAATGTATTTCGCTTTGGCGGTGGATAAGGATACCGAGTTTTGTTTCTTGGAAGACCAAGACACAAGAGATCTACCAAGAAATTGACAAGTACCCGAAGTGGACTTTCTATCAACCTTGTCACCGGCATAGTCCGAATCGGAGTAGCCAACAAGATCAAAAGAAGACCTCTTAGGATACCAAATGCCAAAGTTTGGTATATGAATTAAGTATCTCACTATCCTTTTCACAGCCTTAAGATGACATTCTTTAGGGGCCGCTTGATATCGTGCACACATGCACACACTTAGCATAATATCGGGACGGGAGGCACATAGATATAATAATGAAGCAATCATAGAGCGGTAAACCTTTTGATCAACCGGTTTGCCATCCTTAGTCAAGTCAAGATGTCCACTAGTAGGCATGGGTGTTTTCATACCTTTGCTCTCTTGCATGTTGAACTTCTTGAATAAGTCCTTGGTATACTTTGTTTGGGAAACAAAGGTACCCTCCTTAGTTTGCTTGATTTGCAAACCAAGAAAGAATTTGAGTTCACTCATCATAGACATCTCAAACTTCTCCGACATTAGCCTTCCAAACTTTTCACTAAAATGAGGGTTAGTTGAACCAAATATGATATCATCCACATAAATTTGGCATACAAATAATTCTCCATTAACCCTTTTAGTAAAAAGTGTAGAATCAATCTTTCCAATCCCGAAGCCTTTTTCAATAAGAAACTTAGTCAAGCATTTATACCAAGCTTTAGGAGCTTGTTTAAGACCATAAAGAGCTTTGTGAAGTTTGTAAACATGATCGGGTTTCTTGGGATTAACAAAGCCGGGAGGTTGTTTAACATAGACTTCCTCCTCAATTTCACCATTAAGAAAAGCACTTTTAATATCCATTTGGTATAAAGTGATATCATGATGATTAGCACAAGCAAGTAAGATGCGTATGGACTCAAGTCTAGCAACGGGGGCATATGTCTCACCATAGTCCATACCTTCGACTTGAGTGTAACCTTGGGCAACGAGACGGGCCTTGTTGCGTACAACTTGTACATCTTCATCTTGCTAATTCCGAAACACCCATTTGGTTCTAATGACATTGTGCGTTTCATTGGGCTTTTCAAGAAGCGTCCATACTTGATTCCTCTCGAAATTGTGCAGCTCTTCATGCATAGCGTTCACCCAATCCGGATCATCAAGAGCTTCTTCAACCTTCATAGGTTCAATGTTAGAAATGAATGAATAATGTTCACAAAAGTTAGCTAAGCGAGACTTAGAGCGAGCAATTCTCCCGGTTTGAATATCATCGAAGATTTGTTCAACGGGATGATCTCTTGAGACTCTTTGCTCTAACTCGTGAGAGCTTTTGTTTGGATCGGGGTGGAACATCCTCTTCATTGTCTTGTTCTTCCTCTTGTCTATCTTCATTGTTGTTGGCGTTGATGTTCTCTTGTGGAGGTGGAGAAGGAGGTCGATGAGGTTCATCTTGATGTACTTCCTTGTTTCCTTCATCTTGACGTGTTCCACTTGTGGATGCCTCCAAGTCAATTTGTGGTTCACCTTGGTGTGAAGTTGAGGCTTCCACTTGAACGGACGAGGTACTCTCCTTCACCTCCATTGGGCAAATCTTGCCAATAGACAAGTCTTGATTTGCTTCCGAAGGGTCTTTGTCTCCTACATCAATTGGTAATTGCTCTACTTGCGAGCCGTTAGATTCATCAAACTTCACATCCACCGTCTCTTCAACCTTTCGGGTGAAATTGTTGTAGACACGGTAAGTGTGAGAGTTTGAGCCATAACCGAGTAGGAAACCTTCATGAGATTTAGGAGCAAATTTTGAACGACGATGTTTATCAAGAATGTAGCACTTTGAGCCAAATACTCGAAAGTATCCAACTTGGGGTTTGTTACCGGTGAGAAGCTCGTATGCCGTCTTGCCGAGTAGCTTGTGAAGATATAGTCGGTTTGTTGCATGACAAGTTGTCTCAACCGCTTCTACCCAAAAGTGTTTTGGCATCTTGTATTCATCAAGCATCGTTCTCGCCATCTCAATGAGTGTCCGGTTCTTCCTCTCAACAACTCCATTTTGTTGAGGTGTGTACGTAACCGAGAACTCATGTGAAATCCCTTCTTCGTCAAGAAAGGTATCCACATTTGCGTTCTTGAACTCCGTTCCATTGTCGCTGCGAACCTTCTTGATCTTCACTTCAAATTGATTTTGGGCCTTCCTAGCGAAGTTCTTGAAGATCTTTTGGACCTGCGATTTATCATCAAGAAAGAACACCCACGTAAATCTTGAAAAATCGTCAACAATGACCAAACCAAACGAGTTACCACCGAGACTCTTGTAGGCATTGGGACCAAAAAGATCCATATGAAGTAGCTCAAGCGGTCTTCTCGTGGTCATAATGTTCTTCACGGGATGACTTCCTCCAACTTGTTTTCCTGATTGACAAGCACTGCAAAGTCTATCCTTGTCAAATATAACATCTTTAACACCAAGGATATGATCACCTTTAATAAGCTTATCAAGATTTCGCATGCCCACATGACCTAACCTTCTATGCCACAACCAACCTTTAGAAGATTTAGCAATTAAGCAAGTTCTAGGTCGAGCTCTTTTAGTGAAGTCAACAATGTATAGATCATCTCTACGTATACCGGTAAAGACCATATTATGATTATCTCTTCGAAACACTTGGCAGTCTACTTCAGTGAATAGAACATTGAGACCGAAATCGGCTAGTCTAGATACGGAAAGTAGATTGTAGCCAAGAGATTTAACAAGCATAACATTTTGGATGGAGCTGTCATGTGAGATGGCCACCTTACCAAGGCCAACCACCTTACCCTTTGAGTTATCATCAAAAGTGACATACTTTCGAGGGCCGTCGTTTTCAGCAAGCTCACGAAAAATATCCTTGTCTCAGGTCATGTGATCGGTACATCCACTATCAAGAACCCATTCCTTTCCTCCGGCCATGTAACCACGAAGGTTAGCCATAAGACCAAGGTGTCTCATAGACTCATCAAGATCAAAGTCACTATCATCATCCTCGTCATAATATCCATGTTCAACATCATCATCATATGAATGATCATTACCTAGAGAAGGCAATTCATTAGATTTATGACCATGACAATGTTCATATTTATGAATTCTAATGACTTGAGAGATGATGTCACTAATGATTCCAACATCTCCTTTGGCTTGCATGAGGTCACGGAGCTCAAATAAACAATCACCAAACTTAGGATCACTAGAATTCATCTTATTTAAAGCAATGGACTTTTGAAGAATCTCATCTAGATTTTTCAAGGAATAGTTTGGAAAGCGTTTCTCGAGGTATCTCCATATAGTGTAAGCACATTCAAGTGTAGGAAAGCACACAATCAAGTTTCTAGGCAATCCTCTAATGATAAGATTAACAGTTCTAAGATTGCGGATCATGTCAAGAGACTCATCGGGGGTAGGATGCAAAGGATCAATAGGAGGTGCATAAGGGCAAGTAATATACTTGTTCAAATTATATTCATTGAAAATCACAAGCATCTCATTTTTCCAATCATGATAGAACTCTCCATCAAGTAAAGGTACTCTATGTCTAATACTCCCAATCGTAGACACGTCCATCTTCCTCCAATGGTGATTAAACCAAAGCAATGGAGACCAATGCTCTAATACCAATTGAAAGGTATCGAGAAGAGGGGTCTAGAGGGGGTGATTAGACCCTCAACAAGAAAAAGTGGCAGTTTTTAATTTCTTGAAGTTGAGGTGGAGTTTTAGCACAAGTTTAAGCATTCACAATACATTTCAAGCAAGCATGACAAGAGTATAAGCAGCGGAAAAGATAAAGCATGCAAATTGCAAGAAAGTAAGGGATGGGATTGGAGTGTGCAAACGCAATGAAGAAACGGAGGTTTTTAGCGTGGTTCCGATAGGTGGTGCTATCGTACGTCCACGTTGATGGAGACTTCAACCCACGAAGGGTAACGGTTGCGCGAGTCCACGGAGGGCTCCACCCACGAAGGGTCCACGAAGAAGCAACCTTGTCTATCCCACCATGGCCATCGCCCACGAAGGACTTGCCTCACTCGGGTAGATCTTCACGAAGTAGGCGATCTCCTTGCCCTTACAAACTCCTTGGTTCAACTCCACAATCTTGTCGAAGGCCCCCAAGTGACACCTAACCAATCTAGGAGACACCACTCTCCAAAAGGTAATAGATGGAGTGTTGATGATGAACTCCTTGCTCTTGTGCTTCAAATGATAGTCTCCCCAACACTCAACTCTCTCTCATAGATTTAGATATGGTGGAAAGATGATTTGAGTGGAAAGCAACTTGGGGAAGGCTAGAGATCAAGATTCTTGTGGTTGGATTGGAATGTCTTGGTCTCAACACATGAGTAGGTGGTTCTCTCTCCGAAAATGAGTAATGGAAGCGTAGGCACGTTCTGATGGCTCTCTCTTGAATAGAGAAGGGGGTGGAGGGATATATATAGCCTCCACACAAAATCCAACCGTTACACATATTTGATTCAACTCGGTCAGACCGAATGGAAGAACTCGGTGAGACCGATTCAATTCAAAATGTGAACGTTAGGATTCTCGGTGGGACCGATATGATCAACTCGGTGGGACCGATGTGCTAGGGTTAGGGCAAAACCTCATCTCGGTGCGACCGATTGCATGAACTCGGTGAGACCGATTTCAGCAATGAGCAAATAGAGAGTTGGTCAGGCAAACTCGGTGGGACCGGTTGCACATTTCGGTGAGACCGAAATAATTGCAACAGGCAACAGAGAGTTTGCAAGGCGAACTCGGTGAGACCGATCGCTCGTTTCGGTGAGACCGAAATGTTACGAAGGGAAACAGAGAGTTTGCATTGCCATCTCGGTGAGACCGAAATCCCTATCGGTAAGACCGAACTGGTTAGGGTTTCTGGCAGTGGCTATGTCAAAGGAACTCGGTGGCGCCGGATAGTTCAAACCGGTGGGGCCGAGTTTGACTTTAGGTTTAGGACATATTTGGATTGATAAAGTGGTTGAGGGCTTTGGAGCATATCACTAAGCACTTTGAGCAAGTAGACCATTAAGCAACACCTCGTCCCCTTTTAATAGTATTGGCTTTTCCTGTGGACTTAATGTGATCTTGGATCACTAAAATAGAAATGAAGAGTCTTGAGCTTGTGCCAATCTTTGTCCTTAGCATTTGAAGGGTTTCCACATCCTCTTGTCCATGCCACGCCATTGTTGAAGTTTCTGAAATATACTAGATGAAAATATTAGTCCAACAAGAGATATGTTGACATTAATTACCAAAATCACCCAGGGAGCACTTGTGCTTTCACAGGGAGCACTTGTGCTTTCAACACCCCTGTGTAATAAAGCACTGTGCTCTTATGTTAAACATGCCAAGTCATCTTCATTTGCAATGCTTAATCACAGTGGTAAAATCTTTCAATTCAAATTCTTCTATGAAAACAATTCTAATCCAAAGTGAAAAATTAAGTTGTTCAAAAGTTGCTGGAAAAATGTTCATCATTCAGCAAATATTCCAAAACAAATGTTGTTAAGGAAAACAACATCACTCCTTTGCAAAAATGGGTAGTAGCATTTAAAACAATGCTATCCCAGCAATTTTTATTGCCAATTCATTTATGAAAAATACAAATGAATTCTTCTGGTCTCCAAACTTTTCATGGCAGTGCATAATATTGCATTGAATTTATGTGGCTAAGTCACATATTTTACAAAAGTCAAATGGAGTAAAAAGAAAATGCAACAGAAAAGAATAAAGAAAACAGACAAGAAATAAAAAGAGAAAGGCCGAAGCTTACTGTGCATTTAGGCCTGCGAGCTACAGTAGCCAGCCCAGCCCGCCACCGCGGTCGTCGTCCCCCTCGCGCAGGTGTCGGTTGGCGCGCGCTCCTGAGCGCGGATCATCACCGTGTCGCGCATCCCACGGTTCCTCGGCGCCGTTAAGACCTGCCCCGAGTCCCTCTCGCCCTCCCGCAAACCCTAGCTACCCATTCGCCCCCGCGCGCCTCTCCCTCTCTTGTTCCCCACCTCACCCGAAACGCTCGCTGCCGTCGCCGCTCGATTCCGTGGCCACCGTGCCTCCCGCGCCTCGATCTGGTGCTCACCGTCTTCCTCGTCATCGTCTACGCCATCGGGATCGAGCTGAGCGCCACTCCTCCGACCGGAACGAGCTCGTCTTCAACCTTCAGATCGCCGGCATTCGTCGCCGATTCCGGCTACCTCGCGCCGTCCCCGAGCTCACTGCCACTCCCTACGGCTCCGCTGTGAGCTCCCGCTTCTCCTTCCCCTCTTCGTTAGCTCGCCCGTGTTTCGTAGCCGCCGATACCACCGACGACCAAACACTCCGCCGCTCGCGCTCATCGCCGGCGTAGCCACGGTGACCTTTGGGCCCTGTGCGTGCCACCGTCACGCTCGTCGCGTCGCGTAGAGGCCATCTGGCCATTTAGTTGCTCTCTAGCGCGCCAGCATTGCCATTCGTCATCGCTCCCGAGCGCCGCCGTCCGCCGATGAGCTCGCCGTCGTTGCTACGGTGCTCCTCCGGCCACACCACCACCGCAGATCGCCTCGCCATCGCCCGTGCTCTGTGTGCGATTTCCGGCGATGTCCGCCGCGCGCTGCCGCGCGAAATGTTCGCCGGAGTTGCTCCGGCGCCGGCGCCGACGTGTCACCCCTGGGGCCCAACCCTAGAGTCACTGCCCATGGGCCCCGACCCCTCCGTTGACCGTGTTGACCAGGTTACTGTTCCCTAATGACGCTGACATGTGGGCCCCCTTCTGTAATTAGACAAATTAACCACTTTTAATTAAAACATGTTTAGTTAACACCTAATTAGTCACTGACACCTAGGGCCCACCACACTAATTAGTCTGTTTAGTTTAATTTAACCCCTGTTAAAGCCACTGTGTATGACAGGTGGGACCCACTGGTCAGGTTTGACCTGGTCAGTGCGGCTGTTGACTGCTGATGTCATCCCCATGTCATGCTGATGTCATATTCTTTTCTGTTAATTTAAATAATTCTGAAAATGCTTTAATCTTTGAAAATTCGTAGAATTTAAACCGTAGCTCGGATCGAAAAACTTTATACATGAAAGTTGCTCAGAACGACGAGACGAACCCAACTGTGCCATCTGTTTCCGTATCGGGACCCTCCATGTAGGTGAACCCGCAACTTTTAGCCTGCTTCCGATAGATGAATAGTGCATATACACCGGTTAATAATTCCAACTTAAATCCTAAAATAACTAAAAATGATTTAGACATGTCTTTAGGCAACCCTGCACTGCACGTTAGCATAGCATGCTCTGTGTTGCATATGATTGGTGTGTATTTATTTGTTTCCTCCCCCTCTTCTCTCTCGGTAGATCCCGGTACCGACATAGTCCTCGAGACCGACGCAGCTCCGGAGACTGACGACACCACTGACGACCCTTCTCTTGCCGCAGAGCTTCTAGGCAAGCACCCCCCCTTTTGAACATGCCGATATCGCCTATTCTTTCTCTCTTATGCTTGCATTAGAAATTGATGTTGTTACTGTTTTCCTATATCTGATGCATAGCCTGTTTTTGTAACCTGCTTTTGATAATTACCTGCTTATCCTAAACTGATTAGAATAGGCTGGTTAGTGTACCCCAGTGACCCCACTTGTCCCAGTTGCCCCGCTGGATTATCGGAATACTCGACAACCAGGCCCCAGCACCGCACATCACACCCCCTTTATCTGTACGACACTGCAGCGTTACTATCGAGTGCCGAGGGTGATACCTCGTAAGCACTTCCGATGTTAACTCTGTGGAGTAGTTACTCGGTCGTGGTCATCGAGGGTGATTCCTCCTTCACCACTTCCGGTAACCACGCTGTCGTGCAACACCTCAAGTGTGAACCCATCGAGGGTGATTCCTCTGAGTTCACCTTGACGGTTACATCGAGTAGGAATCCAACGAGGGTGATACCTCGGATTCCCCTGATGTTATGGACACACGGAGACTTGGACTTTACAACTGTTACTTGGAAAGGCGGGTCGACCCTGAGGGGTACCCGCGCGAGCCTAAGTGGCGAGTGATGTGGAGTCGGGTTGACCTAGACGGCACCCGAAAGATAATTACAAGGCGTGGCCGAGCATTCTTAGCCCTTGCCGCAAGTCCTCGAGACGGGGCGACGGGGTCACATCGATCGTGAGTCTCTGCTCGTTACCGCACACCCCCAATACACTAACGGTTTGGATATTTGATCCGAGTGGGACTCTGGCCCGATAGCACTAACCATCACGTGGGAACAGTTATGGGCACTCTGCGTCGTATGCATCAGCCGAAGCTTAATGGACGTCAGCGACTGAGCGGCGCGCGCCGAGTTGGACCGCGTGAAGTAACCGCCTTGATAGTGTGGGTTGTTAGGTCTGCTCTCGGTGGCCCCGCAACGTGCAGGAGTTCCCGGGGCGATGGCCCAAGACCCCTGGGGGCATAGGTTTAGTCCGGCGTGCTGACCTCTCTGTTAAGCCTAGGTCGGGTTGCGGCGTATCGTTTGGCCGAGGCCGGGCATGACCCAGAAAAGTGTGTCCGACCGGAGTTAAGCGAGCGTGGTGGGTAAGTTGGTGCACCCCTGCAGGGAAGAACTAATCTATGCATAGCCGGATCCTTGGTAATGGACGCTCGGAGTTGTATCCCGATCGATACAACTAGAACATAATGATGAGATGAGAAATGGATAGTAGGGCTCTGGGATTGCTTTCTCGCAGGGAGTCGGGAAAGGATCTCTGGCCGAGGTTGATACTTAATACTGCTACTACTTTATGCTGTACTAATCTACACTCTTCTAATGCTGCAAGACCGTTGAAGATGCTAGTCTTCGATAGGACTAGGCCTTCTCTCTATTCTGGCATTTCTGCAGCCTAGCCCACATATACAGCCTTTCTTTGATAATGTTGCATATGTAGTGTAGATCCTTGCTTGCTGAGTACTTCGGATGAGTACTCACGTTTGCTTTGTTTCCTGTTTTTTCCCTTATCCGTTTGATCCACCAGATGATGGAGCCCCTGAGACAGCTGCCCCCGCCGATGACCACTACTACCACCCCGAGGGTGGTTACTACTACGAGCTTGCCGATGACCAGGAGTAGGATCGGAGGGTCCCAGGCAGGAGGTCTGCACCTTTTCGATCGTAGTGTTTTCTTTTGCCTCGCCTTTTAAAGGCCTATTTGTTTTATCTTTTATATCTGTACTCAGATATCTGATGCTCCCGCTGACGCTTGTAAGAGAGCTTATGTATTCGAGCCCTTGAGGCCCCTGGCTTGTAATATAAAGCTAGTATTATTTTAATTTGTGTCTAGAGTTGTGTTGTGATATCTTCAAGTGAGTCCTTAGGCTTGATCGTGTGCATTTGTGTGTATGATTAGTGCACGATTGAGCCGGGGCGTAACAGGTTGGTATCAGAGCCGACTGCCTGTAGGAACCCCCTTCCCAACTCCTTGGCCGAAGTTGAGTCTAGACTTCAAAAATTGTTTTACTAACATGGCTGTGTGGCTTAGGGGCCCACGTCGCCAACTGGGTGGTATTAGGATGTTGTATTCCTCATCTTTACTCTGGGACTCTGATCTCTCTTCCTTTCAGGTTAAAATTTTACTAACTTCAACATTAGGTTCTCGTGATCACATCCACCCGGAGTTCTGAAATTACCCCCCTTTCTTCAAGATTGTGGGCCAGGTTCTACTTGCAGGATCCTTTTATCGAGGGCACCCTGTGTTCTCACTTGCAGATTCCTCGCTCCAGCAGTTTCCTCCAACGTTGATGTAGCCTTTGCTATGTCTCGTTGTGTACTTCCTTACCGCGTGCCTGCGCGCCGCCTAGCATGTCTGTTAAATTTGCGTCGTTATGATGTCCGCATGTACTCGACTCTGTGTATGGATCTGTATGTCTTAATTGACTACTGTTAAGTATTTGTTACACTGCTTAATTATTGTCGTGTTACATCATGCTTGTTGCTAAACACTCGCAATTGCTTTTACTAAAATACCCCTGTTGAAACTTAGCAGGATGGTTAGACCAGGTGGTCGTGGACGTGGTCGTGCCCCTGAACACCCACCACCGCCAGATTATATGGCAGCTATGATGCAACAATTTGAGCTCGACCGTCAGTTCATGACTGGGATTATGGCTCAGTTCCCGCATCTGAACAACCAGAACCAGAACCCTGCTTCAATAACTCTGTCAGAATTTGTGCTTCTTAACCCACTCAGTTCCGCAACTCTGATAAGCCATTGGATGATGATGACTGGATTCGCGACATCACTCACGAGATGGAGTCTGCAAATGTCTCCCCTGCCAACTTTGTCACCTTCGCGTCCTTTTTCTTAAAGGGTCCCGCTGCTCAATGGTGGGACACACACAAGCGTACACTACCTGCTGGAACAGCGTTTACTTGGCTTGAGTTCCAGGCTGCTTTTCATGCCCGATATATTCCTCAGGGAATCATGGACCGGATGAAAACCCAGTTCCGCAACCTCACTCAGGGCAACAAGTCTATCGAAGCCTATCAGCGGGAATTCCTTGATCTGTCCTGCTATGCTGAAGAAGACATCAACACGGATGCCCGTAGACAAGAGAAGTTCTGTAATGGACTCCACCCAGACATCGAGCTTGCACTTGCTGCTCAAGACTTCACCGACTTTGCTACCCTTGTGAACCAGGCTATTCTGGTTGAGACCGCTCAAATCAAGCACAAGGACGCGCTCAAATGCACCCGTGAAGCGGGCTCATCTTCGGGCTCGTCTTCATAGAAGCGCCGTATCTAGATTCCCCACAGCATGTATCGTCCAACTGCACCTGCACCAAGGCCGTACCATGCTGCACCACATCTGCCTCCTCCACCAGCGAGGCAGCCTCTTCGAGTTGCACCACCCTGAGCTCCTGCTCTCAATCCCAATGATGGGCTGTGTTACAAGTGTGGCAAACCAGGTCACCTTGCCAGGAACTGCTACCAGAATCAGAAGCAACTGGCTCCGCCTCCTAATGCCCGCGGCAACAATCAGCCCCGCAACAACAATGCCAGGCTTTCTTATGGCCGTGGACAGTATTATCACGTCAACATGGCTGAAGCTCAGGATCAACCAGAAACTGTGATGGGTACACTACTCGTTAATTCCGTACCAACTTATGTTTTATTTGATTCAGGAGCATCACATTCATTCATGTCGGAAGATTTTGCATTCATGCATGGCATTAAATATGAAAAGATGCACCATCCGTTAGCGGTAAACACTCCTGTGGGCCAGTGCCAAGCCTCCATGTTCAGTCCCGAAGTCACTATTGAGATTCATAGATTGAAGTTTCAGGCATTTCCCATTATCTTGAAATCTTCCAAAATTGATCTTATTCTGGGAATGGATTGGTTGAAGGCTCATTATGCCTCAATCAATTGTGCCACTAAGGTTGTACACGTCCTGCACCCATCAGATGAGCTAGTGAATTACCATGCTCATATCACTCGAAATGCCGAGGCCCTAATATACGCTCTAAATGCGTTGAATGCTTCTCCGCTTGAGGGGATCGAAAACATTCCAGTCGTTTGTGACTTTCCGGATGTTTTTCCAGAAGAACTTCCAGGAATACCCCGACCTCTTTCCTTCTACCTCTTGAATTCTCGGGACGAGAATTTATTTTAGAGGAGGAGAATCGTAACACCCCTGTGTAATAAAGCACTATGCTCTTATGTTAACCATGCCAAGTCATCTTCATTTGCCATGCTTAATCACAGTGGTAAAATCTTTCAATTCAAATTCTTCTCTGAAAACAATTCTAATCCAAAGTGAAAAATTAAGTTGTTCAAAAGTTGCTGGAAAAATGTTCATCATTCAGCAAATATTCCAAAACAAATGTTGTTAAGGAAAACAACATCACTCCTTTGCAAAAATGGGCAGTAGCATTTAAAACAAAGCTATCCTAGCAATTTTTATTGCCAATTCATTTATGAAAAATACAAATGAATTCTTCTGGTCTCCAAACTTTTCATGCCAGTGCATAATATTGCATTGAATTTATGTGGCTAAGTCACATATTTTACAAAAGTCAAATGGAGTAAAAAGAAAATGCAACAGAAAAGAATAAAGAAAACAGACAAGAAATAAAAAGAGAAAGGCCGAAGCTTACTGTGCATTTAGGCCTGCGAGCTACAGTAGCCAGCCCAGCCCGCCACCGCGGTCGTCGTCCCCCTCAGGCAGGTGTTGGCTGGCGCGCGCGCCCGAGCGGGGATCGTCGCCGTGTCGCGCATCCCGCGGTTCCCTGGCGCCGTTAAGACCTGCCCCGAGTCCCTCTCACCCTCCCGCAAACCCTAGCTACCCATTCGCCCCCGCGCGCCTCTCCCTCTCTCGTTCCCCACCTCACCCGAAACGCTCGCTGCCGTCGTCGCTCGATTCCGTGGCCACCGTGCCTCCCGCACCTCGATCTGGTGCTCACCGTCTTCCTCGTCATCGTCTACGCCATCGGGATCGAGCTGAGCGCCTCTCCTCCGACCGGAATGAGCTCGTCTTCAACCTTCGGATCATCGGCGTTCGTCGCCGATTCCGGCTACCTTGCGCCCTCCCCGAGCTCACTGCCACTCCCTACAGCTCCGCTATGAGCTCCCGCTTCTCCTCCCCCTCTCCGTTAGCTCGCCCGCGTTTCCTAGCCGCCGATGCCACCGACGACCGAACACTCCTCCGCTCGCGCTCGTCGCTGGTGTAGCCATGGTAACCTTTGGGTCCCGTGTGTGCCACCGTCACGCTTGCCGCGTCGCGTAGAGGCCGTCTGGCCATTTAGTTGCTCGCTAGTGCGCCCGCATCGCCATTCGTCATCGCTTCCGAGCACCGCCGTCCACCGATGAGCTCGTCGTCGTCGCTACGGTGCTCCTCCGGCCACACCACCGCCGCAGATTGCCTCACCGTCGCATGCTCTTTCCAACGCACCCACGCGCGACCCTCCCCATGCTCTGTGCATGATTTCCGGTGATGTCCGCCGCGCGCCGCCGAGCGAAATGGTCGCCGGCGTTGCTCCGGCGCCGGCGCCAACGTGTCACCCCTGGGGCCCAACCCCAGAGTCACTGCCTGTGGGCCCCGACCCCTCCGTTGGCCGCGTTGACCGTGGTCAACGTGTGGTTACTGTTCCCTAATAACGCTGACATGTGGGCCCCCTTCTTTAATTAGACAAATTAACCACTTTTAATTAAAACATGTTTAGTTAACACCTAATTAGTCACTGACACCTGGGGCCCACCACTCTAATTAGTCTGTTTAGTTTAATTTAACCCCTGTTAAAGCCACTTTGTATGACAGGTGGGACCCACTGGTCAGGTTTGACCTGGTCAGTGCGGCTGTTGACTGCTGATGTCAGCCCCATGTCATGCTGACATCATATTCTTTTCTGTTAATTTAAATAATTCCGAAAATGCTTTAATCTTTGAAAAGTCGTAGAATTTAAACCGTAGCTCGGATCGAAAAACTTTATACATGAAAGTTGCTCAGAACGACGAGACGAACCCAACCGTGCCATCTATTTCTGTTAGCATAGCATGCTCTGTGTTGCATATGATTGATGTGTATTTATTTGTTTCCTCCCCCTCTTCTCTCTCGGTAGATCCCGGTACCGACGTAGTCCTCGAGACCGACACAGCTCCGGAGACCGACGACACCACTGACGACCCTTCTCTTGCCGCAGAGCTTCCAGGCAAGCACCCCCCTTTTGAACATGCCGATATCGTCTATTCTTTCTCTCTTATGCTTGCATTAGAAATTGCTGTTGTGACTGTTTTCCTATATCTGATGCATAGCCTATTTTTGTAACCTGCTTTTGATAATTACCTGCTTATCCTAAACTGAGTAGAATAGGCTGGTTAGTGTACCCCAGTGACCCCACTTGTCCCAGTTGCCCCGCTGGATTATCGGAAGACTCGACAACCAGGCCCCAGCACTGCACATCACACACCCTTTATCTGTACGACACTGCAGCGTTACTATCGAGTGCCGAGGGTGATACCTCGTAAGCACTTCCGATGTTAACTCTGTGGAGTAGTTACTCGGTCGTGGTCATCGAGGGTGATTCCTCCTTTACCACTTTCGGTAACCACGCTGTCGTGCAACACCTCAAGTGTGAACCCATCGAGGGTGATTCCTCCGAGTTCACCTTGACGGTTACATCGAGTAGGAATCCAACGAGGGTGATACCTCAGATTCCCCTGATGTTATGGACACACGGAGACTTGGACTTTACAACTGTTACTTGGAAAGGCGGGTCGACCCTGAGGGGTACCCGCGCGAGCCTAAGTGGCGAGTGATGTGGAGTCGGGTTGACCTGGACGGCACCCGAAAGATAATTACGAGGCATGGCCGGGCATTCTTAGCCCTTGCCGCAAGTCCTCGAGACGGGGCGACGGGGTCACATCGATCGTGAGTCTCTGCTCGTTACCGCACACACCCAATACACTAACGGTTTGGATATTTGATCCGAGTGGGCCTCTGGCCCGATAGCACTAACCATCACGTGGGAACAGTTATGGGCACTCT
The DNA here is from genome assembly GCA_011799875.1 of Thinopyrum elongatum. NCBI lineage: Eukaryota > Viridiplantae > Streptophyta > Magnoliopsida > Poales > Poaceae > Thinopyrum > Thinopyrum elongatum. Next base: position 249,072,916 of record CM022299.1, read on the forward strand.
GTGTCGTATGCATCAGCCGAAGCTTAATGGACGTCAGCGACTGAGCGGTGCGCGCCGAGTTGGACCGCGTGAAGTAACCACCTTGATAGTGTGGGTTGCTAGGTCTGCTCTCGGTGGCCCCGCAACATGCAGGAGTTCCCGGGGCGATGGCCCAAGACCCCTGGGGGCATAGGTTTAGTCCGGCGTGTTGACCTCTCTGTTAAGCCTAGGTCAGGTTGCGGCGTATCGTTTGGCCGAGGCCGGGCATGATCCAGAAAAGTGTATCTGGCCGGAGTTAAGCGAGCGTGGTGGGTAAGTTGGTGCACCCCTGCAGGGAAGAACTAATCTATGCATAGCCGGATCCTCGGTAACGGACGCTCGGAGTTGTATCCCGATCGATACAACTAGAACATAATGATGAGATGAGAAATGGATAGTAGGGCTCTGGGATTGCTTTCTCGCAGGGAGTCGAGAAAGGATCTCTGGCCAAGGTTGATACTTAATACTGCTACTACTTTATGCTGTACTAATCTACACTCTTCTAATGCTGCAAGACCGCTGAAGATGCTAGTCTTCGAGAGGATTAGGCCTTCTCTCTATTCTGGCATTTCTGCAGCCCAGTCCACATATACAGCCTTTATTTGATAATGTTGCATATGTAGTGTAGATCCTTGCTTGTTGAGTACTTCGGATGAGTACTCACGTTTGCTTTGTTTCCTCTTTTTCCCCTTATCCGTTTGATGCCACCAGATGACGGAGCCCCTGAGACAGCTGCCCCCGCCGACGACCACTACTACCACCCCGAGGGTGGTTACTACTACGAGCTTGCCGACGACCAGGAGTAGGATCGGAGGGTCCCAGGCAGGAGGCCTGCGCCTTTTCGATCGCAGTGTTTTTTTTGCCTCGCCTTTTAAAGGCCTATTTGTTTTATCTTTTATATCTGTACTCAGATATCTGATGCTCCCGCTGACGCTTGTAAGCGAGCTTATGTATTCGAGCCCTCGAGGCCCCTGGCTTGTAATATAAAGCTAGTATTACTTTAATTTGTGTCTAGAGTTGTGTTGTGATATCTTCAAGTGAGTCCTTAGGCTTGATCGTGTGCATTTGCCTGTATGATTAGTGCACGATTGAGCCGGGGCGTCACAATGGAGAAACGGAGTAATGCAATAAGAATGATGACATGATGTAGACAAGATCTATTCATGTAGGAATAGACCCCATCTTGTTATCCTTAATAGCAATGATACATACGTGTCATTTCCCCTTCTGTCACTAGGATTGAGCACCGTAAGATCGACCCCATCACAAAGCACCTCTTCCCATGGCAAGAAAAATCGATCTAGTCGGCCTAACTAAACCAAATATTCGAAGAAGAAATACGAGGCTATAAGTAATCATGCATATAAGAGATCAAAAGACTCAAATAACTTTCATGGATAAAAACATAGATCTGATCATAAACTCAAAGTTCATTGGATCCCAACAAACACACCGCAAAAAGAGTTACATCAAATAGATCTCCAAGAGACCATTGTATTGAGGATCAAAAGAAAGAGAGGAAGCCATCTAGCTACTAACTACGGACCCGTAGGTCTATAATGAACTACTCACGCATCATCGGAGAGGCACCAATGAGGATGATGAACCCCTCCGTGATGGTGTCTAGATTGGATCTGTGGTTTCTGGAACTTGCGGCGGCTGGAATTGTTTTTCGTCGACTCCCCTAGGGTTTTTGGACGTCCAGGGTATTTATAGAGCAAAGAGGCGGTGCGGGAGGCGGCCGAGGTGGGCACAACCCACCTGGGCGCGCCTGGGCCCCCAGGCGCGCCCTGGTGGGTTGTGCTCCCCTCGGAGCCCCCCTCTGGTACTTCTTTGGCCCAACAGGTGTCTTCTGGTCCAGAAAAAATCACCAAAAAGTTTCGCTGCATTTGGACTCCGTTTGGTATTGATTTTCTGCGAAGTAAAAAACAAGCAAAAAACAGCAACTGGCACTGGGCACTATGTCAATAGGTTAGTCCCAAAAAATGATATAAAGTTGCTATAAAATGATTGTAAAACATCCAAGAATGATAATATAACAACATGGAATAATGAAAAATTATAGATACGTTGGAGACGTATCAGCATCCCCAAGCTTAATTCCTGCTCGTCCTCGAGTAGGTAAATGATAAAAACAGAATTTTTGATGTGGAATGCTGCCTAACATGTTCATCACATAATCTTTTCTTTGTAGCATGGACATTTGGACTTTTATATGATTCAAAGCAACAGTCTAGTTTTGACATGAAGATTTCAATACTCAAGCATATCAACAAGCAACCATGTCTTTCAAAATATCAACACTAAAGCAAGTTATCCCTAGCCCATTATGCTCAATCATTGATCCATTCATGAAACACACTCGCATATTAGCTACACCCAATGCTCAAGTACGATCACAGTGCCCCTTAGTTGGTGCTTTATAAGAGAAGATGGACACTCAAAAATAAAAATTGCATAAAGTAAATAGAAAGGCCCTTCGCAGAGGGAAGTAGGGATTTGTAGAGGTGCCAGAGCTCAAAGCGAAAAAGATAGAGATAAAAATATTTTGGGTGGCATGCTTTTCCTATCAACGAAAACGATCGAGTAGTTCCCAATACTTTCCATGATAGATATATCATAGGCGGTTCCCAAATAGAAAATAAAGTTTATTCCTTTTTCCACCATACTTTCACATTCCACGGCTAACCGAATCCACGGGTGCCGTCCATACCAACACTTTCCAAGGAATTTATTATTTGACAACATAAAGTAAATTCATTTTTCATTTCGGGACTGGGCATCCCTAATACCTTTGCCATACTCTCGTGCAATAACAAGTGAATAAACACTCATCTTGAGAATAACACATATAGCATGGAAAAATATCAGCCACCACCTACCGTTTCATGAGCGGTACGAGCACACAAAAGAGAATTTTATTTTGAAAATTAGAGATGGCACATACGAATTTGCTTAGAACAGCACGGAAATACTGCATATAGGTAGGTATAGTGGACTCATATGGCAAAACCGGTTTAAGGATTTTGGATACTCAAGTAGTGATCATACTTAGTGCAAATGAAGGCTAGCAAAAGATTGAGAAGCATCCAACCAAGAAACGAAAAATCTCATAAGCGAGCATTAAGCATAACTAACACTGAATAATGCACCACAAGTAGGATGTAATTTCATTGCATAACTATTGACTTTCGTGCTTGCATAGGAAATCACAAACCTTAACACCAATATTCTTACTAAACCATAATTACTCACCAACATGACTCACATATTATATCATCATATCGCAAAACTATTACAAGGAATAAAGTTTATTTTGTGCAATGATCTTCATGAAAGTTTTTATTATATCCCCCTTGAATATCTATCACTTTGGGACTAGTTTAATGTGTTGCTTTTGATAACTCCAACAAATCTAAGTGAAGAACATGAGCATAAAAATTTTCTTCTCCCAAAACAATATAAGTGAAGCATGAGAGAATTTCTTCAAAAATTACTACTCTCAAATAAATATAAGTGAAGCATGGGAGCATTTCTTCAAAAATATTAAAGCACACAGTGCTCAAAAAGATATAAGTGAAGCACTAGAGCAATTTCCATAGCTCATAAATTTTTTAAGTGAAGCATAGAGAGCAATTCTAACAAATCATAGCATAATTTTGGCTCTCTCAAATAGGTGTGTCCAGCAAGGATACTTGACTAAGAATAAAAAGTTAAACAGGCAAAGACTCAAATCATACAAGACGCTCCAAGCAAAACTCATGATACGTGACGAATAAAAATATAACTCCAAGTAAAATACCGATGGTCGTTAGAAGAAAGAGGGGATGCCACTCGGGCATCCCCAAGCTTAGTTGCTTGCTTCTCTTTTAGATAATAGTTTGGGATGCCATGGGCATCCCCAAGCTTAGGCTGTTCTTACTCCTTATTCCTTCATCCATCGTGATCTCACCCAAAACTTGAAAACTTCAATCACACAAAACTCAACAAAACCTTTGTGAGATCCGTTAGTATAAGAAAACTAATCTTTACTTTAAGTACTGTAGAAAACCCATTCAAATTTTGTTATTGCATTATATCTACTGTTATAACTTTACCATGGCTTATAACCTCCAATACAAACCATAGATTCATCAAAATAAGCACACAATGCAACGAAAACAGAATCTGTCAAAAACAGAACAGTCTGCAAAGATACGAATTGTTCCCATACTTATGTAACTCCAAAAATTCTGAAACATTGGGAAAATGTAGGAAATTTGTATATCAATCTTGTGTAAAAAATTCAGAATTTTTTGTCGCATCTGTGAATTTTTAAAATTATTTTACTGGACGCAAAAGTTTCTGTTTTCTAACAAGATCAAATCAACTATCACCCAACATGATCCCAAAGGCTTTGCTTGGCACTAACACTAATTAAAACATAAAAAACACAATCATAACAGTAGCATAATTTTGCAAACACTCAAGAATAGAAAGAAAAAGATAAAAATAAATTTTATTCATTGAGTTGCCTCCTAACAAGCTCTATCGTTTTATGCCCCTAGCTAGGCATAATGCAAAGATCTAAGTGTTGTCATCCTTATTTTCATTTTCCTTAGAGGTGTTTTTGTCAGGAGGTTTTGCAAAAACAACATAAAATACCTTATCCATTGAGACTTTAGCACTATCAAGTTGCTTATCATCATATCCCCTTTGATTTCCAGCAACAATCCAAGAATAGTGCTGATTAACATCATTGAAAACTTGTTGGATTATATCTAAAACGGGGACGTCCTTTTTAAGGTTCTCATCAAAGATTTGATTATCCCCAAGCAGATGTCTTAGCACATAATCACTATTTTAAAGGATTTCATCTATCACTGGGTTTTCACGATTCATACCATAGAGATCAAAAAATTCCCTAGCTTCCCGTACTATGTGATCAAATTCATTCATAAGAACAAGGGTGGCCAACTTTTTAGCTTTGGGATTCTTTATAACGGGTAACTCAAAAAACAATCTTTGCAAGGTAGGATGGGTGCTGATATAGCTTATGCATAAGATTTAGTTCTTTTAAGTATAGGAACATCGTCAAGACTTAAATTTCCAACACAATTGGAAAATTCTTGGATACGCTCTTTTCCTATAACATTCCCTTACCCCAAAACAAAAGTTTTAGCATCCAGATTGCCAGATCGTCCAATTTTAGGAGTTAGGCCATCATCTGTCTCTGCCATACCAAAGTCACTCATGATGACAAGTTCAAGCAATTAAGAGATCTGACGAGAAAACGACAAACGAAAAAGAGGGCGAATAAAACGACAATTTTTTGTGAAGTGGGGAAGATGAAAACGAGAGGCAAATGGCAAATAATGTAAATTGCAAGGAGATGAGATTTGTTCTTAGGAACCTGGTAGATGTTGATGATGTCTCCCCGGCAACGGCGCCAGAAATTCTTTTTGATGCGGCTTGAACTACGTCGGTATTTCCCCAAAGAGGAAGGGATGATGCAGCACAACTACGGTAGGTATTTCCCTCAGTGATGAGACCAAGGTTATCGCACCAGTAGGAGAACCACGCAACACTACGTGAACGGCACCTGCACACAAAGAACAAATACTTGCAACCCGACGTAAAAGAGGGGTTGTCAGTCCCTCCCGGGTAAAGAGATAGATAAATTTATAGTAGATCGGATAAATAGATCTCGCGGGAACATGAGATAAAATAAATAACAATAAATTGCAACAAGATATTTTTGGGTTTTTGGATTAATAGATCTAAAAATAAAAGATGCAAATAAATAAAAAGGCTAATAGCAATATAGATCTGAAAGTATATGATGGGAAAATAGACCCGGGGGCCGTAGATTTCACTAGTGGCTTCTCTCGAGAAAAATAGCATACTGTGGGTAAACAAATTACTGTTGGGCAATTGATAGAACTTCAAATAATTATGACGATATCCAGGCAATGATCATTATATAGGCATCACGTCCAAGATTAGTAGACCGACTCCTGCCTGCATCTACTACTATTACTCCACACATGGACTGCTATCCAGCATGCATCTAGTGTATTAAGTTCATGGAGAAACGGAGTAATGCAATAAGAATGATGACATGATGTAGACTATTCATGTAGGAATAGACCCCATCTTGTTATCCTTAATAGCAATGATACATACGTGTCATTTCCCCTGCTGTCACTGGGATTGAGCACCGTAAGATCGAACCCATCACAAAGCACCTCTTCCCATGGCAAGAAAAATCGATCTAGTTGGCCTAACTAAACCAAATATTCGAAGAAGAAATACAAGGCTATAAGTAATCATGCATATAAGAGATCAAAAGACTTAAATAACTTTCATGGATAAAAACATAGATCTGATCATAAACTCAAAGTTCATCGGATCCCAACAAACACACCGCAAAAAGAGTTACATCAAATAGATCTCCAAGAGACCATTGTATTGAGGATCAAAAGAGAGATAGGAAGCCATCTAGCTACTAACTACGGACCCGTAGGTGTACAATGAACTACTCACGCATCATCGGAGAGGCACCAATGAGGATGATGAACCCCTCCGTGATGGTGTATAGATTGGATCTGTGGTTTCTGGGCGGCGGCTGGAATTGTTTTTCATCGACTCCCCTAGGGTTTTTGGATGTCCAGGGTATTTATAGAGCAAAGAGGCGGTGCGGGAGGCGGCCGAGGTGGGCACAACACACCTGGTCACGCTTGGGCCCCCAGGCGCGCCCTGGTGGGTCGTGCTCCCCTCGGAGCCCCCCTCTGGTAGTTCTTTGGCCCAACAGGTGTCTTCTGGTCCAGAAAAAATCACCAAAAAGTTTCGCTGTGTTTGGACTCTGTTTGGTATTGATTTTCTGCGAAGTAAAAAACAATCAAAAAACAGCAACTGGCACTAGGCACTATGTCAATAGGTTAGTCCCAAAAAATGATATAAAGTTGATATAAAATGATTGTAAAACATCCAAGAATGATAATATAACAGCATGGAACATCCAAGAATGATACATTGGAGACGTATCAGAATGGTCGAGAGGTAAAGATTTATATATGGGAAGTCATATTTTGGGTTCCGGCAAAGGTGCAGTTTTTTCGGTATTGTATCGGGAAGCTTCCAGAAGGTTCCGGAGGGGTCCGGAAGTCCACAAGTGGGTCCACCATGACCCAAGGGCTAGCATGGGCTACGGGGGATAGGCACACCAAGTCCTCAAAAGCCCATGTGGCTAGGAAAGGCAAAAAAGGAAGGAGTCCTAGTTGGAATAGGATTGGACTTGAAGTCTAAGTCCTCTCCCCCTTAGCTGCGCCCTACGGCTTGGAGGGGCTGTTTCCCACGCCCCTCCACCTATATATAGAGGGGAGGGGGCGCCCCAAGAGGACACACCAAGCCCTTGACGACCCTGTCTCTCCTGTTACTCCGTAGTTCCACCGCCTCGTCCCGGCGACGCTTAGCGAAGCGCTGTTGGTGCTCCAGCACCACCATCACCACCACGCTGTTGTGTTGGTTGTGATCCCATCTACTTCTCTCCCGCTTGCTGGATCAAGAAGGAGGAGATGTCATCAAGCCGCACGTGTGCTAAACTCGGAGGTGCCGTCCGTTCGGCACTAGATCGGTTGGATCGTGATCGGATCACGAAGAGTACGACTACATCAACCGCGTGATAAACGCTTCCGCTTAGCGATCTACAAGGGTATGTAGATGCTCTCCCCCTCTCGTAGCTATGCATCTCCATGGATAGATCTTGCGTGTGCGTAGACTTTTTTTTGTTTTCCATGCAACGTTCCCCTACAGTGGCATCATGAGCCAGGTCTATGCGTTGATGATATGCACGAGTAGAACACAAAGGAGTTGTGGGCGGTGATGGTCATACTGCTTACTACCAACGTCTTATTTTAATTCGACGGCATTGTGGGATGAAGCGGCCCGGACCAACCTTACATGTCCACGTACATGAGACCGGTTCCACCGACTGACATGCAACTTGTTTTGCATAAACGTGGCTGGCGGGTGTCTGTTTCTCCTAGTTTAGTTGAATCGAATTTGACTACGGCCGGTACTTGAAGAAGGTTAAAACAGCAAACTTGATAATCTCCGTTGTGGTTTTGCGTAGGTAAGAATGGTTCTTGCTAGTTGCCCGTAGCAGCCACGTAAAACTTGCAACAACAAAGTAGAGGATGTCTAACTTGTTTTTGCAAGGTATATTGTGATGTGATATGGTCAAGACGTGATGTGATATATGTTGTTGTATGAGATAATCATGTTTTGTAATATCGACAACCGGCAGGAGCCTTAGGGTTGTCTCTTAATTATTGTATGAAATGCAAGCGCCATGTAATTGCTTTACTTTATCGCTATGCGTTAGCAATAGTTGTAGAAGCAATAGTTGGCGAGACGACCCCGATGCAACGATGGAGATCAAGGTGTCGAGCCGGTGACGATGGAGATCATGACGATGCTTTGAAGATGGAGATTAAAAGCACAAGATGATGATGGCCATATCATGTCACATATTTTGATTGCATGTGATGTTTATCCTTTATGCATCTTATTTTGCTTAGAACGACGGTAGCATTATAAGATGATCCCTTCACTAAATTTCAAGATAAAAGTGTTCTCCCCGAGTATGCACCGTTGCTAAAGTTCCTCGTTTCGAAGCACCTCGTGATGATCGGGTGTGATAGACTCTACGTTCACATACAACGGGTGTAAGCCAGATTTACACACGCGGAAAACTTGGGTTAAACTTGACGAGCCAAGCATGTACATACATGGTCTCGGAACACTGGAGACCGAAAGGTCGAACATGAGTCATATAGTAGATATGATCAACATATAGATGTTCACCATTGATGACTACCCCATCTCACGTGATGATCGGACATGGGTTAGTTGATTTGGATCATGTATCACTTAGACAACTTGAGGGATGTTGATTTAAGTGGGAGTTCATTAGTAATTTCATTAATTGAACTAAGATTTATCATGAACATAGTCAAAATGTCTTTGCAAATTATGTTGTAGTTCAATAGCTCGCGATGTAGCTTTCCCGTTTTTTATACGTTCCTAGAGAAAACTAAGTTGAAAGTTGATGGTAGCAATAATGCGGACTGGGTCCGTGATCTGAGGATTATCCTCATTGCTGCACAGAAGAATTATGTCATTGATGCACCACTAGGTGACAGACCTGTTGCAGGAGCTGATGCAGATGTTATGAACGTTTGGCAAAGCTCGATCTGATGAATACTTGATAGTTTAGTGCGCCATGCTTTACAGCTTAGAATCAGGGCTCCAAAGACGTTTTGAACGCCATGGAACATATGAGATGTTCCAAGAGCTGAAATTGGTATTTCAGGCTCATGCCCATGTTTAGAGGTATGAGACCTCTGACAAGTACTTTGCCTACAAGATGGAGGAGAATAGCTCAGCTAGTGAGCATGTGCTCAGAATGTCTGGGTACTACAATCGCTTGAATCAAGTGGGAGTTAATCTTCCAGATAAGATAGTGATTGACAGAATTCTCCAGTCACTATCACCAAGCTTCTAGAGCTTCGTGACGAACTATAATATGCAAGGGATGACAAAAATGATTCTCGAGCTCTTCGCGATGCTGAAATCATCGGAGGTAGAAATCAAGAAGGAGCATCAAGTGTTGATGGTTAACAAGACCACTAGTTTCAAGAAAAAGGGCAAGGGAAAGAAAGGGAACTTCAAGAAGAATGGAAAGCAAGTTGCCGCTCCCGTGAAGAAGCCCAAAGCTGGACCCAATCCTGAAATTGAGTGCTTCTACTGCAAGGGAAATGGTCACTGGAAGCGGAACTACCCCAAATACTTGGCGGATAAGAAGGATGGCAAAGTAAACAAAGGTATATTTGACATACATGTTATTGATGTGTACCTTACTGGTGCTCATAGTAGCCCTTGGGTATTTGATACCGGTTCAGTTGCTAAGATTAGTAACTCGAAACAGGAGTTGCAGAATAAACTGAGACTAGTTAAGGGTGAGGTGACGATGTTTGTTGGAAGTGTTTCCAAGATTGATATGATCACCATCGCACACTCCCTCTACCTTCGGGATTAGTGTTGAGCCTGAATAAATGTTATTTGGTGTTTGCGTTGAGCATGAACAAGATTAGATCGTGTTTATTGCAATACGGTTATTCATTTAAGTCAGAGAATAATTGTTGTTCTGTTTACATGAATAAACCTTCTATGGTCATACACCCAATGTGAATGGTTTATTGAATCTCGATCGTAGTGATACATATATTCATAATATTGATGCCAAAAGATGCAAAGTTGATAATGATAGTGCAACATACTTGTGGCACTGCCGTTTAGGTCATATTGGTGTAAAGCGCATGAAGAAACTCCATGCGGATGGACTTTTGGAATCACTTGATTGTGAATCATTTGATACTTGCGAACCATGCCTCATGGGCAAGATGACTAAAAATCCGTTCTCCGGAACAATGGAGCGAGCTAATGACTTATTGGAAATAATACATACCGATGTATGCGGTCCGATGAGTGTTGAGGCACGCGGCGGATATCATTATTTTCTAACCTTTACAGATGATTTGAGTAGATATGGGTATATCTAGTTAATGAAACACAAATCTGAAACATTTGAAAAGTTCAAAGAATTTCAGAGTGAAGTAGAGAATCATCGTAACAAGAAAATAGAGTTTCTATGATCTGATCGTGGAGGTGAATATTTGAGGTACGAGTTTGGCCTTCATTTAAAACAATGTTGAATTGTTTCACAACTCACGCCACCTGGAACACCACAGCGTAATGGTGTGTCCGAACATCGAAACCGTACTTTATTAGATATGGTGCATTCTATGATGTCTCTTACCGATTTGCCTTTATCATTTTGGGGTATGCATTAGAGACAGCCGCATTCACGTTAAATAGGGCACCATCTAAATCCGTAGAGATGACACCGTATGAACTCTGGTTTGGCAAGAAACCTAAAGCTGTTGTTTCTTAAAGTTTGCGGATGCGATGCTTATGTCAAAAGGCTTCAGCCTGACAAGCTCGAACCCAAATCGGAGAAGTGTGTCTTCATAGGATACCCTAAGGAAACTATTGGGTACACCTTCTACCACAGATCCGAAGGCAAGATCTTTGTTGCCGAGAATGGGTCCTTTCTAGAGAAGGAGTTTCTCTCGAAAGAAGTGAGTGAGAGGAAAGTAGAACTTGATGAGGTAGTTGTACCTTCTCTCGAATTGGAAAGTAGCTCACCAGGGAAAAATGTTTCTGTGATGCCTACACCAACTAGAGAGGAAGCTAATGATGATGATCATGAAACTTCAGATCAAGTTACTACTGAACTTCGTAGGTCAACCAGAACACGTTCCGCACTAGAGTGGTAATCCTATCCTAGAAGTCATGTTGTTAGACAACGGCGAACCTACGAACTATGAAGAAGCTATGATGAGTCCAGATTCCGACAGATGGCTTGAGGCCATGAAATCTGAGATAGGATCCATGTATGAGAACAAAGTGTGGACTTTGGTGGACTTGCCCAATGATCGGCAGGCCATTGAAAATAAATGGATCTTCAAGAGGAAGACGGACGCTGATGGTAATATCACTGTCTACAAAGCTCGACTTGTCGCGAAAGGTTTTCGACAAAGGGTTGACTATGATGAGACTTTCTCACCCGTAGCGATGCTTAAGTCTGTCCGAATCATGTTAGCAATTGTCGCATTTTATGAAATCTGGCAAATGGACGTCAAAACTGCATTCCTTAACGGATTTCTTAAAGAAGAGTTGTATATGATGCAACCAGAAGGTTTTGTCTATCCTAAAGGTGCTAACAAAGTGTGCAAGCTCCAGCGATCCATCTATGGACTGGTGCAAGCATCTCGGAGTTGGAATATATGCTTTGATGAGGTGGTCAAAGCATATGGTTTTATACAGACTTACGGTGAAGCCTGTATTTACAAGAAAGTGAGTGGGAGCTCTGTAGCATTTCTGATATTATATGTGAATGACATATTGTTGATTGGAAATGATATAGAATTTCTGGATAGCATAAAAGGATACTTGAATAAGAATTTCTCAATGAAAAACCTCGGTGAAGCTACTTACATATTGGGCATCAAGATCTATAGGGGTAGATCGAGATGCTGAATAGGACTTTCACAAAGCACATACCTTGGCAAAAGTTTTGAAGAAGTTCAAAATGGATCAGTTAAAGAAAGGGTTCTTTCCTGTGTTGCAAGGTGTGAAGTTGAGTAAGACTCAAAGCCCGACCACGGCAGAAGATAGAGAGAGAATGAAAGTCATTCCCTATGCCTCAGCCATAGGTTCTATAAAGTATGCCATGCTGTGTACCAGACCGGTTGTGTGCCTTGCTATGAGTTTGGCAAGGGGGTACAATAGTGATCCAGGAGTGGATTACTGGACAGCAGTCAGAATTATCCCTAGGTACCTAAAGAGGATTAAGGAAATGTTTCTCGGTTATGGAGGTGATAAAGGGTTCGTCGTAAAGGGTTACGTCGATGCAAGCTTTAACACTGATCCAGATGACTCCGAGTCTCAATCTGGTTACGTATTGAACGTGGGAACAATTAGCTAGAGTAGCTCTATGCAGAGCATTGTAGACATAGACATTTGCAAAGTACACACGGATCTGAATGTTGCAAACCCGTTGACTAAAACCTCTCTCACACGCAAAACAGGATCACACTCTAGTAAAATCTTTGGGTGTTAATCACATGGCGATGTGAACTAGATTATTGACTTAGTAAACTCTTTGGGTGTTAGTCACATGGCGATGTGAACTATGGGTGTTAATCACATGCCGATGTGAACTAAAATTTTGACTCTAGTGCAAGTGGGAGACTGATGGAAATATGCCCTAGAGGCAATAATAAAATGGTTATTATTATATTTCCTTAATCATGATAAAGGTTTATTATTCATGCTAGAATTGTATTGACCGAAAACTTAAATACATGTGTGGATACATAAACAAATGCCGTGTCCCTAGTGAGCCTCTACTAGACTAGCTCGTTGATCAAAGATGGTTAAGGATTCCTAACCATAGACATGAGTTGTCATTTGATAACGGGATCACATCATTAGGAGAAGGGTTTTTTACATCTGTGCCCCTGGTTCCTTAGCTATACTCATTCATCCCTGCGCTCTTAACTTTTGCTCAGTTTTCCCCACTCCCTTGCCCGAAACCCTCAGAACAGGTCACAACGGACGTTGCCGTCGGGTCAATGGCTTGACCATTAACTCTGACGAGTGGGGTTGCGCTGGACTGTGTCGTGCGTTGGACCTAACAAGTGGGGCCGCGTTGGGCGGTGTCGCTGTTCGACCGTTGGGCCGTGGTTTCGTTGGGCCGTCCCTTGCATTAAACGTCTGCGCGCGCCACCACGACAGAAGCCTGCTATGCATGCACCCAACAAGCCTTCCTGCATGCCACGATGCGCCGACTGAGCCTGCATGCGCCGATGCGTGCCGCCACGATGCACTGACCGAGCCGCTTTTGTGCATGCCAGCCGGCACGGATGCAGCGACGGTCGCTGCCGCTGGTTCCTCTCATCTCGCACGCTTGTCTCCTCGATTTAGAGCATCGTTTTTTTATGATCAGTTTCAGCCTTTTCGATCCACTCGCATCTGCACCCGTTTTGCTATGACAAATAAATTGAACAATATGTTTTATATTTTTGTGGCTGCATGTACTAGCTAGGTGGCTACATATTTGTGGCTTGCATAAAAAAAAGAGAAGGGTTCGTTGTGGCTGCATGCACTAGGTGGTTACTAACAAAGCGAGCTCTCTAAGAAAACAATCAACAAATATGTAGATAGGGCCAACAAGCCCATAGCACCATCACATAGTTCAAACTAGGAAGAACTTAATAATAGAATAGATAGAAAACTTAATAATAGAACTTAATAAAAGGGCCAACAAGCCCATAGCACCATCACATAGTTCAAACTAGGAAGAACTTAATAATAGAATAGATAGAAAACTTAATAATAGAACTTAATAAAAGGGCCAACAAGCCCATAGCATCTCCAACATAGTTCAATTACAACTTAACATAACATAGACTAAAAAAAAAGAAAAATAGATAGAGGGTTTAGAACCCTAGCCACCGCCTTCTCCACCTCGCTCCTCCTACGGGCGCCCTTCACTACTCCTTCGGGGCATTGTCGATGGGGTACGAAAGAGTGTGCATGCGTGACGCGGTGGGGAAGATGTTGGTGTACTCCGTGAACATGTTGTGGGTGGTGAAAGCGATGAACTCGCAGCCACACCAAAACACCCGGCCGAGGAGGTAGAAGGCGTCGAATGTGTTGGTGAAGTGGGCAAGGAGAGCAACCACCACCCCGTTTTGGATGACCTCCTCGACGCGGAACATCGTTGGAGATCCCCGCGGGAGGTGGCAGTAGCCGGCCACGAGGAAGAACTCGGTGAAGTTCCTTGCGGTCCTCCACCTTGATATCGCCCACACATGTAGTGTGCGCTCAACGTACATGCCGGTAGGGTAGAGCCTCTCCGGCACGGTGGGTGGGAAGCAGTAGGTTGGTCCGGTGTACTGCATGGCTGAGGGATGTGCAGAAGAAGGAGAAGGGGTCGAAGAGCAAGAAGGGCAGATGGCGGAGGATGGGAGATGGATGAGGGATGGCAGAGGCAGAGGGTGGCTTAAATAGCCGTAGTGCTACGTGTTATTTCGCCGTGGCAATAACGGGGTCAAATGTGAAGTAGCCCATTTTCACAAAAAGAACTAAATTTTCTAGGCAATGTCAATTGTTGTGTAATTTCAAATGATGCAAAAAAAAACAGAGCCATCACGTCCACAAAAAATAGAGCAAACGATGCAAAAAAACGACGCAATTCGACGGCCCAACCAGAGCTTGGTTTCCTTTTGGGCCCAATAACTACGTTTTTTTCGTGGAGTCAGTGGTGGGCGAGCAGCCGAGCACAACCAACAGGATCGCCTCTCACGGATCGCCCCACGATCCAACGATGCAGAGCCGTCCATGTGATCCAACGGCGCGGAGCCTGCCCGTAGCCTGCCCACCGAATTCCTTCTAGAAGACCACATCTGAGGGCTGTCGCTTGGCGCCAGGGTATGATCGGACGGCTGACATTCGGAGCTAGGGTTAAGCGAAACCCCGCGGGGTTTAGAGGGGTTTTGAGCTGGTCAACGGGGTTTCCAAGGCTTTGACTGCGCATAACTAATTTTAAAAAAATCGAAAAAATATGAAACCTTCGCCGTTCGTCGTTTTATAAGACACACTAACGAGGAAAAATACTAAACTTGGTATACGGACATTTTCAAAAAAAACCTAGCTGGCACGATCGAGGTCAAATGAGCACCATTAATTTAAAAAAAATCAAAAAAATATAAAACCTGCGCACAATGTTGTCTTATGTGACATGTTACCAACCAAAAATCATAAACTTGGTCTATGGTCATTTTCATGAAAAAACCTTCACACATATGAGCTATCACGTACAACATTTCATAGAGTTCAAGGAGAGGAGGTAGGGTTACCTTCTGTTTTTGAAAAATAAAAAAAATCAAAAAAATCACCAGTGAATAAGAAGGATCTGAACTTAGTTTTCCATTTTCATATTTTAAATGTGTTTTTAATAGTTTTTATATTAAAGCATATTTTTTCAAAAGAAAATGTAAAAATATGAAGATTAATTCAAAAAATAGTGAGACTACGAATCTACACTATATAGATTGAATAAGTGTTAATAAAAAACATTTGGCTCATTTAGAGTAGGTCCAAAAAAATTTGATTACAAATGGGGTTGTTTACCCTAGCCTGGGAGCTCATTTGGAGCACATTTCTCAAATTCAAATTTCTTTGACCTCCTCTAAATCATCTCAAATTTTGCACACATGATCTCCTACACAAACATAGATAGGTTGCCAAGGTTTTATGTTTTTTGCATTTTTTTGAATTTATACTGTCCTGTCGAATGTCAATTCAAAACATCGAATAATGAGACATGCTGGTGGGAAAAAGCATGCATTTGATTAATAAACACGAGACAAATAATTAGGATAATACTCCTTTATTATAAAAATCATTACATCTTCATTCAAATGTTGTTTTTTGCTCTATTATTGGAATATTTGATAAAATGATGGACTATTTGCTCTTTTTTCTTATTCTTTGCAGCATGTCTGATCAGTGAAGCAACACTGAAACAGCATGTGTGATCATTGCAGCACCTAAACTTTGAAAATAAACACTGAAACAAATCATAGCAGACAAATTTAAAAACACACAAATACCCAATATAGATAGCCACATGCATATATAGAACACATCATAGTACCATACCATCCATAGAACACATCCAGTTCACACACAAAGTTCACCAAACAACCAAAAGTAATTAAAACACATCATCACATCAGTTGGGAAGGGGAGTCAGGACTTTCACGAGGGCAGCATGCTGCCCCCTGATCTTGTAGTCCTCGCCGTGGATGGCTACATCTTCTGCATGAGCTAGAAAGTGAACGAAGCGGCCGGACTTTGGCTTTGGCTTGGTGGTGCAGTAGGGGCAGCACCAAATTTTGGTCTTGCTCTTGTAGTAGTAATCATCTCACTTGGCCCTGATCTTCTCCTCTTCCTTCACTTTGAAGGACGTGAAGTTGCCATCGTCCACATCCACATCTTCTCCAGAGACATACTGCACACACGAATGAATTACATTAATACATTATAGATTCATATACACCATGTTAAAGGAACTAAATGAACAATCTAAATTTCAAGTAGGCTTACCTCATACTCTTCGTCGTTACTATACCCTGGATCGTACGGGTCCTTGAACCTAGTAAGGTCCAGCTTCCTCTTTTTCCCCCAACCATCATCCTCCTGAATATACAATTACATCCATCACTAGTAAATACAGAAGCCAATTGAAAATTTAGATATGCACACATGACACATTGATCATAGGGCTAATATACTATGATCCTATTTGCATTTTCCATTGCCATGCACACACATTGAACAACAGAGCTAATATAACTACATATTGTGGACAAATTTATGTACTAATGAATCAAATAACTTCTTAATCAATGGATTCCATTTGGGCATATGACATTCAAAACCCCAATCTGCGTAGCATTCAAAAACAAATCTAATAGGGACCCAATCTAATAAGCATACATGTCTGTAGCATTAAAAACCCCAATCTGTGTAGCATTAAAAACAAATCTAATAAGCATACATCTGTGTAGCATTGAAGCACAGAGATCCCTATCTCTCATACAGATCTATCTTGCATTTTTGCAACGAATGTAATCCAAAAAACCCTAGTTCAAAAACCCCCATCCCCCCCCCCATACAGAAAAACCCAGCCCATCCGTCAAAGCAACTACTCTAACCATCTGTACTACCGTACGAATCACAATCTAACCAATGCAACTAACTCTACAAGCTAATATCCTAAATATTGCAACTAACAAGCAAATGCAAATACCTCCTGCTCCTCGCCAGGCTGTGCATCGGGATGGACTGCGCTGCTCGACGTCATCACCTTCTGCTCCGGCAGCGCTGAGGCGGAGCCCGCCACCTCCTTCTCCACATCCGCAGCGATTGCGAGTTTCCCTGCACCGTCGTGGACGCCGCCAACATCCTTCACTTCATCCGCGGTCACCATACCCTGCAGCTCCACTACATCTCTGGCCGCTGCGCCGGCGTAGCCACGAGCTTCCGCCATCGGACAGATGGAGGCGATGAAGGTGAGGAAGAGGATGCGGTGGGGGAGAGCGAGACGGTGCGGTGGAGGCAGTGGAGGAGAGCGAGACGACGCGGTGGGGGAGAGGAAGACGATGCGGCAGGGAGGGGATTTGGGGGAAATGGTAGGGGCGATGCGCCGGGAGGTGGTTCCCCCTCTTTATACGATGGGACGTTTCGGGCATGTCCCATGGACACGTGCTACCCCATTACCGCGGTCAGTTGCAAGCGCCCACGTATATGAATACCATTGTACGGTCAGCATACGAAACCACTATACGGGTTCGTCCAGGGCGGCGCGGGAGCGGCCCCACTCGTCAGAGTTAACAGTCAAAGGTGGACTCGGCCCTACGCGGCCCCACTCATCAGAGTTAACGGTTAAAGGCATTGACCCGACGGCAACGTCCGTTGTAACCTGTTCTGAGGGTTTCGGGCAAGGGAGTGGGAGTGGGAGTGGGAGTGGGAGTGGGGAAAAGTGAGCAAAAGTTAAGAGTGTGGGGATGAATGAGTACAACTAACGAACCAGGGGCACAGAAACAAAAAACCCTTAGGAGAATGATGTAATGGACAAGACCCATCCGTTAGCTTAGCATATGATCGTTCAGTTTATTGCTACTGCTTTCTTAATGTCAAATACATGTTCCTTCGACTATGAGATCATGCAACTCCCGCATACCGTAGGAATACCTTGTGTGCTATCAAACGTCACAACGTAACTGGGTGATCATAAAGATGCTCTACAGGTATCTCCGAAGGTGTCTGTCGAGTTGGCGTGAATCGAGATTGGGATTTGTCACTCCGTGTATCGAAGAGGTATCTCTGGGCCCTCTCGGTAATACATATCACAAGAATCTTGCAAGCAAAGTGACTAAGGAGTTAGTTGCAAGATGATGTATTACGGAACGAGTAAAGATACTTGCCGGTAACGAGATTGAACTAGGTATAAAGATACCGACGATCGAATTTCGGGCTACTAACATACCGACAGACAAAGGGAATTACGTATGTTGTCATAAAGGTTCAACCGATAAAAGATTTTCGTGGAATATGTAGGAACCAATATGGGCATCCAGGTCCCGCTATTGGTTATTGACCGGAGAGGTGTCTCGGTCATGACTACATAATTCCCGAACCCGCAGGGTCGCACGCTTAACGTTCGTTGACGCTAGAGTATGATTGGGATATTTGATGAGTGGTAACCAAATATTGTTCGGAGTCCCGGATGAGATCCCGAATGTCACTAGGAGTCTCGGAATGGTCGATAGGTAAATATTTATATATGGGAAGTCATATTTTGGGTTCCGGAAAAAGGTGCAGTTTTTTCGGTATTGTACCGGGAAGCTTCCAAAAGGATCCGGAAGGGTCCGGAAGTCCACAAGTGGGTTCACCATGACCCAAGGGCTAGCATGGGCTGCGGGGAGGTGCCCTGGCCTTATTGGGCTAGGTGCACCAAGTCCTCAAAAGCCCATGTGGCTAGGGAAGGCAAAAAAGGAAGGAGTCCTAGTAGGAATAGGATTGGACTTGGAGTCCAAGTCCTCTCCCCCTTAGCTGCGCCCTAGGGCTTGGAGGGGATGTTTCCCATGCCCCTCCACCTATATATAGAGGGGAGGGGGTGCCCAAAGAGGACACACCAAGCCCTTGGCGCCCCTCTCTCTCCTGTTACTCCGTAGTTCCATCGCCTCGTCCCGGCGACGCTTAGCGAAGCGCTGTCGATGCTCCACCACCACGCCGTCGTGTTGGTTGTGATCCCATCTACTTCTCCTCTCCCGCTTGCTAGATCAAGAAGGAGGAGACGTCATCAAGCCGCACGTGTGCTAAACTCGGAGGTGCCGTCCGTTCGGCACTAGATCGGTTGGATCGTGATCGAATCACGAAGAGTACGACTACATCAACCGCATGACAAACGCTTCCGCTTAGCGATCTACAAGGGTATGTAGATGCTCTCCCCCTCTCGTAGCTATGCATCTCCATGGATAGATCTTGCGTGTGTGTAGAATTTTTTTTGTTTTCCATGCAACGTTCCCCTACAACGTCTAGCATCATCGATGAATGTGTGGAGGTTTCTCCGGCGAATCTGTCTTTGGTGGATTTGCTCGGATCGGGTCATAGTTTGTCTACGTACGAGGTTGGATCCTTCTGATCTACGGTACTCTTTATCATCGGCGGTTGTTGTTCTAGTGTGCTGGTCCTACGGGGCCTTAGCACGACGACTTCCCGACTGTCTACTACAACAAGTTTTTCCCGACTCTGTCGAGGGAGGGGCGATGATGACGGCGCGCCTTCGGCTCGCTTCAAGGCCTGTAGTCAGCGCTAGGTGATCTACGGATCTGGATGCAGTTTTTATTATTTCTGGTATTCGTACTGCCATGATTGAAGATGAATAGAACGAAAGTTTCTCCGAAAAAAAACCAGTGATACAGATTTCATGCCATATAAGGAAACAACAACACAACCTTTATAGCCTCAAACAAATTAGAGTAGGCTAGAGCTTAAACCCATAAAACCTCGAAACCAATTCATGATTTTGACATGTGGATAGTTACCTTCATCCATCCCTGTCCACGACTAGTTATTTGGTGATATTTCAGTCCTTCAGATCTTCCTTAACAAACTCTTCTCATGTCAAATTTGGCCTACCCAATCTCTCTTGAAATTTCCAGCATGTTTTAATCGTCCCTATGCATTGGAGTTTCTATAGATTAGCGATGTATATGTGGTACGTCTCCGTCCTATCTACTTTTTCTAACGCTTTTCCTCTTGTTTTGGACTCTAATTTGCATGATTTGAATGAAACTAACCTGGACTGACGTTGTTTTCAGCAGAACTACCATGGTGTTGTTTTTGTGCAGAAATAAAAGTTCTCGGAATGGAACGAAACTTTGCGAGGAATTTTTATACAATAAAAGAAAAATACTGGAGCCAAGAACCACTGGAGGGGGGCACCTAGGTGGGCACAACCCACCAGGGCGCGCCACCCCCTCCAGGCGCGCCCAGGTGGGTTGTGCCCACCTGGTGGCCCCGCAGACCCTGAAACCGACGCTATAAAATCCTATTTTTCCAGAAAAAAATGAGGGAGAAAGAATTATCGCGTTCCGTGAGATGGAGCCGCCGCCACCTCCTGTTCTTCATCGGGAGGCTAGATCTGGTGTCCGTTTGGGGCTCCGGAGAGGGGGATCTTCGGTATTCGTCATCGCCAACCCTTCTCCATCGCCAATTCCATGATGCTCCCCACCGGGAGTGAGTAATTCCTTCGTAGGCTCGCTGGTCGGTGAGGAGTTGGATGAGATTCATCATGTAATCAAGTTAGTTTTGTTAGGGCTTGATCCCTAGTATCCATTATGTTCTGAGATTGATGTTGCTATCACTTTGCCATGCTTAATGCTTGTCACTTTGGGCCCGGGTGCCATGATTCAGATCTGAACCGTTTATGTTATCATCATTATATCCATGTTCTAGATCCGATCTTGCAAGTTATAGTCACCTACTACGTGTTATGATCCGGCAACCCCGGAGTGACAATAGTCGGGACCACTCCCTGTGATGACCGTAGTTTGAGGAGTTCATGTATTCACCGTGTGTTAATGCTTTGTTCCAGTTCTCTATTAAAAGGAGGCCTTAATATCCCTTAGTTTCCAATATGGACCCCGCTGCCACGGGAGGGTAGGACAAAAGATGTCATGCAAGTTTTTTCCATAAGCACGTATGACTATTTACGGAATACATGCCTACATTATATTTATGAACTGGAGCTAGTGCCGTATCGCCCTAGGTTATAACTGTCTCATGATGAATATCATCCAACAAATTACCGATCCAATGCCTACGATTTTCCTACATATTGATCTTGCTAAGTTACTACTGCTGCTGTTACTATTGCACTTGCTACGAAAGTACTGCTATCACTGTTACCGTTACTGTTGCTGCTGCTACTATTATCAAAACTATCATACTACTTTGCTACTGATCACTTTGCTGCAGATAATTAATCTCCAGGTGTGATTGAATTGACAACTCAGTTGCTAATACTCTAAAATATTCTTTGGCTCCCCTTGTGTCGAATCAATAAATTTGGGTTGAATACTCTACCCTCGAAAACTGTTGCGATCCCCTATACTTGTGGGTTATCAAGACCTTTTTCTGGCGCCGTTGCCGGGGAGCATAGCTATATTTGTTGAGTCACTTGGGATTATTATCAAATTATCACTATGAAGAATCTGAAGGATGCTAAGACTAAGATTTTTCCCTCTAAGACGAGGGGAGGTAAGGAACTGCCATCTAGCTCCGCTTTAGATTCACCTTCTGTTATAAGTAAACTTGCAACACCACACATGCTATTAATCCTGATATGTCGCAAGTTATTGATGATGCTACTTCTGCTATGAATGCTACTCATGACGATGCTAGTACCTTGCTTGATGATGATGTGCCACTAGGTGAATTTCTTGATGAACAAATTGCTAGAGTAAGACAGCATGATATTGTTGAAACTGATGATGAGCTTGAAACTGAAAATCTTGAAACACCTACTAGAACTAGCCCTCCTAGATATGAATTGCCTAAGGTACCGGAAGGTTATGTTATGGGTGAGGAGGCAACTAGAGATATTCTTGCTTGCAAAGATAGAGATAATCTAGAAAAATTACTAAGCAAGTATAAAGAAAGATCTTTGAATGCTAGAATGAAATGTGATCCTAAGTTTACTACTTCACCTATCTTTGTTGATGATAAGGATTATGAATTCTCTGTCGACCCAGAGTTAATTACTCTGGTTGAATCTGATCCTTTCCATGGTTATGAAACTGAAACTGTTGTGGCACATCTTACTAAGTTGAATGACATAGCCACCTTTTTTGCCCATGATGAGAAAATTCGCTATTATTATATTCTCAAATTATTTCCGTTCTCATTAAAGGCTGATGCTAAAGCTTGGTACAATACTCTTGCTCCTGGTTGTGTGCGTAGTCCTCAGGACATGATTTATTATTTCTCTAAAAAATATTTCCCTGCTCATAAGAAACAAGCTGCCTTGCAGGAAATATTTAACTTTGTGCAAATTGAAGAAGAGAGTCTCCCACAAGCTTGGGGGAGGCTTCTCCATTTGCTTAATTCTTTGCCTGATCATCCTCTTAAGAAAAATGAAATACTTGATATCTTCTATAATGGACTAACCGATGCTTCTAGGGATTTCCTAGATAGTTGTGTTGGTTGTGTTTTCAGGGAAGGAACTATTGGGCAAGCTGAAGAACTATTGAATAACATATTGAAAAATTATGATGATTGGACTCTTCCTGAAACACCATCTAAACCCACTCCGAAGAAGAGGGGTATTTTATATCTCATTCCTGAAGATATGCAAGAGGCAAAGAAATCTATGAAGGAAAAAGGTATTAAAGCCGAGGATGTCAAAAATTTACCCCCTATTGAAGAAATACATGGGCTTGATACACCACCACCACCTAAGGTGGTAGAGGTAAATTCTCTAATAAAATTCAATGATAATGATAATCCTCACAATATGAACCCTAGCCAATGCCTTTATGAGTTTGAAAACTACATTAGAAAGCAAGATCACTTCAATGCAAATGTTATGAAACAGTTGAAATATAATTCTGATATGATTGCTTGCTTGAGTGACTTGTTATTTAGAATATCAAATGATGTTAGAGGTGTAGGAAAGCATGCTTCTATGGTTCAAACTCAGTTAGAACAAGTTGCTAAATCTCAAAGAGAATTGTTAAATGAACAATAATATCAATGATCATGTTGTTAGAGTAATGACTAGAGGAGGTGGAATTACTCAAGAATCACTTTATCCTGAGGGACACCCAAAAACAATTGAACAAGACTCTCAAAGAGTTGACACCGATGCATGTAGTCCTTCTAAAAAGAAGAAGAAGAAGAAGAAAAATGATAGGACTTTGCATGCCTCTAGTGAACCTGAAGTAGAAAAATCTCCTGATAATGATAATGAAGTTTCTATCTCTGATGCTGAAACTCAATCTGGTAGTGAACACTCACCTTCTGATAATGAAAAAGATAATGATGAGGTTCATGAAGAAACTCAAACAAATAATAAAGAACCAGACAATGATGTTGAGATAGAACCAGCAGTTGATCTTGATAACCCACAACCTAAGAATAAAAGATATGATAAAAGAGACTTTGTTGCTAGAAAACATGGAAAGGAAAGAGAACCATGGGTTCAAAAACCTATGCCCTTTCCACCTAAGTCAACTAAAAAGAAAGATGATGAAGAATTTGAACGCTTTGCTGAAATGCTGAGGCCAGTCTTTCTGCGTACTCGCTTAACTGATATCCTTAAAATGCCTCCTTATGCAAAGTACATGAAAGACATCATCACCAATAAGAGAAAAATACCGGAAGTTAAAATCTCCACTATGCTTGCTAATTATACCTTTAAAGATGGAGTACCTAAAAAACTTGGAGATCCGGGAATACCAACTATACCTTGCTCCATCAAAAGAAATTATGTGAAAATTACTTTGTGTGATTTAGGAGCTGGTGTTAGTGTTATGCCTTTCTCTTTATATAAAAGACTTGACTTGAATAAACTCACACCTACTGAAGTATCTTTGCAAATGGCTGACAAATCAACTGCCATACCTATCGGTATTTGTGAGGATGTGCCCGTTGTTGTTGCTAATGTTACTATTTTGACTGACTTTGTTATACTTGAGATGCCCGAGGACGACAACATGTCGATTATCCTTGGTAGACCCTTTTTGAATACTGCAGGGGCTGTTATTGATTGCAATAAAAGCAAGGTCACTTTTCATATCAATGGTAATGAGCATACAGTGCACTTTCCGAAGAAACAATTTCAAGTGAATGGTATTAATGTTATTGAAAAATCTCCGACAATCACTATTGGAAGTTTTCAACTACCTCTATCTACTATTAAAAAGAAATATGAAATGCTTATTGTTGGGGAAATTCATATCCCCGTTGAGGTAACTTAGTGATTTACGAAAGTTCTTCGGTTTCATGCTAATCGAAAGTGGTTGTTAATAAGACTTGATCAACCTTATTAATGGATCATTTTTTAAGAGGTATGAAGTTGATGAATTTAGTGAGCACTACCTTCTGTCCCTACCTTTAGTTTTTTGTTTTTATTAGTAAATAAAATAAAATGCCATGTTTTGCCTGTTTTCTGAGTTTTCCGTGCAATAAAAAATGACCCAAAAATAAAAGTTCTCAGAATGCCCTGAAAATTTAATACGATTTTTTCTAAATATTTAAGAATTTTTGGTGCAAATAATATCAGAAGGAGGTGCACCAGGTGGGCACAACCCACCTGGGTGCGCCAGGACCCCCAGGCGCGCCCTGGTGGGTTGTGGTCCCCACGTGGGCCCCCTCACTTATCTCTTCATCCCACATCATCACCTACCTCCAGAAAAAATTCACCAATGCTCTTGCTCTCGTGTTCTTGCTCTCAAACCCGCGGATTTCGATCTTTTTGCTCGAAGCTCCATTTCTGAAACTGTTTCGGGGGAATTGTTGCTTGGTATGTGACTCCTCCGTTTGTCCAATTAGTTTTTGCTTTAGTGGTTTATATTTTGAATAATTAGCTGCTCTTGGTGCTGCTGTAGATGAGCTTGTATGTTGAATTCTTAGAGTTTTAAGTAGTTTGAATGCTTGCTATGGCCTCTATGCTTCCCTATGAGTAGTTGTTACCAATCTTGTAAAGTTTTGTTAAGAAAATTTTATGGACTAAAAATTTCAGAATTTTTGTTCATAGGAAAAACATGAGTATCTTTAGGAAGTTTGCTTCCAAGAAGAACTCCAAGGGGGTGATTGGAGAGTCATCTGACAGTGATCTCCGCACCCGGAGGTTGGCAGAGCTACGGTCGTGCGAATGGCCGCAGAACCTGTTCATGGAAGGGGCCGGAATCCTCCAAGAGTTTGCACAATATGCTGCTAATGCCGGCCTCACCGACTTCATCACAGCTGAGTGTGAACAGTATCATATCCTCACAAATTCCTTTGTGCAAAGTTTTAATTTCCTTCCTAGGAATAATCCCCCTGAAGTGTAGTTTAATTTATACGCTGAACCCCATCAGATACCGCTTACCGAATTCTGTGAAATATGCATGCTTCCTTCCGATGGTGGGTTAGTAGAGCCTAGGCCTGCAGAGTTTCAAGGTTTTTATCGTACTCTGTCTGTGGGGGATGAGAGAGGAGTGTCGAGTGTCACCGCCACTAGCTTGCAATTTCCTGCTGTTCATTATTTTGCTCTTTTCATTACAAAGTGCTTGCTTGCTAGAGAGAAGGTGGGTGCACTCAGTGCCCCAGACCTTGCCGTTTTACGTCGTGCACTGGAAGGTGACAACACTTATAGCTTGGGAGCTATTGTGGCACGCCGCCTCCACATTAATAAATCCAAGAGTAAAATACATGGTGGTATCTACGCTACTCGCCTGGTAGCTCGCTTTAATATTCAGATACGCCAGCATGATTATCCTTTGCCCAAAGTCTACTTAGACCGCGCGGCCATGGAACACCACCAGTTTATTGCCGTTGACTACCCTGATGTTCCTATTCCTTATAACTTAGTTTTTAGTGAGAAAACTCATGATATTATTCCGCTGCCTGCACCTGCTTTGTTTGATCCTTTTGCCAGGCACGGATACAGGATTATGCCTGAGGACATCATCGCTTACCGGAACAACCAGGCTGCAGCACAGGAGGAGCCTCAGCAGTGGGATCCACAGGTGGTTGCACCTCAGCACTTCAACATAGGACCTCATGGCTTCTACGACTAGTGATTACCAAGCTAGGCCAAAAGCCTAAGCTTGGGGGAGTACGTATTTCCACCGACATTACATTTATGTTCACACATTTCATTCCAGTTGTCGGTGTCCACACTTTTTCATTGTATTATCCATGCTTAATTTATTTTCTCGCTTTCTTCTTGTGTGTTTGAAAAACTTTGAGAAAATCCACAAATATTTCTCGCTTCTTTTTTATTTTTCTTCCTAGTTTAAATTCTTGTAGCACTAAAAAGAAAAACCCAAAAAGATTTCCTTTTGCTTGTTGGGAGCTTTCCCGTCTAAATAGTTTTCTAGTTTTTGTTTTCCCCCTTTTTTTGCTTTCCTTCAGAAAACCAAAAACTCCAAAAATATTTCAGTGTGTTTCTCTGAACTTCTTTTCTTGAGTCATACCAAGGAGAAGACCACGATGAAAATGTTGAGTGGCTCTCATATGCATTATTGTTAATCTAACAAAGAGCCCAATTTACCTTGTCTTTTCTTTTTGAATAAAATGTTTGCAGATTCCAGCTTAGTCCACGACACTCTTGCACTATTATTATTTTCACATCGTTCGGTCGTGCAAGTGAAAGACAATAATGACGATATTCGATGAACTGGCCGTGGCAGAGAGAAACGGGTATGAACTCGACTTGTTCTGTTTTTGTAAATATGTTTAACCTAGTATCCATGATTCAGCCCATTATGATTGAACATGTTTGCAATGACAATTAGAGATTATAGTTTCTCATGCCATGCATAAGTAGCTAAGAGTGGATAATGATTTATCTTGGATGTCAACATTGCGTTAAAATGATTGTGATGTAGTATGATGATATGGTATCCTCCTCTAAATGTTCGAGTGGCTTGACTTGGCACATGTTCATGCATGTAGTTGAATCAAAACCAACATAGCCTCTATGATATTTATGTTCATGGTGTTCATATCCTACTCATGCTAGTGTCCAATGTTACTTATGCATAATGCATGTTCATGACCGTTGTTGCTCTCTAGCTGGCCGCTTCTCAACCTATTTGCTAGCCTTCACCTGTACTAAGTGGGAATTCTGCTTGTACATCAAAAACCTTGAACCCAAGTTATTCTAGATGAGTCCACCATACCTACCTATATGCGGTATTACCCTGCCGTCCTAAGTAAATTTGCATGTGCCACCTCTAAAAAAACCTCAAATAAATATCCTTTTTGTGTGCCTGGATTGTTCATAGAGCGGCAGGAGGTAGTTGGTATCTTCCATGCTAAGCAGGTTATTCTCATGATGAGTGTTTATTTGCTCGTCCTTGCACGAGAGGGGCGGTAATAGGGATTCCCAGTCCCGAACTCAAAATGCAAATAATTAAACAAAACTCCCCCGGGACTGTTGTTGGTATGGACGGCACCCATTGTTTTGGATAAGCCGTGGAGTGTGAATGTTGGTGGAGGGGGAGTAAACCTTTACTTTTATCGCTTGGGAACCGCCACTAGTGTGTTTAGCATGGAAGATATTGATAACTGATGGTCGCGAAGTAAACAAGAAGGGTGCATCTCTCAAAATTTCATTTACCTCTGTTTTAAAAACTTGAGCTCTGGCACCTCTGCAAATCACTGCTTCCCTCTGCGAAGGGACTATCTATTTACTTTTATGTTGTGTCATCACCTTCTCAAATAAGCGCCAGAACCTGAGAGCACTACTGTCATGCTTATGCATTGTGTGTAGTTAATGTTGGGTGCATTATGACTGGATCTTTTCTACCATGAATTACAATGTTTAGTCGCTGCTCGGACTTTGGAGGTGCTCTGCATTTATGTTTTGCGGTCTCATAAAGGGCTAGCGAGATACCACTATTGTCATATTATATCATGGTTGTTTTAATAACGTGTTGTTGTTCGAGATATCTTATTATTGCTCACTAGCTGATTATGTCATTGTTATGAGTTAATATAATTTTTAAGAGTTATTGTCGACATGGTTAGTTATAATCTTTGCTGAAAACCTGGGTGCTACTTAAGCTTATTTATGCAAACAAGAGCAAAAGAGTTCGTAAAAGTTTTTCTTTTTCACTTTCAGTTTATCAACTGAATTGCTTGAGGACAAGCAAAGGTTTAAGCTTGGGGGAGTTGATACGTCTCCGTCGTATTTACTTTTCCTAACGCTTTTCATCTTGTTTTGGACTCTAATTTGCATGATTTGAATGAAACTAACCCGGACTGGCGCTGTTTTCAGCAGAACTATCATGGTGTTGTTTTTGTGCAGAAATAAAAGTTCTCGGAATGGAACGAAACTTTGCGAGGAATTTTTATACAATAAAAGAAAAATACTGGAGCCAGGGACCACCGGAGGGGGGCACCTGGGTGGGCACAACCCACCAGGGCGCGCCACCCCCTCCAGGCGCGCCCAGGTGGGTTGTCCCCACCTGGTGGCCCCGCAGACCCTGAAACCGACGCTATAAAATCCTATTTTCCAGAAAAAATGAGGGAGAAAGAATTATCGCGTTCCGCGAGACGGAGCCGCCGCCACCTCCTGTTCTTCATCGGGAGGCCAGATCTGGAGTCCGTTTGGGGCTCCGGAGAGGGGGATCTTCGGTATTCGTCATCACCAACCCTTCTCCATCGCCAATTCCATGATGCTCCCCACCGGGAGTGAGTAATTCATTCGTAGGCTCGCTGGTCGGTGAGGAGTTGGATGAGATTCATCATGTAATCGAGTTAGTTTTGTTAGGGCTTGATCCCTAGTATCCACTATGTTCTGAGATTGATGTTGCTATGACTTTGCCATGCTTAATGCTTGTCACTTTGGGCCCGGGTGCCATGATTTCAGATCTGAACCGTTTATGTTATCATCATTATATCCATGTTCTAGATCCGATCTTGCAAGTTATAGTCACCTACTACGTGTTATGATCCGGCAACCCCGAGTGACAATAGTCGGGACCACTCCCGGTGATGACCGTAGTTTGAGGAGTTCATGTATTCACCGTGTGTTAATGCTTTGTTCCGGTTCTCTATTAAAAGGAGGCCTTAATATCCCTTAGTTTCCAATATAGACCCCGCTGCCACGGGAGCGTAGGACAAAAGATGTCATGCAAGTTCTTTCCATAAGCACGTATGACTACTTACGGAATACATGCCTACATTATATTTATGAACTGGAGCTAGTGCCGTATCGCCCTAGGTTATAACTGTCTCATGATGAATATCATCCAACAAATTACCGATCCAATGCCTACGATTTTCCTACATATTGATCTTGCTAAGTTACTACTGCTGCTGTTACTATTGCACTTGCTACGAAAGTACTGCTATCACTGTTACCGTTACTGTTGCTGCTGCTACTATTATCAAAACTATCATACTACTTTGCTACTAATCACTTTGCTGCAGATAATTAATCTCCAGGTGTGATTGAATTGACAACTCAGTTGCTAATACTCTCAAATATTCTTTGGCTCCCCTTGTGCCGAATCAATAAATTTGGGTTGAATACTCTACCCTCGAAAACTGTTGCGATCCCTTATACTTGTGGGTTATCAATATGCCCAAACTATCTCATATGATGTTGGACAAATTTCTCTTCAATCGGTGCTACTCCAATTCTATCTCGTATATCAACATTTTGATCTCGATCCTTTATTGTGTGGCCACACATCCATCTCAATATGTGCACCTCCGCTACACCCAATTATTGAACATGTTGTCTTTTAGTCGACCAACACTCAGCCATACAACATTAATCACCGTTCCATACAACCTGTTTTTTTATCTTTTGTGGCACTCTCTTGTCACAGAGAACGCCAGAATCTTGACGCCACTTCATCCATCCGGCTTTGATTCGATGTCTCATATCTGTATCGATATCATCATCCTTATGCAGCATTGACCCCAAATATCAAAAGATGTCCTTTTGAGTTAACACCCATCCGTCGAGGCTAACCTCCTACTCTGACTATCATCAACCAGCACCACATCATCCACAAAGAGCATACATACAACATGAGATATCTCCTTGTATATCCCGTGTGACCTTATTCGTCATCAAAGCAAAAAAAGACAAGGGCTAAAAGTTGACCCTTGGTGCAGTCCTATTTTAATTAGAAAGTTATCAGTGTCGACAGCACCTATTCTGACACTTGGCACAACATTGCCGTACATGTCCTTGATGAGAGTAATATACTTTATTGGGACTTTGTCTTTCTCCAAGGTCCACCACCTAACATTATGTGGTATCTTATCGTAGGAATTGTCCAAGTCAATGAACACCATATGCAGGTCCTTCTTTTGCTCCATGTATCTCTCCGTAAGTTGTCGCACCAAGAAAATGACTTCAATGGTCGAACTCTTAGGCATGAAACCAAACTAATTTGGTCACACTTGTCATTCTTCTTAAGTGGTGCTTAATGACTCTCTCCCATGGCTTCATTGAATGGCTCATCAGCTTAATTAACGGTATAGCTTCATTGAATGGCTCATCGGCTTAATTTCATGGTAACAAGTACAAGTTTGAACATCTTCTTTGTCCTTGAAGATTAGTACTAATATAATCCGCTCTTATTCAAAAATTCCATATGGGTCTTACTACCATATGATCATATTATCTGAACCGTCGGTCCTCCTTGGGATCTGTGTGTATGAATGTATAAGATGATGTATTGATGCATTCTTGAGGTTTATGGTAAAATACCCCTGACGTTGTGCAGACATCATTCATTGACGCATAGCACCGTGGTCTTCTACTGCCTTGCGTTTGCCATTTTTAATGGTCTGGCTGTACTCGCACCTGGACCGGCTTTGACTCGCGTGCGAAGCCATCATAGCGAAATCAATTGCGCTGGGGACTTCAGCAGTCCAACAGTTCTAATAATTCAAATTTTGAATTCATAGGCTACAAACCGCACCAACCATGCATGTTGCACACATCATCAGCCCACAGGAGCGAGCAATTACTACCTCATGAGCATTACACCATCAAAGAGCTACCAGTTTGACATGTCAGTTTCCTTATAGCACAATTGGGAAAATCAAAACACCATCACCATAAGCTGAAACACAACCACACATCGGTTTCTAACTAAACACTTAATTAACACTTGACACTTGCTTGCCCCTCACAAGTATGTGCCTTTCAACACCGCTCTTGCTACATTTGGCTTTATTTCTCGGCTGCTGTAGGAAGCCCCCTCTCTCCGGGCAAGTTGTTCTTTTGAGGCCCTGGGTTTTGCAAATGTCGCAGAACCTACTTATCTTGCTCATTGCCTTGTTTTTTTTCTCCAATACGCCAAGCTGGCGTATCATTGCATTGATAGGTAGACATAATACAAGGGTTGAGGACCCTTAGCTCGTACACTACAAGGCGTGCCAGGGGTCCTCATGAGCAGAAGAAGTGGGTTGCTTAGCCCAGTTACAAGTGAGTTTACAACGCGTCGATTACGGCTTGGAGTCCTTTGGC
Organism: Thinopyrum elongatum; assembly: GCA_011799875.1. Classification (NCBI taxonomy): domain Eukaryota; kingdom Viridiplantae; phylum Streptophyta; class Magnoliopsida; order Poales; family Poaceae; genus Thinopyrum; species Thinopyrum elongatum. The sequence continues at coordinate 249,104,888 of CM022299.1, forward strand.
ACCGGTAGTGGCCCAGGTGCGCACGTCATCTTGGATCAAAGCAAACAAGTAGCTAGTTGAGGGTTGCCTTTGGTAGAAGATGCAAGGATTGCGATGCTTCCAAATGGCCTAGGTGACCAGTGGGACAAGGGGCGCAAGGGCTTTACGGAGCGACACCGGGATGGAGTTAGTAGCGTCTCTTCACCAGTCTTAGAGGGTGAGGTCACCGTTGGGAGGGATGATGGTGAGTTTGCACCAAGCTAGAGTGCGATGCCAAATCTCCGTGGAGAAAACGCAGGCGGCAAGGAGGTGGTGAATGTCCTCGGGGTCCTGATCACAGAGGACGCAGCATGGAGGGTGAACCAATCCCCGCTTGGCTAATCTCTCAGCCGTCCAACAACGGTCCTGCTTGGCGAGCCATAATAACATTTTGACATTCGTCGGGGCCCATCCCTTCCATGTCAGCCTCCAATCCATGTCCGCAATGGAGCCTTGGAAGAGAGCCATGTAGCAAGATGAGGCTGAGTACGTGCCATTATCTGTCCAGCGCCAGCGAATGTGGTCCGGGTCGGTGGATAGGGTCACACGTAGAAGACGCCTCCAAAGGTGAATGTACTCGACAGTGGCCTCAACGCCGAGCGCACCACGAATGTCCTGGATCCAAGCTCGGTTGAGGAGTCCCTCATGAACCAGACGCTTGTTACGGCGTCTTCGGGGGACCAAAGTGATCAGGTTCGGCGTGATCTCAGCAATCGATCTGCCGTCCAGCCAATGGTCAGTCCAGAATCGTCAGGTAAGTCCGTTACCAATGGTCCAAGAGGTGGATGCGCGGAAGATGTCTCGCACGTCAGCGTCGCCGGGCAGGTGAAGATGGTGCCAGGGCCGGGTGGGGTCGGTGATGCGTAGCCAGAGCCAACGAGTTCGGAGAGAAATGCCAGTGCGTTGAATCTCGCGCACGCCTAGGCCGCCAAGTTCGAGTGGGTGACACACCTTCTGCCAGCTCACCAGGCAGTTACCCGACCGGGCCTCCTTGCGCCCATGCCACAGAAAATCATGGATTAGCCGGTTGACGAGCTTCAGGATGGAGGGCGAGAGGGCCATGGCTAGTAGAAGGTGGACTGGCATGGCGCTCAGGATGTGGCGTACTAGGGCAAGCCGCCCGCCGCGGGATAGTAGGCATGCCTGCCAAGTACCGAGGAGCTTGGCCATCTTCTCCACAAGGGGTAGCAGCACCGATGTTGGAGCTGCCACTATCCGTCCAGCCCTGTCTCAGGCATTGGACTGCCAATGTTTCACGTCTTGCTTGGTGCCGCTAAGCCAACCAGAGGGTTCGTGTTGCCTCAAATTTTGTCGCCTTCGCGTACACTTCTCGCAGCTCGCTTACCGTCAGTATCTGCCACATTGTTGTTATCCACACAGTCTTCAAGCCCTAGCCCTTCACGACATTTGTCGAAAGGCTCCATCACCGACATGCCTAGTCGAAAAGGCCCATCAAAGTTGCATATGCCTCAAGCCCTCAACACTTGCTTCTCCAAATCGAACCAGGTCCAGCGCCCTAATGTACATTCGTTTGTGGTGGAAAGTTAGGGACGTGTTGTTGATCTTGTCCCGCTTGTACGGATCCTAAAGCCCAAAGTTTATTCGGCCTGGATTCGAGTCCAAGTAGGATGATTTCTGACTCGTGGAGTCGGACCGGGCCTCACAAGTTCCTTCCCTTAAGCGCGCGACCCCTTAGGTTCAAGTCAGCTTGGTCGTAGGTCGGATCACCTCCGACCTGCTCGGCTAGTAGCGGCCTCTAGCAAGGCGTGTCGACCACCAAGTAGACAATGAAGCTGGTTGGCGAACCTGTACAACATCTCACACTTCTGTTCCCTTTGCCACACGATATATGTTGTCGGGCTCAAGGCGAGTCTGTCATCCTTATGCTAGCCCGACCTCTTTCTCGTTCCAGTGATGCCGACCACAAACCGGATTATCTCATAATCCTTGTCGCATGGATATGCTTATCTTGGTCGGATCACACGAGGGGCCCAGAGTATATCTCTCCTGATCGGAGGGGCAAATCCCATCTTGCTCGACCATGTCTCGCAGCATGGGTGTGGACAAGCCCGAAACCTACCTTTGTAACTACCCAGTCACGGAGTAGCGTTTGGTCGGCCCAAAGCAGGTCTATCACCATCCCGAGTACATGCACCAGCTCAGGTCTTAGGACATAGAACGTATGTTGTACTAGAGACTCACAGATGACATATCACTGCGTCTCATAGTTGGGTCTGTCCGACTTGGACCTTATCTCGACTCGGATCCGACTACGTCGAATCCGACCAGATTCTTTCGAGTCCATATTATCCGTCTAGCATCCAATGCTCCATGGCTAGTGAGATCGAGCCATCCACCATGTCATATGCTAGTCTAGCCGGTTACGAGTCCACGCAACCCTTTCGACTAGGGACCTTTGAGGACAGTCATCATACAATATATAGTCCCACAAACAAGTCACGTACTTGCTGATACACATCATTGATAATGTCCAAGGATTATCTTTATTCATAAACACATCGAAAATATCATCATACATGATTGCCTCTAAGGCATATCTCCAACAAACAATTCACTCCCAGACAGTCATTACTATCACAAATGCAAGCACATGGAATCCCCACGGAACACAGCTCAAAGGCACACCACGCACCACCTACGAGCCCACAGCCATTTCATATATCCAGGACTGAGCTAAGCACATCCAGTAAACCACAATTTCTCTCAAGAATGGCACCCGCCGCGCTACAATGTTTGCCACCACAGAGCAAAGCACCCAGAATTCATGGTATGCTAATTATTTTCAGTCTAACCATAGCTTCCACACAATATTTCAGCCATATCTGCCAGGGGGTCTAGGACACCTGACACTACCTTACTGACCTCCGAAGCAAAAAATGATTACCTCTTAATCCACCCCGAAGCCCTCGGATCCAGCTTCACAGTGGACTGCCCTTGCTAAGAGCGCCCATAGTCGCTGCCAATCGCAGCCCCTTCTCCAGTCCATCCGCCTACAACGAGCACCCCCCACGGACGACTCTGGGGCCAACTCCTCTCTATGGTTGCGTGCTCGTGCAATCGATCCGGTGGCGCTTGCTGCACAACATCCTGGAAAATAGGAAATCATCTGCACCTCCCGCCGCAGATCAGCACCCACCGTGAAGTAGAAAGATTGAGGACGAACAAAAAGATCTGGACTGACGGCGGTTCTGAGGGAGAGGGGATCGACCATGCGGCGCACCTGAACACCTGCTCCACCGGGAAGTTATGCACGCCGCCGCGCTCCACCGTCGCCGTCCTGGTCGCCGCCGCGGCACCAACCTCCTCCATCCTCCTCTCGCGCGAACCATCTGGGCGGACACTGGCGGCGCGTGTATTTAATGGTGGGGCGGGAAAAAAAAATCTGGACCATGGTCCTGGTTAATGCTTTGTTGTATTATTACACGTGGGCCATGCCCTGTCCGCACCCGGCGCTCTATGGTATGCTACGCGCAACGGCGCAAGCCTTGTTCGTAATTTACAAAGTACGGTCAGACGGAGGAATACCCATTTTTCACAGCTCGCGCCAGCCACATTCAATACCCCTCCTACTTACCAATCTTGCCCAGTCAACGGTGCAGACAATGGCACCATATGCAAGTACGAGCCATATATCGCTGCTCACGCCTTTATTCTTCTAGTAAGTTTGAAAAGTTTAGTTAACCATGTCTATCGCTATGTCTTCGAGGCCCCTTCACACCTTAATGAGAATACAGTAAGGCCCATCAGCTTGCCTTCTTTCATCCTTTATAAGCCACTATAACCTCAGATCCCTGGATTCGTCGCACAAAACACCTGCTAATATCATCAAAAGAGTCGTCCAATTCAATGATATCATCAAAAGAATCTTCCGACTCAATGGTCACGCCCTCATTCTCTCCATTGAATAGATTGCCGAAGTACTACCGCCATTTATGTCTCCTCGTCCTTCACCAGGAGCTGATTTGCTCCATTGCATTTGACTTGTCATATAAGGCATATACTACTAAAAGCATTGTCTTAGCAAAACCTAATACCCTCAACACTCGGTAGTAGAATTCACACAAAAAAGGAACATTTCCTTCTTCAAGCATTGATGTTGGCAGTAATGAATAAATACATGGGGGATCTACAACAGGAAACACTTCTATACTCTAAATAGATCTAAGCTTTTCCTTCATACCAGAGGAAAGCTTTGACAAGGCCTAACCTAAAATTGATCTGTGAGGGAGGCTACCAATAAACGTAAAACGGTGATCTGTCAGGGAGGCTACGAATAAACGTCAAATGGCCGCAGCAACCACAGTAAACGAGAGATCATGGCTGCAGCCTGCAGGGATGTCAAATTCTGCTTCTTGACAGAACAAAAACGCTTAACTACACACATCCTTGATCAGTCATGGCTTGTGCAATGTTCAGGAAGGCCGATATGTTTGCACCATGCACCAAAGACCTGGAGAGAGAGTCCTTGATCAGCTTCTAGAGTGAAAAGCCCGGTGTAGGCAAATGGACAAGATATCGCAAGGAAACTAACTCTGGGTTCTCTTTCAGGATTCCATATTCTTGAGCAGCTTTCATCGACCTGTCATATGTTTGCTTTACTGCTTCCTGTTTTAACCAAAAGAAGAAACTTAGTAGGGCTTCACATTACCACATATGGAAGGGTAGCCATCTCCTTCGACATAGGCATAGTGTCGATCTTATATGACTCTACGTTGCCGATATGTCATTTTTTTGGTCAATTTGTTAGTATTTGCCTGTGTGGATCTTAGTTATGCAGAGGCCGGGTGTTTCACATCATGCTTTGTATCCGCTTGATGCTACATTTTGAGTTAATAAATACGCCCTTTATCGAAAAATGGAAGGGTAGCCACCAATGGGCAGAAGCAGCGGCCTATACCTGTATTTTGTTCTCGAAATCCTCTACTGACCACTGCATTAAGCTGAACTCTGGATTCAGTTCAAGTTCACCGACCGCTACCTGTTTGTTATTCAAGAGAAACAAAAAACATGAACATGTTGGGGAATAGTGCGAGTCTAATGATTTACTGTCGGGAGCATATGTATGAGACCGGAATCCGTTTAAGTGGTTTTCATTAAAGAAGTGTTAAATTAAAGTAGTGTTTCAAACATGCGTGCTCAGTGCAAAGTACAGCAACCATACTTGGGAAAGTGCTGAGCTCCAAAATTTTGGAAAAGCCCATGAGAATCAGTCAAGATTCTGGTGTAGATCGAAATTAAGTTTTAACGGTTGGAGCACATACACTTAAAAATAGACCACAGTATCCTTTACGAATAAAAGTTAAGTTTCAATCTCCCTTAAAGTCGTAAAATTTTCTAAGTGGGGTGTACTGAACCACACCTCATTCTTCTATGAATTATATTGTTTCAGAACAATAAAATGATTGGCAAAAACAAACAAAACAGTGAATTACCCCACCAGCAGCAGTTGCCTTTGCTGGAGCAACATGGACTTTTGCCTTTCTTAGGATATCAACTGCTTGACCAGTGCATGGCATGTTTGAACCTGCAATTAACAAACACAATTAATCTGCAAAGGATAAACACTGAGAAGGCAATCAAAAGACACAATTCAAGACATCATACATTCTATAAGAACACGGCAACCAGAGCTAATTATTGAAAGAGCCTCCCCCTGGTCAATCTCATTTTGTGATGCACAAGGGAATGCAATATCACACTGCTCACCCCATGGCTTAGCATCATTGATATATTTGGCACGTGGAAATGTTTTCAAGTATTCCCTGTTTGGTAAAATGGAAAGTGGCATCTCAAAAGCTCAACATTTACAAACTAAAAATACAGGAAAGGCAAATGCTTTTCGGAAAAAATATGAAAGGCAAATACCCACTTGAGGCTCCTTTGTTGTGCCTTAATATTCCTTATAAGTGTATATTTCACATAATCAAACCCGTCTCCATCAAATAGATAGCCTTCTGAATCTGCAAGAATTGCGACACTCAGGTTCCATGGTCAGAACTGATATTGCTAATGCAAATGTACAACAACAATCTTTTGATGGAGATGGAGGTTTCCAGAGTTCAACCACTGGTTTGGTAAGAGATATTTCCTTAACAAAACCAACAGAAACCTTTAAAGTCCTGAAATCCATTATCATGAAGAAACCAACAGAAGCACAAAAAACTATTGTAAGAATGTGTAACTACAAGCCCCTCGAGAGTTACAGTTGACGCCCTTCGGAATCAGATATCAACCGTGTTCAATGGGAGGTAGTAATAATAATGTGAACCATGTGCGTCTTGGGGATATGCAAATACTTAAGAACAAATCACGATCGATTGACCAAATTCTGCGTGCCTCTCATGGCGACAGACTTTTGATTATGCTCCTGACCACCGATGTACCTCACGATATTTCCTGTTTAAGTAATTCAACTTAATCTTTAAATCTGCATACCTGAGACTGTAACAGGAATAGCTTCACACGACAGAAGCTTTTCCAAGACATGCATTGCTATCTTTCCGGAACCACTTATCGCACATCTGCACAAATTACACACATTAGAAAGCTGCCAAATCGATAAATTACAATACCAGTAAAACAAATGGATCCCTGTCAACAACCTTAATCCTTTGAGCTCCTTATTCATATCAGCAAGTACAACACGTGCAGAAAATACCTGTGACAAGTTACACAATATTTTTTTTAGTAGGAAAAAATTGTCAGCACATGTGGCAAAAGTATTACTTTGTGAAAGAACTGTGCCACGTGAAAAGATAGTGACTAGTTGTGCTCGTACGAGTTAAGATACCACTTTACCAGCCCGTATCCAGTAGCCTCTGTTCTAAAACTAGAACCAGACCAGAAGATCTTAGGCCCTGTAAAATTTCCCTGCATAAGAACAGCAATGAAATCTACAGAAAAGAGAAAAGATATTTGAACCAAAGAACTGAAAGTAGAAACCAATCAAACAGTCTTCAAGTAGACTAAAGGGACTAGTAGAACCAAGAAACACGTTCAACATCAGGACAGGAACACCTTTTCTCAGAGAATGTAACGAGTAAAAATACACTACGACTTCACGGAACAAATTCTAAGTTAGACAACTATAATGAGAATATATATTATCCAGTAGAGAACTACAAATTCAAAAGCAACTTTAAAAAGATGTTCCAGTATTCTAAATAGGGAAGGGCAATGCTTTAGATAAATTCTTAGTGAGTAACAACAGGAAGAACGACACCTAAAGGGGATTGGCATAAACATTGTTCTGGGTAACATGTATGGTACTATGGTGTACCTGAAAATGACCAGAAAGGCGTCTATACTGCCCAAAAAGGAAACCCATTTCCCTTGGACCAACACCAACATCTTCAGCAGGAAAATCCTACATCACAAACTGAAGCATGAATTTCTGCCACTTAACTAATTTAGAAATAAATGGCAAATTCTGAACAAATGCACATAATACAATGCGAGGTACCTGATCAGGGCCCAAGTATCTATACAGCTCATCCATGAAACTTTGACAAAAGCGCATTACCTGGCATGGAAAAATATCCATATTTACATGCAGTAAATATTGTTGCCCAGAGGAAATAAAATACAACATGAATACCTCAATTTCACTTTTACCCTTTGGATCAAAATCGCTCCCTCCAGCAGCACCTCCAAGTTTATATAGTGACAGAGCATTCTTCAGAGTCTGCACAAAGGGAAATTGCTTAGAATGGTACATTGAATTCTCATGTAAGATTACAAGTTCGACGTCCACTGAAAACACCCTCTCGGTTTAGTGGTCACTTCTCAATCCCAATACGTGCTAATAGATTACGAAATCATCGTATAGCAGTGCAAGCACCCAAAATTTATATAACTTGACTCTATTTGCACACTATTAGACATTTATCTTCTCGTGGCAGAAGTAAAAGCAGTGCAAATTCCCACCACCTGCACATCCACGCAAACCCCATTGTACACACACAAAATAAAATGAAGACTTTCTTAGGAAACATGCCATTGGCTTTAGAATCTAGTATGAAATAAGGGGGAAAATTCATTACAATATGCATCAAAGCTCACATTATTTTGTAGTTCATTACTTGTATGTAGGTGCATTATATCAATTGTTACAATAATTGAATCAAAGGTAGTCTGATACAAAAACAGAAAAACAAATGGTACAAGAATGAAGAACAGGTTGTAGCAGGAGATTTGTTTACATGAAAAATGCATGTCGGACAAGTATGCTAATACCTGCTCAAAAGCTAGAAACTTTGCCACACTTAAGTTCATGGACGGGTGGAAACGGAGACCACCTCTGCATGGACCTAAAGCCTGACTGAACTGCACACGGAAACCTCGATTGACATGAGCTTCACCTCTGTCATCAACCCATGGCACTCTGAAGATAAAACATCTCTCAGGTTCTAATAAACGCTCCAATATCTGAACATATCTGAAAAATCAACATCAGAAATCATGTTATACTTGAGGACATACTGTTCCTCAGGAAGGGGAGAGGAAGAGGGAGGGAGAGGGAGAGAGAGAGAGAGCTAACTGTGAGTTCTTCACCAAAACTGGTTCTATAGAATGAACCACCTCCTGTATAGACTGTATAAATTCAGCTTCATGAGGGTCCTTCTTGAAGAGAGATTCAAGTATTGAAGCTGCTGTTTTCGACAAAGCTGAAATGGGAAATGAAAATTAAGATAAGTACACCTTTTAAATTGTTTCAGTTTGATATAAAACGGAGCACGTCGAAAAGCTTCCAGAATTTGGTATACGTAGTTACTAACTGTTTAGTGGAAGACTGGAACTTGGACCTATCTATTTATTTGCTTTATATGCTATGTTTCAGTTCCTTGAATCTAACACGAAAGCACTGCCAACTGTGTACTATTGGCATCGGATCATCAAACAAACAAATATTAAAAGTTCTTACTAAGTTACTATGACTACACCTAAACATATTATAAACATTATATGACATAAAACTAGTAGATACCAAAAGGCAAAAATCAAACTACTTGTTAATAAGCACGAACTTGGTATACATTTTCTAATCCCTTGAAACATCGACAAGCAAACCCACAGCATAATCGCAGGAGGTCAGGCAACACCACCAACCTTTGACATAAACCGGCCTCTCTATCTCAGGAGTTTGCACCTTCTCCTTGGAGGCTGACTGCAGTCGGAGCGCCTCCTTATGCAGCAAGCTATTGTTGTGCTCCTCTAGCGCACTCATCTGCATGTTCCTGCTCCCCTCGTTCCCATAGGGGTTCCGGCGATGCTTGCGGCCATACTCCTTGCAGACGGTGCAGAAGATTCTGCTGGTGTTGTCGTGCACGGCCACATAGGCCCACTTGTATGTGTCCGCCCACTCATCCCGCCATTTCTTGACCACCTTCTTCTTCTTCTTGGTATGCGCCGACAGCCTCAGCATCCCTGCCCGTTCCTCTGCTTGCGGTGGCGTGGGCTGCGGTTGGCCGTCCACTGCGCCAGGCTGCGAGCACGGGATGAGGAAGCTCTTGTGGTCATCGGCAGGGACGACGGGGTCTTGAGGGTGATGGGAGGTCACGCCCTCGAGTGCGGCGCCCGAGAAAGTGGGATCTTCACACTGGTCGATCTCGAGGTCGATCTCCTCACCGATGCCGCGCACCGACAGGTGGTGCTGCTGGTGTCGCTGGTGCTGCCGTAGCAGGTTGATCTCGTCCATGGACGAGTTCATGCGTACACGCGGTGCGACATGCGGAGCAGTGCACGGGAGGGGACTAGATTCGCCGCTCGCACCAGCCAGCGCCGAGTAAATCCGGCTCTGTTAGGCGCGGCCAAATGGGGGATTTGGCTCTAGGGTTTGAGTAATTGGGCACCGCGGAGCCGGCGCTGGCGGTGGTTGAGATCGAGGAATGTGTCGATCTGGCGCGCAGAGAACGGGAGCAAGGAGGGGTTTCGGCGGCGGCGAGACGGTGGTCTGTGATGGCGAGGAGACACTGCCGCGGCCCGCGGTGGGCGCTGCTTGGTCGCGATTCCCGACAAGGTAGAGCAACAAACGGTCAGGACAAAGGTTGGGCCTGTGGCTGAGTCGTGGGGCGTCTGATTCTTGGTGGACGGCTGAGATCGTTGTCGACCGGACCGACGCAGTTGGTTTGGTCTTGTTCCAAGCTTTTTCGGGGAAGCACTCATCAATCATCTACTCCCTCCGTTCCATTTCATAGTGCGCCCACGCTTTCTGAGAACCAACTTTGACCATAAATTTAACCAACGAGACCGATTGCGACGGGAGTAAAAATTATATAATTGAAAACTTCTTTCGAATACGAATTCATTGGTATAATTTTTGCTCCCGCCGCAGTCGGTCTCGTTGGTTAAATATGTGGTCAAAGTTGAGGCACGGAAATCTAGGGCGCACTATAAAATGGAATGGTCCCTCCGTCCGAAATACCTTTTATCGATATTGATGACAAGTATTTCTGGACGAAGAAACTACTATTAAAAAAGCAAACATAAACTTCTCTACAGCCACCCCACAAAGTACGCACGGGATAACCACCCATGTTCGATCAAACCCACTTAATAACATTCAAACGCCCACGTTACATCAAACATCTGCAAATCAGATCAACGGTTCAGAACAAATGTTCTGCCGGCAGACTGCCTGCACAGGATGCTAGACAACCCCACGATGCTACCTCCAGGAGGAATTAAACAATACGTCCGTGATCAACGCCGCCACCAAACAATACGTCTGTGATCAACGCCGCCACCAGGCCACGAACCGGCCCTCGCCCCGGTGGCTGTGCCGTCTTGAGGAAACCTCGGCCCGCCCTGGTGACCATCCTGGCCCCTGGTGTCCGCACCGTCCTCGCGCCCCGTGGCCGTCTTGAGGAAACCTCGGCCCGCCCTGGCGACTTGCCCTAGATCCGGTGTCCATGCCGTCCTCGCCCTGGTTGCCGTCTCGAGAACACCTCGGGCCATCCCGGCGTGCTGCCCTAACTCCGGTGTCCACATCGTTCTCGCCCTGGTGGCCGAATCGTCTCGACGACATAGGTCGCCATCGGGATACTTCCAGCCTCGCCCCTGCACAGGTTACATCATTTCAATTTGCACATCTTATGATCAAAACAAAATAAAGGAAATTATCACCGTTACACTATAGAACACCATGTAACAACATCCATATATCTACAGGACACCATGTAACAACGCCCACGTACCTACAGGACACTGGGTATTAGGATTCCTGGTTAGTTGTTTCTTTTGCTACCTACAGGGCACCATGATCTTAATGTTTTATTAAAGAAATTAAGTACACACTGCACATTAGGATTCCTGGTTAGTTGTTTCTTACCAAGGGGTTTATGTACTGCAACAATGGGGCGAACGAGACAGAAATGACGGCATATATTTCAGCCGGTAATGATGTTTCTACCATTCAAAATAGCCCCGGCACCTCCAGTAGCCATTTCGGATTCGACAAACAAAGTGACGCGCTTTCCACCTCTGGACCTCAAGAGGAGCATAGAAGGGTTCTTACAAAACTAGATTCACTGAAATAATATTTCTTGACATAGTAATGATGATATTTATTTCCTGACCACATGACAAACTGACTTGCTGACGTAGAATTCTTCGTTGTATTTCTCACAAATTGATAACAACACTGAAAAAGAGTTTCACAAATAGATTCACTCAGAAGACACTACGGCATCCTCTTAGCGTAGTGGGGTACGGACTCCATTTCAGGACCTAACAAACAAGGATATATATATATATATGTATGTATGTATGTATATATACATAATATCTATCTATATATCTATACTCTATTATAGATAATATATATATATATATATATCCCCAACTCTTACCTACCTGGACCATGTAGATCCTGAAGATTTTTTTCTCGCAGGTCAAAAGGCAGATCCAAAGGAATTGAGGAGACAAGGAGAAAGGGATGCATGCACTAAACAGGGATGATGTATTAAAAAGTGAACGTGAGGCAAGGGATCATAAGAAAGCTACATCTATTCTAAGTGGAAAGCGCACTCCATCTAAGACACCCGTGGCCATATCGCCTGGTTTGTCCATCTAATTTACACTTATATCGTACAGAAGAAAAATAACTGTTGCTCATATTGTGTATTGTAGCTAATTCACATTTATATTCTACAGAAGAAAAACAAGCACTTAAGAGGGAGAGGGAAAATGCCCGGTATGAGCAACATAGAGGGGGAATTTACGGTATGCCATTGGCATACTCTCGAAAAAAAGAGGGGGAATCTACAGCCATCCTTAGGACTGGAGAACAAACTCAATCCGATACAGGTGATGCGGTGGTCTCCTAGCTACATCACACACGCGTTGTTGAATGTTCGATTTCCTAACTGAAAATCATTTTGGGCGTTGTTATAATACCGCTAATCATAACTGACATTCACTCAGTATTTCTATAGCCGATGAAGATTGTGATTGGCTACACAAAAGTGATACTTATCAGATGCAAGAAATTGGAGGCAGGATGAAACCAGTCAACATACCCAGTGCTACACCATGTGAAGATATTTTTTCATAAGAAGATTTTTTTTCTTCTTATTTGCTGCTTGTGATGCTAATACTTTTTCATTTGTTGGTGCAACAACTAGAAGGACTGGAGGATTTATTCAAATATGCATCCAAGCATATGGAATTAAAATCCGATAAGTGGATTGATCTAAATGTTACAACATGGAAAAGAGCAGACTGCAGGCGGATGGGTATACCTCCTAATATAACTCAGAGCATTTATGCTTAGCAAGGTACATTTGGTATGCTATTATGCTTCTTTTTTCATTGCATAGCATTCCCGAATCACATTTAATTGGTATATATGTTCCTAATGACAGAGTTCTAATTTGAATGTGGTGTTACATTAGCATATACCTATTAAGTATGATAAAACACCGAGGCTAGAAAACTTGATCATGCATTACACCCAAAGCAAATATGGAATATATCACACACAATACTTTACCTTATCGTAGGCCAATGCAACTTACACAGCACCTGTCATGAGATCTGGCCACCAAATAATAACCTGAATAAGCCACATCATGTATGTAACAGGAGTATTCTTGAAATGACATAACACACATAAGAAGTTTCTAAATAAGACACCCACTTGCTGCCTAATAGAGATCTTCTAGCCTAGAGTTTTTTTTGTCAAACTGGAGAAAAGACCGTGGGGAAACAAATGCAGCTCTTGCAACCAGCACCAACGCCAAAACAATGAAGCTCAAAGAGATATATATCATTGGGCTGCATATAGTACAAAAAATGTGTTACAAAACAAAACAGTTTGTGGATTTGAACAACAAATATGTTACTACACACATGGAAAGAAGTAGATAGCGAGCATACATATATGTTTCACTAACAATATTCCACTTCTCTATATCCAATGCATCCATGCCAACGTAGAGAAAGAGAAACGTCATGAATGAGGCGAAGGTTCAGAAGTTCAGAAGTCAAATGATGGAGTTACATGTATTTCTTCTGATACAAACAATGCAGATACTTACTGCCACACAAATGTGTTGGGGACGGTGCCGTCTCCGCTCCAAGGTACGGCCAGCAACAGCTCGTGGGATGCACCGTAAAAAAAGCTGGACTCGTGCATGCACCTGAAATTTATGCAGCTTTATCAATTCCAAAGAGATGACAGGCTGTACACTACATAATCTTGGGTCAGATTTAATGGCATATGAAATCTGAAACATAAAAATATAATCAGATATAGAGGATGTATGAATTAAGTCAACCATAGATAATCAAGACCTTTAGTTACAAATAGAACGAAACTTTTATTTCCTATACAACAATAATCCCTTTCAGAAACAACCATATCTGAATTGTGCGACTTGGAACTAAGTGAGTACCATATTTTCTTTTTTTTTCTTGAGGGGAAAGATCCGAAAAAATCTCTTGTTCATGATGTATGTAAAGCCAGTATGGATGCTAGACCTACCAGCTCAACTACAGATCAAAAGAGAGAGGCGTGAGGAACCGCATCAGGGAGGGAAGGGAACCAAGTATAGCACCGTACCAAATCAAAATGAGAGAGAGAGGGAGAGGGAGGAAAAGGGAGACCTTCCATGGCGGCACGGCATCCCGAGAAGAAGAAGAAGCACCCCCCTGCATCGAGTTGAGTTGGTGATGCTTGATGGCGTAGGAGCAGGGGGAGCGCGGCGTCCCGAGCTCCATGGCCATTGACGACGGCGCGAATCCGCTCCATCTGGCGCCGCCTGAGCCTGAGGTGCTCGCGTGATGCGGAGCATCCTACGGACATCACCATGTCAAGAGTCCGTTTGGCAAGTGACACGTGCGACATCTACTTCACATACACAAAGGTGAATCATCTCCTTTTCACGTGCCCACTTGACCCCTTCGAGGATGATATACTACTTGACACTCCACTCGTGTGCATGCATAGGTATTGTCGGAACACTACGGACGACGAGGAGGAGTGCGAGCGCAAGTGTACAACTACACCATCCGCGAGGGAAGCGTGGAAGCGAAGACGCAAGAAACGGAGCTGCTGCAAGCTACAGCCACCGGACGTCCGACCAACACCGGACATCCGGCACCTGACACAGCCCAGACGACCAGAAGAACTCCAGGCGACGAGTGCTCCAGCGGCCGGACGACCGACGAACGCCGGACGTCCGGCAAGTCCCAGCGACCGGACGACCGACGCCAACCGGAAGTCCGGTGCCACCTGTCCAGAGAAGAAACGTCGGACTTCCGACGCGCGCCGGACGACCGGTCCCCCACGAGCCGTCGGATGTCCGACACCGACCGGACGTCCGGTACCTGCCTGTGCGCAGCCGCGGGCCTTTTGGCCTTGTATCCCTCTCCCACTTACCCCTTCGTGACTTAGACTATAAATAGAACTTCCCCTTCTCCTTTCTAGGGGTAGCAAAGTGATAGCTCATTTGTATGTGAGCTTTGCTCCTACCTTCCTCTACTCTTGAGAGAGAGAGAGAGACCACCACTCCCATGGAGTTCAAGACCTCCATGTGAGAAGATCCTGCGGGATATATCATCAAGACCCCTCACGGGAAGATCCGTCTAGGATACCATCAAGACCTCCTCTTCGAGATGAACTTTACCTTATATCTTTCCCTTTGTTGTTCATGCACCTTGTGGATCTTGTGTGTTTGATTGTCTAGTGGATGTGTGATTGGACTTGTTCTTGAGTGTTTCCCCTTGTGATTTCTCTCCGTTCTTCCCCGTGTTCTTCGTGTTCTTCGAGGGAATCCACTCCAATCGTGAAAGATCGGCCTACACCGAGTTAACCCCGTATCATATGGTATCAGAGCCACGTTGATCACGAATTTGGAGCCCCTACCCCCTTTTTCTAGCCTTCTTTTGCTTGATTTCATCCTAAATTTGGAAAATCCACACCAAAAATAGCCCCAATTTTTTTTGTGATTTGTTGGTTTGGTGATGTTTTGTTGATTTTGATTCATGGATTTGCTTGGTTTCAAGTGGATCTAGGATCTCCCCAAGTTTCCCCACTTTCCATCCACGAAATCTCCTCAATTTTGACCCCCAAATCCCCATTTTCCGCCCAAAATCGCGTCTCGAATCTCGGATCTCGAGCTGACCCCGACCCACCGGACGACCGACGTTTACCGGACGTCCGGAGCCTCCCGAACCACTGGACATCCGACACTTTCCGGACGACCGGTGCCACCCAACAGAAAGATATTAACGGATTTCTGAGACTTCCGGACGTCCGACCACCGGAAGTCTGACACCTACCGGACGTCCGATACCTGTAGATATTGACTTCGGCAGATTTTTGTTTCGCCCATAACTAATTCATCCGAACTCCGATTTTGATGTTCTTTAGCTTGTTTTGAAGCTCTTGACATCCCCCTTCCCACAAAAATACTTCCAACATCATTTGACTCCATCAAATTTTTGGAACTTTGGCATCTTTGCCTAGGGCTTCCACCACATCCTCCGCTATACCACCACCGACCTCCGCAACCGAACCCATTTTGTTCCCTATAGCATTAGTGGTTGTTTGAGTAGTGATTTGAGTCTCCTAAGGTGTTTCGGCTACTTAGGGACGATTACTTCGTCATCAACCACTACCCTCACTTCCGCATAATCTTGCCCACCATACCTTTCCGCCACACCAACTTAACCGAATTTTGTTTGAGTTGTGGCTTGTGTCTCCTAAGGTGTTTCGCTACTTAGGGACGGCAACTTCAACTTCGACTCGCATAACCCATCATTCCACTTCCGCATTGCCAAGTGCAAAAACCACCACCGCTTTCCGCTACCACCATTTGACATTTGACATTTGAGATTTTGAGTTCGCGGTTTTTACGTTTCCTAAGGTGTTTCGGCTAATTAGGAATGATCCTACATCAATAACACCGCCACCCATCATCGCAACGGACGGTAACCTCGACGACATCATTGTACATTCTCCTTGCAATTGCATTGTTAACCCCTAGCCCATTTTGCGTCACTTACCTATCGAGACTAGCCATTGAGTATTGCCGGCAACGTTACTTGTGCACATTAGTGATCATTGGTCTACACCTTCCATTGCATACATACCATATCACGTTGGTATCATCTTGGTATCATATCATCTCTTGTGTCACAAGTTTGTTTCCGCATATATACAATTGCTATCTTGGTTTGTGCATTTCGCATAGTGGCCATATAAAAAAAAAGCTTTTAAGCAAAAGAGAGTGAACAAAGAAGCTTGTAAGCAAGAGTCATAGCATCGTATCATAGTGCATTACAATATATCATATGGTATCATACTCGATCATCTTGGATCATCTTGTGCTAAAGCACCGGAACATACATACATAGCATACTTGGGATAGAAAGTTTATCCATTTTGCATCTTATAGGTTGTGCACAAGTGTCGTATCCGTCTATTGAGCAATCGTGCTAGCGTCTCTCTTGAGTTGTGCAACACGAGCGTTTTCCGTGGATTCCACATTTTGTGCTCATTCCTTGGTTGCACGACCCCTTTTATCTCATCCGTGTGTGTGTTTCCGTGTGCCATTCATTGCTATTGGTCTACTTGCTTCACTTGCGAATTTGTGAATCTCTTTCAACATTATTGACTCTTGCTAACATTTTGCATCAAATTTTTGTGCCACTATCCTCACCAAGCTACTCCATAAGCTTTACTTGATAGGTGTGAGTGAACAAGTCCGGTACCAATTCCACTATTCTTTCATTTCACATTGAGTGAAACGGGATACATCCTCAACTTTGAGAAAAGGTAACTTGGTATTGTTTATCTCATTTCCTACTCACTTCTTCTCGAGTCTTGTGATGGATAGGCAAAGCACACCTCCTTCGGTCTACAACAATAACGACGAGTTCGGTGCCACGAAAAACAACTTCGACGCCAAGATGCAAGCTCAAATGGAGGAGATCAAAGCCCTCATCAAGTCCTACAAGAGATCTTCCTCATCTTCGAGAAGACGCTCTAGTACACATCCTTCCGAGCTACCATCTCCGGCAGGATCACATCGGCATCAACACCACCACCGACGAGAACGTGAAGGTCAAGAGCTCAACACCAACAACCGCTCAACGACTTCACCATCTCCCTTGGAATCTTCGCCAAGAGACTTCAAGGCATCTTCGCCTTCGGATATTCGGCATCTTCGCCTACAAGTACCTCAAGACGCTCAAGAGAAGCTCCCCAAGCTCAAGTCCGCGACTTCCACGACCTACTACGACCTCGACATGGACCACGAGATTCCTTTCTATGGGACTCTAAAACCCGAGGAGTATCTCGAGTGGGAGCGCTTGATGGACGACTACCTCAAGCTACATCAAGTTCATCCCGAAGATCAAGTGAAGTGCGCCACAAGAAACTTCCACGACTACGCCTCGACATGGTGGCTTCACACACCTTCGGAGAGCTACGACATGAGTTGGCCCAAGACGAAGAAAGCTATGCGGCGAGAATTTGTGCCTCCAACCTACACGGAACAACTTCAACGCCAATTGGAGAACACCATACAAGGATTCAAGTCCCTCGACAAGTACTTCAAGGAGATGAAGAATGCCTTGCGACGAGCCGGCGTGGACGACCCCATTTCGATGAAGTTCCACTTCATGATGGGATTGCACAACGACATCTCCAAGACTATCTTCCTCGAGAACTACAAGTCCCTCGATGACTACTACATTGGTGCTCTCAAGGCGGAACAAGAACTCATGAAGGCTAAGGCTTCTCCACCCCAAGCACACTTCGCGATGACCAAGCTCCATGATGGTGAGCATGAGGCTAGTACCACAACGATGTCCAGGCCCGACGAGCTCCAAGACGACGCTCCCAAGTTCGACTCCACCGCCATCCCTCTTTGTGGCTTTGATGATGCCGAGTCTACTTCGACTCTTTTTCAAGACGGTGCGGCGACGAGTACGACTACGGAGACCCTCAAGGACCAAGCTTTGGAGGCGAGCGACAAGGTGGCGAGCAAGGATGATGCTTCCATCTTTGGATGCGAGAGTGATGATGTGCCATCTTCGGCCTTCATCCACGGCGACGGTGACGAGATGATCGAGCATGGGATTCTCCCTTCGGTCATGGAGGAGAGCGATGATGTGCCATCTTCGGCCTTCATCCATGGCGACGGCGACGAGACGGTTGAGCATGGGATTTTCCCTTTGACCACGGCGACGTATGATGACTTGAGTGACTTGTGCCACCATATTGAGAGTGAGAGTGACTTCACCACTAGCCCCATATATGACGAGTTGCCCTAATTCCCATGTGAGGAGAGCCACAACCCCCACCACTTGAGTGAGATGAGTGACTCCACCATATGTGACTTTGAGTGCACCTATTTTGAGGGAGTGAGTGAACCACCACATAGAGAGAGTGTGATAGTTGATAGGGCATGCAAGACCACTATCATTTCTAACGACTTAACCTCTACCTCTATTGTGTCTTCTCATTTGGTGCTAGGTCCCATATATGATGACGCGCCGATTCGCGACGACTACATCCTCCCTTTGGACAAGACGATGGCCATGGTGGAATATGATGCACCCCCCACATGGTTCCATCAAGATGATGATACCGACCACCATTTGGTCTTTACCACCTCACCTACACCACTTGAGTGGAATGAAAACGGTAACATAGGTGACGGTGATACTCTAGCCCCACTAGTGGACATTCTTGACATTGATTGCTTGCATGATGTTGATCCACCTATTACCATGCTTCATGCTACTGCGATTTCCCCATGCGATGATTTACCCATTTATGATGAGTATGATGATTGCCATGTGGAGTCTATTAGTTGTGATGCCATGTTACATAGGATTTCTTGTGACAATTCTCTGGGTCACATCATGTTTGACAATCCGCTTGACTTGTCATATGCTATGCATGAGATCAACCATATGTCATATTTGCAATCTCTTCATAGTGACTATGCATATGCCATTAGAATAAACCCAATTTGCACATATGGCATAGATGACAAGCCCATGGTTATTGGCATTTGTTTTTCTTGTGATGACATTGATATGCTCCCTTTGCATCATTTATCTAATATGCCATGCCATGACCACCTAACTTCGGATATGCATTGTTTTGGATGTTGTCCATTTTCTTCATATGATGTTCTCGATATTGCTCATGAGGAGACCCCCATAGTTTCCTCATACATTTTAGGAGATTTTGACCAATCCCATCCATTGCATGATCCCACTAATACTTGTGTGCACAATATGCTCCCCATGAATGATAATGCTATTGTTGTGCCATATATTTGTATGCTCAATTTGTGTCCCCATCGTGTTATACACAATAACTATTCTTTCATGATGGATGACATGTTCTTATACCATGCATCAAATTTCTTTGAGCGATGCTTATCTTGTCCTAACTCACACATGCACATACACATCATGATGGATGATGTGTACATTTACCACACACACAATTTCTTTCGCTTGTCTATTTGTTGTGTAGGTACCCATGCTTACTTGTCAACCTCATAATCCCATGAGTTGACAAAACGAGCTCTAGAGAGCAACGATGACTTGGGATCCCGTGGATTGTCCTTACCACCATTCCCTTCGCGCAAAGACTTCGCACATTTCTTCTACATGGCCCTCACATGGTTATGGGTTAATGTCCATTACATATTCTATGCCCATCTTGCCATGTTCACTTTGCATGATATGCTCATTACTATGCCTTTGCCATGCATTTGTGACCCATGCTTTGCATTACACATGATGATTGATTTTCATACTTGTATGTGTATTTGCAAACTCGGTGGAGATATTGCTTGTTATTGCAATGTTCCTTTTATGACCCATTCCTATGATGATACAATGATCTTGCTTTGTGTTCGTGCTTGCGATATGTCATGTGCATTGCCTATGCCTATTATTTGCTCACATGACATGATTGCCATGATTTCCTCTAGTATGTTGCATCTTCGCACTACTAGCTTGCACGATTTTATTACTATGATTGCTTGCCTTGTTGCATCAAGAATGATTCATACTTGCTCACTTCATGCGGTTGATGACAACCATTACCATGCTTTGCACATGATTCATATTGCTTCTTGTCACATATCTCCATATGTTGCATCTCTCATGCTAAATGATTTGCCATGTATTGATAGCAACAATGATTATAGACTTGCTCATGAGATTGCCCCCATAGCATTCCCGAATATATTTGGAGATTTTGACATATTTCTTGTGAAGCATGCTTGTCTTACCTTTTTGCACCATATACCTAGTGTCATGAATATAGCCATTGTTGCATCATATTACTCATGCACTTTTGCTTCTAATGGTTATGTGCAAGAGAAGAGAACCATCATGATGGATGATGTGTTTATCTACCATGCGCATACGTTCTTTGTTTTGTTGTGTGCATGTGTAAGATACTTGGACTTCGTGTCGACTTCCACTTCACGTGAGTTGACCATTCGAGCTCTTGAGAGCGAACCACCTTCTACCACGACGATTCTACATCACACTTGCTTGTGTTTCGGCATTGTGAAGGACGCACAAGGACACGCCTTCAAGGTGACATCTTTCTTGAGCATGGATATTGCGGATCATACTACTTGTGTTGCTTGCACCATGAGACTTCTTGGTCATCTTGGACTACTTGATTGCGCACATGTTAGAGATCTTGCTTTGACTTGTCATTTTCACCTTTCCATGCCTCATGACATATATACCTTTTGTGTTGCATCCAATTCTTGGATTACTTGTTCCTATCACATGTTTGGTTGCAACAATGTCATCACTTCACATATGCCATGTCCCATTGATTGCTACATGCTTGGGTTGATTGCCTCACACATGATGAACAATTGCTCTTTCTATTGTGTTGAGTGCCACACTATCTTCACTACACCCTATGCACGTATTGCTTGGATTGTCTTGCACTTGACCCATGTGTTTAGACATATCATCTTCTTTGGTGTTCTGAATGCTTCTTATGCCTATCATAGACCTTTCATTGAGCAATTTATGTATGCTTGCTATGAACTATTGGTAGATGCGTATTCTCTTATCACACATATTTGCATCACTACCTCACATTTACACGCTTGTCCCCATGATATCTTTCCTTGTGCTCAATTTATGTGCTTACATGCCATGTCACAATCCTTTGTCACACCCTATGCTATGCTTGATGACGACACTTGTTTGGTGAATCACCTCTTGAATGCTTGATTTTGCACTAACGCTAACCACATTTGTTTTTTCAAGTGTTTGTTGTCCTTACTCCTTTTGAAGGAATCACTAGACGGAGCGACATTGGAGAGTGCCCATTTCAAGCTACTACATGATGAGTACTTGGTGAACGTCCACTTCTACATGACGAAGCCATCTCTTTCCCATGGTGATTTGATTTTCGATCTGAGGTCAGATCTTTCCCAAGGGGGGGAGATGATGCGGAGCATCCTACGGACATCACCATGTCAAGAGTCCGTTTGGCAAGTGACACGTGCGACATCTACTTCACATACACAAAGGTGAATCATCTCCTTTTCACGTGCCCACTTGACCCCTTCGAGGATGGTATACTACTTGACACTTCACTCGTGTGCATGCATAGGTATTGTCGGAACACTACGGACGACGAGGAGGAGTGCGAGCGCAAGTGTACAACTACACCATCTGCGAGGGAAGCGTGGAAGCGAAGACGGAAGAAACGGAGCTGCTGCAAGCTACAGCCATCGGACGTCCGACCAACACCGGACATCCGGCACCTGACGCAGCCCAGACGGCCAGAAGAACTCCAGGCGACGAGTGCTCCAGCGGTCGGACGACCGACGAACGCCGGACGTCCGACAAGTCCCAGTGACCGGACGACCGACGCCAACCGGAAGTCCGGTGCCACCTGTCCAGAGAAGAAATGTCGGACTTCCGACGCGCGCCGGATGACCGGTCCCCCACGAGCCGTCGGACGTCCGACACCGACCGGACGTCTGGTACCTGCCTGTGCGCAGCCGCGGGCCTTTTGGCCTTGTATCCCTCTCCCACTTACCCCTTCGTGACTTAGACTATAAATAGAACTCCCCCTTCTCCTTTCTAGGGGTAGCAAAGTGATAGCTCATTTGTATGTGAGCTTTGCTCCTACCTTCTTCTACTCTTGAGAGAGAGAGAAAGACCACCACTCCTATGGAGTTCAAGACCTCCATGTGAGAAGATCCTGTGGGATATATCATGAAGACCCCTCACGGGAAGATCCGTCTAGGATACCATTAAGACCTTCTCTTGGAGATGAACTTTACCTTGTATCTTTCCCTTTGTTGTTCATGTACCTTGTGGATCTTGTGTGTTTGATTGTCTAGTGGATGTGTGTTTGGACTTGTTCTTGAGTGTTTCCCCTTGTGATTTCTCTCCGTTCTTCCCGGTGTTCTTCGTGTTCTTCGAGGGAATCCACTCCAATCGTGAAAGATCGGCCTACACTGGGTTAGCCCCGTATCATCGCGTAGTCGCAGTGGATCTCGGTCCGCTCCAAGATGCCCGCTCCCTCATCGTGTCCAACAGCTCGCACCTTGATCTGAGCCAGGACACGGCGACGACAGAGTTGATCTAGGGAAATCTGGCGCGGTTGGCGGCGAGGTGAGGCCGTGGTGGGTAGAGGATGCGGCGGGGTGACGCCGTGATGGGAAGAGGAGGTGGCGGGCCGAGGCCGTAGGAAGGGTGGGGGAGGAGGCGCCGGGCGACGTCGTGGCTGGAGAGGAGGCTGCGTGCGGCGGGGACGGCAGGCGGCGGGGAAAGTGAAGTGTCTGTCTGTGCGGTGAGAAACTGATAGCTTCTCAGTGGGATTGAAAGGGCAGCCGCCGCTGTCTTTTTTAAGTTTTTTTATAGCAAATGTTCTTGTTTAGAGGGATCGGCTGTTTGACCGTGCTATACGTACAACAGATCTCTTGCGTTTCCTATACGATGTGTATAATCCGGCCGCTCATGCATGAGATTGAGAGGACAGCCGCCGCTGGATTTACTCGTCGTGTAAAAATCGGACACTGTCCATCGCATATGGAGTAGTTTCGTTATAGCAAATGACCGTGCTTTATGTGGCCTAATTAAGTCATCCACAACATATATCATCGACCAAATTGAGCGTCGGGCGTGTCTCTTTTGTTGTTCTTCTTTATTGATCGACAAGCCCATTTGATCAAGTAATAATAAGCAGATGCGTTCCTCTAAAAAAAAGGTCCAATTCAGTTATTTTGTCGATAGCTCTTTTAATCATTTGGTTTATATTTAGAGTTGAACGTTGTCCAATTTTATTTTCCTCCAGCGTGACCAGTTTGGTTGTGTGATTCTGTCATCATCATTGGGAAATTTTGTAAAACTATTAGTAAGATTTCTAATGATATTTATTATTGAATATATCAAAAATTTGTAATCGTGCATATCATCTTGTGGTCTTTGGATGTTAAATTTCATGGAGTACTAGATAATGTTGCTTAGTTGTTATTTTTAAGTATTTTTGGAAGTAATAATTACAATACATTTACGTGATCGTGAATTTTATGTGAAGACATGTGTATCCATCGTGTGTTACACACGCACTCGTTTGATATAACACACATTTAAATGGTTAAAAGGGCTGACTAAAAGAGAAATAACAATCAAAATACAGAGTTAATGTTTTCTTATAGATTAGGATACGTGTGTTGCACGTGCACGCTTACTAGTGCACTGCAAAAAAACACAAAAGTAATAGAAACTGCATCCATGTTCGTAGATCATTTAGAACCGACTAAAAACACTAGAACGAGACATGGCACGCCATCATTATCGCCTCTCTCTTTTCAGAGTCGGACAAACTTGATTTTAGTAGACAGTGGAAAAGCCGTCGTGCTAAGACCCTAAAGGACCAGCGGACCAGAACAACAATCGTTGTTGTTGAAGAGAACTAGAGAAGCGTAGATCGAAATGATCCAACCTGTAAACACATTAAAACAAACGAACAAATATATGATCCAAGCAGATCCACCAAAAACAAACACCACCCGAATCCTGCGAGATCCGCAAGAGACACACCCCCACCAGCCCTTCGACGACGCTAGACGCACCACTGGGACGGGAGCTAGGTGGGGAGAACGTTATTCCATTTTCAAGGAGTCGTCGATGCCCTTCCTTCCTGAGTAGGACACATACCCTAAACAAACTCTACAAAATAACTAAAAATGAAGTGGGAGCTCTACCGCCGACAAAGGCTGGGACCCACTGTGCCTCCATGGCCCTAAGGCCACATAAGAAGAGGTAGATCGGCGGCGACGCCGATGGGAGGCGAGAAAATCCTAGTCATCTTGGAGGCTCTCGTGGGGAAGGGTCGAGAAGGTAGCAGATGGGAGGCGGGAAATCCTATTCCGCACTCTGTTGTGCGCTTTGCAACCAATGCAGAGGTAGCAGGCTACCTTTTGGGAAAGTACTTTGTATTACTTAAATAGCAAGGTCACATTCCTCATTAAAATGATTTGCGACCATATTTGGTTCAGTTCCTAGCCAAAAGACAATGTGTTTCTGACATCTACCAAAATTCATCAATAGGTGGCTTGCACGATTTTGAGATCAATGCACATGAGTAATACAAATATTCCGTTCCCCCAACATCAATGTTATTTCATCCACTATGAAGGTGTATGGAGGGCCAACCAAACTCCCCCTTGCTTAGGAGGGGGGCAAGGCACCCCCCTAGTCGTCCAACCCACCCCCTTGGCACATATAAAAGGAGGGGCAGAGTGCACCAAGGAGGGCACCCAAGCAGCCATGGTCCCTCCCTCTCCCTTGTCGTCGCCCTCCTCTAGTTGGCCTCCGTCCCCTCTTTCTCCTTTAGATCACATCTAGTGCAGCTGCTAGTATTTCATGTTGTAGACTCTCTCTACTCTTGGTGTGTTGGTCCACATTTTGCCGTGGGGTTACTGATGTGGTATGCGTGTTTACCTTGGAGACGTCGAACACTTCGGAGTTCAATCGAATGAAGCTTCACGAGGAGAAGTACAACCTAGTTGTGAGAGTTGAAGGACTTTATCGGCACCATCAACTTCTCCATGGCACTAACGTGATCATTGATACGTCTCAAATGTATCTATAATTTTTTTATTGTTTCATGTTATACTTTTATCACTTTGGCACCAATTTATATTATTTTTCTAGACTAACATATTAATTCAGTGCCCAACGCCAGTTGATGTTTTATCGGACACAAAAAAATCTAGAAAAGAATCAAGGAAAGATTTACATTCGAAAGGATCTGGCAGCAACCGATATATGCCAGGGGGCTACCTGTGCCCCCACACGCCCAAGCGTCGCGTGGGCCCCTGGTGCTATGATTTATCTCCTCTCGGTCCATATGTCTTTATATGCCTCTAAAAAGCCTCAGGATTTTATCGTCCAAATTTTTCCGCCGCTGCACAATAGTTGGGTTCAACCATGCAAGTAAGCTACCGTAGTGACAAAAAGTGAAAAAAGGCTTGTATTTGTGTTTTTAACACTAAGGATAAAAGAGATGGTTGTGTAGTTGTCCTTTGAACGCAGGGTGAAGACAATAAACCATCTATTTCATGCCATCATACTCATTGCAATACTCTATTTTTAACTTAGTAATTTAAGATGCATGTTGGACAACGGTCTTGGGGGGAGTATTAGTTATAGATGCAGGCAGATAACAGTCTATAGATTTACAGATGTGATGCTCATATGTTAATTATACCATGAATAGTCATACTCATAAAAACTGTAATTTAATCGCTGGCCAACAATGATTTGTTTACCACACCATGTTTTCTTTTGAAGTGAGACCTCTAATGAACCCATGGACCCTGGTCCATTTTCTTCCATAAAGCTTTCAACCTCAATCAATGTTTTTTCAGTTTTTGTTTTTCTTGTTTATTTCCATCAACTCTTTGCACACTTGTGTGTAATTCCTTTTGTAACTAGCAAAACTAGTGGGATTTACAATCTTACTGGGCCTGCTGGGGGCACAAGGAAGTTTTGTTTTGTGTGTGCAGGTATTGATCATTGGTTGTGCCACTTAGCTACTATTGGTTCCATAAATCTTGAGGTCACTTAAGGGAAATTGTTGCTTGCTACAAACCCTTGCACTTGGAGGCCCAACCACTTCCTAGTAGAGAGGAAGCAATCATCAAGGGTATAATCTCGTTGCTTGCACCTCAATAGTGATCTTGGTTTGGTTCATGTGCTGGATTTTTATTTTGTTTTGCGTAGCACGTTGCCCAACCATGCCGGACCAAGACTCACTGGGTGAGCTGGTTGGTTGCCTTGTCCCTCAAGATGATGGAGGCACCCATCTAGAAAGTGGGACCGAGTCGCCAACTGGACCATGTCAAGGTTGTCGGGTTGGCTTTCGGCTTCACCGACCATATCCGGGTGTCATATCCTCATTGCAACTCGACTGGTGTCGCGAAGTGATTTGTCCCTTTAGTGATCCAGTAAAGGAGCAGAAAGGATGCTCACCTTTTTCCCCAAAGGTGACCCTGAGTTATCGAAACCATGAGAGGACGACACCCTTGAAGTCAGAGGTTTCTACCAAGCTTTTGCAAGAGTATTAATTCCAGCTTTTGACCAGATCAGAATCAAGTTGACACTAAGAACACTTATACTAACAATAGGCATGGGTATGAGGACTTATTCTTACAACCATATATTTGTGAAGGGCTCATCATGATATTAATTTGTGCCCTAGAAGGCATCCATCGAGATGTGCTTGCAACGTATCAAAGTGGGGGATGTGTCCAAATTACGTATTGACCGGCACGCGTCCTGCATCAAGAGTCAGTTGTCCAAACTAAAGACCATATCCGTCGCGTGGGGTTGCCCCCGTAATTAAGATAGAAATCATACAAAAGCATTGGGCGTTTAATGGCTACACCTCTTGTATCCCCAAGGACGGGATCCGTGTTACCGTACTAAACCTTTATGTCACTGGTGTTCAGAATAACACATCACGGTCTCCCTACCCTTAGGCTCTCCGTGGCTCGCTCTCCATGATCTTGGGTACCTATAGGGACGAAGAACACGGACGATGACGGTGTCCTGGACTAGGGGGTGCTAACCATGTCGGCCTGCCAGTCATGGGCCGGGCCGAGGACCCCCAGCCAACCGAAGAATAGGCCATGTTTGCCATGAACCCCGACGTACTCAAGATGGAATCCTACGAAGACTTGGCGCACACTTCAATACATGTTTGAATCATCAGCATGCGTATCCCTAGATGTAACTGACCTACATGTAACCCTAGGTACCTCTGGTGCCTATATAAGCCGAAGGGTTTAATACGTTGTCAGATCCCAGATTTCTCTCAAATCTGGTATGTTAAAAATTTCACAGGGATTGAAATTTTTCTAGGAAATACCTATGGATGCCTAGGATTGCTTGTGGTTGACTTTCATTTGTTGGATTGTTTGCCTAGAAGAGATAAAATCCAAATGCAACTAGTAGAAACCTAGCAAGCCTTGGTAGAAACCAACCCTTTTGAAATATTATTTGGGCACAAGGTTAACCTTACTAAGTCCCAAGAGTATTCAAGCCAAAATGATTTTCCAAGAATTGAGTTGGATTCATTTTGGAATCAATTCAAATCAAAGGGAAAGTATTCAAAATGGCATGGCAATTATTTTGGCAGGAAGATGAATTCCACCAGTCCAAACAATGACCTAGACCCTCTGCCATTTTTCTAAAATAATTTTGAAACATATTTGGTTTTGAAAACCAAATTCAAATTCAGAAGGAAAATACAAGTTGCAGAAATTATTTGTCCAAAATGGTCTAACAAAAAGTTCACACAGTCACAAACATTCGATTTGGAATTTAGGAAAGATTCTCTATTGGAAGAAAATTCAAATTCAAAACCTTTTTGAATTTACAGAACAGATAGAAAAATAAAAAGAAGAAAAACAGAAAAAGAAAAGAAGAAGAAAAAAGAAGGCCCACCTGAGCCAGCCAGCCAGGCCGCAGCCCACCTAAGCCATGTGCCCGAGCCAGCCCAGCCCGCACCCCCTCTCTCTTGCTAACGCCCCGGCACCACACGTCAGGGTCGTTTCCCTCCTCGCGTAACCCTACGCACGCGCCCATGACTTCTTCTTGTGAGATGCATTGGGATTTTCCTCGAAGAGGAAGGGTGAAGGAATATAGCAGCGGTCAGTATTTGCCTCAGTGAGAACCAAGGTTATCAAACCAATAGGACAACCAAGCAAATCCTAGTCAAACAGCACCTACACACACAAGAGCAAATACTTGCACTCAACGCGGGCAAGAGAGTTGTCAATCCCCTTGAACTCGTTACTTGCAAGGATTAAATCTGGTAGTGGTAGATATATAAATTGCAAAGTAAACTAAAAAGAGTAAACTTGCAGCAAGGTATTTTTGGTTTTAGTAATATGATTAAAGTAGACCTGTGGGGCATAGTTTTCACTAGAGGCTTCTCTCTCAAATCATAGCATATGGTGGGTAGACAAATTACTGTTAGGCAATTGATAGAAAAGTGCATAGTTATGACGTTATTCATGTTAATCATCATGTATATAGGCATCACGTCCGTGACAAGCAGACCGACTCCTACCTACATCTACTACTATTACTCCACCAATCGACCGACTCCTGCCTGCATCTATGGTATTAAGTTCATGACAAACAGAGTAACGCTTTAAGCAATATGACATGATGTAGATAGAATAAAACCAAGCAATATGATTAAACCATGTTGTTTTACCCTTAATGGTAACAATACAAATATGTGCCTCGCTACCCCTACTGTCACTGGGTGAGGACACCGCAAGATTGAACCCATTACAAAGCACCTCTCCCGCTAAAGATAAATCAATCTAGCTGGCCAAACCAAACAGATAGACCAGGGAGAAATACAAAGCTATAACAATCATGCATAATAAAGTTCAGAAAAGACTCAATTACTTTCAATGAATAATCTGATCATAAACCCACAGTTCATCAGATCCCAACAAACACACTACAAAAGAAGATTACATTGGATAGAACTCCATGGAGATCATGGAGAACATGGTATTGAAGATCAAAGAGAGAGAAGAAGCCATCTAGATACTAGCTATGGACATGTAGGTCTATGGTGAACTACTCACACATCATCGAAAGGGCAACAAGGTTGATGTAGAAGCCCTCCATGATCGATTCTTCCTCCAGCAAAGTATCAAAAAAGCCTCCAGATGGGATTGCGGAAGAACAAAAGCTTGCGGTGGCGGAAAAATTGTTTTGGGTGGCTCTCTGGGGTTTTCCCAATAATTGAGAATTTATAGAAGTGGAATTAGGTCATACAGAGCCACATGGGGCCCATAAGGCATCAGGACGCGCCCTGTTGCCTTGTCATCTTCTCGTTTCATGTATGGTCTCCTCCCAAAGCTTCCAGGGTCTCTTATGTCCAGAAAAGAATCATCAAAAAGTTTCATAGCGTTTGGACTCCCTTTGGTACAGATTTTCTGGAAAATCAAAAACAAGAATAAAACAACAAGTGGCACTAGGCACTGGATTAATAGGTTAGTTCCCAAAAATGATATAAAATTGCATAAAAAGTATCTAAGATTGGTGATATAATAGCATGAAACAATCAAAAAGTATAGATACGTTGGAGATGGATCAACGACGTGCACACCCGTGGCCACGATGCCACGATCTCCTCACCCGAGCCCCTCTGAGCTCGCGGCCATGTCCTATTTAAAGCCCCCGGCCTATTCTTGCTTTTGCCCCACTTGATCGAGCCCGACGCCGGCAGGCTGCCTCGTCGCAGACCCTCGAGCTCCGCCACTAACCTAGACCTCTCCGGTCAATTCCGGCAAGGCCAACCCCCCCTTGAGCCATGCCGTTGCCTCAGCTAGCTCCACTGCATGTAGGCAAATGATACGTCTCCAACGTATCTATAATTTTTTATTGTTCCATGCTATTATACTATCCATCTTGGATGTTTTATATGCATTAATATGCTATTCTATATCATTTTTTGGGACTAACCTATTAACCTAGTGCCAGTTGCTGTTTTTTCCTTGTTTTTGTCTTTTACAGAAAATCAATACCAAACGGAGTCCAAATGGAACGAAACTTGTTGAGGATTTTTCTTGGACCAGAAGACACCCACAAAGCTTTGGGAGGAGGCCAGAGGAGCCATGAGAGAGCCACAAGCTCACAGGGCGCGCCCCAAGGGGCACCCCTTAAGCTTGTGGGGCCCTTGGGACTCCCCTAACCCTAATCTCAGCTCTATAAATACCCAAATATTCCCCGTATACCAGAGGGCACACCAAAAATACTTTTCCACCGCCACAAGCTTCTGTTCTCGTGAGATCCCATCTTGGGGCCTTTTCCGGCACTCTGCCGGAGGGGGATTCGATCACGGAGGGCCTCTACACCAACCTTGCTGCCCTTCCGATGATGTGTGAGTAGTTTACCACTGACCTACGGGTCCATATCTAGTAGCTAGATGGCTTCTTCTCTCTCTCTTTGATCTTCAATACAATGTTCTCCTCAATGTTCTTGGAGTTCTATTCGATGTAATCTTCTTTTGTGGTGTGTTTGTTGAGATCCGATGAATTGTGGGTTTATGATCAGATTATCTATGAATATTATTTGAGTCTTCTATGAACTCTTTTATGCATGATTAAGATAGCTTTGTATTTCTCTCTGATCTATTGATTTGGTTTGGCCAACTAGATTGATTTATCTTGCAATGGGAGATGTGCTTTGTTTTGGGTTCAATCTTGCGGTGTCCTCACCAAGTGCCAATAGGGGTAGCGTGGCACGTATTTGTATTATTGCCATTAAGGATAAAAAGATGGGGTTTTTACCATATTGCTTGGATCTATCCCTCTACATCATGTCATCTTGCTTAAGGCGTTACTCCGTTCTTGTTAACTTAATACACTAGATGCATGCTGGATAGCGGTTGATGTGTGGAGTAATAGTAGTATATGCAGGCAGGAGTCGGTCTACTTGTCACAGACGTGATGCCTATATTCATGATCATTGCCTTGGATATTGTCATAACTATGCGCTTTTCTATCAATTGCTCAACAGTAATTTGTTTACCCACCGTATGTGTTCTTTCAAGAGAGAAGCCTCTAGTGAAACCTATGGCCCCCGGGTCTATTTTCCATCATATTATTTTCAGATATATAAAACCAAAACTACAAAAATTGCTGCAATTTATTTATCTTTATCTTATTTAGCACTTTTACTTGTCTTTTATATCAATCTCTACCAGATCTCACCCTTGCTAGTGACCGTGAAGGGATTGACAACCCCTTTTTCGCGTTGTGTGCAAGTATTTGTTAGTTTGTCCAGGTGCATCTATTGGGGACTTGTGTGTTCTTCCTACTGGATTGATACCTTGGTTCTTAACTGAGGGAAATACTTATCTCTACTTTGTTGCATCACCCTTTCCTCTTCAAGGGAAAAATCAACGCAAGCTCAAGAAGTAGCAGGAAGAATTTCCGGCGCCATTGCCGGGGAGGATCTACATCAAGCCTACCAAGTACCCATCATAAACTCTCATCTCTTGCATTTACATTATTCGCCATTTGTCTCTCGTTTTCTTCTCCCCCACTTCTAAAACATTTCAGAAAAACACAAAAATATTTGCCTTTTTTTCGTTTGCCTTTATGTCTTACTTGGGTTGTTTGCTTGTTCGCTTGGCATAATTGCATATTTATTCCAAATCAGAAGGAAAAAGTTATGGATCCTCATCCAGTTGCTAATATTTTTAAAGATCCAACTATGATGAACCAATTGCTAGTGAGTTGAGTGCACTAGATTATCTTTATGAAGTTTTGCTTGAAATTCGTGAATCTAAAAATTGTGTTGAAGTGCTAAAAGAAGAAATGTATAAAGTGATTCACGATAGCTCCTTGAATGAAAAACATGATTGCAATGGTGTTATTATAAATTCTATTAATGTCAATTGTGCTAATAACATGCAAAACCCCAAGCTTGGGGATGCTAGTTTTGCTATTTCCACTACTTATTGCAATGATCATGATTGGGGTGATAATGCTTCTTATGATCTTGAAAATTTATTTAAGCCTCATGATGAATATGTTTGCGATAATATTGAAAGTGGGTTTGGAAGAGTGCCAACTTTAGCTAAAAATAAACCCACATATTTCGAGAGTGTTCAATCTTATGAATTTTTTGATAAAAGTGGGTTTGAAGAGGTCATGACTTTAGTTGATGTTATTCCCACTATCTTGGAAGATTATAAAACTTTTATGCATGTGGATCATGAAAAGAAAATTTTATATGATATCTATATTGTTGAATTTGATTATGATCCTACATGTAATTATTATGAGAGAGGAAAATATGGTTGTAGAAATTTTCATGTTACTAAATCACCTCTCGTTATGTTGAGATTGCTATTGTCTCTTTCTTCTTCCTTGCATATGCTAGTTTTTGCTTGTCTTGATAAATATTTTCCCTATAAAATTCCTATGCATAGGAAGTATGTTAGACTTAAACTTGTTTTTTTACATGCTATATGATGCTCTCTTTGTGCTTCAAAATTTTGTCTTTCATGTGAGCATCATTAAAATTATCAATGCCTAGCTAAAAGGCTCTAAAGAAAAGCGCTTGTTGGGAGACAACCCAATATTTTCATTTTCTGTTTTTATGATAATATGCAATATTAGTTCTATAATAATTGTGTTTTAGTGTTTTAATTAGTGTTTGAGCCAAGTAAGACCTTTGGGATGCTTTGGTAGATCGTTGATTTGATTTTGCTGAAAAACAGAAACTTTTGCGTCCAGTATCAAAACTGTTAAAATTCACTATAATGTGGAAAAACTCTGAATGTTTTACAAAATATTGATATGTGAATTTACTCTGTTGTCCTAATTTTTCAGAATTTTTGGAGTTACAGAAGTATGACTATAATTCTGGTCTTTACAGACTGTTCTGTTTTTGATGTGTTGTTCGCTTATTTTGATGAATATATGGGTAGTGTCGGGAGGTATGAGCCATGGAGAAGTTATAATATAGTATATATAATGCAAATATAAAATTGGAATGCGTTCACAACAGTACCTAAAAGTGTAGATTTGTTTTATCATACTAACGGATGTCACGAGTTTTTTGTTGAGTTTTATGTTGTGAAGTTTTCAAGTTTTGGGTGAAGTTTCGATGGACTACGAAATAAGGAGTGGCAAGAGCCTAAGCTTGGGGATGCCCAAGGCACCCCAAGGTAATATTCAAGGACAACCAAGCATCTAAGCTTGGGGATTCCCTGGATGGCATCCCCTCTTTTGTCTTCAATCCATTGGTAAAATTACTTGAGGCTGTATTTTTATTTACCACATGATATGTGTTTTGCTTGGAGCGTCTTGTATTATATGAATTTTTGCTTTTTAGTTTGCCACAATCATCCTTGCTGTACACACCTTTTGAGAGGGACACACATTAATTGTGAATTTATTAGAATACTCTATGTGCTTCAGTTATATCTTTTGAGCTAGGTAGTTGCTCTAGTGCTTCACTTATAACTTTTTAGAGCACGACGGTAGTTTTATTTTGAACAAATTGATGAACTCTCATGCTTCACTTATATTATTTTGAGAGTCTTAAAAATATTATGGAGATTTGCTTAGGTTATGAATTTGGTCCTAATATGATGGATATTCAAGAGAGATATAATAAAAACTTTCATGAAGATCATTGAATATATGAGAAGTTTGATTCCTTGCATTTGTTTTGAGATATGAAGATGGTGATATTAGAGTCATGCTAGTTGGTAATTGTGGATTAGTAAAAATACTTGTGTTAAGGTTTGTGATTCATGAAGCATGCACGTATGGTCTCTCGTTATGCAATGAAGTTGGAGCATGATTTATTTTTGATTGTCTTCCTTATGAGTGGCGGTCGGGGACGAGCGATGGTCTTTTCCTACCAATCTATCCCCCTAGGAGCATGCGTATTAGTACTTTGTTTCGAGGGCTAATAAATTTTTGTAATAAGTATGTGAGTTGTTTATGAATAATGTTGAGTCCATGGATTATACGCACTCTCACCCTTCCATCATTTCTAGCCTCTTCGGTACCGTGCATTGCCCTTTCTCACCTTGAGAGTTGGTGCAAACTTCGCCGGTGCATCCAAATCCTGTGATATGATACGCTCTTTCACACATAAGCCACCTTATATCTTCCTCAAAACATCCACCATACCTACCTATTATGGCATTTCCATAGCCATTCCGAGATATATTGCCATGCAACTTCCACCGTTCCGTTTATTATGACAAACACCATCATTGTCATACTGCTTTGCATGATCATATAGTTGGCATAGTATTTGTGGCTTGGCCACCGTTCATATTTTTTATACATGTCACGCTAGATCATTGCACATCCCGGTACACCACCGGAGGCATTCATACAGAGTCATATCCTTGTTCTAGTATCGAGTTGTAATTCTTGAGTTGTAAGTAAATAAAAGTGTGATGATCATCATTATTAGAGCATTGTCCCATGTGAGGAAAGGATGATGGAGACGATGATTCCCCCACAAGTCGGGATGAGACTCCGGATGAAAAATAAAATTAAAATTAAAATTAAAAAAGAGAGGCCAAAGAGCCCAAAAAGAAAAAAAGAAAAAAAGAAAAAAAATGAGAGAAAAAGAGAGAAGGGGCAATGTTACTATCCTTTTTCCACACTTGTGCTTCAAAGTAGCACCATGTTCTTCATGATAGAGAGTCTCCTATGTTGTCAATTTCATATATTACTAGTGGGAATTTTTCATTATAGAGCTTGACTTGTATATTCCAATGATGGGCTTCCTCAAATTGCCCTAGGTCTTCGTGAGCAAGCAAGTTGGATGCACACCCACTTAGTTTTCTTTTTGAGCTTTCATACACTTATAGCTCTAGTGCATCCGTTGCATGGCAATCCCTACTCCTTGCATTGAAATCTATTGATGGGCATCTCCATAGCCCATTGATTAGTCTCGTCAATGTGAGACTTTCTCCTTTTTGTCTTCTCCACACAACCTCCTGTTGGAGAACGTTGCATGGAAAACAAAAAAAATTCTACACACACGCAAGATCTATCCATGGAGATGTATAGCTACGAGAGGGGGAGAGCATCTACATACCCTTGTAGATCGCTAAGCGGAAGTGTTTATCAACGCGGTTGATGTAGTCGTTGTTGGGAAACGTTGCATGGAAAACAAAAAAAATTCTACGCACACGCAAGATCTATCCATGGAGATGCATAGCTACGAGAGGGAAGAGTGTGTCTACGTACCCTTGTAGACCATTTAGCGGAAGCGTTTATCAACGCGGTTGATGTAGTCGAACACCTTCACGATCCAACCGATCAAGTACCGAACGTACGACACCTCCGCGTTCAGCACACGTTCAGCTCGATGACGCCCTCGCCTTCTTGATCCAGCAAGACGGGCGAAGTAGTAGATGAGTTCCGGCACCACGACGGCATGGTGACGGTGATGATGCAACTATCTCTGCAGGGCTTCGCTGAGCACTACGAAAATATGACCGAGGATGAACTAGAGGGAGAGGGGCGCCGCACACGGCTAGGGAATCGTGGTGTGTGTTGCCCCTCTCCCTCCGCACATATATATAGGTGGGTGGGAGGAGGGGAGGCAGCCTAGGGTCCCCCAAGGGGGCCGGTGGCCACCCCTGGCCCCTGCCCTAGCCGCGCCCCCCTTGCCTTCTTAGGCGCGCGGGGAAAGGCAGGAGGGGGTGGCACCCCCCTTTCCTTTCTCCCATGAGGAGGGGATGGCAAGAGGGGCTAGCCCTCCCCCCTTTCCTTCCCTAGGGCCGGCGGCCAGGGAGAGGGCGCGCCAGCCCCTTGTGGGCTAGTGTGTGCCTCCCCTTGGCCCATTAGGCCCATATAATTCCCGTAGGTCTAACCGAACCCCTTCCGGTGACCTGATGAATACCCGGTACATCCCGAAACCTTTTCGGTGACCAAATAGCATCGTCCTATATATCAATCTTTACCTCTGGAACATTCCGGAGCTCCTCGTCATGTCCATGATCTCATCCGGGACTCCGAACAACATTCGGTCACCAAATCACATAACTCATATTACACTATATCATCAACAAACGTTAAGCGTGCGGACCCTACGGGTTCGAGAATGATGTAGACATGACCGAGACGCCTCTCCGGTCAATAACCAATAGCGGGACCTGGATGCCCATATTGGTTCCTACATATTCTACGAAGATCTTTATCGGTCGAACCTTTATGACAACATACGTAATTCCCTTTATCTGTCGGTATGTTACTTGCCCGAGATTCGATCGTCGGTATCTTCATACCTAGTTCAATCTCGTTACCGGCAAGTCTCTTTACTCGTTCCGTAATACATCATCTCGTAACTAACTCCTTAGTCACTTTGCTTGCAAGCTTCTTATGATGTGTATTACCGAGAGGGCCCAGAGATACCTCTCCAATACATGGAGTGACAGATCCCAATCTCGATTCACGCCAACTCAATAGACACCTTCGGAAATACCTGTAGAGCATCTTTATGATCAGCCAGTTACGTTGTGACATTTCATAGCACACAAGGTATTCCTCCGGTATCCAGGAGTTGCATGATCTCATGGTCGAAGGAATATGTATTTGACATTTAAGAAAGCAATAGCAATAAACTGAACGATCATATGCTAAGCTAACGGATGGGTCTTGTCCATCACATCATTCTCCTAATGATGTGATCCCGTTATCAAATGACAACTCATGCCTATGGTTAGGAAACCTTAACCATCTTTTGATCAACGAGCTAGTCTAGTAGAGGCTCTCTAGGGACACGGTATTTGTTTATGTATCCACACATGTATTTGAGTTTCCGGTCAATACAATTCTAGCATGAATAATAAACCTTTATCATGAATAAGGAAATATAATAATAACAACTTTATTATTGCCTCTAGGGCATATTTCCATCAGTCTCCCACTTGCACTAGAGTCAATAATCTAGATTACATAGTAATGAATCTAACACCCATGGAGTCTTGGTGCTGATCATGTTTTGCTTGTGAGAGAGGTTTAGTCAACGGGTCTGCCATATTCAGATCCGTATGTATTTTGCAAATTTCTATGTCTACAATGCTCTTCATGGAGCTACTCTAGCTAATTGCTCCCACTTTAAATACATATCCATATTGAGACTCAGAGTCATCCGAATCGGTGTCAAAGCTTGCATCGACGTAACCCTTTACGACGAACTTCTTTATCACCTCCATAACCGAGAAACATTTCCTTAGTCCTCTTAGGTAACTAAGGATAATTTTGACCGCTGTCCAGTGATCCACTCCTGGATCACTATTGCACCCCCCTTGTCAAACTGATGGCAAGGCACTCAACAGGTCTGGTACACAGCATGGCATACTTTATAGAACCTATGGCTGAGGCATAGGGAATGCCTTTCATTCTCTCTCTATCTTCTGCCGTGGTCGGGCTTTCAGGCAAGAACCCTTTCTTTGACTGGTCCATTGTGAACTTCTTCAAAACTTTGTCAAGGTATGTGCTTTGTGAAAGTCCTATTAAGCATCTCGATCTATCCCTATAGATATTGATGCCCAATATGTAAGTAGCTTCACCGAGATCTTTCATTGAAAAATTCTTATTCAAGTATCATTTTATGCTATCCAGAAATTCTATATCATTTCCAATCAGCAATATGTCATCCACAAATATCAGAAATGCTACATAGCTCCCACTCACTTTCTTGTAAATACAGGCTTCACCATAAGTCTGTATAAAACCATATGCTTTGATCACATCATCAAAGCGTATATTCCAACTCCGAGATGCTTGCACCAGTCCATAGATGGATCGCTAGAGCTTGCACACTTTGTTAGCACCTTTAGGATCGAAAAAATCTTCTGGTTGCATCATATACAGCTCTTCTTTAAGAAACCCATTAAGGAATGCAGTTTTGACGTCCATTTGCCAGATTTCATAATCATAAAATGCGGCAATTGCTAACATGATTCAGACAGACTTAAGCATCGCTACGGGTGAGAAAGTCTCATCGTAGTCAACCCCTTGAACTTGTCGAAAACCTTTCGCGACAAGTTGAGCTTTATAGACAGTGATATTACCATCAGCGTCCGTCTTCCTCTTGAAGATCCATTTATTTTCAATGGCCTGCCGATCATCGGGCAAGTCCACCAAAGTCCATACTTTGTTCTCATACATGGATCCTATCTCAGATTTCATGGCCTCAAGCCATTTGTCGGAATCTGGGCTCATCATAGCTTCTTCATAGTTCGTAGGTTCACCGTTGTCTAACAACATGACTTCCAGGACAGGATTACCGTACCACTCTGGTGCAGAACGTGTTCTGGTCGACCTACGAGGTTCAGTAGTAACATGATCCGAAGTTTCATGATCATCATCATTAGCTTCCTCTCTAGTTGATGTAGGTATCACGGGAACGGTTTTCTCTGATGTGCTGGTTTCCAATTCTAGAGAAGGTTCAATTACCTCATCAAGTTCTACTTTCCTCCCACTCACTTCTTTCGAGAGAAACTCCTTCTCTTGAAAGGACCCATTCTTGGCAACAAAGATCTTGCCTTCGGATCTGTGGTAGAAGGTGTACCCAATAGTTTCCTTAGGGTATCCTATGAAGACACACTTCTCCGATTTGGGTTCGAGCTTATCAGGCTGAAGCCTTTTGACATAAGTGTCGCATCCCCAAAGTTTAAGAAACGACAGCTTAGGTTTCTTGCCAAACCATAGTTCATACGGTGTCATCTCAACGGATTTAGACGGTGCCCTATTTAACGTGAATGCGGCTGTCTCTAATGCATAACCCCAAAATGATAAAGGCAAATCGGTAAGAGACATCATAGAACACACTATATCTAATAAAGTACGGTTACAACATTCAGACACACCATTACATTGTGGTGTTCCAGGTGGCGTGAGTTGTGAAACAATTCCACATTGTTTTAAATGAAGGCCAAACTCGTAACTCAATTATTCGCCTCCGTGATCAGATCGTAGAAACTTTATTTTCTTGTTACGATGATTCTCCACTTCACTCTGAAATTCCTTGAACTTTTCAAATGTTTCAGACTTGTGTTTCATCAAGTAGATATGTCCATACCTACTCAAATCATCTGTGAAGGTCAGAAAATAACGATACCCGCCGCGTGCTTCAACACTCATCGGACCGCATACATCGGTATGTATTATTTCCAATAATTCATTAGCTCGCTCCATTGTTTCAGAGAACGGAGTTTTAGTCATCTTGCCCATGAGGCATGGTTCGCAAGTATAAAATGGTTCATAATCAAGTGATTCCAAAAGTCCATCCGCATGGAATTTCTTCATGCGCTTTACACCAATATGACCTAAACGGCAGTGCCACAAGTATGTTGCACTATCATTATCAACTTTGCATCTTTTGGCATCAATATTATGAATATCTGTATCACTACGATCGAGATTCAACAACAATAGACCATTCATCAAATGTGCATGACCATAAAAGATATTACTCATATAAATAGAACAACCATTATTCTCTGACTTAAATGAATAATCGTCTCGCAATAAACAAGATCCAGATATAATGTTCATGCTCAACGCTGGCACCAAATAACAATTATTGAGGTCTAAAACTAATCCCGAAGGTAGATGTAGAGGTAGCATGCAGACGGCGATCACATCGACCTTGGAACCATTCCCGACGCGCATCGTCACCACGTCCTTAGCCAATCTTCATTTATTCCGCAGCTCCTGTTTCGAGTTACAAATATGAGCAACCGAACCAGTATCAAATACCCATGCGCTACTACGAGCATTAGTAAGGAACACATCAATAACATGTATATCAAATATACCTTTGTTCACTTTGCCATCCTTCTTATCCGCCAAGTATTTGGGGCAGTTCCG
Source organism: Thinopyrum elongatum (assembly GCA_011799875.1). Taxonomy (NCBI): domain Eukaryota; kingdom Viridiplantae; phylum Streptophyta; class Magnoliopsida; order Poales; family Poaceae; genus Thinopyrum; species Thinopyrum elongatum. The sequence continues at coordinate 249,145,360 of CM022299.1, forward strand.
CTTCCAGTGACCATTCCCTTCGCAGTATAAGCACTCAGTTTCAGGCTTGGGTCCAGCTTTGGGCTTCTTCACGGGAGCAGAACCTTGCTTGCCATTCTTCTTGAAGTTCCCTTTCTTTCCCTTGCCCCTTTTCTTGAAACTAGTGGTCTTGTTAACCATCAACACTTGATGCTCCTTTTTGATTTCTACCTCTGTGGCCTTAAGCATTGCGAAGAGCTCGGGAATTGTTTTCGTCGTCCCTTGCATATTATATAGTTCATCACGAAGCCTTTGTAGCTTGGTGGCAGTGACTAAAGAACTCTGTCAATAACACTCTCAACTAGAAGATCAATTCCCAGCCGAGTCAAGTGGTTATGATACCCAGACATTTTGAATGTGTGTTCACTGACAGAACTGTTCTACTCCATCTTACAGCTATAGAACTTGTTGGAGACTTCATATCTCTCAACCCGGGCATTAGCTTGAAATATCAACTTCAGCTCTTGGAACATCTCATATGCTCTGTGATGTTCAAAACATCTTTGAAGTCCCAGTTCTAGGCCGTAAAGCATGGCACACTGAACTATTGAGTAGTCACACTGGTACAACGAGGTGCTATACAAATGGTTTTTAACCCCTTTCCGCGACGGTGTTCTGAACCGTCACCTAGTGAGTGACTGCGATAGGGGGGTCCTTCCCACACAACCCAGAAACCATCAGGGATATGCCCTCCTGGCACACACGCTCGGCAAAATGAGGCAGTGTGTGACCGACGAGTGATCAAATACGGTTATATGTACAGTTGTGCTAAAAAAATACAATTATACAGGCCAAATCGTTTCCGATCGTAAGTACATCCCACACAGTCAGTCCCGGTTAAACATGTCCGTTCGTATGTACATTCCACACAATCAATCCAAGGAATACGTTTCCGTTAGTATGTACATCCCACACAGTTAATCCAAGAAGTACGTTTCCGTTCGTATATACATCCCACACAATCACTCCAAGGAAAACGTTTCCGTTCGCAGGTACATCACACACAATTTTCCCTATTAAATCGTTTGTGATAGCATTGCCATTGCACACGATATTAACAATTTTATCGTTTGTTTTATTCAATGCATCACACACGGTGCGTAGAACAAACTGTGTGGCAAAGGCTGTCCATCACACACACTTTTTATGCGGTAAACGTTTGCACAAGGTGGCCTAACGCAAACAGTTTTCACGAGGATGTCGTGTGTGATTGTTCATTGATCCAACAGGGTTTATTCCTAGAAACTGTGTGCGTTGCCTGAGGTCATCGCCCACGGTGTTTTCTCAATAACCGTTTGCAATAGAAAAACCCAATTAGTAGGCTAATTGGCCATTAGCAGGCTAATTGCCCTATTATTAATAATCCATTAATTGACATTTCATATTAAGCACACAATATATTTCATTTCCATATTAAGGAAGCAGGATTTCATAATTGAAATACATTAGAGTACAACATCATATAGCTTCAGCACTCAGCTACCCCATTACACAACTGCACCAGCACCAAGTTTCACATGCAACATCTATAACCTTTCGAAATTAGCATCATAGACGATACATAGACAGATGCATCTCATCTGGAAAACTGCTGAAGCGGAAGGCGAATATTGAGCCTTCATTGATGTTGAAGGTCTTTGCAACTTTAGGCCAGTGCCTGTGGATGATTGACCGTTCATCCTTCGTCCTCTTCAGGAACACTTCAATATTGAACCGTGGGTGTTGTATGAAAACCTTCCTCGCCTCCTGACCACACAGGTGGTTTGAGAGGTAATCATCAGTGAACTGCTTTGGAAAGGCCTGAAATCAAGGATGTGCATAAATATCTTCTCTATATTGGAAATGGGGCAAAGGAATAAAAAAAGGCAAGGTATAATAGTTAGTACCATCTTGTAGTGAACTGACGTCTTCTTCATTGTGCAGACAAAGATCTTGTTGTTTTTTGTCGCTAATTTCTTTATCCTAACAATCTTTCTAAGTTTCTTGACTTGACTGATATTCATGGACAACTCATTTCCCCATATGCAAAAAGGGTCGAACAGTGGGTCAAAACCTCTGACAGCAGGACCTACATGTGCAAGACCAAATTGTTAAAAACCTAAATATTAGAATGGTTCTTGCAATTGCACAATAATGTGCTATTAGACAAAGGACCATGCATGTGCAAACCTCGATTGTAAACCTCAGTGCTTCCCATTGTTTCCCTGCAACACATATAAGGTAGTTAGTCATCAGGTTAAGTGAGGGTTCGCATGCTATCAGTAAAATATGTTGATGAAAAATAAGCACATTGCAGATTCATCAGATTAATTCAAGCCACATGGAAAACCCATTTATCCAAACCAAGCATGATTAAGAACTAGGAAATATAGCAGTTGTATATGTTTCTCATGTATTAAGTGCAGCCAAATTTGATTTATTCCTCACATGCACAACAATACAAAATTCTACCCACGACAATTGGACATCGCATTGCAGAATTGAACCAAGCAGTTAAGTAAACACCACAACAAATGAACCAAACATTAACTGAGCACCACATTGCATAATATAACATACTCCTAATAGAAGATCAGACAGTTAACCAAACCAAGTATGCTTAACAACTTGGAAATGTAGCAATTGTATTTGTTTCTCATATATTTAGTACAACCAAATTCAATTTATTTCTCACATGGTATACACTAACAGAATGCACCCACAACAATTGAACATCGCATTACAGAATTGAACCAAACAGTTAACTAAACACCACAACAAATGAACCAAACGTTAACTGAGCACCACATTGCACAATGTATAACATACTAGAAGATCAGACAGTTAACCAAACCAAGCATGCTTGACAACTTGGAAATATAGCAATTATATTTGTTTCTCATGTATTTTGTAAAGATAAATTTGATTTATTTCTCACATGGAAGACAATACAAAATTACAGCTTGAAGAATTGAACATCACATTTGCAGAATTGAACCAAACAGTTAACTGAAGACGACAACTAATTAACCAAATAGTTAATAAGTGAGCACCACATTGCATGACATATAGAACATATACACTAGAGTAACAGATTGCATGGTAAAAGTAGATAGCACAATTCACTAGAATTTGTTAAGGAAAGGCAGGAGCAGCACATGCAACGGGTAAACCGAGCATGCTTAACCGGTGTAGCTAGCAAACTGAACATGGGTCCTTATAGTGAGCTAATAAGACAGGCTACTCCTCATCGTCGAAGATATCGATGATGATTGGCTCCTTGGACATGGAAGAGGGCGAGGCCTCTACATCATGGGTGCCCTCATCGTAGTGGTGAGTTGCCTGAGCCGCTCCGGGCACCAACTTGCTGGCTCTCGAGTTGAGGTAAGCACATGCACGAGTCTTCGTCGAAGGCACCAAGGGTGGCCTCGAGAAAACACCACGAACTGTCGTTTAAAGCAGCCAACCGCGTCGTGGCGTCGGCGTGCGAGGCATTGACGGTGGCCTCGACGGCGAGGTGCTCCTCGATCCAGGGGTCGGCACGAATGGCAGCCATCGCGACCTCATCCGCGCGTGCGGCCGTGATTTGCTTCTCCACTGCCAAATGCTCCTTGAGCTCCTGGCTATACTGCGTGCACCATGGCTTAGGGCGGCGCTTATTTGGGGGAGGGGTCGGTGATTTGGGTGGAAGGTGTCACGCCGGCAGTCGGGGCATGTGGGATGTGGAAGGAGGAGGAGGATGGGGGTCGGGTGTGGATTACCTGCCTGGATAGACGAGGCCGAGCAGCGTGAAGGAGGGTCACCGGCGAGGAGGCGGCGCTGCAAGCAAGGAGTGAAGATTTCAACTTGGAAAGGAAGGTGGAAACTGGGGAAATGTGGCTTTTGGTAAGGGGGAGGGGGCGGGGAGGTAGATATTTCCGTGGAAGCCGAAAATTTTGAATCAGTGCAGCGAAAAAACTGGTGCGCAAAGTGTCATCAGACATGGTCCCTTATTCAGCACTGTGTACGATATGTGAACATCACAAACGATTCATATAGCTTAACCCGTGTGTGATGAGTTTGAACGTCAAAAATTTTGGTTCGAATTTCCCTGTTACAGTGGTCATCCATGTCATTGCATAATTTGGGTACACAAAGGAGACTACAGCACACCCACACTTCTTAATCGAGCAAGTTCAGCAATTAAACAGAGCTACCTGACCTAAACATTACTCTAACAAATTAAAGACCGGCGCTCTTAATTAAACAAAACAAAGAGTACTACTACGGCTGGTGCTCGTCGATCTCTGCCGCCTCCTCCATGTCCAGCTCGCGCCCGACGGTCTCCTGGGGAAGGGGCTCCATGGCATCCATCGCACCATACTCGGCAAGCATCTCGCCATCCGCGTCCGCGTCCGCCATCTCTTTGGAAAAGGCCGCCACGAGCTGGGCATGGGCGGCCGCAATCTGGGCTTGGACGGGCTCCATCATGGCAAGGTATGCGGCGGAGGAACAGACGGCTGCTCGAACGCTCTCGGTGATTGCCAACTCTTAGGCCGTGGGTTGCCGACCGTTGCTGGAGAAGCTTCGTTTGATTTGTGCAGTGACCGCCACGAGCTGGGCGTGGGCGGCCTCGACATGGTCATGGGCGGCCTCCATCAGGGCTAAGGCCACCGCTGCAGAACGGACAGCTGCTGTGCCGCTCTCGCTAGTTGCTATCCCTGTGGCAGATGTTGCTGCCGCCACCTGAGAAGCAACATTGGCCGTTTGGGCTGCCTTGGCCGCCTGGTCGCAGACTGCAGCCGTGCTCATGCACCTTGTTAGCACGCGCATGGCGGCTGCAGCCGCGCTCTCGCCAGAGTGGGCCGCTGAAGTTGCCCTCACGACGCGGGTCCACGTCCCCATCTTTCACCGGCGATGATTGAACAGTGAAATGATATTTGGGGAGCGAGCTAGTGTGCTTGACACGCCGGCTGTGGACTGTAGCCGACACACCTTCTCGCGTAAGCCATAGGCATACTATACTCCGATGGTGCTCCAAGATATTTTGTACTGCATCTCACACGGTTGGTGATAATAAACTGTGTGCGATCTACTTGATTTTTCATCGTGATTTGAATTACATAATGGGGTCACAGTGGCAATGGAGGGTGTTTGAATTGCTAGAACTTTAATCTATAGTGAACATGCAACTATAGGTGTGTCGTAAAAAAATTGGAATTATTCAGGGTTCGTTTGGACATTTTTATACATTAACTTGGTTTTCTAGCCATTTCAGGTGCACAATTCAAAATTAAACTACATGCACATGCTCCGGTGCACCAACATAGGTTGTAAAATCATATATGTGTCCATGGGTTTATGCTTATGTGCCATGCAAGAAATGGGGATGAATTTTGAACACCACGGCACCGTGGCTCTCCGGCAAACGTTGAGGTACTTGCTGTTGTAATTCTAGTAAATCCAAAACCCGTCTGAAATTCATGAACCTTGGCATGCTATCATGGAATGGCATCAACATGCTGGGGTAAAAAATATTGTCCCATTTGGGGCAGGTTATGTTATAAGCTTCTCACAAGAAGCCTCAGGGTTCCGTTAGGGAAACATGTCACCTTTGTGGACAAAACGATATTCGTCGCCTCTTCTTGCTTTCAATTTTTTCCTGGTGTCAACATAGAACAACAGGAGTGTCGTGTTAAATTTTGGAATTTTTTGGGGATCTGATACGTCTCCGTCATATCTACTTTTCCTAACGCTTTTCCTCTTGTTTTGGACTCTAATTTGCATGATTTGAATGAAACTAACCCAGACTGACGCTGTTTTCAGCAGAACTACCATGGTGTTGTTTTTGTGCAGAAATAAAAGTTCTCGGAATGAAACTTTGCGAGGAATTTTTATATAATAAAAGAAAAATACTGGAGCCAAGAACCACCGGAGGGGGGCACCTAGGTGGGCACAACCCACCAGGGCGCGCCACCCCCTCCAGGCGCGCCCAGGTGGGTTGTGCCCACCTGGTGGCCCCGCAGACCCTGAAACCGACACTATAAAATCCTATTTTTCCAGAAAAAACCAGGGAGAAAGAATTATCGCGTTCCGCGAGACGGAGCCGCCGCCACCTCCTGTTCTTCATCGGGAGGCCAGATCTGGAGTCCGTTTGGGGCTCCGGAGAGGGGGATCTTCGGTATTCGTCATCACCAACCCTTCTCCATCACCAATTCCATGATGCTCCCCACCGGGAGTGAGTAATTCCTTCGTAGGCTCACTGGTCGGTGAGGAGTTGGATGAGATTCATCATGTAATCGAGTTAGTTTTGTTAGGGCTTGATCCCTAGTATCCATTATGTTCTGAGATTGATGTTGCTATGACTTTGCCATGCTTAATGCTTGTCACTTTGGGCCCGGGTGCCATGATTTCAGATCTGAACCGTTTATGTTATCATCATTATATCCATGTTCTAGATCCGATCTTGCAAGTTATAGTCACCTACTATGTGTTATGATCCAGCAACCCCGGAGTGACAATAGTCGGGACCACTCCCGGTGATGACCATAGTTTGAGGAGTTCATGTATTCACCATGTGTTAATGCTTTGTTCCGGTTCTCTATTAAAAGGAGGCCTTAATATCCCTTAGTTTCCAATATGGACCCCGCTGCCACGGGAGGGTAGGACAAAAGATGTCATGCAAGTTCTTTCCATAAGCACGTATTACTATTTACGGAATACATGCCTACATTATATTTATGAACTGGAGCTAGTGCCGTATCGCCCTAGGTTATAACTGTCTCATGATGAATATCATCCAACAAATTACCGATCCAATGCCTACGATTTTCCTACATATTGATCTTGCTAAGTTACTACTACTGCTGTTACTATTGCACTTGCTACGAAACTACTGCTATCACTGTTACCGTTACTATTGCTGCTACTACTATTATCAAAACTATCATACTACTTTGCTACTGATCACTTTGCTGCAGATAATTAATCTCCAGGTGTGATTGAATTGAAAACTCAATTGCTAATACTCTCAAATATTCTTTGGCTCCCCTTGTATTGAATCAATAAATTTGGGTTGAATACTCTACCCTCGAAAACTGTTGCGATCCCCTATACTTGTGGGTTATTAAGACCTTTTTCTGGCGCCGTTGCCGGGGAGCATAGCTATATTTGTTGAGTCACTTGGGATTATTATCAAATTATCACTATGAAGAATCTGAAGGATGCTAAGACTAAGATTTTTCCCTCTAAGACGAGGGGAGGTAAGGAACTACCATTCAGCTCCGCTTTAGATTCACCTTCTGTTGTAAGTAAACTTGCAACACCACCACATGCTATTAATCCTGATATGTCGCAAGTTATTGATGATGCTACTTCTGCTATGAATGCTACTCATGATGATGCTAGTACCTTGCTTGATGATGATGTGCCACTAGGTGAATTTCTTGATGAACAAATTGCTAGAGTAAGACAGCATGATATTGTTGAAACTGATGATGAGCTTGAAACTGAAAATCTTGAAACACCTACTAGAACTAGCCCTCCTAGATATGAATTGCCTAAGGTACCGGAAGGTTATGTTATGGGTGAGGAGGCAACTAGAGATATTCTTGCTTGCAAAGATAGAGATGATCTAGAAAAATTATTAAGCAAGTATAAAGAAAGATCTTTGAATGCTAGAATGAAATGTGATCCTAAGTTTGCTACTTCACCTATCTTTGTTGATGATAAGGATTATGAATTCTCTGTCGACCCAGAGTTAATTACTCTGGATGAATCTGATCCTTTCCATGGTTATGAAACTGAAACTGTTGTGGCACATCTTACTAAGTTGAATGACATAGCCACCCTTTTTGCTCGTGATGAGAAAATTCGCTATTATTATATTCTCAAATTATTTCCGTTCTCATTAAAGGGTGATGCTAAAGCTTGGTACAATACTCTTGCTCCTGGTTGTGTGCGTAGTCCCCAGGACATGATTTATTACTTCTCTGAAAAATATTTCCCTGCTCATAAGAAACAAGCTGCTTTGCAAGAAATATTTAACTTTGTGCAAATTGAAGAAGAGAGTCTCCCACAAGCTTGGGGGAGGCTTCTTCATTTGCTTAATGCTTTGCCTGATCATCCTCTTAAGAAAAATGAAATACTTGATATCTTCTATAATGGACTAACCGATGCTTCTAGGGATTTCCTAGATCTTTGTGCTGGTTGTGTTTTCAGGGAACGAACTATTGGGCAAGCTGAAGAATTATTGAATAACATATTGAAAAATTATGATGATTGGACTCTTCCTGAAACACCATCTAAACCCACTCCGAAGAAGAGGGGTATTTTATATCTCAGTCCTGAAGATATGCAAGAGGCAAAGAAATCTATGAAGGAAAAAGGTATTAAAGCCGAGGATGTCAAAAATTTACCTCCTATTGAAGAAATACATGGGCTTGATACACCACCACCACCTAAGGTGGTAGAGGTAAATTATCTAATGAAATTCAATGATAATGATAATCCTCACAACATGCACCCTAGCCAATGCCTTTATGAGTTTGAAAACTACATTAGAAAGCAAGATCACTTCAATGCAAATGTTATGAAATAGTTGAAATATAATTCTGATATGATTGCTCGCTTGAGTGACTTGTTATTTAGAATCTCAAATGATGTTAGAGGTGTAGGGAAGCATGCTTCTATGGTTCAAACTTAGTTAGAACAAGTTGCTAAATCTCAAAGAGAATTGTTAGATGAAATAAACAATAATATCAATGATCATGCTTTTAGAGTAATGACTAGAGGAGGTAGAATGACTCAGGAACCACTTTATCCCGAGGGACACCCAAAAAGAATTGAACAAGACTCTCAAAGAGTTGACACCGATGCACGTAGTCCTTCTAAAAAGAAAAAGAAGAAGAAAAATGATAGGACTTTGCATGCCTCTAGTGAACCTGAAGTAGAAAAACCTCCTGATAATGATAATGAAGTTTCTATCTCTGATGCTGAAACTCAATCTGGTAGTGAACACTCACCTTCTGATAATGAAAAAGATAATGATGAGGTTCATGAAGAAACTCAAACAAATAATAAAGAACCAGACAATGATTTTGAGATAGAACCAGCAGTTGATCTTGATAACCCACAACCTAAGAATAAAATATATGATAAAAGAGACTTTGTTGCTAGAAAACATGGAAAGGAAAGAGAACCATGGGTTCAAAAACCTATGCCCTTTCTACCTAAGTCAACTAAAAAAATGTTGAAGAATTTGAACGCTTTGCTGAAATGCTGAGGCCAGTCTTTCTGCGTACTCGCTTGACTGATATCCTTAAAATGCCTCCTTATGCAAAGTACATGAAATACATCATCACCAATAAGAGAAAAATACCGGAAGCTAAAATCTCCACTATGCTTGCTAATTATACTTTTAAAGATGGAGTACCTAAAAAACTTGGAGATCCGGGAATACCAACTATACCTTGCTCCATCAAAAGAAATTATGTGAAAACTGCTTTGTGTGATTTAGGAGCTGGTGTTAGTGTTATGCCTTTCTCTTTATATAAAAGACTTGACTTGAATAAACTCACACCTACTGAAATATCCTTGCAAATGGCTGACAAATCAACTGCCAAACCTATCGGTATTTGTGAGGATGTGCCCGTTGTTGTTGCTAATGTTACTATTTTGACTGACTTTGTTATACTTGAGATGCCTGAGGACGACAACATGTCAATTATCCTTGGTAGACCCTTCTTGAATACTGCAGGGGCTGTTATTGATTGCAATAAAAGCAAGGTCACTTTTCATATAAATGGTAATGAGCATACGGTGCACTTTCCGAAGAAATAATTCCAAGTGAATGGTATTAATGTTATTGAAAAATCTCCGACAATCACTACTATTGGAAGTTTTCAACTACCTCTACCTACTGTCAAAAAGATATATGAAACTCTTATTGTTGGGGACATTCATATCCCCATTGAGGTAACTTAGTGTTTTACGAAAGTTCTTCGGTTTCATGCTAATCGAAAGTGGTTGTTAATAAGACTTGATCAACCTTATTAATGGATCATTTTTGAGAGGTATGAAGTTGATGAATTTAGTGAGCACTACCTTCTGTCCTTACCTTTAGTTTTCTATTTTTATTAGTTAAATAAAATAAAATGCCATGTTTTGTCTGTTTTCTGAGTTTTCCGTGCAATAAAAAATGACCCTAAAATAAAAGTTCTCAGAATGCTCTGAAAATTTAATACGATTTTTTTCTAAATATTTAAGAATTTTTGGTGCAAATAATATCAGAGGGAGGTGCACCAGGTGGGCGCGCCAGGACCCCCAGGCGCGCCCTGGTGGGTTGTGGTCCCCCTCACTTATCTCTTCATCCCACATCATCACCTACCTCCAGAAAGAATTCACCATTGCTTTTGCTCTCGTGTTCTTGCTCTCAAACCTGCGGATTTCGATCTCTTTGCTCGAAGCTCCATTTCTGAAACTGTTTCGTGGAATTGTTGCTTGGTATGTGACTCCTCCGTTTGTCCAGTTAGTTTTTGCTTTAGTGGTTTATATTTTGAATAATTAGCTACTCTTGGTGTTGCTGTAGATGCGCTTGTATGTTGAATTCTTAGAGTTCTAAGTAGTTTGAACGCTTGCTATGGCCTCTATGCTTCCCTATGAGTAGTTGTTACCAATCTTGTAAAGTTTTGTTAAGAAAATTGTATGGACTAAATATTTCAGAATTTTTGTTCATAGGAAAAACATGAGTATCTTTAGGAAGTTTGCTTCCAAGAAGAACTCCAAGGGGGTGATTGGAGAGTCATCTGACAGTGATCTCCGCACCCGGAGGTTGGTAGAGCTACGGCCGTGCGAATGGCCGCATACCCTGTTCATGGAAGGGGCCGGAATCCTCCAAGAGTTTGCATAATATGCTGCTAATGCCGGCCTCACCGACTTCATCACAGCTGAGTGTGAACAGTATCATCTCCTCACAAATTCCTTTGTGCAAAAGTTTTAATTTCCTTCCTAGGAATAATCCCCGTGAAGTGCAGTTTAATTTATATGCTGAAACCCATCAGATACCGCTTACCGAATTCTGTGAAATATGCTTGCTTCCTTCGGATGGTGGGTTAGTAGAGCCTAGGCCTGCAGAGTTTGAAGGTTTTTATCGTACTCTGTCTGTGGGGGATGAGAGAGGAGTGTCGAGTGTCACCGCCACTAGCTTGCAATTTCCTGCTGTTCATTATTTTGCTCTTTTCATGACAAAGTGCTTGCTTGCTAGAAAGAAGGTGGGTGCACTCAGTGCCTCAGACCTTGCCGTTTTACGTCGTGCACTGGAAGGCGACAACACTTATAGCTTGGGAGCTATTGTGGCGCGCCGCCTCCACATTAATAAATCCAAGGGTAAAATACATGGTGGTATCTACGCTACTCGCCTGGCAGCTCACTTTAATATTCAGATACGCCAGCATGATTATCCTTTGCCCAAAGTCTACTTAGACCGCGCGGCCATGGAACACCACCAGTTTATTGCTGCTGACTACCCTGATATTCCTTTTCCTTATAACTTAGTTTTTAGTGAGAAAACTCGTGATATTATTCCGCTGCCTGCACCTGCTTTGTTTGATCCTTTTGCCAGGCACGGATACAGGATTATGCCTGAGGACATCATCGCTTACCAGAACAACCAGGCTGCAGCACAGGAGGAGCCTCAGCAGTGGGATCCACAGGTGCCCGCACCTCAGCACTTCAACATAGGACCTCATGGCTTCTACGACTGGTGATTACCAAGCTAGGCCAAAAGCCTAAGCTTGGGGGAGTACGTATTTCCACCGATATTACATTCATGTTCACACATTTCATTCGTCGGTGTCCTCACTTTTTCATTGTATTATCCATGCTTAATTTATTTTCTTGTTTTCTTCCTGTGTGTTTGAAAAACTTTGAGAAACTCCAAAAATATATTTCTTTCTTCTTTTTTTTTCTTCCTAGTTTAAATTGTTATAGCACTAAAAAGAAAACCCAAAAATATTTCTTTGTTCTTCTTTTACTTGTTGGGAGCTTTCCCGTGTAAATAGTTTTTCTTGTTTTTGCTTTTCACTTTTTATTTGCTTGTTTATGTAAAACCAAAAACTCCAAAAATATTTCAGTGTGTTTCTCTGAATTTCTTTTTCCTTTTTATCGAGTCGTACCGAGGAGAAGACCACGATGAAAATGTTGAGTGGCTCTCATATGCATTATTGTTGATCTAACAAAGAGCACATTTTACCTTGTCTTCTCCTTTTGAATAAAATGTTTGCAGATTCCAGCTTAGTCCACGGCAGTCTTGCACTATTATTATTTTCAAACCGTTCGGTCATGCAAGTGAAAGGCAATAATGACGATATTTGATGAACTGGCCGTGGCAGAGAGAAACGGGTATGAACTCAACTTGTTCTGTTTTTGTAAATATGTTTAACCTAGTATCCATGATTCAGCCCATTATGATTAAACATGTTTGCAATGACAATTAGAGATTATAGTTTCTCATGCCATGCATAAGTAGCTAGGAGTGGATAATGATTTATCTTGGATGTCAACATTGCGTTAAAATGATTGTGATGTAGTATGATGATATGGTATCCTCCTCTGAATGTTCGAGTGGCTTGACTTGGCACATGTTCATGCATGTAGTTGAATCAAAACCAACATAGCCTATGATATTTATGTTCATGGTGTTCATATCCTACTCATGCTAGTATCCAATGTTACTTATGCATAATGCATGTTCATGACCGTTGTTGCTCTCTAGCTGGCCGCTTCTCAACCTATTTGCTAGCCTTCGCCTGTACTAAGTGGGAATTCTGCTTGTGCATCAAAAACCTGAAACCCAAGTTATTCCAGTTGAGTCCACCATACCTACCTATATGCGGTATTACACTGCCGTCCTAAGTAAATCTGCATGTTCCATCTCTAATTTTCAAAATAAATTTCTCTTTTGTGTGCTCGTATCGCTCGCGAGGCGGTGAGGGGTGGCCGATATTTTTCCATGCTAGATGTGTTATTCTCATGATGAGTGTTTATTCACTTGTCATTACACGAGAGTACGGCAAAGGTATTAGGGATGCCCAGCCCCGAAATGAAAAATGAATTTACTTTATGTTGTCAAATAATAAATTCCTTGGAAAGTGTTGGTATGGAGGGCACCCGTGGATACGGTTAGCCATGGAAAGTGAAAGTATGGTGGAAAAAGGAATAAACTTTAATTTCTGTTTGGGAACCGCCTATGATATATCTAGCATGGAAAGTATTGGAAACTCTAAGTCATTTTTGTTGGTGGGAAAAGTATGCCTCTCAAAATGTTTTTATCTCTCAATTTAAGCTTTGAGCTCTGGCACCTCTGCAAATCACTGCTTCCCTCTGCGAAGGGACTATCTATTTACTTTTATGTTGTGTCATCACCTTCTCAAATAAGCGCCAGAACCTGAGAGCACTGTTGTCATGCTTATGCATTGTGTGTAGTTAATGTTGGGTGCATCATGACTGGATCTTTTCTACCATGAATTACAATGTTTAGTCACTGCTCGGACTTTGGAGGTGCTCTGCATTTATGTTTTGCGGTCTTAGAAAGGGCTAGCGAGATACCACTATTGTCATATTATATCATGGTTGTTTTAATAACGTGTTGTTGTTCGAGATATCTTATTATTGCTCGCTAGCTGATTATGTCATTGTTATGAGTTAATATAATTTTTAAGAGTTATTGTCGACATGGTTAGTTATAATCTTTGCTGAAAACCTGGTGCTACTTAAGCTTATTTATGCAAACAAGAGCAAAGGAGTTCGCAAAAGTTTTTCTTTTTCACTTTCAGTTTATCAACTGAATTGCTTTAGGACAAGCAAAGGTTTAAGCTTGGGGAAGTTGATACATCTCCGTCGTATCTACTTTTCCTAACGCTTTTCCTCTTGTTTTGGACTCTAATTTGCATGATTTGAATGAAACTAACCCGGACTGACGCTGTTTTCAGCTGAACTACCATGGTGTTGTTTTTGTGCAGAAATAAAAGTTCTCGGAATGGAACGAAACTTTGCGAGGAATTTTTATATAATAAAAGAAAAATACCGAAGCCAAGAACCACCGGAGGGGGGCACCTGGGTGGGCACAACCCACCAGGGCCCGCCACCCCCTCCAGGCGCGCCCAGGTGGGTTATCTAAACCTGGTGGCCCCGCAGACCCTGTTCTTCATCGGGAGGCCAGATCTAGAGTCCGATTGGGGCTCCGGAGAGGGGGATCTTCGGTATTTGTCATCACCAACCCTTCTCCATCCCCAATTCCATGATGCTCCCCACCGGGAGTGAGTAATTCCTTCATAGGCTCGCTGGTCGGTGAGGAGTTGGATGAGATTCATCATGTAATCGAGTTAGTTTTGTTAGGGCTTGATCCCTAGTATCCATTATGTTCTGAGATTGATGTTGCTATGACTTTGCCATGCTTAATGCTTGTCACTTTGGGCCCGGGTGCCATGATTTCAGATCTGAACCGTTTATGTTATCATCATTATATCCATGTTCTAGATCCGATCTTGCAAGTTATAGGCACCTACTACGTGTTATGATCCGGCAACCCCGGAGTGACAATAGTCGGGACCACTCCCGGTGATGATCGTAGTTTGAGGAGTTCATGTATTCACAATGTGTTAATGCTTTGTTCCGGTTCTCTATTAAAAGGAGGCCTTAATATCCCTTAGTTTCCAATATGGACCCCGCTGCCATGGGAGGGTAGGACAAAAGATGTCATGCAAGTTCTTTCCATAAGCACGTATGACTATTTACGGAATACATGCCTATATTATATTTATGAACTGGAGCTAGTGCCGTATCGCCCTAGGTTATAACTGTCTCATGATGAATATCATCCAACAAATTACCGATCCAATGCCTACTATTTTCCTACATATTGATCTTGCTAAGTTACTACTGCTGCTGTTACTATTGCACTTGCTACGAAACTACTGCTATCACTGTTACCGTTACTGTTGCTGCTGCTACTATTATCAAAACTATCATACTACTTTGCTACTGATCACTTTGCTGCAGATAATTAATCTCCAGGTGTGATTGAATTGACAACTCAGTTGCTAATACTCTCAAATATTCTTTGGCTCCCCTTGTGTCGAATCAATAAATTTGGGTTGAATACTCTACCCTCGAAAACTGTTGCGATCCCCTATACTTGTGGGTTATCAGGATCGTTTGGACATTTTTATATGTTAACTGAGTTTTCTAGGCATTTATGTGCATAATTCAAAATTGAACTACATGCACATGCTCCAATGCATAAAAACTGGTTGAAAAATCAAATGTGTGTCCATGGTTGCAAGCTTAGGTCACATGCAAGAAATGAGAATGAATGTCAAACACCTTGACACTGTTGCTCGGCCGCTAACTGATACGTCTCCAATGTATCTATAATTTTTGATTGTTCCATGCCATTATATTATCTGTTTTGGATGTTTTATATGCATTAATATGCTATTTTATATTATTTTTGGGACTAACGTATTAACCTAGAGCCCAGTGCCAGTTCCTGTTTTTTTCCTTGTTTTTGAGTTTCGCAGAAAAGGAATACCAAACGGAATAAAACCTTCACGATGATTTTTCTTGGACCAGAAGACAATTAGGAGACTTGGAGATGAAGTCGGAGGAGCCACGAGGCGGCCACAAGGACGGAGGGCGCGCCCAGGGGGGTAGGGCGTGCCCCCACCCTTGTGGGCCCCTCATGCACCTGCTGACCTAATTCTTTTGCCTATATATTCCCAAATATCCCCAAACCACCAGAGGCATCCACGAAAATACTTTTCCACCGCCGCAACCTTCTGTACCCATGAGATCCCATCTAGGGACCTTTTCCGGCACCCTACCGGAGGGGGATTCGATCACGGAGGGCTTCTACATCAACCCTATTGCCCTTCCGATGAAGCGTGAGTAGTTTACCACAGACCTACGGGTCCATAGCTAGTAGCTAGATGGCTTCTTCTCTCTCTTTGATTCTCAATACCATGTTCTCCTTGATGTTCTTGGAGATTTATTCGATGTAATACTTTTTTGCGGTGTGTTTGCCGAGATCCGATGAATTGTGGATTTATGATCAGCTTATCTATGAATATTATTTGAATCTTCTCTGAATTCTTTTATGCATGATTTGATATCTTTGTAATTCTCTTCGAACTATCGGTTTGGTTAGGCCAACTAGATTGGTTTTTCTTGCAATGGGAGAAGTGCTTAGCTTTGGGTTCGATCTTGCGGTGTCCTTTCCCAGTGACAGTAGGGGCAGCAAGGCACGTATTGTATTGTTGCCATCGAGGATAAAAAGATGGGGTTTTCATCATATTGCTTGAGTTAATTCCTCTACATCATGTCATCTTACTTAATTCATTACTCCGTTCTTTATGAACTTAATACTCTAGATGTATGCTGGATAGCGGTCGATGTGTGGAGTAATAGTAGTAGATGCAGAATCGTTTTGGTCTACTTGACACGGACGTGATGCCTATATTCATGATCATTGCCTTAGATATCGTCATAACTTTGCGCTTTTCTATCAATTGCTCGGCAGTAATTTGTTCACCCACCGTATTATTTTCGATCTTGAGAGAAGCCTCTAGTGAAACCTATGGCCCCCGGGTCTATTTTCCATCATATAAGTTTCCGATCTTCTATTTTCCATCATATAAGTTTCCAATCTACTATTTTGCAATCTTTTACTTTCCGATCTATAAACCAAAAATACCAAAAATAATTTACTTTATCGTTTATCTATCTCTATCAGATCTCACTTTTGCAAATAACCGTGAAGGGATTGACAACCCCTTTATCGCGTTGGGTGCAAGTTGTTTGATTATTTGTGCAGGTATTCGATGATTTGTGCATTGTCTCCTACTGGATTGATACCTTGGTTCTCAAACTGAGGGAAATACTTATCTCTACTTTGCTGCATCACCCTTTCCTCTTCAAGGGAAAAACCAACTCAAGCTCAAGAAGTAGCAGGAAGAATTTCTGGCGCCGTTGCCAGGGAGATCTACGCCAAGTCTAGACATACCAAGTACCCATCATAAACTCTCATCTCTTGCATTACATTATTCGCCATTCGCCTCTCGTTTTCCTCTCCCCCACTTCTAAAATGATTTTCGAAAAGATTTGCCTTTTTCTTCGCCCCTCTTCCGTTCGTCTTCTTCAGTCGTTTTCAGTTTGCTCATTTGTTTTTGGTGTGCTCGAGTGTTGGATTGCTTGCTTTGTCATGATGGCTCAAGAGAATACCAAATTGTGTGACTTTTCCAACACCAATAACAATTATTTTATTAGTACTCCAATTGCTCCCACCACTAGTGTGGAATCTTATGAAATTAATGCCGCTTTGCTGAATCTTGTTATGAAAGATCAATTTTCTGGCCTTCCTAGTGAAGATGCCGCATCCCATCTAAACAATTTCGTTGATTTGTGTGATATGAAAAAGAAAAAAGATGTGGATAATGATATTGTTAAATTGAAGCTATTTCCGTTCTCACTACGAGATCGTGCGAAAACTTGGTTTTCATCTTTGCCTAAAAATAGTATTGATTCATGGAATAAGTGTAAAGATGCTTTTATTTCCAAGTATTTTCCTCCCGCTAAGATCATCTCCCTTAGGAACGATATTATGAATTTTAAGCAACTTGATCATGAACATGTTGCACAATCTTGGGAGAGGATGAAATTGATGATACGAAATTGCCCTACTCATGGTTTGAATTTGTGGATGATTATACAAAAAAATTATGCCGGATTGAATTTTGCTTCTAGAAATCTTTTAGATTCGGCCGCGGGAGGTACTTTTATTGAAATTACTTTAGGAGAAGCTACTAAACTCCTAGATAATATTATGGTTAATTATTCTCAATGGCATACCGAAAGATCTTCCACTAGTAAAAAAGTGCATGCGATTGAAGAGATTAATGTTTTGAGTGGAAAGATGGATGAGCTTATGAAATTATTTGCTAGCAAGAGTGCTTCTTTGGATCCTAATGATATGCCTTTGTCTACTTTGATTGAAAATAATATTGAATCTATGGATGTGAATTTTGTTGGCAGGAACAATTTTGGTAATAATGCGTATAGAGGTAATTTTAATCCTAGGCCGTTTCCTAGTAATTCCTCTAATAATTATGGTAATTCCTACAACAATTCTTATGTAAATTATAACAAGATGCCCTCTGATTTTGAGAATAGTGTTAAAGAATTTATGAGTTCACAAAAGAATTTCAATGCTTTGATTGAAGAAAAATTGCTTAAGATTGATTATTTGGCTAGGAACGTGGATAGAATTTCTCTTGATGTTGACTCTTTGAAACTTAGATCTATTCCACCCAATCATGATATCAATTAATCTCTAAAGGCTATGAGAATCTCCATTGATGAGTGCAGAGAAAGAACCGCTAAGATGCGTGCTAAAAAAAGATTGGTTTGTAAAAACATGCTCTTCTAGTTTCCGTGAAAATAATGATGAAGATCTTAAAGTGATTGATGTGACTCCTATTGAATCTTTGTTTTCCAAAATAAATCTTGATAAAGATGGGACTAGAGATGAGTCAACTTTAGTTAAAAGGCGTCCCAATGATTCGGAGTTTTTAGATCTTGATGCAAAAATTGATAAAAGTGGGATTGGAGAGGTCAAAACTTTAAGTAGCAATGAACCCACTCTTTTGGATTTCAAGGAATTTAATTATGACAATTGTTCTTTAATAGATTTTATTTCCTTGTTGCAATCCATGTTGAATTCTCCTCATGCTTATAATCAAAACAAAGCTTTTACTAAACATATCGTTCATGCTATGATGCAATATTTTGAAGAAAAGCTTGAATTGGAAGTTTCTATCCCTAGAAAACTTTATGATGAGTGGGAACCTACTATTAATATTAAGATTAAAGATTATGAGTGCCATGCTTTGTGTGATTTGGGTGCTAGCATTTCCACGATTCCAAAAACTTTATGTGATGTGTTAGGTTTCCGTGAATTTGATGATTGTTCTTTAAATTTGCATCTTGCGGATTCCACTATTAAGAAACCTATGGGAATGATTAATAAAGTTCTTATTGTTACAAATAGGAATTATGTGCCCATAGATTTCATTGTTCTTGATATGGATTGCAATCCTACATGTCCTATTATTCTTGGTAGACCTTTCCTTAGAATGATTGGTGCAATTATTGATATGAAAGAAGGAAACATTAGATTTCAATTTCCATTAAAGAAGGGCATGGAACACTTTTCAAGAAAGAAAATTAAATTTCCATATGAATCTATTATGAGAGCTACTTATGGATTGCATACCAAAGATGACAATACCTAGATCTATTCGTGTTTTTATGCCTAGCTAAGGGCGTTAAACAACAACGCTTGTTGGGAGGCAACCCAATTTTATTTTTGTTTTTGCTTTTTTGGTTCTGTTTTGCAATAAATAATTCATCTAGCCTCTGTTTAGATGTGGTTTTGTGTTTTAATTAGTGTTTGTGCCAAGTAAGACCTTTGGGATGGCTTACGGTGGTAGTTGATTTGATCTTGCTGAAAAACAGAAACTTTCGCTTACAGTCTCAGAATTTTCATAATTTACTGGAGCATTTAAAACCCTGAAATTTTTACACAAGATTTATATATAAATTTCCTATGTTTTCCTAATGTTTCAGAATTTTTGGAGTTATATAAGTATTAGAAAAATTCGGATCTTCGCAGACTGTTCTGTTTTTGACAGATTCTGTTTTCTTTGTGTTGTTTGCTTATTTTGATGAATCTATGGGTAGTATCAGGGGGTATGAACCATGGAAAAGTTGGAATACAGTAGATATTACACCAATATAAATAAATAATGAGTTCACAACAGTACCAAAAGTGGTGATTTATTTTCGTATACTAACGGAGCTTATGAGATTTTCTGTTGAGTTTTGTGTTGTGAAGTTTTCAAGTTTTGGGTAAGGATTTGATGGATTATGGAATAACGAGTGGCAAGAGCCTAAGCTTGGAGATGCCCAAGGCACCCCAAGGTAATATTCAAGGACAACCAAGAGCCTAAGCTTGGGGATGCCCCGGAAGGCATCCCCTCTTTCGTCTTCGTCTATCGGTAACTTTACTTGAGGCTATATTTTTATTCACCACATGATATGTGTTTTGCTTGGAGCGTATATTATGATTTGAGTCTTTGATTTTTAGTTTGCCACAATAATCCTTGCTGTACACACCTTTCGATAGGGACACACATGAATCGTGATTTATTAGAATACTCTTTGTGCTTCACTTATATCTTTTGAGCTAGGCAATTTTGCTCTAGTGCTTCACTTATATCTTTTTAGAGCACGGCGGTGGTTTTATTTTATAGAAATTAATGAACTCTCATGCTTCACTTATATTATTTTGAGAGTCTCTAAACAGCATGGTAATTTTCTTTGGTTATAAATTTAGTCCTAATATGATAGGCATCCAAGAGGGATATAATAAAAACTTTCATATAAAGTGCATTGAATACTATGAGAAGTTTGATTCCTTATGATTGTTTTGAGATATGAAGATGGTGATATTAGAGTCATGCTAGTGAGTAGTTGTGAATTTGAGAAATACTTGTGTTAAGGTTTGTGAGTCCCGTAGCATGCACGTATGGTGAACCGTTATGTGATGAAGTCGGAGCATGATTTATTTATTGATTGTCTTCCTTATGAGTGGCGGTCGGGGACGAGCGATGGTCTTTTCCTACCAATCTATCCCCCTAGGAGCATGCGCGTAGTACTTTGTTTCGATGACTAATAGATTTTTGCAATAAGTATGTGAGTTCTTTATGACTAATGTTGAGTCCATGGATTATACGCACTCTCACCCTTCCACCATTGCTAGCCTCTCTAGTACCGCGCAACTTTTGCCGGTACCATACACCCACCATATACCTTCCTCAAAACAGCCACCATACCTACCTATTATGGCATTTCCATAGCCATTCCGAGATATATTGCCATGCAACTTTCCACCATTCCGTTTATTATGACACGCAACATCATTGTCATATTGCTTTGCATGATCATGTAGTTGACATCGTATTTGTGGCAAAGCCACCATTCATAATTCTTTCATACATGTCACTCTTGATTCATTGCACATCCCGGTACACCGCCAGAGGCATTCATATAGAGTCATATTTTGTTCTAGTATCGAGTTGTAATTTTCGAGTTGTAAGTAAATAAAAGTGTGATGATCTTCATTATTAGAGCATTGTCCCATGTTAGGAAAGGATGATGGAGACTATGATTCCCCCACAAGTCGGGATGAGACTCCGGACAAAAAAAAAGAGAAAGAAAAGGCCAAAATAAAAAAAGAGAAGGCCCCAAAAAAATGAGAGAAAAAGAGAGAAGGGGCAATGTTACTATCCTTTTACCACACTTGTGCTTCAAAGTAGCACCATGATCTTCATGATAGAGAGTCTCCTATGTTATCACTTTCA
The DNA here is from genome assembly GCA_011799875.1 of Thinopyrum elongatum. Lineage (NCBI taxonomy): Eukaryota > Viridiplantae > Streptophyta > Magnoliopsida > Poales > Poaceae > Thinopyrum > Thinopyrum elongatum. The sequence continues at coordinate 249,166,812 of CM022299.1, forward strand.
TATACTAGTGGGAATTTTTCATTATAGAACTTGGCTTGTATATTCCAATGATGGGCTTCCTCAAATTGCCCTAGGTCTTCATGAGCAAGCAAGTTGGATGCACACCCACTTAGTTTTCCTTTTGAGCTTTCATAAACTTATAGCTCTAGTGCATCCGCTGCATGGCAATCCCTACTCACTCACATTGATATCTATTGATGGGCATCTCCATAGCCCGTTGATATGCCTAGTTGATGTGAGACTATCTCCCTCTTTTTGTCTTCTCCACAACCACCATATTCTATTCCACCTATAGTGCTATGTCTATGGCTCACGCTCATGTATTGCGTGAAAGTTGAAAAAGTTTGAGAACATCAAAAGTATGAAACAATTGCTTGGCTTGTCATCGGGGTTGTGCATGATTTAAATATTTTGTGTGATGAAGATGGAGCATAGCCAGACTATATGATTTTGTAGGGATAAGCTTTCTTTGGCCATGTTATTTTGAGAAGACATAATTGCCTTGTTAGTATGCTTGAAATATTATTGTTTTTATGTCAATATTAAACTTTTGTTTTGAATCTTATGGATCTGAACATTCATGCCACAATAAAAAAAATTATATTGATAAATATGTTAGGTAGCATTCCACATCAAAAATTCTGTTTTTATCATTTACCTACTCGAGGACAAGCAAGAATTAAGCTTGGGGATGCTTGATATGTCTCCAACGCATCTATAATTTTTGATTGTTCCATGCTATTATATTATCTATTTTGGATGTTTTATATGCATTAATATGGTATTTTATATTATTTTTGGGACTAACCTATTAACCTAGAGCCCAGTGCCAGTTCCTGTTTTTCCTTGTTTTTGAGTTTCACAGAAAAGGAATACCAAACGGAGTCCAAACGGAATAAAACCTTCGCGATGATTTTTCTTGGACCAGAAGACAACCAGGAGACTTGGAGATGAAGTCGGAGGAGCCACGAGGCGGCCACAAGGACGGAGGGCGCGCCCAGGGGGGTAGGGCGCGCCCCCACCCTTGTGGGCCCCTCGTGCACCTCCTGACCTAATTCTTTCGCCTATATATTCCCAAATATCCCCAAACCACCAGAGGCATCCACGAAAATACTTTTCCACCGCCGCAACCTTCTGTACCCGTGAGATCCCATCTAGGGACCTTTTCCGGCACCTTGCCAGAGGGGGAATCGATCACGGAGGGCTTCTACATCAACCCTATTGCCCTTCCGATGAAGCGTGAGTAGTTTACCACAGACCTACGGGTCCATAGCTAGTAGCTAGATGGCTTCTTCTCTCTCTTTGATTCTCAATACCATGTTCTCCTCGATGTTCTTTGAGATCTATTCGATGTAATACTTTTTTGCGGTGTGTTTGCCGAGATCCAATGAATTGTGGATTTATGATCAGCTTATCTATGCATATTATTTGAATCTTCTCTGAATTCTTTTATGCTTGATTTGATATCTTTGTAATTCTCTTCGAACTATTGGTTTGGTTTGGCCAACTAGATTGGTTTTTCTTGCAATGGGAGAAGTGCTTAGCTTTGGGTTCAATCTTGCGGTGTCCTTTCCCAGTGACAGTAGGGGCAGCAAGGCACGTATTGTATTGTTGCCATCGAGGATAAAAAGATGGGGTTTTCATCATATTTTTTTGAAGGTTAGTACAGTAGGAAAGGCTCCTACTGCATATATATTAAAAAGGCAAGAACAGTTACATGGTGGTATTTACGGGGGGGGGGGGGGGGGGGAGATCAGACCCTATACATAAACCCTATGGTTGCTATGGTAGACTTTGCAAAAAGGAAGAGACCACATGTCTCTTATTATTAGGTAATCTATATCTAATGTTGTCAAAGTCATTCCTGAACCTATTGAACCATGAAGCAATGGAGGGTGACACATGTCTAAAGTAGTTATTGTTGCGTTCCTTCCAAAGACTCCAGGCAGCAGTCAAAAATATCTCCATGATCATTTTGCGGGGATTTTGTATCTTCAAGTTTTCTACCAGGGTCAACCTATCACCTTGTGTCGTCCATGAAATGTTTAGTAGGTGCCAGCATTTTTTGCTGAAGGTGCAACGAAAGAATAGGTGTTCCATAGTTTCTTCGATGTGAAGCCCACACAGCAGGCAGTCAAGATTTGTGCCGATATTGTAATGTCTTCTTTTTAGCATGTTCCTTGTGTTGAGCCGATCAGAGAGCAAGAACCACCCAAAGACTTTGATTTTGGGTGTACATTTAGTCTTCTAGAGCCATTTAAATGTCACGTGGGCTACCACGTCCCAAAAAAAGAATTGATAGTATGCCGTAGTTTTGAACACAGGTGAGCCCCATCAATAAGACCAAATACCATTCTGTTCTTCCAACATCACCGCAGCCACATCCATCTGGAGGAGCTTGAGCTCGTCGTGGGCTTGCAGTGAGAGTGGCAGTTGAAAGGTTGCATGAAGGGTGTGACGCCCCCGGCCCAATCGTGCACTAATCATACACGCAAATGCACACGATCAAGCCTAAGGACTCACGGGAAGATATCACAACACAACTCTAAAACATAAATAAAGTCATACAAGCTTTATATTACAAGCCAGGGGTCTCGAGGGCTCGAATACATAAGCTTGCGTACAAGCGTCAGTGGAAGCATCAGATATCTGAGTATAGATATGAAACAGGAACAGAAAGGCCTTTAGAAAGGCCGGGAAAAAAATAAATCACTACGATCGAAAGGCGTAGGCCTCCTGCCTGGGACCCTTCGATCCTACTCCTGGTCGTCAGTCAACTCATAGTAGTATCCATCCTCTGGGTAGTAGTAGTAGTCGATCGACGGGGCATCTGTCTCAGGGGCTCCGTCATCTTGGTCATGTCAAACTGATATGGGGAGAAAAGGAAAACAAAGCAACTGTGAGTACTCAGAAGTACTCAGCAAGCAAGGATCTACACTACATATGCAACATTTTCAAAGAGAGGCTGTATATGTGGACTGGGCTGCAGAAATGCCAGAATAGAGAGAAGGCCTAGTCCTATCGAAGACTAGCATCTTCAGAGGTCTTGCAGCATTAGAAGAGTGTAGACAGTACCATATAATGTAGCAGTAATGATATCAACCTCACCCAGAGATCCTTTCTCGACTCCCTGCGAGAAAGCAATCCCAGAGCCATACAGTCATCAACCTCGTCCTGAGATCCCTTCTCGACTCCCTGCGAGAAGCAATCCCAGAGCCATAGTATCCAAGTATCCAGTTCTAATTGTATCAATCAGGATACAACTCCGAGTGTCCGTTACCGTAGGACAGGCTATCGATAGAAGTTTTCTTCCCTGCAGGGGTGCACCAACTTACCCAACACGCTCGATTAACTCCGGTCGGACACACTTTCCTGGGTCATGCCCGGCCTCGGCCAAACGATACACCGCAGCCCTACCTACAGCTCAGCAGAGAGGTCCCCGCCGGTCTACATCCTAAGCGCAAGGGGGTCTTGGCCATCGCCCCTCGCCCTTTGGGTCGTTGCGCACAGGGTGGATACCAGCATCGCCTCGGGTGGCCGACACGATCCGACCGTGCCGCCATGCTGAACTGGACGTCTGACAGAGCTTTCGACTGATGCATACGATGCAGAACGCCCATACTATGCCCATGTGATGGTTAGTGCTATCAGGCCAGAGGCCTGCTCGGATCAAATATCCAAATCGTTAGTACCTTGGGCTTGCGGTAACGAGCAGAGACTCACGAAAGATGTGACCCCGTCGCCCCATCTCGAGGACTTGCTGCAAGGGTTAAGAATGCCCGGCCGTGCCTCGTATTCATCACTCGGGCACCATACAGGCAACCCGTCTTCACATCACACGTGGGTACCCCTCAGGGTCGACCCGCCTTTCCAAGTAGCAGTGTAAAGTCCAAGTATCCGTGTGTCCATAACATCAGGGGAATCCAAGGTATCACCCTCGTTGGATTCCTACCCGATGTATCCATCAAGGTGAACTCGGAGGAATCACCCTCGCTGGGTTCACACTTGAGGTGTTGCACGACAACGTCGTTACCAGAAGTGGTGAAGGAGGAATCACCCTCGATGACCACGACCAAATAGCTACTCTACAGAGTTAACATCAGAAGTGCTACAAGAGGTTTCACCCTCGGCACTTGATAGTAACGCTGCAGTGTCGTTACAACTAAGGGGGGGGGGTGATGTGCGGTGCCGGGGTCTGGTCTTCAATCCCGTTGATCGGGTCTTCGGATAATCCAGCGGGGCAGTCAGGATAAGTGGGGTCACTGATAGGTCTCTACCCAGCCTATACTAAGCAGTTTAGGATATGCAGGTAATTATCAACAGCAGGTTACAATAAACAGGCTATGCATCAGAATAGGTAAAGCAGTAGCAGCAGCAATTCTAATGCAAGCATGAGAAAATAGAATGGGCGATATCGGGATGATCAAAGGGAGGGCTTGCCTGGTTGCTCGGCGGCAAGGGCAAGGTTGTCAATGGTGTCTTCGGGCTCCGGAGCTGTGTCGGCCTCGGGGACGATGTCGGGGTCTAACAAGAGAGAAGAGGGGGAGGAAACAGTATAAATACACAGCAAACAAGTGCAGCACAAAGCATAACATGGCAATATGCCGTGACAGAGGTGATCTAACGCAGTGCCGGGTGATACTGGCGAAGGGGGAATTCATCCGGGAATGTTTTTCCGGTTCCGGACATTTGTCAGACAGATGACCGGAGGGGAACGGTTGCATGTTCGGATAGTTAGGGACGTGTGGCGGACGAACGGACCGCTTATTCGGATTCGTCTCGTCATTCCGAGCAACTTTCATGTACAAATTATTTTCACCGGAGTTACGGATTAAAATATATGATTTTCTAAAGTTTTATTGATTTTTTTGAATTTTATTTATTTATTTAAATTCGAATTATCCAAAACAGTAAACGGTGACATCAGCATGACGTCAGCGGTCAACTGGGGGCCGGCCAGGTCAAACCTGACCAGTGGGCCCCACATGTCATAGACTGGACTAATTAACAGAGTTAAATTAACTAATCTAATCCTAATCAACTAGCGGGACCCACCTGTCAGTGTCTTATACTAATTACAATTAGTTTAAAACTTGATTTAGGGTTAATTAGGCGCTGGGGCCCGCAGGTCAGTGGGCCACTGTGCCCAGTCAGCACGTTGACCGGTCAACAGGGCCCAGTGGGGCCCGTGGGCAGTGACACTGGGGCTGGGGCCCGCGTGCCACGTCGGAGCCGGCCGGAGCCTCGCCGGAATCGCGCCGACGAGCTCGTTTCGCGGCGGCGTTCGTCGGCCATCGTCGGGATTCGCCGTCCAGCAACCAAATCAACGGCGGCTAGTGGCATTCGAACGGGAAGATCGAACCGCGTCGATCTACGACCCTAGCGCGAGCTAAATCGGCGCCGGAGTTCGGCCTCGCGCTGGCGCGGCGTGGCAGCTAGCTAGCGGGCGGGCTAAGAGGCCAGGAGGCTCCACGGGATCGCCAGGAGCTCGAGGGTGCCACGGAGGCAAGCCGAGGAGCTCGGCAGCTATGCTAGTAGCAACCATGGCGGACGGCGGAGCCGGAGCTCGCGGAGGCAGCAACTGGGTGTCCGACATGGCGTGAAAGAAAGGCATTCGATGCGGCGCTCACCGTGGGGCACAAGGAAGGCCCGGCGAGGGAATCGGAGCAGTAGTGGTGCCGTGGTTGGAGAAGATGGCCGGCGGCTCGAGCTTGAAGAAGGGCTCGATCCCGGAGTTGTAGCGGCCCCCGGCTTGAGCTGATGGCCGGAGAGGAAGGAGAAGAGGTAGGCGGAGCTGGTGAGCGCGTCGGCGAGGCGAGTGAAGGCCGGTGGCCGCGTGCTTCACGGGACCACGGCCATGACGGCGCTCGAGTGTGCGGAGGAAGGCGACGCAGAGGGAGAAGGAGGCAGCTAGGGTTCGTCCTGGGGGTGGAGGAGGGGTTCTTATCCCCACTGGCGAGTGCGGGATGGCGCGGCGTCGAGCGAGGAGAAGGGGGGAGGGGGCGGGGCGCGGTGTGCGCGCGCGGCGACAGCGGCGCGCGCGGGTGAACAGGGGAAGGGGACGGGAGGTGTTGGGCTGGGCCGGCACTGTGTTGGGCAGGCCGGTAAGTGCATAGTAGACTAGGCCTTTTTCTTTTTCTTCCTTTTCTTTTCTGTTTTGCCTTTTAATTTCATTCCAAAAGACTTTTGCAAAATATGAGACATAGTCCAATAATATCAGTGCATTATATGCCACTGTTATAAAAAGGTTTTGAGTCCAAAGGTTTTCATTTGGGATTTTATTTAATTAAAAGGTATGAAATAGTGCTGTTTTGCTGCTGTTTGAGTCAGTTAATTAATTTAGTGAATGTTGGTTATGATTTTAGAATTGTCTGTGGAATATTTTCCATTTAATAAACATTTTTGATTCTGGGTTTGGACAACTTTTATTTTTACTTTAAGTTTGAATTTCCATTTGAATTTGAATTTGAAAAGAGATATGATACTAATGATGATTAAGCACTGTTGATCATGATGTCATGGCATAATCAAAAGGGTGATTACTGTAGCTTAATACATGGGGTGTTACAAAGGGTGGGGGCCATCAAAAAGCCCTGGACAGATGAATCTTCATCAAGGGCATATGAGAAGGCTCGCGGGTATTGTTCGGCCAAGATGGTCTGGTTCCAATTGTCTTTCCAAAAGAGCACAGAAGCACCACTTTTAACTTGTACTTGGGTGATACCACGATAGATCGGCATAAGGTTTATGAGGTCACGCCACCAGAAAGAGCCACAAGCATCTGTCGCATGTGGGATTGACTCATCATAGTATGTATCCCAGACTAGCCGAACCCAAGGTATATCCATTTTGTTGTAGAACTTGTGCAAAAACTTGAGTAGCAGTGCATCGTTTTGTACTTTGAGGTCCAGTATACCTAGCCCACCACTCTTTTTTGGTCTACAGACCATGTCCCAAGCCGCCAAAGAATTCTGTTTGTCTCCATCGGCCGTTCGTTTATTCCAAAGGCAGTGTCTGCGAATTTTGTCCAGTTGAGCAATAATTTTGGGTGGCAGTCGTAGTGTCCCCATGGGATAGATGGCTAGCGAGGTGATGAGTGAGTTTAGTAGGGCGAGCTTTCCAGCATAAGACATGAGGGACATCGCAGCCGTGATCTTCCTCTCAGCTTTGCACACAAACGGTGTCAGATCGAGAACTGAGGGCCGGGTGGTGCCTAGAGGCAGGCCAAGGTAAGTGAAAGGCATGCTGGCTTGTGTACATCCAAATAGATTGGCCAAGTCATTCCATTTGCTCGCCGGTGTGTTGATGGGCACGAGTGTAGACTTGTGAAAGTTGATTTTCAGACCAATAGATGTGGCATAGTCTTCAAGGATCTGTTTGATCTTGGCCGCCTGGTCAAGACAGGCAGGTAAAACAATTATTGTGTTGTCGGCGTACTGGATCACAGGGTATTTGGCGTCACCTTTTGGAGGGATGGGATGTTTAATCAAATTGTGTTCGAGCGCTTCATTGATGGCACTCTAGATCATATTGCTTGAGTTAATTCCTCTACATCATATCATCTTACTTAATGCATTACTCCGTTCTTTATGAACTTAATACTCTAGATGCATGCTGGATAGCGGTCGATGTGTGGAGTAATAGTAGTAGATGCAGAATCGTTTCGGTCTACTTGACACAGACATGATGCCTATATTCATGATCATTGCCTTAGATATCGTCATAACTTTGCGCTTTTCTATCAATTGCTCGGTAGTAATTTGTTCACCCACCGTATTATTTTCTATCTTGAGAGAAGCCTCTAGTGAAACCTATGGCCCCCGGGTCTATTTTCCATCATATAAGTTTCCGATCTTCTATTTTCCATCATATAAGTTTCCGATCTACTATTTTGCAATCTTTTACTTTCCGATCTATAAACCAAAAATACCAAAAATAATTTACTTTATCATTTATCTATCTCTATCAGATCTCACTTTTGCAAATAACCATGAAGGGATTGACAACCCCTTAATCGCGTTGGGTGCAAGTTGTTTGATTGTTTGTGCAGGTATTCGGTGATTTGTGCGTTGTCTCCTACTAGATTGATACCTTAGTTCTCAAACTGAGGGAAATACTTATCTCTACTTTGCTGCATCACCCTTTCCTCTTCAAGGAAAAAACAAACGCAAGCTCAAGAAGTAGCACTAACATTGAGATACATGGTTTTAAAATTCTAGTAAATCGAAAACTTGTCTGGAATTCATGAAAATTGACATGATATCATGGAACGGCATCGACATGCCATGGTAAAAATATTGTACCATTTGGGGCAGGTTTGGGTATAAGCTTCTCGCAAACCAGAGCTTCTCTCACAGTAAGCCTGATGGTTTCGGTAGGGAACGTGCCACCTTGGGGGACGAAACGATATCTGTTGCCTCTTCTTACTTTCAAATTTTTTCTCATGTCAACATAGAACAACATGAGTGTTGTGTCAATTTTTGGGATTTTTCGGGGTTCGCTTGGACATTTTTATCCATTAACTGAGTTTTCTATGCATTTATGTGCATAATTCAAATTTGAACTACATGCACATGCTCCAGTGCATATAAATGGTTTCAAAATTGAAATATGTGTCCTTGGTTGCATGCTTAAGTCCAGTGCAAGAAATGAGAATGAATGTCAAATACCTTGCCACCTTTGCTCGGCCGCTAACATTGAGATACATGGTTTTTAAATTCTAGTAAATCGAAACACGTCTGAAATTTATGAAACTTGACATGCTAGCATGGAATGACATCAACATGCTGTGGTAAAAATATTGTCCCATTTGGGGCAGGTTGGGGTATAAGCTTCTCACAAACTAGAGCTTCTCACAACAAGCCTCATGGTTATGGTAGGGAACGTTTCACCTTTCTGGACGAAACGATATCCGTTGCCTCTTCTTGATTTCAATTTTTTTTCTAGTGTCAACATAGAACAACATGAGTGTTGTGTTAATTTTAGGAATTTTTCGGGGTTCGTTTGGACATTTTTATACATTAACTGAGTTTTCTATGCATTTATGTGCATAATTCAAATTTGAACTACAGGCACATGCTCCAGTGCATGTAAATTGGTTGAAAAATCAAATCTGTGTCATTGGTTGCATGCTTAGGTCCCATGCAAGAAATGGGAATGAATGTCAAACACCTTGCCACCGTCACTTGGCCGCAAACATTGAGATACATGGTTTTTAAATTCTAGTAAATTCAAAACTCGTCTGAAGTTCATGAAACTTGACATGCTATCATGGAGCGGCATCAACTTGCTGTGGTAAAATTTTTGTCCCATTTGGGGCAGGTTTGGGTATAAGCTTCTCGCAAACCAGAGCTTCTCACAACAAGCCTGATGGTTTCGGTAGGGAACGTGCCACCTTTGGGGACGAAACGATATCGGTTGCCTCTTCTTGCTTTCAAAAATTTTCCAGTGTCAACATAGAATGACATGAGTGTTGTGTCAATTTTTGGGATTTTTCGGGGTTCGCTTAGACATTTTTATACATTAACTGGGTTTTCTAGGCATTTTATGTGCATAATTCAAATTTGAACTACATGCACATGCTCCAGTGCAGAAAAATGGGTTGACATATCAAATGTGTGTCCTTGGGTGCATGCTTAGGTCCCATGCAAGAAATGGGAATGAATTTCAAACACCAGGGCACTGTTAATTGCCGGCAAAACATTGAGATACTTTGTTTTTTAAATTCTAGTAAATCCAAAACTCGTCTGAAATTCATGAAACTTGGCATGCTATCATGGAATGGCACCCGACATGCTGTGGTATTTTTCGTGTCCATTTTGAGAGAAGGCGCACTCGAATAACAGCCAACAAAGGCATTTTGAAACAAATAGCTGCCACTTTAACATCTCAAACGTTTGTATAATTTGAATCATGTGCGTTCTGTTAACCATTCACGTGACGCCACATGTCTCTATTTTAATGGCTATAGGAGGTGCCGTGCAGACAGCTACTTGACTGAACGGGAGGCGTGCGAGCGCAGTCTGGTGCGCAGGCTGACCGAGAGGCGTGCAAGCTGTCCTCCAATGCGCAGGCTCACCGGGAAGCATGCGAGCTGTATGCTGCGTAGGCTCACTGGGAAGCGTGCAAGCTGTACGCTGCGCAGGCTCACTGGGAAGCGAGCCCTTTGACTTCCATGGCCGCTTGCCTTGCTCGCATCCTCTCCATTAATGGCGCCCGAGCCGCTGTTTAATACGGGCAGCCTTACTGTTCGCGTCCCATTCCCCTCCCTTTCGCAGACCTCCACCAACGCCATGGCGAAGAAGGATCATCTGCCACTAGTCTTCAAGTTTGGTGAAGTCGACTCCGAGCCGGAGGAGATAGAAAATAAGGAGGAATGGGGCCTCATGGACATGGCCCTGAATGAGCTGGCCGCGGCGGTTGCTGCCCCCGCACCCGTCCGAGCTCCCATCCCCGCACCCGCGCCAGCGACCATCCCCGTAGCATTGACGGGCTGGTCGCCGAGCACTATCGCAGAGCTGGAAGCCGCGGCGTCAGCGAGGTCTTCGCGGACTCGCGCGAGCTCGTGTACATGCCAGCGCCCGTGCTCGTGCGCGCCCCTGCACCCACCGCGGCACCGGTCCCCATGCATTTGCCTACACCCGTCGTGCCCGTGCCCGTGCGCGCGCCCCCCTCAGCGGCATGGGACGCCGCCGTTGACCGCTACCTCGCAGCGCCGCCAGTTGCCGTCCTCCCGCGCCCCGCCCGTCGATCGCGCGACGACATGATGTTTGATTTCCAAGTGAAGAACATTCTGTGCTGCCTTGAAAACTTCAACAACGGCGTCCCGGAGGATGACAACGACAATGCTGGCGTGGCACGCCGCCTCTGCCGCCGCCGGAAATAGTTTTTTTGGGTTTAATACTGTATTTCGATCATATGAATATAAATTCGCAGTGTGACTGAATGAAAGATATGGTTTGAACGAACTTGCGTTTTTCTCTCTTAATGTACAGACTTATCAAACGATTTTCTTTAAAAAAACATCAATTGTTTTTAAATATAAAACACCCATCACAAATGTTTTAGTTAGAACACCCGTATGCAAACCGACAGCTTCCCCAGGAAGCCAAGGGAAAATGTGCCGAGCAGGATTTGTGCAGCTCTTGATCGCGAACGTTTTAGATAGAACACCCGTATGCAAAGTGAGAGCTATGGTCTTCCCCAGTAAGTCAAGGAAAAATTCGTAGCTTAGGATTTGTGCATCTCTTCAACGCAAACGGTTCAGATTGAATACGGTATGCAAAGCCAGACTTCGGCGCTAAGGCAAGAGAAAATGTGTCGAGCAGGATTTGTACATCCCTTCAATGCAAACGGTTGTTTTGGATGACCCGTGTGCAACCACGTATAGACAATTTGGTAAGATTTGCATCTGTCATATTGGGTATATTGCCATTTTTCAAACTGGAAAGATTGATATTTGTTGATCTAGTAACATTGCCATTTGTCAACCTTGTAACACTGCGATTTGTCAAAATATGCAGCTAAAAATCACTAGCACTATCTAATTTTTGCAACTAAAATTCAGTAATTAAGCATAGATTTCATTCATAGATTAAGCAGTCGTTCTTTATACAAACAGTTCAACTCGACAGCTGAACCGACCAAACTTTTCCCCAATTGTTGCCAACCATGTACTGAAATAGCTAGTTCAACTATATATACTAGCTAATTTTAAGTACGTTGTACCGTTCGACCACATCTATAGTCAGATGAACTGAACAAAATAGTCTCTAAATACTACTACTACGGAGGGGCTTTGTACTACTTCCGGCAGCCTCTCCTCTGCCGAGCGCGCTCAGTAAGAGGCAGAGGAGGAGCAGCCTACCGACGAGCTGGACAACTGCAATACGGTGCCTGCCACTACTGCACCTTCGGCGACGCTCACCTCGAACGCCCTCTGCCGCTCCAGATGACCCCTCTCGAAGCGGTGGTTCTCCTCGTAGATCTCTTGATTCCTCGCCTCTGCGGCGGCGTGTGCTGCGGCCACGGCGGCGGTAAGGCTCTGTGCATGCTCGACGAGGCGGTCCTCCTCCTCCCGCAGGAACTCGATGTAGCGCGCAAGGTCGCTGACACATGTGCGGGCCTCCACCTCCGCCTCCCACCTTCGGGCGGCGGTGGCGGAGTGGGTGATGACCCCGGCGGTCGACGGTGGGCTGGCGGTCACGGCAGCCGATGATGGGGTGGCGGCCACGACCACCACCTCCCGCCTTCGGGCCGTGGCGGCGGAGCGGGCGATGGCCCTGGCTTTCGACGGTGGTGTGGCGGCCACGGCGGCAGACGGTGGGGTGGCGGCAATGGCAGCCGGCAACAGCTGCCAACGGGCAGCGGCGGCAGAGCGTGTGGTGTGTGTTCTGCGCACACCCAACAAGGACGCCATGCTCACTACACTACGCCGGGGACTGCGCCGCCGCCGTGGTGTAGCCTCCCAGCTGGAGCTGTCCTCTGATGACGGCGGAGTGGCTGAGCGATGACGATGGACCGGTGCCATTGGCGATTGTGGGAGAAGCAAACGAGATAAGCTACAGGGAGGGAGGGGAAAATGCGACGCAGGACTCGCCGGCCGTGAGGGTTTATATAGCAAGCAGGTAAGCATTGGGATTTTGGGGGATTTCACCGAGTTGGGCGGGAAGCTTGCGCGGGAACCTGCGCGGTTGCGCGGGAATGGGCTCACCACCGTTTGGCCAAAAGAATGCCCCCGCGCGCTCTAAGTCGTCTGCGGCAGCGGGGTGACAAGACGTGCGAGAGGAGGACGAAAGGACACGTACACATACGGCTAATAAAATAAAAATGTTTGCGATTAAATTACCTACTACCCTCGTCCAGGTTTATAAGTCGTCTATGTATTTTTGTGCCAAATTTTGACTAGAGATTTAACTAATAAAATATGAATGCATGTCACCAGAGATTATATTGTTGGATTCATATTTCAACATAGTTTCCAATTATATAATTTTTGTAACATGCATTAACATTTTGTTGGTTAAATTTAAGGTCAAAATATGGCACATAATATAAAGGGGACTAATAGACCAAGACAGCAGTAGTAGCACACGGCCGCTCTCTACGCAGCGACGCAACTGTCGGCCGGCTTGTAGACGACCATTTCCTGTGTGTTCAACTGCTCTATGCGTGTGGTTGCTTGCGGTCGAGGCGGCCGCGGCGCGCTCTGCTCGCGTCCCGCCGCGCGCGCTCTACTTTTGCGTCCCTCCCGGCGCTCTGCCCTCGTCCCTCCACGCGCGTTGCCAGTGTTTGGGGCCGGCGCATTATCACGCATGTTCATGTGCATGCGGTTGCGCCGGGCGCGGTGCCACGATGCAGTTACCCGCTGCAAAAACTGCCATGCGGACGCGCCGAGAATCTAGGCCGCCCGGCCCCCATTTATTCCTACGGCCATTTACCTTCATCTCTCGTGCCACACGACACAATAAGCATACCCACGACGACACATACAGAGAGGACATCCAGCGTTTCCAATGGCGCTCCCCGTGGCTCCAATGGCGCTCCCAGCAGCCGACGACTACAACAGTTCACCACGCATCACGTAGTGGACACCCATGTGAGGGGAAAGGCCCTTTCGGTGGTGTACACGAATGAGCCAGTCTCGGTGGAGAGCTCCATCCAAACTATGGAGCAGTTGCTTGCCGAGGACAAGTATCAAGTGGTCGGCTTCGACCTCGAGTACACCATCGGTCGTGCCGGGCATGATCAGAAGGTTGCCGTTGCCCAGTTGTGCGTGCGACATGACGTCCTCGTCTACCACTACCACCTGGCCACAAGGCCTGGTGAGCATTTCTCCAGGTTTATCAACAGCTCCGACTACAGTTTCGCTACGGTGGACACCACCAACGATCTAAAAGAGCTCAAGGTTTCGGGCTTGAAATGCCAGAATCATGTCAACATCCAGGACCACTACAAGGTCTGGGGCAGCGACGACAACAAACAGAACTCCCTGGTTGACCTCACCTCGGCCATCATTGACCCCTACTACATGAAGATGAAGGATGAGAGCAAGAAGGACAAGAACGCCTGGCACAGTGTCTGGAATGAGAGACTGGATGAACAACAAGTCAAGTACGCGGCCAAGGACGCGTACACAAGCTACGAGATGAACATGCGGATCGTTGACATGAGGGAGTGTCTTCTTCCTGCCCCAAACGAGGCGAGCCACAGAGCAGTGACGGGAGCGTCACAAGAAGTAGATGACTAGACGATCGTTTCTCCTAGTTTAGAATGCATACAATTGTTTATTGAGGTGTGTGCGAATGATCTGTATAGTCACTTATGTAATTGGATGTTTATTTCAGTTATATATATATATATATATATGTTATTCTTCTGTAGACAGAGCAAATCACATGGCTTATTAGCAGCAATCGTCTGTGTTATTATTGGTCTTCACACACATTTCTGATTACGGAGCTGTTTGCCATGTATCACACACATCTAGTTCAGTTGAACCGTTTCTATTGTGTTGCCTAATCACACACAGTTCATCCTAGTGAACTGTATGCCGTATATCGCACACACCCTCATCGGGCTGCCTGTTTGTATTGTGCTGCCTCATCGCAAATAGTTCTTCTGGATTAACCATTTGCCATGCATCGCACACGCAACTCCAATATGAACCATGTTTGATGTAACCGCCATCGCAAATGATTTGCATCTTTTTTGACGGTTTTATTACATCACCGTTTGTGATTGATGCATTGCACACAGTTTCGTCGAAGGGTCTCTAATTGGAGTGTCGCGTTTGGACCATCCTGCAATAGTGTCATCAGATCGAGCCAGCCAGACGTTCATAACATCTGCAGTAGCTCCTGCAGTAGGTCTGTCACCTAGTGGTGCATCAAGGACATAATTCTTCTGTGCGGCAATGAGGATAATCTTCAAGTTACGGACCCAGCCCGTGTAGTTGCTACCATCATCTTTCAACCTAGCTTTCTCTAGGAATGCATTAAAATTCAGGGGAACGGTAGCACGGGCCATTGATCTACAACATAGATATGCAAAAACTATTAAGAGTAAGTTCATGATAAATTAAGTTCAATTAATCAAATTACTAATGAACTCCCACTTAAATTAACATTCCTCAAGTTATCTAAGTGATACATGATCCAAATCAACTAACCCATGTCTGATCATCACGTGAGATGGGGTAGTCATCAATGGTGAACATCTTCATGTTGATCATATCTACTATATGACTCATGTTCGACCTTTCGGTCTCCAGTGTTCCGAGACCATGTCTGTACATGTTAGGCTCGTCAAGTTTAACCCAAGTATTCCGCGTGTGTAAATCTGGCTTACACCCATTGTATGTGAACGTAGAGTCTATCATACCCAATCATCATGAGGTGCTTCGAAACGACAAACTTTAGCAATGGTGCATACTCAGGGAGAACACTTTAATCTTGAAATTAAGTGAAGGGATCATCTTATAATGCTACCGTCGTTCTAAGCAAAATAAGATGCATAAAGGATAAACATCACATGCAATCAAATATGTGACATGATATGGCCATCATCATCTTGTGCTTGTGATCTCCATCTCCAAAGCATCGGCATGATCTTCATCGTCACTGGCATGACACCTTGATCTCCATCGTTGCGTCAGGGTCGTCTCACCAACTATTGCTTCTACAACTATTGCTAACGCATAGCGATAAAGTAAAGCAATTACATGGAGCTTAGTGATTGGCACACAGGTCATACAATAATTAAAGACAACCCTAAGGCTCCTGCCGGTTGTCATACTCATTGACGTGCAAGTCGTGAACTTATTACAAAACATGATCATCTCATACATCAACATATATCACATCATATCTTGACCATATCAGATCACAACATGCCCTGCAAAAACAAGTTAGACGTCCTCTACTTTGTTGTTGCAAGTTTTACGTGGCTGCTACGGGCAACTAGCAAGAACCGTTCTTAACTACGCAATACCACAACGGTGATTATCAAGTTTGCTGTTTTAACCTTCTTCAAGGACCGGCCGTAGTCAAATTTGATTCAACTAAAGTTGGAGAAACAGACACCCGCCAGCCACCTTTATGCAAAACAAGTTGCATGTCAGTCGGTGGAACCGGTCTCATGTGCGTGGACATGTAAGGTTGGTCCGGGCCGCTTCATCCCACAATACTGTCGAATCAAAAGAAGACATTGGTGGTAAGCAACATGACCATCACCGCCCACAACTTCTTTGTGTTCTACTCGTGCATATCATCTACGCATAGACCTGGCTCATGATGCCACTGTTGGGAAATGTTGCATGGAAAACAAAAAAATTTCTACGCACACGCAAGATCTATCCATGGAGATGCATATCTACGAGAGGGGAGAGTGTGTCTATGTACTCTCGTAGACTGTTTAGCGGAAGCGTTTATCAACGCGGTTGATGTAGTTGAACACCTTCACGATGCAACCGATCAAGTACCGAACGTACGGCACCTCCGCGTTCAGCACACGTTCAGCTCGATGACATCCTCTCCTTCTTGATCTAGCAAGACGGGCGAAGTAGTAGATGAGTTCCGGCAGCACATCCGCGAGAGGGGAGAGTGTGTCTATGTACTCTCGTAGACCGTTTAGCGGAAGCGTTTATCAACGCGGTTGATGTAGTTGAACACCTTCACGATGCAACCGATCAAGTACCGAACGTACGGCACCTCCGCGTTCAGCACACGTTCAGCTCGATGACATCCTCTCCTTCTTGATCTAGCAAGACGGGCGAAGTAGTAGATGAGTTCCGGCAGCACATCCGCGTTGTGACAGTGGTGATGCAACTATCTCCGCAGGGCTTCGCCGAGCACTACGAAAATATGACCGAGGATGAACTAGAGGGAGAGGGGGCCGCACACGGCTAGGGAATCGTGGTGTGTGTTGCCCCTCTTCCTCCACACATATATATAGGTGGGGGGGGGGGGAGAGGAGAGGAGGCAGCCTAGGGTTCCCCCAAGGGGGCCGGCGGCCACCCCTGGCCCCTGCCCTAGCCGCCCCCCTTGCCTTCCTAGGCGCGCGGGGAAAGACAGGAGGGGGTGGCGCCCTCCTTTTCCTTTCTCCCATGAGGAGGGGAAGGCAGGAGGGGCTAGCCCTCCCCCTTTCCTTCCCTAGGGCCGGTAGCCAGGGAGAGGGCGCGCCAGCCCCTTGTGGGCTGGTGTGTGCCCCCCCTTGGCCCATTAGGCCCATATAATTCCCGTAGGTCTCCCGAAACCCCTTCCGATGACCCGATGAATACACGGTACATCCCGAAACCTTTCCGGTGACCAAATAGCATCGTCCTATATATCAATCTTTACCTCCGAACCATTCCGAAGCTCCTCGTCATGCCTGTGCTCTCATCCGGGACTCCGAACAACATTCGATCACCAAATCACATAACTCATATTATACTATATCGTCAACGAACGTTAAGCGTGCGGACCCTACGGGTTCGAGAATGATGTAGACATGACCAAGACGCCTCTCCGGTCAATAACGAATAGCGGGACCTAGATGCCCATATTGGTTCCTACATATTCTACGAAGATCTTTATCGGTCGAACCTTTATGACAACATACGTAATTCCCTTTGTCTGTCGGTATGTTACTTGCCCGAGATTCAGTCGTCGGTATCTTCATACCTAGTTCAATCTCGTTACCGGCAAGTCTCTTTACTCGTTCCGTAATACATCATCTTGCAACTAACTCCTTAGTCACTTTGCTTGCAAGATTCTTGTGATATGTATTACCGAGAGGGCCCAGAGATACCTCTCCGATACACGGAGTGACAAATCCCAATCTCGATTCACGCCAACTCAACAGACACCTTCGGAGATACCTGTAGAGCATCTTTATGATCACCCAGTTACGTTGTGATGTTTGATAGCACACAAGGTATTCCTCCGGTATCCGGGAGTTGCATGATCTCATGGTCGAAGGAATATGTATTTGACATTTAAGAAAGCAGTAGCAATAAACTGAACGATCATATGCTAAGCTAACAGATGGGTCTTGTCCATCGCATCATTATCCTAATGATGTGATCCCGTTATCAAATGACAACTCATGTCTAGTAGAGGCTCTCTAGGGACACGGTATTTGTTTATGTATCCACACATGTATTTGAGTTTCCGGTCAATACAATTCTAGCATGAATAAAAAATATTTATCATGAATATGGAAATATAATAATAGCAACTTTATTATTGCCTCTAGGGCATATTTCCATAAGTCATATACCTTCACGATCCGTCCCGATCAAGTACCAAACGTACGGCACCTCTGCGTTCAGCACACGTTCAACTCGATGACGTCCTCGCCTTCTCGATCCAGCAATAGAGGCGAAGTAGTAGATGAGTTCCGGTAGCACGACGACGTGGTGACGGTGGTGGTGAAACTATTTGCGCAGGGCTTCACCAAGCACAACAGATTTAGGATGGAGAAGGAACTAGAACTAGAGGGAGAGGGGGCACCGGCACATGGCTTGGTGAATCGTGGTGTCCCCCAGGGGGTAGCCCCCCTCCTCTATTTATATGTTGAACCCTAGGGTCATTTCTTGGAGAAAGAGCCTCCTCAAAGTCAGTTTGGAACGCAAGGAATAGTCCTTCTCGGTTTCTAGTACCAGACACCAGGGTCCCTGGCGTCTGGTCCCTAGCCTCCGCAAAACTTCCTTTTGCATCGATCTAAAGCCCCGTGGGCCTTACCCCTTGGCCCAACCATATCATCCTATATATCAATCTTTACCTCTGGACCATTCCCGAGCTCCTTGTCATGTCCGTGATCTCATGCGGGAGTCCGAACAACATTCGGTCACCAACATACATAACTCATATAATACTATATTGTCAACGAACGTTAAGCGTGCGGACCCTACGGGTTCGAGAATGATGTACACATGACCGAGATGCTTCTCCGTTCAATAACCAATAGCGGACCTAGATGCCCATATTGGTTCCTACATATTCTACGAAGATCTTTATCGGTCGAACCTTTATGACAACATACCTAGTTCCCTTTGTCCGTCGGTATGTTACTTGTCCAAGATTCGATCGGCGGTATCTTCATACCTAGTTCAATCTCGTTACCGGTAAATCTCTTTACTCATTGTGTAATACATCATCTTGTAACTAATTCCTTAGTCACTTTGCTTGCAAGCTTCTTGTGATGCTGTATTACTGAGAGGGCCCAGAGATACCTCTCCGTCATACGGAGTGACAAATCCCAATCTCGATTCACGCCAACTCAACAGACACCTTCGGAAATACCTGTAGAGCATCTTTATGATCACCCAGTTACGTTGTGACGTTTGATAGCACACAAGGTATTCCTCCAGTATCTGGGAGTTGCATGATCTCATGGTCGAAGGAATATGTATTTGACATTCAAGAAAGGAGTAGCAGTAAACTGAATGATCATATGCTAAGCTAACAGATGGGTCTTGTCCATCACATCATTCTCCTAAAGATGTGATCCCGTTATCAAATGACAACTCATGTCTATGGTCAGGAAACCTTAACCATCTTTTGATCAACGAGCTAGTCTAGTAGAGGCATACTAGGGACTTGGTACTTGCTTATGTATTCACACATGTATTTAAGTTTCCAATCAATACAATTCTAGCATGAATAATAAACCTTTATCATGATTAAGGAAATATAATAATAACCACTTTATTATTGCCTCTAGGGCATATTTCCAACAGTCTCCCACTTGCACTAGAGTCAATAATCTAACGCCCATGGAGTCTTTGTGCTGATCATGTTTTGCCCGCGAAAGAGGTTTAGTCAACGGGTCTGCCACATTCAGATCCGTATGTACTTTGCAAATTTCTATGTCTCCATCCTTGACCTTTTCACGAATAGAGTTAAAGCGTCTCTTGATGTGTTTGGTTCTCTTGTGAAACTTGGATTCCTTCGCTAAGGCAATTACTCCAGTGTTGTCACAAAAGATTGTCATTGGACCCGATGCACTGGGTATTACACCCAGATCGGATATGAACTCCTTCATCCAGACTCCTTCATGCGCTGCTTCCGAAGCAGCTATGTACTCCAATTCACATGTAGATCCTGCCACGACGCTTTGCTTAGAACTGCACCAACTGACTGCTCCACCATTCAATATAAATACGTATCCGGTTTGTGACTTAGAGTCATCCGGATCTGCGTCGAAGCTAGCATCGACGTAACCCTTTACGACGAAATCTTCGTCACCTCCATAAACGAGAAACATATCCTTGATCCTTTTCAGGTACTTTAGGACATTCTTGACCACTGTCCAGTGATCTACTCCTGGATTACTTTGGTACCTCCTTGCCAAACTTATGGCAAGGCACACATCAGGTCTGGTACACAGCATGGCATACATTATAGAACCTATGGTTGACGCATAGGGAATGACTTTCATTCTCCCTCTATCTTCTGCCGTGGTCGGGTTTGAGTCTGACTCAATTTCACACCTTGCAACACAGGCAAGAACCCTTTTCTTTGACTGGTCCAGTTTGAACTTCTTTAGAACTTTGTCAAGGTATGTGCTTTGTGAAAGTCCTATTAAGCGTCTCGATCTATCCCTATAGATCTTGATGCCCAATACGTAAGCAGCTTCACCGAGGTCTTTCATTGAAAAATTCTTATTCAAGTATCCTTTTGTGCTATCCAGAAATTCTATATCATTTCCAATCAGCAACATGTCATCCACATATAATATCAGAAATGCTACAGAGCTCCCACTCACTTTCTTGTAAATACAGGCTTCACCATAAGTCTGTATAAAACCATATGCTTTGATCACCTCATCAAAGCATATATTCCAACTTCGAGATGCTTGCACCAGTCCATTGATGGATCGCTGGAGCTTGCACACTTTTTTTAGCACCCTTAGGATCGACAAAACCTTCTGGTGCATCGTATACAACTCTTCTTTAAGAAACCCGTTAAGGAATGAAGTTTTGACTTCCATTTGCCAGATTTCATAATCATAAAATGCGGCAATTGCTAACATGATTCTGACAGACTTAAGCATCGCTACGGGTGAGAAAGTCTCGTCGTATTCAACCCCTCGAACTTGTCGAAAACCTTTCACGAAAAGTCAAGCTTTGTAGACAGTGATATTACCATCAGTGTATGTCTTCCTCTTGAAGATCCATTTATTCTCAATGGCTTGCCGATCATCGGGCAAGTCCACCAAAGTCCACACTTTGTTCTCATACATGGATCGTATCTCAGATTTCATGGCCTCTAGCCATTTGTTGGAATCTGGGCTCATCATAGCTTCTTCATAGTTTGTAGGTTCGTCGTTGTCTAACAACATGAATTCCAGGCCAGGATTACCATACCACTCTGGTGTGGTACGTGCTCTGGTCGACCTACGAGGTTTAGTAGTAACTTGATCTGAAGTTTCATGATCATTATCATTAGCTTCCTCTTCAGTTGGTGTAGGCATCACGGGAACATTTTTTTCTGATGTGCTATTTTCCAATTCGAGAGAAGGTACAACTACCTCATCAAGTTCTACTTTCCTCCCACTCACTTCTTTCGAGAGAAACTCCTCTAGAAAGGACCCATTCTTGGCAACAAAGATCTTGCCTTCGGATCTGTGGTAGAAGGTATACCCAATAGTTTCTTTAGGGTATCCTATGAAGACGCACTTCTCCGCTTTGGATTTGAGCTTATCAGGCTGAAGCCTTTTGACATAAGCGTTACATCCCCAAACTTTAAGAAATGACAGCTTAGGTTTATTGCCAAACCATAGTTCATATGGTGTCGTCTCAACGGATTTAGACGGTGCCCTATTTAACGTGAATGCGGCTGTCTCTAATGCATAACCCCAAAATGATAAAGGCAAATCGGTAACAGACATCATAGAATGCACCATATCTAATAAAGTACGGTTACGATGTTCGGACACACCATTACGCTGTGGTATTCCAGGTGGCGTGAGTTGTGAAATAATTCCACATTGTGTTAAATGAAGGCCAAACTCGTAACTCAAATATTCGCCTCCGCGATCAGATCGTAGAAACTTTATTTTCTTGTTACGATGATTCTCCACTTCACTCTAAAATTCTTTGAACTTTTTAAATGTTTCAGACTTGTGTTTCATCAAGTAGATATACCCATACCTACTCAAATCTTCTGTGAAGGTTAGGAAATAACTATACCCGCCGCGTGCCTCAACACTCATCGGACCGCATACATCGGTATGTATAAGTTCCAATAAGTCATTAGCTCGCTCCATTGTTCCGGAGAACGGAGTTTTAGTCATCTTACCCATGAAGCATGGTTCGCAAGTATCAAATGATTCATAATCAAGTGATTCCAAAAGTCCATCCGCATGGAGTTTCTTCATGCGCTTTACACCAATATGACCTAAACGGCAGTGCCACAAGTATGTTGTAGTATCATTATCAACTTTGCATCTTTTGGCATCAATATTATGAATATGTGTATCACTACGATCGAGATTCAATAAGAATAGACCATTCATCACAGGTGCATGACCATAAAAGATATTACTCATATAAATAGAACAACTATTATTCTCTTACTTAAGTGAATAACCGTCTCGCAATAAACAAGATCCAGATATAATGTTCATGCTCAACGCTGGCACCAAATAACAATTATTGAGGTCTAAAACTAATCCTAAAGGTAGATGTAGAGGTAGAGTGCCAACGGTGATCACATCAACCTTGGAACTATTCCCGACGCGCATCGTCACCTCGTCCTTAGCCAATCTTCGTTTATTCCGTAGCTCCTGTTTCGAGTTACAAATATGAGCAACCGAACCAGTATCAAATACCCAGGCGCTACTACGAGCATTAGTAAGGAACACATCAATAACATGTATATCAAATATACCTTTGTTCACTTTGACATCCTTCTTATCTGCCAAGTACTTGGGGCAGTTCCGCTTCCAGTGACCATTTCCTTTGTAGTAGAAGCACTAAGTTTCAGGCTTGGGTCCAGCTTTGGGCTTCTTCACAGGAGCGGCAACTTGCTTGCCATTCTTCTTGAAGTTCCCTTTCTTTCCCTTAACCTTTTTCTTGAAACTAGTGGTCTTGTTAACCATCAACACTTGATGCTCCTTCTTGATTTCTACCTCCACCGATTTCAGCATCGTGAAGAGCTCGGGAATCGTTTTCGTCATCCCTTGCATATTATAGTTCATCACAAAGCCTTTGTAGCTTGGTGGCAGGGACTGAAGAACTCTGTCAATAACACTCTCAACTGGAAGATCAATTCCCAGCTGAGTCAAGTGGTTATGATACCCAGGCATTTTGAGTATGTGTTCACTGACAGAACTGTTCTCCTCCATCTTACAGCTATAGAACTTGTTGGAGACTTCATATCTCTCAACCCGGGCATTTGGTTGAAATATTAACTTCAGCTCTTGGAACATCTCATATGCTCCGTGGCGTTCAAAACGCTTTTGAAGTCCCGGTTCTAAGCCGTAAAGCATGGAACACTGAACTATCGAGTAGTCATCGGATCGAGCCTGCCAGACGTTCATAACATCTGCGTCAGCTCCTGCAGCAGGTCTGTCACCTAGGGGGTGCATCAAGGACATAATTCTTCTGTGCAGCAATGAGGATAATCCTCAAGTTACGGACCCAGTCCATGTAGTTGCTACCATCATCTTTCAACTTAGCTTTCTCTAGGAATGCATTAAAATTCAAGGGAACGGTAGCACGGGCCATTGATCTACAACCTAGATATGCAAAAACTATTAAGACTAAGTTCATAATAAATTTTAGTTCAAATAATCAAATTACTTATGAACTCCCACTTAAATCAACATCCCTCAAGTTGTCCAAGTGATACATGATCCAAATCAACTAACCCATGTCCGATCATCACGTGAGATGGGGTAATCTTCAATGGTGAACATCTCTATGTTGATCATATCTACTATATGACTCACGTTCGACCTTTCGGCCTCCAGTGTTCTGAGACCATGTCTGTACATGCTAGGCTCGTCAAGTTTAACCCAAGTATTCTGCATGTGCAAAACTGGCTTACACCCGTTGTATGTGAACATAGAGTATTGTCACACCCGATCATCACGAGGTGCTTCGAAACGATGAACTTTAGCAACGGTGCATACTCGGGGAGAACACTTTTATCTTGAAATTAAGTGAAGGGATCATCTTATAATGCTACCGTCATTCTAAGCAAAATAAGATGCATAAAAGATAAACATCACATGCAATCAAAATATATGTGACATGATATGGCCATCATCATCTTGTGCTTTTGATCTCCATCTCCAATGCATCGGCATGATCTCCATCGTCACCGGCGTGACACCTTGATCTCCATCATTGCATCGGGTTAGTGTCGCCAACTATTGCTAACGCATAGCGATAAAGTAAAGCAATTACATGGCGCTTAGCGATTGACACGCAGGTCATACAATAATTAAAGACAACCCTAAGGCTCATGCCGGTTGTCGAACTCATCGACATGCAAGTCGTGAACTTATTACAAAACATGATCATCTCATACATCAACATATATGAAATCACGTCTTGACCATATCATATCACATCACAACATACCCTGCAAAAACAAGTTAGACATCCTCTACTTTGTTGTTGCAAGTTTTACGTGGCTGCTATGGGCTACTAGCAAGAACCGTTCTTACCTACGCAAATCCACAATGGTGATTATCAAGTTGCTTTTTAACCTTCTGCAAGGACCGACGTAGTCAAATTAGATTCAACTAAAGTAGGAGAAACAGACACCCGCCAGCCACCTTTATGCAAAACAAGTTGCATGTCAGTCGGTGGAACCGGCCTCATGTGCGTGGACATGTAAGGTTGGTCCGGGCTGCTTCATCCCACAATGCCGCCAAATAAAAATAAGACATCGGTGGGAAGCAATATGAACCTCACCGCCCACAACTCATTTGTGTTCTACTCATGCATATCATCTAAGCATAGACCTGGCTCATGATGCCACTGTTGGGGAACGTTGCATGGAAAACAAAAAAATTTCTACGCACACGCAAGATCTATCCATGGAGATGTATAGCTACGAGAGGGGGAGAGCATCTACATACCCTTGCAGATCGCTAAGCTGAAGCATTTATCAACGCGGTTGATGTAGTCGTACACCTTCACGATCCGTCCCGATCAAGTACCGAACGTACGGCACCTCCACGTTCAGCACATGTTCAGCTCGATGACGTCCTCGCCTTCTCGATCCAGCAAGAGAGGCAAAGTAGTAGATGAGTTTCGGCAGCACGACAGCGTGGTGATGGTGGTGGTGAAACTATTTCCGCAGGGCCTCGCCAAGCACAACGGATTTAGGACGGAGGAGGAACTAGAACTAGAGGGAGAGGGGGCGCCGACACACGGCTTGGTGAATCGTGGTGTCCCCCAGGGGCTAGCCCTGCTCCTCTATTTATATGTTGAGCCCTGGGGTCGTTTCTTGGAGAAAGAGCCTCCTCAAAGTCGGTTTGGAATGCAAGGAAGAGTCCTTCTCGGTTTCCAGGACTAGACGCCAGGGAGTACCAGACGCCAGGGTCCCTGGCGTCTGGTCCTTGACCTCCGCAAAACTTCCTTTTGCACCAACCTAAAGCCCTGTGGGCCTTACCCCTTGGCCCAACCATATCATCCTATATATCAATGTTTACCTCCGGATCATTCCAGAGCTCCTCGTCATGTCCGTGATCTCATGCGGGACTCCGAACAACATTCGGTCACCAAAATACATAACTCATATAATACAATATCGTCAATGAACGTTAAGCGTGCAGACCCTACGGGTTCGAGAATGATGTAGACATGACCGAGATGCTTCTCCGGTCAATAACCAATAGCGGGACCTGGATGCCCACATTGGTGCCAACATATTCTATGAAGATCTTTATCGGTCGAACCTTTGTGACAAATACGTAGTTCCCTTTGTCCGTGGGTATGTTACTTGCCCGAGATTCGATCTTCGGTATCTTCATACCTAGTTCAATCTCGTAACCGGTAAGTCTCTTTACTCGTTACGTAATACATCATCTTGTAACTAACTCCTTAGTCACTTTGCTTGCAAGCTTCTTGTGATGCTGTATTACCGAGAGGGCCCAGAGATACCTCTCCATCATACGGAGTGACAAATCCCAATCTCGATTCACGCCAACTCAACAGACACCTTCGGAAATACCTGTAGAGCATCTTTATGATCACCCAGTTACAATGTGACGTTTGATAGCGCACAAGGTATTCCTCCAGTATCCGGGAGTTGCATGATCTCATGGTCGAAGGAATTTGTATTTGACATTTAAGAAAGGAGTAGCAGTAAACTGAACGATCATATGCTAAGCTCACGGATGGGTCTTGTCCATCACATCATTCTCCTAAAGATGTGATCCCGTTATCAAATGACAACTCATGTCTATGGTCAGGAAACCTTAACCATCTTTTGATCAACGAGCTAGTCTAGTAGAGGCATAATAGGGACTTGGTACTTGCTTATGTATTCACACATGTATTTAAGTTTCCAATCAATACAATTCTAGCATGAATAATAAACCTTTATCATGATTAAGGAAATATAATAATAACCACTTTATTATTACCTCTAGGGCATATTTCCAATAGCCTCCCACTTGCACTAGAGTCAATAATCTAGATTACATTGCAATGAATCTAACGCCCATGGAGTCTTGGTGCTGATCATGTTTTGCCCGCGAAAGAGGTTTAGTCAACGGGTCTGCCACATTCAGATCCGTATGTACTTTGAAAATTTCTATGTCTCCATCCTTGACCTTTTCACGAATAGAGTTAAAGTGTCTCTTGATGTGTTTGGTTCTCTTGTGAAACCTAGATTCCTTCACTAAGGCAATTGCTCCAGTGTTGTCACAAAAGATTGTCATTGGACCCGATGCACTGGGTATTACACCCAGATTGGATATGAATTCCTTCATCCAGACTCCTTCATGCACTGCTTCCGAAGCAGCTATGTACTCCGCTTCACATGTAGATCCCGCCACGACGCTTTGCTTAGAACTGCACCAACTGACTGCTCCACCATTCAATATAAATACGTATCCGGTTTGTGACTTAGAGTCATCCGGATCTGCGTCGAAGCAAGCATCGACGTAACCCTTTACGACGAGATCTTCGTCACCTCCATAAATGAGAAACATATCCTTGGTCCTTTTCAGGTACTTTAGGATATTCTTGACCACTGTCCAGTGATCTACTCCTGGATTACTTTGGTACCTCCCTGCCAAAGTTATGGCAAGGCACATATCAGGTCTGGTACACAGCATGGCATACATTATAGAACCTATGGTTGGCGCATAGGGAATGACTTTCATTCTCTCTCTATCTTCTGCCGTGGTCGGGATTGAGTCTGACTCAATTTCACACCTTGCAACATAGGCAAGAACCCTTTTCTTTGACTGGTCCAGTTTGAACTTCTTTAGAACTTTGTCAAGGTATGTGCTTTGTGAAAGTCCTATTAAGCGTCTCGATCTATCCCTATAGATCTTGATGCCCAATACGTAAGCAGCTTCACCGAGGTCTTTCATTGAAAAATTCTTATTCAAGTATCCTTTTATGTTATCCAGAAATTCTATATCATTTCCAATCAGCAATATGTCATCCACATATAATATCAGAAATGCTACAGAGCTCCCACTCACTTTCTTGTAAATACAGGCTTCACCATAAGTTTGTATAAAACCACATTCTTTGATCACCTCATCAAAGCATATATTCCAACTTCGAGATGCTTGCACCAGTCCATTGATGGATCGCTGGAGCTTGCACACTTTGTTAGCACCCTTAGGATCGACAAAACCTTCTGGTTGCATCGTATACAACTCTTCTTTAAGAAACCCGTTAAGGAATGCAGTTTTGACTTCCATTTGCCAGATTTCATAATCATAAAATGCGGCAATTGCTAACATGATTCTGACAGACTTAAGCATCGCTACGGGTGAGAAAGTCTCGTCGTATTCAACCCCTCGAACTTGTCGAAAACCTTTCACGAAAAGTCAAGCTTTGTAGACAGTGATATTACCATCAGTGTATGTCTTCCTCTTGAAGATCCATTTATTCTCAATGGCTTGCCGATCATCGGGCAAGTCCACCAAAGTCCACACTTTGTTCTCATACATGGATCGTATCTCAGATTTCATGGCCTCTAGCCATTTGTCGGAATCTGGGCTCATCATAGCTTCTTCATAGTTTGTAGGTTCGTCGTTGTCTAACAACATGACTTCCAGGACAGGATTACCATACCACTCTAGTGTGGTACGTGCTCTGGTCGACCTACGAGGTTTAGTAGTAACTTGATCCAAAGTTTCATGATCATTATCATTAGCTTCCTCTTCGGTTGGTGTAGGCATCACGGGAACATTTTTCTCTGATGTGCTATTTTCCAATTCGAGAGAAGGTACAACTACCTCATCAAGTTCTACTTTCCTCCCACTCACTTCTTTCGAGAGAAACTCCTCTAGAAAGGACCCATTCTTGGCAACAAAGATCTTGCCTTCGGATCTGTGGTAGAAGGTATACCCAATAGTTTCTTTAGGGTATCCTATGAAGACGCACTTCTCCGCTTTGGATTTGAGCTTATCAGGCTGAAGCCTTTTGACATAAGCGTCACATCCCCAAACTTTAAGAAATGACAGCTTAGGTTTATTGCCAAACCATAGTTCATATGGTGTCGTCTCAACGGATTTAGACGGTGCCCTATTTAACATGAATGCGGCTGTCTCTAATGCATAACCCCAAAATGATAAAGGCAAATCGGTAACAGACATCATAGAATGCACCATATCTAATAAAGTACGGTTACGATGTTCGGACACACCATTACGCTGTGGTATTCCAGGTGGCGTGAGTTGTGAAATAATTCCACATTGTCTTAAATGAAGGCCAAACTCGTAACTCAAATATTCGCCTCCGCGATCAGATCGTAGAAACTTTATTTTCTTGTTACGATGATTCTCCACTTCACTCTAAAATTCTTTGAACTTTTCAAATGTTTCAGACTTGTGTTTCATCAAGTAGATATACCCATACCTACTCAAATCTTCTGTGAAGGTTAGAAAATAACTATACCCGCCGCGTGCCTCAACACTCATCGGACCGCATACATCGGTATGTATAAATTCCAATAAGTCATTAGCTCGCTCCATTGTTCCGGAGAACGGAGTTTTAGTCATCTTACCCTTGAGGCATGGTTTGCAAGTATCAAATAATTCATAATCAAGTGATTCCAAAAGTCCATCCGCATGGAGTTTCTTCATGCGCTTTACACCAATATGACCTAAACGGCAGTGCCACAAGTATGTTGTAGTATCATTATCAACTTTGCATCTTTTGGCATCAATATTATGAATATGTGTATCACTACGATCGAGATTCAATAAGAATAGACCATTCATCACAGGTGCATGACCATAAAAGATATTACTCATATAAATAGAACAACCATTATTCTCTGACTTAAGTGAATAACCTTCTCGCAATGAACAAGATCCAGATATAATGTTCATGCTCAACGCTGGCACCAAATAACAATTATTGAGGTCTAAAACTAATCCTAAAGGTAGATGTAGAGGTAGAGTGCCAACGGTGATCACATCAACCTTGGAACTATTCCCGACGCGCATCGTCACCTCTTCCTTAGCCAATCTTCGTTTATTCCGTAGCTCCTGTTTCGAGTTACAAATATGAGCAACCGAACCAGTATCAAATACCCAGGCGCTACTACGAGCATTAGTAAGGAACACATCAATAACATGTATATCAAATATACCTTTGTTCACTTTGCCATCCTTCTTATCTACCAAGTACTTGGGGCAGTTCCGCTTCCAGTGACCATTTCCTTTGTAGTAGAAGCACTCAGTTTCAGATTTGGGTCCAGCTTTGGGCTTCTTCACAGGAGCGGCAACTTGCTTGCCATTCTTTTTTAAGTTCCCTTTCTTTCCCTTGCCCTTTTTCTTGAAACTAGTGGTCTTGTTAACCATCAACAATTGATGCTCCTTCTTGATTTCTACCTCCACCGATTTCAGCATCGTGAAGAGCTCGGGAATCGTTTTCGTCATCCCTTGCATATTATATTTCATCACAAAGCCTTTGTAGCTTGGTGGCAGGGACTGAAGAACTCTGTCAATAACACTCTCAACTGGAAGATCAATTCCCAGCTGAGTCAAGTGGTTATGATACCCAGACATTTTGAGTATGTGTTCACTGATAGAACTGTTCTCCTCCATCTTACAGCTATAGAACTTGTTGGAGACTTCATATCTCTCAACCCGGGCATTTGGTTGAAATATTAACTTCAGCTCTGGGAACATCTCATATGCTCCGTGGCGTTCAAAACGCTTTTGAAGTCCCGGTTCTAAGCCGTAAAGCATGGAACACTGAACTATCGAGTAGTCATCAGATCGAGCCTGCCAAACGTTCATAACATCTGCATCAGCTCCTGCAGCAGGTCTGTCACCTAGGGGGTGCATCAAGGACATAATTCTTCTGTGCAGCAATGAGGATAATCCTCAAGTTACAGACCCAGTCCGTGTAGTTGCTACCATCATCTTTCAACTTAGCTTTCTCTAGGAATGCATTAAAATTCAAGGGAACGGTAGCACGGGCCATTGATCTACAACCTAGATATGCAAAAACTATTAAGACTAAGTTCATGATAAATTTTAGTTCAAATAATCAAATTACTTATGAACTCCCACTTAAATCAACATCCCTCAAGTTGTCCAAGTGATACATGATCCAAATCAACTAACCCATGTCCGATCATCACGTGAGATGGGGTAATCTTCAATGGTGAACATCTCTATGTTGATCATATCTACTATATGACTCACGTTCGACCTTTCAGCCTCCAGTGTTCTGACACCATGTCTGTACATGCTAGGCTCGTCAAGTTTAAGCCAAGTATTCTGCATGTGCAAAACTGGCTTACACCCGTTGTATGTGAACATAGAGTATTGTCACACCGATCATCACGAGGTGCTTCGAAATGATGAACTTTAGTAATGGTGCATACTCGGGGAGAACACTTTTATCTTGAAATTAAGTGAAGGGATCATCTTATAATGCTACCGTCGTTCTAAGCAAAATAAGATGCATAAAAGATAAACATCACATGCAATCAAAATATATGTGACATGATATGGCCATCATCATCTTGTGCTTTTGATCTCCATCTCCAACGCATCGGCATGATCTCCATCGTCACCGGTGTGACACCTTGATCTCCATCATTGCGTTGGGGTCGTCTCGCCAACTATTGCTTCTACAACTATTGCCAACGCATAGCGATAAAGTAAAGCAATTACATGGCGCTTAGTGATTGACACGCAGGTCATACAATAATTAAAGACAACCCTAAGGCTCATGCCGGTTGTCGAACTCATCGACATGCAAGTCGTGAACTTATTACAAAACATGATCATCTCATACATCAACATATATGAAATCACGTCTTGACCATATCACATCACAACATACCCTGCAAAAACAAGTTAGACGTCCTCTACTTTGCTGTTGCAAGTTTTACGTGGCTGCAATGGGCTACTAGCAAGAACCGTTCTTACCTACGCAAAACCACGACGGTGATTATCAAGTTGCCTTTTAACCTTCAGCAAGGACCGCCGTAGTCAAATTAGATTCAACTAAAGTAGGAGAAACAGACACCCGCCAGCCACCTTTATGCAAAACAAGTTGCATGTCAGTCGGTGGAACCGGCCTCATGTGCGTGGACATGTAAGGTTGGTCCGGGCTGCTTCATCCCACAATGCCGCCAAATAAAAATAAGACATTGGTGGGAAGCAATATGAACCTCACCACCCACAACTCATTTGTGTTCTACTCGTGCATATCATCTACACATAGACCTGGCTCATGATGCCACTGTTGGGGAACGTTGCATGGAAAACAAAAAAAATTCTACGCACACACAAGATCTATCCATGGAGATGTATAGCTATGAGAGGGGGAGAGCATCTACATACCCTTGCAGATCGCTAAGCGGAAGCATTTATCAACGCGGTTGATGTAGTCGTACACCTTCACGATCCGTCCCGATCAAGTACCGAATGTACGGCACCTCCGCGTTCAGCACATGTTCAGCTCGATGACGTCCTCGCCTTCTCGATGCAGCAAGAGAGGCGAAGTAGTAGATGAGTTTTGGCAGCACGACGGCGTGGTGATGGTGGTGGTGAAACTATTTCCGCAGGGCTTCGCCAAGCACAACGGATTTAGGATGGAGGAGGAACTAGAACTAGAGGGAGAGGGGGCACCGACTCACGGCTTGGTGAATCGTGGTGTCCCCCAGGGGCTAGCCCTGCTCCTCTATTCATATGTTGAGCCCTGGGGTCGTTTCTTGGAGAAAGAGCCTCCTCAAAGTCGGTTTGGAATGCAAGGAAGAGTCCTTCTCGGTTTCCAGGACTAGACGCGAGGGAGTACCAGACACCAGGGTCCCTGGCGTCTGGTCCCTGACCTCCGCAAAACTTCCTTTTGCACCGACCTAAAGCCCCGTGGGCCTTACCCCTTGGCCCAACCATATCATCCTATATATCAATGTTTACCTCCGGATCATTCCAGAGCTCCTCATCATGTTGGCGATCTCATGCGGGACTCCAAACAACATTCGGTCACCAAAATACATAACTCATATAATACTATATCGTCAATGAACGTTAAGCGTGCGGACCCTACGGGTTCGAGAATGATGTAGACATGACCGAGACACTTCTCCGGTCAATAACCAATAGCGGGACCTAGATGCCCATATTGGTTCCAACATATTCTATGAAGATCTTTATTGGTCGAACCTTTCTGACAAATACGTAGTTCCCTTTGTCCGTGGGTATGTTACTTGCCCGAGATTCGATTGTCGGTATCTTCATACCTAGTTCAATCTCGTTACCGGTAAGTCTCTTTACTCGTTCCGTAATACATCATCTTGTAACTAACTCCTTAGTCACTTTGCTTGCAAGATTCTTGTAATGCTGTATTACCGAGAGGGCCCAGAGATACCTCTCCATCATACGGAGTGACAAATCCCAATCTCAATTCACTCCAACTCAACAGACACCTTCGGAAATACCTGTAGAGCATCTTTATGATCACCCAGTTACGTTGTGATGTTTGATAGCACACAAGGTATTACTCCAGTATCTGGGAGTTGCATGATCTCATGGTCGAAGGAATTTGTATTTGACATTTAAGAAAGGAGTAGCAGTAAACTGAACGATCATATGCTAAGCTAACGGATGGGTCTTATCCATCACATCATTCTCCTAAAGATGTGATCCCGTTATCAAATGACAACGCATGTCTATGGTCAGGAAACCTTAACCATCTTTTGATCAACGAGCTAGTCTAGTAGAGGCATACTAGGGACTTGGTACTTGCTTATGTATTCACACATGTATTTAAGTTTCCAATCAATACACTTCTAGCATTAATAATAAACATTTATCATGATTAAGGTAATATAATAATAACCACTTTATTATTGCCTCTAGGGCATATTTCCAACACCTCCACCATCATATTCTATTCCACCCATAGCGCTATATCCATGGCTCACGCTCATGTATTGCGTGAAAGTTGAAAAAGCTCGAGAATGTTAAAAGTATGAAACAATTGCTTGGCTTGTCATCGGGGTTGTGCATGATAAATACTTTATGTGATGAAGATAGAGCATGACAAGATTATATGATTCTGTAGGGATAACTTTCTTTAGCCAAGATATTTTGAGAAGACATGATTGCTTTATTAGTATGCTTGAAGTATTATCGTTTTTATGTCAATATTAAACTTTTTTTGAATCTTATGGATCTGAATATTCATGCCACCATAAGAAAGATTACTTGATAAACATGTTAGGTAGCATTCCACATCAAAAATTCTGTTTTTTTCATTTACCTACTCGAGGACGAGCAGGTATTAAGCTTGGGGATGCTTGACACGTCTCCAACGTTCTATAATTTTTTTATTGTCCCATGCTATTATATTATCCATCTTGGATGTTTTATATGCATTAATATGCTATTTTATATCATTTTTTGGGACTAACCTGTTAACATAGTGCCCAGTGTGAGTTGCAGTTTTTTCCTTGTTTTTCTCTTCTACAGAAAATCAATACCAAACGGAACGAAACTTTTTGAGGATTTTTCTTGGACCAGAAGACACCCACGAAGCTTCGGGAGGAGGCCATAGGAGCCACAGGCTCACACGGCACGCCCCAGGGGGGTGCCCCCAAGCTTGTGGGCCCCTCGGGACTCCCCTAACCCTAATCTCAGCTCTATAAATACCCAAATATTCCCCGTATACCAGAGGGCACACCAAAAGTACTTTTCTGCCGCTGCAAGCTTTTGTTCTTGTGAGATCCCATCTTGGGGCCTTTTCCGACACTCTGCCGGAGGGGGATTCGATCATGGAGGGCCTCTATACCAACCTTGATGCCCTTCCGATGATGTGTGAGTAGTTTACCATAGACCTACGGGTCCATAGCTTGTAGCTAGATGGCTTCTTCTCTCTCTTTGATCTTCAATACAATGTTCTCCTTGATGTTCTTGGAGTTCTATTCAATGTAATCTTCTTTTGCGGTGTGTTTGTTGAGATCCAATGAATTGTGGGTTTATGATCAGATTATCTATGAATATTATTTGAGTCTTCTATGAACTCTTTTATGCATGATTAAGATAGCTTTGTATTTCTCTCCGATCTATTGATTTGGTTTGGCCAACTAGATTGATTTATCTTGCAATGGGAGAGGTGCTTTGTTTTGGGTTCAATCTTGCGGTGTCCTCACCCAGTGACAGTAGGGGCAGTGAGGCACATATTTGTATTGTTGCCATTAAGGATAAAAAGATGTTTTTTTTACCATATTGCTTGGATCTATCCCTCTACATCATGTCATCTTGCTTAAGGCATTACTCTGTTCTTGTTAACTTAATACAGTAGATGCAGGCAGGAGTCGGTCTACTTGTCACGGACGTGATTCCTATATTCATGATCATTGCTTGATATCGTCATAACTATGCGCTTTTCTATCAATTGCTTAACAGTAATTTGTGTACCCACCGTATGTATTCTTTCAAGAGAGAAGCCTCTAGTGAAACCTATGGCCCCCGGGTCTATTTTCCATCATATTATTTTCAGATCTATAAAATCAAAAATATAAAAAATACCTTGCTGCAATTTATTTATCTTTATCTTATTTAGCACTTTTACTTGTCTTTTATATCAATCTCTATCAGATCTGACCTTTGCTAGT
The DNA here is from genome assembly GCA_011799875.1 of Thinopyrum elongatum. Taxonomy (NCBI): domain Eukaryota; kingdom Viridiplantae; phylum Streptophyta; class Magnoliopsida; order Poales; family Poaceae; genus Thinopyrum; species Thinopyrum elongatum. The sequence goes on from CM022299.1 coordinate 249,202,088, forward strand.
GACCGTGAAGGGATTGACAACCCCTTTTTCACGTTGTGTGAAAGTATTTGTTTGTTTGTGCATGTGTATCTATTGGGGACTTGTGTGTTCCTCCTACTGGATTGATAACTTGGTTCTTAACTGAGGGAAATACTTATCTCTACTTTGCTGCATCACCCTTTCCTCTTCAAGGAAAGAATCAACGCAAGCTCAAGAAGTAGCAGCAAACACGCTGGACATCCCTGGCGAGCCTGACAACCCCTGGAACCTCGGGTTCACCAAAACCCGAGCCCTCCGCCGTCGCGCCATTGACTCCAGCGAGGTGAGACACTGTCCGGGCACCCCACCTTGTCCATCACCTCCGTTTCGTCCTTGTGAACACCACTGGACCATTCATTTGTCCAAACACGCCCGTCTTTTAGCAGCCCTCGATGCCCGAAGCTCTTCGTCGTGCCCGCATCTCTCGTGACCTCCCCGTCGTTGTTGCAATCATCCCTGAGGCTAGCAATGACCACCAGAGGACCCTCGACGCTGAGCCACACCCATACATGCCATCAGCGCAGACAAAGAACCCCTAGAATGTTTGATCCGTTGATGTCCGAGCCCAGCGCCGCGACCCATGTGTTTTCAACTCCGGTGAGCAGCTAACCCTAGCCCCCCTCCCCGATCTAATCTGATCCGTTGATCTTCGATCCAACGTCACACACATGCACACTTAAGTGAATAGGTACTAGCCAATCAGAACACGCTACATCATCAACCTTATCCAGAACCTTATCCGTAGTTAATTAAATAGAAATGGCATTTTTGCAGAAAAGCCTGTGAACTTAAAACACTCACAACTAATTATCTACAGATCCAAATTGAATGATTCTTTTTGCAAAATGACCTCATGGAATGTACATTCACCCTGTCCAAAAACATTTCACTTTTGAATAATTTAAAAATCAAATTCAAATAGAATGAATTTGAATTTGAATAGGGCATAACTTGCACATAATAAATCCAAATAAATTGATTCCTTTTGCAAATTGAAGCTAGTTAATTGTAGTTTCACCCTAGCTACTATAATCTAATTTTAAAATAATCTAGAACTGGAACTGAATATAGTTTAGACAGTAGCGGTAATTTAGATAATAACTAAACCTGAATTGGTATAACTTTGATTTAAAAATTGCTTTATAAACCAATCATGATACAAATGAGTTCAGAAACTATAATACACACTTCAGTAAATATTTTGGATTATAATTTGACTTTATAAAATTTAAATAACATCTGAATCAAATTCGAACAAAGTTAAATTATAACTCTAAAACCCTAGATTTAATTTAAATAAAACTAATGCAAATGGTTTAATAAACTGAATTAAACTTAGTATTTGTTTTCGGAGTTAATTATTGACTTTAGGGAAAGATGAACTCAAATTAATTTCAAATAAAGTTCAAGAACCATTTGCACATAGTAAGACATGTTGGATTAATATTTTACTTTAGTTCAAATTAAGGAAATAGACTTAACCATAGTATTGGATTTATATTTGACTTTAGTTAAACTAAAATCAAATGAATAAACCATAGTAATTATATTGAATTTATGTTTGACTTTGGTTGAACTTGAGTCAAATAAATAAACTTTAGTGATCATAGTATTTGACTATAGGGAAACATTATTTGTATTTGAATTGACTTGAACTAGCTTAACCAAATATGAAATAATTCATAATTCAAATTGACTTAGTGAAACCCAAAACAAATTGTGAACGCAATTTAATTTGAATTCAAATAAGATGAACCCTAATTCAAATCCAAATTGAGTTGAAAGCCAAACCAAGTTATGATTTTCACACCAGTGTATTGAAGCTGAACAAGTCTAAATTGTCATTCAAACTTGAACATGAACTTGGCTATCCAAGATTCATAGACCATGACTGTATTGTTAAGATTCTTTGGTTGAATCTGACAACCACAACTTGACATCACATACTCCTTATGTGATGTACCCTAATTTGATACTTGCATGTGAACCCTTATGTCACATGTACTCCAATGACAACCACTATGTTGTTTTCCAAAACTCTTATGAGTTAACCTTGACACATGATCTCACAACACAATGATGCTGACACCATGCGCAGCGGGAACCCCAAGCCTCGGATGAGGTGGGGGACAGAGACTACCCGCTCTCCTTCGTTGGGAGCAGGCACTTGCTGGCCGACACCTGGAGTGCGGGCGGCGATGTCGGCGGAGAGGTATCCCGCATCACGTAGCTCCTGGATGGTGTTGTCCATCACGGTGGAACCACCCCAATGCCCTTTGAGGGTATCAACCACGGCTGGTGGTATAGGTTGGATTCGCTAGGGGGAAGGAGTGTAAGATTGGATCTGGGCGCTGGAGCTAGGCGAAGCAGCAGGCGGGGGAAATGAGAGCGTGGTCGATTGCGCTGTCCCCTCTTTTACTCTTATAAGCTGACGAAAGGCCAAGAGTCCCCCCTGCTGCATCGATAAAAATGCCATTCTTACGAAAGATGTCGTTAAGCATATGGGGGAAACAAAATCTTGATGATATACCTGAGAAGACAGGCACGATCTCCCCCTTGATGGGACATGCCAGTAAAAAGGCCGCCTCGAGCCACGATTTAAGGGAAGGAGTAACTGCCCGACCCGTCATGGGGTGAGCCGCATCGATAAAGTTGTCAGACTAGGTGGAACTATTCATACCTAGATGGTCGGCCTTCGAGGCTAAGTTACCCAATCTCTTCGGGCAGGGTATGACCTCGGTTGAGCCTTGGTTAGCACCGCTCCTTTAAAGAGTGGTCCAGAAATCACAGGGGGAAACTCGTCTGTCACGCCAAGGATTTCGGACCCGAGGTTGTCTTCATCAAAAGCATCATCCTTGGCATAGAAGACTAGTTAGGGGGCTACTAACGGTGTCCTGGATTAGGGGGTACCGACCTAGTCGGCCTATAATCCTCGGATTGGGCCGATGGGCCCTCATTCATTCTTTAGAAGGACTCCGGAGGCTATACGCAGGAGGCGTGATCAATATTACATCCACCAAAGACTTGCCATATACTCTAAGATTTTCCTGCCGCCTTGTGCCTAGATACTGCCCTTCTAACCATAGATACCCTACCTAGCGTATATATAAGCCAGGGGGTTTAGCCCGTTGAGGGGACATCAACGCAATATCATTCACCTAGCCCTAGAGTTAGACCACATCTTACGATCTTGAGGTAGATCAACTCTGTACTTGATACATCACCATTGATATAAACAAGAGCAGGAAGTAGGGTTTTACCTCCATCAAGAGGGCCCAAACCTGGGTAAAACATTGTCTCTCTGTTCCTGTTACCATCTGTCCGATATCCACAGCTCAGGACCCCCTACCCCGAGGTCTGCCGGTTTTGACACCAAAAACCAGGGTCTCTGGAGGAAGGCTTGGGATAACCAGGTGTACCGGAAGTCCACATGCTCAAATGCTTATTTGGGTCTACGACCGGGGTGTACCGGGAGTGTCCGTAGACTATGACCGAGGTGTACCGGAAGTGTCATATAATAATAGAGTAGAACACTATTACAAAGGTAGGAACACTAATTTCACGCAAAAGAAAACCCAGCGGCACACTTCCATGTTTATCTTTTTTCAACAAGCCAATGCTGGTGAAGCTTGCCAATACATTTAATGTATTGACCCTTGTGGCTGCAACGTATCATGTTGTAGGTTTACCGTATTGAGTGGAAGATACAAAGTAGGGTTATGATGCTATACTCAACCCTTGTCTGTGAGTAGATGGATGCCACAAGACTAGAATATTATCTCCGCTACATGATTGTATTGTAAGCTAGCCCATGAGCTAAGCGGGTGTGTATTGTAAAGCACTAGATCTATGATGTAATACTATGACATGTGATGTATTCTTGGTATTTCATCGCCACTTGTGCATATCAGCTATTGATCCAGTGACTAACAGAGTAAGTGCAGAGATTCGGGCCCCATTCAGGGACCGGGTCATGACATTCGTAGGGTTAAGTTAGAAATAGACTCATATTATCTCAAGGTATATCATCTTGTACTTTGTACCCCATCCAATCAATACAACAGAAGTAGGATGTAGGGTTTTACTTCTTCGAAAGGGCCCAAACTTTGGTAAACATTGTGTCCCTCTTTGTCTTGTTACCATCAAGCTAAGACCCACAATTCGGGACCCACTACCCGAGATCCGCCGGATTCAACCCCGACATTGGTGGCCCATACAGGTCCTACTATGTGGTCAAAGCAGCTCGATGACTTATCTTTGGGTCGATGATAGCATTGGCTATAGGAAGACCTTCTTCCCCGACCAACTTGTTTCTTTGGCAGCGTCACACTCTATGCAGATTCGACTGGCCACCTCGGCGAGATAAAAAAAACTTTACTCCTAGCCAGACCATCAGGTTCGGAAATCTGGAGTACCATGCGGATGCTTGTGGCGAGCTTGCAATTTCAGGTTAGGTCTCAGACCATTCCGACGACTCGTCCCATAGCGCAGATCACACCTCCAATCTAGCTTTGAGACCAGAGCCGAGCATTACCCCGGTGGTTTAGACGTCAAGTTTGACCTACAAAATTCCCGAGGCCACATCAGATGGGATCTCGGGCAAACTTCAGCTAAGCACAACTTTCAATCAGGATATGGGCAAGGCCGACAAGGCACTTCTAAATGAGATGTTAGACCGGATTCAGAGCCTCGCAATCTCGGAGCATCAAACCTCGATTTAAGATCGGATATAGGAAAATCTGGAGAAGCTAGAATTTTCAACCCACCCTCCACCCACCTAGTTGCTACCATCGAAGATTTAATCAATGTTCTAGCATATGGCTTTGAGGAGGCAACCGACATGGATGAAGACGTCGACAAGATGTCAGACTCTACCTCGCAGCCTGCCATCACTCATACCGGCAAGTGGGCAGCTACCTCCACCTATGATGTCTACATAGTGAATACCCCCAAAGACAGAGGAGAAGGCAGTGGTAAACCCCCCAAAGACTGACGTAGGGGTCGCCATAAGGGAGGCACCGACAATGGTGATGCGAGCAATGGCAGCACTGGAAACGGTTACACCGGTGACAATGACACCGCTCAGGAGGCGCCGGTAACCAGAACGCCCGCAATGACATTGCCTCCACCAATAATAATGGTGACGAGATGTTCATCAAGGACAAAGACAAACTAAATGATAGATGGGTCGAGCTCCTCATGGCCAGGTAGGCACTCGAGGACAAACTTGAGCAAACTATGGCTAAGTGGTCTTTCTCTCACAAGAATTTGCTGCCCGAGCTCAATGAAGAGGCCGAGGGCAGCGTACTATCTAATCGCAAGTGGGCCGAGATGCCCGACTGCCCTCCTCGGGGGAGAGGCTGGCCGGCAGGTGGAAACAATTATATTGCCGAGGCCCCTAAGCGAGAAGGAGTAAACCCAACAAGGGTACCATCGAGGTATGACCCCAAGCCCAAGAAGTCGTTAAGGTTTGAGGCCTCACCCGCGTCGATCTACAAATCTAGGGAGCGCCCGCCTGCTCGACATGGGATACCTAGCTTGGTTAGCCAAGAATGATGACTTGCGCGATTACAAGCACGATCGAAACATGATCCTGTCCGATGTACATCACACTACCGCCAGGATCCGAGGAGCTGCTGGCCCCATGCACTTCACAGACGAGGTTATGCGGCAAAAGTTCCCGGAAGGGTTTAAACCCATTAATATCGAGCAATACGATGATACGACGGACCCATACGTATGGATTTTCTTCATGCATGCACATATGCCAGGCGGCAATGATCTACACACCATCAAATACTTGCCCTTGAACCTCGAAGGATCAGCTCGTCACTAGCTTAACAGCCTCCCCAAGGACTCAATTGGACTCTGGGAAGATCTCGAGGATGCGTTCCGAGCAAATTTCCAAGGCACTTACGTCCGACCCCCTGATGCTGATGACCTCTCTCATGTCATGCAAAAGCCATAGGAGTCCAGCCCGCAAATTCTAGAATTTGCTTTTGATGGAAAAAAAAACTAGATAGTGGATTTCCCGGACGCCGAGGCAATAGTCACATTCAAATAAAATCCATGATGAATCGCTTGCGAGAGAGCTCGAACAAGATAAGTCGTGGACAATGGCAACCCTCACACTGCTCATGACTCGATATTTGTGCTGGCGAGGACAACTAGTTAGCTCAAAAGAGTGACGTGGCCTGAGACTGTGTATACGGTACATGCACACAAAGAACAAATACTTGCAACCCGACGCGTAAGAGGGGTTGTCAATCCCTCCTCGGTAAAAGGATAAATTAATTTGTATGAGATTGGATAAATAGATCTGAATAAAACACAAAATAAAATAAGTAAAAAAAAGTGCAGCAAGGTATTTTTGGCGTTTTGGAATAATAGATCTGAAAACAAATATGATAAAAGATAGATCTGAAAGCAATATGATAAACGATAGACCCGGGGCCGTAGATTTCACTAGTGGCTTCTCTCAAGAAAATAGCATATGGTGGGTAAACAAATTATTGTTGGGCAATTGATAGAAGAACAAATAATTATGATGATATCCTAGGCAATGATCATGAATATAGGCATCACGTCCAAGATTAGTAGACCGACTCCTGCCTGCATCTACTACTATTACTCCACACATCGACCGCTATCCAGCATGCATCTAGTGTATTAAGTTCATGGAGAAACAGAGTAATGCAATAAGAACGATGACATGATGCAGACAAGATCTATTCATGTAGGAATAGACCCCATCTTTTTATCCTTAATAGCAACGATACATGCGTGCCTTGCTACCCCTTCTATCACTGGACGAGGACACCGCAAGATCGAACCCATCACAAAGCACCTCTTCCATTGCAAGAAAAATCAAACTAGTTGGCCTAACTAAACCAAAGATTCGAAGAAGAAATACGAGGCTATAAATAATCATGCATAAAAGAGATCAAAGAAGACTCAAATAATATTCATGGATATAGATCTGATCATAAACTCAAACTTCATTGGATCCCAACAAACACACCGCAAAAAGTCATTACATCAAATAGATCTCCAAGAGACCATTGTATTGGGAATCAAAAAGAGAGAAGAAGCCATCTAGCTACTGCCTACGGACCCGTAGGTCTATTGTGAACTACTCACGCATCATCGGAGGAGCATCAATGAGGATGATGAACCCCTCCGTGATCGTGTTCCCCTCCGGCAGAGTGCCGGAATAGGGCTCTAGGTTGGATCTCGTGGTTCTGGAACTTGTGGCAGCTGGAATTGTGTTTCGTCGACTCCCCTAGGATTTCTGGAATATTTGGGTATTTATAGAGCTGAGAGGCGGTGGAGGATACCCCCATGGGCCCCATAACCCATCAGGGCACGTCAGGGGCCTCTGGCGCGCCTTGGTGTCTTATGGGCCCCACGGGCCTCCCCTCTGGTGCTTCCTTGGCTCCCAAGTTGTCTTCTGGTCCAAAAAAATCTCCAAAAAGTTTTGGTGCGTTTGGACTCTGTTTGATAGGGATATTCCGCGAAGTAAAAAACAAGCAAAAAGCAGCAACTGGCACCGGGCACTATGTCAATAGGTTAGTCCCAAAAAATGATATAAAGTTGCTATAAAATGATTGGAAAACATCCAAGAATTATAATATAACAGCATGGAACAATAAAAAATTATAGATACGTTGGAGACGTATGAGCATCCCCAAGCTTAATTCCTGCTTGTCCTCGAGTAGGTAAATGATAAAAACCGAATTTTTGATCTGGAATGCTGCCTAACATGTTCATCACATATTCTTTTCTTTTGTAGCATGGACATTTGGACTTTTAGATGGTTCAAAGCAATTGTCTATAATTGACATGAAGACTTCAATACTAAAGCATATCAACAAGCAACCATGTCTTTCAAAATATCAACACTAAAGAAAGTTATCCCTAGCTCATCATGCTCAATTATTGATCCATTCATGAAACACACTCGAATATTAGCTACATCCAATGCTCAAGTATGATCATAGTGCTCCCTCATTGGCGCTTTATAAGAGAAGATGGAGACTCAAATAAAAATAAAAATTGCATAAAAGTAAATAGATAGGCCCTTCGCAGAGGGAAGCAGAGATTTGTAGTGGTGCCAGAGCTCAAAGCTTAAATTGAGAGATAATTTTTTTGAGAGGCATGCTTTTCCCGTCAATGAAAACGACCGAGTAGTTCCCAATACTTTCCATGCTAGATACATCATAGGCGGTTCCCAAACATAAAATAAAGTTTATTCCTTTTTCCACCATTCTTTCACAATCCATGGCTAGCCGTATCCACGAGTACCTTCCATAGCAACACTTTCCAAGGAATTTATTATTTGACAGCATAAAGTAAATTTCTTTTTCATTTCGGGACTGGGCATCCCTATTACCGCCACACTCTCGTGCAATGACAAGTGAAATAAACACTCATAATGAGAATAACACATCTAGCATGGAAAAATATTGGCCACCCCCTGCCGCTTCATGAGCGGTACAGGCACACAAAAAGGAAATTCATTTTGAAAATTAGAGTTGCCATATACAAATTTACTTAGAACGTTACGGAAATACCGCATATTGGTAGGTATGGTGGACTCATTTGGCAAAACTTGGTTTAAGAATTTTGGATGCACAAGTAGTATTCCCACTTAGTACAAATGGAGGTTAGCAAATAGATTGAGAAGCAACCAACCAAGAAACGAAAAATTCACATAAGCGAGCATTAAGCATAACTAACACCGAATAATGCACCACGAGTAGGATGTAATTTCATTGCATAACTATTGACTTTCGTGCTTGCATAGGGAATCACAAACCTTAACACCAATATTCTTACTAAAGCATAATTACTCACCAACATGGCTCACATATTACTATCATCATATCTTAAAACTATTACTAAGAATCAAGTTTATTTTGTCCAGTGATCTTCATGAAAGTTTTTATTATATCCCTCTTGAATATGTATCACTTTGGGACTAGTTTCATATGTTGCAGTTGCTTTTGATAATCTCAAATAAATTTAAGTGAAGAACTTGAGCATAAAAATTTTCATCTCTCAAAATGATATAAGTGAAGCATGAGAGAATTTCTTCAAAAATTTATTAACTCTCAAATAAATCTAAGTGAATCATGAGAGTATTTCTTAAAAAATATTAAAGCACACCGTGCTCAAAAAGATATAAGTGAAGCACTAGAGCAATTCCATAGCTCAAAAAATTTAAGTGAAGCACATAGAGCAATTCTAAAAAATCATTGCATAATTTTGGCTCTCTCAAATAGGTGTGTCCAGCAAGGATAATTGTGACAAACTAAAAAGCAAAACAAATAAAGACTCATATAATACAAGACGCTCCAAGCAAAACTCATGATATGTGATGAATAAAAATATAGCTCAAAGTAAAATTATCGATGGTTGTTAGAAGAAAGAGGGGATGCCTTCCGGGGCATCCCCAAGCTTAGTTGCTTGGTTCTCCTTGAATATTAAATTGGGGTTCCATGGGCATCCCCAATCTTAGGCTCTTTTCACTCCTTATTCCTTCATCCATCGAGGTCTCACCCAAAACTTGAAAACTTCAATCACACAAAACTTAACAAAACCTTCATGAGATCCGTTAGTATAATAAAACCAATCTTTGCTTTAAGTACTGTTGAAAACCCATTCATATTTTTCTTGCATTATACCTACTATTTTCTAACGTACCATGGCTTATACCCCCTGATACAATCCATAAATTCATCCAGATAAGCACACAATGCAAAGAAAGAGAATCTGTCAAAAACAGAATAGTCTATAAAGATGCAAATTTTACTCATACTTCCGTAACTCCAAAAATGCTGAATCATTCGGGAAACAGAGGAAATTTCTATATCAATCTTTTGTAAAAAAATCAGAATTTTTCGTTGCTTCTGTGAATTTTAAAAATTCTGTTACTGGATGAAAAAGTTTCTGTTTTTCAACAGGATCAAATCAACTATCACCCAAAGGCTTTACTTGGCACAAACACTAATTAAAATAAAAAAAAGCAATCATAACAGAGGCATAATTGTGCAAACACTCAAGAACAGAAAGAAAAAGAAAAAAATAAATTTTATTCATTGGGTTGCCTCCCAGCAAGCGCTATCGTTTTATGCCCCTAGCTAGGCATAATGCATAGATTCTAGTATTGTCATCTTTGGTTTTCTTATCCTCCATAGGTGTGGCTTTGTCAGGAGGTTTCTCAAATATAACTTGAAACGCATTGTCCATAGAAATTTTAGCATTTTCAAGTTGTCCATCCTTATATCCCCTTTGATTCCCGGCCACAATCCAAGAATATTGTGGATTAACATCATTAAAAACTTGTTGGATCACATCCAAAATGGGGATCTCCTTTTTAAGGTTCTCATAAAAAAATTGGTTATTTCCTAGCAAATGTCTCAACACATAATCACTATTGTAAAGAATCTCATCTGTTACCGATTTTCACGGTTCATGCCATAAAAATAAAAAAATTCCCTTGCTTCCCGTACTATGTGATCAAATTCATTGATAGGAACAAGGGTGGATAAATTTTTAGCTTTCGGATCCTCTACAACGGGTAGCTCATAAAACAATCTTTGCAAGGTAGTATGGGTACGGATAAATCTATTTTCAAGTTTCAGAACTAGCGCTGAAATAGTTTCCGCATAAGTTTTAGTTCTTTTAAGTATAGGAGCATCTTCACAAGTCAAAGTTCCAACACAATTAAAGAATTCTTGGATAGTTTCTTTTGTTATAACGTCCCCTTGCCCCAAAACAAAAGTTTTAGCATCCAGATTGCCAGATCGCCCAATTTTAGGAGTTCGGCAATCATCTATTTCTGCCATACCAAAGTCACTCATGATGATAAGTTCAAGCAAACAAAAGATCGAACGAGAAAAAGGTGAACGAAAAAGAGAAGGCGAATAAAAAGGCAAATTTTTTTGTGAAGTGGGGGAGATGAAAATGAGTGGCAAATGGCAAATAATGTAAATTGCAAGGAGATGAGATTTGTGATAGGAACCTGATAGATGTTGATGTTGTCTCCCCGATAACGGCGCCAGAAATTCCTTTGACGTGGCTTGAGACTGCGTCGGTATTTCCCCAAAGAGGAAGGGATGATGCAACACAGCTACGGTAAGTATTTCCCTCAGTTGTGAAACCAAGGTATCAATCCAGTACGAGAACCAAGCAACACTATATAAACGGTACCTGCACACAAAGAACAAATACTTGCAACCCGACGCGGAAGAGGGGTTGCCAATCCCTCCTCGGTAAAAACATAGATTAATTTGTATGAGATTGGATAAATAGATCTGAATAAAACATGAAATAAAATAAGTAAAGAACAAGTGTAGCAAGGTATTTTTGGATTTTTGGAATAATAGATCTAAAAACAAATATGTTAACAGATAGATCTGAAATCAATATAATAAAAGATAGACCCGGGGGCTGTAGATTTCACCAGTGGCTTCTCTCAAGAAAATAATATACGGTGGGTAAACAAATTAATGTTGGGCAATTGATAGAAGAACAAATAATTATGATGATATCCAAGGCAATGATCATGAATATAGGCATCACGTCCAAGATGAGTAGACTGACTCCTGCCTGCATCTACTACTATTACTCCACACATTGACCGCTATCCAGCATGCATCTAGTGAATTAAGTTCATGGAGAAACGGAGTAATGCAATAAGAACGATGACATGGTGTAGACAAGATCTATTCATATAGGAATAGACCCCATCTTTTTTATCCTTAATAGCAATGATACATGCGTGCCTCGCTACCCTTTTTATCACTAGGTGAGGACACCGCAAGATCGAACCCATCACAAAGCACCTCTTCCCATTGCAAGAAAAATCAATCTAGTTGGCCTAACTAAACCAAAGATTCGGAGAAGAAATACGAAGCTATAAATAGTCATGCATAAAAGAGATCAAAGAAGACTCAAATAATATTCATGGATATAGATCTGATCATAAACTCGAACTTCATCGAATCCCAACAAACACACCGCAAAAAGTCATTACATCAAATAGATTTCCAAGAGACCATTGTACTGAGAATAAAAAAGAGAGAATAAGCCATCTAGCTACTGTCTACGGACCCGTAGGTCTATGGTGAACTACTCACGCATCATCGGAGGAGCATCAATGAGGATGATGAACCCCTTCGTGATAGTGTTCCCCTCCGGCAGAGTGCCGGATTAGGGCTCTAGATTGGATCTCGTGGTTCTGGAACTTGCGGCGGCTGGAATTGTGTTTCGTTGACTCCCCTAGGGTTTCTGGAATATTTGGGTATTTGGACTCCGTTTGATAGGGATATTCTGTGAAGTAAAAAACAAGCAAAAAAACAGCAACTGGCATTGGGCACTATGTCAATAGGTTAGTCCCAAAAATTGATATAAAGTTGCTATAAAATGATTGTAAAACATCCAAGAATGATAATATAACAGCATGGAACAATCAAAAATTACAGATACATTGGAGACGTATCAAAGAATAACTGTAGTGGTGACCCTAGCACCTCCAAAGTACGCGACAGACATGGGAAACCTCGGTGCAACAGAAATAGCAAGCGCCGCAATAGAGGAAGCAATAGTGACGCCAAGGAGTCTGCAGTTAATTTCGGCTTTAGCAATTAGCATGGCGGCAACAAAAGGAAGCCTTTCCAGGGAGGCAAGGATGGTCCAACTCAATTGGACAAGATCTTGGAAAACTGTGTGCCATTGATGACCCACAAGTATAGGGGATCTATCGCAGTCCTTTCGATAAGTAAGAGTGTCTAACCCAACGAGGAGCAGAAGGAAATGACAAGCGGTTTTCAGCAAGGTATTATCTGCAAGCACTGAAACTATCGGTAACAGATTGTTTTGTGATAAGATAATTCGTAACGAGTAACAAGTAACAAATGTAACTAAAGTGCAGCAAGGTGGCCCAATCCTTTTTGTAGCAAAGGACAAGCCTGGACAAACTCTTATATAAAGAAAAGCGCTCCTGAGGACACATGGGAATTATTGTCAAGTTAGTTTTCATCATGCTCATATGATTCACGTTCGTTACTTTGATAATTTGATATGTGGGTGGACCAGTGCTTGGGTGCTGTCCTTACTTGGACAAGCCTCCCACTTATGATTAGCCCCTCTCGCAAGCATCCGCAACTACGAAAGAAGAATTAAGATAAATCTAACCATAGCATGAAACATGTGGATCCAAATCAGCCCCTTACGAAGCAACGCATAAACTAGGGTTTAAGCTTCTGTCACTCTAGCAACCCATCATCTACTTATTACTTCCCAATGCCTTCCCCTAGGCCCAAATCATGGTGAAGTGTCATGTAGTCGACGTTCACATAACACCACTAGAGGAAAGACAACATACATCTCATCAAAATATCGAACGAATACCAAATTCACATGATTACTTATAACAAGACTTCTCCCATGTCCTCAGGAACAAACGTAACTACTCACAAAGCATATTCATGTTCATAATCAGAGGAGTAATAATTATCATTAAGGATCTGAACATATGATCTTCCACCAAATAAACCAACTAACATCGACTACAAGGAGTAATCAACACTACTAGCAACCCACAGGTACCAATCTGAGGTTTTGAGACAAAGATCGGATACAAGAGATGAACTAGGGTTTCGAGAGGAGATGGTGCTGGTGAAGATGTTGATGGAGATTGACCCCCTCTCGATAAGAGGATCGTTGGTGATGACGATGGCTTCGATTTCCCCCTCCCAGAGGGAAATTTCCCCGATAAAACAGCTCCGCCGGAGCCCTAGATTGCTTCTGCCCAGGTTCTGCCTCGAGACGGCGGCGCTTCGTCCCGAAAGCTCTTTTCTGATTTTTTCCAGGTCAAAAGACACCATATAGCAGAAGAGGGGCACCGGAGGCCTGACAGGGGGCCCACATGCCCTAGGGGCGCGCCCAGGGGGTAGGGCGCGCCCCCAGGCTTGTGGGCACCTGGTGGGTCCCCTCTGGTATTTTCTTCACCCAATATTTTTAATATATTCCAAAATAATTCTCCGTAAATTTTCAGGACTTTTGGAGTTGTGCAGAATAGGTCTCTCAGATTTGCTCCTTTCCGGTCCAGAATTCCAGCTGCCGGCATTCTCCCTCTTCATGTAAATCTTGTAAAATAAGAGAGAAAAGGCATACGTATTGTACCATAAAGTGGAATAACAGTCCATAATGCAATAAATAATGATATAAAAGCATGATACAAAATGGACGTATCAACTCCCCCAAGCTTAGACCTCGCTTGTCCTCAAGCAAAAGCTGAGATCGATAATCATGTCCACATGTTTAGAGATAGAGGTGTCGATAAAGTAAAATACGGACATGAAAGCATCATGATCATCTTTAGAATAGCAACATATATTTGTATATAATTTCTTATGCTAAAGTGACAATTCGTTCACAAGATAAAGTATGAATCAAGAACTCTATTGAGAACCAACAAACTATGATCTCAGTCATTCAAGCAATTGCAATTTATCATAACATCGAAAAGAGTCAATGTAAGAGCTTGTTTAGCAAATCCACATACTCAATTATCTCTTAGTCTTTTATAATTGCTAACACTCACGCGGTACTTATGAGATCAAAGCTTTAATTGGACACAGAGAAAGATAGGGGCTTATAGTGTTGCCTGCCAACTATTTACCTCAAGGGTAATGTCAACAATAATAACTCATGATCACCTATATCCGAGTGGATATATGTATCTAGATCTTTCCCCAACACATGGCGCTTGCCAAGAGAAAAATACGAAATATAGGAAGTGGTGAAGATCACCATGACTCTTACATAAAGGTAAGTACTAGAAAGTAAAATATAGGCCCTTCGCAGAGGGAAGCAGAGGTTGTCATGCGCTTTTTTGTTGGATGCACAAAATCTTAATGCAAAGAAACGTCACTTTATATTGCCCCTTGTGATAAAGAGCTTTATTATGCAGTCCGTTGCTTTTATTTCTTCCATATCACACGTTCGTATAAAGCTTATTTTCCTCACACTAATAGATCATACATATTTAAGGAGCAATTTTTATTGCTTGCACCGATGACAACTTACTTGAAGGATCTTACTCCATCCATAGGTAGGTATAGTGGACTCTCATGGTAAAACTGGGTTAACGGTGTTTGGATGCACAAGTAGTATCTCTACTTGGTGTGGAAGTTTTGGCTAGTATGAGGTGGAAGCAAGCGTCACATGATAGAGGATCTATGACAATATAACTTCTATTCAGAAATAAGCAAACATAACTCATTATGTTGTCTTCCTTGTCCAACATCAACTTCTTAGCATATAATATTTTAATGAGTGCTCACAATCATGAAAGATGTCCAAGATAATATATTTATATGTGAACCTCTCTTTCTTTATTACTTCGTTTTAATTGCAACAAGGACCAACACTATGTTTGTCAACTCACAACAAGTTTCAATCTACATACTTCTTAGTGGTGCCTTGGACGAACCCATGGCCAAGTTGTTGAGTGTGGTGCGGTGGCCGTCTGTCGACGGCGGGGAACCAGATCCGAGGTGGTGAACGACGGCTTAGCGGGAACAGCTCCGGTGCGGTGGACGGTTGCGACAGTGGAGCGGCAGCGGTGAGGCACAGGACGGTGTGGTCGAAGTGGTTCTGGTATGGCGCACGTCGGCTTCGGCGTCGTGGAGGCAGATTTGCCTCGGCTTCAGCTGCTAAGTCCTTGAGGGCATTGCGGTTGCGGTTGTGGTGGACGACGACGTCGGGGTACCGGCTCTGGCGTGATGGAGGAGGGCGGCGGTGGATTGGGTGGAGGACGGAGGAGGCTGGGGTTTCGCGGCTGGTGGTAAGGGCGTTTTGGCGCCCACGGAGTATGAATGGGGAAACGGAGGGAGGGGGGAACTAAGGGGGAACAATGTTTCGGTTTGGGACGTGCTTGTTTGAAATTTGGGGAAAGTTACAAACTTTGCCCCCATCTAAAATTTCGGACATATTGCGGGTCAGGGGTAGGACAGTAATCTCAGGTGTCCCAAATGGTGGGCGGGATAGATTTCGGCCGAGCGCATGGGTGTTTAGGCGCCCACGGCGTATGAATGCTTCTCAGAGGCGGTTGAGACTAGCGTCTTGGTGAAGTTACAAACATACCCCGGTTTAGACCATTGGACATCAGGCCGATAGGCTACACGGGTCAGAGTCAGGACAGTGATTTCATACCACCAAACATTAGTCTCGCGCGGTTTCGGGTGACCAGAGGCTTATTTGGCGCTTCGTTCAATATTTGGGAGCAGAAGCATTAATGTTTTCAGTTCTCTTGAATTGAACTTTCAGGATTTGTCAAACTTCACAAATCTTGACTCTTGAAAATCCTAAAACTACGATTATTTTGGAATGGAGGGGGTACATTTGAATATACATTGTACATGAGTATATATTAAAAAATATGCAACTTACCTCAATTCATGCATGGTTCCAGATATAATCTCCTTGGTTGCAAAAAAATAGTTAGACATGCGTATGAATATATAGCATGTTCAAACGCACAACAAAGATTGATTCCCCCTTTTAGCTCTGATTTACAAATGCCATTATCTCGGATTCAAATAGATGAATGCACTTCCTATGAATTCGAATCTTCGAAACCCCTTTTATGTTGAATTCAACATTTATTCTATTTCGTAGCTAGCAATTTGGAATGTATCCATGTAAGTGACAAATGTATAAAGTGCTTGACACTAACAACCTGGAGTGCACTAATTAATGTTTATATATGAATGACAAAAGCAATGCATTGTCTGGATTTCAAACCACTCTCACTCTATGGATCGATAAGATCAAATAAACCTATGCACATGCTAGAATTCAATAGAGTATGGGTGTCTGATAGACCGATGTTTGTTCATACGCAAATTGCAAAATTCATGATCTCATCCAAAAATAATAATGCCATTTATATTTTAATTTAATGCGTAGAACCGCCTTTTACACGTAGATGCACTATGCCTCGGCCTGTTCTCACACACGCGCTATATATCTCGCTATCTGACGCATAACTGCACACACGTTATATAGATCGGCATTCTCTCTCACACATGCTCACAATCTTTCCCGGGGTGTCTCACACACACACTCTCTATATATCTCCCTCTCTCTTTCTTACTACTATGTACCACTCTTTTCACTAATCTCAATTGGAAAAAACTATTTCTCTCGCATGCATATACACACTCGCATGGTCTCTACTAGCCCTCTATAGGCACATATATGTGCCTACGTGTCTCCCGCACGCACATTATCTTTAGGCCTCTCTCGCACACATTGCCCGCCCACACCTCTCTCTTAGTACTTGGCAGATATGATTCCATCAGATCATTCGGTAGGATATCCCTAACTGTTAGGCTGGATGGTAATACGAGGCAAAGTTTTACCCAAGTCCAGGCCCTGGCAGTTGAGGAAAAAGCCTACTCCTGGTACTGTATATTTGTGATAGGGGTGTGTACAAAGTACACGTGAATACCAGGCATTGTGCATGTGTGTATACTATCGACAAACTAGCCCCCAGGCTTATATAACATACTCGGGGCATAGGGTTACAAATCATATATAGTCGACTTATCATCAGTGGGGATAGAGTCCTCCACGACTCTGGTAGCTTCGTCTTGTACGCCGAGTCCTCCACATGGGTCTTCGTATAACGCGTCTCGGTCCAACCTATGTGGCGCAGGATGGAACCGACCCATGAGTCCTCACGTTGACCCACCACAACTAGAAATGATGTGCCCCACACACAATCGGCCACTAAGAAAATAAGCATATACAATAGTACAAAGTTATGCATGAAAGTTAATTGCATGGTGTATCCAATAATATTTGTTCTCCATTGTGAATGTTTATATTTTCTCCTAAAATATTGTGACGCCCCCGACTCAATCGTGCACTAATCATACACGCAAACATGCATGATCAAGCACAGGGACTCACGTGAAGATATCAAAACACAACTCTAACACAAATAAACGGAGATCCACTAATATTACAGACCAGGGATCATGAGGATCCGAATGCATAAGTCAGTCATACAAATAATATCTGAGTACAGACATAGTTAGACAAGGGTTGCCTTAAGAAGGCTAGCACAAACAAAGACTCTAGATCGAAAGGCAAAGGTTTCCTGCCTGGGAGCCTCCGATCCTACTCCTGGTTGGCTGGCTCGATCCAGTAGTAAGTACCGTCTGGACCCATCTGATAGTAAGCTCCTGCAGTGGCATCTGGCTCCTGGGCTCCATCGTCTGTTATATCACCAAGTAGGGGAATATAGGGAAAAAGAGGAAGCAAAGCAACCGTGAGTACTCAGCAAGCAAGGATCTACACTACATATGCAACATTATCAAAGAGAGGCTGTATATGTGGACTGGGCTGCAGAAATGCCAGAATAGAGAGAAGGCCTAGTCCTATCGAAGACTAGCATCTTCACGAAGCCACCATCTTGCAGCAATTAGAAGAGTACGGAAAAGCATTTTATTAAGCAAGCATGTTGAGGCAAATCCTAGAGATCCTTCCTCGACTCCCTGTGAGAAAGCGATCCCAGAGCTTCAATTAATTAAACAAGTATCCAGTTCAAGTAATAGATCGGAATACCAAACTGAGCGTCCTTTACCATAGGACCGGCTATCGATAGATTATTCTTCCCTGCAGGGGTGCACTACAGTTACCCAACACGCTCGATCACCTCTGGCCGGACACACTTGTTGGGTAATGCCCGTCCTCGGGAGATCAACACGAAGCAGCACCCTACCTAGGCTCAGCAGAGAGGTCAGCACGCCGGACTAACCTATGCACCCAGAGGTCTTGGGCCATTGCCCTGGGCACCCTGCGCGTTGCGAGACTGGTCGGGGAGCAGGCGCGACACTGAACTCGTCAGTGAAGTATCCAACCCAACCCCAACAATCAGCCCGCACGGTGAACCGTGATGTCTGAAGAGCTTTTGGGAGAAACGTACGATGTAGAGGGCCCCATAAACCATTATCCCGCGTGGTGGTAGTGCGTATAGGACACGTCGACCCACTCAGATCAAATACCCAAATCCGATAGGCTGATTTAGAAACACGCGGAGATGATCAGAGTTTCTGAAGCTCCGCCACAATATCACACTCGAGTGCCCTTCCGGCACACCCGACATCATAGATCCCCTGCGGGTACCCATCAGGGTCGACCCGCCTGTAACAAAGGTCAAAGTAACCGTGTGGTCATAACATCAAGGGGGGAAACCCCGAGGAATCACCCTCGATGGATTCCACTCGTTGAAATCATCAGGGTGAACATATGAGGCATCACCCTCGAGGTTCACACTGAGGGGTTGCACGACAGAGTCGTATCGGAAGTGGAGAAGGAGGAATCACCCTCGATGACCATGACCGAATAGCTACACTACAGAGTATTCATCCGGAGTGTGTTACGAGGTATCACCCTCGGCAGTCGATAGTTACTATGCGGAGTCATACAACTAAGGGGGTGAAGTGATGTGTCGGTCTCTGGTCGACGATCACATTGATCGAGCCGTCGATGATCAAGCAGGGGTAATAAGGGTAAGGTGGTGGGGGTCACTGATGGTTCACTACCAACCTATACTAAGCAGTTTAACATAGGCATGTAAGGTAACAATAAACAGGTTACAAAAGTAGGCTATGCATCAGAATAGGAGCAAACATTAACAGTAGCAAAATCTAGTGCAAGCAGGAGAAATGAAATGGGCGATATCTGGATGCTCAAGGGGGGGGGGGCTTGCCTGGTTGCTCTGGCAAGAAAGAGGGGTCGTCAACGGGCTGCTCGTCTGGAGCGTAGTCGTACTCAGCTGCAACGGCATCGGTGTCGGCGTCTATCGAGAGAGAAGGAGGGGAAGAGAAATAATAAATTCACGGCAAAAATGCAAACAATATGTATGACATGTCTAAATGATATGCAGAGGTGTTCTACTGCCTAACTAAATGATTTAGTTAATTTTGGAATTTATTGTGATTTATTTTATTAAGGTTGAGCACTATTCATTTATTAAAATCTGGCAAAAAGTTCCATGTTCAGATAGTTAGGAGCATCTGACAAATGAACGGACCACATATTCGGATTCATCTCATCGTTCTGAGCAAGTTTCATGTACAAAGTATTTTCATCTGAGCTATGGTTTATTTTGTATTAAATTTTAAAGATTTAATCAATTCTGAAATTACTATTAATTAAATTAATTCAAAAATACAATTATGATGTCATCATGACATCAGCATGACGTCAGCAGTCAACTATACTGTTGACTGGGTCAAACCGACATGTGGGTCCCACTGTCATTGACTGTTAGACCTAATTAACAATTAATTAGTTTAATTAACAGATTAATTAGATTAAGTTAATTAAGTTAATTAATTAAGATAATTATTAATTATATTTTTATTATTATATTTTTATTACTTATTTGTTTTTCTTTTTCGTTCTGGGCTAGGCCCAACTGTCATTGGCACAAGGGGGCGGGGCCCAGCTGTCATAGGCCCCAGGGGCCTTAGCGGGCATCGGGCGTTGGGCATGGGCGTCTGACAGGCTGTCGCGGAGCGAGGCATCCGGGGCTGCGGCGGGGCGCCGGCCAGAGCGGTGGCGCGGTGGCCGGCAGGGGTGGCCGCTGGCGTGGTCCCGAGCGGAGGCGGCGAGCGGGGCGAGGTCGAAGGCGCGGGCACGGGGAGGGCGCAGCGGCTGCAGCGGCGGGCGGATGGGGTCGGCGCGAGCAGCAGCAGCAACAGGCAAAGGAGCGAGCAGGCCATGTGCGGGCACAGGCGGACGCGGCAGCAGGCGGTCCAAGGCGCGCGAGACAACAGGGGCGCTGGTGGCCTCGGCCAACAGCAGCGGCAGCCAGCGGCGAACTAGCTGCGACATGAGTGGCGAAGAGCAGCAGGAGATGACGAGCAGCAGGGGACGTGGCTGGGCGCAGGGCACGGTGGCGCGGTCGGGCTGCAGCCGCAGCAGAAGAAACAACAGTAGCGGCACGACACGGGGCGAGCGCTGGAGCAAGAGGCGGGCGCGGGCAAGGCTTGCGGCCGGGGCGCGCACGGGCGCTGGTGGGCGCGGCCACGGGCACGGCCTGGGCGGGGTGGTTCTGAGTCTGGTGGTGGTGGGCATTCAGGGGCACGACCACGACCACCTTGTCTAACCATCCTGCTAAGTTTCAACAGGGATAGTTTAGTAAAAGAAATTGCGAGTGTTTAGCGACAAGCATGATGTAACTCGTCAACAATTAAGTAGTGTAACAGATACTTAACAGTAGTCAATTAAGACATACAGATCCATACACAGAGTTGGGTACATGCGGACAGCATAACGGCGCAAATTTATAAACTAGACATGCTAGGCGGCGCGCAGGCATGCGGTAAGGAAGTACACAACGAGACATAGCAAAGGCTACTTCAACGTCGGAGAAAACCACTGAAACGGGGTAACTGCAAGTGCGGACGACGAATGACCATCACAGGAAAATCCTGCACTCCATGTGCACTCTGATGCAGAATCCGGTCTTATCGAATGACAACTCGGAGTATAATACAACTCGGAGAGAAAGGTTAAACAAAACAATGGAAAGGAAAATGATTATCAGACTAATCAGATCAATGGTAAGGAAGTAAGCATGGATATCCAACTCTCCGGGTAGACGAGATTTACGAGGTCCTAAGTGTCGGCGTTAGTAAAATTTATTTTACCCGAATAGAAGAGAGATCAGAGTCCCAGAGTATAGACGAGGAATAAAAGATCCTAATACCACCCAGTTGGCGACGTGGGCCCGTAAGCCAAACAACCAAGTTAGTAAATTAGTTTTTCGATGTCTAGACTCAACTTCGGCCAAGGAATTTGAAGGGGGCTTCCTACCGGCAGTCGGCTCTGATACCAACTTGTGACGCCCCTGACTCAATCATGCACTAATCATACACGCAAACATGCATGATCAAGCACCGGGACTCACGGGAAGATATCACAACACAACTCTAACACAAATAAACGGAGGTCCACGAATATTACAGACCAGGGATCACGAGGATCCGAATACATAAGTCAGTCATACAAATAATATCTGAGTACAGACATAGTTAGACAAGGGTTGCCTTAAGAAGGCTAGCACAAACAAAGACTCTAGATCGAAAGGAGAAGGCCTCCTGCCTGGGAGCCTCCGATCCTACTCCTGGTTGGCTGGCTCGATCCAGTAGTAAGTACCGTCTGGACCCATCTGATAGTAAGCTCCTGTAGTGGCATCTGTCTCCTGGGCTCCATCGTCTGTTATATCACCAAGTAGGGGAATATAGGGAAAAAGAGGAAGCAAAGCAACCGTGAGTACTCATCCGAAGTACTCAGCAAGCAAGGATCTACACTACATATGCAACATTATCAAAGAGAGGCTGTATATGTGGACTGGGCTGCAGAAATGCCAGAATAGAGAGAAGGCCTAGTCCTATCGAAGACTAGCATCTTCACGAAGCCACCATCTTGCAACAATTAGAAGAGTACAGAAAAGCATTTTATTAAGCAAGCATGTTGAGGCAAAGCCTAGAGATCCTTCCTCGACTCCCTGCGAGAAAGCGATCCCAGAGCTTCAATTAATTAAACAAGTATCCAGTTCAAGTAATAGATCGGAATACCAAACTGAGCGTCCTTTACTGTAGGACCGGCTATTGATAGATTATTCTTCCCTGCAGGGGTGCACTACTGTTACCCAACACGCTTGATCACCTCTGGCCGGACACACTTGCTGGGTAATGCCCGGCCTCGGGAGATCAACACGACGCAGCGCCCTACCTAGGCTCAGCAGAGAGGTCAGCACGCCGGACTAACCTATGCACCCAGAGGTCTTGGGCCATCGCCCTGGGCACCCTGGGCGTTGCGAGACTGGTGGGGGAGCAGGCGCGACACTGAACTCGTCAGTGAAGTATCCAGCCCAACCCCAACAATCAGCCCGCATGGTGAACCGTGACGTCTGAAGAGCTTTCGGGAGAAACGTACGACGTAGAGGGCCCCATAAACCATTATCCCGCGTGGTGGTAGTGCGTATAGGGCACGTTGACCCACTCAGATCAAATACCCAAATCCGATAGGCTGATTTGGAAACACGTGGAGACAATTAGAGTTTCTGAAGCTCCGCCACAATATCACACTCGAGTGCCCTTCCGGCACACCCGACATCATAGATCCCCTGCGGGTACCCATCAGGGTCGACCCGCCTGTAACAAAGGTCAAAGTAACCATGTGGTCATAACATCAAGGGGGAAACCCCGAGGAATCACCCTTGGTGGATTCCACTCGTTGAAATCATCAGGGTGAACATATGAGGCATCACCCTCGAGGTTCACACTGAGGGGTTGCACGACAGAGTCGTATCGGAAGTGGAGAAGGAGGAATCACCCTCGATGACCATGACCGAATAGCTACACTGCAGAGTATTCATCCGGAGTGTGTTACGAGGTATCACCCTCGGCACTCGATAGTTACTATGCAGAGTCATACAACTAAGGGGGTGAAGTGATGTGTCGGTCTCTGGTCGACGATCACATTGATCGAGCCGTCGATGATCAAGCAAGGGCAATAAGGGTAAGGTGGTGGGGGTCACTGATGGTTCACTACCAACCTATACTAAGCAGTTTAACATAGGCATGTAAGGTAACAATAAACAGGTTACAAAAGTAGGCTATGCATCAGAATAGGACCAAACATTAACAGTAGCAAAATCTAATGCAAGCAGGAGAAATGAAATGGGCGATATCTGGATGCTCAAGGGGGGGGGGGGCTTGCCTGGTTGCTCTGGCAAGAAAGAGGGGTCGTCAACGGGCTGCTCGTTTGGAGCGTAGTCGTACTCAGCTGCAACGGCGTCGGTCTCGGCGTCTATCGAGAGAGAAGGAGGGGAAGAGAAATAATAAATTCACGGCAAAAATGCAAACAATATGTATGACATGTCTAAATGATATGCAGAGGTGTTCTACTGCCTAACTAAATGATTTAGTTAATTTTGGAATTTATTGTGATTTATTTTATTAAGGTTGAGCACTATTCATTTATTGAAATCAGGCAAAAAGTTCCATGTTCAGATAGTAGGGGCATCTGACAAATGAACGGACCACATATTCGGATTCATCTCATCGTTCTGAGCAAGTTTCATGTACAAAGTATTTTCATCTGAGCTACGGTTTATTTTATATTAAATTTTAAAGATTTAATCAATTCTGAAATTACTATTAATTAAATTAATTCAAAAATACAATTATGATGTCATCATGACATCCGCATGACGTCAGCAGTCAACTGTACTGTTGACTGGGTCAAACAGACATGTGGGTCCCACTGTCATTGACTGTTAGACCTAATTAACAATTAATTAGTTTAATTAACAGATTAATTAGATTAAGTTAATTAAGTTAATTAATTAAGATAATTATTAATTATATTTTTATTATTATATTTTTATTACTTATTTGTTTTTCTTTTTCGTTCTGGGCTAGGCCCAACTGTCATTGGCACAAGGGGGCGGGGCCCAGCTGTCATAGGCCCCAGGGGCCTTAGCGGGCATCGGGCGTTGGGCATGGGCGTCCGACAGGCTGTCGCGGAGCGAGGCATCCGGGGTTGCGGCGGGGCGCCGGCCAGAGCGGTGGCGCGGTGGCCGGCAGGGGTGGCCGCGGGCGTGGTCCCGAGCGGAGGCGGCGAGCGGGGCGAGGTCCAAGGCGCGGGCACGGGGAGGGCGCAGCGGCTGCGGCGGCGGGCAGATGGGGTCGGCGCGAGCAGCAGCAGCAACAGGCAAAGGAGCGAGCAGGGCATGCGCGGGCACAGGCGGACGCGGCAGCAGGCGGTCCAAGGCGCGCGAGACAACAGGGGCGCTGGTGGCCTCGGCCAACAGCAGCGGCAGCCAGCGGCGAACTAGCTGCGACATGAGTGGCGAAGAGCAGCAGGAGATGACGAGCAGTAGGGGACATGGCTGGGCGCAGGGCACGGTGGCGCGGTCGGGCTGCAGCCGCAGCAGAAGAAACAACAGCGGCAGCACAGCACGGGGCGAGCGCCGGAGCAAGAGGCGGGCGCGGGCAAGGCTTGCGGCCGGGGCGCGCACGGGCGCGGGTGGGCGCGGCCACGGGCACGGCCTGGGCGGGGTGGTTCTGAGTCTGGTGGTTGTGGGCATTCAGGGGCACGACCACGACCACGACCACGACCACGACCACCTTGTCTAACCATCATGCTAAGTTTCAACAGGGATAGTTTAGTAAAAGAAATTGCGAGTGTTTAGCGACAAGCATGATGTAACTCGTCAACAATTAAGTAGTGTAACAGATACTTAACAGTAGTCACTTAAGACATACAGATCCATACACAGAGTTGGGTACATGCGGACAGCATAACGGCGCAAATTTATAAACTAGACATGCTAGGCGGCGCGCAGGCATGCGGTAAGGAAGTACACAACGAGACATAGCAAAGGCTACTTCAACGTCAGAGAAAACCACTGAAACGGGGTAACTGCAAGTGCGGACGACGAATGACCATCACAGGAAAATCCTGCACTCCATGTGCACTCTGAAGCAGAATCCGGTCTTATCGAATGACAACTCGGAGTATAATACAACTCGGAGAGAAAGGTTAAACAAAACAATGGAAAGGAAAATGATTATCAGACTAATCAGATCAATGGTAAGGAAGTAAGCATGGATATCCAACTCTCCGGGTAGACGAGATTTACGAGGTCCTAAGTGTCGGCGTTAGTAAAATTTATTTTACCCGAATAGAAGAGAGATCAGAGTCCCAGAGTATAGACGAGGAATAAAAGATCCTAATACCACCCAGTTGGCGACGTGGGCCCGTAAGCCACACAACCAAGTTAGTAAATTAGTTTTTTGATGTCTAGACTCAACTTCGGCCAAGGAATTTGAAGGGGGCTTCCTACAGGCAGTCGGCTCTGATACCAACTTGTGACGCCCCTGACTCAATCATGCACTAATCATACACGCAAACATGCACGATCAAGCACCGGGACTCACGGGAAGATATCACAACACAACTCTAACACAAATAAACGGAGATCCACGAATATTACAGACCAGGGATCACGAGGATCCGAATACATAAGTCAGTCATACAAATAATATCTGAGTACAGACATAGTTAGACAAGGGTTGCCTTAAGAAGGCTAGCACAAACAAAGACTCTAGATCGAAAGGAGAAGGCCTCCTGCCTGGGAGCCTCCGATCCTACTCCTGGTTGGCTGGCTCGATCCAGTAGTAAGTACCGTCTGGACCCATCTGATAGTAAGCTCCTGTAGTGGCATCTGGCTCCTGGGCTCCATCGTCTGTTATATCACCAAGTAGGGGAATATAGGGAAAAAGAGGAAGCAAAGCAACCGTGAGTACTCATCCGAAGTACTCAGCAAGCAAGGATCTACACTACATATGCAACATTATCAAAGAGAGGCTGTATATGTGGACTGAGCTGCAGAAATGCCAGAATAGAGAGAAGGCCTAGTCCTATCGAAGACTAGCATCTTCACGAAGCCACCATCTTGCAGCAATTAGAAGAGTACAGAAAAGCATTTTATTAAGCAAGCATGTTGAGGCAAAGCCTAGAGATCCTTCCTCGACTCCCTGCGAGAAAGCGATCCCAGAGCTTCAATTAATTAAACAAGTATCCAGTTCAAGTAATAGATCGGAATACCAAACTGAGCGTCCTTTACTGTAGGACCGGCTATTGATAGATTATTCTTCCCTGCAGGGGTGCACTACTGTTACCCAACACGCTTGATCACCTCTGGCCGGACACACTTGCTGGGTAATGCCCGGCCTCGGGAGATCAACACGACGCAGCGCCCTACCTAGGCTCAGCAGAGAGGTCAGCACGCCGGACTAACCTATGCACCCAGAGGTCTTGGGCCATCGCCCTGGGCACCCTGGGCGTTGCGAGACTGGTGGGGGAGCAGGCGCGACACTGAACTCGTCAGTGAAGTATCCAGCCCAACCCCAACAATCAGCCCGCATGGTGAACCATGACGTCTGAAGAGCTTTCGGGAGAAACGTACGACGTAGAGGGCCCCATAAACCATTATCCCGCGTGGTGGTAGTGCGTATAGGGCACGTCGACCCACTCAGATCAAATACCCAAATCCGATAGGCTGATTTGGAAACACGTGGAGACAATTAGAGTTTCTGAAGCTCCGCCACAATATCACACTCGAGTGCCCTTCCGGCACACCCGACATCATAGATCCCCTGCGGGTACCCATCAGGGTCGACCCGCCTGTAACAAAGGTCAAAGTAACCATGTGGTCATAACATCAAGGGGGAAACCCCGAGGAATCACCCTCGGTGGATTCCACTCGTTGAAATCATCAGGGTGAACATATGAGGCATCACCCTCGAGGTTCACACTGAGGGGTTGCACGACAGAGTCGTATCGGAAGTGGAGAAGGAGGAATCACCCTCGATGACCATGACCGAATAGCTACACTGCAGAGTATTCATCCGGAGTGTGTTACGAGGTATCACCCTCGGCACTCGATAGTTACTATGCAGAGTCATACAACTAAGGGGGTGAAGTGATGTGTCGGTCTCTGGTCGACGATCACATTGATCGAGCCGTCGATGATCAAGCAGGGGCAATAAGGGTAAGGTGGTGGGGGTCACTGATGGTTCACTACCAACCTATACTAAGCAGTTTAACATAGGCATGTAAGGTAACAATAAACAGGTTACAAAAGTCGGCTATGCATCAGAATAGGACAAACATTAACAGTAGCAAAATCAGTGCAAGCGAGGAAATGAAATGGGCGATATCTGGATGCTCAAGGGGGGGGGGCTTGCCTGGTTGCTCTGGCAAGAAAGAGGGGTCGTCAAGGGCGCTCGTTTGGAGCGTAGTCGTACTCAGCTGCAACGCGCGATCGGTGTCGGCGTCTATCGAGAGAGAAGGAGGGGAAGAAATAATAATTCACGGCAAAAAATGCAAACAATATGTATGACATGTCTAAATGATATGCAGAGGTGTTCTACTGCCTAACTAAAGATTTAGTTTAATTTTGGAATTTTTGTGATTTATTTTATTAAGGTTGGCACTATTCATTATTAAAATCGGCAAAAAGTTCCATGTTCAGATAGTTAGGGCATCTGACAAATGAACGGACCACATATTCGGATTCATCTCATCGTTCTGAGCAAGTTTCATGTACAAAGTATTTTCATCTGAGCTAGGTTTATTTTGTATTAAATTTTAAGATTTAATCAATTCTGAAATTACTATTAATTAAATTAATTCAAAAATACAATTATGATGTCATCATGACATCGCATGACGTCGCAGTCAACTTACTGTTGACTGGGTCAAACGACATGTGGTCCCACTGTCAGACTGTTAGACCTAATAACAATTAATTAGTTTAATTAACAGATTAATTAGATTAGTTAATTAAGTTATTAATTAAGATAATTATTAATTATATTTTTTATTATATTATTTTATTACTTTTTGTTTTTCTTTCGTTCTGGGCTAGGCCCAACTGTCATTGGCACAAGGGGGGGGGCCCAGCTGTCATAGGCCCCAGGGGCCTTAGCGGGCATCGGGCGTTGGCGATGGGCGTTGAAGGCTGTCGCGGAGCGAGGCATCCGGGCTGCGGCGGGGCGCGGCCAGAGCGGTGGCGCGGTGGCCGGCAGGGGTGGCCGCGGGCGTGGTCCCGAGGGAGGCGGCGAGCGGGGCGAGGTCCAAGGCGGGCACCGGGGAGGGCGCAGCGGCTGCGGCGGCGGGCAGATGGTGGTCGGCGCGAGCAGCAGCACAGCAACAGGCAAAGGAGCGAGCAGGCATGGCGGGCACAGGCGGACGCGGCAGCAGGCGGCCAAGGCGCGCGAGACACAGGGGCGCTGGTGGCCTCGGCCAACAGCCCGGCAGCCAGCGCGAACTAGCTGCGACTGAGTGGCGAAGAGCAGCAGGAGATGACGAGCAGTAGGGACGTGGCTGGGCGCAGGGCACGGTGGCGCGGTCGGGCTGCAGCCGCACAGAAGAAACAACAGCGCAGCGACACACGGGCGAGCGCGGAAGCAAGAGGCGGGCGCGGGCAGGTTGCGGCGGGGCGCGCAGGGCGCGGTGGGCGCGGCCACGGGGACGGCCTGGGCGGGGTGGTTCTGAGTCTGGTGGTGTGGGCATTCAGGGCACGACCACGACCGCACGACACGACCACTTGTCTAACCATCCTGCTAAGTTTCAACAGGGATAGTTTAGTAAAAGAAATTGCGAGTGTTTAGCGACAAGCATGATGTAACCGTCAACAATTAAGTAGGTAACAGATACTTAACAGTAGTCATTAAGACATACAGATCCATACACAGAGTTGGGTACATGCGGACAGCATAACGCGCAAATTTATAAACTAGACATGCTAGGCGGCGCGCAGGCAGCGGTAAGGAAGTACACAACGAGACATAGCAAAGGCTACTTCAACGTCGAGAAAAACCACTGACGGGGTAACTGCAAGTGCGGACGACGAATGACCATCACAGAAAATCCTGCACTCCATGTGCACTCTGAGCAGAATCCGGTCTTATCGAATGACAACTCGGAGTATAATACACGGAGAGAAAGGTTAAACAAAACAATGGAAAGGAAATGATTATCAGACTAATCAGATCAATGGTAAGAAGTAAGCATGGATATCCAACTCTCGGGTAGACGAGATTTACGCGGTCTAAGTGTCGGCGTTAGTAAAATTTATTTTACCCGAATAGAGAGAGATCAGAGTCCCAGAGTATAGACGGAGGAAAAAGATCCTAATACCACCCAGTTGGCGACGTGGGCCGTAAGCCAAACAACCAAGTTAGTAAATTAGTTTTTTGATGTCTAGACTCAACTTCGCCAAGGAATTTGAAGGGGGCTTCCTACGGCAGTCGGCTCTGATACCAACTGTGACGCCCCTGACTCAATCATGCACTAATCATACACGCAAAAGAACGATCAAGCACGGGACTCACGGGAAGATATCACAACACAACTCTAACACAAATAAACGGAGGTCCCCGAATATACAGACCAGGGATCACGAGGATCCGAATACATAAGTCAGTATATACAAATAATATCTGAGTACAGACATAGTTAGACAAGGGTTGCCTTAAGAAGGCTAGCACAAACAAAGACTCTAGATCGAAAGGAGAAGGCCTCCTGCCTGGGAGCCTCCGATCCTACTCCTGGTTGGCTGGCTCGATCCAGTAGTAAGTACCGTCTGGACCCATCTGATAGTAAGCTCCTGTAGTGGCATCTGGCTCCTGGGCTCCATCGTCTGTTATATCAACAAGTAGGGGAATATAGGAAAAAGAGGAAGCAAAGCAACCGTGAGTACTCATCCGAAGTACTCAGCAAGCAAGGATCTACACTACATATGCAACATTATCAAAGAGAGGCTGTATATGTGGACTGGCTGCAGAAATGCCAGAATAGAGAGAAGGCCTAGTCCTATCGAAGACTAGCATCTTCACGAAGCCACCATCTTGCACAATTAGAAGAGTACAGAAAAGCATTTTATTAAGCAAGCATGTTGAGGCAAAGCCTAGAGATCCTTCCTCGACTCCCTGCGGAGAAAGCGATCCCAGAGCTTCAATTAATTAAACAAGTATCCGCAGTTCAAGTAATAGATCGGAATACCAAACTGAGCGTCCTTTACTGTAGGACCGGATTGATAGATTATTCTTCCCTGCAGGGGTGCACTACTGTTACCCAACACGCTTGATCACCTCTGGCCGGACACACTTGCTGGGAATGCCCGGCCTCGGGAGATCAACACGACGCAGCGCCCTACTAGGCTCAGCAGAGAGGTCAGCACGCCGGACTAACCTATGCACCCAGAGGTCTTGGGCCATCGCCTGGGCACCCTGGGCGTTGCGAGACTGGTGGGGGAGCAGCGCGACACTGAACTCGTCAGTGAAGTATCCAGCCCAACCCAACATCAGCCCGCATGGTGAACCTGACGTCTGAAGAGCTTTCGGGAGAAACGTACGACGTAGAGGCCCCATAAACCATTATCCCGCGTGGTGGTAGTGCGTATAGGGCAACGTGACCACTCAGATCAAATACCCAAATCCGATAGCTGATTTGGAAACACGTGGAGACAATTAGAGTTTCTGAAGCTCGCCACCAATACACACTCGAGTGCCCTTCCGGCACACCCGACATCATAGATCCCCTGGGGTACCCATCAGGGTCGACCCGCCTGTAACAAAGGTCAAAGTAACCATGTGGTCATAACATCAAGGGGGAAACCCCGAGGAATCACCCGGTGGATTCCACTCGTTGAAATCATAGGGTGAACATATGAGGATCACCCTCGAGGTTCACACTGAGGGGTTGCACGACAGAGTCGTATCGGAAGTGGGAAGGAGGAATCACCCCTCGATGACCATGACCGAATAGCTACACTGCAGAGTATTCATCCGGAGTGTGTTACGAGGTATCACCCTCGGCACTCGATAGTTACTATGCAGAGTCATACAACTAAGGGGGTGAAGTGATGTGTCGGTCTCTGGTCGACGATCACATTGATCGAGCCGTCGATGATCAAGCAAGGGCAATAAGGGTAAGGTGGTGGGGGTCACTGATGGTTCACTACCAACCTATACTAAGCAGTTTAACATAGGCATTAAGGTAACAATAAACAGGTTACAAAATAGGCTATGCATCAGAATAGGACAAACATTAACAGAGCAAAATCTAATGCAAGCAGGAGAAATGAAATGGGCGATATCTGATGCTCAAGGGGGGGGGGGGGCTTGCCTGGTGGTTGCTCTGGCAAGAAAGAGGGGTCGTAACGGGCTGTCGTTTGGAGCGTAGTCGTACTCAGCTGCAACGGGTCGGTCTCGGGTCTATCGAGAGAGAAGAAGAGGGAAGAGAAATAATAAATTCACGGCAAAAATGCAAACAATATGTAGACATGTCTAAATGATATGCAGAGGTGTTCTAACTGCCTAACTAAATGATTTAGTTAATTTTGGAATTTATTGTGATTTATTTTATTAAGGTTGAGCACTATTCATTTATTGAATCAGGCAAAAAGTTCCATGTTCAGATATAGGGGCATCTGACAAATGAACGGACCAATATTCGGATTCATCTCATCGTTCTGAGCAAGTTTCATGTACAAAGTATTTTCATCTGAGCTACGGTTTATTTTATATTAAATTTTAAAGATTAATCAATTCTGAAATTACTATTAATTAAATTAATTCAAAAATACAATTATGATGTCATCATGAATCGCATGACGTCAGCAGTCAACTGTACTGTTGACTGGGTCAAACAGACATGTGGGTCCCACTGTCATTGACTGTTAGACCTAATTAACAATTAATTAATTAACGATTAATTAGATTAAGTTAATTAAGTTAATTAATTAAGATAATTATTAATTATATTTTTATTATTATATTTTTATTACTTATTTGTTTTTCTTTTTCGTTCTGGGCTAGGCCCAACTGTCATTGGCAAAGGGGCGGGGCCCAGCTGTCATAGGCCCCAGGGGCCTTAGCGGGCATCGGCGTTGGGCATGGCGTGTCGACAGGCGTGGGAGGAGGATGGGGGATGCGGGGGGGCGGCAGAGCGGTGGCGGGTGGGGAGGGGTGGGCGGGGTCGGTCCGAGGGAGGCGGCGAGCGGGGCGAGGTCAAGGCGCGGCACGGGAGGGGCAGCGGCTGGCGGCGGGCGGATGGGGTCGGCGCGAGCAGCAGCAGCAACAGGCAAGGAGCGAGCAGGCATGCGCGGGCACAGGCGGACGCGGCATGCAGGCGGTCCAAGGCGCGCGAGACAACAGGGGCGTGGTGGCCTCGGCCAACAGCAGCGGCAGCCAGCGGCGAACTAGCTGCGACAGAGTGGCGAAGAGCAGCAGGAGATGACGGCAGCAGGGGACCTGGCTGGGCGCAGGGCACGGTGGCGCGGTCGGGCTGCAGCCGCAGCAGAGAAACAGAAACAACAGCGCAGCACAGCATGGGCGAGCGCCGGAGCAAGAGGCGGGCGGGCAAGGCTTGCGGCCGGGCGCGCACGGGCGCGGTGGGCGCGGCCACGGCACGCCTGGGCGGGGTGGTTCTGAGTCTGGTGGTGTGGGGCATTCAGGGGCACGACGACCACGACCACGACCACCTTGTCTAACCATCATGCTAAGTTTCAACAGGGATAGTTAGTAAAGAAATTGCGAGTGTTTAGCGACAAGCATGATGTAACTCGTCAACATTAAGTAGTGTAACCGATACTTAACAGTGTCATTAAGACATACAGATCCATAACAGAGTTGGGTACATGCGGACAGCATAACGGCGCAAATTTATAAACTAGACATGCTAGGCGGCGCGCAGGCATGCGGTAAGGAAGAGTACACAACGAGACATAGCAAAGGCTACTTCAACGTCGGAGAAACCACTGAAAGGGGTAACTGCAAGTGCGGACGACGAATGACCATCACAGGAAAATCCTGCACTCCATGTGCACTCTGAGCAGAATCCGGTCTTATCGAATGACAACTCGAGTATATACAACTCGGAGAGAAGGTTAAACAAAACAATGGAAAGGAAAATGATTATAGACTAATCAGATCAATGGTAAGGAAGTAAGCATGGATATCAACTCTCGGGTAGACGAGATTTACGAGGTCCTAAGTGTCGGCGTTAGTAAAATTTATTTTACCGAATAGAAGAGAGATCAGAGTCCCAGAGTATAGAAGGAATAAAAGATCCTAATACACCCCAGTTGGCGACGTGGGCCCGTAAGCACACAACCAAGTTAGTAAATTAGTTTTGATGTCTAGACTCAACTTCGGCCAAGGAATTTGAAGGGGGCTTCCTACAGGCAGTCGGCTCTGATACCAACTTGTGACGCCCCTGACTCAATCATGCACAATCATACACGCAAACTGCACGATCAAGCAAGGGACTCAGGGAAGATATCACAACACAACTCTAACACAAATAACGGAGATCCACGAATATTACAGACCAGGGATCACGAGGATCGAATACATAAGTCAGTCATACAAATAATATCTGAGTACAGACATAGTTAGACAAGGGTTGCCTTAAGAAGGCTAGCACAAACAAAGTCTAGATCGAAAGGGAAGGCCTCTGCCGGGAGCCTCCGATCCTACTCCTGGTTGGCTGGCTCGATCCAGTAGTAAGTACCGTCTGGACCCATCTGATAGTAAGCTCCTGTAGTGGCATCTGCTCCTGGGCTCCATCGTCTGTTATATCACCAAGTAGGGGAATAGGGAAAAGAGGAAGCAAAGCAACGTGAGTACTCATCGACGTACTCAGAAGCAAGGATCTACACTACATATGCAACATTATCAAAGAGAGGCTGTATATGTGGACTGGCTGCAGAAATGCCAGAATAGAGAGAAGGCCTAGTCCTATCGAAGACTAGCATCTTCACGAAGCCACCATCTTGCAGACTTAGAAGAGTACAGAAAAGCATTTTATTAGCAAGCATGTTGAGGCAAAGCCTAGAGATCCTTCCTCGACTCCCTGCGAGAAAGCGATCCCAGAGCTTCAATTAATTAACAAGTATCCAGTTCAAGTAATAGATCGGAATACCAAACTGAGCGTCCTTTACTGTAGGACCGGCTATTGATAGATTATTCTTCCCTGCAGGGGTGCACTACTGTTACCACACACGCTTGATACACCTCTGGCCGGACACACTTGCTGGGTAATGCCCGGCCTCGGGAGATCAACACGACGCAGCGCCCTACCTAGGCTCAGCAGAGAGGTCAGCACGCCGACTAACCTATGCACCCAGAGGTCTTGGGCCATCGCCCTGGGCACCCTGGGCGTTGCGAGACTGGTGGGGGAGCAGGCGCGACACTGAACTCGTCAGTGAAGTATCCAGCCCAACCCAACAATCAGCCCGCATGGTGAACGCATGACGTCTGAGAGCTTTCGGGAGAAACGTACGACGTAGAGGGCCCCATAAACCATTATCCCGCGTGGTGGTAGTGCGTATAGGGCACGTCGACCCACTCAGATCAAATACCCAAATCCGATAGGCTGATTTGGAAACACGTGGAGACAATTAGAGTTTCTGAAGCTCCGCCACAATATCACACTCGAGTGCCCTTCCGGCACACCCGACATCATAGATCCCCTGCGGGTACCCATCAGGTCGACCCGCCTGTAACAAAGGTCAAAGTACCATGTGGATAACATCAAGGGGGAAACCCGAGGAATCACCCTCGGTGGATTCCACTCGTTGAAATCATCAGGGTGAAAATTGAGGCATCACCCTCGAGGTTCACACTGAGGGGTGCACGACAAGTCGTATCAAGTGGAGAGAAGGGAATCACCCTCGATGACCATGACGCGAAAGCTACACTGCAGAGTATTCATCCGAGTGTGTTACGAGGATCACCCTCGGCACTCGATAGTTACATGAGAGTTACAACTAAGGGGGTGAAGTGATGTGTCGGTCTTTGGTCGACGATCACATTGATCGAGCGTCGATGATCAAGCAGGGGCAAATAAGGGTAAGGGGGGGGGGGCACTGATGGTTCACTACCAACCTATACTAAGCAGTTTAACATAGGCATGAAGTAACAATAAAAGGTTACAAAGTAGGCTATGCATCAGAAAGAGCAAACATTAACAGTAGCAAATCTAATGCAAGCAGGAGAAATGAAATGGGCGATATCTGATGCTCAGGGGGGGGGGGGCTTGCCTGGTTGCCTGGCAAGAAAGAGGGGTCGTCAACGGGCTGCTCGTCTGGAGGTAGTCGTACTCAGCTGCAACGCGTTCGGTCTCGGGTGTCTATCGAGAGAGAAGGAGGGGAGAGAAAAAAATAAATTCACAGGCAAAAATGCAAACAATATGTATGACATGTCTAAATGTATGCAGAGGTGTTCTACTGCTAAAAATGATTTAGTTAATTTGGATTTATTGGATTTTTTTTATTAAGGTTGAGCACTATTCATTTATTGAAATCAGGCAAAAAGTTCCATGTTCAGATAGTTAGGGGCATCTCACAGAGAACGGACCAGTATTCGGATTCATCTCTATCGTTCTGAGGAAGTTTCATGTACAAAGATTTTCATCTGAGCTACGATTTATTTTATATTATTAATTTTAAAATTTAATCAATTCTGAAATTATATTAATTAATAATTAAAATACAATTATGATGTATCATGACATCAGCATGACTCAGCAGCATAACTGTACTGTTGACGGTGTCAAACGACATGTGGGTCCCACTGTCATGATGTTAGACCTAATTAAATTTAATTAGTTAATTAACAGATTATTAGTTAAGTTAATAAGTTAAATTAGATAATTATTAATTATTAATTTATTATTATATTTTTATTACTTATTTGTTTTTCTTTTCGTTCTGGGTAGGCCCACTGTCATGGCACAAGGGGGCGGGGCCCAGCTGTCATAGGCCCCAGGGGCCTTAGCGGGCACGGGCGTGGGCATGGGGCCGAGTGGTGTCCGGAGCGAGGCAACGCGGGGTCGCTGCGGCGGGGCGCCGGCAGGGCGGTGGCGCGGTGGCCGCAGGGTGTGCCGCGGGCGTGGTCCCGAGCGAGGGCGCGAGCGGGGCGAGTCGAAGGCGCGGACGGGGAGGGCGCAGCGGCTGCGGCGACGAGCAGACGGGGGTGGCACGAGCAGCACAGAAGGAGGCAAGGAGCGAGCGGGGCATGCGCGGGCGCATGCGGACGCGGCAGCAGGCGGGTCCAAGGGCGCGAAGAAACAGGGCGCTGGTGGCTCCGGCAACAAGCAGCGGCAGCCAGCGGTGAACTAGAGCGGCAGAGCGGCGAAGAGCAGTAGGAGATGACAGAGCAGAGGGGACGTGGCTGGGGCAGGGGCACGGCGGCGCGGTACGCGGCTCAGCCGCCAGCAGCAGAAACACAGGCAGCAGCACGACGGGGGCGAGCGCCGGAGCAATAGGCGGCGCGGGCGAGGCTTGCGGCAAGGGCGCGCATAGGGCGCGGGTGGGTGCAGCCACAGGCACGGCCGGGGCGGGGTGAGCGTGGGCGAGGAAGAAAAGAGGAGGCCGGGGGGGGGGGGGGGGGCTCACCGTACGGTGTAGGGAAAAGGTAGCGGGGCTCGAGGAGGAGGACGGGAACGCGTGACGGAGACAGGGAGGCGGTCCGGCGAGTTGGATGGCCAGGTGGCGACGGCGTGAGGCGGCGGGAGGGCGAGGTCGAGCGCCCCCGATCCCGTTCTGGATCGGGAAGAGAGACGAGGAGGGGGGGGGGAGAGTAGGGGTGGGCTAGGGTTTCGGGCGCCAGGGGGTAAGAGGAGGGAGAGGGGCGCCTGGCTGCCTGGTGGCCCAGTTGGGCCAGGGGGTTGTTTTCTTTTATTTTTGTTTCATTTCTGTTTCATTTCTTTTTACTATTTTGTTTTGTTTCCTTTTAATTTTGTTTTACAAAATATGTAACTAGTTCCTATTTAGTTTTATAATTATGCCACTGCCCCCATAAGTTTTTGGCAATAAAATAACATAGTTAATATTTTATTAATTTGAAAAATATATTATTATATGTTTTGCTGCTGTTTAGGATGTTAGGGCATTTAAACATTCTTAAACATTGTTGCTGTTAATTTATAAAGCCTCTAGATTATTGCCATAGTTGAACAATTTAGTTTCAATTTGGAGCAACTTTTATTTCCAATTTAATTAACTTGAAGTTTGAATTAGGAGTGAAAGTGCAATATGATGCAAATGATATTAGGCACTATTTAACATGCTGACATGGCATAAATAAGGTGATCATGTTGTTAGTACATGGGTGTTACAAATATAGTCCACGGGAAAGAGAAACAAAGGGATATTCTCTCCTTGTCTCCCACTCGGACCAACCCCCTTCTCTACACCACTTTCACGTACGGACAAACTATCTCTCGGCCCTCTATAACGTAGTCCACTGACACATCACGCGTGACGGTCATGTATTTCAAGCGAAAGCACTATACGGTCACTGGACTTCAGAATATGCTCATTACGGTCACCGGATACATTCTCTCGGTGATCATACGTATCTACTCACGGTACATCTTGTATTTGTTTGATGACATGACGGACATTGTATTTATGAGTGCTCCGTATTTTGTTGAGACACTTACGGTACATGTATTTGAAGCGAAAGCATATGGTCACTGGACTTCAGAATAACTCATCACGGGCACCATATACATTTGTGTGTACACCAACCTGTGGTTGGATGGTTAGGAGGGACAGTGTTTCCCCAGCCCACAGGGGTTAAGTCCTGGTGCTCGCATTTATCCTGGATTAATCTTCAGTATTTTCCGACGATGTGCGTTCAGTGGGAGGAGACGTTCCCCTCGATCAGGAGGCAACTATGGTGACTTCATAAAATCTCAAGATCATATGAGGCTCACTCTCTCAAAAGTGCTCATAGGGGTTAGGGTGTGCGTCTGTGCGCTATTGCGGTAGTGTTTGGCGCATTATGAGCGCTTGCGTCTGTACTGTGTTAAAAAAATACATGTCGTGATTATAAGGTCACGGGGTCACCCGACTACAACTCCGTATTTGTTGATGACACGATCAATTGACAGTCAAACGCATTCCAGTGTGGCAACTAGTGTTGCACCATCAGCACGCGTAACTGTGGGGCCCACCTATCAGCGCGTATATCAAAGAACGAAATGGTAGCTTGAGTCTGTATATGTTAATAAAATACATTTTATTGGTGATCAACAGTCACTGCTCACCATACAATCCCATAATTTGTTGATGACACGATCAATTACCAGTCAAACGGTCCACATTCAGCGCAATACCAAGTGGGGTGGCCACCAGTCGGGGGGAGGGAATATGAAGACGATGGGGTAATTAAAAGTATGGCGGAGTGGATAGAAGTCGTGAGACATTTAGTGGATAAGAGCAGCGAAAGCGGGGGTTGTGACGGGAGAAGGAAAAAAAGTGGAGGTAAGGAGACTGAGCGGCAAGGTCGCGAAATGGAGAAGATATAAAACGCAATTACAGCAACGGGCCTTACCACACCTTCCGGTCCCCCACCCATCAAACGCTAGGGCAGTGTATAGGAATTATTGTCGGTCGATATTGGCCCTTAGCCCGAGCGCTCCTGCGGCATGAATTGCTATGAATTGTATCTGAGCGCCTTAATTGCAAGACGTCGCCACTGTGGTGAATACAACACATCACACATCGCACACAACACCCCGAATGCATGCTGCCAATACTCACACCATATCCAGCACTTGCAACACTCGCACGAACACACGCACGCACTGTCACGCGTGACAAACACGACACGTAACAATGCACTAGGAAGCACGTACGCACACCATGCACAATGCATGCAACACTGAATAACTTACACAGTCACGCACAAACCTCGGCACGCACATGCACACAGCACACGACTAAGACAACAGAGCCTCAACCTATACGTTGAATGCACCTTTGTAAGGACAGGGCCACTTATGGGTATTCAATCCAATCTTATTTGTGATAAGCAGAAACATGATTTTTGCAGCGGTCATTCTGAATCACAACATATCGAACGGGCTATACACGTCTAATATGCAAATTTTAAAAATTCTCTTATATTAATTATAGGCTTATCAACCTAAATGACTTAGATGACGCCCCACACACATGAACAATCCATCGTTTAGAAATGCCTGCTTCTCACTTGCCGCGGCCCACCCCAAAAGCTCCTCCTGCCGTGCGCTGCCTGCGTTGGGTCCATGACTGCAGGCAAGGTACCCAACGACCCACATTCCGTGGATAGAACACGCGGTGTCGTTAACGTTAGAGTCGCGGGCGCCGCTGTTGCTGCACACCCGCCCTGCTGAACATGCTCCTTGCCGCATTCAAACGCCTCCATGAACCTGTGTGGAAGCCGAAAACCCACTCTAGACACACTTCCGTTCATGCACCGGCAACGCCTTAACAACACACGACGTCCGATCGAGCTCATTCCCTCCGCCGTCTATTTAATCTCTAGTTAACAAGACAGTGCTAGACGCCGGCCCAAGAATCGCACACCGTCCGCCCGCTCCCCTATCTCCTCAGCTCACATTTTTCTCCACTCTTACACATGCTTACGAAAGTAGTTTATCCGACATCCCAACCGGCTGGTTGGCACCGCCGAAGCCCCCCCGCCGATACGAGCATCAGCTTGCTGATCCACCTCCCTGCCCCTCGCGCCGGCACAGAGGGCTAGTGCCACCCAAACTGGCACGGTGGTTCAGCAACGCGCGCTCCAGGCAGCTCAACGAGGACACGAGGCGTGTCGGTCGACCGTCCACGCGAGTCAGCCTCGATACGCGCCTCCCCGATGTCTACGAAACCGCGTCTCCCGTTCGCCTGTGGCGCGGCGAGATCGCGCCGATGGCTAGCATCCACGGCCGCGCGCCATGCAAGTAGAGACAGAGAGCTGGTGCGCGGAGAGCGATTAGTGCGGTGGCCAGCGCATCCGCGGTCCGGGACCGATCAGCATGGAGACGCCAAACATCAAGACAGTAAAACGAGGCCGCTGCCCGCTGGGGTCCCATGAAGCCCCGCCGAGGGGCAACGCCGCCGTACACAACAGGTGCCTTGCCGGATCTTTGTTGCGAAGGGACCTTGTCGACCCGCCAGGGCTCCACGGAGAGGAAGCGGAGAAGAAAGAAGCCCCCTTCAGACTCCATCTTGGGCAATCAGCCATGATGGTAGTTGAGCGGCGGGGAGCAAGTTGTCCCTTTGCGCCTGAAAGCATATACCTCGGGGCTCCGCAGGCCGGTGATCGTGTTGCCGACATGAGACGAAGACCAAGGATCTGCATGCGACCATTTAGGCTAGGTATTATATACTGTGTTGTTCGGAGGTAGCACGACGCTTATTGCATTTGAAGTAATGAATCCGTATGTTTAGTATGAAATCCGTATTTATATGAATTCCACTAATTGTTATAGTGAATATCGGCCGTGTTTGATGAGAATTGTCGTTGTGTGAGTGCTGTCAGAATGTGTAGGCTGGCTATTGGTTGGATGGCGTAATTTGGCGGGCGCCGGTCGCTCTGCATCCGGCTCTCGGGCGGCGTGGTGGGACAAAACAAGCACCAGCTCGTGCGGAGCTCATTTCCAAATGCCGCGCTGCGAGGATGCATGAGGACCCGAGGCTCTCTCGTCTTTCATCGTGGCGCAAGGCACGGGTGGACCAAAAGGGTGCCAAGTATTTGGGCTACCCCGGAGACAGATCAAACAGCCCCCTTCCAGCCCCACCCCTGCCAGCACATTCGAAATCCTCGTCACCGGTGAAATGTTTTGCAGGGTTGTGTGTTTTCATGGATTATTTTTGAGCGTGTGAAAACAAAATTTGAAGGCAATGAACGATAATATCGGTCCGGCGGTCTTATCTGCCGGGACACGGGCAGTTGGATGGCCGGTATATAGTAGAGTGTAACTAGAGGGCTAGTTACTACTAGATAGTGAGTGTTTACACTATATCAATGTAAGTACTACTCAAATGCAAAATGCGTGGTTAGCAGTATAATGACCCACATGACAAATTTGATGGTAAGATTGGTGTAAGTTGGATGTCATGATTATTGGCTCTAACATGTGTCAAAGTTAGCCCTCCAAAACTGCATTTTAGACCCTATGATTGAGGGAAGTTGGAGCTATAATACTGGCTGAGTCCGTTATCTTGAGAAGTGTAATGAAAGTTGAAATGTGAACATTTGAATGGGAGGGACTACTGAACCTCCAAAAGAACTGTGCGTAGTACTAATGTATGTACTCCCTCCGTTCACCATCTCACATCTCGTTACTTTTCGGAACTATGGAGAGTAACATTTATTCCAATACTCAGCAATCTAGTTATGGATACATTGTGGATTTCAAAATTGAGGTCATATAGACCGGGAAAGTAGGCACTTAGGGCATCCACACTGCTGGATCTTTTTGTTTCCTCTAATCCCTCCACGTCCCTCTTAGAGGCAGCCTTCTGTATCATTGCCCGATACCCTGCCTCTAACAAAAATTGGCTAGCATCGCGTCTAACTTAGAGCTGCTCCATTCACAGAAAAAATCCACTCTGGTCACAACTTGTCAGCCTTAGGAAGCTATAAGAAAGTAGGATACAAGGGAGAAATAGTACTGAATTGGAAAATTGGCGCTGAAAAGTCAAATTTTTAAATTTCTGCCTAGGGCCCACCTTAGAGCTGGTTAGAGTCTACTTAAAATTGGGTTTTTTTCATTTGATAAGAGGCAAACCCTGTGGGGCCTACCTGTAAGGCAAGGCTAGCATACAACGGAATGCCTGTGTACAACTTTTTGATGTTTCCCGTCCCAACTCCCCCGCCTCCCCAAACAAGAACCGCTTCCTACCACCTCCCCCTCCTGCCAGAACAGGCTGCAGCTCCCCCCATGGGTGTTGGGGGCTCGCAGAGTCTGCAGGACGAGAAATGCCTTGACTACGCCTACGCCCGCTCGCCTCGCCCGCGCGTGGTGGCTCGCAGGGCAGGAGGAGACAAAATTTTCTACTCCCTCCGTTAGACATACCCCCTACCTTAGTTAGAGAGTTATTATATTGTTTGAGAATATATGTCTTTTAGTACTAGTAGATTAGTACAATTAGGTAGTATAGGATGTACTCAGGCAGGCAATTTCCTTTTTGGATTCCGTGGTGCAGCAAGACTACCCTAGGCTATGTTACTATCCCTCCTTTCCGGTTTATGGCTCATTTTCAAAATCTCTCCAACCAGGTAGAGACGTGAGTGGTGAAGTTATTCGTAGTTTTGCACAAGTACTTCTAGTACGCTCGTTTTCTCAAACAGTTGTTTACCAAGTGCAGTAATACAACGAATGCACTGCATTGACCCACTAATTTCATAACTTTCTACATGCATTGGGTGAGTTTTCTTGATAATAACTGCTTAATCCGGTGATTTAATGAACCTCTCGAAATCCAAACATGTGATGGTAATACTAGTAGAATTGAACTATAAAATGGAAAAACGATTTTTTTAGATGAGACCATATAAACTCAACAAAGGGAGGAGTAAGTAAGTAGTACTACCTCCAGTAGTGGGTAACGTTACTCCGTAAAATCAGCATTTTCTCCCAAACTAAGTCCTCTAACCTGTATTTGACTTGTTTCCCTTCCTGCCCTCGGGTTTTTTGCCTCAATGAGACTATGCCCAAACTCCCCTGCCTGCCGCACGCAGAAAAGGCCCTGGCCTCGCCTTTTTATTGTGGTTTGTATCGATGGTCCATGAAGCAGGCGAAAACCAAGCCGTGTCTGTACTCCTCCATCGTACTGAAAGGGAGT
This sequence comes from Thinopyrum elongatum, assembly GCA_011799875.1. Lineage (NCBI taxonomy): Eukaryota > Viridiplantae > Streptophyta > Magnoliopsida > Poales > Poaceae > Thinopyrum > Thinopyrum elongatum. Next base: position 249,245,409 of record CM022299.1, read on the forward strand.
GGAGATGTCACCTTTCATGAATTCTGTATCCTCACTTCCTCTCGCCGAACATCTGGGACATATAGCCAACTGGGTCGACGCGTCAGCACCAAATAACAGTGCCAGAAAACGCAGGGGGGCACGCACCCCAATACGTAGGACACCCCTGTAGTAGTAACGGCAATGCAGACGCAAATCACAATGCCGCACCTTTCCTCCCCCAGACGGACGAAGCAACCATTATTTCACACTTCATGAATCCTCCGCTTCCGCCATCATCTCCTTAAGAAAAACCATGTATTGCTTTCTGCCTAAGAGGACGCTCATCGCCTTGGTACACTCCCAGGAGCGATGTCGGGACGCAGGACGACCATGTCCCACAACACCCAAGCGTCGGTAAGAATCACTCATTTTTATACTTCCTCCGTCTCTGTTTACAGGGCATGCATGTTTGTCTAGGGTTGAGAATTAACTATCTATATAGTTATATGTGATGAAAATACTATTTTTAGAACACATCGCCTGCTAAGAATCCACATGATACTCTTTGGACGATACAACCTATTAGTTAGTCAATGGAGAACCTAGAACTACGGTGCCACGCCACCTATAAACCAGACGGAGGGAGTGTATCCTGTTTAGATCAATATAGTACGGGATTCACCAAGGACAAAACAAGTGGTATGAAGATCTCCTGTCTTGTTTGCGTGCTACTCGCCAGGGTCATGTCGCACACAAAAGGCGACAACTTACAGGACCCTTTGGCGCATGTGGATATCCCACATTGTTTCAGTGCGAGCACCAAATTATAGTTCGGAGGAGACAGCGTGTGTTACTGGTAGGCACCCTGGTCGGTTAGCGCCACAGTAGTGTAAAATGAGCCAATGAGGGATGCAATCACAAGCCCCCTTTCCGCATAGCCTGGACG